>CM057457.1:112022500-114522500 GCA_016271365.2 Neoceratodus forsteri | reverse complement strand
ATGCTAGATGACTGGCCCAGTAGTATAGTGCCATATGGGGAATCCTCAGCCCCCCCCCCCAGATTTTGGGGCAGCTAGTTTATGATAGGCCAACCAAGGATATCTATCTGCCCAGATAAATCTGGTAAATATACTGCGCAGTTTCTTAAACCAGCGTATGGGGATAAAAGAGTTGAGAAGGGATAAGGGGTAATAAATTCTAGGAAATACATTCATCTTAATGATATTAATCCTGCCCCATAGTGATATAGGAAGTTTAGACTATATGTTGAGTTCATGCATAATGACCTGTGAGAGAGAATCCAGATTATCTTTGACCCACCTCGAGGGGTTACAGGATAGCCGTATGCCCAGATATTTAATTACTCTAGGAGTCCAACCTAAACCTAAGGGGCAAATATCATCCTTAAAAACCTTGTGGTTTAGTGGGAAAAATAAAGATTTACTTGCATTCAACTTGTAGTTGGATAACACACTGAACCTAACTATTTCGTTCAATAGGGGTGGTATTGATGAAACCAGATGGGAGAGATAAATCAGCAAATCATCTGCGTATGCAGTGAGTTTAATCTCATGATGCCCAACTCTGATACCTTGTATAGAGATGTTTTGGAGAATGTTTTGGATGAGGGGTTTCAGATATAGGTTAAACAAGAGAGGCGACAGGGGGCAACCCTGCCTAGTGCCTGAATGAAGTGAGAAATAGTCTGAGAAGGCCCCGTTAGCTGAGACTCTTGCTATAGGGGATTGTGATTGGTTGGCATCCATGGCACTCCAGACATTACCTCATGGGTTTTAGCCCACCTGATAGGCTACTGATGCACATGACCCAGATCAAGTTTCCAGTATATCCAGGTCCCAGAAACCACTGCTCTCCAGTTTCGAATCGTGCATCTGATCAGGCAAGAAGCACACCAGGAATCCCTGTTTGCTCCTAGAAGGTAAGACCTTAAAACCTGTATTATCTATCAAATGATGTTTCTTATGTTAAGTAAAAAAAAAAAAAAAAAAAAAAGCCAGTTTCATCAGTTCCTGATTGTATTTGTCCCTGGTTTCTCTATTTTACCAGTTGCAAATTTTAGTTTAGTCCCTGCCTTAACACCAGAGACTCACAGCATGCACTCTGAATAGCAAGGGGGAATTATCTGAATTTTCACCCCCTGCTAACGTGAACGTATTATTTATGCCTTTTTAATGTGTGCAGCGATTGTTCTGCTGCTTTTAAACATGTAAAATGCCCGGAGGTCGAGGCAGCCTATGGGCAGGCCCCGCCTCGGGACTAGAACTCCTTATAGAAGGCCCCTTTTTTAGATACCCGCCCGCTCAGCGCTCCGCACCTGGCAGCCTAGCGCTACCTTTCCTCCGTGTCCCCTCTGTTCCGGCATCCAACAACTCGCGAGGCGCGGGGACCAGTCGCCTGCAGCGCCGCGCCACCTCGTGAACCCCAGTCTCATCGCCCCATCTCGGAGCGTGGAAGGCAGCTCCCGGCGGGCCCTTGCCTCCGATATCAGGAGGTCCCTTTTCCACTGTCTCCACCTCCGGGCAGTGGTTTCCCCGCGGCCGCTCGCCTCCGTTGGTAGGCAGATCGAGCGGTCGCGCGGGGCGTGCAGGGCGTCTCCTCGTGGTCTTAGGCCCTGCTTCTCCCTTCCGAAGGTGGATCCTCCGCGGTCGCTTGCCTCCGATGGGAAGCAGACCGAGCGGCCGCGTGGGGGGTGGAGGGCATTTTGTTGTTTAGGCCTGTTGGGCCTACCACACCCTCGCATCCTACCACACCTCCTCTCACTCCAGGACCACGCTACCTCTGACCTCGCGGTCGCGCCTGGACAAGGGGGGGTTGAGTTCTCGATCACTGTGTGGTTTTCTTATGGAGGACACATGGATTGAACATCCATGGTCTTGGGTTTGAGACTTACCTCCCCATTTAGGGAAGACCCTCACCTTAGAAGGAGAGTGAGGGGACTCTCCCGGCATCCCACACAGCAACCACACCGGAGGTACTACAGGGCAGGGTTGTTTAAGCTGAGCTGCAATCTGGGAACCTGGGCCAGCACCCGGGGAGTCATCTTACAGTCCAGAGTGCACTTTCCTCCCTCAGGGGCAAGGTCCCCCCGCTCACAACATATTTTGCTCCCCCCAAACCCTTCTCTCGAGGGGAACAGGGAGGCTCTACCAATTATTCTGGCCTCGCGGGTGGAAGGAGAAGACCCGTGGATTCCTTCATGGGGGTCCCTCCCACAGCGATCCTCACCACCACAACCACTCCACCAAGGTTCCTGCTCCGGTTCCTCCTCCAAGGGCCCCAAACTTATGTCTACCACTAGGGTCCCTCCCATAGCGACCCAAGTAGGTTCCGATCCTTCTGGCCCTACTCCCAGTGGCCACGGCTCCCTCCCATAGCGAGCCGTACCACCAGACCGCCGTCCAGCATTGCAGGGGCCCTCACACAGTGCCCCTCAACCCCCTGGCACTCCTCAAACCCAGGGAGTCATGAGTATAACGTTTAAAAAAAAAAAAGACAAACACTACGGGCCACCATGCCGACTCCATTCCTAAGTATTTCCTCTCTCCTTCCAGATGGTAAAAGCAAGGAAATGCTCCACATGCAGCACCAACCTCCTCCCCCAAACTCCGGTCCCCCTCTGTGCAGTGTGCCTACTGGACGACGACGACTCTTCACTGGAGCGAACCCCGCCCGGGCCCCCAACAACCCCGGGCCCAGCAACCCTCATGGATGGACCCGGCCTCTCTGATCCAGAACCAACAGACCACAGTTGCCATGATGGAGAGCCAGCAGAACTTTATGCTCAAAATCATGGAGAAGCTGGAGTCCCTCACCCAAAACAGGACGAAGCCAAGCTCAGAACCCGACAAGGCGGGGGGGGTCAACCAGAAGATCTTCCAAAACCCGAGGACACCCTTCCAGACATTCCGCATGACAGTGCTCACGAGGACGGGGAGAGGGAGGATGCAGAGGAAGACGATGAAGCGGATTCAGATGCAGAGGATATGGAACTACAGACGACCCCTTCTCTGACTTCCAAGTTATGCTCATTTGACACGATCCCGGGGCGCATGAAGGTCATCAAGGCCACCATGGGCTTTGACACCGAAGACACCGAGGAGAGCAGGCCCGAGTCGAAGCTCAACCCAATGATTCAACTTAAACCTTCAACCACAGAGACTTTCCCCATATGTCCGGCGATCGAGGACATCTTCAATACTGAATGGCAATCCCCCGAACAGGTAGGATGCCAAATCACAGGAATTTGGACAGGTTGTACCCAGTACAAGGGGAGAAATCGGACGCCTGGTGCAAGGCTCCCACCATCAACCCCCAAGTGGCGGCCCTCAGCAAAAAGACCGTACTTCCATGCGGCACAATAGCCCTCAGGGACCCTACGGATAAGAAGATCGAAGACATGCTCAAGAGGGCATTTGAGATTGAGGGCACCACTGCTAAGGCGACCACTACAGCCATCTACACGACCCGGGCTCAGATCCGCTGGCTCGAGGAACTCCAGGAACAAGCCACCCCTAAGTCTAAGGAGGCAGAACTGTTGGAGTGCACCTTAGACGTGGCAAAATACCTGGCCGATATGGTGGTAGACACCCTGCGACTCCAGGCAAGGGCCACCGCCATCACCAACCATGCTCGCAGGGCACTGTGGCTGAAACTATGGGACGCAGACCATGAGTCAAAGACATTGTTACAAAACTTACCCCTTAGGGGAAAGCATGTTTTCAGGGAGGGGTTGCAGGAGTATTTGAAGCAAAAGGAAGAGGGCAGAGACCTTCTCAAGAACAAGACCAAGTTCCCCCTACCCTCCCGAGATGGAGGCTCGGGGAACAGATCACACCAACCCAAAGGGATACACACCAACAGGGCCACTCCTTCGAGGCAGCGGCACCTCCACCGGCTTCCGTGGCCCGTACCTCCCGAACTATCAGCCCTCAATGTTCAGATCCCGGGGCCAAAGAACTGGAGGTCAAGGCAGAGGCTTCAGAGGAAAGCAGCAGTGACTGCCCCCTCCCAAAAGCACAAAGCCTGGACCAGTACCCGCCGGTGGGGCAAAGGGTGACTTCCTTCACCCACCGCTGGGTCAACACGACCTCGGACAGATGGGTACAAGACGTGGTAGTCAGGGGGTACTCCATTGAGCTGTCACATGCCCATGTTCCACACAGATTCATCTCCTCCCCCGTATCCAGGAGAAGGGCGTTCCCGTATCAAATCCAACAGATCTTATCAGAGCTACTTCAGAACAGGGCCATTCAGCCCATTCCCCTACCGGAGCAGGGGCTGGGGGTTTACTCCATATTCTTCCTAGTGCCCAAAAAATCGGGGGAACTCAGGCCCATCCTAGACCTGAAACATCTAAACCGGTATGTGGTCTCCCACCGTTTCAAGATGGAGACCATCCGGTCCACCCTGCAATGCATCTGGGTAGGCGATTTCCTCACGTCTATAGACCTGAAGGACGCCTATCTACATATCCCCATCATCCAGAAACACAGGCAATTCCTCCATTTCCACATCCTCGGCCACCACTTCCAATACCAGGCGCTGCCCTTCGGCCTGTCATCAGCCCCGAGAGTCTTCTCCAAGGTCTCCATAACCCTGGTGGCCAGACTCAGGGAACGGGGACTGGACATCATCCCATATCTGGACGACTGGCTCATCGTGCACGGTCAGAAAACCAAGCACGGATACACACAAGATGCACCATGCAGGCACTCAAGGACCACGGCTGGGTGGTAAATCGAGAAAAGAGCCATCTCAGCCCCACTCAACAGATCGAGTATCTGGGAGCGCTCATCAACTCGGCCGAGGGTTGGGCAAAACCGTCCCCAGTGCGAGTTCGCAACCTGATGAAGCTGGCGCACCAGATGAGGGCACGCCACCGCACCACAATGGGCAAGATAGCTCAGTTGTTGGGTTGTATGACCTCTTATATAGACCTCGTACCCTGGGCCAGGTGGCATCTGCGCCCCCTACAAAATTACGTCCTGTCGCGGGGGGCACCCAGCGAATACAACCTTCAGTGCGTGGTGCCTCTACCCCGTGCAGTGAGGTCCTCCTTGACATGGTGGACAATGGAGGAGAACCTGACCAGGGGAGTCCCTCTGGAGCCCCCATGCCCAGTCTCCATAGAGACGGACGCGAGTCTCTCAGGTTGGGGAGCTTGCCTAGGAGACAGGACGGCACAGGGCCTATGGTCACCAGCGGAGGAGAAGCTCTTCATCAACATTCTGGAAATGAGAGCTGTGTCCCATGCCCTGAAGGCCTTCAGGCCTCAGATCCTCGGGCAATTGGTCCTGATCCATTCCGACAATCGTGTGACGGTGGCCTATATAGCAAAGCAAGGTGGGACCAGAAGCAGAGCCATGAAGAAGGAGGCAACGACGGTCCTCAACTGGGCCCAGACTTACCTCACCCATCTGGGCGCGGTCCACTTGGCAGGGAAGCTGAACGTCCGCGCAGACTGGCTCAGCAGACAACAGGTACACCCAGGGGAATGGCAATTACACCCGGCCCTATTCCGGATCATACAAGCGACATGGGGACCCGTGTCCATGGATCTCATGGCATCATGGGACAACGCCCAGATCGGGGAGTACTACTCGCGATTCAGGGACAGCCTCTCACAAGGAACGGACACCCTGTCGCAAGCCGGGACACGGGGGAACTCCTACATCTTCCCGCCTCTTCCCCTGATTCCCCAGGTCCTAGCCAAGATCTGGGAGTCAGGTCACATGGTCATACTGGTGGCACCTTACTGGCCGTGCAGGGCTTGGTTCGCAACAGTTTGGGAAATGTCACTAGCCAGCTTCAGAATACCCTACCGCTCGGACATGCTCTCACAGGGACCAGTGCTCCATCTGACCCCACGGACCCTGAAGCTCACGGCCTGGCTCCTGAGAGGAGGAGACTGAGGGCAACGGGGTACCATGAGTCGGTCATCAGCACCTTGCTTCAGTCCAGGCGGGCTTCAACCACCTCCACATACGGGAGGCAATGGGCCATCTTCAACAAGTGGTGCCAGAAACAGGGGAAAGTCCCCGAACAAACCGACATGGCCACCATCCTGCTATTTCTCCAGCAGGGGCTGGATAAGGGTCTAGCACACTCTTCCCTCAGGGTGCAACTGTCCGCCATAGGAGCGGCCATAGGCTTCATTGAGGGATACCCCCCAGGAGCTCATCCCAACACCATCCACTTCCTGAGGGCAGTAGAGATCCTCAGACTGAGGACTCGACCGACCACGCCACCTGGGACCTCCCTATGGTCCTTGACTCCTCAAAGCCACCTTACGAACCCTCCGAGAATCGGACCTGTTCTGGGTTGGCCTCAAGGCATGCTTCTTGGTGGCTATCTGCTCGGCTGGGAGGATTGGGAGCTGGGGGCTATCCTGCGAGAACCCTACACAGTGTTCACCCACTAGGGGTTACTCTGAGGACAGTCCAGCTTTTCAACCAAAGGTCTCCACCAACTTTCACAGAGAGCAGCCTATCGAGCTGCCCACCTTCCCAAGCGCTTCCACACAGGGCTCCAGCGCACCCCCTCACCACCTCGATGTGGGATCCACCCTCTCGGTGTACTTAGCCAGAACCCGTCCCATTCGCAAGACGGAGAGGCTGTTCATCATTGCGAAGGGACAGAGGCAGGGTAATGCCGCCTCCAAGACCACCATTGCCAGGTGGCTAAGGTGAGTCATCCAGAATGCCTACACGGCAAACCGGCTGATTCCGCCCCAGGGGATCAAGGCTCATTCCACCAGGGCGGTTGCCAAGTCTTGGGCAGAGAGAGCCAGCGTGTCCTCAGAGGACATTTGTAAGGCAGCCACATGGAGCTCCATACACACATTCACGAGACACTACAGGTTGGAACAACTACAAGCCATATGGCCCACCTTCACCACCCAGGTCCTGGTGGCAGCATCCTCAACCGGTCACCCTTAGCTCTCGTCCCACCCGGAGTTCTCACTGCTCCTTATCTACCCATGAGGTGATGTCTGGAGTGCCATGGATGCCAACCAATCACAATGGGTGTTTACTCACCTGGTAAAGGTGATTGTGTTGGTTGGCATCCATGGCACTCCAAGGCCCTCCTCAGAGTGTTCAGAGCGACCCGGTTCCGATAGAGGGAGGAGTCATCACCGGGTAGACCCACAGGAAACAGATAGCGGTCTATGTCAAAATGTTAAATGACCAGTAGGACCCTCGGGTCTGGAACTAGACTGTAAATAATAGAGGAATAAAGAACAGGCCCCAGGGCCGTTGTTACTACTACGTCAGTAGTCCGTTTCCTTTAGTGGCTCTAGTCATCCCCTTAGTATTTCTCTCTCTCTCTCTCTCGGGCCTTAACTGCATCATATGTTCTTCCTCCTTGTCTTGTTTACTAATTAATTTGATTTCAGCTGTGGAAGATTCGAACTGGAGAGCAGGGGTTTCTGGGACCTGGATATACTGGAAACTTGATCTGGGTCATGTGCATCAGTAGCCTATCAGGTGGGCTAAAACTCGTGAGGTAATGTCTGGAGTGCCATGGATGCCAACCAACACAATCACCTTTACCAGGTGAGTAAACACCCATTTATATAGTGCAGCAACCCAAGAAATGAATACCGGAGGGAAGTTAAAGGCACTCAAAACCTTGAAGAGAAAACTCCAATTTACCCGGTCAAATGCCTCCTCGACATCCAAAGAGACCAAGCCTGCAGGGAAGTCAGCATCTCTGGAGGCAGAGAAGACATGGGATAACGTACGCAGGTGATCCGCTGAAGAGCGACCCTTCATGAAACCTACCTGATTCATACCTATTAACTCGGGGAACACCACGGATAACCTGTTAGCTAAAATCTTTGAGATGATCTTGATATCCTGATTTAGGAGGGATATAGGCCTGTAGCTCTGGATGAGCTCAGGGTCTTTATCTGGCTAAGGGAGGAGCACTATCAAGGCTTCAAAGAGATGGCAGTCAACTTCTGACCCTGATAAGATGTGCTGGAATAAACTATTAAGTAATGGCAATAGAAGATCCCGAAATGTTTTATAGAAAAGGGAGGAAAATCCATCAGGTCCAGGAGTTTTATCATAGGGTAAACCACTAATAACCTCAGAGATTTCCCCCTGAGTTATGGAAGAGACCAGAGAGGCTATGTAATGTACTGGGAGGGAGGGTAGATGTGAGTCCATCTGGTACTTCTCCACGCTTACTGGGCTGGGAGGGTATTCCATGTCCCTGTAAAGCAATTTATAGTACACTGCGAACTCTTGAACTATCTCTGTGGGAGATGTTTTCAGGGATCCATCTACAGAGGCCTTGATTGAAGGGAAAAATCTCACTGATTCTTGTTGTTTGATGCGAAGTGCCAAAAGATGCCCGGCTTTCTCACCTTGATCAGTATAACTGGCTTTAGTATGTATTATAGCTAACTCTGCCTTTTCTTGGAGTAGTTCTAAGTATTTATCTCTCAACCCTAGGAGCCTCACCTTGTCCTCCTCCGAGGAGTTAATCGAAACATTGGATTCCAGAGCCCGAATTTGGGATAACAAGGACAGTAATTCTCTCCCCTAACTCTTTTCCTAGCCACCGAGAGGCTAATGAGAACTCCTCTCATGTAAGCCTTGAAGGCCCCCATATAATATCTGGTTTTGCACTATTTAAAGGGTTGGACTGAAAAAAGGCCTCAATGTGCTCCCTTATGGTATTGCAATAGTTAATATCTTTAAGCAGTTGATCATTAAGCTTCCATCGTGTTTCTCTATTTGACACGTCTTGAATTGAGAGATCACACAGCACCAGAGAGTGATCAGAAACAGGGCCAGGCTGTATCGACGAGGACTTAACCCCAAGCAGAAGGATCTGAGAAATTAATATGTAGTCAATTCGGGACTGTGAACCATGTACCAAAGACCTGAATGTGAATTCCATGGAATCAGGATTTAAGACATGCCAGACATCACAGAGCCCGCATTGATCCAGTAATTCTCTAAAAGCCCTCTGACCTGGGGACATCCCCCCGATATGCCTCCCGACCTGTCAAGACTGGAATCTGCAGCTTGATTAAAGTCACCCCCCAGGATAATCCTTATGGGAAGGAAAGGCAGGATTGAATTTGTAAGTCTCATGAAGTACACGGGGTCATCAGCATTGGGACCATATATACTGCCCAGTAGCAGAGGTATTGACCAGAGATTACCTATAACTAAAATGAACCTACCCTTGGGGTCCCTGATAGTATGAGTTGGGATGAATGGAATGCCCCTGTTAATGATGATCATAACCACACAGCTGTTTGAGGAGCCTTGCGCCTCATATACCGTCCCCACTTGTTGCCTCCTCACTTGTGAGGCTTCTGCTTCTAGTAAGTGTGATTCCTGTAGGAAAGTAACCTGAGTACGTAAAAGACTTAAGTGTTTGAGAACCTGGTATTGTTTAGATTTTTTTCTGATCCCCTTGACGTTCCATGTTGCAAAAGTCACCTCCTTAGCCATCTACTTAAGGGTTCTAAGGGTACTAGATTCAGCCTTGCACTCAGGGTGTGTAACATGAATAATCTAACCCCCCCGTTGCTGCTGTAAGGCCCTCCCACCACCCTAGTCCCCATAGGAAGCCCCAATTCAAACCCTCTAGTACACCCCACCTCCCCAACAAGAGCATGTAACCCTCTCCCCTCCCACCCCCACACTGTTGCAAGCAACTTAGCACAGCACTGGTCCTTTCCTCCCCATCCCGCCCCCAAAACATATCCCCTGCAAGTGATCACCCTTATAATTCAGAATACAAGGCAGTCAATAAGCTACATTACTGAGGGCATAATGTCAATGAGTCGTCTCGGGCTTCCAGGGCCTACAAGCATCTGCTGGTGAGTCCACTAATGAACGAGAGAGAAAAATAGAACTAGATGCCATAAATGTGAATGTGAAAAAACGTCACTCAGGTCTTGAGAGGGAGTTGAAAAAGGCTTGTTCCCTTCAGGGAACTACTCCTTGAACCAGAACCAGAGTGAAAATTAACATGGAGGGGTGAGCCCATCATCGAGATAAAAACCTGCAAAAACAGATCCGGATGAGAAGTGAAACAAAATCCAGAGATGGGAAACCTGTGAGAGTAACTACCTAGAGGTTGCATACCCCTAGCTCCAAGAAGGACCCCCTATGAAAACAGCACGACTTAATAACTGAAAGCAGTCCCTCTCAAGGCTGGATGACTGGAGTTACATTAAACGGGTGAGCCGCACCCTCTTGTGGACATCACCTGATCCAGCCCACCAGTCAATGGCGCCCTGAAAGCCCGGAATTGCTCGAAAATCTGAGTTCCCATCCTGAAAAGACTAAACAGGAGGTATAACTCGAGACCTAGCCCTGTGTGTTTGCCCTGAATACTGAGCAAGTGATGCCATATCAGATGCAGTCCAAAACAAACCCCGCAGGGGCCCCCCCTGGACTCTCCCTGTAACACTGTTCCCACCAACAGGCCAGGGCCTGTTAAAAGTAAAGTTGAGCATCTACTAGTAGACCAGTTCTATTAGAGTGCATAAATCGAGTGAGATCAGTCTCTAAGAAGAACACTGTCCACACAAAGATCCAAACAGCAGTTTGTTCTGAAGTTGCAGTGAGCTCCGAAGATCAGGAGGCCTTCTCAGGTCATACGAAACAGGTCTGGCAACGCCGACTTAAGGTTTAGTAACGCAGCATCAGGATCCTCTAAATTAAGCCATGAGCCATTTACAGAGACTTGTAATTTTGCTGGGTACCTCATCCTGAACTTTAATCCGGCTGCTATAATCTTGGATACAAGCGGGTGGAAGGCTTTCCGTTTCAATCGAACCAAACCAGGAATATTCTGAATGATTCTCAGCTTCACCTTCTCCCATCTGACTTCTTGCAGGGCCTTGACTTTGTGTAGGAAATGCTGCCTTTCTAGATAGTTGAGAAAGTGGCAAATGATGGGGCGAGGAGGTGCATCGGGTGGGGGTTTTGGTCACAAAGATCGGTGGGCCCATTCTATTATGTAGTTTGGACCAAAGGGAGAGGGACCAATGACTTTTTCTACCAACTTCTGAATAAAGACAATGGTATTCTGGCCTTCTTCCCCTTCGGGGAGCCCGAGGATTACCACATTATTTCTCCGACTACGGCCTTCCAGATCCTTGAGTTTTGCTTCTAATCTAGACAACCTTTGTTTCATTAGTAGAAGCTCAGGATCCATGCTTTCCAACTTTCTCTCCATCGAAAATATTCGGGCAGTGTTGTCCGATACTATTGTGGAGACTTCCTCTATCTTTCTGGAGAGGGACTTCAGGTCGATTGCCATATCTTTCATCTCCTCCCGGAATGGTTTAAATTCCTCTAAGAATCTATTAAGTGTTAGGGATTCTTGGTCCCCAGCTTGACACGCAGGTTCCGGTTTGTTTGGGCCACTCGAGGCTCGGGATTTCTTTGAGACCTTCTCAGGGGTCGTGAGGGGTATGTTTCTGCGGGGCTTTCTTCATGTAAGCCTCCATTTACCACACATGAACCCAATACAGGAGCACACACTGTTCAGAGACAAGAAAAACTTTTGAGCAGAGGAGTTAGATGAAATTTAACGATATTAGTGCAATCTTGTTTTTAATAGATCTGGCATTGTATAACACTGCTCGAGTTGGACATGTCTCCAGGGCCATCCGAGCTACCTGCCCACCAATACTGGTGGTGCCCTTGGATATAGAGACCAAACATGGCAGACCACATTCCAGAATCCATTTCACCCTAGGGCATCTTCTAGACCTGACCACCCTGATGAGAGAGCCCTGTTCATTCACCCACTGCCATTTGCACCCCTGCCCCATCCACCTCCACCTCCGTGCAATACGCAACACTCTACAGTGCTGATAGATGGAACACTTTAAAGGAAGAGCAAAAAAGGGTGGAGGACACAGAGGGCAGAGGACCAATAGCACATGACCATGGGAGCAGGCCTCCAACACATAATACTGTCCAAACAAAACACGCCAGGCTAAAACAAAATAAACCCCCCAACAAAATCTACACAAAACAAACAAAACAAAAACCAAAATAAAACAGTTCAGAACTCCCATAACTCTCACTAGAGGAGAAACAAATAAAACCCCTTACAAAACTACACCCCAAAAAAACTGCCCATATGCACAAACCCTATGTTACAATGCGTTAAACAAACTATAATAAAATTAAAGTCCAAAACAAATAATGTCCAAGAGCAAGAGATGACAAATAGATAGCCCAAAGTCATCCCCAAAAATGTATAATTGTGGCCCTTCTGGTGAGCTCTCACCTCACAAGAACAAGAAAATTAATCTTCCAGTCTATCTCGCACATAAGCAGGATAGAGTCATAGCAGTTCCCCAAAAAATATGTTTAAATGAATAAACACTCTTACCGCTGCTGATCCTCAGGGAGGTAGAACAGTTCAAACATCCACCACAGCCAGTACTTCTTTCAGCTTCAAGTTCCTGTTCCAGTATTCAGCCACAGCAACCCCTGAATTCATATTGCTTACCCAGCCATCCCCCAAGGATTTGCCAGGGACAGCAACCATGGCCAGCTCAGAGTGAACAGGTCTTCCAGCCCAACCGCCCAAGCCTAGGGATCTCAGGAAACGTGGTGCCCATCCTCTGAGGACACTGGACCCGATTCCCACCCCCACAGTCGAAACCCCAGCAAAACATCCCCTAGGTTCAGGCTGGATATTAAAGCACAATGATCAAGATCTTCATGGGGCCCACAAATTGACTCAGGAAACCAGGAAACATAGCAAATTGTAGAATCAAAGACCAGGGGAAAAATATAGAGTCCAGAACCAACAGATCCGCAGCACTGCTCACAACCGAACTCCCTTGCTGAAGGCATTCCCCCGGACCAGACGTCCCTCTATTTCCAGGCCACAGATCACACAGACTCCACGGTTCCTTCACCGGCTGATTCTGCACTCTCGGTACCAGAAGAACAGTCAAAACAATCAACTTCATGCTTCGGATTACTCCAAGAAGGGGGACAATCGCCACCAGCTCACGCTCAATGGCTCTGGCAACTGACACCAGTGATACGGGTAAGAAACTAAGGGGGAACACTATTTCAACCCCCTGAGGTCAGACTGAAACAGTTTGGCAGAAGTAAAATGTTCACAGAGCTTTGTCACTGGGCTATCATTAAAAACTCTCGGACCAAAATAAACACATTAAAATAAACAAACTAAACACGCTGAGTAAAATAAAATAAACAGAGAAAATTAAAACAAAACTAAAAACGAACTAAAACCAGCATGTAGATGGCTATCCAAGCATGGCCGCCATCTTAGTGTGGAGGAGGAGTGAGTTTGTCACTTCTGAAAGAAAGAACTGTTGAGTAGCTAGAGGCCAGCAGGGCACATGATCCAAGGCAACATGGATTCACAGCGAGAAGGTCATGTCAGATGAACCTAATAGATGTCTTTGACTGGGTGACCAAAATAGTAGACCAGGGAGGGGCTGTGGATATGGCCTACCTAGTCTTTAGCAAAGCATTGACACAGTTCCACACAAAATGATAATAAACAAGTTAGCCAACCTAGGAGTGGGTCCCAGAGTGGTAGCCTAGCTAACAAATTTTATGGACAACAGGTTGCAGAGGGTAATAGTAAACAGAGCACACTCTGAAGAAAGGGTGGTTACTAGTGGGATACCGCAGGGTTCAGTACTGGGACTGATCCTTTTTAATGTCTTTATGGGAGACATTGCGGAGGGGCCTGAAGGAAAAGTATGTCTCTTTGCAGATGACACAGAGATCTGCAACAGAGTTGATATACAGGAGGGGGGTGAAAGAGATGGGAAGGGACTTTTCAAGGTTGGAGGAATGGTCAAAGGTATGGCAGCTTAGATTCAATGCAAAGAAGTGCAAAGTTATGCACCTGGGAAACAAAAACCCAGGGGAAGCATACACAATGGGCAGGAGGTACTAACAACAACAAAAATGGAAAGGAACCCGGTGTAGTCATGTCAGATGACCTTAAGGTAGGCAAGACATGCGAAAAGGCAGTAAGGAGGGCTGGGGGGGGGGGGATACTGGGATGCATAGAGAGAGGCATCACCAGAAAACAGGAAGTTGTTATCACTCTGTACAGACAGTTGGTGAGATCCCATCTAGAGTACTACGTGCAGTTCTGGAGATCCCATCTATGCAAGGTCATAGACAAGATGGAGTTGGTCCAGAGGAGGGCAACTAAAATGGTGCCGGGTCTGCTCCAGAAGCCATATGAAGAGAGATGAAAGGAGCTTAATATGCATACACTTGAACAAAGGAGGGAGATGGGGTCATGCTAGAAACTTTAAAGTACTTCAAGGGAATCAATAAAGTCCAAGAGGGTAGCATCTTTCAGAAAAAGAGATGTGCACGAACAAGGGGGCACAATTTGAAGATGGGGGGGGATGGCTCAGAGGTAATGTGTGGAAATATTTTTTCAAGGAGAGAGGGGTGGACACATGGAACAGCCTTCCTGAGGAGATCGTGGGGTAAAAAAAACAACGCAGAAATTCAAGAATGCATGGGACAGACATAAGAAAATTGTAGTGGTGGGTAGGAGGAAGTAGGCTTTTTGTTAACTAGAATCTGCAACTTATTCAATAGGTAGGAAATGGGCAGACTGGGTCAGCCAAGTGGTCCTTATCTGCCATCAAAGTCTATGTTTCTACTTTTCTATGTTCATTGGTAGTCATATAAAAGTTGCCTGGTAATGAAGTACACCTCGGTAGGTGCAGTACTGAGTGCAGGACCAAGGTATGCCTCATTACTGCATCATCAAAATGTTAACTATGTGCTAGCAGTGTGCTGAGTTCTGGTTTAATTGATCTCCCTTGTCAGCAGGTTAAATGCACCAGTGTGCACTGCTTGAAGCAAATCTGCACCTGTGTGTTGCAAAGTTCCACTAAGTGTCCCCACAGTCCATACAATATCTCTTCACAGTCCCTCCCCCATTCCCTGATTGTATTACCACACTACTGATATTTAGAAAGTTAAAAAAAAGTACTTTCACTGGTGGCTAGCAGCCCCCCCCACACCCGTTCACCCACCCAAGGAGTAAAAAAAAAAATCCCTGTCGGCTAGCGGTCCCTCCCTCCGCCTGATCATCCATCTAACCTGTAAAAATAATTGCCTGGTAGTCCAGTGGTCCCTCCCCATCCCCCATAGTCCTATCACCATCCTGTCCTGTTTAAAAAAACCAAAAAACTTTCCCTGTCTTGAAAAAGTAATGCTCAGGTATGCATCGCTGACAACAGCTCACAGTATTTTTGCTGGGAAAAAACATTAATCAAGGCAAGTAGCCTACCATAACTCATTAATTTTCAAAACCTGGAACTGCCGCAGTGACCTCTGGGCTGTGGTACTGTACAGTTTGTCCTATTTTCCCCTAGCAGTGGCAACCTGCACTGCATCTGTATATGGGATTTGAATATTTTCTAAATAGACACATTCTGGTGGGTCACCTTTAAACCATTCCTTATTTCCAAGATGCTGTAAATGTGAGGTGGTGTAATTCCTTATTAGGAAATAATAACCCCATAGAACTATAGCTTGCTGAAATATTATCCTTCCTTAATCTTGGTCTCACTGTCTTCCACAAGAAACGGACAATTTATCCCATGTCTTAAGATAGTGTTTAAGTATTATAAGAGGTATTGCCTGGAACATACAGTATACAATGAACGGGGTAGCACATTCATTGTAATTGTGATTATTCTCCCAAATGTGGACACTACTAGGTTCTACCACCTATTTAAATCTATTTCAATATTATCAACTAAGGGGTCCAAATTTATTTGTATGTACTGTATTTATCCAAAGTGTTAATTAATTACTCCCCTACATAGGTGAAAGAATTCAGTCTTATGTAAAAAAACAAGAAAACTGCACTCAGGAGTGCAAAATTGTCATGCTGCATACTTTTTTATTCAGCAAAATACATACCTGAAAAAAAGGCAGTGCCCCTGCCACAAAAACTCCAATGTTTCACGGTTGCACGCTTTAATAAGAGGCTGAAGTGCTACACAGTACAGTATGTGTCCATCAAATAGTGTGAATGGTTAATAACACCAGGTGAAATGAATTAAAAAACATAATAGCATGACTTAAACACATTTACAACACCATAAGTAGTACAGATCATACACATTGTTATTCTACATAAGATCCCATAAAAAAACAAAGATTTCTTAGTACTGCAATTGAGGCTTAATAATTGTTCTTAAAATATGATGCATTTTATTATTAAACCCGCAATTGAAAATGATCTCCAATAAATATCCATGCTCTGGAAGATCATTTATTAAGAGCCATATTAGATGCCAAATGAATTAACAATCAATAGCATTAAATACTCATACATAAACCATGTATGGTATATAGAGCCATACTTCTTTAAAAAACATTTTTTTTTTTAAATCCTTTCAAACTGGGATCATAACATGCTGCAATGTTAAACAAATGGCTATTTCATATATATCAACCGCATAAAGATTGGTGCTGAGTTAGCATCAAGTACAGAGCTGTAACAAAATTATATCTCCTAATGTCAATTGTCCTTTGTAATGGTACAGTATTCAGCAGATCTTGATGATCCATCCCCCTTGCCCTAATATACACCCTATCAATGGATTCCAGGCTATAACTCTGTTGTTCAAATATAAATGACATCTGTTATATATATACAAAGATGCAAGGAATTTATTTTCAAAAGCAGATCAAAGAGATGAGGTTTGCAGAAAAAGCTAATGAACAAAAAGAGAAGACAGCAATCAATAAAAAGGGCTCTTGAGTGACTTATAACAATAATAAGGAACAACATCCTCACAACTCGTACCCCCACCCTCAGGAAAAGCAACAATACATCTCTTTCCTTTTGTGACTTTAGCTATTTATTCATACGTTAATACAGCTACAAACAGTGCACAAGTTCCACAGAATCATTTAATCCTGGTGGATAACAAGCCCAAGTTTTAAAAATCCATTTAGTTTCAGCCTGACTGACCAACACTTCCCAATCACCCCCTCGTAAATTTTTCTGTATCTTTTGAATACCAAAAAAGCTGATTCTGTGTTCACTTCTGTTCTTTCCAATCAAGTGTCTGCCTATGGCATATTTTTCATTAGTCTCCCTCCATGCTCTAACATGCTCCCCTATACATATCTTGAACTGGCGAATAGTTCTACCAGTATAAATGGCTTTGCATTGGCATTGCATAATGTAAACTACTCCTTCCAAGTTGCAATTAATAAATGCATTACAAAAGATCTCATTTTTTCCTCTAGGGTGTGCTACCGAATTTCCTTGAATTACATAGCTGCAATAAATACAATGTCCACATTTTTTATTCATATTTGGCACCGTCCACTGTGCTGCTCAATGTTGCACCTCAGGATTATACAGAGTTGAAACAACTTTATTACCGATATTATTTGCTCGCCTAAATATAAATTCAGGCTTCTTCTGAGACACATGTAAAAGCCTCTGATCTGTGGAGAGAATAGACCAATGTTTCATTACAATATCTTTTAAAGTTTGTACCCCAGTCATATAGGTAGTGATGAATCTTACACTGTCTGACCCCATTTGCCATTTATTTTTCACTTTAGGAATCAGTAAAGCAGTCCGATTAAATTCTCTAACTGATTTCACTGCCATTGTTGTGATGGAAGAAGTTGAAGTGATTGTACTGGAATTTAAAGTGAAGTCTATGTTTTGCCCACAACATGATGCAGCAGTCCCTACATTCCTGAAAATATGTGAGCAGGACCTTATGCAGTTGGAGCTAGCTACAAATAATAATAGGTAAGTATATTACAATCTTACTTTGTCTGAAAATAAAGCTTTGAGTTCATTACAAAATGACAGATCTATTATTATTAAGTCTGCTGATAAAGGGGGAGCAATAGTAATAATGAATAGCTGTGATTATGAAGAGGAAATTATGAACCAACTTGCTGATTCAACTTTTTACTGAAAATTAACAGGGAATCTTACAAAGGTTTTTTTAAACAGAGTGTCGATGAATATTTGTCTTGGGCAGTAGAGATAGGTTGGTTAAATAATAAAGAAAAAAGTTTTCTGACAGTGGAAAAACCTGTAGTACCAACCATCTACACTATTCCAAAAATACATAAAAATTTGCACAAACCACCAGGATGTCCCATTATATCTGGGATCCAGTGGTTAACTGAACCAATTTCAATATTTGTTAACAAGTATTTGAAGCCTATTGTGCAACAAATACCGTCATCTCTTAGAGATACAGCAGATTTGTTGAATGTGGTAAATTATATTGAAATGAGTAAAGACTCTAGTTTTGCCACTTTGGATGTACAGTCTCTATGTGTATACCACATGATGAGGGACTGGAAGCACTTTGGTACTTTTTAGACCAAAGAGAAGATAATCATCCTCCTACTAAACTGCTGTTAGATTTGTGTAAATTTATTTTTTAATTTAACATGTTTTTGTTTAAATCGAAATATTATCTGCAGATATGAGGGACCGCCATGGGGGCAACATTTGCACCTAGCTATGCAAATTTATTTTTAACAAAATGGGAGTTTGAAGTGGTCAGGAGCACCTCTACAAATCCATTTCTTTTTGAGCTAAATTTGTGGAGGCACTTTATTGACGACATTTTGATAATCTGGAAGGGAGATGAAAATTAGCTCTTGGAGTTTGTAGAATTTCTTAATAATAGCAATTTGGCATTGAGGTTTGTGTTGACAACAGTAAAACATTAAATTGATTTTTTGGATGTGACTTTGTATTGGGATGGTGATGGAAATATATTGTCTGACTTATTTACAAAAAAAAAACAGATTGTAACACTTTGTTACATGCCTCTAGTTTTCACCCAAAGCATGTTATTAAAGCAATTCCAAAGGGACAGTTGATTCATGTAAAATGAGTCTGTACTGAACCAGAGATTTATAATGTAGGAAAGAAGGAATGACTAGAGAGATTTAGAATGAGAGGCTATACAAGGGAAATCACAACAGTGGCAGTGAAATCAGAGAACTGGATCGGACTGCTTTTCTGATACCTAAAGTGAAAAATAAATGGCAAATGGGGTCAGACAGTGTAAGATTCATCACTACCTATATGACTGGGGTACACAATTTAAAAGATATTGTGATGAAACATTGGCCTATTCTCTCCACAGATCAGAGGCTTTTACATGTGTCTCAGAAGAAGCCTGAATTTATATTTAGGTGAGCAAATAATATCGGTAATAGAGTTGTTTCTACTCTGTATAATCCTGAGGTGCAACATCAAACAGCACAGTGGACAGTGCCAAATATGAATAAAAAATGTGGACATTGTATTTATTGCAGCTATGTAATTCAAGGAAATTCGGTAGCACACCCTAGAGGGAAAAAATTAGATCTTTTGTAATGCATTTATTAATTGCAACTCGGAGGGAGAAGTTTACATTATGCAATGCCAATGCAAAGCCTTTTATATTGGTAGAACTATTCACCAGTTCAAGATACATATAGGGGAACATGTTAGAGCATGGAGGGAGACTAACAAATAATATGCCATAGGCAGACACTTGATTGGAAAGAACAAAAGTGAACACAGAATCAGCTTTTTTGGTATTCTAAAGATACAGAAGAATTTACATGGGGGTGATTGGGAAGTGTTGGTCAGTCAGGCTGAAACTAAATGGATTTTTAAAACTTGGGCTTGTTATCTGCCAGGATTAAATGATTCTGTGGAACTTGTGGACTGTTTGTAGCTGTATGAATGTATGAATAAATAGCTAAAGTCACAAAAGGAAAGAGATGTATTGTTGCTTTTCCTGGGGTTGGGGGTACGAGTTGTGAGGATGTTGTTCCTTATAATTGTTATAAGTTCCTTAAGAGCCCTTTTTATTGTTTTGTTGTCTTCTCTTTTTGTTCATTAGCTTTTTCTGCAAACCTCGTCTCTTTGATGAGCTTTTGAAAATAAATTCTATGCATCTTTGTATGCATACTTTAATATATCCTGGGAATAAACTCCTTTGATGTGCTCCTGAAAATAGATTTGACGCATCTCTAGAAAAGGAAAGCAAGAATGAAAGAAAAAAGAAATGAGACTGTGAATGAACATTTATTAATAATGATGTGGTTTATAATCATTCCACTTTTACATATACTGGAATTTCTGTAGGTCTCTATGTGAAATTTAAATCTTTTGCCAATATTCTGTGTGTAGTTCTTTTTTTATTAAATTATAGAGGGCAGATCACATTTGTTTATTCCTTTTTTTTCCCTAGATATAATATACAATATATGTATAGGAGAAATATAAGGTATTTCGATAAATGAGCAATGTTTATTATTGAGTTCTATTTAATGGAATTGGATAAGAGTTTATGTATTAGAATTAGCATGATAATTAGATCTGCCTTTAATAGTATAAGTGATTGATTGCTTTTCCATTTTATTGATTGTACTATAAATAGGGAGTATATGGATGACTCCTTAACCTCTGAAGAAGCTCCACCCAGTCATAGCGAAACATAAGGTTTTTGCCCTTGGTGGCTTATCTGTTGCTAATGTGAACTGCCATCCCTTCATGCGTTTGTCTCTGTTTTTTAGCATTCAGCTTTTAGCTGTAGCTGTAGCTGTATTATGCTATTTTCACTGTTTATATTGCTAGAATTACCATGCCATAACCATGCACTGATAAGTAAAAACCTTGTTATGTATTTTAAGTCCTAAACTATGTTTTTGTATGACGTGTAAAAATAAAAAGTATTTTTTACATAGTCTTGTGAACAGCTTTATTAATTTGAAAGTAGTTTAATTTTGAGCTGTATCTAGGACCCTTTTTTCCATTCAGAGTGGGTGCTTCATATTTTTTGCTTTTTGGTTTTAACTATTGAAGCAGTTGATTTGTGCATTATACTAATCTGACAGTTTCATGCAGTACAGGTATCATGAGCATTGCAAAAACAATTCTGGTTTCAGAGAATTGCTATGATAGAATACTACAGCACAGAGTTCAACAGATTGCTGTACAACATAATACAAAAGACAATATTCAATAGTTTTGTTGAAATGCAGAAGAAGGAAGAAATGTAAATGTACTCCCCACTCCTGAAGATGCTACTGTGCAATATTAAACACAGAAGAAGTTGAAAAACATTACACACACCAGATACTAGTAGACTTACAAATTTATTGATGCAGATTACATAGAGATGCTGACCAGTTACTGTTTCTCATCCTCTTCATGCAATAATTCTTGCATACTGTACAGTACATATGCACAACTATAACAAATCGATTACCAGATTTGTCAATGCTTACTGTAAAGGGAAATCATGAAACTGATTTTCCAAAATGTTATGCTAAGATGTTTCTATTTTAATACTCTAACAGTATGTTGATAGATCTTCCTTACAGTATGATATTTAAGCAAAGAGTGCTGAAGATAAATTATTAGTTTATTGTTACAAATGTTTCCAATGTATGCACTTTAAAGATAGGAATTGTTGCATAATAACACTTATTGAACATAGTCATGTGATTCAGTTTGACATATGTACTATAACATGATGCTTTTTAGAGTTAGGACTAAAGCAAATCGAAATTGCATTAATGCCAGGTGAGAGCAACAACTGACACCAAACTGAAAAGTGGTATAAGCATTGCAAATTGAGTCAACTACTTATATTGCCACTCCTACCTGGAAGATCACTGCAGCCCATACAAGGGAGCATCAGGAATGAAGGAAAAATATCAAGGTAAGCGTCAGCTATTCTCAATAATCATTCTTATTGCTTCTTACAACAAATAAAACAACAAACAAAAACCACACTGAGCTAAAGGACTGGTGCTGCATCCAATTTGTAGAGATAAGTCCAGAAAAATGAGCACCCAGTCAGGTCTTCATGTACACATAAATAATTTATTAAAGTGCAGAAGTGCAAAAAAGTTTGGCTCCACAATGCTGTGGAGTCAGCCGATAAAACGACATCTTACATTTCACTTGGTAAAAGCCAAGCTTTATCAGAGATAACAAGCCAATCATCTCTGGCACTGTATATACACTTAAAAACACATGTTAATCCCACCACATCTTGTGTTATCTTAATTAAACCATCAAGTGCTAATAACAATGCATCCTTTAGGAAACTTCATACAAGTGATAAATACGTCCTACAAATTGATTGTCTACATTAAATGTACAATAGCCCATTCCAATTGGTTTATAAAATGACCCTAATCACCGTTATGGTAATCATGCCATAGAAACTAGAATTGATTTAATTATTTCAATCAAACTCTAGACACTTGTTAAATGAATGGCACAGGGACATGGGCATCGTTTCACCAATGAATGATTAAAACAATGCGTCCATAATGCCTTATTTCTTAGGTAACCTTTAAACTGAAATTCATTCCATGTCACTGTGTAAATCTAACAAACAACATATTTTATTTATTTGTTGTTATTTTGGCATCCCCAAAAAGATATGTTTAACTTACAGGTACCATTAAATATAACCAGGTCCCAAAGTAATAAACCCCTTCCACTCAAAGAAATGCTGCCAGATCAATATTGTTCCTGGATCCCCACCCAGAAACAACTCAAGCTACTACTTTGTCATTTTTGGATGCTTGCTGGCAATATTTATTTAAAAAGCACAATTATATATTTACACCCCAGTTTAATTTCCCTGTCAAGACAATCATATTCTCATTTAGACATATCAGTCCAATATCAATTCTCTGGGATAGAATAGTCCTGTCTTCCATCTTGTCATTCTTCCATCTTGTTCTCTTCCTCACTCAAGGTTGCTTCGCGGGGTCTGGACACTGTGATCTGGTTCCCCCATCACCTTAACTGGGTCACCACACTTACCCGGACATCTTCCCCTCGCTAGGTGCAGACACAGTGATCCACCCCAAGCTCTATATCCCATGCCCTTCCCCCACTACTCCCATGCTTTGGTTTCCTTGTCCCCAGCCCATGGTACCTAAACCCCTTCACCTGCCCCCATATTTTTACCTTGCTCACCACCCTTCCCATTCCCCTTCTTTCATCTCCCTCAGTCTCTTTGTCCACTGGCGAGGCTGCACTTAGCCTCCTGGCCCCGGCCGCCATGTTGTTTTTATTTTGTACTCGCAGGGATTGTTACTGTTTGTTACTAACATTTTATTGCTTTATTTTTTTCTGATTCAAATTGTTGTTGCTGGGTATACCTTCTGCTGCATTATTACAGGGTGTGCCTGCACTTGTGTGCTTACAGATTACTGCTGTAATCTTCTGATTCAAATTGTCTTTTGCAAGGTATATCTTCTGTTACTGCTTTATTTTTTCTCTGTAGCAAAGTGTTTCTTAAAGGGTATATCTTCTGTGAAATTATTACAGGTGGTGTTTTACAGGTTTCACAGTTTTATCTGTCATTAGGATAAGTTTTCAGGGCTACTGCATTTGTTGCTGGCTGATTGTTTCTGCTCTTACCTCTTTGTTTCTTTCATCTGTGGTTCTTCTTTTTCGGCAGGTGAAGGGCCCAGTGAGCCACCCCCATCCCTAACCACCCCACACTACACTCTTTTTATAGGGCAGCACAGTTATGACATTTCCTGTAGCAAAGCAGGAAGGGGCGGATCAGAGGGGTATCCACACAGTGACCTCATTTACAGGGCACTAGTAATTTAACTTGTTATAACAAGTTATACAAAAACAAACAAAACACAAAATCAAACTTTTTCTTTCATTTTCTTCCTTCTAATTACTCTGATCAGGTGTATAAACCCAGCATCCACCTTAGCTGGAATGGATATCATTAACTGCAGGTACTGTGGAACACTTTTCAGAAGGGCAGTTTTACAGGATTTAGGACACTGTTGTACATGCTGGGCCAGTCGAGATCTAAGGGCTCAGCTCCAGGCTGCATGGGCAGAGACTGCAAGCCTCAAATTGCATATTCAAGAAGAAATATATTACAAGAACTGCCTGCCATTTCACCAACATCCAACAGAAGCACCTCAACCACAGAGGGTAGTTGGTCCCGGAGGTTGGCAGGTGGTTAGGAGGGGAAAATCAGGTGCCCCATCACTCGGTGCTCTCCAACATATCACCACCACAAACCATATAAAAACTACAAACAGGTATCTGCCTCTATCTCCAAAATCAAAAAAAGGGGGAAGAGGACACTGCAGAGCAGGACATTGTAGCACAGGAGCTAGCACAACACAACTCTCACAAACAGGAACCAAAACAAAAAAAGCAAACAGGAAATCCAAAAAACTTCTGATCATAGGAGACTCCATGATTCTGGGATTTGATATGTATCTCCAGTCAGGGGTAATGGTCAGATGTCTCCCAGGTACATCAGCATGGAGAGACACTGACCGCATTGCTAAAATTGTTCAGGAAGCAATAGAAAACATTGATGCCCTGGTACACATAGGGACTAACGATCTTGCCAGCTGCTCAGTTGTGGAGACCAAGGAACACCTGACCAGGCTGGGTGACAAACTATCATCCATTTCATCTGGCATCTCCTTCCTGAGATCCTGCCGGTCTGGAAGAGGTGGACAGATGGACAGAAGGTCAGAGAAGGGGAGATAGGGGAGCTAAACATGTGGCTCAAGGGCTGGTGCCAGGAAAAAGGACCCAAATTTGTAGGGAACAGGCAACAGTTTTGGGAGCAAAAGTTCTTTAAATTTGATGGACTGCATCTGACTAAGGAGGGAGTCAGTGCATTGGGGCAGAAGTTTGATGTCTATGCAGAATATTTAAACTAGCAAATGAGGAGAGGTGCAGCACCCAAAACGTCGAATGGGAAGAACACCCCTCCCCCTCTCAGCTAGTGGTCAAACAGGAGTTCAGCATGTTTGTAGTTCATTTGCATCACCAGGTAAAGAAAAAATTCCGGCTCCCCATAAGATGAAACATAGACACATAGAAACATAGACTTTGACGGCAGATAAGGACCACTTGGCCCACCCGGTTTGCCCATTTCCCTACCAACTGGATGAGCTGCAGATTCTAGTTAACCAACAGCCTACTTCCTGCCACCCCCCACTACAGTTGCCTTATGACTGTCCCATGCATGTCTGAATTCCCCCACTGTTTTAGACCCAACAACCTCCCCAGAAAGGTGGTTCCATGCATCCATCACTCTCTCCGTGAAAAAAAATTTCCTCACATTACCCCTGAGCCATCCCCCTTCTATCTTTAAATTGTGCCCCCTTGTTCTTACACATCTCTTTTTCTGAAAGATGCTACCCTCCTGGACTTTGCTGATTCCCTTCAGGTACTTGAACATTTCTATCATGTCCCCCCAGTCCCTCCTTTCATCAAGGGTATACATATTGAGCACAGGTTGCATGATTAAGCACGATGCACAGGAGAAATGCTGGACCTTGCCCAACAACTAACATGCCGAAATCTGACCAATGGAAAATCATGTACACAAATGCTCGCAGTCTGGGAAATAAGATCCCAGACCTGCAGGCAATAATGACAGAGGCTAAACAGGACATAGTAGCCATTAGCGAGACATAGTTTACCAGTAACCACACTTGGGAGACTTCAGTACCTAGCTATGTACTGTTCAGAAGAGCCCGAGGTGCAAAAAGGGGGGGTGGAGTGGCCCTTTATGTCAATGAAAATATCAAAGCTACAGAAATTCAGAATACATGTAAGGAGCCAGAAGAACTGTGGGTCACCCTGGAAACAGGAAATGGGACAGCCATACGAACTGGAGTTGTGTACAGGCCTCCAGACCAGGGGGAGGACATAGACACATTACTGTCAGAAGATATACAAAACATGACAGCTAAAGTGGAGGTTCTGATAATGTGAGACTTCAACATGCCAGATACAGATTGGTCAATACCAGCAGAGACATCTGCCAGAACTAGACACATGGTGAATTCCCTGCAGGGGGAGGGCCTCAAACAACTGGTGCAACAACCCACAAGAGACAGGGCTATCCTAGATCTAGTACTGACTAACAGGGAAAGGATCACAGATCTCCAGGTAGAAGGTCGCCTGGGTGCCAGTGACCATCACATGGTATAGTTCAATTTGGCCACTAGAACAAAATCATCCCATTTCAAGGTAAAAATATGGGACTTCAGGGGAACTGACTTTGATAAGATGGCCAACAGAGTTAAGCTAGCCCTGGCAAAAAGAAATACAGGTGAGGGGATACAGGCAAAGTGGGCAAGCATTGAAGATGCACTAGTTGAAGCAACATCCCATTGTGTTAGTGAGAAAAGGAAGTGCAAAATAAGAAGGAAACCACTTTGGTTCTCAAACTCAGTAGCAGGAAAGGTCAGAGCCAAAAGGCTGGCCTTCAGGAAATGCAAGGGAATGCAGCAGGATGAAGACAGGGAGGCATACCAAACTTCCCTAAGGGAAGCAGGGAAGGCAGTAAGGCAGGTAAAGGCCCAAACCAAGGAAACACTAGCACAAACAGTAAAAGAAGGTGATAAGACTTTCTATAGATAAAGTAGTGAAAGGAGAAAGCCCAGAGGGGGTATTTCTAAGATCAAAGGGGATAAGGGTGTGTGTGTGAGGAGGAGGACCATGCAAAAGCATCTATCCTAAATAGATACTTCTGCTCAGTATTTACTGAAGAGAAGGTAGGGCAGGTCCGACAGCTCTGCACCATGGACACAGGTGGGAGGGAGGTGTGCACTAGTCCCTTCACAAAAGAAAGGGTCCTACAAGAGCTCAATAAGCTCAGGGTGGACAAGGCAATGGGTCCTGATGGCATACATCCCAGGGTACTAAAGGAGCTAAGGGTGGAACTAGCACAGCCAATATCAGAACAGTTTAGTGAGTCTCTGAGCACAGGAGAGGTCCCAGAAGACTGGAGAAGGGCTCGTGTGATCCCGCTCCACAAGACTGGTAGCAGGGAGGAGGCAGGGAGCTACAGACCGGTCAGTCTTACCTCAGTAGTTGGAAAGATTATGGAGACACTCCTTAAGGAAAGGATAGTGCAACACCTGGAATCTATAGGAGCACAGGATCCAAGACAGCATGGGTTTACCAAAGGAAGGTCCTGTCAAACTAATCTCATAGATTTCTTTGACTGGGTAACCAGAGTGGTGGACCAAGTGGGAGCAGTTGATGTTGCCTACCTTGACTTCAGCTAAGCTTTTGATACTGTTCCACATAGAAGATTGATTAATAAGCTGGGTAGGATTGGGGTGGGTCAGACATTGGTCAACTGGGTGGCAAACTGGTTGACAGGCAGAAAACAGATAGTGGTGGTAAATGGTATACAGTCAGAAGAGATGCAAGTCACAAGTGGAGTACCTCGGGGATCAGTCCTGGGGCCAATCCTCTTCAATATCTTCATCAGTGACATTGCAGATGGACTGAAGGGTAAGGTTTGTCTGTTTGCAGATGACACCAAGATCTGCAACAGCGTAGATGATCCAGGTGGGGTGGGCAGAATGAGAAGAGATCTGGATAAACTAGTAAAATGGTAGGAAAAGTGGCAACTGGGGTTTAAAGCAAAGAAGTGCAAGATCATGCACATAGGGAAGAGAAACCCTGAAGCCACCTATAGGCTGGGAGGGGAGTTGTTGGCAGTCACAAGGGAAGAAAGAGACTTGGGCGTCATCATCACCGATGACTTGAAATCATCCAAGCAGACCTCTACAGCAGTAGGTAAGGCTAGAGGGATGTTGGGGTGGATTAGTAGGGGTATCACAAGTCAGAAGAGGGAGGCAATAATCCCTCTTTACAAGACACTGGTTACGCCCCATCTGGAGTACTGTGTGCAGTACTGGAGGCCACACCTGCACAGAGGCATTACCCAAATTGAGGCAGTCCAGAGAAGGGCAACCAAAATGGTGCAGGGACTGCATCAGAAAACATATGAGGACAGATTAACTGAACTCAATATGTATACCCTAGAGCAAAGGAGGAAGAGAGGTGATATGATTGAAACATTCAAACACCTTAAGGGCATTAACAAGGTGAAAGAGTCTAACATGTTTCAATATAAGAAAAATACTAGGACAAGAGGACACAGCATGAGATTAGAAGGAAGCCAATTAAGGGGTAATGTGAGGAAGTTCTTTTTCACAGAAAGGGTGGTGGATGCATGGAACGGCCTACCTCAAGAAGTGATGGATATGAATACAGTGCAAGGCTTCAAACAGGCATGGGATAGGCATAAGTGAGCAACACAGATGAGTATGAATAGATAGGCCATTGACAGAGCAAAGGCATATGGCACATTCATAAGGCAGAAAAAGATATGGGCAGACTGGATGGGCCTTGCGGTCCTTATCTGCCATCAACTTCAATGTTTCTATGTTTCTATCTACGGCACACATGGCTTGTGCTGAGCCCCCCTGGAGGCCACCATCCTTTCTTTGATGCCGCCCCTTACCTTGTGCCTCTATCATATTCCCACCTCTTTCTTGCAGGGCAGGTGGGTGGGGAATTTCTACAGCAAGAAAGAGGGCTCCCCTTCCCCTGCTGGTCTGTCTTGGACCTCTGCAGCCATATGACCACCCTGTCCTCCTCAAGTTTTACATCCTTCCTTTGTAGTGCCATGGCAGCTGCCTCTTTCCTGTGTGCCATGACCTCACCTACCCTGAAAGTTCCCCCAGCCATGAGTTCAAAAATGGTCCTAAATAGGCATGCTTCCTTTGCGGAACTGCAAACATGGTCCAATGCCCCCACCACCTTCATGAGCAGGGGCCTCAGTATGTGTCATCTCTTATCCTGCCTTGTGCCCTGCCCCCATCTGCTAACCCATGACCATCCATTTGATGGCATGGCCAGCCGCCATGTCCCCCCACCCCCAATCCTTGCACATCGAGCTAATGCCTGCCAACTGGACCACCACTGTGGCATGAGCCAACTCTTCTTCCTATTTCTACACCACATATTGCATGACCTGTTCTTTCTGAACCTGCTCCGCTGTACTGTATCCCAGCCCATTCCAGGCTGAAATGCCTGAAAGCCTGCCCAGGACCCCTCATAGGCCCTCAGGGTGTTGGATGACCATGACCCTCTGTACAGGGCCCTATCTCCCTCTAATCTCCCACAGGCAGTCCAGAACCTTTGTCCGGACAGGTGAGGCAAGTGGCGCCAATTCCCGGAACCGTTCCATCTAAAAATGAGAAAAGCAGTCAGCCACCTCATTTTTCATCCCTTCAGTGTGCTGTGCCCTAAAGGACATGTTCAAACACAGTCTCAGTAGCGCCATGCATCTTAGAATGTGCCCCACTGGCTCTGTATTCCCACTCTGTCTGTTAGTCACTTCTACTACACCCTTACTGTCACATCAAAAGAAAATACGCCATCCCTCCATCTGAACTCCTCACATCTCCAATGCAACCCATATAGGGAAACTCTCCAGGAATGTGATGCCCTTGGTTACCCCTTATTCCTGCCAGTGTGTTGATCATGCCTCGGATATCCATTCCCCTTGGAAGTAAGCCCCCATCCCGAGACCCCCGGCCACATCCGTGTACAGCTCCATGTCTGTGTTGTAGGCCCACTCCTCCTGCAAGACCATCACCCCGTTGTATGATTCCAAAAAGGTCTCCCATACCTGAAGGTCCTCCCTCATCCCTTTGCTGATGTCCACCCAATGGTGGGGATGATTTGCCTTCCCTGTGGCCCTCCCCAACCTCCTTGTGAAAGCCCTGCCCGGGCTTATGGCCTTGCAAGCAAAATTAAAGTGCCCAGCAGCTGTTGTACTTGTACCTGTGGCACCCTCCTTCTCCCCCTTACGAGTGCCAACAACCCATCCAGCCATGCTACCTTGTCCTTTGGCAACCAAAAACACTTTTGCTCAGAGTCTACCTCGATCCTGAGGAACTCCAGCCTGCGGGCTGGGCCTTCCATCTTTCCTGCCACCAGGGTGATACCAATGATGTTGCACATGACCTGGAAATCCCACAACATCCCTTGGGTCTCTGTCTGGCTGGCCCCAATCAGCAAAAAGTCAACAAGGTAGTGGACCACCCTCTTGTGGCCACACCATATCCCAAACACCCACTGCACCCAGGAGCTGAAGGCCTCGAATGTCGAGCCCACCACTGAGCAGCCCATAGGCATGGCCTTGTCGAAATATAACCGACCCTCACATTAGAAATCTAGCAGATCCCAATCTGCTGGTTGGACCTGCAACAGCTGGAAGGCAGATTCAATGTCCATCTTTGCCAGCCATGCCCCCTCCACTGCTCGGATCAGCTCCACTGCTTGATCTAGCAAGGCATAAGAGACCATGCTCAGTGAGACCGGGATCCCTTCATTTACCGACCCCCCCATCCGAGTAGGACAAATAGTGTATGAGCCTGAACTCCCCCGCCTGCTTCTTGGGGACTACGCCTAGGGGTGACATCTGGAAATGCCTGCAAGGGGGTTATTGCAGTGGCCCATCCACTCTATTCGCCCTTATTTCCTTCTGAATCTTTGCCTGGACTACAGGTTCCATCCCTTTCACAGAGCCCAAGTTCTTTCCCCCCTCTCACCTACAAACCCCAGCAGGAAACCTCCCTGAAAGCCCTCCCTCAATAGTCCAGCTCCACTCTCATTGGGGTACCCTTCTGTCCATGCCAGTACTACCTCCAGCTTGATGGGGGTGTGGGCCAGGGTGTAGCCCCACCTCTGGCCAGCTGGTCCTTTCCTAATTCCAGCTACGGCTGGAATTATATCTTTCTCTGCTGAGGCCCCCAGCCCCTCCTGCTCCCCCCTTAAGGGCTGCTCCTGGAGTTGGCCGCGGTTGCCAGCTTTCGCATGCCTTGTCTGCAGTTTGTTGTCTGGTGCCCCCACCACAGCCCAAGCACGTGCCTGAACTTGCAGCTCAGCCACATGCAGGAGGCCCTATTAAAAGCCCAACTGACCTTGGGGCCGTGCGCTGGAGTGATCCTCTTCACCTGCTCCGCCCCCTGACCCACTGCTGGTCTCAAGAGGGTCCTGACCCACAACTCTGAGTGGGTGCAATCCCACCTCAGGTCCCCCTTCACCACCATTTGCCTCTGAAATGCCTCATCATATTTTAGCCACCTCCTCCTCCTCCTCCTCTGCTTCTCTCTTCTTCACCGCCTCCACCAGTTCCATCATCTGGCTCATCAGCTTTGCTGCTACTGGATTATAACACAATGACACATGAGAATTTAAGCAACCTTGCTGCTAAAATGCTCCCACTCCATGAGGGCTGCAGCTCCCTAGGTCCAGGGCCCTCTATCTCAACAAAAACCTATGCCTCACTGCAGGCTTCACTGCTCCCATCCCAATGCCCCTGACATGCCCTCTTTGAGCAGTGGAATCTTCCTGTAGGCTCCGCCTGCTTTGGTCTCTGAACTCATGCATATCCCCACCAACTTTGGGTGGCAGAAGGCCCCACCACTGTCCACATCATCGCAGTACATCCCAGAAATGCCCCTGGTGATGACTTGCATGGGGATTGAGACCACCCCATCTCCGTCTGCCCAGCTGGATGCACCCCCCCCACTCAGAGGACAGCTCCTGGCCTGTTCTAAATGGTGCACCATATCCTGCACCTAGTACCCCACCAGAAACCCCTCTAGACCTATAATAGGCCATTACACCCAACTGTGAGCCCCCTTCTTGCCCCTCCAACCGAAGGCCAGCAAGCTTGTGCAGAAACATACACGTGCGTGTCCCACCCACATGGCTGACCCCCGTGGGACACCACAGTAGCCACGCTAGCCTCGAACAAGCTACAATGAGAGGGGGATAACCTGTGGTCTTATGCAGTTCCAGCCTTTCGTTTTTGCTGCACCATCTGTGCCCCTGATCGATGTAACCTCCTACAATTAATCACTCCCCTTGGTCCCCAGTGCTCCAGGGAGGCCTCTGCCCCATGTGGCCATGAAGTCCAACCACCCTTATGCCTTGGCAATCTCACTGTCCCTAAATCCCCCTCCACCAGCTGCCTTGATTCATTTTCTTCTTTTTTTTTTGAACAGGAAGCAAACTGATTCCACCGTGTCCATGCTATGCTGCAGGCCCATTCCAGCCACTGCAAAGCCCCTCACTGATTTACTTCTGAGATGCTAGTCCCTTCTAACCACTAGGCCAGCACCACGGTTCCCAACCTGTTGGCCACGCTGTAAAATTGCATTTCCCACAGCCCCTGTCACAGCTGCCCCAGGCTCATTCAACCTTGCATCACCATGAGGTCTCCATCTCCACCTGGCCCAGTGCCTGCTTTACCTAAGCCCATGCCTGTGCCCACCCATAGTGCTCGGCATTCCCACTGCCCCACTCCATGCAGCTCCCATTTGAGTTCTGCACTTGATCGTGTGGCGTGTCTGAGCCTGGCCCCCCCAACTTGGTGACCGTGCCACGCAGTCATGTTTCAGGAGCCCCTTGCTTCTTGCCCTGTCCCTTATAGCCAGTTGTGCCTCCATCCAACAGTTGCTGCCCCGAGGGGCAGTTAAACTCACTACCCAAACATCCACAGAAGGCCTGAAGGCCCAAACCATGTCGCACTGGGATTCCCAGCTGCACTCAGGCTTTCCGCCCACTAGGACACACATTTGCAGATCTGCAAGGCCCTGCCACTCACATCCACCTGCAAGTAGTATTGCCAAGGCCTTGCTGGCACCACTGAAACTCACGCTGCACATCCAGTACCCACCACATGCTTCTCACACTCCACTATGTGGTACATAACCACAAGAACTATCCAGGCAACAGCACGCCTCTATCTGATTGCAGACAATGCTAAAACACAAGCTATACACTACCCTCATTCCATCTCCCTTCCCCCATATGGCACCCGCTAGCAGCCACACCATTCAGATGCTCTCAACTGTTCCACCACACTGTCCAGAGCAGCAGTAATACCCTGGCAATATTTGTGGTCACAGCATGCCTTATTTTGTTTGCAGCCCAGAGCTAAAACACTTGCAGCAAGCCACCCTCATTGACCTCTCTCTTCCCCACATGGCATCTGCTAGCAGCCACACACCAATATCAGGATCTCTGTTACAGTTGCTTAAAACCAGCATTGCAAACCATTACATGTATGCAATAATCATCACATTTTAAAGCATTCTCCTCTACTTTTGTTTAAACCCAGCAAATGCTACCAATATATATGACTCATAGAACTGACATTTCAATTCCAATCACTTGTTGCCTGGGGCCTTAACAAAAAAGGCCTCAAGCCTTCAGTGACTTACTTCAGATTGCCAAACGATGTGCTGTAGTTTACTCCTGAATTTCTACAGCATGAAAGAGGGCTTCCAACAGGTTGCAGGCCTTTAAGAAGCCCCTAAGGCTCCCAATCAGGACCCCATCTGGCCTCTCCCCGTGGTCAATGGCCAGCAAGCCCCATCCCCTAGTCAAATGACACACTTGTGATGTCAAAACCCCTTCCCTTTCCTGCTTCCTCCCCCCACCCCTCCACCTTTCTTGTTTCTTTCTGGCTGGGCACCTCTGACAATCTGGCTTGCTCTTTAGTGGCAACCTTAATTATCATTTAAACCTAATCCCTAATGGGAATTTAGCACAAATATCCAGAAGTTCTCTCTTTGCCCTATAATCTGTTTAATATTGCCTCCCCGAGGGCCCACAGTGACTTTTTCTAGTCCAATGAATTTTATTTCATGTTTAACACTACGGTCCCTATATTGATTAACATGTTTTACAGTTGCATAAGTCAAATCATTATTGGCCAGTACCCTGATATGTTCCCTGACTCTTACTTTAAATTCTCTAACTGTACGTCCAATGTAAAAAAAGCCACACGAACACAGTAACATGTAATCTATGGCTGTAGTATTACAAAAAATCAAATCCCTAATTTTAAAAGTCTGTTTCATTACTGGGTTTTTAAATACATTAGTAGTTAAAATATAAGAACAAAATGTACATCTGCCATATTTTTTTGTGACACTAGATGGTGGTAAATCCCAAAGAGTATTTTGTTTTTGTTCAATAGGCAAATAGGAATGGGTTACCATGTTGGCTATCATAGGAGCACGTTTGTAAATCATCTTGGATCCCTTTCCTATTTGTTTCATAAGTTTGTCCCCATCTGAAGTATTCCCCAGTTCTTATTTAGGATGTTTCTAAATTCATTACTCCTGGTACTAAATGTCACAAAGCCAATTTCTTGTAATTGTGTATTGCGTTCTTTACAACTAGGTACCAATACAGAGTCCCTAGACATTTGTTTTACCTCTGTTACTGCTTTGTCGATAACCCTCATACTGTATTCCCATTACTGGAATTTCTGGACTTGTTCCCCTATTTGTTTTCAGAATCTTCTTTTGGTGTACAATTCCTAAGTGTTCTGATTAGCTGTCCTTTAGGCATATTTTCAGGTACTGTAGCTGTCTAGGATGGAAACTGCTAGACAGAAGAATTGTATTCCAATCCATGGATTTGGTGTACAGTGACATTCAAATATTTCCCTGCCCCATCTTGAAAATCTTAAGGTTCAAAAAATGTATTTCTTGCATATCATATTGGGCCTTAAAATGCAGATTGGCATCTATTGTATTGATCCAGGCTACAAAGTTGTTAAAGAATTGTAATGTACCCTTCAAATAATAATCATGTCATCAATAAAACAACACCACAAATCAAGATTATAAAAATATGGATTCCTGGTGATGTCCCTAATCCAGTCATGTTCCCATTTGCCAACTTAGATATTGGCATAGCTGGGGGCCAGTCACCCCCATAGCTGTACCTTTAATTTTTTTATAACAACAGCTTTGAGAAATTAATATATTGGAATCTAATACTAATTCAGTATGATGTAATAAGAATTCAGGTGATACACACATTGTGTTCTCACACTGATTTAAGAAGAGTTCTACTGCTGATAGACCACCTTTAAGGGGACTATTTGTATACAAGGACTCAGTGTCCAATGTTGCAAAAAACCACTCGTCTTCCATCTGTATATTAACTAAAATGTTGATTATCTGAGTAGAATCCTTTAAATACGATGGCAAAGCTTGTACAATAGGTTGTAAATGGGAATCAACAAAGTGAGAAAATGGCTCACTTAGCCAACCATGCAATAGGGTGACCAGGGGGGCTGACTGGGTCCTTGTGTACCTTTGGTAAGCAGTAAATCATTGGTACTAGGATGAGAAACAGTTGATGAGTAGATCAGTATCAGTTGATGAGTAGATCAGTAGATGAAACTATTGGATGAGAAACAGTAAGGGCTCTATGTTGTGTTTCTGAAATATAGTCATTTATTAAACCTTCTTCTAGGGCACAATCAATTTTATTTTTTAATCCCATAATCAGATTTTTTTAGAGCTTTTTGTCAAATGATACATCACTCGACTGTCTCTCAACTTCAGCTATATATTTGTTCTTGTCTGTAATGACTACGGCGTCACCCTTGTCAGCACTCTTTATTACAATATTCTTGTTTTCTGAAAGTGTTTTTATAGCTGAACGCACATTATTAGAGCAGCTGTTAAAATTTTCAATCTTTGGATTTGACCTTAATTCCAAAATATCTTGTTCACACTTTTTTACAAACAGAGTCATAGCTGGACTAAGTGGTGGACAATATTAAGATTTAGGATATAACGCAACATCAAAATCATGACCAGCATGGTTTATACAAATATCACTGACATCACTATTTATTCCTATAACATCCTGACTCATATCATGTATTGATTTTAACATCACTTTTCATGCAAACCTATGTAGGTCTACCACAGTATTAAAATGATTTAGGACAGCAGTCAAAGAAAAAGATAATCCTTTATTAAACACACTTTCCTCATCAGCAGTCAATACATGTTGGGACAGATTTATCACTGCTGATTCTTGTACTGCAACCATTAGCTTCAGTACTCCCCTCAACCTCTTCCATGCCTGCCCCCCCCATCCTCTTCCTCTGCCTTGGTGATCCTGATGTCATGATTTCCTTGGGGGGTGTTTTTAAGTTCCACATTGGATGCTGGCCCCTGAGGTCATAGAAAACCTCTGGATTGCTGTCGGTATCACTGGGGCCAGAAGTATTGTCAAGAATTGTGATGTCTCCCTCACTGTCCCTGTTTCATAAGGTAGACTTTAGTGGCCTTTGTTCATTACTAATTTGGAATGATGGTTCCATTTTTTGGGGGGGGGGTTGTCCCTTTTTGCTCCAGTCAAAAACCTTCCCAAGTCTATAATCCTCCTCATCATCCCTTTTGAGCTTTTTCTACTTGGCCATTTTCAATTTAATATCATATCATGCCATCTTCTCTGACAGCTATTTAATTAGTCTGTCAAATTCTACAGGTTCATTTAGGGCTTTGAATTCTAGTTCTTTAGCAGAAATATCTTGAATAATTTTTTCCCTTACTGTTGCTGCATCTTCCAAGATCAGTTTGATTGAATTAAGACCTGCATCTTCCATTGGCTTCCACCATTTCTGCATAAAGATCAAGTCATCTGTCCCATACACTGGTTTGTTTAATATTCTCAAGCCGTGTGGAACTCTTTTAATGGAAATGTATGCTTCTAAGGTAACATGATGCCAGTGCATGTGTCTGCCCTTCATTACTAGTTTCTCAAGGCTTCTTAAACACTTCTGGTAGTGCCTACTGGTGTTTCTATATTGCCAGCAGCAAAATCCATGAGTAAGGGGTTAGCCTCATCAGAATTGCCAAACATAGTCTGTATCAAGTTGGCCATCTTATTTGTCAGCCCTATAGCTTGGTCTGTAGATTGCTCCATCTGCAGATTTAGTTCTGCTGTAACTGCTGCAACTGTAAAAACACTAGCTGTTGTTGCCTGTGGAATAAACAGTTTAGAAATGGATACTGAGCTAATCACTTGTACATCTAATAGCACTAACATACATCTTTTGCACTTTCAGAAAAGTAACTCGTGTGGTTTTCAAAAAGTGGGATTCACCACACAATTCTTAAAGAACTAAGGGGATACCTACTGACACCACAGATTACCCTTTTTCACAAATCATGGGAGGATAGTGAGGTACCTGAGGACTGGAGGAAGGTGGATGTGATTCCCCTTCACAAAAGTGGGAGCAAGGCAGAGGCAGGAGACTTCAGACCTGTTAGTTTGACCTCAGTGGTAGGGAAAATTATGGAATTACTTCTGAAAGAAAGAATTTTTGAGTACCTAGAGGCCAGCAGGGCACACGACCCAAGGCAACATGGATTCACAGTGGGAAGGTCATGTCAGATGAACCTAATAGATTTCTTTGACTGGGTGACCAAAATAGTAGACCAAGGAGGGGCTGTGTATATGGCCTACATAGACTTTAACAGAGCACTGACACAGTCCCACACCAAAGATTAATAAACAAGTTAGCCAGCCTGGGAAAGGGTCCCAGAGTGGTAGCCTGTGTAACAAACTGGATGGACAACAAGATACAGAGGGTAATAGTAAATGGAGCACACTCTGAAGAAAGGGTGGTTACTAGTGGGGTACCACAGGGTTCAGTACTGGGACCGATCTCTTCAATGTCTTTATAGGAGATATTGCAGAGAGGCTGAAAGGAAAGGTATGCCTTTTTGCAGATGACACAGAGATCTGCAACAGAGTTGATATACAGGGGGTGGAAATAATGGGAAGGGACTTGGCATGGTTGAAGGAATGGTCAAAAGTATGGCAGCTAAGATTCAATGCAAATAAGTACAAAATAATGCACCTGGGCAACAAAAACCCAGGGGAAGCATACACAATAGGTGGGAGGTACCAACAACAACAAAAATGCAAAGGCACCTGAGGGTAGTCATATCAGATTACCTTAAAGTAGTCAGGCAAAGTTAAAAGGCAGTAAGGAAGGCTGGGGGGCATACTGGGATGCATAGGGAGAGGCATCACCAGTAGAAAATAGGAAGTTGTTATCACTCTGTTCAGGCAGTTGGTGAGACTCCATCTGGAGTACTGCGTGCAGTTCTGGAGATCCCATCTCTGCAAGAACATAGACAGGATGGAGGTGGTTGAGAAGAGGGAAACTAAAATGGTGCAGAGTCTGCAACAGAAGCCATATGAAGAGAGACTAAAGGAGCTTAATATGTATACCCTTGAAGAAAGGAAGGAGAGGGGGGACATGATAGAAACTTTCAAGTACCTCCAGGGAATCAACAAAGTCCAAGAGGGGAGCATCTTTCAGAAAAAGAGATGTGCAAGAACAAGGGGGCATAATTTGAAGATAGAGGAGGGATGGCTTGGGGCAACATGAGGAAACATTTTTTCAAGGACAGAGTGGTGAACACATGGAACGGCCTTCCTGAGGAGGTTGAGGGGTCAAAATGGGGGGGTGGATTCATGAATGCATGGGACAGACATAAGAAAATTATAGTGGTGGGTAGGACGAAGTAGGCTTTTTGTTAACTAGAATCTGCAGCTTATCCAGTAGGTAGGGAAATGGGCAGACTGGGTGGGCCAAGTGGTCCTTATCTGCCATCAAAGTCTATGTTTCTACATTTCTATGTTTCTATGGTAGCCATATAAAAGTTGCCTGGTAATGAAGTACACCTCAGAAGGAGCAGTACTGAGTGCAGTACCAAGGTTTGCCTAATTACTACATCAGCAAGGTGTAAACTATGTGCTAGCAGTGTACCGAGCTCTGGTTTAATTGATCTCCATTGTCAGCAGGTTAAATGCACCAGGGTGCACTGCTTGAAGCAAATCTGCACCTGTGCATTGCAAAATTCTACTAGGTATCCCCACAGTCCATACTGTATCTCTTCAGAGTCCCTCCCTCATTCCCTGATCACTGTACTGCACTACCAATATTTAGAAAGTAAAAAAGAAATACTTTCCCCAGTGGATAGCAGTCCCTCCCCACACTCGATCACCCAACAGAGAATAAAAAAAAATCCCTGGTGGCTAGCAGTCCCTCCCTCCATCTGATCACCCATCTAACCTGTAAAAAAATTGCTTGGTAGTCCAGTTTTCCCTCCCCATCCCTCATAGTCTGATCACCATCCAGTCCTGTTTAAAAAAAAATTCCCTGTCTTGAAAAAGTAATGCTAGCAGTGTGCCTAGATCCATTTTAATTGCTCTCTATTGTCAGCAGGTTAAATGCACCAGGGTGCACTGCTTGAAGCAAATCTGCACCTGTGTGCTGCAGAATTCTACTAGGCAGCTCTCAGTATTTTTGCTTGGAGAAAACATTAATCAAGGCAAGTAACCTACCATGGCCAGTTGATTGTCAACACCTAGAACTGCCACAGTGACCTCTGGGCTGTGGTACTGTGCAGTTTGTCCTGTTTCCCCTAGCAGTGGCAACCTGCACTGCACCCGTATATGGGATTTGAATATTTTTTTAAATAGACACATGCTGGTGGGTCACCTTTGAACCATTCCTTATTTCCAAGATACTGTGGATGTTGGGTGGTGTAATTCCGTATTGGGAAATATTAACCCCATAGAACCCCATAGCTTGCTGAAATGTTATCCTTCCTTAATCTTGGTCTCCCGCTCTTCCACAAGAAACTGACAATTTACCCCATGTCTTAAAATACTGTTTAGGTATTAAAAGAGGATTATAAGAGGTATTGCCTGGATCATACAGTATTCAATGAATGGGGTAGCACATTCATTTTAATTGTGCTTTTTCTCCCAAATAAGGACACTACTAGGTTCTACCATCTATTCAAATCTATTTCAATATTATTAAATAAGGGGTCCAAATTTATTTGTATGTACAGTATTTATCCAAAGTGTTAGTTAATTACATCCCTACATAGGTGAAAGAATTTAGTCTTATGTAAAAAAAGAAGAAAACTGCACTCAGGAGTGCAAAATTTCCATGCTGCATACTGTTTTTTTCAGCAAAATACATACCTGAAAAACGGCAGTGCCCCTGTCACAAAAACTCCAATGTTTCACGTTTGCACTCTTTAACAAGAAGCTGAAGTGCTGCACAGTATGTGTCCACCAAATAGTGTAAATGGTTAATAACACCAGGTGAAATGAGTTAAAAATCATAATAGCATGATATGCACTTAAACACGTTTACAACACCACAAGTCGTACAGATCATGCACATTGTTATTCTATGTAAGATCCCATAAAAAAGCAGAGATTTCTCAGTACTGCAATTGAGGCTTAATACTTGTTCTTAAAATATGATGCATTTTATTACTAAACCTACATTTGAAAATGATCTCCAATAAATATCCATGCTCTGGAAGATCATTTATTAAGAGCCATATTAGATGCCAAATGAATTAACAATCAATAGCATTAAATACTCATATATAAAGCATGTACGGTATATAGAGCCATAATTCTTAAAAAAAAAAATTATTGAAAAAAAATCCTTTTAAACTGAGATCACGACAAACATGCTGCAAAGTTAAACAAATGGCTAATTCATATGTATCAACCGCTTAATGATTAGTGCTACTGTAAGTTAGCATCGAGTACAGAGCTGTAACAAAATTATGTCTCCTAAAGTCAGTTGTCCTTTGTAATGGTGTAGTATTCAACAGGTCCTGATGATCTGTCCCCCTTGCCCTAATACACACCCTATCAATGGATTCCTGGCTATAACCCTGTTGTTCAAATGTAAATGACAACTCTTCCACATTGGATTCAAAGTAAGGGTCCATACTGCAGTTATGCCATATCCTTAAAATTGACTAGTGGGTTCCTCTGTACTTTATTTTGCTTTTCTTTACCTTTTGATTTATGCACATATTTGGGGGTATTCTATAAGCAGTATGGATTTATTGTGGTTTGTTCAAGTATATGATGACTTTGTAAACCATGATAACATCACCACTATAAACATATACAATGCTTCTGGTTATATCATATTATAAGCCTCATGGCAATTTTCATTGGTGCTTATGGCCACAGTTTTAACATGCTGGCATGAAGCGCTTAGGTCTTTTTGATATTGAGATCCTTTTTACGTGCCTTGTGTGTAACTAATGTTTGGCATTGAATATCATTTGGGTATGGTTTAGTGCTTCAGCAATGCTTTTAACTGCTTTTTATGTACTGCAATACATGTTTTCCAGTTTTTATGGATGCTGTATGGAATGCATATTTATGGATGATCATCTTTTATACCTTTTATTTGTTTGCCCTGATGCTAACTCAGTGCCAATCATTATGCAGTTGATGAACTATTGCAGATTGTAGATTGTACTATGAGCTATGGAGAAGTAAAGCAGCTGTCCTACCATTTATTTTTCTATTTGCTTGAATATAGCTTCTTTGCATTAAAGGTTTCAAAAAGAAAACTACAGTGTTTAAAATATTTACATATCTTGAACATTATAGATTAAGCCCTTGATCTCATATATTGTTCTAAATTAAACTATTTGTACTGTTTTGTTCTTTTAAAAAAAAACAAACTGGTAACTATTGAAGCAGTTGATTTGTGCATTATACTAATCTGACAGTTTCATGCAGTACAGTTATCATGAGCATTGCAAAAACAATTCTGGTTTCATAGCCATGCTATGATAGAACACTATAGCTCAGCGTTCCAGAGATTGCTGTACAGCATAATACTAAAGACAGTATTCAATAGTTTTACAGAAATAGTTGAAATGCATAAGAAAGAAGGAATGTAAGAGCACTCCCTGCTCCTGAAGATGCTACTGTGCAATATTAAACCCAGAAGAAGTTGAGAAACATTGCACACTCCAGATGCTAGTAGACTTACTAATTTATGGGTGCAGAGTACATAGAGATGCTGACCAGTTACTGTTTCTCATCTTCTTCATCCAATAATTCTTGCATACTGTTTGTATGCACAAACTATAACAAATCGATAACCTGATTTGTCAATGCTTAATGTAAAGGGAAATCATAAAACTGATTTTTCAAGATGTTATGCTAAGATGTCAATATTTCAATACTCTAGCCGTATGTTGATAGAGCTTCCTTACAGTATGATATTTAGCAGAGTGCTGAAGATAAATTATTAGTTTATTGTTAAAAATATTTCCAAGGTATGCACTGTTATGTAATACTATAGCACAAAGATAGGAAGTATTGCATAATAACACTTTTTGAACATAGTCACGTTATTCAGTTTGACATATGTACTATAACATGATGCTTTTTAGAGATAAGACTAAAGCAAATCGAAATTGCATTAATGCCAGGTGACAGCAGCAACTGAAGTCAAACTGAAAAGTGGTATAAGCATTGCAAATTAAGTCAGCTACTAATAATGCCACCCAGTACCTGGAAGATCACTGCAGCCCATACAAGGGTGCATCAGGAATGAAGGAAAGATATCAGTTAAGTGTCAGCTATTCTCAATAATAATTCTTACTGCTTCTTACAGCAAATAAAACAACAAACAAAAACTGCACCAAGATAAAGGACTGGTGCTGCATCCAATTTGTAGAAATAAGTCCAGAAAAATAAGCACCCAGTCAGGTCTTTATGTAAACATACATAATTTACTAAAGTGCAGAAGTGCAAAAAAGTTTGTTTTTTGTTTGTTGTCTTATTTATCTTTTTTTGAAAACCACACGAGTTACTTTTCTACAAGAGTAAAAGGTCAGGAAAGTTAGTGCTATTAGAAGTGCGAGTGATTAGCTCGGTATCTGTTTCTGAACTGTTTATTCCATGGGCAACAACAGTTAACGTTTGTTATGTTTGTGGCGGTTACAACAGAACTAAATCTGCAGATGGAGCAATCTATGAACCGAGCTACAGGTCTGACAAATGAGATGACCAACTTGATAGAGACTGTGTTTGGTAATCTTGACGAGGCTAACCCCTTACTCATGGATTTTGCTGCCAGCAATATAGAAACACCAGTAGCCACTACCAGAAGTGTTTGCAGAAGCCTAGAGAAACTAGTAATGAAGGGCAGATGCATGCACTGGCATTGTGTTACCCTAGAAACATATATTTCATTTAAAAGAGTTCCACGTGGCTTGAGAATACTAAACAAACCAGTGTATGGGACAGATGACTTGGTCTTTATGCAGAAATGGTGGAAGCTAATGGAAAATGCAGGTCTTAATTCGATTGAACTGATCTTGGAACATGCAACACTGGTAAGTGAAAAAAATTATTCAAGATATTTCTGCTAATGAACTAGAACGCAAAGCCCTACCTGAACCTGTAGCAATTGACAGACTAATTAAACAGTTGTTGGAGAAGTGGCATGATATGATATTAAATTGAAAAAGGCCAAGCAGAAAAAGTTCAAAAGGGATGAGGAGGATTATAGACTTGGGAAGGTTTTTGACTGGAGCAAAGAGGGACAACTCCCCCCCCCCAAATGAAATCATCAATCTCTATTAGTAATGAACAAGGGCCAGTAAAATCTATCTTAAGAAACAGGGACAGTGAGACAGTGATGAAGACAACACTAATCTTGACTATACTTCTGGCCCCAGTGATACTGACAGCAATCAGTGTGTAGTGTACCAAATAGAAATCTATGTAATTTAAAAAGTGAGGGTTCAGTCTGGGAGAGGGTAGTGGTTACAAAACACTGTCACTGGTAGAAGAGGGAAGGTTCCATAATCAACTTATGGGCAGAAATACTGAACAGTATACAGAAATATAGGCAACACATACTGGCAGAAAGAGCACTGTTGCAGAAGCATTACCTGTGAGTGAGCAGAACCCTAATTTCTCCACATAAATAGCATGTAGTTTTAAAACCTTCCTCACCACAGTTTTGGGGAAAAGTTTAATAAGATCACAAGATCTTTGCAGTGTTCCCTTGCAGTTCAGTACAACTGCAACCATTAAACAGTTTTATTCAGTCTCACTGTACATAATCTAAGACATTTTATTCAACAATTTGTGTGGATTTTTTTTTTCCAAAACGATATGTAGAACATGTGTAGTACAAGCAAGACCCTAATAAAATTATGTCAGGTTTTATTCATATGAGCCTATAGTTCAGCTCTTCTAACTTTACACACCTCACAGTGGTTTAATGAAGTATTAAAGTGAAAAAGACCTGTCTTGAAGGTGTTCATCCATCAGCACTATGTGTACTAAGATTAAATCTAGTAGTACGTGGAAATGTCAGATAATTACTTTCTTGGGTAATAAACTTAGTTTTCAATTATGTGTCTTTCTATTTTAATTTTTTAATTTTTCTGTACTTTGTGGGGGTGGGGGTGACTGTATGCACCCCCGTATGATTAGTTACAGCATGTGTTAAGTAGATCACTAATAGTGGCCCTTCTGTAGTTATTTGTGTTTATTGGTTTATTTATTATTGTTGTGCAAGTTTAATGCCTGGTAGCTATGCCCCTTTCAATTAGTTAATGGAACCTATACATCTACTATATCCTTCAGATTTGGTAACAACCTGTGAGGAGAACTTAAGTGTGCAGGTCATCAAAAAAAAAGATGACAAATATATATTTATGGTGCAGTATTAGCCATCAAATTGTAATGGGAAAGAAATGATGCAACCTACAACAGAATAAAGTTACACTGGGCACACTACAGCTGCACAAAAGGTGATACACATTCCACCACAAATGTTTATGAAATCAAACATCTGTTGTTATGGTAACTAATTGACCTTACTCTCAAAGGCATTACCATTTCAATAGAGTCAAACAGGAGCAGCTTCTTCCAAATTCATTTCACACATGCAGTGCCATTTAAAGAAGACTTTGAAGCATTCTCCACATATATTGAAAATGAAGCACTAACTAGAACTTACATTGAATTATATCTTAACTTGCAATGCTGTTGCACTAGCAGATTAAGTTAAGGTAGCTTTTCTTAAAGTTCTTTTATTTATTTATTTGAAAGTTTTACCAGGAAACATACTGAGCAGAAATACTGCTTGATTCCGGATGCATCCTGGTTAAGGTAAAGACAAAACCAAATCTGGGATCAAGGAGCCCCTATTGCTGGCCCAGTGGCATTGATGGTTGAGACACTGGACACCACACCTCGCACCACGCCAGCGACCCAAGTTCGGGAATGAGCTCAGCACCAGGGGTCAGCAGGGGAAGGAGAGGATTGAGAATCCAATGGACAGCTCTCCTCTTCCTGGGGAGGGATCTGGGACTATCCAGAGCAGCATTGATCTCTGGTGGTGACCGGAAGTACAGCCTGCAGATAGAGCAAAAAGGGGAGGAATGAGGTGGACACTAATGGCTCTGCCATCCAGATGTGATTGCACATCCAAGTTCCTGGGAGAAGTAAGCAGGAAAAAACCCTCCATTCCTGATAGGTGATGGTTCCACCCAGTGCCCACTGCCATGCATCCAATACCATGCCTCTGTGTCCGCCCACTCTGCCTCTCTGCTGGCCTGACCAATGCTCTAGATTCAAGACAGAGCACCAGAACACAGAGGCAGCCCTACCTCAGGGGGCTCAGAGCTGGGGGGATAGTTGGTTCAGGACTGGTGGAGGACAGCTACAGTCTGAGGAAGCAGGATCATGGTGGATGGTTGAGCAAGTCAATGAGTTGGGGAAGCCTGACAGAATTCAGGCCAGGGGGAGAAAAATAAAGTCTACAAAAAAAAAGGAGCCCCTGCTATGTACTGATTTACAGAGAGATCCTAGTTCTTGTTTACAAAAGAAGATTGTGTCCATAAAATCCATATCTTCTCCCAGAATGTGATACTTTATGCAATATATGTTTTGCATCATATCTTTTTGTATGCTTGAGTTCATTTCAAAGTAGATGGAACTGAGATAGAAGTTCAAGCATAATAAGTTGGGAAGGGGCCGCTATGCTACTATGGCAGGTCCATAAACATTTACTGTACTGTTAAACCAATTAAATGTGACAGGGTCTCTGCACTGCAACCTGACGCCATCTGCAGGTTATTTCTGGAAGGGAAATCTAGTCGCACTTTCATCACACAATATAGCTGTAATGGCTCATGTTGCCATCTTGTGGATAAGTGAGGAACAGCATTTAAACACATTTACACAGCTGCTATAATTGGGCAATGCACACCGTGGTAATGAGCTACCACTTCTCCAACACAGTGCACAGACCGGTACTGCGTGGCATATCGCATGACCGGTTAACTTTTGTATAACTATCACTGCATGTAGTTTGTCTTAAGTGATGATTTTAGTTATGTATTTATTTATTGAGTACTATCAGAATTACAATCCTTTGAGTCACAGACTCTTTTGCAAAGGCTCCATGTCAGGTTACAGGGGGTGGAAGGTAGACAAATACAGTAAAAGACAGATGAGAACAGGCATTATTTACAATTTCAGTATTGACAGAGTAACTTTTTTTTGCAAAGGCTCCATGTCGGTTACAGGGGGTGGAGGGAAAACAAAGACAGTATAAGAATAACATTGACAGGTAGTATATACAGTTACAGTACTGGCAGGGCAGTCCAGGCTAGACTTATTTAGCAGGTGAGGTAATTAGGAAGCATTTCTGTGATCCCTAGACAGAGATTTGTAGGATGCCATTTCATAGGGTCTAGGGAGTCCCTGAGTCAGGAGAAGTGGAGGATTTGGGAGAGAAGAGGGTGGGCAGCATTAGCCACAGTCACATTTAGCATTCTCCATTAGTTGGGTTTTAAGGCCTGATTTGAAAAGTGAGATGCTATGGGACTGGGAGAGTGGTGGGGGGGTAATGTGTTGAGCCAGAGAGGGGCACGGTAGCGGAAATGATCTTTACCCTAGGGATGTTCTACAAAGGGGAACCAGGAAAGATAATTTGCTGTGAGTCTTGTATTACACCTGATGGGGGCTGCACTGATGATGGGAAGTAGGCCGGCGGGGGTAAACTGGAGGTGTATCTTTTTTGTGGGAATGCAGGTGTGGTATTTTAGTCTTTGTTGGAAGTTTAGCCAACCAGTAAGTGTATAAAGATTGCAGGTATGGGTTAGTCTGTCACAGCCTGTTACTAGGTGACAGGCTTTATTAAGTGCAGCGTTTATACTGCTTAGCATCGTGGGGTCAGCTGAGCCATATATAACTATCCCATAGTTGACTAGGGAGAGGATGGAGGAGGTGACTGCTAGTTGCATGGCCTGTGCAGGTAGGCAGTTTTTGAGTCTGTAGAGGATGCCCACTCTAGTGTTGACTGTGGAAGAAAGGAGATGGACGTGACTATGGTAGGAGAGGGGAGGTATCCAAAGTGATACCCAGGTATTTAAAGTGTGTAACGTTATCCATTTGGGTGCCTAGTGAGTTCTTAATTTGGAGTGCCATTTGACTGTGTGGCCTTTGGCGATGCGCAAAGATCATGAACTTAGTTTTGCTATAGTTAATGATCAGGTGGTGATCAGCGAACCAGTTCTCTAGTTCCCTGGAAAAACCCTGAAGGGCTAGTTGTAGGGCACTCAGTTGAGGGTGTTTCCAGTACAGAACTGCGTCATCAGCATAGAATAATAGATGACCGCTGCACGCTTTAGGGAGAGAGTTTAAGAAGAGAGTGAAGAGCAAAGGGCCCAATATAGACCCCCTGAGGGACCCCTGAACAAACAGTTTTGGAGGTGGAGATGGTGATGTCTATCTTGACATGCTGTGACCATCCTGAGAGTTAGTCCTTGAGCCAGGCCGTGGCCTCAGGGACCACATTTAGTTGAGGAAGGACACAAAGCAGTATTTCATGACTGACCATGTCCTAAATGGATACTATCCGTGATGAATGTCTGTGGTTGCTTGTGTTGCCTTGCCCCTTTGGCTGCTTGGGTGGGAATGTGGAGTTAGTGTTGAAAACCCTTACATTACATTTCCATATTTTTGCCACTTTGATAGCAACACAAACTGATGGATTAACTGAGTTTTTTTGCAAAGAATATATAAGGGATATGCTACCCCCTACTAGAAATATTGTTGATATTTTTTGTTTAAGTGCTGATTGACCTGATGACATCACAAGTAGCGAGTATGGGTTAGCATATTCCATTTATGCTATACCGCCAAAAAAGTGAAAAAAAAATGAATTTCCTGCCCTTTTTTGCTGATTATAAAAAATCTAAAAGGTCACTATAAATGAAATATATATATATTTTTGTGCTAAACAACGTTTGTGCTCAAAGTACCATGCTATCATTTTTCATTTTAAAGTTATTTGCATTTGTTTGTTTCAAAAAGTGAAACAAAAAATATAATTTTCTGGTGTTTTTTGCTAATTATAAAAAACAAACTAAGATGTGTGTGTGTGTGTGTATATATATATATATATATATATATATATAGGATACATGATAGGCGACTGTGGAATATGGAAAATATTTGCACAAGTGCAGAGTAAACTGTGATAATATCATGAGTGCCAAAGGCATGAGTGATATTATTGCAGTTCACTCTGCATGAGTGCAAATGTTTGCCATATTCCACAAGTCGCACATCATGTGTGCAATTTATACAATAGGGCTAGAATCCTTTAGGAAAATTTTTTTCTGTGTTCTCTCCCTGTTTACTCTGTTTTTTTTTTATTTTGGTAACTGGATAAGTTTTTAGGAGGTACCTGGGAGCACTGGGCAGTTCAGTGATTTGTTCAGAGTCACACAGTATTGAAATGGAAGTTGTGAGAATCAAACACTGGTTTGGGCTGCTGGATGTAGAAAGTTTGTTTATTGCTTGTTACTCTGCCCTCTAGGCTATACTGACAGCACTGTTTGTGTGTGGTCTGAGTGTGTGTAAGTGTTTCTGAATGGGCTGAGAGTGTTACACACTATGAGAAACAGGTGCATGTGTTTTGCAATGATAATTGTGTTATCTGCAGCTAGGAGTGAGGAACAGACTGTTTATTCAGTAAGTCGCAGGCTTCACTGAGACAGAGAAATTGTTGCAGTCAGCACTCAGAAAGAGAAACTGGTTTATGGAGGAGGCTGGTTTGAAGATTAGAGCAGCACAGTAATGGGCTAGGATTGTCAGAATAACTATGGGACATAGGTGATTGTCTTTTACAATGCTAATTGAGTTAGTTGCAGGATTCAGTGAGAAAGAGAAACTGTGACATTATTAAATGCAGGCAGCAGTGCAGAAAGTCTCACTCTGGTGACATCACCATTGTTGTATATTTGCTGGTATTGTAGACACTGTGGGTTTATCAGGAAATAAATCCACAGTGGTGATGTCATCACAGTGGTTATACAATGGCTATGAAAATAACACCATTTATTCATAGTGTTATCCCTTCACCCTATTGTATAATATATATATATATATATATATATATATATATATATATATATATATATACATATATATTCATGGCAAAAAACTCCGTTTAATGCATTAGTTAGGGTTGTTCCACAGCGACAAAAGTGAGGAAATTCGATGTTAGGGTTGAAAACCCTAACTCTGAATTCACCCCCCCAGCACCACAGACACACAGACACACAGACACACACACATGCAAGTATGGGGGAGGACCAAGTCAACACAACCAATGACAGACATCCAGCAGCAGGTGACAGAAATAACAAACAATTGTCTAAATGTACTACGAGACATCCCCACCCACCTGACCAGGTACTGCATGCTCAGTGGAGATCGACAGCAAAACTGAGGCCATGTACACCAAACGTACACATCCCTGATTGCAGCTGCACACAATGTACCACACTTAGTAGCTGCATGGCCTTACCTACCAATGCCCCACACCAGACCACACCACATGTGGTGGGCCACCTGAGCAACAGAGTTCAGCAAAACCAAGGAGTTGTACAGGTATAATATCTCTGATTATAACAAGGGTTTGAGAAATGTAGCTTTCTAATTGACTGTAAACATTGTACCAGTCTTATGTTTAGTTTTTATTAACATACATGTAGAGCATAACCATATGATGAACATGGTTTAATGTTGTTTAAAAAACAGTTTTATTATGATAGCAATAAGCCACTCCCAGGTATTATGTTAATGGTCAGTTTATCACTGTCTAGCAACATGTGGCACTTGGCTATGCCTCATTCAACATTAAACCCCTACAGGGTGATTAACAGACCATTTAACATAACTGTTGGTCATGCCTTATTGCTTAATTGTCTCTATGAGTAGATACTCTCCCTCTCCTAGGCACTGCAGCAGCTTTGCAACACAGTGTCCCACCCAGTTACACCATACAGTGTCTAGTTACTGGAGATTGGCTGTGAATATGAACTCATGAAGATGAGCAGTGTAACTTGATCATTACAGTCATCGAAACCTTAGTGTGATTATAACTGACAGAGTCAGTGATAGAGAATAACCCCTGCTGTCCTAGTACACTTACCCCATTGTGAGTTAAATCAATACTAAAAGACATTCTGTTTATATCTACACTATACCTACTTGATTCCTGTTGTACCACAATTAACATAGTTATCACTTTGATAGCATCAGTGACAGAAGTGTGGAAAACCCAAACACTAGGCATACAGCCTGAGTATGAAACAATTGTTAAAAATAATTACACTGTGTCCATAAGTGGCATAGATCACTCATTGAAACAATAGTAAATGTATTACTATTTGAATAAGTTAGTCATCACAATTGCAATGAGATTGTCTTTATCAGGTACAACATACTCAGTAAGTGCCTACAGGAAATTCTATCCTATATACGTCTCCGATACAGGTATGTCATTGTTGGCTCAGTAGTGCTATGATATTTAGAAGTTGCTTGGCCTGATCCATGCAATTACACTCTTTCTTACAAAGAATACTTACTGCATCTTTAGTATTGAAACACACTGAAGGTCTATATATGTACATCAGCAGTACACCTTCATCAGTAAGAATGCATCTGATACTGGCAGTACGAATTTAACAGCGTTGAACAGGCAATGCTTTTCCATACGTTTACATCACCCTCTCTATCTTGAGTAAACCGTTGCAGTAAATGTACTACTATGTATATCACATACTAAATGTAACACTACTTTTATCTTGAGCATGCTAGTGTCTTGTAGTTAATTTATGTACTTCTCTTAATTAATGTGTACTCACTAGTGTTAAAACCTTTCTACAATGGTCACCATGCACCTTCAGCATTTATATTGACTAACGGCACAGTACCAGTTGTGGTGTGGTGTGAGGCATTAGTGAGGTAAAGCCATGCAACTACTAAGTGTGTGGTAATGCTGTGTGCAGTTGCAATCAGGGATGTGTAAGTTTGGTGTACATGGCCTCAGTTTTGCTGTTGATCTCCACTGAGCATGCAGTACCTGGTCAGGTGGGTGGGGATGTCTCGTAGTACATTTAGACAATTGTTTGTTATTTCTGTCACCTGCTGCTGGATGTCTGTCATTGGTTGTGTTGACTTGGTCCTCCCCCATACTTGCATGTGTGTGTGTGTCTGTGTGTGTGTGGTGCTGGGGGGGTGAATTCGGAGTTAGGGTTTTCAACCCTAACATTGAATTTCCTCACTTTTGTCACTGTGGAACAAGCCTAACTAATGCATTAAACGGAGTTTTTTTGCCATGAATATCCTGTCTTTTTCAGAACTATTACTCACTATAGTACATGATTTATAGTTGTAAGAATACTGCACATACATACAAAAAATTTTCCAATATCAGGAATACTTCAAGTCTTGTAGTTGTATTTACTGTTATTAACAGTAACAGTAGTTCACTGTGAATCATATTGTTTTTATATAACTATATTAATAGTAATTTGTCATTGTTATTCCATGTTATATTTTTTATGTAACAGTGTCTTAGTCTTTTTCTTTGTGAGCACATATGTAAAGAAAAAGATGTACATAAGTAAAAGAGTATATGACATGACATGGACACCATTAGTTCATCTACTGAACAAATGGATATGTTACTGTAATAACTTGTGATTTTATAGACATTGGTTTTACTACCAACTGAGGTGGTAGCACCAATCATGTGAAGAGAGGTGGAAGAGGTTTGCTGGTATTGAATACATAACTTTGTTGTAAGTACGCCAACACAGAAATTTCACTGTTGTACTATCAGGCACATACTCATCTTCATCATGATAAACATACACACATTCTGTAGCACTAGCTGTATGAAACAACAACAGTGTGCCAGAAATAGTGTAAGGTAGCATTGCCACACATCTAAGTTACTTCTATGGAGAATCACAACTGTAATATCACAATAGTGTGGTATGATCTTTCAGCAAATGAGAAAATAACAGTTGTGTAAATCTTGTTTAAACTATTTTCAATAAACATCTCCAGTACACAATAACACACCAAACACAAGAGAGTATGAATTCACTTTTTTACTGTAAAAATATTTAAGATATAAAGAATGACACACAAACAAAAATATTTTTCTTTTTATAAAACAATACAAAAATATATATTTACAAATATATTTATACAAATAAAAAAATACTTATAAAAGTGTGTATTACTTCATACACAGAATAAATATTTTATAAAAATAAATTGTTTTTTACATAAATAAAAAAAAAAAAAAATTATTTAAAGTCTTCTGTTAAGTTTTGGGCAAGACTTGCGAGAGGTGTATGCACTGCTTGAGGCAATCCAAGCTAGAAACTGGATTCGATGTGGAGGCACAAAGGAAGTGGAAGCTGTTGTGCCCTCCAGAGGAGATACCGGACTACTGTGAAGGGTGGTCAGTGTGGCCCAGGGAAGCTGGCGGGAACAGATGGTGCTGGTGGAGGTGAAGCACTGGTACTGGCCACAGTGCCATCAGCCACTGCTACAACCGGCTCGAGCACGAGGTTGACAGTCCACTGTTGTGCCTCCAAGAGAGACAGGATTCTATCCTGCCTCTCAAGGATCACAATATTTTGTTTACACAGACTGCCAAACTTGCACGCAAGCTGATTGTAGCAGCGGTAGTGGCCAGTATATTTCCGCAATCGCCGGCACCCTACAAAGATAAATAAAAAAAAAATGATGAATACACAACACAAATTTAACTGTTATGACTTTCAAATATTTAACTTCAAATATTTCCTAGCTACTGCAATATCATAAATGCATTAATTTCAAAGTTATGATAATATTTTGAAGTGTGATGCTAAACTATTTTGTTATGTTATTTGTGTCTCTATTATACTTTATTATCTATTTAATTCATGATCTGACAACATCAAAAAACTTATAGTTACATGTGGCTTACAATGCTATTCTTATATTTTATTCACTAGTCATAAATATTCAGTATGTAGATACTTTTGCATAATCAACAGTATAATACCATACAATTGAAATAGATCCTCATCAAGTGTGAGAATTGTTACTTCACCATGTCTGCCTATAATGTCTAGTCATCTCAGCAATAAAAAACGAAACTACCTTGACATGAACACACTCATAATATACTTTAAATGTGTACATAATCATGATCACTTTGATGATTGTTTGAAAGCAAACAGCTTTTGAGCCGTATTTCAGCACCTCAACACACATTACTGTTTTAAATAATTAAGTCACTGATATGACATGCATTCAGCAGAACACCATTAACAAGCTATCATGTAGAATTATCATAGACTTACATTCTGTTCATTTTCTAGAACAGCAAAATCATAAAAATTATGTCTTGCAAAGCACACCCTATATGTCCACTCAAGAACCTACATATGTACATATTAACAGCAAAAATGTGCTCCACAAACATGCCAGAGATCTTCAAGTACATAAAGAACATAAATAACAGATTTTTAGTTTGCATAACTATAAGAAATTCGGACAAGTAACCTAAAACTTAAACTAGAGTATGGGAAAATCTAGTCAAAATAAACAGATTTAATTCATTGTTGCACAGTTGGATGCCCGTTTTGTGCAGATCACTGTGCTGTTGCACTGACACAGGGTAAAATTCTGCAAGACAATCTGGCACAGCAGTAATAAGATTCTTCAATGTACTATCTGACATTTTAGCAATAATGCACTCCAGGGTTTGTGTTGTGCTGGGATAACGTCACGCCTGGGGTGATTAGGCACGAGGCCGCAGGCTGAGTGTGACTAATCACCCCAGAAGTGACGTTATCCCAGCATAACACACACCCTAGAGTGCATTATTGCTATTATACAATGGCTTGTTGGTACTAATAAAAGAAAAATGTAAAAAAAAGTCTTAAAAAGTGTATTTTAATTTGATTTTTCAATGGGCAGGCATAGTGAATAAAACAATAGTCCCATTGTAATGTTATTGTGTGTTTGCTGTCTCTTCCTGCACCCACCCCCTCCCAGGAAAGTACAGCAGTCCACACACTAACATTCCAATATGGAACTGGGTAATATTTTTTTAATTAGTATTTCTGTTTTTTTTAATGGCTTTAAAATCAACCGCAGGGAAGTTGAGGAACCTCAATAGCAGTTACAGGTTGTTTGAGCACTTAGTAATTGGCAGCAATGCAGGTAATTTTTGTGGACTGCCTATTTCAATGTGAGTGTCATTTTATCGATTATTTGTTTTATTTTTAATGGTCATGGTAACACTGCAGCTGTTCGAGAAAGCGAGCGGGAATCACGGGATTGTGGCAATCTGAAAGGGCTCTCGCTGCTGCTGACGGGGAAATTGAAATGGCGTCTAAAATGACTTTTTTTTTTAAATTTAAAACATCTGTTTCTAGTCAGGGATAATGTCGGTGAATATTCCTGTTGGTGTTTTTGGCTGGCAAGTTGTAGACAATTACTGTGCTGGTGCCCCAGCGGACAGGGAAATTAAAATGCCATCTATAATGACGTCTTTTGTATTTTTTAAATGGGAACACTGTGTGTGAGTGGGGGACGGGGAGTTATTTCACTATATCTGGTGGGAAGACGAGCAACATAGGGACAATTTGCACTTTCATGGCTGGCGGTCACTGGCAGGCGAGTCAGAAGCACTCGAAGTAGGTTGAAGGTTGTTGAGAGTGTGAATGACAAATGGGGATTCACTGCCGAGCAGCTATGTGGAGTGATTTCTTGTTTTTCCAAAACGTAATGTGGTCACCTTGGTGCTGGGACTAGAGCCGTGATGTTGTGCTGGGATAACATCACGGGTCCAGTCCCAGAGTCACCAATGGGAGCCCAGGATTTTTCTTTGCCATTGTATAATATGAAATAAACAATTATCAATAACAATTATTGCTTTGCTATCATTAACATTGATAGTGTAATAGTAATAACGTTTCTAACTGATGCCAAAGCACTCGCACCCTGCAGAGGATGACAGGCATTAGCGTGTTCCTGTGGCTGTTAGATATTGCAGGGCAGAAAAAGATGTTGATAATGCTGTAAGAAAAAAACAGCTGTGCAGTACATTAGGAGGTGAAGAAATAAATGACAGTGTTAAACATTTGGTATATAAATACACAACATTTTCAAACCTACTACAGTACATGGGAAATATCCAATACCTGATTGCAATGATAGAATGTAATGCTCATCTCACAACAAATGTTTTAAATAGCCATATTAGCACCTTTGCTCACATACAGTCTCACTGTTATGTCCTCACACTGTAGCAAAAAGTTATTTTGCACCGCACCCACAGCATCATATAGTAAAGTGTGAAAGCACAGTTTGACAGTATAGGTGAGCATTCAAAGTGTACCACTGTGTGGCGCAAGGCCATGCAGCATTGAAAAATTTAGCAATGTGATGTCTATGGCCCAATATTTAACACAGTTTCACTACTCAACAACTCATTTTAATAGCACCCAACCAAGTCAGAGGCAGTGTATGAAGTAGTGGAACTTGCACCACTGCAAGTAGTCAGAGTACTCCATTTTACATGTGGTGAGACAACTTCCATAGTACTATATACAAATGTCCGATATTCATAGTGTGACATGCAAACAGTCCCATTATTCACTCCATTATAAATTTTATCAACATTCCCTCACTTCATTATCACCTTTGAAAAATACACATGTGTGACAGTACACTGAATATCATCACACTGCACTGTAGAGGTCAGTATGAGGTTGGCAAGGCTGAAGACAGACACACTGCACAGCAATCGAGTTTAACTGAGAAAAGGGGTCATGAAGACTACAAGACACATTTTGAACTTTTACATTGGGAAAAAAACAAGAAATCATCGTTGGACACTTTTTGTGTTGCACACCATTTAGCTCACTAGGATATCCTCCCAGCATGTTGTCTGTTTTTGGGGGTTGGGTAGGTGCAGTCATCAATGCATTGCCACCCTTGTAAGGTCACAGCACAAATAAAGTCAATAATGTCAACAGGGATTGGGACCCCCCACACCAAACAAAGATAGTGGTACTGGCTGTCTACCAAAGGGGTATTGCGCACACCTCACACAACTCAACATTTGGAGTGAGTATGGCAACAGGCAGTGGGCTCCCCCTGTCATCACACTAAAACAGCAAGGTGTAGTTATCAACAGGAGCATTGATCACCACCAATGTTGACAACCATACGCTACTTCCCAAGCATGCAGATAATAGCAACAATAGATAACCAAATGCTGTTGTAAGTATGATAAGCTGTGCTAAAATTGAAGTAGAGCTTCACTTACAAATGCAGGGTGATTGCATTATACTGTACACAGGCACTGATGTGTAACCTGCATTCAGCCAACAGCATTACAGACAAAAAGCAGCACACTGTTAACATGTTGCTGTGCAGATGCAGCAAGGCAATATAAAGGAAAAGTTTAGACTACCATAAAATAACATTATTAATTACATATGTGGTGAAGCAAGACACAATACTACTAACATACATTCTAAGTTCACAGTACCGTGGGACTACATCTTTCTTGGAAACATTTTCAGAATTCACTTACGTGGTGGGCTGGCGCTGGCCTACTGCTTCACCTCCACTGGTTCTACATCAGCAGCTTCCCCGGGCTCTGTAAAAGCAAACAAGTTAAAAAATGATCACATTAATAGACGAAATATCAAGGTAAAAGTCTTTTTCTTAAAAATGTCAATTTCTAATACTACATCATTGCGTACAACTATCATATGAACACATGTCTCTTTACAAAAACAGCTGTCTCTCCAGCTAGATGTATGTTCTTAACTCGGTATTACATGCATATAACAACTCTTCTCATCTGCAGAAAGGCACACAAAGTTGAAATAATGAAACCATGTATCTCTGTTCTTCCAAGACAGATGTCCATGCAATCCAGAACACTAATATAAAATCCATTTTTTTTCTGGTGCTTCCTAACACTGTTTGTCCAATTCTTTTCAACAGAAAGAAAACACAGAAATCTATTATTGGTAGTATGCAGTGCAGAACAAGCAGTGCCTACCCATCAATGGCAACAGTTAAAACACTGTGATAATGCATATTTGTTTCAGTGAAACATCCTAACAACCTTACATGTACCTTCAATTTACATACATGTACACCTACCTATATGATGACCTGTTTTTTAAACAGTTTTAAAATGTGTGTTATAATAACAAGAACACAAACATACGTATCATGTTACTCTTCACTTAATGACCCTCTAGCTGAATATGGCAGTCATTTATGTGTTATTAAGCATATTACCCCTACAGGGCTATTAAAACACATAAACAAACATGTAGATACTCTATACTGTCCATTTATAAGTATAGCAATAATAAAAATGAAACATTGCCAGCAGATATAGAAATAATAAGTCAATAAGCATCTAGGAACATCTCGTAATTAGCAACAGATAATTAAGAATCACACTAGTGAATACCACTGAGACACCAACAACATTACAATTGGTAATCAATTACTCATTGTTCATGAAACTCCACCACCAAAAGTAGCAGAGGACAAGACATCCCCCACAACACTACATGTATTGACAAGTACCCCTATAGACATACATCCATTGTCACATACATGAAGAATAGTATCCCACTCACATGTGTAGTAACAGCAGTTTCTCATGCTGGTGCAGGATCTTGTTCCATGCTGCCACTGCACATTCACTAGAGTTGGTTACCACCTTTTAAAAGTATTTTGTGTCAGAAGAAACCCTCGTTTCTTATTTGTAAACACCATTACAGATTTGTAATACTATTTTCTTATGCATTAACAGTTTTTGACAATGGCAATCTTAAACATGTGTGGTTTTATCAGCGCTCCCGTAATCACGTGTGCTCAGTATGAAATGGTTACAGACCATAAGATTTTAAGCGGTGCACCAGTATTGGTAATTGTTTGTTAATTATGAAATTTGATAACCTGATCACTTTTATTTTATTCCAGAGTCATTCTATAGTCACCTCTTTACATTTTTGTTGTAGAATGTCAGATGGAATTTAGCAGTAACTGAAGGGCAAAGCTGACAGTTCACCTTAAGTGTTGTCTGTTGCCAGATGAGAGACTGCACCTTTCTTCCTTGTACGGAATGATTAAAAAAATGCTTTCAACCCACTCAACAAGTAAAAAGAATACATACATGATTCAAACAATACTTCAACAGTAAAGACCTTTTTTAACAAATACAGCCTTAACTTCTACAAGTAACACATAATATTATTTTCTAACACCGACCAATAACATAGTAGAATTATTTATATCAAACTCTTACCATCAGACTTAATGACAATCACACTTTCCGTGTCCGACTGACCACCCTCCACAGCTTCACTCCGTGCTGGTACTACCTCGCGAGAAGCCGGGGGAGACCTCCAATGTTCTAGCATGAAGCAGAAAAAAAAAATATGTAAGTGGTTGATGTGAATCACAGTGCAGTTTTGAAATACTTGCAACAACAGTAAATCAGGCACCACATACATAACATTGCTTCTAATTATACAGACCACAAGCATTATGGTCACATATTACAATAACAATTGGATTTTTGTGTAGGGGGTCCCATCACACCATTATCTACATAGTCTGTAACTGGTGGGGCACCAAACACTATTGATATGTACATTTCTACGTGTCTGTGTGTGTAGCACACAGAACACACCATGAGTCAATATTGTATTACTGCTCACTGCAAATACTTCCCCTTTAACTGTACAGAATTCATCTTGGACTTATGACAGACTGCAGCACATAGAAAACTGCAAAACATCTGCAAATACAGTAACTTAATTGTAACAGGTGTGTAATAACTATGAAATGTAATATGATGCCACTATGTTTGTTGCACATGTGTGCAAAGTAACTTGTAATACATACACAGTACTACAGAGTCACAAGTTTAATACCACTACATTACAATAACTAAACAGTTACATATTGTTCTCTACCAATATACCATAATAGGAAGTGCGTATATGTATAAATGTACTATTTCTGGTATGGCTATGTTAGCAAGCTGTGGCTTGTGACTGAACAACAGTACAGTAAATAAATGCAACAATTCAGCTACATGTTTTCATAGTACATCCTTACATATACTATTAAGTATTATAAAAAGGGTGTGAAAATACAGCTTTCTGATTGGTAGCAAACATTCTATTAGCCGTATGTTAATCTTTGATTAACATATATGTAGAGACTAATCACATGCAAAACAAGGTTCAACACTATTTACAAAATATTTATATAATAATACTAATAAGGCAGTCTCAGTGTTTATATTAATAGTCACTTAATCACCCTGTGGGGGCATGTAGCACTCGGCTGTGCCTCATGCCACATTACACCACTAGACGGTGATTTACACACCATTAACATAATCCCTGTTCATGTCTTATTGCTTAATCATGCTGTATGCAATTATTGTTACTAATTCTGAATACATGCACATCCATTATGAAAAGTTCTGCTGATTTACTTACGGTGAGTAAGGCGCTCCCCCTCAGCTGGCTTGCCAGCAGCTTCCCATAGCTTGTATGCGAGGTAGTACCAGCACGTATCATTGTCCGGTATCCCCTCACGCTGTTTCAGAATGTAAAAATGTTGGCGCAACAGCTTCCACTTCTGCTTCAACTGCATAATACTTTTATTTTTAATTTTTAAAAGTACGTGCAAGAAGCTATTTATGTGCCTCCACATCGAATCCAGTTTCCGGTTCGTACTCCTCATGAGAACCTTAGGATTACCTCTAGCCTGGACTGCCTCAAGCAGTGCACACACCTCTCGCAGGGTCCATTGCCTCATTCTTGTATTTTTGGATTGTTTAGTTCTGAAATACAAACAGAAAGAAACATCCACATTACTATCATCTAACAATATTAATCATTTGTTAAACTAATTCCATATAATACTTATTAAATTAAAGACCACATCTCCTTCAACACAGTAGAAACACATCTCACTAGCATTATGCAGGCCCAAGAAAGGATTCAGCCACCTCAACAGTAACAACAGCTGCTGCCTACGCTATGGTGTCCACCAGCATGCCATCCAGTACTCTCGGGGTGGGGGCTACTGCATTGAACATGAAATTGCACACACCATCATATCCATGTCTACTACACTGAAGTGTTCACACAGCATGAGCTATACAACTGTCTTTTGCAATCTTGCACCACAGTTATTGAGCTGCTGCACAACACCCCTCCCCTAAACTGTGTATAACAGACTCCATCACATACTATTTATCTATGTATGTATCCAGGTAAGCACCAGACTTGAACATGATATTCTACTACTGTCCATAACACCATAACTACACCCTTCAACCATACAATACAGCATAGTAAAGTGATGTAAAACACAGATGAACCACACATTGCAGAACTGTCACACCTAGAAATACTTAATAAAAAGTGAGATGGCTAAGAAACCGATTCAAAGTTAAATAGTATGATAATTGTGTTGTGCATTCATGGTAGGATATATACTAATTACTACCCATATCTGTTACATTCAAAATAACTCTATTTCCAGACATACCAGTAAAGAAACGTATACATTGAACAGCACCACTGTGTTTTACTGTTGTTGCACACATACCATACTGTAACAGCTACAATACAGTAAGACCACAGTAAATGCTACACTCACTTAACATACTCAAAATATACAAATGTTGAGACATAACAACATCATAGAATTGTGAACTGACAGCAGCAGGGTAAATTACTATTGCTGTGTCCCCACTATTCTAATACAGCATCCCACAATATAAATATTACAAACCCATATATGGCATGTATGTGAGTGATGCATGCAGTTGATCTGTTTTTGACCACATTAATATGGTTCTGTGTATACTGTAATATTTCCTCAAACAGTCTGACAATCTTAAAGGACTTTGAGGATTCCATCTTGAAGGTATCCCAGAAAATGGCAATTGCCAGCATGCGAGAAATACTTGCAATCTGGTAGGAATAGCCAATCATTGATATTTTATTTCGGGTGGCGTATAGTATGCATTCTCCGATACATCTTTGATAGAAAACAATTATCTAGTACATTTACTTTATTTTATTTTATTTTATTTTATTTAAACAGCAGTTTGGAAAACCTTTGAGCCATAGGCTCATTTACAAAATACCTTGTCACAGTAAGACAAACCAAAATACAAAGTATAGCAGTACAACATAAGTATAACAGTAAAATTAAGACATAGATACAAACAAGCTGGTACAGGTAGGATGGATGCAAACAATACCAGAGTTATGTCATCCTTAGCAGCTTAGTAATAAGCTTTGTCATAAGTGAGTCACGGCTTTGACTAGTAGCAGTTACAGCATCGGGTGTTAATAAGGTGGTTACGTAAGGAAGTTTTGAAGCACGATATAGTTGGAGCTTGAGGAGATGGAGGGGGGCAGTGTGTTGAACCAGGAAGGGCCCTAAGCTGAAGGCTCTTTGTGGGAGGTCCTAGCTCTAGGGATAACAGAGAGTTTTCCCAGAGGGTCGAGTATGAACTAGTGGGACACAGCGTATGGTGGTGGTCAATCTGGTGAGGAAGCCCAAGGAGGGTCTTTTTGTGAAGGGTACAGGTAAGATATTTGAGGCACTCGTCGAGATCAAGTACCAGCACTTAGCATACAGTAGACAGGTGTGTGTTCATCCTAGGTGCTCAGTAATTAACCTGCAGGCCTTATTCAGGCAGTCACCGAATTTTGTAAGGAGTGCGGTCTGATCAGCAACGCATACCCGGCAGTCCATAGTCCACACTAGGGACAGGATACAGGAGGTGACTCTTGCAGTCGAAGAGCCTCCGGAGGCAGTGTTTATACCGATGTAAGATGCCCAATTGGATATTAGTGGCAGTGGCTAGGGCAGCGATGTGTCCATGGAAGGAGAGGAGGGTCAAAATGGATCCTAGGTATTTATAGGACAAACTTGTTCGAGTGGAAAGAGGACCCAGAGTGAATGAGGGTTGAAGTTGCAGGACTTGTTTTGGGGATGAGTGAAGAACATGGTTTTTGTTTTTTTAAGATTTATCACCAATCTATGTTCCTTGAACCAGCCCTCGGCTTCAGTGAAGGACTTCTGCAGCGAGTCCTGGAGGGCAGTAGGGTTATGACTTGAGGCAAGATGACTGCATCATCACGTGCAATAGAATGTTCCCGAGCAAGAGCGTGGAAGGTGTTAGGGTAAAGGGAGAATAGTAAGGGGCCAGAATGAGCCCTGAGAGACCCCAGAAAGATGGGACAGATGTCTGAGTAGGTCCCATTAATTTTTACATGCTGTGGCAGTCAGACAGATAACTGGTGCACCAGGAGATAGGCCCACAGCAAAAACCAGAGACTAAGAGCATCAGAAGGAGGGGTGGAGACAGTGTCGAAAGCTTTCAAGAGGTCAATGAAGACAGCACCAGCCAGAGAACCAGTGTCTAAGGAGGTGGAGAAAGTTGGAGAACTCTAGGAGGGCTGTGTTGGTACTGTGGCCCGCTCAAGCCATGCTGCTAAGGACAAAGGACATTGTAGGTGGAGAGGTAGTCAAGATTTGAGAGGCCACCACTTTTCCAAGGCCTTGGAGAGAAGAGAGAATGGAGATCAGTCGATAGTTTCCAGCCACAGTCCTATCACCACCTTTAAAGATAGGGTGACAGTGGTGACTTTCAAAGCAGTTGAAACCTTCCCCAGGCAAGAGAGTGGTGAATGAGGCATGTGATCGGGTAAGGACTGTGTCTAAGACCGGCCGTAGGATACAGGATCCAGGGTGTCCTGCCTGTACTATTACTCTTGAGGGCAGTGACTTTTCTGCGAGCTCTGTCAATCAGATACATATGATGTTCTGCTTGCCAGACCCTACGCTCTGTAATATCTGAAAACATGATAATACAGGCAGGCAACATAGACATAATAGAAGCAAGGTCCAATTTTGCCTCTGTAACTAAATCTACCCAGCGTTTTGAGCCCAAATCATTGCCTCCAAGATGTATTAGCAGTATGTCAGGAGGAGAGTGAGTTATCAAAAGTCTGTGCATGGTTGGCATAAAGATGTTTCCATCTCGTATACCATGACAAACCATCTTACATAATAGCAATTGGGGGCTGCAGGTCCCTCCCAAAAGTACTATGAACTGCAAACTCAGCTGCTCATCTTATCCACAAAATTCTTTGCTATTTCTGCCATTCTAAGTTTAAACTCAAGAACTGTACAGAAACTACAAAAGAAAGTCGATGTTCACCCTGCAGTGACCAGACAGCACTGAAAATCGTGATATTTTCCTCCTTATAAGCCCCAGCCAGTGGTTCAGACAAAACACACAATCAAAAAAATCCCTACTGCTCGGCCCAATAACCAATGTAACTGATGCAGTCAGTATTACTAAGTGATGTTCCAGCAAAATCTGCAACCACTGATAAATGGGAAAATGCATCCTTTTCATAAGCAGTTTTAAACAATTACAACATCAGAAACAAGTCTGATTGGTTCCATTTCTCCATAGAACTCACGCGCACTATCTCCCTCCATTGCAGCTCTATCTGTAAAGTTAGTACAAAATGATTTCTCACTTTAAACTATTTTCTCTTAGAATATAGACCTGCTAAACAATAACACGTTACATAATGAGATTCAACATAAAAAACGTTCTGATTAATGATATTTACATGCTGTTATAAGTTTTTCTAATACTAGAAAAAAATTATTTTAAGATAGACTGTACTTACAGTTTTAAACTGCTCTCTCAACAATATTTAAAATAGCTCCTGTTTACTTGTTCTTCAGTGTTGCCCATCTCTGATTGGTTCTCAGACATAGCTGAAAAATCTTAAATAACATTAGTAGAGCCTGCTGTCACTCCAAACACTGTTTTCTGATTCGATAACGAATGTTTTGCCACTCCCAAGTGTTAGATTCCTTTACTCGAATGCACAGTAAATTGCGACACTTTCACAAACACAGTAAAGGAATTTGTGCAAGTGTCGCGGATTCGACCTAATGATATTTCACCAATACATGCTATCGAGATGCTACGAAAGTAACATTGCCACACTTCGATACTGCGAAAGTACTTTTGAAAACTTTCTTGCATACGACGGTAATTTCAAGACTGTCTATTTATTGCCACAGTTTCAGATTTTATGCAAAATAGCTCAATTTTCAATAATAAACACATTGTGTGCTGTGTAGTTAGTTCCCGAACTCAATTGCACTGGATATTTAACATTTACAACGTCCAGTGTGCATAACAACTGCACAACGCAGGTTATAAAACAGTTATTGTTGTGACTTTTGCACCACAAATGTAAACATAGCCATTTAAGACCTCAACTCATGAACAGTGTCACTCTGATTTAATACATTTGTACCATATAGTCATTCTCATCAATTAGAGCTGAAAATACAGCATGGCAAAAGCACAGTTTTGGCAAGATGTGAGATAAATCTGTACTATTCATAAGGTTGTGTGTTAAAACAAAAATATGAATCTCAACTGAAAATATGACTAACACAAACTTACAAGTGTACATCTGAACTACACTACTAAAACTTGTAAATCAAATGTGGGAATTCTTACACCAATTTTTCATACTCATTTTAAGTCATCTGCTCGCGAACAGTGGCACTGTAATTTTGTTACTGTGCTCCATACAGTAATTCGTTAATCAACTGCAGCATTGCATGCATGTCTTGGAAAAATTTTGCATGTTGTTAAAAATAACAGCTGCAATAGTCATAAACAGGCGTACTAAAAAACACAATGTTGATAATCTGTAACTATATTTAAATTTCGTTAACATACAAACATACATAGCAACTGTGCTACCATGATCACAACAGTAATAGTACCATATTCTCCTCTAATAGTAAACATAGTAATTGTAACAGATTTGGTAATGAACACTATCACTCTCAAGTTTTTTGTCTACCATATAGTGATTAAGTACTGCTATGCCATGACCGCTACATGCTAGATACATTTTGTCACATGTAACAAATTACACCTATAGCTAATCATAAGTAGACATGGTCAAAAAAGCTTTTAAATGTGGACTAGAAATAGCTGAGAATACTGAAACTGCTGATATTAAGTAGCAACTGCATGATACACATTCATAAAAACTACTGTTTGGTTATGTATTTACAAATTGTAAACATACTTAAGTTACAATTCTATCAATCCACTGTTATAAGAAATTTACTGAAACATATTCTAACAGTATTTTTCTCTCTTTCTCTTACAGGTGCCTGATACTTCTTTAAGATTGCTTACTGTCATTGTAGACCATAATAACAAAATATCCAACTAAATACAGGCGTAGATGTGTCTCAAAACGAGTGGTATAATGGTACTACTGTTGTATAAGGCCAACAAATACAACAGTAAAGTCACCTACTAAATGAACATCGACAGACCTTTACTGCAACAATGACCCCTACATCAAGTCACTGCACAACAAACGAAATTCCTTAACAAAAAGAAAAAGATATACCATCACAAATGTTGTGAGATCTCTGAATGAAACACAACTATTTGAGTGCAACCATCAAGCGCTCAAAACAACGCCGTAAACTCACGACTGTGATTTACAACTCAGAAAGAAAGTATTTCGATCACTAGCAAATAAAGCTAAGATCGAAAGACTTACTCGCTGCTGTGCTAAAGGCACACCATAAAAGAGTAAAGTTACCTGTCTCTGATGAAATTACGCCTGAAATTGCGAACTTGTATCAACAGAGCAGTGTTTGTACTACAACAATTGTGGCGTAGATGTGTCATGTGTGAACAATTCAGGAACCTTGTATATGCCATAAAAAACACAACAGTATCCTTGTTTGACTGTTGACACACTGTCATGTTTTCACAGGACAGTGGCTGCATACCCACAGCACTCAAATATTTTGGGAAGATATGTTCCTAACAAAAGAACACCTGTTCAGTATTGATGAAGTCACGGCAAACTAACAAATGTCCTCAGTATCTCTGATGACAATGAAATGGATACTGATGATGACTAAGATCCAGACACAGTCTTCAATAAGCAGCACTGTCTGGCATGGTCATGTGATGACACCTGCAACTATAGGCAATCATCATTTGAAAAAGTAGAACACTTTGTAAACCTATTTGTAATAACAGACATAAATACAGACATAAACTGTTTACAAGATCACAAACGCAAGGAAATCGTACATACTGGACTCATGGTACTCACTTGCGCTAATATAAATGGTGGTGTTTGATAGTATTTTTCACAACATGCAAGGATAACACAGTGCATCAAGAAGGCAACAAGAAACTTTGTCTACAAGTATATAAGTACAGCGACTGTATCAGTACTTCTTTAAATAATACGATATTGCAATCAGGTGACATTCAGGTGCCATCACTTTCCTAAAAACTGCCAACACATTGCCTGTACCAGAAACAACTAATTTTCAGTGTAACACTTCTGCGAGAAAATCTGTTTCAGTGTTGAAAATGACATTCTGAGACAATATGGGAAGGAAATTGCTAAGTTTGAGGTTGCAAATCTCGAAGTTTGATTCTGTATGTGTGTCATGCAACCGTTTGTGCTACAAAACAAACAATTACAGTCAACTAGAAACCTTGTCACCATACAATGACATGTGGTTCCATCTGGCAGCATTCTTGCTGCTGAAATCTGACTTTCACTTACAAGACACCATTGTGCTATGCAAACACTGTTTTTCAAAGTGAACTGTAACACTTTGTCAGCAAGGTCAATGCTGAATATGAAACAGATGTTACCAAGTGAGATGTCAAGCGGTAGATAGCGGACATTCTAATTCAAACATGAAACCATTCCAAATGATTCGTCTGACACAAAGACGGAACATTCCACAGAAACAACTTATTAGATCTCTAAAGGGTTCTGTGATGTCTACTTCCTCTAAAAATGTTCAAGCAATCTCAACTAAAATAACGGTAATTCTTGTAAATAATTCCCTAAAGGCCAAGGTCATCAGCAGATGTTGTCAATATACAAAGGTAAAACTGCTCTTACTTATTTAAAGTAACAATCCCTTTTATACATACCTTGACATGATCAGATGGCCAGTTTCTCTGTACAACATGATCTATTAGAAAAAGAAGCCAAGCATTGAGGTCAGTGTACAGACACGTGACAATGTGTATGAACGTACACAATTCACCACTAAGAAGAGATCCATTAGAACAACATTGATCTCTATCAAATGAAGCAGGTTGATAAACCTGTCAGCATTTGGGAGGCAACACTAAAACACACTGTTTCCAGACCTATTTCCAAAGGGTCAGGTGGACGCCTAGATGAAAGAAGCATGTGTACAGGGTGCTAGTGCCGCACTAACCCGTGTCCTCTTAAAGATACTTAAATTCAGGCAGTAACATACAGTATATTCCATCTCACCTCTGGGAAGTGAACTTAACATTCTGTCTCTCTATAACTTTATACCATCTAACAAGTCCACTAGATGGAATAACAACTGGGCAATTTCTAGAAAATTAAGCAGAAGATGAAAATGCAAGTGAATCTGTCTTCCATACTTTCAAGTCTTCGTGGCACCAAGAATATTAGTATGCAGACACTCTGAGTGATGACAATGCTGTGAGAAATGGTCTAGCCGTGGTTTGTCACATAGTTATGAATATGCCTGGGAAGAGCTCATTGAACTGTTAAGTGGGCAAATTACGATGAAGACATCTCATCAATGACTAATCGAATGTGTTCACCAGTCCTGTGTCTGTCACAAGACATTTCACAAGGTTCCATGATCTGACTTTCATCTTGTCAAGGACAATCCTCCTCTAGGTATTGTGGAACATTACTGGAGACAGAATATCAAGCACGAGTGCCCTCATATCCATATGTTATGTGGATCAAGGATGCTCACGCATTGGTGAACATAAACAGCAAGTGCTATCATTCATCAAATACATCCTTGTCACATTGAACCAAGTATGATCCTATACTATGGAAGTTGGTACAAAAGTTCCAGCGACATATTTCACAAAAATATTGCCAGCGGTATTAAGAACAATCTATTGGTACACATGATGTCGCTTTAGTTTCCTAGACAGGTTTATCAGGATGGTGCCATAATGACCTTTTCTCAGCAATACGACACCACTTGAAGGCAAAATCAACCAAAAGGGTACAGGTTCCAGAGATGAAAAAGGGTCTACATCAATGACTATACTCTTCTCCCTAATGTGGCAAAAACATAGATGTTCAGTTTGTGGCTGATAACTCATGGCCCTGGTTAGGTACGTCGCCGTACATAACAAACATGAACGAACCTTGCAAGATCTTTCGGAAGATATTGCCACTTCAACAAAACCTGACTTCTCAACTGGTCATTAGGTTGAAGACTCTCACTCCAGAATGTGGAGCTTCGAAGCCAGTGACGGTTAATTGGTACACATCTGTAAGGAAATCTGATGCTATACGTTTTCTCAGTGTAAACTAAAAGCGGAAGCGTGTATTGATTCCTCATGCGAAATTAAGGCCTCGCTGCCAATACACCTTCTTAAACATATCTTGAGAATAACCTGATAACACATACTACACGTAACACAACGACATGAATGACAGTGTCTCTTTGAGGTGGCTAAGTGGTATGACTAAGACAGAGACACCTGACTCAACCGCCAGATTTACAGGTCAATGGGTAGATGGCTGTCTGCTGAAAGACACAAGCCATGACATAGATCACTAAAGGCATCTAGACATCAGAGCACAGAACATTACTACTTTGCTCTGCTATTTCTAACTACACTGGAGAATGAGTCTGAATTAAAGGTGACTATGACATTAGAAGAACATAATCTCATATAAAATTTCCAAACTGAATATTCACAGACATATATACAAAGACTAAGCTGAGAAAGACAGCTTGAGAGGCAGAGAAGCAGCTGGAAGACATTCCAGTTATTCACAAGACAACCTTGATCCAGAAGGACAAGGTGTTCTGGAAGTGACCCTCTGCCCTTAAATGCCCCAAGTATTGTGTCAGGGGTGGGACAGCCATGGAACATGGCACTCATAGTCCAACCCAGCTGACTTAAGAAAAGACTAATCCTGCAGCATGATTCACTCTCAAGTAGTTGGCTGTCAACATGGGATACTACATGAAACAAAACAATGTGACTGCACTGACTACAAACCTACTAATGTTTAGTGGTTCAGCTGGAGAAGAGTTTCTGATTGACCATCACTGCAGAAGTCACAGTGTGACAGGCTCTTCAATGTCTGTTGCTGTAACTGCTCCCAGGACTAGCTACACAACATTGATGGAGTTACATTACACTGTCTCTTTATGTTGCCAGTGGACATGGAAGAACTGGATAGTATAGTAACTGTCATTTGAGGACATCTCAGCTCCATTCCATGTTCCAAAGGTAATTACCATCTACAGCATAGTAAAGTGATGTAAAACACAGATGAACCACACATTGCAGAACTGTCGCACACTCAGAAATACACTTAATAAAAGTGAAAGATGGCTAAGAAACCGATTCAAAAGTTAAATAGTATGATAATTGTGTTGTGCATTCACGGTAGGATATATAACTAATTCACTAACCTATATCCGTTACATTCAAAAACAACTCTATTTCCAGACATACCAGTCAAAGAAACGTATACATTGAACAGCACCACTGTGTTTTACTTTGTTGCACACATACCATACTGTAACAGCTACAATACAGTAAGACCACAGTAAATGCTACACTCACTTAACATACTCAAAATATACAAATGTTGAGACATAACAACATCATAGAATTGTGAACTGACAGCAGCAGGGTAAATTACTATTGCTGTGTCCCCACTATTCTAATACAGCATCCCACAATATAAATATTACAAACCCATATATGTGGCATGTATGTGAGTGATGCATGCAGTTGATCTGTTTTTTGACCACATTAATATGGTTCTGTGTATACTGTAATATTTCCTCAAACAGTCTGACAATCTTAAAGGACTTTGAGGATTCCATCTTGAAGGTATCCCAGAAAATGGCAATTGCCAGCATGCGAGAAATGCACACCGTCTGGTAGGAATAGCCAATCATTACAGTATTTTATTTCCGGGTGACGTATAGTATGCATTCCGTGCATGCGTAGAAAAGCAGTTATCTGTACATTTACTTTATTTTATTTTTATTTTATTTTATTTAAACAGCAGTTTGGAAAACCTTTGAGCCATAGGCTCATTTACAAAGGTACCTTGTCACAGTAAGACAAACCAAATACAAAGTATAGCAGTACAACACATAAGTATAACAGTAAATTAAGACATAGATACAAACAAGCTGGTACAGGTAGGATGGATGCAAACAATACCAGAGTTATGTCATCCTTAGCAGCTTAGTAATAACTTTGTCATAAGTATTGAGCGGCTTTGACTAAGTGGCAGTTACAGCATCGGTGTTAATAAGGTGGTTACGTAAGAAGTTTTGAAACCACGATATAGTTGGAGCTTCAGGAGATGGAGGGGAGCTGATGTGTGTTGAACCGGAAGGGCCCTAAAGCTGAAGGCTCTTTGGCCGTGAGAGGTCCTAGCTCTAGGGATAACAAGAGAGGTTTTCCCAGAGGTCCCAGTATGAACCAGTGGGACACAGCGCGTATGGTGGTGGTCAATCCTGGTGGGGTAAGCCCAAGGAGGGTCTTTTTGTAAGGTACAGGTAAGATATTTGAGGCACTCGTCGAGATCAAGTACCAGCACTTGCTTAGTACAGTAGACAGGTGTGTGTGTCATCCTAGGTGCTCCAGTAATTAACCTGCAGGCCTTATTCAGAGTAGTGCGAATTTTATGGAGTGCGGTCTGATCAGCAGCACCATACCGGCAGTCCATAGTCCACTAGGGACAGGATACAGGAGGTGACTGCAGTAGTCGAAGAGCCTCCGGGGGAGGCAGTGTTTATACTCGATGTAAGATGCCCAATTGATATTAGTGGCAGTGGCTAGGGCAGGATGTGTCCATGGAAGGAGAGGGAGGGGTCAAAATGGATCCCTAGGTATTTATAGGAGCAAACTTGTTCAGAGTGTGGAAAGAGGACCCAGAGTGAATGAGAGTTTGAAGTTGCAGGACTTGTTTTGGGGATGAGTGAAGAACATGGTTTTTGTTTTTTTGAGATTTATCACCAATCTATGTTCCTTGAACCAGCCCTCGGCTTCAGTGAAGGACTTCTGCAGCGAGTCCTGGAGGGCAGTAGGGTTACGAATTGAGGCAAAGATGACTGCATCATCAGCGTACAATAGAATGTTCCCCGAGCAAGAGCGTGGAAGGGTGTTAAGGTAAAGGGAGAATAAGTAAGGGCCCAGAATGGGAGCCCTGGGAACCCCAGAAAAGATGGGACAGATGTCTGAGTAGGTCCATTAATTTTTACATGCTGTGAGCGGTCAGACAGATAACTGGTGCACCAGGAGATAGGCCCAGCAGCAAAACCAGAGAGACTAAGAGCATCAAGAAGGAGGGGGTGGGAGACAGTGTCGAAAGCTTTCAAGAGGTCAATGAAGACAGCACCAGCCAGAGAACCAGTGTCTAAGGAGGAGTGGAGAAAGTTGGAGAACTCTAGGAGGGCTGTGTTGGTACTGTGGCCCGCTCAGAAGCCATGCTGCTAAGGACAAAGGACATTGTAGGTGGAGAGGTAGTCAGAGATTTGAGAGGCCACCACTTTTTCCAAGGCCTTGGAGAGAGAAGAGAGAATGGAGATCAGTCGATAGTTTCCAGCCACAGTCCTATCACCACCTTTAAAGATAGGGGTGACAGTGGTGACTTTCCAGGCAGTTGAAACCTTCCCCAGGCAAAGAGAGTGGTGAATGAGGCATGTGATCGGGTTAAGGACTGTGTCTAAGACCAGCCGTAGGATACACGGATCCAGGGTGTCACTGCCTGTACTATTACTCTTGAGGGCAGTGACTTTTCTGCGAGCTCTGTCAATCAGATACATATGATGTTCTGCTTGCCAGACCCTACGCTCTGTAATATCTGAAAACATGATAATACAGGCAGGCAACATAGACATAATAGAAGCAAGGTCCAATTTTGCCTCTGTAACTAAATCTACCCAGCGTTTTGAGCCCAAATCATTGCCTCCAAGATGTATTAGCAGTATGTCAGGAGGAGAGTGAGTTATCAAAAGTCTGTGCATGGTTGGCATAAGATGTTCCCATCTCATGCCACCATGACCAAACCATCTTACATAGCAATTGGGGAGCTGCAGGTCCCTCCCAAAATTACTATGAACTGCAAACTCAGCTGCTCATCTTATCCACAAAATTCTTTTGCTATTTTCTGCCATTCTAAGTTTTAAAACTCAGAACTGTACAGAGAGCTACAAAGAAAGTCAGTGTTCACCCTGCAGTGACCAGACAGCACTGAAAATCAAACTGATATTTTCCCTCCTTACTCCAAGCTAGCTTCAGTGGGTTCAGACAAAACACACAAATCAAAAAAAAATCCCTGCTGCTCTGGCTTCAATAACCAATGTAACTGATGCAGTCAGTATTACTAGAGTGATGTTCCAGCAAAAATCTGCAACCACTGATAAATGGGAAAATGCATCCTTTTCATAGGCAGTTTTAAACAATTACAACATCAGAAACAAGTCTGATTGGTTCCATTTTCTCATAGAACTCCACGTGCACCTTCCTATCTCCCTCCATTTGCAGCTCTATCTGTAGAAGTTAGTACAAAAATGATTTCTCACTTTAAACTATTTTCTCTTAAGAATATAGCCTGCTAAACAATAACACGTTACATAATGAGATTCAACATAAAAAAACGTTCTGATTAATAGTATTTACATGCTGTTATAAGTTTTTTTAATACTAGAAAAAATTATTTTAAGATAGACTGTACTTACAGTTTTAAACTGCTCTCTCTCAGCAATATTTAAAATGGCTCCTGTTTACTTGTTCTTCAGTGTTGCCCATCTCTGATTGGTTCTCAGACATGGCCTGAAAAATCTTAAATAACATTAGTAGAGCCTGCTGTCACTCAAACACACTGTTTTCTGATTCGATAACGAATGTTTTTGCCACTCCCAAGTGTTAGATTCACTTTACTGTCGAATGCACGAAAGTAAATTTGCGACACTTTCACAAGCACGAAAGGAAAATTTGTGCAAGTGTCGCAGTTCGACAGTATTTCTGACCATACTGTCGAATGCACGAAAGTAACATTTGCCACACTTTCGTATGCACGAAAGTACTTTTTGCGAAACTTTCTTGCATACGACAGTAATTTTCCAAGACTGTCTATTTATTGCCACAGTTTCAGATTTTATGCCAAAATAGCTCAATTTTCAATAATAAACACATTGTGTGCTGTGTAGTTGGTTCGAACTCAGTGCACTTCAGATATTTAACATTTACAACGTCCCGAGTGTGCATAACAACTGCACAACGCAGAGTTGTAAAACAGTTATTTGTTGTGACTTTTTGCACCCAAATGTAAACATAGCCATTTTAAGACCTCTGCTCATGAACAGTGTCACTCTGATTTAATACATTTGTACCATATAGTCATTTCTCACATCAATTGAGCCAAAATGCAGCACATAAGCGAAAACACAGTTTTGGCAAGATGTGAGATGAAATCTGTACTATTCATAAGGTTGTGTGTTAAAAACAAAAATATGTGAATCTCAACTGAAAAGTATGACAATACACAAACTTACAAGTGTACATCTGAACTACACTGCGCAAGCTTGTAAATCAGAAATGTTTGGGAATTCTTACACCAATTTTTCTACATACTCATTTTAAGTCATCTGCTCATGAACAGTGGCACTGTAATTTTGTTACTGTGCTCCATACAGTGATTTCGTTAATCAACTGCAGCATTGCATGCTACATGTGCGGAAAAACGTTTTTTGCATGTTGTTAAAAATAACAGCTGCAATAGTCATAAACAGGCGTACTAAAAACACAATGTTGATAATCTGCAGCAACTATATTTAAATTTCGTTAACATACAAGCATACATAGCAACTGTGCTACACGCAGTCACACAACAGTAATAGTACCATGTTCTCCCTCTAATAGTAAACATAGTAATTGTAACAGATTTGGTAATGAACACTATCACTCTCAAGTTTTTTGTCTACCATATAGTGAATTAGCGTACTGACTATGCCATGACACGCTACATGCTCGAAAACACATTTTCGTCCACATGTAACAAATTACACCTATGCTAATCATAAGTAGACATGGTCAAAAAAAAGCTTTTAAATGTGGACTAGAAATATTGAGAATGCACAAACTGCTGATATTATGTAGCAACTGCGCAATGCACATTCATAAAAACTACTGTTTAGTTATGTATTTACCAAATTGTAAACATACTTAAGTTACAATTCTATCAATCCACACTGTTATAAGAAATTTACTGAAGCATATTCTAACAGTATTTTTTTCTCTCTTTCTCATACAGGTGCCTGATACTTCTTTAAGATTGCTTACTGTCATTGTGAACCATAATAACAAAATATGCCAACTAAATACAGACGTAGATGTGTCTCAAAACGAGAGTGGTATAATGGTACTACACTGTTGTATAAGGCCAACAAATACAACAGTAAAGTCACACCACTAAATGAACATCGACAGACCTTTACTGCAACAATGACCCCTACATCAAGTCACTGCACAACCAAACGAAATTCCTTAACAGAAAAGAAAAAAGATATACCATCACAAATGTTGTGTAGATCTCTGAGATGAAACACAACTATTTTGAGTGCAACCATCAAGAAACGCTCAAAACAACGCCGTAAACTCACGACTGCTGATTTACAACTCAGAAAGAGAAAGTATTTCCGATCACTAGCAAATAAAGCTAAGATCGAAAGACTTATCGCTGCTGTGCTGAGGCACACCCGAAAAAAGAGTAAGAGTTACCTGTCTCTGATGAAATTACGCCTGAAAGTGCGAACTTATGTCAACAGAGCAGTGTTTGTACTACAGCAATTGTGGCGTAAGATGTGTCACGTGCTTGAACAATTCAGGAACCTTGTATATGCCATAAAAAAAGGCTTCAACAGTATCCTTGTTTGACTGTTGACAACTTCTGTCATGTTTTCACAGGACAGTGGCTGCTTACACAGCACTCAGAGGCATATTTTTGGGAAGAGTCTTATCATTCCCTAACAAAAGAACACCTGTTCAGTATTGATGAGTACGGCAAACTAACAAATGTCCTCAGTATCTCTGATGACAATGAATTGGATACTGATGATGACTGTGATCCAACCACAGTCTTCAATAAACGGCACTGTCTGGCATGGTCATGTGATGACACCTGCAACTGTAGGCAATCATCATTTGAAAAAGTAGAACACTTTGTAAACCTATTTGTAATAACAGATCGCAAATACAGACATAAACTGTTTACAAAAATTGACCATTGTGAAATCCGGGCCACATACTGGACTCATGGGTCACTCACTTGCATGTCTCGATAGTGGTGTTTGTGATAGTATTTTTCACAACATGCGGATGCTTGCAGTGCATCAAAGAGGCATGCAAAACTTTGTCTACAGAGTATATGAAGTACAGCGAGCTGTACATCAGTACACTTCTTTAAATGACGTATTGCAATCAGGTGACATTCAGGGTGCCATCACTTTCCTAAAAAAACTGCAACACATTACTTCTGTACCAGAAACAACTAATTTTCAGTGTAACACTTCTGCAGAAAAAATCTGTTTCAGTGTTAGAAAATGACATTCTGAGACAGTATGGGAAGGAAATTGCTAAGTTTGAGGTTGCAAAGTCTCAGAAGTTTGATTCTGTATGTGTGTCATGCAACCGTTTGTGCTACACAAAACAAACAGTCACAGTCAACCTAGAAACCTTGTCACCATACAATGACATGTGGTTCCATCTGGCAGCATTCTTGCTGCTGAAATCTGACTTTCACTTACAAGACACCATTGTGCTATGCAAACACTGTTTTTCAAAAGTGAACTGTAACACTTTGTCAGCAAGGTCAATGCTGAATAACATGGAAACAGATGTTACACCAAGTGAGATGTCAACATTGAATATGTTTGAACGCATTCTAATTCAGACAATGAAACCATTCCAAATGATTCTACGTCTGAACACAAAGACACGGAACATTCCACAGAAACAGCTTGTTAGATCTCTAAAGGGTTCTGTGATGTATCTACCACTTCCTCTACAGAAAAATGTTCAAGCAATCTCAACTGAAAATAGCTTGGTAATTCTTGTAAATGGTGTCCCTACAAAGGCCAAGGTCATCTGGCAAGATGTTGTCAAGTGCAAAAGGTAAAGCTTGCTCTTACTTATTTAAAGAGTAACAATCCTTTTATACATACCTTGACATAGATCAGATGGCCGTTTCTCTGTGCAACATGATCTATTAGAAAAAAGTAATACCAAGCATTGAGAAGGTCAGTGTACAGACACGTGACAATGTGTATGAACAGTACACAATTCACCCACTACACGGAAGAGATCCATTAGGAGACAACATTGATCTCTATCAAATGAAGCAGGTTGAAGGTAAGCCTGTCAGCATTTGGGAGGCAACACTAGAAGCACACTGTTTCCCAGACCTATTTCCAAAAGGGTCAGGTGGACGCCTAGATGAAAGAGAAGCATGTGTACAGGGTGCTGAGTACCGCACTAGCCGTGTCCTCAGCAAAGATGGCAAATTCAGACGTAACATACAGTATCTGTTCCATCTCCTCTGGGAGAGTGAACTTAGCATTCTGTCTGCGTCTATAGCACATACCATTCATCTAACAAGTCCACTAGATGGAATAACAGCTGGGCAATTTCTAGAGAAATTAAAGCAGAAAGATGAAAATATGCAAGTGAATCTGTCTTCCATACTTTCAAGTCTTCGTGGCACCAAAGAATATTGGTATCGCAGACACTCTGAAGTGATGACAATGCTGTGAGAGAATGGTCTAGCCACGTGGTTTGTCACACTTAGTTGTGCTGAATATGCCTGGGACGAGCTCATTGAACTGTTGAAGTGGGCAAATTCTGATGTCGAAGGCATCTCATCAATGACTGTCGGAGAAATGTGTTCACTTGATCCTGTGTCTGTCACAAGACATTTTCATAAGCGGTTCCATGACATTCTGACTTTCATCTTGTCAAAGGACAATCCTCCTCTAGGTATTGTGGAACATTACTTTTGGAGGACAGAATATCAAGCACGAGGTGCCCTCATATCCATATGTTATTGTGGATCAGGATGCTCCACGCATTGGTGAACATGAAGCAGCAGAAGTGCTATCATTCATCAAAAATACATCACTTGTCACATTCCGGACAAGTATGACAGTCCTATACTATGGAAGTTGGTACAAAGTTCCAGCGACATATTTATGCAAAATATTGCTAGCAGTAGTAAAGAAACAAATCTAATTGGTACACATGATGTCGCTTTGGATTTCCTAGACCAAGTTTATCAGGATGGTGCCATGAATGACCTTTTCTCAGCAATGCGACACCACTTGAAGGCAAAATCAACCAAAAGGGTATACGAGTTACCCAGAGATGAAAAGAGGTCTCACATCAATGACTACAACCCAACTCTTCTCCTAATGTGGCAAGCAAACATAGATGTTCAGTTTGTGGCTGATAACTCACTGGCCCTGGTTCGGTACGTCACTTCGTACATAACCAAACATGAACAGACTAGCTTGCAAGATCTTTGGGAAGATATTGCCACTTCAAGCAAAAGCCTGACTTCTCAGCTGTGGTCATTGGGTTTGAAGACTCTTTCACTCAGAGAATGTGGAGCTTACGAAGCCAGTGACCAGTTAATTGGTACACATCTGTAAGGGAAATCTGATGCTGTACGTTTTCTCAGTGTAAACTACAAAGAGAAACGGAAACGTGTATTGATTCCTCATGCCGAAATTGAGGAGCTCGCTGCCAATACACCTTCTTCAAAACATATCTTGAAGAATAACCTGATAGACACATACTACCCACGTAGACACAACGACATGAATGATAAGTGTCTCTTTGAGGTGGCTAAGTGGTATGACTACAAGACAGGGCAGCACCTGACTCAACACGCCAGATTTACAAGGTCAATGGAGTAGATGGCTGTCTCGTGAAGAGACACAAGCCATGGCTTATAGATCACTGTAAACTGCATCTAGGCACATCAGAGAGCACAGAACATTACTACTTTGCTCTGCTATTTCTATTTAGACCCTGGAGGAATGAGTCTGAATTAAAAGGTGACTGTGACACATTCGAAGAACACTTCAATCTCACTTATGAGAATTTCCAAACTGAATATTCACAGACATATATACAAAGACTAGAAGCTGAGAAAGAACAGCTTGAGAAGGCAGAGAAGCAGCTTCAGGAAGACATTCCAGTTAGTTCACAAGACAACCTTGATCCAGAAGGACAAGGTGTTCTAGGTGACCCTCTGCCCTTAAATGCCCCAGAAGTGTTAATGTCAGAAATTGAGACAGCCATGGAACATGGCACACACTCCATGGTCAACCCAGCTGACTTAAGAGAAAGACTAAATCAGCTGCAGCATACAGTTCACTCTCAAGTAGTTGAAGCTGTCCAACATGGGATACTACATGAAACAAAACAATGTGACTGCACTGACTACAAGCCACTACTAATGTTTATTAGTGGTTCAGCTGGCACAGGAAAGAGTTTCCTGATTGAAGCCATCACTGCAGAAGTACGGAGTGTGACAGGCTCTTCAATGTCTGTTGCTGTAACTGCTCCCACAGGACTAGCTGCATACAACATTGATGGAGTTACATTACACTGTCTCTTTATGTTGCCAGTGGAACATGGAAGAACTGGATAGTATCGTAAACTGTCATTTGAGGTTGCATCTCAGCTCCATTCCATGTTCACAAAGATGAAGTTACTCATCATTGATGAAATCAGCATGGTCTCCAATGTCATGCTTGCCTGTATTCATCTACATCTACAGCAGATCTTAGGTACTGACGATGGAGTGCCATTTGATGGCAAAAGTATACTTGTGTTGGGAGACCTTTTACAGCTTGCACCAGTCAATGCAGAGCATGTATTTACAACTCTAACTGCCAAACAAGCTAAGAATATCCTCGGTTGCATTGCAGGCTATAACATATGGGAATTATTTACCTATGTTGAGTTGTGTGAGAACATGCACCAAAGTGGTGATCTAGCTTACAAATCACTTTTAGATGAAGTGCGTACAGGTTCTCTATCACCAGAACATGTTTGTATGTTAAATGATCGGACAATCACAGTAGATAGTGCATGCATAGAAACAGCATGTAATGTCTTCAGCATATACACCTCCTGGCAAACAGATAGTGTGTCTTATGCCACGACTAAAGAAATGCACTGAATTCAACAATCTAATGCTGCAGAGAGAAAACCAAGAGATTCTAACTCTGCATGCGGTTGATACAGTTGATGGCATTATTCTTAGTTGAAAACTAGTAGCAAAGATGACTGAATGACTAAGTGAACTGAAGTCAGATGTTTCATGCACAGCTGGCCTAGAAGCTGTTCTCACAGTTTGTAAGAATGCACGTATCATGCTGCAACATAATCTAGATGTAGAACAAGGCATGGTACATGGTGCCATGGGAAACATCACTGACTTTGTCTACAATGTCCAGAAGACATATATCGAGACGATTGTCATTCACTTTGACAACATGGAACACTCTGTACACATAGATCGAACCTGCGTAAAATTCCAGGTTTTTAAGGATGTCTATGTAAACAGGAAACAGTTTCCATTATGTGTTGCATATGCTGTCTCCATTCACAAATCTCAGGGATTGAATTTGGATTCAGCAACGGTAGACATAGGTACAGACATTTTCAAGGATGGCATGAGCTACGTTGCACTTTCACATGTATGCAGCCTTTTTGGGTTGCACATTATTACTATAGCACCTCAGAAAATACGAGCTGACAAGCGATGTATTCTTGAGTACAACAGGTTATGTACTCTACATCAGCCACAAATGTCCTTAATACCATTCCCTACATATCTGTCTGTCTCACACAATTCAGTCACAGCTAGAGGTATCAACAAACAGCAGCAAGCTTCCAAAAGTGATTCAACAAAAAAGAGTTCAACAAAGGCCACAACTTCAAGTAAACATTCACAGCCAGCAATTCATCAGAAATCAGTTGGTGCAGCTACTGTACCAGTCTTTGACAACAGCAGTAGAGTAAACTGCTATGCTAACTCAGCTATGCAAGTTTTTCCACACATGTCACAGTTTGTGCAGGCAATATCTGCTTCACAAGACAATCTCTTATCAAATGCTTTGAAGCAGATTATCAACATGACTTCTGACCATTCTAACAATGTACAGTCACTAACACCACTATGACAGGTGTTAGATACATATGCTGGATGTAGTACGTTTGCTGCAGACATACAGAAAGACACTACTGAGTTTATGATGGCTGTCATAAACAACCTGGATGCAGACGGCACCCCAATGCGCCAGTACTTCACAGTAACATATGTTACTAAATATGTATGTGTTTCATGAGGCAATTCACAACGGGAAACCACACAAGACATGCTGTGGATTACTCTCTTTGTCCCTCAAACCAAAAGTGTCAAATTTCGACAGCTATTCACCAATGCTGAATGTAGTCATGCCTGTGGAAGGTGTGGAGGCAGATGCACTCAGTCCATACGTCTCAGGAGTTCATCTCAAGATCTGTTGCTTATGTTGCACAGATTTGACCCCAACGAGCTCAGAGTTGATACTCCTATCACAGATTACAAAGCTGGTAGAATAGTCTTCAACCAATCAGTGTTTGACACTCACAGTATAATCTATCACCATGGTCAATCCATGCATTCTGGACATTACACCTCCTTACTAAGGTGCAGAACTGGATGGTTAGAGTGTGATGACTCTACAAGCAGTTTTAAAGAGACTGCCACAACACTTAAAAATGCATATCTTCTAATATTGAAGAATTATGATAACCTTCATATTTCAGAAGAATAGGACAAAACATGTTGCATTAAAAAAATGACTACTTTGTCCCAAAAACATTCATACCTCATTACAATGTTGCATAATGTACGACTCTAAATAAACCATACAATTTCAACAAAATGCTATTCTGACAGAGACATTCCATACACTGTAACATGTAAGATCTTGTGTGTATCAGTGACTACATAAAAATTATTGTAGTGGCTTCAATCGGCGCCAACAATATTCACAGTCACTAGAGAAACCATGACTACATGTCTATCAAAGATTGTACATGTAAAAACTGAGGCCTTACTGCTCTCCTCCTCTGTACATATCTTTAATTATTCATGTATCAACTCATACATAACAATAAATTTATATGAGTTATAAAGTGTTACTCTTTGCAAACAAACAGAAGTTCTCAGTTATCATCGTAAATAACTGATCAACACTTCTAACTTTCACCAAACATTCCACTCTGTCACAAGTTGTCTATAAACACTTCAATTTGTCTATTGACTGTTGACATATAGAGAACATCATTCGCTCACCATGCAACAGTGTAGAACTATCCCGCCTTCATGCATAATACTAGTACTGTACATATGTGAAAATAACTACCTTTATTGATAATGCAAGAAGCTGAATTACACAACTGTAAATAAGAACCAATTGCAGAATATCATTTACTGAGTTTTACATGTGTTTGCAATTACTTGTACATAATATAAAGATTTGTATCCAGGTGTACATTGTTAATAACTACTTTGATACTTGTACTAAAAATACAAGTCTAACAGTAAAGTACAACTGAATGTTTTACATATTATTCATCACTATACTAACTACATCTAATTAACCATAAGTTTGTTAAAAAATGCATATCATGCACAGTCTTACTATTTACAAGTTAAGAATTTACATAGAAGACAATGTAAGAATTGAAACAATGTCATTTGTTCATGTAAGAATATTCTATTTTTGCAACTTGTCACATAAGTAATTCTAACGTATATAACAAATATTGACAATTGTAAATCAGACACTGTTACTGATCACAACACACTGCATACCTGTTCCTGACAATATTTATGATCGCCTCAATTGAGGGGTTGGGTGGGAATTTTCCATTTGCGCCTATTCAGTGACATATAATTAAATAACACAAATCAAATGTCACAAAACTAACATTTTTGTATATTGTATTACTTAGACAGTCAGCATATGGTTTTTTGCCCACCCCAGGAACATCCACATTAGCAGTCACACAATAACAACAAAACACTTGTGCATCATATGTGTAATCACACTTTACAGCCTACTGACATTGCCTTATTAGCATACCACACAAGAAATGCACTACACATAATTACAACATACAACCATTTTAAAAAAAGTTAAATTTTTTTACAAACTCTTTTCACATTCAATAGTAAATATATAATGAAGCACCACAGCTTCAGCCTGACTATTAGAATTCCATGTCAAATTTCAGAAACTACTTCCTCACATAAAGAGTAGTGAGTAGTGAAACATGACTAGAAACACACAACACCTGATTAGTTTCCTATAATATCACATACTTACTCCAATCCATATTATACAATTCTCATTATTCTTACACATTTACATATATGACGAGCAATGATTGCACACATGCAAAGATTGTATTGTGAGACTGCTTATGTTAACTAAATTTCAGTCTTGATTGGCCCTTTTCTCCATTAGACAAATTGGCAATACATTTTTTTAAACCATAACCACCTGTGTCAACTCTTTACTTTAAATACCATTATGACATAAAAATAAGTGTTTCTGACTTAAGCATACAAATCAATGTTAACTAATAGTGCTACAAATATACCTCCATCAATGTGTTTGGTGCCTATGATGTACAGTCAGTATCACAGTATATGCAACACTGTGGCACATTGCATGTCACATTTGACATAATTCCTAACAGTGTAAAAAACTACTAAGTGTGGTACGTTGTGTGCAGCTGCAATCAGGGAAGTGTACGTTGGTTGTACATAGCCTCAGCTTTGCTGTTCATCTCCACTGAGCATGCAGTACCTGGTCAGGTGGGTGGGGATGTCTCGTACAACATTTACACAATTGTTTGTTATCTCTGTCACCTGCTGCTGGATGTCTCTCATTGGTTGTGTTGACTTAGTCCTCCCCCATACTTGCATGTGTGTGTGTGTGTGTGTGTGTGTGTGGTGCTGGGGTGGGTGAATTCAGAGTTAGGGTTTTCAACAATAACAGCAAATTTCCTCACTTCTGTCGCTGTGGAACAACCCTAACTAATGCATTAAATGGAGTTTTTAGCCTCTAATTTCCCTTCTTTTTGAGAATGATAACGAGAAATAGTGAATGTAATGCAGCGGTGGGGCCCCGCGCTCCCGCCACATGATGTTTTGTGGCATAGTAACAGGAACACCAATGCAAACAGAAGCACTAACAGTGGCACACATGGTAATGCAAGCATGAATGAGAACAGAAAGGGTAACGCACACGGTGGCGTACACGGTAACGCTCTGCCATGTGATGTGTTGTCACATAGTAACATGGTGCCTGCAAACGGAAATTTCAATGGGCATGGTGATGCAAACTAAAACAGAAAGAGAAACAGTACCATAGACACAAATGGCAAAAAATAACAGAAACACAACCGAAAGTAAGCGTAAAGGATACTTGCGCCTTAGAGCGCATAGCGTCAGCGGTAAGTGAAGCGGACGCGAGCAGCCAGCAGAAAGGGCAACAGTAACAGTAATGTAAGCACACAGGCTGGTTTTCCCCAAAACCTGCATAGAGAAAGACAGTGAGTACAAATAATGTATGCATAATAATGAGTATCGGAGCAGAAAATGACAACTTGGAATACTAAATAGGTTATATCTCAGGAACCGTACGACGTAGAAAAAAAATTTAAAAGTCATATTATTTACAACTGTCCTGGCTAATTTAATACAGGGGGCTAAGATATTTTCCACCGAAAAGTCCGTATCTCGCACCGGTTCCGAGATACGGGCCCTGAAAGGCATGGCGAACGCCATAGTGTTATCCTATGGGAAAAAAAGAGAAGTTCGGAGTGCTATAACTTTGCTCTCCTGTAATATGTTTTCACCAAACCACTGAAAGGCACATCTGTGGCTGTTGGCTGTCTTCCTCCAAATTTCAGGAAAAAGACCAAACCGTTATTTTGCAGCAGGAATCCGAAGGATTTCTGTAATGAGTCGGGCGCCGTAATGTTATCCTATGGGAAAAACCGTCAACTTTGGAGTGCTGTAACTTTGCTGCTGTGTAATATTTTTTCAATACAACACTTTAAGGCACATCTGTGAGATGTCGGCTCCATTCTCTCCAAATTTCAGCCCAAAACGCCTAGCAGTTCTTTGGCAGCGCAGTGCCAAAGAATGACTGCCACTTTCACAGATGGAAAACTACTGTTGCAACTTGGCGAAAGCTTTCGCAGTTCGACACTTTCGCGGAGCACGTAAAGTAATTTATGAAAGTACTTTTCCAGAAATTTGAAAACATATTTCTGGGGTGTTTTACCACAAATAAAGACATGGCAAGCATCCTCAGGGTCCGACTAGCTGAATACAAAAAAGAATTAGGTTGCTAGAGGGTCCCAAATTTAAATGCCAACCATTTTTATGATCACCAACTGAAAACAAATGGCCGATTTTATGAAAGTAACAGGCCCATTTGCTGAAAGTAAAATGCATTTCATGACACTGCTCGAACTTTTTGTTAACTTTTCCCATTGACTTATAATGGGAAATTGTTTTTTGAATAACTTTTGAACCGTTTAATATTTTTTCACCAAATCTTCAAAAGGCACATCAGGGACCCTGGCCACACATTCCCTGAAGATTTTGGGCCAGTCACGCAAACCGTGCGACCTGTACGCGTGACCGTAGAATTCCAGAAAAAGCATAAACGCACACACAAATCATGCTTAATAACTCTGCAGTTGTGTATCTGACTGGTACGAAACTTGGCAGATGCCAAGGCCTGTGGTTCTTGATTGTGAATTCCAAATTTCAGCCAACTCTGTCAAACGGTTGCAAAGTTATTAAGGTGCAAAGTTTTGGGGTTTAACATAGAAATGGCTTCTCAACCCTAACTATGGTAGCACTACCGTGATACCATAATATATATATATATATATATATATATATATATATACTGTATATATATATCACCACTAATTTTGTAGATATGTTTGTGTTGAACAAATGTTGTGCTCACAGTGCCATGCTCTCATTTGTTTGTTTTAAAGTTATTTGTATTTGTTTGCTGAAAGAGTGAAATTCTTGCTAATTAGAAAAAAAACTAGAAGGTACTGTATCTATAAATGAAACACCACTCATTATATAGATATTTTTGTGCTGAACAACTTTCATGCTCACAGTACCATGCTATCATTTTTCATTTTAAAGTTATTTGCATTTGAATACAGATAGTACAGCTAGTATACACCTGCAGAGCAGATGCATTGTGAGAGAAAAAGGGGGACACACAGTTTTTCCTATACAACTGGCCTGAACTGCTGGATATTTGAAATTCCAGGCCGATCTGACAGAACAGCTCTGCTGCCTAGATCAAAAGAAAGATCTGATCCAGGATTGGGTCGACTTTTTGTTTTGAAGTACATGACTTCTCTGCCAAGCCACACAAAACTCTGTCATTGTCAGCTGAATGATGATTGGTGTGGTACTGACTCACCCCTTAAACACTGCTATGCATTGGACAGACAGTGTCACGCCCATGAAAAGGCACTAGCGGTAGTAGTAGTAAAAATGCTTTTATTTATACAGGCTTATATCGAGAAAGACAATTTCACCATTAGGGCTATAAATACACTGTCTACAAGTTGGTCCTGTAGTTGTTACAAGTAATCAAGTTATACATATAAAAAATGAAAATATATAAAAATAACATTTCATAAGCTTTTACATCAGTACACGAGGTTATGGACTAGACATACCCAAACAGATCAACACATTTTTAACACACGTACCATACCTCAGAAACTGCAAGTACTGTACAAACATGGCATTGTTCAAGTTTCAATACATTCTTAAGTGATGTCACAGCCAATTCTAAAGTTTGACTTTGAGGTGGCAGTCTATTCCATGTTATTGCTGCTTTATATTTAAATGTTAGTTTCCCTAAACTGTTTTTAATTTTTGGAACAACTAATTCTCACAATTTGTTTAGTCTTAAATGAAAATGATGATTTGGACTGTCCAAATTATTTAGCAATCCAGTAGGTTTTCCATTTTTAAAAATCCTATATAACAGAAGGGTCCATGTCTTATCACTTTTTTATTCTATTTGCTTTATAACAGATACACAGCCAATCTATGGTAAGCAGAATTTAGTTTCTGAAGCATATTTTATTTGCCCCACTATAGACATGAAAACCGTAATCCACAATTGGAATAATTAACTGGTTTGCTAAAATCAATCAATATTTGTTTTGTCAGACAGTTTGATGCCTTTCTCATGGCTCCTACTCTAGAATTCATTTTTTTATTAACTGATTTATATGGTCTTCAAAAGAAAGGTATTGGTCTACTTGAATTCCTACTGTAAATACTTATATGTAGTAACCTGAGTAAGGACCAAACCATTTATTGTTTTTATTTTCAGCTTGTTTTTCTACATTTACTTACTTGAGGTCAACTAAAAACATGGACTGCATTCTTTTTTTAATTTAGTATCAATTTAGAATTTATGAACCAAGTTTGCAGCACATTGAATCACTTTGTAAATCTGATTCAATGTCTGTTATGTCCTTTCCTTCTGACACCAACCTGGTATCATCTGCATATAATATTATATTTGTTTACATGGTTTGGGAGCTCATTTAAATAAATGAGGAACAGTAGGAGACCCAAAATTGATCCCTAGGGAACTCCTTGAAATGCCAAGGCCATGTCTGATTTAGTACCCTCTCACCCAACTGTTACAGACTTGTATCGCTCCAATAAATATGAGCAAAACCAGTTCATGGGTTCCTCTGCCACGCCTATTGCACTAAGCCTGTTCAACAAGATTTTGTGGTTGACTAAATCAAATGCTTTGAAAAAGGCCATGAACACCACGCTCACGGCTTGTTCCTCCCCTAATAGAGAAGCCACCAGATCAATAAAGTCAGGGCATGCAGTGTCTGTTGAGAGTCCCTTACTAAAACAATATTGTAATTTAGTCACTTTATTGTATTTTTCAAGACAGCTCATTAACTGGGTATTGACAATTCTTTCCATTATTATGAATGTTATAGAAAACAGCACAATCGGGCAGTATTCTGTAGGATTAGAAACTTTACCACCTTTGAATATTGGAACTATTTTAGCTTGTTTCCATATTTTTGGTAAACAGCCCTCTATTAAGCTCTGGTTAAACAGTTCAGTCCATGTCTGTGTGATTTCATTTATAGAATCTTTTATAAACCTGGTTTATATATTATTTCATCCATGAGCCTTGTCTGTTTTTAACTATGGATTATTGTGATTAATTCCTTATTTGTCTTTTTGAATCCGAATTTGGGTATTGTTCTATCCCCCCCCCCTCCATTTTGTTCATTCCTTTTGATACCTTACCCACAGTCCTTATTTGCTGATGTTTGAACTTCTAAATGTTGGAGGTTTAAAAAATAAATATTTAAAATATTAGCCACCTTCTTTGGTTGTATGGGTTCACCATTATCCATGAAATTTACCTCATTTAAATTTTTTGTTGGGTTTGTTAAATATTTTATTAGGACCAGTAGTGTTTCTGGGGCAGTAGTATTACTAATATTTTGCATGTGGAAATATCCTTTTAGTTTTTTTTATTATTTAATATACTTTATTTCAAGTTTAGCTGTAATACAATACATCCATGGGTATCTTGTAATGACTGAGGAAAAAGTACGCATGAATAGTAACAATATATGTAGAGTTTGATCCTCAATCCAACTGAACTAGGACAAAAATTATTACTACAATACTACCCCATAACCCACTCTGTCAGTTATCCCTTCCTCCAAACTGACCCCATGCCAAAACAGGTAAATTGTAATGATGTCAGAAGCTGTGTAGATACACATAGTAAATCTGGGGTGATCTATGGTTTCCAAGCTGTGAGTAAGGCTTCCAATGGACTTCATCTGTCCAGATAGCCCTGATCTCTATTGGCTAACATGGCTATGTGGTTTTGAAGTTGTAGAGCTAATAACACCTCTCTATGCCATTCTAACACCGATGGCAATATATTGTCTTTCCAGTGTCTCATAATACTTAGCTTAGCCACTGCTGAAATAAGACCTATGTGGGCTTTTCTATGTTTAATGGTCCCTGGGGGGAAATTATTAAGAAGACAAACTTCAGGAGTAAATAAAGATTGCAAGCCAAGTAATGGAGCTAATGTATTTTGGATACTCTGCCAAAAGACTGAGACTTTAGAACAGGAGCATAATGTGTGATAATGGTCACCCAGAGATTCAGTACATCTATGACATAAGGGGGGTGGAAGCCTTCCCATTTTGTACATCCTATCAGGGAGAAATATAGATTATGTATCACATTGTATTGCAAAAACTGAAGTCTATCTTGTTTGATGTATTTGTATATGTTGCACCAGAGACAGTGCCAGAATGGGACTTCCGCTGATAAAGATAACTGATTTACCCAGTAATAGCAGACACCTTTGGGTAAACATTGATCAAGGGTTTGCAATTCCTTGTATACCTTAGAAATTGCGTGTGGTTGATTTGCCACCAGTAATACTGGGTATAGTTCTGTAGTAGGGGAAGAAATATGAGCAGTTTTTCCAAAATAAGACAGGATGACCTGCCAAATTTGCCAATATTTAAAGGGATTTGCATCCTTAATTTTAAAATCATGACAAAATTGTAAGAGGGGAAGGATTTTACTTCCAGGTGCCAAGTCATCCAATTTCAAATTCTGCAAAGGGGACCAAAAAAGGGGGAAATGGGGGCCTGAGCAATTTGAAAGTTTGGATTACCAATTAGGGGTTGTTTTTTGTATGGCTTTTTTGTTGATAAGAAAAAGAATGCCTTCTTGTTAAAAAGGATTTTGCACTTGGTTTTGTTCCCACATTTGAACTTTAACAAGCCATAACTACCTCAATATTTGGTCTTAAGGGGCAATCTATATGTTAAAACAAAGGTCTTATGGAGTAATACATGCATACTACATAATACCCCTTAAAGCAGTTTACAGCCCACACAAAATAACACAAAAATTAAAATGAAAATATTCATAGAATAAGTTTGGTACTTTAACTAGCCATAACTCTCTCAATATTTATACGTAAGGGACTATATATATATATATATATATATATATATATATATATATATATATTATATATATATATATATATATATATATATTATATATATATATATATATATATATATATATATATATATATATATATATATATATATATATATATATATATATATATATATATATAAGCAAAAGGTCTTAATTAGTAATGCAAGAAAACATCCCCTCACTTCTACAAACATTTATTGGCAATATAAAAAGAAAAAGAAAAATTCCCATAGGATAACATTGGAACTTCAATAAGTCATAACTACTTCAATATTTGGACTTATGGGGCAATACATGTATCAAAACAAAGAAAATATACCAAAGGTGAACTGCTCACCCAGTCAAAGTTCCAGACTGATACTGGTATAGTTAGAAAAGGGGGTGCACTTTACCAGGACATCTTGTAGAAAAAAGCACTTTCTGAAATCAGAAAAATGGTCAACACTCCCTAGGCACTTCCAATACTGTTTATTCTATGTGCAAACCTTTATTGTAGCCTTTAAAGTGGCAAGTGGCAAATTACAGCAGCAAGTAAACAGGCATAGGGTAATCCATACAAGTCCATAACATCAGGTCCATAGGAGTCTATACATGGTAACAAAATATTTGACCGCCGACTCAACCTTGGAAAACTGGAGCCCCAAAACACCAGCACAGAACTGTTTACGTTTCAGCATAATGACCTACGCCATCATCAGAACATGTGGCATACACTGACATGCTAAGCTTTTAAATGCTTAACTAATGTAATTGATTAAAGTGCAATAATACAGGCCCGTCAGCACAGTGGTCAGATTTCCGCTTGCAATGCCAGTGACCTGGATTCGGGAACGAGCTCAGGTTGCTAGAGTGCTGGCCAAGGGGAGGCAGTTTGAGCATCCCATGACTGCTTCCTGCCTTCAGGGAGGGAAGGGGCTGCAACCTGGTTTTGAAGTGACCACTGGTGGAGGCCATGGGTAGAGCAACATGTCAGGGTCATTTGAGGTGGTGTGTGATAGACAACGGCTCTTGCCTTGACGTCCAGACATCACACACCTTAAGAAAGCCAGGAAAATCACTCGCTGGCTGCCAGATGATGGATCTCTGTTCCCTGAGGGCCTCCAGTGCCTTCCCGAGGGCCTCCTGTTCCTCAGCAGCATCCCTGGGCCCTAGAGAGTATGTGCTGGGGTCATGCCTCTCCCCACTATGCCTTCCCCCTCGGAGAAGGGGGACCCGCCTGGTGAAGGGATATACCAGGATATCCCAGGGGTCAGCTGCAATACAAGGATCAGAGGATGGTTGGGAAAGGACAGTAGGGGCTGGGGGGGAACTTGGTAGAGCCCGAAGGAGTGGTGGACCAGCGAGCATGGGGGCGGAAAAATAGATTGCACACAAAAAAAGTGCAATAAATTGAAGGTGCAATACAATTAAAGTGCAACTACAATCCAATGAAGTAAGGGGGGGGGGGAGAGAGGAAAAAACACTGAAACATGCAATAAAAAACTTTTTACATTAAACTTTTTCACATTAAACAACCTTCCACAGTAGAAATAACCTAAACATAAACAGCAAACTTAATTACCAAACTTAATAATTATGCAGAGAAACTGCATCATTTAATCCTCTTGGTTTTACAGTGTCCAGAATAGTAATCCAAAATGCTTCAAGATTAAGTATCTTATCTTTCAAATTTCCACCTCTCTGATCCAATATAACTCACTCAATGCCAAAATATTGCAAAGCAGATACAGACATATGACATGCTTCCCTGAACTGTTTAGCAATGGCATAACTTTCATTATGTGTTCTAATTGCTGTTTTGTGCTCAGCAATCCTGAGTTTCAGAGCACATTTTGTTTGTCCCACATAGAAAATTCCACATGGATAATAAGCACATATATAACACCTTCAGAGCTACAATTAATAAACTGTTGAATATTAAATCTTTTCCCAGCTCTAGGATGTACAAAAGTGGTAATATTCCTTGTACCACTACAATGTGTGCAGTGTCTGCATTTGTAATTGCCTAAAGGTACTGTTGGAATCCTATTCATGGTGTTCAATGATTTTGGTATCAAAGTGTGAACTACCATGTCTTTGACATTACGACCCCTCCAAAAGGTAGTTCTTGGAGGCTCTGTACTAATTTCATCAAACTTTTTATCGCCTTTTAAGACACTCCAATGTTTCTTTACAATTTCTACAATTTTGTTCACTTTAGGGAAATACTGGGTAACAAAAGCGACTTCTGATTGTGTTATTTGCACTTTACTTTCATTATTTGGTTCTGGATGTTTATCAATTAGTCCCACATGGTTTACTTTACTAGCATAAGTGTAAGCTTTGTTAATGTCATATGGTTTGTAGTGTCTTTGAAATAACCTATCCTTCATTTCTTTGCTGCATGCTTCAAAATCCTTTTGCTGACTGCATGTTCATTTAGCTCTCAAAAACTGCCCTTTTAGAATATTATTTATAAGTGTTTGTGGGTGACAGCTGTCTGCATGCAGAATGGTGTTTTTTGTTGTTGGTTTCCAAGACATCTTGCATTCAAGCCTATCATTATATTTAAATACAGTGAGATCTAAAAAATTAATTTGATGCTGTTTGTATTCCATTGTAAATTTCAAATGTCTACTAGACGCATTGATGTATTCAAGAAAAAGAGCTAGATCATTTTCAGAACCATGCCAGATCATAAAGCAATCATCAATATAGCGGTGCCATACAACAATATTATTGAAGAATGGATTCGTAGTATCTTGAACAAACTTTTGTTCCAACTCTCCAACATAAAGATTTGCCAAATTCAGAGCAAACATGGTGCCCATACTAGTGCCTTTATTTTGGGTATAGTATTTTCCACTAAAAATAAAAAAAATTAGACTCCAGTACTGTCCTGGCACAATTAACTATAAATGCTGATGGTGGTGTACTGTTGCTTTGTTTATCTGCAAGTGCCTTAGACATTACTTCCAATCTGCCTTCATGTGGAATATTGGTATAAAGTCTAACAATATCTATACACACTTAAAAATCTTCTTTTTGTATCGTGCATTCAGACAGAAACTGGCACATATGGTTAGTGTCTTTAATGTAAGAAGTAAGTAAGGGCAAAAACTATTTAATATGAACATCAACAAATTTTGATAAAGGTTCTGTGGCTGCACCTTTTGAGGACGCAATTGGCCTGCTTGTCACAGGGATCATATTTTTATGAATTTTTGGTAAAACATACAGGACAGGTTTCCGTGGTTCCCTTACAATCAAAAATTCAGCCTCTTTTTCACTAATCCATTTTTTGGCTACAGCTTCGTTTACAAGAATTTCAATATGTCTGGATATTTGTGGAGTAGGATCATTTTGTAACATGGAATATAAAACAGCATCATTTCACTGCAAATTTGCTTCAGAAATATAATCATCGAGACTCCAAATTACTACTGTTCCACCTTTATCTGCAGGACGAATCGTAACATCAACCATATTACTTAGCTCATAACGTGCTTCTCTTTCTGCTTTACTAATATTCTGGCAATCATTCCAGTAATGTTCTTTTAATAAATCATCCATTTCTCTTTCAACAGCTCGGATATAAGCTTGCAGGTCTATACACATGGGGGAGAAAGAACTAAAGGAGTACTACCGGAATAACACATATTCCCCCATTAACCTTTATGGGCAATATAAAAAGCATAACAAATAAAAAATGCCAATTCCCATAGGATAACATTGGAACTTTAACAAGCCACACAACAAGGAAAGAAATAGCTGTTTTTACAGAAATGGAAGCACAGGGCATATGCATCTATGGAGGGATGGAAGCACAGGGTCCTTTGGGCTCTGCATTCCCACAGACAACTGTAGATATGATTATACTATCTCAGAAAGTAAGGAAATTCATTGCAAAAAACTTTGTTAATGCACTAGTTAGAGTTAAACCAAGAAAAGTATGGAAATGTGGCATTAACATTCCCAAATCTAACTCCCCTCCCCAACCCTGCTGGCAGCAACAGGAAAAAACATTACTTTTTCACCTGTTCTTTGTCTTCAAAAATCAGGCATGGGGTGTGCCTTGGGGTTGTCAACCCCAGCGCTCACCCCATTTCATATATTGTACACATCTCAGCTTATTTACTGATGGAATGGGGTCAGCGTTAGGGTTGACATCCCCAAGGCACATGCCATGCTAGAAGATGCAGGAGAGATCAAATAGTAATGGCTTATCTTGTTGCTGCCTGCAAAGGGTGGGGGTGTAAGGGTTGGGAACTGTAAGGCCACATTTCTCTACTTTTATTGGTTTAACTCTAACTAGTGCTTAACAAAGTTTTATTGTAATTAATTTCTTTATATTCTATTTCATTTTTTTTAGAAAATGTTGTTCGCTATCATTAATGACCACACACAGATAGACTTGATACCATTCTGTGCATAGCACAGTAGGGTTGCTTGTGTTACTAAATGGTTATTGCACCAACTCATTGATGATTTCTTACAACTGCATACCAGGTCCATTATTGCTTTTTAACATGATTGGATACATCCATTTGTAGTTTTTTTTAAGTGGATAAAGTTGAATGATACTGGTGGTATTCCATGATGGAGGACCACAACCTTTCTGTAGTTCAGCACATACTGTATTTGCAGAGCAACTCCTTTGTGATTTGACTGCTAGCATATATGAAGATATGGATGCCATAGCATCATGCTGGGAAATAAGTGTTTTACATTTTGCTACCACCTGTCTCTGGCACCTCACTCCCTTGGGTTTAGCTATGCACTGTACCCATCAAGACACTCTAGTGACTTTCCAGAACCTACTCCAGAATGAAGTCCCTCAGGTACCCCACCATCAGAATCTCCCACTTTATCCTGGAATGGGGGTCCTTACTGCCACCAAAAGAAAGCAAGTTGTTCTGATTGATGGCAGCTGCGGGGATGTTGGGGGTAGTAAATGACAATGCAGGGAGGAAGAATGGAGCTGGTGGGATGATAGCAGTAGTTTTCTCACTATATAATTGTATGGACTGGGGGATGGTGGATGTGAAGTGTGGGAAATGACTGAGTGGGTGTAGAACCTGCACTATTCCCCTAAGGAGGACTATTTTTTTGCAACTTTTTTAATCTAATTGTGGAGAAAGAATGAATAAGAATAATTGACACCCACATATTTGAGGGCCTGGATATGACTACTCAGCAAATATTCACCCGAAAGTAGCCAAATATAAAGTCATTAGTCACTAGGTACCATATGAAGCAATGATTCAGCAGGTGCACTAACACCCTCTCCCTGCCAGATTCTGAATGGGATATTTCCATAGTGCACCTAAGACTTCACTCACACAATGGAGGAACCAGTCTCAAGCTTTGAATCTAGGTCTCCCACCCATCAGAGAGCTACTCTCAGTACCACTAGGTCAGGTGAAGTGGAGCTTTTTAAGGGGAATTATTAGTACACTAGGATTACCAATCCTGTTTTATATTTTTTTCAAAAATGCTATGGGATTCAAAAGCATACCACAGTCTTCTGTTACATTTCAGCTCTGGAGGATAAAGGAGACAGAAAATTTCAGCTAACTGGCATCTGTTTGCAATGTTGACATTTTCAGAAATGAAATTCATACCTCCAAAGAAATTATATTTAACCGTATCTAAAAAAGAACTTGTGTGATGGGTTTTTGTAATTAGTCAGTATAGGCAGCAAGCAGTTAACTTCCAGGTCTCTCCTGAAACTCATGGCAGTCATCAGGACAGAGGCTGCAACTGAGAGGGGCCATGCAGCAGTATAAGCCATGATGGAATACTGCAGTGGTTCTCAGTTGCTCACTGAACATTTTCAGTCAGTCTGACTAAAGGATACCTCAGAAGAGGCAGCAACCCTCTTTTCTCCAGTTCCGTTATGGAGCAGCTGAGCATTGAGTCATGATGGCAGTCTTATCCCATGGTGCCCCATGTGGGAATTTCTGCAAGGCATCTAGTTAATAGAACTGTGAGTAATTTGTATGAGTCAACCCCCAAGTGTGAGAGACTTTTTATTTGGGATGCTGTTCAGGGCTTGATTCACAAGGATGGACCCAGTATGAATGCCTGTGTGGCTTAGGAGCAGTTAAACTCCAGGATATAAGAGACTTTGAAAGACAACAGCCTAAATGGGGCCTCCACAGTACATAATCTGTAGAAGATGAAGTGGATCTACCTGACTTAAAGATGGACTCTTACCTCTGGGCCAGAAGACGGGGAAGGGCTCCTGACTACAAAAGTTACATGTAACAGTAAAGTATGTATAAATGTAAGCACATGATCTGTCCCAAAGTGTTCTGTCTCTGAGGAGAAAATATGGTTTTGGTCAACCTAGAACTAGAGATGCAGTGAATTTAAATTTTGCCAGTGAAGTGCCCATGAAGTGGGCACTTTTCATTGCCATTCAGCTATGCAGAGTGGCCAATATGAAAGGCTCACTTCACCTTGTAATTATTACTTCGCATTGTCATTCTTCCTTAACACAAAGTAAGGAGGAGTGACAAGTCTATTGGCAGCCCCCACACATCGCATGGCTTACAATACTGTAAGTCACATGCTTTAGCCAGGCAGGAAGGAAGTGACTCATGCAAGGAGATACTTTCACTTTCTGCTGTGCAGACTGGAGAGAGAGGAGGCAGTGAGATTGTGAGAGCAGTTAGAAGGAGATTTATAGAAAGAGCAAGAGAGAGAGAGACCCAACAGCTTTTTTAAAAGATACATTTGTTTGTGTTTTGTGTAGACTCTTTTTTTACTTAATTTGTTCCTGTGAATTTCTTTTTTTCTTACTTTTATAAGTTTTTGTTTGTGTCTGACTGGGTGTGTGCCTGTGTTGTGTGTGTCTTGTGTGTGACTATTTTGTGGCATTGTTCAGACTGAGAGAGGGCAGTCAACTGAGTCAAGTCGAGCAGAGGTGGAGCAGGGTCAGGGAATGTCTGTGGTGGAGGCAGTTCTGAAGCCGTGGCATGGCCAGGAAGGAGTGTGCACACATGGGGGGCATGCCTGGTTCAGGTTGGACCAGACAAATATCTTGCAGGCCCACCCCCCCAGAAGCAGGACCATCACCACCTCAGGCAGTGGCACCACCAACACCACCAGCTCCAACTCATCCTGAGCAGGATGTGCCTGTGCACCTGACCCCAAGTGTGGAGCCTCAGCACCGTGACTAGACTGCCAATGCATCTGGCCCTGACCCCGCCTGTGCCTGGTCCTCCCCGTACCTCCATGGTTTGGGAGTTTTTTGATTGTGTTGGGGGGACAGCAACCTGGTCAGGTGCTGTATCTGTAGGGTGAAGGTGAGCTGTGGCCTCCAGGGGACTCACCTGGGGACTGGGGGCCACTGCACCCACATGATCAACCAGCACCTGGTGGAGTGGCAGGCTGCCACAGAACGGGCCATGCCTGCACCTGCTGGCATTTCTGTGGCAGAATGTGCAGCTGTGAATAGCCCTAAGATGAGGATGAGGGCCACGGCAGTACCTGCTGCTCCACCAGCACCACCCCCCCACCACCACCAGCAGCTGCAGTTCTCTAAAGTGCTATGGACATGACAAATGAGAGGGTGAGTGCTGCCAAGCAGCAGTTGGAGTGGATGGAGATCCATCAATTGCAGCTGATGTCTATGCTCCAACTGCTGCTTGACCACCACAGGATCCAGCACTAGTTTTTTTTCCCTCCCATCATGTGCCCCCCCACCCTTCCTGCTGTGTCATAAAATGTATTCCCCACCACCCCTGTATCTAATTATGCACTTTTTCTTGTCTTCTGTATGTGTGACATGTTGTATCCTGACCCCTTCCTTCTGTTAAGTGTGTGTGTCACTGTTTGGTTTTCCTTGTTTTAAGTTAAAATGGTTTGTCCCTGCCATCATTATTTCAACTTAAAGGAGTAGTCCAACCCAAATTTGAAACAGCATATCTTATGCAGAGCATTTTGATGTGCATGTAAAGTCCCTTCCCTAGTGTGTCCTTCCCTCTGTCTGCTATTAGGAGTTTTTACTAAATTACTAAATTGTGTCTTTATGTTAAATCGCTTTATTGCCTTTATCGCTCCTACAATGCACCGTGTCATGTGACTGTGATGTAACGTAGTCCATTGATTTACCAAATGCACAGTTCACAACATCAGAGCTGTGTAACTGACTAGCATTTTTCATACAGAAGCCCCACTCACCTAGCTCTGAGTTGCATGCTAAACTGTAACAGTTGCCACTAGGTGTCACTGCATAAGAACAGTTACACAGCTGTGCTGTTGTGCATATGGTAAATCTATGGGCTATGCTACATAACTGTCACATGACACAGAGTGCAATGTCAGAGTGATGAAGGTAATAAACCAATTTTACATGAAGAAGATCCACAGGGCTCATAAAACTACCATAAAGTTAGCAGGCTAATTTAGTAAAAATTCCTAATAGCAGACAGAGTGAAGGATGAAGTATGACTTTACATACAAATCAGAAGTGCTCTGCATAACATATGTGTTTTCAAATTTTGTGTTGACTACTCCTTTAACAAAACCATAAATCCATAACTCCACATGAATGTATAACACTAAAAATGTTTCACTGATACTGCAACTCAATGTAAGACAAAATAAGGCACATAGTAATGAGCCTTGTGTTTTGCCAGTTAGGCCTTCAGTGGTGTGCCTAATGAAGGCTTAAGTGGCAAAGTGCAGTGGCCATTTGTGTGTGCCTTGTTTTGCCATCAATAAAGTTATAGTATCATTGAATGTTTTTTTGTGGCATGTATTAATATGGAGTGGTGGCTTTGTGTGTTTGCCTTGCACTTTTGGAGCCAGGTATTGTGTACCAGCAGCCGTCCACATAGTGCAGTGTGCTTCTTATGGCCCTGTTATATTCCAAGTTCAGAATGTTTATCCTGACACATTTTAGATGCCTCAGTAATGTTTACTTTCTGTTGTGGAGTGTTTGTTAAAAACCAGGACTGAGCAGTGCAATAATACTGTGTTAAACTGCATGTATGTAGTGTAATGTCCTGTGTGTGCAGACACTGTCCAGCTTCTTGTAAACATATATATGCTGACTTGTTCCAGTGTTTATGGTATAAAGAATAAAGATAAGAATATATTGTGGCTGTGGTGGATGTATGTGGTTGCTCCTGTCCAACTCTGTCTGCCATGGAATGTGCAGGACTCAGAATGGAAAACATCGTTGTACTGGTGGTGGTGGTGGGTGATCATGGTGGCTCACGATTTTGACATTCCCTCTCACATTTCACTTCATCTGGTGACTTTGGCTAACAGCGCTTTTCTGGTGGTAGTGGTCATGGGGGCACATGATTTCAACATTCTCTCTCACATTTCGCTGCATCTGGTGGCTTTGGCTAACTGCGCTTTTCTGGTGGTGGTCATAGGGACACATGATTTTGATATTCCCTCTCACATTTTGCTGCATCTGGTGGCTTTGGCTAACAGTGCTTTTCTGGTGGTGGTCATGGGGGCACATGATCTTGACATTCCCGCTCACATTTTGCTGCATCTGGTGGCTTTGGCTAACAGCGCTTTTCTGGTGGTGGTCATGGGTGAATAGGATTTTGACATTCCCTCTCGCATTTCACTAAATCTGGTGGCTTTTGCTAACAGCACTTTTCTGATGGTGGTCATGGGGGAACAGCTGCAGCCTGCAACACATTCACTATCACTGTCAGACACACACAGGTGGGTGGAGGGCAGGATATAGTGTGCACTGTGTTACAAATATAATTTGTTTCATTCAGAGTGGGGCACTGCTTTAACTTTATGAAAAATAAAACATGTACTGTAGAAAAAATGTAAGAGCCTGTAACCACTTTACTTAAAACATACCAACATTAACCTCATCATCATCCTCATAGAGAAAGCTGCCCTCACAGTCATCAATGTCTGAATTCTGCCCACTAGGGAATTCTTTCTCCATTGTGTCATCATCTACCTCACTGGTAGGCTGTTTAATGCTGCCAGTACCACCAGGATGGTCCATTTCTACAACATCAGCAGCACAACCACGACCATGCTGGAGCACGAATACTGAGGTTGCAGTTCTTTCTGGTATGTGCCCCTAATTCATTTTTATGAATGTCAGCAAGCTGACATTTGCAGGAGACAGGTTTGTGCGATGATCCCGAACTATTGCACCCGCTGAACGGAATACCATCTTGACACTTACACTGGAGGGTGGGCATGTCAGGTACTTCAGTGCCACTGAGGTTAGCTCTGGCCATTCATTGTCCTTTCCACTCCAGTATAAAAGAGGATCATCAGTTATTAACAGATGCCTGTTTTCAGCCAAATATGTGTCAACCATTCACTGTACTGCACGAAGTCCAGTGGTTGATGCATCAATCAATCAATCAACATTTATTTATAAAATAGCGCTATTCCAAAACCACAGTGCTAATACATAACCATAAAATCCATGAAAACAACTCCCCATGAAAAAACAGCTGTAGCAGATCAAATAAAATCAGGGAATGCCAGAATCAATAAGTGAGTTTTTAACGCAGATTTAAAACTCTTCACCGTCAGGCACTGTCGAATCAGACGAGGTAGAGAATTCCACAGGGATGGGGCCACAAATTGAAATGCACAGGCCCCAGATGACTTTAAACTGACCCTGAGAATCTCTAGCAATCCCTCATCAGTGGAGTAAAGCGACCAGGAGGGGGAGTAGGGATGAAGAAGATCTTGCAGATAACTTGGTCCCTGTCTGCGTAGGGCCTTATAGGCCAGTAAACTGACCTTAAAGGTGCTCTGCCACTGAATAGGCAGCCAGTGCAGATCACACAGCACTGGCATGATGTGACAGCTATGAGGTAGCCCAGTCAACAGCCTAGCTGCTGCGTTCTGCACCAGCTGCAAGTGGCGGATATCAACCCCTGGTAGCCCTAGGTACAGGGCATTACAGTAAACAAGGCGTGAGGTTACAAAGGCATAAACCTAAACTGGCAGGTCATTGGGCAGAACTAGGTGCTTGATCCGGACTACATTCCTTGGATAGTAAAAGGCAGTCTTGACAATGGATGACACCTGATATTTAAGTGTCAGTCCGTCATCAAGAATCACATCCAGATCCCGCACACATTCAGAGGTCATCAGCTGGCTACTACCGAGCCAAAGCCCTGAGGCTCACCCCTCCGAAGGACCATCTGCCCGACAGCCCGGGTCCACCACCAAAACCTCAGTCTTGTCTGGATTCAGCCTTAGCCAATTGGCACTCATCCAGTCCTCAATATCGGAAAGACAGTCGTTAAAACTCGAGACAGCTCCCCCCCGATCGGGCACAAAGGACAGATAGAGCAGAGTATCATCTGCATAGCAGTGAAAACTCAGCCTATACCACCTTACAATGTCTCCCAGCTGCAGCATGTACACTGCAAACAACATGGGGGACAGTACAGAGCCCTGTGGAACCCCACAAGTTAGGGAGACCTTGTCAGAGGAGTAAACCCCACAGTCAACTCTGAAACCTGCCAGTGAGGAAAGAATGAAACCATCTGAGGACTGTACCAGACAGTCCACAGATTGACCGCAGGTGCACGATCAACACCCCATGGTCCACAGTGTGAAATGCTGCCGAGAGATCAAGAAGAACCAAAACGAAACAGCTCCTCCGATCTCTTGCTGTTAGGAGATCATTGAGAACCTGAACAAGGGCAGTCTCAGTACTATGTAGTTTCTGGAAACTGGACTGGAGAGGATCATAGATGTCGTGGATGGTCAAATGATCCTCCAGCTGCAGTGTGACCACCTTCTCAATAACCTTACCAACAAAGGGAAGGTTAGAGAAGGATCTGTAGTTAGCAAGATAGTCTGGTTCAAGAGATGGTTTCTTAAGAAGGGGTACCACTACCGCCTCCTTCAGGGTGCCCAGAAACACCCTGGAATTTAATGAACACCAGACTATCTCAGCAAGGACTGGGCCAATGGTCTCAACACACCCCACAAGGAGGCACGTTGGGCCAGGGTCCAAACCACAGCATCATCCTGTTCTCTGGAATCATTTATGTCATAAATCCCGACATTGGACAAAGCACCCCAAAGTGGGTTAATGATGACTGCTTTTGATGACAGACCACCTGGAACTGCAGCCCCCTTAAAGGATGTGCTTGATACTACTTTGAACTGACCATCAGCCAGATAGTGCTGCTGAGGTTTGCTGACCTTGGCTCATGACTTCTGTGCCCCATGAACCAAGTGCACTGGTTGCCCACTGACATTTGTTACCTGTTCAGGCCCTCCCTCCAGTAGTGAGGCAATTTCACGTTTGTATCATGGGTCCAGCATTGTTGCTATTGCAAAGTCGCCAGTCTGCTGAATGCTCAAGATGTGCCAGTTGTGCTTGAATAGTGTCAGCATGTGTTTCAGCAACACACTGCTAGTACAGTCTCCGGAACCATCAAGGCTATGCTATAGATGCAGCAATGTCTGCCTCAACACCCGCAGCACTGGAATTGATTGGCTAATGGAGGCAGACTCACCACTCACTGCCTGTGTGGCATGTTCAGAAGGCCTCAAAATTATTTTTACAGAGTCCATGAGGCACCACTGTTCAGTGGTGAGAGACATGGAGGCAACGGAAGTGTCACGGCTAGTGTGCATGACAAGATATTCTGAAATGGCTTTGCATTGTTCATAGAATCTCTCTGCCATGTATAAAGCAGAGGTCCACCAGGTGACAACTTCCAGCTTGAAGCGGTGCTGCGGTAGGCTGTTTTGGATCTGCAACTGCCAAAGCTGGTCAAGGGCCGTTGCAGAGCATGAAAAGTGAGAATAGATATGGCATGCAACTGTCAACATCTCCTTTATGTCAGGGTGCTGCAGAAACTCCTGCACCACAAGATTTAAACAGTGGGCCATGCATGGAACCTGAACAAAGCCACCATTCATGATGCATTTAACCACATCTGACCTATTGTCACTTGCTATGAACCCAAATCTCAGGGACAGGGGGTTCAGCCACTCATCAATTTCAGTCAGTAGCAAGTCCAGCATGTTTTCACCAGTGTGTGAACAGGTCACACTGCGCATAGCAAGTGTTGCATGCTGTCGAATTCTGGGAAGATTGCCACCATGACAGTCTGCCTTACTACACTGATTATTCACACTACCACCAGCACAAAAAAAACCCAGCGCCTACGCCCAATGTGCAGTTATACACAAATATGAACTCCCCACTGTTTTGCCACTTGTCCACATATACATACTTAAATGAATAAATGGAGAAGAGGAATGTTGAAGGGCATGTCTTACAGAGTTGGTCACAGCACAGTATAACTCAAGGACAGTACGAATGGAAAAGTATGTCCTGGATGGGACTTTCCATTTCAGACAGGCGAGTGCCGCAATCTAGAATTCTCCATGAAGGAGAAGGGCAAAAGATCAATTGCCAGCATTTCAGGTACAGCAGCACTAAGTTCACGAGACACTGCATGATTGGGCGGGCACTTCAGGTTACGGGCCAAAACACTCTGCAATGTGGGCTGACTTACACATTTTGCACTGCGTGTGACAAATGGCTCTGCGAATGGATGGGTGTGTGTGTGAACATGTGATGAAGAGGGTTGCACAGGCATCATATCCACAAATGAAGTTATTTTCACAGAGTTATGCACAGGGGTTGATGTACCATAGATGTACTGCATTGACCACCACCACCACCACTGCTACTCTGACCACCACTTGACAAGATTTTAAAATCATCCTCCACCTCATCATGCCTCACAACTTTTTTCAGGGGTGGGGATTTAACCCTAACAGACCCAGAGACAGCCACCTTGACTTTCTTTTTCTCTGGTTCCCAACAGGGGTCACTGACATCATCATAGTCATCAACATCATCCGCATTCACATTTTCGTCTTGGTTGGTGTCATCTGGACTACATGTTGCAACCACAGCAACATCATCATCATCATCATCATCATCACCTGATATTTTTGCACCTCACTGTGAGTCATTGGATGGCAAAGCCATGACCTCCACTGCAGTGGAAGAAATGTGACATTATGTGTTATCATCACCATGATCAGAATCATGTTCAACTACCATGGGGATGTTACTGGGGATGGGAAGTATGACATCATCTGCACTGTCATTCACTGATTTAAACTCAACAGTATTTTTTGACATGGTTAAATGGTCAGAAGTGGAACTTTGTTTTTTTTTTTACGTTTCTGTTTATCACCTCTGGAACCCGGAACTCTCTCAGGCTCCCATCTCATCTTGCCGCTCTACAGCCCTCTGTGACCCCATGTCTTCTTCAAGTACATTACTTTCTCCCCATGGGACCCATGGGCCCCAAGGTCTGTGAGGAGCTCAAAGGGGCAGAGGTGGAGGTCCAGTGTTGGGCGTGTGGTGGCCAGGCACTGTGGGACCATCAACTATCCTAGGCCTAAGGGTTTTTTCCCATTTGTTCCACATGAGCTCCCTCCTCCCCCCCTGAGCATGGTGTGCAGTGATGCCATGGCACACGGCAACCCTACTGGTGTCTGCCATGCTCCCCACATGTCTGGTCCTACATCCTGCAGTGCCCCCGATCTCCACCGAGGGTTGCTGGGACATCAGACAACCCCACCACCCTTCCCCCGTGAGAGAAAAGCAGTCCATCGGACACTCAATCTTCTCCTTCCCCCCAACCCCTGGTGCCCAAGCTCGCTCCAGAACCCAGGTCGTCGGTGCAGAGTGAGGTGTGGCATCCAGCGCCTCAACCCTCAGTGCCACTGGGCTGGCTCAGAAGTGGAACTTGAGGCAGCAATACTCATGCCAGCAGAAATTGCACTAACACCACCAGCTGGGACATCATCATCTCCTCCAACTATGAGTGAAGCTACAGATTGTGCTGTAAAAATCTTTGAAGGAGAAATCCCTTTCCTCACATTAGCTATGCACTTCTGTGTACTACCATGCACACAGACAATCTTACCCCTGGCTGCAGTGCCATAGCCAGAATCAGCTTTGCTTGCACATCTCTTTGCAGGCATTTTGGGGGATCACCAAGAAAATTTTAAACCTATTTAAATTTTGGAACTTTCCATCTTGCACGGTGGATGTGAATTGTGAAGCCAAAATCAACAACAGTGGCTTGCAGATGTAGACTGCGAACTAAGCAGATGCAAAGGCAGGTACAGACAGATTAGATTGCACTGCGCAATCAAGAAAAAGATGCAGACATTAACTCACAACAATACCTTAACCACTGCTGCTCGCAACAGTCACAATCCAAATACAATATGGAAAAGAATACCTTTTGCCAATCGGGGGTGGGGCAGTGCATTGCAGTAACAGTACAAAATCAATATACCACAATCCAGACCACAGAGCAGTACAAAATCACACAGCTGCAGTGGATAGCAGCAGGCTCACACTGCTACAATTACTCTGTGGCACAATAAAAGGTGTCTGTGAACTGTGATTTGATGACACACATGATGTCACACACACATACGCTACAAGTAATGCGTGGCAAATTGAAAACTTCAGTAATATAACCAGATCTTTTCAACAAACTGCAATTATGCACTGCTGCAACACAAAATTCAGCAAAAAAAATGTCAAGAATTACTGAAAATATTACTGTGTGTACATTAGCACACTTATACAACAAAAATACAACCAAAACAAAAAGACTGCCTTTTTCGCCCAGATAGCTAATCTAAATCTACCTACACCACACAGATACATCCCTCCTCCAAAGCACACTTCAACTGTCTCTCAATACACAGACTGAATGTTCAAAATTAACATTCAAAATCCACACACAAACAATAAGCACTCAATGATATGAGTACAGGAGGGTTTCCTGCAATCGATGTGCTATGTTTTAAGCAAACAAATGGCTCAAAAAGGATTTTTTAACAGCTTTTAAAGGGTTTACATCGCAGAGCTCTAACAGCAAACTGTCTCCAACTAGTCTACCATTACACACACACACTACACAGACAGAATTGAAGCTGTGCAGAACAATCTAGAGCCCTTGTGACATGCAATCCCATGAATCAATGCAAAATTCACCTTGGAGCCAAAAAACAAGGTGAAATGATACAAAGTACATTGTAATCAATGTACTTCACCTAAAAATGGGCACATAACTGGATGAGGACGGCGGAGTAACACAAAGTGCATTGCAATCAATGACTTTGTGATCCTCATTATGATGCGAATTACTCCGCTTCGCATTGCGGAGTACTACACAGATTCCCCACTACAACGCGAATTGCTTCACGGAGTGAATTTCAGCCACTTCGCCCACCTCTGCCTAGAACATTCAAATTCTGTGAGGACATTCAGTGTTCTCACTCCAGTCCCAGAAGAGTGATGGACAAAGATACTTTTTTTCCTGGTCCCTTGATCAGGGACCCAGTGGACGTTGTGTACAGTACCATACACTTTTCATTTGTACCTTCTGCACCTGCATCCCATATGGGGCAATTTGCTTGTTTATCTATCTGTGGCAGAATGAAACCTACTATGTGACACTAGATTAAGGAGATGATATTCCTAATTGGTTGTTGTGTATTTCTGGTGCCACTATCAAAGTGTACAGATTACCAGTGCTTGGCCCTCACCAGTTCCTAGGTAAATAGAAATGTTTATGTAGCCCTTCCCAACCCTCAAGAGCAAAAGGGAAAACCACCTAGCAAGGGAAGCTGCTCTTACACTGTGTTTTACAGCTATTATTAAGAATTCCTTTAAGTACCTTGGGGTCTGACAGGACCAACATCTTGATTTCTCAGTGCATATTGCTGCCATACACTATAAGTTCCACCCCAAGCTTGGTGCACTTTATAGGAACAAAGTGACTATCCTACTTACTGCCCACTGAGACATTGTTTTAAACATGATTCTCGTTATTTTTGACTATGGTGATATAATTTGTAATGGAGATCCCAAATCCTCCCATGCCATATTGGACTTCCTCTTTCACTCTTTTTGTCATTTTGCCTTAGACTGTCTCCTCTCTACCCAGCACTGCTCTCTCTGCTCTGCCCTTTCACTCACTCTCTTGATGCTAGGAGCCTTTCCCATTCTGCTTTCTTTATATCCAAATTCTGGTTTTGTTCCCCTCCCTCACACCTTGAATTCCTACTATTCCTCCCCTCCTTCCTCTTACACTCTCTGAAGCAATATTTCCAATTCTCTGTCTATTCCTTCTAGAAAATCTACTGTTGATCAATCTGCATTTTCATATCACTTTCCTAAACTCTGGTTCTCCCTTCCCCTGTCAATCCATTCTGCTGCCTTTGCTGTTTCCCTTATGTCTTTTATTTGTGAATTTTCTGCTCCCACCTGCAATTATTCATGATCTTCTACCTCTCGACTTCCTTCCCTCACACTAGTATCGCACTGGCCATTTTGCTCACCTCATCCCCCCAAGTTATACCAGTATGAGTAGTTCTCATTGCCTATCAAAACTCTGTATTTATCTACTACATGTACCTGGTGCACTGATTTGCCTTATAGAGTTTATAATTATGCTCCTTTGATATACTGCACTGCAGTATATGACTTTATTTATGTAATGTTGTTAATAGTATTCATTTATTTTTCCTTCTCCTGAAATATCTGTAGTACCCCTCACCCCCAAAGACATTTGGAAAGGAACTGTTAGCAGCTTGGTATGCCTTTCCTGATTAATCTTTTGATATATACATATATTATACAGGCACGTTCGCACCGCTATAGTTAGGGTTGAGTAGGCAGTTTAATGTTGAACCCCAAATTTTGCACCTTAATAACTTTGCAATCATTCAAAAGATTTGCACAAAATTTGGTATGTGCTGTCCTGTGGGGTAGCTCTCCTGATGTGCTAAGTTTTATTTTGACCAGATGTGTGGGTCTTGTGCAGTGGTAGTGAAAAAATTGTTTTCTTTTCTTTTTTTTTTTTTTGGCACATTTTTCATGAATTTTCTTCATCTCCTTTTACCCACACAGTTTTGGATTTTAGCCTTACATTTTCAGAGTAAAAACAGCTTGTCCTAAGGAACAAGCCAGCATTGGTTTGGTGAAAGAAAATTAATCCGATCCAAAGTTATTCAATTTTGAAAATTCGGGTTCTGAGCATGCTCAGGTCAGGTCAACACTCTTTTAGATAGATGCACAGCTGCGAACAAGGATTTTGGATCACAGAGCAGGATTTTAACAGCTCACGATCTGGGATTCATTAAATCCCCATTCGTGAGAAAAAAATCCAGTTCATGAGCCGCCATTTTGTATTTACTTTTTGCCCATACAAAATGTTGGTATTTGCCCCACAAATATGTTCTGTGGAAACCAATGCATGAGTTTTGTTCAGGGTGACACCCTCTACAAATCCATGTGTGTTGGTTTCCATCAGTGTATTAAAAAAGACCATTTTTTGCTTGGGGAAATCTGCATTCATCACTCACTTCTGATCCCTGTTTGTGAGGTGTCTAAATCCCCATTTGTCAGCCAATCCCCATTCGTGAGCTGTCAAAATCCCTGTTTGTGATATAAGGACCAGATGGCCCTATCTCATGAATGGGAATCGGCTGACAAATGAGGATTTTGACATTTCACGAACTGGGATTCGTCTGACAAAATGGGATTTTGACACTTCACGAATGGGGATTATATAAACAAAATCCCTGTTCATGAGGTGTCAAAATCCCCATTCATGACATGAAGATCAGATGCTCAGATATGGCTATCTGGTTGTGAGATAAAGACCAGATGGCCAGATAGGACAACGGGGATTCACAATGGTGGACTTCCCCTAGAAAATAAAAGGCCACAGTATTTAAATGTCGAAATCGGGTTGCCCAATCCCTGTGTCGGCATGTATCTCTCTCCCCCCACACTAATATGACACACTGTGAGCCCACACCAGTGTGCCAAATATATATATTTATTCACATTTTAATGCTTTGACACCGGGATGCCCACTCCCAGTGTCAGATGATGCCCCCCCTGAAGACCGTAGTTTACAATTGCCGACATGGGTTGCCCAATCCCTGTGTCAGCATGTATGCCACCCCCAGTAATATGGCACACTGGGAGCCTACTCCAGTGTGCCCCAAAATGTATTATTTAAAAAATAACTGTAAATAAAGAAAACCATCCCCGATGTCTTTAATTTTTTTAACCTGCAATAAAGAAAACAGTCCCTCGTCGTCTCCCCAGTCCCTCCTCCCCCATCCCCACCCTTCCACTGAGCTCCCACCTCCCCACACCCTCCTTACCCATGCTTACCGCTGGAGGTGAGGAGCAGCGATCTTCTCTGGACCGGGACACATCCGCACTCTTCAAAGCCGAACCGCAAACTGAAGAATCAAAGGTAAGCACCATATAATGACAGTAAATGGGGGTTTCAACTTAGGTTGATATTTCAGCCATTTTTAGGAATTATGACCCCCAAATTTTCAACATGGGGTTCATGAGATCCCGCCTTGTGAACACCATCACTATCATTTCCTTTCTTGGTCCCGAAAGGTGATTTCACGGTCACTGTGCAGAATCACCTTTTGGGACTGAGTAACAAAATGATAGTGCCACTGATCATGAGGTGGGGTTCCAAAAAGCCCATGTTGCCAATTTGGTGCAAAAATTCCCCAAAATGACTAGGTTATGAGTGTGTGATGCGCAGTTTCTATGCATGCTCATAACTTTGCCAAATTTTAATATTTTCACTCCAGATTTTCAACATTGCCATTTTATAACACCTCCTTATGAACAGTTCAGCTGTCATTTTTCACATCCTGCCTGAAACTTGTTTTCGCACCCTTGTCACAGAATGGTGTGGTCACTGTGCGAAATCAACTTTTGGGACTGAATAACAAAATCACAGTGCCACTGTTCATGAGGGGAGGTGCCAAAAAGCCCATGGTGTAAATTTGGTGAAATATGTACAAAAAGTGACCGCATTATGAACGTGCATTGTGCAGTTTCTATGCACAAGCATACCTTCGCTAACTTTTCATAATTTCACTACAGATTTTCAATATTTACAATTTTTCTCACCTACTCATGAACAGTACAGCTGTCATTTTTAACATCCTGCCTGAAATGTGTTTTCGCACCCATGCCATAGAATGACATGGTCGCTGTGCGAAATCAACCTTTGGGATGGATTAACAAAATTATAGTGCCAGTGTTCATGAGGGGATGTCCCAAAAAACCCATGCTGAGAATTAGATGAAAACATTTCCACAAATGACCACGTTATGAGCGGATGTTGCGCAGCTTCTACACATGCTTGTAACTTCACCAATTGTTCATGTTTTCACTCCAGATTTTCAGCATCACCATTTTTTCACAGCACTTCATGAATAGTACAGCTGTAATTTTTCAAATCCTGCCAAAAATGTTTTTTCCGCACCTGTGGCACAAAACGGTCTTAAAATTGGGCAGAATTACATTTCAACAGGGATTTGAAAGTTTTCTGTACTGGGTACATGCGGTGAGGTGAAAAGAAGGTTATGTTGAAGATTAAGGGTGAAAATTATTTAAGATGGCACAATTATGACTATTTGTTGCAATTTTGCTATGCCCTCTCGTAACTTACTGTGTGGAAGCTCAGGGGCCAGAGACCCCTGTGTTTCCATAGCTACATATATATGTGTATCTGTGCAGGGATAGGAGCGCAGGGTCCAAAGGACCCTGTGCTCCCATAGTAAAATAAAGATACTATTATACTATCTCAAAAAGTGAGGAAATACATTGCAAAAAACTTTGTTAATGCATCATTTAGGGTTAAGGTGACAAAAGTATGGAAATGAGGCATTAGCGTTGGGCCCCTAACCCCCCACCATATGACCCAACCACTCATCCTCCACACGTCAACAGGCATCAGGGTGTGCTATGGGGTCTTTAGGCCTACCTCTCACCCCATTCTCCTATATTGTACCATGTCAGCCTGTTTACACGTGGAATGGGGTGAGAGTTGGACCTAACAACCCCATGGCACACCCTGATGATATAGATATTCTGTCTATGAGCAGTATTCTATACAGTTCTCTTCATGGAAGATTGTTGTGCATAAGCTGTTGATCTATCAGCGCAGCACTGAGAGTTCTGTACACAAATCATGGCATAGACAGAATTCCTAATAAGAAGTTCCATAAAATGAACAGTACAGAATGTTACCCATGAATAAAAAACATCACCTTCTATTCAGGTGCAGTTACATAAGGCTCATTTTGTGATATGAATATCATTTTTAAAATTAGGAATATTACAAACAGCTGCCGATTAGCAATAATTTCCTGTCCCCTCTGATGCATCTAAATGAGGGAAATCTAAGTTATGAATCGTGGTAATTAAAAAATTTACTCTACAGCAGTTTACTGAGTTTTTCCCTTGAATTATGTCAGATAACTTAAACTTGATCGAGGCCAAAATGAATGGAGTCATTCAGAATACACAAGAGCAAGCAGGTCTCTACCAGCCCTATTTGCAATTCAGTGGGATGAACAAGCAAGAAGAGACAATAAAACACACTCTGTAACTCCACATCCATAATCTGTATCTGTCTGACTGAGGTCTTCTTGTTCATCTCCTGAGATTAATCACTTTTTTAATATTATGATTAGGAGTTGCAAGTCACTTTACACTAGGGCAGGAAAAAAAGATAAGTCTTGACAAAAAAAAATCTTAATTTGCTTCCTGGTGGATCTGAAGTGGATGTTCTATTAACTAGAAACTGACATTCTATCAGATAATGAAGACAGAATGATTGACAACACTGAGTGAAGTATAATCACAAAGTGTTCTGACATGTGAAGTGTGCCACAAATGATGACGCTGCAGAATATGGGCCTGAAGTCAGGTAAAATCACACTATGTTAAATATGAGTGATGCTGCTGGAAGAACAGACTTTGCTGACAGAGAGCAGTAAAAGCAACTACAGTAGATTTACCTTAGAGGTATATTTACATTTATTTCTATTGTCTTCATACTGAAAGTAGCAGGGTAAGTGGAGAGTAAAGAAAGATTTGTATACAGCGTTTGGGAACTTGGAAACTTGTCTTTAAAATTGTAACAGGTGGTGTGGGGGAAACTAGCCCAGGAGATTAATCTTGGGCTGAGTAGATTTAGGAAACCCTGTGAATCAGGTGAGTAATTAGGGATGAAACTGACAGAGGCTTAGTGCCCTCTTGCAAGATCACCATAAAAGCACTTCCACTCTGAAGTGTCCAGCACGTTTGTGTCCCAGGGAGTGAATGGAGCAGTGAAGGGATGGAACAGGTAACAAGCATCTTAGGCATAAGCAGATGTTAGCAGAAGAAAACAGGGAAGCAGGGGATTCTGCCTGTTGACTAAGATAAGGCACCAGTTCACTACAGTATGAAACAGTCACTGCTTGGAAGGTAGGAAGGTAAAAGGTAGGCCAAAACTGGGAATAGGAGCAATAATATAAGGTAGGAGTGTAAAGAGATTTAAACAAGGCAGGGGAGGACACAAATAGAAACAAAAAAAGGGGAAAACTAGAAACATCCTACCAGGGGTAAGGTACAAAAGTATTTTGAGGCAGTGTACCGATGGCACAGTGAGGGAATACCACAAAGACCATCACAATGACATTTTTGGCAGTTCGCTGTGATGGTATCCATGTATTCTGACACTGTTGCTGCTGGGGTGTTTGCCCACCTCCCTGAATTAACTCCGACTGGAGTTAGTAATCCTTAGTGTGGGAGGTATGGGGGGGCAGACCCCCCTCCACATGGGGTTGTGGGGTCAAAGCCCCCCACAGAAAACCCTTGTTCCTCCAGTGATGGCACAACACCAATTGGTAGTGTTGTGCTGTCGCTGTGCCAATGGTCGACAAATTTCTTGTTGCTGCAGCATAGTGGAACCTTTTGAGATACCACAGGGAACACAGAAGTTGAGAATGTTGGGAGTGCTGCAGTTTAATGGCTGTGGGGTGGCAGTTTTCAGACAGACCTTCTGGAGACTGAGATGCTGCCCCATCTGCACATATCTTTCTGAGTTGAGGGAGGAGGTTGCTATACTCCAGGCCAAATTGACAATTATTTGGGGAACCTCTTCCCCCAGCCAGGGGCCACCAATTCTGCCACTGTTACATGAAAGGATGCCAAGGAGGAGGAACAGCAGGACTATGGTGTATTCTGAAAGGGTAAGGGTGGTGGGACAGATGCATATTCCTTAACCGGTACAACTACATAATTCCTACACCACTCTGGTGGGGTGGGACTGTCAGGAAGAGGCACACACGGTAGTGACCAGGGAGGATGTTGCGGCACTCCATAGTGGAGACTCCAAGGAGAGTGGTAGAGGACCCCAGAGGAGGAGGGACTCAATTATGAGGGGTATAGATTTGGGAATGAGAAAGAAGGGGAAGACACAAGTTAGGTGCCTATGTGGCACCATTGCCCGGAAGTATGGGAAGCAGATCCTGAGGATTGTTAGGTCAGCAGGACAGGAGAGAAAGCTGGATATCATTGCCCACCTGGGAACTAATGACCTACTGAAGGGACAGGGCTAGGATAGTGCAGAGGGAGTTTAGGGAGCTGACAGAGTTCTTAGAAAGGTTGCTATCTCAGTAACTTTCACTGAGGTGCTGCCTATCTATGATGGGTGAGGGAGAGTGGGAGCTCTGTACTAGGAGCTTGAATTCATGGCTGAAGGAATGGTGCAGAAATGAGGGATTCAGCTACTCTGGGGACTGGGGACCGACCTGGGAAGATAAGGGCCTATGCAGTGGTGATGGCTTGCATCCATCTGGGAGGGGAACCACAGTCCTCACTGGACAGTTTAAATGTTACTTTGAAGCACATTTAAAGTAGCTGAGTGGGGTGGCAGAAGGAAATAGAAAGGCAGAAACTGCACCCGCAGAGGCTAAAGTAGAGAGTAAGGCAAACCCAAGGGGAGAGGAATACACTAGGTACAAATTAATAAAGAAAGCAAGGTGGTAAAGACAAAGGAGGAAGGGAATGGGAGCATTAAAAAAGAGATGGGAAGGAGGGCAAAAAGGAAAAAAAGATGGGCAAGAAGCAGAGTGGAAACAAAATCTAGAAGGCCATGTGTGGGAATTCTGCAAGTTTAAGAAATAAGATTCCAAACCTATAGGCCATTATGGTAATGGCCAGCCTAAATATTGTGGCCATTACCAAGTCATTGTGCACTGAAAACTGTAACTGGGACATGGCCAAACCAGGCTACACTCTGTTCAGGAAAGACCAGGTGGGAAGGAAAGGAGGTGGGTGGTGCTTTATGTGAGAGAAAGCATAAAAGCAAAGGGGATACAGGGAATACAGATAATATACTGTAGGGGCAGGCAGAGGCACTGTGGATTACCCTGGAGACAGGGAATGGAACCCCTTTTCACACTGATGTGATCTAAAGACCTCCAGCACAGTGTGAGGAATTAGATAAAGTACTGGCGGATGCCATTGGCAAGATGGCAAAAAATGGGGAGGTGCTGCTGGTGGACGACTTTAACCTGCTGGATGTAGATTGGAGCCTCTCAGCTGCAGCTTCAGGTAGAAACAGGGACATCCTGGGCTCTCTGTAGTGGGAATTCCTCAGACAACTGGTCAATGAACTCATGATGGGGCAGTACTGGACCTGCTACTCACTAACACAGAAGTGTTGCAGACATCAAGGTGGGAGGCCACCTGGGGCCCAGTGATCACCTTCCAGTGTGGTTCAATATAAGGACAGCTGTAGAATCGAACCACACAAGGGCAGCAGTTCTGGACTTCAGGAGGGCAGATTTTATAAAGATGTGTGAATGCCTCAGGGATGACCTGGTTGGGGGGCTGGGAGAGGTGGAGGAACAGTGGGCAAAGCTAAAATGGTACATAATAAAGGAAACCAACTCTGTATCAAACAAGTGAGCAAGAGGAAAAAGGGACTGCTATAAATCTCAAAAGAGGTGGCTGAAAAAGTAAAGGCTAAAATGGTAGCATTCAGAAGTTATAAGGAGATGCAGTGGAAGGAGGACATGGAGGTGTGTCAGGGAAACACAGAGAAGCAGGAAAGCAATATGGAGCACAAAGGCACAAACTGAAGAGAGAGAATAGCCCAGGATGTAATGAAAGGGGACAGGACATTTTTCAGGTATGTAAATGAAAAGAGGAAGAACAGTGGTGGGATTGTAAGGCTAAAATTGGATGGGGGGACTGTGCAGAGGGGGACCAGAACAATGCAGGTCCTGAACAAATACTTTTGTTCAGTGTTCACAGAGGAAGATGGGGAGTGGCCACAACAATGTAACAGAAGCTTTGGAGGGAGGAAGGTGAACACTAGTCCTTTTTTGGAGTAGAGAGTCCTGAAGGGACTCACTAATCTGAAGGTGGACCAAGCAATTGGGACAGATGGGGTGCATACAAGGGTACTGAGGGAGCTCAGAAAGGTACAGGCTGCACCTCTGACAGACCTATTTAACAGTTCACTGGAAACAGGAGTGGTTACAGAGGACTGGAGGAGGGCAGGTGTACTCCTACTGCAGAAAAGTGGTAACAGGGAGGAGGACAACAATTATAGGCCAGTCAACCTGACATCAGTGTTGGGAAAGTTGATGGAATCACTGCTGAAGGAAAGGATTGTAGAAAATTTTGAATCCAGGTGGTTACAAGACCCGAGGCACCATGTGTTCATGGTGGGAGATCATGTCAAATGAATCTGATAGTTTACTTTGACTTGGTGACAAAGAATTAAGAGCAGGGTGGAGCTGTGGATGTGGCCTACGTAGGTTTCAGTAAGGATTTCAACACTGTTCCACATAGCAGACTAGTAAGCAAGATGGTTATTTTAGGAGTGGGTCCAAAGGTGGTAAACTGGATAAACAGTTTGTTAGGAGATAGGTGACAGAGGATTTATGCAAATGGAATTCACTCCAAGGAAGGGATGATGACCAGTGGGGTGCCTCAGGGGTCAGTGCTGGGACCGGTCCTCTTTAATGTCTTTATAACTGACAGCTGGGAGGGAAGATTTGCCTCTTTGCAGATGACACCAAAATCTGCAATAGGGTGTACACTCCGTGTCTGTGTGTGTGTGTGTGTGTGTGTGTGTGTGTGTGTGTGTGTGTATGTAAAGGATGAGCAGAGACCTGAGAAAATTCAAGGAGTGGTAAAGCATATGACAGCTGGGTTTCAATGCAAAAAAGTGCAAAATGATGCACTTTGGGTGCAGAAAACCAGGAGTGGAGAACAAAATGGGTCGAGTGGCATTGATGGTTACTAGGCAGGAAAGAGATCTGGAGATGATCCTATCAAATGACCTAATGTTGGCCAGGCAGAGAGACAAGGCAGTTATAAAGGTTAGGGGGATGCATAGGGATGGGTTATCACCAGCAGAAAGAGAGAGAGGTGATTTTGCCTTTTTATAGATTGCTGGTAAGACCCAATCTACAGTACTATGTCCAGTTCAGGAGCCCATATCTCTGAAAGGACATAGACTAAATGGAGGCAGTCCAGAGGAGGGCAACTATAATAGTGTAAGGTCTGCACCAAAAGCTCCATGAGGAGAGACTAAAGGACCTCAATATGTACACCCTGGAACAGAGCTGGTAGATAGGGGAATATGATAGAGACATTTAAATGCATTGTGGGAATAAATAAAGCACAGGAGGGAAGTAATTTTCAGAAGAAAGGTTTTCAAGTACAAGGGGACGTGTCGTGAAGCTAGAGGGGGTAGATTCAGGAGGGATGTGAGGAAGTACTTCTTCACAGAAAGAGTGGTGGGTTCTTGGAACAGCCTTCCAACAGAGGTGGTGGGGAAAAAACAATGGTGGGGTTCAGGAATAAATGGGATAAGCACAACTGAATCAGTGGAAAGGAAGAGGGGAGGGAGAAAGAGCTGTAGATCAAGTAGTCTACGGTAATAATGTCAGTACGGAAAAATGGACAGATTGGGTGGGTCAAGCAGTCCTTATTTGTTGTCATGTTCTATGTTTCTATGTGGTAGTTATGGGGCATGACCTACAGGACCTTTTTAAAAAAGCATGATGGTAGCAAACTTAGATGAGACCATGTGGCTAGCTTGTAGGATGCAAGTTAAGAACATGTACTGTATCACCTTTTAGAGTCAGTGGGATATCAGGATAAATGATGTTGGTGAATCAGAAATACTGTATACCTGTACATCCAAAAGCTGTAATGATTTAAGATGTGGATCATAAAATGTAGAAAACAGGAATGACTTCATGCAACACTAAGCTCTTTTTGCTTTCAGAACTAGTCCCTTATCATTCCCAGAAGTGTTGCTGGAAATACCTTTAGTTTTTGCACAGAAGTACACAAATTGCATTACAGTTTGTGCAATAACATACATAATCTGGTTTAAATTAGGGATGGGAGAACCTCAAAGGGCTCTGAGGTTCTAAAAGGCTCTGATAAGCAAAAACATGTTTGGATGCTTATACGATCCTTATCCGAACCTTTTATAACCTTTATGGTTTTATGGTAACTGTATGTGAAAAAAACAATTTTAAACAGCTTTTAATCAACATATCTAAAGAAAAAAGGAATTAAACCACTGTTTAGTAGTATTAAACAGCATGAATGTTGAAGTGAGATGAGGAGTGAATAATGTGACTATTAATGTGTCTACTGGAGGATGGCGATGATTTGGTCCATAGGCAGGCAAGTCCCAGATCTCTATTTTTTTAACCAGTATCCCGAGTCTGACATTTTGTAGAAGGGCATACAGTATGTTTGGCACCACTTTTGTTTAGCAATGGGTCTCGGCATGGAACATGATGTGAAGCAACATGGCAAAAAAAGACAGACCACCAGGCAGTCCAAAAGCCATCACTTTCTACTACCACTACTATCAGGGCAAAAAACAGAGCTAAGCAACATTTTTAAATTTTAATCAATCTGGTTAAGGTGCATTTAGCTAAATGATCTCCCCAGAATGAGAAAGCGACTGTGTGTGAGATCAGGGACCTGTCTGCCACAGTTACTACCAGAGCAATCATGTCATGTACTAGCTGCACCTCCCACCCACCTCCAGGATGATGATGATATGGTCCGAAGGCAGGCAAGTCCTAGATCTCCTTTTTTTTTTGAACCAGTCTCCTGAGTCTGACTTTTTTCAGAAGGGGACAATGTGTTTGTAATGTATGCCACCAATTTTGTTCAGCAATGGCTCTCAGTATGGAATACAACAGGTAGGGCATCCTGCAGAACGTGAACACTAACAGAAGCATCATACCAAACCAAGGTTCGTGAGTGATGTGACATGATAACTGTGTGTCCTGATTCATTATGAAATCAAAGATTAAAACAAACAAAAAAAACAGGGTTGCACTAAAAAAAGTTGAAGAGGTGTGATTCATGATGACTGAGAATGTGATTTGTCGTGACGTGACAATGTTCCCTCTGAGATTATATCTACTGCATTAATTACAGCCGACTTGTAAGGACAAAGATTCAACTCCATCTGCTAGTAGGGCACCCTGCAGAATGTGTACACTAACAGAAGCATCATACTGGACCAAGGCTCATGAGTGTTGTGATATGATATGATAACTGGGTGTCCTGATTCATGATGAAACTGAAACTTAAAAGAACAAAAACAGGGTTGCACCAAAAAAAGTTGAAGCGGTGTGATTCTTGATGACCAAGAAGAATATGATTCATCGTGACATGATGTGAGTCATGAACTTAGCACTGGCAGTGCTTCTCCGAGCACCAGAAACTGGATGGAATTGAGCTTCCACAAACAATTTCCATTGAAAATTTGAAATACCTATGGCTGTAGTTCCCTGGTAACAGATTACTGACTTCGTGGTGGGTGGGGGCGGGTCAAACAGACAGTATGCAAGAAGTGGCACTGGTGCACTGATGACTGGCTGACAGATTTTATTTAACAAACACACACACAGAATTATTTGTATTTCACACACCATCTACACTAAGGGCAATGCTGCAGGCACTGGTGCTACTGACACAGATTCGGGGACCCTGCCTGGTCTAACCCTCTCTGATACAGTACTTTTTTCCTTCAAGGTTTTTTTTTACTTATTCCATGTGATGTGATGGAATGCCTTGTCCACTGAGCCAAAGCTTATACCCCACTGAGTGAGTACAGGGAGGAAGATGACAGATGACTGACTTCTTGGGGGGGCACACAGTATGCAACAAGTGGCATTGGTGCACTGATTACTATCTAGCAGATTTTATTGCACACACACACACACACACACACACACACACACACACACACTTATTTCAGACACCACCTATGCTAAGGGAGATGCTCCAGGTACTGCTGCTAGTATACCCACAGAGATTCTGGGGGGCCCTGCCTGGCCTAACCCTCTGTGACACAGTACTTTTTCCCTTCAAGGATTTTTTTTTTATTCCACATGGTGTGACGGAATGCCCTGCCAACTGAGCCAAAACTTATACCCCACTTAGTGAGTACAGGGAGGAAGATGACAGATGACTGACTTTTTGGGAGGGGGCACACAGACAGTAGGCTAGAACTGGCACTGGTGCACTGATGACTGGCTGGCAGATTTTATTTCACACACAGAATTTATTTCACACACACACTATGCTAAGGGCAATGCTGCAGGCACTGCTGCTAGTATACCCGCAGAGATTCTGGGGGACCCTGCCAGGCCTAACCCTCTCTGAAATGGGGGGCACACAGAATGCAAGCAGTGCCACTAGTGCACTGACGGCTGCCTGGCAGATTGTATTCACACACACAGCACTCTATGTTCCACCCTGGTTCATGTCATCATTCATGCTCCCCTGTCCAAGTCTTCTGTCTCTTAACATAGTACTCCCCAGTCCCTACCCTAATCCCCTACTCCCGAGTTCCACACCCAATCCTTGATGGCTCAATCCCCACCCTAGTCCCTGACCCCCAGTCCCCAACTCCCCAACCCCAAGTTTTCTAATTCACTTCTTTTATACTGTATATATATATATATACTGTATATATATATTAGAGGTAAAACTCTTTTCATCATTGTTAGGGTTGTTCACAGTGACAAAAGCAAGGAAATTTGGTAAATATGAAAGCTCCTCCCTAGTTTATCATTTGACCGCCAGGCGCAGTATTAGATCATCGGGAGTCTAACTCTCACCCCATCACATGTGTAAACAAGCTGAGGTATAGGAGAATAGGGTGAGAGTTAGGACCGACGACCCCAATGCACACCCCGTTGGCAGTTGGGGTGGTGGTCTGGGAGGGTGCAAGGGGGGTTTTCAACCCTAACACTGAATTTCCTCACTTTTGTTGCTGTGGAACAACCCTAACTGATGCATTAAATGGAGTTGTTGCCTCTAATTTCCCTTCTTTTTGAGAATGATGATAAATAATGAAAGTAATGCAGTGGCGCGAGCGCGGGACCCTTCGAGCCCCACGCTCCCACCACATGATGACTTGTGACATAGTAACAGGAACAGCAACACAAACAGAAGTGCAACAGAGGTGCACATGGTAACGGAAACGTAAATGGTAAAGGAAACATTAATAGAAATGCAAGCTCAAAGTGATGCCAAAAGCGAACAGTGATGCAAACAGACCAATCAATCAATCAATCAATCAAAATCTTTATTTATTCAGGCGAACATCATTGAGCAAAGCTCATTTACAAGATGGACCTGAATGGTCATACAAATGAGGATACAAGTATTATTACATAGACAAGAATAGCATAAACTGCAATACAATGACATGAAATGATTATATACAACAATTTACATATATACAAGGAACAGTAGAACCATTTAGCCTGTAAGAAAAAGGGGACAAAGGGTATAGCAGGCATAAAATACAAATTATAGGGTCTAACTAGTTTTTATGAGAATATAATAGGTGATTTGGAAGATAGAAATTGAATTAATATAATGGACGGAAAAAGGAAGGTGGGTCAGGTAGGGTAGGGGATTAGGCTTTATAAAAGCAACTGCAGAGCTCTGGAAAAAGGGTGGAGAACAATCTTTTGAAAGATGCCAGAGGTAGTAGGCTATCTAGCTTCATGGATTTTTGGAGAGAGTTCCATGCAACTGCTAAGGTATAGCTGAAAACAGCCCTCCCAAACTGGGTGCAGGCATTGGGGACCTTTAATATGATGAGTTTACTGATCCTTAAGGTGTATGGCCTAGTTGTAATTTGGGTAAAGCAATCAGTGATATAGGTAGGTAGTTTGCCTGTTAACGCTTTGAATATCCACATAGCAGACATTGAAGCGCATACGAAAACATAACTGGTAATGCGAACAGTGATGGCAGCAGTATTTTAAATGGAAATGTTAAGTGTCAGAGCAAAAAGAATGCAAAAGGGAACAGAAACGGAAATGCGAATGCAAGCGCACATGTAAACACAAACCGTAACATGCAAAGCCACAGTACCACAATAGTAAATGCAAATGGTAAAGTTAACTTGAAAAATAATGCCAAAGAAAACAGAAACAGAAATGGGAACAGAGGCGCATACAGAAATGCAAACCGTAACGTGCATGGTCACGGAACTGCAAATGTTAACACAAATGGTAACGGTAACAGCAACAATAATGCCAAAGGAAAGAGAAATGCAAATGCAAGCAAGTACAGAAATGGAAACTGTTATGCGGACTATCATGGCACCGCAATTGTAAATGCAAATGGTAAGAGTAACAGCAAAAATAATGCCAAAGGAAACAGAAATGAAACAGAAACGCAAGCACGTACGGAAATGCAAACCATAACACACATGAACGGTACCACAATTGCAAATGAAACTGGTAATGGTAACAGCAACAATATTGCCAAATGACACAGAAACGCAAACGCAAGCGAAAACACAAACCGTAACGCACACAATGGCATAGACAGTAACGGTGCTGCAAATGGTAACGGAAAAGCAACTGGAAACATTAACTGGCACAGTAATGAAAGGGCACACCCTTTTTTCCCCAAAAAAACACATTGGAAAACACTGTGAAAAAAAAGAATGTATACATAACAATGGGCCTCAGAGAAGAAAATGAGAACTTGGAATACTAAATTGCTTATATTTCAGGAACCGAAGAACATAGAAAAAACTGTAAATTTCATATGAATTATGACTTTCTTGGCTAGTTTTGTACTTAGCCCCCTAAGTGTTTTTTCGACGAAAAGTCTGTATCTCTCACCATTTCCGAGATACAGGCCCCAAAAGGTGCGACGGATGCCGTAATGTTATCCAATGGGAAAAGGTTTTAATTTTGGAGTGCCGTCACTGTGTCACCCTGTAATATTTTTTCACCACACTACCAAAACGCACATCAGTGGGATGTTGGCTTTCTTCCCTCCAAATTTCAGCCCAAAAGACCAAACCGTTGTTTTGCAGCAAGATGGCAAAGGATTCCTGTAATGCGGCGGACGCCATAATGTTATCCTATGGGAAAAAAAGCATCAACTTTGGAGTGCCGTAACTTTGCCGCCCTGTAATATTTTTTCACCAAAACACTGAAAGGCACATATGTGAGGTGTTGGCTGTGTTCTCAGCTCAAAAGACCAAACCATTCTTTTACAGCAGGGTGGCAAAGAATTGCTGTCATTTTGCCAAAGCCTGGAAAAGTAGCGTTGTGATTTGCGAAAGCTTTCGCAAAAATTTGCGACACTTTCGTGAGTGCGACACTACTTTGCGACACTACTTTTTCCAGAAATTTGAAAAACATATTTCTAGGGTGTTTAACCTCAAAAAAAAGATGTGCCTAGCATCCTTAGGGTCCGACTAGGTAAACACAAAAAGAATTGTGTTCCCTAGATGGTCCCAAATTGAAATGCCAAGCATTTTTCTGATCACCAACTGAAAACAAAATGGTGGATTTGCAAAAGTAAAAGGGCCATTTGCGAAAGTAAAAACTGCATTTGTGACACTTTCAAACTTTTTGTTAACTTTTCCCATTGACTTATAATGGGAACTTGTTTTTTGAATAACTTTTGAACCGTTTAATATTTTTTCATGAAATCTTCAAAAGGCAAATCGGGGACTCCCGGCTGCACATTCCCTGAAGTTTTCAGACCAGTCACGTGAACTGTGCGACCTGTAGGTGCGAGCAAAGAATTCACCAGAAAGTGTAAACCTGTGCACAAATCATGCTTAATAACTCCATAGCCATATAGCTGACCAGTACAAAAGTTGTCAGATCCCAAGATGTATGGTTCTTGATAATGCATTCCAAATTTCAGGCAAATCCATTGAACAGTGGCAAAGTTATTAAGGTGCAAAGTTTGACCCTTTAACCTTAAAAGGGCTTCTCAACCCTAACTATGGTAGTACGGCACACACAATGAATTCTTCTTTTTTTTTTAGGGTCAACTTCTTCTCTTGCCCAATGGTTAAAAAAAACACAAGCAGCACAAGCACAGAAACAGAATGCACATGGAGCAGCCTACAGGAGCTGCTGCTCCTTCTACATCCTGATTCCTTTGCATAGCTCTAAGGTGGACCATGTGTGTTGCTAGAGCAGCAACCCAATCAGGTGCCACCTTACAGAGATGGACAGTTCGACCATCCAGTGAGGGACCAGACTCTTGGCTCTGGTCTGTCCTGTGGGTTCCTCCTGCTCTGGTGCTTCTTGCACTGCAGTTCCTGCAATAGGAGTCATCTGAACTGATCCAAACAGTCGAAAGTGTTCGGAAGCCATTTGTTTACAAACACTTCAGCACATTTGGTTTGGTTCATATTTTCACCCATTCCTAGTTTGAACATGTTTTCTGACTTTCTTGGCTGCTATGTATAAAACATAGTCCTAACCATAAATGCTTGTAGTTTAATTTCAAAGTGGAATGAATTCAAAGCCTGGATGAATACATATGCCCCTGAAATAATGACTATTAGTCAATCATGGCTAACAGAAAAACATTTGGACTCAAGACATATTTTATGCCTCGGTATAGGATAATTTGTCATGATAGGACTAACAAAAGTGGTGGAGGGATTTTTTTCTATGTGATGGAAAATACAGAGGTATTAGAGACTGAAACAGTAAAAATGGAGACATCATATGAAGTACTTATGGTCAAAATGAGAATTGGAAACATTTAAAAGGTATGGTTAAGCTGAATCTATAATCTTCCACATATTAAAAATGGTGAAAATGTGTTAAATGAGATAATATATATCCTGGCTAATAAGAAATGTGGAGAGTCATTGTTAATGGGAGCTGTACATTTAAATTGGTTAGGAGTAAATAGTTAGAAATATAAAATAAATATGGATCAAATTAAAAGGGAAACAACCAGACATACAATAAAACTTCTACAGGCAAGCTGATAGATTGGATTTTGACTAATAACAAAATAAATATCTCTGTATGTGGTAATTTGCTGAACAGTGTGAGCAATCATGCACCATTATTTTGTACAGTACATGGAATAACAAAAGGCTAAAGACTCCCAAGACTGGTAAAATTTAGAAGACCATGTGATAATTATGAAAATACTTTCAGAACTAAGCTGTCTAAAATAAATTTGGTCCCCAGTACTTCACATAACAGAGGTAAATAAGGCCTTGGAATTTTTTTTTCAGCAAACTTTGAATCAGGTTCTGGATAAATAGTCACCTATTACTAAAAGGAGAGTTAAGGGCAATGCAAATTTGTGGTTAAACCTGAATGTTATAAAATCAGTGAGAAAGACAGCCTCTGAAAAAGTTACAAGGTATCAAATGATGAAAGTAGTTGGCAACAGTATAGAAATATGAGAAACAAATGCAAAAAAAAGGAATCAAAAGAGCCAAAGAGACATATTATAAAACCCAAGAAACCCAAACATTTTCTGATAGAAAAATGCTTTGGAAATCCATGAATGAATTAGTTAAACCATGTACAAACAAGCTTTGCTAATCTGTTTGTGGGTTGGGTGGAGGAACATTTTTTCTCTCATTCACAGGGACTGTACCTGAACTCTACAAACGCTACATAGACATCTGTGTGGGGGCCACCTCTTGCTTCAGGGAGACCCTCCAAGTCTTCCTTGACAAGTTTACCACGGCCCATCCTTCCATTCAATACGCTGTTGAAGTATCCTGCTCTACACTGCCTTTTCTGGATATCCAACTATCAGTACAGAACACTGGTCTAAAGATATCCATTTATTACAAACCCACTGACTCTCACAGTTTCCTCCTCCATAGCTCCTGCTATCCTAAACATATCAAGAATGGACTGCCTTATTCACAGTTTCTTAGACTTCTCAGGTTATTCAGTGAATAGGATGATTTTGCTGAGCAGACCCAAATAATGCACAGTTTTTTTTTATGACCAGGGGATACCCTAAAAGCACAGTGGATAGAGCACTCTCCCAGTTCAGTAACATGCCCCATAACCTTGACCCCCCACAGGAAGGATACTGTCATGCAAGAACAATGGCAAATTCCACTAGTGCTTCCTTTCCATCAGAGCACACCTTCTCTTCACAGGATCATCACCAGTAACTTTCCCATTTTGCAAACTGACCCTAACATTGGTGCTTCCTTTACAGAACCACCTATTGCCTCCTACTGCCGGCCACATAACCTACAGAATTTCCTGGTTAATAGCATCCTACCTACTCCTAACAGTTCCTCCCTCCCAGGTACCAAACCATGCAACAGGACTCGCTGCTACACCTGCAAATTTGTTTCCAGTGTGACTGAAATTTGGGGGCCTACAGGTGTTTTTCACATCACCAAGGAGTTCTCATGCACCATTGTATTCTTTGCAGGAAGTGTACAGCTATTTACATGGGAGAGACTGGTAGGCACCTTGCTGACCATTTCAGGGAACATTACAGAGCAGTCAGGAATGGTGACACTGCTAAACCCATTGTATCCCACTTTATCTCCAGGAACCACAATGTCAATGACTTTTCTGTTTGTGTCTTTCAGCAGGGCTTCTGGGATTCTAACCATAGAAAAAACATGGAAGCCAAGCTGATCATCCACCTTGGCTCCCAGCAGCCCTATCGTTTAAATGATAGACTTATTTTCCGCTATCCTCTTTCAGCCACTCCTTATTTGCCCTAAAATCTGATTGTATCTGTACACATTTAATTTCTTTTTCATTTCCACCAGAAGCCTCCATCTCGGTCTCCTTCATCCACATTTGTCATCTTTCAGCCTTCTTACTAGGCCCTGTTAATTAATTCCCACCTGGGGACTTCTCTAGCTCTTTCACTCCTATTTTGCTTTATCTTTCCCAATATCACCTTTTTGTTTCATAGATTCTCTCTTAATCTTACCTTTTATCACTTCTTCTCCCTGAGCCTCCCCTTTTCTCTTCTATATCTATATATATATATATATATATATATATATATATATATCCCTCATTTTACCTCCCCTCTACAATAACTTTGTTTTTTTTTTCTCTTTTAGATATTTCCTGCAGAAGACCTAAGGTCAAAATTTAGATTTTTAACTCTGTTTTCTATTTTCAGCATGCAGTTATTATAACTGTTTTGTTTTGCATGTAAAACACACAGTGAATTAGCTAAACCACATACAAATGAACAAATTAATAAAATAAATGATGATGGTAAGGACCTGGTTGACAAATAAAAGGTTGCAGATATGTTTAACTTATCCTTTATACATTTAGAGAGTTATTAAGTCAATTAATCAAGGACCGTGCAATAGGGGACAAAAAAATACAGGAATTAGACACTGGTAGGTTTTACTTAAAGATTGTTTTGCAAGAAAGGAAGTATTGAAACCTTTGAAGATGTTGGATGTGACCAAAGGACCCATGGTGGATGGGGTTGAAGAAAAATTTATTAAACTTGGATCTAAAGACTTAGCCTACCAAATAATGAAAATAATAATCTTGTCCTTTATGACAAGTGAAATTCCAGAACTCTGGAAAGCAGCATTTGTTGTCCCATTATATATAGGAGGTAGGTTCAAAGCTTTGAGAAACTATAGATCAATATTCCTGGTGTCTTGTATAAGTTAAATTCAGAAGAAGCTGGTGCATGCCCAGCTAGTGGAAAAGAAAGGCACACTGAGCCATCGCTCATTTCCAGCTGCAACACTGGGAAGGGGATGAGGATACATTCAAGCAAATACAATAGCATAGAAAAGAGCTGCCTGATCTCTACGGTCTTCATGGACTTGAGTAAGGCATTTGATTTGGTGGACAACTCTCTCCTGGAGTCCAAGTTGAATAATATGAGTATTGATGCATCAGGACTAAAATGGTTTTGACACTATTTAATAAACCAAAAGCAATACTTTAGGCTAGATAGTACCTTGTCTTCCTCTTGTTCAGTACAATAAACTCTAGTGTACCACAGGACTCAGTTTTGGGGCCGTTATAATTTTCCATCTTTATGAATGACATACCTAACATTAATTTTGTATGCTGATGATGCATGTATCTATGTCAGACACAAAAGTTGATCCCTAAATAAAAACTTGTTTTGGGAATTGATTGAGTTACTGAAATGGTTTGCATCAAACAGGCTGTTGCTGAACAAAAGGAAGATGAAGGCCATGGTTTATGGTACATCTCAGAAATATGCTAAATATGCAACTCAGTTTTGTATTAAGATATCAGAACAAACTGCACTTTTGTTTATTTGTCTATTTGATTCTAGGATTACAAAATACCTTTGAGCCGAAGCTCTTTTAGAAAGGTTCCACGTCAGTAGGTACAGGCATATAGGTTATATACATGATAAAACAAACAGTAACATAATCATCATAACATGATACTACAAGGACTTTACAGGAAGCACAAATAGGAAGATGTAGGTGATACAATGGGTAGATGTAGATAACAAACAAGGAATGAAAAAGTTAGTGTGAGGAGGCGCTAGGAAAGGGGGGGGGGACAAAGAAAGGCGGCCAAAGGGCTTTTGTCATGACAGAGCAGGGGTAAAAGAAAAAGTTGAGCGAGGTAGGAATGAAGTGCTACGTAGGTTATCCACTGCAGACAGTAGAGGCTCGGGCATTGTGTGTTGTGTTAGATTCCTGTAAAGATGTTAGAAAAAACTGCACTTGAAAAAGTTGAGTATTTTAAGTATTTAGGTGTTATGTTTGACTCCTGTTTAAGCTATAGATAGATAGACAGACAGACAGACAGACAGATAGATAAATACTTTATAAAAAAAAACATTTCCTGAGACTCTGGGTGCTGCACAATACATACATTATAATTATGAAAAACACACAATCATTTAACTCAGAAACATACTGACTACTAAGAGCACATTTAAAATACTATCTCAGTAAAATCAAAAGCATTAATACAATTAATTTATAAATGCTTGTTTGAACAAATATGTTTTTAGGCCCATCTTAAAGTCTTCTACCATGGGACCCCCCCCTTAAGAAACAGACAGGGAGTTCCACAGGGTAGGTGCAGTCAGCGAGAAAGCTCTGTCCCCAGAATACAGCAACCTAGCCCTTGGAACCAACAGGAGGCCTCCCCCAGCAGAACGGAAGGCTCTCGGTGGTTGACTGGGAGCAAAGAGATCTTGCAGATAGACAAGTAATGACTAACACATGGAAAATGTCACAAACATTTTTGCACAGAAAAGTTGGGTGCATGTGCTGGCTAACGAGTATATTAACCTTAACCCCAGAAACTAAAACAGTGATTGGCAGGAACTGCTTACTACCAAATTTAGAACATAGCATTTTAATATGGAGATCTGCCTCTGCTGAGATTATAAACAAGAGGCAAGTCCTTTTTGATGCAGTCTTCTGGTTTGCTACTAACAATTCATTAAGATAACATAAAGAGTGTCAGTGGCTCAATAGGTAGCACACTCACCTCTGAGTCTGGGAGATCAGAGGGTTGTGGGTTCAGTTCCCACATCTGGCACTTTGGGCTAATATCCCAGTACTGACACTGTAGTGCAGCATGAGAGGGGTGCTGCACTTCTGAGGTGCCGTCTTTCGGATGAGATGTTAAACCGAGGTCCCATCTGCCTGGATTGGTGGTAGTTCAGGTGGATGTTAAAGATCCCATGGCACTTATCAATAAGAGTAGGGGAATTTCCCCGGTGTCCTGTCCAAATTTCCCTAAGTCACTAAAATTACCACCAACAGCTTAATCTGGTTCAGGGTCAGTTGGCATTCATCAGTATCCCCCTCCCCCAGGTCGTGCCTGAAAATAGGCAGGATTTGTCTAGTGCACTTACCCGGTCAACAAAAACGAACTAAATAAAAATAAATAAAAAAACATAACATATACAAATGCATACTGGTTGCCACTGACACTAAGAGATGATTACTACCTGTTCCAATTTATTAAAAAAAAAAAAAAACATTAATGTGGGTAACAGAAATTCTTTGGCAGACTTGATGTTAAAGCATGATTCAATTGGAGGCCTATGATCAGCTGATCAGCCATTGTTAGTATCCCATTATGCAGAACAGTAATGGGACAAAAAGCTTTTTCTTACTATGTGATTAAAATGGAATAAACTCTCAGTAGAGATATGTCTAGCCTCATCCATACTAATTTTTAGGAACACATTGTTAGCTTATCTGTCATCAATGTATGTAATGTAAATGTTGTTGACAGTTGTCATAGAAATGTTTTTGGTGAATATGTTTAAAATCTAGTGATGCTCAGTATTGAAATACCCATAAGTCTTGTGTGAAATAACATTGATAAAGTTTTTCCTTTATTCCTGTATGTGTGTTATAATGTACACTTTAACTTGTTTCGGATGATAGTTCCTGTGGTTTTATAAACACCAGGGTTGTGCCTGTAAACAGAACTTCCAGTCTAGTATACATACCTGGTAAACAAATAAATTGAATAGAAACAGACAAAAAAGGTGTCTTAGAACAGTGAGTTTTCTTTTAAGACAGAAAAAAACAGTTGGAGGTTATTGTACAAATATGCAAATTAGAAAACATGGCAATTTGGAATCACCAGTTTGTGTTCCTTAGTGCCAAATGTGAGCCATCATTGTCTTTCTGCATATTAGCAATACAAATGTCCAAGTCATATGCTCATTCTACTGGGAATGGGGAACTTGGTGGTATTCTGCCCTTGCCAAGTATTTTTGTCAGACTGAGCTCATTAGATGCATTATGCCCTGAGGTGGTGTGTGACAGACAGTGGGTAGAGTTCAGCTGGTGAATAATTACACAATAGGAGACCTGGATCTGGCTGAGGATGAATTCCTAATCCATTTGGTGCAAGGCATCCATGTGTTTTCCTGTAGTTGCTCTATTGCTTTAACAGTGAAGACATGGGATGACAGCATGAAATACAAGGTAAATCAGCAGCTCAAACCCAGACCTTCATGGTGCACATCGGTTACACCATGAAGGTCTGACATGGGATGACAGAATGAAATGCAAGGTAAATCAGCATCTCTGTATCCCAGACCTTCATGGTGCATATCGGTTACAGCAACCTTCATACAGCATAATCTACATGCCCACAGATCTCTCTGTGCCAATGGGAATCTTTCCAGAATGCAATTATAGACTGACAACAAACCCTTTGCACACCAGCCTGGACACAGTGGACCCAGCTCATAGCCAGTATGGACCTAGGCCATATCGGTGCAGCATGTGAGGAGGGTGCTTCTGTGAATACCATGCAATCTCATCAAAATATCCAGACCAGCATCAAAACCTGAACCAGTAAAGAATTCTATATGAAGGAGTAAACCATCCCAATTCAAGTTAGCTAATTACAGTCCTGTGCAGGTATATAAGCAAGAAGACATGATGGGTTGGTTATACTAGGTTTATCACATGCCCAAGGGTAATAGTAAAGCATGCAGCCACAGGCCAGGGTGTCTTCCATTCCTAGATGCATGCTAAACCTAGTACAAGCAATGTCCCTGAAGTGATTTATTGTTTATATAAAATGGGTATTTACAGAAATAAAAAAAGAGAGTGAAAGAAAAAATGTAAAAATATATGAAAAAATTAATTTCACGCTGTATAAAAAGGAAAAATAGTTCCTCCAACTGTTTCCTGCTACCAGAGGGTGCAATACTTGTGGATAAGGATTAATAGACCAGCATACTTGTGGAAATTCTTTTATAGACATTGTTATTGCTGTATACAGTTTTTTGTTTGTTTTGTTTTAGTGTAAGGAATCCACCGCCAACCAGTTTGCTACAGTTAGCAGTTACCTGAACCGGTGGTTAGCTGGCTCAGCCTACAGTAAGTGTATGCCATGTCTGGATGACAACATCCTGTATAAAGAGAACACCAATACTTTGCTGAGTACCTCTCATGCAGATGGAAGCAGGCTGGTGGCTGAAGTGTACTGCCACACCAAGTACTATTTATGGTTTGAAAATCAAGTGTGGCAATAACAGTGACTGTGACATCATTGTTTTCATAGCGACTGGGTAACTGCTTCATAACAAAGGTAGCAGGTGGAGGGAAGTTTGAGTGATCTAGCTCGATCTTATTTTAGGAAATGAGCTGGTGGTGTTGTGGATGACCAGGGAACAGAGAGAGAGAGAGAGAGATAGAGAGTTGGCAGACAGGTAACCTACTGAGTAACCTGGGAGTCGTCATTCACCAGTACCATTAAACCAACACATTCAAACTGGATGAATGATGAACAAAAGGAACAAAAGGAGGCAGCAGATACTGAAGTATTTGAATCAATTGAGAAGTCTTGGAGCCAGATTTTCATCCCTTTTAAGGAATAAATCCCACTCCACAGCCACTGATGTGGAAAAAAATCTCTGCATCAGCACCGATTCTTAACTGCAGCACAGGCAGCATGTGCAGCTGCAGAGGATGTTATGCCTGGTCTAGTTAGGCATATTATTTTAGTGCAGCCACACCAAAAAAACAGCCACAAGCTGCCATAAATCATAAAAGCCAGCTGAAAAAGGCTCTGTGATCAAAAATATGGTGCATGCGGATAAACCTCGTAAACCTGCAAGGTGTTTCCACATGGGCACTGAAAATGGCCGCTTTTGATAATCCAGCCCTAGAAGTTTATTCGGATGAAAGGAAATGGCCGACATTTGAAAAAGAAAGTTCTAGAATGGCACATAGATTTGGGACGTGCTAGGACCAGGTTGTTCATCGCAATTGGTAGTGATGTCTAATGCCACAGCTAGAACACACGACTTGGGCAATCAGGATGCAGGAATTTCCTCAACCATTTTATACCAGAAAAAAATTGATTCATTCACGCAGTGTGAAAAAAAAAAAATCTGCATTTTTTTTGTTACAGAGACACAACAACCACTGGGGCTGCTACAAATATTTTGAGGTCCAAGATGATCCCTCTGCAGAGTGGCCAGGGGTCTATGAATTATATATAAAAATGTTTTTTGAAATACAGTACCTTGTTGCTGACTCTGTTACCTCATACAGAGATGGCTCTACCTCTGTTCAGTATGAGTCCTCAGTATCCTAAGTAAAGGTTAAATCAGATATTATCCTCAGTAGCTCTCAATCACATTGTCATTATTTTACAATGCTAACTTACAGCCACACAGTATTCTAGGCTTTATCTAGAATACTGTGTCCAGTTCTGGAGTCTACACCTGAAAAAGGAGAGGGACCACCTGGAAGTTGTTCAGAGGACAGTGACCAAGATGATCCATACCCAACAGGGGTGATCCTATGAGAAAAGACTAGAAGACCTCAACATGTACTTGCTGGAGATTAGAAGACAGACAGGGGATAGATTGAAACCTTCAGAAATTTAAAGGGTATCAACAAAATTTACTGTCAGGGTTGTTTAGACTCAAGAACTGCAGCATCATGACAGAGCATAACTTGAAGCTGGAGGAGGATGAGTTCAGGAGGAACACGAAGAACTAATTCTTTAGAGAGAGGGTGATGGATGGTTAGAACCACCTACTGCAGAGGCTGGTTGGTCAACTCCTGTCCTGAAGGGGGAGTAGTTTTAAGATCTTGATAGCCCCCTTGATGAGTCTATTTCTGAGTACAGTAGATGTATCTGTCTTTAATATTTGGATGGTTTCTTTTAGATTTCATCACAATCGTGTAGGGAAAGGGTATACAGGGAACACTGCTAACAATTTCTATGGGAAACCAGCTAAACCAGCCAGGATACGTGAGGTAACTTGCAGTAAATTATATCACAAAAAGTGCATGAAAAAGGGCTTAGTTGCCATTGAATTACACAGTTCCCTACAGCATAATTCAATAATACAGCACTGTAAGATATAATGTTGCATCCTGGCTTGTACCACTGATTTTCACTGCAAAAAACTAAGTTAATGCAGACATTATGGCTGGAGAACACAAAGCACACAAAATAGGGAAATGAAACAATATAGTGGTTTTGAATCTCCAGAGTCTTGGTGAATCAATGGTGAGGTGCTCCTTGAGGTTGTCAACCCCAATGACCACCCTTCCCTGTGCAAACAAGGTCAGATATAATCTGTTTTCTTCACATAGAGCGTGTAGTGCCCTGCAGAAAGAAAGTTAAGTCTGATTCTGTTGGCAACACTTGGCGAGCCTTACTTCTCTACCTCTGAAAAGTATATGACTAAGAGGCACTGGCTTGGAGCTGTACCTTGTGCTTTAGACAGGAGTCTACAGGTTGGTGGGCATTAGAGTTTACAAGTCTAAGAACACACCACCAGTGATTCACCAAGGCTCCAGATACCCCAAACCCTAATGTTTTTTTCATTTCCCTACTTTTCCTACTTTGTGAGCTTTGTGTTCTTCAACCTAATGTCTGCATTACATATCTATATATATATATATATATATATATATATATATATATATATATATATATATATATATAGTATGGTAGCACGGTAGTGCTACCATAGTTAGGGTTGAGGAGCCATTTTAAGGTTTAAGGGTCAAACTTTGCACCTTAATAACTTTGCCACTGTTCAATAGATTTACCTAAAATTTGGTATGCATGATTGAGCTTGATAGATCTTGGGATCTGCCAAGTTTTGTACCACTTGGCTATATGACTGCGGAGTTATTAAGCACCAACAAAATGTGCGTTTATGCTTTTTTGCGTATTCTTTGCTCTCACCTACAGGTTGCACGGTTTGCACGACCAGTCCAAAAACATCAGAGAACATGCAGCTGGGGTACTCGATGTGTCTTTTGAAGATTTTGTGAAAAAATATTAAACAGTTCAAAAGTTATTCAAAAAACAAGTTCCCATTATAAGTCAATGGGAAAAGTTAACAAAAAGTGCGAAAGTGTCGTGCATGCAGTTTTTAGTGTCACAAATGACCCCAGTGATGTCTTGAGTCAGCCATTTTTTTTTCAGTTAGTGATCACAGAAATGCTTGGAATTTAAATTTGGGACCCTGTAGGGACACAGTTCTTTTTGTGTTCACCTAGTCAGACCCTGAGAATGCTAGCCATGCCTTTATTTTGGGGTTAAACACCCCAGAAATGTGTTTTCCAAATTTTTGGAAAAAGTAGTGTCGAAAAGTAGTGTCTCACTCACGACACTTTCACAAAATTTGCGACACTACTTTTCCAGGCTATAGCCAAAATGACAACACTTTTTGCCACCCTGCTGCAAAAGAACGGTTTGGTCTTTTGAGCTGAGATTTGGAGGGAAGGCAGCCAACATCTCACAGATGTGCCTTTTCATAGTTTGGTGAAAAAATATTGCACAGCTCCCAAGTTACAGTTCTCTGAAGTTAATTTTTTTCCCACAGACTAACATGGTGGCGTACGCGGCGCCTTTCGGGGCTTGTATCTCAAAAACAGTGTGTGATACAGATTTTTCATTATGAAGGGCTATGCAATACAAAATGGTAGCCAGTAAAATAATAATTTCTGTGAAATGTAAATTTTTTTTCTATGTAGTACGGTTGCTGAGATATTTGCAATTAAGTACTTCCAATGCTCGTTTTAAGCTTCCATTCATTGGTCCTAGCTCTCACCCCATTCTCCTATACCTCTGCTTCTTCACACATGTGATGAGGTGAGAAGACCGATGACCCCAATGCACACCCCGATGCTGGTGGGGGGGTGGACTGGGGGGTCCAAGTGGGGCTTTCAGCCCAAACACTGAATTTCCTCGCTTTTGTCACTGTGGAACAACCCTAACTAATGCATTAAATGGAGTTTTTTTTCCTCTAATATATATGGGGTTCCACAGCATCACAGTGACAGTATTACTGTACAGAGTCAATACAGTGTCAGATTTTGCCAACAGACATTTTCGACGATCTTTCTGTTTGTGGGGGGATGTGCCTGTCACACACATCCTTACTAAATATATCAAATCTGGGGGGGTAGACCTCAGGGAGGGGGGCACAGAGAGGTCACCAAAAATGTGTGTCAGCAAAATCTGGTGCTGTATTTTGTTTTTAATTCAAGTTTATTGTAAAGTTTGAGTACACTAGTTGCAATGCAAAGAGAGGTCAGACAAGTGGTCTAGCAATCAGGTACAATACATACACTTCTGGTCATGATGAAGTTACATTTCAGCATTATCAATTGCATAGTCAAGCATTACACAGGTGTTATACAAAATATATAAATTGTTGTGTTGTCTCAGTATTCCTTCCAGCCATTGACAAGGCACTCTTCCAAGAGCACATGGAAGGCCAGAGCAAGCCTACGGAGTGTCACGAGTAGATGTTGGGTGGGCCCTTACATAGTTTGGTTTAAGTGGGATCCTCAGGGAGAGCATCCCTCCAGAGAGTCCACCAGGTTTATCTACACACAAAAATGTGGGATCTCACATTGACTCTGTATGTCAGTTCCTCCATTGATTGAATATCTTGCACAATGGCCAGCCAATGTTGGAAAAGCCAGGGGGGATCACCCGCAAACCACTTATGAGTAATTGCCTTGTGTGCTACTGCAAAGAGAATGCTCCATAAGTATGTCTGATCAGGCCCCAGGACCTCATGAGATGGTAGATCCAAAATCATGTGTGTCAAGCTCAGAGGGGATGCAAAAGAGAAGAGATCACAGATTGAAGTCATTATTTGCTGCCAGTAGGGCTGCAGGACAGGACACTGCCAAAAAACATGAGCATTATGTGCTCTAAGTTCAGAGCACTTTCTCCAGCAGGTCTGAGGGCAATCTGTGCTCCATTTACTCTGTATTACAGGAGTACAGAAATAGTGTGTCCTGACCTTCAATTCATATTCTTGCCATGAAAGAGAGTAGAAAGCTTTACTAGCTGCACTGAATATCTTGTCCCAGTCTTCATCAGTAATATGTGCATCAGCCTCCAGCTCCCAATTACATTTCAGAGGGGCTGCACAGTCACTGTACAGGCTCCTAAGGGCCTTGTATATGGCTGATATATGGCCTTTTGAGATTTCCCAGCTCAAAATAGCCTGTAGTGTCTCAATTAAAGGGGAAACATGGGTTGGATCCTGAACAGACCCCTGGAGGTCCACAATGTAAGTTCTTAGTTGCATGAAGCGGTAGTGGTCGGAGTTATTTAATTGAAAGGATTCTTTAATTGTATAAAAGTCCAGCATCATCCCTCCAGACATCAATTGACCCAGGTAGTGCAGCTCTTGTGTAGCCCACCTTCTGAAAGTTGGGTCCATTTTTGAGGGCAAGAAGGAGTCGCTACGGGTGAACCACTGTAAAAGTCACAATGTGGATGAGAGTTCATACTTCTCCCAAATTCTGTAGGCAGCCTGCGACATATTATGAACTGACATCAATGAGATGTCTTCATTTTTAGCTTGAAACTGGGGGTCCATGACCCTCACTCACAGGGGTGCACCCCCTCCTTTCACAACTCCATCATCTTCCATTTGGCCTGGTACTCTGATGTAGACCAAAGGAGAGTGGGCTACAGCTGAGCCACCAGATGATAATCCTCTAGATCCAGCATTGCCCTATCCCCTTTGTTTTTAGCTAATTGCATAATAGGATAATTGATACGAGGTCTCCCTGATGCCAAACATATTTGTATATGATCTTGCGCCAGGCCATGAACTGAGCATCTGGTGCTGTACTGACTCTGCACTGTAATCCCGTTGCTGTTGTGACAGTATATGTATATATAATCATTGGAAAAAAAACCTACTCTAATGCAGAAATTAGGGTTGAAGAGCAGAAATTGTGCAAAGTAAGAAAATTAAAACATTAGGGTTTGGAGTCTCAGGAGTCTTGGTAAATCAGAAGTGTTGCATTCCTTGGGGTTCTCAACTCTAATGCCCATACCCCTACCCTGAGCAAACAAACTGATATGTGGTTTGATGCTTTGCAGAAGGCCCACAGGGTTATTTTAGGTTGTAAGTTATATAGAGAATAATGCCTGTGCAGCTGTGTGTTATGAGTTTTTTTCACCCACCTGAGGTGAGTGATAATCATATAAACCTGAGGGGATAATAAGATTATCACACACCAAAGGTCTGTGAAAAATCCTCCTAAAACAAACTTTGGACAGACATTTTTTTTTATAAAAACTGGTGCAAGGTTGCAACAGAGAAAAACTGTAAGCTGTGTTTGTGTGAGCAAGCGTGTCCCTGAGCAGCCACCATACTGCAGAAATACAGTGTGCTTTCTTTCACACTTCAGTGAAGTGAGGGCATGAGGAGGAAAACACAATAATAACCAGCTATCGAGTTATTATAGAATTCATCGGGTTATTACGGTGTTTTATCAGGGGTGCATAACCAGTCATTACAGGGGGTCACCCAATTTTTGTTTTATTTATGATCTTGCACATACTTCCTGATACATGATCTCTTGCTTGACACAGGGCCTGCAGTATCCTGTGCATTTTAACTACCAAGTAAACCATATTCATTCATGATCTGTCGCACTAACATGACTACATCAGAGTCTATCAAAATACTGTGGAAAAAAGTGCATGTAATGTGCAGATTTTATGGGAAATTGTAGAACCACCAATATGTATTCCTGTCCTCATCATGTCATTTTATAACACAGGAAGATTTCCACTGAAGTTTATTTATTTTTATTTATTGAAATATCGGAATTACAACCCTTTGAGTCATAGTCTCATTTACAAAGGCTCCACGTCAAAAGATTAACAAAGCGATTACAGTGCAAGTTTACAAGGTGATTATATTGCAAGAATACAATCAAAAAACAGTGCAAGATACAGATTCTAGAAAGCAGAGTTATGTCTGACAGAAGTTTCACAAATGCGCAAATTATGTCCAAGCAATTGCGACATATGACTTGCGTCTACTTCTAGAAACATTGTGACTTACTCCAAGAAAAGTCCTGAATGTTGCAAACCATGTAATGTGGCCTATAAAAGGCTAGATAAAAGGCTAAAAACAAGACAGATGTAAACAACAGCAAAATGCAATGGTGCAGAACTGTGCAGCAGAAGCGAACCAGAGTATGGCCCAACACGCAACTGAGAGGCAGAGGCAGAAAAGCAACTTCATCCATGATAAGATGGACATCCTGGTAGCTGATATGGACAAGCATCATGTCCTGCTGCTGAGCCATGGAAGGAACAAAGTCAAAAGGGACAAAAGAAAACAAGCATGGAACACCATAGCCAGGAAGGTAAATGCTATGGCCCCCCAGGAAAAGATCAGTGAGGGACCTGCAGAAGACGTACAATGATCTGAAGAGGCTGGTCAAACAGAAGCTGGCATACAACTGCCGCTGTGCCCTTGCAACATGGGTGGACTAAGCCAGCAATGGACACTAGCCATCATAGATTAGAAAACAGCCAGGCACTTGAGCAGGCAGAGCATTACTGGTGACACTGATCTGGACATATTCAGGCAGCATATGTGGAGTGGTTTGCAGTGCATGCAATGTGAGTGTGCGTATGAAATGTTGCATATGTGACTGCCATGTGGGGCAGTGACTGTGCACGTGATGGCTGCTGTGTGGTTTTGCATGTATGTAGTGGTGGACAACATACCCCAATGCAAGGTATTTAATTGTGCATGGGCAGTGATGCCATGCGTAATCGTTTTGGAAGCCCCCGATACAATGGTGTCACAGCCAGCAACCTATGCAAGTGTCTGTTACACTGTGTGCCCCCACAAACAGCCCAAAGCATGGTGTGCATATGCCATGAGCACTAGGCATCCCCACAGTAAATGGCCCTCTATCAGTGTTGTGTTGGTTTCCCTGGGAAACCATGACCACCACCTAGGGATCAGCTTTACTGCCCCTTCTTATACTGTGTAAGTTACATCTGCTTCCACCTGGTGTAAGGTATGCCATTTGACTTTGGTGCAGCATACCATTGGAACCTTCCAGAATCCCACCGTGGTGTATCCAGCTGCTTTTTTGGGCATATGTCCATTTCGCAATTGTGTGTCTAATGGGAATGTCGCAACTGTGGCATACATCCACTTTGACATAAGCGATTTGCGACATGGCGCATAACGCTTTCTAGAATTGTGCATGTCATGACTGAATGTCGCAAATGTGAGTTGTGATATTCTATTTGATGCAACTGTATTAAGCTTTGGCATAGGCTTTATAGTATCAGGCCCTGTACTAATACAGAGGCAATTATACAGGGTTGTACGAACAAAATGCTTGGTAGAACACAACAAATTACCATAAAAAAATGGTAAGGGAGGAAACAGTAAGGAAGAGAGCAGCTCAAAGAGGACACAGGTAAGAGGACAGGCAGTCCAATGGGACCTTGTCACTCAGTAAGATGGGAGGTAGCAGGTAACTAGGGAGGGGGAGGAACTGGGGAAAACCTATATGTAGGTTTTTGGGAGGAGGAGAGAAGGAAACTGTAAGAGGTAGAACAGAAGGGGGAGAGATGGTGAGCTAAGAAGTAATAGAAGGAGGAAGGAGACAGGGAGAATGGGGTAGGGAGGCAGAGTGTAGGTAGAGGAAAGATAATGTCAGGGGAAGTCAAGAGAGGAAATTAGTGGAGGATGCACACGGCAAGTGGGTTAGCGGTGTTAGGAATAGTCACAGCTGTTCAAAGATAGCAGGTGTTGCCGTAGTTTAAGTTTAAATGGGCCTATTTTATTTTCAGAGAGAACCTTGGGAGGTAGACTTTAACTACCTAAAAGGTGTCAGAGCATGACACAACCATCACATTTTTCATTTGGACATATTTAATCTCAGTTTTTCAAAAAGGGTGCTAGCTCTTATTGACCAATCAATCCAGGCAACTTGCAAGCCCTCACACAGAAGATCCAATATGACACCCTTTGTGCCAGAACTCGGTCTCTATCCTCACCCCTCAGTCTCAACCTTTACATGTTCTATACCAATGAACCTTACTAAGGGATTATCCTTATCTTATGCCCTTTTTATGTGGGCTGCCAAAGAATATTCTATATTCTCATTCAAAATGGCATGCATATGCTCCCCTCCCCCCTGAACTTACACTTTGAAATGTGGCCAAATATATCAGATAGCATATGTCCCAGTTCACGATGTCTCTTTTTCTCCATAATATGGTTGTTGGTGGGACTCAAGAAAGTGCTGCTTTTACTTGCAACTTTACAATATTTACTGTACATCCACATTTTCTTGATCAGTGAGGTAGGAACAGAAAACATGTAAAACAACAGTTTTAGCTGCTGTCTTCAGGTCTGAGTATTCTCAATTACTTTTTTATTGCAAAGTAAGGTACACCAAGTGAAGCTGTTGCCAGTCATAGAGTGGAGGTAAACTGCTCAGTCCCATCAGTATCACTCTTTTTGTTCTGATACAGTAAGGCATGTCTATCCTTCATTGCAATGACTTTTCTTCTCTCTTCAATCACCAGTAGAGCATAGCCTCATCTTCAAAACATTTTTTTAGGATATCTGTGTCCCTTTTAAAATCCTCCTTATGTCTACAATTATGATGCACCCTATAAAAGTGACTATTAGGTACGATATTTAATGTGTGGTGGAGGACACAGCTACTGTACTTCCCGATAATACTGTATTCCTGTCTTAAGGCTTTCTGTAGATTCCAGTCACAGTCTTTTCTTCCTTGCTCTTTTCAATCATAATATCTAAAAATGGTATATCACTGAGATCCAACCCCACAGAAAATCTCAGATTTTAATTAGTACGGTGCAAAAATTCCATAAATTCTATCAAACCATTCCTGCCCCCTCAGTGAACCATAAATATATCATCAATATGTCAACACTGTGTCAGGATGTTGCCAAGGAATGGAGTCACTACAGGGTCCCATACAACCTTTAACTCCCAATATCTCATGTGGAGATTGGCATAGTTTGGGGCAAAACTTGCACCCATTACCTTGTCTTTCTACTGAATGAAAAAATCATCCCTAAATGAAATTGCATTGCTTTCCAAGACTATTTGAGTAATTTCCAGAACAAGATCTTTGCATGGTCTTACATCAATGTTCTGCCTTCTCAGAACACACTGTAGGGCTAGTAAACCTTGCTCATTGGGTATATTAGTAAATAGGGACTTGACACTGAGGGTGACTGAAAGGTCATTATCCTCAATATCGAGTCTTTCCAATTCTCTCAGTACCTCCCCTGTATCTAATACAAAGCCCCTTCAGTTCTCCCAGCACATCCCCCATATCTAATACAAATGAAATTAACTGTTTAAATAAATCCTTAATGGGGTCATCCATACATTTTGACAATGACTCAGTCACTGTCCCACCTAGGTATGATTGTCCTCCCTGGGGGGTGTGTAGAGATTAATGTACCTTAGGAAGGACATATATAAAGGGATGTAAGGTGTTGAAACAAAAACATATTTTCCCTGTTGTTAAAGAATTTGTTTTCATATGCCCAAAGAATAAACTCAGTAGTCCATTTGTTTTCAGGGGCAGTGAGGGGTCTGAACTAAGCAACCTATAAGAAATAAGAAAGCAAAAACAAAAATATTATGAAGAGAAGTCAAATAGTACTACTGATAATAAAAAATTTTGGTCTTTGATAAAGTCTTTTGAATCTCTACAAAATCAGGGTCCTCCTATTCAAATGATAAATAGAGGCGTACTACAGTCAATTAAACAGTCAGCAAATATATTGAATGATTATGTTGTAAATTTGCCTGATTTGAACTTTTCTAGTTTGACACTTACAGACTCTGGTAAAAGGATGGAAAATACAAAAGGACCCAAATTTAGATTTAAGGGTATCACCTGCAGACAGGTTAAGAATGAGATTAGAAAATTAAGATAAAAAAAAGCTTATGGATTGGATTTGATAGAAAATCGTTTTCTTAAAGATGCCATTCAAGTGGTTGCCCCAATGTTGACAAAATTGTTTAATTGGAGTCTGGTTGAGGGAATTTTTCCAGAGGTTTGGAAAAGTACAAAAATTATTCCAATTTATAAGGGTACAGGAGATATATATCTACCTACAAATTATAGGCCAATAGCTTTATTATTAGGTATATCAAAAATCTCAGAGATACTGGCTCAGGAGCAGCTGACTGATTTTCTGGAGGAGCATTCTTTGGTAACAAAATTTCAGTCAGGGTTTCGAAAAGGTTATTCCACGAGCACTGCACTCACCGTCATGATCGACGATTTGGCCACAAGGTTGGAGGACGACCTGTCGGTGGGTGCATTGTTCATGGACTTGTCGAAAGCTTTTGATGCGGTGTCTCATAAACTCCTGGGAGAACGTCTAGCAGAGATGGGCTTAATTAATGAAACATATAACTGGTTTACATCTTATTTAGAAAATAGAATACAGCAAGTAAATATAAATGGGGTCTTATCTAATAAAATATTAGTATTGAGAGGTGTCCCCCAAGGCTCCATTTTGGGACCATCATTGTTTTTGATTTATATAAACAATTTAGTAGATGTAATACAAAACTTGAGTATAAATCTCTATGCAGACGATACCTTATTGATTTCAGATGGATGTACCCCTGGTGAATTGGAACAAAAGCTGCAGGTAGACTTTACCAGACTATGCACATGGTTGGCTAAAGCAGGATTAATAGTTAATAGTAAAAAAACAAAACTCATGTTTTTTTGTAAAACTAATCAAAGGTTGAACAATAGTAGAGAAAAAATAATCATAAAAACATTACAAAATGAAGAATTAGAGCAAGTATCAGAATATAGATATTTGGGGGTATGGATTGATCATGCTTTAAAATTTAACAAACATATATCTGATTCTATATTAAAAGTAAATAAAAGATTGAGAGTTTTCAGAAGGACACACTTCTGTATGAACAGATCAATAAGGGAAACAGTGATAAAGCAGCTTCTTTTACCTGTTCTTGAGTATGGAAACCATGTGTATGGTCTGGCTTCTAAAGGTCTCTTGCAAAAAATTGACACAATGTACAATAAGATGGCTAGATTTATACTTAGAAAGGATTATAGAGTGCATCACTGTGATATACTACAGGAATTGGGTTGGCTTACTCAGGAAGCAAAGAGGCAGCTCTCATGGGCTACGCAAATTTATAAAGTTATACATCAGAAGCAGCCAGAGTATTTAAGAGACAGACTAGAGAAGAAAACACATGTTTATAATTTGCAAAATAAAAATTTAAGGAATTATTTTTTTCCCAAACTAAAAAATACATATAGTTATAGCATTTTCCTGTTATTGTGGATAGAACATGGAATAAGATAAAATTAGTTGCGAGTAATAAATTTAAAGATGTGAAAGCATTCTCATCTAGTTTAAAGTTGGAATTAAGTATAAGGTGTGAATGCTATGGCTAATTTCAGCAATTTTTAGTATAGTGACTTGTAAAGAATGTTATATTGTTTGTCGATAATTGTATGTAGTGTATTTATTATTTTTATGTATTTTTGTATGTTTGAGAATGTATTGTCTGGTTATTATTTTGCCTGTCATATGTTTACACCAAATGGAATATGATACAACAGGAGCATCTTGCAAATAGGACTTTGTCCTAATGATGTATTTATGCCAACAATTTTACAGTATAAAATAAAGGTTTTTACTACTACTACAATACTCTGTGTTTGACAGTTATCTTTTTACCCCATCACAAAGTCGTTGGTGCTCATGAACTGCCACACTGTGCCCTTTATCAGCCAGTTTGATCCCCAGCATTTTGTTAACCTTCAAATTCTCCAGAGCCATTTTTTCAGCTGTTAACATACCCACATTGCATGTATTTTTTTGCTTGAATACCAAGAAATCCACAGTTTGGTCTGGTCTCTTTGAAATAGTTGTGAATGCAGTAATTCTCCTGAAGTCCTTATTCTATTATGCAGTAAATCAGGCTGCCAGGATGGAAAGGGGCACTGGTGGTGAGGTGTTGGGCAACTGCCACCAGTGTTTTCTCTAGTTTTCTTTTCTTACTGCTGGTTGAGGAAAACACTGAGAGATGTTTAGGAATCATGAAGTAGGACATTGAGGATCATTTCAAGAGACCAGAGGTGACCACTGGGTGGTGGTGGTGGGGGGGGGTGGCATGAATGCTGGATTGTGGGCAAAGGTCTTTTTTATTTGACAGAGTTATAGCAAAAGACAAGGTCAGATATTTCCAAAATATTCTGCAATATTGCCAACAAAATTCTCTCTGTTAGACCTACTATGGTACTGCAGGGAATTTTCTAGTGATATCACAGAAGTTTCTGGAAATGTCTGACAGCTTCTTTTGCTGTAACTGTACATGATGCATGGGATGGGGAACCAGTGGGAGTAAGCACCCACCACCAGTGCAATTCTTTACAAATCTGGAGGCCAGAAGGGAGACAGTAGCAGCAACAGGGTTAGACATCGGTCACTAATATACTGTGTTATAGATTTGATGACAGAGAAGGAGGGGGTACCAGAAGCAGGGCTGGGTAACTGCCATCAGCATTTTCTGTATTTACAGGGTGATTGGTGGGGGGTGCCAGTGACAAGCATCATTTTTGTGGAAGGATTTTGGTGGTGGTTAGGGGGTAAACTGTAGATTTTTATATACTTTATAACTCACTTGAACAAGTCAAACATGAAAGAAAATAGTTGAATTTTTTCAGCTATTTTGTCCAGCACTTCTTTTGACATGAATATGCACAGACATTAAAAGGTTGCTAACTTAAAAAAAAATATGCTGGAAATAAACTCAAATGAACCTTCAGTCTCATCATTTAATGCTGCCTAGTTTTATTTTTTTGGTTTTTTGCTAACCATGAAAATAAAATCCCAGGGACTTACCTCAGACTTTCAGTACACCCACAGATTCCCTCCATGGTTGGGGAAGAGAAAAGCGCCATCTGAAACTCCCACCAAGGTTCTCAGGTAGTTTGGTGGTCTGGAGCAAGATAGTTGGTGGCTTCATCCTGCCCTGTGGTGGTTAATGGGTGGTCAACACTGCCCCCATGTGAGAGGAGAATGGTCCAGGGATGCTAAATCCACTCCACACCCCCACAATGGCCCCTGAGCTATCTGAGTCTGTGCTTGAACCTGGGTCACTGGTGTGGTACTAGTATTCCCCCTCCTGCCCAACCCAATTATTATTTTTTAAAAACTTTGCAAGTGCATCCCATGTGACCCAGGTGATCTGTATTTTTATTCTTCATGCTAACACACTTTCTCCTTTTCAGGACTGACAGGTAACTGACCACACTGTGACAGAACACTGACCCAGGTGTGTCTGGACACTGACCACATGTATCAGATGAGTATTGTTTTCTGCTTACCCTATCTTGTTTGTCCTCATTGGTTCCGAAGGAGCTGCAGATCCTTTGTGACCCTGTCATTATCATCACTATTCTTATTTTACAGGTGAGACAGGATGTTCCTTCGAGAGTCCCCTCCCAGTGTCCCCAGGAACCAGGTATGACATGTTTTATTATCGATGCTGGGATTTTTTTCTACCTTAAGATACTATATGTCTGTTAGGTGCCTGCTTGGATAAGTACATTTTGCTTTGGGCAGGTGGCTAGGGGCTGGGGTGGGCATTAGTGTTGAGAACCCCAAGGAACACCACACCATCAATTTGCCTTTACTCTTAAGAATCCAAACTCTAATTTGTTTCTTTACTTTGTGTGCTTTGCATTCTTCAGTCCTAATGTCTGCATTAACTTATTTTTTGCAATAAATATGTAGTACAAAAAAGTTAATGCAGATAGATAGAAATATAGATAGATAGAGAGATGTTCTATAATGTATATAATAAATGGTGGTTACATGTGGAACACAACGAAATAAACCCATTAGGGGTCCTAACTAGATCATAAAGCCACAAGCCCATATCATGAGTGGTTCAATGATCTGGTTAACCCCCTCGATAGGTTTATTTCTGACTTTAGCAGACTTACTATCTTTTATTTTATATACTCTATTTAAATTGTTACTGTTAGTTTTGAGTGCAATTGTGTATACAAGGAAATCTATTTGTCTTTTTGCCTGTCTGTCTGTCTATCTATCTGTCTGTCCATCCATCCCTCCATGCATCCCTCTGTCTGTCTGTCTGTCTGTCTGTCTGTCTATCTATCTATCTATCTATCTATCTATCTATCTATCTATCTATCTATCTATCTATCTAGCTATCTGTCACATACTGACATAATAGCCAGTATAGTTAGGGTTGCCCAACAGGTTGTATGTTAAACCTCTATCTTCACACCTTAATAGCTTTGGCATCATTTGACAAAAGTGCCTCAAATATAGTACACATTGTCTAGTAGGCAAGGTCTAAATATGTGGAAAGTTTTATGATGACAGCATTTGCAGTTTTTGAGATCCACATACATAATCTTCCTGTAGAAGACTGATTTTTTTTCCTTTAAGTAACATGTTTTTTTTGGGTTTGCTGTCATATACAGCCAAGATGGACTAGAATTGTTTTCCAAAACTTTCTAAGTAGATGTAGGCTATGCCAATGTAGTGCCTTTCGAAGGTTTTGTAAAAAAATAGTAAATGGTTCCAGTGTTAGAAGGATTTGAAGCTTTTTTTTTAGCTGTTCTAAGCATGCTCAGTAGGTTTTTTTTTGGATAACAATCTTATACAACACAAAAAAATTCCACATGGAGAAACCATTTTTAGTTTCTCATCACTTGTTTCTCACAGCACAGGAAAAAAAGTGTGTCATAACGGCCACCATCTTGTTTTTCTGCCAAACTAAAAAACATGGAAAATATACAAAAAATGGTGTATTTAAAAAGCAAACACCAGAACCTAACTAAACAGGACTGTTTAGCTAGAGTTTGATGTTTGTTTCTTAAAAAAAAATATAAAACTCCAGAAATACCTTTTCTGGGCAACCAAAGAAAACAGGGTGCCCAACATATTGAGAGGAACCATTCACCCATGTTCTCTGTATGAGAACAGTAGGACTTTCTTGCCATGTAAAGCTGCAGCTGGAGTCTTGTTTCCCAGCTTCAGCTGCAGCAGTGAGCTAACAATCTCTATCTATCTTGGTCTGCCTCTCATTCATCTATCTGTCTGTCTGTCTACCTACCTACTTACAGTATCTATCTATCTATCTATCTATCTATCTATCTATCTATCTATCTATCTATCTATCTATCTATCTGTGTATCCTGTTTATTAACCTCCCTTGTTCTGCCTAATTCTCATCTAAATCTAAATAATTAGTGGACTTGGGTGCCTGCCCCCTGTACTGCTTCTCCTCTTGCCCTATATTAATCATCAGGTTGACTTTTTTCTTGTTGGCTATAGTTACAGTAGTGCATTGCCCAGCTTTCACAAGTCATGTAACACTTTGTGCGTGATGTCCACTGGCATCATTTCATTCAGCTAGTGATCATTTGTTTTATACGATTGAGCCTAGATTGGGGATAATATTATAAATCTGCAAAAAAGAACACAGTCCTTCAGTGTCTTATCCTGTAAAAAAGAAAATGGTCCTTTACCAATCTAACCCTTTCAGACCCCCACCTACACCTTCGCTCACCGGAATAAGTCCCATAACATAGATCCAGTCTCTGATTAAAAACGTGCCTTGCTGCTGGAATTAGCAACTGCTATATGAGAAAATAAGGTACGTCCAGCCTAATGTATTTCAATGTGGTTTGGACATTTAGAGATATGTTTTTCATTTGTTTAGTATTTTTACCCCAGATTTTCAACATGGCCTTTTTGGGACCCAACCTCATGAACAAGGTGGTGGAAAGGTGATGTAGTGGTTGTTGTGTGAAATCACCTTTTGGGCAGCATTTGAAAATGTTCACCTACTAGGATCATGAGATAGGGTCATAAGAAGGTTAAGCTGAACATTTGATGTAAAAATATATTAAAATGAGCAAGTTATGAATCAATATTGAAGTATGACAATGTTCACTCATAACTTTGTTAGTTTTCAACATTTTTCCATCAAACATTCAACATTGCCTTTTTGTGGCCCCCCTCATGAACAAGGTAGTTGAAATGTTTGAAATGTGTGCCAAAAGGTGATTTTCCAGTCACTGTGTAAAATCACATTTTTGGTAAGATTTGAACATTTGCACCTACAAGGTTCATGAAATGGGATCATAAGAAGGCTATGTTGAAAATCTCATGTAAAAATCTGGTAAAATGTTTAAGTTAAAAGTGAACATTGAAATATACAGTAGGTAATTCAACATTCACTCAGAACTTCACTAATTTTCACTATTTTGACTCCAGACTTTTAACATAGACATTTTTTCACAGCATCTGATAAATGGTGACAGGTATCATTTTTTAAATACTGGATGAGATGTGTTTTCGCATTAGTGGTGCAAAATGTTGTTTCAACCAATAAACAGTACTATAAATGCCACTTGTCATGTTTATAAGGGGAGTCATAAAATTACTATCTTTAAATTTGGGGGTCAAAATAAAAAAAAATAAATAATCATTATTAAGAAATGTTGTGCATAGAACCAGACTTTACCCCAGCAGGCAGTGCTCTGTGATCCCATGCTGGTGAGCTGAGTTTGGAGGTCAGCTCAGTGAGCCAGCTGGATTGGGTGGGGTTGTGGTGATTGCAGTGTTATTTGACACCCTCCAGCCAGGGAAGAAAAGGTGCAGGATCACCCACATGGACTCAGGTACCATATAGTGAGGACAACTCTTCTATTGAAATAGGCCCTGCACTTCTGAACCCTGTAGGTGGCAGAAGGTCCTCTGCATTAGCCCTGTTTACATTGCCAACTTTAAAGTGCATCAGCCCATGAGCATGGGTTGCTGTGCTTTAAAGTTGGCAGTGTGGATGCATTCCAGAGCATATTAAGAGTGCATTGCATCCATTTTTTGATGTGGCTCTGGAGATGGGATGAGTTGTGGAGAGAGTTAACTTGGAGCAGATCACTTGTCATATAGACAGTCCACAGTGCTCACTCCGATCTGGTATGTCCCCTCTCCTGGCATCCTCTGGTAGTTCCCCTCCAGCCTGTCCAATGTTACAATGAGTGATAGCACACCTGAGTTCAGCAAAAGTACGTTTTCTACGCTAGAACAAAAGCTGAACTCGGGAATGTGCATAATGATGCAAACCAAGTGTTACAAGAAGTAGAAATTAGGATCAGAAACAAAGCATGGAACTGGGCATGCACTAATACAGAAACACAGGTTGCTGTTGCACTCGGACCAATAAGCAACAAATGCCAGTCAGGAATGTTGAAAATAAGGTAATTTATTTTAACAAAATCTAGGACCTGACAACAGTCACACAGTTAGACACTATTTCAGCTCCCCAGTGCTTCGACTCCAAATGAGGGTGAAGCTTAGAGTGAGGGCTTGTTATTTATAACACACAATTAACCAGATGCATTTAATCAAAAGGTGCTTTCAAAAAAATGGTGCATACAAAATAAAATGCAATTCCTGTATGTCTCTTTCTAGACACTAGATGGAGCAGCAGTATAATGTTCTGCACCCTAAGTTATATGTTTTATACATACAAATTTATTTTTTTACTTTTATCTCAGATCAATTCACAATCTTAATACATTCTGATTTTTTTTCTTTACAGTTAGCATATTTCAGTTCAGTACTGTTTCAATTCAACTTATATTAGTAACCCCTTATTTCTATAATATTTCTACAAATGAGGATACATAAATGTTTACAGTTCCAAAAGAAATACTAAAGATTGCAAAAGAATGTGAAAGAAAAAGGACAGATGTCCAAACCTCCCAGTCAGTCAAGGCATCAGTCTCTTGTTTCTCATGGTAACTCCCAAGTAATGAGGGGACCTCCATGTGATGGGATCTTCTTGTAAGTGAGTTCCAAACATAAGAAGAGTCCCTGAAGTTTCAGACAAAGACATTTTTAGGAAACCTAAATGAAGGAAAGCAAAAAGAACATGTTACATTTCTATTCAGGAATGAACAAGTATCCATTCAACATTTTATTTTATTTTCATAAAGGGCTTTAAGTCTCATTTATCATTTAGGCCTAGGGGTTTTACACTTTTGAGTCTATAGCTCCATTGTCTTTCCCACTGAAGCAATAGATTGGATATGTCTCCATCATTCTTAAGTGGGGCTACCCATTCCAGGCCTCCAAACTTCACTCCTTCTGGATTTGAACTATGTACAAGGGAAAAATGTGTACCTACAGGTGTTTCTTGCCTACAATTGATAATGGAGTGAACATGTTCCTGTCTCCTTTGTTTTAGGGGCCTTACTGTTTTGCCCACATAGATCAGGTTGCATTCACACCAGAGCACATAGACCACAAATGCTGTGTCACATGTTATCAGTTCTTATATATCCACACTCAAATTATCCAGTCCTGGATGTTTAAATGTTCTAGTGCTGGAACTGTACTTGCATATGTTCCATCTGGTACATTTATAGAATCCAGCTGGTCTCTTAGGTAGACATATGTCCTGTGTGATTGTCTGTTTCTTTAACCTTCTATGGACTAACCTATCTGAGATTCTTGGCTCTGTTAAATGCCACTCATGGTTTCTTACCCACTGCCATGTTTACTACTAAGTCACTCTGGCCAGTTTTTGTATATTAAATTCCCAATACAGCCTGCAATGTGATTGTATTCAGTAATAAATGTACACGGCTGTTGTAGGGATATGGTGATGTCCTTTTCTTGCTGCAAAGACCCCCTTGGTATTTTAGTTACTTTTTCTCTAGCCCCTGTAAGAGTTTACATGCTGTAGCCCCTATGTTCAAATAGTTTTATCAGTTCATCTGCCAGTGCATTAAATCCTTCATACATACTACAATTCCTGTGTAAACACAGTAATTCACTGTACAGTATTGAATTTTTGAGTCTTGGGGGGGTGGGTACTTGTGACAGAAGAAGAGAGTTTGTGGTTATAGGTTTTCTGCAGCATTGGGTTTCTACTCTATGCACTAAATGTTACCTGTTAGTGTTACATCTAAGAAATCAGTAGTTACAGCATTGGCAGTGTAGGCAAATCTTAAATTCAAATCATTCTCATTAAGCCACTGTATAAAGTAAGGGAGATTTATTCTGTCTCCTTCACATATGCAAAGGATGTCGTCAATAAAACAATACTATTTCTTTATGTGTGAAAGGAATGGATTTTTTTCTTAAATAAATATAATTTTTTTCTCCCAGTAGCCTAAGAAAAGATTAGCATAACTTGGTGCCATTGCCGCACCTCTTGCTGTACTGCACTTCTATTGGTAAAACTGTCCCCCAAATTAAAAAAAAAATTTGTGTAAGCATAAAGTCAATGATCTTCAAAATAAATTGTTTGGGTGTACTGTCTTTTCTAGACAATAATTCCAACCAATATCTTATTGCTGCAATTCCCTGATGGTGCTATATTGAAGTGTGCTGTTCTTCTACATCCACTCCTATCCATGTGTAATCCTCTTCCCATCTAAAATTCTGCAATCTTTTAAGGAGTTCAGTACTATCCTTAATGCAAGTGCACAAGTTCTGAACCCCAAACTGCAGAAAAAAATCAACAAATTTTACCAAATTCTGCATTATAGAGTTGCAGCCTGAAATCATCTCCTTTCCCAGTGGGTTCTGCTGGTTTTTGTGGATTTTAGAAAGTGCATAAAATCATGGTATAACAGGACAGTCAAGCCAGAGATAGTTATATTCTTTCTCAGAAATATCTCCTCTATATAAAGCATTATTTAGGATCACAAATAATTCTTTTTTATATTTGATTGTTGGATTATAGTTCAGTTTAACAGGTTATCTCACAATTCAAAAGTTCAAGCACCATTTTTTCGAAATTTTTGACATTAAGAATAACAATATTGCCCCCCTTGTCAGCAGACTTTACTATAACAGAATCATTAGCTGACAGATCCTCCAAAGTTTTATTTTCCTTTTTACTGAGGTCAAAGTGTTTGAGCGCAGCATGTTTACTCAGAATTTCTCTAACTTGCTTGCTGACTGTTCTCTCAAATGACTGTGTAGCAGTATTGTAAATATTAGGACAAAAAGTAGAGCCAACAGTGAAATGAGCTTTCCTTAATTTAGATATGTACTGGTTTGCATATAAAACGCTATTACCTGGCAGTACCTCCTCAGAGGTCAAAAGGTCATGCTCATTCACATTGTCATTCATGAGACTAGTTATTGCTTCTAAGTTCAAACAATCAGTTTCAAAGTCATTGAACATGTCTGCAGTAATTTCAAAAGGTAAATCCACAGATGCAGTAGGTAAGCTTTTGCATATGTATTAGCATATGCCCACTCCGAAGTCTCAGTTCTGACCCTAATTTATACTACTTGTAACACTTGGTATACATTATGATGCACATTCCCGAGTTCAGCTTTCATTCTAGTGTAGACAACGTATTTTTTGCTGAACTTGGATGTGCTATGTGAAGGACCAGCCCTCTACCTCAGTTGCATCACCAGCCCCTCTGCAGCATTGGAACAGGAAGGGAACAACTGGCTCTGTGGACAGAACTTGGTGGTGTTGCACTGATTGCAGTGGGATTTGAGTACATCAAATTGTGGAGTGGTACAGCTGTGTAAACATGGCTATTGACTGAGACATGGACTTTTTGCCCTGCTCATCTGTATCTGCAGTCAAATAGAAGTGCAAGTCCCAGAGGGTCCTCCACGTCTGCATCCCACAAGAAAGACCCATGAATTCAAGACATCTGTCACTGCATTGAAGTGCAAGGCCAACGGGGCTATGCACTTCTGTAGGCAGACAGAGCTTTCCCTCGGTGCAGGCTCCAGAGGGCCTTTTGTGTGTGCATCTGTTCACGCAGGTCCTTTCAAGACCTGTATGAATGAGGATACAATTCCACTATATCAAAAAGAAAGGAAATTCTTAGGAAAAAATGCATTAATGCATCAGTTACTGTTCAACTTAATGCAACAAAATTGGGGAAATGTGGCATTGGGGTTTCAATCTCCACTCCACACCCTCACCCCCCCCCCCAAGCAGCAAAAGGAAAAAAGATTAGGGCACTGGGTCTCTGGAGTCTTAGTGAATCAGTGGTGGGGTCTTCCTTGGAGATGTCCATCCTAATCATTACCACTCCTCCCAGCCCATAGCCTCCTATCCAAATCACAAGGTACAGTACAGCTCCAAGCCATGGCTCATAGTGATACAGTCTTCAAATGTAGAGATGTGCTGTATGTCTCACCACATATTGCAAACAGAATGGTTAGTAGCTTTCTTCATGCATGTCCCTGTAGGCCCTGCATAAAAAAAAAAAGATCACGTCTGACCTTGTTTGCAGGGAAGGGGGTGGGCATTAGAGTTGATATCCCCAAGGAAGACCCCACAACTGATTCACCAAGACTTCAGAGACTCAAAACCCTAATAGTTTTCCTTTTTGCTACTTGAGGTGGGGTTGGGAGTTAAGGTTGGAAACCTTAATACTACATTTCCCTATTTTGTTTCATTAAGCTGAACCTGAACTTCTACATTAATGCAGTTTTTTTGCAAAGGATATGTGCTGTATATAATACATGGACGGGAACTTTTCCCCATTGAAAAGGCCATTGTTTATTTCCCTGAACATCTGTGACTAATGTACCAGTTAAAGCTATATACCTTCACTAATTAGTCATTTATAGCTATATACCTGCACTAATTTAATCTCTGTACCTACGCTAATACAATAATTAAGCTATATACGTACACTAATTAAAAGTATATACCTATATTAATCAAAACACAACCAGTAAAACAATTAATTGGCTAACACATAATTTACCAATTAACAAGAATAAATGCAAGAACATCCAAACTGAACTCAGATCAGAACTTAAAAAAACTCTCAAGATGGAAGACCAAAACATAACAGAAGGCCAACTAAAATTTATTTCAGAAGAAGAAAATATAAACACAATAAAGAAGACAAACTTCGATGCCAAAATAGTAAACACTTACCTGACCTAGATAGAAGAACACAAAGACATCCCACAAATACCTGTGGAAGAAATGTACAACCATATAGCCAACTTTCTATACGCCCACAGAAAAACAGATGGGAGTGAATATGATTCATGAACATTAAGTGGAATCTTTGGAAGCATGGACATATAACTTTGAAATAAAAACAACTATCCACATTCAGTGTTCTGAAGTAGAAGTTCAGACTTCAAACAAACAGTAGCAACCATGATAGCAAAACAGAAGTACCTAAAAAACAAGGTAAAGGCAACCATCCAAACCAAGCAGAACCTCAAACAGACACCAAAATAAACCTCTTACATGAATCAGTAACCATGGGCCTTCACAACCCCACAGGACTGCTCAACTTGTTATTCTTCATTATAGGACTACACTTTGTCGTAAGAATAATGGAGCAGTGCAACCTAAAACGGGGAGACCTAACGTGGCACGGGGTCATAATGTCACTGACAATTACACTGCAGCAATCAATGCTGCAAGCAAAATGTCATGCACCGAAACAAGTTTGGGAAAAACACTGACCTTACAAAAAAAGCACACACCCATTGAAAACAACGGGTCATCTTTGTTTTAGAGGGGAGCTACTCCCTCTGCACCCTCAGATGTGTAGGGCTTCACTCCCCACTCTCCCCAGGCTAAAAATAATCATCTTCAGGGGGTGTGGAATTTGGGCATGGGGTCAAACTCAGGTGTGGGGAAATACATTTTTTTTCAACAAAAAAGTAGCAACACCAGGAGCCCTGGGGGTAACCAAACCATGGTCACAGGTCTCCAGCTCTGCCCTGTGCTGGTGCCTTTGCCACTGCACCACAGGAGTGGCTTGACAAGGCACCACACACAGAGCAACTTGAGCCCTTCGCAGTTTAAGCGCACAGTTACAGGAGTAGTGGTAATTCCCTACTGCTATTATACCCAGGTCGGTAAATGTGTTGGCACACTCCACAGTGCGGTTCTTGCAATGCTATTCTTAAAGAGCTATATTGACCCAGTACTGACCTAACACTAGTCACAGACACAGAAGCACACAAACATGTATAGCACAATGAAAGACAAACCAAAACCAGAACCAGAGCCAACCTAAAAGATATCCATGCATTAAACCAAGATTGTACCAGAACACAAGCAACCTACAGCGAGATCCAATTACAGCATACCTCAAATGTGCAGAACAGAGACCTGAAAAAAATTAAAAAACAGACTCACCATTCTACCTGGCACCCAACATAAACCACAAACCAGACTCACTATGGTTCAGAAGCATGAAAATTGGAGAAAATAAAATGGGAACTTTAATGAAAAGCATAAAAGAATCAGCAGGATTGGCACATGAAAAATGAATTATAACCACAGCACCAGAAAAACATTCATACACATGTTATTAAACCAGAACCTACCACCCACAGAAACAGTACAAATATCTGGCCATAAAAACTTACAAATCCATCAATAACTATGCCACCTTATCAGACCAATAACAAACAATGACCTCCAATATATTTTCAGGATAACCCCAAAAAACCCTAACCAACAACAAATAATCTGGGACAACATATGGAAACCAGAAAAAGACACCCAAGACTTCAAAAACTCTGATGACCAATAACCAGAAACCTCAAAACAAGCAAGACTAGACCTAATACAGCACAAAAAAAAGAAATATATAAACACAGAAATTGACGGCAGATAAGGACCACTAGGCTCATCTAGTCTGCCCATTTTCCCTGCCTACTGTAAAAGCCACAGACCCTACTGTACTTGATTTTTGGCTTTACATGATGGAAAGCATAAACCAATGGAAAGCACAGAATTGGAAAATGTCATTCCTAAAAAACAGAAAAGCCAGCAACAGGAAAAAATCACCAAGTACCCTCTGTGACTAAAGGACCAACTGCACCAAAACTCAGGCCTCTTAAACAGGATGATCAGTTCAAACTATCTCCGAGAATCAGTGGAAGCTGACACAATCATGAAAAATGCAATACAGACCCTCCACAAATTAGCAGCTAATTAGAACACTTACAGAAAGCAGCTGCTCCAATATATATATTTTTTTTTTTATTTTAGTCTTTGTTAACCGGGTAAGGCCCACTAGGCACAAGTGCCTGTTTTCAGGGGTGATCTGGGAGCACTGGGCGGTTAAGTGCCTTGTTCAGAGTCACACAGTATGCAAGTAGAGGTTGTGAGAATCAAACTCAGGTCTGGTCTGCTGGATGTATCAAGCTCGTTCACACCTCGTTCCTTTAACCTCTAGGCTATACTGTTAGCACCCATAATGGACACCAGCAACACTTGGCTTTCTAAACAAAATGTCAACACTGAGCCAGAGGGAGCCAATGTCACAATGGAATGCACACATGCACAATATAGCACTTCAGAGATCCAGTCGCTTATGCATTCCAGCGAGCTCTGCCACACACCTCACATGGCAAAAGCCACCAGCAAAACAGAAGGAGAGCCACTTCCAGCTTGCACCCAACACTGCAAAACACCGAAAGACATTCACAAAAACAATCACAATAAAAGCCACTCCACAGCCCATGAAACTGGAAACCCACTATGACCACTAAAGTACTCCTCCTCATAATCTGCAGCAAATATAGATGTTATAATGCACAAAAACAACAGCATTACATTGTTTGGAAGCACATGCAATGTGCAAGGCAACATAAGCATAAAGATATACGGGGGACATTTTCAAAGGAGAAACACTGATGCATCTGATATGCACTGGTGCATCTCAGGAAATGCACAACAGGGTGATATTGAAAGGGAGGAGATGTGCTGCACTTCTCTGGCTGCACCAAGACACAGCGATAATGTATGCTCCGCATCTCGAGGGGCACATCCATGAATATGTGGCACATCCCCATGTTCAGCCAAGATGTACAGCACATCTGTCTGCACATCTTGGAGATATGCTGCACAAGATTAGGCATGTTAGAAATATACCTAACCCATAGCAACCCACAGTTGGGCTGCTATACTGCACATAGCAGCACAGCAGCCACCTGCCCTTGCAGCCTGGTGGCTAGCCCCCCCCATCCCCGAACCCCGATGCAGCATACATATCAATAAATTATTCCCATACCCTGGTAGGCTAGTGGCACCTCCCCTCCCATCCCAACCCTGATCATAGCATACACACAAGGAATTATACCCTATTTCCTGGTAGTCTAGTGGCACCTCCCCATCCCAACCCTGATCATAGCATACACACAAGGAATTATACCCTATTCCCTGGTAGTCTAGTGGCATCCCCATCCCATCCCAAACCCCAATCATGGCATACACATAAGCAAGCAATAATACCCAAAAGGGTGGGCGGAATTGGGCAATACCAGACTGCCCAGGGCATAATGAGGCTCAATGCCACAGGTGGAGGGCTTAATAGCCCCTGGAAGGTCCGGTATTGCCCAATACCACCCACCCTGGAGGATATTATTGCACTTACAAAACGGGAAACTGTATTCTATGATTGTAAAAAAACAATAATTTTTATGTGCAAATGTTAAATTAGTTTAGATTTTTTTTTTTTACAATAAAATAGTTCCTCCACTTGCATTTAAATGCTTTTTGTAACCTAGTTGTCTTTCTCAAGCATCCACAGTTTTAACTTTTTTGCTGGTTGTCATGGTTACCTCTCCCACCCACACACACACGCACTCATTTACCTGTTAAAGTCCTGTGTTTTTCTTTCTCTCCCTCACCTCTACATGCTGTCATTCCCCCGCCCCCCACCACTCCTGCAATAGTGATGATTCTACTGGCACGGTGGCACCTAGAAGATCAGCTCTTCCTTTCACACTATTGTGTCTAATTTTTTTTGGGTAGTTCTTTTAGTAAGAAGAGGCTGATAATTTAAGGGATAGAAAGTCCATCTAGTGAAGTGCTGTGTGGGTCATGAGTAAGAGGATGCCGGGAGAGAGAGTGAGACACTTCTTAAAGGTGAAGAGCTTTACTGGCGCTTCACTTTAGGAGCACGGAGTCTGTGGACAGCATTCATATCAATAAATTATTCCCATGCCCTGGTAGTCTAGTGGAACCCCATCCCATCCCTGACAGCAATTGCAGCATACACACAAGGAATTATACCCCATTCTCTGGTAGTCTAGTGGCACCACCCTCCCATCCCCAACCCCGATAGTAGCATACACACTTATCAGGCAACAGTGATACCATCACTTTGAAAAGTCAATCTGACAGCTTAGATAATCAGTAAGAACATTTTTTTGATTTACAGACAAACAATTTAAATTTGTTTTTATGTGAGAGACTGAGAGATAGGGAACTGATTCACGCTGTGTGTGTGTGTGAGAGAGAGAGAGAGAGATAGTCTGTGGATGGACCATTGGGAATGAGGAAACAACACTAACAAAAAAAAGAAAGAAAAAATGCGGCCTATTTGGTTAAGGACTGTGGAGGTTGCTGCCTTTATTAGACAAGTTGGTGAATGTGGTGTGTGGGGCTGCAACCTTTGGGACTCTGCCTGCTACTCTAACCCATTGAGGGATGTGTGCTGCCAGCTCGAGACTTTAAATTGAGCCGCCGGCTTTCTGGGGTGAGAGACAAAGATGCGGTTGTGTGTTGATGCCTGTGAAACATTTCACGAGTACAGACGATCGCTGTAACTATCGGTTTTAGTTCCTTTACTTTTTTGTACTGTGTGATTTCTTTATTGTTCGGTTCATGACATAGTCCTGAGTTGTTGGGGGGGAGGCTGCAAACTCGCCCACTAAGCAGCGAGAAAGAAAATGGCAGCATTTCAAAATAAACTTTTTATTTGCATACTGATCTTTGTGATGAGGTTTGTGGCAAGCTGGCACTTTTAATGCCCCAGTTCTGTTGCCTGATAAACTCCCACCTTGTCAAAGCTATCATCCAATCAGAGCCTGGGGATTTTCTTGACCATTTTCTAAAGAATTATACATATTCCATGGTAGTCTAGTGGCACCCCCTCACATCTGTGACCCAGATTGTGGCATACACATATACAATTATAGCCTATTCCAGGTAGTCGGGTGGATCCCCCACCCCCTCACCCACTCAGGAATCCAGCCCACCCTGCTCCCCATCCCAGTACTGACATGCAGCTGGCAAGCAGCATAACCCTAGGCACACCTCCATGGCTATCCACCAACTGAACCGTCACTGAATAACAACATACTGTAAGCACTACAAGCCCACTGGTTGACACTGCCAACCAACGGACTTGCAGTGTGTACTGTAAGCTGTCATTCATTTTGTTCTGAATGATAGCTTACAGTACACACTGCAGGCCCATTGGACAACAGTGTCAATTAATGGGCTTGCATGTCTTAGAGTATGCTGTCATTCAGTGACAGTTCAGTTGGCAGGCAGCTGTGGAGGTGTGTGGAGTGCTGTGCTGCTCGCCGACTGCCTGACAATGCTGGGATGGGGGAGCAGGCTGGGATGTGGATTCCTGAGTGGGTGGGGTCCACTCGACTACCAGGGAATAGGGTATAAATCTTTATATGTATTCCACTATCAGGGTCAGGGATGGGAGGAGGGTGTCACTAGACTACCAGGAAACAGGGTATAATTCCTTATGTGTATGCCGCTATCAGGGTCGGGGATGGGAGGGGTGTGCCACTAGACTACCAGGGAATGGGGTATAATGCCATATGAGTATACTATGATCGGGGTTGGGGATGGGAGCAGGGTGCCACTAGACTACCAGGAAATAAGAGTATAATTCCTTATGTGTATGCTGTGATCGGAGTCGGGGATGGGAGTGACGTGCCACTAGACCACCAGGGAATGGGATACAGTGCCTTATGTGTATGCTGTCATTGGGGTCGGGAATGGGAGGGGGTGCCACTTGACTAACAGGCAATAGGGTATAAGTCATTATATGTATGCTGTATTGAGGTTTGGGGTTGGGGGGTGCTGCTACACTATGGAAATGTGGGTACTGCAGCCACACAGCACAGGACTGGGCAGGGCAATGGGGGGGTTTGCAGGCCTCCCAGAGCATCCTGCCAGACATATCCCTACAGACAGAATGTTAATGGGGCCATTGCAAGCCTAATGGCCCCATTTGCATGTTTTGGGCTGAATATCTGGAATTTGAACACAGTGCAACTTAGGATGCACCACGCATCCTCATTCCAGGTATTCAGGCTGACCAGGGGAACGCACTGGCGCATTGTCAGTGGTCCCCATTTGTGCCGCCCACTGGACTTGCTATATTCAGATGAGATGCGCGATTGTGCATCTCATCTGAATATGGCTTTTCTTTGTGCCAGCCCATTTATTTGGGCAGTGCATCTGGATGTGCTGGAAAACCCACTCTCTTTGAATATGGGGGCCAAAACGTGCAACTCCAGAAAAAAAAATGGATTGAAACCTCAGAAACAGATACAGACTCAAACTGAAACAATGAATGGCAAACGTACTATTAAAGTGACATTGTCTCTCCACTGTTTCTTTAATTCACCCAGCAAGAGCACCTGATGATAGGAAGGCAAACTATCATAAAATTGTAGGGTTTTAGGCAGGTTAAACGTTCCAAAAAACACTTGTAATGAGTCAGAAGGCTGGAGCTATGTAGAGGAGCTTCTACCCGGTACCTTGCATCACATGGTCCCCCTCATGTAACAAACATTTTAATAACAAATGTAACAAGCTCCTTAATAAAACATCTAACAGCCACATAAAAGCCTACAAACTGTATCTGCAGTAAACTACCTTATCCTACACATAAAACCCACCGAACTTGCTCCCTTCCATCTTAATCATCAAACAATACTGCACCTCAAATTTCTAAGCTTCTCATATAGGTTGTCCATACACTGCTGTTGTTCATTTCTTCCTGGACCCATGATGCTCCCAACCTACTTTTGTGGCTCACATGTGCCTTGTATGAAAGGGCACTCCTGTCCATAGACCACACTGCTCCCCATCACACAATACTCTGTAGACAACAGCACACTGCTTCTGACCAATTGACCACCACATAACCCCCCTTCCCTCACCAGGACACCCTAAATGAAAACCCGTCGGAGCCATGCTTCCTTTTGTAGGAGGCCCCTGCACTACTAAAACACTACTGGGGCAAAAAACATGAAGTCCCAAAGTAATCCATTATAATACAGACATTAAATACCTATCTAAAGGTACATATATATCACTACACTACTGAAAATCACTACACTACAAAAAAACACTAACACAAACCACTACACTATGGAACATCCATACACTACAGAAAAATAGGGAGCAGCAAAAAGTGCCAATCTAATGCATTATATTATATAAAATAAAAGATGGCAATATCCAGTATAGTCCTGAAATAACAACATCTCAGGGTTGAAAAAGCTCATAAAGGACTCTTCCCCTTTGGGTTCATGGCTTTATGACTTGTTCAACCCCCTGAGTGGAATTATTTCCTCGTATACCACACTTTGCCATCATTTCTTCTTTATTTATTGCATGGATAGACTTATTCCCCATAGAAGAGGTTAGCAGTTATTTCCCTGTATACCCCTTCTCTGTATACAAAAGTTTGTTCAGAATTGTGCATTTAAAAATTCTTGCTGAGAAAAATAGATAAAATATCATGTCGTTTTTTTTATATTAAAGTTGGGCACAAACAAAAAACATAAAGGTAAGATAACTTTAATTTTTTAAGGGGATAGGGATGGGATTAGGGTTGCTACATATCAATTTTTAATATGTTGAACCAGTATGAGGTACCATGCCATTGATGCATGGCCATGTACCTGTAGACCGACCTTGGGTCATAAGGGTAGAGAATAGGGAAGGGTGGGTGGGAGTTACATAACAGTGCTAACAGCATATTTTCAACCTTTGTAGGTATTGTGTTTATAATCCTAATATAGTAGTAACAACCAGCTTGAGCATTAACCTAGTTTTTTTGTCATACATACATATATATATACTGTGTATATATATATATATATATATATATATATATATTGTTCACACTGCTTTCGCTGCCTGTACATCACTTCCTTGTTATGTTATTACCCTGCCTTTAAACTTACCTTGTAATCTCCTGGGTCACACCTGAAAATAGGCATTCTTTGTCTAGTGTGCTTATCTGCTAAACAAAACCTAAATAAATAAATAGTGTATACATATTACGAGAGCAGAGTAGCACCACTAGATAGACAGACAGACAGACAGGCAGACAGTCAGATAGATAGATAGATAGATAGATAGATAGATAGATAGATAGATAGATAGATATAAAATGTTGAACACACTATATGATAAACAATGCCATGTAGGCAATAACATGTTTTTAATTAATTGGAAGATATACTGTACAGTAGGTAATCACAACTCTGTTTTCTATTTCCCTTTTGAAAAGGAGCTGATGATTTCCTGTTCTTTGACTGACTGAGAGCCATGCCAAGCTGATATATTAAGTACCAGTAGAGAACTGCAAACAGTAAGTGTCAATGTGCCCTGCCTCAATACCAAACTGGTATCCATCTGCCAGTTTTCATTTTAAAATCTTAGAGCTGCCATTTTTTCAAGCTTACTAAGCAAGAGGAGCAAGTGAGTCAGACCCTCCCACACATGCACATCCCTCCCCACAACTCCAGTGCCATTCATTTATTTCAAAATGAAAAGTATCTAATTTTTTCTTTTGGGGAATTCATGAGCTTTGGACAGTGTTGCTGCCCTATTGTGTTCAACATGGATGTTGCACCATTCTTGCTTCAGTGCTGACTCATTCATTTCCCACTCACACTGTCATAACCCAAAAACATTTTTTGCATAAAAAAATAGTCTCCTAGTGCTAGCGCCATTGAACAGCTTTCATTTCTGTCACTCTCTTGATCAGTCATGTGAGGGTGGAGAGAACTGATGTGCAGGAAAGTAAGCCTAACACTGTGAGTCTGCAATATAAAACAAAATCTGGTCAGTGCCACTATGGCTGCTAATACATTAACTTGATAAGGGTGTTTCATGGCTTTAAACATCAATATTAATTGCCATAGTCAGCTGTGTGTGTAAATTTCATTTTTGATAAAGGTAGACCATTTATCTGGTTGGTCTGTGTTTCCCATGTGTTTAAATGTGAGTGGCACATGTGTGTTGTACAATATGTGGAAGAAGAGGAAGCTCTGCACAAAGGCCTTCAAGTAGTAGTAGAAGGAATGTTGAAGGAAGGAGAGGTATGTCTACTGTGGGGACTGAGGGCCAAGTTAGAAGGATAAGAACCTATAATGAGGTGATGTCCTTCTTTCATTCAGGAGGCAAACAATGTCCTTAGTGAATTAATCAAATGTTACTTTGATAGACATTTAAAGTAGCTGTGGGGGGTGATAGAAGAAATAGGGGAGGCAGAAAGTGGGCCACTGCAAGCTGAGATAGAGAGTAGGGAGATCCCAAGGGGAGAGAATCCCACCAGGATGCAAGTTATTCTAAGAAGCAGAAGATTAGCAAAGAAAGAAGGGGGGAGGAGCAAACAAAGTAGAAAAGTGTGGAAAGGTGAACAACTGGAAAAAGGAGAAAGTGGCAAGAAGAGAGATGAGGGCTGTCAAAATAGTGCAAGGTCTGCATCAGAAGCCCTATGAAGAGAGACTGAAAGAGTACAGTATGTACATCCTGGAGGAGAGTAGTGAGAGTGGGGATTTTATAGAGACTTTTAAATATCACTTGGGGGTTAATAAGGTACAGGAGGGAGATGTGTTTCATAGAAATAGGTGCTGTAGAACAAGGGATCATGATATGAAGCTGGAGTAAGGTAGATTCAAGAGAGATGTGAGGAAGTAGTTCTTCGTAGAAAGGGTGATGGATTCCTGGAACAGCCTTCTATGGGAGGCAATGGGGGTGAAACCAGTGGTGTGTTTCAAAAATGCCTGGAGCAGGCACAAAGGAATTCTAGGAGGGAGGAAGGAAGGAAGGGGGTGGTAGGTGGAAGAGACAGTGCTCTAGGGCAAGTTGGGTTTGCAGCAAAAGTGATCATAACTAAAAAAGGGCTGACTAGATGGGCGCAGTGATCATTATCTGAAATAATTTCCTATGTTTATGTACCTCCCCCTGGGAGATTACTAGTCTATTTGCCCCTCCATGGGCTTTGTGGCTTAATTCAGCCCAGTAGGGAAAAGGGTAAATTCTTCTCAGAACTCAGGTAGAGCCTACTGTGGGTTGGGAGGTCATCACAATTGCATCCTAGCAGTTTGGGAGGGAAGGGGAGTTCCGGTTGGAGGAGTGAGTGGTGAGGGACAGAGAGTGAGTCAGGGCTGGGTGGAGGTGATTGCCCACTCCAGCCCCCAGTTGGTGGCAGTTGGGGGGACACAGAGGAAGAAGTGGGAGCCTGTAGCAACAAGGTGCACAGTATCTTGGAGGGCAGCTAAAGTTAAGAGAGGAGCCATATGCCACATGTCATAGAGTGCCCAGGCAGCCTGCACAGATTCATGTAGGGATCCAGTGGGCAAGAATGCAGCAGGGAGTGTAGTGTCCAGAGAGCGAGTTGCATTGGAGCTCCACAGGATGTGTCCCCTTGCTCAATTGTTGGACAGTTGCTGCCAGTTCTGGGAAAGGATGCAGGGTGATGAGGGAATCTGCAAATACCCAAGCCACAAGTATTTCATGTTCCGAGGGGACCCTCTGAGCCAGTGCGGAGAAGAGAGAGAGAGAGAGAGAGAGAAGGGTATCATTGAGAGTCGGGTGCCTGTGAAGAATAATGAGCTGTTAGGCACTGTGAACTGTTTTGGAACTTGTACTGCCTCCAAACTTTTGTGACCATAGCTGTCCTGAGTTAATGCTGTCCTTAAGATTGCGACCTTCTAGATCAAGGTAAAAGCTGTTATTTTGGCCATACTGGCCATGTAAAGGCTGTGTTCCCTATGAATTAACTGAGGGTACCTGGAGCTATGTGTGAATATGTTTAATGAATTTGGGATCCCTGTTGTTTCTTCAAGTTCTGTGTGGGCATTCCGTTATTGAAAGGAACTGTTCTGTATGAATTCACCTGTTATTTTTCATCCAGCACCAGTGAGGAAAAGGGACCCTGTGTGAGACATCTGGGCCTGGGGTAACGTGGCCACTGGAAGTGTTTCTGCTGCTGTGGGTGCCCCCTTCCCATGGACGTATTCCATCCATATCCCTAGACATGGGGAGAGAGGGCTACATTTTTATGTATGACAGGTTATGTGAATCAAATGGATAAGGTACATAGCTGTTACAGTTCTGCACTTGCACAGTTGGTTTACAGAGCAAGTTTAGATACAAATGTGTGTAGTGGTTGTTGGGGGGAGGAGTAAGGAGATGCAGGTTTGAGAATCGAACGAAACTAAAAACAAAACAAATTAAATACATGTGTCATATAGTACTATGCACTCCATCAAGCCCAGCAGTGATGAACAATACATACATATTCTGTAGGTTACAGTGAGTGGTTTCAGAAATACATATTTTTTTTATCCAAGCCATCAGCCTCCATTCAGTACACATAATAAGCTTCATTTGTAAAGGTCTGGAAAATAATTTAAAAGTTTAAGTTGATAAAGTCAAGTAAGTTACCATGTTTGGTCAGCTTCACCTTTCAGCATTTCCCTGTATAAGTCTGGTCTCTAGCAGGAGAGAGGGAGGGAGAAAGTGAGAGAGAGAGAGAGAGAGAGAAAGACAGAAGAAGAATGGTGGAGCTCTGTTTATCATTTAGTCATAGATCAGTCCTGAAAGGGTTAAGAAACCCTACAGACATCATCTGTTTGTTGTTTGTGTGATGGTTTGTTTTTTCTGCTTCTAAACTTCAATAAAGTATACTGAATAAAAAAAAAACTACTGGCAGCAGTAAATCATTGTACACTGTCACACACACACACACACACACACACACACACACACACACACACACACAGTTGAGAGAGAGAGAAGAGTAATCTGAATGTCTGCTGGAGCAATGCAGTCTCATTGCAAACTCAGTTTTAACCATCAGGCAGTGATGTAGTGCTAAATTTAGAAGTGTGGGGTCTCCATGAACTACAATGTCCCCAACTTCCTACAGAGTGGGTTCTGGGGGCTATCTAGGCCCCCAGAAACTATCAGATTTTAGATGCATTCTGATGCATTTTGAGGGTCAATTTGAGACTATTGACTGCTTTTAAAGCCTTCATTGACTTTGTACAAACAACCAATATCACTATCAAAATAACTACTTTTCATTGCGTTCGCTTGTGCTCTTGTGCAAGGAATGTCTTGGGACAGTAGGGGAAATGAGAGGTGTGTCACTGCCAAGCCAATTACAGCTGAAACTGCAATGGGTTTGGCAGTGCACACCAATCACCAGTCACTCCGGTCATGACTCATTTTCAGCTTTGCTGACATGGTGTGTCCTCGACTTGAAAGAAATTAAGCACTCCAATGGGAGCGTTTCATTTCTTTCTGTCACTGTAACTCAGGTCATGCTCATTACAGTTGACACTAATGTGCATGGTCAGAGTTACAGTTACTGGAAGTTGCTGCTGTCTGCCACACTCTCACTCTGTTTGTTCTCCTAGCTCCTCTTAATTCCCCCCCAGATGGATCATCGTGCCATCTCATCGCACCCCCTAGCATTGCTCTACTGTGTTTCCTCGATGTTGCCTGGTAATGGCCCCAAAATCAGCATCACAATCCAATGGTTGCCATGAAGTTTGCAAAAATAAAGCACTGTCATGGTAACCAGTGGCACTTTGTAAAGGGCTCACAGAGTCAGAAACCCCTACTTTTTTTTGTTGTTGTTAAAATATATATACACAGTGAAGGGAAACTTTAAAATTAAGACTCGATTCCTGTGATGGATGGGTTACTGCACTGGGTGGTCAACACCATGGGTTCCAGATAACTATCTGGTAAATCAGTGTACTGCAGTTGGTCATGCTGAGAAAGCAAACGGGCAGCGCAATGGCACAATGACGCTGGTGGAGCGAGGTATGATCTAAATTCAGAAACCACATTTAAAATAAGCTGGTTTATGTTAGCACTGTGCGGTCACAAAACAGGCAATTACTACATGGTACTCATATACCAGTATACTCATCATCAGCTAGTGTACAATTACGAAAAAAAAAGTACAAGTCAAAATAAATGCATTCATTCTAAAGCAGTTTACAAGTTAAATACAGCTCATCGCCATCCCTGGCACCCTAACCTGTGTCACAACTAGCTTTCTCACTCACTCCCTCTCCACTGCCTCCAACAGCCAACTTAAAACTGTAAATAATTCAAGAAATAAGACATTCCTAAAGCTTTGTCTCTTGTTGGTGGACTGAGTCAGAGGTGCTGGTGTCCAGTGTTGTCTACTGACCTCACGTCTGGGGTACCAGAGGCACGAGAGTTTGATGATGGATGACATTCTATGTGCAAGCTGAAAGAGTGGCAGGACCGGAAAGGCAGCAGAGCCAGGGGCAACCCGAGTTATTTTCAACAGTTTTGGTCCCGGGCTGGAGGTGCAGTGGCAGCGGGCAGCAGTGCAGCAACACCTGATTAATTAGAAGAAAGTCAGCAACTGAGCCGAGGAGCTGTACAGCAGGCTGAGACTCAGAGAAGCCACTACAGTCTATGAGGTAAGAGGGGCCAGCATGCAGCAGGGGTGAGAAGGGAAATTAACAAAAGCAAGTTCTTTCAGCAAAGACTATTTGTTCAATACAGAACATCTTTTTCCCAAGTTTAATACGGAGATCGGAGCAGATATCATACTAACGTGTCGGACCTTGCTGGACTAAACAATGCACAAAGAATCTGTTTCATTACCTATTATATTGTTTACAGTTTACAGTGGCTCACACACACACACACACACACACACACACACACACACACACACACACACACACACACACACACATATGCTTGGGGGTTGAACTAAAAGAAAAAAAAAGTCAAGGGAAAAAGGGAGCTCAGACCCCAACCTGAAGTACCAACTGTTAATAAAGGTGCTTCTCATCCCTACTGACCACCGGCCCTTGACTTTTTTTCTTTTAGTTCAACCCACAAACATTTCTTTTTTCGTGTGTGTGAGTGGACAGCCACTGTAAAGTATAAACAGTTTAGTAGGTAACAAAACAAATTCCTTGTGCACTGTTTAGTCCAGCAAGTTCAGATCACATATGTTTGATATCCACTCATATCTATGTATTAAACCTGAGAAGATTTCTGCATTAAACAAATAGTCTTTGCTGAAAGCAGTTATTGTCCAAGATTCCCCACTTTTCCTCCAGAAACGACAGACCACCATTGTGTTGTTGTGCTCAGATTGGCAATCAATTTATTATAACCATAATGTTTTTTGTTGCATTCTCATAATCATCTTGAGCTATTGTCTTATTACATCTCTTTCTTATTGCATTACATATCAATATCATTTCAAACTCTTCCTCCTCTTCTTCTGCTTCTTCTCGCCTCCCCAGGTGAAAACCTGGGAGCCTTCTTCGTCTCTCTTCTTGTAGGTAACGTGATAACGAGACCATTTTTCTCTTTCTGTTGCTCCCTTCTCGTATTTTTCATTTTCATTCCCCCTCCCGTCCACTTCCCCTCATTTTTCCCCCTTTTTCTACCATCCACCTTTGGCAGTCCCACAAAATGTCCTACCAGACACCTTGTGTCATCCACCTTTGACAGTCTCTCTTGGCCCTTTTCCACAAAACCCTATTTTCTTTTTTTTCTTCCCTTTTTTGGGTGGGTAGGTGGTAACAAATTTAACCAGCAAAAGGGGCAGATTGCCTCTGTGCTGCCTGTTAAGTACTCTGCATTTTTCCCTTCCCACTTCCCTAGCCCTCCTATGTTTCACCTGTTCCTCTCCATGCCCCCCCTTCCTGCCTATTGCTCCAGCCCCTTCCACCTCACCCCTCCTTCCGAGCACTACCACCTGGTCATCAAGGAAGAGGTCCACCAGGACAAATTGGTCTGCCCCTTAAAGGAGGGCAAACTCCATTGTCCCAGATTCCCCCCTTTTCCCCCATAAAAGACAGACCACCATTGTGTTGTTGTGCTCAGATCGGAAATCAATTTATTATAACCATAATTTATTTTTTTTACATTCTCATAATCATCTTGAGTTATTGTCTTATTACACCTCTTTCTTATTGCATTACATATCAATATCATTTCTAACTCCTCCTCTTCTTCCACTTCTTCTCACCTCCCCAGGTGAAAACCTGGGAGCCTTCTTCTTCTCTCTTCTTATAGGTAACGGTGATAACCGAGTCCACTTTTTTCTCTTTCTGTTGCTCCCCTTCTCATCCTTTTCCATTTTCATTCCCCCTCCCCCCTCATTTTTCCCATAGCCAGTCACCAGTTTGCATTGGATGGCTGCCCCCCCGTTCCCCCACCTTTTCTGGATCTACCTGTTGTTTTGCCTCCTCCAGGCCTCTATAAAACCCATCATCTCTGTACTAAACATGTCTATGGCCAGGTCTGATAAATGTACCCCATCGGATCTGTAAAATTCATTCACCCATTCTTCCACCCCCCTCATTATTACCTGCCCTCTCATGGCTTTTACTAGAGTCCCCACCCTCCTATTCATCTTTCTCCTAGCTCTATCTACTGCTATGTTTCTGTGGCATGTCTCCATACTCTCCGAGGTATCATGTCAGACCATGCCAGACTTACCTCCCTCCACCACTGTTTTAACTTCTCTAAATCACTTTTTTTATGCAGATACATGTCCACCCATGGTTTTTCCCCTATGTCGTTCCCTCCAAGGTGTATGATAATCAAATCTGGTATCGGCGTCCGCTCCTTCATCTCAAGCAACGTCGGAAGCAGGTGTGCCCACTTCATCCCCCAAGTTCCATGCCGTATCAGCCAACAGTGTCTGACATCTTGGTAGAGCTGTTTTCCTCCAGCCTTCTTTTCCGATCTCCTTTCTGCCCAGTAAATGTTGGAATGCCCACAGATCCACACCTCCGTTATCCTCCCTTTTCCTATTAGATAAAATAAACACTTTTATTACTTTTATATTCCATGACCCTTTTTTCCCACACCCCATTCTCCCCTTTTCTTTTTACCTGAAAAACAAAACATAGATAGCATGTTAGTCCTTAAGTCTTGAAAACACGAATGTATCTTTAATAGCTGGCAGACCACCAGTTCCCAATTTCTTTTATATTGTTCACTGATTCTCCTTCCGCCACCCACTGTGATGCGGCTCCTATTCGAAAGGAGTGGGAAGAATAGCTAGCTGGGTCTTCCCCCAGAAATGCCATGCCTTTCTTAAGTATGGCTGTGACCTGGTAACTAGTCACCTTCCTGCCATCCCTGTATACAAATAGTCTCCCTTCCTTTTTTTATCTCTCTGTGGCGTAAGCCCACAGAGCTTTCACTGGGCACAATGTCCTTTCAGGATGGGATTTTAAGGTTATGATGCAACCTTTTCCTACCTGGTCCATTTTTGACCTCCTGATTATGAGTTGTATTGTTTCCCGTCCCCAGACTATATCCTCCCATTGCAGCCCTCCATCTTCATCCTTACTGCCATGTCCCACTGCCTCACTCACTCTCAATGCTCCCCCAAACATTACTACATAAATTATAAAGAATAACTGTGCTTCATCTTTGGCCTTACAAACTTCTGTGAGTGCACCCCATAGTCTGGATAGCCAGTGCTCAGCTATTGGACGCCTACCATCCCTTTTCCTCTGCTTCAACCTGCTCCACCCTTGCGTCTTTCTCCATATCAACATTGATTTTGTGGTATCCTGCCATCTCTTCAGGCTACATACTACACTGATTCTGGCTAGGTATACTCCCATAGTATTGTATGCCAAACCATTTTCCCATTGATCTACCATAAACTTCCCTCGCAGGTCTTCTGTAGGTGGCCCACTTACCTCATGTGGTGTGCCGCCCTGAAAGCCTGCAACAACCGCCATGCCGCTTCATAGGCCCTCAAGGTCCGTGGTGCCCATGAGTTCCAAAAAAGCATCTCTGCTCCCTCTTGCCAATGTCCCAGATGTTCACTGGGATGGGCATTTTCACTTTCTCTGCTGCTGGCACCAGCTCCCAAAAATGATCCAGCTGCAGACGGGAAAGGCTGTCAGCTAGGATATTCCTCACCTCGTCTATGTGTTTGGCCCTAAATGACAGATTCAATTGTAACCCCCTCAATACTAACTGCCTTAAAACCCACATCACTGACTCTGACCTGGCCCCCTTGTTATTCAGGACATCCACCACTGCCTTATTATCAGACCAGAATGTCACCTTCTGATTTCACAACTCATCCCCCCAAACTACAGTGCAGGCCCAAATTGGCATTATTTCCAACAATGTGATGTCCTTTGCCCTGCCATCTCTTATCCATTCTTCTGGCCATGGTTCTGCAAACCATTTTCCTCTCAAGTACCCCCCATACCCCTCCCCCCGCTACGTCCATATACAATTCCATATCTGTGTTATATACCCAGTCCTCTTGCCAAAAAGATATGCCATTGTAGCTAGTTAAAAATTCTTCCCATACTCTGAAGTCATCCTTTACTCCTTGGTTTAAATCCACACAGTGGTGTGGCCGTGCCACCCCTGCTGTTGCCCTCGCTAGCCTGCTTGTGGACGTCCTCCCTGGTCCAATTGCCCTGCAGGCAAAATTCAAATGCCCCATCACTTGTTGTACTTGCGTTAATTAGACTCGCCTCCTACTCATGTGTTGGCCGACCAATTCTCTCAGCCTCTTCACTTTGTTATCAGGTAACCAAAATACCTCCCCCAACACATCTATTTTAATCCCCAAAAATTCCAACACCCTGCTAGGTCCCTCTGTTTTCTCTGGTGCCAGTGGCACACCCAGATCCCCACATAAAAGCTCAAAACTCTCTAACATATCCTCGGTCTCTGTGCGCCCACTGCCTATCAATAAGAAGTCATCCAAATAGTGTATCACCTTCTTATACCCAGTTTTCTTTTGAAAAAAACGTTGTAGACAGGTGCTGAATGTTTCAAACGTAGCACAGGCTATTGAACAACCCATGGGCATTGCCTTATCAAAATAGTATTGCTCTGCAATTTTAAAACCTAAGCGGTCCCAGTCCTCCTTCCTAACAGGTAATAAATGGAAAGCTGACTCGATATCCGTCTTTGTTAACCATGTATCAGGGGTGGCCCATATAATCTGAACTGCCTCTTCCAGGGCAGCGTAGGTCACCCTGCAATGCTTCTCACCTATGAAGTCATTTACCGAATCCCCCTCTGGAAACAACAGGTGGTGTATCACTCTGTATTCCCCCCTCCTGCTTTTTAGGAACCAAACCCAGGGGAGAAATCCTCAAATTGTCTATTGGGGGAACAAAATACGGGCCTTCCACCCTTCCTCCAGTCTTCTCCTTTTCAATTTTACATATCAAAATGTCCTCTTTTCCCCTAACTGACCCCAAATTTTATGCTTCTCTCGCTTGTCTTGGCATGTTGCACTGGAAGGAAAAACCTGCTTTAAAACCTTCCTTTAAAGTTTTTGCTGCTTTCCTATCTGGGTATTCGGTGAGCCACTTCTGCCAGGCTTCCCTCCTGATAGTGGTCCTGGCAGACTGAAATCTTTCCCTGCCCCCTCTAATCCCTGCCTCCCCTCGCTTGCCCCTCTCTCTACTCTTTGGCCCCCCCAACCCTTTTAGTATGACTGGGATCCTCTATTCCCTTGGCCTCTTCCCCTCATCACTCTATTCCAGGCTGGTCTACCTTGTCCCTCCTGAAAGGACTGGTGGCTTGTCCCTTGCACTCCCCCTGTTTGTGTCACTTGGGCCCATGAGGTCCTACATCTCGATGCTGGATGGGTATCCCCACATTTGGAGCATGCATGCCTAAATTGACACTGGGGCCAGGAGCAAAATGCCCTGTTGTATCCTCAACAGCATTTTTACAAAATCCCCCCCTTTTTTGCCCATCTTCCCCTCTGGTATGAATTGGTCGGTGACATAATCTGTCCACAAATCTATCTGTTTTGTGTCCCATCTTACATCACCATAAGTGGCCATCCTCTGGCGAAAGAATTCATCATAGTAGATCAACCCCACCCCCCCTTTTTCTTTTGCCCTACATATGATCAAGGAGTATGTGATATGGGGAACCCCTAGGTCTGGCTTCTTCTCCAACACTATGGTGGAATAAGTGGCGAAACTGACAAACCATCCATCTATGGTTTTCCCTTTCATAAATTTGTCTTTCTCATTCTTACCCAATAGTACTACAGTGGCTGCCATCTCACTCTTTCCTATACTCTCTGCCTCTTCATACTTGGCCGACACTTCCTTACTGACCAGGGCAAATATGTTCACATATTCCCCTTTCCAAATTTTTTCTTTTGTCGCCAACAGCACATGTTCCCTTATCCTCATGCCGGGTGTTCCAGTCTCCCATGTACCTTTTCCTGAACTGTCTGTCTCTCTCTTCTCCCCCCCGTGGCTTCCATGTCTGTTCTAATCTCCGCTACTGCTGACTCAATCTGCCCTAAACCCCCTACCCCCAAAGCCACGATTATTTGACCAACATATTCTTTGATGCTTTCACCCACGGAACCTGATACACTGCCTGTTGGCCTGCCCATTCCCTGTGGCCCATCGTCCACAAGCTGTGTCGGTCCTGGTTCCTGTACTGGTGGTGTTATCTGTGGCATCATGGGTGACGGGGCAACCGTGGCCTGGGATATCATTCTGGGCTCCTCTGGGGGGTGCTACTGATGGTTCTGGGAGGGGTACTAGCGGCATGGGTTCCACAGCGGGTGGAGGTACTGGGCTGACCGCTCAGGGAGGTGCCACCATCGGAGACCTTCTTGGGCTAGCTGTCCTTCCTGATGGCCTTTTCCCTCTTCCCCCTTTTTCCTTCTCCACTTTTCACTTCCCCCCAGATGTTCCAGGTGAATCCCCTTCCACAAGCTGCCACATTATGTTGGCCTTCTCTGCCAACTCTACAATTTCCTTGTATGCATCTTCCCTTAATGGCATATTCTTCTTTGCCATCGTCTCTCCATGCCATGCCTGAAGAAATGCTGCAAAACAAACTGAAAAATGTCGCTCATTATCCAAATGCTAAAACTATTATTATTTTTTTATCTTTTTTTAATTAGGGCCTTGCCCTCGTATCCTGCCTAAATTCCCATTAGAAAACCTTATTCGCCAAGCTTAAACCACTCTCTTCTTCCCCCTTAGTCCCTTTTCATCATCCATGGCTACTCCCTTTCCAAACATCTAGCCATTCCTGTAAATGAATTTTAATGGCCTCAACCACGAAGGGGGGCAAAACGGCAACCAACCTACGAGGTGGCTACATCCCATCCTTCAGTGTGGTTCCCTCAATACAGAAACCCTATTTTTTTTTGGGTTGCATTGTATATTCCCTTCTTTTTTATAAGGCCTGGTGTCCAAACACCAAGCCAAAACCCTCCAGCCACGTGGGTAAACCTTGCTGCACCTTCCCTAACTGTTCAAAGCACAAAAACGCAAACATTTCTCCCTTTGATTGCACCCCTTCATTCCCCTATTCTTCACTGAGGTGCCTTTTTCCTGGCTTCCATAACTATCCAAAACTTTTTCGTACCCCCTCTTCCCGCTGTGACATCAGACGCCATTTTTTGTAACAGCCTCATGGTTTCCTCCAGGCCCATTCATCTCCTCTACTCATTCTTTTTTTGTTTTTGAGTTCTCCGCCCCACATCCCCTTCCATATTCACCCATATTCACCCCAGCCCTAGCACTAGCATTAGCTACTTCTCTCGCCCTTGCGCTAACCCTGGTTCTCCTGTAGTGCACCAGTCTCATTCTGCAAGCCGTTACTGACTCCCAAACATCCCCTATCTGCTTGTAAGAGCAAACCCCCAGTGGAGAAAAACTGCATGTCTGCCTATATCCTAAAATGTGCTTAATGGGACGAATTGTAGGCCTCCACACTCTCACATTATATCCCCAAACGCATTTTACCATTTACTTGTTCTTTTTTTTTTTTGCCGCAGCCCTTTGTAACCATCAGCCTGTGATGATGCTAAAACTCCAACAGCCCATGGCAAACTTACCAGCAACTATGAATCTGGTCTTGCCATGCACCAACATGCATACTGGTACAGTGTGCCAAGCCTCACCAACTCATGCTGCTTTCACCATTTTACTCGTTTTTTATTTCCAAACGTCTAGCAGTATCAAGCAAATAACCTCATCCACCAAACCATGCTAAAACTCACAAAAGTCACTAAAACTTTACAACTGTATATCAGGCCATGCCCTCGCTAAACCTGCATACTGGACCGAATTGCAAGGCTTCAGCAGACTCTTGTTGTTTCTGAATTCTGTTTGAAAAAGGCCACCCAAACTTGCAGACTGGTACAGATTACCAAGCCTCACAGACATGTGCTGTTCTCCCCATTCTAACTCAGATCTTGTATAAGACACCTCGCAATAACAAGCTAGTGAACTTCTTCTACCAAACACGCTAACCTCCCCATACAAACTTAAACAAATCTGTATATCGGGCCGTGCCCTTGCAAACATGTATACTGGAACGAATTGCTACCAAACATGCTACTGACTCAGTCTGCCCTATAATGCTTCAAAACACTCGTGCAAGTCTGAATTCTTTTTTTTTTAAATGTCGCAGTCTCAAGCCAGTGACCTCTTCCACCACACTTAACTACAGGGACTCAAAGGCAACAATAAACCATAAAAACTCTTTTTTTTTGTTTTTTTTTTTCTTACCTTGCTCAAATTCCTATGTTCCATAAACCTTTTCTCTGTTTTTCTTCTGGATCTCCTTTTTTTTTTATTTTATTGATAGCCAATCTGACATGCTGGCTCTGCTGATCTAAGTCTAACAAATTTAACCAGCAAAAGAGGCAGATTGCCTCTGTGCTGCCTGTTAAGTACTCTGCATTTTTCCCCTCCCACTTCCCTAGCCCTCCTATGTTTCACCTGTTCCTCTTCATGCCCTCCACTTCCTGTCTATTGCTCCACCCCCTTCCACCTCATCCCTCCTTCCGAGCACTACCACCTGGTCATCAGGGAAGGGATCCACCAGGACAAATTGGTCTGCTCCTTAAAGGGGGGCAAACTCCATTAACCCCACTGCTGTTAATTTCTCACTCCAAGACATAGTAGGATGTTTCAAGGTTATAAATAAATGCCTTTGGAAAGGCAGATAATGGCAGGGGCATCATAAAAGGGGTCATCATTATGTTTAATGTCTCTTATCTGAATAAACAACTACCTCCACAGTGCTTATAGGAGCCATGAACATAGAATAATTGTTAGCTAACTTTTTGAAAAGACTCTGGATGTTTGAAATGAAACACACATGTGCAGGATGAGCAAGTTTTGTACAAGGACATTTTAACCTCCCTGTACTGTTAGTGCTGCTATCCGATCGGCTGCAACTTGTCACCTGCCCTGGCAGCTAAAAGCAATTCTGAGTTTTATCTTTACTTGCAGCAATCAAAACTATACTATAGTTCCTGCTGGGAAGCTAAGATCTACAGTATACTTTCAATGTGACTGGTTTTCTGTTAGTATGCAGTAGCTGGTGATACCAAAAACACCATAATCGCCAACCCCAATACCTCTCAGTCTTTTGTAAGTGACATAGGGAATGCTGACACAGAAATGTGGGACAGTGTCTGCCACTGGTATCATTAAACCTGTAGATACAAGTTCAGGACACTGTGAAAAGGATACTTTCATATATACAATGTTTAACTTTGATTTATCAAATTAGAATATTATGAATTTCTCCTTTTACAGTCTGTGTTTGCAGCACCTACCCTGAGTGGGCAGCACATTTTCCATATGAGACAGAGCAAACGTGGGGGGGTGGGTGATGACGTACTAGGGACAATTAAGAGGTTTGCTCACACCACAGAACATTCCATAGGATCCAACTGCCACAGAGTGCTCCTCTGCATATGCAGAGCACCCCATGGCATCCTGAAAGCCACCATGCCCCTGGCTCTAAGGCTCCACAACCTGTTCTGCACCACCACCTGACTTACATTGGAGTGTGTCTGCAAGCATTCAAGGGACAAGGCCACACAACAGTCCATGTCACCTCCATGGCAAGGTACACCTAGGTTTGTGGTAAAGGAGAGCACAGCAGTTTGATAGATTAAACCACTGGCATGACCCCAGCATGCCCTTGTCTACTGAGAGGATGCTTGCTGTTCTTGGACCTGAACTCCTAAGTCAAAGGGGGCTAGTAAGGACATCATATAACTTTAAAAATTTGAGAAACAAAGGTACTGCTCTCTTAAGGGGATACAACATTTGAGGCAGAGTATCATCAACCCAGTTCTCCTGTTCACAAGGTACAAGGGGATCCACTGGAAGGCTGGCTGAGGCTTCTGTTTGGAAGCTTAGTGCCCAGCACAGATGCATCACATTACTGTCCCTAGAGAGCACTGATTGAATAATGACACTCACCCAGTGTACATATTAAGATATATTTATTTGTCAAAGCTCAGATAAAAAAAGTATGACTACGCCAACATTTTGGGGAGAGAAATCCTCTTCATTTGGGTGGACAGTTTATTTAGGGAGGGGTGCATTTCTCAAGCCTTCTGCTTTGCCTTTACAGTGTACTACCTAGAAGGTTATGTCCAGGAGCAAGGGTTCTTGGAGCTCAGTGGCTGGGCATGCTTGCTTAGGCACTGAGACACAGGGCGTCTTGCTGCTGGACATAATCTTCTAGGTAGTCCACTGTAATGGGAAAGCAGGAGGCTTGAGAACTGCACCCTATCTCAGTAACCATCCACCTTGTTGAAGGGCCTTTCTCTTCCCAAAATGTTGGTGGGGTCATATGTTTTTTTTTAATCTGTGCTTTGAAAAACAAAGATATCTTAATATCATTTACAATAGGTAAGTGGCATTATTCAGCTTGTGCTCACTAGGAGCACTTTGTGACTGTCACAGGAATATGCTACTTCCTGAAAAATATTTTGTCTTTCTGCAGTACCAGAGGCTCCCAGATTCCAGGTATGGACACCCAATTTCTGCCTACTATCTTCAGGAGGAGATGTGTGGCAGTAGATGTGGGTGTCCAGGTTATATGCACATTACCCATGAGGTAGATTCACAGAGGCTATCTTTCAACTTTCATGCATTACAGGGTAGACCACTCATTTTATTTTCAGAAACCCTCTCTGATATGTGGAAAAGACACTTTTCCAAACTGCCTACTAAGACTTTAAAGAAGTAGTTCATGTTAATCGATGGATCTGCTCCAACAAGTAAGGTTGTAAGGGTTTTAGAGAAACTACCCCTAACTCCCACCTTACTGTAGTTAATGACTGTAAATACCTGCAAGCGAACATTTGACATTAACAAATGCTTGTTTTCTTTAAAATAAAAATTGTCAAAACTAAAGCAAAAAATTCCACTCCAGCCACCCTTTAAACATCCGACTATGTACCGCTTCTCTTGAATACAGTCAGCTATCACTGCAGCAGGCATTGCACTTGTTACCTTGCAACCTGAATAAAAGACTGTGCCCCCCAACAGTACACCACACTGTCAGGCACACTGCTCTACAGCAGGGTGATGTTTCCCATTCATGTTCAACCCCCAAATCCCCATATATCATACATCGGAATCACAACACCACTAAGCACTCCAGCACAACCCACACATGGCAGCTAACCTACAGGGGTACACAGCCAGCTGTAACAGATTAATTTGTATTTCATGAGTTGGCAAACTCTGCTTATGCACCACCGAATTCCCTGAGTGCACCTTCACAGTTAGAACCTGTGAGGCCAGAAAGGTCTCTTCAGAATCACTGTTTAAAGCTTGGCTGTGGTAGCACCTAGGGAGAAGGTGTTCCCAGGCCAAGAATAATCTTGGTCAATGCCAATCCATTTTATTAATTAAATGCTACTTTCTCTATGAAGATATTGCTCTGTATATTGTGTGGTTTCCATTTATGACTTTGAATGTTCACATGTAATATATTCTGAGCACCTGGCAGGGTGTGAAAGCAATACAAAATCCTAACTATACTAACTAGTTAACTAAATAATTAAGCATTAGATGTAAACTGCTACAATCAGATCTTGACATGTTAAGGTTATAGAAAATGCAGTTTTCTGTAGCCCGCCCCCTTCAGAGCTATTAACATAGTCCTGCAATCCCCCCTGTTAATAGAGTGCTCTGCATGTAGTATAGTTTAGGGGAGGATATAAGAAGTCCCAGGAAAGAGGATGTTTGGGGGCCAGAGTAGGCAGATTTTGAACAAAGGCAGCAGAGAAAACATGGTTGTCTTTAGAGAGGATCCTCATTTATTTTTCCCAGGGCAAGATGCCTAATGCATTGATTGGGAAAAACAATAAAAACTGTTATGGAGAGAAGTTTCAGGTGGGACTCAGTCCAAGAGCCCACCATAGAAGAAAGCTGAGTCTGAGTCATCAGCACAAGAGCACCAGCCCCCGGAGGCCTTCTGTTTTTTGCTGAAAGAGACAGTCTTCTGGCTCAGGGAGAGTGGTGGAGGCCATCACCAGTACTCTTTTGGAAAGTGACAGCCCCGCCATTTGTTCCAAGTGAGCCCACTGACAAAGACCTTATGGAGCAAGAGTAATGGCTGCCAATTGGTGATCTCTAAATGGGCTCACAATAAACATTTAGCATCAACTTGTGTGCTTGAAGTTTACCATGTTTTCTGCATGGAAGTAAGAGTCCCTGACAATGCCAGCAGGTACTGCAGAGGGATGCAGGGAGGAACAAGGCCAGGATGGAAGATATAAAAAGTTGAAAGGCAAACCAATGTATAGCCATCTGTGGCAGTTTAAATAAGTGTAGCAAATCATATCTTGAGACCATACACTCCATGCTAGTCACTGGGGTTGCATGGAGGCTGAAATCCTCTGTAAGCCTTTTTTGTCAAACTACATGGGAGAAATACATAACTGGAGCTCAACTGATGCCTCTGTGCCAAGAGTGTGAGAAGGAGTCATTTGAGTGGGGGCCCCATATGCCACAGAGTAAGAGAGACAGAAAGAGAAACAGACCCAGAAGATCGACAGTGAACCCAGGCCATCCACTTAAAGGACTTAAAGAAAAGCTATAGCCACTTTATATGGTTTATTCATACCAAATAGGTGAGGGGTTACATTTCCATTACTTCTTTGAGCTAGGCTGTCTACAGTAACTGGTATACTCTATGTATTATGTTTTAACTTTAAATTATCTATCATTTTGCTCAGATATCTTTTAACACAGGTGCATTTCCATTGAGTATTCAGAAAAAGACATAACTTCAAACCACAGTTCAGCAGTAAAAAAAATAGAGCAGCAGCTCAATATTTGTTAATTTTGCCAAGTCCCTTTTCATTCTTTCCACCCCATCCTGTGTATCAGTCCTGTTGCAGATCTTTGTGTCATCTGCAAAGAGACATACCTTTCCTTCCAAGTGCTCTCCAATGTCATTTATAAAGACATTAAAGAGGACCGGTCCCAGTACTGAACCCTGCTGTACCCTACTCGTTACCCTCATTTCTTCACTGTGGACTCCGTTTACTATTACCCTCTGTGTCCTGTTGTCCAGCCAGTTTTTTTATCCACACTACCACCTTGGGACCCACTCCAAGGCTGGCTAACTTGTATATTCATCTTTTGTGTGAGACTGTGTCAAATGCCTTGGTAAAATCTAGGTAGGCCATATCCACAGCCCCTTCCTGGTCTACTACTTTGGTCACCCAGTCAAAGAAATCTATTAGGTTCATCTGACATGAACTTCCTGCTGTGAAACCACGCTGCCTTGGGTCCTGTGCTGCACTGGCCTCTAGGTACTCAACAATTATTTCCTTCAGAAATGGTTCCATCATTTTCCCTACTACTGAAGTCAAACTAGATGGTCCAGTATCACCCTTTGAAGGGAATTACCCCAGAGGGCCTATCGGTGGTACTGGACCTATCGGGTGTATCAAGTGAGTGCATGAGTCCAGGGGATCTTGTACTTGCCTATAATAAGGAGGTGGGTGATGCCCTGGATTCAATTGCTCCTGTTCGTGTTTGCCCACTCACTCAGCACCTGAGAACCCTTTGGTTTGATGGGTCCTTGAAGGAGCTGAGAATAGTGGGGAGAAGGCTAGAGAGAGAGTTTGGAGGAAATCCGGCCTGTATGCTGACAGGCATAGACTGATGGACCATTATGGTGTCTATCAATCAGCAATCATCCATAAGAAGGCAGAGTTCCTGTCCGGGGAGATTACTGCTGCGTGGAATCGACTAGCTCAACTCTTTCAAACTGTTGACAGTTTGTGCAATCCACTCTGTCTTCAGTCTGGAAGAGATGTTTCACAAATAAAGTGTGATGAGTTTGCTCGGTTCTTCTCAGATAAGATTGCCAGTATTACGTCGGGCATCAGCCAAGCTCCCTCTTTAAGGGATTGCGGAGATTAACTGGAGGAAACTAGCACCCACACTACCTCGTCTGATTTCAGTATGCCAGAGTTTATGGACATTGTGAGGATTGTTCAGACTGTACGACCAACCAGCTGTAGTTTGGATCTGGGCCCTACGCCACTATTATTAGGTTGTGTAGATATTATCTGTCCAATCCTTGCTGAAATTGTCTGGAAGTCTTTGGAGCAGGGGGTCTTTCCTGATTCCCTAAAGGAGGTGGTCATTCAACCACTCCTTAAAAAACCCTCCTTGAACCCAAACTGTCTAGCTAACTTCAGACCTATCTCTAACCTGCCCTTTGTGGGTAAGGTTATTGAAAAGGTGATTTCTATACAGCTGGATGACCATCTTATAAATCGCAGCATTTATGATACTTTCCCGTATGGGTTTAGGAAAATACATAGCACCGAGACCACTCTTGTCCTGGTTTTAAATGACCTCCTAATTGTGAGCGATTAAAAGGATTGCACTATTCTAGTCCTTCTTGATCTCTCTCTGCAGCATTTGATACTGTGGACCATGGTGTGCTTTTGGAGTGCCTGTGGCTTCTCTGTGGACTCTCTGGTACAGTTCTACATTGGTTTGATCTTTCTTCACAGGTCGGATACAGAGGGTTGTCACTGGAATATATTCCTCTGATGCCATCTCTGTGTCCTGTGGGGTGCCACAGGGCTCCATTTTGGCACCCATGTTGTTCGCAGTCTACATGCTGCCATTAGAAGATATCATTAGGCGATACAGTCTGGGTTTTCAGTGCTATGCAGATGATACCCAGCTGTATCTGTTCTTTACTCCCGGACAGCTTCATGCGGTCACCACGCTTAACAGCTGTCCATCTGAGATCAAAGACTGGATGAGTGCTAGCTGGCTGAGGTTAAATCCGGATTAGACTGAGGTGTTGGTTGTGGACCCGGGTCACCGTGAGGCAGGTCGCAGGGCTGGAGTTCCATCAGGCCTATGGCTTGATGGTGTCCAGCTCTTGACCTCAGACTGGGTGTGTAATCTGGGTATTATTAATGATGATGGTTTGACCCTGAAATCACAGCTTTCTGCCGTTGTCAAGTTTTCCTTTTACAATCTTAGGAATTTCACCTGGGTGAAACACCTACTTCCTCTGGCTGACCTTCCTAACCTTGGTCCATGCCTTCGTGACCACCCGCCTTGATTACTGCGATGCCCTATACCTAAGGCTACTGGAGGTTGATATCCACTGCTTGCAGCTAGTACAGAATGCAGTGGCCAGGCTTTTGACTGGGACATCTAGAACTGGTCATATTATCCCTGTGCTGCGCGGACTGCACTGGCTGCCAGTTCACTGGTGGATCACCTTTAAGGTCAGATTACTGACCTATAAAGCCCTACATGAACAGGGACCCCAGTATCTGCAAGATCTCCTTACTCCTTACTGCCCCTCTCGTTCACTCTGATCCGCCGACGATGGATTGCTAGAGATTCCCAAGATTCATTTGAAGACATCTGGGGCACGTGTGTTTTCTTATGCTGCCCCTGCCCTGTGGAATTCTCTACCTCGTCAGATATGAGAATGCCTGACCATTGGAAGTTTTAAATCAGAGCTCAAAACATTCTTGTTCTTTAAAGCATATGGAGAATGATTTTGTCATTGTTTATTTAATTGTTGTTGTCTTTTAAATCATTGTTTTAACTTTGTACAGCACTTTGGTTTTGAAAAGCGCTTAAAAAATAAAGTTTTGCTTGCTTGCTTTGCTTGCTGCCTGTAGTTTCCTGCCTCTGCCCTGCTCCCACTTTTGTGAAGTGGAATCACATTTGCCCTCCTCCAGTCCTCAGGTACCACCCCATCCTCCCATGATTTGTTAAAGAGAGTAGTCAGTGATGTTACTAGTTCTACCCTTAGTTCTTTTAGAATTCTTGGGTGAATCCCATCAGGCCCCATTGCTTTGTCCACCCTCGGTTTCAAGAGTTCTTTCAAAACCCTTTATTCTGTGAATGGACTGGTATCAACTCCCCTATTCAGAGTTTCTCTCTTGTTTGGTTTAAGTACCCCCCCCCTTCCATTGTGAATACTGAGCAGAAATATTCATTCAGTATCCTTGCTTTTTCACTGTCACCCTCTGCCCACATTCCCTTCCCTTTATTAAGTCTCTGTATACCTCCCTTGGTCTTTCTTCACTCTCTAATGTACCTATAAAAGGTTTTATCCACCTTCTTAACAGAGTTGGCTATCTTTTCCTCAGTTTGTGCCTTTGCTATTCTGACTGCCTTCCCTGCCTCCTTCTGCTTTAACTGATAAAGTTCTCTGTCCTGCTCCTTCTGTGTTTCCTTATATTTCCTGAACGCTATCCTTTTCTCCTTAACCATCCCTGCCACCTCTTTTGAGAACCATAGTGGTTTTTTCCTTCATTTTGTTTTGTTGATTTGCTTCACACAAAGGCTTGGTGCCTCTGTGATGGCTGTTTTGATTATTCCCCATTGTTCCTCCACCCTTCCTTCTTGCCCATTTGCTTGTGCTTTTCTGAGGCACTTTCTCATTTTCCCAAAGTCAGCCTTCCTAAAGTCCAATACTTTTGTTTTTGTATGGCTTGACTCTATGGCTGTGTTTATTGCAAACCACACTGTTTGGTGGTCACTTGTTCCCAGATGCCTACCCACTTCAAAATCTGAGATCCTTTCTCCTTCCCCATTTGAGAGTACCAGGTATAAGATTGCTCCATCCTGAGTGGGTTCCAACACTAGCTGTCTGAGGCATGCCCCCTGTAGGGCATCAAGAATGACCCTGCTCTTGGATGTGCCTGCAGAAAAGGTACTCCAGTTAACATCTGGCATATTCAGGTCCCTCATCAACAATATCTCCCCTTTTTCTGCCATTTTAAGGATGCCTTCTATCATTTCCTTGTCCATTTCCTCCCCCTGAGATGGGGGGCTGTTCACAACCCCCGAGCAGATTGTGGTGCCATTTCCTGTCTCCAGGGTGACCCATAGTGATTCATCAACTTCCTGTTTACTCTTTAGTTCTGTTGCTTTAATCCCTTCCCTTATATATACAGCTCCTCCTCCTCCTCTTTTACCACCATATCCCTCCTGTAGACTGTGTATCCTGGTATGTTAACATCCCAGTCATGGTTCTCTGTGTACCATGTTTCAGTGACTGCCACAATATCCAGGCATCCCTCTTCCATCAAGGCCACTAGTTCAGGGAGCTTGTTGCACAGACTGTGGGCATTGGTACTCATCACCTTCCATTTATTTTTTATGGCTTTACCCCTTTTAGCTCCATCCCTGTCCTTACTGCCTTTTTCTGCATTTATCCCTGTTCTGCTCCCTACTGACTTCTCTACCTTGGTGTTTACCTTTCTAACTACTGTGTTTTGTGGGGGGAGGCTGGGATTTCCCTGCTCCTTTTCAGTGCCCCCCTTGGCTAGTTTAAATGCTTGCCAATAAAGCATTTAAACCTGTCACCTAGGATCCTGGTTCCGCCCCTGGGCCGATGTGGACCATCGCACCAGTATAAGTCTGCATCCCTCCAGTTGGCTCCCCAGTCCCCAATGAAGCCAAAACCCTGAGCTCCACACCAGTTTTTTAACCATTCATTGAATCCCATGGTGTGGAATACCCTATCATCATCCTTGCCACAGACAGGCAGCACCTCTGAGAAGGTTACCTTTCATGCTACTTGTCTAAGGCCCCTCCCCAACTTCACAAACTCCTCTTGCACCACTCTGATCCCATTCACAGCCAGGTCATTTGTCCCTGGGTGGATAATGACATCCAGCTCCCTCCCTCGTGCAGCTGCTCCCGTGATCCTGAGGATTTGTTTCCTGTCCGTCCGAGCCGGGGTGCCAGGCGTGCACCTTAACTCACTATCCCCTTCCTCCCCCACTTCTACCCCCCTAATAATTGAGTCCCCCATCAGGAGTTGTTTCCTTCCCCTGTGGGGTCTCACACCACCCTCCTGTGGGTCTCCTTTGTGGAGGTTCCCAGCATCCTCCTTGGTCTCCACTGCAGGTGCCTCCATAGAGGAACCACTCTTTGCCAGAACAGCATATGAATCATGGGGAGGTACAACAGGAGGGATGCACCTCTGTTCCACCACCCTCTCTCTCCCTAATCCCACCTTGATCCAACTGCTCCTCTTTCTTGACAACCTCAGAGGTAACAATGGTGGCCCTTGTGGTCCCTGGGTGGGGAAAGAGGTTTCACAAATCCTAGCCAGGTCAGCCTGGAGATGGGCAACCTCCTCCCTCAGACCAGAGAGGTGCCTGCAAACAGGGCAGCATCACAACCTCTAGAATGTCTCCTGGAACACTGCTGCCCCACAGCCATTGCACTGATCCACTCCCATCTTGACTTATTTTGTGTCCCCTGTCCTGTTGCTTTGTATGCTTACTGTCTCCTCCCTCTATGTATTTTTACACTTACTTTCCTACTGCCTCTGTGCCCTTACAACTCTTGCCCTTCCTGTTCTGGGACAGGAACTTCCTGTAGTCTTCAGTAGTCTCCTTCTTCCGTGCTTGGATTTGGACCTCCAGCAACCGGGGAGAAAGAGCTATTTTTTAGGTTCCTTCAAGGTTGATGAAACCAATGTGTCTCAGTGATCCTTCCCTTCCTACTGCCAAACAGGAAGTTCCTGTTGTCAGTCAAATCCAGTGGCTATAAAACTAGAACTGGCTTTGGGTGGGTGGGTGAGGAGGTGGGAGGAGGGCAATTAGTAAAAAATCTGTAGATCTAGACTGCTGTTTCTTGCTCTGAAACCAAAGTTCTCCTCTGTTAAAAACAGCAGGAAGCTGTAATTGGAGACACCTGCTTTTGTACTCCTAAACTGCTAAGCCACACCCCCAATTAGATTCACCTTCTGTACTGATTCAGTAAATTAGGCTGATGCAGCCCCCTTTCTCAGAGAAACACACAGTGGCTTTCTTTTTTTTACTTAGATGAGACCCCCAACTTCTAATAAAGTATACGTTTGCTTAATCCAAACAGGTACTGACTCCTGCTGACATAGAAGTGATTTATCAGTAAAACATCTGTAGATATAGACCGCTGCTTCTTGCTCTGAAACCAAAGTTCTCCTCTGTTAAAAACAGCAGGAAGCTATAATTGGAGTCACCTGCTTTTCTACTCCTAAGCTGCTAAGCCACACCCCAATTAGATTCACCCTTTGTACTGACTCAGTAAATTAAGCTGATGCAGCCTCCTTCCTCAGAGAAACACACAGTGACTTTCTTCTTTTTTTTACTTAGATGAGACCCCCTTCTTCTAATAAAGTATCTGTTTGCTTAATCCAAACAGGTACTGACTACTGCTGAGATAGAAGTGATTTATCAGTAAAAACTCTGTAGATCTAGACTGCTGCTTCTTGCTCTGAAACCAAAGTTCTCCTCTGTTAAAAACAGCAAGGACATAATTTGCAACTGATATCTCTCTGTGCAATGCAACTGCTGCTCGACAGCACTCACCCTTTCATTGTTCTCCTCAACTGCACTTCAGAGAACTGCCAAGTCAGCCCACGTTACATGCAGTTCTCTGGGGTCCAGACATTCTACAGGCTGACCTGCTGGTGGTGGTTATGGTTTGGGTGCTGGTGGAGCAGCAGGTGCTGCTCTGGCCCTCCTCTTCTTAGGGCCACCTCCATGCACAGCTGTACCCTCTGCCACAGAAGGGCCAGCAGGTGCAGGCATGGCCTGTTCTGTGGCAGCCTGCCACTCCAACTGGTGGTGATTGAGCATATGGGTGCGCTGGCCCCCAGTCCCCAGGTGAGTTCCCCGGGGGCCACAGCACACCTCCACCTCACATAGGAGGCACCTGACCATGCTGCTGTCCCCCCTGACACAGTCAAAAAACTGCCAGACAATGGAGGTATGGGGAGGACCAGGCACAGGCAGGGTGAGGGCCAGATGAACTGGCAGCTGGCTGGTCATGGTGCTCAACAGGGTTGGGATCCACACCTGGGCCTGGGGGCACAGGCACATCCTGCTCCAGAGGACCTGTTGCTGGATCTGGTGCTGGATGTGGTGGTGGTGGTTCAACTGCCTCAGAGTCAGGAGGTGGTGGTGGTTCTTCTTTTGGGGAGGACACTCAGAATTTTCTATCAGTCCAACAGGAACTGGAGGCCATGCTTACACGCATGCACATGGTATGATGTCTACCAGTACAACGCTGTCCCAGAGCTGCCCCAGCTCTAAACATTCCCTCACCCTGGTCCATCTCTCCTACTGTGCTCCCTCAGTCTGAGCAATCACTACTCACACTGTCACACAACACACACACAGCCACACAGACACAGACAAACAACTAACTACTTGTAAAGGTAAGAAAAATAAATGTACAGAAAGAATAAATTAAGTAAAAAAGAGCACAGAAAAGACAAAAAAAGTAGCTTTTAAAAAAGCTGTTGGGTCTAAATCAAAGTTTAAATCTCCTCCTCGCTCTGATCTCCAAGTTTCAGCAGTGACAGAACAATACACTCCTCTCTCTCCATCTGCACAGGAGAAAGTGATAGTGTCTGCTTGTATGACTCACTTCCTTCCTTTTCCTGCCTGGCTGTGGCTAAAGAGCATGGTGAAGTCCATTGAAAATAACAACTTTACCTTACTTTCCATTGTCATTCTGCCTTAACACAAAGTGGTAATGACAAGGCAGAGTGAGCACTTTGCATTGCCCACTCCGCATAGCGGAGTGTCAACACGAAGTGTCGACTTCGTGGACACTTCACCAGTGGAATTTAAATTTGCTGCATCTTTAGCTAGAATAATTGCCACAGAGTGGGATATTTAGACTGTGCCAGGCTGGGGCACAAGCCTGGGTGCAGTGCAACTGGAATGCGCCAGGGCATGACCTGGGTGATATTCAATGGTGCTGCACCATGGCTCAGCACCATTGAATACGGCACAGTGGCTGCCCACATTGCACATGGCGCAGTGGCACTGCACTGGCACAAGTGGCAAGTGAGGAGCAGGGGGATGCGCCAGCACAAGTAAGATTGCACTAGGTGTAGGAACCATGATATGCAGAGGTGGGTATGCAAATGGGGCCATTATGCATGCAAGGTGCAAATGGTGCCATTTGCATGTCATTATGGCCCCATTTGTGTGCAGGTATGCTGATCCCTGGTGACTTGCACCTGGTGCCCTGCCAGGCTGCAGCCATTGGGGACCAACGCCCCCTGCCCCTCAGCAGCAAAATGCCCCAACGCCTGTTTGCGGGCTATGTAATAACATCAACATCCCTGGTGGTCCAGTGGACTGAATCCTGCCTGATCGCAGGCTCAAAATAAAGTAATATATCCCTGGTGGTCCAGCGGACTGCTTCCAGCCTGATCGTGGGCATAAGTAAATCAAATACAATATAAAGAATCCCTGGTGGTCCAGCTATACCTCCTCCCCACCCGCCTACTGAACCCCACCACCCTGCTCCTGCCCCAGTTAGTGGCGGGTGGCAGCTTTCCACCCGCAAGCTGCCCCACCTGCCTGCCAACTGACAGCGTACAGTACAACTGCATGCCCATTGGTCCACAGCATGGGTCAATGGGCATGCAGACTGTACTGTACTACAGAGCCTGATATGTGAATGGATCCATTCACATATCAGGACTGTGTAGTGCAGCACCATCCACATGCCCATTGGCCCACGCTGTGGACCAATGGGCATACAGCTGTACTATACGCTGTCAGTCGGCGGGTGGCCGGGTGGCTTGTGGGTGAGGAGCTGCTGCCTGCCACTGACCGGGAGGAGCGGGGTGGCAGAGCTCAGTGGACGGGTGGGGAGGGGTACCACTGGACTACCAGGGATTCTTTATATTGTATTTGATTTACTTATGCCCACTGGACCACCAGGGATCTATTACTTTATTTTGAGCCCACGATCGGGCAGGATTTGGTCCACTGGACCACCAGAGATGATCTTTCTATTATAATGCCCATGATCGGGTGATGGGGGGCATGATGCTGACAGACCCTGGCTCCAGAGCTTGGGTGGCCACCCACAGCTGGTGGCTGCCCTGTTGCACCCTGCAATATGGCAGCTCACCTGTGGGTGGCCAGCCCTTTCTCCTTTTCTTCTGGGCTCAACTGTGTGCGGTGCAAGTAGGGGTTGCATCTGCATCTGCTTAGCACATCCCGGGTTGAATATCGGGATGTGCAGAGTATGCAAGGGCACACCCCCCCCACTTGCGCCGCATACATTATTGATGTACCCCAGTGCATCAGAATTTGTGCCGCGCATTTTTCCCTTTTGAATATCATGCCAGGGTGCATCAGTGGGGTTGCACATGGTGCAACTGTGTTGTGCCATGTGCAATCCTTTTGAATATCCCAGCCACAGTCTACATTTGCTGCTAGCGCCATGCTTCTGAAGTTTTATAGAAAGATTGCAAGAATGGAGTGAGAGCTGCTTTATGTCCTCTATGCCTGGCCTGCCTGTAGCCATTTAAGTTTTACACAATTCCCCTAGAGCATGCCAGTTCTGCCCTCAAACTACTCCACAATGCCCTAGCTTCCTAATATACAGTATTATACATACTGTGTATGAAACATAATTTTTTTTAAACGAGTCCAGATGGCCACCACAAATACTGCTATCTGACTGAATGAACCAGGTCACCTGCTATGCCTGCATCTACTCATGCATGGTGCTGAAATTTGCATACAAATGTTTTTAAGACCAGGCTATTTTCTATGCACAAAAAAAACAATCCAGCGTGGTTTGGTCATGCACACAATAATATTGAATGAGGTTGGGCAATGCTACGCTGCTTAAAGGCAAAACGAGGCCCAAAGCCAGAGGTGGAGAGCCTTATATCTCCTGGAAGGTCCAGTATTGCCCATACAATCTACCATGAAGGGTATTATTGCACTTAGAAAATGGGTTAGTGGTGATATTTTAATAACATATTATAAAATTTGAAAAAAAATTAATAAATGAAAGTAGCATATTAATAAAAATGAATACGAACAGCAGTTTCTGAAAAATAGTCATTGAACTGGTGGCATTGCCAGTAGAGTGAGCTGCTGCTTATGAAAGCAATTCTTTACAGCTGCGGGGTGGAATCCTGCAGACGTCTTTCTATCATTTGGGAAAAAGGGCACTTCGGACTTCTTCTGAAGCAAAATTTCTGAGTTAAACCACGATCCTTCCAGTACCTGAAATTACTACACTGGGGGAAGGGGTATTCCTTTCCTACATGTTGCATTCTCTGGCCAGCTCAAGTTACAATAGGAAGAGTGTAAAAACACAGGCAGGTTGTTGTAGTGTTAAAGAACACCTAAATCCTCTTTTTACATATTTTTATCTAAATAATGCTTTGTTGGCAGGGGCATAGTGCTCCCATACTTCTTAAAATCATCAATGATTTTTTTTACGTAGTTCTCCAGGCAGCAGTCTTAAATAAGCAACTCAACAGTCTTGAAGCACAGCTGTAAGAAATCTTTGCTTTGTATTGTACCTGTAGTTTCTTTGCTGAATTCCTTCACAGAGGAGTGCAAGGTGATTTGAGATCAGGTTTCTGCTTGTGGCAGTGGGATTACTGGGCTGGGACAGGCATTCATTGTGTGAGCCTCCAATTGAGTAAAACAGGCAGTCTAATTTTTTTAGTAAAGCTGTTTCTTTGCTAAGTTAAAGTTGCTTTCCCCACTAAGGTAAGTAAAGATCATGTATCCCTCTGTCCAGGTTTTGTATTGACAATCCTGTGGAATAATTTGGGTGGTAACACTTTATTTGCATTTGTAAGGAGTTTGTTTAGAAATACTGTTTGATTCATAATAAAGTGACAGTTTATTGGTGCTTATGTCCAATGGCTATCTTCCCTCTGTGACTTGCAAGGTACTGTAAGCTAGAATCTCCTGCATTTAGTACTATAATCAAACATGTAAACAGTAAGATAGAGTAACTATGACATTAAACTGGAATTACACTTAGCTGATACCTGCCCTATGGTGGTGCCTAATTATGCAATTGTGATAACACAGACCCTGGAGATGAATGCACTGCTCTGCTATGACTTGTCATATTGTCTCCTACCTATCTACTTGAGTGATGTTTTTCTGTTTGTATTAAATGAAGCATTTGGCTGACGTGATAATGCTATGTATGTTTTGCTGTCCAAACAAGCAAGCATAAGTCAGTGCCAAACATGTTTGCTTTCATGCTGTTACAAGTTAGAACAACAGTATCTTGAGGCTACAATGAGGCCTTTCTTACCCCTATGAGCCATTGTTTCATGGACTTTGGGTTTTACTGGTCAAAGGAGTATAGGCCCCCATTATCAGAGCTGGCCATGTGCGGTCTGTGGCCATTTGTGCACAGCCTACCTGGGGACAATATTCAGACAATTATCTCACTGCAACTGGATCATGCCAACTGTCTAAATATGGACCATGTCACTACAGTGCATAGTAACTTTGCACTATGCTGACACAGGTCCAGACTGAATATAGCTGACAGGAGTGCAATGGAGGTATCACAGATCAAATGGGATAGCGGCAGGGCTCCTGTGGACCATATTTAGTCCTAACATACTAATGACCCTTTTAGCATGGAAGGCACTATGGCTCATTTGCATGCCCATTATGTGCCCATTAACATGTGGGCAATGCACTCCCCCCACTCTGTAGCCTTCTTACATATTCCTTGTGGTCTAGTGGTCCCCCCCCACTTGCCTGTCCTGTAGCTGTCTCAAATATTCCTGGTGGTGCATTGGTTCCTGTATCCCCTGATTGAGTCTTCTGTAGCAGTCTTGAATATTCCTGGTGGTGCATTGGTTCCTGTATCCCCTGATTGAGTCTTCTGTAGCAGTCTTGAATATTCCTGGTGGTGCATTGGTTCCTGTATCCCCTGATTGAGTCTTCTGTAGCAGTCTTGAATATTCCTGGTGGTGCATTGGTTCCTGTATCCCCTGATTGACTCTTCTGTAGCAGTCTTGAATATTCCTGGTAGTCTAGTGGTCTTCCACTCCTTGATCACCTGTCCTGTAGCTGTCTAGAATATTCCTGGTGGTATAGTCATTCCTGCACCCCAAATCAATCATCCTGTAGCTATCTTGAATATTCCTAGTAGTCTTGTGGTCCCCCCTTCAAAGGGGCATCTGATCCTCTGTTAACCCACTTGCTCAGGACCCTCCTCCACACAACTCCCCCTCCCGCTCATGTCACCTAAGTCAAAAGCACGGCAATAGTAACAGTGACAGTGACCTACTCAGCCTCTGCTTACCACTTTGGCAGGCCACTGTTGGCTGCCACTGAGCGATAATGAGTACAGTAGCACAAGTGTTTGTGCAATACCTTCAATTGCTCTTAGACCATCAGATTGAAACCAGTTGAGGTGGTGAGCAGAGGGCTGTGACAATCATCACTATTGCTGCAGTTTGCATTATGTGACCAGGGCCAGGGGTGCCTGAGAGGGTGAGTCGGGAGGGTCTGATGCCCTTATGGGGAACCACTAGATCACCAGGAATATACCAGACAGTTACAAGACAGGTAATCTGGATGCTTTTACAATGTATTTTCCCAGGACAGATCAGCTTACATGCAACATTTGCTTTTCAGTGGGGTTCTGCTATAGGGTCCTGCTTTTACAGTTTCATAATATATATTTATACAGGATAGCCCAAGTGAGTTGTGATATCTTGTTTGCAATGGGGTTCTGTTTGACCCAGTTTTTACACTGTATTTACCCAGGATAATACAGTGGAGATGCAAGATCCTTTTTTCAGTGGGGTCCTCTTTTTACCCATTTTATAATGCATTTATCCAGGATAGCCCAAGTGAGAGGCAATTTCTCATACTCCATGGGTCCAGCTTTTACTATGTATTTTCAATGATAGAGCAGAATAGTGGTTTATTTAATTAACTTATTTAATGTGGCAAAGCACTAGTGCATGTTTAAATGTCTTCTCCATGAAGGATTAGTAACATAATAACCTGGCAGCGATAACTTTGTTCTCTTCTTGAAGTTGGTACTTTTGTTAATGTGAAAGATAAATAGAAGTCTGGGTAATGTCCTGCAGAGATTCTCTGACCCAGCAAACAGCTAGCTGTACCTGTGTGGCTGGAGGTGCAGCTGGTGCAGGGAGCAGTTGACTAGTCACACCATATGAGCCTATGAGGGATTAATTCTCAGAGGCTGGGAGTCAGGAGTTGGGGTTGGCCAGGACCAAGTGAATTAGATGGTGGGGCCAACAAAACAATATGAATTAATAGCCAGCCTGTCTTTCTCATAAAAAGGAGCAGGAGGTAAATGTGCTGTTTTGTATTATTAATTTTGTTTGTATTGAATGGTCCTATCTGATGGTGAAGGGCTGGACTGGGCTCGTTCAGTGACTTGAGTGATCTCTTTTCCCCATGCTTGCCCATTGCTGCCAGCCTCCCATCGCCCTGCTGTGAGTGAGCATGAAACCCATGAAGTAAAGTCCACATGCATCTGGTGGTGGCTGGCAATTCTTCAGCACTAAAGACTGTGCTATATTCAAATGAGGCATTAGGTTGTGTGTTTTTCGGCTCTGGTGTCTGGGATGACTTCTGAGTGAGTGTTTAGGGTGGGACAAGCCTACCACTGGCATTGCCCCTGCTCTTGCCATGTGACTGGGCTGTGTACATGCCACCAGATGTGCTTGGCGTTAGGTCATCATCTGTTATCATCATACTGTACAAGACAGTGAGAAGGGCACACAAAACACCAGCCTGGAGATGCACGTGTCTATCACACAGCAGACACATATACAGACCATCCATGCCAGGAAATGGAACTGATACACAGGACCCACTGGAGGGTCCCTCAAAGCCCGACATTGGCACAGGATGTATACCAGGTCATGAATGCTTTATCTGCATGTACCCTGAACTGAGATGGTTGGAGTAGGGAGGATAAGGCTCAGCAGGGACAGCTGAATGAAATACAGGGCATATACAGTGACATCACAGCCCATAGACTTGACATGCATCAAGGGTTCTGCAACCAGTGTGAGACCTCAGACAATGGCACAACAATAATTAGTTAAACGTTATGCCCACGGAGCACAGATTGGACCCTCTTCTATATTGGACCCCTAGTAGGCCACACTATTAACTAGCATATTGGCTATCCATAAGACTCTCAACCTTGTACCCCATGTTCATACTAAAAATGTGTAGTGAATTATAAGTGTTTCCATTAATTTACCACTGGAATTATAGCTTTTACCTCAACCCCTGTTTTCCTCCCTTATGCTGTTTCTCCATTTTTTCACAAAAACCTTCCCTCCTGGTTGTTTTTATGAGTCTGGCAAAACTTTAAATAACTGAATTTTCCTTGGTACATCCTTACTATTATCTCAGCCAAACTTCCTCTGGTTTCTCCTCTCTTTTCATAAAGTTCCTCCTTCTCTTCCTCAGAACATACTGTTAAACTCTCTCTCTCTCTCAAGTTCATTCCTTTGATCTTCACCTAATTCATTCATTTTTACCCTTTTAGTTTATTTCTTTCCTTCCTCTTTCTGAATACTTTTTTTTTTGGTAGAAAACACTAACAAATTATCTTAAAAAGATTTTATATATATATATATATAAAACTCATTATGGAGTGACATTTTGCTGCGAGACTTGACCTTCATTTACTTAGCAAATACAAAGTTTATATAGCTTCACTATAAATTAGCCTTTCATAAGGCTTTTATACCCCTTTATAAATGAATTTGCATACAGTATGCACATTAATTATGAAGTGACCTTTTGCAGCAAAAATTTGACCTCCGATTTGCCCAAGGAAACTTCAGGCCATTTTATTTTATAACAAATACTTGATTAAGTATAATTATATTTACTCAGTACCTTTTTATGAAGATTTGTATATATCAGACAATTTATTATTGCATGAGGTTTTGCAGTAAAATTTGACCTCCCACATATTTTTGAACTTTAAAGTATTTTCAGTCTTTTGGGGATCTTATTAATGTTTATAATAGTAATAATGTTCTTTTAAACTAGTTGTGAAGTAGGAAAGATTTAAAGGAGGATAATTTATCAGAAAATCCTGATGGACTCAAGCTATCTTAATAAGTTAAAACATAAACTAGAAATAAAAGAGTTCTACTAATACAATGTTGTGTCATTTGGAGATAAGCTTGATAAAATGTTTTAATTTTTATGTTTCATTTTTTCACTGTGTGAGTGTTTGTATCATGTAGGAAGCACTGTTCCTTTAATTGTTCAATTAACTTTGTATAACTTCTTTGTGAACTCCTTAGATCCGCCTAAGGAAGACCTGCTTGAGGGTTGAAGCACAAGGCTAGATCTCACTAGGCACCTGCTGGAACAATAAAATCGCACTTGCTTTTGTATGAGAAAGTATGTAATGAGCCTTTCTTGAACTGGTAGACAAGTTGTTTGTTGTGTTATAGGTATAGATGTACTGTTAATGGTTGAACCACAGGAGGACACTGGGCTGGATTCAAAATCCCAGTGGTACTGCTATACCTAATGGCAGAAGTAATGCTGCCTGCCTACCATGATATACAGTACTCTGTGCCATGATAGTAGCAGGCAGCAAGCTTGACTGTACATATGATGGTTAATAATAATAATAAACTTTATTTTTAAGCACCTTTCAAAATATCAAGGTGTTTTACAATAATAAAAACTTAATTTCATAAAACAACAAACACAGTAGTAAATAACACAACAGATCCAGACACCAATGAGTTAATAGATTAATAGGTTCATAAATATTCATGAACCTGTCTTACTGTCTGTGCAGGTCCCCATCTGATAATGTTCCCCAGTAAGGCACCACATATTGCTAGGGTGGTAGAGGGACTATGAATCACTGCAGCAGCACTATATCCACCAGTACATGGATGTTACAGGGAAGGTAATATGCTGTAGAACAGGTTATATTTGCTGTAAAATAATTACAGCTATATTTGCTCAAGTGATAAGTACATGAAAATAAAATTGTGCTTATTAACTAACACTGTACGTTTTCAAAAGGTGTGAATTAGGTGCTACATGCAGAGCATGAAATTAAATTAACACAACTGTGGCTGATTAAAACTGCAATAAATATAACTTGCACGAGAATGAATAGTTCTACAGTAACTGTTCACCTGTTACCATTTCCTGTTGCCGCAGATCACTGTGTACTGGCACTGCAATGCCCTGTGCTTTTTGGATGTGTTTGTGGGGTACTGAGGGGAGTGTATCTACTCACTACCCCCAGTTACTCGGTTGTGCACTGCCCCACAGTGGAACGCAAGGGTGTGAGAGTGGTCATCTGTTTTAGATCTGAGCTTGGCTTTTCCTTGCACTCAGTGGGAAAGCTAGATTCATTTGAATGCGTGGTCGTACATGGTGGTCTGGGCGCAGGTTGTAGGATCCTTCTGATTTTCCACCTTCCCTGGGGTGGCAAGAATTCCTACAGGAGGTAGCCAACTTCATCATCAGTGAGACATTGAAGTCATCCCAGTGTTTAGTCCTGGGAGACTTCAATGTCTGGGCTGATGACGAATCCTCTAGACTGGGTTACAACCTCCTCCAGATTATGTCTTCTCTGGGCCTGTTGCAAGCAGTTTCTTCTGTGACTCACCAGGGCGGTCACATGCTGGACCTGGTTTTCTCACTGGAGATTGAGGTTTCTAACCTCAAGACTGATTGGGTCGTTTGGTCTGATCACTGCACGGTGGAGTTCTGAGTCAGGGCCTCCCCTGAGAGCCCTCCCCCTGCTGAGATGGTCAGCTACTGCCCTTTGAGAGATTTGACCCTGGAGGGATTCTTGGCAGCAGCTGATCTATCTAGTGTGGGTAGTGCATTAGTAGGGGGTTTGGGTGAGGTGGTTGCCACCTATAATAGGGTGATGGCTGCAGCACTCGACTGTCTCGCACCAGCCCATGTATGACCCAAATCCTCTCACTTGAGGTCCCCCTGGTTTGATGGAGAGCTCAAGGTGATGAAGATTATGGGTTGGAGGTTTGAGCGCTGTTGGTGGAGGTCTGGCTTGGGGGAAAATAGACTGTCCCTGTGTACCCATTATGATGAGTATCAGGGGGCAATCACCTACAAGAAGGCAGAGATTCCTGTCCAGGGAGATTGCTGCTGGGAAGAATTGACCAACTGTGCTTTCCGGACTGTGGATAGGCTCTTAAATCCAGCATATCTTCAGCAGAAAAATACTTTTCAGATGCCCTTTGTGAAGAGTTTGCTTGATTCTTCTTGGACAGGGTATCCACCATCCAGCATGGAGTCCTGCCAGTGAGACTTACTAAGGCCAACACTGGTCACCTCAGGTGACCAGACAGCACTCAGCCTAGTTGAGGGGAGTTTAAGCCAGTGGAGGTGTCAGAGGTCATTGGGGTTGTGTCCAAGTTGAAGTGGATTTATTGTAAACTGGACCCAGTGCCGACTCATTTCTTAATGAGATGTGTCGACACTGTTGGCCCAGTGTTCGACTTGATTGTCTGGAGTTCTTTATCAGAGGCGGTCTTCCCCGATGCCTTGAAAGAGGCACTGGTACATCCCATCCTGAAAAAGTCATCTTTAGACCCTGACATCAAGGCGATTACTGTCGATCTCCAACCTCCAATTTTTAGGGAAGGTTGTAGAGAAGGTTGTTGTGCTTCAGCTGGAGGAGCACCTCATGAACTTTGATCTCTATAAGCCATTCCAGTCTGGGTTTCATGTGAAGCATAGTACATAACCACACTTGTTCAGGTGCATAATCACCTCCTCAGAGCTAGAGATCAGGGGGAGGGGACAACTCTCGTTCTCCTCGATTTCTCTTCAGCCTTCGACACGGTAGACCATTGTATGTTGCTTGATCACCTGAGGGAATTTTGTGGACTCACTGGCTCTGTCATCTACTGGTTTGAGTCCTATCTCATGAATAGGAGACAACAGGTAGTGAAGGGGAATTTCTCCTCCTCCCCTAGCCTCCTGACGTGTGGAGTACCTCAGGATTTAGTCTTGTCACCAGTGTAATTTGCCGTGTATATGCTGCCCCTGGGAGAGTTCATTAGGAAGTACAGCTTGGGTTTTCATTGCTATGCTGATGATATCCATCTGTATTTTTCCTTTGCACCTGGCACATCTAGTGCAGTGGAAGTACTAAACAACTGCCTTGCTAAGACCAATGACTGGATGTCCTCCAGATGGCCGTGACTGAACCCCAACAAGATGGAGGTACTGGTGGTGAATCAAACACAGTGTGGAACAGGATGGCCTCTGGTGTGGAAACCAGTTTGTTTCTGGGATCTGTGCCATTGAAGGCCTCTTCTAGGGTGTGTAACCTAGGTGTGACCTTTGACAGTGAACTGACATCTGAGTCTCAGGTGACATCCGTTGTCCGGACCAGCTTCTACCATCTTAGGAACATCACCAGGTTAAGCTCCTAGTTCTGCCCATGGAGCTCTCCACCTTGGTGGACACCTTTGTGTCATCAAGCTTGACCACTGTAATGCACTCTACCTTGGGGTCTCAGGTGGGAAACTCCACTGGCTGCATCTAGTGCAGAATGCAGCAACCAGGTTGTTGATGGGAAAGTCAAAATACTGCCACATCACCCCATGCTGCGATAACTGCACTGGGGCCAGTAAGGTGGAGGATCCCCTTCAAGGTGGGCTTCCTCACCTTTAAGACTCTACACAGGCTGGGTTCTGGCTATCTATCAGACCTTCTTACACCTGCAATATTGGTCTGCTCCCTCCGATCCTCATCCGGGGCCTTCTGGCGATTCCCAGGATAAGCTTAAAATGGCCGGTGACAGAGCATTTAGTGTTGCCAGCCCCATCCTGTGGAATTCACTTCCATCAGCTATACGGGAGGACCCTTCAGCTGAAGTTTTCATGGCCCATCTCAAGGCCTTCCTATTTAGTTAGGCCTTCCCACACTTAGATCATTAATTTTTTAGGGTCCCCCCATCTTCATGTCTGATTTTAGCAGTGTCTTGTGTCGCCACAGGACACATTTATTTTATGCTGATCTTATTTTTATATTTATTTTTTTAGACTTATTTATTATGTGGATAGTGTATTTTAATGTACCACGCCTGAGCCTCCAGGATTGGGTGCTGGAAAACTAAAATTTGCCTTGCCTTTGCCACTGACAGTTATCAGTTTGTTCTCCAGCTGTGTTCCAGCAGAACTAACTGTCTGTGCAAGCTGCACTGCTGTGTGGAGCACATTCCAATGTGCTCAGTGATCCTGGGTAATGTTTTGGCTGATACTGAAGCTGGCATTGTGAGAGCCAACACAGAGCCCAAGACCAATACCAGGTGCACATGTCCTGCATCAGACTAGGTGTGGCTGACAGTAGAGAGATGGATATGGTTGGAAATACCAGCGATATTTGTTCCCGAATACAGTCAATTATATTTTATATGATTAGTATTACCTATTTAAAATATTTGTAGCAAAACAGTCCATGGCTTATTTTAAATCACAATAAACTAAATGCATATGCTCTCAAACATACAAAAGTGTTCTAGATGGTTAAAAAAAAACACTCTTTATTGTATTTGTTCTATTTTGTCACTAGTCTGAATTTGACCAGCGGCCTCCTGACCACAATAACACTCACCCCATCTGTAGTCCTCCATGGCTTACCATCATGGCAGGGATGGAGGGGATCCCAATTTCCTCAGAAGTCCATCTGGTTTAGGCTGGAGGTTGGGTGGTGTGGGACCCAAGAGATAGAGATTAATGTATGGGCAACCATACACAGCAAGGCTGTGTTTCCATTGTGGGGTTGAGATGACAGCATATGAACCTCAAGAGTAAAGCACGAGAGCTGCATGCTGTCAACTCAATCCCAAGATGGAAACACTTGTCAAGTTGTGTGTGGTTGCCCGTATTTTATTTATATAGTATATGTTTTTTTACACCGGAGTGACAGACCTCCACTGAAGTGAAAACAAAAAAGCTTGCTATTTCTTTGTTTTGAAAGTTGAAAGATACAACTTTGGGCACTGGGTGGTTAGTAAGTAGCTAAGTGTGGAATAAATGAGAAATGTAAAATTTTATGGCCTTTGAACTGTGAGGCAAGACAAGGCAAGGCAAATTTTTTTTTTCTGGTGCCCAATTCCAGAGGATCTGGGCCCTTACAATCAAATACAGACAATTAAAACATCATAAAATAACATACAATGAATACTTAAAACACAATAAACTAAGGGTTTAATATAACTAAAGCTTACAGAAAAAAAAACAATAATTCTAAAAGGCTGACATGATCAAACTACCAAACTGTCAGTGAATGCCTGGCTTAATGAATAGGTCTTAATGTGGGCTTTAAATGCCTCAACTGAAGGGACCTCCCTTATGAATAGAGGCAGCGAATTCCACAGGATGGGGCCAGTGACATTAAAAGCTCTGTTGCCGGCAGTTTTCAACCTTGTCCTGGGAATAGCAAGGCGGCCCCTAGAGGAGGATCAAAGGGAGTGGACCGGGGCAGCAGGTGTTAGAAGATTCAACAGGTAGACAGGGCCCACTCCATGTAGGGCCTTAAAGGTGAGCAAGTCCACCTTGAAGAGCACCATCCATCAAACAGGCAGCCAGTGCAGTTCACGCCGCACCGGGGTGACATGACAGTATTTAGGCTGTCCCGTCAGCAGTCTGGCAGCTGCATTCTGCACTAGCTGCAGTTGATGGAGGGTACTCCCCAAGACCCTGAGGTAGAGCACATTACAGTAATCAAGCCTAGATGTCATGAAAGCATGTACCAAGGTGGGGAGGTCCAGGGATGGAACCAGGTGATTGATCCTAACAATATTCCTAAGATGGAAAAAACTTGATCGGACAATGGATGACACCTGATATTCAAATGTCAACCCGCTGTTGAGGAAAACGCCAATATCACGCACCCTGGAGGAGGCCTTCAATGGGACAGACCCAAGAACTAATCCCGTATCTGCCCCAGAGGCCATCCTATCATGCCTCCTGTTCGACTCTTCCACCAGTACCTCCATCTTATATGTGTTCAGTCTCAATCAGCTAGAGGCCATCCAGTCATTAATCTCAGTCAGGGAGTTGTTAAGTACTTCTGCCACATTGGATGTCCTGGGGCAAAGGATAGATACAGCTGGGTATTATCGGCATAACAATGAAACTCCAAGCTGTACTTCCTAATGATCCCACCAAGGGGTAGCATATACAAGGCAAATAGCATTGGTGACCAGACTGAACCCTGAGGTACTCCACAAGACAGAAGGCTAGGGGAAGAGGAGAAATTTCCCATCATCACCCTTTGCCTCCTGTTTGTGAGATAGGACTCGAACCAGCAGATGATAGTGCCGGTGAGTCCACAAAATTCCATAAGGTGGTCGAGCAACACACAATGGTCCACTGTGTCAAAAGCTGAGGACAGATCGAGGAGAATGAGAACTGTCCCCTCTCCTTGGTCTCTTGCCCTGGGAGATCATTATGCACCTGAACTAATGCAGTTTCCATACAATGTCTGGCAGGAAATCCAGACTGGAGCAGCTCATAGATAACAAATGCCACAAGATGTTCTCCCAGCTGATGCCCCACAATCTTCTCAACAACCTTTCCCAGAAATAGCAGGTTGGAGACAGGTCGGTAATTCACCTTGATGTCAGGGTCTAACGATGGTTTCTTCAGGAGGGGTCTCACCAGTGCCTCCATCAAGTCATCTGGGAAGACCCCCTCCAACAAAGAGCACCGGACAATCAAGGCGAACATCGGGCCAACAATGTCAACACATCCCATTAAGAAACGAGTCAGCACTGGGTCCAGTTCACAATATGTGTGCTTCAGCCTCAAGGCCACCTCAGTGATATCGGCCACTCCACTGGTTTAAACTCCCCAACCAGGCGGAGTGCTACGTGAGACAATCCAGGTGACCACTGTCAGCCGTACTATGGCACACTGGTGGAATTTCCTGCCTGATTGCAGACACCCTGTCTGAGAAGTACCGAGCAAACCATTGCACAAAGCCTCAGAAAATGCTTTTTTTTGGTTGTAGACAGGCAGGATGTAACAGTCTGTCCATGGTCAAAACAGCAGAGCTGGTCAGTTCTTCCTGGCAACAAACTCCCTGGACAGGAACACAGCCTTCATATGCTTGACTGCCCCTGGTACACACTGTAGTGTGTATGCAGGGCCAGTTTTTCCACTTCCAGCCCAGTCCTCCACCAGCAGCGCTCCAGCCTCTGACCCTTGATCTTCAATGCTTTGTGCTCCCCATCAAACCACGGGGGCCTCAAATGAGAAGATCTAGGTCATATTCAGACCAGTGCAAGGGAGTAAGTGCCCCAGCCATCGTCCTATTATAGGTGACGAGTGCTTCACCCACTCCCCCCCCCCGCATGCACTGCCCACACTAGATAGATCCACTACCGCCTGAAAGCCCTCCGGGGTCAAACCCCTCAAAGGGTAGTAGCTTACCATCTCTGCAGGGGAGAGATCTTGGTGGGGGTCATGAGCATGAACTCCACCAAATGATCGGCCCAAACTACCCTGTCAGTCTTGAGGTTGTCAGTCTCAAGCCCCAGTGAGAAGACCATGTCCAAGATGTGACCACCGTGGTAAGTCACGATAGAACTGCTTGACAGTCCCAGAGATGTCATCATCTGGAGGAAGTGTGCAGCACAACTGTTCAGAATGTGCACAGCAACACTTTGGAATGCACACAATGGTTCAGAATGTGAGCAACTAGATTTTGAGCAGACTGATTTTTATACAGAACAAAAGCTAACCATATATTATTACTGTATTATCTTCCTGTTGGTGGTAGACTCTTTGTCTGCTGTAAGTTCCATGCTCCCTCCACTTCATTGGCAGTGGTACCATGCACAGCCCACTCTGGCTTCATTCCTATTCAGTGGAGATGTACTGCGATGTGCCCTTATGGGAAAGCTGATTCCTTGCTCACATTGAATTGTCACTGTGGCAGCAGGCTACATCAGCATCCTTCCCTGGCTGGGCTGGATTTCAAGTGGCAGTGCTATGTGCTACACCAAGCTTTGGCCTCCTGAACGTCTGAGCCTGAGTCACAATGCTACCCATCGTAGGGATGAGCGAAAAACAAAGTTGACATCTGAGGACCCACCAACAATTTATAATTACTAGTCTGATGATGGGAAGGGTCAAAGTTTCCACTGTCCCTTCAGTGCTTTGAAACTTCAGTGACAAGAACACTGTTTTTTTTTTAATTAGAATCACATGGTACAGCAAACTATGCTCTATGCAAGGCACATGGGTTACAGAAGCAAATCAGCGATGCTGAAGATTGTGATAGCCACACACTGCACATGTCTCTGTGACATTTCTAGTTCAAAATTGGCAGAGGATATCTGTGGGGAAGCTCTTGCACTTCATCCAAAAGCATTTGCTGTTCTTCGAAAAAGATTCAGAGAATCCTTCATTATTATTATTATAGCTAGTTTGTGACTGGATCTGAATAGCTATCTGTAGACTGTGTGCAGCACAGTTTACTGTTGCACAGAGCTAACCTAGGAGGGTTGGGGGGAGGTATTTTTACAACTTTGTTAGTGCAGCTACTTTACACTGGGGTGTCATACAGATGAGGCACACTGATGAGTCCTGGTAGGACGAAACACGTGTCTGTGTCTTCTGCTGGCACCCTTTGCAAACTGTGTGAGAGACCTTCACACCATGCATTTTGCTTAAAGTTGAACCAGCATAATGTTCTGTGGTGATTTACATATACAGTCCATGAGGCTTTGCATTATGGGGTATGTGTGATTTTGTATTTCTTTGAAACTTGGCTTCCCGGCCAATGCCCTTTGGGGTAACCCTTGCTTCAGTGTTTATGCACTGAGGTTCTTTATATTTTACATTATACTGACTACTTGTCATGAATAAGTGGTGGTCAGTCCATCTGCTTTCTTTTGCAAATATAATTTTTTTGTACTTTTAAATCCAGTCAGTGAAGTGTTTAACCTGGTCCCCTCAACCAGTAGTCTAGGGTGTTATGTATCCCACCTGTCCATGTTACTGTGCACAGCACCAACTGCATGTCATTGTGTACATGCACAATAATGAATTTACACTTTGGGCATCTAGTGAAGCTATTTTATTTGACTTTGAGCAGTCCATCCACTGACCATTCAGTCACTTCCACCCAGTCCACCCATCGATCCATTCCATGTTGCCAGCAGTCTGTGTCTCTTGAACAGTCCATAGTAGATAGGTTGCAGGCAGTGCCCATGAGGCACCAGACTTACCTTAGCCTATGTGTGGTATGTGTTCATACTGAGTGACAAGTTGCCTCACATTCTGAGTCTGTTTATGGGATTGGTGTGTCAAGTTGTATATCATCAGTCATGTTGAGAATATGAAGAAATGAACTGGAGATACAGGGCAGAGGAAATGTGCAGATAAAGGTTCCAATCCACTTCTGTGTATGAGTTCTGCATCTGGCAGCAGCAATACATAATAGACAAATAGAAACACATAATTTGCCAGCAGAAAAGGACTGCTTGGCCCACCCAGTCTGCCCAGATGTTCCTTGTCTAATCTTCTTCTGAAAACCCAATCCAATGTCTGGTGACACTTTCGCCACCCTGCCTCTTTTCCAATATACCCCTATGTTTGTCCCATCCATGCTTGAACCCTCACACCCCCCCCACTGTTTAGCCTCTACCACTTCTGCTGGCAGTCTGCTCCAGGTGTCTACTGCCCTTTCAGTAAAGAAATATTTCCTCACATCTCCCTTGAACTCTTTCCCCTGTTTCATCATATGTCCAATAGTCCTAGTGCTCTTTCTCATTTGAAAGTGACTCTCCTGCACCTTGTTCACCTCTTGTGAGGTACTTATAGGTCTCTATCATGTCATTTGAAGAAATTATATACCATAGAGACCTTTCTAAGAGATAAAACTCTCTAGTCTCTTTTACTAAGATGGCGGTCATGCTGGGCTAGCTATCAACTGCTCTTAACAGCTCTGCAGCATTAATTATTTATTTTACTTTAATTAATTTTTTTCATTTTATTTTTTTTTTTGTTTATTTGTTAATTTGTGTTTTAGTGATAGTGAGTTAGGGGTTGAAGAAGTGACGTTTGTAGTGATAGGAGCATTTTTTCAGGCTTTGCTGGTTGTTTTATATTTTAGCCACATTGTTTTGTGCCCTGAACAGCTAGCATTTGCAGCTGGGCTTAAAACACAATTTGTTTTATGCTGAGAAGATTTTTTTCTTTTTATTCTTGACGTTTTGATTTTGGTCCAGATTCAGAGTAAATCTTGAAGTCAACCTATCGACTAGAGTGGAGTTCCGTTAGGAGTCTTGGAGATTGGTGCAGCTGTGGTTTCCCACAGGAGTGGAGCAGTGGATTGTTTGATCATTCAGGCTGCAGTGGGGAGTTACAATTTTCCCTGGATTACTGCTTGGACTTAGATCCTGACTGTTGCCACGGTGTGCGTAGTGGCTGTGTTCCCCAAGGAGCTGGAAATTGGGGATTCTGGTGCTTGGGCCCCTGCATTTGCTGAGTGGGCCCTGTCTGAACCCGGGGTGGGTTCCTCTGGGGTTTTTGACCGCACAGGAGGCTGGGTCCAGTGTGTCGGAAGACACACATCATGGTGCCTGGTTCTCTTTGTTTTCTTTGGGGGCCAGACTGTAGAGCCTGTCCCTCATTGTGGCCTAGCTGTGGCCTTCTTTCCTGGTGGGCCTCCTTGGGGAATGGTTGGTCAGCATGAGGTAGTGGGTGGTCTATTCAACTAAAGACGGAGCAGAAAGTTTGTTGAAGTCAGAGGATTCCTGCAAATTCAGCTACTTGAACTCGATAAGGACTGCACCAGCTGGCTGGTTTGACTTTTTTGTTTTGCTTATTTACCGAACCTGTTGGGCAGTGAGGGTGCCCTATTACTTATTTGGACATTTTGTGATAATTTCTGTTTACTGTACCCTGACCTAAGTGGGAGATAGGCTGGGGAATCAGTATTCTGTTTCGGTATTTTGTTTTCTGTGAGGTGAGAGTCCAGAAATTATAATCACTTCTTTTGGGGAAAGTTGTGGCTACTCTTTAGTTTGTTACATTTATTTATTTATTTATTTATTAGAATCTCAGATAACACCTTTGAGCTAAAAGCTTGTTTACAAAGGTTCCACATCATAAAGCAATAGACAAGGCACATAGACATTACAAAACAGATGGGATATATACAGCAGGCAAGTACATTATGGTACATACAGATACAGATTCAAGCAAGCAAGTAAAGTTAAAATACATCAGGTAGGAGAGGTCAACTTTATTGCAACAGTACTAGGAGCATACCTAAGGTAGACAAGCAATTTATAGTGGTAGCTATGGTACTACATCTAAATCATCCCATTCCAAGGCAAAAATATGGGACTTCAGAGGAGCTGACTTTGATAAGATGGCCAACAGAGTTAAGCTAGCCCTGGCAAAAAGAAACACAGGTGAGGAGGTACAGGCAAAGTGGGCAAGCATTAAGGATACAATACTTGAAGCAACATCCTATTGTGTTAGACAGAAAAGGAAGTGCAAAAGAAGAAGGAAACCACTTTGGTTCTCAAATACAGTAGCAGAAAAGTTCAGAGCCAAAAGGCTGGCCTTCAGAAAATATAAGGGAACACAGCGGGATGAAGATAGGGGGCATACCAAACTGCCCTAAGGGAAGCAGGTAAGGCAGTAAGGCAGGCAAAGTCCCAAACTGAGGAAACACTAGCACAAACAGTAAAAGAAGGTGACAAGACTTTCTATAGATACATTAGTGAAAGGAGAAAGTCCAGAGGGGGTATTGCTAAGCTTAATGGAGAAAAGGGAGCATGTGAGGAGGAGGACCCTGTAAAGGCATCTATCCTAAATAGATACTTTTGCTCAGTATTCGCTGAAGAGAAGGTAGGGCAGGGCCCACAGCTCAGCATCATGGACACAGGGGGGAGGGAGGTGAGCACTACTCCCTTCACAAAAGAAAGGGTCCTACAAGAGCTTGCTAAGCTCAGGGTGGATAAGGCAATGGGGCCTGATGGCATACATCCCAGGGTACTTAAGGAGCTAAAGGAGGAACTAGCAGAGCCATTAGCAGAATTGTTTAGTGAGTCTCTGAGCACAGGAGAGGTCCCAGAAGACTGGAGAAGGGCTCATGTGATCCCACCACAAGAGTGGTAGCAGGGAGGAGGCGGGAACTACAGACCGGTCAGTCTTACCTCAGTAGTGGGCAAGATTATGGAAGCACCCTTAAGGAAAGGATAGTGCAACACCTGGAATCCATAGGGGCACAGGATCCAAGACAGCATGGGTTTACAAAGGAAGGTCCTGTCAAACTAATCTCATAGATTTCTTTGACTGGGTAACCAGAGTGGTGGACCAAGGGGAGCAGTTGATGTCGCCTACCTTGACTTCAGCAAAGCTTTGACACTGTTCCACATAGAAGATTGATAAATAAGCTAGGTAGGCTCGGGTGGGTCAGAAGTTGGTCAACTGGGTGGCAAACTGGTTGACTGGCAGAAAACAGAGAGTGGTGGTAAATGGTATACAGTCAGAAGAGATGCAAGTCACAAGTGGGTACCTCAGGGATCAGTCCTGGGGCAGTCCTATTCAACATCTTCATTAGTGACCTAGCAGATGGACTAGAGGGTAAGGCTTGTCTGTTTGCAGATGACACCAAGATCTGCAACAGAGTAGATGATCCAGATGGGGTGGGCAGAATGAGAAGAGATCTGGATAAACTAGCAGAATGATCAGAAGAGTGGCAACTGGGATTTAATGCAAAGAAGGCAAAATCATGCACATAGGGAAGAGAAACCCTGAAGCCACTTATAGGCTGGGAGGAGTTGCTAGCAGTCACAAAGGAAGAAAGAGACTTGGGCATCATCATCACTGATGACCTGAAATCATCCAAGCAGACCTCAAAGCAGTAGGTAAGGCTAGGGGGTGTTAGGGTGTATTAGTAGGGGTATCACATGTCGTAAGAGGGAGGTAATAATCTATCTGTACAAGACATTGGTTAGGCCCCATCTGGAGTACTGCGTGCAGTATTGGAGGCCACACCTTCACAAGGACATTAACCAAATTGAGGCAGTCCAGAGAAGGGCAACCAAAATGGTGCAGGGACTGCATCAGAAGACATATGAGGACAGATTAACGGAGCTCAATATGTATACCCTTGAGCAAAGGAGGAGAGAGGTGATATGATCGAGACATTTAAACACCTTAAGGGCATAAACAAGGTGAAAGAGTCTAACATGTTTAAATATAAGAAAAATAGCAGGACAAGAGGACACAGCATGAGATTAGAGGGAGGCCGATTAAGGGGAATGTGAGGAAATTCTTTTCACAGAAAGGGTGGTAGATGCATGGAATGGCTTACCACAAGAAGTAGTGGCTATGAATACAGTGCAGGGCTTCAAACAGGCATGGGATAGGCATAAGGGAGCAATACAAATGACTATGAATAGATAGGTCACTGACATAGCAAAGGCCGATGGCACATTTATAAGGTAGAAAAAGAAATGGGCAGACTGGATGGGCCTTGCGGTCCTTATCTGCCGTCAACTTCTATGTTTCTATGTTTCTATGTAGCTAAGCTTTAGAGCATGCAGGTAGAGTTATGGAGGGTCAGAAGTGGTGGTGACCAAAGGAGGGGAAGGACAGAATAGATGAGAGCAAGGGGAGGGTAGGGGCAGAGAGAAAGGGTTGACAGAATAAGAGGGTTGAGTAGTCAGTGGGGTGGAGTTGGATAGGAATCTACCCAGGGTCATGTAAGTGGGTGATAAGGCAAGGCTGGGTGATGTGGGGGGAGAGAGGATAGAGGAAAGGGTTTAAAGTGGGGGTGAGGTGAGGGAAACTGGGGAGGAGTGAAAATAGGGGTAGTAATATTTGTGAAGAGAAAGCAGGAAGGGGGATAAACAGGGATGTGGGGTAAGTGCTCAGTGGGGTCACACCAGGCAGGGAGAGGAAGTGGGGATTGGTGTTATGCAGGACAGATAAGATATCAATAACAGTAGGATTATGCACAGGTGAAGCAGTCTAGTTACTAACAGTGGCCAGGTACTGCAGCAGCTTGGCCTTAAATGGTGTTTTGTTTAAGTCTTTATTTCATATATATATTTTTGATATTTTTGTATTATTCTTAAGTTTGAGTGATGGTGGATGTTTGAGAGGTTGATTGAATAGTTATGTGTTGGGGTGGGTGTGTGTTATATTTGCAATTTTGTGGTTGTTTGTTTATTTTGTTGTGTCTGCAGAGTGTGATAGAGATGTGTTGGGAAGGTATAATGATGGTCAGGCATTATTCCCCCTCCAGGCTTAGGGATCTCCATCCTTTTTCCAGTCCTTGATGGTCCCCAGAGGTTTATAGATGGTGCCGGGCTCTAGGGATTGCTAGGAGGAGGAGGGTGGGGGCTGAGTCTGGTGGTGGAATGGAAAGGAGTGGGCGGATTGGGATAGTGGGGACGAGGAGACACCCTGGGACAAAATGGATCCAGGAAAGGGGTTTTCCCTGTCTGGTTCCCATACACAAGGTCTCTGCTTGTAGGAGGCAGGTAACATGGTCTTTCTCAGCTAGTCATCCTACTGAGGTGGTGTTATGTAATGCCAGGTCCATTAAGAACAAGACCGCTATAATAGCAGATCTTGTTGGATCATCGGACCTGGCTTGCATCACCGAGACCTCGCTGGATGAGAATGCTGGTCCAATTTTGGCATTGGCAATTCCAACTGGGTACTCGGTGATAAACCGCCTGAGGATGGATCGTAGGGATGGGGGGGGTTGCCATCTGTTTTAGATCAGAAATTAACCTGGTGGGGGTACCAGTGGGGACCACCAACTCTTTTGAATGTATCGTGGGCGAGGGTGTAGGGTGCAGGATTCTTCATCTATCACCATCCACCAGGAGATGGGAATGTTTCCCTGCGGAAGTCACAATTTCTTAGTCGACCTGACATTGGGATCCCCAGATGGTTGGTTCTGGGGATTTCAATGCCTGGGTCGATGATGAACTCTCACAATTTGTTAAGACTTCCTCCAGTTAATGAATCACTGGGCCTCACAGGTTATTTCCTCTTTGATCCATATTGGTGGTCATTCATTGGACTTGGTGTTTCTCCTGGGGAAATGGAGATATCTGACTTGGTGGTGGAACCCGGTCGGGTGGTCTGACCATCATACCATTGGGTTCAGTTTGTGGCCCCAGGAGGCCGGCCCCTATGGAGATGGTCGTGTATCGCCCTTTGAGGGTGTTTCCCTAATGATCTGATGGATGTGCTGGACCTATCGAGTTTACCCGATTGAATGTATGGATCCACAGGGACCTGGTACTCACCTATGATAAAGGCGGTGGTATGGGCTCTCGATTCCATTGCTCCTGTTCGTGCTTATCCCCTCACTCTTTGCCCCAGGTATCCCTGGTTTGATGAGGCCTTGAGAGAGCTGAGGAGAGTGCAGAGGCTAGAGGTGTTGGCGGGAGGTCGGTCCTGGAGTGTGACAGACTTAGATTGATGGATCATTATCAGGTCTATCAATCAGCAATTACCATAAGAAGGCAGAATTCCTGTCCAGGGAAATTGCTGCTGCACAGAATCAACTGGCCCAGCTCTTCTGGACTGTGGACAGAATGTGCAATCCAGTCTGTCTCCAGCCTGGAAGTGCTTTTCACAAGAGTTGTCTGAGGAGTTTGCTTGATTCTTCGCTGATAAGATTGCCACAATCAGGTCCGCGCTCATGTGACCCTCTCTAATGTGAACTGTGGTGGTTGGCAGGAGATGTCGGACACCCAGTTTGTGTGTCTTACTCTGCTGGCCCACAATCAATGACATTGTGATGGTCATCCAGTTGTTGTGACCAACCGACTGTAATTTGGATCCAAGCCCTTCACGCCTCCTAGTGTGTTGTGTGGATAAAATTGTCCCAGTCCTTGCCGAGATAGTCTGGATGTCCTTGGAAAGGTGGATTTTTCCAGATCCTCTGAAGGAGGCCATGGTCTGGCCCCTCCTTTAAAAGCTCTCCTTGGACCCGGACGCTCTGGCAAACTTCAGGCCTGTCTCTAACCTGCCCTTTGTGGGTAAGGTTATTGAGAAGGTGGTTGAATCACAGCTTTTTGATCATTTGACCAGCCACAATGTCTATGATTCTCTCCAGTCCAGATTTAGGAAGAGACATAGTACCAAGACAGCCCTTGTCTGGGTACTAAATGACCTCCTAATAGAGAGAGATCGAAAGGCCCGTTCCATCTTGGTTCTTCCAGATCTCTCTGCAGAATTTGACACTGTGGACCATGAAGTGCTGCTGGAATGCCTGCGGTTCATCTGTGGACTGTCCGGTATGGTCCTCAGATGGTTTCAATCATTCCTCAAGGGTAGGACTCAGAGAGTGGTTTCTAGGATATTTTCCTCGGCACCACTCCCCCTATCCTGCGGGGTGCCGCTGGGATCCATCTTGGCACCTATGTTGTTTGCGGTGTACATGCTGCCATTGGGAGTGATTATTAGGCGGTATAGCTTGAGTTTTCACTGCTATGCAGATGATACTGAGCTGTACATGTCCTTTGTGCCTGGTCAGGGTGATGCTGTTTCAGTCTTTAATAACTGTCTCGCCGAGATCCAGGATTGGATGAGTGTGAGCTGGCTGCGGTTAAACCCAGAAAAAACTGAGGTGTTGGTTGTGGACCCAGGTCATCAGGAGGTGGGTTTGTTGGCAGGACTACCTTCAGGACTATGGCTTGGAGGTGTTCAGCCGACTACCTCAGACTGAGTGCTTAACCTGGGCATTATTTTTGATGACTGCCTGATCCTTAAATCTCAGGTGTCGGCAGTCATCAGAACCTCTTTTTACCATCTGAGGAATATCACCTGGGTGAAGCACCTGGTTCCTTCTGATGATCTTCTAACTTTGGTCCATGCCTTCATTACCTCCTGCCTTGACTACCGCAATGCCCTTTACCTAGGGCTACTGGGGGTTGATATCCGTCACTTGCAGCTAGCCCAGAATGCGGCTGCCAGGCTGTTGACTGGTGCTTTAGGACCAGTCATATAATGCCTGTGCTCTGCAGACTGCACTGTTGCCAGTACAGTGGTGGATCACCTTCAAGGTCAGTTTGCTAACCTATAAGGCCCTACACTACCAGGGACCTAGTTACCTGCAAGATCTCCTCTACCCTACTGTCCTCCCTGCTCTCTGATCCACCGTGAGGGATTGCTAGAGATTCCCAGGGTCCATTTAAAGATATCTGGGGCCAGGTCATTCAGTTTTATGGCCCCAACCCTGTGGAATTCTCTGCCTCATTGGGTGTGAGATTGCCTGACCTTCCAAAGCTTTAAAGTTGCTTTTAAAACCTTCCTATTTAATTTAGCCTATTCTGATTTTTAATGCTGCTATAGTATTTATTGTTTTAATTATTTGTGTTCACTTGATATATTGTTATTTATTCTGTTGTACAAGTTGCTTGATTTTTAGAAGGGCACTTTTTATAAATAAAATTGATTGATTAATTGATAGTCTTGAAGCTAGCAAGCTTAACAAAGAGTGGGTTGGGCAAAGTGACACAGCACTGACAGATCAGCAAAAAGAGGTTTCAATCTTGGTCATAAATTTTTACCATGGAAGCCTATTCTGACCCACTCTGATAAGGCGGGTAGATGGATTCTGGTCAAAGTTAACACATCTGAAGGACTTCTGGTACTACTTAACACAGATGTCCCCTTTTCCCCCCAGGTCACAGAGGTGCTTGCATCAGATACCTCTCTGCAAATACTGCTCCTGGTGGCTGGTGATTTCAACCTCACCCAGGATCCAGGCTTAGACAGATCGTCATACCTTCCCAAACCCCAAACAAAAGCCTTTCAGCCCTAGCTCAGCTAACCCAGGAACATGGCCTTATGGGAGTGTGGCATCTTTTTCACCCAACAATCAAGGATTTTACATTCTACTCCAATGTTCATAAGCCACTTAGCTGGCTAGAATACTGTCTCACTAATCCCCATATAACACCTGCAGTACTGGATGCTAAAATCCATTTTATAATTATATCAGATAATGCGCCTGTCACCATCCACACTCTCCTGGGCTCCCCTCAGCCTAGACCGGCCAACTGGATACTAGACCCCTTACTGTTGAGGGACCCTAAATTCATCCCATGTGTGAAACAGAAAATTGCAGATTTTTGGGGGCATAACAATAACCATGTGGTATCTGATGGCACACTATGGGAAACTTTCAATACCTTTCTGAAGGGCAGCATTACACATTTCACTGCCCACAGATGTAAAGCCAGGGTCCTGGAAGTATCCAGACTCAAATTCCAACCGAAGGTACTCAAAAGGGACCTGTAAAAAAACTCCCAGGCAGATCATGGGGAGTTGCTTGCAGTTTGAGTAAAACTCAACGATCATTATGCCAGAAAGGCTGAACTGGCATTGTTATGCCTGGTTCCACTATACTGCAGCAACAAGAAATTTGTTGACCATCGGCACAGTGACAGCACAACACCGCCAACTGGTGTTGTGCCATCACTTGGGGAACAAGTGTTTTCTGTGGGGCTGTGGGCACACCCCCATGCAGATGACTCTGCCCTCGCACTTTAGATTACTAAATCCAGTCAGAGTTAGTTCGGGAGTGGGGCAACACCCACTGACAACAGTGTTGAAACGTGAGACCATCACAGCAACCGCCGAAAATGTCACTGTGATGGTCTTCACGCATTCCTGTCGCCAGCGGTCAGTATACCATTATGCCTCAAGCATACATTTTGGGAAGGAGGGGAAAAGTCCAGCAAAGTGCTGTCTTATTGCCTTAGGAAGCAAAGGGTGGAAAGGCACACTCCTGAACTGGCAGACACCCAGGGACAGATGTGAATGCCACAAAAGGACATATGCCATATTATGTCTAAGTTTTACTCCACATTTTACAAGTCCACTGCACCCCTAAAATTTAGCAGACCCTACAATTTCTTGCTTCCCTCAATCTTCCCCAGCTATTGCCCACCCAGATACAAGGACTGGACTACCCCATCACCAAGGAGGAAGTCAGCAAACCCAAACTCAGTATGAATAAAAATAAATCATATGGGGGTGTTCCTATTGACTTTTACAAAATGCTTTCTGCTGAGATGTCTCCTCTACTCCAGAGAGTGTACTCCTCCTCCCTGGCCACTAAAAGCCTACCCCCATGTTGAGGAAAGCGGTAATCACAGTGCTGCCCCCAAAAAATGAAAGATCCTCTCCATCCTGCTAGCTATCACCCCATTTCTCTGATGAATGTGGACACCAAAGTTCTAGCCAAGGTACTAGCAACTAGGCTGGAGAGTGTGTTTCCCTTCTCATAACTGCTTCTAAGCTGGGTTTCATGAGTGGGTGACAAAGCTTGGATCACCTGCGCACCATTTTTAATATTAGCAATATTGCTAAACTCCTCCCTACACTGGCAGTGGCCTTAACGGTTGACTTTGAAAAGGTCTTTGACTCCATAGTTTGAAGTTTGAAGTTTATTGTTCTAGGAATTAATGCCTTTGAGCCAAGGCTCTTTTACAAAGGTTCCACGTCATTAAGTACAAAAACATAGTAGACAGAGTTACAAGCAATCAGTAAGCCGTTTAACAAGGCCACAACTTAAACAGTAACATTTATGTACAAAAAAGAAAAAGGAACTCAGAGGCAGTGTCAAGGGCAAGGAATAAGGATTGAGAGCTTGAGAGAGAAGAGGAGGTATAAGAAGTTTAGGAGCAGACAGAACCAGGTTAGTGGTACTCAGGTTGTCTTTGTCAAAGAGGAGACCATGGTGGTTGAGTGAAACAAATGTAAGTGCACTCAATGGGATGAGACTTTAGTCAAAGCAGTCACAGGAGCTGGAGGCTGTGAGGTGAGCGTAAAGTATGGATTTGAAAGATCCCAATGTCGTGGAGGATAAGGAGGGCAGGTTAAGGGAATTGTACCAGGTAGGGGCACAGTATGTAAAAGATCTTTGTCTCTGAGCAGTCCGGCATCTAGGGACAAGGAAAGGTTGGTGGTCAGATCTTCTGGTGGTAAGAGTGCCATTGTTCAGGCAGAGCAGGTCCCAGATACATGGAGGAGTGAGTCTCAAGATTGATTTTTTTGTCATCATGCAGGTGAGATACATGAGGCCATTGGAAAGATGCAACCAACCTGTTTCCATGTAGAGGTCACAAGTGTGGGTCCTTCTCTGTGCTCCAGTGAGGAGTCGACAGGTTTTGTTTAGTGCTGTTGAGATACTTTAGTGCAGTGGTAGTAGCTGAGCCATAGACAATTAGACAATAGTCTATGATTGAGATGATGGAGCTTTGAACAGCAATCCTCAAGGCAGCTTGGTTGAAAAATTGACGGTTCCGGTACAAAATTCCAATGCGTTGGTGCACTGTTTTTGCAGTGTTATCGATATGGGCTGCAAAAGTAAGACATTCATCAAAAGTGATACCAAGGTATTTGAAGGTGTTCACTTGTTCTAGCGTATTTCCAAGAGAAGTTTTTATGACGAGTGAAGTATGCCTATTTCTGTTTTGATGACTGGCGAAAAGCATGACTTTTGTTTTTTTTTTTTGATTTAGGACCAGTTTGTGCTCAAGGAACCACTTTTCAACACATGAGAAAACAAGCTGCAAGCTCTGTCGTAGTAGATTTGGATCCTTATGGGAGAAGAGAATTACAGCGTCATCAGCATAGAGTATTAATTTTTCAGGGCAGGATTTGGGAAGCAAGTTTAGAAATAGGCTGAAGAGGAGAGGACCTATAATTGAGCCCTGGGGGACACCACAGAGGACCAGTTTGGAGTCAGAGAGAACCTCAGAGATTTTTACTGTTTGAGAACGTTGTGCCAGGTAACTTTTTACCCAGGCTCCAGGTCCCTCGGCTAGCCCAATGTTGAGCAGAAGAGAGATTAGAAGGCTATGGTGAATAGTGTTAAAGGCCTTTGTGAGGTCTATGAAACAGCTCCGGTTAAATAACCCTTATCCAAGGCTTTGTGAGTTTCACTAGAGAAATCAAGTAGGGCCATCGATGTACTGTGTCTTTCCTAAATCTGTGTTGCTGAATGCAGAGTAGATTGTACTTTTGCAGGTAGTCTGATAGTTGATCCACCATGATCCGTTCAAGAGCTTTGGAGAGGGGTGGAAGTATAGATATGGGCCAATAGTTCCCTTGTGTGGATTTGTCACCCCCTTTATGCACTGGTGTGACTATAGCAGCCTTCCATGTGTTGGGTAATTGACTTTGGCACAGGGAGAGGTTGAGAATTTTGGTGAGGGGGTGGATCACTTATTCCAAGGTCAGGGACAGAAGTTTTAGATCAATGGTGTCACTACTATTTCTAGATTTAGAGCAGGCCTTTTTTATGTATCCGTAGGCTTTATATGTCTTAACTATTTTAAAGTGAAATAGTGGTTTGTCTGGCGAGGTGGTTTGGGATATGAGTTTTGGAACTGACAAGTCCTGGAAGAAGTCTGGTGAGAGGACACCACTGAGGTCAGTGAAGGTTTTATTTAGGGCATCGGCCATAGTCTTAGGGTCACGGGTAGTGGAGCCATCAATGTTCATTGCCGTGGGAGAGATTTAGACTGTTTGCCCATAATATTATGTATATTGTCCCAGAAGGATCTCCCATCACCCCAGGTGGTTTCTAGAGCATTCTTGAAATAGGAGCTCTTCATTTGCCTGATTTGTGAAGTGCATAGGTTGGGCGCCTGTTTATAGTTAAGTGAGTCTGTTATGGAGCCTGTGGCCCTGGCTATAGCCCAAAGATGGTCACGTGCTTTAAGCTGAGCCAGTAGTTTGGCTGTTAGCCAGGGATTAGAGACGGCTTTGATTTTACGTCTTTTGAAAGGTGCATAGGTGTCACAGGCAGTGTTGAAAGTTTTAATGAAGAAGTCTAGGGCAGCGTCCACATCCAGCGTATTGTGATATGGGGACCAGTCTTGTTGTAGGAGACAGGTCTTTAGCTTAGCAAGGTTTCTGCAGTAGCATTTGACTTAGGATGGTTTTAGGAGGTGGTTTGTGGAATTTATTTGTCCAGATGCAGATCACAGGGGAGTGGTCACTGAGGGAGTTAGAGAGATGGTGGTGTTTTCTATCCGGTCAGGGTGATTAGTAAGAATCCAGTTAATGAGTGCTGGTTCCAGTCCTGTAGTTTTTCTAGTAGGGAGTTGACCATCTGTGTTAGGTTGGTTGCTAGGCTAGTATCCCTGCTGGGTCCAATATCTGAGGCAAGCCAATTTATATTGAAATCACCGAGAAGGAGAGCTCAGAGTCAGGAGGTTGTAATCTTGTAAATTCAAGGATAGACTGGAATGGATAGAATGGGAGTATCTCTTTGGAGTCCTTAGCCAGAGTGGATCCACCACTTTTTCCTGCATATTTTATTTATTTAAACATTTGATAACCAGGAAAAGCACACTGAGCTGAAGCTCGTTTCCAGGTGCGACGCTGGGGTAAGGGGGAAGGGAGTTACAAACAGTATATATACATACATAGAATAGATACATGAAAATATTACATACAATCACAATTTTGTGCAGATGAGTTATGTACATTCAGTTGCTTATATACAGTTATTTACAATTAGTTAGATGAATACAATAATATACAGTACAGAGGTTTTGAAGTTTAAACCTTGTTCTTTGGCTAAAGGCAGACTAGTTGCAATTATAGGTAGGGAAGGGGAGTTGATGAAGTTGAGATTTAATGGAGTTGTGCAAAGGTGAGTTTCTGAGGGGCTGGGGAAGTTGGTTCCATAGGTAGGGGAAATGATAGGAGAAGGCAGATTTGCCAGCTGATGAGGATGGTTTGGGATGGGAGCAGGAGTGGGAGTCCTTAGAGCACAGCGAGTAAGAAGAAAAGGCTGCAGGGTTCGTTTCTTGGCCAGACAGGTCGAACCAAAATTTAGAAATAAAAAGAAACAGAGTGGCAAAATGGTGATGGGAGAGGAGCACTAAACTGAGGGAGAAAAGAGCATGTAGTGGTGTGTTCTGAATGGAGAATTTGTTGCAAAATGGCAAAAGCATGGAATAAGGAGTCCAGTCTGGATAGCAAGGTGGAGGGGGTGGTGTTGTACACAGTGTCCGGCATAATCAAAGATGGGAGTGATCATTTTGTTAGCAGTGTGCATCTAACAGGTAATGGGAGGGAGTCATGTTTTCTGTAAGAACAAGCTTCAGGTGGAGATTCAAAGTGATGGCATCTATGTGGGTTGAGTAGTTTAGCAGGATCTAGCCATACTTCCAGGTATTTATAGGAAAAGTCAGTGTTTAGTGTGTTTCCATCCAGGGTGATGATTACAAGGGGGATGACTGCCAGTTTTTGGGCTGATCTGAAGATTATTGAAACAGTGTTGGAGGCATTTATTTTGAGATTGTTTGCATGAAACCAAGATTGCATATTGTTGTGCTTGTGTTGTAGTAGAGAATAGCCATCACTAAGAACAGGGCCAGATACAAAAAGTATAGTGTCATCTGCATGCATATGTATATGGACCTTGTGCAGACTTTGAGGAGATTGTTGATGAAAAAGGAGAATAAGATCATGTGTAGGGTTGACCCTTCGAGAACACTAGTGAGGATGGGGAGAGGGGGGCCGTGGAGTTTGTGATCCTGACTGACTGTTGCCTATTTTTGAGGTAGAATTCGAACCACTGTACTGTACTAATGAATTGTGTTGAATTGTGTTGAAATGCTGTATAGTCTCCCACAGCAAAGATGTTAACTAATAGTGCTCTGTCCCTTCCCCCTTGCATAAGGTACAAGGCACCCATCAGGGATGCCGCCTGTCACCGTTATTGTTTCTGTTAGAGATAGAGCCCCGTACAGCTGCTTTGAGGGAACATCCCAGAATCAGAGATATACTTAATCCACATAGATGCCATCACTTTGAAGCTTCGTCTAAAGCTTGGTCTTCTTACAGAAACTGTGACTCTCTCCACTACCTGTTAAATGCACACTGCTAACAAAAATGATCACTCCCATTTTGATTACACAGACATTGTGTACATCACTGCCCCTCCACTTCACTATCCAGGCTGGACTCCTTATTCCACACTTTTTGCCATTTTGCAACAAATTCTCCTTTCAGAACACACCACTACATGCTCCGTCCTCCATCAGGTTAGCACTCCCGTCGCCGTATACAGGTCGGGCCTTCTTAATACAAATCTCTTTTCTATGCATAATGTCCGAAGTACCTGCACTCCTGTGAACAACTTCAGCATATAGCGCACTCACAACTTCATGGCAACATTTGCTCTTTATTTTAAGTACTCTCCGGTGAGTGTGCGCAGACCTCTCCACCACCACAATGCCCTGGTGCTACAGGGAGGTATCCCTTCATCAAGGGGGGTGGATAAGAGGGAAAAGCAGCTTGTTTAAATACATATAGGCCCTTATAAAACCAGGTGACAAAAGTGTTCTCATTACCACAATTAAAGGTACAGGCAGATTAAAAAAAGAATCAAATATATACGAAACATTGAATCCATACATGGTTTACTAGAGGTATTTTCTTCTAAATATATAGTTACATAATTTAATGGGCTAATGGCAGAAGCCATGAACATGTACAATAAAGAGGGAAATTGAGGTGAAAGAATAGTAGTCTTGTCTGCGATCTTGCCAAAATCCCAGCGATCAGCAGTGTGCCAAGATAGCTATAGGGTTCTTCTGAGAACCAAAGTCCAGGTGAAAACTGAAGTCTGGAGAAAAACAGAAAATATTTTAACTATTAGTGGAATTTTTCATCAAAAACAACAAATACGTATAAAGTACACAGGCTCCCTTTTAGCTAGATACACCTATACAATTCTGGGATTGTTTTCAAATTTAATTTAATAACCTTTTAAATGTTGTATCTAAAAGGGACCTTTAATCAAATAACAAATCATTCTGCACTTTCCCTAATTTTATTTTGGTTTTTAAGCAATATTTGCAAAATTAGGGGAACCATTGAGAAACATTATTTTTACACCTATATGGTAAATAAGACTGAATTCTACTTTTCAACATTTACATAGGCTACATGACCAAAGAACTACCTCAGATCAATGCTACAAAGTGCCTTTTCTATGCAGATCACCTGCTGATCTTACTCAGCGATGACCCTAAAGTCATTAATCCACTATGTCAAACCTTAGACCACTTTACTAGTACTATATTTCCAGGCTTAAAGCAAACTACAGCAAATCAGAGGTACTTCCAATTAATAAGCAGTACTCAGCACACGTTTCACAAATCAGCTGGAAATGGGCTAGTTTCAGTATTACATATTTGGGTATTCACATTACACCCTCCATGGCAGACACTTGCAAAGCTAACTTCTCGCCTCTGCTGACTAGCCTCATGACAGACGTTAACAGATGGTAGACTCCACATTTCTCTTTGACAGGAAAAAGTGCAGCCATAAAGATGATGTTAGCATTGAGGGTACTTTATTTACTTGCTCAACTCCCCCTCTATATATCTGAAAAATGTTTTTTCCTCATTAGCAACCTCACAGGGCATTTTCTGTGGGACAGGAAACCTTGTGCCTCCGTAGGCCCAATGTAAGGAAACACTGGAAGAACAGTGGGTGGGGCCTGCCTAATTTTGCAAATTGCCACATAGCATTTACCACAGCTCAAATGCTACAATGGTGTCTGGATAAAGAGGTCATGCCACCCAATGGACAGCCATTGAAGGATACCTAGTGGGTGCCAAGATGCCGTGGTTTATCCTGTACTCTAAATCTCCCTCTGGCATCTCTCAACTTCTGGTTATATCACTCTCCCTCCATTATTGGTGGAAAGTAAGTAAAGTTACTCACCTCAATAACATGCCTATGAGTGTTGTTCTTCTGTGGGACAACCATCTCTTCACTGTTGACCCCAAACCCCTATGCTGGTCTACATGATGGAAGATGGGCATTAAAATGGTGCAGGACACGTGAATACCCAGTTGGCTGATTCTCAAAACATTCCAGGACTTGACCCAGGAGTTTAGATTGCTTCCATCATACTTCTGGCACTATCTCCAGCTCTGAGCAGCTGTTACCCCACACATGCAACATAAGATCCCCCAAGATCAGGGTCCCCTGAAGCAATATTTATCCAATGGCTCAGGACAAAAAATGGAAGGGCGAGTTTATTTATCAACATCTGAGGGATGCAAGCCTGTTCCTCACTCACCATAGCAAAAGCATTTGGAAAAGGAGCTGGGCAGAACTATAATTGACCAAGACTAGAAGAGCTGCTGGGCTAGTACTCATGGCTTGTAGAGATACCAAGGCACAGCTCATCCAACTCAAAATAGTGCATTACTGGTACAGGACCCTCCCTATATCTGTACCAACAAGAATTAATCCTGTTTGACTGGTGCTGGAGATACAACCATGACACTGGGTCCCTCTTTCTTATCGTATGGTCATGCTGTATGATCCAGCCTTTTTCAGATAGTGTCATTCAATTCTTCCAACCCCTCATATCTAAGGATATCACCATTGATGCATTGTTTACTGTCCTAGGACTCTCTTACCCGCACACACTGGCATAACCCAGAGCATCCCTTGGGGTATAATGGTGACTATTGCAGCTAAAAGGCTCATTCTAAGAAGGTAGAGGACCCTTAATGTACCATCCTTCAATGAGTGGTTGCAAACTATTAGCCAGCTGAATACGTTAGAACACCTTTCTCACCTTCACATTGGTAAGATGCAGCAGTTTCAAAGTAACTGGGCCCCTTTCCTGCAACTCAGAAATGCAATATAACAAATACAATGTGTACGTATGTGCTTGTAATACAGTATGTGATTCCTTTTTCCTCTCCCTCCCCATTCCATCATGTTCTATAGTTAGATAACAGTTATGTATTTATGCATTCAGAATCCAGATTACTAGACTGTATTAAAATTCTTGTCAATAGCACTCATTTGTACTTTGGATATGCACTCGAAAGTTTTTCTTTTCCTGTTTTTCTCTATTGTGTTTGTATTGTTGTAGTGTCTGAAATAAGCTCAATAAACAGTTTAACATTAAAAATAGAAAATGGACCTGTGTTCACATCCACCCTGTTCCTGCTTCTCTCTGGTGGCCTGTCATCCCCTCCCTCCACCATAAAGACTGAGCAGAAGAACCTGTTTATGATGTCAGCTTTTTCATGGTCCTCTTATGTACAGTCACCCCTGTACCTCTGTCCAGGTTTTGTATTGACAATCCTGTGGAATAATTTGGTGGTAACACTTTATTTGCATTTGTAAGGAGTTTGTTTAGAAATACTGTTTGATTCATAATAAAGTGACAGTTTATTGGTGCTTATGTCCAATGGCTATCTTCCCTCTGTGACTTGCAAGGTACTGTAAGCTAGAATCTCCTGCATTTAGTACTATAATCAAACATGTAAACAGTAAGATAGAGTAACTATGACATTAAACTGGAATTACACTTAGCTGATACCTGCCCTATGGTGGTGCCTAATTATGCAATTGTGATAACACAGACCCTGGAGATGAATGCACTGCTCTGCTATGACTTGTCATATTGTCTCCTACCTATCTACTTGAGTGATGTTTTTCTGTTTGTATTAAATGAAGCATTTGGCTGACGGATAATGCTATGTATGGTTTGCTGTCCAAACAAGCAAGCATAAGTCAGTGCCAAACATGTTTGCTTTCATGCTGTTACAAGTTAGAACAACAGTATCTTGAGGCTACAATGAGGCCTTTCTTACCCCTATGAGCCATTGTTTCATGGACTTTGGGTTTTACTGGTCAAAGGAGTATAGGCCCCCATTATCAGAGCTGGCCATGTGCGGTCTGTGGCCATTTGTGCACAGCCTACCTGGGGACAATATTCAGACAATTATCTCACTGCAACTGGATCATGCCAACTGTCTAAATATGGACCATGTCACTACAGTGCATAGTAACTTTGCACTATGCTGACACAGGTCCAGACTGAATATAGCTGACAGGAGTGCAATGGAGGTATCACAGATCAAATGGGATAGCGGCAGGGCTCCTGTGGACCATATTTAGTCCTAACATACTAATGACCCTTTTAGCATGGAAGGCACTATGGCTCATTTGCATGCCCATTATGTGCCCATTAACATGTGGGCAATGCACTCCCCCCACTCTGTAGCCTTCTTACATATTCCTTGTGGTCTAGTGGTCCCCCCCCACTTGCCTGTCCTGTAGCTGTCTCAAATATTCCTGGTGGTGCATTGGTTCCTGTATCCCCTGATTGAGTCTTCTGTAGCAGTCTTGAATATTCCTGGTGGTGCATTGGTTCCTGTATCCCTGATTGAGTCTTCTGTAGCAGTCTTGAATATTCCTGGTGGTGCATTGGTTCCTGTATCCCTGATTGAGTCTTCTGTAGCAGTCTTGAATATTCCTGGTGGTATTGGTTCCTGTATCCCTGATTGACTCTTCTGTAGCAGTCTTGAATATTCCTGGTAGTCTAGTGGTCTTCACCCTTGATCACCTGTCCTGTAGCTGTCTAGAATATTCCTGGTGGTATAGTCATTCCTGCACCCCAAATCAATCATCCTGTAGCTATCTTGAATATTCCTAGTAGTCTTGTGGTCCCCCCTTCAAAGGGGCATCTGATCCTCTGTTAACCCACTTGCTCAGGACCCTCCTCCACACAACTCCCCTTCCCGCTCATGTCACCTAAGTCAAAGTACGGCAATAGTAACAGTGACAGTGACCTACTCAGCCCTCTGCTTACCACTTTGGCAGGCCACTGTTTGGTTGCCACTGAGCGATAATGAGTACAGTAGACACAAGTGTTTGTGCAATACCTTCAATTGCTCTTAGACCATCAGATTGAAACCAGTTGAGGTGGTGAGCAGAGGGCTGTGACAATCATCACTATTGCTGCAGTTTGCATTATGTGACCAGGGCCAGGGGGGTGCCTGAGAGGGTGAGTCGGGAGGGGGTCTGATGCCCTTATGGGGGGAACCACTAGATCACCAGGAATATACCAGACAGTTACAAGACAGGTAATCTGGATGCTTTTACAATGTATTTTCCCAGGACAGATCAGCTTACATGCAACATTTGCTTTTCAGTGGGGTTCTGCTATAGGGTCCTGCTTTTACAGTTTCATAATATATATTTATACAGGATAGCCCAAGTGAGTTGTGATATCTTGTTTGCAATGGGGTTCTGTTTGACCCAGTTTTTACACTGTATTTACCCAGGATAATACAGTGGAGATGCAAGATCCTTTTTTCAGTGGGGTCCTCTTTTTACCCATTTTATAATGCATTTATCCAGGATAGCCCAAGTGAGAGGCAATTTCTCATACTCCATGGGTCCAGCTTTTACTATGTATTTTTCAATGATAGAGCAGAATAGTGGATTTATTTAATTAACTTATTTAATGTGGCAAAGCACTAGTGCATGTTTAAATGTCTTCTCCATGAAGGATTAGTAACATAATAACCTGGCAGCGATAACTTTGTTCTCTTCTTGAAGTTGGTACTTTTTGTTAATGTGAAAGATAAATATGAAGTCTGGGTAATGTCCTGCAGAGATTCTCTGACCCAGCAAACAGCTAGCTGTACCTGTGTGGCTGGAGGTGCAGCTGGTACGGGGAGCAGTTGACTAGTCACACCATATGAGCCTATGAGGGATTAATTCTCAGAGGCTGGGAGTCAGGAGTTGGGAGTTGGCCAGGACCAAGTGAATTAGATGGTCGGGGCCAACAAAACAATATGAATTAATAGCCAGCCTGTCTTTCTCATAAAAGGAGCAGTGAGGTAAATGTGCTGTTTTGTATTATTAATTTTGTTTGTATTGAATGGTCCTATCTGATGGTGAAGGGCTGGACTGGGCTGCGTTCAGTGACTTGAGTGATCTCTCTTTCCCCCATGCTTGCCCATTGCTGCCAGCCTCCCATCGCCCTGCTGTGAGTGAGCATGAAACCCATGAAGTAAAGTCCACATGCATCTGGTGGTGGCTGGCAATTCTTCAGCACTAAAGACTGTGCTATATTCAAATGAGGCATTAGGTTGTGTGTTTTTCGGCTCTGGTGTCTGGGATGACTTCTGAGTGAGTGTTTAGGGTGGGACAAGCCTACCACTGGCATTGCCCCTGCTCTTGCCATGTGACTGGGCTGTGTACATGCCACCAGATGTGCTTGGCGTTAGGTCATCATCTGTTATCATCATACTGTACAAGACAGTGAGAAGGGCACACAAAACACCAGCCTGGAGATGCACGTGTTCTATCACACAGCAGACACATATACAGACCATCCATGCCAGGAAATGGAACTGATACACAGGACCCACTGGAGGGTCCCTCAAAGCCCGACATTGGCACAGGATGTATACCAGGTCATGAATGCTTTATCTGCATGTACCCTGAACTGAGATGGTTGGAGTAGGGAGGATAAGGCTCAGCAGGGACAGCTGAATGAAATACAGGGCATATACAGTGACATCACAGCCCATAGACTTGACATGCATCAAGGGTTCTGCAACCAGTGTGAGACCTCAGACAATGGCACAACAATAATTAGTTAAACGTTATGCCCACGGAGCACAGATTGGACCCTCTTCTATATTGGACCCCTAGTAGGCCACACTATTAACTAGCATATTGGCTATCCATAAGACTCTCAACCTTGTACCCCATGTTCATACTAAAAATGTGTAGTGAATTATAAGTGTTTCCATTAATTTACCACTGGAATTATAGCTTTTACCTCAACCCCTGTTTTCCTCCCTTATGCTGTTTCTCCATTTTTTCAAAAAAACCTTCCCCCTCCTGGTTGTTTTTATGAGTCTGGCAAAACTTTAAATAACTGAATTTTCCCTTGGTACATCCTTACTATTATCTCAGCCAAACTTCCTCTGGTTTCTCCTCTCTTTTCATAAAGTTCCCTCCCTTCTCTTCCTCAGAACATACTGTTAAAACTCTCTCTCTCTCTCTCTCTCAAGTTCATTCCTTTGATCTTCACCTAATTCATTCATTTTTATACCCCTTTTAGTTTATTTCTTTCCCTTCCCTCTTTTCTGGAATACTTTTTTTTTTTTTTGGTAGAAAACACTAACAAATTATCTTAAAAAAGATTTTATATATATATATATATATAAAACTCATTATGGAGTGACATTTTGTTGCGAGACTTGACCTTCATTTACTTAGCAAATACAAAGTTTATATAGCTTCACTATAAATTAGCCTTTCATAAGGCTTTTATACCCCTTTATAAATGAATTTGCATACAGTATGCACATTAATTATGAAGTGACCTTTTGCAGCAAAAATTTGACCTCCGATTTGCCCAGGGAAACTTCAGGCCATTTTATTTTATAACAAATACTTGATTAAGTATAATTATATTTACTCAGTACCTTTTTATGAAGATTTGTATATATCAGACAATTTATTATTGCATGAGGTTTTGCAGTAAAATTTGACCTCCCACATATTTTTTGAACTTTAAAGTATTTTCAGTCTTTTTGGGGATCTTATTAATGTTTATAATAGTAATAATGTTCTTTTAAACTAGTTGTGAAGTAGGAAAGATTTAAAGGAGGATAATTTATCCAGAAAATCCTGATGGACTCAAGCTATCTTAATAAGTTAAAACATAAACTAGAAATAAAAGAGTTCTACTAATACAATGTTGTGTCATTTGGAGATAAGCTTGATAAAATGTTTTAATTTTTTTATGTTTCATTTTTTTCACTGTGCGCAGTGTTTGTATCATGTAGGAAGCACTGTTCCTTTAATTGTTCAATTAACTTTGTATAACTTCTTTGTGAACTCCTTAGATCCGCTCCTAAGGAAGACCTGCTTGAGGGTTGAAGCACAAGGCTAGATCTCACTAGGCACCTGCTGGAACAATAAAATCGCACTTGCTTTTGTATGAGAAAGTATGTAATGAGCCTTTCTTGAACTGGCCAAACAAGTTGTTTGTTTGTTGTTATAGGTATAGATGTACTGTTAATGGTTGAACCACAGGAGGACACTGGGCTGGATTCAAAAATCCCAGTGGTACTGCTATACCTAATGGCAGAAGTAATGCTGCCTGCCTACCATGATATACAGTACTCTGTGCCATGATAGTAGCAGGCAGCACTAGCTTGACTGTACATATGATGGTTAATAATAATAATAAACTTTATTTTTTAAGCACCTTTCAAAATATCAAGGTGTTTTACAATAATAAAAACTTAATTTCATAAAACAACAAACACAGTAGTAAATAACACAACAGATCCAGACACCAATGAGTTAATAGATTAATAGGTTCATAAATATTCATGAACCTGTCTTACTGTCTGTGCAGGTCCCCATCTGATAATGTTCCCCAGTAAGGCACCACATATTGCTAGGGTGGTAGAGGGACTATGAATCACTGCAGCAGCACTATATCCACCAGTACATGGATGTTACAGGGAAGGTAATATGCTGTAGAACAGGTTATATTTGCTGTAAAATAATTACAGCTATATTTGCTCAAGTGATAAGTACATGAAAATAAAATTGTGCTTATTAACTAACACTGTACGTTTTCAAAAGGTGTGAATTAGGTGCTACATGCAGAGCATGAAATTAAATTAACACAACTGTGGCTGATTAAAACTGCAATAAATATAACTTGCACGAGAATGAATAGTTCTACAGTAACTGTTCACCTGTTACCATTTCCTGTTGCCGCAGATCACTGTGTACTGGCACTGCAATGCCCTGTGCTTTTGGATGTGTTTGTGGGGTACTGAGGGAGTGTATCTACTCACTACCCCAGTTACTCGGTTGTGCACTGCCCCACAGTGGAACGCAAGGGTGTGAGAGTGGTCATCTGTTTTAGATCTGAGCTTGGCTTTTCCTTGCACTCAGTGGGAAAGCTAGATTCATTTGAATGCGTGGTCGTACATGGTGGTCTGGGCGCAGGTTGTAGGATCCTTCTGATTTTCCACCTTCCCTGGGGTGGCAAGTGAATTCCTACAGGAGGTAGCCAACTTCATCATCAGTGAGACATTGAAGTCATCCCAGTGTTTAGTCCTGGGAGACTTCAATGTCTGGGCTGATGACGAATCCTCTAGACTGGGTTACAACCTCCTCCAGATTATGTCTTCTCTGGGCCTGTTGCAAGCAGTTTCTTCTGTGACTCACCAGGGCGGTCACATGCTGGACCTGGTTTTCTCACTGGAGATTGAGGTTTCTAACCTCAAGACTGATTGGTCGTTTGGTCTGATCACTGCAGGTGGAGTTCTGAGTCAGGGCCTCCTGAGCCCTCCCCTGCTGAGATGGTCAGCTACTGCCCTTGAGAGATTTGACCCTGGAGGGATTCTTGGCAGCAGCTGATCTATCTAGTGTGGGTAGTGCATTAGTAGGGGTTTGGGTGAGGTGGTTGCCACCTATAATAGGGTGATGGCTGCAGCACTGACTGTCTCGCACCAGCCCATGTATGACCCAAATCCTCTCACTTGAGGTCCCCCTGGTTTGATGGAGAGCTCAAGGTGATGAAGATTATGGGTTGGAGGTTTGAGCGCTGTTGGTGGAGGTCTGGCTTGGGGGAAAATAGACTGTCCCTGTGTACCCATTATGATGAGTATCAGGGGGCAATCACCTACAAGAAGGCAGAGATTCCTGTCCAGGGAGATTGCTGCTGGGAAGAATTGACCAACTGTGCTTTCCCGGACTGTGGATAGGCTCTTAAATCCAGCATATCTTCAGCAGAAAAATACTTTTTCAGATGCCCTTTGTGAAGAGTTTGCTTGATTCTTCTTGGACAGGGTATCCACCATCCAGCATGGAGTCCTGCCAGTGAGACTTACTAAGGCCAACACTGGTCACCTCAGGTGACCAGACAGCACTCAGCCTAGTTGAGGGGAGTTTAAGCCAGTGGAGGTGTCAGAGGTCATTGGGGTTGTGTCCAAGTTGAAGTGGATTTATTGTAAACTGGACCCAGTGCCGACTCATTTCTTAATGAGATGTGTCGACACTGTTGGCCCAGTGTTCGCCTTGATTGTCTGGAGTTCTTTATCAGAGGCGGTCTTCCCCGATGCCTTGAAAGAGGCACTGGTACATCCCATCCTGAAAAAGTCATCTTTAGACCCTGACATCAAGGCGAATTACTGTCTGATCTCCAACCTCCAATTTTTAGGGAAGGTTGTAGAGAAGGTTGTTGTGCTTCAGCTGGAGGGCACCTCATGAACTTTGATCTCTATAAGCCATTCCAGTCTGGGTTTCATGAAGCATAGTACATTAACCACACTTGTTCAGGTGCATAATCACCTCCTCAGAGCTAGAGATCGGGGAGGGACAACTCGTTCTCCTCGATTTCTCTTCAGCCTTCGACACGGTAGACCATTGTATGTTGCTTGATCACCTGAGGGAATTTTGTGGACTCACTGGCTCTGTCATCTACTGGTTTGAGTCCTATCTCATGAATAGGAGACAACAGGTAGTGAAGGGGAATTTCTCCTCCTCCCCTAGCCTCCTGACGTGTGGAGTACCTCAGGATTTAGTCTTGTCACCAGTGTAATTTGCCGTGTATATGCTGCCCCTGGGAGAGTTCATTAGGAAGTACAGCTTGGGTTTTCATTGCTATGCTGATGATATCCATCTGTATTTTTCCTTTGCACCTGGCACATCTAGTGCAGTGGAAGTACTAAACAACTGCCTTGCTAAGACCAATGACTGGATGTCCTCCAGATGGCCGTGACTGAACCCCAACAAGATGGAGGTACTGGTGGTGAATCAAACACAGTGTGGAACAGGATGGCCTCTGGTGTGGAAACCAGTTTGTTTCTGGGATCTGTGCCATTGAAGGCCTCTTCTAGGGTGTGTAACCTAGGTGTGACCTTTGACAGTGAACTGACATCTGAGTCTCAGGTGACATCCGTTGTCCGGACCAGCTTCTACCATCTTAGGAACATCACCAGGGTTAAGCTCCTAGTTCTGCCCATGGAGCTCTCCACCTTGGTGGACACCTTTGTGTCATCGAAGCTTGACCACTGTAATGCACTCTACCTTGGGGTCTCAGGTGGGGAAACTCCACTGGCTGCATCTAGTGCAGAATGCAGCAACCAGGTTGTTGATGGGAAAGTCAAAATACTGCCACATCACCCCATGCTGCGATAACTGCACTGGGGCCAGTAAGGTGGAGGATCCCCTTCAAGGTGGGCTTCCTCACCTTTAAGACTCTACACAGGCTGGGTTCTGGCTATCTATCAGACCTTCTTACACCTGCAATATTGGTCTGCTCCCTCCGATCCTCATCCGGGGCCTTCTGGCGATTCCCAGGATAAGCTTAAAATGGCGGTGACAGAGCATTTAGTGTTGCCAGCCCCATCCTGTGGAATTCACTTCCATCACAGCTATCACAGGAGGACCCTTCAGCTGAAGTTTTCATGGCCCATCTCAAGGCCTTCCTATTTAGTTAGGCCTTCCACACTTAGATCATTAATTTTTAGGGTCCCCCATCTTCATGTCTGATTTTAGCAGTGTCTTGTGTCACACAGGACACTTTATTTTATGCTGATCTTATTTTTATATTTATTTTTAGACTTATTTATTATGTGGATAGTGTATTTTAATGTACACGCCTGAGCCTCCAGGATTGGGTGCTGGAAAACTAAAATTTGCCTTGCCTTTGCCACTGACAGTTATCAGTTTGTTCTCCAGCTGTGTTCCAGCAGAACTAACTGTCTGTGCAAGCTGCACTGCTGTGTGGGCACATTCCAATGTGCTCAGTGATCCTGGGTAATGTTTTGCTGATACTGAAGCTGGCATTGTGAGAGCCAACACAGAGCCCAAGACCAATACCAGGTGCACATGTCCTGCATCAGACTAGGTGTGGCTGACAGTAGAGAGATGGATATGGTTGGAAATACCAGCGATATTTGTTCCCGAATACAGTCAATTATATTTTATATGATTAGTATTACCTATTTAAAATATTTGTAGCAAAACAGTCCATGGCTTATTTTAAATCACAATAAACTAAATGCATATGCTCTCAAACATACAAAAGTGTTCTAGATGGTTAAAAAAAAAAAACACTCTTTTTTATTGTATTTGTCTATTTTGTCACTAGTCTGAATTTGACCAGCGGCCTCCTGACCACAATAACACTCACCCCATCTGTAGTCCTCCATGGCTTACCATCATGGCAGGGATGGAGGGGATCCCCAATTTCCTCAGAAGTCCATCTGGTTTAGGCTGGAGGTTGGGTGGTGTGGGACCCAAGAGATAGAGATTAATGTATGGGCAACCATACACAGCAAGGCTGTGTTTCATTGTGGGTTGAGATGACAGCATAGAACTTTCAAGAGTAAAGCACGAGCTGCATGCTGTCAACTCAATCCCAAGATGGAAACACTTGTCAAGTTGTGTGTGGTTGCCCGTATTTTATTTATATAGTATATGTTTTTACACTGAGTGACAGACCTCCACTGAAGTGAAAACAAAAGCTTGCTATTTCTTTGTTTTGAAAGTTGAAAGATACAACTTTGGGCACTGGGTGGTTAGTAAGTAGCTAAGTGTGGAATAAATGAGAAATGTAAATTTTATGGCCTTTGAACTGTGAGGCAAGACAAGGCAAGGCAAATTTTTTTTTCTGGTGCCCAATTCCAGAGGATCTGGGCCCTTACAATCAAATACAGACAATTAAAACATCATAAAATAACATACAATGAATACTTAAAACACAATAAACTAAGGGTTTAATATAACTAAAGCTTACAGAAAAAAAACAATAATTCTAAAAGGCTGACATGATCAAACTACCAAACTGTCAGTGAATGCCTGGCTTAATGAATAGGTCTTAATGTGGGCTTAAATGCCTCAACTGAAGGACCTCCCTTATGAATAGAGGCAGCGATTCCACAGGATGGGGCCAGTGACATTAAAAGCTCTGTTGCCGGCAGTTTTCAACCTTGTCCTGGGAATAGCAAGGCGGCCCTAGAGGAGGATCAAAGGAGTGGACCGGGCAGCAGGTGTTAGAAGATTCAACAGGTAGACAGGGCCCACCCATGTAGGGCCTTAAAGGTGAGCAAGTCCACCTTGAAGAGCACCATCCATCAAACAGGCAGCCAGTGCAGTTCACGCCGCACCGGGGTGACATGACAGTATTTAGGCTGTCCCGTCAGCAGTCTGGCAGCTGCATTCTGCACTAGCTGCAGTTGATGGAGGGTACTCCCCAAGACCCTGAGGTAGAGCACATTACAGTAATCAAGCCTAGATGTCATGAAAGCATGTACCAAGGTGGGGAGGTCCAGGGATGGAACCAGGTGATTGATCCTAACAATATTCCTAAGATGGAAAAAACTTGATCGGACAATGGATGACACCTGATATTCAAATGTCAACCCGCTGTTGAGGAAAACGCCAATATCACGCACCCTGGAGGAGGCCTTCAATGGGACAGACCCAAGAACTAATCCCGTATCTGCCCCAGAGGCCATCCTATCATGCCTCCTGTTCGACTCTTCCACCAGTACCTCCATCTTATATGTGTTCAGTCTCAATCAGCTAGAGGCCATCCAGTCATTAATCTCAGTCAGGGAGTTGTTAAGTACTTCTGCCACATTGGATGTCCTGGGGCAAAGGATAGATACAGCTGGGTATTATCGGCATAACAATGAAACTCCAAGCTGTACTTCCTAATGATCCCACCAAGGGGTAGCATATACAAGGCAAATAGCATTGGTGACCAGACTGAACCCTGAGGTACTCCACAAGACAGAAGGCTAGGGGAGGAGGAGAAATTTCCCATCATCACCCTTTGCCTCCTGTTTGTGAGATAGGACTCGAACCAGCAGATGATAGTGCCGGTGAGTCCACAAAATTCCATAAGGTGGTCGAGCAACACACAATGGTCCACTGTGTCAAAAGCTGAGGACAGATCGAGGAGAATGAGAACTGTCCCCTCTCCTTGGTCTCTTGCCCTGGGAGATCATTATGCACCTGAACTAATGCAGTTTCCATACAATGTCTGGCAGGAAATCCAGACTGGAGCAGCTCATAGATAACAAATGCCACAAGATGTTCTCCCAGCTGATGCCCCACAATCTTCTCAACAACCTTTCCCAGAAATAGCAGGTTGGAGACAGGTCGGTAATTCACCTTGATGTCAGGGTCTAACGATGGTTTCTTCAGGAGGGGTCTCACCAGTGCCTCCATCAAGTCATCTGGGAAGACCCCCTCCAACAAAGAGCACCGGACAATCAAGGCGAACATCGGGCCAACAATGTCAACACATCCCATTAAGAAACGAGTCAGCACTGGGTCCAGTTCACAATATGTGTGCTTCAGCCTCAAGGCCACCTCAGTGATATCGGCCACCTCCACTGGTTTAAACTCCCCCCAACCAGGCGGAGTGCTACGTAGACAATCCAGGTGACCACTGTCAGCCGTACTATGGCACACTGGTGGAATTTCCTGCCTGATTGCAGACACCCTGTCTGAGAAGTACCGAGCAAACTCATTGCACAAAGCCTCAGAAAATGCTTTTTTTTGGTTGTAGACAGGCAGGATGTAACAGTCTGTCCATGGTCAAAAACAGCAGAGCTGGTCAGTTCTTCCTGGCAACAAACTCCCTGGACAGGAACACAGCCTTCATATGCTTGACTGCCCCTGGTACACACTGTAGTGTGTATGCAGGGCCAGTTTTTCCACTTCCAGCCCAGTCCTCCACCAGCAGCGCTCCAGCCTCTGACCCTTGATCTTCAATGCTTTGTGCTCCCCATCAAACCACGGGGGCCTCAAATGAGAAGATCTAGGTCATATTCAGACCAGTGCAAGGGAGTAAGTGCCCCAGCCATCGGCCCCATTATAGGTGACTTGCGCTTCACCCACTCCCCCCCCCCGCATGCACTGCCCACACTAGATAGATCCACTACCGCCTGAAAGCCCTCCGGGGTCAAACCCCTCAAAGGGTAGTAGCTTACCATCTCTGCAGGGGGAGAGATCTTGGTGGGGGTCATGAGCATGAACTCCACCATGCAATGATCGGCCCAAACTACCCTGTCAGTCTTGAGGTTGTCAGTCTCAAGCCCCAGTGAGAAGACCATGTCCAAGATGTGACCACCGTGGTAAGTCACGATAGAACTGCTTGTGACAGTCCCAGAGATGTCATCATCTGGAGGAAGTGTGCAGCACAACTGTTCAGAATGTGCACAGCAACACTTTGGAATGCACACAATGGTTCAGAATGTGAGCAACTAGAATTTTGAGCAGACTGATTTTTATACAGAACAAAAGCTAACCATATATTATTACTGTATTATCTTCCTGTTGGTGGTAGACTCTTTGTCTGCTGTAAGTTCCATGCTACCCTCCCACTTCATTGGCAGTGGTACCATGCACAGCCCACTCTGGCTTCATTCCTATTCAGTGGAGATGTACTGCGATGTGCCCTTATGGGAAAGCTGATTCCCTTGCTCACATTGAATTGTCACTGTGGCAGCAGGCTACATCAGCATCCTTCCCTGGGCTGGGCTGGATTTCAAGTGGCAGTGCTATGTGCTACACCAAGCTTTGGCCTCCTGAACGTCTGAGCCTGAGTCACAACGAGCTACCCATCGTAGGGATGAGCGAAAAACAAAGTTGACATCTGAGGACCCACCAACAATTTATAATTACTAGTCTGATGATGGGAAGGGTCAAAGTTTCCACTGTCCCTTCAGTGCTTTGAAACTTCAGTGACAAGAACACTGTTTTTTTTTTAATTAGAATCACATGGTACAGCAAACTATGCTCTATGCAAGGCACATGGGTTACAGAAGCAAATCAGCGATGCTGAAGATTGTGATAGCCACACACTGCACATGTCTCTGTGACATTTCTAGTTCAAAATTGGCAGAGGATATCTGTGGGAAGCTCTTTGCACTTCATCCAAAAGCATTTGCTGTTCTTCGAAAAGATTCAGAGAATCCTTCATTATTATTATTATAGCTAGTTTGTGACTGGATCTGAATAGCTATCTGTAGACTGTGTGCAGCACAGTTTACTGTTGCACAGAGCTAACCTAGGAGGGTTGGGGGGAGGTATTTTTACAACTTTGTTAGTGCAGCTACTTTACACTGGGGTGTCATACAGATGAGGCACACTGATGAGTCCTGGTAGGACGAAACACGTGTCTGTGTCTTCTGCTGGCACCCTTTGCAAACTGTGTGAGAGACCTTCTGGCACCATGCATTTTTGCTTAAAGTTGAACCAGCATAATGTTCTGTGGTGATTTACATATACAGTCCATGAGGCTTTGCATTATGGGGGTATGTGTGATTTTGTATTTCTTTGAAACTTGGCTTCCCGGCCAATGCCCTTTGGGGTAACCCTTGCTTCAGTGTTTATGCACTGAGGTTCTTTATATTTTACATTATACTGACTACTTGTCATGAATAAGTGGTGGTCAGTCCATCTGCTTTCTTTTGCAAATATAATTTTTTTGTACTTTTAAATCCAGTCAGTGAAGTGTTTAACCTGGTCCCCTCAACCAGTAGTCTAGGGTGTTATGTATCCCACCTGTCCATGTTACTGTGCACAGCACCAACTGCATGTCATTGTGTACATGCACAATAATGAATTTACACTTTGGGCATCTAGTGAAGCTATTTTATTTGACTTTGAGCAGTCCATCCACTGACCATTCAGTCACTTCCACCCAGTCCACCCATCGATCCATTCCATGTTGCCAGCAGTCTGTGTCTCTGAACAGTCCATAGTAGATAGGTTGCAGGCAGTGCCCATGAGGCACCAGACTACTCTAGCCTATGTGTGGTATGTGTTCATACTGAGTGACAAGTTGCCTCACATTCTGAGTCTGTTTATGGGATTGGTGTGTCAAGTTGTATATCATCAGTCATGTTGAGAATATGAAGAAATGAACTGGAGATACAGGGCAAGGAAATGTGCAGATAAAGGTTCCAATCCACTTCTGTGTATGAGTTCTGCATCTGGCAGCAGCAATACATAATAGACAAATAGAAACACATAATTTGCCAGCAGAAAAGGACTGCTTGGCCCACCCAGTCTGCCCAGATGTTCCTTGTCTAATCTTCTTCTGAAAACCCAATCCAATGTCTGGTGACACTTTCGCCACCCTGCCTCTTTTCCAATATACCCCTATGTTTGTCCCATCCATGCTTGAACCCTCACACCCCCCCCACTGTTTAGCCTCTACCACTTCTGCTGGCAGTCTGCTCCAGGTGTCTACTGCCCTTTCAGTAAAGAAATATTTCCTCACATCTCCCTTGAACTCTTTCCCCCCGTTTCATCATATGTCCAATAGTCCTAGTGCTCTTTCTCATTTGAAAGTGACTCTCCTGCACCTTGTTCACCTCTGTGAGGTACTTATAGGTCTCTATCATGTCATTTTGAAGAAATTACATACCATAGAGACCTTTCTCTAAGAGATAAAACTCTCTAGTCTCTTTTACCAAGATGGCGGTCATGCTGGGCTAGCTATCAACTGCTCTTAACAGCTCTGCAGCATTAATTATTTATTTTACTTTAATTAATTTTTTTTTTTCATTTTAATTTTTTTGTTTTGTTTATTTGTTAATTTGTGTTTTAGTGATAGTGAGTTAGGGTTGAAGAAGTGACGTTTGTAGTGATAGGAGCATTTTTTTCAGGCTTTGCTGGTTGTTTTATATTTTAGCCACATTGTTTCTGTGCCCTGAACAGCTAGCATTTGCAGCTGGGCTTAAAACACAATTTGTTTTATGCTGAGAAGATTTTTTTTCTTTTTATTCTTGACGTTTTGATTTTGGTCCAGATTCAGAGTAAATCTTGAAGTCAACCTATCGACTAGAGTGGAGTTCCGTTCGGGAGTCTTGGAGATTGGTGCAGCTGTGGTTTCCGCCACAGGAGTGGAGCGAGTGGATTGTTTGATCATTCAGGCTGGGTTGCGGGGGAGTTACAATTTTTCCCTGGATTACTGCTTGGACTTAGATCCTGACTGTTGCCACGGTGTGCGCAGTGGCTGTGTTCCCCCAAGGAGCTGGAAATTGGGGGATTCTGGTGCTTGGGCCCCTGCATTTGCTGAGTGGGCCCTGTCTGAACCCGGGGTGGGTTCCTCTGGGGTTTTTGACCGCACAGGAGGCTGGGTCCAGTGTGTCGGAAGACACACATCATGGTGCCTGGTTCTCTTTGTTTTCTTTGGGGGCCAGACTGTAGAGCCTGTCCCTCATTGTGGCCTAGCTGTGGCCTTCTTTCCTGGTGGGCCTCCTTGGGGAATGGTTGGTCAGCATGAGGTAGTGGGTGGTCTATTCAACTAAAGACGGAGCAGAAAGTTTGTTGAAGTCAGAGGATTCCTGCAAATTCAGCTACTTGAACTCGATAAGGACTGCACCAGCTGGCTGGTTTGACTTTTTTGTTTTGCTTATTTACCGAACCTGTTGGGCAGTGAGGGTGCCCTATTACTTATTTGGACATTTTGTGATAATTTCTGTTTACTGTACCCTGACCTAAGTGGGAGATAGGCTGGGGAATCAGTATTCTGTTTCGGTATTTTGTTTTCTGGTGAGGTGAGAGCTCCCAGAAATTATAATCACTTCTTTTGGGGAAAGTTGTGGCTACTCTTTAGTTTGTTACATTTATTTATTTATTTATTTATTAGAATCTCAGATAACACCTTTGAGCTAAAAGCTTGTTTACAAAGGTTCCACATCATAAAGCAATAGACAAGGCACATAGACATTACAAAACAGATGGGATATATACAGCAGGCAAGTACATTATGGTACATACAGATACAGATTCAAGCAAGCAAGTAAAGTTAAAATACATCAGGTAGGAGAGGTCAACTTTATTGCAACAGTACTAGGAGCATACCTAAGGTAGACAAGCAATTTATAGTGGTAGCTATGGTACTACATCTAAATCATCCCATTCCAAGGCAAAAATATGGGACTTCAGAGGAGCTGACTTTGATAAGATGGCCAACAGAGTTAAGCTAGCCCTGGCAAAAAGAAACACAGGTGAGGAGGTACAGGCAAAGTGGGCAAGCATTAAGGATACAATACTTGAAGCAACATCCTATTGTGTTAGACAGAAAGGAAGTGCAAAGAAGAAGGAAACCACTTTGGTTCTCAAATACAGTAGCAGAAAAGTTCAGAGCCAAAAGGCTGGCCTTCAGAAAATATAAGGAACACAGCGGGATGAAGATAGGGGGCATACCAAACTGCCCTAAGGAAGCAGGTAAGGCAGTAAGGCAGGCAAAGTCCCAAACTGAGGAAACACTAGCACAAACAGTAAAAGAAGGTGACAAGACTTTCTATAGATACATTAGTGAAAGGAGAAAGTCCAGAGGGGGTATTGCTAAGCTTAATGGAGAAAAGGGAGCATGTGAGAGGAGGACCTGTAAAGGCATCTATCCTAAATAGATACTTTGCTCAGTATTAGCTGAAGAGAAGGTAGGGCAGGGCCACAGCTCAGCATCATGGACACAGGGGGAGGGAGGTGAGCACTACTCCTCTCACAAAAGAAAGGGTCCTACAAGAGCTTGCTAAGCTCAGGGTGGATAAGGCAATGGGGCCTGATGGCATACATCCCAGGGTACTTAAGGAGCTAAAGGAGGAACTAGCAGAGCCATTAGCAGAATTGTTTAGTGAGTCTCTGAGCACAGGAGAGTCCCAGAAGACTGGAGAAGGGCTCATGTGATCCCACCCACAAGAGTGGTAGCAGGGAGGAGGCGGGAACTACAGACCGGTCAGTCTTACCTCAGTAGTGGGCAAGATTATGGAAGCACCCTTAAGGAAAGGATAGTGCAACACCTGGAATCCATAGGGGCACAGGATCCAAGACAGCATGGGTTTACAAAGGAAGGTCCTGTCAAACTAATCTCATAGATTTCTTTGACTGGGTAACCAGAGTGGTGGACCAAGGGGAGCAGTTGATGTCGCCTACCTTGACTTCAGCAAAGCTTTGACACTGTTCCACATAGAAGATTGATAAATAAGCTAGGTAGGCCGGGTGGCAGAAGTTGGTCAACTGGGTGGCAAACTGGTTGACTGGCAGAAAACAGAGAGGTGGTAAATGGTATACAGTCAGAAGAATGCAAGTCACAAGTGGGTACCTCAGGGATCAGTCCTGGGGCCAGTCCTATTCAACATCTTCATTAGTGACCTAGCAGATGGACTAGAGGGTAAGGCTTGTCTGTTTGCAGATGACACCAAGATCTGCAACAGAGTAGATGATCCAGATGGGGTGGGCAGAATGAGAAGAGATCTGGATAAACTAGCAGAATGATCAGAAGAGTGGCAACTGGGATTTAATGCAAAGAAGGCAAAATCATGCACATAGGGAAGAGAAACCCTGAAGCCACTTATAGGCTGGGAGGAGTTGCTAGCAGTCACAAGGAAGAAAGAGACTTGGGCATCATCATCACTGATGACCTGAAATCATCCAAGCAGACCTCTAAAGCAGTAGGTAAGGCTAGGGGTGTTAGGGTGTATTAGTAGGGGTATCACATGTCGAAGAGGGAGGTAATAATCTATCTGTACAAGACATTGGTTAGGCCCCCATCTGGAGTACTGCGTGCAGTATTGGAGGCACACCTTCACAAGGACATTAACCAAATTGAGGCAGTCCAGAGAAGGGCAACCAAAATGGTCAGGGACTGCATCAGAAGACATATGAGGACAGATTAACGGAGCTCAATATGTATACCCTTGAGCAAAGGAGGGAGAGAGGTGATATGATCGAGACATTTAAACACCTTAAGGGCATAAACAAGGTGAAAGAGTCTAACATGTTTAAATATAAGAAAAATAGCAGGACAAGAGGACACAGCATGAGATTAGAGGGAGGCCGATTAAGGGGGAATGTGAGGAAATTCTTTTTCACAGAAAGGGTGGTAGATGCATGGAATGGCTTACCACAAGAAGTAGTGGCTATGAATACAGTGCAGGGCTTCAAACAGGCATGGGATAGGCATAAGGGAGCAATACAAATGACTATGAATAGATAGGTCACTGACATAGCAAAGGCCGATGGCACATTTATAAGGTAGAAAAAGTGGGCAGACTGGATGGGCCTTGCGGGTCCTTATGCCGTCAACTTCTATGTTTCTATGTTTCTATGTAGCTAAGCTTTAGAGCATGCAGGTAGAGTTATGGAGGGTCAAGTGGTGGTGACCAAAGGAGGGGAAGGACAGAATAGATGAGAGCAAGGGGAGGGTAGGGGCAGAGAGAAAGGGTTGACAGAATAAGAGGGTTGAGTAGTCAGTGGGGTGGAGTTGGATAGGAATCTACCCAGGGTCATGTAAGTGGGTGATAAGGCAAGGCTGGGTGATGTGGGGAGAGAGGATAGAGAAAGGGTTTAAAGTGGGGGTGAGGTGAGGGAGAACTGGGGAGGGTGAAAATAGGGGTAGTAATATTTGTGAAGAGAAAGCAGGAAGGCGGGGGGATAAACAGGGGATGTGGGGGTAAGTGCTCAGTGGGGTCACACCAGGCAGGAGAGGAAGTGGGGGGATTGGTGTTATGCAGGACAGATAAGATATCAATAACAGTAGGATTATGCACAGGTGAAGCAGTCGCAGTTACTAACAGTGGCCAGGTACTGCAGCAGCTTGGCCTTAAATGGGTGTTTTGTTTAAGTCTTTATTTCATATATATATTTTTTGATATTTTTTGTATTATTCTTAAGTTTGAGTGATGGTGGATGTTTGAGAGGTTGATTGAATAGTTATGTGTTGGGGTGGGTGTTTGAGTGTTATATTTGCAATTTTGTGGTTGTTTGTTTATTTTGTTGTGTCTGCAGAGTGTGATAGAGATGTGTTGGGAAGGTATAATGATGGTCAGGCATTATTCCCCCTCCAGGCTTAGGGATCTCCATCCTTTTTCCAGTCCTTGATGGTCCCAGAGGTTTATAGATGGTGCCGGGCCTAGGGATTGCTAGGAGGAGGAGGTGGGGCTGAGTCTGGTGGTGGAATGGAAAGGAGTGGGCGGATTGGGATAGTGGGGACGAGGAGACACCCTGGGACAAAATGGATCCAGGAAAGGGGTTTTCCTGTCTGGTTCCCATCACAAGTCTCTGCTTGAGGAGGCAGGTAACATGGTCTTTCTCAGCTAGTCATCCTACTGAGGTGGTGTTATGTAATGCCAGGTCCATTAAGAACAAGACCTTATAATAGCAGATCTTGTTGATCATCGGACCTGGCTTGCATCACCGAGACCTGGCTGGATGAGAATGCTGGTCCAATTTTGGCATTGGCAATTCCAACTGGGTACTCGGTGATAAACCGCCTGAGGATGGATCGTAGGGATGGGGGGGGTTGCCATCTGTTTTAGATCAGAAATTAACCTGGTGGGGGTACCAGTGGGGACCACCAACTCTTTTGAATGTATCGTGGGCGAGGGTGTGGGGTGCAGGATTCTTCTCATCTACCATCCACCAGGAGATGGGAATGTTTCCCTGCGGGAAGTCACAAATTTCTTAGTCGACCTGACATTGGGATCCCCCAGATGGTTGGTTCTGGGGGATTTCAATGCCTGGGTCGATGATGAACTCTCACAATTTGGTTAAGACTTCCTCCAGTTAATGAATTCACTGGGCCTCACACAGGTTATTTCCTCTTTGATCCATATTGGTGGTCATTCATTGGACTTGGTGTTTCTCCTGGGGAAATGGAGATATCTGACTTGGTGGTGGAACCGGTCGGGTGGTCTGACCATCATACCATTGGGTTCAGTTTTGTGGCCCCCCCAGGAGGCCGGCCCCTATGGAGATGGTCCGGTATCGCCCTTTGAGGGGTGTTTCCCCTAATGATCTGATGGATGTGCTGGACCTATCGAGTTTACCGATTGAATGTATGGATCCACAGGGACCTGGTACTCACCTATGATAAGGCGGTGGTATGGGCTCTCGATTCCATTGCTCCTGTTCGTGCTTATCCCCTCACTCTTTGCCCCAGGTATCCCTGGTTTGATGAGGCCTTGAGAGAGCTGAGGAGAGTGCGACGAAGGCTAGAGAGGTGTTGGCGGAGGTCGGTCCTGGAGTGTGACAGACTTAGATTGATGGATCATTATCAGGTCTATCAATCAGCAATTACCCATAAGAAGGCAGAATTCCTGTCCAGGGAAATTGCTGCTGCACAGAATCAACTGGCCCAGCTCTTCTGGACTGTGGACAGAATGTGCAATCCAGTCTGTCTCCAGCCTGGAAGTGCTTTTTCACAAGAGTTGTCTGAGGAGTTTGCTTGATTCTTCGCTGATAAGATTGCCACAATCAGGTCCGGCGTTCATGTGACCCTCTCTAATGTGAACTGTGGTGGTTGGCAGGAGATGTCGGACACCCAGTTTGTGTGGTCTTACTTCTGCTGGCCCACAATCAATGACATTGTGATGGTCATCCAGTTGTTGTGACCAACCGACTGTAATTTGGATCCAAGCCCTTCACGCCTCCTAGTGTGTTGTGTGGATAAAATTGTCCCAGTCCTTGCCGAGATAGTCTGGATGTCCTTGAAAGGTGGATTTTTCCAGATCCTCTGAAGGAGGCCATGGTCTGGCCCTCCTTTAAAAAGCTCCTTGGACCCGGACGCTCTGGCAAACTTCAGGCCTGTCTCTAACCTGCCCTTTGTGGGTAAGGTTATTGAGAAGGTGGTTGAATCACAGCTTTTTGATCATTTGACCAGCCACAATGTCTATGATTCTCTCCAGTCCAGATTTAGGAAGAGACATAGTACCAAGACAGCCCTTGTCTGGGTACTAAATGACCTCCTAATAGAGAGAGATCGAAAGGCCCGTTCCATCTTGGTTCTTCCAGATCTCTCTGCAGAATTTGACACTGTGGACCATGAAGTGCTGCTGGAATGCTTGCGGTTCATCTGTGGACTGTCCGGTATGGTCCTCAGATGGTTTCAATCATTCCTCAAGGGTAGGACTCAGAGAGTGGTTTCTAGGATATTTTCCTCGGCACACTCCCCTATCCTCGCGGTGTCAGCTGGGATCCATCTTGGCACCTATGTTGTTTATGTGTGTACATGCTGCCATTGGGAGTGATTATTAGCGGTATAGCTTGAGTTTTCACTGCTATGCAGATGATACTGAGCTGTACATGTCCTTTGTGCCTGGTCAGGGTGATGCTGTTTCAGTCTTTAATAACTGTCTCGCCGAGATCCAGGATTGGATGAGTGTGAGCTGGCTGCGGTTAAACCCAGAAAAAACTGAGGTGTTGGTTGTGGACCCAGGTCATCAGGAGGTGGGTTTGTTGGCAGGACTACCTTCAGGACTATGGCTTGGAGGTGTTCAGCCGACTACCTCAGACTGAGTGCTTAACCTGGGCATTATTTTTGATGACTGCCTGATCCTTAAATCTCAGGTGTCGGCAGTCATCAGAACCTCTTTTTACCATCTGAGGAATATCACCTGGGTGAAGCACCTGGTTCCTTCTGATGATCTTCTAACTTTGGTCCATGCCTTCATTACCTCCTGCCTTGACTACCGCAATGCCCTTTTACCTAGGGCTACTGGGGTTGATATATCCATACTTGGTAGCTACAAGAATGCGTGCCAGGTTGTTGACTGGTGCTTCTAGGACCAGTCATATAATGCCTGTGCTCTGCAGACTGCACTGGTTGCCAGTACAGTGGTGGATCACCTTCAAGGTCAGTTTGCTAACCTATAAGGCCCTACACTACCAGGGACCTAGTTACCTGCAAGATCTCCTCTACCCCTACTGTCCCTCCCGCTCTCTCTGATCCACCGGTGAGGGATTGCTAGAGATTCCCAGGGTCCATTTAAAGATATCTGGGGCCAGGTCATTCAGTTTTATGGCCCCAACCCTGTGGAATTCTCTGCCTCATTGGGTGTGAGATTGCCTGACCTTCCAAAGCTTTAAAGTTGCTTTTAAAACCTTCCTATTTAATTTAGCCTATTCTGATTTTTAATGCTGCTATAGTATTTATTGTTTTAATTATTTGTGTTCACTTGATATATTGTTATTTATTCTGTTGTACAAGTTGCTTGATTTTTAGAAGGGCACTTTTTATAAATAAAATTGATTGATTAATTGATAGTCTTGAAGCTAGCAAGCTTAACAAAGAGTGGGTGGGGCAAAGTGACACAGCACTGACAGATCAGCAAAAAGAGGTTTCAATCTTGGTCATAAATTTTTACCATGGAAGCCTATTCTGACCCACTCTGATAAGGGGTAGATGGATTCTGGTCAAAGTTAACACATCTGAAGGACTTCGTACTACTTAACACAGATGTCCCTTTTCCCCAGGTCACAGAGGTGCTTGCATCAGATACCTCTCTGCAAATACTGCTCCTGGTGGCTGGTGATTTCAACCTCACCCAGGATCCAGGCTTAGACAGATCGTCATACCTTCCCAAACCCCAAACAAAAGCCTTTCAGCCCTAGCTCAGCTAACCCAGGAACATGGCCTTATGGGAGTGTGGCATCTTTTTCACCCAACAATCAAGGATTTTACATTCTACTCCAATGTTCATAAGCCACTTAGCTGGCTAGAATACTGTCTCACTAATCCCCATATAACACCTGCAGTACTGGATGCTAAAATCCATTTTATAATTATATCAGATAATGCGCCTGTCACCATCCACTCTCCTGGCTCCCTCAGCCTAGACCGCCAACTGGATACTAGACCCCTTACTGTTGAGGGACCCTAAATTCATCCCATGTGTGAAACAGAAAATTGCAGATTTTGGGGGCATAACAATAACCATGTGGTATCTGATGGCACACTATGGAAACTTTCAATACCTTTCTGAAGGGCAGCATTACACATTTCACTGCCCACAGATGTAAAGCCAGGGTCCTGGAAGTATCCAGACTCAAATTCCAACCTGAAGGTACTCAAAGGGACCTGTAAAAAACTCCCAGGCAGATCATGGGAGTTGCTTGCAGTTTGAGTAAAACTCAACGATCATTATGCCAGAAAGGCTGAACTGGCATTGTTATGCCTGGTTCCACTATACTGCAGCAACAAGAAATTTGTTGACCATCGGCACAGTGACAGCACAACACCGCCAACTGGTGTTGTGCCATCACTTGGGGAACAAGTGTTTTCTGTGGGGGGCTGTGGGCACACCCCCCATGCAGATGACTCTGCCCCCTCGCACTTTAGATTACTAAATCCAGTCAGAGTTAGTTCGGGGAGTGGGGCAAACACCCACTGACAACAGTGTTGGAAACGTGGAGACCATCACAGCAAACTGCCGAAAATGTCACTGTGATGGTCTTCACGGCATTCCTGTCGCTATGCGGTCAGTATACCATTATGCCTCAAGCATACATTTTGGGAAGGAGGGGAAAAGTCCAGCAAAGTGCTGTCTTATTGCCTTAGGAAGCAAAGGGTGGAAAGGCACACTCCTGAACTGGCAGACACCCAGGGACAGATGTGAATGCCACAAAAGGACATATGCCATATTATGTCTAAGTTTTACTCCACATTTTACAAGTCCACTGCACCCCAAATATTAGCAGACCCTACCCTCTTGCTTCCTCAATCTTCCCAGCTATTGCCCACCCAGATACAAGGACTGGACTACCCCATCACCAAGGAGGAAGTCAGCAAACCCAAACTCAGTATGAATAAAATAAATCATATGGGGTGTTCCTATTGACTTTACAAAATGCTTTCTGCTGAGATGTCTCCTCTACTCCAGAGAGTGTACTCCTCCTCCCTGGCCACTAAAGCCTACCCCATGTTGAGGAAAGCGGTAATCACAGTGCTGCCCCAAAAATGAAAGATCCTCTCCATCCTGCTAGCTATCACCCCATTTCTCTGATGAATGTGGACACCAAAGTTCTAGCCAAGGTACTAGCAACTAGGCTGGAGTGTGTTTCCTTCTCATAACTGCTTCTAAGCTGGGTTTCATGGTGGGTGACAAAGCTTGGATCACCTCGCACCATTTTTAATATTAGCAATATTGCTAAACTCCTCCCTACACTGGCAGTGGCCTTAACAGGTTGACTTTGAAAAGGTCTTTGACTCCATAGTTTGAAGTTTGAAGTTTATTGTTCTAGGAATTAATGCCTTTGAGCCAAGGCTCTTTTACAAAGGTTCCACGTCATTAAGTACAAAAACATAGTAGACAGAGTTACAAGCAATCAGTAAGCCGTTTAACAAGGCCACAACTTAAACAGTAACATTTATGTACAAAAAAGAAAAAGGAACTCAGAGGCAGTGTCAAGGGCAAGGAATAAGGATTGGAGAGCTTGAGAGAGAAGAGAGGAGGTATAAGAAGTTTAGGAGCAGACAGAACCAGGTTAGTGGTACTCAGGTTGTCTTTGTCAAAGAGGAGACCATGGTGGTTGAGTGAAACAAATGTAAGTGCACTCAATGGGATGAGACTTTAGTCAAAGCAGTCACAGGAGCTGGAGGCTGTGAGGTGAGCGTAAAGTATGGATTTGAAAGATCCCAATGTCGTGGAGGATAAGGAGGGCAGGTTAAGGGAATTGTACCAGGTAGGGGCACAGTATGTAAAAGATCTTTGTCTCTGAGCAGTCCGGCATCTAGGGACAAGGAAAGGTTGGTGGTCAGATCTTCTGGTGGTAAGAGTGCCATTGTTCAGGCAGAGCAGGTCCCAGATACATGGAGGAGTGAGTCTCAAGATTGATTTTTTTTGTCATCATGCAGGTGAGATACATGAGGCCATTGGAAAGATGCAACCAACCTGTTTCCATGTAGAGGTCACAAGTGTGGGTCCTTCTCTGTGCTCCAGTGAGGAGTCGACAGGTTTTGTTTAGTGCTGTTGAGATACGCTTTAGTGCAGTGGTAGTAGCTGAGCCATAGACAATTAGACAATAGTCTATGATTGAGATGATGGAGCTTTGAACAGCAATCCTCAAGGCAGCTTGGTTGAAAAATTGACGGTTCCGGTACAAAATTCCATTGCGTTGGTGCACTGTTTTTGCAGTGTTATCGATATGGGCTGCAAAAGTAAGACATTCATCAAAAGTGATACCAAGGTATTTGAAGGTGTTCACTTGTTCTAGCGTATTTCCAAGAGAAGTTTTTATGACGAGTGAAGTATGCCTATTTCTGTTTTGATGACTGGCGAAAAGCATGACTTTTGTTTTTTTTTTGATTTAGGACCAGTTTGTGCTCAAGGAACCACTTTTCAACACATGAGAAAGCAAGCTGCAAGCTCTGTCGTAGTAGATTTGGATCCTTATGGAAGAGAATTACAGCGCATCAGCATAGAGTATTAATTTTTCAGGGCAGGATTTGGGAAGCAAGTTTAGAAATAGGCTGAAGAGGAGAGGACCTATAATTGAGCCCTGGGGACACCACAGAGGACCAGTTTGAGTCAGAGAGAACCTCAGAGATTTTTACTGTTTGAGAACGTTGTGCCAGGTAACTTTTACCCAGGCTCCAGGTCCTCGGCTGGCCCAATGTTGAGCAGAAGAGAGATTAAGAAGGCTATGGTGAATAGTGTTAAAGGCCTTTGTGAGGTCTATGAAACAGCTCGGTTAAATAACCCTTATCCAAGGCTTTGTGAGTTTCACTAGAGAAATAGGGCCATCGATGTACTGTGTCTTTCCTAAATCTGTGTTGCTGAATGCAGAGTAGATTGTACTTTGCAGGTAGTCTGATAGTTGATCCACCATGATCCGCTCAAGAGCTTTGGAGAGGGGTGGAAGTATAGATATGGGCCAATAGTTCCTGGGTGGGATTTGTCACCCTTTATGCACTGGTGTGACTATAGCAGCCTTCCATGTGTTGGGTAATTGACTTTGGCACAGGGAGAGGTTGGAGAATTTTGGTGAGGGTGGATCACTTATTCCAAGGTCAGGGACAGAAGTTTTAGATCAATGGTGTCACTACTATTCTAGATTTAGAGCAGGCCTTTTTATGTATCCGTAGGCTTTATATGTCTTAACTATTTTAAAGTGAAATAGTGGTTTGTCTGGCGAGGTGGTTTGGGATATGAGTTTTGGAACTGACAAGTCCTGGAAGAAGTCTGGTGAGAGGACACCACTGAGGTCAGTGAAGGTTTTATTTAGGCATCGGCCATAGTCTTAGGGTCACGGTAGTGGAGCCATCAATGTTCATTGCCGTGGGAGAGATTTAGACTGTTTGCCCATAATATTATGTATATTGTCCCAGAAGGATCTCCCATCACCCCAGGTGGTTTCTAGAGCATTCTTGAAATAGGAGCTCTTCATTTGCCTGATTTGTGAAGTGCATAGGTTGGGCGCCTGTTTATAGTTAAGTGAGTCTGTTATGGAGCCTGTGGCCCTGGCTATAGCCCAAAGATGGTCACGTGCTTTAAGCTGAGCCAGTAGTTTGGCTGTTAGCCAGGGATTATAGAGGGCTTTGATTTTACGTCTTTTGAAAGGTGCATAGGTGTCACAGGCAGTGTTGAAAGTTTTAATGAAGAAGTCTAGGGCAGCGTCCACATCCAGCGTATTGTAGATAGGGGACCAGTCTTGTTGTAGGAGACAGGTCTTTAGCTTAGCAAGGTTTCCGTGCAGTAGCATTTGACTTAGGATGGTTTTAGGAGGTGGTTTGTGGAATTTATTTGTCCAGATGCAGATCACAGGGGAGTGGTCACTGAGGGAGTTAGAGAGAATGGTGGTGTTTTCTATCCGGTCAGGGTGATTAGTAAGAATCCAGTTAATGAGAGTGCTGGTTCCAGTCCTGTAGTTTTTTCTAGTAGGGGAGTTGACCATCTGTGTTAGGTTGGTTGCTAGGCTAGTATCCCTGCTGGGTCCAATATCTGAGGCAAGCCAATTTATATTGAAATCACCGAGAAGGAGGAGCTCAGAGTCAGGAGGTTGTAATCTTGTAAATTCAAGGATAGACTGGAATGGATAGAATGGGAGTATCTCTTTGGAGTCCTTCGCCATAGGTGGATCCACCACTTTTTCCTGCATATTTTATTTATTTAAACATTTGATAACCAGGAAAAGCACACTGAGCTGAAGCTCGTTTCCAGGTGCGACGCTGGGGTAAGGGGGAAGGGAGTTACAAACAGTATATATACATACATAGAATAGATACATGAAAATATTACATACAATCACAATTTTGTGCAGATGAGTTATGTACATTCAGTTGCTTATATACAGTTATTTACAATTAGTTAGATGAATACAATAATATACAGTACAGAGGTTTTAAGTTTAAACCTTGTTCTTTGGCTAAAACAGACTAGTTGCAATTATAGGTAGGGAAGGAGTTGACGAAGTTGAGATTTAATGGAGTTGTGCAAAGGTGAGTTTCTGAGGGGCTGGGGAAGTTGGTTCCATAGGTAGGGGAAATGATAGGAGAAGGCAGATTTGCCAGCTGATGAGGATGGTTTGGGATGGGAGCAGGAGTGGGAGTCCTTAGAGCACAGCGAGTAAGAAGAAAAGGCTGCAGGGGTTCGTTTCTTGGCCAGACAGGTCGAACCAAAATTTAGAAATAAAAGAAACAGAGTGGCAAAAATGGTGATGGGAGAGGAGCACTAAACTGAGGGAGAAAAAGAGCATGTAGTGGTGTGTTCTGAATGGAGAATTTGTTGCAAAATGGCAAAAAGCATGGAATAAGGAGTCCAGTCTGGATAGCAAGGTGGAGGGGGTGGTGTTGTACACAGTGTCCGCATAATCAAAGATGGGAGTGATCATTTTTGTTAGCAGTGTGCATCTAACAGGTAATGGGAGGGAGTCATGTTTTCTGTAAGAACAAGCTTCAGGTGGAGATTCAAAGTGATGGCATCTATGTGGGTTGAGTAGTTTAGCAGGGATCTAGCCATACTTCCAGGTATTTATAGGAAAAGTCAGTGTTTAGTGTGTTTCCATCCAGGGTGATGATTACAAGGGGGATGACTGCCAGTTTTTGGGCTGATCTGAAGATTATTGAAACAGTGTTGGAGGCATTTATTTTGAGATTGTTTGCATGAAACCAAGATTGCATATTGTTGTGCTTGTGTTGTAGTAGAGAATAGCCATCACTAAGAACAGGGCCAGATACAAAAGTATAGTGTCATCTGCATGCATATGTATATGGACCTTGTGCAGACTTTGAGGAGATTGTTGATGAAAAGGAGAATAAGATCATGTGTAGGGTTGACCTTCGAGAACACTAGTGAGGATGGGAGAGGGGCCGTGGAGTTTGTGATCCTGACTGACTGTTGCCTATTTTGAGGTAGAATTGAACCACTGTACTGTACTAATGAATTGTGTTGAATTGTGTTGAAATGCTGTATAGTCTCCCACAGCAAAGATGTTAACTAATAGTGCTCTGTCCCTTCCCCCTTGCATAAGGTACAAGGCACCCATCAGGGATGCCGCCTGTCACCGTTATTGTTTCTGTTAGAGATAGAGCCCCGTACAGCTGCTTTGAGGGAACATCCCAGAATCAGAGATATACTTAATCCACATAGATGCCATCACTTTGAAGCTTCGTCTAAAGCTTGGTCTTCTTTACAGAAACTGTGACTCTCTCCCACTACCTGTTAAATGCACACTGCTAACAAAAATGATCACTCCCATTTTTGATTACACAGACATTGTGTACATCACTGCCCCCTCCACTTCACTATCCAGGCTGGACTCCTTATTCCACACTTTTTGCCATTTTGCAACAAATTCTCCTTTCAGAACACACCACTACATGCTCCGTCCTCCATCAGGTTAGCACTCCCGTCGCCGTATACAGGTCGGGCCTTCTTAATACAAATCTCTTTTCTATGCATAATGTCCGAAGTACCTGCACTCCTGTGAACAACTTCAGCATATAGCGACTCCACAACTTCATGGCAACATTTGCTCTTTATTTTAAGTACTCTCCGGTGAGTGTGCGCGAGACCTCCCACCACCACAATGCCCTGGTGCTACAGGGAGGTATCCTTTCATCAAGGGGGTGGATAAGAGGGAAAAGCAGCTTGTTTAAATACATATAGGCGCCTTATAAAACCAGGTGACAAAAAGTGTTCTCATTACCACAATTAAAGGTACAGGCAGATTAAAAAAAAGAATCAAATATATACGAAACATTGAATCCATACATGGTTTACTAGAGGTATTTTCTTCTAAATATATAGTTACATAATTTAATGGGCTAATGGCAGAAGCCATGAACATGTACAATAAAGAGGGAAATTGAGGTGAAAGAATAGTAGTCTTGTTCAAGATCTTGCCAAAATCCCAGCGATCAGCAGTGTGCCAAGATAGCTATAGGGTTCTTCTGAGAACCAAAGTCCAGGTGAAAACTGAAGTCTGGAGAAAACAGAAAATATTTTAACTATTAGTGGAATTTTTCATCAAAACAACAAATACGAGTATAAAGTACACAGGCTCCTTTTAGCTAGATACACCTATACAATTCTGGGATTGTTTTCAAATTTAATTTAATAACCTTTAAATGTTGTATCTAAAAGGACCTTTAATCAAATAAAATCATTCTGCACTTTCCCTAATTTTATTTTGGTTTTAAGCAATATTTGCAAAATTAGGGGAACCATTGAGAAACATTATTTTACACCTATATGGTAAATAAGACTGAATTCTACTTTTCAACATTTACATAGGCTACATGACCAAAGAACTACCTCAGATCAATGCTACAAGTGCCTTTTCTATGCAGATCACCTGCTGATCTTACTCAGCGATGACCCTAAAGTCATTAATCCACTATGTCAAACCTGACCACTTTACTAGTACTATATTTCCAGGCTTAAAGCAAACTACAGCAAATCAGAGGTACTTCCAATTAATAAGCAGTACTCAGCACACGTTTCACAAATCAGCTGGAAATGGGCTAGTTTCAGTATTACATATTTGGGTATTCACATTACACCCTCCATGGCAGACACTTGCAAAGCTAACTTCTCGCCTCTGCTGACTAGCCTCATGACAGACGTTAACAGATGGTAGACTCCACATTTCTCTTTGACAGGAAAAAGTGCAGCCATAAAGATGATGTTAGCATTGAGGGTACTTTATTTACTTGCTCAACTCCCCCTCTATATATCTGAAAAATGTTTTTTCCTCATTAGCAACCTCACAGGGCATTTTCTGTGGGACAGGAAACCTTGTGCCTCCGTAGAGCCCAATGGAAACACTGGAAGAACAGTGGGTGGGGCCTGCCTAATTTTGCAATTGCCACATAGCATTTACCACAGCTCAAATGCTACAATGGTGTCTGGATAAAGAGGTCATGCCACCCAATGGACAGCCATTGAAGGATACCTAGTGGGTGCCAAGATGCGTGGTTTATCCTGTACTCTAAATCTCCTCTGGCATCTCTCAACTTCTGGTTATATCACTCTCCTCCATTATTGGTGGAAAGTAAGTAAGTTACTCACCTCAATAACATGCCTATGAGTGTTGTTCTTCTGTGGGACAACCATCTCTTCACTGTTGACCCCAAACCCCTATGCTGGTCTACATGATGGAAGATGGGCATTAAAATGGTGCAGGACACGTGAATACCCAGTTGGCTGATTCTCAAAACATTCCAGGACTTGACCCAGGAGTTTAGATTGCTTCCATCATACTTCTGGCACTATCTCCAGCTCTGAGCAGCTGTTACCCCACACATGCAACATAAGATCCCCCAAGATCAGGGTCCCCTGAAGCAATATTTATCCAATGGCTCAGGACAAAAAATGGAAGGGCGAGTTTATTTATCAACATCTGAGGGATGCAAGCCTGTTCCTCACTCACCATAGCAAAAGCATTTGGAAAAGGAGCTGGGCAGAACTATAATTGACCAAGACTAGAAGAGCTGCTGGGCTAGTACTCATGGCTTGTAGAGATACCAAGGCACAGCTCATCCAACTCAAAATAGTGCATTACTGGTACAGGACCCTCCCTATATCTGTACCAACAAGAATTAATCCTGTTTGACTGGTGCTGGAGATACAACCATGACACTGGGTCCCTCTTTCTTATCGTATGGTCATGCTGTATGATCCAGCCTTTTTCAGATAGTGTCATTCAATTCTTCCAACCCCTCATATCTAAGGATATCACCATTGATGCATTGTTTACTGTCCTAGGACTCTCTTACCCGCACACACTGGCATAACCCAGAGCATCCCTTGGGGTATAATGGTGACTATTGCAGCTAAAAGGCTCATTCTAAGAAGGTAGAGGACCCTTAATGTACCATCCTTCAATGAGTGGTTGCAAACTATTAGCCAGCTGAATACGTTAGAACACCTTTCTCACCTTCACATTGGTAAGATGCAGTTTCAAAGTAACTGGGCCCTTTCCTGCAACTCAGAAATGCAATATAACAAATACAATGTGTACGTATGTGCTTGTAATACAGTATGTGATTCCTTTTCTCCCCTCCCCCATTCCATCATGTTCTATAGTTAGATAACAGTTATGTATTTATGCATTCAGAATCCAGATTACTAGACTGTATTAAAATTCTTGTCAATAGCACTCATTTGTACTTTGGATATGCACTCGAAAGTTTTTCTTTTCCTGTTTTTCTCTATTGTGTTTGTATTGTTGTAGTGTCTGAAATAAGCTCAATAAACAGTTTAACATTAAAAATAGAAAATGGACCTGTGTTCACATCCACCCTGTTCCTGCTTCTCTCTGGTGGCCTGTCATCCCTTCCCTCCACCATAAAGACTGAGCAGAAGAACCTGTTTATGATGTCAGCTTTTTCATGGTCCTCTTATGTACAGTCACCCCTGTACATGCATAGTTGCTGACATACACAGATGTTGATAGCAGAAAAAAACTCTTGGCCCATTCTGTCTGCCCATCTTGCCTAACTATTCTGCCTCACCCTAGTGCAGATCTTCCCCTTTGTTACTGCCCCCCTTTTTCTAACTAAACCCACATGCCTATGCCATCTCTGTTATTAGCCCACATGGCTATATCCACACGCCTAAATGGCATATAGTGGCAGGTCTCTTCTGCTTTACCACAGACCAAGTGTCTTCACATTCATTTACTGCATAATAGCAATCACGCATTTGTTACCATTGCGTAAGTACATACATACATACATAGAATGTAATGGTAGATAAGGGCTGCTGAGCTCACCCTGTCTGCACAATTTTTTCATTTTATTTTTCTTATTATTTCCCATGCCCTGCTTAATCCATGTCACAGTCTCTTCTTTCCTCTACCCTACCCATATAATCCCTCGTGCCTGTCCCAGGCATTTTTGAACTCACTTACTGTTTTCACCCCCCACACACACACACATACACACACACACACACTGCCTCCTCTAGAAGGCTATTCCAAGTATCCACCACCCTTTCCATGAAAAAGTTCTTCCTCACATCCCTCCTGAATTTACCCCACTCCTGCTTCATATCAGGCCCCCTTGTTATAGAACAGCTTTATCTCTTAAACATACTCTCCTCCTGCACCTTATTAACCACTGTAAGATATTTAGATAATAATAATAATACATTTTATTTCTCATAAGCGCCTTTCGGGCCATCAAGGTGCTTTACAAAAAGATAAAAACAGTCCTATTAAACAATAAACATAATAATAGAATAAATAACAGGGGATCAGATTTATATGGAGCCATCATAAGCGAGACTCCATAAAAAGGTTTTCAATGCCTGTTTAAACCTCTCCACGGTCATGCACTCCCAGAGCTGACTGGGTAGAGAGTTCCAAAGGGTTGGGGCCACGTGCATGAATGTACGGGCCCCAGAAGATTTCAAAGACACCCTTGGAATCTCTAGCAACCCCCGTCAGCTGAACGCAACTGTCGCACTGGATGATAAGGCACAAGAAGCTCTTTCAAGTAGTCAGGTCCAGTCCGTGTAGGGCTTTATAAGTCAGTAAACCAACTTTAAATGTGATCTGCCACCTAATCAGCAGCCAGTGCAGATCGTGCAGCATGGGAGTAATATGAGATACTCGAGAAGCCCCAGCTAACAATCGTGCTGCTGCATTCTGCACGAGCTGCAGGCAGCGGATTTCAACCCCAGAAAGCTCTAAGTACAGGGAGTTACAATAATCTAGGCACGAGGTAACAAAAGCATGGCCAATGTAGGCAAGTCCCCGGACAGAACTGGGTGCTTAATCCTGGAGATATTCCTAAGATGATAAAAGGAAGACTTGATGACGGCAAACACCTGAGATCGTAAAGTCAGCCCATCGTCAAGCACTGCCCCCAGGTTTTGCACCTATTCAGAGGATAGGATCTGAGTGTCCCCAAGAAAAAGTCCAGAGGTCTGATCAGCCCTAAACCCCTGTATCCGGTGACCCGGGTCCACTACCATCACCTCCATCTTTCTGGTGTTCAACATTAACCAGCTCGAGTTCATCCAGTCCTGGATTTCAGCAAGGCAGGTATTAAGTACCAAGACAGCTCTATCCTGGTAGGGGGCGAAAGACAAGTAGAGCTGGGTATCATCAGCATAGCAGTGAAACCTCAGCCCATGCCATCTTACAATGTCTTCAAGGGCAGCATTTACACTGCAAACAACACTGGGGACAGCACTGAACCCTGAGGGATCCCACATGGCAGGGAGAAAGGGTACAAGGAAAAAATCCCAGATACCACTCTCTGACTCCTGCCAGTGAGGAAAGAAGTAAACCACCTAAGGACCATACCTAACAGTCTGCAGATGGACCTCAGATGTCCAAGCAGCACCCCATGGTCTACAGTGTCAAAAGCTTAGGTGAGATAAAAGAGCACCAAGATAGAACGGTTCCTCCGATCCCTCGCCGTCAGGAGATCATTGAGCACCCGAACCAGTGCCGTCTCAGTACTATGCCTCTTTTGAAAACTGGACTGGAGAGGTTTTTAGATGTTATGGATGGTCAAGTGGTCATCCAACTGTACCACCACTACTTTCTCAATCACCTTCCCTGTAAAGGGAAGGTTTGAGATCGGTCTGTAGTTGGTCAGCGAGTCCAGATCCAAAGAAGCTTTCTTCAGGAGGGGGTTACTACTGGCTCCTTCAGAAAGCTTGGAAACTCACTGGATTCCAAGGAACACCGGACTATCTGAGCCAGGACCAGGCCGATCATATCCCAACAACCCATAATCAAGGAAGCTGGGCCTGGATCCAACCTACAGCATGTAGGGTGCATACCCTGGACATTCAGCACGACATCCGCGAGCTCGGGCAAGCCAAAGGTACTCCAAAAAGCCCGAAGTGAGGTGACCAAGCACCGATAATCAGCAACCCCCATAGATTGAGTTGAATGAACTTCCAACCTGATGTTGGTCACCTTATCTGCAAAGAACCGAGCAAGCTCATCGCACTGTACTTGCGAAAAGGGTCTTTGGAGCTGCAGACAGGTTGGGTTGCACAACCTGTCAACAGTTCTGAAGAACAGGGCTGGTTAATTCTGAGTGGCAGCAATCTCCCCAGACAGAAATTCTGCCTTCTTACGAGAGATCGTTGAGTGGTAAATCTTATAGTGTTCAACCAATCTAAGGTGGTCAGCAACCAGGGTGGATTTCAGCCAACACCACTCTAACCTACATCCTCTTCAACACAACTCCCTCAAAGGCCCATCAAACCAAGGGGCCCAAGGGGGAGAGGACAAACACAGATGGGAGCAATCAATCCCAGAGCTGCCGAGATGGCCTTATTATAGGCCACCACTAAAGTCTCTGGACTCAAGCTGGTCACAGGAAACTCCATGAGGTCAATCACCATTGCTAGGCCTTCAGGACTCACTTCCCGTAAATGGTGGTAACTGACCATCTCCACAGGGGCAGGCCTCTAAAAGAGGGCACAAAAGTTGAATTTCACATTGTAGTGATCAGACCATCCGACTGGTTCCACCTCCAAGTCGGAGGCCTCGATCCCCAGGAGGAAAACCAGATCAAGAGAGTGACCATGTTTATGGGTGGCAGAGGTAACAACCTGCATAAGGCCCAGAGATGTCATAAGCTGGAGGAAGTGTTGTCCAAACTGTGAGAGACCTAGGCATTGAAGTCTCTGAGTACCATCAACCTGGGAGACTCCAATGCCATGTTGGTGACAAAGTCTGCTACTTCCTGCAGGAATCACGTCTCGTCCCTGGGTGGACAGTAGATGAGAGCTAACCTGCAACCTACACCAGCCACCACGGTACACTCAAATGATTCGGCTTCCTCAACTGGTACATTCATTTGGCTCAACTCAGTCTTAAAACAGACCGCTACCCCCACCCCGCGATCCAATCTCGAGCGGTGTATCACCTAGTACCCGGTCGGAATTGCAGCATCCAAAATTGGGCCAGCATTTTCATCCAACCAGGTCTCTGTGATGCAAGCCAGATCAGTTGTTTCAATAAGATCTGCAATATTTGCAGTCTTATTTTTAATAGATCTGGCATTGCACAACACCTCTCGAGTTGGATGGGCTTCAAGTGCCACCCCGGCTGCTTGCCTGCCACATGAGGCAGTGCCCTTGGCTATGGAGACTAAAGGTTTCTGTCATATCTTCCCCACTCCTCTTCTCCAGAGTGTACATATTTAGCTCCTTTAGTCTTTCCTTGTAGGGCTTCTATTACAGAACCTACACCATTTGGTAGCCCTCCACTAGACTGCCTCCACTCTGTATATATTCTTTCCAAGGTGTGGTCTCCAAAACTGTACACTGAAGGTGGGGTCTTACAAGCAATTTATATAGGTGAAGAATCATGTCTCTTCCTGCTGGAGATGCCCCTAACTATGCACCCCAGCATCCCACTTGCTTCTCAGACTGCCTTATCACACTGCCTGGCCTCCTTTAGGTCATCCGGTATGATTACCCCTAGGTCTCCTTCCAGTTTGGTCTTTGTCAGTTTTCATACTGCCATTTTATACTCCACTCCTGGGCTCCTATGGCCTAGATGCATTATTGTGCCCTTTTAGGCATTAAAACCCAGCTGCCATACCCTTGATCACTCTTCCTGTCTTTTTTAGATCCCATCACATTTTATCCCCCCCCCCAGATGTGTCTGCTCTGTTACAGAGCTTGGTGTAATCTGCAAAGAGGCAGTCTTTCCCTTCCAGTTCTTCCACTGTGTTACTTATAAAGATATTGAAGTGAACTGGTCCCAACACTGATCCCTGAGGCACTCCACTGGTCAAACTCCCTTCCTTGGTGCACACTCTATTCACCACTACCCTCTGTGTCCTTTCCACTAACCAGTTTCTTATCCAGGTCACCATCTTATTATCTACCCCTAAGTTACACAACTTACCTGCATGGAACAGTGTCAAAAGCACTGCTGAAGTCCAGGTAAGTGATATCCACTGCTGCTCCTCCCTCATCCTGCCACTTGGTCACCCAGTCAAAGAAATCTATCTTATTTGTTTGGCATGACCTTCCCACTCTGAAACTATGCTGCCTTGGGTCCTGCAACAGGTTAGATACAAGAAAATCCACAATCTTTTCCTTCAATAGTGTTTCCATCAACTTTCTCACTGCCAATGTCAGACTAACAGGACTATAATTGCTTACCTGTTCCCTGCTACCACTTTTGTGAAGTGGGACTACATCTTCCCTTCTCCAATCCATGGAACCCCACCAGACTCCAGTAAACTGTTAAAAAGGTCTGTCAGAGGTGCTGCTAGTACCTCTCTAGGTTCACTCAGTACCCTTGGATGCATCTCATCTGACCCATAGCTTTTTCTGCCTTATGGTTGTCAAGTGCCTTCTAGACTTCCCCCACCAAAAACAGACTACTCACTATTTCCCTCCCCTCAAAGCTTGTGGTGGTTTTTTGTGGTCCCTCCCAGACTCCAGCTATTGTTAAAACTGAGAAGAAATATTTCATTTCACAGGAGCCCTTTGAGAGTTCTACCACTTGTGTCCTGTATACTCATAACAATGCATCCTAGACCTTTCTATGCAAAATCAAGCCATAATCAGCATGTCACAAATAAATGTGAATACCTCATGAACTGTGAGTGCTATACACAAAGTACGAGTGCCAAAGTTGTTCAACACAAAATTACCTTTCCAATGGTGCTATGCAATTAATTATAAGCAATTTGTTTTTCTATACTAGTCAAAATAGCAAAAAAAAAAAGGTTTTTACTTTTGCAATAGAAAAGGCAACATAAACCATTTTTGTAGGAAAATATATAACATACTGTATCAACACCAAATTAAACATGCATACATTAGATATAGCTAGAAAAGTAATTTTGTACTAAAAAGCAATTTTTCTAATATAAAATGTATTTTTCCCATTTTATTCAAGCTGCTTAGGTGAGACTTGAGGGGCAAATGTCAGCCATACACAACATACCATAAACAAATGCGAATAGCTCCTAAAGTACAGTGTATGTGATACACACAAAGTATCAGTGGCAAAGCTGTTCAGCACAAAATTATTTTTCTAATGGTACTATGCAGTCAAATCTAATCAATTAAGTTTGCAAGTAATACAGAGAAATAGTGTTGATGACCTGAAAAGTGTTCAGGGCAAACAGGAAATCTTTTGCTGTCGACCGAAGTCGTTGTGGTAGACAAAGGGGATGATTTGGCTGCCAACTACAGGTGTTTCCTGGAGGTAATGAGTTAAGATGCTTGCCTTTTCTTGATCCTCCTCTGTTCTGTCCCCCTTTTAACTGTACAATCCCTTCCTTTGTCTTCCTTTTTTTGCTAACATACCTATAAAATGTCTTGTCCCCTTTTGATGCTCCCTAGCCTATGCTTTCCTCAGTTTGTGCTTTTGCTCTCCTTACCACTTTGCTTATCTCTATCTGTTTTTCCTGATACACTTCCCTATCTTCTTCTTTCTGGGTCACCTTGTACCATCTGAATGCTGCTATTTTAGTCTTCACCTGTTCTGCTACCTATTTTGAGAACCATAGTGATCTCCTCATTCTTTTACTTTTGCTTACCTGCTTGATACAGAGGTTTTTTACTTTCACTATGCCCTTTTTTAGTCTGGCTAATTTTTCCTTCTACCTCCCCCGGTACTCCCCCCTAAAATCCATTCTATCATGAAGCATTCATGCATCTTAGTAAACTCAGCCCTTCTGAAGTCCAGGACTCTTGCCATCATTTGGTTGGTTTCCACAGTTGTTCTGATGTTTAACCACATGGTACAATGATCACTGGTCCCCAGATGGCTCCCCACCCTGATGTCTATAATACTGTTTCTGTTAGTAAGCACCAGGTCAAGTATTGTCTCATCATAAGTGGGTTCCCTGACTAATTGCCAAAGAAATGCCCCCTGCAGGGAGTCCAGGATGTCTGTGCATCTATCTGATACTACGGCAGGGAGACTCCAATATACATGCACTTTGAGGAAATGCCTATAACAGACAATCAGTAAAACTGCAGCTACCTGACTAAGCACAAATGGGTAACAGTTCAGTTATTGTGATACTTAGTAGATACTACAGTAAGGGGGAAGTTTAGGATATTTGTTATTGTAACTCAGAATAGGGCTGGATGTATTATAGGATGACTAAAGAAACCTTGGATCAGTCCAGAGAAGTCCACTAGCAGTCCCATTCCAAAACTTTCCAGCTCTGCCTTTGTCAGTGCATCTACCACTGAAGACATCCTGATAGTAATGAATAAAACAAAACCAGAAGAAACCACCATTCCTCAAACTTCAAATGCTGATAATAACTGTTCTCCAACTCAGGGCTGACAAATACAAATGAGCCATCCATAAATGTGAAAACAAACAATCACCCATTCATTCTCTGTGAACAAGACAGCAGCTGACACTGTCACCTGTGGGGGCATGGCATCAATTTCCAGTTTGCTTTACACTGGGTATTACACTGTGTGATTAGACAGAAGAAGGCTAATGTCAATCTTGTCTGTCTATCCGCATCAGCAGATCCAACATATTCCTCCACTAAGTAGAAAATTGTCTACTCTGTATTTAAAGACATCTAAATTGGCACTCTGCACTATGTCATCCAGAAGAGAGTTCCACAGTCTTCTGAACCCTTGTGAGAATTTGTGTAGTCTTCTGTTTTGGTAGTACACTCTAACTTGATTTGTTTTTGTGTGACCTTAAACTAATAAGTTTATTGTGGCTCTCCAAGCCTATTTCGTTAATCAATTGACTGCCATTCATGATTTTAAACATCATCAAGAGGTCTCTTCTCACCCTCCTCTGTTCCAGCTAGTATAGCCTCAATCTGTCCAACCTATCCTTGTAACTCAAATGCCTCAAATTGTAGACTATCTTAGTTACTCTCCGCTGGACTCCCTCAACCCTACCTATATCCTTCTTCATGAGTGGGCTCCACAGCTGCCTACAGTAATCCAGATGGGGCCTAACAATTGCTCTATACACAGGCATAATGCACTGACTATTACTTTGAACCACTATGTATAATGCTGCAATATCATGCAGCACCACACAGCCCTCTGCAATGTAATCAGCTACTCTGCATGAGGAAGGTGATTCTTAGTCCAGATATAACATGGCCACTACTGTAAACTGGTCAGCAGATAAAAAAGTACAGTGTTCATGGAAGGAGAGGTACTGGATATCAGTGCAACAGTTCTATCAAGCAAAGTAAGCAGCCCCAAACAGCTTTTAAATGAATGCCACTGAAAGGGATGAAGGGAGGAGAATATGGAGGGGGAGCTGTCAGAAAGGCAGGGAACAGAAGCAGTGCTGGAGAAGGTGGAGGCGAGGGGAACATGAGAGTAGAAGAAAGGACAAGGAGAAGCCTGTGCATGAGAGGAAGAGGAGGAATGGAGCAGGAGAGGGCAAGGGGAAGCTTATGTACGAGAGGAGGTGGAGGAATAATGAGAAGAAATTGAAAGTGTGAGATCACCAATTAAAGCACTATGGTGAGCTTGACACTGAGGAGAGAAGGCAAAGTGCTATATTTTCATTGTGAAGCACCAGGGCAGTTTATGCTATATGCTCAGTTCTTTGCTTCTGTTAGTGACCATTACATTCTTTTTACACCATTTATCTGGGCTTTTCAAAATTGTGGTGCCTAAGCCCTGAGTGAGTCTGTTGTGTTTGTCTTTGATAAAAAAGAACTGCTTGTCTCCTAACTAAATGGCTAGACATAGAAAAAACAATATTCTAATAACCATTAGAATCATAACTTGGATTGTTATTGGAATTAATTCCTTTACTAGAGGAAAACGTTTGTTATTTATGCTCTCAAAGCAAAGAATGAAAGTGTAAATAAAGTTCTAAAATGAATTTGTATGTGGGTCGCACAAGTATTTTATTCCACCATGAGATCTCTAAAACTAGGGGAGTAGCAATATTACTGTACTGAGGCAAGTCCTTAGGATTTAAAACCTAACAGGAATTTAAAGGCAAAATGAGAACAATCATTATCAGCACATTGGGGGATAGGATCATTGCATTGGGCTAGCTTTAGACTCCATTCACTAATTTCAGTTTATTTATTTAAAGAGTTTGACCAGGAAAGGTCTACTGGCTATAAACAGTTCAGTTCCAGAGTTAAAGCATGTACATCAGTTCAACAGCAGATAGAAATTCCTATAGAAATGAGTAGCAGCAGTTTTGGAAACAGGCAACAGGAATGGGGCAACAGTAAAGAATAAATACTGCTATAAGAAAATGTGACCACAAACGGAAAAATTCATATACATTGTGTAGCAACAATTTAAAATACAGGCAGCAGGAGGGGTGGAAATTACTGTCGCTCAGAATTGGTCAATATCAATACATTAGCTATTAATCAGATTTCAGTATTTCCTATGCTGAATACTGATTTAGAGCTTATTCTGCCTCACATTTGGAATCTAAATCAGAATCAGGATCCAAAACCAAATTCCAAATCCATACAGCATAGTACTAATGATAAGTCAAATACACAGTGCGGTTTTCTGGAAGTACCTGTTATGAAGGAAAAAAGTTAAAACAACTATTTTTAATATTGTTAACTATTTTAATATGTGTGTCTTATAACATGACTGTAACATACATCTTGGAAATTAGAACATGTTTATGGTTGTGCTATTGTTATTTATTTTCTCCTCTATGTAAGCCTTCTGAACCCACTCAAAAACTTTGATGATTCCACTTACCTTATCCTTCCTCTATTCTTCTCCGATTCATACTTTACTTCACAGCGAACATGGTGTGACACTTCAGCTAATGAACGTGTCCCATGGTCCACTTGAATGTCACAGTTCACAACAAATGTAGACATAAAACAAAAAAGAAAAGTGAGAAGAGCTGCCATGAAGTCTGTCATAATATAAATCCATAGGTTTTATTCTCACAAAAGTTTCCAGTAATCCAAGCATTCCAGCAACTTAATCAACATCCATTACAGTATTGAATCAATTTAGTATGTTCTTAAGCTAAGTAAAAATGTCTGGCACCAAAAGCAGCAAAAATAATTTGTAAAATCAACCACACGTGAAGAAGAAGCAATGTGATTCTGCATGACAACTGTTCCACTACTCCTGCATTTCATCTTCGGCAGTGCTGAAAAAAAAATCAAAACACAAAACAAACCAAAGCAAAGTAGCAACTTAGGAAACGTATCTTCTACTCCTGATGCAATCAGCTATTATAATTAAATCTATTCAGTGAGTGTATACACTTTTGTGGCCTTCTGCTGAAAGAAGAAACCTGACAGCACCATGCCAATGTTTACAGTTCTGTCACTGAATAGTGAAAAAGTAAGTCACAAATACATTGTTCTTTTCCACATACTGTATGTACCTTTACTATTTTTTACTTATGTATGCTCACTTTAAGTTGAAAGTACATACCTTATCTGCAGGGTCCTTCAGTAATGGTCAACAAAATTTATGTAACATTGACCACTCCTTCAGGAAATTCCCACTGGCAGCAGGGACCTTTGTGGCCATTGATGTTGGCCAATGAGGGATTAAGATAAATAGATGTGGTTGCTGGCAGCTGACAAGACTGCTGAGACTGATGTTTCCCTTTCCATTTATTCACTGGTTGTACTCTGTTCCAGGGATTGAGTGCACTGCTAGTTGTTCATTGGCATGGAGTGGAGGTAAGTGGCAACAAGTCTGGCTGGTTGAAGAGTTTGCTGGTTCAAGAGTCCATGTATGTTGGTTTGTTATTCTTTGGTGGAGAGGGGAGAGGAGATGGGATGAGATGAGACAAGAGAGAGAGAGAGAGACTGGTTGTTGCCAGTGGTGGAGGAATAGCCAGTGCAGCTGGTGCAGTGGCACAGGAGCCTACACACTTAGGGAGCCTATTAAGATTTGCAAGTCTTTCACAGTTTATACAGCCATACAGTGCAATGGCAGCCAGCAGGTGGTAGCAGTCATGGAAAGCACTAACTGTTGATGTGTATGCTGGCTGGGACACCATCTGTCATGACTGTCTGTTGCATGCAGCTGTCCAAGGAGATGGGTCACGGGATGAGACTTACTCTGGAGGGGATCAGCTGACTGACAGTTTGCAGACAGGCAGGAAATGGGCAGCCAAGGGCCAATCACAGAGCTGCACCACATGACAGGCTGCCTGACAGCCAATTGGACAGGGACAGTAGTGAGTTACATTGTCAGTCAGTGTGGTATGGGCACGTCTGTGTGCAGCAGTACTCTGTCTGCTCAGCTAATGGCTTGAGGGCTCTTGACATGACTTGTTGGCATGCTGAGTGAGAAGATAGTGTGGGCAGCAGCATTGAAGCTGTAACTCATCTCAGTGTATGCGTTTTTTTTTTTACTTTGCTCATCAGGAGTGAGTCAATGAAGGAACGTAGTAGAAGGCTGCCTACCTGGAAGCAGTAGTGAGCGTTCATTCACCCACTGTCTCTCTGCAGATGTTGGTTAGCTCCTCCATGGGCAGCTTCCCACCTGTGGCCATAGCTGCTGTAGTAATTGTTCTGCACTGGTCCATGAGACTGACTTATCTTGCTCTCTCAGATCTGGTCATCATCATCTGAAGCAGTGCAGCAGTGATTTCAGCAGTAGCACAGTCATTTTATGGGCAGTTTACTTAGTTTTAATTTGGTGCCATGTGTTGTAGTAAAGTAAAAAAAAAAAAGCTTACCCAACCACCTTACCCAACCCAACCATCCAGAGACTCCAGAACAACCCCCCCCCAAAAAAAAAACACATTAATACCAGCCCAGTAGTCCACTGGGATTTAAGAGCTTTAGAGGCCAAAAAGCAAATTAAGGGAATTATAAACTAAGGACTCAGAGACAGGCAGTAAACCAGTGGAGGAGGAACAGAAGGAACAGCAGGGTCATCATCAATTACTCATGAGGAACAGGCCGGGAGAATTAAAACTAAGATTGGGGATAAACCAGGAATGGAATACAAATTGAGATTAGCAATGTGTTCTGTGTGGCTGAAGTTAATTTAATTAAAAATAAAAATTGAAGTTAACAAGAAGCAAACGTTGCAGTCTGCACACTGGGCAAGTGGGCATTAATGTGGACTGAGGGAAGATAAAAGTAGAAGAGAGCACCTCCTGTACCTCTCCCTGTTTGCCATTACTCCCTAACGTAAAGCAAGCAAACAAAAATTAAAGTAAATATACATATAAAATAAAAAAGTCCCATGTAAAGGCAGTGGTGGGGATTAGTGGACAAGTGGGCACTGGTGGGGAGTGGATAATGGAGGCAGAAATAAAAGAGCACTTGGATGTACCTCTGACTGTTTGCCATTACTCTCTGAAGCAGCAAACCAAAAACTAAGTAACTACTTAAATATGCATATAAATAAAGTCCTCTGCAGAGGCATTAGTGGGGGACTAGTGGGCAAGTGGGCACTGGGGGGACTGAGGAGGGATAAAAGTAAAGGAGCACCTCCTACACCTCTCCATGTTTGCCATTACTCCCTGAAACAAACCAAAAAATTAACAACTTAAGGATCAATGGCAAAGATAAGAATTACAAAAATAACATTTTAGTCTTCTTTTGTCAAAGAACCTGTTTAATGCTGTATTGGTCCTAATAAGAACAAACAGTTTGATACATTTTATTGGACCAACAACGATGTTACAAAAAGAACAAATAGCTTTAGGTTTCAGACCAACAAGTCCTTCTTTGGAAGCTTAATGACAGTTATTTAGAAAATCCCATACTATTAACACCTAGAACATGCAGAAAAAAACAGAAATAATTATCATTCATGTACATATATTTCCTATGAAGTAGTTACTTTCCTGGGGGGGGGGATTTAATATCGAGAAATGTTTCTTTGGATTCCTTAGACTGTTTCTGTAAATGTATTATTTATATTATACACTGGTAATTTATTAAAATCTGTACATATCAGACTGCGTAGTCTCAATTTTTTGGGTGTCCTTGACTAGTACTTCTTTGTATCTAGCACTTACACTGACAATTGATATTATAATATAAAAAATCTTGTTACAACACTGAAGGCCTTAAGGTTTCTGGAACATAATAGCTGGTTGAGAGTATGCTGGGAATATATCTCAAGCTAGTTGTACATTCATCAGTGTGATACACTCATTCACTTTGGGTAAACATCACTTTTAATCCTTCTATGTGCCATGTAAAGATAATTTCTATTTTTGTAATTTTTGTGGCTTATTTTTTACTTGCTAATATGTTATATTTTGGGATGCAATTGTTTAATCCAGGGTAATTTTCTTGTCATTGGCCATATTCCCAAACTAACAGAGTTTTGAGCAGGTTGAAGCTGGCTTCTGCTGGTGTGCTCTTACCTCAATCTTGAAGCATTTGTCTTTGGGAGTTTTTTTAACTTGAGATATAATTTGTCAGAGAATCCTAGTGTTTTGATATTCATTAGACTGTTACATGGTATAATATATGTAGGTTGGCTCTCTGCCTACTATTATCTCTGGACAACCTTTGACCTTTAAGTTTGGTTCAGCTGAAAGCACACTTAAGATATTCAAGCTCTTTGATGTCACTTTAATAATGTTTTGAATGCCTGTTTTAAACCAATGATAATTGTTTCAGTTTTTTCTGCATGTTCTAAGTGTTAATAGTATGGTGTTTTCTAAGTAACTGTCATTAAGCTTCCAAAGAATGACTTGTTGGTCCAAAAGCTAGAGCTATTTATTCTTTTTGTAACATCCGTGCTGGTCCAATAAAAGGTATTGGGTCTTCTTTTGTGTGTGTTTAATAGATAATGACATGACTAAACCATGTTATACTGTGTCCTGTGTTTTTTTTTACTACAACCTTCCAAGTAAACTCCTATTTGTGTTGTGACATCTCAGTCACTGAAATTTTCTCAATTCTTTTACAACCTGGGCTGATAGCTGCTGGCCATTGACATCACTCAAGGACTGAAATCAGTGGCAGCAGTGTAAGAGTGCTATGGTCAGAACAGCAGATTAGTAATCCATCTCAAGGTGCTCAGTGTGTGTTTCCTGGCAACATTTCCTAGTTACTCAGGTATTTATTGCCAAAGTGATAACTGTTGCACTGTACAGCTGAACTAAAGCATAAAAAAAATTCTTAACAGCATTCAACTATCTGTTAGCACCACCGCTCCTCACTGATGCCGACAGTTGTTTTCCACACAGAACACATTTTAAATTAACTGCACACACAGATCAAGCAATAGTCAGCCCTGATACTGTCACTGTTCACTACCTGGCTTATTGTGCTTACTGCAGTGAAAGAGCTGAATGTAACTACACACTGCAAGTGTCTCTTTTTGTAATGTCTTTTGCCAGTTTCAGTCACAAGCGCTCGCTCAGCTGCTTGTGTCTCCCTCTCTCTCTCTCTCTTTTGCTCTCTCTTCAAAGGTATTTGCTCTCTCACTTTCTTACAACCAAAGATACAACTGTAGACTGTCTTCATCATTTAAATTTCACTGCACTGTTCAGGTTCCTCATTATTTTGCTTTTTGTGCTCGTTAAGTCAGCCCTCCCTTGTTCTTCTGCCAATGTGAACTGATACTCAGAAGAAGACCAACAGACAGAGCAGGCAAGCAGCCATAGGTGTTCAGCACTTATAAGCAATGCCACTAGCTGACTTTTAAAAAGAAAGCCTCACCGTTTACATGACGTGCCACACAACAGTTTCACACACACACCAGCACATGATAGTTGGAAAGAGGACCAGGTGAGCAGGCACATGAACAGATTAGCTACAGTCATGATGACTGCAATGATCCCATTAGTATTACACTTTTGTATACAGATTGTAAAAAACGGAGAAAATTTCAGTGGCTGAGATTTCACAGATAGGAGTTTACCTGGAAGGTTGTAGTGAAAAAAGCCACAGGACATGGTATATCATGGTTTAGTCATGTTATTATCTCAAGTTCAAGTTCAAGTTTATTGTGAAGGGATAAGATCTGTTGAGCAAGCTCATTTGCAAAGAGGTCCCTTGTACAAGAATGACAAATGTATAGTACATAAAATAAAACACAAAATACAAGATACAAAGTAAAAGTAACAAGGATACATAGTTTGACATGATAAAAAGGAATAGTAGTTTCTAAATAAACACTATTAACAATATTTACAGTAACAACACCTGTGTGAATGCGTTCAATGTAAAGAACAGATGGTAAAATCATAATTGATAGAGAAAACTGCTCAGTGCAATTATATGAACATAACAGGAACAGGAATAGTTTATGCCCCAATATAGGAGATGATTAGTAAGACTAGGAAGAAAGTAAGGGGGTGGGATATGAGATTAGTAACAATGACAGGTATCAGCGGTGACTTTGTTGATATGTGTTTTAAATGCATTTAGGGGATTAAGGTGTATAGCTTTATCAATGATTGGAGATTATTCCAGTCTGCAGGGAGTACATAGCTAATGGCTGCCTTGCCATGGTGTGTACGAGTTTTCGGCACCTCTAAGGAAATATATGTGTTTTTCCTTAGAACATATGAACTATGTGAGCAATGGAGGAAGGAAGTAATATAAGAAGGTAGTTTATTTAATAGAGCTTTATATACCCACATATATGCATGTATGAGTCTTCTCATAGCCAGGGAGGTTCAGTTCACCTCTTTTTATGTTGCTTGCACGCATGTGCAAGAAACATAGTGCCATCATCCAAGTTTTTGGAGGTGTGGCACCCATCTTCCAATTCAGTCAGTGTGTTTGCAGGCGTAGCCCCAGTTCCCCAATCACAGCTGCAGCTGTCTATGACAGCAGTTGAAAATGCAGTGGTCATACAGTTGAAAGGGAGAGCTCTGCCTCAGTGAGCAGAGCTCTCCCCCCCCACACACACAGACATGCAAGCATGCATACTGCGCGGTTATGCACCCCTCCCCCATGCACACACTGTATGGCTGACGGTGCCCAATCCCATCGGCCCATGCCTGCCCCACAAAAGTTGTCCAGGTGCCACGCTGAAGCCTACCCAAGCATGGCAAAATCTGTTATAGCCGACGAGGGTGCCCAATCCCCCACCAGCTCCATGGTTGCGCCGCCCATAGCTTTCCAGGTGCCACGTTGGGAGCCTACCCCAGTGTGGCAAAGCTTATAGCCGACAGGGTGCCCAACCCCCACCGACTCCACGAAGGCACGCCCAAAAGCTTCCAGTGCCATGCTGGGAGCCCACCTGTGTGGCAAAGCTTGTTATGGCCAATGGGATGCCCAACCCCTGCTGGCTCCAACTCCCAAACAGCCTTTTCTAGCTGCCACACTGGGAGCCCACCCCAGAGTGGCAAACATCCCGTGTTGTCTTAATAAAAAAAAAACCTGTAAACAAAAGGTCCTACGTGGTCTCCTGCCCCAACAACCGCACCCACCACTGTGCACCCTGTCTCCCACCCCCCTCACCCCATACTTACCTCACGGAGTCCAGTCGTGATCGTCAGTGGACCAGGAACATGTCTGCACTCTTCAAAGCCGACCGCGAACTGAGGAAATGCCGGTAAGCTGTATAATGGAATAAATAGGGTTTTTTCAACTGTGTTGCATAGCTCAGGCATTTTTGGGAATTTTGGGCCCACATTTTCAACATGGAGTTTTTAAGACCCCTCCTCATGAATTCTTGCACTGTCATGGCGTTAATCGGGCCCGAAGGGTGATTTCACCGTCACTGCGTGAAATCACCTTTCAGGACCAGTTAGTGAAATGACACTGCCAGTGTTCATAAGGTGGGCTCTCAAAAAACCTATGTTGAAAATTTGGCGAAAAAATTCCTAAAAATGTCCGTTTTACGAGCGTGCATTGCTCAGCTCCTATGCATGCTCATAAGTTCATGAATTTTCAATATTTTCACTCCAGATTTTCAAAATTACCATTTTACCACACCTCCCTTTGAGCAGTACAGCTGTCATTTTTCACATCTCACCCAAAACGTGTTTCCGCCCCATGTAGCGCACAATGGCGCAGTTGGTGTGCGAAATCAATGTATGGGACACATTAAGAAAATCACAGTGACACTGTTCATGAGCAGAGGTCTTAAAATGGCTATGTTAAAGATTTGGTGAAAAAATTCCTAAAAATGACTGTTTTACGAGTGTGCGTTGCGCAGTTCCTACCCACGCTCGTAAGTTCGCAAATTTTTAATATTTGCACTCCAGATTTTCAACAAAGCCATTTTACCATACCTCCTTATGAGCAGTACAGCTGACATTTTTCACATGTCGCCCAAAATGTGTTTCTGTGCAAGTAGCGCACAATGGCGCAGTCAGTGTGCGCAATCAATGTTTGGGACAGATTAAGAAAATCACAGTGACACTGTTCAAGAGCAGAGGTCTTAAAATGGCTATGTTGAAAATTTGGTGAAAAAATTCCCTTCAGCCATTCTGCAATGTTACTAATGAAGACGCTGCAGCACCCCACTGGTCACCCCCTCTCCCTAGACCACACCCCATTTACCACCACTCTCTGCCTCCTGTCTGTTCGCCAGTTTCTAACCCAGTTTACCACCCTTTCCCCCATGCCCAGCCTACCCAGATAGTTTATCAGCCTCCTATGTGGGATGGGGTCAAACGCTTTGCTGTAATCAAGGTAAGCTTTGTCCACTGCCCCACCCTGATTCACTTCCTTTGTCACCCTGTCAAAGAAATCAATCAGATTTGTCTGACATGATGTCCCCACTGTGAATCCATGTTGTCTATGGTCTTGGGCTCTGATGGTTTCTAGATGCCCCTCTATCCTTTCTTTAAGCAATGCCTCCATGATTTTCCTCACTACTGAAGTGAGGCTGAACGGCCTATTGTTCCCTGCCTCCTCCCTGCTGTTGCATTCATGTAGAGGGACCACATGTGCCCTCCTCCAGTTCACTCATGTTGAATGACTCAGTGAACATGGCTGCCAGAGGTACTGCTATCTCCCTTCGCAGTTCTCTTAATATCCTTGGGCATATGCCATCTGGTTCCATCGCTTTGTCCATCTTCAGTTTAGTGAGCTCCTGCAGGACTTTTTTGCCTTTGAATGGACTATTGTCCACCTCTTCACCCCCTTGGCAACTGCTGTACTGCTGTGACCCTTACCCCTCCCACTCTTCTGTGAATACTGAGTGGAAAGACACAGTGGATGACTTGGGAGGCAGGCATGGGACTATCACTTCCAAATACCTAAACAGCACATACAAACAAGCAACATTCGGCATTGACAAATGCTTGTTAAAGGGCGCAGTGATGGGTTCTAGCTGGAGCATTAGTGTTAAAGTGAATAGCTTGATGGAGAACATGTCCAATTTGTGGAGGTATGTAATTGAGTTATTATATAAGATATCTGCATAGTCCAAGAGAGGCAGAAAGGTGACGTGGACTAATCTCCATCTAGAGGTCTGGGAGAAAAAAAAAATTGTTTTGGAAGAAGAACCCAAACTGCTGTTTTAATTTCTTAACTAAGTCATCAAGGTAAAGGGAAAAGGAGAGGTGAGAATCAAGAGAAAAAAAAATTTGAACCTGTACACTACTTTGAGCATATTGCCAAGAAGGGTACTAATAGGCAGGGGAGAAGTGCAGCAATTGGTGTAAGAACTTCAATAATAAAAGATGGATAGAGGAACATTTCTTTGGTTTTCTTGGCATTCAGTAACACTTTGGATTTGATTAAGTTGTACTGTAGCTGGTTAAAGTCAGACTGGATCACAGAACAGGCCTGCACAAATGAGGGTTTGGAGATGAATAGCAACGTGTCATCCTCAAAGAGATGGATTTTGGAATGCACAATGTTACTGCTCATGTTATTGACATATATCAAGAAAAGCAGTGGTTCCAGAATGGAGCCCTGGGTTAACCCTCTTGCCAGGGGAAGTAAGAAATATAGACTTTGATGGCAGATAAGGACCACTTGTCCTACCTAGTCTGCCCATCTCTCTACCTGCAGGATAAGCTGCAGATCCTAGTTAACCAACAGCCTATTTCTTCCTACCCCCCCATAAGAATTGCCTTATATCTGTCCCATGCATTCTTGAATTCTCCCACAGTTTGTGACCCCACAACCTCCTGAGGAAGGCTGTTCCACGCATCCACCACCCTCTCTGTGAAAAAATACTTCTTCACATTGCCTCTGAGCCGTCCCCCCACTATCATCAAATTGTGTCCCCTTGTTCTTGCACATCTCTTTTTCTGAAAGATGCTACCCTCTTGGACTTTGTTGATTCCACTGAGGTACTTAAACATTTCTATCATGACCTTCCTCTCCCTCCTTTCCTCAAGGGTATACATATTAAGGTCTTTTAGTCTCTCCTCATATGGCATCTCTTGCAGACCCTGCACCATTTTAGTTGCCCTCCTCTTTACTGCCTCCATCCTGTCTATGACCTTGTGGAGATGGAGTCTCCAGAACTGGATGCAGCACTTCAGATGGGGTCTCACCAACTGTTTGTACAGAGAGATAACAACTTCCTGTTTTCATGTAAGGATGAGAAAGCCCTATTAGCTGTAATTTGCTGCTGTTGATCTGCTAGATAGCCAGCAAACCATTTTACCATGGAGCTTTCAAACCAATAATCCTTAAGGTTGTCCAGAAGAAGATCATGACTGACTGTATCAAAGGCCTTACTAAGGTCTAAAAATACAGCCCTCCTTATCTGTTTGTTATCTATGGCTTCCTACCAATCATTGGTTACTTTAGACAAAGCAGAAATAGTACTGTGGTGACTTTTAAAACCAGATTGTAGTGGGTTAATCATTTGATGCTTATCAAGAAACTCCCTAACCTGTATGCTTACCCATTTTTCTAAAATTTTAGAGAGAACCAGCAAGATTGAAATAGGCCTGTAGTTCTTCGCATCCCTAGGATCTCTGGACTTGAAGAGGGGCAGTATGTGAGCTATTTTCCATTCAGAAGCTACAATGTCTTTTGTTAGTGACAAGTTGAATAGGGGTGTAATGAGGGCTGTCAGGTAGTGGTAACCTAGCTTTAAGAAGAAAGGATCAATAGTATTTGCACCTGCACTCTTTTTGGTGTCTAAATTAATTAATTGGTCTTCAGCTTGTTTGTAAGAGATGGTAGAAAAGGTGAAGACAACCTGAGTGGAAGGACTGGTTTCCATTTCTGTTTGTGTATTACAAGAGTATAAGGTAGCTGCCTGTGAGGAGTCGAAAGCAAGGTCTGCTGTTGCGAAATGTACATTAAAGTTATCAAGTATTAAAGATTTGTTGGTGATGATTGAGCCTTGATAATTCATTTTATTGGTCAGGGTTGATGGTTCTTTATGACCTTCCATGAATTTAAAAGTGTGCCATATCTTTGAAGGATTCCCTTTTGCAGATTCAGGAATGTTCAAGTAATAATTGTCTTTGGTGTTTCTTACCAGTCTGGTACAGTCATTGCAGCAAGCCTTAAAGGCTGTCCAGTCTTGAAGAGATTTAGTACACCTGGCAGTTGCCCAGAGCTGGTCCCACTTTAGCAAAGCTTTTTTAACACCCCCAGTAAACCATGGGCAAGAGGCTTTTTTTTTTACTCTGCATTTAACCATCATGGCATGTTTGTTAATGACACAATTATGGGTGGAATTAAAGATTTGGAAAGCCTCATTGACATCATGTGCTAAGTAAAAGCTTTGCAAGCTGATGTCCCTCAGGTCCTCTAGAAAGTTGGGTGAGACAAACTTCCTGAAATTCCTCTTAGTAACAAATATGCTAAAGGGGTTAAGTTTTATTAGGTTCTTGACATACACTACTATATTGTGATCACTAAGATCATTGTGAAAAACTACTTCTTGTATTATTTTTATGAGATCTATTCATCATAACTAGGTCTATAAACAAGCTGGTGAGATGATTTTTATGGTCTGGTCTAGTGGTTTCTCTAATTATCTGACTCAGGCCCAGGTCATTGTAGAGATTCTTTAGAGGATTAGGTTTTGAGCTAAGCCAATCTAAATTCAGGTCACCAAGAATTAGTGATTCATTTGTGTTAGTGTCTATAAAGTCATGTAGATTAAACACACCCAAAAGAAGACTGAAATCTATTTTTTTAATTCTTATATTTGCTGTTGATCTTTAAACTTTTGCAAAGGTAGTTTTTGGGATTAGTGGACAAGCAGGCTTTGGGAAGTGGAGATAAAAATAAAAGAGTAGAGCACCTAGCTGCATCTCTCCCTGTTTGCCATTTCTCCCTGAAGCAAACATAAAAAGTAACTACTACTTAAATACATAAATAAAGTCCCCTGTAAAGGCAGTGGTGGGGGACTAGTGGGAAAGTAGGCATTGGTGAGAAGGGTAGATAAAAATAAAAGAGCACCTGCACTGCTCCCTGTTTGCCATTACTCCAGCCTGAAGCAAATGAAAACACTAACTACTTAAGTAAATACAAAAGTAAAGTCCTGCAAAGGCAGTGATGGGGAGATGAAACCAACAGCTTCTTGAGGGAGAAGGCATGGTTTAGAGGAGTTCAAGACTGGCATCATCTAAGCAGCAAAATTTAATATCATGAAACAGCAACAATACATTTAGATTCTTGCTTAGTGTATGAGCAGTGGCAATTACATGAACAATCAATGAAGGTTTCAAAACTCAAATACAAAGGAGAAAAACTTCTGGAAACAAGTTTTGGAGCATCTCATCAATGTGACTCTAACATTAGTTGTGTACAGTTTAGCTTTCAGGGGGCAAAGAGAGGTTTTAGGGCAAGGTAATAGCAGGAATATTCTTTCAATCATGGAACTATTAGCTGAGTATGATCCTGTGTTGAAGTAACTCATTTCCATGCCCAGTGGATCGGTTCGATATCTTTGTCATACTATACAGGACAAACTCACTGTACTTTTGTCGAAGCGTTTTGAGTGATATATTATTGAAGAAATAAAGGCTGCATCTTTCTTACCTGTAATAATGGATACCACCCAAGATATTGTGAAGACTGACAGAGTCAAATTTTTCAATACGTAAGAATTGAAAGGGATGAAAGGGAAGTTGCAACTGAAGTGAAAATCAACTAATCTTTCCTGGTTTTCAGGAAATTTGTGATCACTCTGTCAGTGGACTTGAAAAAATAATAATCAGCTGCATTGAACAGAAAGGTTTAGATTTATGGAAATGTGATCAGGGGTATGATGGGGCCTCTAATATGAGTGGTGCGTACTCTAGTGTGCAAGCAAGAATATCCCATAATGAACCAAATGCTGCATATTTACACTGTGCTGCTCACAACTTTAATCTTACACTGAATGATTCTGTTAGTGGAATATCAGAAGTGAAGCATTTTTATGATGTGATTGAAAGACAATATGCTTTCTTTCAGCCACCACATAAAGCAGTGGGCCATGTTAGCTTTATTTGTGTTCACTTCAGAGCTTTCCAGCAATATTACTTTGAAAAGGCTTTGCCCTACCCGATGGCCATCCCAGTATGAGTCGCTCCTTTCTCTGAGGTTTTGGTATTTAGAAATTTTAAAGGCACTCACAAATATAGCTCTTCTGAGCAAAAGTGCCAATGAGCGTAATGAGGCTTTGGCACTAAAGAAATGACTGGAAAATTCGAGTTATGTTTTTCTTGTGATGATCAAAACAAAGATTCTGGAAACAGTAAATACCGTGTCAAAACTGTAACAATCTAGAGACACAGATCTTTACAAAGCAGCAAACTTACTTTCCAAATGCAATGATGATCTAGGTTCATTTTGAAATTAGTTCAAATAAGTTAAACATTCAGCAATTGCATTATCAGAAAAATGGGGTGTTCAAGTTAAGTTTGAAGAAAAGCACATGAGGAAGGTGAAACACCATTGTGATGAGCTATGTGAAGATGAAAGACTTGCCGACTGGGAACGTTTTTCAAAGTGAATGTGGTTTATGGGGGCCTCGATATAATAAATGCACAGTTTTCAAATCGATTTCAAAGCTTACAGGAAGTCACTGATAGATTCAATATAATCCAGCCAAGTATGCTTATTTCTGCAAGTGATGATGATGATCTGCATAAAAGAGATGAAAAACTGGCCCATAATTTCAGCAAAGACATTTCTCCTGCTTTTTCTGGACAGTTGTTTTCACTCAGATTTTGATTGAAATCTGAAATCTTGAATCAATTATCAGTGAAAGATTTGGAAAAAGTGTTAGTTGTTGACAATAGTACATTAACATCCAGTTTTCCAGAAGCTCGTACTGTACTTTAGCTGTTTCTCACCATCCCAGTAAGAGTACCCCATGCTGAACACTCATTTTCAAAACTTAAACTTATATAGAACTACTTAAGGAGTAATATGGGACAAGAGAGATTTTGTGAATTGGGAATGTTATCTATTGAAAACAAACGAGCCAGAAAATGAACCTATAGCAGATCACTGATGAGTTTGCAGAACAAAACGTGTGCAAAAGGTGATTCAACTAGATGAGTAGAAAATATTACTACTATACTTTTTCGCAGTGTCGGATGCTACCATTTTGATAATTGTTATGAAGTGTTGAAAAGTTGAGTTGGCATGTATAATGCATATAAATATGTGTTATATTCCTTGATATTTGAGGGAGGATGAAGGGGGCATAAATAGGGACTAAAAAAATAACCTTGAGGAAGGGGGCCCAGAATTACAGAAAAATCCACAGATAAACCACAAAGCATGAGAAAACAGGGGCAGTGCAGGTCGGGGGGGGGGGCGAAAGCCTAAAATAGTAACAAAGGTCCAAGTGACTGCACTCAAGAACAAATATCACAGGCAGAAAAATAAATTTTAAAAATACACTGCTTTATTGCAAAAATAATTGCTGCTGTGTGACGTACCCTCTAGTTACTGGCCCCAGCAATTCTGGTGAAGCTTTTACAGTGCAGCAAAGAGTCTGGTTGTACTGGTTGCTTAGTTGCTAGTGGAGAGTGGAGAAGAGGAGATGAGATGACATGGGAGAGAGAAGGGCTGTTACAGGAGTTTGCAGTTTCTTTTCCCTCATTTAAGGGTCTTATATTGGATAAAATGTTCAGGTGTGGTGGTTGGTTATTCACTGGTGGAGAGTGGAGAAGAGGAGAGAAAATGAGACAATATGAGTAAGAGAGAGAGAGAGAGTCAGAGAGAGTGGCTGTTGCAGGAGGTTTTAGTTTCTTCCCCTCTTTCAAGGGTCTTACATTGGAGCAAGAGTCCGGGTCTGCTGGTTGGTTATTCATTGGAAGATAGTAGAAAAGGGGAGATGAAACAAGACAAAAGAGAATAAGTGTCTGTTGCAGGAGGCTAGAATTTCTTTTCACTCATTCGAGGGTCTTACTTTTGAGCAAGAGTCTAGGTGTGCTGGTTGGTTATTCATTGGTGGAAAGTAGAGAAGAGTAGTTGAGATAAGATGAAAGAGAGAGACTGACTGTTGCAGGAGGTTGGAGTTTGTTTCCTCTCATTCGAGGGTGTTACACTGGAGCAAGAGTCCATTGTGCTGGTTGGTTATTCATTGGTGAAGAGTGGAGAAGAGTAGATAAGATAGGAAAGAGAGAAAGAGACTTGCTGTTGCAGGAAATTGGAGTTTCTTTCCCCTAATTTGAGGGTCTTATGCTAGAGCAAGAGTCCGGGTATGCTGGTTGGTTATTCATTTGTGGAGAGGGAGAAGAAGAGATGAGATGACTAAGATGAGAGAGTGACTGTTGTAGAAGGTTGGAGTTTCTTTCTCCTCATTTGAGGGTCTTACATTGATGCAAGGGCATGGGGTCATAATGTCACAAGGCATTACAGCACAGCAATATACCACACTGCCAATGCAGTGCAGTATATTGCCAGCTTGATTGCTGAATGTCTTGCAGGTGGCTCCGCACCCTGCATCCCCCATTACAGGTGGCTGTGCCCCCAAACCTGCCCAACTTAAATAACCAACTCCAGGGGGTGTTAACACTTACAACTGCACGAAGTGTGTAAAATGAAAAAAATTTCATGCGTCTGGGATCGGGAATCAAAACCCGGTCCACAGACACACTGCCTCTCTTACTGCTTGTGGCTCATCCTGTCAAGCCATGGCAGCTGCTTGCCAGCCTCTTCTCCCAGCAGAGGTCTTATCCTCTGCCTGGGAACAGTGCGAGGGTGCACTACTGGGCATACCCCCTTTTGTGGTTTTGCACCCTCTCACTCTTCCCGACCATGCTGTTCCTGTTACGCGGTTTTGACATGCACTGTAGAGCATATGAGGCAGTGACCCAGTAGGAGTGCAAGAGTCCATTGTGCTGGTTGGTTATTCACTGGGGGAAGAGCAGAGAAGAAGATATCAGATAAAAGAGAGAGAGAGAGAGAGAGAGAGAGAGAGAGAGACAAGAGAGAGAGAGAGACTGGCTGTTGCAGGAAGTTAAAGTTTCTGTCCTCTCATTTGTGGGTCTTGCACTGGAGCAAGAGTCCAGTGAGCTGGTTGGTTATTCATTGGTTCAGAGTGGAGAAGAAGAAGAGATAAGATGAGTCAAGTTGAGAGAGTGACTGTTGCAGGAGGCTGGAGTTTCTTTCACCTCATTTGAGGGTCTTAAGCCAGAACAAGAGTCTGGGTGTGCTGGTTCATTATTTATAGGTGGAAAGAGGAGAAAAGGGGATGAGATGAGATGAGGGAGAGACTGACTGTCCCCAAAAGAGTTGCTGCCTGTTACATAGGGAAACACAGGGAGTCAAGAAGTGTGTTTCAGTCACAAGTTCACTTGTCTTACAGGCCATTTACAACCTTGTGACAGGTGGCCTGTGTACCACACTGGCCAGCTACCTTGTTTCTGTGCTGCTAGTTTTAAATGTGTGCCAACACGCTGCACTAGTGTGTCACTTACCTTTGCAGGGAGGATGGATAACAGTTAAGACTGGTACAGGAGGTGTCCAGGCTCATGAGAGAGACTGGCTGTCCCAGAGGATAAGCTGCCCATGACATAGGAACACAAAGAAACAAGAAGCGTGTTTTAGTGACATATCTGGAGTAGTTCTGGAAACTGTCAGATAATACAAAAATGTAATGGTGTGTGTCATGCATACACTCACCTTAGCAGTAGATGAGGGACTGCCTTGAAGATAGGTGCTGGATTTTTGAGACAGATACGGGAGGGTGGCAGATATTGGCAAATGATTGCCGAGACTTTGACGTGAATCATTTTGAGCTGCAAGGCTACTGTACTTCTGTAATATGGCATGCTGATGACAGCTGTAATACTGGTAATTAATAAAAGGCAAACTACTACTAAAGTTACTTCCATGTCTTGTGAGTCAATAGGAACTCCCATTTGAAGGATATGAAATTGTGTGGTAATACTGAATTGAAGTGCTCCATTGTGCAATGTTTGTAATCTTGGACAGAGAAACAGACACTATATTGTTAATAATAATACAACTTTGTGAGAAGCTTGTCATTAAAACTATTGCTGTTCATCTTGTCTTGCCACTGACTTTAGATAGATGGACAACAATTTAAAATGTTGAAGTGAAAAACATGGAAATATATTACAATAACTGGAACTTGTGTAAGACATGGAGACTCACAAGAAGAATTGAGAGTTTACAATGTAATGGGCATGCCATAATAAAACTTAAGATCACATCCCAGTGGCTGTTATATACACATCACAACACTGACAACAAGTACACAACAACAACACTGTGTGACATCCCTCTCTTGCTGTTCTGTCTGGAGGAATCAGGGACCATTGGTGGCAGAAAGAAACAAAAGCATGTGGTGTGGGACTGTGAAGTAAGACATCACCGACATATGAGGATCAAAAGGCAGCCATGCAGCAGTTTTTTGGATAAGAAAGAACCTCAACATGTACAACTGTGACCCAGCAGCCAAGTTATTTGAGAAGTCTGGTATACCATTATTCATAATACAATTGATAGAATAGAAAAAAATATATTAATATACTGTAGGTAGGTACTTGAGAGAAGGTGCAACTGCTGTGTCTTTCCCAGTGATACCAGGAGGAGAGTAGGACAGAGACCCAAAAAAGATGATATTACCATGAGGAGTGATGGCCAGACTATTACAGAGTCAGTTAGGCATTATGTATGACATTCAGCTTCACTCTGTGAAGAGCATGTGATCGATATCCCAGGAATATTGGCAAAAAAGAAGTTATGTGATACCATATCTCAGTATGGCAATAACTCAAGGCAAGGGGCACAGTACTGCATGTTGAATGTTCCTTACAGATGTGCCACAGTTACTAGGGCTAACCTGGCAATGTTCAATGTGTTATTGTTATCCAGTTGTTTTCTCTTTTAAGTCAATAATGGAAGAAAGTGAAGGCAAAAATGTTTTTTTTTTTTGGGGGGGAGGAGTGGATGATGTAGCCTATGTTTCTAAAATGTAGTAATAGCAGAAATAAAGAGTTAATTTTTTTTGGGGGGGTGGGAGCAAGTATCCTAAGTTCCTAAAAGGTATTAAGAGAAGATAAAAATAACTATTTTTGGTGGGAGGGAAAATGTATCCTTTGTTTCTAAAAGGTATTTCAAGAAGAAAGAGAGATTTACTGTTTTATTTTTTCTTTGTTTTGTTTTTTCGTATGCATGCAGTATCCTATGTTTCTAAAAGGTGGCAAGAGCAGAAAGAAAAAAGAAGAAAAAGCTCTTTTTCCTTTTATGGGGAGGAAAACATAAGTGTGTAACTCATCATGTCAAAAGAAAGTTCCAAATAATCAAATTCAATCCGTACTAATTCAATTGCTTGATCACAGGAATGATCAGTGATTGTTGTTTTGTCAATCAAACTATTACTTCATACAATAGCAAAACTACAGTGGCGTAAACAAAAAAAATCAGTAGAGTGTCCAACACTTTCTGACTCATGGGAGGACCGGACTATGAACAACAGAGGAAGTTGAGGGTTGACAACAGACCATACAGGTGTGGTGTGGTGTGGTGTGATTCTGGCTGGGTGTGTGGGTATGCTAGAGGGACAATAATTGATTTCTACCCTAAATTGACTACATATGTATGCGCACAGTGTGCCTATTCACCTCAAACAGACTAATCACATGTCTGGTCAACTCTGTGTGCAGTCACTGTCTGGCAGTTCCTGAACAACAACTACATAATAGAGGCATGGGGTCAAAATGTCGCATGGCAGGATGCCGTGCGATTTAATCTTGTTGCGCGATTTCTTTACATTTTATGTTCTGTGGGGGGCTCCACCCCCATGCCCCCATTATGATTCACTTCCTAACCCCCACTTAGGATTCTAACTTCGGTGGGGTCCAACACGGAGAGCGCACAGGTCCGGGGTTCATGCATAATGCCATACTCTATTAAGCATACGACATTATGACCAGGTAGGCATAATAGACACATACTTTGGTGTGTGTGTGTGAGACTGTGTAATGATAAATTAGTAACCAGTTCTGTGGCTATGAGGAAAAAAATCATACTTTCTTAGAATTGGACTTAAAGGTACCTCACATCAACCCCATTACAGAGAACAACAGACAAGCGACAAGTGGCCAGTATAGGAGTGACAGTGTGCAGGAATGGGAGGATTTGCATGACATGCACCTATGGCCATACTGCTAGTACCAGACCATCTCATCCTCCTCATCCTCCCATCCTTTGTCACAAACTAATGTCCACCACTGTGGTGCTGCAATATCACTCACCAGGTCACTTGATGTTAGTCGCTTACTAAACACCTTCGTATTCATTCTCCGAAGGTTAGTTTCTCCACATTTCTAATACTTAGGCATGTCCTGCTGTCTCTAATGATCATGCCTGCTGCATTGACCAAATGCCTGGAAAATACACAGAAGCATAGTTAAGAAAGATAGTAGATTGCCAGTCTACACAGATCGGGCCACACGCACATTTTGGAGTGATAGTATTATAATGGGTCATCACCGATGTCTGGGACATGGCAATTACAAAAGTACTCCATCATCTGTTAATTGATGCTGACTGTTGTGGCCGTTATTGAGGACATACTACTCTTGACAGATACCAATAGCTCCATTAATGACATCCTTTCCAACAAGGATGACCCTAGTCTAGTAATGGCCTGCTCTGACTCCTCTTTATCATCACCAAGATTGCACTCCCCTTCTTCAACATCACTGATATGTGACTCCTTCTCTGCTTCAGTGACTTCCTCAACCTGTTTAAGAAGTTTGTATTGCAGAGCATCCTTCCAATGCTGAAGTTCATCTTTTCTGGGAAGTATTTTTTCCATCTGGTTCTTACAGCAAGGATCCAGTATGGATGAATGGGCATAATATTCATTGCTAAACATATTTTGTGGACGATCGTTCTCAGGCAACATCTGTAGGAGAGACTCAACAAGCTGCTTGGCATCCTCCTTATTCCTCAGATCTCTTCCATGCTGGCTATTCAGGTACAAAAATGAGTGCAGGAATCTGACCTATAGCAGAATCCATTCTGTCCAGAGAAAACTGAACTTTCCTCATGAGTTACAGCTTCCAATGGCACCAAAATTTCCAGAAGAGTCTCTATAGCTGACCACTTGCTAGATGAAACCATAATGTCTGCTCGACCAATCCTATTGTGAAGCAGATAATCATGAATAGCAAGTTTATGCTCATGAAATTGCTGCAATATGTGGTTGGAAGAATTCCGTGAGTCACAGTTATAAATGCATATACTGATTATTTTAAGTATGTTTTTATGTGGTTTATATGTCAGTGTCAGTGGCTCAACAGGTAGCACACTCACCTCTGAGGCTGGGAGATCAGAAGGCTGTGGGTTCTAGCCCCACACCAGGCACTTGAGTTAATATCCCAATACTGACACTATAGTGCAGCATGAGGGGGGTGATGCACTCCTGAGGTGCCGTCTTTTGGATGAGACATTAAACCGAGGTCCCATCTGCCTCTTCTGGTGGTAGTTCAGGTGGATATTAAAGATCCCATGACACTTCTCGAAAAGAGTAGGGGTGATTTTTATTGAAACACATACAAAAAAAATCAAAAGAAAAAAAACAATAACATCAGAAAACAAAGAAAATACATCCAATCAATAATGGAAAAAACAGAAAATGTGGTGAAACACAGGGACTAAGCAAACCTCTAAACTACTCCAATAGCTCTATTTATATTTAATGAAATAAGTGAACCCCCACCACTAATTCAACACCTGCTGTGATGAACACAGTGAACAATCTGTTTTATAGACATTCCTGAGTTAATTTGAAACTAAAATACTAAGACAGTCATAGGACATCCGATTTTGCTGTAACACCCATTGACATCGGGCTTGCCACACACATAAAACATGATACAGCAAAAAAACACCATTAATGTATCAGGATGATAATGTACCAAACCAGTCCCATATTTCCCTAAGACCAAAGTATCATATGATAAATATAGAAGCCAATCCATTTTCCATTTACTGGCTAGGAAATGCCACAAGGCAGCAACATAAGAACAGTGTAACAAAAAGTGTTACGTGGTCTCAATCAATGCAACACACTCCATGTAAGGACAATTTCTTTCTGCCATGCATTTAAGCTTTGCATTCACTCTTAGATTTAATCTACCATAAACTGTGAGCCAAAGATTTTCCCACATTTTATGAGGGATCCTACGAAAGGTGAGTTGTTTGAGAATTAGGTGTTTTTTTTTACTAAGGGACAGTTCTTAAAACTAGGTTCCATAGGATATATCCTGGACATTTTTCCTGATACAATTTCTTCATGGTAATCAATTGGATACCATCTTTCGTAATTCCCCATTTGTATAATTTCTGAGCTGCTGGTTTAAAATAAAGGGGAATATGGATATAGGGATTCAATTTAGGTGCCACATGAAGCCATGCCTGAAGGTATTTAGCTAGGGATTCCCGAATCCAAGCATTGTGGACAGACTCACAGATATAAAGAGCACTATTAACTGAATGTTTAAAAAATAGACTACGGGATCGATCATACTTAAACCTCCATTTGTGATCTCCAAATATGTGCAGCATTGTTTGATTGGATTTAGTTTATTACCCATAGCATTTGAAAGCCCAAACTGTACAATCTAGTCTCAAAATGGACAGGTAAGGGGTAGAGGATAGCCACATACTGCAATAATGGTAAAATAAATGTTTTCAAAATTGCAACCCTTTTGAGTTTGGAGAACCTCCACTGCTTCCATCTGTTAACTTTTAATTCAGCTTTATGTAAAGCCAGTTCCCAGTTACCATCAGGCAGATTCTGAGATCCAAAAATGATCCCTAAAATCTCCAAGGGGGAATGAGAAACAGTCACTCCCTGCACAAAGGTGGAAGGAGTCATTCCTGGCCCTATAAATAGCCCTTTGCTTTTGACCATATTCAGTTTAACATTGGAAATGGACTGATATTTTAAAATCTCCTGCAAGAACAATATAATCTGCTGTGGATGTGAACAAAATGCACAAATGTCATCTGCATAGGCCTGGACGCATAAAGCTTGTGGGATTCCAAGTCCCAATAACCCTTCCCATTTTGGGGGCATAGTAATAGAACGAAGCAGTTGATCTAAAGAGAAAATATACAGAAGGGGGCTCAAAGGGCACCGCTGTCGAACCGCATAATGAATATCAAAGCTCTGGCCAATAAATCCTTTTAATAATGGTCAGACAGAAAAAAAGGAATACAATAACTGCAATTGTTTGATACAAGACAGGGGTATCTTGTAGGCTTTCAAAGCTAGAAATAAGAATGGATGGTAAACCCAATCAAATGCTTTTTCCTGGTCAGCTGTCACCACGCAGCCTGAAAGGTCTGAAACATTACAATGGTCTATCACATCTTTCAAAGTCATTAAGGCATGTTGAATTTTTCTGTCTGGAAGCCCACAATATTGATATGGAGAAATCACTAAAGAAGCATATGCCCTTAATCGGGCATTCAAAATGAGTGCTAGAATGTTGTAATCCGTGTTTAAAAGAACAATTGGTTTCCAATTGTTAATCTGAGATCTGTCCCCTTTTTTAAAAAGGTAAATCAATAGCCCTTCAGAAACGCAGGGATGTATGATGTCATTATTAAACCAATGTGTATATGTTGTTAATAATCAGTCTGCAATTTGCTGACAAAAGGTTTTATAAAACACATGTGAAATACCATCCAAACCAGGTGCAGTATTATGTTTTAGAGCCATAATGGGCCTGTATTATTTCCAGTATAGTGATAGGGGATTGTAATTTGAGGAGTTCAGATGGAAAATCTGGAACTGAAACAGTCTGTAAAAATATCCATCATATCCTTTTCCTGAATAGGTGCATGTGGCCTTAGTGTCTTGTAATGATGCTGAATTACAGCTTCCAAATCTTCAGGTGAACTCACCCTCTGGCCTTCCGGGGAAATTAAGGAATCCAGAAACATTTTGTTTTTAATAGATTTACAGGCCTCATAGGGATTGTTTTCCCCAATCGTTTAACCAGGAGAGACACACTAATCTGAAAGCTCATTTACAGGTGCAACCAGGGAGCACAGGAAAGTTAAGTGACTTGTCTCAGGGTCACACAGTATGCAAGTGGGAACTGTGGGATTCAAACCCAGGTCTCCAGATTTGCAGCTCAGAGCCTTAAACCACTGCTCTATACTGCCTCCCTAACATTTCAAGGATCTCCTAGGGGAGTAGTGGTAGTACTATTATTGAAGAGTGACTGAATAGTCTGTGCTCTATCATATTGAAACATATTCATAGCCTCTTTAAGAGCAGTAATCTGAGAGGAATAATCAAAGTTAGAAAGATTAGCTAGGGAGAATAATCTTTGCAACTGTTGTCTAAGAGACAAGTACTTTAAAAATGTATTGTTCCCAATTGTTTTGCCATACTTCATAAACCATGCCCTAATAGCATTTTTAGTGTCACTCCACCATTCACCTTTATCTGGATATAAAATTTCAACAAATAATCTGGCCGCAAGTAAGGCCTTCATATCTCGAAGGACCATGGGATCTTTTAAGACTGAGGTATTAAGTCTCCATCTACCATTTAAAGAGGACCTCCCTACAACATGATCTAAAGACAGGACCAGCAATAAATGGCCTGAAAATTCCACTGGAGTGATAGCTAGAGACCCTTGAGGTACATTTGAAGAAATAAAAATATAATCAATGGTGGAGGTATAGGTGTCCCTTTTGTAAGTGAATTTAGGGCCTTTTGTGTGAAGTAAATAACAATCAGTCAGATCAGCAGTGGTAACTAGCTGTGCTAGAGCATTGGAATCACAATATATTTTTTTCCTCTCATCCCGTTTCCATTTGTATCAGTCACAAGACTACAATTAAAATCACCACATAAGAAAACTTTATAATAAGAAACCAAGAAAGGCTGAATAGAGTTCATTGGTCCCACTTTTTCTGCCTTTACTTGTGAATTATAATTTGAGATGAATCTACAATCCATGTTGTTCCAGAGGCCATCCAAAATCAAAGCTCAACCCGGAATCAAGTCTATCAACTTACGTAATGTAAAATTATAAGAATGAAAAAGAATCCCCACCCCGTCAGCAGAGTCTAGTCCAAAGGACCAATAAGCCCCAAACCCATTCCCGTTTAAACATTCGAACATGGTCTTCTGCATACATCCAGGTTTCCTGGCATAAACAAACATCAAAAGACATAGCATGGAAATACTGGAACACAGCTCGTCTCTTAGCAGGATTTAGGAGACCGTGGGCTGGATATTCAAACTGCGCCCAAAAAGTGCGCAATAGCAGGAGCAAGCACAAGTCCATTGTGCCCATGCGCAATAGATGCGATATTCAAAAATGGAGCAAACCAAATTGCGCAAACAGCCAACGTCTGAATATCGCACAACTTGCACCATAGCGCAACTAGGAAGGGGAAGCTGAGCAGATACGATGTGCTATAGCGCAACAAGGCCAGCCCAGCTGAGTAGCCCAGAGGTGCCACAGTGCAAGGAAGGAGGCCCCCAGCAGCAGAGTAATGGAACTGCACAACCAGGGAGGTAGGGGCCCACCACCCATGCCACAGATGGGCACAGGAACACAGTGCAGAACTGATAATGCACCCCCACACCCCAAGCACAGCACAACTGGGGGAGGGACGGAATATCCACCAGCCCATGGGGACGACCAAACAAAGCACAGCTGGGCCATGTTGCCCCAGCACACCCACCGGCAAGCTGAGACTGCCACACAAGGGGAGAGGACCACCCCATGGTACAGCAGCCCCTCCGTGCACAGCACACCCTGCACCGTGACCCCAAGACACCCCCCATGAGCAGTGACCATCACTACAGGAATCCCCATGCATCCCTTCCCCACTGTCACACTGCAGCCCCGTGTACCACAGAACCATACAAGCCAGACCCACCATGAGCACCAAGCAGTGGGTGGCAGCACACGGCAATGCAACAACAGCAGACACAGTGCCAACATGCACAATCCCCCTGAGGCACAGCTGAGAGACTGAACACGTGTCGCCACAAGAGGTACCCCACACAGGAAAGGGCGTGCCGCTGACACCACCGCCATTGATACAGCACCCTGCACAGTAGACAAAAGTGTCACAGTGTGACCCACCATGAGCCACAGCAGCCAGCACAGACACCCACAGTGCTGTGTGGAAGCATGCAGCACACCAGAAGCAACACAGTGCAGGAGCAAACACACACCCATACCCTCAGGGACACCAACACAGGGACGCAGTAGTGTGGCAACCAAGCCCCCAGTGTGGGCCCATGTAAACTGTGCACACACAGCCTGCAGTCCACCATGGCACAGGGGTGACAACCACCCTGTGCATGAACTGTGACCCTGTATGCCACCAGCATATGTCTGGATCACAAGTCACAGACAGTGGTGCACAGACCCTGCAACACATACAAGACACAGCATGGAGGTGGGACAGCAACTGTGGAGGCCACAGTGTCACCCGAGTCAAACATGCACCCCACCAGTGACAGGAGGCAACCCAGCATTGTGATGGTCACAGTGGATGACCTGCAGGGACAGCCACCACTGACAAGGCAGCAGACCTCGCAGGCCACAGACATGCAAGGGTGTCAGCTGCACAGGCCAAGGACAGTTTGACAGGGGCACAATGGACATAGAGCAGGCACCATGGACCACTGCACACAGTAATGCAATGCACAGAGAACAACACACACCACAGATACTGACTGATTACCACTCCCACACCAGAGACACCTCCCCATGCACACACACACATACCCATGACTGAACCAACCCAGATGCCATGCACACCACTGCAACTGAGCACCTATAGCCAGCTGCAAATCAGAGATCACCACAGTATTCATATCAAAATATCTGTATTCAAAATATATAACAACAACAACAACAAAAACAACAACAACTATATACATGTATATACAGAAATGGTGTGGAGGGACAGGAACAAGGTGGGGGTGGGTAATGGGCAAGGGTGAACAATTGGGAGAGGAAGGCGGGGTGTGAGTGTCAGTCAAAGGGGGGAGGTTCAGCTCCATCAGTGCCGTTCAGCCTGCTCCACTGCTGCCTGGGGCTGTTCACGGGGATGCCTTCTCCTCCTCACCCCATGCTGATGGATGTCCTGTAGTAGTGCAAGGGATTCCGCAGCAACACAAACAAGCTCACAGATGGACTGCTCTATCCTGATGAGTATCCGCACACCTAGGACAAGGGATCAGAGTCAATGGGTGTGACTCTCCATCCCCCTGCAGCCCACCCATCATGCATGGCATACAGCCATGTGCCCGCTCCTGTGATGGTGTGCACCCCACACAGTGACCGTAGTGCACAAGACATGCCCATCCAGGCAGCAACAGCCATATGTACCACTGCACACATACACCGCCTATGTCCAGACAGCACAACCAATGCTGTATAGTAACGTGGCTATGCGGTGGGCAAGCAGTGCCACAGCCATGTGCCCAGTGCACACATGGACCACCATTGACGCACACCCAGACATGCAGTGCCACTGGACAGTGCTAACTGTCACATGTCACGTGCATGGCAGTGGCATCAATGGATGGTAGCCATGCCCTGCTCCCCACCCTGTCACACAGCATGCAATAGCATTCATGGTGTCATGGCACTCACCCTCATCAGGTTGACGCTGGCATTGGTGTTGTTCCCTGACACGCTCACGGTCATCTTCCACCACCCTCCAATGCTGCTCCATGGCCCTCCTCTGCTCTGCCATGCCTGTGGGAAACAAAAGGTGAGAAACACATCAGTACCAACCCAAAGCATATTTTCCCTGCCCCAATGTGTGTGCCCACCCACCCAGCCAGACCTATCCATCCCATACCCTGTAAACACTGCCACAGCCAACCCTAGACCATCCCTCTCCTATGTGCTGGACACATAAGACAGTTTTACCCATATGGACCATACAGGGGTGTACACGTATCACCCACCTGGACGAGGCACCACGCCCCTCCTGGTGCGTGACTGCAGATGTGCCAGTCGCTCCGGCACCCTCCGTTGCAGGTCACCATACCGGTGCCTGCACTGCTCAGCCGACCTCCTGTGGCCAGTGGCCACCTCCAGGTCATTGGCCACCTCTATCCAGACCTGGGTCCTGGCCCTGTCCAGTGGCACCTCTGCAAAGAGTGGGCCATAGTGTGGCTCCACAATGGCCACAAGGTTGGCCAGCTTGAGGGCACTCCATTGGGGGGGCTCTCCTGTGTGCCATCTCCAGTGCTATAGTAGACAATATGGTGCTCCATGGCGCGTATTTGCGATGGAATTGCTGCGCAATACATCGCCGCCATTCCCTATCATGCTGTCACTGAACAGTGTGATACAGCTGCAGACATGCCATATGTACAGCACCAAGTGGGCAAAGGGCGGGTACAGGGTCATGGGTCTCTGGCGCAAGGCTACGCACAGTGCCATCGGACGTCTATGCATCTAGTGTGATTGGTCGCCTGTGTGCCATTGCCACAGCGAACTATTGCGCAGTTGTGCCACAGCGCCATGTAGTGACCGTCACCGTAGTGCCACTGGCACAATGGTGGCTGTGCCCTGAATTGCCTACCGTGCATAGCATGTCATCAGCGTGGCAGATGCCTGCGTAAGCTACCTGGGCATGCGCAGTGCGGTGTACTACGCAGTTACAGAACTGCGCCATTGGCTCAGCACGTTCATTCCCATTGCGCAAAGCGCAACAGCGCAATATTCAGCCGTCATATGCAAATCATCCGATCAGCCATTCAATGGCGCAGCAATGCAATTTGCATCTCATTAAAGTTGCTCCACACCTAATTTGCATGGATTGCACCATAAAACTGCGACACTGTTCTGCAGTGACCATATTCGGTTACTGCAGTTTATAGGTGAGTTGCATGCTGTGTGGTGTTCTGGACTGTGGTCTCAGGGACTTGCTTTGTACTGCACAGTCACAGGTCACCACTGTCACCCATACAGGCTGAAAAATGACAGAGCGAGGACTGAGTGAGGAGGATGATGGTGGGTGGAAGAAGAGGCCCAATTTTACCAAGGCCAAGATGGATGCACTCTTCGAGGCCTACATCGATCAGGAGCCACTGCTCAGTGGATGGCGGGGCACCCCTCAGGCCCATGCTACTGCATGGGAGGGGGTGGCATGTGCTGTCAACCTGCACGGCAGCCACCAGCGCTCTGTGCAGGAGTGTAAGAAGAAGATGGGTACCAACAGGAGGAGGGTGAAGGAGAAGGTGACTGCCATCAGGGCGGCACGTGCTGCAACAGGCGGGGGCCAGCTGGAGGTGGTGCAGCTGACTCCGGCAGAGGACAGGCTTGCTGCAAGCATGCAGCGCAGTGCCATTGAGGGCGTTCCAGGAGGTGGCTTCCAGACGGTGGTAGCCCATCACTGCATGGTACGTCATGGTCTGGGGGGGAAGGTAGATCACATGCTCTAACATGTCCTTACTTTCTTTTACAGATCCTGCACATCTGCAGGGGTCAGCGGTGGAGGGCCTGTCCACTACAGACAGCCATCTGGAGTTGGAGAAGGGACCATCCACCTCCGTAGGTAGCCAGCGTGCATTGCAACAGTGGTACCGCCTGCCTGTCAACGCTGATGTCGTTGAGACAGGTGTGGGGGAGGCCCTTCCTGTGTCTCAGCGGTCTGGCATACAAGCATGCCAGCACGCTGTGGCTGTGGCTGTGGCACAGACCTGCACCTTTGATGATGCAACGACCATTATGGGCAGTGACATGTGTGTGTCACGGAATGGACACACAGCAGGCCAGCACACGCCCTTGGACCTGGCTGTTTATGACGTGTGTACCAGCATGTCAGCACAGTCCCAGGCTGCACCTGTCATCACCGGTGGGGCAGCACCGGTGGCTGGTCAGGTCAGAGGCACTGTTGCGGGCCACAGTGGCAGAACAGCTGATACCTTGGGCACAGCAGGTGGAGGGGCAGCAGCAGCAGTCACCCACTGGGACTGGGGGTACAGGGCTCAGTGGTGGCATCTGTGCATTGCCTGTGGACTTGTCCATATCTGGCCCTGGTGAGCAGCGCCCACCCTCAAGGGGTGCTGAACATCAGGCCCTTCCATACCCTGAGGGACAGGTTGCTGAGGTGGCAGATGACCTCTTTGACAAGCACACCCGCCTGCTGCAGGCATCAGTACAGCAGCAGATGCGGCTTGCAACGTCCGTGGAGGCACTGTGTGTAGCCCTGGAGCGGGTCGTGGAGCAACACAGCAGGGACACTGAAAGGATCCTGTCATGGATTGACCATTTGCGGGAGGATGTGTCCGCTGCCATTGACAGGCTACCACAGGTGTTGGTCGCTGTCATGGCCATGATGGGCACACAGTCAGGTGCCAATGTGTCGCTCATACTGCGCAGTTCGCTATCCACTCCCCATTCCTGACATCGTGCGACACCCACCCTGTCGATGCCGGGTTCAGCTGTGGGCATCCCTAGCAATCCTGGTGCAGGTTTGTTCAATGCGCTGCAGACACCTGTATGGGCACGGTCACGTTCGCACAATGGAACCCCTGGTGGACCATCGGTGCCACCTCATGAGGCCCGTGCTCAGCCTGCCAGTGCCACTGGGTCTCAGCAGGGCCGCTCACGCATCCGAGGCAGACGTGGCACTGTGCCGCATGACTGACCTGTCTCCCAGTGCAGGCCCTATCTGGTGCTGCCCTGTGTGCATTGTGTGTTTAGGTGGGCAGTGCACTGGTGGGTGCCCAGCCCTACACGCAGACACATGGTCCACCTGCACACCCTCCTGACTGCTGTCCACGGGTGCGTATGCATGATGATGCCTGCATTGCGCTGTACACCAAAGTGCGATGGTGCCCAGCATCTGACACATGCACATAGACAGTCAGTGGACATGGTGGCCTGTGGACATGTGTGTTGCTAGTGTCTGTGTTCCGGGTCTGTTGTGCACCTGACCCCTGTGCACTGTGTGCCTATTGTGTGTGCATGTGTGTGTGTCCGTCAATGTGGTGTGTTACTGTTCACCCCTCTCTGGTCATATGTGTGTGCTTCTGTGCCCTGCCACTTCCCTTGCTGTCACGCTCCCCTGGATTTGTTTCCATGTGTGTACGTGAGTTGTGCCCTAGCCCCTGGTGGTTGCACATGGCCCCATGACTTACCTGTGTTGGCTGAAGTGCTCCTCTGTGATGGTGTCCCGGTGCAGCTGGGCAAGCCGGATAAGTTGGGGGTTCCATCATCCAAGGGGGGGCTGCCCATCCCCATCATCACCGGCATCACCGTTGTCCCCATCGCTGTCTCCCTCTTCGACCTGTACAGCTATCCCACAGTCTTTGGACATGTTGTGCAGGATACAACAGTCCAGGAATATCGCACAGGCCTTCGAGGGGCTATACTGTAGGGCACCGCTGGAGGTGTCTAGGCAATGGAAACGCGCCTTCAGCATCCTAAACACCCGCTCAATGATGTTGTGTGTGGCGGCATGTGCCTCATTGAAGCATTGCTGCGATGGGGTCATGGGCCACCGGTAGGGTGTGAGCAGCCAGGGGCGGAGTGGGTATCCACTGCCACCTGTGTGGAAATAGTGGAGGTTAGTGTCTTGTTCAGGAGCAGACTGCCCCTTACCCTGTGTGCCATACCCATGGCACCTGTGGCTTACCCCCCCTTGCCCACGATTTGTCAGTTCTACATGCATACTCACCCACTAGATGTCCTGTGGGGATGTCCCCACTCTCGAATTGATGGCACAGTGCCGACTGGCACCATATGAATGAATCATGTGCTCCCTCAGGGTGTGTGGCACAGGCATTGATGATGCGCCCACTGGCATCACACACCACCTGGCAGTTGACACTGGCATATCACTTCCGATTCATATAAGCAGCCCCATCAGGGCCAGGTGGCATATGAATGGCCTCATGGGTGCAGTCTATCGCCCCTAGCATGCCAGGCATATGTGCTACCCTGTGGAACTCCTGTATGTTTGCTGTGCGCTCCGCTGCAGTGCTGGGGAAATGGATGTACTCCACAGCATGTGGCAGCAGTGCACTGAGGAATTGGGTGAGGATGCATGACGTGGCTGACTGTGTTATGCCTGTGGTGTCCCCTGTTGGTCTCTGGAAGGTACCCGTGGTGAGCAAGCACGTGCAGGCTGTTACCTTTGTCTCCACTGACAGAGCATGACTCTTTCGTGTGGGTGCCTGCATCACATCACTGCACAGCTCACAGAGTCGCCTCAGTGTTGCTCTTTTCAGGTGGTACCGGCCCACTATCTCAACATCTGAGTACAGCTCAAAGCTGGTGTGGGCTCAGTACTGCCTGTTGGGGGTGTACCACCAACGGGCCCTTCCATGGTCACGTGCCCCTGCAGCATGCCTTTTAACCCCCCTCATTACGGCTACCATGTGGAAGGAGGCGCTGTCCATGTCCCTGGCTTGTGTTCCCCCCCAGCTGTTGTTGCTTTGTTCCCCCCGCTGTTCTGACTGCTACCTCCCCTGCACCGGGTACACCTACTGGCCTCTACACTCTGTGACCCCACACACCTTCCCTTGCCCCTATTCTGTGTTGTGGTTTCCCTTGCCTGCCCTCTTTGTCCCTCTTGCTCCGTCTCTCTCTCTGGCTCATGTGGCTTCCCTGTAGTGTTCTTGTGCCTCTTCCTTGCTCCTTTTTATTTTGGCTCATTTCCGCTATGGCACAGCTTCCGCCTGCTCCACTGTTGCGCATTACGCAAGTCTTTGAACATCGCACTGTGCACTTTATGCATGGTTCCACCCCCTTTGGTTGCGCATGCCTTCATTAGCATTGCGCTGTTGCTCAGCATGTTTTCAGTAGCACAACTGCCTCCTGTTGAATATCGCAGAATGGCGCATTTTCTGACTTGCGCTGGTGCAACCCTATTGTGCATTGCGCAACCCTTTTGAATATCCGGCCCTATGTATATTAATAGAGCAAACAGTGTCTTGAGCCATTTAGAAAAAGGAAGTTGTTTTTTCAACTATTTTTTTTCCTTTTTTTCTTTTTTTTCCTTTATAGTCTCCTTCAACTACAATGTGTGAGCTCTATTCTGTAACTGATTTTTGAGAATCTGAATCACCTACTTCCATTTCGGAATCACCCCAGGGGATAAACAGAGCAGAGTAGGAGTTCTTGGTTTCAACTGGGGTGGTAGGGTCAGAAGGAATAGATTTTGCAAACCTTGAGGATCTCCTTTGGGTTAAAGGATCCTGCACAGGTATGCTAGGACCCTCAGCAGGGGTACTAGAAGGGTCATCATAGCAGAAAGGGGTCAGCATGTCAGAGGTAATGATCTGATTTATGGTATTATGTGATATACTAGCCTGTATTGAAGCTTCATCAGGGATAACAATGGGGCCATCCACCTGAGCCTTCTGAGTTAGGGAAGGGGAAAGGTTCTGGGGGGAACCCAAGGGAGGGGGTCATGAAAGTGGATTTGTGTAGCAACATGTTCTGCATTAATGGTATCTTGTGCCTGCTGGATAAGCAATTCAAGGCTAATACAAGATGCTTTGTTCCGTGCTGCCCTGGGACAGTCCCCAAAAATGTGACCATATTCTTCACACAGATCAAATCAAGTATGATTAGCACATTGCATGGTAATGTGACCAACCTCTCCACAGTTATTGCATCTGGGCTTGTCACGTGTGCTGGAGAGATGTGTTCGAGAGCCACACTTATAGCAGGCCCATGGCTGACCTGCGTAAAAACGCACTCTGCAATCTCTACCCAGTAAAAGGGAATTAGGGATGTGCTCTATACTACTATAATTTCGACGTAGCCTGACTTTATACTTCCATCCCCCAGTACAGAAAAGTTCACTATCAAGAATAGCCTCAGGGTCACTTAGTGCTTCACATTTTTATGAAATCCAATAAGTGATATCTTCAACAGGGACTCCCTTGTTGCGAAACATGACTGTGACATATTTCACAAGACGATTAGTCAGAGGTATGACAACGAAGGGAGTCCATACCAAAGAAGTCTTGATCTGCCCTTACCTTTCACAGAACAGATATAAAGCATAGGAGGTATGAAAGCCGACATCAAAATTGTCCTCTCCAGAGATGTTTATAAAGGCATAAACTTCTTGCAGAGAGAAATGCAAGAAATCTTTTAAGAGCACTTTCCCCAAATTATATCTGTCAGACCTGTCCTGCTATCCCCCTTATAGCGAATGCAAACCACATTCCTCCATGGTGCTGCTTCTTGTTTGATTTTTGAAGAAAGTTCAGATAATAAAGGTTTGGAATCAGGTGGTTTATCAGTGTCCAGTAGCTGAGGAGATTTATTATCAGGAATCTGAGGAAGTACCAATGGTGGAAAGAAGTATAGAGAATCAGTGGAGTCAATATCTATAGATGGGCCTGTGATAGGAACCACAGGAGAAGGTACAATAGGTTCTAGTCTATCAGGAGGTAATAAACCACCCTGGTCAGAATGTACAGTCTCTTTCAGTTTCCACTCTGGAGAGGCTTGAGTAATCAGAAAGTCCCATGAGGGGTCAGGAATCCAGATTCCCCCAGGAGATTGCTTCCATCCTGCACCTGAAAGGGGCTTCTGAGTTGACCACATATCACTAGGCATAGAATTTGTGGAATGGTCAGTAGATGGTGCTGTACCCAATGTTGTGGCCAAGACAGTTAGAACATTCCTATGGGCTAGAAGTGCAGCACCCCTTTTCTCTTTCCCCTCCTTTTTTCCCTTGTTTCAATCTGGCTCCATGAAAGGTAAAATTAGTGAGCCCTTCTTGATTATTGTTCGATGTTTGGTAAATAACCTCCGACTCAGTCTCTCCAACCTGAGGATGTTTAAACACAAATCCAGCCATTTTTGACAAGTTAACCACTGGAGAAGTCATGACAGGGTTTGTTGTTTGTGGTAAGTCAAGGCACGAGCTCTGCTCGCTTGAAACAGAAGAAACTGTTTCAACGTTCGTGGGCGGAACACAGGCAGGAGTTTCAGGCTTTCGGCACACACTGTGAATGGTGTTGAAACTGCCAGCCTTAGTGCTGAAAAGGGAAACTGTATCGGACTCACCCAGTCCCATCGGGGCATTGTCAGGAGGTTCTGCGTCATCAGGTCATTTGGCAGTCCTAGCTTCGGGGATGACAGGAGCATTGTCAGGATGTAGCACAGCAAGTTGTGCCACAAGTTGTTCATGTTCCAGCTTATGACGTTCCTCCTCAAAATGAACTAAAGCCATTATTTCCTGTTGTTTTATATCCAAATTGCAGGTTAAATCATTCTCTATGTCCATAGTTATGTTGAAACTCAAATCTTCTGTTGACACATAAACATCAGCGATGTCCTCATCAGAAGTTTTAGAAATAGGAACCAAATCACCTGTCTCAGCCTCTGGCAAGCTCAGATCAGGAGAGGAGGCCAGTTTTCCTTCCTGCAAGACGTCTGCACCCTCTGGTGCTCCAGCCAACGTGGCCATCCTGCATACAGGCGGCGAGTCCCCCTACTGTTAGAGTAGGGGAAAGTTTTGTTAAAAAAAGAATCGGTACATGTCCAAAATTACAATTTAAAATACAAAAAAAAAAAGATACAATCAGGCAGAGATACAAAAAGAAAGAAAAGGGAAAAAGTACAATCCGAAAAGAAATGGTACGAGTCCAAAACAGAGGAGAAAAAAACAACAATCTCTGCTGGTTCAAGTGACAGCCACATCTGTATCCATAATACAGGGTAATTGCTTCCACAATTCAAGAATGTCCAAAGCAGAAAGATGTGACTTGTCAAACAAATAAACAGCACTAGTGTCAGCTACAATTTTGTGACAGAGTTCAACAAAAGTACAGCGCTGTTGTTGTAAAGTAAAAAGACAGTGAGCCATCCAGATATTCCACTTAATAATGGAAAATAAAACACCTAAAGTAGCAATATTCCATTTGCTCCAGGTAGAGGAGACATGGCCGCACAAAAGGTTAACATATGAAACTGTAGAAAACAATGGCTCCCCCCAGAGGTCAGCAAGGAATCCCCAAAAATCCTTAATAAAGGAGCAGTGAAAGAACAAATGATCAATCGTTTCAAGGGAGTTAGTACATTGGGGTCTACTACAGAATCTATCAGACAGCTGCTTATGTTTATGGTTACTTTTGACTTTAATCTTCTCATGGCATGAGAGCCAATGGACGTCCCACATATGCACAGGGATCTTAGGATTTCTCAACAATGTATTCAGGGAAGCTCTGTACAAAGCATCACATTTAGGAAAGGGGTCCAAAGTAGGGAAAACAGAAGCCCTCAAATTCCTATACAAGACCTTATGAGAAGAGGCCATCAAAAGCTGATGTGGAGTAACTTTCCATTGTTTCAAACAGAGGAAAGTATCCTTCAAATACTGAAGCGGTACCGTTCCCCTCAAAATTGTAATGGAATGTCTTTCCCAGGAATGGAACCAGGAGCTGCAATTTTCATAGAGCTAGCCTTCCCATCCTCTCTGCTTATTAATTAAAAAAGGTCTGAAATTCAACATCAAAAACACACTTACAAAAAAAAAGAATCGGATTTACCATATCCAGGCCCCCTCCAAGATGGGCAGGTACAAAACCTCATGTTCAAATGGGGTTAAGAGAATGGCCCAAACCGCTTGAAAAAACAAACTCAAAATAGGGGTTTCGAGCAATTTCGGAATAGGGAAGGTATAACTTAAATATAAAAAAATAGGAAGCAGAAAAGTCTTAATCAGAAACATTAGCTTCTTCTACCCAAGTTTACTGTGATACCACTGGAAAACTTTAGACCTGCCAACTGCAAGTTTTTCTTCCCAATTCAAAACAAACATCATGGGGGCCAAAATGTTATACCTAGAATAGTAATTAAAGAGGGAAGATATGGACCGGACCAATAAAGGCGGTAGACTGTGGGGAAGGACCCAGAACAAAAGCATGGCATTTATCCAGATTCAAAGCTGCCCCTGAAAGAGAGCCAAAAGAGATGCACTCAAAAGGGCTTCCTGGACTGAGGAAGCAGTTGATGTCAACAAACACAAATCATCAGCATAGGCCAATGAGGAAGGTGTGTCTTGAACCGTGGGGCTGGAAATCGGAAGAATGGTCAGGGAAGCATTCAATTTATGTAACAGGGGATCTATAAAAAAACAAAAAAAAGGGGGCTCAGGGGGAACCCTTGTCGCACACCCCATTAAATAGGGACAAAGGCCTAGCCAACCATTGACCAGTGGCACAACAGTAGCAGTCCTATAAAGAGACCGTATCCAAGAGACAAATATTGGGGATGTGATAATGTAACAGAGCTTCCCATAAAAAGTCATGACAAATGGAGTCAAAGGCAGACTTCTGATCCAAGGAAACCACAAACCCAGAACACTGATCAGAATAACCAGAAGTAAAAGTTTCTTGCACATGTATAAGGTGATTTTGAATCCTCCACTGAGGGATCGCACAAGTCTACTCAGAGGAGATAAAAAGATCAGCCATAAGCAACAGTCTGTTGGTCAGAATTTTTGACAAAATTTTGCAATCAGCATTGAGCATGCCGATAGGTCTCCAGATATGTAGGTCAGATTTGCCCCCTTTCTTACGCAGAAAAATCAAGGCCCCTTTGTTAAAGTTCAAAGGAACATCCCCACTCATTAACAGAGCATTGAACACCATGGACAATTCAGATCCCAGGGTCTCACCCATAAGCTGATACAACTCATTTGGAAGATCATCCGGGCCAGGGGTGACATGTGTCTTAAAATGCCGAATAACCTCCAGTATCTCACCCACAGTAATAGGGGGGCTAAGACTAGCAAGAACCTGAGAGCAATCTCAGGCACTGGAATATCATGCAAATAGGCTGTAATCATCCCAACATCAGAAGGGAGGTCCGAAAACAACTTACAGGAAAAATCAGACACAAGTCACATAATATCATGTGGGGAGCTACACATAACACTGGAGTCATCCAAGAGTCCAGTGATACCCTTCTTACTAACCTGTGTTTTAATATGAGTAAAGGAACAAGTTTCATGGGCCATACCCCAGGTACCAAACTTATGCTGCCCAAACAGATGTGCTGCCTTCTATTTAGAGTAACACAACATAGTCTGCTGGACAGATTGAATTTGGACTCTCAAATCTTGTCCCGTGGTATGAGCAAGGGACAACAGAGACTGTAGGCACTGACGATCCTGTAAGTAAGATAAATACGCAGATGTGCAGTGAGCTTCATCATACCACCGAAGAAGCCTGGAAAGATTACATTTTGAATCCTCCCACCACTGAACAGGATTCTCATAGCAGAGCAAAACAGACTTCCTGGCTGCCAAAAATTGGCTCAAGGAACTGAGGAAAACCTCATCTGCAAGCAAGGAGACATTAAATTTCCAAACACCTGGGCCTTTAGAAAGGGAGAGGTTACCATCAAAGGAGAGTGAAATCAGACTATGATCCGAGAATTCTACTAGATCAGTCCGGGCCATGAAAACAATGAGAAAAGGGAACAAAGAAACATAATCAATCTTGGTAGCTAGGACACCCTTTTGAAACATTGGGGGATGGCTCTTTGTGAATTCTAAAACAGCATCCTGCAAGTTAGCAGTGCGAATAATAGAATTCAAGGAGCGGGAGTCACAAAACAACTTTCTAATGGTAGCATGTGAACTTTTATCCAGTAGTCTAAGTCCACAGTTAAAATCACCTGCAAAAATGACATGTTTGGAAGTATGCAGGAATGGTTGAATCAGGGAAAAAATATCAATATGAGCAGTTTTAATTTGGGGAGCATATAAACCAATAAGGTGATATGGGACCTGGAAAAGTAAAACATCGAGTATCAAAACACGACCAGGGACAACATCATACAATTTCAAGAGCACAAAAGCAACAGAATGTATCAAAATCCCCACACCAGAGCAATGATCTGGGCCCATCAACCAGTAGGAAGGACCCAAAAGCCAATATCTTTGGGCTTGTTTCTGCTCATTCACAGCATGGAACCTAACATCCTGCAGGAAGATAACACCACCCTGTAAAGAAGTTAAGAAAGCAAAAACAGTGTTACATTTATCTAGCCTCTTGATACTGTCAACATTCAGAGAATAAACAGCAAAGGTGTGGGAAGACATGGGAAAGACAGCGAAGACAAGTAATCAACATAATTTTTTTATCTTTCCCACTGGTCACTTTCAATTTGGACCTTGCTTTCTGCTTTTGTGCCCCCCTATCCATGGAAGGGACTTCTATGTCTGTAGTGCCCTCAGGATGGGAAGAAAGAACAAAGGAGGAATCAGAATCCTCACCAGAGTCAGCAGAAGTCTCTTGCAGGACATCATAAGAGTTAGACAGGTTAATTGGGACTGTCTGGACTGTTTTAGAGGGAGGAGACGCAGCCTTCACTTTAGAACGGGCAGAACGTTGGCAAACAACCTGTAAGGGTTCTTGAGGGAGAGGCATAATATCTGAGACAACAGGGACTAGAGTCTGATCCTTAAGGTCCAGAGCAGCCGGCATCGGCAACACAGTTGGAGGGGGGGCTGACACCACAGTGTCACCTATAGGTAATACAGCCTCCTGGACAGATGGTGGTGCAATGGTTGAGGGAGGTCTGACGGGGTCATGAGAAGAACTGGGCCTACTGCAGAATTTGGCCTCCTGAGCCTGAGTAATCAGAAAGTGCTGATCAGCTCCACCATCATGATGTTCCTGATTATGAGCCGCCCAGGCGCAATTCTGGAAGGTGCAGCCAAGCTCTTCACAGAGATTACAGCTGCATTCATTGAGACAGGAAGAGCTTAAATGACCCAAATTCCCACAAAGATTACATTTTACAGTATCACAAACACTGCTTAAATGTGAGGGATTCCCACACCTATAACAGGCCTTAGGCTAACCCGGGTAAAACAAAAAAACCCTATCCCTACCCCTAGATAAAGAATTTGGGAGGTGAACAACACCAGAATCATCAGATTTAAAGGAAAACTGCACCCTCATATCTTATAAATGTCATTTGTTTCCATGTCAACAGTCAACTCTTTTCATGCAGCTGTTAAAGATGTATGCAATTGCTTATGTTAGTTTTCGCATTTCATACTAGGCTCTATCACTCTCCTGGGAGGGTCCATTTCATGGTTGTTGAAATTTCATTGTCCCTGATAGCTGCATTAGCATATGAGAATGTGATGCGTAATCAGCCTTTAAACTCCTCAGTATGCCTGTCTGCTTAAGTAGTTTTAAAAGAACCAAGTTGCAAGAAGCTGTGAAATACATTTACCTTCAGTGAGTTTTACAAGCTATCTGAGTTATAATGCAGTTTTTTTCCCTTAAAAACTCCATTCAGTTTACAAGTTTCCAGAGAGTTTTTGCAGGGTATTTGTTATTTTAGCATAGAGATACATGATATAAATGGGTGATCTGACATCATGTTCTCATATGCTAATGCAGCTCTCAGGGACAATGAGATTTCAACAACCATGAAATGGACCCTCCCAGGAGAGTGACAGGGCCTAGTATAAATTGTGAAAACTAACTGAATCACTTGCATACATCTTTAACAGCTACATGAAAAGAGTTGTCTGTTGACATGGAAACAAATAACATTTAGAAGATATGAGGGTGCAGTTTTCCTTTGAGTTAAATCTTCACTTTCCAACCACCAGTCCAGATATTATCGGAATCCAAAATAGCCTCAGGGTCCCCAAGAACAGTACATTGGAGTTTCGGCCAATAAAGTACATCCCCCAGGTCTACACTCTCACTACAAAATAGAATAGAAACAGTTTTATAAGCAGGCTTGGTCAATGGAATGGCAAGAAAGGGAGACCACAAAGCAGACTGTTTCAAAGCATGGTATTTAGACCAAAACCTGTCCAAGCCTTTAGAAGCCTGGAAACTACCATCAAAGGTGGTCTCACCTGAAATATGGATTAGGGCATAGAACTTATGAGCAAAAAACTTCATCGAGTCCTTCAGTAAAGTTATGGCCACAAAAAAATGGTCTGGAGGCTCCTGCGTGCCCCCCAGGTAGGAGAGATGAACAGCATTGCGTCTCTTAGCCGACAAAACTGGCAGATGAAATGGGAAGGAAAATGTTTTCTTCTGCCTGCCAGGCAAAGAGTTCAGAGAAGCCTGCACAAGGCTGGGGCCTGAAGGCATGGCCAGAGAAGTAGAAGGCAGATCAGGAAAAACAAGAACAGGATTTTGTGTTAACTGCAAGCTGTCAGGGAGAGTCAAAGGGTCAGAATGTGCAAAAGTCAGATTCGAAACAGGGACCGGAGAATTTGCTGTGTGAATTTCTGAACAAGCGGGTGGGACAGGAGATGCAGGCATACGAATTGGTGATGAACCAGAGGTCCGCTGACCCATAGAAGGGTTCTTGTCCCAGCCAGCGGCATGGAGCACTTGGTCAACTGATCAGGGTACAGGTCCAGGGGCAGAAACATGTCAGCAAAGCAGGAGGAGTCTGAGGCAAAGTAATAATAGATTCACTCACAGTAACAGTAGGTTCCCCAGCATAGGAGCAAAAACAGGTCCAGGCTTCAGCTGAGATGAGCTGACAGGGCGAGATGTGCTGTCAACCTTCAGCTGCCGAATCCTCTGCAGCAGGACCAATTTCTTGGAGGGAAAAGACCGTTCCTCAGTCTCAATCAAATGGAGCAGTTCCAGTTCTTCTTCTGATGTATCAGGAGGGATTTCCAAAGGAATAGGCAACTCAGAGATTTCAGAAGCTAGTTCAGAATCCATAAGGTCAGTAGGGTTCTGTTCCAAATTGCCTTCAACAGGGGCCTGCCCCTTCCTACCCTCCAAACTCACCTAGGAGCAGCTCTGATTACTCCTATCACGGTAACGGAAGTGGAGGAGATGATCAAGGAATTTGCTCCGGACAAATCTCTGATGACCTCAAGGTAGGGAAACAGTGTGACAAGGCATCAGGTAAAGCAAATAGGATGCTGGGATGTATAGGCAGGGGCATCACCAGCAGGAAAAGGGAGGTCATAATTCCGCTATACAAGACACTAGTGAGGCCCCACCTGGAGTACAGTGTACAGTTCTGGAGACCATACCTACGTAAGGACATAGACAGGGTAGAGAAGGTTCAGAGGAGGGCAACAAAGATGGTGCATGGGTTGCATCACAAGTCCTATGAAGACAGGTTGAAGGAACTGAACATGTACTCCCTGGAGGAAAGGAGGGAGAGAGGGGATATGATAGAGACATGCAAGTATCTTACAGGGAGGAACAGGGTGCAGGAAAACACTATTTTTAAGCGAAAAAGATGTTTCAGGACTAGAGGGCATGGGATGAAGTTGGAGGGAGGACGATTCAGAGGAAACATGAGAAAGAATTTCTTCACAGAACGGTGGTGGACAAGTGGAACACCCTGCCAGAGGAAGTGGTGGGGCTGAAACAATCATGGATTTAAGAATGCATGGGATAGACATAAAAGGAATTCTAGAGGTCAGGGTAAGGAAATAGACTTCTAGGAAAACAAACTGAACTTACAAGCTCAAATGGGCAGACTAGGTGGGCCATAGGCCCTTATCTGCCGACACTGTCTATGTATCTATGTATCTAACCTCCTGGACCTGATGGCTTCCCCTCCAATTTCTATAAAATCTTTGGGAAGGAACTTGCCCCTCTCCTCATGAAATTGTTTGAATACATGTTTAACGCTACCACTCTGGACCCTTCCCTGCTGGAAGCCACTATTGTTCTGATACTGAAACCAGACAAAGCCCCGACCGATCCTGCTAGTTACTGCCCAATCTCACTTCTCAATTATGACATTAAAATCCTAACAAAAATCCTATCCCTTAGACTCAAACAGGTCTGGCTTCACTTGAGTCCCGAACAAGTAGGGTTTGTGCAGGGCAGGTCCTCTATAGACCACCTGCGTACTCTCTCACATATTTTTTCAAGCCGCCCAGGACTCTCAAGTCTCTACGGCTCTGATATCATTAGATGCGGAGAAAGCCTTTGATAGAGTCCATTGGGAATTTCTCTGAATTATATTAAAGAGAATGGGCTTCCCGGAGGTCTTTATTCAATGGATTAAATAGGTCTACCAATCCCCTACTGCCAGAATTTATTGTTATGGGTTTTTTTCTTCTTCTCGATTCTCGCTATTTACAGGCACCCAGCAGGGCTGCCCCCTGTCACCTTTCCTGTTTAATCTATATTTGGAGCCTCTCCTTCTCAGTATCAAAAACTCTCCACTGGTCACGGGATGTTTCATTCAGCAGCAGTCTCTTGTTCTCTCGGCCTATGCTGATGATATTCTCTTACACTTGACTAACCCTGAAGTGTCTCTAACACATATACTACACATTATAGCCCAGTTTGGCCAAGAGGCTAACTATAAGTTGAATTTAGCTAAATCAATCATATTTCCACTGAACGTAAAGACACTTCAGGTCAACTTTTCCCAGTTTGGTATGAAATGGGCCCCCTCCTCTCTCAAATATTTAGGCATTTTCCTTACTAAAGACCTCGAACTCTTCAGGAAGCTTAACCTACACAATCTATTGATTAAAATTCAACAAGACCTTCAGAGAAGGTCTGCCCTCCCTTTATCGCTGTGGGGTCGTATTAATATTGTAAGATGAATGTGTTGCCTCGGGTCTTCTACCCACTTAGCCTAATGAACATTTTACTGCCGATGTCCTATTTTCATCACTTTCACAGGTCCATTTCCAAGTTCATTTGGCAGGGTAAACAGCCCAGGAAAACCTTCTTAAAACTTAATTTACCCAAAGAGAAGGGGGGGCTCCGTCTTCCCAACTTTATGGTCTATTACTGGGCAAGCCACATGGCGAAAACTGGGAGGTGGTACGACCAGAGGGTGGATGAGTATTTACCAATTTGGGTACAACTTGAGAAAAAGATTCTAACCGAATCTGGCCTTCCCCCATCCAGACTCCTCTATTATAACCTATCCACTTTGCCTTCACTTTTACAGGGGAGCATCAATTGTACTTCTATCAAAGTGCTAAATCAATGCTGGCATTTTTTAAATCTCTCTCCCAGGAAAGGCACTTCCCAACCTCTTACCCTTAACTTAAATATTAGGATCGGGGGTCTCCCGCTTTCTCTAGACTGGCTTCCTCAGCTGAGAGATTGCCATGTAAACAATTTATTCCTGAATAACTCCCTTCTACCCTCTGGGGAGGTTCTGACCAAGTACAATATTCCTCAGAAGCACATTTTTAAAGTTTTTCAGTTACAACACCTAGTGGCTTCCAGTTTCGGCTCCAATCCATCACCGTCTCAAATTAAACCCTTCCTAAACCAGATATAGGAACAGGCAACTAAGGCCCATAGCATTTCTAAGCCTTATTCTTTCCTACTGGACACTAAATACCTGGACTCCCTGACTGGTTCCAAAGGCTGGACCTCTCTTCTGCCAGACACCCTTCTAGATTGGGATCAGATTTGGGTAGATACATATTGGTATCTCTCTCAAGACAGACATAGACTCACTCAATGCCATATATTGAACAACACGTATTACACCCCAGTTAAACTGGTTAACTTAAATAGCTTATCTTCAACTCTATGCACAAGGTGTAGCACAGTGGAAGGGAACCTGGTACACATTTTCTGGTATTGTGAGAAGGTGGCTCCCTTATGGCAGTCCATCCAATCTAACTTAGACCCTCTTTTGGGCCTTGATGATTTATTCACTATAGAAGTTTGTATCTTAGGGATATTTTCCAATACACAAGTGATGGAGCGTAGATTCCACATGGCTTTAATCTCAATGGTAGTCAAAAGACTGGTCCTTAGGCATTGGAAGGACCAATTGGTTATCTCGTATGCAGAGTGGATCAGTGAAATTTCACTCTGCTTTCAGACTGAAAGGTTAATAGCAAGTTCTCGTAATTGTCTGGTGTCATTTGAGTGGAAATGGGGCAAATTATATGCTCTTTATTTGAATTAATGTCCTGTTGGGTACACCTCTAGCTACCTTGGCAACTGATATACCTTTATGCATCTCGTATGTATCAGGATCAACTCCCTTTCTTCCTTTTTCTCCTCTTTTTTTTTTACTTTTTCCTTTATAGAAGGCACATCCTGGGGAAGGGGGTCCAGGGGATCTGGGTGAGGGGGATAGGGGGTATTTCTCATTGTTTTTCCAGATGCAGGGATTTCTGTAACATGTTGTATATTGTCACTCTGCAGTTGCTATACAGTTTATATCATTGGTCATAATGTGCAATCCCTGTACTGTTCTCTCAAGGTATATTACCTTTATATAAAATAAAGAAATATAATTTCAAATTGCCTTCAACAGAATCTCCCCACTCCAATCGAGTAGGGTTAGGTACAGATGAAACATGCATAGTAGAAACATCCATAGTAGAATTTTCCAAGGCCAATTCAGGTGAGAAAGTAGAATGGTAGAAGCAGACTCTCCCACCTCCATAGCAACCTCCTGCACTCTAGAATAGTCATCCACCATTTTGGACAGCTAGAAAGTCCCCCCAGGTAAGTCGGGGAATTTCCCCGGGGCACTGGTCAAATTTCCCCCCATTCACTAAAATACCACCAACAGCTTAATCTGGTTCAAAGTCACTTGGCATTCATTGTATCCCCTTCCCTGGGTTGTGCCTGAAAATAGGAAGAATTTGTCTAGTGCACTTACCCAGTCAACAAAAATGAAATAAATAAATAAAATATATGTGTTTGTTTATTATTATATGGCACCCAGAGCCTCTGGGATTCGGCACCTAATCAAATACATTTTTATTTACTTACTTACACACATTTCTGAATAAGTGCATGTTCAGGCAGGCTTCTCTCTCTGCAGGTGGTGCAGCTCCTTCCCAGCCTTCACTAAATGAGAAAAGTGAGTGCAAATATTCTTGACAATCCCCTTTAGATCTTCCAATAGTCAGTTCTTTGTGAGGAAACTCCTAATAACTACATGCAGGCAGTGATCCAGACAGGGCACATGGGTGTACCCACCATTGCTAATAGCCTTTACAATATTTGTAGCATTATACATGACCATAAGACTATGAGATCCAGCTCCAGACCATTCACTGGTAGTCAACTTTCTCCTGCAAGTGCTCTTATAAATGGGAACAGACAAATCCTGCAACTGAGAGAGTGCATGGCAATGAGGAAGATTCAGAAGACCCAGAACCAGTAGAAAAATGAGACTCCTCAGTGATGCACACCCAATGGGCTGTGACTTCTATATCGCCAGCACTTGTCAACTTGTTCACATGTCTGTAGTAATTTGCACTTTCTTGCAGGAAGACAGCTTAAGGCTATGGTAGACCTCACTACAGACATTCTTGAAAAGCTCAACAGTTGCCACTCTCATGTAGAAATGCCTGGATGGAATGGTATAGGAAGACTCTACAGTATGCATCAGTTTATGAAAGCTGGCACTGGAGACAAAAGAGAAAGGAAAGAGATTATCAACCAGCATTTCTACAACTGCCCTAATGATCTCTTTTGCCTTTGCATGACATGGAGAAAACTTGGCTGTTCATTCTGCCGACTGATACAAGGACATTTGCCACATTTTTCCACAAGAACAACATGAGATGATGGGATCTTCCTGCTTATGTCTGACCTAGAACTGGAGGTTTACTGTCAGTTGGTCCACTGGAGATGGGGACAGCCTGATCTGAGATGGACCACACTGGACACCATACACTGCAGCTCACACACACAGATGTGTAGTACATAAGTGGGTATCCATACCCCAAGTACCCAGACCAGGAGCTTGACCACAACTAATTTTAAAAAGGAATATCATACACCTTGCAAATATAAATTCCAAATTGTGCACCTCGAAGTATGCCCAAACACCCACAGTGAAAATGCATAAATGACTTGATGCATCTCTAGGGACTTGTTCCACAAAACATTTGTACCCATGTCTATAATAAGAAATGCTGCACTACCAATATGCCACATTTAGCACATTGACATAAATGAAAACATGCTATAAGAAACTTTCATTAATGAACAGATTGCTTGGCTCCATGAACATTTGTTATAACAAGGGACTACTGAATACCTGTTCCATTTTTTATTTGAAGAAAACCACATGCTCAAATAATCATTATAATAAATCATTCCAATTTGTTTCTGATCTACTGCATGAAGAGTTTTGGCTGACACTCATTATTTTCACCAAAAGTGACTAGTGTTTCATTTATGAAAATAAATTTTTGATTACATGCTTCCACAAATGCGATCAGTTTATTCTTAATGGGCAGACTAGAAGGACATTTTGATTACATAGGTCCACAAATTTGGTCAGTTTTCCTTAATGGGCAGACTAGGTGGGCCAAACAATCCTTATCTACTGGCAAATTCTACATTAATTCCCTAAGAATAAAAAGGAAATCAGGACCAGATTTCTGCATATGCTATCACATTTATAGATATATCCCCAATTTTAGGAGGGTGAAAAGATAGATCGGTTAGTCCTTTATTGATAGTATTAAAGTATAAATTGAAAAGTAGTGGAGCCAAAATATATATCTGATGAATGCTGAGGTTTGTAAAAACTTTTATTGATAAATTCCCATTTTGATTGTGTTGGGATTATGATCAAGTAATTTCATTGCAATATCTAAAAGAAAGGGGGCAATATTTTGTCGCTAAAGTCACAATCATAAAAGTTTCTGATTCATACTATTAAGAGCTAAAGACAAATCGACAAAGCAACAACAAAATAATTTATCTCCCTTGACCTTAACATACAGTATTTATGAATGAGATGATTAAGTACTTACAATGTTGTACTGTTGATCTTGATTCCTTGAATTCATTTAAAGACTCTTCTAAGAGTTCCTCCTTTACCAATGAAGAAGAATGATATGCAACACAGTTTATTGTGTTGTTCCATTTAGGCTGATGGGCCTGTTCATTAAAGGGTTGTGAATGGAACCTTTTCTATAAATTGGGAAAATGATGCTTCTCTTCCAACTATCCAGAACTGTCCCTGTTTGTATTATTGCATTAAAGAAAGCTTGTAAGATTTGAAACCAGCAGTCCTGACTTGGTTTTTAAATAGCTACAACAACTTTATGAGTGCCAGGGGCTTTATTTGATTTTGCTTCATTTATCACTGTTATGATTTCCTCTTTAGTAATTAGGAAGGTGAATGGTCTTACTGAGTTTGATATAATACCTTCAAGAGTGGGAATGGTGCTGTTTTTTTACAAATAGCATCAGAGATTATGAAAATAGATGATCCCATAATAAAAACAACATTAATGATAACAAAGAAGAGAGTACAAATAAATTCTGCATTCTCTAGAACACAACTCAACATCTATATAAATGTCTATAACTCTGAAAAGTGAACCTAAACTTAATCATACTATATTTTCATAAAGCACATAGTTTAGCACATTACAGTAAACATTTAAATCACTTAAAGATCTATTATGTAGAATCAGAAACAAAGCATACCTTCTCAGGTGAAGAAAATAAGCTTCCCCATATGGTTTCTGCATATCTGGGGCCCCACATTCAAAAGTGGCAGGCTGCATCGTGCAAATGCATGTTCCATGTAACTCAACTGTGCTTGCACAAAAAAATTGGTATATTCGGAAGATGCACCATAAAATGTGATCGCTTATGTGCTGCTGAATATCCCAAATATGGATGATCGTGCAGTGGCAGATGCATGACATAGCAGGTGCCCAAAGCCCAGTGCAGAGCATATAGAAGTGTGTGTGATGTAAAGCCACTTGCGTGGTGTGCAGATTTGAAATATTCAGTAAGGATATGCAAATTGCCTCATTGCAGTCAGCACCCAATCAGCACATTTGCATCTCCTTACTGAAATATATTCAGTCCATTTGCATACCATTGCTATGGGCAGTTCTAACATTTCATGACAACACCACCACTCTGCAAAAGTGATCAGGAGGTACTGCAGCCTAGCAGGCTTGTGAGGAAGCATGGTTGTGTGTGTGTGGACTGCATTGGCCTGAGTACAGTGCTACTGTACATACCCCCAACATTTTAGCACCCAAATATGTGCCAAAATGTGTGACAACTGGTCAGGCTGTGTGACACAACATCAAACATGCCATTGCAAGCTTGGAAGATTGTGGAAATAAGTGCACTAATGTTGCTAATGTGTGCTGATAACCTAGCACCTCATATTATCATATAATTCTGCATAACGGTCTCAGTGGTCAGTGTGTAATGTCACCCATTCTATGTGGGTCAGAGGGTGTCTGAGAAATAACATAAGTGCCATACTCCATATTGTGTGACAGTTGAGAAGTTTGCAGTGCTACTACCATGACCAAGGCCTTGCCCTAGGTGGCCACACGCACAACACTGAAAAGGTCCGGTGTGCTTGGGGCATGCTCCTGCCATCTCCAGACCATAGGAGATGTCACCCCTGCCCTTCACTGCTCACAACTGTGCACTGTTCACCATCAGTACACCACAGTGACCCAAACTCAGGACCTCTGTGGCATTGTCATGCTGCAGGCATGGCGTCAGTGGCATGCATGTGGTCTCTGAGGCTTGGGTCTGGCATGGGTGTGCTGTGTGCACCTGTGATGTTCCACCATGGGTGTGTACCACTGGGCTGTCCCTGACCCATGCCATGCTGCCAACATTACTGCCATGTATCCTGATCACAATTGTCCCAGACACTACCATAAGCTCATGCCTACACCGGGTGGCACTCTGACAGCCACATGGGTGCAGGCCATGGCACCTGGTACATATGCCACATTGTAGCTGTCTGCTCCATTGATGTGCTGGGGCACACCTGTCTAGCATGTGGCAGTTGGGTATCCCCCACCTGGGTGTGGTGAGGGAGGTGGCTGACTGGGCAGTGCCAGTGGTGTCACCCACTTGCACCTGGCAGGTGCCTGGCTAGCAGGCACAGTGCAACTGTGACTTTGGTTACTACCATTCTGGCATAACTGGTGTGTGTGGGTTCATGGAGCATATCCTAGTGCACCTCTGAGGGCTGTCTCAGGGTTGCCTGTCTGCATGTGCACACACATTTTGGCTGAAAATACACTTGCACGGTATCTGCGGTAGCTAAAAATAATATTCTGAAACTATAGATAGATCAATGACCTCCCACTTTTAATGAATGGAGAGCAGATCTAATAGATGCACTTTGATGTGAAAAGCTTGCTATTGGCATAAAGGGAAACCCCTTAGAATGCAAAAAGAAAAGTACAATTCTTTATTTAAAAGGCTCATAAATTAAATTCATAATAAACCCTGTCTTAAACTTCTAGCTTCAGACAAGTCTAATACACATAATGGTCAATACTGCAATTATTCTTTTGTCTCTTTCTCCTTTCTCCTTGCATTTGTGTATTTTCTCTAACAAGAACTAATTATGTCTTCTCTTCTTTTCTCTGATGACTGACATGACTCTTTTTTCTTTCTCTCACCTTGAAACATCAAAATGCTCTTCTGCTGCTATTCCTGTACCTAAGATACAGGTAAGGCTAGACCTAAATTTATAATTTCATGATTTGGCACTCCTCCATTCAAAGAGAAGAACTTCATTTTGTCTTAAGTTTATACAGTACAGAGTCACAGCAATCCCAACATACCACCAAAAATGAATGGAGCCAGGTAAAATAAACCAAACTTCCACTTTTATTATGCTCATCACCAGTGAGAAGACCCTTTTGGGTACAGGAATCACAGCAGAAAAGGGTATTGTAATGATTGAAGCATTCTGATGATTCCGCTAAGCATAGACTTTCATTTTTGTGAACGCCTATGCTTAGGTGAAACATCAGAATGCTTTTCTGCTGCTATTCTTGTACCTGGAAGGGTCTTATCTGGAAGTCTGGTTTATTTAACCTGGACTCTGTTTGTTTTTGATGGTGTGTTTGGAGTGTCATAACTCTCAACAGTACTTGTTAAGCTTTGTCACAGAGCACCCCTTTCCCTGTTGTGGTTCTAGTTTTCTCCTAGTTTATCTGAGTTTAGGTTATACCCTGCTATCTTCCCATAATCTTCTATTATTGTCAGTAACCTTTTGGTAGAAGCCAAAGGGTTACAAGAACATCATCTGCCTAAAGAGAGCATTTGTGAATGGATTTTCCAATTTTCACCCCCTCTGCTGCATTATCTTCATTAACTTTTAGAGTAAAAATATTGAGTGATAAATTAGATAGAAGGAGTTGGGGGGGGGGGGCATCCCTGTCTAATTCCTCTTTTAAAGTAAAAAAAATGGTGAAATAATACCATTTGAAGTGCCCGCTGCTGAGGGTTTATTGTATGATGGTTTAATCTAGTCTATGAACGCTGAGAGAAAACCATAGATTTCTAATGAATTAAAAATATGTGCCGATTCAACTCCATGTACTGTTAATGTGATCTTCTGTCATGCTAAGATAAAGATGAGAAAAATGTGTTACCCATTCAGATGGCTGAATATGTGCATCAGTGGAAGTAGAGAAATATCAATGACTCTGGACATCAATCGACATACCAAGGATCTGTGAAACACAAAAAATATAAAAAAAAAACACAGTTCAGATAATCAAACTGACAACATGAACAATATCACAGGTTAGTTCATGTCTATTCACATCATCTTTGCACCTTAAATATCAATTCTGATCCAGTAGTCCTCTGACGTATTTATTTACATTTCACTTTTCCAAACTGCACCTGTAATTGAAAACAAATCTTTTGCTGATTTAAACCTCTCCTGGATGTATAGAGTAAAGTGTATGTCTTATTTAATTTGTCATGAGCTATCTAAACATTAGACACATATTGAGGTTTCAAAATGTTTTCTTTTAAATGTTCCATGCAATCAGAGGAGAAATTTTAGGATTTCTGGTTGCTTTTTAGGGCTGTTAATAAATTTCTTCTCAGTAGCTTGGATGACTGTGCATATACAGTTATGAGCTGATTCTAATCTAAGAAGAAGTGACATATATGTGTATATATATATGTATATATATATATATATATATATATATATATATATATGAGGCAAAAAATCCATTTAATGCATCAGTTAGGAGTTTGTTTCACAGTCACAAAAGTGAGAATTTGGTGTTAAGTTGAAAGCCCCCTTGCCCCCCTAATACCTGCCACCCACCTGCCAATGGGGTGTGCATTGAGTTTCATCAGCCCTAACTCTCACCACATCACATGTGTAAACAAGCTGAGGTATAGGAGAATGGGGTGAGATTTAGGACCAATGACCCCAATGCACACCATGTTGGCGGTTGGGGTGGTGGGCTGGGGGGAGCAAGGAAGGGGCATTCAACCCTAACACTGAATGTCCTCGCTTTTGTCACTGTGAAATAACCCTTCCTGATGCATTAAAAAGAGTTTTTTGCCTCTAATTTCCCTTCTTTTTGAGAATGTGCAGTAGAATTAGTGAATGGAATGTGGTGGTGGGAGCACGGGGCCCTCCACGTGATTTTTTGACATAGTAATGGTAAATGGAAGGGAAACACAACCACTAACAATTGCGCACATGGTGACTGAAACATAAATGGAAAAGCAAACATTAGTAGAAACATAGGCGCAAAGTGACGCCAAAGTGAACAGTGATGCAAAAGGAGACACAAGCCGGTAAGGAAGTGCAAACAATGACACGCACAGTGATGGTACTGCAATTGGAAATGCAAATGGTAATGTTAACAGCAGAAATAACACCACAGGAAATGCAAACGCAAGCGCGTGTAGGCAAATGGGAACGCAAAAGGTAACGCACATGGTGGTGTACACGGGAACGGTAACGGAAACGGGTATGGAAACACAAGTGAAAACACTAACTGTAAGAGTAATGGAAGTGCAGACCCTGGTTTTGCCCAACAGCTGCATGGAGAAACACAGTGTATACAAAGAATGAATGCATAATAATGGGTCTTGGAGCAGAAAATGAGCTGTTGGAATACTAAACTGCTTATATCTCAGGAATCGTGCAATATAGAAAAAACATTTAAATTTCACATGATTCAACAGTTTCCTGGCTAGGTTTTCACTGAATGTGTAACCCATAGGGCTACACATTGTTACAATGAAAATTCCGTATCTCGCACCATTTCCAAGATACGAGTCCCGAAAGGCGTGGAGGACGCCTCCATGTTAGTCTATGGGAAAAAATGTCAAATTTGGAGTACTGTAACTTGGTATCCATGTCTTATTTTGTCACCGAACCACCAAAAGGCACATCTGTGAGATGTTGTTTTCCTTCCTTCCAAATTTCAGCTCAAAAGACCAAACCATTTTTTTGCAGCAGGGTGGCAAATAACTCTTGTCATTTTGGCCGTAGTCTGGAAAAGTAGTGTCGTGATTTGCGAAAGCTTTCACAAAATTTATGAAAGTGTCGCAGCTGCAACACTACTTTGCCACACTACTTTTTCAAGAAATTTGAAAAACATATTTCTGGGGTGTTTAACCCCAAAATAAAGACATGCCTAGCATCCTCAGGGCTCAACTAGGTAAACACAAACATAATTGTGTCCCTAGATGGTCCCAATTTTAAATGCCAAGCATTTTTCTGATCACCAACTGAAAACAAAATGGTGGATTTGCAACACTACTAGCTCCAATTGTGACACTAAAAAGTGCATTTGTGACACTTTCAAACTTTTTGCTAACTTTTCCCTTTGACTTATAATGGGAACTTGTTTTTTGAATAACTTTTGAACAGTTTAATATTTTTTCCCAAAATCTTCAAAGGGCACATCGGGGACCCTCACCGCACATTTCCTGAGGTTTTTGGACCGGTTGCGCAAACCATGTGACCTGTAGGCGTGAGCAAAGAATTCACAAAAAAAAGTGATTGTGCACACAAATGTTGCCTAATAACTCTGCAGTCATATATCCAACTAGTACAAAAGTTGGAAGACCCCAAGATCTATGTTGCCAGTCTGTGCCTGCCAAATTTCAAGCAAATCCATTGAATGGTGGAAATGTTATTAAGGTGCAAATTTTCAACATTTAACCTTAAAAGGGCTACTCAACCCTAATTGTGATAGCACTACCATGCTACCATAATATATATACATATATATATATATATATATATATATATATATACACACATATGTATAATCTTTTCTAAACATAAAATATTTGACCATATCAGATCTATAGTGGATAAGCCATTAGTTTCAAAATAGGTATAGTCACCTTCTTAGTGTCCCCTAGTTCTTCCGTTAAATTTTGTGAAACACTTTACAGTTGTTCTGATGTCATAGACCTTGGGACTTCATTTGGAGACTTGAGAAGTCACTGGCATGTGTCAGCCTGATCCTTCTGCAAACTCAATTATGCATCCCTGGGTTACCACTTTTAGGACCCATTTGTCTGTTGTGGTCCTGGCCCATTGGTGGCTGAATTGTAGTAGTCTGTCTCCTATGCATGGGTCCAATGAGTGTACTTGTTGACTGTCATATGTTGTTCTCTCTGAGTTTGAATCCATCGAGGTTAAACTGTCTCTTGTTTCCAGAACATTTGCCTCTGAATTTGTTGCCTTACAAGAAGTAGGTCACTTTAAAATTGTATAATGTGCTTTGGGACTGAGGCTGCCTTCCATCACCCCTGAATCTGTTCACTCAGAATATTTGCTCCAAAGGGATGGAAGTTACAGGATTCTTCTAGATTTGTCCATTGACAAGTTCTTTCCATAGTCTTTCATTTTAAAGACTTTCTAGATCTTCTCTGAACAGCTGTATGCCTTAGATGACAATCTTGTTGAGTACAGTCCGCCCCTCTGGATGTCACATCTCTTGAAGCAGTTCAGTCCTTCAAGTGCCTTGGAGTGTAGCTAGACAGTAAGACCTGAGCCCACATTGATGCCACCCATGCAAAACTCCATCCCAAGCTCGGTACCCTGTACATTAACAATGATTGCTTGTCTCCTCATCTTCGGAGGGAGCTTGTTACAAAAATGGTGCTCTCTGTCTTTGACTATACAGACGTGGCCAATGACAATACCCTTTTCATGTACCTCACCCAACTGGACACCCTCAGCAACTCATTCTGCTTTTCTACCACAACCCCACCCTCACACCCACAATTGTTCATTATATTCATCCCTCCATCTTCCCTCTGTCCTTTTGTCACCAGACTCACTGTACCTCCTTCCTAGCCAAATATTGATTTGGTTCCCTTCCCTCGTAACTCTCCTCTCTCCTCTCCCCACTCCCCCCACCCTGCTTTCCATTCTCTTTACTCCAGGGATCATCACAGTTTTGCCTCTCCACTCCTCTGCTGGGCAATCAGCCTTCTTCTATCAGTTTCCGTTACACTGGATTCAACTTCCCTCCTCTCTCTGCCTTTCCCCATTCCCTGACTCCCTCAAGCACCAGTTGAAACTTCAACCCCTCCTCATCTGCTCCTATTACCCTTCATTCTGATATCACTAAGGCGGACCTTTAACCATCCTTGTAAGCTCCTGACTGGGTCCCCACTCTTGCCTTGGTTTAACTCCCACACCACTATAGTTTTCACCCTTCATTATAAGGTTGGGCAGCGACTTGCCTCCCAGATCAATTTCTGTTGTCATTTTGTTCCTATTCATAAAGTATTACTGCCATTTCTGATTATGTGCTGACCAGGTATTTTTATTGAGTTGTACTGCATTTTATTCTCTGCACATATGATTGCTTAGTGTTTTATTCTGGTTTTGTATCAAAATATTTTTTTAACGAATGTTGTTTATATGTTTTGCTACTATGTATAGTGCTGCTGCTCCTCTACTGTTCCCTTCCCCTGGGTTGTGCCTGGAAATGAGCCTTGGTTCAGTGTGCCTCTCCTGGTTACCAATTTTCAAATAAATGAATACTGTAAATACAGTAAATAAATAAGATTTTTGAGTCCATGCCCCCCCAATAGCTTGAGCCTTAGTGTCTTCCTGGTACTGTTCATCACAAATGCTGCCCTCGCTTTCAGTTTTGTCATGTTGACTGTTGCATCTGCTAGATATTTAACCACCTGTATGGCATATTCAGCCAAGTCTGACTGTTTGACTTTGGGTGTTAGTGTTTCAGTGAGGTCTTTGAGATATTTGGCTAATGCCCTGCTGGTGTACATGCTTACAGTGGCTGTTCTGATGGTCATGCCTATCAGCTTGAAGTTTTTCTTTAGTAGTTCCTCTAGATTCTTGTCAACTGAGTCTTTGAGTGGTGTATTTAATGGCTGAGGGCCACAATCCGAGTGTGAAGTAATGGTAATGTTCACCATACCTTAGCCTTGTCTTTTTGGTTCAAATAGAACCTACGTAATTACCTCTTTTCCAGGATCTGTGTAGATTCAGTGGCTTACCATTCATTAATTATGATGCCTTCAGTGAAGGGCTATACCAGGAAGAAATTTTGTGATTTCTGCTTCTGCCGAAGCTTTGGGTCTAACTTTGTTTCAGTTGCCACTTGTGGAATTTTTAATCCCATAATATCTTTAACTGAGCGCACAAGTTCTGATACTGAGTCTAATAGACAGAGTTTGTCGTGAGAGCTGATTCTTCCTCCATTTCACTTTCACTGCTGTTATCTGTGTCACTGTTCTGGTTTCTGTCTATGTCAGCTTTTCCTTCATCAATGGGTTCAATGGGTTCCGGCTGTGACTTGATATTTGTGGTACTGCCAGTGTTGTGAGAATTCCTGCCATCAGTGCATCAATGCATTACAGCATCTTTTGTATTATTACTTGCTTGATTTTCATGAAGGCAGCCATGTTTGGGTCCATGGTCCAGGGTGACTGTGAAGGGCCAGTCTCAGTGGCACTGATAGTGGCTTCTTTGATGCTAGCCTCCTCATGCAGTGATGGCTCCAATTGAACCCTCAAGGAGCAGAATGCACAGTTGGGGCCAACCTGGAAGGGCAGCAAAGTAATGCTGCATGTTTTGCCCTTCTTAGTCTTCATCTTTCTTGATGCTTGCAGGTGACAGAAGTGAGAGATTTGCATTTTAGCTCTGTGCCTTGTTTGATTGGGAAATACATAGCAAGTGAGTGATGCACAAACTCAGACTTGCTTTGCAGGTGGCTTCATTATCCCTTCAGCTGCAATGACAAGAGAACAGAGGAGTAGTTAGGAATAGTCTTGTGTAGGTTTTTGGGCTTCCCTCACCAGTAGTAGATGCAATCGCTGGGTCTTTGTGAGTGCCACCGACTTATGATATTCTCCTCTGTACTATGTGCCATATTGTGTGTTTGGTCCAACTTAAGATGGATGCCAGGGTGTAATGTCCATGTGCTGTGCGTCTGTTTAATATGCCTGGTGGCCTGCTGCTATCTAGGGCCAACCATGCCTTTACCAAGATTGCAACTGGTTCATATCTGGGTGCAGGTATGGTTTGTGCTATTTACCAAGACTGTCGCTGGTTATTGTGCATGCAGTGGCTTCTTGTGCATTTTAGGATAGTCACTTGGAAGTATCTGCATCATACATAAAATGGTGGAAGCACCCCCAGTGGGTATGATCACCTGGATGACTGCTGCCATGCACATGATGGTGGAGCTTAGTGGGCATGGATGTAGCTCCAGGATCTGTCTTACCTATACAATGGGGCCATTCCCTGTGGAGCAAGATGGTAGCTTTGGTGCATTTGGGAGCTAAATGGCATTGCAAGAGGTAATGAGGTTCTCACCCAGGCAGACTGTGCAGGTGTTGGTGTTTTGAAGATACCCTCCAGTCTCTCAAGGGAAATCTGCTAATTCTCATGAATCATGGACTCCATCAGAGTTTTGGTGAGGAAAGTGCATAAATAGTCATTCCTGGGACAATAAAAGACACTATGGGATGCAGATAAAGTAGGAGGCCTCATATTTACTTGCATACAGCCATAGCTCTACCAACCACACTGACTCCACTTATGAGGGGTGTTGGCAAGGGAAAACCAATGTTTCTGTATATGTGTACAGTTGGAGCTGCTTCTGAGGGATTCCAGGTTTATGGCTGCTGAAAATTGTCTCCTTTTCTGGACCATGAGCTCTGACCATCCCCCCTCAAGACAGAATCAGTGAGGTGGTCATGTGGTGCTTGATCCTTAACCTTAAGCCACTCATGAGGGGCTCAGGTTACTAGAAATCATGTTGACCCTTCCTACCCACAGTCGATCATGAGAGAGCACAGTATTGGGGATTTGCATGCTGAAACTGCCATGCTCAGAGTGGTAGTGCTATTTGTTTGCTTTTGCTGACTAAATGAGCTTAGAAAGGCACAGATATTTCAGTATCTGATGCACTAACAATGAATAAATAAAGGGTAATGGAACAGGGTCAGGTTTCCAGTAGGAATTCTCCTAAGAATGTCCTATTTCTTCTGTTTCTTGCTTGTATTCTTCTCCCTCCCCTGCTGGCCCCTGTGTTTCCCAACCCTCCCAGATCTATCATCCAACAGCTCCTGGATTTACTGTCTCCTTCACCCATAGCTTACCCCCTGTGATGGAGGTGCAATGAACCTCATGAACCCACTTATTCAAGTATATGGAGCCACACCAAGGTACAAGGGGTCAGGGAATCATTCTGTCAGCCAGGGTGATTTTATTTCCCAGTTTCCTCCCATGTGCTAGAATAGGATGCAGTGCCATCAATAGCATCATTATGCACATTCCTGTACATAGTCACTGGATGGCTGCCACTCATCTGCCACCAAGTTACAGAGTTCTGCACTAGCCAATGCTAGAATTCAAGCTAGGGCTGAGTGCCATGCCACCCCCAACCCTAGGGGAGGAGAGCAGTCCCTTGAGAGCCCAATCCTCCTTCCTCCAGCTGAACCTTCAACAACCCAAGCATGGGGTGTGAACATGGTTGCAGACATCATGAGTGGTAGCTCTACTACTGCCTTAGCCAGCTAGCCATGTCCTCTCATTTCTGCCACAATTTGAGCAGGATGGTCATCCTCATCTCTATTGCTCTTAATTCAGTAGGTGGCCTGATAGGCCTGATTTGAGTTGATAGGCATGTGGTACATTCACATAAAGGGACATTTTCTACCTGCTTGAAGTGGATTTGTTGGAGTGAGGGTGTTGTGCTGGCAGCCTCTGTGATGTACAAGTATGAACTAAGGGACAATGGTTGCACAGGGAGACAAGGTAGGATCAAGTTATGTGCATAGTCAGTCTAACAGTTGAGAAACCCTCAGTCTATAAAAAGCAATGAATGCTGTAAAGAGATGTAAAATACAATTTGAAATGTAATTTTATAGAAACCTTTTTTCTTTTATTTACACACGTTAAACTGGATTTAGTTATCTCGTGATTGTTTTTCCATGTATTTGTGCATGTCCATCAACCATGGACAGTCTTGTCAATGAATCATGGACAAACCGTGGATGGAGTTATCATGAACATAGGTCAGAGACAGAGCAAGGATGATCATGGCTGTCCATGTAAACTCTTGTTTGTTCATGAAAACATGACCAATTGGAGAGCAGAGTAACACTATTGGTAGGCAGGATAAGGTGAAACATTAGAAAGCTTTACATCACATATCCAGTGGGTAACTTGTGGAATAACCAACCTATTAAGGTTTTGGTAGCTAAAACATTTAGTATTTCAAAGCATGGTCGTACAGATTTCAGAAGGAGACAGACACAGAGGATTATACAACATTAGTATTCATATCATTTGGATGTGTATCCTTACTCAAATTGAATATAGTCATTACCACTTGGCAGGAGTGGAGGACAAGATGGACCATAGCTCACTTCAGTCATTACAATACTATTTTATTATGTAATACTATGTTACTATCATTGACTCCTATGCACGAATGGAGCGGAGGTTTGCATGAAATGCGTGTACCCTCCCCTACAGACAGGTGCACTCCAGCCGGTATACACTACCGGTGGCCACCTGTCCGTGGCCCCTCCGGTGTGCAGGACTCCACTGTGTGGCCAAAGGCAGACTCATGGTCCTGGTCAGGCATTGAATGGAATGTCCAACCTGGGACCAGAGTGGATCTCTTACGCCCCTGGGGTGGTAGTGAATGTGCCATACGTATGCATGACATGGCGCTCATGGCACCACTGGTCAGCAACACTCCCAGGTGGCTGCTCCTGTCCCCACTGTTTGGCCCTGTAGGCAGGGGCAGCTCTGGAGGTTTGAGCCCTGATCCTGCTGTGACCAGCAGGGGATGCCCAAGGAGGCATGAATCTGGTTACGGCAGAGTCCCAGCCTGTGCCCTCGTGCCTGTCACCATGCACCATTGTGAATGCCGCTTACCACAACCATGCCCCTGAAACACCCATGCCCACCTCCAGTGTGTTGCTGTATGTACGGCCTTTGGATCAGGCATGTTTCAGCAGTGCATCCCCTCTGTGAATGCCATACGGCATCCATGGGACCCCACTCTATGGCATTCAGTCATAGCGATGCCAATGTGCCCGGTTTCCACAGCACATTGGCATCGTGCATAGGGCTCATTGTGCAAGATCATAGTGTAGTATTGAAACATGTGCTATATAATGTACCTGTGCATCTGAAAACAGTAACTGTGTGCTAATAGGCATTTCCCCTCATAGCCATTGCTCACATGTGAGTCAGCAATGAGCACTGCACTGAACTGACCACCCCTCCAGAGTGCAAGATCTGCATTGTAAATAGTACATTCAGATGGCAGCACAATACAGCAGGGGGCAAAACTCTTGTTTTTTGTTACCCTACAGTGTGACTGGGAATCAGGCCCTATATTTTGTGTATACACACATGGTACAGAGATGATATATTGCAGTTTGCATGACCTACTAAATTGCACATGAAAATATTTTGAATAATGTGACCCAAACATTTATGAAATGGCATCACATGTTGATTTCCATATACAGATTCAACTGCTCTTCTAATCCAAGCAAAGACAGAACAGAATTACTGTAAACTGAATAGAATAGGACAATATCTTTCATACACACTGCATCTCATTTAGTGGCTTAAGAAGTTCATAACCGTATCTTAAACATCAAACCCAATTTATTAATTAATGCATTTGTTTTCTTATTTATTTATTTATTTACTTATTTATTAAAAGTTCCAAAGCATGGGTGTCAGTATGGGTTGCCTCTGGGCCAGATGGTTATGAGTTCTTGTCCCACTGGAATCTAAGTACAGTACTTGGGGGATGCTGCACTGTAAGGGTGTGCTATCCTTGAGGTGAGATGTTAAATTAAAGGGTACCTGAACAAGCAGTTTTTAAAACTGCAAACTCCAAAGTCTGGCTTCATCGTGAGGTAAAGGCTGCTGTTTAAATTTATGCAAAAACTGCATTTATGTAAATAACATAAATGCAATTTCATAGCATTTGAAAAATGTAAACATTAGCTTTTCACTTTCAAAAACCAGCCTTGCTTTCTCCCTAAAATGTCTGCCAAGTGTGTTGAGTGATGAGTCATGATAACATCATTGGAGCCAGAGGCAGAGACCCTCATGGCTCCCTGTAATGCTAACTAGTTCTTATTTCCCCCTTTGTTTTGAATTGTTTCACCAGAATGATCAACACCATGTTTTAACACATGGATTATTTTGATCAGTACATATGTTAGGGTATGGCTTTGTTCATTTTGTTTACTTTAACTTGTTGAAAATGTTTTGTAATCCAGCTCACTTTCTTTTTGGCAAACTGCAGTACAGTACATCACTTCAAATATCTGATGATCTAGTGGTTATGTGACGACATGAAATTTGTAGTGAAGTACTGGTCTGGTCCAGTTCCAAACTCATACTTTCTTTGTAATCCACAAATAAGCTTCTCCTGTAGTCTTTTTCCACATTAACCCCCTGCACCTAGCCTGCCTTCTGTTGAACACCCCTCCATCCATACCATGTCCTTAGTACTGCCAGGGGCCACATATGATCTTGCGATCTCATGAAGAGAATTATCACATCTCAGATTGTAATCTTGTACCTCAGAGAGTTTTGCACACCTATACCGATATGCTTCATCAGCTGGCACTGCTAAAAAATGACTCCCAAATCACTCTCCAGTCCACTTTCTCAATATTTGACTTCTGCTCCCACAGTAATCATTGAGTGGATCAGCACCCTTCTGCACAGTGAAGGCAGTATGTACAGTCCCCATGTTGTGTTCTTTTCCCACCTCATTAACCAACAATTAGGTCTTCCTGGAGGGCCAAGCAATAAACTTCAGGACCCACCAGAAAAACTGCTGCTCATGCCCTCATAAGGGCTGCACTTACTATGGATAACAATATTATTAGCAGGATAGGCATACTAATGCCTTAAGTGAATCCACCAGAGTTCCAGTGTCGGTCTGCTCCTTTAACTGTGATCTGCAAAACTCCACAGGATAGTTCGTGGCACTTCTTCTCCAGTACTTTTCTGTGCCCTACTCCACAATGCGAGTTGGCTGGCTACTACCCTTCTGAATCTTGAATAAGCTATACACAGCTCCCTCGATACTGTCCTAACAAATGTCAACATCCCTCCCCCTCCAGCCAGGGGTAATCTCCCTACACTGAATTCAAGTAACAATTGAAGTGCAGCCCTGCCACTCATGAGTATTTGTAGTCACTGGCTGCTCTCATCCACAGTCAGGTAGTGATCACGGTGCTGGCAGACCCACATCTCAGGTGTCACTATGATCTGCTCAATGTCCCTCCTTCCTGTCTTCCCCTAACCCAAATATAGCTGTACCCTGCTGGAATGCCCTCTTCAGTCCCTCTCTGGCATTCATTCTTCTTACCTGCTCCCCACACCAAAAACTGGTGAGCTCACTACCCTTCCGCATCATGAATGTGGTTAGTACAGTCTCCCATGTCATTTTTACATATTAATAATAAATGTGATCTTCTGGTAAGCCAGTCTGATAGCAACAGGGCACAAGGGGAAACATAGGCTTTCCTACTCTTATAAGATCTAAGCCACCTATGATTAGGCACTATTAAATGATGTGCATATTGATGCATACACCCATCATTTAATAGTGCCTAATCAAAGGTAGCCTAGATCATTTAAAGATAGGAAAGTCCATCTTTCCACTTGTTCTCTGCTGCTATCAACCTGACTTACTGGAAAGATTTTTTTAAATTTTTGATATGTCAAAAACCCCAGGGACTGTACTACCTGCAGTCATGATGCAGAAGGGTGATAAGCTACCCAGTTTTTGGTGTGGGGAGAAGGATTGATGAATGAATACCAGAGGGGGACTGAGAAAGCCACTCATGCAAGGTACTGCTATTTTCAGGGAAGGGAAAGACAGAAGGGAAAAAATATGAGCAGATCACTGTGAAATATGAGATGTGAGGTTTCCAGCACCATGATCACTACCTGACCTCATTGTCCTGGCCAACATTCCCCTTCCCATAAAACCAGTTCATGCAAGTGTCCAAGGCTGTGTGTGGGTATTAATGTGTGAAAAATGGCTGCCACTACACGCTCAGTCACTTTGCTACCAGTCTAGCATTGCTTGTAAAGAACTTTGGGATACAATCTGTGTGAAAAGCACTATATAAATGTTGATTCATATTATTATTGTTATTTCCCAAGGAAAAAGAAGACAAAACAAGCATAGTTTTGATATCTGAGAAAGTATGAACTCTGGCATCAGACTACTCAAAAACTTTGCTACAAACAAGTGGCGGATCTAGGGGGTGGTGAAGGGTGCGGCTGCCCCCCCCCCATTGTAACTTACTTGCTTGCTGCTGCTGCATTTCACTTTGGTGAAGAAGTCTGATTTATTGATTGTACAAATGTGTACATTCAAACTATGGATTACATTTGTAGATTCTGTCAAAAACGTACTAAAAAAGATTAATAGCATACAATATGAAGGTTTAATAAAAATGTTAATAAGTGCATATCAAGTATGTACACCACCCAAGCCCCCCCCCCATTGTAACATTCTGGATTCACCATAAGTGCTAGACCACCAGGTTATTTAAGATTTGTACTGCACTGTGGTTTGGCAAAAAGAAAGTCAGTTGGATTAAAACACAATTTCAGCATGTTAAAGTAAACAAAATGAACAGAACCATAGCCTAACATGTGTATTGATCAAAATAATGCACATGGTTTTGACCATTTTGGTGAAACAATTCTATACAAAGAGAATAAAGAACTAGTTAGCAGTATAGAGAGCCATATAGCTCTCTGACTCTGGATCCAATGATGTCATAGCTTAACACATTTGGCGGCCATTGTAGGAAGCAGGTAAGGCAGTTTTTTTGAAATAGGAAAGCTGATTTTACATTTTTCAAATGCTTTGGAACCGCATTTAGGTAAATTATATAAATGTAGTTTTATCATTGACGTATACAGCAGCCTTTACTTTAGTCCCCTATGAAGTCAGGTTTTTGAATAGTTTGTTGTCAAAATGTTGTTTAGGTATCCTTTAAGGTTCTGTCTGCCTTTTCTAGTGATTATTCAAGTGGACATTAGAAGTCACATGGCACTTTCCAAGAATAGTTGAGCAAGTTTTTATTACCTACATACTGAAACAGAAAAATCAATAATACAAAGACCTCATACATCCAAACCTCAGGGTAACTTAACAAAGGTGCCTGAACCCAAAGCAGTTCACCAAAACAAAACACTGTTTGAAAACAATATGAATGACGGGTAAAGAAGTGTGGCACATGTTCAGAGGCAGTGAACAAGTCATTCTATAAAAAGGATCTGAAATACAAACTGAAAAAATGAACTATTTGTCTTAACATGTGAGAAACTTCCTTTCCATGGTTTTATGTTCCGTAAGTTGAGTGACAGAAAAAGGCAAGAATGACTTCTGTTAACCAGAGTCTTTCAACATTTCTGCATCAGTTTTATCTATCAAAATCAACAGTAGCACTGTTGTTTGCTGCAACTTGAATTGGCACCTATTCTGCCAAATGAACTACTTGAGAACAGCCACAAAGAAGCCTGAAAGTCACTGGATGAAGCTGAATTCACCCACCCCGTGGCATACCATAAACTAAAATATTGTAATGCACTTTATTAAAAGGGGTTCTCACCATCTCACTGCCAACATGTGCCACAAATATTTAATGTAATCACAATCAAAATAAATATTCCATTATCTCTAATATTTGTTGACATCCTGGTCACAAGCCATGCCATACTGCTATTGCTTCATGGTGATGGTTATTGTGAACATTCTGTCTCCTGTGGCAACAAAGCCACTAAGTGTCCCATAATTTATGGAGCTGGTCCAACAAGCTTTGCTCTGAAACATATGTGTGTGTGTGCGTATGCGGGGGGGGGGGGGATTTGTAAAACAAGGACTTGAGGTAAAACATTTGTCCAAAATCAAGTGGCACAGATTTTTTTTCTGATATTACCTGCAGCATCTTCTTTTGATAATTTTCATGATCTGATTTTCCTAAAATGGTCAACTAGTTACTGAGGGATAATATCTTGGATGTCAGAATACTCCTAATCACTCTGTATCCCCTTTTATAAGGCAATATTTACACCTGTGTCAAAAAGGAGAGGCCACAGCCTAGACTGTCCTTGGAATAATAGAAGCAAATTTCTAAACAAAAAGGTACTAAAAAACAAGAGCACAGGATTTCTAGTAAGGTCACTTTTCATTCTATATTTACATTTTATTTATTTATTTATTTAAAATTGGTGACCAGGAAAGGCACACTGAGCCGTGGCTCATTTCCAGGTGTGATCAGGGTACAAGGAATTACAACAGGAGTAAAACATTTGTTACAACACTGTTGAGAATATAGGAGTTTTTGTGTTTTTGTCTTATCTTTTTTATTCAGTGCCTAAACCAGTTTTAAAATTGTCTTTTTATTCAGTTGTAAACTCCTATATTCTCAACTGAATAAAAAGACAATTTTAAAACTGGTTTAGGCAGTGAATAAAAAAGGTAAGACAAAAACACAAAACGCTAAAATAAAATGCATCACAGGCTTAGCAGTGGATTAATACTATGAAACACATTTAGGTGAACCACACAGGTGATCAGATCAGGGGGAACAGCATGGGAAGCAAAGAGTGGGGATAGGACTGAGAGGTAGAGAGAGGAAAGAAGGTGGTGGGGTAGAGGGGTTAGGAACATTGAGGGTACTGAGGAGAGGGGAGGGGAGGAGTCTGAAGAGTCTTTTCTTGACAGCCGAGAGAGAGGAGGCTAGGTGCAAGTCAGGGGTTAGGTTGTTCCAGAGTAGTGGAAGACTCTACGAGAAGGCTGACTAGCTGGCAGTAGAGTGAGGATAAGGGATGGAGAAGGTTCGCGAGTCCTTGTGGTGAAGCGAGTATGTTGTGGACTTGGCTGGTGTGAGGTGGGATGAGAGGTAGGAGGGGAGGGAACCAAGCCAATATTTAGCAATGAGAGAAACGCAGTGAATTTTTCTCCTGTAGGACAGCAGCACAGGAGAGAGAGGATCACAGAGAAGACAGTGGTGAGTAAGAGGGGGAGAGGCAGTGGCAAAGTGGCAGAAGGAGTTGAGATGGGTGTCCAGTTTGGGGATGGAGAAAAGCTGAAGAGGTACCATAGACTACATCGGCATAATCCAGCACTGGCAAAGTTGTTTTGAGTACTAGCTCACAACAAGTTTGGAGAGGAAGGCTGACTTTGTGGTGGTAGAGGACAGCGAGTTTGGCTGGAGTTTTGAGCAAATGGTGTTAACTGGGAAGAGAAACTGAGGTGACTGTCCAGCCAGACGCCCAAGTAATTGAAAGATAGAATCAACTGAAGGGGTGAGCTGTCAAGGGTGGTGACTGCTGGAAGGGCAGGTAGGGAGGGTGGCTTCTATCTCAAACCAAATATTATGGTAACTTTCTTTTTGCCATTGAGTTTTAGCTGATTTGAATGAAACCAGGCCTGAACCCTGTTGAAATAGTTTTGGAGACTGGGGAGAACGCTATCATGGGATGTGCTGGAGGCACAGATGATGGTATCATCCACATACATGTGCATGTTGGCTGAGTAACATATAGAGGGAAGGTCATTTATGAAGAGAGAGAAGAGGATGGGGCCAAGGATAGGGGCCTGAGGAACCACAGAGAGGATAGGGAGAGAAGAAAAGAGTGTGTCACCAACTTGGACTGATTGTTATTGATTTTGAAGACAAGAACAAAACCAGTCAACTGTACGTTTAGCAAGGCCAAAATAAGTGAGTTTGTGAAGAAGAAGAGGGTGAGAGACAGAGTTGAAGTCTTTGGCTAAATCAATGAAGATAGCAATGATTTGGCTTTGGTCCATAGCGGAGAAGATGAAGTCAGTGACACTAAGCAGAGAGGTGATAGTGGAGTGTTATTTACAAAAGCCAGATTGCACAGGTGAAAGGGAGTTATTGGAGGAGAGGAAGTCAGAGAGCTTAGCCAAGGTGAGGGATTCCTGGACCTTAGCAAGGTTGGGGAGAAGCTAGATGGGTTGATATTGTCCAGGAGATGATGCGTCGCCTCCCTGAATTGCAATGGGGGAATTTGGCGGTTTTCAGGTGTTGGGAACTGTGACTGTAGTGAGAGAGAGATTTAGGGATTTTTTTTAAATGTAAGCTCTCTATTGATTTACCAGAATACATGGACATGCAATAAGTAATCACATACATGATATGAACAGGAGAGGTAACACAAATTGTCATGTCCTCCCTCCCTCCCACATCTCACATCACCCCCCAATAGATTTAGTTTATAAGTCAGTGAGGTGACTATGGCAGGGGCCGAGATGTGAACCAATCTGGGGTGTAGGGCTAGATTTGGAGGGGTTGAGAGAGAGTAGCTTGGAGTAAACTTCAAGGAGAGAGAGGGGTGGAAAGAGGAAGCAGCTGGGCAGGGGGATGAGTCTGGATGACAGGAAGGAGGGCCTGGTAAAGAGAGAGAGGGGGAGTTGGTCAAAGCACAAGAAATGAAGAAGTTGTTGAAAGCCTCGGCTACTGTGGCAGGGTCAGAGACTGGGCTGCCATTGATTTTAAGGACTGGGCAGGCTTGCTGGAAGGGGGGATCCAGGAGGAAGTGGATTACCTTCCAGAAAGAAGCTGGGGAGTTTTGGCTATGAACTAACTCTGATTTGAAATAGAAAGCCTTGTACTGGCAAATGGCTTTCATGCAACAGTTCCTAAGTTGTTTGTAAGCTTGGAGAGGTTGCTTTGGCCATGGGAAGCTTTGTAACATCTCCAGGCTTTGTCCCTTAAATGACACAAGGCAATGAGGTCAGAATTAATCCGGGTGGTGGTGGCATGTCACCCTTACTTTCTTAAGGGGTGCGTGATGGTCCCAGATGCAGTTAAAGATGTTGTAAAAGTGGGATAAAGCAAGGTCAACATCCAGGGCAGAAAAGACTGGCTTCTAGTCAACATTAGTGAGGTCTTGCAGCAGAGTGGGTTGGTTGACAGAATGGAGGGGGTGGGACCATATGAATTTGGGAGGGGAGTGGAGAATGTGGATTTTGAGAATACAGTGATCGCTTAAGGCATCAGAGAGGATGCCAGAGGCAGAGATGTGGTGAGGGTGGGAGGATAATATCCAGTCTAAAAGAGAGTGGTTTTGGGAATGAGGATTTAAAAGGGTAGGTTCCTGAATAAGTTGGGAGAGGTTAATGGTTTCAATAGTTAGGGTGGAGGTCTTAGCAGATGAGGAGAGCCAGTCAAAGTAGAAATCACCTAAGAGCAGAAGCTCACCTTTAGAAGTGAGTGTGGAGATGGAGAAGATGATCTTGATGAGGGAGTCAGGTGAGGCATTTGGAGGGGGCATAAAGGGTACCAATGTAGAGGGGGTGGAGGAGGTAAGGGATATGTGGGCAACAATAAATTCATGGGCAGAAGATCTGGCTTCTTTGAGGATAATAGAGCTTGAAAAGGATTGTCTGATGTACAAGGCTAGCCCCCCCACCTTGCTTTTATAGAAACATAGAATTTGATGGTAGATAAGGACCACTTGGCCTACCTTATCAGCCCATTTCCTTACCTAATGGATAAGCTGCAGATCCTAGTTAACCAACAGCTTACTTCCTTCCAACTCCACACTAGAATTGCCTTATGTCTGTCCCATGCATTCTTGAATTCCCCCACTGTTTTTGACTCTACAACTTCCTCAGGAAAGCTGTTCCCTGTATCCACAACCCTTTCCATGAAAAAATACTTCCTCACATTACCTCTGAGCCATCCCACGTCTATCTTCAAATTGTGCCTCCTTGTTCTTGCACACCTTTTTTTCTGAAAGATGATACCATCTTGGACTTTGTTGATTCCCTTGAGGTACTTGAAAGTTTCTATTATGCCCCCCCACTCCCTCCTTTCCTTGAGGGAATACATATTAAGCTCTTTTAGTCTGTCTTTGTGTGTCTTGTGGTGCAGACCATGCACCATTTTAGTTGGCCTCCTCTGGACAGCCTCCATGCTCTCTATGTCCTTGCAGAGATGGGGTCTCTAGAACTGCACACAGTACTCCAGATGGGGTCTCACCAATTGTCTGTGCAAAGGGATAACAACTTCCTGTTTTCTACTGGTGATACCTCTCCCTATGCATCCCAACACTCCTCCAGCCCTCCTTACTGCCATCTCACATTGCTTGCCCACTTTAAGGTCATCTGATATGACTACCCCCAAGACTATTTCCATTTTTGTTTTTGTTAGTATCTTACCCCCCATTGTGAGCTCTTCCCCTGGATTTTTGTTTCCCAGGTGTATTACTTTGCACTTCTTTGCATTGAACTTAAGCTGCCATACATTTGATCATTTCTCCAACCTTACCAAGTTGCTTCTCATCCTTTCCACCTCACCTTGTGTATCGACCCTGTTGCAGATCTTTGTGTCATCTGCAAAGAGACATAATTTTCCTTCCAGTCCTCTGCAATGTCACTTATAAAAACATTAAAGACGACTGGTCCCAGTACTGAACCCTGTGTTACCCCGCTAGTAACCCCCATTTCTTCAGAGTGGACTCCATTTACTATTAACCTCTTTGGCCTGTTGTCCAGCCAATGTTTTATGAAGGCTTCCACCCTGGGACCCACTTCCAGACTGGCTAACTTGTTTATTAATCTTTTGTGGGGGACTTTGTCAAATGCCTTGCTAAAGTCTAGGTAGGCCATGTCCACAGCCCCTCCCTGGTCTACTACTTTTGTCACCCAGTCAAAGAAATCTGTTAGATTCATTTGACATGACCTTGCCACTGTGAATCCATGCTACCTTGGGCCCTGTGCCCCGCTGGCCTCCAGGTACTCAACAATTCTTTCCTTCAGAAGTGATTCCATCATTTTCCCTTCCACTGAGGTCAAACTAACTGGTCTGTAGTTTCCTGCCTCTGCCTTGCTCCCACTTTTGTAAAGTGGAATCACATCCTGATGTAATAAGTTAAAGTCTGGGATGGTGATAGAGGAGTTAGGAATTTTAGCAGATAGCCAAGTTTCTGAAACAGAGTATGTCAGGGTGATATTGGGTGACCCAGACATTTAGGGCATCTATTTTGGGGAATAGGCTCCTGACAATTAGATGACAGTCCCTAAGGTAGAGAGGACTGGTCAGGGTGGCTCTGGGAGGGTTGAGGGCAGAGTGAAGGTAGATTGGAGCTTGGGGGGCCAAGGTTGGGTTGGATGTCACTGGAGAGAAGCAGGAGGAGGAGGAGGAGGGGGGAGAGGGAAAGGAATGGAGGGAGGGAGTCTGGATTTGTCAGAAGTGTGTGTAGAGGGTATGACAGAGAGGTTTAAGAAGTGGTAGAGTGCCTAAAGGTTTAGGAGGTGGAAAGAGAGCAGTGAGGGGTGGATGAAGATGGAGAGAGAGAAAGGGGAAGAGAGGTGAGGGTAAAGGGTGGGAGGGAGCATGGATGGGTCATATGGGGGCTGGAGGGGCGCAGTAGATGGGGGGGCAAAAAGCGGATGAGAGGGGGAGGAGTGCTGGGGCCAGAGGCTGTGGGCGGAGGGGGCGAGAAAGAGGATGGGCTGTCGGGGAGGGAAGAAAGTAAGTAGTAAGAACAGAAGTGGGTGAGGGGAGGAAGAGGAGGGAGGCTGACATGGTCAGGAGAGTGAGTCACCTGGGGGGGGATAAGTACAGCAGTGGGAAATTGTAGAGGAGAGAGGCAGTATACAGAAGAAGCAGAGGTAGAAATGTGAGTGATACACACATGAAAAATCTGCACTCCTCAGGATCAGCGAACTTTGAAGTCCCATAAGAAAAAATCTGTAGGCTTTTTGAAGTTTTCAATGGTATAGATACCTTCTGTTATTTTGCTTTCCCCACAAAATACTGTGACCACCAACGTAACATCTGCACTTTGTTCTTTCGAGCTTCCTTCGGGAGTATCACATATGAAGCATTCAGGGCTTTTATACAAATCAGAAAATGTGACATCATTAATTGCATCACATATTATCAGCATATTGATTGGCTCATGCTTTATTTTACCGTTTCAGCCCTCTTTGAATATTATATATTTCTATCAGAGGGTTCATAAGAAAATGTGTAAAGCAATTGATCATAGTAACATAAAAAGAAATATGAATTATTTTTTCAAAAAAGGATAGTTTTATATAATTATCTTAAGCTATCTATGGTTTCATTTTTCATTTGTCACATACTACAACATAATTTTGTAAACAGAAATTTTGATTAAATACAAATAGGATGATTGTTTTTAATATAGAAGTAAATAAACTTTTCTTTCAAAAATGTATTTATAAGCAGTCTTTTGAACTTATACACCTTATATGTCCCCCTCAGTTTAGGGAGCAATGTTGCATTGCCATGAAAATAATAAAAAAACATTTATAAATAAAATGGAAAATCAAGTTAAGGCAATACAGACTTTCTACTGTCTAAACTGAGGCCGACTGTTAAGGATAAAAATTAATTACATTTGGCTGCTTGATATAGCATATTAAACCCTAGGCTGTGGTGAGTCCATACACAAAAGGAGACAAATACATAATCTCCAAAAGGAAGTTGATAGTATACAAAATATACAGTTTTTTTCATTTTTATCTTTACTTCTTTTTTATCTTTTTAGTCCTTTTCTCCATTTTGTGTCCAATGAAATATATTAGAAGGGAGCCAAAGCCAGAGGCAAAGAGACATCATGCCTTCATTTTTGTCTAGGCTCCCACAGGGAATTCTGTACTCTCCAAACCCTTTCAGACAGACTGAAAAAGAAAAGAAAAAAAGGCAAAATGAGATACATGCTGCAAGAAAAACAAATTGTTTTCAGCTCTGCTTAACTTTACTAGGTTTAGATATACTGTTAGAGATAGAAAGTAATTTTCTTTCTTCTTCATTTTAAGAAAGGTGGGGGAAATTTGGGGGAAGCAAGGTTTGTTCAAAGTCAGTTTTATAGGGGAGAGATGAGGTGACGAGATTTTTGTGTCACATCCTGTGGTTTTACATCTACATTATAAAGAACTAGGATTCTGTTTACTCTTCCAGATATGGTTTCAAGTACCATTACCGGTTTAACCCAAATGGTTAGAGTGAATTTAGCTCAACGATTGAATAACTTTCTCTACATAGTAATCTGTTAGGGTGGTTCCCAGCTCTTTTGTTTACAAAAAACCTGTTCCAAACCCATACATTTTAGGGTTGCTGGAGCCTGATTATGATACTCAAAGAAATGAGTTGCCACTGGGTTATCCATTCTAGCTTCTTAAGTCCCAGATATGATCTTGGATTCTCTCTTTCATTTTTCTTACAGTTCTCCCTACATATATTTTGTTGCATGGGCACCAGATAACATATACAATAAATGTGGAAATATGAGAGATGAACTGTCTGATGTTTATTTTCCTTTCTGTCTTTGTTCTTTGGAAGTTTGTACCCTGATGGCAATGTGAGCACACACTACAGTTGCCACATTTGAACATACCTTTTAGTCTTATTGGCAACCAAGTAGTGTTCTGTGTCTCGGGGGGGAATGTGTTGGCTCTTTGTCAGCTTGTCTCTTAGATTTTTACCTTTAGTAAAAGAAATTCTAGGTTTGTTACCTATTTCTGAAGCTAAAGCGTCATCATTCTTTAGAATAGGCCAAAACTTCATTAGGATGTTACAAATTTTACCAGCAATATTGTTATACTCTATCACAAAATAAATTGTTTTTTCATTTGGACAGGTTTTTGTTTTTGGAGTTCGAAGTTCCTTTCTTTCCAACTTCCACACTTTATCCAGGACTTCATTTAGGATATGTTCTTGATAGCCACATTCTAAAAATCTTTTTTTCATAAGATGTGCTTGTTCAACAAATACTTCTTCATCTGAACAATTTCTTTTTAATCTATGAAATTGTCCAAATGGCATAGAATATTTCAAAGCTTTAGGATGTGAACTTGTTGCCAAAACGTAATTGTTATTTGCTGTAGGTTTTCTATAATTCCTTGAAAGAAACGTTCCCTATTCTGCCCTGTATAACGTAATATCTAAAAAATCTGTTCTCTCTGGATCAGTTTTGAATGTGAATTTTAGTTTCAGTTCATTATGGTTTAACCATATCATGAATTATTCTATCTCTTTTTCTGAACTATTCTAAATGCATATATCATCATATATAAAACACCTCCACTTAACAGTTTTGTTGTGGAAGGGATTATTCATGATATTAAATATGCATTTGTGTTCCCAGAGACCAAGAAACAGATTGGCGTATGATAGTGCCATTTTGGTACCCATGGCCACTCCACATTTTTGGACATAATATTAAGAGTTGAATTCAAAATAATTGTGGTTCAAAACAAACCTAAGACCTTCAATGATTATGTTGCATGGTATTGTTGTTACCAGTGGGTCCTGCAACAAAAAATAAGTACTAGCCAAAATCCTATCTTCATGGTTAATGGAGGGGTACATTGACTCAACGTCAGTTGATAAAAACCTGTAATTATTCTCCCATGTAAAGTTCTCAAAAATCTCTAGGGCGTTCATTGTATCTCTCAGGTAAGAGTGAAGACACACTACACTTCTTTTGAGAAAAAAATCAATATAACTACATAGATTGTAGGTTAATGAATCAATACCTGAAATAATAGGTCTAAGGGATGGATCAAGGAGATTGTTTTGAACTTTAGGTGAACCATATAGCACAGGTGTAATTAGATACTGTGGTGTTAAAAAGTTATGCCCTGAACATGTGATTTCACCATCATTTTTTGCTTTATCGATCAGTTTCATTAGCTGAATTCTAAATTTAGGCACTGGATTAGACAACAAATTTTCATACTTGTTTCCTTCATTAAGCATTTGCTCAATTTTCCTCACATAATCAGATTCTCTCAGTAGTACTATGTTACCTCCCTTCTGACTAGGTTTTATTATAACATTTTCCAGTTGTTCCAGCTCTTTAAGAGCACCAAATTCTGCCTGTGACATGTTGGACCCATAGGTTTTATTGCCTTCCTGGAGTAATCTCTGTACCTCAAATAATACAGTTTTTTTTTTATATGTTATATTGCTTGTTTTTGGAAAGAAGCTAGATTTGACTTTAAAAAGTTTTTTCCTTTCCCTTTGTAATTCAGTGTCATTAGCTGAGTATAAGTTCTGATTTAAATTACCTGTAACAAATGGGTCCTGATTTTCTAGATGAAGTCCCTCTAGCAGCAACAAATTCAAATAATCCTGTGTATCAAAGTTCTCTGTGGCATCTTCACCCAGATCCACTGAAAAGTTCAATAGGTCTGAATGCAGATTTAGATCAGTCTCTGACGTGAAATCAGGTTGTTCATCCAGAAACCCCATTGTGTCTAAATTCTGTCTTGGACACTTTAGAAAGAAATCCTTTAACTGAATCTGCAAAATAATTTCTCAAATTCCACATATATCCTGAATTCATTCTGATTTGAGTTTGGTACAAAAGATAATCCCCATGCCAATACCTCTCTCTCTGGTCTTCTGTGAGTGAGTGGTCTGTGATATTTATGACTTGCCACTCCTTGTGTTATACTTTCCACTTCTTCCTCAGTCCCCTATGGCTTCTCCTCAACCTCCTCATCCTCTTCAGTTTCCGTTTTGTTAACTCCTGGTTTTGTAGAAAAGTGAGTGCTAAGCAACAAAGGAAAGGCAAAAGAGCGTAGATAGCTTGGTTTATATGTAGGCAGCCACAGAGCTAGAATGATGCAGGGAGAGAGAAGAAAAAAGAGGTAGATTTCAGGGAAAGAGTACTGCTTAGGTATGATTGGCTGAGCTGACACAGAAGGGAGGAGTTGAGCAAGAGGACTGAGGGAAGGGGTTGAGTGAGTGGATTTAAAGAGTGCCAGGGGTGGGAAGGGTGGGCAGGACAAAATACAGAGCTTGCTAAATGCAGGGGTTAGCTAGAGATGGATAAAGAGCTTAAAGCACAGGAGGGCTAGGCTCTGCATAGTCCATTTGGCTCACTTGTCAGAAGGGGCCAAGACTCAGTAGTAGCCAGCCGCCTGTGCTCAGGAAAAGGTATCAAGTTTTAAAAAAGAAGTTTCTTGAAGCTCCAGATGGGGCCATACCTTTTTTGTTACTTGTGGCTGTGGAGGGCGAGGTGGGCAGCGTCAGCAAGGAGAGTCACACCATAGAGGAGCGTACCCGGGTCAGAGGGGGGTGCAAAAATAATTTCTGTTCCTTGCAGCTGTGGAGGGCGAGGCAGCTGGTGATAACAGGGAGAGCCACACTGCAGGGGAGTGCAACCAGATCAGGTGAGCTCATAAATCTTTTTTGTTCCTTGCAGCTGTGGAGGGCAGCGTCATCAGGGAGAGCCACACTTCGGGGGAGCACACCCAGGTCAGGGCGGCGTGGAAATCTTTTCTTTTCCTTGTAGCTGTGGAGGGTGAGGCAGGCAGCATCAGCAGGGAGAGCCACACTGTGGGGGAGCAACCTGGGTCAGGGGGGCTTGGAAATCTATTCTGTTTCTTGTGGCTGCGCAGGGTGAGGCAGGCACCATCAGCAGAGAGATCCATACCGCGGGGGAGCGCGTCCAGGTCAGGAGGCTTGAAAAACTTTTTCTGTTCCTTGCGGCAGTGGAGGGAAAGGCATGCAGTGACAACAGGGAGAGCCACACCATGGGGGAGTGCACCTGGGTCGGGAGGGCTCTGAAATCTTTTCTGTTTCTTGTGGCTCTGGAGGGCAAGGTGGGTGGTGTCAGCAGGCAGAGCCGCACTGTGCGGGAGTGCACCCGGGTCAGGGGGACTCAGAAATCTTTTCTGTTCCTTGTAGCTGTGGAGGGTGAGATGAGCGGTGTCAACAGGGAAAGCTACAATGCAGGGGAGAGCACCCGGGTCAGGGGGGCTTGGAAATCTATTCTGTTTCTTGCCACTGTAGAGGATGAGGCAGGTGGCATCAGCAGGAAGAGCTGCACCATGGGGAATGCACCCTGGTCAGGGGGCTTGGAAATCTTTTCTGCACCTTCCGGCTGTAGAGGGTGAGGTGGGTGGTGTCAGAAGGGAGAGATGCACTGTGGGGGAGTGCACCTGGGTCGCGGGGGTAAGAAATCTTTACATTCCTTGCATCTGTGGAGGGCGAGGTGGGCGGTGTCAGCAGGGAGATCCGCACCTTGGGGGAGCGCACCTGGGTCAGTGGGGCTCTGAAATCTTTTCTGTTCCTTGTAGCTGTGGAGGGTGAGATGAGCGGTGTCAACAGGGAAAGCTACAATGCAGGGGAGAGCACCCGGGTCAGGGGGGCTTGGAAATCTATTCTGTTTCTTGCCACTGTAGAGGATGAGGCAGGTGGCATCAGCAGGAAGAGCCGCACCATGGGGAATGCACCCTGGTCAGGGGGCTTGGAAATCTTTTCTGCACCTTCCGGCTGTAGAGGGTGAGGTGGGTGGTGTCAGCAGGGAGAGATGCACTGTGGGGGAGTGCACCTGGGTCGCGGGGGTCAGAAATCTTTACATTCCTTGCATCTGTGGAGGGCGAGGTGGGCGGTGTCAGCAGGGAGATCCGCACCTTGGGGGAGCGCACCTGGGTCAGTGGGGCTCTGAAATCTTTTCTGTTACTTGCAGCTGTAGAGGGCAAGGCAGGCAGCATCAGCAGGGAGAGCCACACCACAGGAGAGCACAGCTGGGTCGGGGGGGCTCAGAAGTCTTTTTGTTCCTTGCAGCTGTGGAGGGTGAGGTGGGCGGCATCAGCAGGGAGAGCCACACCACAGAGAGCGTACTCTGATCAAGTTTTTTTTCCACAGGATTAAGTCTACTGCCCCACAGGAGTTTAAAAAATTCATTATAAAGTCTGCTTTCTAAATTTTGTGGTAAAGGAAAAAGAGAACTTGTACATAAAAAGATGGAGACAATAACGGTCTTTTCCAAGTCATTGGTAATGTCTTTCATTTTTCCACCTTCTGTTCAGGTATTAGAATTTTCTTCAACCAGTTTCAGCCAGCCACTTATGCTGTATTCCAAAGGCTATTCTTAATATTATTGCTGAGTCTGTTCTAACTTGGGGGTAGTCCTTATGTATAGTCCTGGATATGGCAAGATGGCTGCATGCTGAGCAGTCACTTGTGGAGGCTCCTATTGAAGCCTGGAATGTTGTCTTTCTCCCATGCCTCTTTTACTTCTTTGTTCGATAAATGTTTGCACAGGAAAAAGAATTTGGTTGTCCATGCCTTCTCCAGAGTTTGATATGGTCTGGAGTCGGCATAACTTTTAATCTTTTTTATAGGCAGGGTGAGAGGTGTAGGGTTTTTAGCAGTTAGTTAGGGGTTTTAGTGAATTAGCTTTAGGAGTCAGATTTTTTGGTTTTTTAGTAAGCCTGGAGTGCCTGTACTATTTCTTCATCTCTCGGAGGAGTCCAAGACTTTTATTTCTGTTTTCCGGCTGCTTAGTTTTGTTTATCTTGCTGGTAGGTGAAAATTGAAGGACTGGGATCCCCCTACTGCTGTTCTACTTCCCTGAGTTGACCAGAGGAGCCTGATATTTCCATCATCTGTTCTCAAGTGGAATGGATCTGTCTTCCCAACCAGTGGTTGCTTTCAGTCAGGGATTGCGGTGGAGTGTTCCCTGAAGGGGGTATTCTGGCTCCAGTGAAATCTTCTGTGTTGTGGATGCTGGCTGCTGTATGATAATGTGCAGCTGGTTGTGCATCTGACTGGAGGTCTTCATGGAAGAACATGGACTGCTATCCATTTGTTTCAGGTCAGAGGTGCAGCTGTCCATTAGAGGGGTGACTGTTTCCTTCCATGCAACCCGGTGAGTGGATTTTTTCTATGGCCAGCTGTGTTCTGCCTTCAGTAGGGAACATTTGCCCAGACCTTTGGTCTAGACTAGACACTGTGACGGCCATTCTCTCTCCTCTCTCCTCTCTGGGATTTTCTTTTGTTGGAATGGCCAGCTGTTGGGCCTGTGAAGTGTGAGACACTCCCTGGATCTGGACTTATTAATTTGAGGGGTTTTCTTTTCCCTCTTGGAAGATCAATATGGCTGACCTTTTCCCATTTGCATTAATCTGTTTTTGGACACCAGGAGGATAAAAGTACTGCCCCCCCCAATGATTTGGACCTTGGGCCCTGGAAGAGAAGGCTCAATTTTCATTATTTTGGATTCATTTGGATTGAAAATTTCCAACTGACTTTAGTTTATACTGTCTTTTAAATTGTGGACTTCTAACCTTGGGCAGTATTGCAGTCTTACTGGCACTCCTGTTCTCTGTTCTCCTGTGTATTAAATATTAAGCATTTGGAGTTTTATTTGGTTGGGGATTGTTGGATGAGAAGTATTATTTGCAGGGTGGGGGTTGTATAAGTTGCTAGTTGTGGGAGGGTAGGATGCAGTAAGTGGGGCGTGTGATTGTGTTGGTGTGTATTATAGTTTAGTTAGTTTGTTTGGGTGGAAGCGTGTGTGTGTGTGTGTGGTGTTTGTTTTAGCATTTGTAATATCTAGTGTTAGGCCAAATCAGGCTACTACAAAATTACCTATGCCTCCTCTTGGGGGAATGCTCGGTTGTTCTGGGACAATATCAAGGAACTCAATGGCAAATCCCGGCTCACCCCCACTAACTTTCAACAATGTCCCTACCACTGACCCACTGGCCATCGCCAACTTCCTCAACTCATCATTCTTTAACCTTAGTGCAGTACTCCCAAATAACTTCTTCAACCCCACTCCTGTAACCCTGCCCCCTAACACCCAGCATCCCTCCTTCCATCTCAGTGTGATCTCTACAAATGAGGCAATGCTTTATCTCATTAAAGCACTCAGTGGCTCTTGCTATTGCAAAGATTATTTTGGTATGAGAATCCTACATCTAGTACTAGATACAGTCCGGTCCCCACTGACTGACCTCATTAACTGCTCCCTAAGTCTGGGGCAGTTCCCTGCAGCCTGGAAGACAGCCACAGTCACCCCAATACTGAAGAGTGGTGACAGCACCTCCCCCAATAACTACCATCCCATATCCATTCTCAGACCACTCTTGAAAGCCCTCAAAAAAATTATAGCCATCCAACTCACTGAGTACTGCTTGCTCATAACCTACTTTGCAGGGAGCAGCATGGCTTCAGATCTGAGCACAGTACAACTACGGCTCTCACTGAGTTCTCTAATTTTATTCACTCTGCCCTAGATAGAAAACACCTAGCTGGAGCTGACTTCATCGACCTGTCAAATGCCTTTGATACAGTCTCCCACCCCTTACTCTTAAGCGCACTCCACCACATAGGTTTGTCCCAAGGACCCTTCTCCTGGTTTACCAGTTACCTCATAGCTAGATCACAATGTGTCAAAACAAACAACACCCTCTCAACCACCCTGCCAGTCAGCTCTGGGGTTCCCCATGGCTCCATCCTCGGCCCTCTATTATTCAGCATCTACCTAAACACCTTGCCCAATTCCTGCTTTGGCAACCTACTACTCTATGCAGATGATGCGATTCTTTTTGCCTCACACCCAGATCCCACATTATTGCAGTCCTCCCTCCCACACGCATTTAACCAGATTGAAAACTGGTTCATAGACCAAAGACTTGTGGTCAATGTAAAAAAGACAAAGACCATGTACTTTGCCCACCGACAGAATAAGGCCAAGAATGCACAGCTAACAATCCTCTCCGGCTCTCTCCTTCCTCTAGAACAGGTCCATACAAATAAATACTCGGGCCTTACATTTGATTCCAGTCTCTCCTTCCATTCACACATTGACACTCTACCATCAGCCTTAAATGTCCGTATAGACCTATTGTATCGGCACAAGGACTGCCTACCTCCGGAAGCTCTTAATCTGGCTGTCACCTCCTCAGTTCTGTCCCTAGTCGACTATGGGCTCACTATCTACTCGGCTTCTGGCCACACAGCCCTTAACAAAATCCACCTGGCCATAAACAAAGCATGCAGGCTCCTCTCTGGGGCAGACAAGTGTACCCCTACTTGTACCCTATATGCCCTGACAAATCTTTTCACCCTGGATGAAAGGCTATTTTATCAAACATGTCTCCTCACAAAGAAAATACACCTGGGGCTTACCCCCTTGGGGGCTTCTGCCTCTCTCCTATCCTCCCACACCTCGGTGAACACCTGCACTGCCAACCAACAGGTGTGATCCATCCGAAGGGTTAGAACGTCTTTAGCCCAAAGGTCATTCCCACACAGAGCCCCAGCCTGGCATAATGCACTCCCCTCCAATGTCTCCTCCATTTCCAAATTAGGACCTTTGAAGTCAGCCCTCAAAGAGCACATTCTCGCTTCACAGCACTGCCAAAGTACCAGCTGGTGCTGGATTATCAATCTATCATCTTACGGGACCACCCCACCACTGAGCTCCTACTGATAAGGCTACCAAACATTACCTATTAACAATGCCTCCTTTGGCTGTGCTCACAAGGTATCTGTCTAATTCTCTACTTTGCTGCAAATATCAAACCTGTTACTCCCTCTCTCTATCAGGAAACTTATTGTTCTCTTGAAAACTGTAAAATACAGCTCTCAGTAACACTTTCAATGCAATGTGTAGCTGATTTTGATTCTGTAATGTTGTATAACTGAAAAAAACTGTAACCTTTAGCTGCCATTCTATGTCTATCTGTATTAAGTGTTTATGTTTGTTTTTTCTGATGCATAGTCTTTGTACATGAGTCTCTGACTCAAAGGTTGTAATTCTGAAGTCTGTTAAATAAAAATAAATAAATAATTTGTGGATCTGCTGAGTGTATGGTAATGTGAGTGGTGTGTGTGACTGTTTATGTGAGTGTTTCTTTTCATCATCGCACTCTTGTGGTAACATCTAGTGCTTTCTTGGGACTGGTCTAGCCAGGCGGGAGATGTGTTGGTCCTGAGGCCTCCCCTGTATCACTTATGCTACCTCTTGGTTCCACGACCTTTGCCCCTTTACTGACCTCCCAGTTTCTGATACTGCAGCTAGGTGCTGCAGGGAGGTAAGTATTACTAGCAGGTGACTGGTTCATTGAGGGCAGAGGGTAGCTGAGGAGGGGTTGGTGGGCAGTATTTAGGTAGTCCAGTGCAGATGATGCCCTGGGTGTAAACAGAGTTTAGGGAGAGGCCAGATGTGTTTGATACCCATACCCAGGGCTCCCACTGGACTGAGTGGGCAGGTAGCTAGAGGACTGGCTGTGTCCTCTAATCCTCTTCAGGCAGTGCTTTGCAATGCCAGGTCAATGACAAACAAGACCGTTAATTTTGCAGACTTGATTTCGTCTGTCAACCTGGCATGCATCATGGAGACCAGGATGGGTGATGATGCTGGCCAAGTTTTTGAGGAAGCTGTCCCCACTGGATACACTATGGTGCACTGTCCAAGGAAGGATCACAGGGGTGGGGAAGTGGCCATTGTTTTTCGATCCAGCCTGTGCTTCTCAGTGCACCCAGTCGGTAACACCCGATCCTTTGAGTGCGTTGCTGTGCGTGGGGGTGCAGGTGCAGGTGCAGGTTGCAGGATTCTCCTTATTTACTGCCCCCCTGGGGTGGGGGGGAATTACTGCAGGAGGTAGTGGACTTCATCATTGATCAGGTGCTGGAGTCCCTCAGCTGTTCAATCTTGGTGGATTTCAATGCCTGGGTCGAAGATGAATCTACGCGTTTCATTTACAACCTCCTCCAGTTGATGCAATCACTGGGCCTGTCACAAGTGGTTGCTGCTGCTACCCACTAACATGGCCACACACTCGATCTGATGTTCTAGCTGGGTCTTGAACCTCAAGATTGATCAGGTCATTTGGTCTGATCACTGCACCATGGAGTTCAGGTTTGGAGCACCCCCTGAAAGTCCCTCCCTTGTGAAAATGGTCAGCTATTGCCCCTTAAGGGGCTTGGATACAAAGGGACTGTTGGCATTAGCTGACATATCTAGAGCTGATGCAGCATGTGCAATTGGTACTGGATAGGCAGTAGCTACCTATAACAGGGTGGTTGCAGAAGCTCTAGATGCCATCGTACCAGTCTGTATATGACCCAGATCCTATCACCTGAGATCCCCTTGTTTGATGGTGATTTCAAGGTGATGAAGATCAGAGGTCTGAAGTTGGAGCATTGCTGGTGGAAGACTCAGCTGGAGGCTGATAGGCTGCCCTACATTCTCACTATGCTGAATACCAGAGAGCAATTTCCCATAAGAAGGAAGAATTCCTGTCCAGTAAACTGTTGTGAGGAAAAACAGACCATCTCATCTGTTTCAAACCGTGGACAGGCTTTTACATCTTGCCTGTCTTCAGATGAAAAAGTATTTTTCACCTACTTTATGTAAAGAGTTTGCTCTGTTTGCCATCCAGTCAGGGATTCTGCCAGGGATGCCCTTGCCTTGCAGTGATCAGGTTGGGAGTTTCAGAGGCACTCAGTCTGCCTGGGAGGAGTTTAGGCCAGTGGAGGTGTCTGAAGTGACTAAGGTGATGTTAGAGCTGAAGCACATCTTTTGTGAACTGGACCCGGCACTGACATGTTTCTTAATGGGTTGTGTGGATGCCGTTGGCCTGGTGTTCGCCAGGATTTCCAGTGCTCGATGGCAGAGGGGTTCCCCCCAGTTGCTCTGAAAGAAGCACTGGTGAAGCCCCTCCTCAAGAAATCTTCCTTCGAAACAGACATCCTGGCGAATTACTGTCCAATCTCCAAACTGCTTTTTTGAACAAGGTTGTTGAGAAATTAGTGGCAAACAGCTTGAGGTCTGCCTGGTGTCCTTGGACATCTGTGAGCCTTTCTAGTTGGGTTTTTGGGCCAGACATAGCACTGAAACTGCTCTAGTGAGAGTACATAATGATCTGCTTAGGGCTAGAGAGAGAGGAGACAGGTCAGGTTTTTGTACTCCTTGATCTCTCCTCAGCTTTTGACACTGTGGATCATGTCATGCCTCTGTGAGTTTTGTGGACTCGCCGGTACTGTCATCAGATGGTTTAAGTCTTATCTCTTGGACAGGGTGCAGTGGGTGGTGATGGTGAATTTCTCAACCTCCCCAGTGCCTCTGTCCTGTAGAATACCAGATGGATCGATCTTGTCGTCAATGCTGTTCGCAGTGTATATGCTGCCCCTGGCCGAGATCATTCAACAATACAGTGTACAGTTTCACTGCTATGCAGATGACACCCACCCAACTGTATTTGTCTTTTGCACCCAGAACATCAGGAGCTGTAAACCTGCTTAACAACTGTCTGGCTGAAATCAATGACTGGATGGCTTCCAGCTGCCTGTGGCTCAACCTGGCCAAGACAGAGGTGCTGCTGATCAAGCCTGGTCATGGGCGTGATGATTTGCCCCCCAGGGGCTGACTTTGGACTTGTTCTGTGGTCTGTGCCATTGGTGGCTTATCTGAGGGTACAAAATCTGGGCATGATCCTTGATAGCAGATTGACTTTTAAAGATCAGGCGACATCTATAGTCAGCAGTGCTTTTTACCACTTGTGAAACATTGCCTGGATTAAGCCCCTAATCCTGCCCGAGGACCTGCCGACACTGGTACATGCCTTTGTGACTTTTTAGGATCAACTACTGCAATGCTGTGTACTTCAGGGTCATGGGAGGGACCCCTCACAGACTACAGCTGGTGCAGAACGCAGCGGCCCAGTTGCTGACCGGCCTTTCTAAGTCCAGTCACATGACTCCGGTCCTGTGTGCTCTGCACTGGCACCCAGTCAGGTGGAGGGTCATTTTCATGATGGGTCTTCTCATCTTTAAGGCCCTATATGGGCTGGGTCCTGGTTACCTGTCACGCTCCCTCCACTCCCCCTCGAGGGGCTTCATGGACATTCCCAGGGTTCATCACAGGACCTCAGGAGATTGCATTTTCAGTGTCTCTGGGCTGACCCTGTGGAACTCACTTCCACCTACAGTCCACAAGGCTTCCTCAGTTGAAGTGTTTAAGGGGAGGCTGAGGGCCCACTCTTCGGCCTGGCTTTTGTCTGCTGATTCCATCTTAAGTTCTAGCCAGTCCCTTGAAGATTGACCTCTTGAAATCTTTTAATGCTACTGTATACTAATTTTGATAGGGTTGTAATGAGGTTTTATTTCATGTTTTAATTTACTGCTATATGTTGGTTATTTATATTCGGCACCTAGAGCCTCTAGGATTGGGCTCCTTATAAATAAAATTGCCTTGCCTTGCCTTATATTCCCAAAAGGTACATCTGCACATTTCCTTAGATTGATTTTGGACCCTGAGATCTGAGCGAAGTCCTGCAGGTATTCTAAAACTGCCTTCCAGAAATCAGTTCCAGCACAATTCATTCAAGTCATTCACAAATACAAGAACTTCATTCACAAGTCATTTTTGTATTTGTTGTTATAGTATGTTCTGTCAGATTGTATGTTTTTTATCTGAAACTTGTTGCTTTTGAAAACATGCAATCTGCTCATCTTGCTAACAAGTATAACAAATAAAAAATGAAAAAAATTGAAAAAACAATTTTACAAATATCATCTGCACATGATGCTGGGCATGGAAAAAAAACCTCTACCTTCTGGACCTAAAACCTCCATAATTACCTTATCTAATTTTATAGTACTCAGGATGGGATCTATACAGAAAAAAAAAACATAAAATTGGACTGAATAGGTAGCCCTGTATAACCCCATGTTGATTGGTACCTTATCTCCCAAAACCCCATTAACTATAGGGGGAGTAGTGGCCGAGGCATAAAGTAAATGAATCAAGCCTACAAAACTCTCAAGAATACCATTCTTTTGTGCAGTCATAAATAAAAACTTATGAGACACCCTGTTGAAAGCTTTCTCCTGATCAACAGTCAAGAGAAAGCCATGAGCCTGATCTGAGTTTCTGAATCCCAGTACTTCACTAATAAGTCATAAATTATCCTGGATCAGGCATCTAGGTACTGAACTTGTCTGAGATGGTATGATCAAAGAGTTCACAACTATAGACAGTCTGCTCCCTAATAGTTCAAAAAGCACTTTCTAATCAGCATTTAGCAAACTAATTAGCCTCCAATTCCCCATTTCTTCCCTGGGACCTTTTTTATGTAGAAACACTAGTAGGCTGTTTGAGAACTTAGGGTCCAAACATTGCTTTCTTAACATATGATTAAAAAGGAGGACTAGTTCATCAGGCAATTCAGATATTATTAATTTACAAACTTCCCCTGGTAGCACATCAGGACCAAGAGCTACATCTGTTTGGAGTGCTTTAATGGAGGCTATAACATCTTCTTTGGATATTGAAGCCTCCATAATTATACTGTCATTTTGGGATTGTTGTAGAGATGAAAAAGATTGAAAACAGGCAGCTGGATCTTTAAGCTCTAAGCAACGGTTAAAAAAACTGAGTAATAATGTTTCACAATGATGGTCTTTATGGAAAAATGATCTTGTTTTAAGATGCCCTTTTGCATCTTTAAGCTTCCTCATACACTTCTTCTCTACATGTTCTTTACAGTTATCATAACGTTTGACCCGCTGTACCTTCTGTTTGTTCCTATACGTTTGTTCTGGTAATAAAGATGTCACTGTTTTGTACTGTATTTTTTCATCTCTTATTTAATTCTACTTATCTGGTCAGAATAGCTACATCTGTTTTCCCTTGATTTGGAAAATAGTTCTTGCATATTTCTCCTTAAGTTTAGGTATTTTAGATAAGAATTATTTTTAATATTTCCCCCCTATGCTGAAAAAGGATCATCAGATCCTGTTGGGTGCCTAATCACCACTCAATAGGACTATCATCAAAAACATAAACAGATTTCTGTGCTTTTACTAGATTCTGTAAGACTTTAAGTAGTCAATCTTCATGAAGCAAGGGGGCATTTAGTCACCAAATTCCTACTCCTTTCAGTGGATTTAAAGGGGTCCCTATGTACATCCCTACCAATTTGATAATAGTCACTTCTATTGGAATGGTAAGCCTGTTGTTATCAGGTAATAAATTAGATACAAAGTGAAAATGAAGGCTAGCGAGAGTTCACATTTAAAAAAAGGATGTTCAGTGTTGAAGGGTTGGGAGGGGTGCCTTGATTATTATGTACTGTTTGTTAATAATGTGTGTTGGGTTGACCTTGTTGTATATCTTAAACTCAAAAAAGTATATTAAATAAAAAAAATAAGTATGTTCAGGCTGTTGTCAGGGGTTCCCCATACATCCATAAGACTTGCATTATGATACTTATTATTCAGGAAATCAGAATTGGTGAATATCTTTACAGTTTTCCTGTCTTTGTCCTTAAGGAAGAGCCTGTAATTAAAGTCCCCTCCCAGAGTTACCCCTTTGGCCATGCACAGGTTGGACTGTAGTAATTAAAATAGTTCTACCTGAGTGTACTTTAGATTGGGGTGCATAAATCAAGATGGAAATCTTGAGTTCTGATTGTAATACCAAGAATCTTGACCCTTCATAGAACCAGGTCCACCAGATGGGCACTGGATAGGCAACCTTAAAGTGTACTGATTTGATTGTTACCTACTCAGGATCAGGAATCTTCTCCCAAGGACCAAAAAGAGGGTCCGTCAAACCAGTCTTTTGAGGTTGTAGCTATTTCTTTAGTAGTATGTAGGCGAATGTCCTGCAGGAAATAGAAACACAGAAACATAGATTTTGACGGCAGATAAGGACCGCTCGGCCCACCCAGTCTGCCCATTTCCCTACCTAATGGATAAGCTGCAGATCCTAGTTAACCAGCAGCCTACTTCTTCCTACCCCCACCCCCTAGAATTGCCTCATGACTGTCCCATGCATGCTTGAATTCCACCACTGTTTTTGACTCCACAACCTCCTCCGGAAGGCTGTTCCATGCATCCACAACCCTCTCTGTGAAAAATACTTCCTTAAGTTACCTCTGAGCTGCCCTTCTTCTATCTTCAAATTGTGCCCCCTTGTTCTTGCACACCTCTTTTTTTGAAAGATGCTACCCTCTTGGACTTTGTTGATTCCCAATGATATCACAATGATATCAGAATGCAAGTCTTCTAGAATAGAAAAAGCAATGGTTCTACTATTCTGATTCTTTATGCTATTTACATTTAATGCAACTAGACTGACTGATATGTCAGCCATGAAACTGATCAGTAATAGGAGTGCCAACACCTTATTAGACAGTTTCATTAATCTGTAGTCCTAGTCCCTCTCTGTTTAGATCTTTTCCTTCTGGATGACCATGAGTCCATGGAAGCTTCTTCATTATCCACGGGTGGGTCTGGCTGTGAAGAAGCTGCTGTTGATTCTTCAGAATCCTCTTCCATGACTCCCAGGATTTGTGAGAGGCTAAAGCCTCAGACTGGATTTCTAGGCACATTCTTTCTTGTCTCTGAAATTTGGCATTAGGCTGGCTGCTGCAAATCCTCCTTTTGGTCAGCATCTCAAGCTGTCCCATTACAGGGGTAAGGGGGGGGCATTTCTTTCCATACAAGTGGTGCAGGGGTATCAGTTTCCATGTTTGCATGGTATTATGTCCGGGGGGGGGGGTGTAAGAGTCCATCTTTACATCCTGTTCCAACCAGTCACTTTCTTCCAGCTGAAACTCTTTCACCCTGCCATCTGAGTTTTGTTGGGCTCCCTGCTTTGTCATAGAATCTTCACTCCTATAAGTTTCTGTTCTAAGGTTAACCTGCATTAATGGTAAACAACTAGAGATGATGTTGGGCCCTTTGCAGTGATACCTCTGCAACCTTTTGTTTCTGCCTCTGAGTAATAAAAAGAATCTTGCTTTGCATGTTCCATCTGGTTCCCCTTTTTGAGAGAAGCTGAGAGGCAGTTCTTGTAAGAATGTCCTTTGTCCTCACACAAATTACAAATATCAGGTTCTGTCAGTGAATGCTAAGATGTCTAATGCAAGAGCAGAGAAAACATTTAATCTGGTTGCAGGTGCTGCTTAGCCACAGCGAAAAGACACAGTGAAAACAACATTTTAGTTGTCCTATATAATACAGAAATCCTAAATAAAAACAACTAGGAAGGTGTTTATATCCAGTATCAGTTTGGGGCAACAGGTGAACCTTTATCTTCCACCCCTAGTCCAGAAACTGTATGTTCAGAATCCAAGATAGGATACAGAGGCACCAACAAGATGTAGCTTATCTTCAAGCAATATAAAATGTCGGTAATAGAAACCCCTTTGTTTTTCAATAGTACCATGGTAGTTTTAAACACTGTGTTGGTAAGGTCAATGGGGTAAAAGGGGATGATAATGGAGTGTTATTTACGTCACTGAATGCTTGCCAAAATTTCTCCAAACCCACTGCAATCTTGAAGCTGACGTAGAAGATTGCATCTCCTGCTGTATGGCTCAGGGCATATATCTCAGTTGCTAAAAATGCAAGCTGTTCTTCAAGAGGGAACAGGCAACAAAAACTCTGACCACGGGGCTCTTCCAAGCCACCTCAGTACTTAAGTCATACTGCATTTTTCCTTTTAGCAGGTTTGATGGGGGTATGGAAGAGGTCTGCATGGGTTCTGGTGGGTGGTCTTTCTCCCCCAGGCTCTTTTTGAGTGTGAGTTTTATTATCCCTTGTATTTCCTTCAGAAATAATAGCAGGCTGGTTTCGATGGACCCTGTTCTGCTTCCAAAAGCATATTTGGTTTGTCTCCTTGAACCTCTGGAAATACTAATTTGTGTTGTATAAACCTGCTGCTGTGAATGCTATATAATACGCTCCCTCCCAAGACCTTCCTGTGGTGTCCACCTTTCTGTGGGCAATACAGTGCATCATGCTGTTCTGGTGTAATCACAATGTGTGGCTCTAAGTATACCATTTGCTTCATGTTCATGGGGTTAAGACAGCTGAAGCTAACATTGGGGAACCTTCAAGCAAACCAAAGTTTGTTAAATGCAGTTTAGGGCTTTCAGTAAAATCAAACAGTGAGGGAATTTGTAAAGAGGTTGCACTTGCTGAGTAGAAGCTGATGTTTTCAATTAGCCTTGGTCTTGTCCAGGGGCCTTTTTTTCCACAGGACTAGTAAATGGCATGCCATCCTCCAAAATCCTGCCCAGACCTTTGGCCCTCAGTGGCCCAGCAGATCTTTAGACTTGGTCATATTCCAACTTCCTCCACCCTGACTGACCCAGTGCTTCATCTACCCTGAGGCCAGACACTTGAAGTGGGTAGGAAATAGCAGTCATTCCCAGAGTGTAGGCACCAGTTGTCTCTTGACCAATAGCAGGTAGGGGCAGAAACTCATTAGCAGCAGAGGTAAGCTGCACTTTAAATCTACCTGATAGGGGTCCTCATTTTGGGGGGTGGGTAGTGTACTGCTAGTAATAATTCCAGAGTTCATTCTAGTATTCTGATCCAATAAAATGACTGTTTCAGGGATCGGGGGAAGATGTGCAGTAGTCCCCCTTCCTGACAGCTGAATCTGTGACAAATCCTATGAAACACTCTGTGCTGAAGTGGTAGATGTACTTTGAGCTTTAAAATGTTGTTTCTTTCTGCTTTGCTGTTTTGGTCTATTGGCCACCTTCCGCACAGCTGATTTCAATAGCTGGGGGCACCTTAGAAGTTGCATGCTTCACCTGTGACACTGACACTGATTTTCCAACAGCTTCACCTGGAAGAAGGATAGGCTATTCCCTGCTGGGATCTCATTGCCTGTTGCAGCTCCAGGTTCCTGGCAACCACAGAGCTTCAATTTCTCCTACTTCACTTGCTCTTCTTCGTTCTCAATCATTTCTAGAAGGGCAGCCTTTTGCAGGATAAGTTTATATCGCCAGGACTTGAGCAGCTGAAGATGCCAGCAATAGGACCACTGGTCTATGGTTATTCACAGCAGCTTCCATCTAAATCACAAGTATTCTTTCCATGTCACTTTCATTATCTTTAACCATTTCAGGATCAACAACACCAGTTGGAGGTATAACGGCTCATCATAGCTCAATGCAGTCACGGACTGCAAAATAAACCTCTTAGGTGTCAACTCATTTCTCCTGTTGGGGAGGGAATCTAACTCCTCCACCTGGGCAGCTATTCTATCCTTCTCCTCTACAGGGCTCCCCATCTCCCAGCTGGAAGCTAGCAGTGATGCCCCCAAGAACAGTATAGGAATTCCCCTGGTGTCCTGAATAAATTTCCCCCATTCACTAATAAACCATCAACAGCTTAATCTGGCTCAGGTTCAGCTGGTTTGCATCTGTCCACCCTCCACCACCTGAGATGGCTGAAAGCAGGCAGTATTGTCTAGCCCTTCTTTCTGGTGAAAAAAGAAAAGAAATAAGAAATGAAGGAAGGAAGGAAGGAAGGAAGGAAGAAAGAAAGAAAGAAAGAAAGAAAAAATAAAAGAAGAAAAAGAAAGGAAGAAGGAAAGAAAATCTTTCACATAATGTTCCTGTATCATAAAACTGTATCATAAAATGATAATGCATTCAGAGACTAGACAGTTATTTATTTATTGAAAACTTCGGAAAATTACCTTTGAGCACAAGTGTTCATTTATAAAGATTCCATATCAAACACTTAGTCACAAAAAAAAAAATCACAAGTACAATAAGCAGTTCTAGAGGAAATTCAGTCAAGTCAGGCTTAGCGCACTTATGGCAAAACAATTACATACAGTTTTGACAAAACAATCCATACAGATCATTGTATTGAAAGTCACGGGTAATGTACAGAGAGAGAAACCAAATAAAACTGTTTAATGGTTACCATTGCACTGGACTGAAAAGGCAAACCTCAAAGATCTCTTAAACTGATTAAAGTTGGGGAGATTTAGAAGTGTAGCAATTATAAATCCATTCACCAAAATAGATATTTAAAATAAAGGAGCTGACAAGGAATAAGGAACACTAAAAAATGGATTAGGTTACATCATTTTATAAGAGGGATTGGAGACTTACCTTTTATACTAGCAAATTGTATTGATGACCTTTACCTTTTGTACTAAAAAAATTAACTGTGCTGTAATTTGTAATTGCCACACACATTACAACCAGAAGTGCTGGCCAACTATACTGCCAATTAAAGAAAAACATTCCTCTTTCACAATGCTTCCTTTTATAAAAATGACTCAGACTTTTAGGGTCCTAACATCAGGGCTGTTTGCAAGATGCATTTCCTGTGGGTTCACAGCTCTTGCTCTGTTTGACCTCTTACTGTTAGTATCTTGAAACTTTTAATTGGGAAATTTGGAATAGAAAGAGTAGCTATTAATTACTGGGATTCTGATCTTCCTAAAATGCTGAAATAGTTACCTAAAAGCATGTCGAGTTAGATAGGGCATGGAGCTGTTTCAGACACACATTACCAGAATGAAGCAATCTTCAGATTCAGTTCTACTGGCTGAGAGACAGAATGCTGCAAAAGCTGATCCTGATGTCCTACAGCTGTGTGCTGTAGATGATGATAAACTGGAATGTTTGCAAGCCCTCTTACTTCTTATAGGGGTTTTCTGCTGATTCTGGAGATGGGCAAGCTAGCTTATGACTGTTGACTGGGAACACCACACATTTAAAAGTTCAAATCCGGGACCTGTAAAATAGGACTGTGACCAACTTTCCCTAACCCCTCAAAAGTATATTATCCTGGTCTGTAGTTGATTTCCTCTTTTGATTTGCTGTAGTAGATACATTGCAGACCGGAAGGTACAGCCTAATTTGTTTTTTAGGCAACATGGATTGCAAGATCAACACTGCTGATAAGTTAACTACATTGAAGACATTTTAAACATGATTAAGAACCTCCAGTTGAATACTAGTGTTGGATTGCTCCAACATTTTAGAATTAGACTTTGGCTAGAGTTCTGTTTGGGAATTGAGCTGTTAAAGCAGGATGTTAAGGGGAGGATATAGCTTCTGGGTTATGTGCCCAAGAACTCTGAAGTGAAGAAATAAGATACAGATACCTGCATGTGAGAAGCTGAGTACCAGGGGGCTATTGCAGTGCCAAGGGAATGTTCTTCTCCACCACCTGCACCCCGCAATGTGCAGCCACTCCTGCCCACCTTCAGTGTTGGGGACTGTGACACTGATAGGCCAGGTGCTAGGGCTTACATGTGGGACTGGGTCATGGTCTGTTCCTGCCAGCTCTTCTCTACTGACTGATCATCTCACTGTCAGTGCACCTGTCACCCCTGACAGGCACTGCTTCAGCACCCTGACATTGCTGCCATGCCCCTATTGCCCTCTAGAGTGCCCCTCCCATGCTTACTCTGCCCATGGCCCCCTCCTTGTCGTATATTCACCCCCCATCTTCACAGCCCCTCTAGGGTTGTACCAGGTGGGGGGGTTGATGGATCTTTACATCAAACCCCACAGGTGTGCCACATCTTTGGCAAAACTCTGCAGCTGCAGCAACTCTTAGGTCTTTGGCACAGAGACCCTCATTTTTATAAAATGCAGCACTGAGTTCCTGATGCACCCAGAGTTTGCCATAGCCATAGATCATGGCAATTTGTTGATCCAAGGATTCTCTGAAAATTGAACCCTGGCACTCTGAAAACTATGAATAACTTTGTCTTTAATGTTAGGTCTAATCTTATACACCATGATGGATTTGTTTCTAGTTACAAAAGGAATTATCTGCACCTAAAATGGGCTACTCTGGGAGAGGGAGGCAGATGGATGGAAGGTCAGAGAAGGGGAGATAGGGGAGCTAAACATGTAGTTCAAGGGCTGGTGCCAGGAAAAAAGACACAAATTTGTAGGTAATTGGCAACAGTTTTGAGAGTGAAATGTCTTTAAATTTGATGGACTGCATCTGACTAAGGAGGGAGTCAGTGCATTGGGGCAGAAGTTTTATGTCTTTGCAGACTATTTAAACTAGCAAATGGGAAGGGGGTGCAGCACCAGATACGTCGAATGGGAAGAACACCCCTCCTCCTCAGCCAGTGGCCAACAGGAGTTCAGCATGTTTGTAGTTCATTTGCATCACCAGGTAAGGAAAAAGATTTGGCTCCCCATACGATGCACAGGGGAAATGCCAGACCTCACCCAAAAACTAACTCACCAAAATCTGGCCAATGGAAAATCATGCACACAAATGCTCGCAGTCTGGGAAACAAGATCCCAGACCTGCAGGCAATAATGACAGAGGCTAAACTGGACATAGTAGCCATTAGCAAGACATGGTTTACCAGTAACCACACTTGGGAGACTTCAGTACCTGGCTATGTACTGTTCAGAAGAGACCAAGGTGCAAAAAGGGGGGGGGGAGTGAATTGGCCCTTTATGTCAATGAAAATATCAAAGCTACAGAAATTCAGACTATACATGAGGAGCCAGATGAAATGTGGGTCAACCTAGAAACAGGAGATGGGACAGCCATACGAACTGGGGTTATCTACAGGTCTACAGACCAGGGGAAGGACATAGACACATTACTATTAGAAGATATACAAAATATGACAGCTAAAGGGGAGGTTCTGATAATGGGAGACTTCAACATGCCAGATACAGATTGGTCAATATCAGCAGGAACATCTGCCAAAACCAGACACATAGTGTATTCCCTGCAGGGAGAGGGCCTCAAACAACTGGTACAACAACCCACAAGAGACAGGGCTATCCTAGATCTAGTACTGACTAACAGGGAAAGGATCACACATCTCCAGGTAGAAGGTCACCTGGGGGCCAGTGACCATCACATGGTATGGTTCAATTTGACCACTAGAACTAAATCACCCCATTCCAAGGCAAAAATATGGGACTTCAGAGAAGCTGACTTTGATAAGATGGCCAACATAATTAAGCTAGCCCTGGCAAGAAGAAATGCAGGTGAGGAGGTACAGGCAAAGTGGGCAAACATTAAGGATGCAATACTTGAAGCAACATCCCATAGTGTTAGAGAGAAAAGGAAGTGCAAATGAAGAGGGAAACCACTTTGGTTCTCAAAAACAGTAGCATAAAAGATCAGAGCCAAAAGGCTGGCCTTCAGGAAATATAAGGGAACACAGCAGGATGAAGATAGGGAGGCATACCAAACTTCCCTAAGGGAATCAGGGAAGGCAACAAGGCAGGCAAAGGTCCAAACCGAGGAAACACTAGCACGAACAGTAAAAGAAGGTGACAAGACTTTCTATAGATACATTAGTGAAAGGAGAAAGTCCAGAGGGGGTATTGCTAAGATCAAAGGGGATAAGGGGAGTGTGAGGAGGAGGAGGACCATATAAAAGCATCTATCCTACACTGATACTTCTGCTCAGTATTTACTGAAGAGAAGGTAGGGCAGGGCCCACAGCTCAGCACCACGGACACAGTGGGGAGGGAGGTGTGCACTAGTCCCTTCACAAAAGAAAGGGTCCTACAAGAGCTCGATAAGCTCAGGGTGAACAAGACAAAGGGACCTGATGGCATACATCCCAGGGTGCTAAAGGAGCTAAGGGTGGAACTAGCAGAGCCATTATCAGAATTGTTTAGTGAGTGTCTGAGCACAGGAGAGGTCCCAGAAGACTGGAGAAAGGCTCATGTGATCCCGCTCCACAAGAGTGGTAGCAAGAAGGAGGCAGGGAACTACAGACCAGTCAGACTTACCTCTGTAGTGGGCAAGATTATGGAGACACTCCTCCTTAAGGAAAGGATAGTGCAACACCTGTAATCCATAGGAGCACAGGATTCAAGACAGTATGGGTTTACAACAGGACTGTCCTGTCAAACAAATCTCATAGATTTCTTTGACTGGGTAAACAGAGTGGTGGACCAAGGGGGAGCAGCTGATGTCACCTACCTTGACTTCAGCAAAGCTTTCGATACTGTTCCACATAGAAGATTGCTTAATAAGCTGGGTAGGCTCAGGGTGGGTTAGAAGTTGGTCAACTGGGTGGCAAACTGGTTGACAGGCAGAAAACAGAGAGTGTGATAAACAGTATACAGTCAGAAGAGATGCAAGTCATAAGTGAGATACCTGAGGGATCAGTTCTAGGGCCAGTCCTCTTTCATTATCTTCATCAGTGACATTGCAGATGGACTGGAGGGTAAGGTTTGTCTGTTTGCAGATGACTCCAAGCTCTGCAACAGGTTCGATGATCCAGATAGGGTGGGCAGAATGTGAAGAGATCTGGATAAACTGTCAAAAGATCGAAAGAGTGGCAACTGGGATTTAATGCAAAGAAGTGCAAGATCATGCACATAGGGAAGAGAAACCCTGACGCCACCTATAGGCTGGGAGGGGAGTTGCTGGCAATCACAAGGGAAGAAAGAGACTTGGGCATCATCATCACCACAGATGACCTGAAATCATCCAAGCAGACCACTAAAGCAGTAGGTAAGGCTAGGGGGATCTTGGGGTGTATTAGAAGGGGTATCACAAGTCGTAAGGGGGGGTTAATAATCTCTCTTTACAAGACACTGGTTAGGCCCCATATGGAGAACTGCATGCAGTACTGGAGGCCACACCTTCACAAGGACGTTAACCAAATTGAGGCAGTCCAGAGAACGGCAACTGAAATGATGCAGGGACTGCATCAGAAAACATACGCAGACAGGTTAACGGAGTGCAATATGCATACCCTAGAGCAAAGGAGGAAGAGAGGTGATATGATTGAAACATTCAAACATCTTAAGGGCATTAACAAGGTGAAAGAGTCAGCATGTTTCAATATAAGAAAAATAGCAGGGCAAGAGGACACAGCATGAGATTAGAGGGAGGCCGATTAAGAGGTAATGTGAGGAAGTTCTTTTTCACAGAAAGGGTGGTGGATGCATGGAATGGCCTACCTCAGGAAGTGGTGGATATGAATACAGTGCAGGGCTTCAAAGAGGCATGTGATAGACATAAGGGAGCAATACAGATGAGTATAAATAGTTACGTCATTGACAGAGAACAGACCGATGGCACAGTCATAAGGTAGAAAAAGAAATGGGCAGACTGGATGGGCCTTGTGGTTTTTATCTGCTGTCAACTTCTATGTTTCTATGTTTCTAGTGATTCTCAATAATATTTTGTATTTGTAAAGACTGCACCAAGTAGGTTATGACAAAGTTAAGATGATCCTCTCTGGCATTCTGTGAGGCACCATTATTTCCTTTACTAAGCTTTCTTTCATGTTGCTGTTATTTACCACTTCTATTCCTTGTTAATCACTCCATCACTATATCCACATACTCTAAATCTGTCTTTCATCTCAGACAAAAAAACAAGGATTGCCACGTGCTAAGATTGCTGATGACACTGCAAGGACGAATGTCAACAGGCATAAATTATGCTGTAAAAATATGTTTATTACACGTGTAAGGATGTAATGCTGGATACAAAATACTCAGAGTTACAGTGTGCCAGACTTACAAGCCACTATTCCAGGTGCCCTGGCACTTCGTTTGCTAGAGGCTTGCCAGAGTCTGGCTACCTAGTATAAGCACACTCCTTCAGTCTGGTGGTCACAGGACAAAAACCATTAAAGCAATCTAAATTAATTACATATTATATGTCAGTGATCCCTGGAATGTTTAGAACATGTAAGGTATCTAGCAGAGCAGTTTGACTGGTTATCTGAGATGCCAAAATATATAAAGAATACTGGATGGGCAACTATGCAGAACCAGTGTGTTCGGCCACAGAGGGATTCTGATTCCCTCTGACCTCGAGAGGGAAGCTCATGAGGTCCATGGGAATCAGAACCCTGAGGTGGCAAAACACACTGGTTGAGCATAGAGTTGCTCATCCTGTATTTTTTATAGTGCATAGTACTGTGTGAAAAATGTGTTTTGTAAGTTCTTTTGTTTTCAAAATAAGTCCTAACCATATACTATAATAATTATAGTGTATAATGAAGTGTTGTTCTGTATAGAATTCCATTTCTTTCAAAATGCTGCTCCACCACAGTTCCAAGGTCATGGAATGCTGCTCTACCCTACTGTGGTAGAACAGCATTCTAGAACCTCTAGAGACTGCATGAGTCAGTTTCATTTTGAAAGCAAAAGAACTTACAAAGCACATGTTTCATATAGTACTATACACTATAAAAACTACAGTATGAGCAACTCTATGCACAACCAGTGTGTTTTGCCACCTCAGGGTTCTGATTCCCATGGACCTCACGAGCTTCGCTCTCGAGGTCAGAGGGAATCAGAATCCCTCTGTGGCCGAACACACTGGTTCTGCATAGTTGCCCATCCAGTATTCTTTATATAGTATATGGTTAGGGCTTATTGTGTATGGAAAACAAAGGTTTTCAAAATCTTGTTGTAGGACAGTTCAAAAGTCAAAAAAGTTGTTGTACTATCACTCTGACATCACATCGATAGTACAACAACTTTTCCCCCTTAAGCTCCTACCCAATTGGTGGAAACAGGCAGAGATTCAAAAAATACATACAAAAATGGCAGACTCATTTAACGAGCGGTCTCTGGGTGCAGACAGTGTGGACACAGACTACCATAATTGGGTCGGTCTGTCAAAAATATAAATTTGGTGTATTTTTTTTTTTTCATCAAAATGGCACAGTTTCGGTAAAAGCAGAGTGGGACTATGGCGAGGAGTGCAGACATGACCAGAACATGAGCGCATAACTGCAGTGAGGAGGAGGACCATTATCTTAGGGAAAGAGACTCAAGTGAGGAGGAATGCAGAAGCGTGAACAAGGTATGAACCTTGTATCTATTTTGGGGAAACATACTATAAAAAACAGTGGATGGTCGCCCATCGACAACGAAGTCTGTGTTTCCATCTCGGGAGTTGATGATGCCAGAGACCTCTCGAGCTTCGCTCTCAAGGTCTCTATGACATCATCAGCTCTCTCGATGGAAACACAGCCTTGTTGTGGATGGTCGCCCATCTACTATTCTATATATTTGATAGTAACAAATTGTTGTACTGTAAGTCTTGACCACGGCAAATCAGTGGCCAGGGGGTTTTCTGAACATGTGCTTTTAGCTGAACCTTGCTTATAATTTTTAGAAGGTGGAACATTCAACCATTGTTTCTGATTTTATAACGATATAAAATGTTTTTAAAGAAAACTTTTTGCTTTAGTACATTTAGTTTTCAGCAGGAGGGGAGGGGAGGGGAGGCTGGGGCAGCTGCAAATTGTGGAGCTAGCTACATAATCAGGCAGACTCGATAGACTGTGAGGCCTGTTTCTGCTGGCATTTCATATATTTGTATGTATGTATGTTCATATGTGCATAAAACATTTAACACAAATACCAGAATACCTAAAATTTCAAATGGACACATAAATACATACAAAAACCATGTTACACTTAGAGAAGCAGAATTTAAACTGTAAAAGTATTGGCCTGATTAGAAAACAATAGCAAACTTTATCCACAAATTCAGTTCAGAACAAGACTCTGGGTTCATGAAAAAATCATAAGTTTTAGCAAATGTGAGCTATTCTAAAAAGCAGTTCAGTACCCATTATTAAAGACCTGACAGACAGATGTGATGTGTTTGAGTCAGGAGCAAAAACCCCATGTACACTCTGGGACCCGTGTTAAACTGTGGGGTAAAAAGCAGTGTGACTGCACTCGCTGTACCTCTAATGGCATCTGGAAGGAAAGAGAAAAGATACCAAAGAGATATTAATTAGTAAAATTATAAGACCAACTTAAATTTTATTCATTTTGAAACACACTTTTTGTAAACATCTTGCTGCAACAACATAATCCTATAATTCTTGTAAATCCTAAAATACAACATAACAAATGGGGATACATGACACAAGTACAAAGATTGTACCAGCAGGCCCAGGTAGGGCAATTATAAATCTAGACGCCTGCAATTAGAAGAAGGGTTTACGATCCCAGCTGATGCTTATCCCTTGTGATTGTAAGCTGTTCAGGCTGACTATGTGGTAGCTCCCTGTTTGTGGTGTGTTAGTTTAGGATTTATGCAAAATATAGGATTGTGTTTGTTGATAAACAACATGCTTCTAAATGGATGAGTCACAGTGCTTTTTATCCCACAGTTTAGATTACACTGGTCACAGAGCATACATGGGGTTTTTGCTCCTGACTCGAATACATCACTTCTTTTTTTGTATTTAAATGTTTATTAAAGGATGTTATAATGCAAAATAATACAGAAAAATACAGAAGAAAATTACATAGAGGCACAGTGGATTAGGATCACTGACATAAATATACAGTCTTTTTTTTTTTGTACCAGTGTCTCACTCTCTTTGCAGAGCCATCATTTCAAACAATGATAACCCAATAATACTTTACTACTCAGTCCTAATTTCAAAAAAATCATTTTGATATCAGTTGATGACAGTAAATCATGTTAATACCACCACAGAGACCACTCTTATGCTTGTAAGAGTGGTCTCATGTGCATTCTTAGGGTATGAGAACTGTGAACCAAAGGGGAGCAGTTCTGATATCCTAAGAATGTAAGTGAGAGCCAGCCCAGTGGCACTGGAGGTTGAGGCGCTGGTTGCTACACATCTCACCACACTGGTGACCTGGGTTCGGGAATGAGCCCGGGCTGCTGGAGGTTGGCAGGGAAAAAGAGGACTAAGCATCCAGAGAACTGCTCTCCTCCCTCGGGGGGAGGGTGCCATGTCATCCTGCCCACTGATCACCCTCTGGTGGTGGCTGGAGGGCAATATGGGTCAGGAGGCATGCTCCGATGTAAACACCTCATTAGGGAGGGGGACAGGAGAAAAGGAGGAAAAAAGGAGCCTGGTGCAACCTGACCTCTGGATTGGGTCTCCGGGATGGGTGCTATCTCCCTGGCTCCCACCAAGCAAAGGGTGCCATGGGGAATCATCAGGGTCAGCAAAGTGCAGGAGCGGTGGGACCTGAGAGAGAGATTACTCCTCTGGAGGGCCAAAGCCCCTGCCAGAGCTCAGAGGTAGAAAAATCTAAATAGAATAAAAAAAAAGACTGAAAGTGAAACCATTCTTACAAGTGTAAGAGTGGTCTCCATGGTGGTATTAATGTGTTACCGACTGAACGTGATCAATAATGTTATTTCTATTTTTACAAAACTGTCCTGGAACATGCCACTTTCTAGGGTATCTGCTCATGAGATACTCTTTACAGAATAAGAGTGTCTCACACACAGGGAAAAGGCATGCTCTAATTGGTCAGGAGTGCTCCCTCGATCTATAATAGATATCATAACATATAACTAACATATAGGTAAACAATATTCAGTTTTTACTACCAAATCTCATTAAGGGACAGAATGTGTATCTTTGTCTATGTAGTATATCTGCCAAAGTCACCAAATTTCATGAACCGTGTAGTCCCTTCCCCTTATTCTCTATATCACACTCTCCATCAGAAAAATGGATAGAACTATTTGTGCCATTGTTGAATAGTTGGTGGAAGGGCTTGGAATCAGAGCATCAGTACTGCCTTTTTAGAAGCGAGACAAATAGGAGCAAAATATTTTGAGTTCTGCTCAAGTCTTCTATGGGGGAACAGAGAGTAGCACCATTGAGGGGATAAACCACAAAGGAATTCAGAGAGTATTCTGAAAAATGGCTCTCTAGGTCCTGTCAGAACTGTGTGAGCCATGGGCATGACCAAAAAACATGCACATGGTCTGCTTCCACAGTTCTGCAAGCCTCCAACACCTATTGTACTTTGGTCTCATGTATTGTGCCTGGATCTTAGGGGTGCAAACGTATCTGACTCTCACCAGAACACTAATGAAGTTACCTTAATTGCATGAAGGGAGTATCTAATTAAGATCTCCATCTGGAAGTCAGCTTGTAACTTCCTATTCCATTCCCCTAATGTATGATTCACAGGTGTGGACCACAATTCCTGCATGCCCTTGTACAAATGGTCTATTAAATGCTGCCATACCTCCCCTTTTAATGATGTCATAAAGATGCAGAGTAACAATGGGGGTGGGTCAAGGAGCCTGAGTGAGTCTCTTTTGTCATGCAGAAGATGTGTCCTAATTTGAACATACATATAGTGCTCCCACCTTGTGAGGCCCTAGGTGTCTTATAATTGCTGACAAAGGAGAACTCCCTGTTCATTTGAGAAGTGGAACAGGTAGTGTAATCCCTGATGTCTCCAGTGATGAAAGGCGAGATCTGCACTACAGTCTCATTTATCCAAACCAGCTGGTCTGCATGTTTCTTGGTCAAATAAATGGGCATTCATAAAAGTTGGATTAATTTGAAGTTTGAATTGGATTTGTTAAAAATGCGCTGAAAAACTTTGCAAGTGACATTCAGTGAAATACAGTGGGGTTCTAGTGGGTTGGTTATTCTTTCTATTGTGTGTTTGATGATACGCTTATTTTATTGGAGTGCAGGTGTATATTCAATTGTATCACTTTGGTCTCTGGTGTCACTGCCCCCTGGTTGCAGCTGCACAGCATCAATGATTGCACCATCTGACAGCTTCTCATGTCCATCCTCCACGCTGTCACACAGGACCCAGTTCTCTATGTCTTCATCAGTGAGTTATACATTCAGCTTGCTTATCATGTCCTCTGCCAGGGCAGAGATCTCTGGATCATCGTTAGGGTGCATCATTTCTCTGACTTCACTCATCATCTCTGTCTCAGCTACAAGTTCCTTGATCACCAAAATGCCAGATTTATGCCATGACTTAGCAATTGTTTCAAGTCGGACTTTCTCCTATGCCTCTGCACCATATAAATCACATCTTTCAGTTATATGGACTTCACGGTCTCCTGGAGAGTCATGTCTTCATTTGTATCCAGCAAGACAACCTGCAGCAAACGTTTTCTGTACTGGCACTTGAAAATTTCCAATATGCCCTGATCGCATGGCTGAATCTTAGACATAGTGTTTGGGGGAAAGAACAAACATCTCATGTTGCCATCCCTGGTTTAGACCAGTGGCATCTCAGGGTGTACTGGTGAATTGTCCAGAAGAAGGATTGTATTTAGGGGGAGATTAAGGGACAAAATATGCCTTTTCACACTGCTAACAAAGTGCTCCTTGTACCACTTGATGAACAATACCCCATATATCCATGCATTCCTCTGGTTCCCATAAATCAGTGGTAATGCTGACATGGTTACATGTTGAAAGCACCTGGGCTCATGAGATTTGCCAATCAGAAAAAGGGGCAGTTAATGTGAGCTACTAGCATTGACACAAGCAGGCACTGTAACACGGCCTTTTTGTTTTTTAAAAACAGGAGAATCCTCTTCTGCACTTGGGCAACAGTTTTGTCAGGAAGGCACCTCCAGTACAACTCAGTTTCACCATGTTGTAAATCTGGTGTTCTGACAGTGACTTAGCTTTTGTAAGCTCATTAAGCTGCTGCATGAAGGGAACTACTCCTTTTTCAGCAACACTTAACCTTTCGCCACACATTTTAAGTTGTCTAATGCCATGCTGTTTCTTGAATTGATCAAGCCACCCATCAGTGGCTGCAAAGCTACCATGGTAGGCAGCTGAATTGCTTTTTCTTTTAGAAGGGGGCCAGAAATAGGTATGCCTTTCTTCCTTTCCTGGCAGAACCACAGGTACACTGTATCATCTCGCTCATCATCCTTGTGTGCTCTCATAGTTTTTCTTTCCTCAAGCCAAGGGACCCTTCCATAAACATTGCAAACTGTCTTCGCTTTTCCTTTGCCTCCTTTACGTCACTGATGGTAGATTTACCCACCCCATACTCAGCTGCAAGAGCAACTCCTTGCTCACCATTTTCAATCCATTCCAGAATTTGCAGCTTTTGCTACAAGGTTAGTACAGTTTGCTTCCTCTTGCTGCACTCATTTGCACAAAATGTAAAACTCTAGGACAGAAAGGTAATGGCAGAATAGATGTGTGCAACTTAGAAATTGCAGCACTTTAAGGAAAAAGCTGATGCTTGCCTGCCAATTGCTGGCTGCCATGATCCATTGACAGTGCTTTAAAGTGCTGCTGAACAGATGAACAGATGATACTTTACTGTCAATTGCTGGGTGGCATGATCCACAATACACAGACTGCAAAATATGTAAATGCTACCCTCAAGCAGAGGTAATGCAAAAATTGAATGTGAAAAGAACATAGACACAAGCTGAAGCATTAAAATTACTGTACAGCTGCCAAATCATGGGTGACATGATAGCAGTTCAGTTAAGAAGGAGTTCTGGTTAACTGGGGTTTAGTAAAACGGGACTGCACTGCATTTGTAATACGTGAAAATCTGAATCTTTCTCTAGCTAGTGGCAATACCAGAGGTCAGCGTGTGCAAACATTCCCATGAAAGTTTTCCAGTGTTGAAGAGTAACAGCAGTGTAAGTGGTAAAAAGTATTAGATCCACCTCTAGAACAGGATTCAAAAATAGCAGGCAAACCCTGTCAGACAAATCATTAAGATGAAATTCTATGTTTCCACCCAGAGGTGCAAGATGGAGAAAGCCAAGCACATATAATGCAAAGTTGCGCAGCTGCAGCATATACTATAAGATTTGGCAAACTGAGGCCTCCTCAATCTTTATGGAGCTGTAGTATTGTAAAATAAATCTGTGGCCTGTATCCAGCCAAGATGTAGCACAAAATCAATTTGTCCCATTCTGCAAAGTATAGCTGTGAGGGAGGTATTGGGAGGATCTGCAAAAAATTAAGAATTTTTGGGAGAACCATCATTCTGATGGAGTTTATACAGAACAGACTCGGAGAAAGAATGCCAGCCATCTAGGTTTTGGCTAATCTGCTGGGTAAGTGTATCAGTGTAAATGCTTAGTACACATGCTCCATCTCTATAGTGAACACTTCTGGAGCCAGCTAAAGTGTTCACCATAGTTAGGTGTTCACTATAGTGAGGTGTTAATATGCCTACTTAGTGAACAATGGGAGTCATCAAAGGTGTTCACTATAAGAGGTGTTCTATATAGTGAGGGAGCACTGTATGTGTTAATTCAATAGGTATTTGAACCCCCAGGTATTAAAAAACTGCTCTGATTCATTGAACTGGGAACTGCTGTTTCAATTCTTGCATAGGAGTAAAATTAAACTGCAAGAGCTCAATTTTTGAGAATTCAGACAAAAGCCAGAAAGTGCCCTGTACTCTAGTAGAACATTCCATTCATGTGGTGTAGAATCTTTAGAGGACAGCAGAGTTAACCATACATCATCTGCATACAGAGAAAACTTAAATTCCCTGCCAGAAATTGGGAGCGTCTCCACCACCTCTCTTTCTCGAATAGCCTGAACTAGAGGTTCACTATACAGTGCAAACAGGAGGGAGGATAGGGGAAAATGTTGATTAGTGCCCCGCTGCAATGCTGTCAGGTTGCTACAAAAAATATTTACCTTAACATAAGCCACTTGGGCAGCATAAATAGCACGTAACCAATTCAGAAATTGTGTGGTAAAACCAAAGATGGCCATGGTCTCCCAAAGAAAGGGTCATGAGACCCTGCAAATGACCTTCTCAGCACCGAGGCTAGAAGGGCCAAAGGAAGAGAGCACTGCCTGGCATAATCCAGAATAAGAAACGTACACGTGATATTGTCCATAGTCTTCTTTTTGCATACAAACCCTGCTTGATCAAATTGAATTATGGTCAGCAGCAACCTGTCTAACCTATACGCCCAAGTGCTCATATACAGTTTACAATGTGTGTTTAATATGGAAATTAGTAATGGTAATCAGGATTTGTCAAGTCTTTAACAATGGGTACTGAACTGTTTGTTAAAATGGCTCACATTTGCTAAAACATGATTTTTTCATGAACCCAGACTTGTTCTGAATTGAATTTATGGATAAAGTTCACCATTGTTTTTTTTAATCAGGATGATTAATTCACAGTTTAAATTCTGCTTCTCTAAGTTTAACATGCTTTTGTATATATTTATAATTTATGTGTCCATTTGAAATTGTAGATATTCTTGTATTTTTAGAAAATATTTTATGCACATGTTCTGAGCACCTCCAGGCCACTGATTTGCCGTATTCAAGATTTACAACAATTTGTTAGTATTAAATAACCATTATACTTGGCATTTCAGATAATTGAAATAAATGCTCTGTTACATACAGTATCTTACATGTTCGAAATACCCCAGGGGCCACCGATGTATAACATGTAGTTAATTAAAATTGCTTTGATATTTTTGTCATGTGACCATCAGATTGATCTAAAAAGGGTGTGATCATAGCAGGTAGATGCCCACTGATGATTCTCTAGCAAGCAAAATTCATGGACACCTGGAGTAGTGGCTTGTGAGTTTGGCATGCAACAACTCTCAGTATTTTGTATCCAGCACTACATCCTACAAGTGTAATAAACATGATTTTCAGCATAATACATGTCTGTGGACATTTATTCTTGCAGTGCTAACAGCAACCTTAGCATGTGGCCATCCTTCTTCTGTTATATACTGAAGGGATTGGCTGTCCCTTGGCCTGCACCTGGGCCCAACACTGGCACATGGGTATCATTTTCTGTTTGTTCAGTTTCATCTCAGACATGCTAGTACCATAGTCAGTTTCACTAGTACAGTTTTTTGTCACTTGTAGAAACTGACTTGTTGGGACATTTGTTGTGGTTTGGTGGGGTGACAACGTGTTAAGTGTAGAAGGGAGTTGCAGTTAGCTGGTTTTCTGAATAAATCTGTTAGCAAACAACTTGCACCATCCTTGATGATTACCAGGTCCAAGAAATCAAAACTTTTTTTTGATCACTGGTAACAGAACATCTCAGGCTTGGATTTCTGACTTGGAAATAGTTCACAAACCCAACAAGCTCTACCTAACTCCCCCACTGCACCATAACAATATCATCATATACAGTACACAGAATTTAGTTTATATAGTTTATTATTATTTCAGAAGACACCTTTGAGCCAAGACTCTTTTACAAAGGTTCCATGTCGGGGAAACAGTGCAGAACATAGTGAGGACAATAATAAGTACAATAGTTTCAAGCAGCCATAGGCTTTGTAGGGTACATTAAAGCTTTCACATGGAATTACTGTAATATGTGTAATGATTTACATGTTATGTATGTTAAGTTACAATAATTTGTGTATATCATTCAAGAACATATGTACAATAAAAAAACACAGTTGTAATATGGTTCACTAGAATAAATTAGAATTAGAATGGGGGGAGGTTGGGGAGGGGCTTAGACTCTGGGGGGGCAGTAGGTCCCAGAGCTAAACAGAGAAGTCGGAAAGACTAGATAGACCATGGATCTTTTACTGCCATCATTTTCTATGTTTCTATTAGTATTCTGCTCTATAAATCAATAATGGTTGGGATTTTTCAGTCAGTTTCTGACAACCTCACCCAAGTGTGTTTCTGACAGTCTTACCCAAATATATGTCACTAATGTCAATAATGCAAGTTGGAGCTTAGTAGGCCAAAGCCCAAGATGAGCTCCTCGGAGCAAACTATAATAACTCATGTTTCCTCATATTAGCAAACCAATAGGCATTGCTGAAGCAATTAACAGCTATTTTTATTCAGTTTTCTGAAACAGCCAAAACATGGCACAGAAATTAAATGACCCTGTCTCAGAAAAAATAAATATCACAGAAAGTAGAATCAAAGACAAAACTTAGAAGCTTAGGAATATTTCATCAGCAGGGCCAGATAATATTTCTCTATATTGCGTGAGCTGCACTGGCTGCCGGTTAGGTGAAGGATTCTCTTCAAGGTGGGCTTGCTCACCTTTAAGGCCCTATGCGGTCTTGGTCCCAGTTACCTATCAGACCTTCTTACACCTGTTGTCCTGGTCTGCTTCCTCCTGTCCTCTTCTAGGGAAGTACTGGTAATTCTCAGGATGAGGCTTAAAACCACTGGAAAATGAGCATTCAGTGTATCCGGCCCCGTCCTGCAGAATTCGCTGCCTCCATCAATTCAGGAGGCCTCTTCGGTTGAGGTTGTTAAGGCCTTCCTCAAGGCCTTACTGTTTAATCAGGCCATCCCGGACCTTAGAGATTAGTCCACCTTGGGCACCCGGCTTATCTGTCTGAGCATTCAGTTTTTAGATATATATTTATTAATTACATTTATGTATATCAATATTTTACTGTTTTTATATTGATTTATATTGTATTGATAGTTTCTTCTTGTTGCTCGATGCCCAGAGCCTCTGGGATTGGGCACCTGAAAAATAAGATTTGCTTTATGATAGACAACACTACCAAACCATTATAAATTATTTTTCAATCATCTGCTAATACAGCACAATTACTGGTTGACTGGAAAACCAATGGCGTAACACCAATACATAACAGACTCTGACCAGATCTGATAGGGCTGCAGCTGAGGAATTTGAGGTAAAAATATTGTAAATTACCAAAGTTACAAGCCTGCAGTTGCAAAATGTACATAGGCTCATAAATTTGTAATATGTTTCCCCAAATTTCAGACATAATCTTGTTATGACCCTACCTCATGAAGTTGGGCAGACAAAATGTTCAACTCCTGGCTTAAAGGTGATTTTGCGCAGAAACGGCAAAATCAACTTTTGTGATGCAGAAACACATTTTGGGCAGTACCTAAAAAATGACAGCTGTCACATTTATGAGGTGCTGTAAAAAATGGCTATGTTGAAAATTTGGGGTGAAAATATAGAATATTACCAAACCTATGAGCCTGCGTTCGTAAAATTTAATGTAGGCTGATAACTTTGTTGTTTTTTTAATATTTTTGCACCAAATTTCCAGCATAGCCTTCTTATGACACCACCTCATGAACAAAGGCAGAAAAAAATGTTAACTCCTCTTCAAAAGGTGATTCTGTGCAGGGACTGAAAATCACCTTTCAGGATGTAAAAAAACATATTGGCCAGGATTTGAAAAATGACAGCTGTCATATTCATTAGGTGCTATAAAGATATGGCTATAATGTAAATTTGAGGTAAAAATATTGAAAAGTACCAAAGTTATGAGCCTGCATGTGCAAAATTCTATGTAGCATCATAACTTGGAAGGGTCCAGCGCTCCCACAACAAAATGCAAGGGTCTGTAGGATCTTGTACTGCCACATGAAAATGCATGGGAACACAGGGTCTTATGGACCCTGCACTCCTACATCAACATACATAGAAGGACAGAGTCCAAAGGACCCTGCCATTCACAGCAAACTATATGGGAGTGCAAGGTCTGAAGGTCCCTGCCCTCCCACAGCAAAATAAGAATATGATTAGACTATCTCAAAAAGTAAGGAAATAAATTGCAAAAAAACTTCATTAATGCACCAGTTAGGGCTAAAGTGACAAAAGTAAGGAAATGTGGTATTAGGGTTTCCAACCTAACATTTCCCTCCCCCCAGGCAGCACTGCAGGTGTGAGATGTGCCTTGGGGTTCTCAATACTAACACTTACCACATTCCATCTGTAAATAAGGTCACATGTGTACAGTCTATGACAATGCGGTGAGCGTTAGGCTTGAGAACCTCAAAGCACATCCCACACCTGCTGTGCTACACAACAGTCATAATGTTCATGAGGCAGGGGTCCCCAAAAGACCATGTTGAAAAGTTGGTGTCAAAATGTCAAAAAATAGCTGAGTTATGCATACAAGCTGAAACCCCCCATTGAAATACATAGAACCACATTTACCTTAGTTCCTCATATTGCAGCCACTGGTTACAGCAGTAAGACGTGTCTTCAATCAGAGAGTGGATCTCGAACCTGAAACCTGTTCAGGTGAATGAGGGTGTGTCGGAGTGTACTAGGGGTGTGCGTGCTGAGTGGGATGTGAGGGTGGGGGGCTGATAAGTGAGAAACCATTTTATTTTGCAGAAAGGAAAAAAACATTGAGGGACCATTTTTCTTTTTATTACAGGGACTGGCAGTGATGAGGGTGGGGTTGGGGAAGCTTTCCTTCTATTCTGTGTATGGATGGGGGCAGCTTTCTCACTATATAGGGATTTTGGGAGACATCTCTCACATCTCACTGTCTACAGATGTGCAGACAGCTTTCTCACTATCTACAGATGTTGGGGACTGCTCTTCCATCTGTGTGATATTGAGGACAACTCTCCTGCTATCTGCAAATGTCAGGAACCGCTCTCACCTTATCTACATATTCTGGGGACAATTGATTTACTATCTGCAGACATAGGGGTAATCTCTGCTGTTATTTACAAATATTGGGGACAGTGCTCCTGATATAGACTACAGATGTTGGGGACAGTTCTGCTATCTGCAGATGTTGGGCAGGGCAACTCTCCTCCTATTTAATGATGTTGGGGAGGGCAACTCTTGCTATCTACAGATGTTAGGGCAGTTGTCCAGCTTTTTAAAAATGTTGGGGATGACAAGAGAGCAAGTAATTTCTGCTAGTTATGGAACCTGTGTGTCCTTTTAAAACATCACTGGAGATAGAATCGCAGGCCATCACTTACGACCAGCAGCCAAGCCCTCAAGAAAGTTCCTGTCCTGCTCACGGGAGGGGGCTGTTCTGCTGCCTGTTGGAACAGAGGGGGATTTTCAGTCACACTGAATATCTTGTCCACATCTCCAGCTGGATAAGGATTAGTGCCATGCTGGAAACCAGGTTAACCTGTTAAAAACAAATGTAATACATCTGTCTAATAGTACTCTCCCTCTTACACAAAACAGCTTGAAAGCAGGATTTCAGAATAAGAGATTACAGCACAAAACTGCAGAAAGAGCTGGTTTAGTGTTTCTCTCAAACACCGACTGTTTAGCAGTTAAGAGACATTCATGCAAAGCATTTGCTCTCTCTTGAATTATGTTGTCATAATTTATTTAATAAAATGTATTCCTGCTTTGAAAAAAAAATCTTGCCGGCAGCATGACTCCAGCTGTGGCTTCAGCATTCAAGAAAATCCCGCAGTTCTCATATAGAGAAGGCAGGTTTTAGGGTTCCTCTCACAAAGGTGGGCACCAGGGATTGTGGGTGCCCAGAAAAGGTATCTCTGGCCACATTTGAAAAAAACATCAGAATCTAGCTAAAAGAGACACATTTAGCTAGGTTAGGGTGTTTGTTTTTTTTTAAATTCCACCATTGTTATGTGTGTTTCACACTTGTTAGTTTGTGGTAAAATATCAACAAGATGGCAGTTGGCATGGCATAAAAAAATTATTAGTGCCCTGCCAAGCAAGTGACATGGACTAAAAATCTACATTTGTGGCATCAAATGTTTACTTTTGACACAGAACGTTATCTTAAAAACCCTACTGTGTATGTGTGGGTTGGAAACCACTAAACTTTAAAGCCTCATTACTTGGGAAACCTTTAACATTTTCTTCACGAGATCTGTCAAAGGAACTACCTTAGGACATGACACATGTCCCCTGCAAGTACAGAATAAAAATTCCATTCCATGTAGGCTTTAGGGGAGAGCAAAAAAAAAAACATGTTAAGAATAGGAAAAAAGTTAGACATTCACAAAAAAATTACCTATGGTGATCTCAGAAACCGCACAATCTGCTGTCACAAAAATGTCCACAGATAAAGAACTTGCCTCATAGACAACACATACAACATTTCAGCACATTTTGTCAAGTACAGCCAAAGATATCAATGTGCAAAATCAGGGGTTTAACACTGAACAGGCTACTCAACCCTAACTATAGGGACCCTACCGCACCACTATAATACAGTAGTGTCTGTTTCAAAGAGTTTTGTGAATATTCCTTTAAATGTAGCAATGCTGCTGGGAGCTCACTAATATATATAGGTAGTGAGTTATACTACAGTATACTGTATATAGACATTATTCTTTGCAGTAATTAATTCTTACTTTATAGCTGTATAAATTGTTATTTATGCTTCTTCAAGTTTAGTGGGAGCAGACACTTGATAGGGGTTGGAAGGTTTCTGTCAAGTAATCTGGGGCTAAACCATTCAAACAACAGCACATAAAAAACTACTGAAACATAGAAACACAGACTTTGATGGCAGATAAGGCTGCTTGGCCCACCCAGTCTGCCCATTTCCATACCTACGGGATAAGCTGCAGATTATAGTTAACCAACAGCCTACTTCTTCCTACTCCCCACCAGAATTGCCTTGCAGTATGTCTGTCCCATGCATTATTGAATTCCCCCACTCTTTTTGACCCCACAACCTCCTCAGGAAGGCCGTTCCATGCATCCACCACCCTCTCCGTGAAACAATACTTCCTCACATTGCCCTTGAGCCATCCCCCTTCTAACTTCAAATTGTGCCCCCTTGTTCTTACACATCTCTTTTTCTGAAAGATGCTACCCTCTTGGACTTTGTTGATTCCTTTGAGGTACTTGAAAGTTTCTATCATGTCCCCCCTCTCCCTCCTTTCCTTGAGGGTATACATATTAAGCTCCTTTAGTCTCTCTTTGTATGGCTTCTGTTGCAGACCCTGCACCATTTTAGTTGCCCTCCTCTATACTGCCTCCATCCTCTCTATGTCCTTGCAGAAATGGGGTCTCCAGAACTGCATGCAGTACTCCAGATGGGGTCTCACTAACTGTCTGTACAGAGGGATAACAACTTCCTGTTTTCTACTGTTGATGCCTCTTCCTATACATTCCAATATCCCCCCAGCCCTCCTTACTGTCTTCTCACATTGCTTGCTTACCTTTAAGTCATCTGATATGACTACCCAAGGTCCCTTTCTATTTTTGTAGTTGTTAGTACCCCCATTGAGTACTCTTCCTCTGGGTTTTGTTTCCCAGGTGCATTACTTTGAACTTCTTTGCATTGAATCTAAGCTGACATACTTTTGACCATTCCTCCAACCTTGTCAAGTCCCTTCTCATCCTTTCCAACCCCCCCTTGTGTATCAACCCTTTTGCAGATCTTTGTATCATCTGCAAAGAGGCATACTTTTCCTTTCAGTCCCTCCACAATGACATTATAAAGACATTAAAAAGGACCGGGCCCAGTACTGAACCCTGCGGTACCCAGTTAGTAACCTCCCTTTCTTTGGAATGGCCTCTGCCTTACTTTTACCCTCTGTGTCCTGTTGTCCAGCCAATTTTTTACCCAGGCTACCACCCTTGGATCTACTCCCAGGCTGGCTAATTTTTTTATTAATCTTTTGTGTGGGACTGTGTCAAATGCCTTGCTAAAGTCTAGGTAGGGCATATCCACAGCCCCTTCCTGGTCTACTACCTTGGCCACCCTGTCAAAGAAATCTATTTGATTCATCTAACATGACCTTCCCACTGTGAATCCATGCTGCCTTGGATCCTGTGCCCCGCTGGCTTCTAGGTACTCAATAATTCTTTCTTTCAGATGTGATTCCATCACTTTCCCTACCACAGAGGTCAAACTGATAGGTCTGTAGTTTCCTGCCTCTGCTTTGCTCCCACTTTTGTGAAGGGGGATCACATCTGCCCTCCTGGTCCTTAGGTATCACACCATGCTCCCAGGATTTGTTAAAAAGGGTAGTAAGTGGTGTCAGTAGTTCTCCCCTTAGTTCTTTTAGAATTCTGGGGTGAATCCCATCAGGACCCATTGCTTTGTCCAACTTCAGTTTTAGGAGTTCTTTCAGAACCCTTTCTTCTGTGAATGTGCTGGTATCGACCCCCTATCCAGAGTGCTTCTATTGATTGGATTAGGCACCTCCCCCTCCTCTTCTTTTGTGAAGACTGAGAAGAAGTATTCATTCAGTATCCCTGCTTTTTCACCGTCCCCCTCTGCCCACCTACCCTCCCCTTCCCTCCCCTTTATTAAGCCTTACTATCCCTCCCTTGGTCTTTCTTCGCTCCCTAATGAACCATGAAAGGTTTTATCCCCCTTCTTAACCGAACTGGCTATCTTTTCCTTGGTTTGGGCCTTTGCTGTTCTGACTGCCTTCCCCGCTTGTTTCTGCTTTAACTAGTACAGTTCTCTGTCCTGCTCCTTCTGCGTTTCCTTATACTTCCTGAATGCTATGTTTTTCTCTCTAACCTTCCCCGCCACCTCTTTTGAGAACCATAATGTTTTTTCCTTCATTTTCATTTGTTTATTTGCTTCACACAAAGGTTTGTTGCCTCTGTGATGGCAGTTTTGATGTTTCCCCATTATTCCTCCACCCCTCCTTCTTGGTTATTTACTAGTGCTTTTCTGAGACACTCCCATTTTGACAAAGTCAGCCCTCCTAAAGTCCAGTACCTTCACTTTTGTATGGCTTGACTCTATGGCTGTGTTTTTTGTGAACTACACTGTTCGGTGGTCACTTGTTCCCAGATGGCTATCCACTTCTAAATCTGAGATCCTCTCTCCATCCCTGTTTGAGAGTACCAGGTCTATGATTGCTCCCTTCTGAGTAGATTCCAACACTAGCAGTCTGAGGCCTGCCCCTGTAGGGCATTGAGAATGACCCTGCTCTTGGTTGTGGCTGCAGCAAAGGTGTTCCAGTTGACATCGGGCATATTCAGAAACCCTAGTTAACATCTGGCATATTCAGGTCCCCCATCAACAATATCTCCCCCTTTTCTTCAATCCTAAGGATGCCTTCTATCATTTCCTTATTTATTTCCACCCCCTGATATGGGGGTCTGTATACAACACTCGTGCGGATTGTGGTGCCATTTCCAGTCTCCAGGGTGACCCACGGTGCCTCCTCTCCTCCCTGTTTACCCTTTAGTTCCATTGGTTTGATCCTTTTCTTTACACACAGAGCTGGGTGTACAGTATGTTTCTTCTTTTTTACTGCTTGGCTGCCTAAGTTTGGTACTGTACCTCCATGAAGTTCTAGTTTCACAGCCAAAGATGATTCTGCATTATAGGTTGTATGTGCTGTTTCCTGTTAGGGGCAGTATCAAAATCTCTTTAAGAAAGGAATGCTAGTTTGAGAGTGGTTACTTTATTCTAATATATATATAGACACTGTGTGTGTGTGTGTGTATATATATATATATATATATATATATATATATATATATACTGCATATATTTTTTTTTTATTTGTTTAACCGGAGTAGCACACTAAGCTGAAAGTTTTTTACAGGAGTGACCTGGGAGCACAGGAAGTTAAGTGACTTGCTTAGGGTCACACAGTATGCAAGTGGAAGGTGGGATTCAGACCCAGGTCTGGTCTGCTGGATGTTACCAGATTTGCAGCTCTGAGCCTTAAACCACTGCACTTATACAGACACTGTATATGTGTGTGTGTGTGTGTGTGTGTGTGTGTGTGTTTGTGTGTGTGTATATATATATATATATATATATATATATATTCTCTGGGGTTGTAGTATATTTGTACCTAAAATAAGACATAGTTCCTGCTCTTTGGTATCCATTTTTGTGGCAAAGGCTAAAAAGCTCTATTTTGTTTTATTTAGTAATTTTGCACACCAGGACAGTCACATTTAGATGAATCGTCTCATTTTCTAGAGGGTCTTGTATGCCTCTATAGAAGCAAGAGGCAATTTGTATTGTATTTATTTGAAAACTGGTGACCAGGAGAGGCACACTGAACCAAGACTCATTTCCAGGTGTGACCCAGAGAAAGGGAAGTGCAGTACATGGTTACAAAGAAATACAAACTAAGATGATAATGAAATTACAGGATCAATGGCATAAAGTGCATAAGTCAAGTGGATTACAGATAGTAATGCCAAATATTGTTACAGGGCGCCCAGTAAATAGCGTACAATATCAAAAATATCTGCAAATAAGGTAAATTCAAAAAGTGCGGGGAAACCCAGATGACGTGATACTGAACCAGTGCTAAGAGGTGGGTTTGGAAAAGGTATGGAAGGGTTAAGAAAGAGTGTTGGCAGGAATAAGGAGGAAGAGGGGGAGGTTTTAACTGCTGTCTAAGGGAGCGGATGGAGAGAGCTGGATGGAGGAGGGTATCTGATTTCAGAGGTAGTAAAGGTTGCATAAGTTAAACTACTGTAGATACAATATATAAACACACACATACATGTATACAGATAGTATTTACAAAAATGATCCAGTCTCCATGAGGACCCAAAACATTATAAACTTTAAATTCAGTTACAAATTGGCAAGGGGAAGGAGGCTAGAAGACAGGACAGGACAGGGAAATTAATACAGCTAGAAGGATTTGTAACATGAGAAGGGTATGGGTAGATGAGAAAACAAAGCACACTCTAATTGCTGCTGGTTGCTTTAATTTTGAACTGATATACAGTAGGGAGTGAGTTCCAGGTGATGGACTGCAACAGTGGAAGCTTTTTCCATTGTGTGTAGGCTCTTGTTATATTACAGCCTTAACTTGTGTCCTCAGTTGATAAACCTGGACCACCTTGGTTAGAAGGTTAGACATGTATGTTGGATATAGGCTGCGGAAAGCTTCTAGCACTGCACTTCGAGTGGAAACAGGAAATCTTATCTGAGTTCCTATCTCTTTTCTGGTGTAACTATACCTAGATGTAGGTATAGCAGACAGTGATGGAGTTAACAAAAACAGTACACGTATCTACAATGCTGCTGCAAACTACATAATAACAACAATAACAAACTCTGGTTGGAGTCAATATGGCTGTGGAGAGCTTTTATGAGCAGCAAGAGTGGAGAACAGAATATGCTGTGCTCTCACTGCACAGGAGTCAGCTGTAATACTGCAGTAATTGCAGTATTGTGCATGTGTGATACTTGCATATGTGCAGTTTGCTCTGGTGTCAGCTTTGCACAACATGGCGGTGCTGTTATAACTACTTGTAACAACTCAGTCCCTTGGGTTACTAGAATCCCATTAGTACTAGCCTTAGGCAGGTAGGAAAAGGCAGTTGGTGGAGAGGTCATTAGGGGCTTTCTACATAATGACATCATTGTTTACTCGGCTAGCCTGAGAGAAGGATGATTATGTCATTTAGAACTCTCACAGCAGCATAACCATTTTAGAGTCAGCTGCTCTTGGAGAGCTTAGAATGTTCATCAGTAATGTAAAGTATTTTGAGGTAGTATAGCGCAGTGGTTTAAGGCTCTGAGCTGCAAATCTGGTGACATCCAGCAGACCAGACCTGGGTTTGAATCCCACAGCTTCCACCTGCATACTGTGTGACCCTGAGCAAGTCACTTAACTTCCCTGTGCTCCCAGGTCGCTCCTGTAAAAAAGCTTTCAGCTTAGTGTGCTACTCCTGGTTAAACAACTAAATTAAAAAAAATAAATAAAAAAGTGTGGCAGTTAGACTGGCAGGAGGTCTACCATTGGGGCTATGTCAAAGGGAGCCCTGGTATTTCTCACCATAGTTTGGTAAAATCTTCTGTTTGCCTGTAGGACTCTTTAGTTTCACTCCAGGGGGAGTGAGAGGGAATGCAGTTCTTGTGGATCCAAGGAGCAATCCCCTGAAGTTCCTCAAGTTCACAGCTACCTTAAGGAAGACCAATGAGTAGAATCTGACAGCTACCAGAGAAAGAACGGTGCCTTTTGTTCTTTTCATGACTGGGCAGAAGGAACAACTAATCTGTGACTACAGAATTTGAGACTGTTCTCTGAGGGAGTTGACTGAGGTATGTGTGATCTAGATAAGACTAGTTCACAGCAGTTATGACCCTGTTCAACACAACTGTTAGAAATTCACTGGGGATTGGAGACTTATTTGGTGTAACCCTGATGGAATGGCAGAGGCTAGTTGGGGCAAAGGGTGAGGGACGCCATCTGGAATTTCAGTCAGGGCTAAGTGGCTTGTGGATGGGCACAAGTGTTCCCTGAGCAATGACCATGCACCAGGAGGATTTTTGAGTGTGTGGCACATCCCACAGATATACACTTTGGAAATGAAAATGTGTAGAAAATGTTTAAAGTGTGTCACACATCCCACAGATATACACTTTGGAAGAGGGATAGAGATGTTTTTTTGTGGAAAACAGTACTGTCTAGCAAAGTTCCAGAGTGTGCCTGTATTGCAATGATAAACATTTGGGGACCACCCTTTCTTTAAGTAACATCTGTAAATAACGCCATACCGCAAAACCCTAGTTACTGGTTTGGACATTCCGCTTATTGCTTCTAGTGTGAAAGTTATTGGAGCTCCTCAGCAGTTAGGTCTAGCATATGCCTAGCATCCTCTCCCCTGGATGTGACTGTAAATAAAAAGGTCCTTTTTAGTATGTACCCCAACCCCCCATTCTCTAGATAATGAGCGTGGTATACACTCCAACGCTAGGGGTGGTACCATGAGTGTAGTTCTGCCAAAAGAAAATTATGTGCCATGTAGTTGTCAGTAGTTCTTTTAAGGGGGATGCCAGCTAGCCAAAGGTGGTGTGGGGGTTACATACATATGCACAATACTCGTGCATCCACAGTTTAAGTCTGCGCCACCATGTTGCATACAGTGACCATCATGTCTGCACTTGTGGAAAGGAAAAGTAGTGCACCAGGAAGTGGGTATGTTTATGCAGCCTGCAGAGGGGAAGGGCTGCATAAACAGAATCATTGGAAACTATGCTGGAGCACTGGGCAGAACATCAGACAGTGGTCTGTTTACATGTTCCACAGAGCTCTTTTACAAATCTGATAATGGCATAACATCTGTGGAGCTTGGCCAACGCAATCATAAAAATCAGAGTCAGGAGGAGACTATTAAGAAACTAGAGATCTGGTCTCAGATTTGCCTCTCATCACAGTCATTTTCTCATTCTTTTCTAAGCAGTAATTTCTGATAAATGTGCCTTAACCATATTGAACTCAGGGCAGGTAGACTACTTCTGGTTTTCCCGTAACTGTATTCGGGAGAAGGTAGAAGCAGTCTTGAAGTGGTTGCTGCCAGTGGTGGCATGCTCTGAAAAAAGTGGTCCCCATGCTCATCTGCACATTTTAGAAATAAAACCCTTGAGTTAACAGGGACAGGAATTGATTACTTATGTGCAGTTGTTTAAAATGTCTCTATTTTTTATAATTTATATTCATAACTCTAAAGGATCCCTATTTTAACTGTGCCTGAACAAAAGCTGAAGCTTTCAGTTGTGTTTTGTTTTGGGTTTAGATTTATAGAGCTGTTACTTAATACAACAGCAGATTAGGTACATATGGACACATGTTGATACAGGGACATATTATTATACAGTATCTCAATTACAAGTGGGTCTGTGTTAGATGTGGGTTTTGAATGTACACTTACACTAGTCACGTGTTACAGAATTGCAGATATATCATGTTTAAGATAGTATAAGTCTGACTATTCATGAGTAACATGGACTTATTGTAGACAGAATTTAAGAAAAATGTATGTGAACAGTACACTGTGTAAAATATGATTGACACCACTGTGTAACAGCTGAACTGGTGAATGCTTAACTTATAATAGGGCTTGTTGTCTTCTAATCTGTTGTTTACTTAACACATACATATTTTCATATTTATAAGACTTTTAACATTATTTACTATGTATTGCTTGTTTTTCCTTGTTTTTTTAATCATTGTCATTTACTAATGCTAGCACAGACACACAGAGGGTTTTAAAATGAAGCTTCAGGTGGTTTATAGCTTGTCAGGGAGTGAACTTTCAAGTCAGTGAACTTTTGCTTGGGATAGCTTTCTTTTGATGGAACTAATCCTGATTTGCAAAGCTGAGGCTGTTTCAAAGTGTAATAGGAGTTATGCTTAACAAATGTAAATATCTCTAAAAGTATAGAACTTACAGATAATAATCCATATGAAAGTTGTTCAGGAGAACAAGACCTTACACATGAGCCTATTCATTAAGCTGCACAAATTATATTTTTTAAACTATGACAATCTTATTTCCCAAATTTTTCATAGGAGCTATGCCAAACAAATATAAATATCTCTAAAATATATGAGTTATGCATAAACCATCAATATGAAATTTGTTCAGGACAAAGCAACTTTTCAAATGAGCCTATTCATTAAGCTGCACTAATTATATTTTTTAAACTATGGCCATCTGATTACCTGAATTTTCATTTTTTGTCACAATTTTCACCTTTCAAATGGCTATATTCAAATAAATCTAGTGAATTCAGATTAGTGACTACCCTCATTTGGAAGGTCATTTTGTCCTGAACAACCTTCATGTTGGTTGTATATTGGTAACTTGTATACTTTCCTAGATATTCACATTTGTTTGTTATGACTCCTACTATGTTCACTCAGAGAGAAAAAAATTAGGTTGTTTGGAAGACCATATTTTGCAAACTATAAAGAATTCAGATCAGTGACTACCCTCATGAGAAAGGTCTTTTTTGTCCTGAGCAACTTTCACATTGGTTGTTTTTGTGCACCTTGAATAGTTTTAAAGATATTTAGATTTTTTTGAAAGGTGTGCACATTTGCTCTCAGAGAAAAGCAGCTCAGAGTTATGTGTCCATCATTCTAATTAAACAGAAAGAAGGGAGTATTTCTTTAACTGCCATAGAGATTTAAAGAATGGAAGAATACAATGAAAACTCCTAAAAGATGTGTTCCACGGAAACATATTTTTTCAAGCTCCACCCACAGCCATAGAAGGGGATGCAATTACACCTGTGACATAATTCCAGTTAAGATGAGGATTAATATACCCAGTTGTAGAGAGTCAGTCCAAATGTGAGCATTACTCTTTCCCCATCAGAGGGGAAGCAGTGGGATGGTAGCCCAGTCCCTGCAAGCATATTGCACTGAGGGAGAGATGAGGACAACTTCATTGGCTTCAGCCTGTACTTGAGAAGACAGTGGCTATAGTGCCCACCTGGAGGTTTAGGAAGGGAGTCCAGACCTCTAAGTATTGGACAAGTTTGCCCAGTGCTAAGGAGGACAATCTGTCCAGCAAAGCTAGCTGCTCCATGGGTTGAAGCCACTCATTATATAGTTTTAGGATCTTTGGGAGTGGGGAGAAGTTGGCTTTATGCAACTGTGATGTGCAAGGTGTCATTGTGATGCCCAGGTACTATATGTGATCTCTAATTCACACCATTGCCATGGCACTCCTGATAATGCCTGGTGGGTGCAGATGATGGTCAGTGGGAAACCTGTCATTTATTATGGTTAATGCAGAGCATTAACCTGATATGTCCAAAAGTGTGCCAGTAAGAATTGCAATGGGATAAGGGAATACCAGACATCTGCCAATAGGATTTGTATATTGTCTGCATAAAACAGCACCCTATAGTCAGTGAATCCAGCTTGAAAGCCTCACAGCTCTGGATGTTCTGTAATGGCTATTGCCATTGGTTCAGTTGTCAGTAAGATTAGCAAGGGGGAGGGGAAACCCTTGCCTTGTGCCTCTCTAAAGGGAGAAGAGCTCTGAGAGAGTACTGTTAGTTAACACTTTCACTAAAGGGTTATTGTACAAGGTGGTAACTGCCATCATACAAAAAAGGCCAAATCTCATCGACTCCAAAACTTTAAAAAGGTATTACTATTCAATTGTGTTGAAGGCTTTCTCAAAGTTGATGGTAACGGCAGCAGCCAGGGTGGCAGCCAGGGATGGGAGGGTTTGGGATGTGTGCTGCATGTTGAGGAATGAGTGTAGGCAATCAATGCATGTGGATAAGAGCCAGTTCAGCTTTTCTGGAGTATACAAGGTGTAGCTAGGGATAGATATGGATCACCTTGGAGGGGTCAGAGCATGTGTCAGCTCTGAGTACTTCATCTTCTGTTTTAAGTTGGGATTCAAGGTCAGTATGCATGGCCGCCTGTCCCTGTGCTGTTTGTAAACAAATCCTAAGATGCACCTCCTTAAATATACTTTTAGGCTTTGTAGAGTGTAGCTTTGGAAACTTGCCTAGTAACATTAACAGCTAGGTATTTCTGTACTTCTAGCCACAGTCAGAGCAGGAGGAGGAGGAGTTGGTTCAGCCTCCACGATTAGGACTTTGGGGTGGCTGGCCCCAGAAGATGGTCAGGCCCACCGGGGCATGATCAGAAATCAGGATGTGGTGTATGGTGAACCAAAAGTAGCCTGATTGATGGGAGAGGAAGAGAGCCAGAAGTTCAAACTGATGTAGGATTAGAAGTGGTAGGTATAGTTTTGGACAGTGGGGTTAGCTAACCACCAGCTCTCCATATGTGCATGGTAATGGAGGGTCTATTTGAGGATATCAAGTGACTTCAGATGTGGTTCTGTGATAGAAGAGGAGTGGTCTATGACTAGGTCCTGAATAAGGTTTAAGTATCTTCCTACTAGAGTGGGTATTATTGATGATGAGAAGTCTATAAGGAACTGTTCTAGCTCATGGGGAAAAAAACAGATAATCTTCACTAAGCACATATGTGTTTAGTAAGAGAAGGGGATCTTGTGCTGTTAGGAATTTCTCTAGGACACATCTCCCCACCCCAGTGCACACTTCCTCAACCTTCCATTTTAGGAGATTTATGCCATAAAATGGAAACTCCTTGTCTCAGAGGAGCAGTGGACTCCCTGCCAACCATTATGGTACCAGTTTTGTGCCTCTTGCAAGACTAGTTTTATCTCTTGAAGAAAAGCCTCTGTCACCTCCAACTTCCTTAGATGGTTCAGGACTTTTTTCCTCTTCTTCAGTGAATTTAGTTCCCAAATATTCCTTGTGATGAAGGTGGTTTCAGTCATCAGGACCAGGCTTGGGATTCATAATGTATGTGCAAGGGATCTGTGCACAAAAGGCATCGCCCAAAAAAAGAACACAGGGTACCCTGGGGTGCTTTCAAGGAGGTGGTCAGAAGGAGCACAAAAACTAGCATTTCCTTCACTTATTGCATAAACAACATCCAAAAATGTGACTGAACAGCATAGGAGCATCAGGAACTGCATAACAAGCTTTCCTGCATTTTGCCCCTGGGGTTTTGTGGTTGAACTGCAACATGTTATGCCTTTGCCATCTTAGAGGAGAGAGTGATAATAATAAAGGAGCATGCAGAACATTTAGACCCATTTGGACCTATGTCCTGTGATTCTCAAACACCTCATATATCAAGGGGTCCAAGTAAGAGGTCCTGGTTCTAGAGAGTACCTCCCCATAGCCTAAAGCCAAAATGCTCAGCTGGGAAGCAGAAAGAATAACTTCTACTAGAATATTGAGTCTTGGCTATTTCACCATTAGAGAACCGCAAATGCTGTTAAAAACATCAAGAAACATCTTGTTGAAGTTTACTAACTGTCTCAACCAGGAGGGGACTATCCCTCATTTAATGGAGTGGGGAGGAAAGTCCATACCAAATGCCTGTAACCTGGGCTGTACCTGGTGCCAACACATGCTGAACATGGGTGCAGTTGTACTGGAGAGGGTTAAATAGAGCAATTAAAAACAGCATCCCTAATATAAAAACACCAGTGAGGACTGGCCACAGATGCACAGTAGTGCTTATTCCCAAAAAACAGGAGATGATGTCATCAGGTATGCTCTGCCCTCAGGGCCTTAAAGCATAATAGGTCCCATAAGGAAGGGCCAGAACCATGGTGTGTAAACATCCACCAGTTTTAGCTACCACAGCTGGCAGTCCCCTCAATTGCTTGACTTCTAGCACAGTGAGAGTACATCATATTTGAACAGATAATAAATGAGCATGTCCTTGTGACCAAATGAGCCCAAGTAAAAGGGGAAGAGAGAAAAAAATTGTTAGTGTACATATGCTGGTATATCAGGCCTCCATAGTACACCTGTATAAAAGGATACAGCTCAATTGAAAAAACTGCAGTAGCCCTTTTAAGAAAGCAGAGGTTTTGGACCAGGGCTTAATTGACATCTCAGCACAATTCACTTAGGGAGGTTTGGGTTAGTGGGTCAGCAGATCAGAAAGCACAGTTTAGTCTGATCTGGTTTGGTACATCAACTGAGCACCCATTTTGAGCTGCATAGGAGCCAAGACAAGACATGGAGCTGCTGTCCCTGATTGGACTGCAGCTGTGGCATAGGATTAAATGTGATCTGTTTCCCATGATGCTTGAGAAGTGGAACACGGGGGGTGATTTCAGGTAAGGACCATGGGAAGTCCTGCCTGGTTGCTGGTGCATCTGGTCATGGAGTCAGTTGGAACTGCTTTTTGCTCGATGGTCTCAGGAGCTGAGGAGCCTGAGTAGAAGGACTGTCTTCCAGATCCTTCAAGGGTGCACATCTATTAGCTGAGAATGGTTCATGGTCTCTGCTCCTGCTCCTGCTCCTACTGTGAAGTCATGGTGGGCATGATAGTTCTTGGTGGAGGCCTTGTTTTTCTTACAACCCATGCCTCTACTACAACAGTGGTAGATCAGCTGCACCTCTCATTGTCTGGGTGCTACTGTGCCATTCCTGGACCTGTGCTATTGTGTGGGGGTAGTGGGAATCTGAGGTAGGCATGTGTACATCCAAGAGAATTCTGTGAGCATATTTACTGCAAGGATTACCATCCCCAGCAAAGAAATTCAAGATGAAATCCTCGACCACAACCGGCATGTCAAAAGTGTGAAACACCCCATTCCTTACTATGCAGAGAGTGACTGGATACCATAAAGTGAAAGAGGTACCAATCACTTGCAGGCCGTCCTCGCAGCTGTTGAGCCCCTACTGTTCTCTGTGAGGGCTGGGGAGAAGTCTGAAAAAATCTGTATGTTGTGGCCCTGCCAGACCAGTGGGCCATGTCCTTTCACCAGCTGCATAACCGTCTCTTTTATCAGAAAACACCAGAACTTGACTAAATAGGTTTAGGTTTTTGTCCCAGTTGAGGGGGTTAGAGAACATTGAGAGTGTGCAGCTTCTAACAGGACAGGCCACTGATGATTGAGAATTATGGGCAGCACTTGTTGTAGAAAAGAGTCCCAACCTTTTACGCCTTTGGCAAAGCCTATAATTCTCAGGTTGTTCCCTCTGTCTCGGTTCTCTAGGTCATCAATTTTCTCATACAACATTCATATCATGAAGTCCTGCTCATGGATGTGTGCAGCAATTCAGTCTGAGTAGGCCTCCTGTTTTACATCTTTCTGCTCAGTGTAGGAGACCTTTTGCAAGAGCAATACAATATCTTAAGCTAATTATTGTGTAGCTTGCTTTATGTCATTCATTTCTGACAGAAGTTGGCTAAACAGAGTCTGTATCTCTCCCATATCTACGGCAGCTGCGAGAGGAGCTGCACCCACAAGCACCATTTTCCCGCTCAGCCAGGTGGAGTGAGGAGGCTGCAAAATTGACTCTAGTCAGTGCCAGGGGACGACGACTGTGGCAAAATAACCACAACAGCAGGTACACTGGGTTTGGGGCTTTCAGATTTGTTGTAACAGGTAGTCAGATGGCAATGCTAGAAGGTAGATAATCTTAGATTTAGGCTGACAGGAGAAGAGCTGACAAGACTAAGCAGCCATCTTTCCAGTAGTCAAGCCATGCCCAGGTGATGACTATTTCAGCCAAGTACTGTAAAATCTGCACGTCTTTGAAAGCAGCCATGATTTTCTTCATGGTGGTGGAGTTTGCTGCCATGTAAACTTCACTCCCATTTTCTAACGATGGTAACAGTGCTTAAAATACAAATATCTTCCCAGTACTGAGATCCAGACAGCTTCGACTGCAGCATAACAAGCCAAGTTTCCAACGAGAACTTGACTGTTCTCATGATGTGCTCATTGGAGATAATCTTGGATTGAGTCAGAGCCCTGGATTCTTAAAAGATATGATGTTATCTAAATAGAAGGAGGACCAGACTGGTAAGATGTGGCATGTGTTCAAAAGATAGGTTTTGCCTCTCACTGACAATACCTTTAATTTAGAGCTGTTACTTATTAGTCCATTCATGGTCTTCACATCTTAAGCCTTGTCAAACACCAACTGTAGGATACTGTTGGGAGCATTGGAAAGCTTAGCTTTAGCATATATTATTATATCATCTAAATACAGAGAAATATTGGCATTTGACTATTTTTGGTTATCTGGATTTTGATATTACGTAGTTCAGAAACAGTGGAGCACACCAGTATGCGATGGAGTACCTTATGATTGTGATACTGTATGACAAAAGGGATTACCTGCATCTGAATTGCTTGCTTACTGCAGTAACTCTTTTGCAATATGCTGCAGTACTGCATTGCATCCTGGTGGTCTCCACTGTATTTAAAAGTATTCCTTGTTATTTGGTGGTATAGACACACTGTTGTACTTAACTTTCATAATGTTTTCTGCTCTTTAAAGGGTTCTTCAGCTAAACTACTATACTATATGGTTAGGGCTTATTGTTAATGGAAAATGGTGGGTTTCAAAATCCTGTTGTAAGACAGTTCAAAGGTCAAAAAAGTTGTTGTACTATCGTTCTGACATCACATCAGTAATACAACTTTTCCCCCTTGAACTTCTATCTGATTGGTGAAAACAGCACTGTGAGGGAATAAAACAAATGGATTTAAATGGTGGTGCGGTTAGTGAGTGGATGGCGAGTGGTAACCTAAGATAGTCTGGACACGGACTTTCACAGTCAGCACTATGTGTCCAAACTACCAGTTTGTCTTTTTTTGTTTTGTTTTAAATTACTGGTGGCTATAAATCATGGGGGACAGGAGCAGAGCGGTACTGCTGTGGAACTGTATTCAGGAGCAGAGCGGTACTGCTGTGGAACCGTATTCAGGAGCAGAGCGGTACTGAATGGAAGACAGGTAGCGTGATCACAAGTTATGAAACCCTGTGAAAGTTTTGATGTTTTGGAGTACCCTATACTATTTAAAGCAGTGTATGGTTGTCCATACACAACAGGCTATATTGCCAACTCAGGGATGTGATGCCATCAAACTGACCTCTCAAGCTTCACTCTCAAGGTCAGTATGATGTTGTCACATCCCCTCGATGACAACATAGCCTTGTTGTGTATTGACAACCATACACAATTCTATATCTAGCATATGGTTAGCCACTATTCTGTATGGATTTCCATACCTATCATTTTCTTGTTGTGGTACAGTTCAAAGGTCATGAAAAGTTGTTGTGCTACTGTTCTGATGTCATTAAAACAGCACAACAACTTATTAGCCTTGACATCAGCACATGACTGGTGATTGGCTGAAGATGTAGCTTTCTTGAAAAAGTTAAGGAAAAAAGGCTGCACTGTTTAGCAAGTGGGAGACCGATACAGTTTTGATAGGTAGAGCCGTGGAAGACTGTGCGGTCCTGAAGTTTATTTATTTGTTGTGGTTTAATTAAAAAAATAAAACTGTGTGGATGTACATCATGGATGTCGAATGAGAGAGTGATGGTTTTCAGTTTTTGGAGAGTGAGGTGCTGGAGTGAGCTAGAGCACTAATGTAAAATTCTGTAAGAGCCTTTGAGAGTGAAGAGAATACAGCAGTATTAGATTGCATTTTGCAACAGTGGCAAACCATGTACTGTATAAAACAGTGTATGTGTGACCATACACAACTAAGTCTGAATTTCCATCTTGGGGATGTAATGCCATCAGAAAAACCTCTCAAGTTTTGCTCTTGAAGTCTTTGTGACAACATCAAATCCTTTCAATGGAAATGCAGTCTTGTTGTGTGCTGTATGATCACCCATTCATTACTCTATGTGTTCTGCATGTTCTGTTTTGTAGTTTTCTGGCCTGTCAGAGCTATTACCTTTAGATCGTTAAGATTTTTAGCCTATGCTTTGATCTGTAGCTACCAAGTATCAGATTTTCATATCTAAGCACACTAAACACAGATTTCTCCTTCACAGATTCCATATTTATGATGAGTCAATGTCATTTGTTAGGGTTCTGTGTTCCCTCCTCTTCTAACTCATACAGTATTTGGATTCTATATCCTTACATCAGTATTGTTCAGTCATATAGAAGAATAAAACATTCTTTAGCTATATAAGTGAAAAGAGGAAAAACAAAGGTAGGGATTGTAAGACTTAAGGGGGAAGGTGGGGACTGCGTGGAGGAGGGCCAGAAGAAAGCAGATATACTAAACAAGTACTTTTGCTCAGTATTTATGAAGAAAGAGATAAGGGATGGGCCACAGATAGGGGAATGGGCATTAATGGAAGGGCTATAGACACTAGCCATTTTACAGAGGAGATAGTCCTCAGGGAGGTAGCACAACTGAAAGTGGATAAGACAATGGTGCCAGATGGGATCTACCTCAGGATTCTGAGGGAACTTATGAACTGACTGCACCTCTGATGGCCCTGTTCAATCTTTCATTGGATACAGGGGAAGTCCCAGGGGACTGGAAGAGGGCTGATGTGGTCCAACTTCACAAAAGTGGGAATAGGCAGTAGGCAGTAAACTACAGATCTGTATGCCTGATTTTGGTGGTAGGCAAAGTTATGGAAACACTGCTAAAAGAAAGGATTAGGGAATACCTTTAAACCAGTGGATTACAAGATTCAAGTCAGCATTGGTTCACGGGATTGAGATCCTGCCAAACAAACTTAATCGATTTCTTTGACTGGGTGGCCGGGGAAGTGGATCTAGGAGGAGTGGTGGATGTGGCCTACCTGGATTTTAATAAGGCCTTTGACACTGTTCTACACAGGAGGCTGGTAAGCAAGTTGGGCAGGCAGGGAGTGGGACCAAAGGCAATAAATTGGATACATAGTTGGTTAAGTAGCAGGAGTCAGAGAGTGGTAGTAAATGGGGTTTACTTGGAAAAAGGTAAGGTAACCAGAAGGGTTCCACAGAGGTCAGTACTGGGACTGGTCCTCTTCAATGTTTTTATTAGCAACATCACAGAGAGGCTGGAAGGGAAGGTATATTTGTTTGCAGATGACACAAAAATCTGCAACAGAGTGGACACACCGGGGGTGTGGAAAAAATAAGGGGGAAGATCTGAAAAACCTAGAAGACTGGTCAAAAGCTTGGCCGCTGGGCTTCAGTGCCAAATAGTGCAAAATTATCCACATAAGGCACAAAAACCCTAGGGCAATGTACCAAATGTGGAAGGGGGGAGTGATGGCATCCTTAAAACAGAAAAGGGACTTGACGGTCATCATATCGGATAACCTGAAGGTAGCAAGGCAGTGTGATAGGGCAGTGGGGAAGGCTAGTAGAATGCTGAGGTGCATAGCGAGGAGTATCACCAGCAAAAAGAGGGAAGTACTGTTACCCCTCTATAGATCAATGGTTAGGCCCCACCTGGAGTACTGTGTCCAGTACGTGAGGCCCCATCTCCAGAAAGACATAGATCAGGTAGAAGTGGTCCAGAGAAGAGCAACCAAAGTGGTGCATGGCCTGCATCAGAAGCCCTATGAGGAAAGATTCAGGGGATTAAGTATGTACTCTCTAGAAGAAAGAAGGGAATGAGGAGACATAACAGAAACATTCAAATACCTCAAGGGTATAAATAGGGTACAGGAGGTTAGTAATTTTCATAGAAACTGATGGTCAAAGACAAGAAGACATGATATGAAGAAGGAAGGGGGGAGGTTCAGAAATGATGCAAGGAAGTACTTCTTCACGGAAAGGGTTGTGAATGTCTGGAACAGGCTCCCAACAGAGGTGGTGGGTGCTAAAATGGTGTCAGGATACAAGCATGCATGGGATAGACACAAGAGGATCTTAGTACCAGAGCTGGGCGGGAGCAAAGGCCAGAGATCGAGTAAGGTCTGTGGTAGCACATTAGGTAGGGAATTTTAGGGCAGACTGGGTGGGCCAAGAGGTCCTTTTCTGCTGACAACCTTTACATTTCTATTTATTTTCAAACATCCCAAATACTGTTAAGGTATCCTGTGTAAACCATTTTAACATTCTGAAGTTCAATGTTCTGTTGATGTAGTTCATTTCTAAAGTATGTGTTTTTCTAACCTTCAGCAAACACTATTTTTCTATAAAACTGATTTCAAGGTCCCTGCAAATAAATTACAGATGGCATAAGTAGGACTCAAACTGCGTAACATTACTCCTCAATGTGATTTTATGGATACTCCATCCTTTGATATGGAAGCAATGTGCATGATAACAGGCTCATTGCCCATTAGATGTCATCTATCCTTGTGATTTTCTGCCCTGAATTCACAATCCACAACCACTGGTGAATCACCTTGCCTGCACAGTATTCTGTGGTCTTGCTATAGTTGGGGTCCTAGGGACACAGCAGTGCTCCCACTATGGTATATAAGCATTACCAATTATATTATGCAGAATGCAACATACCATCCACAACTACTGTATGTGAAACACTTTGCCTGGAGCCAGTAGCTGTGTATCCCAAGTCTTTCATACAATTCATGTTTTTCATAATAAACATGTAATGAGTTGTAAAGGTGATTGGGCACCCATAACATTTGACGTTGTTGAATTATTTTTATATTAAGAAAAGTGGAACATTTTAGCAGAATCCGAGAAGGTGACAGTGATGGATGCCAATCATATTGTACCATTTGCTGTGCAGTGTACAGTACATGCAGGGAAAAAGTTGGTGTTACCTACAAGCGGTAGCGATGCATGATGAGGAAAATATGTTTCTTGATTAAGGGAGTAGGATGATGAGAAGGAGGAAGGGGATGTGTTGATTTCTGAAGCCCCAGTCTTCTATGGCTTTTGTTTTAATGTAATTATTAGTTGTTATTATGCAAAGAAAGCATGATTTCAGTGTTTCTGTGGAGTCATCAGTACAATACTCCAACACTGCAGAAGATCCATTTACTTGTTTTATGCACAATGGACTAGTTGTCTTGATGATGGTGGATGGGGGCTGTGGGGATACTTCCAGAGAGGAACTGGGTGCCAGGGTAGTGACTGCAAGATTATTTCTTTTTTTCAGCTGCTATGGAATGATGCTCATGAAGATTATGCTGGGCAGAATAGCAAATATGTCATCTGAGCAGATAATATAAGCTGATATAATATGATGAGAAGGTTAAGGGGTGACCTGTGCCTTGTTTCCAAAGCCTTTCATAATAAGGATCTGTAGGATTGCTTAGGCCTGGAAGTAAGGAACTGTAATGAGTGTAGAAGACAAGATAGGCATTTGAAAGGAGATGTCTACAAAACTACCAAAAAGGGGCAATTAGTTTAGCTAAAGGGTGGTCAAAATGTTGAATTCTAATATTATTATGTTGCCACCGAGATACCACCAATGTTAATGATGCTGAGACATAAGGTAGCCATAGGACGGTTGGGGGGGGGCAACTGAGGGGGTACTCTTTGCATGTGATCCATCTACTACCTGTAATGCAGCTCACACTGCAGAGATTCACAAATCAGTGGACTCCACATTCCCTACAGCTTTAGAGCAAGTTTAAGAGTCTGGTGGGGGGGAATGGAGTGACTGGGGCAACTCACACCATTTGTTGGTCTTATAGATTTTGGCCTGGGATCAACGGACCCACGTTTTAGGCAATGGCTTCGGAAAGGCATTCGGTGTATAGGGGATCTGTTTGTTCATGGAATACTTTTAAGTTCTGAGTAACAGCAGGCCAGGTTTCTCCTACAGTATCTAGGACAGACCACTATCACTTTTTACAACTCTGGAGCTATCTCCAGTCCCCACCACAGACCAGAGATTTCCATAGAGCACCCACCCCTTTGGAGCAGTACCTCATGACTGAACATAATACAGAAATGGACTCTTGCCAGATTTCCTGACTATTTGGTTTCCTTCAAAATAAAAGAGATCAGGAAGATCATCTGATATGGTACAAGTGGGACAATGAGGGGGCAAGGGGTATCAACGATAAAGTCCAGTAGCTTTGATAGAAGCTCATAAGACCACATACTCTCCTCAATGGTGAGAATTCAGATTGAAGATGCTAGTAGAATTATTCAGGACCCCTTCGGTCACTAAATACTATACTGTATGAGGTTTAGATGCATCCTGGAGGAGGTGCAATGGTTGGGGGGATGATTTGAATGTGTTCTGGTCTTGCCCTAGACTACAACCTTTTTCGTATGATCTAGCCACAACAATTTCAGGAATCTTACAGTTGGGTATTCTACAGGCCTTTGAGAATTTGTTTTTGCTATTTGAGAGAGAGAGAGAGAGAGAGAGAGAGAGAGAGAGAGAGAATGAATAGGGGTACCCCAGCACAGATGTTTATTTAGAATCTTTATGGCAAGCTTTCAAGGTAATAACTGGATGCTGGATAACAACTATTGTCCCTACCATAACTGACTGGACAGAACTTGTGAAATAATTACACATCATGGAGGACAGGTACTTCACACAGCATTTCAACTATGATGACAGGGAGAATCTTAACTACCTAATAAGGTGTCAGAACTGGAAAAATTTTGCCTACAGGACAGACTTTAAGCTGGTACCTCAATGGAAGCTTCCTGAAGCAATCAGTGTGTGTATACAGATGGTGGAGAAGACTGTGGGATATCCTTGAGGACCCATGGTAGGACACAATACCATCTATCATGTTATAAGGTGCCCTTGTATTGCTCAGTATTTCACTATACCATACCATTGCCTTCTTTTCTCTACTATCTTACCACTATGTCTAGAGATGGTTTATTAAATGGTTGTGATATTGATTGTTGTACCTTCTTTGAGTACCCTTTGGAGAAATCTTTCAGAGGTGTCTGTTATACAGATACAGTTTATTATTGGACACTGACTTTACACTTGTCTTTCGTTAGCTTTATGCCATTTGTAGTTTGTGGTCTATTTTGTGTCTGTATTGTTCTACTGTATGTTTGCTGAAAATGTTCAATAGAATCTTCAACATACAAAAAAGGTGAATTCCCTCCCAGAGTCTGTGATGTCATGCCAGACAATTAACAGCTTTAAGTGATACTTGGATGTGCACTTGAAAGCAAGTGGCATCTCTGGATATATTCATTACTGAAGAGCATTTTAAAAGGCTCTACTAGTCTACCTGTTTCTCATACACCTCCCTATGATTCCTATAAGATAAGATAAAATAATGGATCTCAGAAGATAATATACAGTAAAGTGAAATAATATAAATTATGAAAGTATGAGCTGATATAATGTATGAGAAGAAAATATAATCTGAAATGATATGATATATTTAAGCAATAAACCACGACAGGCCTTATATGATCTTTTTTATTATTTTGAAATCTTTATTATATTTATTTATGTGCAAGAAAACATGAATGATGAAACTGAACTCATGATGAAGGCTTGTTGCTTGACTCCCTTCCCTCAATCTGGTTTCAGAGACTGCTAGTGATGATTTGTGTGTGTGGGGGTGGGGGCCTTTGAGGAATCATGGGAAATGTATTTCTCACAGATAAGGGGCCACAAGCTCATTGACTATTACAAACTTAGTAGCACCCGTAAGGAAAGTGCAAATGACATTGTTTACAACCAAACTAAATAAATACATATGCAAAGGCCCACCAGCGCAGCAGTAGAGATGCCAGTTACAATGCTGATGACCCTGGTTTGGGAATGAGCCTGGGCTGTTGGAGGGCTGGCCAGAGTGGGGGAGAAGAATCAAGTGTTCCACGGACAACTAGCCTTCTCCAGAGAGGGATGCCTGTGATTCCTACTGCAATACTGCCACCTGGATGACCACAGGTGGTGCTACAGCCAAGAATGCCTTGAAACAGAGGGGGTGATGTCAGCTGGGAGACACGTTTTCCGCATTGGTCTCCCTGTGTGCATGCTGAAGTCACCAGGGGATAGTGGGCACCAGGAACAAAACATCTCAACCTTGATGCTGGCTTCTGGCAGGATCCCTGTAAATCTGTGGAGGTCCTAGCCATCACCGCCAAGCTGCCTGATGATATGCATGACTGGTGGTGTAGCCGGCTACCCCTACCCTTGCCCAGAGAGTAAACTGGGGTTGTTTGGGGACAGGCTGCAGTGGGTCAGGTGGGGGACCAATGATGGCCCAGTGGCTCCTAGCCAGAAGACTGGACCAGAGACTCAGGGCCATAAACAATAAATAAAAAACATAAGTAAACATACAGTATGCAAAGACTGCAATAACAACTCTGCTAAGATTCTCTAAAACAAACTAAAAACATATAACATGTGCTCGAACATTTAATTTCAAATAAACAAAATCACAAAGAAAAACTAAGGTGCATCACAGACCGTTGTATTATGTGGTAAAATTGGATTTCTGAGAGTTCACACTTTTAATGTGTTTTAAACACTAATACAGAGTATCTGATGTGCAAATAAGCATCAGCAGCCAGTAAAGAAACTAACCAGTGCATTTGTTTATAAGGTCTCGATTATGCACCACCCATAACTATCTTCCAACTTTTTTTGCATCGAAGTTTGCAGGTAATCGAGGGAGTTCTGTGTTTTCATTTCGGCTGGCACATCATTTGTTATCACCCGCTGTTCTTATAATTTCAAATAGGAGTCAAAATCTTCTTTGCCTTCCTCATACTTATTGATTCTCCCAGTCTATGCCTTCTTCTGCTGGGTCCTGTTCCTTCTGAACAATTGCATGCTTCCTTTTCCCAGCCTCTGTTTACTTTGTGAAGCTTTCTGTGGTATCCTGAGAGAATAGTCTCTTAGACTCTTCATAATGGAGACCACAGAGTTATGATAAGTCAGTCTGTTGTTTGTCTTATACCACAACTAATAATTGCCTGTAGGTGTCGTCTTAATTTCCAGAAAACCACAGAACTACTAAGAACACTACAAGATTTGACTACAAAGTGTCAGTATAATATTAACCTTTTTAAAGAATATTACACTTACCATCAAGTGTGTAACTCAGAATAACCCACTGTGGTGGAAAAATGCCAATACTGCAGGAACAATGACAAAATAGGAAGTGATGTTTTACAGACAGCTTCTATAGGACAAAATGCTCAGCACTTTCAGCAATGTAATGTAGAAGTGAAAAACCTTTGCTGCAGGGTGCAGCTAAGCTGTGCCCTTTGCTCCTATTTTCTTTCTAAACTTCACAATACTGCACAAATGACGTCAAAAGTGGCATACATGAGAATGCAGACCCTCAATAGCTAAAAGTTTTGCAGTTATTTCACATTCTCAGGCTGTCATTTAAAGGTAATTTGTTAGAAGAAAGAAGGCAAGAAATTAGATTTCACATCTTTTTTGTTCTAGAGAGAAGCAATATGTGAGAAAATGGAGCAATTTAACCAAGCACAGAAGTATTATAAAGAACAAAGTAATCTGAAACACACTTACAGACATAAGACTACTGTATTTGCCACCATCACCTTCACTGAAAGAAATCACTGATGACCTTCACCATATCATTTTCTAACTAAATCTTCATAATAGACTTTTCAGGCATCAAACACAATTTGCCACATTGGCCCCCACCCAACACTCTTGGAGAACATAGTTCATTTGATGTTAGCCATGAGTGATGCAGGCAGCATTTTTCTATTAGATCCTACCAAGTCCTACTCATTGATAAGCCACAGGGGATAGTGTAGATCAATTTACTGTAGACCTCTTTCTCCAACCTGTAATAGAATGCATATTTGTTTATTTAATTTTGTAAATATTTATTTATTTGTTTTCTGTTAATCAATTAGATACACTAGACAATACATGTCTATTTTTCAGGCACATCTCTGCCTCTTTCCTACTGAGAAAGGGGTTCAAGATTACTTCTGAATCTGAGGTTTCTTTGTGGCAATACAGTATCCCATTTTAAAGCCACTTTTTTTCTGGCCAACAAACTTTTTTTGGTAAATACAAAGAAAGGAGAGGCTGCTTTACCCCAGATGGGGGGTTATTTTTTTAAGTTTTGGACAGAATGGTGCCACATTTAGGTGTGGCTAACCAGTATCTGATTTTGTATTCATTGTGGCTACAGGCCCCTGCTTGTGAACTAAATCATGGCTTGTGAGGTTGTAAACTTCTATTCAAAATGTGGCTATTTGGCTTCAATAAGACACGAAAGGGTGTGAGTTGTACTGTGATAATGCCATATCTAGGAAGGTAATGAGGTACAGTTATGGCCACAGGCCAGATACCTTCAGCCCTTGGATGTGTGGTTATTCCTGATCATCCCATACTGTGGAGTGTCATATTGTGCATATGAAATGGGTAGTCTCATTCACGACAGATTTGTGCTGGCTTGTCTGCTACTTTTACCTCCTGAATTAAAAAAGGATATTGGCAAATTATTTTATTGTGTAAAATTCTTTATTGTTTCCAAAGACAAACAGTACCGTACAATAGCATTCCTGAACATTTGAAGTTTTTTTTTTTTGTGGGGGGGACGGTGAAGGCAGGGAGGAAAGTACGGGGAAAACAACAGGGAAGAACAAAACCAAACACAATCTGCACTTGGTTACATGGTGCAGGTCTTAACTGTTTGTCTATCTAAGGCAATTTAATGAAGCTAAGTGCAAAGAGAGTATATAACCCCTACCTCTTATGCAATGGATACCTCAGGGGCAGTGAGGGAGGGGGCAAGCTTGGAAGTCTCTGATGTATCTGGATATTTACCCACTGCCATCCTCCTGGACTGAGGGGTTGAATCATCTAACACACCTTCCTGTCTTTGAATCAGTGCCACCCTTCATCAAGGCATCCAGTATAACCCGAGTAGCTGCGCCTTCAGTCACTGTGGCCAGGGGATTCACTGCCCTCTGAAACATAGGAAAGATTATCCAAAAAGAGCACTTGCTCTGTGGCAGCTCTAGATTTCTACAGGGAGTCAGCCAGGTTAACTAAGCAGTTACACTAATGAACTGGGGTGTAATCCTTTGTATCTTCTTAACAGCAGTACAAGTCAGCATCAGATATACTGAGACAGTGCAGAGTTTTACCAGTGTCATAGTATATCATATCTTATCACATCATATCCTATCCTACCCACAGAGAGCCACTCTTTCATTCCCCTGCTTCCCCAGTTGAGGTAGGTGTGCTGGTTGGGGTCAGGCCATGTTGGCTAGTGACCTCTGTGTCTTACCCTATCCCTATCGGGGGTTAGTATATCTCAGGTATGGGGCCCAACATAACTGGAACTTGGCCATTTGATATGTTTGGAGATGGGAAGTTCTGTCTACTGAAGCCAGGGAGGTCAGCGAGGCTAGGACCTCTTCCAGTATGGAGGCCAATGCAGGATGTCATTTGCACACAATCACTCTTTTGGTTTGCATGGCCAACAGGGCTAGCCTTCTATATTCCACTGTTGTCTTGGGTGGGAGCTCTGTCTTGATCCCTAGTAGAAAGAAGGTGGGTGAATGTGGTATCTTTCTATGGAGCACCCTGGAGGCCGTGTGGCATACTTGTCTCCACAAGTTCTGGAGAGTGGGGCATGTCCATAGTATGTGTTGCAGGTCTCCCCCTGGGGCCTGACACCTCCAGCACTTGTTTCAGTCAAGGAGCTTTGCTCTGTGAAGCACAGCAGGTATTTTGTATCAGGAATGGGAGATTTTGTTTCAGATTATTTTGATCTGAGTTTGAACCAGTTCAAACTGAAACTGGTAAAGGTTCACTCATCCCTGTTTGTTAAAGGACTGCAAACCTGGAGATCCCTGCATGGAAAATTGGAGCCCAGCTGATCCACTGGAACACCATAGTAGTTTTGTTGAGTTGCAGATTTCCTGTATTTCCATCCTCCTAGGTGTGAAATTGTTCAGAGAAGCAGGACCCCAATATAAACTTGTTGTTTCATCTCATTTGTGCTATCCTGGGTAAATCAATTCTAAATCAGGTCACACTATTTTCTTAACCACAGTAGACAGTCAGGCATTTCTCATACTGGTTGTGTAATTCTGCAAATTGGGTTAGGTTAATTAGATCTGTGACCCTAGGTCCAACAGGAATCACTGCCAGATTTTAACTTTTTAAATGAATGTATCATTGCTGATGCCTAAAACCACTTAATATGCTGCCTAAATGCTTATAAATTATTTGACACAACATTACAGACCTAGCCATTAGTTTTGCGTAATAAGCCTAAGTGACAGCTATACTATTGATTGTCCCTGTTACGTTAAGGCTGGTCAGGTGGAGTCCTTTCCAACTGCAAGGAAATTTACTGGCAGTGTTCCCGGGGAGAAGATGTGCAGATCAAGGGCTGATAATTTAAACACTGCTGTCTCTAACAAAAACTATTATCCTGCCAGTCCTTATTTGTCAGGTGGACGTGCTCAGTTTGTGAGTGAGCTCTTCTGATGCATGTCACACGCCAGTGAGCCAAAGTACTAGGCTTGCCAGTTGTAAATAGTTGTGTAGTCACCCTCAGCTAAAAGACAATTATAAGGCACTCTGTCATTTCAAAACAGTGGATTATTTATCTCTGTCTGCCTATCTACACAGAGGTGAATTAAATAGTTAGAATACATAATGGTATGGTCAACTTTATACCACTTTTCTGATGAGGCATGAGGAGTAGTGTATAATTACTGTGTTTCCAGATTTGTAATATATGATAATGGGCTGGACAGGAATGCTTCATGTTCTTCTATGTGGAAACAAAATAAATCAGTCACACACTCAGAATCATACAACAAAAACTTAAGCTACAAAATATGCAATATAAAGAATACTGGATAGGCAACTATGCACAACCAATGTGTTCTGCCACAGAGGGGTTCTGATTCCCTCTGACCTCGAGCGTGAAGCTCAAGAGGTCCATGGGAATCAAAACCCTGAGGTACCAGAACACACTGGTTGTGCATAGAGTTACTCATCCTGTATTTTTTATAGTGTATAGTTCTGTGTGAAATATGTGTACGTGAGTTCTTTTGTTTTCAAAATGAAATTGACTCATACAGTCTCTAGAGGTTCCAGAATGCTGTTCTAGTACAGTAGGGTAGAATCGCATTCCATGGCCTTTGAACTGTGGTACAACAGCATTTTGAAAGGAATGGAATTCTATACAGAACATCATGCTACTATACACTATGGAGATACATTAACCACTGCAGATCACACAGTGTAGATACTGCAAGCATTATGTATCTCGATGGATAGATCTGGCTAATTTATGATTTATTTGGATAGTGTCTGATAGTCTTGATTATTAATTAGCTTATTAACTTAAGGCAAAACAGCAATGTGGTAAAAACTGCTATTATTTCGGGTATCCAAAAATATAATGAATTAACTAAGCAGCTCTGAATTACATAGTGCCCCACTAAGACACACCAGAATCTATGGAAATCACCTACCCTGGATCACTCCTGAACTATTAGCCTGCCTTCACTCTTGTGACTTAGCCTGGAAGACTCACAAATCCTCCAGCTTGCCAGCTGACTACCAGCATTACTGGTCTCTCCAAAAAAAGTGCACCTCAGCAATATGATTTGTCAAGGCTGAATACTTTCAGTCTACCTTTCAGACAAATTTGAATCACCCTAAGTTCTGGAGGGTAGTCCAAGCCCTCTTCTTCCCACCTGCCTAACCTCCCATCTCTGTACTTTAAGTTGATGGCTCCGACCTATCTGACCCCTTGGCAGTTGCCAGCAAATTCAATAATTACTTTACCTCTTGTGCAGCCTCTCTAGTCTCTACTCTCCCCACCCCTTTCTCACTTGACTCACCCCTACCCTACACCTTCTCCCTCTCACCTGTATCCCCTTCCTACACTCTGATGGCTCTCCTTCCCTTATCCCCTCCTCCAGCCCTCCCCCGATGGTCTTGATGCTAAAATTCTTCATCTATCTGCCCCAGCTATTGCCTCCCCCTTACATCTCTGCTAAACCCCTCCTTCTCCCTTCTCTCTGTTCCTGTGTTCTGGAAGCACACCACCATCCTACCACTTCCCAAAGGTGGTGACCCCTCAACTCCTGGTAATTACAGAGCTATTTCCCTGCTCCCTATACTTCAGAAACAGGTGGTTCTCTCTCTCTCTCTCTCAGCTCTCCTCCTACCTTGACTCCTTCCACTTCTTCTCCCCTTTCCAGTCTGACTTCCAGAAACAGCACTCCATAACCACCTGTCTCCTTAGGATTACTGACTCTATCCTTATCAGGATGGACAGTGGTCACATTACCCCCTGCTATCTTTGTAGACCTTGCCAAGGCATTCAACACTGTCTCTCACCCACTACTTCTTGCCAAGCTCTCTACAGTGGACATCTCTCACTCTTCCACAAACTGGTTCTGTGCCTACCTGGTAGGCAGGTCTCAGTCTGTTCATATTGCTGACTCTCTGTCCCCTCCACATCAAGACAAGATTCCCTCAGGGCACTGTACTTGGTCCCTTTCTCTTCTCCATCTTCCTTAATGACCTTCCTGCTGCTGTTCCTCCTTCTTTATCTACATGTATGCAGATGATACTGTCCTGTATATCTCTGGATCCTCCTCCTCCTCTGTCATGGCTAGCAGACTTCAGCCTGACTTTAATAATGTTCAGTGCTGGCTGCATTCATACCAACTGTTCTTGAATTCCAAGAAGACTGTTTCCATGACCTTCAGCACAAGGCAGAGACTCTCTTAGCTTCCTTCCCTACCCACTTCCCACACCCATGATGGTACAAAGCTGGAGGATACCTCCTCCTTAGGTATCATATGTCTGGTTAGACTGGCACCTTGATTTCACTGGACACATGGATGCAATCATAAAAGAATGCACCCCAAGTTAGGTGCTCTGTACAGAAGCCGAGATTACATCCCACTGCCTGCCCATCGGGCCCTAGTCCAAAAAATGATCCCTCCCCTTTTTGAGTACTGTGATGTAGTCTTTAGTGCAACCCCAAAGACTTCTCTTGCTAGACTGGACACCATCTATAACTCCTTCTGCCACTTTGCCCTTAACAGTCCTACTCATACTCATCACTGTAATCTCTACCTATCCCTATCTTTCCCCTCACTAGATGACAGGCATCACTCTCACTGCATTTCCTTTATCTCCAGACCTCTGGTTTGGTTTCCACCCCTCCTATCTTGCTTCCTGCTTATCACTCCCCCCCACTCCCTTCCAAGCTACAACTCTCATACTATGACTGTCTCTCCTAGATGCTGTACTGACAGCCAGTCTTCATTTTCTCACCAACTCCCAAAACTTTGGAACTCCCTTCATCTGGCAATCCACCATGCCAACTCCCCTTCTTCACACTCATCCCTCCTATGCAATTTTCTGTCCTCTACTTGTAACTGCCTTTAACTCCCTCTCTCCTCTCTAATTTGACTCCTCTTACATGCCACACATCTTCGAAGTTGCCTGCTGTTGAGATCTAACTATGTATATATTGTAATATTTTCTGTATTATACCCTAAGTGTCCTTATATTCTTGATTTGCTATTGCTCAAAGTTATGTATATTCTGTATGTATTGTATTTACATTGTTGTATAGTCTTGATTTATTGTTGCTGAAAGTTGTGTATATTCTGCATGTATTGTATTTACATTGCTGTATAGTCTTGATTTGTTATTGCTGAAAGTTGTGTATATTCTGTATATATTGTATTTATATTGCCATATAGTCTTGATTTGTTATTGCTCCATATTTGTATTCCCATTTCCCCTTCCCCCAGCATGCACCTGAAAACTACCTATTGTGCTCAGTGTGCCTTTACTGGTGAACCTTTTAGATAAATAAATAAACATAGTCAACAATACTTTCACAAGAATTGCTCTGAAGATTGGATTATGTGTGCAAGTACTGAGCCATCTGTTTCTCACAAGAAAAGCAGGATATGCCATGGATGAAAAATTGTATTGATTGCATGCTTTTATCAGAATGTGTTTGCCATTCCTAGCCTACTGAGCTGAAAACAACTAATTTCCAGATGCTTCCTGGGGGATGGAATGCACAGGAAAACACAAGACAAACCAGCATTTGTCAATGCCGAATGTTTACCGCTGGTATTGCTATCGAACCGGGTCTTGCTTGTGCACATTTGTACTATGTACTGTAGAGAACAATGAATTCACTTCTCTTAAATTTCACTTTTTCATTCACTCCCACATTTTCATGGCAGTTTAATTTAGCTGAGGTGCAAGAGCCAGCTAACTTGTCAATCGTAGTACATATTTTCAGTGGCAAACAATTTTCACTGGATTTTCAAAATAGTGAATATAGCTAAAATTATAGCTAAAATTTTGTTCCAGTGAAAAATATGTCCTCTATAGTATTTACCCAGGGTAAAGAGCATATGAAATGCAATGTCTCATTTTCTGTGCTGTCCTGTTTTAGCACATTATTAGATTGTAATTACCCAGGATAGAGCAACTGAGAGGCAATATCTACTTTAAGTGGGTTCTCACATTTTGACTGAAAATGTCCAAAGATCTTTTTATGACCTGACATTATGATCATGATACAGTAGGTGGAATGTTTTTAAATCCCATCCAAAAGGTGGTTTTGCTGTATAACTGTGGAAACAGGTTTCATATGGGATTTGAAAAATGACACCTACCATGTCCTAGAGGTGGGGTAACACAAGGGATATGTTGAATATCAGGGGTCAAAATCTGAAAAAAGTAAAGTTATGAGTAAATGTTGGAACAATTTGTTTCCTCATAACTTAATTGGTTTTTCACAATTTTACCCTAAATGTTCAACATAATTTTTTTTACCACTGCTTTTGAGAATGACAGGTATCATTTATACAGCAATGACTGAAATGTCTTTTCACACCACAAGTGTTAAAACACATTTTGGGTATGGTTTGAGAAATGACAGCTGTCACAGTCATGAGGTGGTGTAAAAAATGACTATATTAAAAAGCTTGGATCAAAATATGGAAAATGACCACAGTTATGAGAGTGCATTGAAATGTGCAATGTAGAATCATAACTGTATTGTTTTCTCATAGCTGTGCCCCAGATTTTCAACATAGCCTTCTTATGACCCCACATAGCCTTTTTATGAACCCACCTTATGAACAAGGTTGGAGAAAATGTTCAAATCCTGCACAAAAGGTGATTTTGCTCCAGAGTGCAAAAACACATTTTGGCCAGGATTTGAAAAATTACGTCACATTTATGAGGTGCCATGAAAGTTATGAGCCTGCATTCATATATTTCAATGTAGGCTCATAACATTGTTGTTTTTAAATATTTTTATCCGAAATGTTCAACATATCCTTCCTAGAACCCCACCTCATCAGCAAGGGTGGAGAAAATGTTAAGCTCCTGCCTGAAAGGTGATTCTGTCTAGCAATCACAAAATCACCTTTTTGGGACATAATCAGGAAACCTCTATCACAATTGTGTGATTAAATACTTTGTTGTACGCATCTATTAAACCATAAACTTGTGATTCTATTTCCTATAAAGATGTAGAAGCAACACAATGCCTCCTTACATTTCACAGCCTCTGTTATCATTATATGAAATGGATCACAAGTTCATCATTTCATAAATACATACATTTATGTATTTATGACCTTACAAAATTGTGATTAATGTTTCTGGATGACCCTAATGAGGTGAGCACAGGAGATATTGCATGCCATCTCAAAAAAATACCAAAAAGACATGCGCTTCCTGGACCGGCTGATGTTGCAGTTTACAGGCACAATTTCATGAGAACAACTCAAAAAGCAGACTTTGCACAAAGCAGATGTAAAACTCAGAGTGTGTTTATTCAAGACATTGGCTCCTAATTACAATCAATTCATTAGGAGTCATTGTCCAGAATGAACTCATTTTGAGTTTCATATCTGCTTTGTGGGCTGTTTATTTGTGTTGTTATTGCCAGCAACCATCTGGGGTGGGTGAGGTGCTGCCTTGGATTTTGCTAGCATCGAGAATGTGCTACCAAGCTGAACAGTGGGGTGATCAGGAAGTTGGTGGTCGTGGGGGGGCAATTTTTTATTAAAGAAAAGTTTACTAACTGTCAGTGGACTAATATGTATTGAAATGACTAATGCTAAACTGAGGCAATGATTGGAATGCTTGTGGACAGAGACATTAATAAAGAATAGTGAACCACCTAAAACTGATTTTATGTTTTTATTCATATTTTTTGCATTCATAGCTAATAAGAAACTAATGACTACATAAAGTAACCATAACTAAGATTTAAATAAAAAAAATGGAATAGACATACTTATTTTTTTTTAATTAGGTGACTTTATTAAAGTTTTCAAATACAATACCAGAGAACTGTAACAGGACTAGCAACAAACATACATAAGACATATCAGCCAAGCAACACCCCACCCCACCCCAGCATCCCACACCCTCCGTCCCTGCCTCCTGGTCATAGTTCAGCTGGGAAGACAATGTATGGAGGTGACTTGAGGGCAGAACATGACACCAAACTCTACTAAGAGACCAAGTTCTGAAGAGAAAGGTAGAAATGATGATCTGAGCGGAGTGACTGGAGCCTGATTTTATAATGAAGTTTTAAGATCTTACAGTAATAGCAAGAACCCAATATTGGTCTGGGGTTCTTTTGTAGTTCTTTTCTTTCTCTATGTTGGGGTCCCCATGACCCTAACAAATAACATCCCCCTTAAGGGGTGGCTGACTCCCTCTCCCTGGGCTAAGACACAGATATGGCACACTGATGAGTCCAAATTTGGATGAAATGCGTGTATGTGTCTACTGTTCTCAGTCTTTGCTGATTGCACTGTAAGGCCTTCTGACACCTTGCAATTCTGCTTAAAGTAGAGCCAGTCCAACTTCTCTCATGGGGATTTGCATGTTTCCCATGATACTTTGCCATATTAGGATATGTGCCATAGTGTTTCCTTTAAAACTTGGTTGTATGGCCAATATCCTCCAAGATAACCCATGCCTCAGGGCATTTGCTCTGGGGTTCTTTTGTAGTTCTTTTCCTTCTCTATTTTGGGGTCCCCATGACCCAAACAAATAACATCACCCTTAAGGGGCAGCTGGCTCCCTCTCCCTGAGCTAAGACACAGATATGGCATACTGATGAGTTCAAATGAGGATGAAATACGTGTCTGTGTCTGCTGTTCTTAGCCTTTGCTGACTGATTGCACTGTGAGGCTTTCTGGCACCATGCAATTCTGCTTAAATTAGAGCCAGTCCACATTCTGTCATGGAGATTTTCAAATGTTTCCCGTGATGATTTGCATTATTGGGGTATGTGCAGTTGTGCTTCCTTTGTCACTTCTATGTGCTTACAACTTGAAGAAATGTTTGTGATGTTGAACTTTGCCAATCTGTAAAACAGCTTCTGAAATGTGAAAATGTAAACATTGCCCAGTGCTAACTAAATTTTATTTAGGGATCTTCCTCTTGTCGATATTAAACAAATTCAAAAGCAATGTATTTTGTAAGTGCATAGTTGTAAATATTTAAACAATACAAATGCATCTTTTCATTGCACCATACAGTAGTTTGAAATGCAATTTTGTTTTACTCTGGCTGCAATGAGTTCTGTTTATTTGAAGAATATTTTTGAAATATATTTCACCTATTTTATCACATTATTTGGTGCTGTATCTCTCCCTTGTCATGCCTGAAAATAGACAGCTGCATGCATGGCTAGTGCACTTACCTGGTGAACAAAAACAAATAAGTTTTGCATAAGTCTTTGCAGGTGAACATGTAAGTGGCAAAGTGTCAAGGGAGGGACAACTCAGAAGCACATTCATGTTTACAATCAGCTGGTAAAGCTTAATTCCTCAGTTATTTGAACTGAGATTCATTCAGAATGAAATATACGCAATGAATAATTATCCTACCCTTCTACTTGCAAAAGACCCTATTTAAATAAAGGCACAGTTTTCCCCTTTACTGTCAGCCATTGTTGCATTTGATGTGCATGCACACCAAACACTTTGGGACAGTAATGGGAAATGAGAGGTGTGTCACTGCCACACCAATTACAGCCACATTTGCAATAGGTGTGGCAGTGTACACCAATGACCAGCCACTCTGGCCATGGCAGCAGTTCAGCTCTGCTGACGTGGCCACCATGTACATCAAACAATGAAACACTCCAATGGGAGTGCTTCATTTATAGCCCAAATTCCTGTCATGCACATTAAAGTGCACACTAATGCGCATGTCAGGAGGTATGGCCCCTGTATTCTGTCTCCATCTCCATCCTTGGTCCTCTGAACCCCCCTCCCAAGCTTCAACTGTAGTCATGGTGCTGACTTATCAGCTCCCCCACCTCAACATTAGCCTCCATGCGGCTTTTTGTTACAGCCAACATCAGGGTGCCCAATCCCCACATTAGCACGTCTCCCCCCATATTAATATGGCACATGGGGAGCCCACCCCAGTGTGCCAAAATAATTAGTTCTACTTTGTTTTTTTGTTACTGACACCGGGATGCCTACTCCCTGTGTTGGATGTGCCTTTCCTAACCCATTTCCTGTAGCTGACACCAGGGTGCCCAATTCCTGTGTCAGCATCCCCCCCCCCCACAGATTATTGTGGCACACTGGGAGCCCATCCCAGTGTGTCTAAATGTTTTTTTTAATCTGTAAAATAAAGAAAACCATCCCCTGATGATTTGTTTTTACCTGTTAAAAATGAAAATGGTTCCTCGTCATCTCCCCAGTGCCCCTTTCCCCATCCCCACCCACCATCTGTGCATCCCATCTCCCCACACCCTCCCTCACCCCATACTTACTTCCAGAGGTCAGAAGCAGCGATCTTCTCTGGACCTGGAACACGTCTGCACTCTTCAAAGTCAACCAGCAAACAGAAATCAAAGGTAAGGGCCGTATAATGGCAGTCAGTGGGAGTTTAACTTAGGTTGATATCTCAGCCATTTTTGGGAATTTTGGCCCCAAAATTTCAACATGGAGTTCTTGGGACCCCACTTCATGAACACTGTCACTATAATTTTATTACTCCGTCCTGAAAGGTGATTTCATGGGTGCTGCATGGAATCACCTTTTGGGACTGAGTAATGAAATGACAGTGCCACTGTGATGGGGTCCCTAAAAGTCCATGTTGCAAATTTGGTGAAAAAATTCCAAAAAATTATTATGTTATGAGAATGCAGTGTGCAATTTCTATGCACACTTGTAAGTTGACCAATTTTTAATATTTTCACTTCAGATTTTCCAACATTGCCATTTTTTCATAAAACAGTATAGCTGTCATTTTTCATATCCTGCCTGAAATATGTTTTCGTACCTGTGTCGCAGAATGGCACAGTCACTATGCGAAATTAACTTTTGGGATGGATTAACAAAAACACAGTGTCACTGTTCATTAGGTGGGGTCCCAAAAACATTATGTTGAAAATTTGGTACAAAAATACCCCCAAAAGTCTGAGTTACAAGCAGGCATTGAAATTTTACTATGCACGTGTGTAACTTTGGCAAATTTTTATGTTTTCACTCCAAATATTCAACACTGCCAGTTTTTCACACCACCTCATGAACAGTATAGCTGTCATTTTTCACATCCTGCCCAAAATGTATTTTTGCACCTGTGGAGCCGAATGGCGCAGTTGCAGCACAAAATCACTTTTCAGGATTGAGTAACAAAACGATAGTGCCACTGTTCATGAGATGGGATCCCAAAGCACAGGTTGAAAATGTGGAGTGAAAATACCAACAAACACCTGGGGAGTTAGGGTTTCCAACTGTAATGCCCCCCACCCCCACCCTGTGAGACTGACAGGCATTGAGGGTGTGACTTGGGGTTATCAGCTAGACTGTTCATGCCACTCCACCCCCACCCTCACCCTGCAGCCAGTGACAGGCACTAAGGTGTGCCTTGTGCTTTTTGGCCCTAACGTTCACCCCATTCTCATATACTGTACCCATCTCAGCTTATTTCCTTATGGAATGGGGTGAGTATAGGGCCCAAAGACCCCAAGGCACACAGCAATGCCTGTTGGTGTCTGCAGGCTGTGAGGTGGAATGGCATGAGTGTTATGGCCGATAACCCAAAAGCACCCCAACGCCTGTCAGTCTCTGCAGGATGGGGGTGGGGGTTGGCATTAGGGTTGGAAACCCTAATGCCTCAGTAAGGTAGTAAATTAGGGAGGGATGCTAGACGTCACCTACCTTGATTTCAGAAAAGCCTTTAACACTGACCAACATAGAAGGCTGATTAACAAGATGGGTAGTCTGGCCACAGGGCACAAGCTGATACACTGGATTAGAAACTGGTTAATGGACAGGAGGCAAGAGATGGTGGTAATAGGAACCAATCTGGAGAGAGAGGGATGACTACCAAGGTACCTCAGGGATCAGTCCTGGGACCAGTCCTATTCAATGCCTTCATTATAGACATTGCAAAAGGTCTAGCAGGAAAGGTCTGTCTGCCTATCTGCAGATGATATCAACATCTCTAACAGAGTGAATACTCCAGAAAGGGTGGAGAAAATAAGCAGGGACATGGAGATGCTTGAAAAATGGTCTGAGGAATGGCAACTGAGGTTCAATGCAAGCAGCGCAAATAATGCCTGGGGAGAGTTACAGGATGGGAAGGGGAGGTGCTGACGATCATGAAGGAAGAAAAGCACCTAGGAGTTATCAGTTCTGATGATCTTAAGGTGTCAAAACAGAGCACAAATGTTGCAAGAAGGGCCAGTGGCATGCTGGGCTGCATAGGGAATGGTACTACTAGCAAAAGGTGTGAGGTGGTGATGCCATTGCATAATATAGTAGTGAGACCTATCCTACGGTGCTGTGTGCAGCTCTGGAGGGCTCAACTGCACACGGACATTGACAGGGTGGAGGCACTCCACAGAAAGTCAACCAAGATGGTACATGGCTTGCAATACAGAACACATCAGAAAAGATTACTAGACCTCAATATGTACTCATTGGAGGAAAAGAGGGAGTGGAGGAACATGACGCATACATTTAAGTACTTCAAGGCCATAAATGAGGTGCAGGGGTGGACATCTCTCAGTGCATCAAATGTTCGGCATTGACAAATGCTTGTTTCAGTTGCTGTGACAATTTAGATAGGCTTTTTCAAAACAGGTGTTAACTGCTTAAGCCCCACATGCTTAGCCAGTGAATTTTGAAACCAAACCAGGCAGTGAATCAGATGAGAGCAGCATCACACACAGTAGAATCCCCTATAACCCCCTCCCCACCTCAGACTGTACTGTTTTGGCTAAACCTAAGTCTTCATGCATTATTATCAAAACAGTTGTCAGTATACTGAGAGTTGTTCTTTGAATATGTGAATATTTTGACACAATTTGGGAAAAAACTGCTGAAATTGCAGAAATATTGTGGTAAATGGTGAAAATTGCTGATTCTTCAATAAAAGTGAAGGTGCAGTTTTCCAGTGGCTCCAGTGATGACTGATCATTGGAGTCAAGGCCTTCAGGGGAGAAGATGCAGCATTAAAAACATATATAAAAAGTCAGAAGGCAAGAAAGTAAGTTTCTCATGCATGGGACTCTAAAGACAAGCACCACAACCAGCCCCAACTGCATGATTAGCCTAGAGCAGCATACCATCTGCAGCTACTGCTGTTACTCTGCCTGTCCATCCCTAGCCATGCCATTACACAGTGATCCTCCTAATTGTTTGGACATGAACATTTGCAGTAACTGAATTAATTATCTATGTTACAGTTTCTTTTTCTTCTCTGCATTCGTTAATGTACTGTGTAATAAATTGCAATTCTTAAAATGGAAGTTAAAAAATGTACAGTATTTCATAATATATTCTATAGGCCCTGAGATGCTGTAAGAGAATGTCAGCAGTCAGTGTTGGCAGTGGCAGACATCCTCTACAGTAGTTATCTAGCACTGAGAAACTGAAGTGAGGGAGACTGAAAAAGAGTGGTGGCAGCGGGAAGTGAACAGCAGATGGCATCAAAGTAACAGTGGCATCAAGAATAGGCGTTGCAAAAATATGTCAGCAGTAAAGGTCTGGCAGTGTCCACAGCAGCAGAGATCAGAGTATTATCAGACAGGACTACTGTACATCATCAGAAAGTAGTCAAAGAGCAGCAATTTGACCACAGCAGCAGCATGGCAAAAGCAGCAGCAGCAGCAGAGACTCTTGAGTGATTACAGATGCAGAAAGACTATCAGCAGCAGGTGTTTTGCATGGAGAGCTACAGTAAGGAATAGGGCTGTGCATGTGGCTGAGTTTTCATGTGTGTATTACTATTTGTGCCACTAGTATGTGTATGTCTGCCTCTATGTGTTTGCATGTTAATATTTATGAGAATATTTTGTTTGACATTTCAGACCTGTTTCTGTTGATAATTATGACAGAAAACCAAAGGTGCGAGAGGTAGCAATAAAACATGCATGGCTATCAATAAAATACGCATTCATGTCTTGCGCAGTAGTCATCATACTGTGTGTGGGTGACACCAGCCTCTGCCAAAGTATGATAGTACGTTATATGGTCTAACACAAATACAAATATTTAAAGGTAGTATTTGTATTTGCAAAGTGCAATATTTGTGTGTATTTTTTCTGAATAGTATTTGTTTTGTAGTAAGTGTTCCATTTTGTGAATTACTCAAGACAAGTATACGATGTTGTGAAAATCTCTTTGTGCAACACAGGACTATACCACCTTCCCATTTAGTACACAGTATCACTTCATGGAGCTGGGTTAAGTGGTTCTACAACTGATGTGGAATCATAGTCTCAAAGTGACTTTGTCTCCTAAGTGTTAGTTTTCTTAAACTTAAAGGGACACTGTCAACCCTCATAGGCCTCAAAGTTTCCCTAGTTTAAAAAACATATTTTATGATTGTTCACATTCTATAGAGACTGTAGATGCAGCTGGTAGTTTGATTCATATCCCTTTTTTCTTTCAAAAAGTGAAAAACTGAGTGCCCACCATACTGGTGTTACCACACCAAAACATGTTTGTTTACATTCCTTAACCAACTCCCACTGCATCTTTCCTGGACTTAGAAACACCGTTCAACACTATCTACCACACATTATGTAGTGGGAATAGAGGAGACTATGGCCTCATGAGTGGCTGCACTGTTTGGTGGTATTTCTAATATTCAAGAAGTATGCAGTAAGAGAAGTTCAATGATTTGAAACAAGACTGGGTATAGCTATACATTACCACACATTTTAGTTCCAATAAGCAAGGAGGCAGATAGAACAACCAGCACCATCAATGAATTTTAGAGAAGGCAAGCAATCATAATTTGTGGGTTTTTACCAAAAAATAATATGATGCAAAAAAGGTTGACAGTGTCCCTTAAAGTTACATGGAGCATGGCCTCAGAGTGTTGTGTAAGCCCTACTGCAGGGTGTACCACAGACACGTACAGTAGCAATCCACATGCATTAGCTGGCAGATGGTGTCTAATAATGTTCTAATGAATGCTGCAGATGTGATAAATATTATAAGCTCTGTGTTGCCAGTGGGGTAAAAGTATTGCATAGCCAGTAATGTAAGTCAGTAATATAGTGTGTAGCTGTTGTAATGCTATGTAGCATTGGATTTTCTGCCATCCTGTCTCAGGAGCAGGACATAGTTTTGGTGTACCCTTGCAGGAGGTAAATGTGTCAAAACCTTTATAGTAGTTGCTGTTTTCAAATGTTTTTCCATGGTTACAGTTGCCAGTCTTTATGGCACAATAGCGATGCATGACCCAAAGATTGATGCAAGCATCATTATAGTGCTCTCCTGATGTTGCAAGTTGTGGCAGAGGTACATAATAATTAGACCACCTTTTAACTGATTTAACATAAAAGTGTAGCCATCAGGGATTCACCATGATTGTGCTGCAAGTCCCTTATGCAAGGCTAGAAATACAGCCCATGGTGTTCTGGAAATACTATGGGTACTGGCTGGCTTTCTTCTTCTGGCACATCAAATTTGAGGCTGTAGTGCAGTATACTGACTTTGTGGAATGTAGGAATCTCCACATTCTGAGGACTCAGGTTAGCACTGTGTTCAGGACAGACCAAAGCAGTGACACTAAAATCCTTTCAGAGTAAATGCCAGTGTGGGGCATGAATGCTATTTGCTAGCATGTTGCTGGAGATTTAGGCTAGATGTGATTCCTGCTATACCAGTACACAAAATTATCCTCATTGTATGCAAAAGTTGGTTTAATGAGATACATGTAAATCTTGACACTGACTGACTGTTCTGGATCTTCAGTGCCATCAAATGATCACTGACTGACTGCAAGATCTGAAAACAGCCCCACATTTCATCATCCTGGCATTCAGTTGCAGGCTGCCAACCTACTGCACGCTAAGGGATTTTCATGGCTGTGGCTACTGAATAGGACAACAATAGACATGGTATGGAGTTTTTCCATTAGCAACTTTTAGCACTCATTTTTATGTCTTTTCTCAGGTAACTGATTTACTTTTAGTTAGGTGTCAAGGACTGTGGAAAGGTTGTTGTCTTTACATACCAGCATTATTATCTAACCTGTCAGTCATGCTGGCTACTAGTGCTATTGTTATCCATTCTGCCTTTGACTAACTAAATTCTTCAGCTCTAACATTTAAGTACAGTAGGTGAATTTGTGTGATCCCCTTGCTGATATTGAATCATTCAGTACATATTTTTCTGGTGGCAATCTCAAAGGGTCTCAAGATCTCATGTCGCACAGATATATCCTTTGAGACCCACTACAGAGCATGTAGTGCTGCACCATCTGGTATCTCATGGTTTCATGCCCAAGAATCCACTCCAGCATATACAAAGTGAAGTTCCATGGAGTGGCAAGCTGGCAGCATGCTGAATGAGTCAATCATGGAGGAGACTGTGCAAATGTAGCAACTCAGATAACAAGCCAGTTGCCACTGGCAAGTGACTGAAGTGGCCCACAATTGTTTTCACAGTGCTGACCATAGTAAAGATTTGTTTCTGGTCTTTGAGAAACTTAGGGCCTGATCCAGAAATGTTTCAGATGGTTTATCTAATCCATGTAGCAGAAGTGCCAATGCACTTTCATGTTGAAATCATGTAAATTAATCTGACACCTGTCCACAGCGTATACTGTGAGCTATGCAGGAGTGAAGGGTGGCCATGCCCACACTGTGTGGTGGCTTGCATCCATATGTTGGCATTTCTAGAAATACACAAGATTCACATGATCTTCAGGTTGTGATGATCATCCACATGTGTGTGTCACGGGGCCTGAAGCTATAGCACCAGGGATGGGGGGCAGTAATACTGCTTTTACTCATTTACAAAAATGCACAGCACAATGTAGGCTATAAATAATACACTCTGTGTGAAATCAGCCCACATGCCACGCAAGTTGTGGAGGTCAGCATGGTGGATGTATAGTACTGCACCCCACTATCATGAACAGCAAATGATCACATGCAAAAGTCAGAGCATGCCACTGCTTACACATCAATGAATAGATTGACACAGTGCATTGATATAGTTAACATCTGCATTCATACATGCCACAAACAAAAATGCACATCATATGTTGTTCCCATGGATATTTGCCCCAGTATCTGATACAGATCACACTCTGGGCTGACCTGCATTCCCACTGGGTTAACAGGCAATAAATCTGAACCCTTGGGTGTGTGTTCCAGATATAATGACATGCCCTACTCTGGCATGTAAGTCAGGGTCCCCTGGGCCCCAGTTCAGGTGCTATTGCCTGCAATGCTCCCAGCTGCCCCTGGAGCCAGGGGTGAGTGCATCTATGGTCAGGCCAACAGGATACATTGTGCATCAGGACCTGACTAGTCCTCAGGGACCCAATCCAAGGTGGAGTCATGGCTGGAATCTATCATGCCAATGGTGGCCCCTCCAGGGCTCAAACTGGTTTCTCTGAGCATAACACAACTCTGTCAAGTGGCCTCACAGAGCCCTGCTATGACAAGTGTTAATGGACGTCTGTACACATACCACAGTGACCGTGACCCAAACAATTGTAATACTGTACAATGTATTTATCCAGAGAGATTTCACCACTATCCAGTGGACCCCATCCTGGTTTATGAACCATTGGACATGCAGTGTCAAGGTGGCTGGCAACTTTGTCCCACAGGCCATCACTTTAGACTTTGGGTTTGTCAACTTTGCCTTGTTCATTTCATCAGTTGTGTGGCAGATACATGCTGTGTAGCTGAGAGGAGAAATAAGTTAGACTTCTCTCAAATGTTTAGTCTGTTTTTTTATTTGTAACTTCTACGCTATATTAGCCACAACTGACATACATGCTGTGTGACAAACTCCAAGCACATAGACATACCCATGCTCTCTTTAATTGGCAGTGGCCACAGCTTACCAAATACACACCATGCCTTAAAGGACCACATCATACATAGCATCCTCACAAGGGGATGGAAGCAAACAATCTGTTACCCTATGACCTGCCTGTGGTCTGACGTTTCCATCTCCATAGACATGGCCAGCCTTCCCCCCCCCACACATGATGGTCCAGTTGCATGTTCAACCACTGAGGAAATAAGTTGCATATGACTATATGGCCTGCTGCCTTGACCCCAGGTTACAGTGGCCTTTAACACCCTGTTGTTAGGATGCACTATATGCACCATGACGCTACAGCTGTAGTGATCTGGAAGTGTGCCAGATATGTGGCATAACAGTACCTGTTCAGAACTATGGCTGCTGCTAGACCAGCTCCACCTGCCCACATCATCTTAATCTCGACCTATTTGGGGGAAATGGATGTTGGATGTATGAGTCCAACACCTTCTCTGATTAAAGGATGGTGTCTTACACTGTAAGTACAGTAGCACTTATTATACACTGCCAGATATGGACTATGCAAATCTATTAGTATATATGGAATGAGCATTGGACCCAGGTCGTGCCTGTACATAGTCCAATGGACCAGTGCACCTACCCGGTTATCAAAGTCATAAATAAATAAATGTAATAGTTTACAATAGCTAGGCCTTGACATCATCACTTCTGTGCTTACAGGGTGACAGCTGAGGTCTCAGTGTCAGATTCACAAAGGTGCCTTGGGGTGGGCAGGTTATAGCAAGATGACATCATCTTTACAATACCTGTTGAACAAGACTGCAATACCCCCTCCCCCATCAGAGCATCACCCAAGATGGAGTGGTGTATTGTGACCCCTACAACAGGATCTAGAAAATTGTAGTGTTCCAAGTAATTATATAATCAAAGACTGCTGTATTCTTGCTTATTGTATACAACGTGTAATACACACACAACTGGATGGACTGACATAAAGCTTATTATAGTTACACTATCACTTTGTGTCTTACAACTCAACAACAATGGGAAGTACAGATAGACCCTTACCATCAAGGATGTGACGCAGAAGTGACCTCTTGAATTGTTTCCCCACTGTATAGCTGTTGATGTCACCTTGCCCATTTCTGTGTGTCCTTCCACCACTGACCTTGTCATGATTAAGGTCAGTATTGGTCAGTATAAAGTCTTCTGGTTCCTGGCACTACACTGTTATATCTGCTCTCCCCAAAAACAATAAAGATCTGCATTATGCTCCCTCATATAGGCCTGTATCTCTCTCAAATTAAGACTATAAAATCTACATGGCCATCTTAGCCCACAGACTAGAGAATTTACTACCTACTTTAATTGATCCAGGCCAAGTGGGCATCACCAGTAACCACCAGGCACATGATAATATCAGATGGACTTTGTTGCTGTTAGACTATGACACGACCTATAAAACCCCACTAGCTCTATTAAGTCTAGATGCTAAGAAGGCATTCAATAGGGTGGCCTGTACCTTTCTATGGGCCACTTTGTCAGCCTTCAGCCTACCCGATTATTTTATTACCAACCTGCAAAATATTATACACCTCATCAAAGGCCTATATGAAACTCAATGGCTCCTTGTCCAATCCTTTCCTGCTAAAAAGAGGGACAAGACAAGGATTTCCCTTTCCTCCTCTTCTTTTTGCTTTATAGCTAGAACCCTTAGCTATACATATTCACCAAGACTCGTCAGTTTAAGGGTTAACTGTGGGGGGCAGGGAATATAAAATCTCCCTCTTCACTGATGACCTACTGCTTATGGTCACCTACATAGAAACATAGAAACATAGAATTTGATGGCAGATAAGGACCGCTTGGCCCACCCAGTCTGCTCATTTCCCTACCTAATGGATAAGCTGCAGATCCTAGTTAACCAGCAGCCTACTTCTTTCTACCCCCACCCCCTAGAATTGCCTTATGACTGTCCCATGCATGCTTGAATTCAACCACTGTTTTTGACTCCACAACCTCCTCCAGAAGACCGTTCCATGCATCCACAACCTCTGTGAAAAATATTTCCTTACATTATCTCTGAGCCGCCCCCCCTCTCTTCAAATTGTGCCCCCTTGCTCTTGCACACCTCTTTTTTGAAATATGCTACCCTCTTGGACCTTGTTGATTCCCTTGAGGTACTGTACTTGAAAGTCACCCGACAATTTGATCCCTGGAGTCTGGAACATTTTTCATACGTTTGGGAAGCTGTCAGGATATAAACTTAATACCTCTAAAATGGAGGTCATCCTATAGAATTATTCTCCATCACTGTCTCTCAAACAAACCTTCCCTTTCAAATGACACAAAGCAACCTTTCAATATCTAGGGATTAAAATCACTTGGACTCTGGAGCACCTTGGATTGTTAAATTCAAACCCTTAACACAACAAATTACAGAAGACCTATATCAACGGTCAGAGCTTTACCTAGGCTTTTTTCAATGTATCAAAGCCATCCACCAGACCATTCTTACTCACATCATATACTGCCTACAACCCTACCCTTAATGCCAGATAAACTGTACTTTAGAGCCTGGGATAAGCTTATTTCTCACTTCATTTGGAGCAGGAAAGCCCCCTGGATTCCTTTCCAATTCTAGAATTATGAGAAAAGGATGGTGTAAAGCTTTCTAACCTCACCAGATATGCTCTAGCCACTAATTTATGCATCATCTTGTCTGGAGTGCCCTCTGCTTTACATGATTATGATCCATATTTATTTGGGCACCCCCCATCCTACCTTCCTTTAACTCAATTTTTCCAATATACCACAACCACCTTACACCAATGTCTTGTGATATTTAAAATATTCCTTTCACCAACCCAGCAATTTTACTTCCGAGTCCTCATGCATTATACTGATTATGAGTCAAATCTTCTTGATGTGGCCCTATGCTGCTGGGTAAACTGGGACTTTGTTTCTTCTTTCAATTGCTAGATCCCCAGGGGAACCATTCCTTTCATCACTTTGCAATCAGCTTATTATCTTTGCAGAGCTGATCATTACTGCTGTTTACAGCCAAGATGCTACATTGGAGATGTAATGGAATTACACTCACCAAAGGATTTCCAGATCACTGCCACCATGAGGATTTTACCTACAGGAACCAAGAAAACTGTTTTTCAACCTCCTCCTTGCTCAAGGTCAGGAAGGTCAACACAATAACTGTGGGAAGAGTGCCTCTTCAGAGACGGACTGTAAACACTGTCCAGCAGAAATAGTAAAATTACCCTTTTAAATAAAAGAAGCAGTGACTGATTCTATAAAATACAATATTTACTAAAATACTACAAGTATTTACAACAGTATGTATCTGCAAGAAGACAAAAGGGTTGCACATTTACTAAGAAGCACAAAATAAAATCACATTAAACAGACAGGTATTGTACAGCAGAATTCTAAGCTATCCTCACCTAAAATCCTTCACCTGCCCTAGCTAAAGAAGCACTTTCCCTCACTGTGCTATATAACCCATCAGCTAGTCTTTGTAATGGCAGGGGCCCTTGTCTTTAAATGTTTTAGTCCAAGAGCAAGAGCCTGCTTATAGCACCACAACATATTTCTCCTCTTTGTACGGGGGGGGGGGTCTCATTCACTTTGAGTGATAGTTCCATGTTGTGCCAGCCCTCTTTGAAAGTGTGTGTATGTGTGTGTGTTCACTCACCTTTCAGCACCTCCTTGCTACCCATAATGACATTCACCTTGGTTCTTCGTTCAGCATGGGAACATTTACAGGAAGGACACCCCCACTGGATTTATTGTTGTATTGCCTCCTCCCTGGCTTTCCTGTTAACTTTCCCATGAGAACATCAGATCTCTGACAAAAGCTGTCACATACTACCTGATCATGTGATCTGGTAGCCATCTTGTACCTGAAGTAGATGCATATTTAGAAAAGAATAAATGAATCAAAAGAACACATGGTTCTGGTCCTCTTTACTATCACATCTCCCCCCCCCCCCCAAGAAATGAAGGTGTGTATCTTTTGGGCAACCCCTAAGAGACACTGCCATTGATGTAAGACCTGGGGAGTGCCTAAAGGAATATGCCATGCACTCAGCCCTGCCTCGACAGTCCCTCTGCATTGGCATTCTGCACCCCACTTTGGTGCTGAATGATCATATTATATGATTGTGGTGCCAAATGCCAGTGCAACAACTTTGTGTTTTGCCCACTAGTCCTATGGAGCCATGTCAAGGGGTTATGATCAATGACCACAGTGAACTCCCTCCCATACAGATATGGCTGCAGCTTCTGAAGGGCCCACACTATCCCCAGACATTCCCTCTCCACTGTGGCATATGACTCTTTCCTGGGCAGAAGCTTCTGGATCAGGTACACCATAGGGTGTTCCTTCCCTTGCAATGTAATCTGGCTCAGGATGGCACCCAGCCCATGGTCTGAGGCATCCACATGTACTATGAACCTTAAGTCATAACTGGGGCTAGCAAGCATGGGTGACCCACACAGTGCCTCCTTCAACCGTTGGAAGGCAGACTCACAGTCCTCTTTCCAGAGAACTTTTTCAGGTATTCTCTTTTCCATCTGGTCTGTCAGGGGCTTGGCCACATCACTGTAGTGACGGACAAACCTCCTGTAGTACCCAGCTGTTCCCAGAAATGCCCTTACCTGATTCTTTGTGGCAGGGGTGGGCCAGGTCTGGATGGCCTCAACCTTCACTGGCTCTGGATGGATCCTTCCACTGCCCATCCAGTACCCAAGGTAGGACACTTCAGCCATGCCTACTTGGCATTTTTCCACCTTAACTGTCAGCCTTGTGGCCTTCAGTCTGTGGAACACTTCCCTCACATGCCTGACGTGATACTCCCATGTCTGGCTGTTAATGGCGATATTGTCCATGTAAGTCATTGCATATTCACCTGCCCTAGCCAGAATGAGATCCACAAGCCTCTGGAAGGTTGCGGGCACATTCTTCATCCCAAATGGCATTATTCTGAATTTGAATAAGTCATATTGGGTAACGAAAGCAGACCTCTCCCTGGTTGCAGGGGTTAATGGCACCTGCCAGTAGCCCTTTGTCAGGTCTATCGTGGTCAAGAACAGGGCTCCATCCAGCTATTCCAAGGTCTTATCTGTTCTGGGCATTGAGTAGGCATCAGACTCAGTACAGCTGTTGAGTCTCTGGTAGTCAACACAGAATTGTGTGGTACCATCCTTCTTGGGAATCAGGACCACAGGCGAAGCCTAGATGCTACTGGACTCCTAGATCACTCCAAGGGCCAACATTTCCCTGAGTTCCTCCAGCATGGTCTTCTTAACCCCCTTGGGTAACCTGTAGGGGGACTGCCTCAGTAGAACCTGGACCCCAGTGTCCACATGGTGTTCAGCCATTGTAATGTACCCTGGATATCCTGTGAACATGTCTCCAAATTCTAGCAGCACCCCCCCCCATCTCCTCGGCCTGGGCCAATGTCAGCTGCCTGAGAGGGTGAGGCTATTCACTGAGGATCCCTCCTGGGCCTCCCCAAGGAGGTCCACTAGGGAATCAGCCTTGTTCCCCTCCTCTGGTGCACTGCACACGGCGAGGATAATTTCCTCCCTATCATACTAAGGCTTCATCATGTTCACATGATATACCCTCTGCCTGCACCTTCTCTCAAGCAGCCCTTCTATATAGTTAACATCACTCAGCTTCCTGATTATGGAGAATGGGCCCTCCCATGCTGCATGCAGTTTATTGTGTTTTACTGGGATGGGTACCATCACTCGCTGTCCGACATCATACTCCCGGGCTCTGGCCCCACGGTCGTACCAGGTTTTCTGTTGCTGCTGTGCAGTGGCTAAGTGCTCCTGGGCAAAACCCATGAGCTCCTTAAGCCTGGCACTGAAATTTAGGACGTACTCCACAACAGATTCCCCTGGGTGGCATGGTTACCTTTCCATTCATCCCTGACTAAATCTAGGGGTCCCTTCACCCTGTGACCAAACAAGAGTTTGAAGGGTAAGAACCCTGTGCACTCCTGTGGGACTTCCCTGTATGCAAATTTGCTGGTCAACAAATGTCCTGAATATAGTTTTAAGGGTCACATTGAACCGCTCAACCAGGCCATTTGTCTCGGGGTAATATGGCAAAGCACGGAGCTGTTTCACTCAGCACTTCTTCCATAAACAGGTCATTAATAATGACATAAAATTTGCACCCTTGGTCTGATAAAATCTCCTGGGGAAATCCCACTCAGCTAAAGATTCCCAGGAGCTCATTTGTCAACTTTTCTGACTCAATGGAGGACATGGCCACTGCCTCGGGGTAGCTGGTTGCGTAATCCACCACAACCAGTATGTATTGTTTGCCCGTGTGACTTAGAGTACTCAGGGGCCCCACTATGTCCATGGCTACCCTCTTAAAAGGTTCCTCGACAATAGGCAGGTGCATAAAAGCTGCCTTAGCCTTGTCCCTGACCTTCTCAACCTGCTGGCACCATGGACAAATCTGACCATAATTTGCCATGTCTGTGTACATGTTTAGCCAAATGAAATTGTTGGCAAGCTGCCTTTATGTGTGGTTAATACCCAGGTGGTCTGAAAAAGGAATATCATGGACCAGTACCAGAAGCTGATTTTGGTAGTCTAGGGGGACTATCAGCAGCTGGAATATCTCTCCCTCTATCCTCCTCTGTGGTGTACACTCCCTGAACAACAGCCCATTTTCCCAATAAACTAACTTTTTACTCCCTTGAGAGGCCTCAGCACTATCTGCTACCTCTCTCAGTTTTTGAAGTGTAGGATCAGCTCACTGTGCCCTGCCCAGTTCCTCCTGTCTGACCCTTCCTAGTTCCCCTTCAGGAGGAAAGCTGCCACTGGTGGCAGCCTCCTCTTCTTGCAGCTGGGGCACAGGGCTGCTACTCCTAGCTAGCCCTTCACCCACACTAGCCATTTCCTCAGCTGCTTAGGGATGGATCTGCACAGGCTGTCACCCCCTCCTCCCCCTTAGAAGCTTGCCCTTTTGTCTGGCTATGGGTAGTAACACACACTAGGTTTTCCCTGTGGTCAAATCATTCCATATGATCAAATCCACAGGGAGATGACGTACAACTCCCACCTCCTATACCACATGGCTGCACTCACAGCTCAGGAAGACCTGAGCCAGTGGCACTTGGACCACTAAACCTGTGACTCCCCAAATCTTGTAGAACTGCCCTGGCATAATCTACTCTGCCTGGATCAGATCCTGCCTTACCATGGAGATGGAGACACCAGTGTCCCTCAATCCCTGTGTTACTGTCCCATTGACTAGAATAGGGTGCATATGCTTGGTGGAGGTTTGTGGCACTACAGTGTGTGAGCAGTTTACCAATAGTAGTGTACTGTCTTGGTCACCCCTTCCCCCTGGCTTTTGCCCTTTACTCCTGTTTTTAGGGTAGTCATAGGACAGATGCCCCACTTTCTAGCAAATCCAGCATTTCATTGCCCCCGGCTCCTTGTTCCCATTAGAACCAGTGGGTTCTGTTTTGGGCTTGGATGCAGGCTGGTTTCCTTTAGGCTGCCCTCCCTGGGTTCCCTTAAAACCATGTGCTGCCCCACCCCCATAGTTTTTATGCTGCAAATGTAGTGTGCTGGCAACATAGATATCAGCACTTTCTGCTGCCTGCTTTGTGGAGTTGCATGCCTGGTCCAGTAGCTAAATAAGCAGGTCGTAAGGTACAATTTTAAGAAACTGTTCCCTCATAATGGGAGGGCTTTTAGCCCAAGGTTCAATGGGTGGAGCAACAATGTCACCCCTCCATCCACCTCAAAACGTCACTCATCCTGGACTCTCCAACGATTCGTTTTCGTTGCCCACCATCCACCCCTCCTCTTCCTCCAGCGGCATGTCTCTCTTACCCATGGGCTTTTTCCTAATCTACCTTTAGCCGACTCATTCATTTCCGGCACCTGTAGGGGGGGAACCCTCCCTAGGGTTCCTTGCATCGTACCCCTACAGGAGGTATATCCCACAGATAGAGAGGCAGAAAGCCACATAAAATTCAAGTTACGCAAGCATTATCATATCACATCCAGTTGCATAAGCACATTGAATTAAATCTTTAACCTGCTCTACAGTCCTTGCCCTATCCCCATCTACCAATGTCTAAATAAGCACACATTTGGACATGCCGTTCTAAATAGCTGTCTAATGGGCCTTTTCTTAACTATGTAAATGTCTATCTATAGGCCTCAGGAGTTAGTTCAAAACATTTTAACAACATTCTTCTAACTTTATCATAGTCCATGCAATCATTATCGTCCATTCGAGCAAATGCCTGCAAGGCACGACCAGTAGGTAATGGGGTCAGATGGATCATCCACAAAGTTTTATCTAATTTAAATTGCCCACATACCCTTTTCAAATGATTTTAAAAACAAATCCAGATCATCTCCCTGTTGGTATTGCAAAAAATTTTTAGAATCAATCGTGCCATCGTGGATTGAACCACCTTTGCCATTACTTATGGTTTGCTGCGATGTTTGCTGGAGCAGTTTTTCCACCGCGATCTAGTGCCGTCATTCTCTCTCTTGCTGTGCTCATTCCTTCTCTCTCTCTCGCTCTCTCTCCTCTCGCATAAGGATCTCATGCTAGTGAATCTTCTCCCTTTCCTCTTGCATAAGGATCTCGTGCTGGTCAATCTTTTCTGTTTCCTCTACCTCCAACCTTATTTTCTCCCTTTCAGCCTCTAGCCTTGCCCTCTGTAGTTCAACATCCTACAACATAAGCTCTGCTTTCAGGATCTCGAGCCAAGGATGATCGGGGCTGCTCAGCTTCCCCAGCTTGTGCCACAAGGTACCCCCCTTGCTCAGCTGCTGGGACCTCAGTCTCACTACCTGAGTCACTGTCCTCAGTGACCACCTGCTAACCAGGCAATGGGCCACGCTCATTTGAGTCCATCTGCCCCTCTTGCAGCCAGTCATGTGCCAATAGGTCTTCCTCAACTGAATTATTGGTCATGCAATCATGGACAATCCCCCTTGCTGCACATAACTCATGAAGCTGATGTACATGAAATTTTACATACAGTAGTCTGAGGAGATCATATTCTCTAGCTAAGCTGCACTAAACTGTCTAGAAATAAAAAAAAACAGTAGTAAACAATGCAACCTTCCGAAATCCTGTTTCGTGACTGTTAAAAGGTGCATTTCTGCTGGCACTCCCTCATCAGTGTGCTATCTCTCTATCTCTCTCTCGCTCTCAGCATTCCTGCCTCACTGGAAAGCACACTGACTGCTGCTCTACACTAGACTGGTACAAGTTGCCAAATGGATCAAACCACTCTGCCACCAATGTAACAGAAATACCACTCATCAGGGATTTCCAGCTCACTGCCACCACAAGGCTTTTAACAACAGGAATCAAGAATCCTGTTTTTTACCTCCTCCTTGCTTAAGGTCAGGAAGGTCAACACAATAACTGTGGGTAGAGTGCCCCTTTGGAGGCAGACTGCAAACAGTGTCCAGTAGAAAAAGTAAAATTACCCTGTTGAACAAAACATGCAGTCATTGATTCTATAAAAATATAATCTTTACTAAAACACTGCAAGTATTTACAACAAGATGTATTTACTAGAAGACAAAAGGGTTGCACCTTTACTAAGAAGCAGAAAAAAAAATCACATTAAATAGACAGGTATTGTACAGCAGAATTCTAAGCTATCCTCACCTAAAATCCTTCACCTGCCCTAGCTAAAGAAGCATGCTATCTCCCTATGTTATCTTACCCTTCAACTAGTCTTTGTAATGGCACGGGTCCTCGACTTTAGATGTTTCAGTCCAAAATAAAGAGCCTGCTTATAGCACCATAATATATTTCTCCTCTCTGTGGGAAGGGGTCTTACCTCACTTTGAGTGACAGTTCCATGTTGTTCCAGCCCTCTTTGAGAGAGAAAGAGTGTGTGTGTGTGTGTGTGTGTGTGTGTGTGTCCACCCACCCTTCAGCACCTCCTTGCTACCATAATGACATCCACCAGGGTCCTTTGTTCAGCATGGGAACATCTCCAGGAAGGACACCCCCACTGGGTTCATTGCTTTATTTCCTCCTACCTGGCTTTCCTGTTAACTTTCCCATGAGAAAATCAGACCTCTAACATAACCTGTCACATAGAAACATAGGGCCATATTCTCAAAAGGTTACATCTGGCATAATTTGACTTGTGCCACAAAAAATGGTGCAAGTAGCAAGTTACGCCAGCAGTTGCAACATACGGTATTCTGCAAAGCAGTGTGTGACATGTCGCAGGCTGCTTGCACCAAAGTGGACCTACGCCACCAGTTACACCATAAACCTCCTGCTACATGGCACTAGGAGGTTTACAGCATTAGTTGTGCCCTGTTCTGGAAGGCAGCCTCCAAGGCCCCCTAAAGTGCAATTCTAAAACACCCCCAGAGGACATCCATCAAAGTACAGTTACACCAGCAAATAGCTGGTGTAAGTGTGCTTTGCATCCACCCGGGGTTGTGCCAATGTGCTGCCAGCTCAATCCCCCAGTATATACAACCCCCCCAGCACCATCCCCAAACCAGCTGTAAAAGCCCCGCAGGGCTGTCTAGCCCCTAGCCCCCCATCCCCCAATACTGTGCACATAGAAACTCTGCAGGGCTAGCCAGTCCCCATGCCCGATCCCCCAAATACTTGCCCTATGTCTAGCAGGGCTAGCATCCCCCCAGCATGCCCGTTTCCCGCATGAATAGTAAATGCCCCACAGAGCTAGCACCTCCACTCCTCGATCCCCGGAATTGCGATATGTACAGTAATAAATAACATAGACCCTGATCTCCCTGGTCATCTAGTGGCCCCCCACCCAGTATTGCCAGGCCACTCCACACCCCCACCTAACCAGCTGGTGACTGGCACAGCCCACCTTTCCCCACTGCTACCAGCTGCCGACTGAGCTCTGTCTGAGCACGTACTGTATATACGCACTCAATGTATGAATGACTGCTCATTCATTGAGCATGTATATACAGTACACGCACAGATGGAGCTCAGTCGGCAGCTGGCCATGGTGGTGAGAGGTGAGCTGTGCCAGTCACTGGCTGGATAGGGGGGTGTGGAGTGGCCTGGCAATACTGGGTGGGGGGCCACTAGACTACCAGGGATTTGGTGCAGTTTAGACACTGCGGGGATCGGGTCCAGTGGGGTTGCAACTTGCAGGGGTTCTGGGTGCAGGCAAGCCCTGCAGGGCATAACATGCAGGAACAGGGGTTGGGGGCACAATCCAGCCCTGTGGGGCATAAGCTGCAGGATTGGGGGTCAGAGGCTATTGTGTTGGTACAGTGGGTCGGGACATTGCCAAGCACTGTGGTGCCTGGGGATTGTAGCAAGGAGAGGCACTTTCGCACTACACATCCAGGGCTGCAGCTTGCAAGATACCCTGCAAGTACGCTGTTTGTTGGTTGTACCTGTGGGAATGTCACAAATCGCAGGACTTAGTCGTGGGAACCCTGCCCATTGCAGAATTGGGCGTAGGGTCCTTACTGCAACTGAGTTTGGTGCAAGTTGCCTTTGGCAGTGACTTGCGCCATTCTTCTAGAATCTGCCCCATAGACTTTGACGGCAGATAAGGACCGCTAGGCCAACCCAGTCTTCCCATTTCCCTACCTTTTGAATAAGCTGAAGATCCTAGTTTACCAACAGCCTACTTTCTCCTACCCCCCACTAGAATTGCCTTATGTCTGTCCCATGCATTCTTTAATTCCCCCACTGTTTTTGACCGCACTACCTCCTCTGGAAGGCCGTTCCATGCATCCACAACCCTCTCTGTGAAAAAATACTTCCTCACATTGCCCTTGAGCCATCCCCCCCATCTTCAAATTGTGCCCCTTGTTCTTGCACATCTCTTTTTCTGAAAGATGCTACCCTCTTGGACTTTGCTGATTCTCTTAAGGTACTTGAATGTTTCTATCATGTCCTCACTCTCCCACCTTTCCTCGAGGGTGTACATATTAAGCTTCTTTAGTTTATCATCATATGGCTTCTGGCACAGACCCTGCACCATTTTAGCTGCCCTCCTCTGGACTGCCTCTATCCTGTCTATGTCCTTGCAGAGATGGGGTCTCAAGAACTGCACGCAGTACTCCAGATGGAGCCTCACTAACAGTCTGTACAGAGGGATAACAACTTCCTGTTTTCTACTGGTGATGCCTTTCCCTATCAATCCCAGTATTCCCCAGCCCTCCTTAATGCCTTTTCATATTGTTTGCCTACATTTAGGTCATCTGATATAACTACCCCCAGGCGCCGTTCCATTTTTGTTGTTGTTAGTACCTCCCTCCCCCATTGGGTGCTGCTCCCCTGGGTTTTTGTTTCCGAGGTGCATTACTTTTCACTTCTTTACATTGAATCTAAGTTGCCATACTTTTGACCATTCCTCCAATGTTACCAAGTACCATCTCATCCTTTCCACCCCACCTTGTGTATCAACTCTGTTGCAGATCTTTGTGTTATCTGCAAAGAGGCATATGCTTCCTTCCAGCCACTCCACAATGTCACCATTAAAGACATTAAAGAGGACCAGTCCCAGTACTGAACCCTGCAGTACCCCTCTAGTAACCCCCCTTTCCTCAGAGTGGACACTGTTTACTACTACCCTCTGCATCCTGTTGTCCAGCCAATTTTTTACCCAGGCTACTACTTGATCATGTGATCTGGTAGCCATCTTGTACCTGAAGCAGATGTATATTTAGAAAAGAATAAATAAATCAAAAGAATACATGGTTCTGGTCCCCTTTCCCATCATAGGAGACACACCTGTAGAATATTGCAGTCTCACAACTAAACTCCCTGTACTCACACAGCTTTTATTTATTTATTTATTTCAAGGTTCCACGTCAAACAAACAAAGACAACATGATACAGACATATTAAGTTCACTGAACATTTTGTTCCACATAAACATCTATTTAGGTGACTCCTGCCGGGAAGTTACATCTTATTCAAGAATACTCTAAACAGGCTGGAGTAGGATGTAGCAGAGTTCTGCTGAAGATGATTGTGGGGGAGAGACAAAGAATTACAGGGTGCAGCCCAGCAGGCATTGTCAGAAATGCAAATGGGGTGGGGAGGCATGAGATGGGTGACGAATAGTGCATTGGACAGGTGGGCTACAGACTAGCAGAAAGAAGTGGTTTGAGTGTATCAGGGGGAGTGATTCTTGGATAGTGTGTAGAACCATAGGGTGGACAAAGGGTGGAGGAGGGGGTAGAGATAGCAGAGAGGCTGGAGACATGGAGATAGTGGAGGGGTGGAGGACAAGAGTGGAGGGAGAGAAAGAAGGGGAGAGGAGAGAGAGAGAGAGAGAGAGAGAGAGAGAGAGAGTGCATGTAGGGGAGAGGAGAGAGAGAGAATATAGTTATATGGAAAAGATGGGTAATGTAACAGAGTGATAAGGGGAGGTGGGAGAGGAGAGGGCACCAGGAGCAGGTTATAGAAACATAGAAACATAGAAGTTGACAGCAGATAAGGACCGCAAGACTTATCCAGTCTACCCATTTCTTTTTCTACCTTATGAATGTGCCATAGGCCTTTACTCTGTCAATGGCCTATCTATTCATACTCATCTGTATTGCTCCCTTATACCTATCCCATGCCTGTTTGAAGCCCTGCACTGTATTCATATCCACCACTTCCTGAGGTAGGCCATTCTATGCATCCACCACCCTTTCTGTAAAAAAAAAAAACGTCCTCACATTACCCCTTAATCGGCCTCTCTCTAATCTCATGCTGTGTCCTCTTGTCCTGCTATTTTTCTTATATTAAAACATGTTAGACTCTTTTGCTTTGTTAATGCCTTTACGGTGTTTGAATGCTTCAATCATATCACCTCTCTCCCTCCTTTGCTGTAGGGGTTATAGACTCCCTGTGGGGAATGGGAGCCGAGGGGTAGGTGGGTTTAGTATCCATATTGATACTCCTCTCTGTAAGGATCATATCATTGGCCATGCTTATAAAGTGCTTCAAGAAACTCCCGTGGATTCAATCTCATCCATCATACAATGTTGGACCTTGGAATTACAGACCACACATAGCATTGACACTTGGAACAAATTCACTACCCATGCATTCAGATTCACTTCATCAACCTATTTGAGAGAGTTTTCAGGGAACTGTCACTCTCAATTTTTCTGATCTCTAGACATTGTTACTAAATTCACTGATGCACTCCTGGCGGCATGCTGGAGAGGATGCAGCCAGCCCACAGCAAACGCAAGCCATATTTTGTGGGCCTGACCGTCTACCCAACCCTTTTTTGGCAGAATGTCACATGAGAACTTGCCATGATCTAAGATTGTCCAGGGCAGTTACCCCTTCCTTTATCCTTTTACCCATACTACCACAAGACTCTAGACTTAACCACAAGTCTCCACTTCATTCTCATATTGGCCATGGTGGCAAAAAAAGAAATCCCACAGATATGACGTAAGTCCAAAATCCCAACTCTGGATGTCTGGTGAGCCATCATGATTGATATTTATATTACGAAATGTATGACTTACAGATCATTGGACAAACTATCTTATAATACTTTGAAATATGTTGGAGGAAATGGGTACTTCATCAAATGGTGCACTACTCTCACTTTGTGCAATAAGGGGTAAGCCTGGCACTTTCTCCAGCTTTTTCTCTCTTTCTTGCTTCCTACTGTATATTCCCCTCTGGTTTTCTTCTATACTTTTTCCATTACTTTGAAACTTCCCCTTTTTCTTTCTTAAATGGAAATTAGAATATCTTTGTATTACCTGTATCGTCTCTATATTGGCCTATCTACACCTTCAGGGCTGGATATTCAAACTGCGCCATTCTGAGGCGCAAGCCCTTGCGCTGCGCAAAATAGTTGTGCAGGGGTGTGGCACAGGCGATATTCAAAGGAGTTGCGCTATTGAGCAACCCCTTTGAATATCACCCCCCAGCCACAGCCACTGTGCATGGTGCAGTGAATCTTGCGCCACCGCAAGTTGTCAGAGTGGAGCATTCAACTTGCGGTGGCCGAGTACCATTGCGCCATGTGCAAAATCATGATATTCAAAAGGTAACATGCAAATGGGGCCATAATTCATGCAAGGCACAGGGGGGGCCATTTGCATCTGATTATGGCCCCATTTGCATGTCATTAGCATGTCGGTGCACCGATCCCAGAGGACTTGCGCCTGGCAGCCCTGCCATGCAGCAGCCGTCGGGGACCGACGCACCCTGTAGCCCGATCACGGGCAGCAATGTGGCTCCCCCACCTCCTCCCGTACATCTCCCTGGTGGTCCAGTGGACCGAAATGCCCAATCCCGGGCAGAATGTAAAATGACCCCCCCCGAACATGTTCCTAGTGCCCGATCGTGGGCAGTAAGTAAAGTGCCCCCACCCTGAACATCTCCCTGGTGGTCCAGTGGACCGTAATGCCCGATCGCGGGCAGAATGTAAATTGACACCCACCTGCCCAAACATCTCCTGGTGGCTGGGTGTCCCCACCCCACCCACCCACGAAGTTCCCACCACCCCGCTCTTCCCTCGCAGCCGGCGGGTGGCAGCATCCCACCGCCTGCCGCTTGACTGCTCATCGACTGATGCTCAGTGCTGCACGCCCATAGGGAGAGCAAGAGCCACGGGCGCAGCAGCTCAGACATGACAGTCCAGATTTGTGATCTGGACTGTCATGTACGGTATGGGCTGCACGCCCATTGGCTCTGCCCCATCACTGGGCGTGGAGCCCTACTGGGCAGTCAGTCGGTGGGCGGGGCGGCAGGCAGGGGATGCTGCCGCTGGCGGTGGAGGCCTGGAGTGGTGGGGCTTCGTGGGGGTGGGGTGGGGGACACTAGCCACCAGGGAGATGTTTGGCAGGGGGTGTCAATTTCATTCTGCCCGCTGATCGGGCATTACGGTCCACTGGACCACCAGGAGAGTTGGGGGCACTTTACTTACTGCCCACGATCGGCACTCAGGAACATGTTCGGGGGTTCATTTTACATTCTGCCCGCGATCAGGCATTATGGTCCACTGACCACCAGGATGTGAACGGGGGGCACACTGATGCCCACGACCGGGCTGGGTGGGGAGTACACTAAGCCCGCCGATCAGGCTGGGGAGGCACAGGACTGAGTTGGGGGCCAGCTGACAGATGGCAGCTGCTGTGTTGCCTCTGCAATACAGCAGCTGACCTGTGAGTGGCCTCTACTTAAGCCTTTTTTGGCTCAAGGTCCTGCAGGCTCAGGTTGGGGTTGCGCCAGAACTCTGCACAGCCCGCTGAATATCGGGCTGTGCAGTTTATGCATGGTTCCTCCCCCTTCCTGTTGAGCATGCATTCATTTGCATTGTGCTGTTGCTCAGCCTGTTTTCAGTGGCACAACTGCCTCCTGCTGAATATCGCAGAATGGCGCAATGTAGGACTTGAGCATGCGCAACCCTGTTGAGCATGGCGCAACCCTTTTGAATATCTGGCCCTCAGATTCTAACACCTCAAGATAACTTTTAGTTTTCTCCCTAGTCACTGGAATGCTTTTAAAGTCAAACCACTTTGTTAATTTATGTGTGAAATTTGAATATCATTGCTATATTTTGGAAATTCTGAATTGGAACCAAAGATCAAGCGCTTTGTGAACTTCCGAGGACTTTGAGATATTCATTTTTATTACATTTGTGATATTACATACGTTACTGGATTTTGTTACTACTAACATACTAAAATGCCAGCAGAATAGGCCTAATGGTCTTTCATGTCTGCTTGTTTGGTCAGACCCCACCCTGGGAGCTGACCTTGCTGCCCCCTCTCCACCACCTTGTTTCTCCCTTCCCAGTCTCGGATATTCTCGCTGCCATGGTCTTTGCTTCCAGAAGCCTTCCTCTGTACCTGTCCCACCACCTCTTGAACCCCTCCACCATCTCTGCCTCCACCAGCCTCCTGGGCAGCGTATTCCATGGCTCCACCACCCTCTCAGTGAAGTAGCACCTCCTTATTTTTCCCCTGAATCTCCCCCCTCCAGCTTCCACCCATGCCCTCTAGTTGTTCTCCTTCCTTCAGAGCACCCTGACTGCTTCTCCCCTATTTACCCCCTTTATGTACCTGAAGACCTCTATCATGTCCCCCAAATTCCCTTCTCTCTTCCAATGTGTACATATTTAGCTCTTCAAGCCTCTCCCCATAGGTCCTATCCCCGAAGCCCCAAATCATTTTGGTTGCCCTCCTCTGGACCCTCTCCAGGAGTTCAATGTCCCTCTTTAAATGTGGCCTCCAAAACTGCATGAAGTACTCAAGGTGCGGCCTCACCAAGCAGTTATACAGTGGGTGTATCACTTCCCTCCTACTGGAGGTAATCCCTCTAGTGATGCATCCAAGCATCCTGTTGGCCTTTGCCACTGCCTACAAGTCTCTGAGTTGTTCATCTTGACATCCACTACCACCCCCAGGTCCCTCTCAGCCATCAAGACTTGCAGCATTCCCCCCCTTGGGTGTACACTTGGCCTGGGTATCTGGCTCCCAGGTACAGTACCTTGCATTTTCCTGCATTGAACATCAGCTTCCACTTTCTAGACCACCTTTCCAGAGCCTCCAGGTCACCCTGTATGGCCACCCTCCCCTCCTCCCCATCCACCACCACCCCAAGTTTTGAGTCATCCACAAAGAGACTCATCTCACTCCTGATACCCTTTCTCATGTCAGAGACTTAGGTGTTGAACAGGAGGGGCCCAAGAACCGATCCCTAAGGGACTCTACTAATGACCCTCCTGGGGATGAGCCAATTGCCTATCCATCTGATTATCTGGTTCCCCACTCTCATTTCTCCCAGCTTATCCAACAGGCCCCCTTGAGGAACAGAGTCAAACGCCTTGCTGAAGTCAAGAAAGAGGATGTCAACTGGTCTACCCAGGTCCTAGGCACTCTTGACCCAGTTATAGAACTCCACAAGGTTTGTCTGACATGATTTCCCTGGGAAGAATCCATGCTGTCTATTGTCCAGGCACCCCAACTTTTCCAGGTCCCCCCAGTCTCTCCTTGACAATTCCTTTTGGGATCTCATTGAAAATGAGCTTCGCTCAATCTAGAATATCCTTTATTCATTTTTAATATGAATAAAAACATTTTACTACTACTACTACTACAATGCCCTCCATCACCTTGCCCACCACCGATGTCAGGCTGACGGACCTGTAGTTCCCTGCCACCTCCCTTGATCCCCCTTGTGGATGGGCATTATATGCACCACCTTCCAGTCCTGGGGCACCCAACCTGTCCTCAGAGAGATGCTGAAGAGCTCCGCCAAGGGTTTCACCAGGACATCTGCCAGTTCCTTCAGCACAGAAACTATTTTTAAATAATTTACTGGTGCATAGGAGTTTGTGATATTTAAACTATTTTTAAATAAGTTACTGTGGTTAAGGAGTTGTCATAGCAAAACCTGCAGTGTGAATTGAAACACAGACAGCCTTAGGTGCAGGACATTGTTTTTAGACCAAAAAGTGTTGTATTGGAACAGGAAGGGCTGCATCATAACCATTGTCAACAAATTGCCCTGGGTGGAGATATCCAGACTAGAGCAGATTACTGTAAGTTACTGGAGGCTGCAATTTTTAGAGACACAAAGCACATTTTCTTGACCTGGAAGGACACTACTTCTTTATTCAGCTGTGAACTGTGTGAGAAATTATATATTGCACTTGATATCTGCAACAAATGTGCACGTTTGCTTAATTCTGTGGGAGGTGAAACTAACTACCTTTGGTAATTGCTTTTTATTCACATATTTATTTAGTGTTTAACCAAGAAGGGGCTTTCAAACTCTGTTTATCTTGTTAGTAACTTCAGAAGGATTTAAATACTGCATTTGGGTAGATCCTTGGAGGTAGCTAGATTGTCTACTAGGATTTTCTGACAGTTAAACTATTTTTAAATAAATAACAAGTGCCTGAGGAGTTGAAAAAGGAGCTTGCAAACTCTGCTTATCTTAGATGTAACTTCACAAGTGTTTGAATACTGCATTTTGGTTGTCCCTTGGGGGTAGCTGGATTGACTACTAGGATTTTGGGACAGAAACTATTTTTAAATAATTTACTGGTGCGAAGGAGTTTGTGATATTTAAACTATTTTTAAATAAGTTACTGTGGTTAAGGAGTTGTCATAGAAAAACCTGCAGTGTGAAACAGGAAAAGACAGTCCTTCAAGCAACAGAGGGAGGTGGATCTAGGTTTACGTTTGTTTGTTACAATTCTTAACATTTTCAGTGCAGGAAGAGTTTAAAGCACAGCTGACTTATTTTGGGGCTGACAGCTTTCAGAGCACAAACCACCAGGCCTGTTTTGGGGCTGGGAGCTTTGCCTGTGTCTGACTTGGATGTGTGGATTTTCTCTGTTTGATTAGCAGGGTATTTTCTCTGTCAAATTGTTGTGTAGGGCATCTTGCTGACAGGAGGCACTCATCACAGCAGTGGGTCAGAGCTTTAGCTGATTGTTTTGTGAGGGCACAGTTTAAGCCCAACCCTTCCCACCCCTCACTCCACCCACCCCTGGAAATAGTTCCTTTATACCTGGGGTTCTGACATCATTTCCTCAAGAGTGCAAGGTGCATATCACTGTCATATCCTCTCTAGCACTGCACTGACAATATAAGCATACACCTTGTATAAATATATATATATTTCTATATTACAAACCAATCACACACACACACACACACAAAAATGTGGGGAGTAGTGCAATGTAATGGCTGTGGGGCAGCAGTCTTCTGGGAGTCTTTCTGGAAGCTGAGATGCTGCCCTATTTGCAGACAACTCTCTGCCCTGAGGGAGGAAGTTGCCCGTCTTCAGGACACACTGGACAGTAGTAAGGGACGTTCCCCCAGGCCACACTGGATGGTAGGAAGGGAACCTCCCCCATCCAGGGAGCACCAGAGCCACCATCACTACCTCAGAGGTTGCGAAGAAAGCACAGCAGTTGGACCACAGTGGGCTCAGGGAGGGTGAGGATGGTGGAACAGAGGCACACCCAGTCAGTTGTTCCACTCCACAATCCATACACCATTCTGAGGGAGCATAGCTCCACTATGGATGCACCCAGAGGAGACTAAGGAGGCTGAGGGATAACTGTCACAAGGGAGGCCCACAGGAAGGAGGAGAGAGGGCACAAGGAAAGGAAGCAGCTCCTGGTGGGGACTCACTATTAGGGGATAGAACTTGGGGAGAAGGAAAACTGAAGTAAGGTGCCTGCCTGGTGCCATGGCTTGAGAGACAGGAAGCATCCTCAGGATCACGAGAACAGCTGCACGGAGTCTGAGCTGGATGTCATTGTCCACCTAGGGACAAATGACTTGGCTAATCATGAGATTAGAGCAGTGCAGAAGGACTTTGTAGAATTAGGGAGGGGCCTAAGACAGGTACTTACAATATCCTTCTCTGAGTTGCTGCCTGTCAATGGCATGAGTGAGGTGAGAGTACTTTGTACCATGCAGTTTAATGAATGGTTGAAAAAATGGTGTAGGCGCAGGGTTTGGCTTCATTGGGGACTGGGGTTCCACCTGGAGGGACACCAGCCTATACTGGCAGGATGCTCTGCATCTGTCCAGGAAGGGAACAAGTCTTTTGAGCAATCGGTTTAAATGCTTCATTGGCAAGCTTTTAAACTAGTCAAGGGGGGAGGCACTGATAAGCAACAGGAAAATCCCAGCCTCTCCCTACAAAACAGGGTACTAAATGAGAAAAAGACTGAGGTAGAAAGATCAGTGGGGGATGCTGCAAAAGAAGGTAAAGCCATCAAAAAATGGAGAGCAATGAGTACCAATGCCCATAGTCTGAGTAACAAGCTTCTTGAATTAGTGGCCTTGATGGAGGAGGAACATCTGGATATCGTGGCAGTCACAGAAACATGGTACACACAAAACCATGACTGGGACATAAACATACCAGGATACACTATCTACAGGAGGGACAGGGAGGGTAAAAGAGGAGGAGGGAGTAGCTCTTTACATAAGGGAAGGAATCAAAGCAACAGAACAAAAGGGAAAACAGGGAGGAGAAGAAGCACTGTGGGTAAATTTGGAGACTGGCAATGGCACCACAATCCCATAGGGTTAGATACAAACCCTTCTCAGGGAGGAAATGGACAAGGAAATGATAGAAAGAATACTTAGAATGGCAGAAAAAGGGGAGATATTGCTGATGGGTGATCTGAATATGCCAGATGTTAACTGGAGTGCAGTTGCAGCAGACACTTCGAAGAGTGGGGTTATTCTAGATGCCCTACAGGTGGCATGCCTTAGACAACTAGTATTGGAGCCCACTCGAGAGGGAGCAATCTAAGACCTGCTTCTCTCAAATGGAGATGAAGAGAGGATCACAGATGTAGAAGTGGGTAGCTATCTGGGAACTGGCAACCATCGAACAGTATGGTTCACAATAAACACAGCAATAGAGTCAAGCCATACAAAGGCAAAAGTACTGGACTTTAGGAGGGCTGACTTTGCCAAAATGGGTGAGTGCCTAAGGAATGCACTAGCAAATGGGCAGGAAGGAGGGGCAGAAGAACAATGGGGAATAATAAAAACTGCCATCACAGAGGTAACAAGCCTTTGTGTGAAGCAAATAAACAAAATGAAATGACGTAAGAAACCACTATGTTTCTCAAAGGAAGTGGCAGCGAAGGTTCAAGAGAAAAAGCATCCAGGAAGTACAAGGAATCACAGAAGGAGCAGGACAGAGAACTGTATCAGTTAAAGCAAAAGGAAGCTGGGAAAGCAGTCAAGACAGCAAAGGCCCAAACCGAGGAAAAGATAGCCAACTCAGTTAAGAAGGGGATAAAACCTTTATATAGGTACATCAGGAGTGAAGGAAGACCAAGGGAGGTTAGTGAGGCTAATAAAGAGGAGGGAGGGTGGGCAGAGGGTGACTGTGAAAGGCAGAGATACTAAACAAATATTTTTGCTCAGTATTTACAAAGGAAGTGGGAGGTACCTAAAACAAACAGTAGAAACACTCTGGATACAGAAGTTGATACCAGCCCATTTACAGAAGGGTTCGAAAGAACTCTTAAAACCGAAAGGTGAACAAAGCAATGGGGCCTGATGGATTCATCCCAGAATTCTAAAAGAACTAAGGGTAGAACTAGTGACACCACTGACTACCCTCCTTAACAAATCATGGGAGGATGGGGTGGTACCCGAGGACTGGAGAAGGGCAGATGTGATTCCCCTTCACAAAAGTGGGAGCAAGGCATAAGCAGAAAACTACAGACCTGTTAGTTTAACCTCAGTGGTAGGGAAAATGATGGAATCACTTCTGAAGGAAAGAATTGTTGAGTATCTAGAGGCCAGAGGGGCTCAGGAACAAAGCAGCATGGATTCACAGCGGGAAGGTCATGCCAGACAAATCTGATAGATTTCTTTGACTGGGTGACCAAAGTAGTAGATCAGGGATGGGCTGTGGACATGGCCTACCTAGACTTTAGCAAGGCATTTGACACAGTCCCACACAAAGATTAATATACAAATTAGCTAGCCTGGAGTGGGTCCCAAGATGACAGCCTGGGTAAAGAATTGGCTGGAGAATAGGACAAAGAGAGTAATAGTAAATGGAGTCCACTCTGAAGAAAGGGGGGTTACTAGTGGGGTACCGCAGGGTTCAGTATTAGGACTGGTCCTCTTCAATGTCTTTATAAGCTACATTGCAGAGGAACTGGAAGGAAAAGTATGTCTCTTTGCAGATGACACAAAGATCTGCAACAGAGTTGATGCACAAGGTGGGGTGGAAAGGATGAGAAGGGACTTGGCAAGGTTAGAGGAATGGTCAAATGTATGGCAGCTTAGATTCAATGCTAAGAAGTGCAAGGTAATGCACCTGGGAAACAAAAACCCAGGGGAAGAGTACACAATTGAGGGGTGAGATACTAACAACAACAAAATTGGAAAGGGACCTGGGGGTAGTCATATCAGATGACCTAAAGGTGGGCAAGCAATGTGAGAGGGCAGCAAGAAGGGCTGGGGGGATACTGGGATGCATTGGGAGAGGCATCACCAGTAGAAAACAGGAAGTTATTATCCCTCTGTACAGACAGTTGGTGAGACCCCATCTGGAGTACTGCGTGCAGTTCTGGAGACCCAATCTCCGCAAAGACATAGACAGGATGGAGGCTGTCCAGAGGAGGGCAACTAAAATGGTGCAGGGTCTGCACCGGAAGACATATGAAGAGAGACTTAAGGAGCTGAATATGTATAGCCTCGAGGAAAGGAGGGAGAGGGGGGACATGATAGAAACTTTCAAGTACCTCAAGGGGTCAACAAAGACCAAGAGGCTAGCATCTTTCAAAAAAAGAGGTGTGCAAGAACAAGGGGCACAATTTGAAGATAGAAGGGGGCGGCTCAGAGGTAATTTAAGGAAGTATTTTTTCACAGAGAGGGTTGTGGATGCATGGAACGACCTTCCGGAGGAGGTTGTGGAGTCAAAAACAGTGGTGGAATTCAAACATGCATGGGACAGTCATAAGGCAATTCTAGGGGGTGGGGGTATGAAGAAGTAGGCTGCTGGTTAACTAGGATCTGCAGCTTATCCATTAGGTAGGGAAATGGGCAGACTGGGTGGGCCAAGCGGTTCTTATCTGCCGTCAAAATCTATGTTTCTATGTTTCACTCTGGGATGCCAAGTTACAACAGTTAATGTTTTGTAGTATGTATACTTTTTGTGTTTTGTTTTTCTCTCTATAAAAAATATAATAAAAATACAGTTCAAAAAAATAAAGTCAGCTGGTTCTTTTCATGACCATCAGACAGTATGCAGTTCTGTGATTCACTAATGGCTGTCCATGTGTGGGGTTCCTGTAGTGTCCTTGTCTGGTTGTGTTAAGAGGAGTGTGTACTGGATTTCAATTCATCTCAGTTTGAGTTTCATCTCTGAACTTGGCAATGTTCAGGCCAAGTAAGCCAAAGCTCATTTCCAGTGGTGTCCCAAAGTTACACAGAAACATAGACAATGATGGCAGAACAAGACTAATGGTCTATCCAGTCTTCCCAAGGTTCCTATCTAACCCTAGGACCTAATGTCCATTCAGGGTCCTAGCCCTCCCATCAGGGACACTGGTTTACCGGGATTGAGAAAGGGCATATTCCATTCTGCACATTGTAAAAAATGGTATTGTCACCAGTGTCTGCTAAGCCAAAATCCGTTTTTACCGGTGTTTGGTTTTGTGTACTTTATTTAACATTTTTTAACTCTGCTATCATGCATTTTATCAATTTTGATTTCCACTATTACACATACTTCCATCCTTATACCAATTTAAAGTTATTTTGGGTACAAGATGGGATAGCAGTAGCAACACTACAGCCCCCATCCCTAAGGTGTAATGGAAGCAGCACTACGGCCCCATCCCTCTGATACAATGGCAGCACCAACAGTGCTATGACTCCCATCCCTCTGGTGTGATGGCAGCAGCAAAAGCACTACAACCTCCCTCCCTCAGGTGTGACAGAAGCAGCAGCACTGTGGCCCCCATCCCTTAGGTGTGATGGCAGCGATACTACGTTCACCATTCCTCAGGTGTGATGGCAGCATCAGCACTATGGTTCCCATCCCTCAGGTGGGACAGCAGCAGTACTACATTCCCCATCCACCAGTGGTGATGGCAGAAGCACTACAGCCCCCACCCCTTTGGTGTGATGGCAGTATAGCAACAATGCAGTCCACATCCCTCTGGGGTGATAGCAGTAGTGACAGCACTATGATCCCCTTTCTTCAGCACCCACACCCCCACATGCGCAAGTTACAAATGACTTCGTCTCTTTGCTTGTTAGAACTCAGAAGTAAATTAATCTGAACCATCACCTCTAAGGTGGACTACCTTTGTTTTTTACTATCTATAATTTTTAACTGCCTGAACTGGATTTCTGCCTGTGACACTGCTGACCAGGGTTAGGGAACAGACTTGGGTGTTGAGGGCCAGCTGGTGGGTGAAGGCTTGAGTGTCCAGTGACCACTCACATTCTCCTGGGCAGGAGGGTGGGTTCATGGCTCAGCATTTGCTGGCCCCTGGTGGAGGCCAGAGACACGACAACATGTCAGCCCTCACTGCAGGAGGGAGCATGATGGACGTCGGCTTGTGCTTTGACATCGTGTGGCCTGTCATGCTCCCAAGAAAATGGGAAAACACCACTGACCCAATGGAAGGATAGCTGTTGGTCCCTCCATAAGCTAGAATCCCCAGACATGTGTCCATTCTGACCCTTGCCATGCCCAGGATACACTGGAAGCTCTTTAGGGCAATTCTCCTCCCCTGGTAGCCTCCCACAGGGGTAGGGGCCCACTCAATGAAGGGTTACTTTGGATTACCTGGTAGCACAGCAGTAAGGGACAGTGGCTGGTGGTCGGCACTCAGCAGTGATGGTAGGGGCCTTGGTAGGCCTGAAGGAGTGAATGGCCAGAGGGTGAAAAAAATGCTTGAATTTGCTTTTTTGAAATAAAGTGTCTTCACCTAAAAAATCCACAAGTGATTAGTGGAGGACGTTCAAATGGATTTATGCATCTACCAGACATGGGGATGCTTTTTTTTTCCCCCTTGGTGTCCATGAAAAGGGTGTCTCCCAGTTTTTATGTCTTTGGTCAGATGTGAATTGAGCACTGCTCTGCCCACCAGCATCATATAGCCCCTGGGGTCTTACCTTCTGTACGTCATTGACTGTGCTTTCAAAATCCACTGGCCAAACAGAAGTACAATTAAATACTTAACATTTGCTTTTTGTTGCAGCAGTCTATCAGAAAACCTTTTGTTGTCACAGAGACTGAAACAGTAGGTGGGAGAAAAGCTGCAAATGATCCAGTTCACCTAAATGGTGTGCTAACTGTGAAGTATTTTCATAAGTAGTACGGCAGTTTCTTCTTTGTGAACTTACTTTCATTCAGACTAGTTTTCATTCAAACAACTGAGGATTGTGGATGGCCCTACTGGTTATAAACTTGAATAAGCTAGTTGGTAACAGTGATCCTGCGTTTAGCAATCTACAACCTAGATGCTTATATGCAAAGAATGCAATAAAAATCTGACTAAAATGTAAAAACAAGCTTATAAAACACATAAAATGTATCTGAACATTTATTTTTACCTATACAAAATCATTTCAGCCCAAGTAAAACTCAGGTAAATTACATGGTACGCTGACTACTATTCTCTGATGTAGTAAACATATAGTGGTATTTTTTTTTTATATTCTTTGTAAAGCAGGTAAGGCCCACTAGGCAGGACTGTCTGTTTTCAGGAGTGACCTAGAAGCACTGGCGAGGTTAAGTGACTTGGTTGGAGTCACACAGTATGCAAGTGGAGGATGTGGGAATCAAATCCAAGTCTCCTGGATGTACCCAGTTCATTCACTACTTGTTACTCTAACCACTAGGCATGGGTGGTTAAACTGAATGGCTGATTACAACAAAGCAGTGCGGGTGATTTACTTACTGACTCTATATGCAGCAAAGCAGAAAGAATGCAAAGCACAGCAGCATTCATTTTAAGATGCAGAAATCTGGGTCAGCCTGCTGGCCCTGCGGTAGCACTATTGCTTGCAATGCCAGTGAACTAGGGTCAGAAGTGAACTTGGGTTGCTGGAGGTCTGGCCAGGAGAGTAGGATTGAGCACCTGGGGGACTGCTCTCCTCCTTCAGGGAGGGTGGGCTGCAGGTCCTGCTGCTTTACCACTACCTGTGTGACCACGGGTGGTGATGCAATGGTGCTGCAGAGTGATCAGGAGGGGAGGACCCTAGCCAGGATCTGGAGCAGTGGCATGTCTCTATGTGACCTACCTCCTTGGATCTCCTCTAGTGCCAGTGCCCTCAGGGACAAAGACCAGAAAACGAGGAACAATCTCCCCACATTGGCCACTGGCAGAAGGGAACCAGGTGCCCCAGACTTCATAACCAGGCTCCATGAGGGACCCACTGAGCTGCCCGACACACACTAAGGGAGTGTGGATGGGTCCTGGGGTCCCCTCCCTTTTCACCTGGTGGGGGTACAACCCAGGCAGGATAGGGGGAAGGACCACAGGAGCTCCTGAGCATTACCTGGGGGTGAATCTAAGGGATACCTAGACTGAAAAGTTGAGATTGATGCTGTGAGAAGGGGATGTAGAAAAAGAAAATAAAAAAAAATTTAAAAAATGCTGAAATCTTAGAGATTCTGTGCAGTGACATGCAATTTCCGTGAGGCACCGGTGCAAGAATTCAAAATCCTCAAACCAAGCAGGATTCCATGATTGTTACCGGTGTTACCGGTAAAAATGGAAAACCAGGGTCCCTGACTCCCATCCACCCCACATTCCCTTCCTAGTCTCTGTTCTCTAGAGTAGACACTACACTCTTCACTCTGTTCCAGGCATGTTTAAAACCATTATGATTTTAGCGCCTATCACCTTGACTGGTAGACTGTTCCACGCTTTCACCACCCTTAAGTAATAATTTTCTTCTCTTATCAATACCTCTCCCAATACACACCAGTATCATATTTACCTTGCTAATGGCTTGTTGCACTTGTTTAATTGTCTTGGGGTTTCTCTGATGGTAGCTCCAAGGTCCCATTCCTCAGCCATAGTGCTTAGTCTTACCCCACCCATCCAGTACTCTGTCCTGGGGTTCATGTCCCCTACATGCATCACCTTGCACTTTCTGGCATTGAATTTAAACCACTGAACCTTAGGCCACCTCATTAGCCTTTGCATGTCACTCTGCATTTCCCCAATTCCCTCATCGCCATCCACCTTCCTACAGATCTTAGTGTCATCTACAAAGAAGCACAGCCTGCAATGGATTCTTTCGCCAATGTCACTGATAAACATATTGAAGAGGACTGCACACAGGACAGATCACTGTGGAACCTGCTTGTGACCTCCCTCTCTTCTGTTTTGACCCTGTTAACCACAACCCTCTGCTACCTCCCCTTTTGCCAGTTACCTACCCATATTACTATACTCCTAGCTGCCCCCAAATCCTTCATCTTCTTCAGCAAGTGTCTGTGAGGCACTGAGTTGAAAGCCTTGCTGGAGTCAAAGTAGAGTAATTCCCCTGCATGGCCCCTATCCAATGCTGTTTTCTCCCAGTCAAAGAAAATTATCAGGTTATTCTGATGACCCCCCTGCCATGAACCCATCCTGCTTACTATCCTGGAGACCATTGCTCTCCAAGTAGTCCTCAAGGACCTATTTGAACAGTGACTCCATCAGCTTCCCTATCATAGAGTTAAGACTGATAGGTCTGTAGTTCCCTATTTGTTACCCCCCCCCGCCCCATGAAGCAGAACTACATTCATCACCCTCCAGTTCTTTGAAACTACCTCCTCCTGTAAAGAGTTATTGGTTAGTCCTACCAGTGGTTCAGCCAGTTTCACTGCCAGTTCCCTGAGCACCCTCAGATGCCTCCCATCTGGTCCAGGGGCCTTATCTATTTAAGAGCTGCTAGTCATTTCCATACCTTTTTGGCTTGTAAATACTAATTGCCTTATCTTCTGGACCCCCTTTTTGGCTGCTTTGATATCACTTTCTGGCAAAAATCCTCCATCCTCCCTAGTGAAGACAAAGCAAAAGTAATCATTAAGGACTGCTGCCTTTTGCATGTCCTCTTCTATCACCCTACCCCCTAAGATAGCCTAATAATTCCACCTGTTTTCTTCCTTGTTCCTTAATATACCAGAAAAAATGTTTTTCTCCATCCTTGACCACTCTAAAGTACACAGCTCTGTGTCTGCTATTGCCTCCCTAACCACCCCTTTTGTCTCCTTATTTCTCAGTAAATATGCTCCCTATTCTTCCTACCCCTGCATTTCTTTGTACCTGAAGAAGGCTTTTGTCTTGGCCCTCACTGCTTCCCTGATCCTAGCTGAGAATCAGAATGGTCTCTTGAACTTGTTCCTTTTGGTTATGAGTTCTCATGCACAACTTAGATGCCTCATGAATGGCCCCCATTATTGCACCCCATCTCTCTTCCACATCTCCTATGTAGTCTACTCTGACTAACTTGACCTGGGCCAACTCCTTTAACCTGTTGAGCTCTACCTTTCTGAAATCATGGATCTCAGCTCTCAGTTTGGGTTTTCTGGTCCCAAGGGCCAATTCAAACCAAATAGAGTTATGGTCACTGTTCCTTAGTGACTCCCCTACTCTCTCACACTTTCTGCCATCTTGGAAATGGTGAGCACCACATTGAGAATGGCCTCCTGTCTGGTGGGTTCCTTATCTAGCTGTACCATAGACAGTCCTGGAATGTATTCAGTAGGGATGGGCAGATATCTGACCCGATAAAACAATCCGGTTGGATATTCATGATTTTTGGAAGTTCTGATCCGGGCGGATAGTAGGCCTTTAAGAGGTCAGATCCCTTTATTTACTTTAATTACATGAGCACCTGTTAATTATGCACCTGATCACTTTTAAATTCCCTTATAAGTGGTGCTTTACTGTGAAGACAATTGTGCTGGGGATGGGACAAGAGACCAAGACAGCAAAGAGTTCAGCGCAGTGCAGAGGTGAGCGTGAGCTTTCATCTAGAATGGCAAACCGTTTAAAATTGTTGAAAATGCTGGTTTCAAAAGATTGATTGCTGTGCTTGAGCAGAGATATTGCTTACCCTCGTGCAGTCATTTCTCCAAAGTTAAAACCCCTGAAATGTACAATAAACTGAGATGTACGATGCAGATCAAATTAACTAATGTTACCTCATTTGGCTTTGCTACTGACACCTGGACAGCAGAGTGTTCTATTATATCCTATCTCTCTATCACAGCCCACTGGAAGACTGTAAATTAGCACACTCATTTTGGGATTACTAAAATTCACAATCTGCCAGATTAATATATATTTTTTTCTTTTCAGCTTCTACAATTGATGGGATACCACAGCGCAACACGGAGCTGGATGCATATCTGTTAGAGAACATTGCACCCAAAAAAAGCACACCTGATGCATTGCAGTTTTGGAGATCGGATTCTTGCCGTTTGCCTACGCTGGCTAAGATTTCAAAATGCTATTTGGCTCCACCCCTAACCAGTGTTCCCAGCGAAAGGATATTCAGTGTTGCAGGAGATATTATAACAGACCGTAGGTCCCGTCTGTCACCAGACACTGCCAATATGCTTCTGTTCATTAAGGAAAACTTGAACAATTTTCGCTGAGCTCAATTTGATTTAAAAAATATATTTTTATAATTTCTCTACCAAAAATAGAAAAATAAACATTACAGTGAGTCATGTGTATGTAGTTCATTAATAATCCGAACCGATAAAATCCGATTCCAATCGGATATTATTTACATAAAACCTGGATCTAAAATATGGCTTAAAATTGGTATCTGCCCACCCCTGGTACCCAGCAAGGCTTGACTCCTGATGCTCCTGGCCCCTGGAACATCTCAATCGATGTCTAGAAGGTTCAGATCACCCACTGCCACCACTTCCCCCTCTTTTGCAATCCCTCTTTCTAGTTATTCCCTGAGCTGTCTGTCCCTCTCATCCTCTTGCCATGTTGGTCTATAGATCACCCTGAATGTAGTTTCTTGCCTGAGGTCAATATGAGTTGCATCCAAAGTGACTCTGTCTCGCCAGTACTACTCCCAATGAACCCATCTTTCACAACCTCAACGCCATCCTTGACATAAATGGATATGTCTCCTTCTCTACCTTTTCTTCTGTCCCTTCTGAATATTGAATACCCTAGGACTGTTAGGTCCCAGTCATTATTTTCTGTGGCCTATGTTTCTGTGATGGCCACAAGGTCTGTCTCTGTATCTACCATCATTGTCTGGAGCTTGCTGAATTTATAACCCAGGGTCCTGGTGTTAATGCATAGAGCAATTAGATTCATCACAGACCTTCCCTCCAGCACCCATCATTGCTCTCTCTATAATGCAGTCAGTTGGACATCATTGCAACAAAGAAGAAATAAACATGCTGCTATCTGGATCTACAAAGCTCTGACAAACAAACTCCCTTCCTACATCTCAGACTGTTTCAACCGGATCACATCAGGCCCTATACCCTAAGGATCAATAAACTTATCATGCTGAGGCGCCCATCACCTTCACCAGATATGGAAGAGCTGCAATCAGCCATTCTCTGGCACTTATCTGGAATTCCTTCAAAGACTTTGAAAATGGATACCCTGATTCCCTTAACCTCCTTCAAAAGCTGTACACCAGTCTATTCCCCAATTCTACAACTGCTTCCACAAGGCCTAGTCCTCCCATACCCCTCTCCTACCTCAACCCCTCCCTGCGCATCTCCCCTTTTAACAAAAGTCACCCTTTTCTTTTCTGTTCATCATCTAGCCCTTTCCACCCTAAAATTCTTCAGATATGCACAATCAACTCCCATTACCCAAGCCATTCCCGACTGAACTGTTTGTTTCTCTCCTGTAGGAGGTTTTAGGTACTTTGTCACCTTGCCTTGTATATATGTAAATATTTGTATATTTGTATATTTGTATATCTATCTGTATCACAAATGATTGTATCTGTGTTTATCCAGTCCCATGTTCTTGTGTATATTTTGTAACCTTGCTTTGTATGACCACTCAGGTCCATCTTGTAAATGAGCTACGCTCAATGATGTTCGCCTGAATAAATAAAGATTTGATTGATTGATTGATTGATTAATGCAGACCCCTTCCATCTAATCCCTGAACCCTTTTGCTATTTACCTGTCTTTCTTCTTTATCTTCCCTGAACCTTCTAACTTCTTTTTGTTCATGGTGTTTGCACACTCTGTATTCCCCCTCCCTATTGTCCTTTCTCCTAGCCCAGGTTGGACCTCAACTCTATTTTTATCTGCTGTGCTGCTACAAGTCCCCTGATAGGGGGAATACTATTTATTTTATTTATTTATTTATCATTCATTTGAGTTTTGGTAACTGGGTAAGTCCACTGAGTCAATTACCGTTCCTTTTTCAGGGTCGACCCATGGTTGAGAATCAACCACGAAGGTATAAGTGCAACAAGCAATGCAATTCTCATGTTGCAAGGATGGCATTAGGCAGAGTACTTGTCAAGACAAAATGCTGCAAGTACACAAGCAATTGACAATGGATTTGACAAGCTAAGCATGAGTTGAATGCCTGATGGGCTATATACAGGGCAGTTATAATACAAAACTTCATAATAAACATACTAATAATATACATGGGAGTGGCTAGGATCACAGAATTCTACATGCATTAGTCTCCTATTATGCTAGGTGCAGTAGTAGTGGAGTGGGAGAAGAGTAAGACAGGAGGAGGCAGCCATAGGTAAGGTGGGGGAGTTTCTAGATAGGCACCCTTCAGCAAAAGCAGGAGCAGGTAGCAGAGGAAGACAGAAAAGCAGACAGATGGAACTGAAATTGTGAGAGGGAGGATCAGGAGAGTCTGGAGGGAGGGAGGGAGTTCCAGTCAGTTACAGCGGCATATGAAAAGGAGCATCTGGATACAGCAAGACTTATTTTGGGGACAATGAGAAGGGGGAGAGAGGTAGAGCGAAGTGTGTGTGGTGCTGGTTTGAGGCATATAAGTTCCCTGAGGCAGGGAGGGGTGGATTTGTGGACAAGCCTGAACATAAGGCTCAAGGTGGAGTACCTCAGTTTTACCCCCATAGGAGGGCCACCCCAGTGAGGCGAGAACATCACAGTGGTGAGAACGAGTAGGTTCCTCCACAGCAAAACTACCAACCCTGTGGTATGGCTGAGAAAGTAGGGACATGGAGGAGGAGGAGTTAGTGAAGAGGAGGAGGGGTGCAGCATAGGATAGTAGGGAAAGGAGGGATGCAGAAGCAATTTTTTGACAAGAGGCAAGTGTGAGGTGAGGGCACACGTGATATAGGAGTCTGAGTTTCTGATTGAGATTTTTGATAGTGCTAGAGACATGGGAGTTGAACAATAGGGCAGGGTCCAAGGTAACCCCCAGGTATTTGAAGGAGTGAACTACCTTTAATGGGTCACCCTTGTTAGTAGAAATACTAAGGGTAGGTGGGTTAGGCTTTTTTGCTGGCCGATGGATGAAGACCATGCATTTTGTTTTCTTTGAGTTGAGAACAAGATGATTCCATTGGAACCAGGCTTCCAGGGAGGTGAAGTCAGAGGTAAGGTTCTGATTGATTTGGTCAATATCTGGAGAGGAGTGGTAGATGATGGCATCATCTGCATATAGGTGAACTGTGGCACCCCCCACAGAAGTTGGGGAGGTCATTGATAAAGAGTGAAAATAACATGGGGTCCAGAATTGAGCCTTGCGGGACACCGTGGGAAACTGGGAGCCATCCCACTTAACTTTATGGGATCGATCAGACAGATATCTCTTCATTCAGTGCAATGCATTGTAGTCCAGGCCAAGTAGATGTAGCTGGTGAAGCAGCAGCCCATGGTTCACGAGGTGAAATGCTTTTGTGAGATCCATGAATATGGCTTCAGTGGCATGACCCTTACCCATTGCGTGAAAGATGTCAGATGTTACTTTTATGAGTGCAGTAAGGGTACTGTGATTCTTTCTAAAGCCATGCTGGCAGGGTGACAGCAGCTTGTGGGAGTCAAGGTAGTCTTGGAGATGATTATAAATTATACGCTTTTGGATTTTTGCCAGGTGAGAAAGAAAAGATATAGGGCGAAAGTTTCCTATGATGGAGTTTAGTCCTCCTTTGTGAACCTGGACTACTACTGCCACCTTCCACTTATCTGGCACAGTGTTAGACAGGAAGGACCAGTTGAACAAGTTGTGGATGGGGTGAGCTAGAGAAAAGGCACCCAGCTTAAGAAATTTTGTTTCCAGTGAGTCATATCCGGGGCAGCCCTGCAGTTTTAGATTAGATAGAAGTTGCCGCACCTCTTTGAGTGTGGCTAGCTTCAAATGGAATTCAGGACAACCCCTGAGATTGGGCAGGAGAGTTGTAGGAAGACAGGGTGCATTGTGAAAGATAGAAGTGTATTTTCACAGGTCAGTGAAGAAATTGTTAAATCCAGTGGCTATGGAGAGTGGGCCGTCGAGGGTGGTGCCTTTGACAGAAATAGAGCTTGGGTTTTCTACAGTCTTTCCTCATACTAAAGCGTTAACTTGTCTCCAGAATTCCTTTGGGTTATTTAGATGCTCTGTTTGAAGAGATTTGAGATGGTGTCTCTTAGCTTTTTGTACAGAGTTTTTACACTTATTCTTGAGCTGTCTGTTGATAAGCCAGTCTGAGGGGGAGTCCACTTTGTTTGTACATTTGCCATGCTTTGTCCCGGAGGGCCATGAGACATCTGATATCCCTGGAGATCCACAGGGCTTTAACTCCCTTGGATCTGCATTTCTTCTGAGGGGCGTGCTGGTTAAATATTTTTGTGACAGTGGAGATTAGGAAGTCCAGGGCTAGGTTTATGTCAAGAAGTGTATTAATGGGGCCCAGTCTATAGCGTTAATGGATGCTAGGAACCTGTTGGCATGAAACTTAGTCAAATCCCGGACCAGGGAAATCTTGGGAGGAGGGTTGATATTGCTGTTTCTCCACACACAGGAAGTGGAAGAGTGATCGCTTATGCAGTCAGAGAGTGTGCCAGCAGATCTGATTTTAAGTGGGCAGTTAGTGACTATCCAGTCTAGCAGGGTATGATTGCCAGATTCTGGATTGACTCATGGATTAACTGAGTGAGGTTGCCATCGGCAAGTGAAGCACCAACATTACCAATACTGGGGTGCAGCCAGTCAGTGTTGAAGTCCCCACATAAGATGAGGTCATGCTTTGGGAGGCTGCCTGAAGATTCAATGAGTGGAGGCAGGCCAGCAGTGGCATGGTTGGAGGGCATATAGATACACCCTAGCTACGTTTCTCTTCTTCTTACTTTTCCCCATGGTTCCCCTAATCCCAGTCTCCCCTGCAGTCAGTCATCAACATCTGATGTAGACATCAAACATTTGCCCCAGCACCTCATCTTATGTAGACATCAATCTTTAGCCACAGTGCACTGGCCCCTTTCTCTTGTCAGGTGGAATGTGTCACCCTTGAAGAGCCTCCTGTCCCAGAAGTGCCTCCCCCCAGTATCCCACATTGTGGTAGCCCTTTCCTTAATATCATCCCTTAAGCCACCCATTAAACTCTTCTATCTCATCCCACTTATTCTATCCACTCACTCTGTTCCTCCGATGAGGGATTGCTAGAGGTTCCTAGGGTTTGACTGAAGACCTCTGGGGCCTGCTCTTTGGTTTTGCAGCCTCTACCCTGTGGAATTCTGTACCTCATTGGATCAGAGGGTGCCTGACCATTGAGTGCTTTAAATCAACACTGAAAATGTATCTATTGTCCTTGGCATTTCCTTATGCAAATATTGATTAGCCTACTGCCATCTGTTATACTGGGATCAGATTTTAAATATTTTAGATTTTTTGTTTGTATTGATTTTATTGTTTTATGATTGATTGTACAGCACTATGATCTGCTGGAATAGCACTTGAAAAATAAAGATTTGATTGATTGAGTGATTTGATCCTTTTTCCCCTTTCTGCCACATACAGGGAGAATCTAGTAAAAGTCCAAGGACACTGAGTGCGCTGCTGATCTGTCCCTGAGCCAATGAAATTTGCTCTTTAACATCTCCACCCATGGTTTCACCAGATCATTGGTACCCATGTGTGTAACAGCACCCCCAGCTCCCCACACTCCCACTCCACCAACCTTCCTATCCTGTCCAAATCCCAGATGACTAGTGCACCAGGAAGGCACCTGATCATTCCCCTCCCATCTAACCCCCCACCCTCCCCACATCCCCTAATCATTGAGTCGCTGACCAGTAAGACTCTCCTGGCAGACTTGCTCCTGTTCATCCACTTGGGTGCCATCACATTGTCCTGCCCTTTACCTCTGACTGACTCAGATTCCCTCTCCAGCAGAGTCAGGTACCTGAGACTCCTCTAGGAGTGCAAAGTGGTTCACCATCTGGATGGTGTTGGTCTGGAACACCTCCCTGTGACTAACTCTGCCTCTTTTCCCCCTCCCCACCACTCTCCACCCTCTGGATCAGTGGGCCTCTGGGGGAGTGGAGGTGTGGGGGCTGTGTTTTCTGCCGAACTGATGATGCAGCTGAGATATTTCTATCTTGCTGCCACCAGCTGAGCAAGGAGCTCTACCAAGGTCCTTCAAATGGGACAGTGTCCCCTTCTCCAGAGCATATCATTACAGAAGTGCACCCCACAGCTGACACAACTGTCTCCCTGCTGCACCCCATCCCTACATAGACCAGTGAATAAGGCTATACACCTAGCAGATTAGGATATGTAACTATCAATTTCCCAGTTTAAAGCAAAAAGCAACACCTTCAGCAGCTATAGCACAAAACAGATGACTTAAATAAGCAAGCAGTGCCTGCCCAGTTAGGGTGTAACACAAAGTTTAAATTATAGCACCAAAACAGATGACTCATTTAAAGTGAACTACAAAACAGAAGACTTAAGTAAACAATTGCTTATGATTGGTTTTCATGGTGGAAGGTGAGGGGGATGGAGCAGCACACTGCAGCAAGCACCACCGAGAGGGAGAGTACACAGAAGTCCATTCTTGTTGTAAAGGGTCTGGAAGGGATTCAGTTTCAGTTTATTTTTTGTACTGGAAAGGCATTAGAGCAATATTGCCCATTTTCACAAGTGTTCAGTTATACACAGACAAACAGGTGCATTATAGGTTATACTAGATGTGCAATAATGACAGGGTTAAGTTAATAAATTAAAGGGTGTACAAAGGGTGATCAAATAAATATATCTACAGTAACAAAAACAATGTAGGCAGTAGTGGCAGAGTGTGGGAAGGAGGAGTCTAAGATTATCAGGGATGGGAGCATTTACATATTTGGGAACTAGACTGGTGACTCTTTAGGTTGTATTTGAAAGAGGCAAGTGAGGGACATTGGACTAGGGAGGGGGTAGACTATGAAACAGTTTCACACCCTTGTAGAAGAGGGTGTGTTGACCTTGGGTGGTAAGACAGGAGGGAAGAGCGAAGGAGTGGGTAACTGACTGTCTGGTGGGCCCTTTGTTGGCTGACCTAGCAAAAAGGGAGACTCTGCTGCTTGGTAATAGTCCATGAGCAATTTTGTAGAAGGCCAGGATTTTACTATCTAGCCTGTCCTCTAACGGGGGCCAACTGGAGATTTTGTAAAGGTCACAGTGGTGGGTCAATCTAGGCAGGCTGGTGGCAAACCAGATAACACTGTGATAGGTGGTCCTTATACTTGAAAACTTTCTTTGAGAGAGAGGGGTAGTAGACCAAGGCCCCATAGTCCAAGATGGAGAGCATGAAGCTGTTGGCAAGCAGGGTCCTGGATTCAGGAATAAGATAAAGTTTAACTCTGTAGAGCATGCCTTGCCTTTGGTGTGCTTTTTTGATGAGCTGATTAATATGAGGTTCGAATGTGAGGTGACGGTTGAGATGGAGGCCAAGGTACTTGAACTCTGTAACTGTTTCAGTTACATTGCCATTGTTATCCATGAGGGTGAAATCAAAGGCAGTGGTTCTTCTAAACCCCGAGAAAACCACTGACTTGTTTTTTTTTTTTTAGGAGTTTAGGACTAGTCCTTTGGAGGAAAACTAGGAGTGGAGCCAGTGGAAATCATGTTGGAGTTTGACTAGGAGGATGGCTGGGTCTTTTTCTTTGCAGAACAGTGCAGCATCATCTGCATTTAGTATAATTTTAGTGTGCTTTCAAATCTCGGGGAGGTAGTTGACCATGACAGATAAGAGGAGGGGGTCCCAGAATGGAGCCAAGGGGGACTCCATATTTCATGGGGCAGGTGTCTTAGAGGACATCTTCGATCACTGTTTTGTGAGATCTGTGGCTAAGGTAGTTAGAAAACCAGTTTACAACATCCCCAGAGAAATTGACGCTGGAGAGGGTGTTGAGTAGTATCATGTGGTCAGTAAGGTCAAACGTTTTTGTGAGGGCCACAAACACCGAGCTGGTGTAGAGGCCTTCATCATTAGCCTTGTTAATGAAGTTGGTAAATTTGATGACTGTTGTCTCAGTGTTATGGCAGCCCTAAAGCCATGCTGTGAATCTGTTTGGAGGTTGTATTTTTTCAAGATATTCAAGGGTTTGGCTGAGTACTATTTTTTCGATAATTTTGGACAGTAGTGCTGGGAGAGGTTTAGGCCTGTACTAACTACATCATTTCTAGGGCTGGATTTATATAGAGGCTCTAAGGTGGCACATTTCCATTTAAGAGGATAGGAGCCTGTGCAGAGGGAGTAGTTGAAGATGTTGGGTAGAGGAAGGGTGATAGACTTACAGACCAGCTTAAGGACATGATAGTTGATGCTGTCAATGCCTAGGACTGGCCTGGGATCATTAGTTTTAATAAGTTTGATTACCTCAAGGAGTGATAGGTAGTGGAAGTGGAAGCTGGGGTATAGGTTAGGCTTGGGGGTGGGTGTGGGAAACCCGGGGTCAGGAAAGGTGTTGCGTTTGTATTTGTCTAAGTCACCGAAGTATGTGTTGAAGTGAATGGCAATGGCAAGGGGTTCTGTATTTGGTTGTCCCCCAATGGAGAGGCTGCCTCTTCCAGTGAGGTGATTGAGAAATCTCTAGGTAACATAGAAACATAGACTTTGATGGCAGATAAGGACCGCTTTGCCCACCTAGTCTGCCCATTTCCCTACCTACAGGATAAGCTGCAGATCCTAGTTAACCAACAGACTATTTCTTCCTACCCCCCAGAAGAATTTCCTCTTGTCTGTTCCATGCATTCTTGAACTCTCCCACCATTTTAGACTCCACAACCTCCTCAGGAAGGCGCTTCCATGCATCCACCACCCTCTCTGGGAAAAAATACTTCCTCACATTGCCCCTGAGCCACCCACCCATCTTCAAATTGTGTCCCCTTGTTGTAGAACATCTCTTTTTCTGAAAGATGCTACCCTCTTGGACTTTGTTGATTCCACTGAGGTACTTAAAAGTTTCTATCATTTCCTCTTCTCCCTCCTTTCCTGAAGGGTGTATATATATATATATATATATATATTAAGCTCCTTTAGTCTCTCCTCATATGGCTTCTCTTGCAGACCTTGCACCATTCTAGTTGCCCTCCTCTGGACTGCCTCCATCCTGTCTATGTCTTTGTGGAGATGGGGTCTCCAGAACTGGATGCAGTACCCAGATGGGGTCTCACCAACTGTTTGTACAGAGCGATAACAACTTCTTGTTTTCTGCTGGTGATGCCTCTCCCTATACTTTCCAGTATCCCCCAAGCCCTCCCTACTGCCTTCTCACATTGCCTTCCAACCTTAAGGTCATCTGATATGATTACCTCCATTTTTGTTGTTATTACTACCTCTCCCCCCCCCCATTGTGTAATCTTCCTCTGGGTTTTTGTTTCCCAGGTCCATTATTTTGCACTTCTTTGCATTGAATCCAAGCTGCCATATTTCTGACCATTCCTCCAACTTTGCCAAGTCCCTTCTCATCCTTTCCATGCCTCCTTGTGTATCAACCCTGTTACAGTTCTTTGTGTCATCTGCAAAGAGGTATGCTTTTCCTTCTAGTTCCTCTGCAATGGTACTTATAAAGACATTAAAAAGGACTGGACCCAGTACTGAACCCTGCAGTACCCCACTAGTAACCCCCCTTTCTTCAGAGTGGACTCCATTTACAATTACCTTCTGTGTCCTGTTGTCCAGCCAGTGTTTAACCCAGGCTACCACTTGGGACCCACTCCTAGGTTGGTTAATTTGATTATTAATCTTTTGTGTGGGACTGTGTCAAATGCCTTGCTAAAGTCTAGGTAGGCCATGTCCACAGCCCCTCCCTGGTCTACTACTTTGGTCACCCAGTCAAAGAAATCAATTAGATTCATCTGACATGACCTTCCTGCTGTGAACCCATGCTGCCTTGGGTCCTGTGCCCCACTGGCCTTTAGGTACTCAACAATTTTTTCTTACAGAAGTGATTCCATTCTAGGTAAGTTTTGGGTTGCCCCTGGAGTTAAGTTGTTTTTCTCTAAGGGAGTTTATTTTAGCAGTGCAAACTGCAGATTTACAACTCTTGCATAGTGTTTTATATTGTTGAAAGAGTTTTGGGAGTTTAAGCTTTCTATATAGAGACCAAGCCCTGTCTCTCTTCCTCATCAGGTTGAGGAGACGGGAAGTGACCCATTCATTTCTGACTCCTTTGACCCACAGTTTTTTTTAGCGGGATGAGGGAGTCACAGATCCATTGAAATTTCTTGCTGAATGTATCTAGGGTGAAGTGTATGTCCTTGATACATTTGGTGAATGACCAGTCAGTGGCCCGGATGGCTTTGATGAATTTGTCGGTGTTACATTTTTTAAGCTGTCCAGAGTATATATATATATTTTTTTTTTTTGTTCTGTTTTTGAGGTTATAGCAGACCAGCAACAAAAAAACCACAGAGTGGATGCTCAGGAAGTCAGGGAGAATGCCACAGTCAGTGATGTGTGAAGGGCTGGAGGTTAGAATCCAGGCCAAGACTGATTCATACCCTGTCCTGTAGTTAGTGTGGGTTGGGGTTATGATTAGCTGGTGCAGACCCAAGCTGACAATGGTTTCTTTAGTGATATTGGCCTGGAATGACTGCCAGTTTAAGTTGAAATCCCTGAGGATAATCCACTCCCTGCCATAGGGTAGGGTGGTTTTAAGGTTGAGGAATGCATCAAGCTCAATGGCAGGTGAGCTGGAGGTGGGGAAGATATACCACATTGAGGGTAATTAATTTGTTTTTCCTGAGAAGGAGATTAATAGTAAGTGATTCGAGGGTGGGTGTTACTAACTAGGTGTCAAGTTCAAAGGCCAGGAGGTGATTTGCAATCAAGAAGAGACATCTGCCCTGTCTTTTACCTTGTCAGTCCCTTCTGAAAAGGAAGTACCTTTTAAGATTGATTTTACAGGAAGGGATCTTATGGGAGAGCCAAGTCTCTATGACAGCAATGATATCAAAGTTATTAGTGGTGATCCAAGACTCCAGTGGGGATTTTTTTGCCATCAGGCTCTGGATGTTCAGATGGACAATTCTGAGGAGACTGGTACTTTCCTGAGGGGGACAGGGGGTACCAGGGATTTTTAGTGGGTCCTGGGTTTGGGTGAGGAGACTTGAAGAGGAGCAGGAGGAGGAGCAGGATGAATCTCCTGAGCCTGTGATTTGTATAGATATGGTGTTTATAAAGTCTATGTAAGGCTTGGGGGCAGAGGTTCATTTGATGTGTGCTGCTGATGGGGGTGCAGCCATGGAGGAAGCAGATGAGATTTAGGTAGCAGTCTAGGCAGGAGGATATCCCTCTTCAGGGTCTGCAGAGACTGGGTGTGAGTATAGAGAGTGGGAAGAGGAGTGGGAGGTGGTGACTAAATGGATAGCAGCATCGAGAGAATCCAGTGAGATTGGGCATGGATTGCTGGGGTAGCTTGTGCATAAGGAGGATGGGCTGGGTAGTGAAAATTTCAAATTACCTATGCCAGGCGTGCTCAAAATTAGAAAGATAGCTGGACCAACACTGAGGAGTATAGCAACATGGTGTTTTTAGTGGGACTGGTGGTTAGGAGAAAGAGACAGAGTCAGTGGGACTTTTGGAGTTCTGGTGACCTCTAGTGGAAGTTAGGTATAACCTTCAGGTGGAAAAATCAGGTGACTGCAAATCACTTGATCACCACCCCATACGTGTAAAGCCAACTGGGGTGGGAGTGATCACCTCCCTATAAATGTAAAGCCAACCAAGGGTGGGGTGGCAGATGGGGTGGGCAGGACAGCCACCACACAGCGGCTGTGGGTTTAAAAACAGCAGCAAGCACTGTGTGTGGATCTATATCTTGGCTACTTCGTACCTTGAGAGAAAAGTGGTGGTGACATGGCGCTCATGAGTGGTGGTAAAAGGGAAGGACAGTTGCTCAGGGTGGGTTTTCTGAAAAGAGAAAGAGAGGAGATTGCTGTAAACCTAATATCAGGAAGGAAGGAAGGGGCACAAGATCGGTTACAGGGGAGGTGGTGATGGCGGGGGGAAAATGGATATTTTTCAAGCTGCCTACAAACAGAAGTTACTGACTGTTCTGTAAAACAGGAATTTTTCTAACTGTTTATAAACACATTTTGTTGAAACTATTACTGACTGTACTCTAGGGAGATTAGAAACCTTCAGAGAGAATAAGATGATGGGGCTGGATGGACTTCATCCAAGGGTCCTAAAGGAACTGATCATGGTGGTGACAGCCCTCTGGCAGCACCTTTTTAGCACCACTGTGGAGATGGGGAAGTTCCAGGGGACTGGAGGAAGGCTGGTGTGGTCCCTCCGCACAAACGTGGCAGTAGAGAGGATGCTAGCAACTACAGGCCAGTCAGTCTCACATCAGTGGTGGTGAAGTTAATGGAGATACTATTGAAGGAGAGGCTCATGGAGCACCTGGAGGCAAAAGGGCTATGGGACCACTGGCAGCATAGTTTCACAGGGGGAGGTCATGTCAAACTAATCTTACAGGTTTCTTTGACTGGGTTACCAGGAAGGTGGAGCAAGGGAGAGCAGTGGACATGACCTATTGGGACTTCAGTAAGGAGTTCAGCACTGTGCTGCACTGAAGGCTATTTAAGAAACTAAGCAGGCTGGGGTGTGTGGGAGAAAGTGACAAGCAGGATGTAAACTAGTTAAGAGATAGCATTTAAAGGGTGGTGGTAAACAGTAGCTGCTCAGGCAATGGGAGAGAGACTAGTGGGGTGCCACTGGATTTAGTGCTGGGAACAGTCCTCTTCAATGTCTTCATAAGCATTATTATTCTTTATTCATTACAAATCAGGTTTACAACCTTTGAGTCAGAGACTCATTTACCAAGGCACCCCATCACAGGAAGGGCAGACATCAAGATAGTTATTACAGTGCAGATTAAAACAGAGGATACCATTACAGGTGCAGTAAAAGGAACATTTAACATAGATACACTTAGGTTACATAATATAGTAGTTTGTATGTTACTTAGGTTACATAATGTTACAAAATCGTGAGTTACAATAATGGATATAGTAGGTCCTCAGAGAAGACAGTGGGTTATATCCCTATTTGGACCTAGTAGGGAAGGAGTGGGTCGGGGGAGGGAGAGGCTGTCCAGTGGACATTGTCAAGTCAGGGGGCAAAGTGGGCAGGTACCACAGGTTACAACAGGGGGTTAGTTGCACCTACAACAGCAGGTATTAAAGATATGGTTCAGAAGGGCTATTTTAAAGGAGCCAGTTTTTGGCAAGTTGGAGATGCAGCTAGGGAGGGAGTTGAACCAGGTGGGGGCTAGGTAGAGGAAGAGACTCTTGGCAAGAGAGGTCTTGGTTCTGGGCACCTGGAAGGTGGCCTTAACACAGGTATGGGTGGAGATGGAAGATGATGACTGCTGTAGGGAGGTGGAGACCCTCGGTGGGGAGAGTCCTAGCAGTGATTTCTTAGCGAGAAGGCAGGTCTGGTAGAACAGTCACTCCTTAAAGTTGAGCAGATTGGTAGTAGTATAGAGAAGGTAGGTGTGAGTGCGGCTGGGGGCACCGGTCAGGAGCCTACAGGCCTTATTGATGGAGAGTTGGATTTTGGAGAGGGCAGTGTTGTCAGCTGCGGCGTAGATGGGCAAGCCATAGTCCACGAGGGACAAGACAGAGGAGGAGCTTGAGGGTAAGGTGTGTCTCTGCGGATGATACAACAATCTGCAGCAGGATTAACCCTCAGGAAGGGGTGCAGAGAATGAAAAGAGATCAGAGGAAACTAGAGGAATGGACTAGGGGCTGGCAGTTGGGTTTCAGTGCCAAAAAGTGCAAGATTATCCACTTAGAGCTGCAGAACTCAGGGGCTGTATATAAGGTGGGGGAAGTTGAGTGTACAGTCACCAAGCAAGAAAGAGAGCTTGAACAGAGGTGAGCAAGAGGGGATGTGATTGAAACCTACAAGTACCTCACAGAAGTGAACAAGGTTCAAGCAGAGGGTCTATTTCAGAGAAACTAAAGCATGCAATGAAGCTAAGAGGGGGAACGTTTAGGAGAGATGTGTGGAAATATTTGTTCATGGATAGGGTGGTGGATAACTGGAACAGCTTGCTAGAGGAGGTAGTGGGGTAAAGACTGTCAAGATCTTCAAGCACATGTGGGATAGGCACAGGGGGCATGGTAGGTGTGGGAATGCGCGGAGAGAGTGACACCTTGCTATGATCAACTAGGGTCATGGTGATTGAATAGGTAGGAGCAAGAGGCAGACTGGATGGGCCTAACAGCCCTTTTCTGTTGACAAAATCTATGCTTTTGTATTTCTAGTATTGCTCTCCCTGACAGGGTATAGCAGTTATCATCAACTTTAGCACAAAAGCAGATGTGCATTGAAACCCTATAGCAGTAAGGAGGACAAAATGGGCCCCAACCAGCAGTGAACAGCAAAAAGATGCAGTACCTAACTGATAGGGGGAAGGTATACAGGTTAATAATAAATACTTACAGCATAACAGAGTGGAAATCAGGCAGAGTACTGTGGCATCCTAGCATCTTCCCTCTGGGGACTCCTCTTGAGGACTTTTACTCTTGCTCTGCCACTCACACTGGGATCTCCTACACAAGACCTCTAGATAAAGAAAGAGTGAAATAGGAAGCAAGTTCCACCCTGGGATAATGGCCTGATTGACTGGGAAATGGTGGTTGGCAGGAGGAATTCATGCTGAGTCCTAGGCAAAATGCTGCTGAGCTTGGAAGGGGAAGCCCCTGTGGCTTAGGGCGCACAACCCCCAGAGTCCAAGGTGGCACTGGCATGAAGTCTAGTCCATACCTTGATTGGCAGGCAGCTGAAGAAGCAAAAGGTGAGCAGCAAAGTGGTGAGCATGAGCCATGCTATAGTTATTTAAATGGAAAGCTTGTCCTGTCATGTGAAAAATGCTCTGCATTCCTGTTGTCTGGAAAACAATAATTGTCAAAAGGAATTCCTGCTGACTCAGAGTTCCTGGAGACCTGCTAGTGAGCTTGGAAGGGAAAGCCCCTATGGCTTAGGGCTTGGTACCACCGGAATTCAAGATGGGGTTCGCATGGAGTCTGGTCCATGCCCTGATAGGCAGGCAGCTAAAGAGGCAAAAAGTGGGCAAGTCAGAGTGGTTACATAGTTACAATATAAGTGGCACAATACGATTTGCACAATTGCAATAAAAATGACACAATACGCAATAAATATACACTATAACTTTATAAGCATCATTACACAAATGAATTTCTGTGCTTTACAGTTTGATAAGTAAGACAAAATACGGTAAAATTAAGTTAAACCAACTATGCCCTTACATCAGTATCAAGGTAAATTAGTTTGAGCCTTAAGCCACTGCAGAATATGGCTAAGGTGAACTTCATGTGGATGGTATGTGTGTGGTGTGCCTTTCAGTGCCCTTGTTGATGGCACTGTTGCTGGAATATGTGGCAGCTGTATTGGTGCAGGTGTGTCTGGTGTGCTTTTATCACAATGTAGAAACTGGGCACTCACCAACCAATATAGCTGGATACAGCAACATTTCAACTTCCACCATCAAAAAAGTTTATTCACATCCCTTCATGGGTTACAAACATATGCCTAACACATTTCAGACATTGATACATCCTGTATCAAAGACCTTTGATACAGGACACAGCAAAGTCTGAAACACATTAGGTATATGTTTGTAACCCATAAAGGAATGTGAATAAACTTTTTTTGATAGTGAAAGTTGAAAAGTTGTGGTGTCCAGCTATATTGGTTGGTGACTGCCTGGTTTCTACAGTTTGAATGTTTGCCATTCACTGAGAGCTCCACCACCACAGTGCACACGTTGTTTAGTGTCTGGTGTACTGTTGCATCCCTCAGTTGCTGGTGTTTCACATCTGTAGGGGAAGTCAGGTAGATCATCCATGTGCACATTACATACAGTAGAGCTTATGCTACTTCACAGTAGTGCCTACAGCCAATGCTGTCCAAGCAGTCATTCTCTCAGCACTAGACTGCTGCCTGCATAAGTCCATTATGGTGCCCTAACAGATTGGAGTTCAGCATGCCATCCTCAAAGCCTCAACCAGTACCCAATTTGCCCAGTGATGAGAGATGGCAGATTGTTAACCATGGCATGGTTGTTGCAACACCAGTGCTGCCCTTTTGTGATAGGGCATGTAACAAATCCATTTACTTTAGCCTGCATATCCTCCCATGCCAGTAGCCTGTCTGATGATCCCCCTTCATAGCACCAATATTGTACAGGATATGGGGATGCTATTGCACTTCTAAGCCACTGGTTAACTTCACCTTTGTTCTAGAGTTGCATGAGTGTATGGGCGGACAACATTGTTGACAGTGGCTCCACAACAGTTTGTCCCCACATTAAAGGCACACTGCACGTGCATGTTTTCAAGCTGGTAGTCAGGGTCTACAATAGTGTATCTAGCAGGCTATCTCTAGATGTAATTAGCATGTTGCTCTGTGCAGGGTGTTCTAACTTCATACATCATGGGGTCAAGGGGCATTCTGTGGGCATGTTGGTATTCTGCAGGTTCAGCCCCAGCTCACTATGTGCCACTCTGTACCACCTTACACACCTGGTAGTCTGGGCCAACACAAATGTAAATACAGTGGGGTGCATAACAAAAATCTTGCACAGCACACAGGCATGCATGCCATTTACTATGTGTGGCTTTTTTCGTATAATAGGTACATTTATGTGAATGGAGTATATAGTGACTACCTTGTTCTGGCATTGGGCAAAGCATGAAATGTGTGAAAAAGTGCTCAGGGCTATGACTGTATAAATTACACTATCTGACACCACCGGCCCCACACCCAACTCCTTCAGAGTTAGTCATCTGCCAGTCTGGTATCTCATCTCTTCCACAAGATGTCTGTTCTGTGTGTCTTTCCAAAGAGGCAGACAAGACAAACAACTTGACAACAGCAGCTGTTGACATTGCTGTTGATGCTGACACAGGAAGTAGTGACAGTCATGTAATAAACTATCTGAGCAATTTTATGCTTATCAGTGATACTGTGAAATGAACTATGCATTCCTCAGCCTATGCAAGATACTTCCTACCCATCAACTTTATTGTGTCATACATAGGGATGAGCAAATCTGGAGGGTGGATTTGGATTTCATTTGGGTTTTGCCAGTTGATCATTTTTTTTAATTTGGATTTGGATCTGGTTTAGAGCGAGTGAAATATTGGTTTAGGACTAAAACAACAGAAAATACAGAATGAGAAGGTGGCTTCTATAATTTCATCATTCATGTTTTTCAATTTAAGCTACAAATAGCAAAGCCAAGTTAAGAAATGCAAGTGAAAGTGCCCAGCTCAAGTTAATAAACACAAGTTAGAGCGTCCAAGTCTGAGTAATAACAGTTTGGAGTTGGATATCTGTCCCAGGGCACCACAGCCTAATACAAGCCAGTTTCTTACATTTTGCTAACAGATATAGTACCTACTCTTCATAGTATGATTGCAACTTAAATTGTAAATGATGAATTGTAAATGATATTTGACAGTGATGAATAGTAACTTGTATGAGGATTGGAAATCTTAGGACCCCACCACTCTGCCCTTAGCAAAGAAAAGCTGCATCTCACTGTGGCTAGTTGTTATTGACATCCCTTTTCCAGCATTTGGTTGTATTACAGCAGGGGTTCCCCTTTTAAATATACCGTTCTCCATAATCTTTTTTTTATTTATTAATTTTTTTATTCTTTTTTTTTGTTTGACTGTTTTTGCATCTTTTCAGTTTGAGAAGAGATGGGAACAGCAAATGTGTGCAGCTGTGCAGCACATACCAAATATTATATTTACAAACTCAAAAAGAGCTCTTTACATTTTATCATAGCAAGTCCCTGGAGTTTTTACATGTTAGATTTAGTCAATGCAATTATCAATTTAAGAGGAACCATGTATTGGTAATGAGTCTGAGTAGCCAGCAAACAACTCCAGACTGACATTAATAATGTCAGTTTCACAGCATTGTCTGGTGACCGACTTTCTCCTTTGTAAGTAACAATGCTGCCAGCAGCAGTAAATATCCTCTCATAATACACACTAGTTGGCAAACAGCTAAGGTTTAGATCAGCAACTTAACTTAATACTGGACAAAGTTTTATTTTTCCAGCCTAGTATCTGTAAGAATTATCCCTGATATGTATCTGTTTTTTTTTTTGTTCTTGTAATTAAAAGTTTATTAAGTTTCAAAAGCCAAAATAACAAGTAATAACCATCCTGGCCAGGAAAAGTCCCATGAAGATACAACTCTGACAGGGATATATAGAGAAATCTAACAATAACATTATTAGCTAACAGTATATGGCAGGAATAATCACAAATAGTTGTGTTCGAACCACAACAGAGGGATAAATTCTGACCAAATTGGTATGTAACAAGATTAATAGGCTGTTACAGCATCAAGGGAGTTCCAGATATGCAACTGTTATGAACAGCAATGCATTATGGAAACCTCAATGTTATGGCCTTAAAGGCCTGTATCTTTAGGATGCTGGGATAAGAAGTCTGACTAGTTACATTGGTTTAATGGTCCCGGGAGATGTGTATATAGAGGCGTAGCCATGGGTACTCATTCCAATATGCCAATATCAAATGATGGTGGATGAGATAAAGTCTCTGGGATCTTGGGCAGGAGAAGCCATAGGTATTGGAGGGTCTAGGGAGGGGTAGGTAAAAAGACATATCTATGCTCTAGGACTGGTTGTGCACTGCAGATCACCTGAGGGAATTCCCCTGAGTTCCCACCTGGCCCAGAAGGTACTGGGATATATAACAACCCTGCAGCATTTTACAATGTGTAGAGAGCAGGTATGGTCCCCACAAAGCAGTGTAGGTGTCAGTTTTGTTAAGCAAGCTATAATGAACCCAGAAATTTTACTGGGTTCCAGTAGCCACTCAGAAACCTGGGGTAAGGTTTTGTCTTTTCAGTGCCTAAGTATAATACACGTCTCCTTAATGAAGGCCCCTTGGATCAATTTTCTGGCTGTGGGCAACCAGGCATCAGGGTCTCATCCTGTGCTTGACAGGCCTAGCATGATTACTGGGGAAGGGGGGTTAACATCCTGTTGGAGTAGATCAGGGAGGGAGGGAAAGCATAAAAGTCAGAGAGATACAAGGATTACAGGGGGAGGTAGAGGTACTGTGGGTCTCCCTGGAGACATGAAATGGAGCCACTATTTGCACTGAAGTGATCTACAGACCGCCAGCACAGAGGGAGGAATTAGATAAGGTACTGTTGGAAGCTATTGGCAAGTTTGCAGAAAAGAGAAAGGTGCTGCTTATGGGGGACTTCATCCTGCCAGCTGTGGTTTGGAGCCTCCCAGCAGTGGCTTCAGCTAGAAGCAGGGATATCCTGCACTCTCTGTAGGGGGCATTCCTCAAGCAACTAGTCAGTGAACCCACTCATGATGGGGCAGTACTGGACCTGGTACCCACTAACAGAGATAGTGTTGCAGACGTCAAAGTGGGAGGCCACTTGGGGACCAGTGATCACTGTACTGTGTGGTTCAATATAAGGATGACTGTAGACTTGAACCACACAAAGGTGAGGGTCCTGGACTTCAGGAGAGCAGATTTTACTGGGTGAATGCCTCAGGGATGCACTAGCAGGGGTGGGTGACCTGGGTTGGGTGGAGTAACAGTGGATGAAGATAAAAGGGAGCATAGTATAGGTAACAAACCTATGCATCAAACAAGTGAGCAAAAGCAAAAGGAAAATGAGACCGCTATGGTTCTCGAAAGAGGTGGCTGAAAAGGTAAAAGCTAAAAGTGTAGCATTCAGATGATTTAAGGAGATGCAGAGGGAGGAGGATAGCGAGGTGTATCGAGGAAAATAGAGGTAAGCAGGGAAAGCAGCAAGAAATGCAAAGGCTCAAACTGAAGAGAGGATAGCCCAGGAAGTAATGAAAGGGGGCAAGACATGTTTTAGATATGTAAGTAAAAAGAGGAAGACCAGGGGTGTGATTGTAAGGTTAAAAAGGGAAGGGAGGGGGGACTGTGCTGAGGGGGACCAGAAAAAAGCAGATAACCTGAACAAATACTCTTGTTCAGTGTTCACAGTGGAAGGAGAAGGAGGGGCCACAAAAAAGTAACAAAAGCTTTGGAAGAAGGGAAGTGGATACTAGTCCTTTTTTGGAAGACAGAGTCCTGAAAGAACTTGCTAATCTGAAGGTGGACAAGCCAATGGGGCCAGATGGGGTGCATCCAAGGGTATTGAGGGAGCTCAGATAAATACTTTCTACACCTCTGACAGTTTTATTTAACAGCTCACTGGAAACAGGTGTGGTTCCAGAGGACTGGAGGAGAGCAGATTTAGTCCCATCACACAAAAATGGTGGCAGGAAGGGGGCTGGCAATTAAAGGCCAGTCAGCCTGATATTGGTGGTGGGAAGGTTAATGGAATCACTGCTGAAGTAAAGGCTTGTGGAAAATCTTGACTCCAGTGGGTTAGCATGCTTTTACAAAGGGTAGGTCATGTCAAGTTAAATGAATCTGATAGATTTCTTTGACTGGGTGACCAAGAAACTAGATTAGGGTGAAGTGGTGGACATGTCCTACCTAGAGTTCAGTAAGGCATTCAAAACTGTTCCACATAGGAGACTAGTCAGCAAGCTGGGCAGCTTAGGAGTGGGTCCAAAGGTGGTAAGCTGTATAAGAAACTGGTTAGGGGCTAGGAGACAGAGGGTGGTGGTAAACAAAGTTCACTCCAAGGATGGGAGGGTGACCAATGGGGTGCCTCAGGGATCAGTGTTAGGACCAGTCCTTTTTTAATGTCTTTATAAGTAACTTTGCAGAGGAGCTGGTAGCAAATTCTGCCTTTTTGTGGATGACATCAAAATCTGCAATAGGGTGAACACTCCAGATGGGGTGGAAAGGATGAGCAGCGACCTGAGAAAATTAGAAGAGTGATTGAGGGTATGACAGCTGGGTTTCACTGCAAAAAAGTGCAAATAAATTGCTCTTAGGGCACAGAAACAAAATCGGTGAAGTGGTATTCATGTCCACCAAGCAGGAAAGAGACCTGGTAGTAAGGTGGCTAGGCAGTGCGACAAGGCAGTAGGGAGGGCAAGTGGGATGCTGGGGTACATAGGGAGGCATGTCACCAGCAGAAAGAGGGAGGTGGTGTTGCCTATCTATAGATTATTGGCAAGACGCCACCTAGAGTATTGTGTCCAGTTCTGGAAACCACATCTTTGGAAGGACAGAGAGTGGAGGTGGTCCAGATGACGGCAACTAAAATGGTGCAGGGTCTGCATCAAAAGCCCTATGAGGACAGACTGAAGGATCTCAATATATACACCTTGGAACAGAGGAGGGAGAAGGAAGATATGATAGAGACCTAAAATACCTGATGGAGATAAATAAGGTACAGGAGGGAAGTATTTTTCAGAAGAGAAGGTGCTGAAGAACAAAGTAACATGCTGTGAAGCTGGAGGGGGGTAGGTTCAGCAGAGATGTCATGAAGTACTCCACAGAAAGAGTGGCAGATTCCTGGAATTGCCTTCCAGCTGAGGTTTTGAGGGCAAAAACTGTGCTTGGGATCAAGAATGCATGGGCTAAGCACAAAGGAATCATAGTGGAAAGGAAGGGACAGGAGAGCTATAGATCATGCGCGGTCTAATGTAATAGTGCAGGTAGGGAGAAACTGGCAGATGGGATGGGCCAAGCAGTCCTTATTTGCCATAAAATTCTCTTTCAATGTTTCTGTCACTTAAAACTGACTGGATTTCTGGGTAGTATGGCCTTAGAATGGGATGCTCACAGAGTATGTGAGTAATGGTGCCTGCTGCTGTATCTCATCTCCAGCATTGATTTGAACTCACTAGGCCCCACTTACACAATTGCGGAGGGGTCCTATGCCTACTGTGGGGTATCTTGAACTGGTTGAAGTGGGTTTGTGTTCCTCTGGCTGTATGTCGAGGTTGGTCCAGCACTGGCTCCAGCTACTTAGAGAAATCTTAAGATCCAGTTCCTTACTCTGTTCGGCTCAAAGTTAGCCCATTTATAGCCCCCTGAGAGAAAGTGGTACACAATATACCTCAGACACCTGCGGTAAAGCATCCCAGAGAGGCATAAGTAGTTTATCGAGATCATGGGGTTGTTGTACCTTAGAGTTCTGGCCAAGTAAGGGGACCAAGGTATGTTGCGGTTGCAGATATTGCCAGTGTTCGTTCTTGGCAAGAAGGAAGGAGTCTTGGAACTGTCCAAAAGATCTGAAGTATCCCATTACCTCACTGATCAGCTGCAAGAGACTATGAGCCCCATTGTCTTGCCATGTCTTCCATGCAACAGGGGCACCCCCTATTTTCAGATGGGGGTTCTGCCAAAGCGGAAAGAGAGGGGAGCCTATTGAGGACCATTTCAGTACTTTAGATTGTCTTGTAGAGGCTGCTTTTGTGGTAGGGAAGGTGGGGTAGGAGGCAACTGATGCGAGAAGCTTCCCAAACATAACCGCCTGGTACAGTGCTACATCTAGGGCATGAGTCTCACAGCATACCCATTTGGGTCTTGTCTCTGAACCGAAAGTATGGAAAGAGTGTGTAAGTTGGCAGAGCATGTTGGCCACCTATTTAATATTCCAATCAGGTAGTTTTAAACCTCCCCTTTCTAGGGGTTGTACAAGTTTGTGAGAGACAATCTCTGCAATCCTGTTCCCCAGAAAAAGCTAGCATCTGTTTTCCTGGCAGCCACTAGGAGGTTGGGTTTAAGTCTGATAGGCAGGTTATCCAGAATAAACTGAAGGTTTGGGACTGCCATCATTGTAAAGGCATGCACTCGTTCCCAATGAGAAAGATGAATATGGCTCCATCTGTCCTATTATAAAATGGGCAGAGAAAATCCTGCATTTTGATTGGTTGTTATCAGTGCATCAAATATGTTCAATGCACAGGTAATAACAATTACTGAAAAGGAGGACCTCAGCACAAAAAACATGAATATCAGTATACTATTGCAACATTCATGTTTTGAATGCCACCATTTTTTTAAAGCGTTAGGGATGACATCACAATTTTAAACAGTACAGAGAAGTCATACAATAACCATAGTTTCTAAGTTTTAATAGCTGATGTAACTTTAACAGAAATATCACTGTTCAAATGGAACTGAAACTGTGTCTTGCAATACTTCGGTGCCTCCAGCATCCACGCCTGCTCCCGCTGTGGTTATGCCAGTCCCATGGATTTAAAAGAAAAAAAAAAGCTGTCGACTCAGTTTTTATTTTCTTTCTTTTTTTTAAGTAGACTTGTTACATTTAAACTAAATTTGTGTATATGTGTTACGTCTCTAAGTGTGTTGTGTCAGCTTACAGGTTCTTGTACACAGCAGCGAATTGGACAACAGTACACTCCCTCAGTTTAACTCTGGTCAATGCTCTCCCCCACTCTTTCCGTTTCAGGTAACCTTGCTCTCCTGATGCAGCATACTTTGCTTTCCCGCTCTCTCTCCCCATACTGGTGACCTCTCCATCTAGATACGTGCCAAAGTTAAAAAGCAAAGGCATCACTGACTTAGAAGACCTTGCTCTCACAGTGAAAGCTTCAAAAAAAGGAGATTCATGCAGAGCTTTACTTTTGACTTTTAACACGTCACACTGAGCTTAATGTTTTGATTTCTAGTATGGCAGTACATGAATGTGTCTGTTGAGTGACGATCATTAATATTCTTATTTAGAAAAAAACTACAACTATGGATGCTGCAAAAAGTTAAAACACCCATAGCAAACCAAGAGAGACTATTTTACCATAAATTCTTGATATTAGACCTTTTTTATGCATAAGTAAGCAATAAGACACTACGTGTGTGCATGGAACAAATGTTACCACACGCTCAAGGGAGTAGTGAGTGCCTTCAGCCCCTTGAAGTACGGTAAAATCTGTTCCATGCACAACATTGTCTAGTATTTTGCTTATAAAATGGGCTTCAGTTTTTAAGGGTCGTGTCTTCCTGCTTACACATTTCCTTATCTTGTGAAGAAGCAGGGAGATATTCAGTCTTTCCATGCTCCGTAAGTCATAGGAAAATTGGATTCCTATGTACTTGATGCTGGATTGAGATGGCCGTAGGTTCCAAGAAAAGCCTGGAAGGGTTTTAACTTTGGAACAGAAGAGCAGTAGAATAGATCTGGATATGATGGCTTTATATCTGGGCAAGTAACTGAAGGGAGGGAAGAGTCTTAAGAGGCCGAGACTTAGGATTCCGGTTTGGTGAGGGTTAGCATTATATCATCCCTGTATGTCATGGCTTTTATGTTCCCCACCCATTTGGATGCCATGTATATTCATGTCCAGCCTTGTGGCCTGCAGCAATGGTTCCAAAGCTAGGATGAAAAGGAGTGAGGGAGACCAGCCTTGGTGGGTTCCTATTCCGAGTGGAAAGGGGGAGAATGAGTATGCATTTGTTAATATTAAGGCATGGGCTCTGTGGTATAGAGTGTGAATGTAGCCAGTGAAGGTATCTACAAGAACAAAAACTTTTAGCACATGGAAGAAGTAATCTTACGCTACCCTGTCAAATGTTTCTTCCGTGTTGTGTGAAACAAGCACTGATTGGGAGTCTGGGGAAGATGAGGCCCAGATTAGGTTCAGGAGCCTCCTGGTATTATCTGTTCCTCTCCTCTCCTCTCCTCTTTGGAATAAAGCCCACCTGATCCCTGACAACCAAGGTGGAAAACACTTCCTTAAGCCTGGTGTTCAGTGCCTTGGTTTAGGCTTTGCAATCTGCAGTGATAAGCAAGATCGGCCGAGAGCTTCTGCATGCAAGCGATTCCTTCCTGGGATTAGGAATGAGGGTGATAGTGGCTATCTTAATGGAGGGTGGAAGTTTCCCTGTGTCTAGGGCTGCCTTCAATGCATCTGCCAATGGCAGAAGTTGGATGTCTCTGAAGTTATAAAGGAATTCAGTGGGGAGACAAGCTCATCCTGGGAATTTATCAAGGGGGACAGTATGCAAGGCTGTTTCAAGTTCCTTGATGCTAGAACATAAACATATAACATCTAAGGGTTACTTAAACATTAATCAGCATGGATTTCCTTCAGGAGGGTCTTGTCAGACCAATTTACTGAGCTTTTTTAAAACAGTGAGCTATGCTTTGGAAGAAACTCTACCAGTGGATGTAGTGTATCTCGATTTTTTGAAGGCGTTTGATTTAGTGCCTCACGATGGTCTTATTAACAGTATAGAGTCATCCTAGGTTGCATTAGGCAATACTATTCTGACTGGAGAAAAGTGACTATTGGGATCCCTCTGGGTTTGGTCCTGGGTCCGGTATTATTTAACATCTTTGTTACATCACTCCAGACATCTAATGGAGTGTGGATATCAAAGTTTGCAGACCATAGTGAAATAGGGACCATTGTAAGATCAGAAACTGATGCTAAGAACTTACAACTCAAATGTAAGGCTAACAAATGTAGTATCATGCACTTACATAGAAACAGAAACATAGACTTTGATGGCAGATAAGGACTGCTTGGCCCACCTAGTCTGCTCATTTCCCTACCTACAGGATAAGCTGCAGATCCTAGTTAACCAACAGCCTATTTCTTCCTACTAGCCACAAAAATTGCTTTATGTCTGTCCCATGCATTCTTGAATTTTCCCACAGTTTTCGACCCCACAACCTCCTCAGAAAGGCTGTTCCATGCGTCTAGCACCCTCTCTGTGAAAATACACATCCTCACATTGCCCCTGAACGGCCCCCCCATCTTCAAATTGTGTCTCCTTGTTCTTGCATGTCTCTTTTTCTGAAAGATGCTACCCTTTTGGACTTTGTTGATTCCACTGAGGTACTTAATAGTTACCATCATGTGCCCCCTGTCCCTCCTTTCCTCAAGGGTATACATATTAAGCTCCTTTAGTCTCTCCTCATATGACTTCTCTTGCAGACCCTGCACCATTTCAGTTGCCTCCTCTGGACTGCCTCTATCCTGTCTATGTCCTTGCAGAGATGGGGTCTCCAGAACTGGACGTAGTACTCATGATGGGGTCTCACCAACTGTCTGTACAGGGGGATAACAACTTCCTGTGTTCTGCTGGTGATGCCTCTCCCTGTACATCCCAGTATCCCCCCAGCCCTCCCTACTGCCTTCTCACATTGCTTTCTAACCTTAAGGTCATCTGATATGATTACCCCCAGGTCCCTTTCATTTTTGTTGTTTTTACTACCTCCCCTCCCATTGTGTAATCTTCCCCTGGGTTTTTGTTTCCCAGGTGCATTATTTGCACTTCTTTGCATTGAATCAAGCTGCCATACTTCTGACCATTCCTCCAACCTTGCCAAGTCCCTTCTCATCCTTTCCACACCTCCTTGTGTATCAACCCTGTTGCAGATCTTTGTGTCATCTGCAAAGAGGCATGCTTTTCCTTCCAGTCCCTCTGCATTGTCACTTATAAAGACATTAAAAAGGACTGGACCCAGTACTGAACCCTGCAGTACCCCACTAGTAACCACTCTTTCTTCAGAGAGGACTCCATTTACTATTACCTTCTGTATCCTGTTGTCCAGCCAATGTTTTACCCAGGCTACCACCCTGGGACCCACTCCCAGGCTGGTTAATTTGACTATTAATCTTTTGTGTGGGACTGTGTCAAATGCCTTGCTAAAGTCTAGGTAGGCCATGTCCACAGCCCCTCTCTGGTCTACTACTTTGGTCACTCAGTCAAAGAAATCAATTAGATTCATCTAACATGACCTTTCCGCTGTGAACCCATGCTGCCTTGGATCCTGTGCCCCACTGGCCACTAGGTACTCAACAATTCTTTCCATTAGAAGTGATTCCATCACTTTCCCTATGACAGAGGTCAAACTGACAGGTCTGTAGTTTCCTGCCTCTGTCTTGCTCCCACTTTTGTGAAGGGGAATCACATCTGCCTTCCTCCAGTCCTCAGGTACCACACTATTCTCCCGTGATTTGTTAAAAAGGGTAGTCAGTGGTGTCACTAGTTTTCCACTTAATTCTTTTGGAATTCTGGGGTGAATTCCGTCAGGCCCCATTGTTTTGTCCACCTTCAGTTTTAGGAGTTTTTTCAGAACTCTTTCTTCTGTGAAAGGACTGGGATCAACCCCTTATCCAGAGTGCTTCTGTTAATTGTATTAGGCGCCTCCCCCTCCTCCTGTTTTGTGAATACTGAGCAGAAATATTCATTCAGTATCCCTGCTTTTTCACTGTCCCTCTCTGCCCACCCACCATCCTTTCTATTCAGCCTCACTATCCCTCTCTTTGTCTTTCTACGTTCCCCGGTGTACCTATAAAAGGTTTTATCCCCCTTCTTAACTGAGTTGGCTATCTTTTCCTCAGTTTGGGCCTTTGCTGTTCTGACTTCCCTTCCTGCTTCCTTCTGCTTTAACTGGTACAGCTGTCTGTCCTGCTCCTTCTGTGTTACCTTATACTTCCTGAATGCTATTTTTTCCTCCCTGACCTTCCCCACCACCTCTTTTGAGAACCACAGTGGCTTTTTCTTTCATTTTGATTTGTTTGCTTGCGTCTCACAAAGGCTTGTTGCCTCTCTGATTACAGTTCTGAAGCTTCCCCATTGTTGCTCCACCCCTCCTTCTAGCCTATTTGCTAGTGCTTTTCTAAGGCACTCTCCAATATTTCCAAAGTCAGCCCTCCTGAAGTCCAGTACCCTCACTTTTGTATGGCTTGACTTTGTAGCTGAGTTTATCACGAACCACACTGTTTGATGGTCACTTGTTCCCAGATGGCTACCCACTTCTAGATCTGAGATCCTCTCACTGTCCCCATTTGAGAGTACAAGGTCTAAGATTGCTCCCTCATGAGTGGGTTCCAAAACTAGCTGTCTGAGGCATGCCACCTGTAGGGCATTGAGAATGGCCCTGCTCTTGGATGTGGCTGCAGTAAATGTACTCCAGTTAACATCTGGCATGTTCAGATCTCCCATCAACAGTATCTACCCTTTCTCTGCTATCCTAAGAATGCCTTCTAGCATATCCTTGTCCATTCCCTCTCCTTGTACATTCCCTCCCTCTGACTTGGGTGTCTGTATACAACCCCTGTGCAGATTGTGGTGCCATTTCCAGTCTCTGTGGTGACCCATAGTGTCTGCTGTCCTCCCTGTTTACTCTTTTATTCAGTTGCTTTTATCCCATCCCTTACATAGAGAGCTACTCCTCCCCCTCTTCTCCCCTCCCTGTCTCTCCTGTAGGTTGTGTACCCTGGTATGTTAACACCCCAGTCATGGTTCTCTGAGTACCATGTTTCTGTGACTGCCACAATATCCAGGCATCCCACTTCCATTAAGGCCACCGGTTCAGGGAGCTTGTTGCCCAGACTATGGGAATTGGTACTCATTGTCCTCCATTTCCTGATGGCCTTACCCCTTTTTGCCCCATCCCTGTTCTTATTGCCTTTGTCACTTTCTCCATTTACCCCTGCCCTTCTCCCTATCGACTTCTCTAACTTGTTGTTTACCTCACTTACTACCCTGACTTTTTTTTTGGGGGGGGGGCTAGGATTTCTATGCTCCTTTCCAGTGCCTTCCCACTTGGGCCATAATAACTCCAAATTTAGGTATAGTTTGCCTGGACATATACTAAAAGAAGTAGAGTGTGAGAAAGACCTTGGCATTTGTGTAGTTAATGACCTTTCCTTTAGACAACATGCCAATAAAGTAGTCAATAAGGCTAATAGAATGATGTACTGTATACTGCATAACATCACAAGCAGAGATAGATCAGTTCTACTGCCATTATACAGTACTCTGGTGAGGCCATTGGTGGAGTATGGTGCTCAGTTCTGGAGCCCATATCACAAGGCTGATATTAAGAATCTTGAAAGAGTACAGAGGAGTGCAACTTAAAAGATTACTGAGTTATGGAACCTCTCCTAAGAGGAGTGGTTGAGAGATTTAGGATTATACAGATTAGAATACAGGTGACTGAGGGGAGATTTGTGCTTAGTATACTCTGCCTTTTGAAACCATGATTTATGGGAATGTGTGGGACTAGAATTACAGATTAGAACTAAAACTATGAATATCATAACATGAATATCAACTTAAAGGTCAATTGTACAAATCTAACAGAAGGGGACATTGGTTTAATCAAAAGGGTAGTGTTCACTTGGAATAAACTCCCATCTGAAATAATTACTAGCACTAGTATTACTTCCTTTAAGAAGAAACTGAATGAATTATTTAGTAGTACAAGGATACAGGAATCACCAAAGCGACCTCTTGACACAAGCTACTGACTCTTTCTAAACATATGAAACTAGACGTCTGTCGAGAGTTTGCTGTATGTCAGGGTCAATCCGAGGGAGATCATGTGTAGAAATAAAGTGCGAGTGGTCAGTATCTGAAGAGGTCACTTCTGTACTATGAGGGGATGTGATGGCCAGGATTCTGAATGTTTCCTGGCATTTATGCAATTGTTATGCCAGCACCCTAGTTTCTATCCTGCCTCCCAAAATGTTTGTTTAAGGTAGAAGAGAGCGCAAACTCAACCTGCTGGTTTAGATGCATATTCATCTTTCATTTGGTACCTATAATGTTGGCAAGAAGCCATGCTGAGTTAATGGGATTGGCTCAGTATTTAGCCTCCAAGTCTTTATGGGTCTGCAATTGCAGTTCTAGGTCTTTCTGCCTCACCTTCTTAAGGTTGGATGCATAACTAGTGCATCTTCTCCTAATGAAGGCCTTCAGGGTGTCTCATCTGACTGCTGCTGAGGTGTCATCAGGGAGATTGACAGCTAGGAAGTCTTGTATGTCCCATGTCAGTGATTGGCAGAAGATCTTGTCTTTCACCAAGGAGGAGTTAAAATGCCATTGCCACCTGTCAGAGTCTGGAGACAGAGGGAGAAGCCAAGAGAAAGAGATTGTGGCATGGTTGGATATAACCACTGTACCAATCTTCGCCTCTACCATGTCAGGGATCCATTCTTGTGGTACTAGTCATACTGTAGATCAGTACACAAGAAGGATTTGTGAGGGGTTGAATAGAAAAAAACAGTCCCCCCATTAGGTTGAACCAGGCGCCATATATCTGTAAGGCCTAGTTCTGATGCCAGCCATTGGATTGCCAGGGAGGCCAGGGTTAGAGGAGCTGGTAGGTGATGTGCTTATGTCCATAAAGTTATCCACTATGGTATTAGCATCTCCCCCTACAATGAGGTGGCCATTTTAGTGTGTTGACAAGGTTTGCACCAGATCAATAAGGTGGCATCCTGGGTGTTAGGGATATCTGTATTACACAAGGTAACATCCTGTCTATACAGCTGGCAGGCAACACTAACATATCTTCACTGTGCATCAGGCACTATTTTTCAACAAAGGGGAAGGTGTTTGCAAATTATGAGGGCTATCCCTCTGCTTTTAGTGTTGTAGGTAGGTACTGCCATATGTCATAAAACCACTCAGCAGGTCAGCCCTCTACTCTCAAAGTGCCAACCTCCGAGCGTAGTCTTGTGAACAGTTAACAGAACAAGGTAACCCTCTTGTCTGTTTTTGTGGGTTGAAGTCAACCTTTGGTCTCAAGTTCTGGAGGAATTCAAACTGTGAACCTCTTGTTAGCATACCCAATGCACAGGCTCAGATAATTCTGTATTCGGAGTGCCAGATATCTTTGCCTACGGGCACCTAACCAGGTATACAGAAATGAACCCTTAAAAAACTGTAATAAAAGACCTCAGATTTGAAACGCTTACCTTTTTCCAGTTTAGTATCACCATTCAAGCTTACTGTATGTATAGTGTCTGCTTTAACCATATATACTCTACTTGTAAAAGAAAGAAATCAAAGACAGACCAAGTAAGCTCTAAAGAAAGAGTTTTACTAAAATAGATAACAAATATGTAACACATAAAATACAGAACTATTATATCACAAAACATACAAATCTCTTAAACAAAACAGGTTTTAAAAGTGCAATTTCTACTACAGTTACTTAGATTTGTCGCTATCCCGCTAAATACCTGCTTAAAGTGCTCACAGATATTTCTTTGTCAGAATCTAGATAGAAGTGCCTCTGAAGGAAAACATAATAATGTTTAAAAGCTGGTTTTCCCCACCTATTTGCATGAGGTCACCTAGCTCCTCCATGTCAGAATATATAAAAAATATACCTATATAAAAACAGGATGACTTTTCCAAGTATTAAATTCTGCAACCTCAGCTTAACTCATGTTCTCTTTCAAATGACATTTCTTTGATCTGTGAGCAGTATCCCCTCTCACACAGATACCAAAGCATGTATGATTTTGCACTAGTGTACTAAACCTGATTTCCCCCTCGAAACATCATAAAAGGGATACTGATTTCCCTCTTAGCATCTAAAGCTATAATCAACTTAGAAAAGTCTGTAATTAGCTTCTGGCCTTCCAGCTAATACCTTGTATCTAAAACCTGTACATGTGATCTCACATGTTGTTTCAGCATTTCTCAAAGCAGACAGTCCATCACTCATTTTTATATTACAAAAAAATTATACAGGGATCAGAACCAGCTGTCCAAGTGTCACACCATATACCTTGGAGACCCACCTGGTTTTGAGCTTTGCTGTTTTGGTAGTGGTGAGATGAGTCTCCTGCAGGAAGGCTATACTGGTACTTTCCCTTCAGTGGTGGTCAAATATCTTACACTGTTTTACATGGGTCTGTATACCTTTCATATTCCAAGATATCCAGTTTATGGGATGCCCAGCCATGAGGGGAGATGATAAGAAAAGGAAGGGGCTGGAAACATAACCTTGTCTATCAGTCAGGGAATGGTAGGAAGGGTGACATTCTTCTTATGCAGGGGTAGTGCATGGAGAATTATAATGATGGGAATCAACCATCATGTAGGAGAGTTCTGGAACTCCCTTATATTGTTACTATCATATAGTTGACCAAAACCATGGCCCAAGTAATGTGAGAATAAAGCAGGAAAAATACAGCATTTAAAATACAATAGTCTGAGTAATGTTAACAGTAACACAATAAACAAACAAGCTGGTCTTTCAATAACAACATGGATCACAATCAAATAACTTGTGAATAAGAGAACACCAATATTGGGTGCACCAGGGCTTGACCCACATGGAAGTAGAGGCTCACTAAGAGAATGGACTGGGATCCCTACATACTCACTCTGTGAGTGGATGGTGAGTGGCTGCAGCAAAGCCTCCAACATCACCTATTCCCTATTGCACCATGGCTGGACAATGAAAGTCCTGCAGTGGCCCAGTGTGGCCAATGCCTGTTGAACTGGCAGAGGATAGGGAAGGGGTAGAGTCAATTGGAGTGGTCACTCCTAGGTATCAGTTGAGCAGTTCTCAATGCCTCTTACCATAAACAATGTAAAATAATCCTCTTTGGGAGAAGAGGGAAATGGGGGAGGTAGGAGAGGCTTGTGAGAGCTGCAGTAGATGAGAACATCAGTGGATGCGGTTGATAGGCCATCTCATGCCAGAGCTATGAGAGAGGACTGCACTAGTCATGATGTAGGAAGGCTGTGATGGAAATGGAGGCATACAAAGTCTGGAGCTGGAGCAGGGGGTCAAACTACATGTGCTGTTGGAAGGCATCATTAGGGAAATTTTGCAAGATGAACCAGTGGAGGTGCAGAAAACTCAACCTTTTGCCATGACTGGTAGAGGAAACAGTCTGAGCTATGGCAGCATGCCATGGTGATTGTCATGAGTCAGTGAGTCAGTAATCCTAGAGAGTGCATCAACCATAGAGTACTGACAAGGGTGGGAGAATGTTCAAGGCATGGGAGGGAGTCCACCCCACTTAAAGTCCAGGTGAGTGCAGGCCAGAGCCACTAGGGTGTGACATGAGGGTAGCCAGACAACATGTGGGGGGGGATTTACTGAGACTGGTGTCATGATTCAGTGCAATTGCACTAGTCCATAATAACATTGCAACTCAGTCAGTGTCAGTGGCCATCATGATCCTGCAACTGTGAATCTCACTAGGGTCGAGGTAGGAATAAAGGGAAGGGTGTGAAGAATTAAAACAGTGCGCGACAGCCCATGGATGACCCAAGTAATTGAGTCATTGTGGAGTGAAGGAGGGATAGAACAAGACACAAGGGAGTTGGGCAGCTTGGGCAGGCCAGCTGGAAAAGCTATATACAGTGGGAGAAAGCAACATATCTGCCGGCTGGTCACTCGGCACAAAACTCCACCATAGCACCACAACCTGGCTGCAGTTATGGGCTGCACAAGCATTCACGCATTTGTGCAGAAATGGCAGGGAGCCCCTGCCTGTAGTGGATGGAAGCCCTGTATGCAGGGCCGCCTAGTGGATCTGCTGGGAGCAGCCAATCCAGTTGGGGGAGTGATACTCCAAAAAGAAGACTAAGCAGAGTGGTTTGAGGTCATGTAGGAGTGGGGCCAGGGTTATACATGTGGCATGGTAATCCAGTGACCACCTACTGAACTAAGCTTCACCTCCCTCGAATCCAACAGTGTATCAGCTTCCCTTAAATGTACATGTTCCCTCTTGCCAGACCCAAGGGCCATGCAGTTTAACAAAAAAAGAAAAGAAAACCATGGTGTCAGGAATGCTGCCCAGTACAGTGGAGACAGATAAAGGCAGGCAAGCAATACTGGAGGCAGCCAGGAGTGCTGGACTGCCAAAGGAGAAGGGTGGCTGGATTAGTACAGGGATGTGAAACAAGGTAGCTGAATGGGGGGGTAAGATAAATAAGGGGGGAGGGGAGAAAGGACAGAGTCAAGGTACAGCAAGGAGACGGGGAAAAGAATAGGACACCATGAAAACCAGCAGAATTCCATTGATTCTCCATTTTAAGATTAACCACTGTACAAGAAAGCTAAAACAGAAGCAAATGCTTCAATGTGCCAAGCAAGTCAAATACATACTGTAACAGACCAAAGTACTATAATATTAACAAAGGACATAGAGCTTGACAGGCACTAATCTATCATATTTCGCAGTCCCATAATGTGGCATAATGTTGGTTGTGGCAGTCCTGTTGTCCTTCAAGCGAGCATATATCCATACTTAGTGCTACTCATTTGGCCCACAAAAGACTGTCAGAGCCTTGTGGTTGGGATCGTGTGGGATCACCACAGGAGAGTCTAAGTGGAGCAGTAGTTTGCAACTCAGGTTTTGGGCTGCTGGAGGTGTTGGATCTCTTAGGTAGGCAGGTCTCCTTCGGCCCTACCACCCTCTCTGCCACCTCCGTTCCACCGATGAGGGATTGCTAGAGATTCCCAGGGTTTGTCTTCAGTCATCTGGAGCCAGAGCTTTTTCTTTTGTGGCCCCAACCCTGTGGAATTCTCTACCTTGTTGGATTAGAGAGTGCCTGTCCATGGAGTCCTTTAAGATTGCATTGAAGAGTTATTTATTTGAATCAGCGTTTTAATGTAATACTTACTTGTCCTACTGCCTTTTAAATGTTTTATATTTGTATTTATTACTGTTATGTGTTATTACATTTGTTTTGTACTTGTGCTTTGATATCTTGAAAAGCGCATTATAAATAAATCTTGATTTGATTTGATAGGTACAGGCTCACCTATTGAGTCTGAACTGATAGCTGAATGCAGAGTCTCTACAGCACTCCTAGCACTGTGGTTCTGTGGGTGTCTTCCAGATCTCTGGTTGTCTTGGTCTCTATGGCCAAAGCACTTTGCTTTGGCTGCCTGTCAGTCCGTCAGGTGTGGGGTGAGTGAATGAGTGAGTGAGTGAGCAAGTGAGTGACTGAGTGCTGGGGGGTGCTGTTGTCTCCAGCCTTGCTGACGAGAGGTGGAATGTCTTGTTGCCTGGTCCTGAGCTCCAGTGGGCCACTGTAGAGCTTGAGTTTTGTCTGTCCATTGTTTGGCAATGTATTGATTAGCTTCCTCCAGCGAGTGGAAAGTGAGGGAGACTGTTTCCGTTGCGTGTAAGTTTTGCAAGATAGAGGAGGCTTTAGGGTATATTAAGATCCTACAAAATCTTCTTGGCCCCCATGTATCCTTTATGTGCTGAGCCAGTTCCGCAGAATTGTCTGCAAATATATATATTCTGTGGTCTCTCCAGTTAAGTGGCCTCTGGTCTTGTGCCAAAGCCAGCATTAGGTCTTTGTCAGGGTACCTGAGGAAGTGAGCTAAGGTTGGCTGGGGCCTGTCACCAGTCTTGGGTACAGGTTTGGGAGTTCAGTGATCCCTTTCAATCTCCAAGGGCCACTTCCAAGTATACTGCAGGATATGCAGTAACTTTATCAAATGGGACCCTTCCACACCTTTTTGCTCAATGCCCTCAGTGAAGCTGACAATTCCGAGGTTATTTCACTGACTTCTATTTTCAGTGTTCTCTGTCCATTTCCATAGGAATGCTAGCATCTCCTCCAACTCCTAAATATAGTCCTTGTGCCTGGTGTCTTCATCATCTATATAAGAAAGAAATGTATTTGTGTTCCAAGCTTTATTTTGAAGGTCCTGCACTTTATATAATAGGGTGGCCACAGAAGATTTAAATGAAGTAATCTCCTTGAGAATGAGCTGGAGAAGACCCTTGATCTCTGCTGCATTGCAAGTGAAGCCAGGAGTTCCAGTCACCTCTGCCATTTCTCACCTGAAGGTTACTGCTGTTGCAGTTGCTGTGGCTGGAGAGAAATGCACCACTATGGAAAAGGATTTCAACTCCTCCCACTGAAGTTCATCAGTGCTTTCTTTAGTGAGTTGAGGTGGTTTGAAGTGAAATCAGTGCAGCTCAGAATTAATTTAGGATGGATATTGAACTTGGTGGCTCAGAGATGTACAACAACATGTCCCTATCGGTTCTTGGCTCATGCATGTGCCCTGCCATGTGCAGCTGTTTAGGATCTCTTTAAGTAGTTGTCTACAACAGTTGTGACTGATTCAGATGACCCAATTCAGTCCTGGTCTGGAATTGAGTATTTGTGATGAGATGGAGGCCTGCCAAAATGTTATCTTCCTGTTCAGCAGCATCAAACAGAAGGTAATAATCTTGTTGAGTTTGCTACAAGACATGCTGCTAGTGTGGGGTTGGGGGGCTGAAAACTGAGGCAGAGCAGTGTGCAAAAGAAACCCAGTGGGCAGTCACTATCATGTAGTCAACAGTGTGGATACATGTCAACATAGTAATCACAATACAGTATTTATTTGGGGGACTAAATCTTACATTAAAATGTGATTAACTTCGGATGCAGTTCATGGTTCATACTGAATTTGAAAGTGGAAAAAATAATTTGAGTTAGCACCTGGTAGGGGGTGCTGCGGTGCAAAGATGCTGAAAACCAACAGCCTGTACACTTGAGAAATGGAGTCAAGCTCTATAGAATGGAAAATTCTGAATGTATGGAATTCCACAGAATTCAGTGAAATTTCACATAATCCTGTGGAATTTCATTGGTGTTGTAAAATCTATGAAATATCTTTATGTAGCCATATCTGTCCGTTACACAAAAGGCTTGCAATTCGGCATACTTTCTTACTGATATGTGTCCAAATATTATGCCATATATTATGAAATTTTAATGATTTGTTTCAAAATAGTAGGTGCTCAAGTTCGTCAATTTTATTTTTGGGGGAATATTCCATGTAAATATTTATCTGCTAATAACTCAGCAACCTTTGGAACTAGATGTGTAAAAATTAGAGTGCATAAAATTTTTGTAAGGGTAACAGAAATGACTAAACAATAAGGGGAGGTTTGGTTTAGACATTTTTAAGTTACAGTAATTTCACTATGTAATTATTTGTGAAATTGTGTGGAAATATTCTAAAAATGTGGATGTTTATAACTTCTCTGCTCTTGCAGGTATAGATCTGACAGTTGTCGTGCATATCCACTGACAATGTGTCCTGGTATCTAAAACAATTGGAAAAATGGTTAATCAGTTTTAAAGTTACAGTGGAAATACCCAAAATTATTACTGGCAACATTATTTCAAAGATTTATGGCAGCATAATAGGCAATGCCTCCAGAATTCCTCTGGTAGAATTTAGCCTACACAAAGCACATAGCACTGCTTCATCTAATAATCTGAGCTGAATTGTTTGCAGTCCTGTGGTTCCTTCCTGGGTGACTATTTTGTCACTCCCCCCCCCATCTCTCTTAGCTTAACCAGCTGGACTATACTGGTCCCACTGATATTTCCCTTGCACTTTACAGTGACACATTCCCATGAAAGGAGAGTCACCTACTCATTTTCCTATCAGGCCTATCCCATTGGAATAGCTAGAATGCCACCTTTTTGGTTATCCAGACATTTCCCCCCCACTACATCTTTTGGAGTGCCCCTCAGTGCTACCATGCAAGTACATTGACAAGACCAGTACCCCCTTCCTATTGGTACAAATGCAGTACATCCTAAGCAAGCAAACTTTCCTTGCTCCAGAATGCTCTCAAACATGCCAGAAAAAAGAATATCATTCCTCTTTCAACAGATTCTTAGAAAAAGATGGTGTATTTAGTTGATGTCTCAGTATTTCCTCATAAGCCCCAGAACCACGATGGACTAAGGATTCCTCTGAACACCTTTCCCCTTAGGAACATCTCTCATATAATAAATGACATCCTCATGTCAAAAAGGAAAAGGCAACTCAAGGGTCCAGAGCAGTGTGTCAGTAAATGTAATGGATGCACAGAAGAAAAACCTCACAGTCATGCACCACAGAAAAAAAAAAGAAGATAACTCTCTTAATAAAACTTGTAACAAATAAGCACAAGAAAATGGTCTCTTGAAAAAGAGTGCATGCATGAAATCATTGAGACAGTCTGTTGTGCTTACTGTTTGTTTGCATACTTGAGAGAAGACTCTGCCAACACCTCACCAATCTGAGCAGTTACATAGAAACATAGAAACATAGAAACATAGAAACATAGAAGTTGATGGCAGATAAGGACCGCAAGGCCCATCCAGTTTGCCCATTTCTTTTTCTACCTTATAAATGTGCCATCGGCCTTTGCTCTGTCAGTGGCCTATCTATTCATAGTCATTTGTATTGCTCCCTTATGCCTATCCCATGCCTGTTTGAAGCCCTGCACTGTATTCATAGCCACCACTTCTTGTGGTAAGCCATTCCATGCATCCACCACCCTTTCTGTGAAAAAGAATTTCCTCACATTCCCCCTTAATCGGCCTCCCTCTAATCTCATGCTGTGTCCTCTTGTCCTGCTATTTTCTTATATTTAAACATGTTAGACTCTTTCACCTTGTTTATGCCCTTAAGGTGTTTGAATGCCTCGATCATATCACCTCTCTCCTCCTTTGCTCAAGGGTATACATATTGAGCTCCGTTAATCTGTCTCATATGTCTTCTGATGCAGTCCCTGCACCATTTTGGTGCCCTTCTCTGGACTGCCTCAATTTGGTTAATGTCCTTGTGAAGATGTGGCCTCCAATACTGCACGCAGTACTCCAGATGGGGCCTAACCAGTGTCTTGTACAGAGGGATTATTACCTCCCTCTTACGACTTGTGATACCCCTACTAATACACCCTAACACCCCCCTAGCCTTACCTACTGCTTTAGAGGTCTCCATAATCTTGCTTTAGAGGTCTTCATAATCTTGCCCACTACTGAGGTAAGACTGACCGGTCTGTAGTTCCCCGCCTCCTCCCTGCTACCACTCTTGTGGAGCGGGATCACATGAGCCCTTCTCCAGTCTTCTGGGACCTCCCCTGTGCTCAGAGACTCACTAAACAATTCTGCTAATGGCTCTGCTAGTTCCTCCTTTAGCTCCTTAAGTACCCTGGGATGTATGCCATAAAGGTCCCATTGCCTTATCCACCCTGAGCTTAGCAAGCTCTTGTAGGTTCCCTTTCTTTTGTGAAGGGAGTAGTGCTCACCTCCTCCCCTGTGTCCATGATGCTGAGCCAGGGCCCTGCCCTACCTTCTCTTCAGTAAATACTGAGCAAAAGTATCTATTTAGGATAGATGCCTTTACAGGGTCCTCCTCCTCACATGCTCCCTTTTCTCCATTAAGCTTAGCAATACCCCCTCTGGACTTTCTCCTTTCACTAATGTATCTATAGAAAGTCTTGTCACCTTCTTTTACTGTTCGTGCTAGTGTTTCCTCAGTTTGGGACTTTGCCTGCCTTACTGCCTTACCTGCTTCCCTTAGGGCAGTTTGGTATGCCTCCTTATCTTCATCCCGCTGTGTTCCCTTATATTTCCTGAAGGCCAGCCTTTTGGCTCTGACCTTTTCTGCTATTGTATTTGAGAACCAAAGTGGTTTCCTTCTTCTTTTGCACTTCCTTTCTGTCTAACACAATGGGATGTTGCTTCAAGTATTGCATCCTTAATGCTTGCCCACTTTGCCTGTACCCCTCACCTGTGTTTCTTTTTGCCAGGGCTAGCTTAACTCTGTTGGCCATCTTATCAAAGTCAGCTCCTCTGAAGTCCCATATTTTTGCCTTGGAATGGGATGATTTAGATGTAGTAGCCAAATTGAACCATACCATATGATGGTCACTGGCCCCCAGGTGACCTTCTACCTGGAGATCTGTGATCCCTTCTTTGTTAGTCAGTACTAGATCTAGGATAGCCCTGTCTCTTGTGGGTTGCTGTACCAGTTGTTTGAGGCCCTCCCCTGCAGGAATCCACTATGAGTCTAGTTCTGGCAGATGTTCCTGCTGGTATTGACCAATCTGTATCCAGCATGTTGAAGTCTCCCATTATAAGAACCTCCCTTTAGCTGTCATGTTTGTATATCTTCTAACAGTAATGTGTCTATGTCCTCCCTCTGGTCTGGGAGCCTGTAGACAACCCCAGTTCTTATGGCTGTCCCATTTCCTGTTTCCAGGGTGACCCACAGTTCTTCTGGCTCCTTATGTGTATTCTGAATTTCTGTAGCTTTGATATTTTCATTAACATACAAGGGCCCTCCTCCCCTTATGCACCTCGGTCTCTTCTGAACAATACATAGCCAGGTACTGAAGTCTCCCAAGTGTGGTTACTGGTAAACCACGTCTCACTAATTGCTACTATGTCCAGTTTAGCCTCTGACATTATTGCCTGCAGGTCTGGGATCTTATTTCCCAGGCTGTGAGTATTTGTGTACATGATTTTCCATTGGTCAGATTTTGGTGTGTTAGTTGTTGGGTGAAGTTTGTCATTACCCCTGTGCGTCGTATGGGGAGACAAACCTTTTTTCTTACCTGATGATGCAAATGAACGGCAAACATGCTGAATTCCTGTTTGACCACTAGCTGAGGGGGGAGGGGTGTTCTTCCCATTCGACATCTGGGGTGCAGCGTGTGGAATATTAGTGTAGAGGGATGTTACATCCATCGTCACTAAAATGGTATCAGATGGTAAGTCCTTATAAACAGAAAGTACATGCAGAAAATGTGTAGTGTCCTGGATATAACTGTCTCTTTCCATAACCAAAAGTTTCTACAAACCCTGAGATCCCCTTGGTCAAGGTACCATTACCAGAGACTATGGGTCTTCCGGATTGCCAGGTTTATGTATTTTAGGCAGCATGTAGAACCCTGGCCTGGGTTCAGCAGGGATGAGGTCAGTTAGTTTTTTTGGAGATGGGCTGGAAAAATTCCAATTAAGTCATGTAGTTCATTTTTATATCTTGTAGTGGGGTCGCTCTTCAGTTCTCTGTAGTAGGTAAGATCAGTTAGCTTCATGTTTTTCTTTTTTTAGTTGTTTAACCAGGAGTGGCACACTAAGCTGAAAGCTTTTTTACAGGAGCAACCTGGGAGCACAGGGAAGTTAAGTGACTTGCTCAGGGTCACACAGTATGCAAGTGGAAGCTGTGGGATTCAAACCCAGGTCTGGTCTGCTGGATGTCACCAGATTTGCAGCTCAGAGCCTTAAACCACTGCGCTGTACTGCCTTGCTATTAATATAATCCACTCTGTTTAAAATCACCACTGCAGAGCCTTTATCAGCTTTTTTGATGACAAAGTTATGGTTTGATTTCAGTGTCCGTATAGTTCTCTATTACAGTGGAGAAAGGTTATAATGGGCCTGTTTTTGCCTAGTAAGGATCTGACTACTGACTTTTTGGTGAAAACAATGAGTGTTATTGTCTAGTTTTTTGTTACGCCCACTTGAGGGGGTAAATTCAGATTTCTTTTTCTTATCCATTAAGTTATTATTGATTGTGATGTCTTTGCTACCAGTGATTTCTTCCTTGCCAAGAAAAAATTCTTTAAGCCTCAATCTATGGAAATATTTCTCCAGTTCACGACAAAACTGTATTTTATCCAGTGGTTTTGTTGGGGAGAAAGTGAGGCCCATTGAAATTACATTTAGTTCTCCAGTAGTCAGAGTGTGGTTGGACAAATTAACAACTGAAAGGTACCTATCTGTGTGGTGTTGTTATTCAGTGACTACATTATGTTCTTCATGGTTGTTAGGAAGTGGGGTACGTTGAAGAGCATCCAATTTCCTGTTTTTCATAAGCATGGCTTTTCTTAACGTCCTTTGGTAGTTAATTGGCATCTCTTGCAAGATGTCCTGAATAGGTTCCCCCAGACATCCTTTCCAGTGTGGTAACCATTTCAGCAAACTCTTTGTTCAGAACCACTTTTTCGGCTTATGACATGTGAATCCTGTGATTTCTCAATTTCTCAGAGGTCCTATAACATAGTTGTTCTGCATATATAGAACTGTTTGTATTTTTAATGGATTCCAAATAGTAAGACCTTTAGGGATTATGTTTCTCCTTTTGCACTGGCTTAGAAAATAGATGTCACTGTCTAGCTATGCCAATTTCTTCTTGATGTTATGTAACTGCCATATTCTAAAGTAAATTCCGGTATCTTCCATGTTGAAATCTAGATTTAGTATTTTCCATATTGGTCCTTGCAAGAACAGATCAGAATAACATCCAGATAACATCAGTGTATGACACTGAAACCCAGTACTGCAGGGCTGGCATAGAAGATGATAGCAAATACTTGCAGAAGACAATGTTTTAGAAAATCTACCTCTGTAAAACATCTTTTTAATGAGAGTTCTTAAAATGCAAAAAATACTAAACTATATGGTGATACCATAATCAATATTTTTTAGTTCTTCAAGTAGTGAAATATGAGAACAAGATGTATTTAATCTTATCACTTCATCTTGTATTCCTTTGCAAAAAAAGGTATTCAAGTGCATTTTTTTTAAAACAAGCCATGTGGTAAGCTGTAGCGGTAAGATGATAGCTTGTCAAAACACAGTTCAGGCAGGCTTTTCCTCCCACCAGAAGTTCAACTAACACAATACACCCCTGCCACATAAACCATGCAAGGAAACATTCAACATTAACAAATGCTTGTTTCATTCAGTGTTAATTCTTTGATTTGCACAATAAAGTTTATTTACATCACTGACCAAATGATTGTACTGTATTTTGTTATGGTTGTTTATGGGTGTTTTTGGTTAACAGCACTGTCATACTGCTCTATAGCTAATGTTTGCTTGCTTTACTTTTAACATTTAAATTGTAGCAGTTTAACAGTTTACATCATTGGCAGAATGGCTGCATTGTATTGTGTTTATGGTTGTTTGTGGGTATTTATGGCTAACTGCACTTCCATGCTGCTCTGCAGTGTGTTTCTTTTATGGGGGTCTGCATGGCTTCCATGACTAATTAACCCTCATCCTGCCGTCGACAAGATAACTCCTCATAAGTAACTGCAGTCTCTACTGTCACTCACTCCAGATAACCCTGCCTTAAATATCACTTTTTTTGAGCTGCAGTGCATAAACAAAGCTGCCTCTTTAGAAATCTGCCTAGTGCATGGAAATGAAGGGACCTTTGGCTAACTGCTATTGGTTGATTAAAGATCCAATAACAGCCCACCAGAGGTCAGTAGCATTTTCCCTGAACACAAGCTGCCGAGAGTCATTTCGATTCATTTTCTGCTTCTGCACTGAAGTTCCGGTAGAATCTATTGCGTTGTCCTATAAGTCATCAGAATCTGCGAGGCGCTCAGAGAACACTTTGCAGAAATTCACTGCTTTGTTTCATGAGGGAACTTGTAAGCAAGGCTTTTTGTGAGCTATGTTTTGCCAGTTTTGAAGAATGGACAATATAATGGGGAATCCAACTGGCAGAAACAGTAAGGGTGTGATGTAGGGATGTGAAAGTATAATTGAAAGTTGTTAAAGTCTCTTGAAAATATACCAATAATAAAACAGTTTTTTGTCGGTCGTCCTTCATGCAACCGCAAATTGTTTTAGGGCTTCTAGCCAGTGCACTAATGTTTTGAATAGGCAGATTTGAGGTAGCCTTTGTTTATGAAGTACAATTTGAGAAAGCCAGTTCCCTCACTACTGAAGTGTGCTTCTGTTTCTAAATATTGAATTTATTTGTTATTCTCAATGATATTGCTGGTCTCCACAGTATAAGAAAAAAAAAATCCCTGTTGCAGCTGGTATTATTTCATGTCGCTAAATTTTGGGTCTTTTTTTTTTGTTTTATCTTTTTATATTTTTTATTTAGGCTCGTAGGAAGGCATTTGACTCAGTCCCACACAAAAGATTAATATACAAGTTAGCCAGCTTGGGAGTGGGTCCCAAGATGATAGCCTGGGTAAAGAATTGGCTGGAGAATAGGACACAGAGGGTAATAGTAAATGGAGTCCACTCTGAAGAAAGGGGGGTTACTAGTGGGGTGCCTCAGGGGTCAGTATTAAGACCGGTCCTTTTCAATGTCTTTGTAAGCGACATTGCAGAGGGACTGGAAGGAAAAGTATGTCTCTTTGCAGATGACACAAAGATCTGCAACAGAGTTGATGCACAAGGTGGGGTGGGAAGGATGAGAAGGACTTGGCAAGGTTAGAGAAATGGTCAAATGTATGGCAGCTTAGACTTAATGCTAAGAAGTGCAAGGTAATGCACCTGGGAAACAAAACCCAGGGAAGAGTACACAGTGGGGGGTGAGATACTAACAACAACAAAAATGGAAAGGGACCTGGGGTAGTCATATCAGATGACTTAAAGATGGGCAAGCAATGTGAGAGGGCAGTAAGGAGGGCTGGGGAATACTGGGATGCATAGGGAGAGGCATCACCAGAAGAAAACAGGAAGTTTTTATCCCTCTGTACAGACAGCTGATGAGACCCCATCTGGAGTACTGGACCCCTTGCAGTTCTGGAGACCCAATCTCTGCAAGGACATAGACAAGATGGAAGCTGTCCAGAGGAGGGAAACTAAAATGGTGCATGGTCTGCACCAGAAAACGTATGAAGAGAGACTAAAGGATGTTAATATGTATAGCCTCAAGGAAAGGAAGGAGTGGAGGGACATGATAGAAACATTCAAATACCTCAAGGGAATCAACAAAGTCCAAGAGGGTAGCATCTTTCAAAAAAAAAGGTGTGCAACAACAAGGGGCACAATTTGAAGATAGAAGGGGGTGGCTCAGAGGTATTATAAGGAAGTATTTTTTCACAGAGGGTTGTGGATGCATGGAACGGCCTTCTGGAGGAGGTTGTGGAGTCAAAAACAATGATTGAATTCAAGCATGCATGGGACAGCCATAAGGCAATTCTAGGGGTTGGGGGTAGATAGAAGTAGGCTGCTGGTTAACTAGGATCTGCAGCTTATCCATTAGGTAGGGAAATGGGCAGACTGGGAGGGTCAAGCGGTCCTTATCTGCCATCAAATTCTATGTTTCTATGTTTCTTTAGGGTGTCTGTGGTCCAAAATTATAGAATATTTATTCAGAACAAACACTTGGGAGCTTAAGCAACAGGTTGGTAGAAAAGAGGCCAGGAGTTATATTTTGTTTTAAACTGAAATATTTGAATAGTTTGTTAGTGAAATTAGTTCTATGTGTTAAAAATTATTACCTTGAATTTGAACTGATACTTGGGCTGTGATATTGTAGGTTTGGGGATAGATGTTTGGCAGGGAAAATTAGAAGGTAATTTAAATGTGTTGTTTGCCTGGTGTTTGGAGGAGGGGATTACTGCAATTAACTTGTCTTTAACAGGAATTACTGTGGCTTTCTATTGTTCACTTGGGAGCTTAAGCAACAGGTTGGTAGAAAAGAGGCCAGGAGTTATATTTTGTTTTAAACTGAAATATTTGAATAGTTTGTTAGTGAAATTAGTTCTATGTGTTAAAAATTATTACCTTGAATTTGAACTGATACTTGGGCTGTGATATTGTAGGTTTGGGGATAGATGTTTGGCAGGGGAAAATTAGAAGGTAATTTAAATGTGTTGTTTGCCTGGTGTTTGGAGGAGGGACATTAGCTGCAATTACTTGTCTTTAAACAGGAATTACTGTGGCTTTCATTGTTCACTTGGGAGCTTAAGCAACAGGTTGGTAGAAAAGAGGCCAGGAGTTATATTTTGTTTTAAACTGAAATATTTGAATAGTTTGTTAGTGAAATGAGTTCTATGTGTTAAAATTATTACCTTGAATTTGAACTGATACTTGGGCTGTGATATTGTAGGTTTGGGGATAGATGTTTGGCAGGAAAATTAGAAGGTAATTTAAAGTGTGTTGTTTGCCTGGTGTTTGGAGGAGGGACATTAGCTGCAATTAACTTGTCTTTAAACAGGAATTACTGTGGCTTTCATTGTTCACTTGGGAGCTTAAGCAACAGGTTGGTAGAAAAGAGGCCAGGAGTTATATTTTGTTTTAAACTGAAATATTTGAATAGTTTGTTAGTGAAATTAGTTCTATGTGTTAAAATTATTACCTTGAATTTGAACTGATACTTGGGCTGTGATATTGTAGGTTTGGGGATAGATGTTTGGCAGGGAAAATTAGAAGGTAATTTAAATGTGTTGTTTGCCTGGTGTTTGGAGGAGGGGACATTAGCTGCAATTAACTTGTCTTTAAACAGGAATTACTGTGGCTTTCATTGTTCACTTGGGAGCTTAAGCAACAGGTTGGTAGAAAAGAGGCCAGGAGTTATATTTTGTTTTAAACTGAAATATTTGAATAGTTTGTTAGTGAAATGAGTTCTATGTGTTAAAAATTATTACCTTGAATTTGAACTGATACTTGGGCTGTGATATTGTAGGTTTGGGGATAGATGTTTGGCAGGGAAAATTAGAAGGTAATTTAAATGTGTTGTTTGCCTGGTGTTTGGAGGAGGGGACATTAGCTGCAATTAACTTGTCTTTAAACAGGAATTACTGTGGCTTTCATTGTTCACTTGGGAGCTTAAGCAACAGGTTGGTAGAAAAGAGGCCAGGAGTTATATTTTGTTTTAAACTGAAATATTTGAATAGTTTGTTAGTGAAATGAGTTCTATGTGTTAAAATTATTACCTTGAATTTGAACTGATACTTGGGCTGTGATATTGTAGGTTTGGGGATAGATGTTTGCAGGAAAATTAGAAGGTAATTTAAATGTGTTGTTTGCCTGGTGTTTGGAGGAGGGACATTAGCTGCAATTAACTTGTCTTTAAACAGGAATTACTGTGGCTTTCATTGTTCACTTGGGAGCTTAAGCAACAGGTTGGTAGAAAAGAGGCCAGAGTTATATTTTGTTTTAAACTGAAATATTTGAATAGTTTGTTAGTGAAATTAGTTCTATGTGTTAAAAATTATTACCTTGAATTTGAACTGATACTTGGGCTGTGATATTGTAGGTTTGGGGATAGATGTTTGGCAGGAAAATTAGAAGTGTAATTTAAATGTGTTGTTTGCCTGGTGTTTGGAGGAGGGACATTAGCTGCAATTAACTTGTCTTTAAGGAATTACTGTGGCTTTCATTGTTCACTGGGAGCTTAAGCAACAGGTTGGTAGAAAAGAGCCAGGAGTTATATTTTGTTTTAAACTGAAATATTTGAATAGTTTGTTAGTGAAATTAGTTCTATGTGTTAAAATTATTACCTTGAATTTGAACTGATACTTGGGCTGTGATATTGTAGGTTTGGGGATAGATGTTTGGCAGGAAAATTAGAAGGTAATTTAAATGTGTTGTTTGCCTGGTGTTTGGAGGAGGGACATTAGCTGCAATTAACTTGTCTTTAAACAGGAATTACTGTGGCTTTCATTGTTCACTTGGGAGCTTAAGCAACAGGTTGGTAGAAAAGAGGCCAGGAGTTATATTTTGTTTTAAACTGAAATATTTGAATAGTTTGTTAGTGAAATGAGTTCTATGTGTTAAAATTATTACCTTGAATTTGAACTGATACTTGGGCTGTGATATTGTAGGTTTGGGGATAGATGTTTGGCAGGAAAAATTAGAAGGTAATTTAAATGTGTTGTTTGCCTGGTGTTTGGAGGAGGGACATTAGCTGCAATTAACTTGTCTTTAAACAGGAATTACTGTGGCTTTCATTGTTCACTTGGGAGCTTAAGCAACAGGTTGGTAGAAAAGAGGCCAGGAGTTATATTTTGTTTTAAACTGAAATATTTGAATAGTTTGTTAGTGAAATTAGTTCTATGTGTTAAAATTATTACCTTGAATTTGAACTGATACTTGGGCTGTGATATTGTAGGTTTGGGGATAGATGTTTGGCAGGGAAAATTAGAAGGTAATTTAAATGTGTTGTTTGCCTGGTGTTTGTGAAGAGCCCTCCCACCCACCCTGTTTTGTAGGCTTTCTTAAATACTGAAAAGCCACTGGGGTTGGGATTGAAGGGCTGAGTATTTCTGTTTGGGACTGAAATTTGAAGCAACAGGAGTTGGTGGGCCTGTGACATCATCACGGTACCTGGAGTCTGCTTACACACACTGTTAGTGGGACTGAACACATACTGGACTGTATGTGTTTGTGAGGGCTGGGAACTTTGTTGGTGGGGTTGAAATTGGGTTTGTAAATAACTACAGTCAGTATAGAGAAACTGTACTCAGGAAAGGGACTGAGAAAAGGGTGTGCTATTATAAACAGAGGGATAATCAGGGTGGCCATATTCCACCATGGCAGGCATCTGGAAGGGTTGTAGGCGCACAGGCTGTGGGATGGCAATAATTCTAAATTGGGTGGAGAGAGGGAGGCTGCCCACTCTGTAGACAGCTATCTTGTATCAGGAGGAGGCATATTGGTTAAGGAGTAAGCTGTGGAGCTGGGGGTGTCCAAGGATAAGGGTGTGGATATGGGCAGCAGAAGGGTGGGGCTGAGGGAGGCTGGGGTACACGCTCTGAAATTACAGGACATTATGCTACAGCAAGCAGAAGGGGGATATTAGGGACAGAGGACCTTAGATAGGGAAGTTGATGCTAAGGGGAAAGCGTACAGGGTGAAAATTCTGAATTCAAGGAGACTGAGGGGAAGAGTCAGGAGGCGCTGTTGTACGGAAGCCTAAAACAGCAGACTATGGGAAGGAGCTCCTAAGGTGAACAGTGCAAGAGAGGAAGAAGAGGTCAGTTTAGAGTTGCAGCCAGGGAAAACTCGGGTTACTTGATGGAGGCTGACACAGAGTGTCACAATAAATTTGAGATACTAAGCATCCTAGAGGGGAGGAAGGGGTTGGTGGAAATGAGGAAACTTATACAGAGGCCAGGGGAGGGTCAGATACCCATGAGGGCATCACAGAACAGCTATGGAAAGGATAGACATAGTCCCAGAGGGAGAAGGGAAACATATATGTTAAGCAAATGGGGAGATGCAACATATTCAGACATGAGGGAGGAGAGCATGATTGGAGAGGAACTGGGAGACAAGGAGGTGGGAGAGGCCCCTTCAGCAGGAAGGTCAGTACCAAGGATGGGGCCCTAGCTAAAGGGGACCCACAGAGAGCCTCTGGAGACAGGGTACTATTACAAGGGGGATGAGGGTGCGGGGAAGGAAACCATCAGGGCCAGGATAAATGGTTCAGATAAGAGAGGGTTAAAGGGACACCTATTCAGAGGGGGTTTGAGTTAAGTGGGCAAAATAGCAAGGAGGCAGAAAGGGAGGGTGACAAGGGGTCTCTAATAAGGCAGGAAGACTCCATGAAATTGCGATCATGAATAAAGTGGGGGGGCTGAGAGGGCATAGTGGAGGTAACCATAAGGATGATGGCGGTGTTAAGGTTCTGTTACTGGGAGACTCGATTATTAAGGGTATCCATTGGGAGGGACAGGGGATGGATGCCATAGCCAGGTGAAGGTGGTGAGTATCTCTGGGCTGACAGTGCACAGAGCAAAGTTCATGGTGTATGAAATGGTTAGGGATTGTGGAGGAAACCGATTTCTGGTGCATTTGGGAACTAATGATCAAGAGGGAAATAGCATTATGGAAATCCAAGCAAGGTTCCAAGAACTTGCCAGAGTCTGTCGGGATAATGGATGCAACATTTCCTTTTCGGAGATATTGCCAGTACCAAAGGCCTCAGTGGAGAAAAAAATGAAGCTCACAGAGGTTAATGAATGGCTCAGGAAGAGGGGTGAAGAGAATGGGTTGCGGGTGTTAGGGAACTGGAATGGAGTTTGGGAGGATAAGGGACTATATGCCAAGGACAGGTTTCATCTTGCCCCATTAGGAAGGAAGTCCTTAAACAGGGATGGCTGACTACATACAAGAAAGGTGGGGTTTAAACCTAGAAGGGGGAAGGGATAAGGGAGGGCTAACTAGGCCTCCCCTCCAGATGAGGAGGAGCGCCTCAAGCCCAAGGGGGAGGGGGAAACAGACTGGAGGTGGAGGTTTCAGGAGGAGCAGGGGAGGATGGAAGTATAAGGAATCTGGGTGGGGTTCACAAAAGGATCAGGGATAAGGGGTGGGGTTAGTGTTAGTAAATGCCAGGAGCTTGGGAAACAATTTGCCAGAGTTCCAGGCCATGCTGTTCGGGGGTGGATGTGGCGGCAGTCACGAAACGTAGGCAACAAAACCATGACTGGGACCTAAATGTATGGGGTACACTATGCTTAGGAAGGATAGAAAGGAGGGCAGAGGGGTGGAGTGGCTATGTTCATTAGAGATGACATAGAAATTGCTATGGTAGAAGAGGCAGAGGGAAACGTGGAGGCCTTATGGTCACTCTTACGATCCCCAGCAGGAGATAAGGTCAAGCTGGGAGTAGCATATAGGCCCCCGGGATGAGTGATGTTCTAGAGGATGGTTTGCTGGACAAACATCATTGCCCAGTGTGGTCCAAAAGGGAAGGAGTGGTGTTGATGGGGACCTTAATATGCCAGGTACTAACTGGGAACCATGTCCTCTAAGGTGGCCAAGGAGCAGAGGCTGCTGGATGGCTTCCAGGATGTGTTCTTAACACAGCATGTGATGGAGCCACAAGGGAGGGGCATGTCCTGGATGTGGTTCTGGCAGATGGGGATCTGTAAGGGACATGGTTGTACAGGACCCCTGACTGGGAGTGATCACAATACTGTCTGGTTTCAAATAAGCATTGGGGAGTGGGGTGAGATCTAGGACACTGGCAGTGGACTTCAGGGGCAGACTTTATGGGCATGGGAAATATTCTCAAGGATCACTTGAAGGATTACCTCAACAACAAGTGTGGAAAGGAGATGGGAGGTCATAAACGGGACTTCATGAGGCAGTCAGGATCTGCGCTAAGTTGAAACGAAGGGAGCAAGGTCACATAAACCATGCTGGTGGTCCAGTGAGGTCCAGGTAGCAGTCAGAGAAAAGAAGGCGGCTTACAAAAATATAAAACAACAAGAGGGATTGGGATAAGGAAATGTACCAGCTTGCATCTAGAAAAGTCACTCGGATGGTGAGGGAGCAAAGTCCAGTAAAGAGCAACGGCTGGCACAGGGGATACATGGAGGGAAAAGGGTTCTTCGGTACATTGGGGAGCGGAGAAAACTAAGGGCCATCTCAGCAGATTGAGATCAGAAGGAGGTGGGTGGAAGAGGCGAGGACCAGGCAGAGGTATTTAACGAGTACTTTGCCTCTGTGTTCACTAGGGAGGGATGGGATATCTACAAAGCAAGGCACAAAGGAATAGAAGCGGCAGGAGTGGATCAGAGGAGCAGCAGAAATGGAGCAAAAGGAGGAAAGGAACCCCATGGTGTCACATCTGGATAAGGATAAAAAGACCAGTAAGGTGGAGGGGACGGATGATGCCATCCCCACCAAAAGGGTGTGGTTTGCCCTCAAGGCCCTAAAGAAAGACAAATCTCCTGGGCCGGATGGCATTCATCCGAGAGTACTATGGGAATTGGTGGACATACTGGCTGCACCCCTGGCGGAGCTTTTCAACAGGTCACTTGAGACAGGGAGGGTACCTAGGGATTGGCGAGAGGCACATGTGGTACCAATCCATAAAGGGGGGTCGAAGGAAGTACCAGGAAACTATAGACCCATCAGTTTAACCTCGGTGGTGGGAAAATTAATGGAGAGTATACTAAAGGAATGATTGGGGTTTACTTGGAGGAGGTGGGAGGTCTGGATAGTCGGCAGCATGGGTTTGTGCCAGGTAGATCATGTCAAACCAACCTTGTGGAGTTCTATGAATGGGTAACATCAGAACTGGACAGGGGTAAGCCTGTGGATGTATATTCTTGGACTTCAGCAAGGCGTTTGACTCTGTCCCCACAATGGTCTGGTGGAGAAACTGATGGGGTTAGGAGTAGGCCTTTGATGGTCAGATGGATTGAAACTGGATAGATGGACACACTCAGAGAGTAGTGGTCTGTGGGAGCTCTCGAACCCTACAGAGGTTGGTAGTGGAGTACCACAGGGCTCGGTCCTGGGTCCAATCCTGTTTAATGCATACATATCAGACATCAGGGATGGTATAGGGTGAAATGAGTCTCTCATGATGACTCCAAGATGGGGCAGTAGTTGAGGGAGAAGAGGGGAGGTTGGCCCTGCAAGGGGACCTGGACACCCTGGAAAGCTGGGCTCACACATGGAAATTAAATTTCAATATCACAAGTGCAAGGTGTTGCATCTTGGTCGTCGAAACCCAAACACAGGTACACCCTGGGAGGGAGGTGCTGGAAGCCTCAACAGGGGAAAAGACCTAGGGGTCATGGTGGATACATGTATGAATAACACTGAGCAGTGCAGGAGAGCAGCTAGCAAGGCAAACAGGATGTTGGGATGCATCAGAGGGGGATCACCTCTAGGAGCAAGGAAGGATTCTGCCACTGTACAATGGACTGGTTAGACCACACCTTGAGTACTGTGTACAGTACTGGAGACCACACTTGAAGAGGGACATACAGCTCCTGGAGAGGGTACAGAGGAGGGCAACAAAGATGATACGAGGGCTAGGGATTTGACTTACGAGGACAGACTTGAGGAGCTCTGCCTGTTTTCATTGGAGGAGAGGAGAGACAGGGGGACATGATTGAGGTCTTCAAGTACCTCAAGGGAATAAATAGGGTAAACATGGAGGGATCTTTAGACTAAAGCAGGAGGCATCACCAGAGGGCATGGTTTGAAGTTGGAAGGTGGAAGGTGAGGGGAAAAGAGGAGGAGGTTTTCACTAAGAGGGTGGTGGACCTTGGAATGCTCTGCCTGGTGAGCTGGTTCAGAGATCCACAGTGGAGAGCTTTAAGAGAGGGTGGGACAGACACAGAAAGTGGATGTATCAGATGATGGCCTGTCCCGGGGGGGGTGAGGATGGATGATAGGGGTTTCTGGAGCACAAGGGATGGGAGGGTCTCGGCACCCAACTAAGGATCTAGGTTCGAGCAGACTTGATAGACCATAAGGCCTAATCTGCTGGCAAATAGTATGTTAGTATGTAATATTGAATTGTATACTTCTGGTAACACTCTGCTGTATATGTTCATCTAAATGCACACAAGCTGCAGGAGAATACTATTGCCACCTGAAATGTGACCGTTCTTTGTTTCTGCTACCTTATTTTTTTTTCAGTTCAAAGTTTATTGATACATTTTACACAATAACAGGCAGTTACAATAAAAATGAGGTGGACATACAGACTCAATGTAAGGGGTAACTGCCCAACCCACCCATCCCTCCCCTTACTGCAGTAACCAAACCTAGTGTCCACTAAGTGCCAAACCCTTTACCTAAGAACCTACATGGCTGTATAACCTGAAACATGCTTAAGACTGAGCCTGGGAGATTAGGGAATAAAGGGGATCCCACATTTTGATATATGCTGCCAATCTATTATGAAGACTGGGAGGGCCAAGACTGGCAATCGCTTTTTCTGTATATAGATTAGACAGGATTTCGTTTATCCATTCTTGTTAAGATGGGGAGGACTTGTCTTTCCAGTGACGTAAAATAAGCTTCTTGGCTGATAAAGCAATCATGGAAATATGAAACTTTCTTACTTTAACTCTAACAGAAGACAAGTCTCCTAAAAGGCAAATATCAGGAATAAAATACTCATGAAGGCCCAGTAAAGGGTCCAGGGAAGTCTTAATTGAGTCCCATAAGAGGGAAACTTTAGGGCAAGACCAGAACATGTGAAGAAGTGTTCCTTCTTCCTAAAAACACTTATTACATATGTTGGAGTTCAAAAAACCCAATTTCTGTAGTTTAACAGGAGTGTAATACAGATTATGTAATATATGATATTGCATAAGATGCAGTCTGTCTTGAGAAACATAATTATGACAGAGTCTCCACAGGGATTGCCAATCCAGATGGTACTGAGGGAGGATAGAGTTCCAGAATCTTGTGGGTCCAAAGGAACTCACATATCTCTTGTGAAACAAAACCTGATATAATTTAGATATTACTCCTGAAGATCCAATAAGTGAAGAAACCTCAGGTAGCAGGGCTGTGACGGCCTGGGAGGGGGGATATTACCAAAATTTATTTTAAATAAATGCCTTAATTGTATAACTTTGAAGTGAGAGAGAGAGATCCGGAATATGACATTTCTTGATAATATCTCCCACTGACAACCATTGTCCATCTTCATCTATGATAGAGAGAAGTATCCCATCCCACAATTGGGACAACCATTGACGGGGAATCTGATTATTGAGAAGACTTGGTTTGCTGGCCAAGGCACCTAGCTTCACCTGAGCTCTTTCCTTCTAAGACTGCTTGAAAGGCAGAGTAGAGAAATTTACCAGAGCAAGGGAAAAGGATTAAGACTTATTTTGGCTAAACAGATTTACTGTGTGGTGTTGTTTTTATGTTTTACTCACAGGGATTGCTACTGTTTGTTGCTAACATTTCATTGCTTTATTTTTCTCTGATTCAAATTGTTGTTGCTGGTATACCCTATGCATTATTACAAGGTGTGCCTACAGGTGTGTGCTAACAGATTACTGCTGTAATCTTCTGATTCAAATTGTCTTTTGCAAGGTATATCTTCTGTTACTGCTTTATTTTTCTCTGTAGCAAAGTGTTTCTTACAGGGTATATCTTCTCTGAAATTACTGTATTACAGGTGGAGCTTACATTTTTGTGACTTTTTTATCATTGGGCTAAGCAAAATTACTGTTTGACACTGTGTTTTATTTTATTCTTGTTTTTTTTTTTTGTTTGTTGAAAAGGTTTGTTGTCTCAGAGGTGTTTCAGTCTCCTTCTCACATTGAAAGAGCTAATTGCTTTCCTCCCACAGCTCTTCCAAAGGATTAGGTGTGTATGTGGGGGGTGGAGCTGGCAAACTGTCAGTAATTTCCAACAGAAAGAAGGGTTAAAAAGTCACGTTAGTTGATATCTTGGAGGAGCTTCACCTGAGCTCTTTCCTTCTATGCTTGAAAGGCAGAGTAGAGAAACTTACCAGAGCAAGGGAAAAGGATTAAGACTTATTTTGGCTAAAAAGATTTACTGTGTGGTGTTGTTTTAATTTTTTGCTCACAAGGATTGCTACTGTTTGTTGCTAACATTTCATTGTTTTATTTTTCTCTGTAGCAAACTGTTTCTTACAGCGTATATCTTCTCTGAAATTATTACAGGTGGTGCTTTACAGGTTTTACAGTTTTATCTAACATTAGGATAAGCTTTCAAGGTTACTGCATTTGTTGTTGACTGATTGTTTCTGTTCTTACCTCCTTGTTCTTTCATCCGTGGTTCTTCTTTTTCGGCAGGGGAAGGGCCCAGCCACCCACCCCCATCCCCAACCACCCAGCACTACACTCCTTTTATAGGGTACCACAGTTGTGACATTTCCTGTGGCAGAGCAGGAAGGGGTGGATTAGTGGGGCTTCCACAAGGTGAGCTCATTTACAAGGGCACTAGTAATTTAACTTGTTATAACAAGTTAAACAAAACACAATCAAACCATTACTTGCATTTTTTCATTTTTTTCCTTCTAATTACTCTGACTAGGTTATAAACCCAGCAACTTATCTGGAATGGATATCATTAACTGCAGGTACTGTGGAACAATTTTCAGAAGGACAGTCTTACAGGATTTAGGACACTGTCCTACATGCTGGGCCTTTGGAGATCTTAGGGCTCAGCTCCTGGCAGCATGGGCAGAGATTGCACACCTCAAATTTCATATTCAAGAGGAAATACATTATAAGAACCACCCGCCATTTCCCCAGCATCCAACAGAAAACCTCAACTGCAGAGGGTAGTTGGTCCAGGAGGTTGGCAGGTGGTTAGGAGGGGCAAATCAGGTGCCCCATCACTCTCTGCTCTCCAACATATTACCTCCAAAAACCATATAAACACTACAAACAGGTATCTGCCTCTATCTCTGAAATCAAACAAAGAGGCAGAAGACACTGCAGAGCAGGACACTGCAGCACAGGAGCTAGCACAACAAAAGTCACCCAAATCAGGAACCAAAACAAAAAAAGCAAAAAGGAAATCCAAAAAACTTCTGATCATAGGAGACTCCATGATTCGGGGAGTTGATACCCATCTCCAGCCAGGGGTAATGGTCAGATGTCTCCCAGGTACATCAGCATGGAGAGACACTGACCTTATTGCTAAAACTGCTCACAAAGCAGGAGAAAACATTGATGTCCTAGTACACATAGGGACTAATGATCTCGCCAGCCGGTCAGTTGTGGGGACCATGGAACACCTGACCAGGCTGGGTGACAAACTATCATCTATTTCATCCGGCATCTCCTTCTCTGAGATCCTGCCAGTCTGGGAGAGGGGAGCAGATGGACGGAAGGTCAGAGAATGGGAGATAGGGGAGCTAAACACGTGGCTCAAGGGCTGGTGCCAGGAAAAAGGACACAGATTTGTAGGGAACTGGCAACAGTTCTGGGAGTGAAAGTTCTTTAAATTTGATGGAATGCATCTGACTAAGGAGGAGTCAGTGCATTGGGGCAGAAGTTTGACGTCTTTGCAGAATACTTAAACTAGCAAATGGGGAGAGGGGCAGCACACCATACGCCGAATGGGAAGAACACCTCCCTCAGCTAGTGGTCAAACAGGATTCAGCATGTTTGCAGTTCATTTGCATCACCAGGTAAGAAAAAAGGTTTATCTCCCCATACGATGCACAGGGGTAATGCCAAACCTCAACCAACAACTAACACACCAAAATCTGGCAAATGGAAAATCATGTACACAAATGCTCACAGCCTGGGAAATAAGATCCCAGACCTGCAGGCAATAATGTCAGAGGCTAAACTGGACATAGTAGCAATTAGTGAGACGTGGTTTAACAGTTACCACACTTGGGAGACTTCAGTACCTGGCTATGTATTGTTCAGAAGAGACTGAGGTGCAAAAAAGAGGGGGAGAGTGGCCCTGTATGTCAATGAAAATATCAAAGCTACAGAAATTCAGAATACACACAAGGAGCCAGAAGAACTGTGGGTCACCCTGGAAACAGGAAATGGGACAGCCATAAGAACTGGGGTTGTCTACAGGCCCCCAGACCAGGGGAAGGACATAGACTCATTACTGTTAGAAGATATACAAAACATGACAGCTAAAGGGGAGGTTCTGATAATGGAGACTTCAACATGCCGGATACAGATTGGTCAATACCAGCAGGAACATCTGCCAGAACTAGACACATAGTGGATTCCTGCAGGGGAGGGCCTCAAACAACTGGTACAGCAACCCACAAGAGACAGGGCTATCCTAGATCTAGTACTGACTAACAAGGAAGGGATCACAGATCTCAGGTAGAAGGTCACCTGGGAGCCAGTGACCATCACATGGTATGGTTCAATTTGGCTACTACATCTAAATCATCCCATTCCAAGGTAAAAATATGGGACTTCAGAGGAGCTGACTTTGATAAGATGGCCAACAGAGTTAAGCAAGCCCTGGCTAAAAAAACACAGGTGAGGGGTACAGGCAAAGTGGGCAAGCATTAAGGATGCAATACTTGAAGCAACATCCCATTGTGTTAGACAGAAAAGAAAGTGCAAAAGAAGAAGGAAACCACTTTGGTTCTCAAATACTGTAGCAGAAAAGGTCAGAGCCAAAAGGCTGGCCTTCAGGAAATATAAGGGACCACAGCGGGATGAAGATAGGGAGTCATACCAAACTGCCCTAAGGGAAGCAGGGAAGGCAGTAAGGCAGGCAAAGTCCCAAACTGAGGAAACACTAGCACGGACAGTAAGAGAAGGCGACAAGACTTTCTATAGATACATTAGTGAAAGGAGAAAGTCCAGAGGGGGTATTGCTAAGCTTAATGGAGAAAAGGGAGCATGTGAGGAGGAGGACCCTGTAAAGGCATCTATCCTAAATAGATACTTTTACTCAGTATTTACTGAAGAGAAGGTAGGCAGGGCCCACAGCTCAGCATCATGGACACAGCGGGAGGGAGGTGAGCACTACTCCCTTCACAAAAGAAAGGGTCCTACAAGAGCTAGCTAAGCTCAGGGTGGATAAGGCAATGGGACCTTATGGCATACATCCTAGGGTACTTAAGGAGCTAAAGGTGGAACTAGCAGAGCCATTAGCAGAACTGTTTAGTGAGTCTCTGAGCACAGGAGAAGTCCCAGAAGACTGGAGAAGGGCTCATGTGATCCCGCTCCACAAGAGTGGTAGCAGGGAGGAGGTGGAGAACTGCAGACCAGTCAGTCTTACCTCAGTAGTGGGCAAGATTATTGAGGCACTCCTTAAGGAAAGGATAGTGCAACACCTGGAATCCATAGGGGCACAGGATCCAAGACAGCATGGGTTTACAAAGGAAGGTCCTGTCAAACTAATCTCATAGATTTTGACTGGTAACCAGAGTGGTGGACAAAGGGAGCAGTTGATGTTGCTACCTTGACTTCAGCAAAGCTTTTGACACTGTTCCACAAGAAGATTGATAAATAAGCTGGGTAGGCTCGGGGTGGGTCAGAAGTTGGTCAACTGGGTGGCAAACTGGTTGACGGGCAGAAAACAGAGAGTGGTGGTAAATGGTATACAGTCAGAAGAGATGCAAGTCACAAGTGGGGTACCTCAGGATCAGTCCTGGAGCCACTCTTCTTCAACATCTTCATTAGTGACCTTGCAAATGGACTAGAGGGTAAGATCGTCTGTTTGCAGATGACACCAAGATCTGCAACAGAGTAGATGATCCAGATGGGGTGGGCAGAATGAGAAGAGATCTGGATAAACTAGCAAATGGTCAGAAGAGTGGCAACTGGGATTTAATGCAAAAGTGCAAAATCATGCACACAGGGAAGAGAAACCCGAAGCCACCTATAGGCTGAGAGGGAGAAGATAGCAGTCACAAAGGAAGAAAGAGACTTGGGCATCATCACACCGATGGCCTGAAATCATCCAAGCAGACCTCTAAAGCAGTAGGTAAGGCTAGGGGTGTTAGGGTGTATTAGTAGGGGTATCACAAGTCATAAGAGGTAATAATCCTCTTTACAAGACACTGGTTAGGCCCCATCTGGAGTACTGCATGCAGTATTGGAGGCCACCTTCTCAAGGACATTAACCAAATTGAGGCAGTCCAGAGAAGGGCAACCAAAATGGTGCAGGGACTGCATCAGAAGACATATGAGGACAGATTAACAGAGCTCAATATGTATACCCTTGAGCAAAGGAGGGAGAGAGGTGATATGATCGAGGCATTCAAACACCTTAAGGGCATTAAAGGTGAAAAGTCTAACATGTTTAAATATAAGAAAAATAGCAGGACAAGAGGACACAGCATGAGATTAGAGGGGCTGATTAAGGGGAATGTGAGGAAATTATTTTCACAGAAAGGGTGGTGGATGCATGAAAGGCTACCACAAGAAGTGGTGGCTATGAATACAGTGCAGGGCTTCAAACAGGCATGGGATAGGCAAAAGGGAGCAATACAAATGACTATGAATAGATAGGCCACTGACAGAGCAAAGGCCGATGGCACATTTATAAGGTAGAAAAAGAAATGGGCAGACTGGATAGGCCTTGCGGTCCTTATCTGCCATCAACTTCTATGTTTCTATGTTTCTATTAATAGTAAAAGATGGGGAATTCCAGATAGGCTGGGCCAAGTCCCAGTGGGGTGTATATTTCAAAAATGAACACAGTTGTGCATAAACCTTTGAAGAGGTAAATACTATAGGGCATTCCTCAGTCATACGAACCTGGGAAATTTTAATATAGAATAAAGCAATTGGGTCCAGATTCTTGGACTTAATTACATCCAATTAAATTCTAAGCCTAGCCGGTTGCTCTTTTTCTGGGCCAGGAGATACCCTTCTCAGACATTTTGCTAGATGACTGGCCCAATAGTATAGAACCAGATGGGGAATCCATAAACCCCCCTCCAGTTTTGGAGCTGCCAATTTGTAATAAGCCAATCGAGGATACCTATCAGCCCAAATACATCTAGTGAATATACCATGTAACTTTTAAACCAGAGTAGTGGAATGAAAGTATTGAGAAGAGATAAAGGGTAAAATATTCTCGGAAATATATTCATCTTAATTATGTTGATCTGATCCCATAATGAAATGGGAAGTTTGGACCACCTCTCGAGATCATGAGTTATCAACTGTGAGAGGAATTCCATATTTTCCCTAAACCATGTTAGGGGGTTATGAGATAATTTAATGCCCAAGTATTTAAATTACTTGGGAGTCCAGCATAAGCCTAGGGGACTAATATCATTTTTGAATACCTTATGGTTTAATGGGAAAAATAAGGATTTGCTTGCATTCAGTTTGTAGTTGGACAGGTCACTAAATCTTGCTATTTCACTCAACAAGGCTGGTACAGAAGATACCAGATGAGATAAATGTATCAGCAAGTCATCTGCATATGCAGTGACTTTAATTTCATGGCTCCCAACCCAAATGCCTTGTATGGAAACATTATTGAGAATATTTTTGATGAGAAGTTCCAGATATAAATTAAACAACAGAGGAGACAAGGGACATCCCTGTCTAGTCCCTGAATGGAGAGAAAAAGGTTTGGAGAAGGCCCCATTCCCTGAGATTCTTGCTGCAGGAGTTTTATATAGTGTAGCAATCCAGGATATAAATACAGAAGAGAATTGAAAAGCTTCCAGAACTCGAAACAAAAAGTTCCAATTCACTCGATCTAATGCCTTCTCGGCATCCAGGGATACCAGTCCTGCAGGGAACTCGGCGTCCCTGGTAGCCGAGAAGACATGAGATAGGGTATGCAAGTGATCAGATGAAGAACGCCCTTTCATAAATCCTACCTGATTTATACCTATTAATTCAGGGAGAACTACCATTAACCTATTGGCTAGTATCTTTGAGAGAATTTTAATATCCTGATTTAAAAGGGAAATAGGTCTGTAGCTCTAAACAAGCTCAGGATCTTTATCTGGTTTGGGGAGAAGAACAATCAAGGCCTCAAAAAGGTGAGGATCAGCCTCTGCCCCAGTTAGAATATATTGAAATAAACAACAAAGTACTGGTAGTAAAAGATCCCGAAAAACTTTGTAAAATAAGGAGGAAAATCTGTCGGGACCTGGGGCTTTGTCTGCAGGCAATCCGCTAATAACCTCAGCAATTTCCTCCTGTAATATAGGAGTAACCAGAAAACCCTTGTGTCGCTCTGAGAGGGAGGGCAAAAGGGAATCCCTCAAATAGCTCTCTGTACTCCCAGGACAAGGAGGATACTCCATGTCACTGTACAAACTTGCATAGTATAGGGCAAATTCTTGCACTATTTCAGTAGGAGATACTTTCAGGGACCCATCTGCCATTGCCCTGATTGGAGGGATAAATATCGCCGATTCTTGTTGCTTAATACGCAATGCCAGTAGGCACCCAGCCTTTTCTCCCTGGTCCATGTAACTAGCTCTTGTGCGAATAATAGCTAATTCTGCTTTTTCCTGAAGTAGCTCTAAATATCTATCTTTCAACACTAGGAGTTTCCTCTTGTCTTCATCAGGGGCATTAGCAGAAATATTATTTTCAAGCGACCTAATTTGGGACAGTAATGATAATAATTCCTTCTTCTGTGCCCTTTTCCTACGCACCACCATACTAATGAGGATCCCTCTCATGAAAGCCTTAAAGGCCCCCCACAAAATATCCGGCTTTGTACTATCTAAAGGGTTGGATAAAAAAAAGGATTCAATTTGCTCTCTTCTGAGCTTGCAATATTTAAAATCTTTAAGAAGTTGTTCATTAAGTTTCCATCTGGTTTCCCTGTTAGGTAAATTAAGGAATACCAATTTGCACAACACCAGTGAATGATCGGAGACAGGGCCAGGTTGCATCAAGGAAGTCTTAATCCCAGATAGGAGAACCTGAGAAATAAATATGCAATCAATGCGGGACTGCAAGCCATGTGCCATTGACCTGAAAGTAAACTCCCTAGAATCAGGGTGCAAGACACGCCAGACATCGCAGAGTCCGCACTGGTCCACTAGGTGTTTGAAAGCCCTTTGCTTGGGGGAGACCACTCCCGGTCCACTACCTGACCTGTCAAGATTAGAATCAATGACTTGATTAAAGTCACCCCCCCCCAAAATAATCCTGATGGGAAGTATTGGAAGAATAGCAGTTATGAGTCTCATAAAAAACCCTGGGTCATCTATATTGGGGCCATATATACTACCAAGTAAAAGTGGAACTGACCAGAGAGTGCCTTTAACTAGGATAAACCTTCCCTCAGGATCTTTAATAACCTGTGTAGAAACAAAGGGAACACCCCTGTTGATCATAAGCATGACCCCACAACTGTTAGTAGATCCCTGGGCATTATAGAACAGGTCCACCTGTTGTCTCCTTAACTGCAAAGCTTCAGTTTCTAATAAATGAGATTCTTGTAGGAAAGTTATCTGAGAACTTAATAAGCTTAAATGTTTAAGAACCTGATATTGTTTGAGTTTTTTCCTGATCCCCTTGACATTCCAAGTAGCAAAAGTCACTTCTTTGGCCATCTAATAATGGTAGTAAGGCTTAATGTACTCAGCCCAGCACTCGGGATATATAATGCATAAACTCTAACTCCCACGGTTACTGCAGTAAAGCCCTCCCTCCTCCCCAACCCCCCCACAATTAACCCATTCCTTCCCCCAACTACCCCATACCTCCTAATAAAACCCTGAATCCTCACCTCCCACCCAACCCCCTACACTGCCACAAGAAACGTTCAGCACAGTACTGGTTCTTTTCCTCCACCTCCTGCCTCCCGATAATGCACCCCTGCTAATGGCAACAAAACACATATTCCAAGGTAATTATTTGAAAACGTGAATAATGTTAAATACCTCTGCAAATTAGGGAATGGCCTTGGGCTTCCAATGCCACACACACCTATGTGTTAGCATGATAGTGAACTGATAAACGAAGTATACTGCCAGAGCCCTGAGTATACCAGATAACCTTGAAAACCAGAATGAAACTGAGAAAAAAATTGAGATCAACCATTCCTCATGGATCAGAAACTAGAATCAGATTGGGAGCCTAATGAAGGGGAATGACCTTTTCCACAGATTGAGAGCAAAGATCAGGAAAAACCCTGCAACCGAGACTCAGAGGAAGAAAACTGAAACAACGAATCTTCCTTGTGGTTACCAACCCCAGACTGCAACAAATCTCCTTGGGGAAATTTATTGCCCTGAACATGGGACTATTGAGAAGAATAAGGGAGATCCTTCTCAAATTAAAAGCTGCACAGCTATGAATTACAAAAACATAGCACCCCTTCTAGTGGTCACATCCTGATCCTGACATAGTGAAAGTAAAATTGGGTCCAGTCCTTTTTAATGTCTTCATCAGTGACATTGCAGAGGGACTGGAAGGAAAAGTATGCCTTTTTGCAGATGACACAAAAATCTGCAACAGGGTTGATACACAAAGAGGCGTGGAAAGGATGAAAAGGGACTTGGCAAGGTTGGAGGAATGGTCAGAAGTATGGCAGCTAGGATTCAATGCAAAGAAGTGCAAAATAATGCACCTGGGAAATAAGAACCCAGGGGAAGAATACACAATGGGGGGAGGTAGTAACAACAACAAAAAAGGAAAGGGACCTGGGGGTAATCATATCAGATGACCTTAAGGTTAGCAAGCAATGTGAGAAGGCAGTAGGGAGGGCTGGGGGTATACTGGGATGTATAGAAGAGGCATCAGCAGCAGAAAACAGGAAGTTGTTATCCTCTGTACAGACAGTTGGTGAGACCCCATCTGGAGTACTGTGTCCAGTTCTGGAGACCCCATCTCCAAGGACATAGACAGGATAGAGGCAGTCCAGAGGAGGGCAACTAAAATGGTGCAGGGTCTGCAAGAGAAGCCATATGAGGAGAGACTAAAGGAGCTTAATATGTATACCCTTGAGGAAAGAAGGAGAGGGGACATGATAGAAACTTTTAAGTACCTCAGTGGAATCAACAAAGTCCAAGAGGGTAGCATTTTTCAGAAAAGAGACTGCAAGAACAAGGGACACAATTTAAAAGATAGAAGGAGGGCGGTTCAGGGGCAATGTGAGGAAGTATTATTTCACAGAGAGGTAGTGAATGCATGGAACAGCCTTCCTGAGGAGTTGTGGGGTCTAAAACTGTGGGAGAATTCAAGAATGCATGGGACAGACATAAGGCAATTCTTGTGGGGTGTAGGAAGAAATAGGCTGTTGGTTAACTAGGATCTGCGGCCTATCTTGTAGGTAGGGAAATGGGCAGACTAGATAGGCCTAGCGGTCCTTATCTGCCGTCAAAGTCTATGTTTCTATGTTTCTATGTAAAATACAGAGAAAGCCCAAGACCGCTCTGATTTCCAATCCATGCAAATTAAGCGTTAATCCTAGGCACAACAAGCCAAAGTCCCCCTTCTATTCTATATACTAAACTGAGTATACTGAGACATGAAGCTCTGTTCCCAAATAAGCAACCCCCAAGACCCCAAGTGTTTTAGCCCTTCACCGGCGTTGACCTTCTGAGGCTAGGGCTTAAAAGACTGTTATCAGGCATGCCTTGCACTGATCCCCCCAGTCCAAGTGAAATAACAAGAATTTCCAATACAATTCATTAAGAATATCCTCTCAAAGAAGGAGAAAATAACAGTTCTGATCCACAACTCTAAACAGCTCTTCATCCCATGAACAAGGCTTCTCAGGTCTCTCGAAACAGGTCTGGAAGCATAGATTTAAGGCTCAGCAGGGCAACTGCAGGATCATCATAATTAAACCAGGATCCATTCATGAAAACTTGTAATCTGGATGGGTATCCCATCCTAAATTTCAAGCCTGCAGCAATAATCTTAGACACGATGGGATGAAACGCTTTCCGCTTCAGACAAACCGAACCAGACAAATCTTGTGAGATTCTCAGTTTCGTATTCTCCCAACGAACCTCTTGTAACGCTCTCACTTTCTGCAAAAAATGCTGTTTCTCCAGGAAATTCAAAAAACGACAGATGATAGGACAGGGGAGAGCATCCGTAGAAGGCTTAGGTCACAGAGACCTGTGAGCTTGCTCTATAATATATACTGGGCCAAAGGGAGAGGGGCCAGCGATCAGCTCCACCAACTTCTGTGTAAATGCCGCAGCATACTAGCCCTCTTCTCCCTCTGGTAGCCCGAGTATCACGACATTGTTTCTGCGCCTACGGCCCTCTAGATCTTCTAGCTTGGCCTCGAGACTAGATAGCTTCTGTCGCGTAGACACCAATTCAGGATTGAGATTCTCTAACTTTTTCTCCATCAAGACTATTCGAGCTGTGTTATCAGAAACAGTTGATGAGACTTCATCCAGTTTTCTAGAGAGAGTTTTCAGGTCAAACGCCATTTCTTTCATTTCTTCTCGAAAGGGCTTGAACTCTTTTAAGAACCTATTGAGCATTAAAGGTTCTTGTTCCCCGACTTGACTCAAAGGATCAGGCCTCTCTGGCCCACCCGAGGCCCGGGATTTCATTGAGGCCTTTTCAGGAGTAGCGGGGGAGGGGGTGCTTCTTCGGGACTTTCTTCATGTAAGCCTCCATCCACCGATCTAGCGCAAAAACCAGACTTCCAGAATATTCAGATAGTAATAAATCTCCAAAGCAGAGGAAATGGAGAGATTTAAACATCTAAAAAAGACGATTTAATGATCAGGAGGCAGGAGCTTCACGGAGGAGCTTCTGCTTAGCACTCTACATCACGTGATCCCTCCTGCTACCTTATTTTTAAGGGGACTGGTAGTATAGTCTAGAGGTTAGAGTAATAAGCTATAAATGAGCTTGGTACACCTAGCAGACAGACCTGGGTTTGATTCTCACAACCTCCACTTGCATTTTGCATGACTCTGAGCAAGTCACTTAACCTCCTCGGTGCTCCTGGGTCACACCTGAAGACAGGCATCTGTGCCTAGTGGGCCTTATCCAGTTAACAAAGAATACAATAAAAAATAGTTCAGCTACATTTTGGAAATTTTGGAAATAATGTATGCTTACAATTCCTGTTAGTATGAATAGAATTTACTTTAAAATAATTGCATGTACTATATTTCTGACTGTTGTCGGGATCTGTTACTTCTCACTATGCGTCCCTTCCTCTGTATGGTGATATTAAGCATTTTAACAACTACACAGTTCTATAATTTGTTCACAGACAGTTCTGTCAATATTTAGAACAAGATGGTCTGTTGACGGACTGCCGATATAGATTCAGAGTGGGGAGATCCACCGACATGGCCCTGGTGGACTTTAACAATTTTGTTGCAACATCAATGAACTCAGGTAGGAGTACAGGGGCCTTGTTCATGGACCTCAGTAAGGCTTTTTATTTAGTTGATCATGGGACAGTACTTAAAAGAGTTTAGGAAACAAAAGTTAATGCTGAAGCATTATACTGGTTAAATTATATTTAGCAGATAGAAAACAATGTGTGTCAGCAGGAGCAACAACATCAATACTAGGGGAGGTAAAAAGGGGAGTTCCACAAGGCTACATTTTGGGCCCCCTACTTTTTAATGTTTAGATTACCAGAGGTATTGAAAAATATTGAGGTTTGGCTGTACTGTATGTGGATGACACTGTATTAGTGGCATCCGCTGACAGCCGCACCTCACTGTCACAAAAATTACAGATAGATATGATTAGGATGTAAGGGTCGTTTAAGGATTTTGGATTACTAATGAACCTTAAAAAATACAATGCATGAGTTTTATAACTGGGTCCAAGGAGCAGACAGGAACAGATCTAAACATTTTATTTAGAAAGAAACAAAAAGTAGTAAACATAAAGCATTATAAATACCTAGGGATGCTGGTAAATCAGAAATTAACATATGACGACCATATACATATAGTAGCAAAGAAGACCAGTCTGAAACTGGGAGCTTTAAGAAGACTTTCACAATGTTTAGTAAAAGATCTAAACATAGAAACATAGAATTTGATGGCAGATAAGAACCGCTTGGCCCACCTAGTCTGTCCATTTTCCTACCTCACAGATAAGCTGCAGATCCTAGTTAACCAACAGCTTACTTCCTCCTATCCCCCCACTAGGACTGTCTTTTGTCTGCCCCATGCATTCTTGAATTCCCCCACTGTTCTTGACTCCACAACCTCCTCAGGGAGGCATTTCCATGCATCCACAACCCTCTCTGTGAAAAAATACTTCCTCACATTTTACCTCTGAGCCATCCCCCCTCTATCTTCAAATTGTGCCCCCTTGTTCTTGCACATTTCTTTTTCTGAAAGATGCTACTCTCTGGGACTTTGTTGATTCTCTTGAGGTACTTGAAAGTTTCTATCTTGTCCCCTCTCTCCCTTTTTTCCTCAAGGGTATACATATTAAGTTCCTTTAGTCTTTCTTTGTATGTCTTCTGGTGCAGATGCTGCACCATTTTGGTTGCCCTCCTCTGGACAGCCTCCACTTTGTCTATGTCTTTGCAGAGATGGGGTCTCCAGAACTGCACACAATACTCTAGATGGGGTCTCACCAACTGTCTGTACAGAGGTATAACAACTTCCTGTTTGCTACTATTGATGCCTCTCCCTATGCATCCCAGTATCCCCCCAGCCTTCCTTACTGCCTTCTCACATTGCTTACCCACATTTAGGTCATCTGATTTAATTACCCCCAGGTCCCTTTCCATTTTTATTGTTGTCAGTATCTCACCCCCGTGTACTCTTTTCCTGGGTTTCTGTTTCCCAGGTGCATTACCTTGCACTTATTTGCATTGAATCTGAGCTGCCATACATTTGACCATTCCTCCAACCTTGCCAAGTCCCTTCTCATCCTTTCTGCTCCATCTTGTGTATCAACCCTGTTGCAGATCTTTGTGTCATCTGCAAAGAGGCATACTTTTCCTTCCAGTTCCTCTGCAATGTCACTTATAAAGACATTAAAAATGACCGTTCCCAGTACTGAACACTGCAGTACCCCACTAGTAACCCTTCTTTCTTCACTGTGGACTCCATTTATTGCTACCCTTTTGTGTCTTATTGTCTAGCCAATTTTTTTTATCTAGGCTACCACCTTGGGACCCACTCCAAGGTTGGCTAACTTGAATATTAATCTTTTGTGTGAGGCTGTATCAAATGCCTTGCTAAAATCTAGGTAGACCATGTCCACAGCCCCTCCTTGGTCTACTACTTTGGTCACCCAGTCAAAGAAATCCATTAGATTCATCTGACACAACCTTCCCATAGTGAATCCATGCTGTCTTGGGTCCTGTGCTCCACTGGCCTCTAGGTACTCAAAATTTCTTTCCTTCAGAAGTGATTCCATCATTTTCCCTACCACTGAGGTCAAACTAACTGGTCCGTAGTTTCCTGCCTCTACCCTGCTCCCACTTTTGTGAAGGGGAATCACATCTGCCCTCCTCCTGTCCTCTGGTACCACCCCATCATCCCATGATTTGTTAAAGAGAGTAGTCAGTTGTGTCACTACTTCTACCCTTAGTTCTTTTAGAATTCTTGGGGGAATTCCATCAGGCCCCATTGCTTTGTTCACCTTCAATTTTATTAGTTCTTTCAGAACCCTTTCTTCTGAAAATGGACTGGCATCGACCCCCATCTTCAGAGTGTTCCTCTTGTTTGGTTTAGGTACCTTCCCCTCCTCTTCCTTTATCATTACTGAGCAGAAATATTCAATCAGTATCCCTGTTTTTTCACTGTCACCCTCTACCCATGTTCCCTCCCCTTTATTAAGCCTTAGTATCCCTCCTTTGGTTTTCCTTCTCTCCCTAATGTACCTATAAAAGGTCTCATCCCACTTCTTAACAGAATTGGCTATCCTTTCCTTGGTTTGGGCCTTTGTTATTCTGACTGCCTTCCCAGCCTCTTTCTGCTTTAACTGATAAAGTTCTCTGTCTTACTCCTTCTGTGTTTGCTTATATTTCCTGAATGCTATCTTTTTCTCCTTAACCTTCCCTGCCAGCTCTTTTGAGAACCAAAAACAAAACAAAACTGTGCAACAACTTCTATTACCAGTACTCGAATATGGGGGATTAATTTATACAAGCATTCTAAAAAAGCACTGAAAAAGATAGACATAGAAACATAGACTGTGATGGCAGATTAGGACTATTTGGCCCACCTAGTCTGCCCATTTCCCTACCTAATTGATAAGCTGCAGATCCTAGTTAACCAACAGCCTACTTGCTCCTACCCACCACTAGAATTTCCTTATGTCTGTCCCATGCATTCTTGAATTCCCCCACTGTTTTTGACTCCACAACTTCCCCAGGAACACCAAAACGTATTATAAAATTGCATGATTTGATAAACTCTAGCAAGTCTGGCACTCATCACTGTAAGGTTTACATAGACTTAAACTGGATGGGACCAGAACAAAAAAAAGAAGTAAGTTGGTTAACTTGGTGTTATAAAATGTTGAAGTCCAAAATAAAATCATCCATTACATCAGCTAATATCAAATGAGACCAGTCAAGAGAAAAAGTATTCACTAAGAGGAAGCACTTTAAAATTGACTTGGACCAGGATCCATAACAGGTTTGGTGAAATAACATTACAGACCAGTATAGCTAAGTCATGGAATGAGATACCCATGGAACTAAATGCAAAAAAATCCATATCCGAATTCCAGTCAGCTTTGAAGAAATATTTTAAATCACCATGTAGCTGCAACATTTGAACACACTGAATTGTTTATTTATGTGTAACTTTGTATTGTTTTTACATAAATGTTGTACTGTACTATATGTATGCTTTACAGGCTATTCTTGGTGAAAACAGGGATTTCAACCCAAACGTATGTTGCTGTATAAAAATAAAATGTTATGAATCAATCAATCAGCTTCTTTTGATAGTAATACATATTATACAAAAGATAATTGTTTAAAACTATGTAGAGAATAAATACACAGAGATTCAAAATATGTGAAACTTCCAAAAAAGCTTTAAAAGTCAATATATTAGAACAACATTTCTAACACAGTCATTACTGAGCAAACCCATACTGCATGAAGCAACTACTGGGGCAGGAGAATGGTGCAGAAAGATAAGGAAGGGGGTTTAAGGGAATGATATAAGTGAAAATGGGAAAAAGCAAAGGGGGTAGAAATAGGAAGAAAAGAAAGGAAGGGGGGGGGAGAAAAAGAGCATAAGGCATGAAAAGGAAAATCTTCCTATTTCAACCATGACTATATGGCTGCTTTATTATTAGTCATTTATGAGTTATCCACCTGAACTTCAGAAACAGAAATGCTGGCTCTGAGGAGTATAAATAATGCTTGGACCTGTCTGAGGGCTAAACCGAGGTCATCTAACATTTTCACTACACAAGCTTGCCAAGACGTGTTCAACAAGTTTTAGTTCACACCTGTGATTTAAATTTTTGATACTTCAGACAATGTGGTACACAGCTGAAAATTACCATTTGATCCAATTTAGCAAGTGAGATCTAGTGTGCAAAACAGCCCAAGGCCAGAGACGGAGGATTTGTTTTCTCATTTCTACAACTTATGTTTAAAACAGGTGTCCTTAGTTATCAAATCCCAGTCGAGGCTTGAATAAACCAAACCAGCACTTTGTGGCGACCCCTATTGGTTCAGTCTTACAGTATAAATAATTTTTAAATTTACCTTGCTGATGTGAGTTAATGTCTTGCTGTTCTCTGTCTGCAAATACCTCCCTTCAGCTTCCACATTACACAAATTGATACTAGAGGAGCAGCCATGGGAAGGGAAAGATAGTTCACATGGTGGGTGTTGAAAGAAAAAACCTGCAATTATTAGAAGGGTGCTGAAAGAGCCTGTTCAGCAGGCATCAAAGAATTGGTTGGGGCAGAAAAGGAATGAAACATAGAAACATAGAAATATAGACTTTGATGGCAGATAAGGATCGCTTGGCCCACATAGTCTGCCCATTTCTCTGCCTACCAGGTAAGCTGCAGATCCTAGTGAACCAAGAGCCTATTTCTTCCTACCCCACACAATAATCACCTTATGTCTGTCCCAAGCATTCTTGAATTCTCCCAGAGTTTTAGACCCCACAACCTCCTCAGGAAGGCTGTTCCATGTGTCCACCACTCTCTCTGTGAAAAAATACTTCCTCACATTGCCCCTGAGCCATTCCCTCTCTATCTTCAAATTGTGTCCCCTTGTTCTTCCACGCCACTTTTTCTGAAAGATGCTACCCTCTTGGACTTTGTTGATTCCACTGAGTTACTTAAAAGTTTCCATCAGCCACCCCCCCCTTTCCTCAAGGGTATACATAGTATGCTCATTTAGTCTCTCCTCATATGGCTTCTCTTGCAGACCTTGTACAATTTTAGTTGCCCTCCTCTGGACAGCCTCCATCCTGTCCATGTCCTTGCAGAGATGGGGTCTCCAGAACTGGATGCAGTACTCCAGACGGGGTCTCACCAACTGTCAGTACAGAGGGATAACAACTTCCTGTTTTCTGCTGGAGATGCCTCTCCCTATACATCCCAGTATCCACCCAGCCCTCCCTACTGCTTTCTCACATTTCTTGCCAATCTTAAAGTCATCTGATATGATTATCCCCAAGTCCCTTTCCATTTTTGTTGTTGCTACTACCTCCCCTGCTCATTGTGTAATCTTCCACTGGGTTTTTGTTTCCCAGATGCAGTATTTTGCACTTCTTTGCATTGAATCCAAGCTGCCATACTTCTGACCTTTCCTCCAGTCTTGCCAAGTCCCTTCTCATCCTTTCCATGTCTCCTTGTGTATCAGCCCTGTTGCAGATCTTTGTGTCATCTACAAAGAGACATACTTTTCTTTCTAGTCCCTCTGCAATGTCACTTATAAAGACACTAAAAAGGACTGGACCCAGTACTGGACTCTGCAGTACCCCACTAGTAACACCCTTTTCTTCAGAGTGGACTCTGTTTACAATTACCTTCTGTGTCCTGTTGTCCAGCTAATGTTTCACACAGGCTACCACCCTGGGACCCACTCACAAGTTGGTTAATTTGTTTATTAATCTTTTGTGTGGGGCTGTGTCAAATGCCTTGCTAAAGTCTAGGTAGGTCATGTCCACAGCCCCTCCCTGATCTGCTACTTTGGTCACCCAGTCAAAGAAATCAATTAGACTCATCTGACATGACCTTCCCGCTGTGAACGCATGCTGCTTTGGTCCTGTGCCCCACTGGCCTCTAGATACTCAACAATTCTTTCCCTCAGAAGTGATTGCATCACTTTCCCTACCACAGAGGTCAAACTGACAGGTCTGTAGTTTCCTGCCTCTGTCTTGCTCCCACTTTTGTGAAGGGGAATCACATCCACCTTCTTCCAGTCCTGAGGTACCACACCATCCTCTCGTGATTTGTTAAAAAGGGTAGTCAGTGGTGTCAATAGTTCCCCCTCTAATTCTTTCAGAATTCTGGGATGAATCCTGTCAGGCCCCATTGCTTTGTTCACCTTCAGTTTTAGGAGTTCTTTCAGAAACTTACTTCTGTGAAAGGACTAGGGTCGACCGCCCTATCCAGAGTGCTTCTGTTAATTGAATTAGGTACCTCCCTCTCCTCCTCTTTTGTGAATACTGAACAGAAATATTTGTTCAGTATCCCTGCTTTTCCACTGTCCCTCTCTGCCCACCCACAGTCCATTCTATTCAGCCTCACTATCCCTCCCTTTAGCTCTCTATGCTCCCTAACGCACCTATAAAAGGTTTTATCCCCCTTCTTAACCGAGTTGGCTGTCTTTTCCTCAGTTTGGGCCTTTGCTATTCTGACTTCCTTCCCTTCTTCCTTCTGCCTTAACTGGTACAGTTCTCTGTCCTGCTCCTTCTGTGTTTCCTGATACTTCTTAAATGCTATCTTTTTCCCCCTAACCTTCGCTGCCACCTCTTTTCAGAACCATAGTGGCTTTTTCTTTCATTTTGTTTTGTTTATTTGCTTCACACAAAGGCTTGCTGCCTCTGTGATGGCAGTTTTGATGTTTCCTCATTGTTGCTCCACCCCTTCTCCAAGCCTGTTTGCTAGTGCTTTTCTAAGGCACTCTCCCATCTTGCCAAAGGCAGCTCACCTGAAGTCCAGTACCCTCACTTTTGTATGGCTTGACTCTGTAGCTGAGTTTATCGTGAACCACACTGTTTGGTGATCACTTGTTCCCAGATGGCTACCCACTTCTAGATCTGAGATCCTCTCACTGTCCCCATTTGAGAGTACGAGATCTAAGATTGCTCCCTCATGAATGGGTTACAAAATTAGCTGAATGAACCAGATCAATGGGTATCAGAGGAGCAACAGCTGTTGTTGAAAGATAGAGACCACTCAGCAATCATCAGAGGATAAAGCCCCTGACTGAACCTATCTCACAATATATTGATTGTTATATCAAACCCATTGTTACAGGTTTAAGATCTTTCATCCTGGAGATCAGGGATCCTTTGTCTATCTTAGAAGATATTCACATTGAGAGATCTAGTTTGTTGGTGACCCTTGTTGTGGAATTGCCATACTCACATATCCCCCATGAACATGATTTAAAAGGGTTTAAGTTTTTTTCTATAGGAGGTCTGTATCCACCTACATTTTATTGGTGTAAATGGCCAAATGTGTACTGGAATGCAATTCTTTAAATTGCTTGGGTGTACATTGCATACATCAGAGTGGCATGTCCATGAGGGCTATTTTTGTCCCAAATTATGCAAACCTGTCCATTGATGTGTGAAAATATGAAGTCATCTCTTCAAGAAATAACCTTTTCAGTGATAAGACTGAACTGTGGAAGCATTACTTTGACAGTTGTTTTATGGTATAGAAGGGTAATGGCACAAGCAGCTTATGCTTCTCAAAGAATATTTGGAAGAACATAAACCATATTTTAGATTTGCTACCACAAATACTAACATTCTAACATACTAAAATGCCAGCAGAATAGGCCCAACAGTCTTTTGTGTCTGCTCATTAGGTCAGCCTCCATCCTGGAAGCTGACCTTGCTGTCCCCCTCACCTTCTCTGGCTTCTCCCTTCCCAGTTCTAGATATTCTTGCTGCATTGGATTTTGCTTCCAGAACCCTTCCCCTGTACCTGTCCCACCCCCTCTTGAAACCCTCCACCATCTCTGCCTCCACCAGCCCCCTAGCCAGCACATTCCATGGCTCCACCACCCTCTCAGTGAAGTAGCACCTCCTCCTTTCTCCCCTGAATCTTTCCCCCTGCAGCTTCCACCTATGCCTTCTAGTGGCCCCTCCTCCTTCCTTTGAAGCAGCCTGACTGCTCCTCCCCTATTTACCTCCTTCATGTACCTGAAGACCTCTATCATGTCCCCACAGTCCCTTCTCTCTTCCAATGTGTACATATTTAGCTCTTCAAGCCTCTCCTCATAGGTCCTGTCCCCCAAGCCCCAAATCATTTTGGTTGCCCTCCTCTGGACCTTCTCCAGGAGTTTAATGTCCCTCTTTAAGTGTGGCCTCCAAAACTGCACACAGTACTAGCGGTGTGGCCTCACCAAGCAGTTATACAGAGGGAGTATCACTTCCCTCCTTTTGGAGGTGATCCCCTTAACAATGCATCCCTGCATCTAGTTGGCCTTAGCTGCTACCCTCCTACAAGTCTCTGAGTTGTTCATCTTGACATCCACCACCGCCCCCAGGTCCCTCTCAGCCATCGAGACATGTGGCATTTCCCCACCAGGTGATATGACATGATATGATAAAGAGTCTGTTTCCCTTCTTGATTTACTTACCAAGAAGAATGAAGGTGGTGAGGTTAGTACCATTCTACTTTGGAAAAGTGAAGATCAGAATTCTTTGCTGGCAACTGATGGCTGCCACCCCTGCCACACCATTGTCTCTCTTCCTAAGGGACAATTGCTTAAGATTAGAAGGAATTGTAGTCTGCAGACAGATTATGATACAGATACAGACAATGTGGAAGGACATTTCTGTGAGAGCATTTATGGGGAAAGGGTCATCAGAAAAATAAGGCAGAAAGTTGTTATGCTAGGTCCCTGCACCTTAATTGGTACCCCAGAGGTACACTGCAGACAGTCAGCATTTATGTATATGTTATACTAACATATAAGGCTAAGGACATCTACGGTACAAGAGTAGATGTCCGGATATGTATGCATATGATTGCTATACACTGTACTTTCTAATGTACACAGGTATTTCTTGCTTACAAGATGCTAGGACACCTGTGTCCTTGTAGTGTTATGATATATGAGTTGGCATTGCCATCTTCTGATGATGTGTATTATTTCACGGCTATGTACAAACTGTACTTCTTTGTTTCCACAAAGTGATGACTATAAAAAAATTCTATAATGTTACCTAGGACTGAGAAGCCACCTCTGGTTGAGCCAATAGGGCTCACCTCGGTGACTAGAAATGTTTCTATCTTACAGTAACCATGGTAATTATATTAAGTATGTAATGTAAGACATTATGTCTTCTACCTCAGAGACCACAAGTGACACGGAGACTCCTTGAGGTATAGGGAATGCTTAGCATTGGCTCCCAGTTCCTAATGGTAAGAACTGCTTAGGGCAACTGTGATTTTCCTTTTGGAAGTAATAAACAAGTTTTATTACTCTCATGCAATGTATCTGTGATTTCTTGCATTCCCAATATAGCCAAGAACCTGAGAGTGAGGTTTAGATCTCCTGACAATTGGCGACCACGTGTAGGCAATATTTGGTGTTTGTAAAGTTTTCTCTTGTTGCAACAACTTTCCTTTCCCAAGGGGGACAGAAGGTGTGCATTCCTTCATCACTGCTCCAGTTTTTCACCCACTTTGTAAATACTTGCAAAGTTTGGCTGCTTATTGGGTGTGGTCAATGTCGACTCACCTCACCCCACTGCAACTTTGAATTGCAAGTTTACAAGTGTACAGTAGCCCACCTGTGACCTAGTGCACCTGTTGTGGATTGATACATAGCACGGTGCCTTTTCACAGTTTGATTTTTCATTCCCTCCCACACAATGGCCAACATATCAAATATCTGCGCAGACTTGAAACTCTATGTCTCGAACTTCCTTGCCTCCCATGGAGGATGGGCTGACTTCGTACGGGACACAAGTCAATCTGAAAATCCCATACTGGGGATTTCAACCCAGTACTCAGAGATGAGACAAACAGCCAGAAAGCATGAAGCTAAAGAGCTGTTGGTCGTAGCTTTCTACTCTACTCTGCTCTGGAAACATAGAAACATAGAAACAGAGAATTTGAAGGCAGACAAAGACCGCTTGGCCCACCTAGTCTGCCCATTTTCCTACCTAACAAATAAGCTGCAGATCCTAATTAACCAACAGCTTACTTCCTTCTACCCCCTACTAGGACTACCTTATGTCTGTCCCATGCATTATTGAATTCCCCCACTGTTCTTGACTCCACAACCTCCTCAGGGAGGCTGTTCCATGCTTCCACAACCCTCTCTGTGAAAAAATATTTCCTCACATTACCTCTGAGCCACCCCCATTATCTTCAAATTGTGCCCCTTGTTCTTGCACATCTCTTTTCTGAAAGATGCCACCCTCTTGGACTTTGTTGATTCCTTGAGGTACTTGAAAGTTTCTATCATGTCTCCCTCTCCCTCCTTTCCTCAAGGGTATACATATTAAGCCCTTTAGTCTTTCTTCATATGTCTTCTGATGCAGACCCTGCACCATTTTGGTTGCCCTCCTCTGGACAGCCTCCACTCTGTCTATGTCTTTGCAGAGATGGGGTCTCCAGAACTGCACACAGTACTCCAGATGGGGTCTCACCAACTGTCTGCACAGAGGGATAACAACTTCCTGTTTTCTACTGGTGATGCCTCTCCCTATGCATCCCAGTATCCCCCCAGCCTTCCTTACTGCCATCTCACATTGCTTGCCCACCTTTAGGTCATCTGATATAATTACCCCCGGGTCCCTTTCCATTTTTACTATTGTCAGTATTTCACCCCCCCATTGTGTACTCTTGCCCTGGGTTTTTGTTTCCCAGGTGCATTACCTTGCACTTCTTAGCATTGAATCTGAGCTGCCATACATTTGACCTTTCCTCCAACCTTGCCACGTCCCTTCTCATCCTTTCCACTCCATCTGGTGTATCAACCCTGTTGCAGATCTTTGTGTCATCTGCAAAGAGACATACTTTTCCTTCCAGTTCCTCTGCAATGTCACTTATAAAGACATTAAAAAGGACCGGTCCCAGTACTGAACCCTATGGTACCCCACTAGTAACCCTCCTTTCTTCACTGTAGACTCCATTTACTACTACCCTTTGCGTCCTGTTGTCTAGCCAATTTTTTATCCAGGCTTCCTGTTGTCTAGCCAATTTTTTATCCAGGAAGTCATTGAAGTGAGGTTTCAAACCATTGATCTGCAAATCTCATCTCTTAAGCAAGAGATGGGACTGCAGGAAACTGAATGTTTGAAATGAGAGCACGATTTGGAGTCTGATCTCCAAACTCTAAGGAATGAAAAGGACAAACTCTATGGAATGAAAAGGATTCACTTTTTCATCATTCTGCTCAGTAAAATGAGCAGAAACTTTTTATGTTGAAGCAGGAGTGTGAAAGTTTGAGACAGGATAATGGACAGGCATTGCGAATGAATGACTTATTAAGTAGAACTCATGATCAGATCCATGAGGAGTTGGGAGAGCTTCAGGATGAGATAAACCAGGTACATCATGACTTGGAGTGGGTACTAGGGACAATCACGAATTGAGCACCGTGTATAGAGTGTTACAGAAGTAGTTACAAGATGATGTGGATCAGAATGTTGCAAAAGTTAGTCATGAGGATTGTGAATGTAAAATAGCAAAACTGCACCATCAGCGTGAGGTGCTGGCTGGTCATGTCAAGGCAATGAGTGGCGTAGCCCCATCTTGACAACATCATCTGAAGAGGAGGAGTGAGATGATGACATTTCTCAGTACAATGCCCAGTCATGCCCCTACTATGGCCCAGTGACCCCAACCCACCATCCACAACATGGTGGACCCCTGTCACATGACACCACATCCCTACATCATCAACGGCATGAAGACCATCATGGGCGATGCCAACAAGGTGACCCCCAAGATGGGGCGGAGCAGGCCCAGGCCTAGTCCCAACGACACCACTGATTGCCATTATTTCTGTGGAGGATATGGAAGAGATAGAGAAAATGATTGATACTGCCTTAGGCAATGTGACCCTACCCGACAGAAGCAAGTGGACTCTCTGAATGCAGATTAGACAGATGCTGCAGGAGGCTGCTACTTGGGAAGGAATGGTTTATACTGTGACTGAAACCACAGCTCAGGCAGCCCTGCAGGGCATCTGAGACAATCTACCTCCAAACAATTGTCCCAGCAATCCCCCACAAATGGCTCACTCTGTTCAGCAAGTAGCTGACAGCATTGGTTAGATGAGCCCATTCGACAACCTTAATTGCCACTTGGAAAAGGTGTGGGCTAAATGTGAAATACTTAGTCTCGCTGCAGACTACCAAGTCCCGATCCTATGCCAGACCATCGATCCTGGCCTATCGGTGAAACTCCCCAATGCTGTCCGACAGGATAGCATTGCCACTTTTGATGAAGTTGCATCTGAGCTCATCACTGCACACAAACCAGGTGTGGTAGGAGTGATGCTCGCATACCCTGTGAAACAGAATGCGAAGGAAAGTACAGTGACCTTCCACCAGAGGCTTTGGATGGCCTACTGAGCAGGGAAGAACCCTGCAGGAGAAGTCGCCAATGTGGATCTCATCGAGTACAAAACCCTATTCCTTTAGAACATGATCCCTGCAATGTGAGAGAAGGTAGAGCCAACCTCCTATCCCACCACGGAGAGGTTTGCCAATATTCTTTGGAAAACAGAAAGAGTTTGTCAACTCTACATCCGTGATTCAAGCTCCAGCTCCGCTGTGGAAACCATTCTGGAGGCCACAATGCACTACATGTTGGAGGGGCAGGCCCAAGAGAAACAGCCCCTCCCCACAGATAACCAATACACCCAGCAGGCCCAACAGCAGTCCTGGGGTGTGAACCAGGACTACCACAAAAACAAGAAACACCAGAAAAACAATAAGGATAAACAACAGAGATCAGGCCCTTCATATAGGGAAATAGCTGATGATAACTGATGCCTCTGAGACCTCCTCAGAAAAGTGTGCTCCGTAGCGGACGCTGCTCCAGTATGGGCCCTTGCTTCAATACAACTGGGAGAGCAGGCTTCCACAGGCCACAGAGATACTGGAAGTCCAGGCTGTCAGGCCCATACAGGCCTGAACCTGTAAGTGACTCCCTATATAACGTCAGTACAGCATGGTGAGACGGTTCACAGGTACCAGGCCAAAACGCTCTTTCAAGAGCTTCCCCGTGCTTCCACTGGTACAGACTGACAATTACAGGCCCCAATCCATATTGTAAACAAGCTGGTCTTGGATACAGATGGAAGGCCCTGCACAGAGGCCAAGGTCGGGGGCCGCCTACTTACAGTATTGCTGGATATAGGCACAGCTCTATCTGTATTACAGGATGATAACCCAGACACATCACCTTGGTTTACTGGATGGAAAACCAATATGTCTGGTGTAGCTGGAACTAGGCTGCCTGCATACTGCTCCCTGCCACTACCTGTGACACTAGGACACCTGAAGGCATATCACACCTTTCAGCTGATGGTATTGTATGATCACCCTAGTATAACTGGAATTGACTTTTTGGCACCACACGTCTGTGTGGTAGAAGACCTGACCAACATGTTACTGATACAGAGACAGTATCACACTATCATGATCCTTGACTCACATGTGGTTGCGACAATATCCACAAATGACAAAGAGTATGACGTCATAGATTTGTTTAAGGACCATGAGCTTTTCCCAAAGCTCCTTCCCATTCTGCAAAGGCACCTGGAGGCATTTTCCACCAACAAGCATGACTGTGGCAAAATGCACACTGTCATTGAGGTGACAGGCCCTTCCCATGAGAGGCAAAGACAATACCCCTTTCCATCTGAGACCTTGCTTTCTCTTATAGAAACAATCAAATCACTCCTCAAGCAATATGTAATTAGGACATGTGTTTCCACTGTAAATTCCCTGGTGTGGCCTGTGAAAAAAAACACGGGCTCATGGAGGCTTACAATTGACTACAGGAGATGAAACCAGGTCACCCCTAGTTGTGCCCCAACAGTGGCATTAGCACCAGATGTCCTACGGCTATTGACCTCTGACCAACAATGGTTTAGTGCCCTCGATATCTCCAATTGTTTTTGGTCATTTCCATTTGTCCCCAAGAGCCAATATATGTTTGCCTTCACCTTTGAAGGCTGGCAGTACACATGGACCTGCCTACTACAGGGGTTCCAAAACAGCCCGTCCCTGTTCCATCTGCACATGATTGACACCCTTGAAGGTTTCTCTACACCCCAGTGACTCTTGCAGTACATGGATGACATGTTGTTGGCCACAGCCACACAGGAACAACATCTGGTTCTCTTGGATGAACTACTGACCCTCATTCAGAGGGCAGGCCTCAAATGTAACTCAGCAAAAGTGCAACTGTGCCAGAAAGAGGTACTCTTTCTGGGCCTCAGAATGACAGACAAAGGCAGAAGCCCTACCTGGAAGAAGATACCAGGATTACAGGATTTGCCACTGCCCACCAGCATGGCTACCCTTAGAAGGTTTCTAGGTATAGTAAATTACTGCAGGGATTTTATTTGTGATTTTGCTCAGAAGGCCACACCTCTGTATGAACTACTGAAAAAACGATGTTACCTGGACTTGGGGCCCCATTCACACCCAAGTTGTGATTTCACTGAAGCAGGCATTGGCCTCAGCTCCAGCTTTGGTTAACCCCAATCCAGCCTTGCTGTTCCATCTGGAATCTGCCACCTCTGATACTGCTATGTCTGCAGTGTTGGCCCAGAAGGTCCATGGCACCCTAAGACCCATCGAATATGCATCACAGCTCTTGATCCCAGTGGAACAGAAGTACAGCCTTTGAGAAAGGAACTTTCTGGCTACCTACTGAGCTGTCAAGCACTTTTGGTATATCATTGGGTACCCCCCTCGATCATCAATGCAAAACATACCTCTACAACCTCCCTACTCTCATACGGAGTAAAGGATGGATCAATCTCTGTTACCAGACTGACACACTGGTCCCTTCTTCTCCAGGATAGGGACATCAAGGCCCACCAACCAAAATGCCATCCATGCTGGTGCACCTGATCTATCAGATCCAGGCCCTTTCCTTCCTGCTACACCACAATTACTTGAGAGCACCTGACTGTATCATGTCTTTACAGATGGATCAGCTTCCTACTACCAGGGAGAACAGATAGCAGAAATGGGTATGTTTGTGGTCTACCCTTTTGGTAACACTGTTTAGATTTCCAGACATTGCAGTGTAGCATCATCACAGTATGCTGAGATGGCAGCGGTGGCCTGTGCCCTAGACTTCATCCAGCATAGAACCAAGGATACCATCATTTTTACAGACTCTAACTGGGTTTGTTGTTCTCTTACAGAATTTCTCCCTTTCTGGCAGAAGAGCCCCTTTACCTCTTCTGATGGCACCCCAGTGAAACATAAGGAACTGGTAATATACATTCATTTACTGGCACAGAAATTTGCACACAAACTCTATGTACACAAGGTTAAGGCCCACTCCATACATGACCCCTATCATGCCTTCAATAACACTGCTGACACCCTTGCTAAGGAAGGGGCCTGGGGGGAACACCTGGATGATGGACCATCCGGAGGCCAGAGCAGTTGTGCACATTGCAGCCATCAGGAAGAAACCTAAACTCTTCTCCCCCTTGGATTTGTCAGAAGCCCAGCATGCTGACTCTGAATTCAAAGGTGTGTTCAGATTTGTAGAGTTGGAAAAAAATGACCCTTTAGTAAATTATCTATTACAAATACTTAGAAAGGAGACGAACGGAGATGAGGCTGAAGGCGGAAGAATTTAATGATTATAACAATAATCACAGTGAGAGATTACAAGTGGTACATCCGTCATTCTTCATTCTTCAAACTAACAGTGTATAGTGGCTTGCTTATATAGTGGAAGACAGTACTATGGTTGTCTATGATTGGTCCAAGACAAATATAAACATAAACTTAAAAGGCAATTCTCTTTTTAGTTCTTGCATGACCTAATCTCTTGTCAGCATAAATGTATTGATAGTGTAAATTATACTACTATATAAGGATAATAATAATTGTCATTACCAGTTACTAAGGTCTTAGGAGGAAGAAATAGGTTTGCACTTGGAATGTGCACACAGGCACTCTGGCCCGTCCTAATAATAAACACTAAAATAGTCTGAAGGATAATTTGAACTCTCTCCTGTATTTCTGTTTGTGCAGACACTTAAGACACCTGTTTTCTATTACTCACATGATTAGTACAAATATCAAAAGACACTTTAATATTACAAGTTGTGGCTCAGTTAAACTTGTAACTTTGCAAGTTTTAATATGATTCAGCTTCATAGATCAATATTTGTTACACAAACACCTTATGTTTTAGACCAAAATGAGGTTTAGGCTGTAATATTGGGACACATTTCTTTATCCCTTATTACAAGCCCCCCTTGGCCCAATATTGCCTAATTATTATTTGTGCAACAGTGCAGCTCCTCAGAGCATGTACATCTCATTTCGTACCTTACGAATAGTAAGTCTTAAGCGACACAGGCCTATAATTACCAGGAACACTAAGACCACTTGCAACACAAGTAAAACTTTAAAAGACAGGACTCCTAAGGGTCCCCCTGCATAGCTTTAAATCAAGTGCTCATTATCACTCTCACTGAGCAATTCATTTACAACTACTTGTGCCTATGAGTGGTATTTTGTATTTGTATCAAATGAGTATCTTTCCGATTTAAAAGTGACTACACGTTAAGAGACAGGAGAGGTATCACAGCTCCAAATGATGGCGCATACTTGTTAATATCATATGCTTGGTGTGGGGTATCAAATGTCACATTATAATTTTCATCCTCAGGTTGGTAATAGGGTGCAACACCTTGTCACCAATATATATGTTATGTTTGGGAATAATACAAAAGTTTGGGTTGTGAATAGTACACATTTGTCCTTCATAAAATAAGATAGGTATATTTGTAACAACACAGTATTGGTTAGTACTATTATAGGTTACAACTACTTGTGGGGTATACCATCGTTTTAACTGGATAGGGCACAAGGCAGTATTATTTTCAGCTTGACCCATGGGAATTTCCCCACAAATGGGTTGCGTTTATGACATGACGTCACACTGGCATATCCATTGACTATTTATTTCTTCACAGCAATGTAAGTTTGGCGCTACCCAGGACCCATCATTACTGCGTACTAGGATCTCTGGGGGCGAAATTCGATATGCATAATACTGGCCTTGTATATACCCTACAGAGTGTACTTTTACTATTTGGGAGTACACCTCCTTGGTATACTCAACTTGAGGTAGTCTTACCACGAGGGACACCCTCATGGTGCTACTAAGTGTATTGTTAGGTCTAAACACTTGTGGTTTAACATATACTTTGGTTACCTTACAAATCCACCACATAGGTGGGGCTCGAAACTTAACACAAAGTTATACACTTTACATCATTAATATTAATGAATCTGGACAATACCACAATTTTAACTGTAAGTCAGAAATTTGATTAGGCAATTGATTATGATTAATCTCCTGTAACAATTGACTAACTTGAGTTAAAACATAAGATCCATAAGCACTACACACTATAGCTGTATGCTATTATTAAAAAACTTCTTCATTATGTTCAACCACAACTTCATTAATTTTGTGCTCTACCTCTTTAAACAAACGGCCTACCTCATGTATATTGTACACAGATAAATGCTCTTCCATTGCTAAACCTTGCTGGCCTAATGTAAGTGGTAGCAAGACCCTTTCTCCTGTATTAGTATTAAACTGGTCTTGGTACCCCTTAATGGCCTCAAGGTCTGCCCTATTCCATATGCTTATTCCTGATCCAAAAAGTCCAGCCAGGTCTCCCCACAGATCTCATTTCTTTCTAGTATTACTAACCCTTTCTTTACTAATAAGAGGGGCCATTATGCTCCCTGTTTTGGCATGGAAGGCACTTAACATGTCAACTAACATGGTGGCATAAAACTTTGACACACCAGTGTCTGCACAACTACTGTTAACATTTATATTCCAAGCAGAAAAATCTAAATTTATATGCACTCTACTATACTTTACATTATTTACAAGCATTTGATCAATAGGCGTTGATGTAAGTCCACTCTCTGGCCCTTTTGTCACATTTGGGCATTCAGTTGGTGTCACAGTCAAATATATGGCATCCGAGACTACAAAACGTAATGAGTTGTTTACACCAGCACAGTTACAAACACTATTATCACCCCAAAGACAGTAGGACAGAGTTAAGACATAAACACCATTGTCCTTTGGTGTGGCTCTGTTTATAACAAGAGACCCATTTTTCTGTTCCCAGACCATGTAGCTTTGCGGTGATCCAGTCTTGAGCTCTGATGCACAGCTGGACCAGCTGTTAAAATGTCCACACACCAGTTTGTAGATATGAAAGTACGTTGTTTTTAGTCCAGGTGGCTTTCCATGCTCGTGTGTAGGTGTTGTTATCAACAGGGTCCCAGTTCCAACTGATTAACAGTGTAATGGACTGTTTATACTCACATGTGACATTAGTCTGTTCCACATTAATGTTTAGGCTGGGGATTATAGAAAATCTTATGGCTGTCACCAAGCCGATGATAATGATGCTTTGTCTCTGGACAAACATCAAGTGTAGTATTTTAATTTCAACCACTTCTTTGACACTGATCTCAACACCTACCCGAATTCTTTTATTCTCAGCAACCATATACCATACCTCTCACATAACCGTTTGCACACCCAGTCGGGTCCTAACCAATTAGCATCCTTCCAAGGATTTTTCTGTTCCCAATTTCGCACCATCACTACATCTCCCTTCTCTATAGGTAGCCCCCATCCTGCTACCGGCTGTCTACCTTGCTTATTTTGCTTTGTGAGGCTTCCCTCCATTGCTATGAATCTTCCCTCCCCAACTACCTTGGTTCCTAAAGCAACTATTTGTGGGTAAGTCACGTACCCTTGTGCTGTGTGTCCTGTGCAGCCCTTTATTTGTAAGGGAGTTTTTTCTGGATCCAGTGGTATGTGCATAGTAGTAAGTGAGACGGCTGCCCCGGTATCAACTAAAGCCATCACCTGTTTTTTTCCCATTTTAAGTGGCACGGTTGGTCGCCCCTGGTTATCAAATGTTAGCGCACATACCCATCATGAGTCAGGGGCCCCGGGGCCTCCGCATTCCTATTCTTCAGCCAACTGCTTGATCGCTGCCAGCCGCTTGATGATGTCTTTATTATCAAATTCTTGAGGTGCCGCGGTTGGTTTTTTTTGTTCCACTGCATTTAATATTGTTTTTAACCGATCCAACAAATCCTGTGCACTATCACCCCCTCGTCCTGGTTTATCTCTTGCATCTTGCCTTTTTGCCCTCGCCCTTCCCATTTGCCAAGGTCCTTGTCCTTCCTTACTCCCCCTTGCCCAGCAATCACTTATTATATGCCCAGGCTTTTACAATTAAAGGCATCGGTTACTTTTTGTGGTCCTTCATTTGTCCATATCACAGCGGCAACTTCTGCCTTTCACTGTTTCTCATTAAGATAAGTCTCTAGGAGGGTGATTCTGCCTCCTGAGTTGGATCCAGTTTTACAACTGTCCGTAGGGTGGGGTCTAAATCATAGGCCCTAATCCATAAGTCTCGGAAGGTAGTATCATCTTCCGAGGGGCAATCCTGCCCTCCATACCTCTGATAGACCTCAAAAAGCCGAGGGATAAAGACCCGTGGTCCCTTTCCCGACTGTGGCTTTACTTGCAGTATTCTGTCCCAGTTAACTTCTTGTTTTGAAGATTCCCCTCTAGCTTTTCTGATAGCCTCAACTACTTCATTATAGTCTGCCCATGAATTTATGTTTTGCATGGCCCCTTTGTGTGTCCCTGGACCTCCTCGGGCATAGCTTCTGCTAGGCGGGGAGCACTTTAAACATAACCAACCTACATACATCTTGGTTGGTTAAGCGGAGGGTGGTTGTTAACTGCTTTAATTTCTGCTGCAATTGAGGTAGGTTGGTTTTGTGATCAATTGGACCTAGCATTTGGCCCAAATTGGTCATTTCCTCTATAGTCAGATCCTTGACTATAGGGCTTTTGTGTTCCTTTTTAATGGTTATTGGTGATTGCGGGGGCTCTCGTACCATCTTTCTTGTCTTTACCACTTTACCTTCTACTGCTTTCCACACTTCTCCATCCTTCTCCATTTCCTGTGTTTCCTCCCTTTCTACCCATTCCTCTTTTTTAGCTCCTGGTGGGGAGGTAGTGGGCCCTTCTTCATCACTTTCTCTACCCATAGCCTGACATGCCTTATCATCCTCTCTCAAAGTATCTCTTACTTTTGCATATTTTTTATCATAGCTATCTTCTTGCTTTTTATGTCTTTCTGCCTCTTCCTTGTTTCCCATTTTTTCAGTGTATTCCCTTTTTAATCCATGTTTAGCACACTTGTTTTGCAGCTCTAAAGCATATTGTTCTTGCTGATACCTTGTGGTAGCAGACATAGGTCCACCGGTGGCTGTCATTCCTTTGTTTGCACGGGGTGCCACTTTAACCTTTATCACCCTTCTTCTATATTACTCATTTGAATCTCTCCATTGCATCCTGTAGTTCTGTATACAGTTGCCTGGTTTCACTAGCCTGCTCTTGTGACTGTTGGTTCAGCTTAATCTGTAGAAGGCATGATCCCTATTTAACAGACACAAATCTCTTTGTGCTTTTATTAGCTGTGTCCTAAAATTAATACACTGCTGCTCTAACTCTTGGTGTTGATCTATTGGGATGCTATCTTTATACATCAATCAATGTTAATTCTTCTACTTGTTTAGCATTTTGATCCCTTTCATCCCTCATCTGAGCTACTTCTTTATTCTGGTGACACACAATAGTCTGATTATACTGCCACAGCCCTTGCAATGGATTTGCAAAGATTTCCTTTTCATTTTTACTCCCTCATTATGAAGGACACTTGCAGAAAATACAATTGTGCCTGTTGATCATCAGGCACTGGTTCATTTGCTTCCCCCTTTACGTGTTTTCCTAGAAAATGACCTATTATTGTTTCCATACTCATTTTTCTTATCTTTTTCTTGCCTGCCTAGCCTTTACAGCCGGGTGCACCCGTGCACTGGTGCCCTGGTCTGTGTAGCTATGTCTTATGGCTCCCTTGTGAGGTCCAGCTTGCAAGTCCCAGCACCTTCACTAACCTACTCTGCCCCTAGAGTTCCTACAGAGTTAAGCATTACTTTATTTAAAACAATTTGAGAAGCATACAAAGCATACATCACCTGATTGTCAAGTGGCTGTGACTGTCTGTGTGTACCCTCTTCTCTCGCTTAAAGCCAGCAGCACCACGTCTCCGAACGTCCTCACCTTCTTATTAGGGCTTGCAGACTAACCAACCAGCAGTTAGGCAGCCTCCTCAGCATGCAGCACCAGTGATTCGAGTCTTTAAGGCACCAATTGTAGACGGTGGGTAAAAAATTACCCTTTAGTAAATTATCAATTACTGATACTTAGAAAAGAGACGAACGGAGACGGTACTGATGGCGGAAGAATTTAATGATTATAACAATAATCACAGCGAGAGATTACAAGTGGTACATCCTTCATTTTTCATTCTTCAAACTAACAGTGTATAGTGGCTTGCTTATATAGTGGAAGACAGTACTATGGTTGTCTATGATTGGTCCAAGACAAATATAAACATCAACTTAAAAGGCAATTCTCTTTTTAGTTCTTGCATGACCTAATCTCTTGTCAGCATAAATGTATTGATAGTGTAAATTATACTACTATATAAGGATAATAATAATTGTCATTACCAGTTACTAAGGTCTTAGGAGGAAGAAATAGGTTTGCACTTAGGAATGTGCACACAGGCACTCTGCCCGTCCTAATAATAAACACTAAAAATAGTCTGAAGGGATAATTTGAACTCTCTCCCTGTATTTCTGTTTGTGCAGATACTTAAGACACCTGTTTTCTATTACTCACATGATTAGTACAAATATCAAAAGACACTTTAATATTACAAGTTGTGGCTCAGTTAAACTTGTAACTTTGCAAGTTTTAATATGATTCAGCTTCATAGATCAATATTTGTTACACAAACACCTTATGTTTTAGACCAAAATGAGGTTTAGGCTGTAATATTGGGACATATTTCTTTATCCCTTATTACAAGATTCCTGGACAAAGGCACAGAGAAGAATCTACCTTCCCATAACCCATATCAAGGGTATGAATGTAAGTTACACCTGTCCCCAGATATCAAGCTGATTTGTTACCAACCAGCAGACACCACCACAAAATTGTGGGTGGTCCCTCATCATCTCCAGATCTAAATTTCTGCACCAAGTGCATGACACCCCCACTGGTAGACACCAGGGAGTTGAAAACACACTCCAAAGGCTCAAGACCACTGTATGGTGGCCTGGTGTCACCAAGAATGTCAAACAGTATATAGACAACTGCCTTGTTTGTGCACAAAGCAACCCCATCCCTACCAAACTAAACTCCAAGCTACTACCACAAAGGCATTCTTGCCCTTGGCATGCCTTACAGATCGATTTTATTGGTCCCCTCACTAATACAAGTAGAAACAACAAATATGCCCTTGTGGTCACTGATCTCTTCTCTAAGTGGGTTGAGGCTTTCCCCACTAAGACATGCACTGCAAAAGCGACTTCCAAAATTCTGGTGGAACACATTTTCTCCAGGTGGGGCATACCTCTTAAGGTGGACTCTGATAAAGGAACCAGTTTTACAGGTGAGTTAATGAAAGAAGTCCTTGAACTCCTTGGAGTTCATCAGAAGTTCCACATACCATACCACCCACAATCATCAGGTCAAGTAGAGAGGGCCAACAGACAGATTAAGCAAATGCTTTCCAAATTCATTGAGGACAATCCCAAGGATTGGGATTCCCTACTGCCATTGCTCTTTATGGTAATTAGGGGCACACCCATAGCCACCACCAAATTGACACCCTTTGAGGTGATGACTGGCAGAAGTATGACATTACCTGAACACCTGTTGTCTGACCTGCACACTCCCACCGCAGACCATGTTTCTGTGCACCAATATGTGGAAAAGTTGAGAAAAGACAGCAACAGTCCAAAATTCAGTTTGACAAACACGTACAAGAAGTGGATTGACAAGTTGGAGATCAGATAATGGTTCTTAGATTTGCATATCCAACACATTCCTTCTCCAATAAGTGGAAAGGACCCTACCCAACTGTCAACAAACTCAAGTCCAGCAGTCTATCAAATTAGACTCATGCAAAACAACAAACTGACTGACAAATGGTTACATGCAAACCAGATGAAACTGTATAAAGAAGTATAATTACTTTTCCTCACCCCATTGGGTGGAATAATACTAATTTGCTAATGTTTGATTTTCCTTTTCAGATACACTGACAAGATGGCTATCTTGTTCCTTTTTCTCCTCATCTCAGGAGTTATCCCCTGCATCCAAGGCATGGTAAAGCACATCCTTCCTCATCTTGATCTGCCTGCAACTACCCCAAAGGGAGTCTCCATCAATGTCCCAGACAATCTGATTACCATTCAGGAAGGTTCATATGCCTACTGCACTGCCTCAGTTGTTGCTCCTGATAAATCTACCCTACAAATTGAGTGGCAAACCAAGTCTCAAGAACAAATACTCCCCATGGCCAACTCTCCAAGGGAACTTTCCATGGAAGGCTCAATGCAAAATTATCCCCAAAAGGTACCTTGTCCTTACACCAAACCACTCTTAGACATTCAGGATTATACAATATTACTGCTTTATGAAATGGGCATCAGAATTCAGGCATTCTGATTGGTGCTTACCTGCGTGATATTCCTTTTTTACACACAAGAAAAAGTACCAGCAGTGCCCTGTGGGCACGGATCCTAGTAAACATGCCAACTGGAATGTTGTCAAATCTGAAATCAGCCATCTTGTTTAACTAGCTGAAAGTGGCACTACCAGTCTATAAGAATGGCATATTTTCCTGAAGCCCACTTTGATATCAGCCTTTCAGAAGAGGATTTAGAATTACTTATTCATCCAGACAATGAGCCCATTGAACAACTGACCATAGCCTCTGAAGCTACCAGCTCACAAAATGAAAATATGAGCTCCAGCTGTCAAATGAGCCAGCTGACCTGTCAAATGGAGACCACAATTGCCACAGTGAGTAAGAGCTTCTCTACGTACACTCCAATACAACTCGATTGCCATGAGCAAGAGAAAAATGAGAAAAGTATATTAAGATCTACTGCATAGGAATTGTGTATTTGATGAATAGACAACACCAACAAATATGTCAATAGACTGACCCTCTATAGGTAAAGAAGACCTCAACAATGTTCTGAGGAAATTTTACATGGAAACTCAGACGACTGCAGGACTCGAGTATGCCATCTCGAGCTTCAGCGGTCTGCGAGCTGCACTGAACCGCCACTTCGATTCACTGGCTGTTGGGAGACCTTTTAACTTAATGAGGGATCCAGAATTCCAATCCAGTAATGCTGTATTTACAGCAAAAATGAAAAGTTATCAGTGTTCACAGCAAGACAAGCCACAGCACCATGAACCTCTCATGAAGTCCGGCTTACAAATACTGAAATATTTGGACATTTGTTCTCCCTGAACTGCACCTGGCCTAGTTCATAAAGTATAGTTAGACATTCAGTTATATATGGTCAGATGCAGTCGGGAAGGTCTCCGGCAACTTAAACCTGAGCATTTCTCAATAAAATCAGATGAAAATGGTGCTCAGTTTGTAATGCTCAATTTTAAGGAGCATACTAAACTCCATAACAAACCGCTTGAAACTGGCAAATCATCAGACCGTGGTTTTATGTATGCTCAACAGGGATTTCCACTTTGCACAGTTGAAAGTTTTAAATTATACATAAGCAAGCTTCCTCCACATGCAAAAGCCCTGTACTTACATCCGCGTAGACTTCCACAACTCCAGCTTGACTCCCTACCATTGTGATATTCATCAGAGTCCATGGGTCTCAACTATTTATCAACCTTCATGTCCAGACTGAGTAAAGAGGCTGGTCTCTCACAACGCTACACTAATCACTGCCTGCGAGTGACCACAGTCCAGCTATTTTCAGATGCTGGTTTACAGAGCCAAGAAATCAAGTCGATCACAGGCCACAGAAATTAGGCAAGCCTTCAAAGCTACTTGCGTGCAAAGCCAGATGACAGAAGGAAATGGTGTCATATCCTGGCACCAAATGAGGAAAACTCAACTTCAGGAAAAGTTTCAGGAAGCTCACTTCAGCTGTGCCCCACAGTGACACCCGATGGAGACATGCAGCATGAAGTCACAAAGCAACCAGAAACTGAACTGAGCACCACACTAACACTTGATGTAATAACGATTCCCGACCTAAATCAGCAGTCCCCACAGCCTCAATTTTCAGGAGTAACAATGCACAACTGCACCATGACTTTCAATGCTCCAGTTTACTTCTCAAAATAAAGGTTATAAAATATTGATGTCAATGTTACAGTGACATTAGTTTTACTGGCAGTTGCATAGTTATGCAAGGGAAAGTCATTAATTAAATGTTACATTCAACATTTATTCTAAAATGTTAAAATTAAAACACTATTTCTTAAATATTTAAATAAGCAGTGCGTTTTACTGTTAAAGAAAGGAAAAACATGGAACTACTTTACTCAGCATAAGGTTATCTGCTTTAATAAATTAAAAAAATATTTACTTTTAACAACTATTTTGTCATTATTAATGTCTCTAAATATTTTTCCCATATCATAAGTGCAATAAGCCACTCCAGGGTGTGTGTTAGACATGTTAACACATGGCTATGAGGCTGGACGCTCTCGGTCTGTGACCTCATGCCTTGCAATGCCTCCTAGCCGTGTGTTAAAATGTCTAATGCACACCCTGTCATGTCTTATTGCTTACTTAATTGGCCCTTCATATTGTGATTCACTTTCTAAAGATTCTGCCAGACAATTTTGTGCTGTACACAACATGGCCTCAGCTGCCATGTACTTATCTGTGTTACCCCCTATGGAGAAATAACTTTTGGAATGTCCAAAACAAAACCCTGTTCCATGTAGTGGCCTCACAGCCACTGCTTTACCTGGCTCATTTATTAATAACCTATAACATATGCATTTACCTGTTTTGTTTAATTTGACTTACTGGAATATGAAAGAATTTGGTATGTGTCATACCACTAACACATCATTGTTTTATAGTACTTTGTTACTTGATAGCTTAGCAGCTTTTCAAATTTGTAATCAAGGCCCTATTGCTGGGGTACATACCACCGAGCAAAGAGGCAATTTTAGGAGAAAACCTGTTTCTCAGAACCCTGATTCACAAAGTTAAAAGAGAAACACATGTGACCCATCAGATGTCATTGGTGCCACAGGCACCCTTACTGGTCTCTTTGGTACTACAATTTCTATTTGGAATAAAGTGGACATTGCTACTATCAAGGCACTTTCACAGAAGTTTGAAACTGGTATGATCAATAACAACATACCCCCATTATTGCATGGTGTGGATGGCCTTAGTCATATATTGCTAAGGCATTCACAGATTCTAAAGTAAAGAGTAATGCCCTTATTGCACAAAACAATCAGGAAGCAGATAAGAAATACATTGCCTGTGAAATACTATCTTCCGCCTATGGGTCATTCATCATCACTACCATCAGCAACCTCTTCTGTGATCTGGAATCCAGAAGAATCCCTTATATCATACATGATAGACGTATCTCTAAATGATACTGCCCTCACTGCAAATCCCCTAATTGTGTTGCCCTGTGTATGTTACAGTCTGTTTCGATTCCTGTTTCTACTGCTAGAAATTTGGGATTTGTGACCAGGCATTCTAATACTGGTCCTTGCTTTACTTCAAAGAAATGCTCTATTAAGGATACTATGTTTGTGTCTTTTACTGTTTCTTTACCATGTTTTGATCCCAAAAAAGCTATATTTGATAAATTAGTATCTGTACACTCCATTAGGCATCTTGATGAAGACATCTACAGAGAATGCCTCGACTTACCTCCTTTTCTGGTTTTCCATCCTCTTCTGGATGCATGGGTCTCACTGCACAGGGACTGTTGTGCTAAGAAAGGGTATATTTATTTGTGTCGATGTGACGTATTTGATGTTAATAAACCTGTATGTGGATATTCCCCAGATAGTATTGATTGATCCTTTTTGATGGACCATGACATCCTCACCAATGGCACAGAATACCAGGACTCAACATCTGCTCCAGACACAATTCGATTGTACCAGTCTTACCAGAAGGAGGTTCATCGCCTGTCAACACCGATTTCCAAATAGACTTACACTTGCTCAGTACAACTACATAAATGGAGATTGCCTACTGGGAAAATGCAATATAATTGGGATGGTGAGTTTTTTGTGGTAACTAATTTTAAGCAATTTACATATGGAGATGAGACATGTACTATTAATGAGTCTAACTTCTGTTTTGTTCCTCACCAGACCACTACTATGGGGCACACAGTTATTACTCCGGTTCCCCTTCTGGAACCTGATATCACTGATGGTATCCTAATTATCTGCTCACTCTTTCAGAGTACTTACCTTACTTTAATGTACACATTGATCATTTGACTTTAACTCTGAAGTCCCTTTTAGACAGGAAAGACACCTACCTCATCCACATCAGCAATAATCTAATGAAAGCAAATGAAACAATATTTGACCTTAGCAATGATGGTGATTTTAACAATGCACTTACTAATACTTGGTTAACAGATCCAGAAACAAATGATTTGATACCTTTTATTGGACCAACATGGATGTTACAGAAAAGAACAAAGTGCTTTAGCTTTCGAACCAACCAGGTCCTTCTTCAGAAGCTTTGTGGCAGTTTTTTCAAATATCCCATACTATTAACACCAGATTATATAGAAAAGCAGAAATAATTCTCATTGGTTTAACATATACATTTAAAACATAATAGAAGATTACGTCAGAGAAGCTAATTAACACCAGTATGCCTTAAACTGAGGAGCCTCAAGAGGCAAAGGTTATCAAGAATTCTCTACAGCCAGAGAGTTCTTGTCCATAAATTTTAAAATGTCTCAGTATGACAAGAAAGCATTCTAGTGATAAAAAACCTGGAGTGGCATTCTCCTAATACATGTAAGATGAGCTTACAACTTACATTCCAATTGTCCTGGTATATTAAAGGACAGATAATGAGAGACAAAATCCTGAAATTAGGTATAACTGCAAGTTGAAATCAAGCCTCAAATTAACCTACATATAAACATGATGCATGAAAGTATCACTTGTAAGTGTAAGTGCAAAAAAAAAAAAAAAAAATCCTTGTCAAGGACCCCAAGAAAACGAGACCATGAGCCTGATAGATGCAGATTTCAACACAGAGTCTGTGTATAACAAAAATGCACAGAATCAGTCTAAGCAATCTAAATGAAAACCCAAAGGAATTACACCTTTAATGACCCCCCAAGTAAATGAGATATGCATCTTAATATGAGCAGTTGAAAATGTGACAGTGTGAAAACCACCCACTGACAACTAATAGAAGGAAATAAATGCACACTATATGTGAAAACTAAGTGTTCTAGCCACATAACAACTGCCCCATGCCACGCTCCACCCACACATATGTGTGTACATACACCATACCACACCCCCATACACACACACACACACACCTGCACACCCCACACAACCACAACACACAACAAATATAGCAAACACATTCTGCACACACCACACCACACCACGCACAACAAACAAAACACACATACACACCATACCCACAACACATAAAAACACAACACACACCAAACACACACATACATACATCAGTATACACACACACACACACACACACACACACACAAAACGCACTCACCACAGTGTTAAGGTGAAAAGTCAACAATGTAGATAACCATAAACTTACAAAATCAAAGGCCCGCTGAAGAACTAAACTGTTTATGTCCATCTTTTAAAGTAAAGGTCTGTGTAAGTTTAAGTGGAATAATGTGTCATGTACCCAACATCAATGTTCAATCCATCCGCCACCATATTGAGAAGTAAAATAAGTCTAATTTCAAGCCCGTCTCTGCTGCGTACTGTTGAAATGTCCTTTTAAGACCATCACAGACATATCTGAGATTGAGTGGTCATCCTGGGAGAAGTGCCGGCTACTGATTTCTCAATCATCTTGTGATTAATAGAATGTCTGTGTGAATTCATTCTAGTGCGAGTTGTTGGCTTGTCTTCCCCACATAACCTGTCGTGAGGACATTTCTTGCATTGGATAAAATAGACCACATTACTTGATGTACATGTATAATTCCCTGTATCCTGAATAGTCTGTTTTGTGATGTAACCACACAGTCTGAAGTGGAAATGAGGTTACATGTCTTACATGTGCGTTGATGACAGGGTCGTGTACCATATGATGTCATGGTATTCTGTTCGGTTCAAGTTGACTCCTAATAATCAGGTTGGCTAAATTAGGTGGTTGTTTAAAGATAGTAGTGGTAGTTCTTGAAAAATACAGTTAGGGTTTCATCCTCACTAATTATTGGATGGAGATCCTTAGTAATCTTACGTAGGAGTTCAAGGTCAGGATGGTATGTGACTACTAAGGGTATTCTGTTGGTAGTCATCCGTTTCTTATATTGCAGTAGCTGTTCTCTTGGGACCTGTGTTGCACGTTCCACTGATCTGTCAATTTCCCTGGATGAGTGTCCCTGCTCAATAAAGGTGTTTTTCAACATCGCCAGATGTGTGTCTCTGTCTTCCTCATTTGAACAGAGGCGGTGATACCGAAGTGCTTGACTATATATAACAGATTTCTTTGTGTGGCTCGGGTGATTACTTTTCTTGTGTAAGTATCTCTGTCTGTCTGTTGGTTTCCTGTAAAGACAGGTATGTAGGGTACCATCCTTAATAGTGACAGTGGTATCCAGAAAATGTACACTTGTGGCAGAATATTCTAGGGAAAGCTTTATAGTTGGGTGGAGGTTATTAAGTTCTTGGTGAAAATCTCTAAGTGTGTCAGTGCCCTCAGTCCAAATTATAAACAAATCATCAATGTAACGGAAATAAGCGAGTGGTTTATGTGTACAGTGCCTTAGAAAATCCTCCTCCAAATTCGCCATAAAAAGATTAGCATACTGAGGAGCCATCCTGGTTCCCATTGTGGTTCCCATAGTTTGAACATAATGTTTACCATTTTATACTTGGTTAGAGATTACCTTTAAAGATTTTGTTATTATACAAGCACTTTTGATATTTTCCCTTATCATTATGCTTTGGTGCCTCTGGCGCATCCTCCACCTACACTGTGAGCAGCTGGAATTCCTATACAAGGCTCATGTGTCAGGTTTGTAAATGACACCTTCTCTCTCACCACTTCCCTACTTTTGCTTGTGTTGCCCCTTATGAGGCAACAAGGGGGGATGTTACACAAGGTCCCTGCACCCTAATTGGTACCCCTAGAGGTATACTGCAGACAACTAGCATTTATGTATATGTTATACTAATATATAGGGCTAAGGACATCTACCGTACAAGAGTAGATGTCAAGATATGTACAGTATGCATATGATTGTTTTGCACTTTACTTTCTAATGCACACATTTATTTCTTGCGTACAAGATGCTAGGATACCTGTGTCCTTAAAGTGTTACGATATATGAGTCGGCATTGCCATCTTCTGATGATTTGTATTATTACACGGCTATGTTAAAACTGTACTTCATTGTTTCCACAAAGTGATGGCTATAACAAAATTGTGTAATGTTATCTAAGTGATAAGATGGCCAACAGAGTTAAGCTAGCCCTGGCAAAAAGAAACACCAGTGAGGGGGTACAGGCAAAGTGGGCAAGCATTAAGGATGCAATACTTGAAGCAACATCCCATTGTGTTAGACAGAAAAGGAAGAGCAAAAGAAGAAGGAAACCACTTTGGTTCTCAAATACAGTAGCAGAAAAGGTCAGAGCCAAAGGCTGGCCTTGGGAAATATAAGGGACCGGCCGGGATGAAGATAGGGAGGCATACAAAACTGCCCTAGGGGAAGCAGGGAAGGCAGTAAGGCAGGCAAAGTCCAAACTGAGGAAACACTAGCACGAACAGTAAAACAAGGTGACAAGACTTTCTATAGATACATTAGTGAAAGGAGAAAGTCCAGAGGGGTATTACTAAGCAATGGAGAAAAGGAGCATTGTGAGAGGAGGACCCTGTAAAGGCATCTATCCTAAATAGATACTTTTGCTCAGTATTTACTGAAGAGAAAGTAGGGCAGGGGCCCTGACTCAGCATCATGGATACAGAGGGAGGAGGTGAGCACTACTCCTTCACAAAGAAAAGGTCCTACAAGAGCTTGCTAAGCTCAGGGTGGATAAGGCAATGGGACCTGATATCATACATCCCAGGGTACTTAAGGAGCTAAAGGTGGAACTAGCAGAGCCATTAGCAGAACTGTTTAGTGAGTCTCTGAGCACAGGAGAAGTCCCAGAAGACTGGAGAAGGGCTCATGTGATCCCGCTCCACAAGAGTGGTAGCAGGGAGGAGGCGGGGAACTACAGACCAGTCAGTCTTACCTCAGTAGTGGGCAAGATTATGGAGGCACTCCTTAAGGAAAGGATAGTGCAACACCTGGAATCCATAAGTGCACAGGATCCAAGACAGCATGGGTTTACAAAGGAAGGTCCTGTCAAACTAATCTCATAGATTTCTTTGACTGGGTAACCAGAGTGGTGGACCAAGGGGAGCAGTTGATGTTGCCTACCTTGACTTCAGCAAAGCTTTTGACACTGTTCCACATAGAAGATTGATAAATAAGCTGGGTAGGCTCGGGGTGGGTCAGAAGTTGGTCAGCTGGGTGGCAAACTGGTTGACAGGCAGAAAACAGAGTGGTGGTAAATGGTATACAGTCAGAAGAGATGCAAGTCACAAGTGGGGTACCTCAGGGATCAGTTCTGGGGCCAGTCCTCTTCAACATCTTTCATTAGTGACCTTGCAGATGGACTAGAGGGTAAGGCTTGTCTGTTTGCAGATGACACCAAGATCTGCAACAGAGTAGATGATCCAGATGGGGTGGGCAGAATGAGAAGAGATCTGGATAAACTAGCAAAATGGTCAGAAGAGTGGCAACTGGGATTTAATGCAAAGAAGTGCAAAATCATGCACATAGGGAAGAGAAACCCTGAAGCCACCTATAGGCTGGGAGGGGAGTTGCTAGCAGTCACAAAGGAAGAAAGAGACTTGGGCATCAACATCACTGATGACCTGAAATCATCCAAGCAGACCTCTAAAGCAGTAGGTAAGGCTAGGGGGGTGTTAGGGTGTATTAGTAGGGGTATCACAAGTCGTAAGAGGGAGGTAATAATCCCTCTTTACAAGACACTGGTTAGGCCCCATCTGGAGTACTGCATGCAGTATTGGAGGCCGCAGCTTAACAAGGACATTAACCAAATTGAGGCAGTCCAGAGAAGGGCAACCAAAATGGTGCAGGGACTGCATCAGAAGACACATGAGGACAGATTAACAGAGCTCAATATGTATACCCTTGAGCAAAGGAGGGAGAGAGGTGATATGATCGAGGCATTCAATTGCCTTAAGGGCATTAACATGTTGAAAGAGTCTAACATGTTTAAATATAAGAAAAAGAGCAGGACAAGAGGACACAGCATGAGATTAGAGGGGGGCTGATTAAGGGGGAATGTGAGGAAATTCTTTTTCACAGAAAGGGTGGTGGATGCATGGAATGGCTTACCACAAGAAGTGGTGGCTATGAATACAGTGCAGGGCTTCAAACAGGCATGGGATAGGCATAAGGGAGCAATACAAATGACTATGAATAGATAGGCCACTGACAGAGCAAAGGCCGATGGCACATTTATAAGGTAGAAAAAGAATTGGGCAGACTGGATGGGCCTTGCGGTCCTTATCTGCCCTCAACTTCTATGTTTCTATGTTAGGACTGAGGAGCCACCTCTGATTTAGCCAATAGGACTCACCTCTGTAACTAGAAATATTTATATCTTACAGTAGCCATGGTAATTATCTTAGGTATGTAATGTAAGACATTACGTCTTCTACCTCGGAGACCCCAAGAGACACGGAGATGCCCTGAGGTATAGGGAATGCTGAGCATTGGCTCCCAGTTTCTAATGGTAAGAACTGCTTAGAGCAATTGTGATTTTCCTTTTGGTAGAAATAAATAAGCTTAATTACTCTTATACAATGTCTCTGCGATTTCTTACATTTCCATTATTGCCAAGAACCTGAGAATGAGGTTTAGACCTCCTGATGAGGTGGATGATGTTTCTAGAAAAAGTCTGTTGGTGCTAAGGGAAAAAGAAGTGGTTAAGGACAATAGGCTATAGTTTGTTACCACATTCTCCACTGATTCTTGTGTAGTGGAGAGGGTTGTTCAAAAAATTGGAACATACTTAGGGCTGAGTCTTGGCTTAGAAAGTGCACTTTGCATTTGCCCAGAATTGTGTACCACAACTCTAGAAATCTGAGTGACACACTCATTCACTGTGTTCAGCTAAAATAGCAACCTACAACATGCCTTCTCCCCCCACAGTGGGTACCAGATACTGTGGTAGATGCAAATATTTCAATGTGGTGAAAAACACAAATTTCTTCTTGAATGAAAGAGCTGGCAAAGTGCTGCCAATTGAACAGTTCATAAATTGTGACTCTAAATGTCATATATTTGATGGAATGTCAATGTGGGCTGTTCTACGTACTGTAGGATGCATGAAACATAATTCAAAGAAAGTATAGGTGAACACATGAATGCATTAAACAGGGCAACTGTAAAAATGCTGTGGCTCATCATATGGCTAGCATGAAGGGAGTGGGACATATGGACCAAGGTTCACTGATATTGAAAGAATGATACTAGGACCAAGATGGGGAGAGATTGAGAAAGTGTTGTCCAGAAGAGAGGTATATAGGCTCTACCAGTTGGGGGCACTTTTCTGACCTAGCTTAAATGATCAGATTGAGTTGGCACCCCCTTCTATATACACTTATTGTGCTGCTGTGTTTTTTAAAGTTTGACCTGCTCCACTGTGCACATACTTAGAAGAATCAGTCTTCAAATATCATGTGACTATACTTATCACATAATTAGCCCTGTTCTTTATGGCACTGATTACTGATTCTGATGACTTGCTTTGTCAATTTTGTTTTTAAATATGTTCAATTGTTTATGCATTGCCTGTTGTTTATGTACTTGTGGTAGCCCCTTGACTACACTCTAACAAATATATACAATTTTATGGGTGTACCTCTAATAACTGGCTATTTAAAAGGTCAGAAGCAGGGGCCACACACTTTGACAAAGCACTAAGAAGAGTGAGGTGTGAAATGGGCTACAGTAGCCCTCCAGTGTGTTTGTTTGGTGGTATTCATTTGTTCATTTCTATGTGCTTTGACCATAGTATGGAATAAAATATTGTGGAGGTTCAAGCAATTTTATACTCATCTTCTGTTCATCCTGAGCACTGGATCTTGCTTCTCTAACAGGCATCAGAGGAACTGTTTTAAGTGGAAAAAGAAAGATCCCAGTCAGTGGACAGGGTCTACGTTACCTGCAAGAGCTTCTTCATGCCTATTGCCCCCTCCATCCACTGCGCTCCACCAGTGAGGGATTGCAAGAGGTTCCCAGGGTTCAACTGAAGACATCTGGGGCTTGTTCTTTTGCATTTGTAGCGCCTACCCTGTGAAGTTCTGTACCTTGTTGGGTTGGAGAGTTCCAGACTGGGGACAGCTTCAAAATGGCACTGAAAACCCATTTATGTAACCGTGCCTTTGCTATTACTTCAGATTAATCAGCTGATGTGATGCATCAGTATTTTAATTATTTATTTAAAATTTTTTTATGTTTTATACTTCTGTAAAGCACTTTGATATTCTGAATTGCATTAACAAATAAAGTTATTATTATTGTTATTTTTATTAGAGGAGCTGCTATTGGTGGCAATAGAAAAAGATCACTCAGCAGGCATTGGAGGAGCTACCAGAGGGGCCAACAAAGGGAGCTCACATGGGAGGTGATTTATTTTTATTTTTACAGAGCTCAGCTAGTAACAGAGTGTGGTGGAGGAAAAGCTTGCAGAAGTACTAAGTAGGATGTGCTTTTGTTTTAAACTGGGAACAGTAACTGAAGGTGCATGTGGGAAGCACACAGTGGAAAGGACGGAGCAGGATGTGATATTCTGTAAGACAGCAGAGCTGGTAAATGAGGGGGAAGGGTGATTAAGCACATAAAGGGAGGTGGTGGGAAGTGTTTATTTTTAATTTTAGGGACATGGGACTGGTAACCAATAAGGGGATGGGGAAGCAGAGAGAGAGAGACAGAGAGTGGGAAGTGTTTTTTTTTCCAGAGATGGCTTGGTGAAGAGGTAGAGCCAGCAAATGAAAAATAAAAGGAACTCAGATTCATACTAATGAGATGATGCAATTCCATTGTAGATACTGGAAGTAGTACACATTGGTTCTGCTTCCTCATTCTCAATTTCTTTTCTTACTGCATTACGTCATGCTTAGTTACCTTATCCAGCTATAATAAAAGGGTTTTTCTTAGCCTCCAACATATCTTGTTTATCATTCTCATGGTCATTTTTATCTGTATTACTGCTAGTAGTGCTTGTGGAATCAATGTAAACATTAAAAACATTGTTTACCATAAGTAGCCATACTTTCAATCCCACTGTGAATGGTATATGAGACATATTTTGCTGTTTTTTTTTTCCAATACAGAAAGTACCAGCTCTACTTGTAATATCTTTGCATTTTTAAGGGGGAAGAGGTGTAAGTGATGCCTCCAGTTTTATAAAGGCTGTGTGCATGGCAGTTTTGTATCCCTTCATTTTGAACATAATGGGTGCATGTGACTAAAAGGAGTTCTGCAAGCAGCCAGAAAACATCTGGACATCTTGTGATGTACTGCTCTAGTAGTTGTCACAAATTAGCTCTCCAGCACACAAGTGTGAAGTGAGGAATCCATCATCCACCCAGTAGTAGACTGTGCATCTCCTTAATGTGACACTTGTACTGTAACAGTACTCTCCCCCTCCCCCCCGCAACCCACAGATGTTTGAGGCTTTAGCTCATTTTCTGGATAGGAACATAGTGAATTGAAAGTCTTTTTTTATGTTAAACTGTTTATGCCCTCTGCTGTCTGGTCAGCCCCCATCTACTTGACCTGCCCCAGCCTCATCACTCTGGCATCCCCTAGGCCTTATCTTTATACTTCCCATGTTCCTGCAGCATTTCCCCTCTGGTGGGAGTGGCTAGAGTCCCCCCATCCCTGCTACAGAAAGATTCAGTTGTGGGAGACAGTGCCGAGGTAGTCAAATGTGGGGCCTGTGAGCAGATTGGCATCATCTAGCAATTTTGCACCCGGTTCCTTGTTCTCTCCTATCCCCAGGACATCAATGTTGAGGGTGACCTAAGCACACACACAATGGTGTGAGGTGTGGCACCTGCCACTGTTCTCCCACCCACAAGCCTCTCTGACTGCACCGTCACATGTGGTCATCCAGATGGCAGTAAAGCAATGGAGCTGGCAGCCCTCCCTCCCTCCTTCTCCAGAGGAGGAGAACGTTCTCTGGGATGCTAAATTTCCCTCTCCCAACCAACTGCCAACAATACAAACTTGTTCTTGTTCCAGAACTCAGGTAATCAGTATCGGGAGAAGGAACACTCTTGCTGCACCAAGACACTGGCCTGACAGGACTATTTTAATTGCCAATTGTAATGCTAATTGGGTGGGACTTAGAGGATTGAAATTAAAGGACTCTTTTGAAATTTTGAATGTAACCCAAAAAGCAGCTCTCCAGCAAGCATCAGTAACAATGGAGATACTAGAGCAATTATTGATTTACAGTAGTATCTGTGTCCCCAGACATTCATGTAAAGTACTGTGATGTTGCTCCTCCTGTACTGGGTGGCCACTGTGAAATTAATTGTACAGTGTCATTGTGGCAAAGGTCAGAAAGCATAGGAAAACCAGAACAGTTATTCAATTTGCAAGTAGCATTTTGTTATTTTCAATAACAATAAAATTAAAAGAATAAAAGTGTGCAGGATAGCTTTTGTACAGGCAGTTCAGACAAAAGAAAGACCTTCCTCTGAGGGTATCTCTAATTATAAATTTCAGTCTTTCTCTCCCTCTCTCTCTCCAACAAAAGATTGCTCTCTTCCTATATAATGGGCTAGATTCACAAAGAGAGCAAAAAAATCCACACGTGTGGAAAAAAGGCTTGCCAAACTGCAGAAATTCAAGTGCGGCATATTCACAGTTGAAATTTCTGCAGGTACAGAAAATCATAAAACAGGCGAGTTGTGGAATTCTGCAAGTGCTGAAAACCTGCAACATGTTTTCCGTAGCTGTGGAAATAATATAAAAGGCCCAGCAGACAGAACAACAGCAGGTGATTCATATTAAGTGGATCAGGAGACTTTGACAGTCTTGCAAATGTTGCAGCAGAAACAGCACTCCCTGCGAAGCAAGCAGCCAGTCCCACAACTGGGACCATGGTAGCATCATCTGTAACAGCAGGACCTTGCACCAAATGTCTGTTGGTTGTGTCTCTAAAGGTGTGTCTTTCTCCTGTGTCTGTAGCACACACTTCTGGCTGTTCCACCTCTGCCTCTACCGCATGTGGGGCTCCTTTATGGGCCGCACAGGGTCGTGTGGTTGTGCTTTGTTGCCTTTCAATGGAAATGTGTGCTAGTTTTGGTGCAGCAACTGACACTGCTGTACAACCCACTGGTTTGCAGTTGTTTGATGCCTGAACTCCCACTATGATTTTTCCCCAAGTGTTAGTACACTGCCTATTACTCAGGGTGAGTTACACCTCACTCGCCTTGGTGCAGCATGTGTGCAACATTTTTCAATAACTGCGGAAAAACAGTGGCTGAGAATATCCTTTAAGGGGATATGCCATACTTTATAGTGCCATTGTTTTGAACAGGAATTTTCCACAGCTGCATATTTTCCACAGTTCGCAGTGCAATTTTTCCACAGCTGTGGGCTTTTTGTGTATATGATGCAGTGCAATTACCCCTTTTTTTCCACAACAACACAACTTTTGGAGACCTGTGCATTTTTCTCCTTCAAAGTGTTTTGTGAATCCTACCCAATATCTTTTCCTGGCAATTAATTTCTGCATCCTGACCCTGTTAAGAGACCTCCTGTTTTCATACAATGTTCCAGAACGTTGCCAGTTTCTTTCCTTGCAGATGCAACAAAGTAGAAGATTGTGACCTAGAACCAATCTCCTGTTGACAACCCGGCAAAACAGTTTATGGAGGTCAAACTGCACCTCAGTGTTAAACCCCTGAGTTCCAAATAGCTTTGTAAAATCATTTCAGCAATAGAACTATATACATTTTTAAGGGATCCCAGTTTCACATAAAAATCTACTCTGCACACATTGTTATACCTCAAATAAGCAAGTGGGAATAAAAAAATAGAAATAGTAAGAAACAGCTAGTGAAGGCAGGGAGATAGCTGGGGGTTGAGAATTATGAGACTGTCGGAGTGATCAGTTCCTAGGTCTCACAAGAAAATTAAATTCTGCAATGAAATAAAGAAGAGACAGAAAAGAAGGGATAGAACAGATCCTTGCTTTTAACTCCTTCTGCAAAACAAATTGGACAGGGACATTCAGCCTTGTCACACACACACACACACACACACACACACACCTCTTTAAGTGGGAACCTGTTTAAAAAAGCAACAAGTTTCCAAAATGTTCTTTTTATTCTTTTCTAACATTACCTTATAACCTTTACAATTCTTTGCATATTTGTGAGAGTGGAACTTAAATGAATTGTCTTGTTAGACCCCAATAACCCATATCCTTATATAAACACACACAATACCAGTCTTGGAGGAAAAGGCCACAACCATATGTTTATTAAACAACATATTACATTATTGGAGTGGTGTGCACAGCTCAGGAAGTCTTCCGAGTGAATCTCAGAGACCTCCACACTGCTTGCCATGAAAGGCTTTACCCGTGTGCAGACTGGGGTAATGATGCACCCCTCTGAGTTGGAAGAAATCTAAACATCAGTGAGTATGGGGGTCATGTAGCAGGGTGACAAGTGACCACCCCTGTCTGGTGGCACTGTACCCACAAGCAAACCTGATGAAGTTGTGCCATAAGCCCACAAATTGTGACCAAGTCCTGAGGCCCCCAAAGACATCTAAACCAGGCAAGAAAGGTCCTTCAGTAGAATTCTGCTCCATTCCCTTTTTTCCCCTTGAACCGTCACTCTGATAGATTCCCAAACTACTCCTGGTGTAATGACTGTGGCAAATACTGCTAATACCAATCTCACCCATCAATAGTCTAGCCTGGCCAACCCAGAACCCTGTTTTTACAAGGGTAGGTGGGTGGGAAATTTTCAGCTAATTTGTGAGTTGGTGCTTCAGGCCACTGCTCCTTTTACCCCCTGCGAGCACACCTCTTCGCACCAATAGGTAGTTCATGGGGGAAAGATTTGGAGGGTTATATACTTTATGAAGAAAACAGGACTTCTAAAACTGAAGGAGGTGTTGCGATATATGTTAGTGTTGAGATTGCCTCCACTAATATTTCTGATCGTGTAAGAACTCACACTGACACTGAATCCTTATGGGTACTGATTAATGGAGGAAACAATAGATCCTTAATAATAGGCTGTATACTGTATATAGACCCCCTAATAGCACTTCTGAGATGTGTAAACTTATTATGGAAGAAATATAGCTTGCTAGCGTATTCAGGGGCATTATGTTAATAGGCAATTTTAACATACCAGAAATAAACTGGAAAGACTGGTGTACAAATACTAGCTGAGGTGAATTGCTGCTGCAAACATGCAATGAGGTCAGTCTGACACAGTGGGTGACAGAACCTACCCGTGATAAAGAAATCCTGGATTTAGTTTTTGCATCATCTTCAATTTCTGTTAAAGATTGTAAGGTGGGATCTCCACTAGCAAATAATGATTATAATAGTGTCAGTTTCCATGTAAGTTATCCTTACAACCCAGGAAAAGCAGCACAAAGATATATTTGTATAACAAAACAAATTATGAGGGAATACATAATTCTTTACATAATATTGATTGGAAGGGGGTACTTCAGGATAAAACTGGTGAGGAAATGTGGAGATAAGTTAGACATCTTTATTACTACTGTGAGGGAGAACATTCCATTAACTGAGAAAGTTAATAGTCAAAGAAAGCCTAGATGGATGAATAAGGGAATTAAGAAAATAATCAATAGAAAACATTGACTTTATAATAGGTATAAATGAACTGGTGACAATGCTATATTTATGGCACATGCCCACGTGCAAAAACTTTGCAAATCTAGAATTAATAAAGTAAAGAAACAAGCCAAATTTAAGCTGGCTAATACTGCTAACAAGAATAATGTTAAACAATTTTATTCGTATATAAACTTGCTAAAAAAAACAATGAATGAGGTGGGCCCTATTAAATGTGATGACCCAGTTATCACCGATAACAAAACTTATGGCTGAAGCCTTTAATCAGCATTTTGCAATGTATTCAAAAAAGGTAAACAGGATGTTAAAGTATGTGAATTTACTTCCAGTATTCAGTCTGATGTCACTGAAGATGAACTAAAAGAGTGAATTACTAAATTGAAAAAAATTGCGTCTCCAGGGCCTGATAAAATCTCTTCTAGACTGCTTCAGACTATGTCCCTGTATCTTCTGACTCCATTTCAGATACTGTTTGAGACTTCTATTAATTCTGCTTTAGTGCCAGAAGACTGGAAAATGGCACACGTCGTCTCTGTTTTTAAAAATGGTAAAAAGGAACAACTGAACAATTACCGGCCTATAAGTGTGACGTGTATTGTCGGTAAGCTGTTGGAAGGCATTATAAAGGACAGGTTGTCAGCTTCACTTATTAATATCAATCTGTTACAGCATGGTTTCACTAAAGGAAGGAGTTGCTCCACAAACCTGTTAACTTTTCATGAAAAGATTAGTGAACATCTTGATAAAAGTAACCCCTGTGACTATATATACCTAGATTTCACAAAAGCTTTTGATTTGACCCCTCACTGGGTAATTATAGAAAAACTAAAAAAACACAAGGTTGATAGTTCCTTGGCACACTGGACTGACAAATGGCTATGGAACAGAAAACAGAGTGAGGTAGTTAATGCCCAGATTTCCTCTGTTGGACCTGTTTTGAGTGGTGTACACCAGGGGTCGGTACTTGGCCCGGTCCTGTTCTACATTTTTATCTCTGATATGACTTTGGAAGTTTTTTCATGGAGAATAAAATATGCAGATGATACAAAAGTTGGTGGTCCCTGTGACGGCTTAGATAATTGCAATAGGATACAGAATGATCTTGATAAAATCATGGAATGGACAAAAAGATGAGGCATGACACTGAATCTAACAAAATGTAAGGTGATGCACCTAGGGAGACATAACTTGGAATATAACTATGTGATGCATGGTCACAGGTCAGAAAAAAACTAAGGGTGACAGGGACTTGGGAATCAACATGGGAAATGAATTGATGACCAAGGAACAGGTTTCGGATGTAAAAGACAGAGCTAACCGAGTTGTCTGTTTATATAGTATCCAAGTCAAGTAACGTTTTGATGCCCCTGTATAGTTCTTACATATGCCCACATCTACTGTAGTCCTACCAGATATGGAATCCTTATAAAAAGAGAGAGAGGGTTAGACTGGAAGAAGAACAATGTACATTTATTAAGATGCTCCCAAACTTAAAAGAAAAAGAATACGAAGAAAGGCTGCGATCTTTGGGCCTTATGTCCTTGGAAACTCGTCGTGCTCATGGGGACTTGTTGTTAATGTTTGATATTGTACAACAATCCCCATTGATATGTGACCTGGGTATTGAATTTAAGGATTCTGTCATAGAGACTAGAGATCACCCTCTTCAGACAAAGGGAAGGAGGTTTCGTTCCAATACTCAAAAGTATTTGTTCACCAATAGGATAGTAAAACTATGGAATGAATTTCTGCCTGATGTGATTATAGCAAAGAGCAAAGCTAGTTTTAAGCATAAACTGGATAAACTTATTATGTCAGGGAAATCATTAAACTATTTTTCATAAGGAAGAAGCACTAATGGGTCAACGCCCACTTGCTTCAATATCTACCTTAGTATGAACCTTAGTATTAATCCTGCTTGCTTACGTGAAGGTTAGATTTAAGGAGAGGGCCAAAAGACAAAGAGTCATCAGTTGCAAGGCTTAGCAGACTGTTTATTGTCCCCTGAATCCCCCCAGGAATGATGGACTCCACAACAGTTTAACTTGTTGGTTGCTCATTGGCAAATTTATTTATGGCACAAAGGATATATTTACAACCACAGATTTTGAATTCACAGTTCAATTCCACACCAACATTTCTTTCCAAAAACTTCCTGGTTTCAGCCTCTGTCATTGTTCTGGTCATTCTTCCATTTTGGCATTCAGGGTCCAGACACTGTGAATATGGCCCCTTCCTCCACACCAGAACCAGGCTGGCTCCACCTACCCGGGCTTTCACCCTCTAGGCCTGGACACTTCTGAATCTGGCACCTGGACCTATTCCCCCCTTCCCCACTTTACCACTATGTCTGGGTTCTTTGCCCCCAGCCCATGTATCCTACCTCCTCCCCATCCTTCTCCCCCACTCCCCACCCCTTTTCTTTCTTCCACTGCCCCTTCTCCAGCTTGTAATGGATGGAGGGGCTTCCCCCTTTGTGGGCTAAAATCTAAAACCTTTGCTGGCTATCTGGTTCACTAGCTCCCCAATAGGCCACAGGAATAGGCACATGCCAAACTCTGACAGGTGGACTCCATCTGACCTGTACACTGCAGGCTGGTCAAAGGAGATGTCCTTGTGCTACAGGTGCACACCCCCATCTCTATTACTGCCCTGGCCACCCTACTATTTAATCGCTTCCTGACCTTCTCAATCAACCGGACATTCTTCACCCCCCTCGAAACCCTCTGGGAGGTGATGTCACACCAGCCGATTATCACCCTCGGCCACCACCCTCTCAATTTCTCCAACTCTCCTATGATGCTCTGCCCCAATGCCCCCCATGGCAGCCTCCCCAAATTGTTGCCTCCCAGGTGTATAATAATGCAATCTGGCATGCCCCATTGCAATTTTAGTTCTTCCAGCAAAGGAATGAGCTGTGCCCACCTCATCCAACTAATGCCTTTCCACAGCACCCTGGTATGTTCAGTGTTATATCTCAGTTCTGCTCCTCTGGAGGTGGCGACTACAAACCTTTCAGCCCAATATATGAAGGAATGCCTCACTATCCCGATTTTCCTCTTGGAACCTGCCATGGAAAACAAAATAAACAGTGAGAGTTGTTGTTGGAAATACCTCACATACCTCTTATAGCAGCTGGACTTCCAGCACCCCACCTTCTGTACCTCCACCACTGCAGCCCCTTTTTCTGCTGCCTCCACGGCTGCCCCAATCCAAAATGAATGTGGGGCAAATGACTTGGATCTTCTCCAAGGAACATCACAGCCCTCTTGAGTACTGCCCCTACCTGAAACCCTGTGACTGGGAGCCATCCCCATGTCAGAACAGAACTCCCTCAGCCCTCCCCTGAGAACTCCGGTACATTTCCAGTGCATTTACGGCACAGCTGGTGGACTGCAGTTGCCTCACCAGTGACACCTGGGTTCCCTTCCCCTTGGTCCATCTTAGACCTGGCTAGGGTAATGACCACTCCATCATGTCCATATAGGATATCCTCATGCTGCAAAGCCAGCCCAGCAGCTGCCTTTCATGGGGCCACCACCTCCCTCACCTGGAATGCCCCTGCTGCCATAACCTCAAACATAGCCTGGAATAGTACCCCCTCTTGGGCCGAATTGAATACCCTCTTAGGTTGCCCCAAGACCTTTTCCAGCAATTACCCCTCTTATGGGTTGCCTCCTGTTCAGCCTGGCTGCTTGACTCCTCTGCCACCCCTACACCATGTGTTTTATTGTCCTGCTGGCCCCTACATCGAGCTGGCCCCTGCCCTGGCATATCTAATTTATGCCAGCTAAGTGCCCAACCATTGTAGCATGGGCCAGCCCTTCCTCCTACATCTCCACCATGAACCTCCTTACCTGCTTTTCCTGGGCCGATTCGGCCCTGTCCTACCTGTACTTCCTTCTGAAGTCCTGAAACTTCACCCATCCTGCCTCATACATCCTCAGTGTGTTAGCTGCCCAAGATCACCCAATACAGTGCCCTGGCTGTGTCCCTCCAGCCTCCCACATCCAGTCCAGGATCCTGGCCCTGTGTGGCACTGCCTGAGGCCTCAGCTCCCAAAACCTGTTGAGCTGTAAACAGGAAAGACTGTCAGCCACTTCGTTCTTCAGCTGCTCAATGTGCTGTGCTTTGAAAGATATGTTTAACTGCAGCCCCAACAAAACCACTCACCTAAGCAGCCTTCCCACCATCCCTGTCCTCCCCCCTTGCCTATTAATGACTTCCACCACCCCTTTGTTATCTCACCAAAACAAGATGCGCTTCTCCTGCATCCCTATCACCCCACACCTCCAGAGCCACCCATATCGGGAAGATCTCTAAAAATGTGATATCCTTCAGTAACCCCCTTTTTTCCATGATGCCAGCCAAGACTCTGACATCCATTCCCCTTGGAAGTATTCCCCCATTACCAGGGCACCAGAAGTGTCTGTGAACAGCTCCAAATCCACATTCTTTTCCCATTCTTCTGGCCAGAATGTCACCCCATTGTAGCTATTGAGAAACTCCTCCCATACTTGGAAGTCCTCCCGCGCACCTCTCAACACATCCACCCAGTGGTGCAGCAGCTGAGCCTTCCCCATTGCCCTTCCTAGCCTCCTTGTGAGTGCCCTGCCTGGGCTGATGGCCTTGCAGGCAAAATTAAGGTGCCCCAGCAGCTGTTGCATTTGTACCAGCGGCACCCTCCACCTCCCCATAACTTGGGCTAGCAGGTCCCTAAGGCATGCCACCTTGTCCCCAGGAAGCTAAAAACAGCCCTCCTTGGTGTCTACCTCTATACCCAGAAATTCCAACTTACGGGAGGGGCCCTCCATCTTGCCCTGTGTCAGTGGTACACCCACATGTCGGCACATTGCTTAAAATCCCGCAACATCCCCTGCACTTCTGCCCTGGATTCCTCAGTGAGGAGAAAATCATCCATGTAGTGCACTACCCTCCTGTGCCCATTCTAGGCCCTGAACAGCCACTGCACCCAGGTGTTGAATGCTTCAAAGGTGGAACACTCCACCAAGCACCCCATAGGCACGGCCTTGTCAAAATACGTTCCCCCTTGAAACTGAAAACTCAACAGGTCCCAATCTTTGAGCCAGACAGGTAAAAGCCAAAACATTAATTCTATGTCTGTCTTCACAAGCCATGCCCCTTCAATAGCCCTGATTAGCACTATTGCTTGCTCCAGAGAGGCATACAACACCACCCTAAGGTGATCGGGTATGCCCTCATTTACCAGTGAGCCCTCAGGATAGGATAAATGATGGATGAAGAAAAATTCCCCTGCTGCTTTCTTGGGGACAGTACCCAAAGGGGAAACCTGGAAATGCTCACGGGGAGCCCCCAATGGGTCCTCAACTCTACCCACCCGGATTTCCTTCTCTATCTTGGCCCCCACTCTTTCTTCTTTCCCTTTCACTGACCCTAGATTCTTGGCCCACATTCAAGCCCTCCCTTCTTGAAGCCCTAGTGGGAAGCATGCCCAGAAACCTGCCCGGAGCAGCTCTGCCACTTCCCTATTTGGGTAGTCTGTGGTCCATTCCTCTACCACTGCTAAGGAGATGGGGGTGCACGCCAGTGCGTAACCCCATCACCCTTCCCCTGCACCTTGTTAATGCCATTACCTGGAAGCATAGCGTTGTCCTCTCTGGCCATGACCCAGCCCCTGCCCTGCCCCCTTCGGGCACCCCAAAAGGACTGTTCATGGTACTGCCCCCCATGCTGCCCTCCTCTGTCTGCCCCTTGTCGGCAGCTGGAGACCAGTGCAAACCCCCGCACTTGGAGCAAACGTGCCAGAACTTACAACTGCCCCATGTACATGTGGCCTTGTTGTACCCCCAACATGCCCTGATCACTGCAGAAGTTGCAGCCTTCCTTACTTGCTCAGCCCCAGCCCCGCCCATCTCCCCAGATAGAGTCCTTACCCTTAATTCTGAGTGGGTACAGTCCCACCTCAGATCCCCTTTGGCCACCATCCTCTTCCGGAATGCCTCATCATACTTGATCCAGCCATACCCGACTTTGGCCTTGTACGTGTCCCTGATAATGGACACATACATCAGTAGGGCGATGGTGAGCTCCAGCTGTTTCTCCAGCACTAATGTGCTGTATGTGATGAAGCTCCCTTGCCAATTTTCAATTGTCTTCCCTTTGTACTTAGCTTCTTCCATTTTGTGGCCCACCACCGCCAAAGCCACAGCCATGTCTGACTTCCCCACTGACTCCTTCTGTTCACACTTCACAGCCGTGTCCTCATCCACCAGCCAGAAGATGTCCACATACTCCCCCTTCCAGATTTTTTCTTTGACTGAGACTGGGACGTACTCCCTGACCGAGCAGATGGAGGCCTGTCATACAATTTTTTTGCTGCCGTCTTGGCCCCTCCCACCTTTTTCCACCCCAGGCCCTTTGCTTTTAAAGGCCTGAATGGCCCATTCCATCTCATCAATCTCCACATCACCCATGTCCCCCAGTAGCACCTCTAAGTACTATTTTAGGTCGTTCTTGTCCGAGGGATCCACGTCCTTCTTACCCCCATCCAGGCTCCCATCATCCAGCTCTGGTGCAGGCAAGGGCATCGAGATAGGCACAGGGTGTGGGGCTTCCCACCTGGGCTTCTTGCCCCCTTTTCCCCTGCCCGGGCATTCCTCTCACTCCTTCTGCTTTCTCTACGCCTCCTCTTCCACCTCCCTCTGTTTCACCACTGCCACCAGTCCTGACATCTGGCCTATCAATTTGGATGCTTCCTGCTTTAACTTTTCGCTGGCCAGCTGGGCTTGCTTGGGTGCCATGGTGTTCCTATGTCACTATAATCAGAGGAACGAAACACAAATGTTCAACCATGCACATCTACAAGCGGGTCACCCTCTTTTTTTTTTGCTTGCTTCTGGAGCTGCGCCCATCCAAGTGCCCCCCCCCCCAAGGTTGATCCCCCCCGACCCCCTGGATTCAGGACTATGAACTGGGCTGAAGCCCCCTGCCATGGCCAACTCACTGACACCAGCTTGCAGTCCTTGCAGGGCCCCCACCACTGCTAGTTAATGTATTCTTCCTGGCCCTGCTGTGCCCTTGGCCATGGCCCCACTCCCTCCCCTTCCCCAGGGAGATCAGCTGCCGAAACCGCCAGCTCTTGGACCATCACTGGACTGTCAGACAGGGATCTTACTGTATCACCTTCATCAAACCAGCACTGACCACTAGCCCTGGTTAGTACTGGGGGCCCTGAAACTGCCCTCCATACGCAGCACCCGTGGACCAAGGCTTTTTACTCCACCCCGCGCAGGTTGTGGACCCTTGCCTAGTTCGGGCCTGCCATCCCATAGCCAATTTGGCTCCCTAATACCTGTGTAGAACAGCCCCCAGCATCCTTGATGAGGACCCCCCAATATTTTCTGAAAACTCAGAGAAAAAACAGCCCACGTGAGGGCCAGTCTTGCCCCCTTGATAGGCCTCCCTCATGCTCTGGGCTTGCCTGCTTGCTTCTGTCTACTCCCCCAGAGCCTCCAGACTCGCAGCACAACAAAGAACCACCCCAACCCTACCCCTGCGATAATGGTAGTCACCATCATTGCTGTGCTGCTTTTTATTTCATTTTACATAATATTTTTATTTTTTTTATTTTTTTTATTTTGTGGCCCAACCACGACTTCACCCGGTCCAAAGAGCTGCCTGCTGTGCCCCTCGACCCCAGCGGCCTCACTCCTGGCATGCCAATATGCTCCTGTAGGTCAGAGCACTCGCCCCACCTGGCAGGCCTTGCCCACCTCTCTGTGGCACCCATCACCGCTTTTTTTTTATAGCCACCTATAAAAACTTTCTCTCCCTCGTGGCATGGTTGCCAGGGCCCAACAAACCACCGCAGTATGAGGTACGCCTCTTGTGCCACATCCTGGTCTCCCTGATGTGGACCCAAAATCCCGGAACAAGGAGCAGGCTGAAGAAAAGGAAAAAAACTCCCCTTGCTCCAAAATCCCATTGCACCAGCTTTTAATGCACAAAAGCCCCATCAACTTCATCTTAAATACCTTCTGCTGCCCATAAACCACCCACGCTGAGCAGGGAAGCAGCCATCCCAGATCAGGCCACCTTGGACCGCGTGGCCCGAAAGGTCTAGCTGCACAAGCCAGACCAGGAAAGGGGCATCCCACCATGCGGTCTCCGCCTTCACCACTGAAAAGCTACCATTTACCCACTGAACCATCAGACTAATTGCAGCATGCCTGTGCTTACAATTCCTTGTTTTAATCCAAATCTCCACTGCAGTGGGAGACACGCAAACCCAGGCGCTCTGCACTCGCATACTACCCTGACTGAAGAGCAGGTGACTACTCCACTTGATCTTGGGCTCACCAAAAAAATGCTTCTGTGCCTTGTCTCTCCCCCCCAAGCCTTGTGCATTTTACAAAGCCACTCGAAAGAAACAAAACCCCAGTAAAGAGCTCTGCCTACCAAACGTGGTTTCAAATGGATCGAGGAGCATTTCTAAATGCAAGAACATCATTTTTGCCCAAGCTCCTTCCCCCAAACTACACCAATGCTCAGCTTCTGGATTTCCACAACAACTGAGGCACACAAGAAAAGAAACCATCCCACGATGTGCTCTGTCTGTCTGTCCACATGGTTTATGATGCCTCAGTAAGCCTCCCACCAATGAATAAGCAGCATTTCTGCCCAATCCCTGAAAATTCAGGGACACATGTTTTAGACTTTGCCAACCTACTTCCATCTGTAAACACACCGAATGCTAACAAAACAAAAATGGCCCACTGAGCTCTGCATTTTTCCCATACTTCAATTCAAACCGAATGAGCATGCACAGTAAAACATGTTATTCCTGGCCAGGCTTTCTCTCACATTTCTCTTATTTCTTTTAAATGCCATGAGAGACCACACAAAAATACATGCTAGCCCCTGGGCCATGTGGCCTACAAGACCTAGCTGCTCCCAAGTGCCTTACCTTGTGTTTGCCAATGATGCGCTGAGTTCTTCAGACAAAAGTTCCTGCAAAAGAGGTCATCCTGCCTGAGACCTGGCCTATTATACCCCCTACAGATCCCTGGTCAGGACCCCCTTTGGGTTCTGCCCCCCAGCTAATCCCTGGGGCTCTGGCTTGCCCATGTCATTTTATACCATACCTGCCTGTTGATGTCCACCAGGCCCCTCCCCCTCTATTCCATCTGTCCCCCCTCCCCCTCCTGTGCCTCTTCCTGGCAGGGATCATTGGACAATCTGTCCTGCTATTTAGTGGCAAGCCCCATTGTCTTGTTTTATTTATTGATTTATTGAAATATTTCACCAGGAAGGCACACTGAGCGACAAGTTGCTCATCTCCCGGTATGACCTGGGGGAAAGAGGTACAACAGGAATGAGACATTAAATATTCAAGTTACAAGATCAACAATAACATACAGTTGTAAGGCAGGTGTTACAAACAGTGTTACAACAGTGTTGCGCATAATAAGTAGAAAGTGTGGACGATAATAAGTACTGGGTTAATAAGTAAACAAGTGCTTACATGAAAGAAAAGGGGGAAAGGAGAAGGTGGGTTGAGGTGGGGGGAGGGGCGGGGGAAGAGTCGTGTCCCTGGAGACCCCTTCAGGATGCGAGGAACTCTGCAAGGGGACTGGGGGGACTAGAGAGAAAGGGATAAGGCAGTGTCTCAGAGAGACCCCTTCAGGATGTGGGGAACCCTGCAAGGGGGCTGTGAGGCTAGATAGAAAGGGGGGTAGGCCTCAGTAACCCCTTTCCCTGAATGAACATACACAACACAAGTTTTGGAGGAATTTGTCACAACTGTATGTTTATTAAACAGCATATTACATTATTGGAGTGATGTGCACAACTCAGAAAGTCTTAGCCCTCAACCTTGAAAACATCTGCACCCCTTCCAGGAAAGGGCCTTTCCCATGTGCAAATTGAGGGAATGATGTATCTCTCTGACTCAGAACCTAAACCTCAGAGAGTAGGGGGATCATGTGGCCTGAGTGACTAGCAATCTCCCCATCTGGTCACACTACATCCACAGGCAAGCCCAATGAGGCTGGGCTATGATGCCTTCAAACTGGGTCTAGGTCCTGAAGTCCCGTCCACCTCATGTTGACCAGGGAAGAAGATTCCTTCAGAAGAATTTGATTCCTTCCCCTTTTCCCCTTGTGCATTGCTCTATTCACAGGATGGACATATCCAACACCCAAGTTGCTCACTCCAAATATTCCTAGAAGCCCTGGTAGGATGAACCTAGCAACAAATTCCAACCATTTTCCAACAAATGAACACCATCCTTGTCATAACCCCCTGACAGGATGTGTTAACGCTGCTATTCTGCACACAGCTCCCCCAATGGACTCTATAAAAGTCTGCATCTCCCAGTTAATGCATATACGTGCTTTGTTCATGGCTTAAGGGTTCTCCGCATAATGTTAGTGATGCCTTTGAATGGTATAAGACCAAAGGATTTGGGTCCCGGGCCCAGTTTGTGAATGGATCTTATGTTCTCCTTCATTTTGAGGAGCAAATTGACAGTTTTGCAGAGCCTCTGGTAATTTCCACCCAGATGAACCAACAGTATGTCCGGAGAACTTCTGTACCAGGCCATTACCCAGTGGTAGGGAAAATGATGGAATCACTTCTTAAGAAAAGAATTGCTGAGTTCCTAGAGGCCAGTGCAGCACAGGACCCAAGGAAGCATGGATTCACAGCAGGAAGGTCATGTCAGATGAATCTAATAGATTTCTTTCACTGGATGACCAAAGTAGTAGATCAGGGAGGGGCTGTGGACATGGCCTACCTAGACTTTAGCAAGGCATTTGACACAGTCCCACACAAAAGATTATTATACAAGTTAGCCAGCTTAGAGTGGGTCCCCGGGTGGTAGCCTGGGTAAAAAATTGGTTGGATAACAGGATGCAGAGGGTAATAGTAAACGGAGTTCACTCTGAAGAAAGGAGGGGTTACTAGCGTGGTACCACAGGGTTCAGTACTGGGACTGGGCCTCTTTAATGTCTTTATAAGTGACATTGCAGAGGGACTGGAAGGAAAAGGATGTCTCTTTGCAGATGACACAAAGATCTGCAACCAAGTTGATACAAAAGGTGGGGTAGAAAGGATGCAAAGGGACTTAGCAATGTTGGAGAAATGGTCAAATGTATGGCAGCTTAGTTTAAATGCAAAGAAGTGCAAAGTAATGCACCTGGGAAACAAAAATCAAGGGGAAGAGTACACAATGGGGGGTGAGACACTAACAACAACAAAAATGGAAAGGGACCTGGGGGTAGTCATATCAGATGACCTTAAGGTGGGCAAGCAATGTGAGAAGGCAGTAAGGAGGGCTGGTGGGATATTGGGATGCATAGGGAGAGGCATCACCAATAGGAAACAGGAAGTTGTTATCCCTCTGTACATACAGTTGGTGAGACCCCATCTGGAGTACTGCCTGCAGTTCTGGAGACCCCATCTCTACAAGGACATAGACAGGATGGAGGCTGTCTAGAGGAGGCCAACTAAAATGGTGCAGGGTCTGCACCAGAAGACACACAAAGAGAGATTAAAGGAGCTTAATATGTATACCCTTGAGGAGAGGACGGAGAGGGGGACACGATAGAAACTTTCAAGTACCTCACGGGAATCAACAAAGTCCAAGAGGGAAGCATCTTTCAGAAAAAGAGATGTACAGGAACAAGGGGCACAATTTGAAGATAGAGGAGGGACGGCTCAGAGGTAATGTGAGGAAGTATTTTTTCATGGAGAGGGTTGTGTATACACGGAACAGACTTCCTGAGGAGGTAGTGGAGTCAAAAACAGTGAGGGAATTCAAGAATGCATGGGACAGACATAAGGCAATTCTTATGAGGGGTAGGAGGAAGTAGGCTGTTGGTTAACTAGGATCTGCAGCTTATCCACAAGGTAGGGAAATAGGCAGACTAGGTGGGCCAAGCGGTCCTTATCTGCTGTCAAATTCTATGTTTCTATTGCTGCTAGTCTAAGAGCAGTTCCCCCAGCACATGCCTCTCTGAACCAACCGAAGAATTTGTGCTTTCTGCTTTGGAAATGTGAGATTCCTCCCTCCAGGCTGGTGTCTTGCTCTCTCCTCTGACTAGTGTATGAAGGACTGTCTGAAGCTACAAACCCACTTGGAACCATCAGAAGAACCTAGAAAACAACAAGAAAAAAAGCAAATGTGACTTTACATCTCATAAAAACAATTGGGACCTCCACCGGCCCAAGGCCTGAATCTACCCATCAAAAAACCCTTCAGCCACTCTGCTAATTGTGGCTGCCACAATCCAGAAAGAATGGGTATTAAATTCTTTAGGTTCAGCCCTGCTGCTGCACCATCAAGCCAACATATGCCTGAACTGGTAAGCCATGACTGGGGTGCCAGCTGCATGTCACAAGAAAGATGACCTGGCTTGTGAATGGAGAATCATGTATTCTGACACTATGGCCTTTATATCCAATGCTGGCACCCCAGGAGCCCACAGAGTGAAACAGCATCCCATAACTCCTTGGTCAGTCTTATTCCTGTGGAGTCTGATGTATACACCATCTGGTGTCACTGCTACATCTTCGTCCTGTAGTCCTGTGAGGATCCCACTTTTGGCCGGCTGCACCAACTCCAAGACTTGACAGTCTCCACATAAGGTGAGTAAAATTGCAGTCTTGAATAATCTGACCTCTAAAGGAGACCAGCAGACAGCTGATAAGGCCTCTCACACTCTCAGCCGTGTTGGTGGGCTAAGGGGGTACCTTTGGTTGACCCACTTAGGGGTTCTCTTACTCCAGCTCTCAAAGATCTTCCAGACTTTAAAAACTTGAGCAGCACCTGTGAAGGCCAACTGCCAGATGAGCCACATAAGAACCCTTCTAGATGTTGTCCCACTACCCCCAGCATCAAGTCCCAACACTTTGCCTCAAAGATGTAGCTTCAGAACTGCTTTGCAGATATTGGCCAATATTAGGCCAACTAGCTCTGGTCTGGGATGACGTACAATAACCTATCCACTCCCAGGCCTTGGAGTCATTGCCTTCCACAGGAAAGAACTAACATGATTTCTGGTTTGCTGCTGAAGCCATTTCCCTGAACCTCTGCCACTGTGAATGAGATAAAGCATCAGCAATATGATTCTCAGTACCAGGGCCATGCACAGTTTTAAAATGAATGTTAAGCAGCATGTACTTGAACATATGAACATACGAAATTTGCCAGCAGATAAAGGCCTAGAGGTCTATCAAGTCTGCTCGAATGTGCAGCAAGCACCCCTTATTCTGCAGCTGCCCTTCCCTTCCACCCTTCCCCTTCATTAACTCTCCCCCTTGTCCTGTCACATCCTCGTTTGAAGCAGTCCACTGTTCTACTGCATACCACTTCTGAGGGTAACTCATTCCACCCAGCCACCACCCTCTCTGTAAAAAAGTGTCTCCTCATCTCCCTCCTGAACCTTCCTCGCTCCAGTCTCATATCATGGACCCTGGTGGCCCTCTCCTCCCTTACTTTGAACAGCCCCTCTGTACCCGTCTTGTTTATTCCTTTCATGTATTTAAAGGTTTCAATCATGTCACCCCTGTCTCTCCTCTCCTCCAGTGAGTACATGTTCAACTCCTTCAACCTCCTCTCATATGATAAGTCCCCCAGCCCCTTGATCATCTTTGTCGCCCTGCGCTGCACCCCCTCCAGTAACTTAATGTCCCTCTTCAGATATGGACGCCAGTACTGCACACAGTACTCCAGGTGTGGTCTAACTAATGACCTATACAGTGGCAGAATCACCTCCTCCCTCCTCGAGGATATACCCCTTGCAATACAACCTAGCATTTTGTTGGCTTTTGCAGCTGCCTTCCTACATTGTGCCGAGTTGTTCATTGACCCTGTAATGAGCACACCCAGATCCTTCTCCTCCTCTGTCTGGGCTAGCTGCACTCCTCCTAGCTGGTAACTCCTCCTTGGGTTCTTCATCCCAAAATGCAGCACCTTGCACTTTTTGGCATTAAAGCCCAGTTGCCAGGTGTCTGACCAGGTTTCAAGCTTTGCCAGATCATCCTGCAACCCCTGCCATCCCCTAGGTCATCCACCACCGCCAACCTTGGTATCATCAGCAAACAGACTGATCTTGCTCTTGATGTCCCATGATATGTCTGCAATGAATATCCCAAACAACACTGGTCCCAACACTGAGCCCTGTGGGACACCGTAGTCACTGCCCTTGGGTGTGAGGGCTCCTCACCCACCACCACCCTCTGTTGCCTTCCCTGCATCCAGTTTCCTACCCATCTCACCAGCTTTACCGCTCCTGTGCCTACTAACTTCCTTCCCAGCCTTCCAAGTGTCACAGTAGCATGCCTTACAAGTCAGATACAGGACATCCACTGCATGGCCCTGTCCAGTTGCCTAGTTACCCAGTCATAGAACTCGACCAGGTTTGTTGGCAGGATCTGCCACATATGAAGCCATGCTGTCTGCTGTCCTGTAGTCCTTTGGCCTCTAGGAGGCCACCAGCCTCTCCTTCAGGATAGTCTCCATTAGCTACCACGATGGATGTGAGGCTCACTGGTCTGTGGTTTCTCGGTTCATCCTTAGGGCCACTCTGGTGGAGGGCACCATGAGCCATCCTCCAGTCCTGAGGTACACACCCTGAATGTAGTGAGGCATTAAATAGGTCTGCCAAAGGTCCTGCAAGGACCTCTGCCAGCTCCTTCAGTACCCTGAGGTGGATGCCATCTGGACCTGGCACCTTGTCCACCCTCAGCGCCTTCAAACCCTCTTGAACTCTGCCCTCCATGATTTCCCCATCTGTCACCACTCCCCCCGCTTCGGCCATTTCTCCCACCTTGGGTGTCACCCCCCTCTTCTCTTTAGTAAATACTGAGGAGAAGTACTCATTTAGTGCTTCCGCCTTATCGTACCCTGCTTCCACCCAACCCCATCCTTCCTAATCCTTACTATGTGGTCCTTACAGCTCCTTTTCTCCCTGATGTAATTAAGGAAGTCCTTCTCCCTTCTTAATGCCTTGTGCCAGCCTGAGTTCCGTAGATGCTTTGGCTCCCCTTACTGCCCTTGTCACCTCCTTCGATTCTGTCAAGTACTCCTTTCTGTCCTCCCCGCTCCCTGTTTTCTTGTACTTCCTAAAGGCAGCTCTTTTCCTCCTTACCTTTTCCATGGCCTCCTTGTTCAACCAGCTCGGTTTCTTAGCTCTAGCCTTCTTGCTCTGGGCTTTGCAGAAGGTTTTGGTTGCCTCCACTATTCCCAACTTTATGAGCTCTCACCTCTGGTTAGTATCCATACTAGATTGAATTCTGGCCAGGTACCCTTTTACCACTTCCCCCATCCTCCCAAAGTCAGCCCTCCTGAAGTCCAGCACTCTTGTGCCAGATTCCACTCCTTCCTTGCCCATATCCAATGTGAGCCATACTGAGTGGTGGTCACTCCCTGACAGAGGTTCCTCCACTGTAAGTTCTCTCACAAAGTCCCCATTTGCCAGCACAAGGTCAAGGGTATGAAGATCCTCATGAGGTCTCCCAATGGTCTCTTGACTCCAGCTGTCCACTGTTAGTGCAACTTTCACCCATGTTGTAGGTCCAAAAAACAGCTTTTTTATCCATCAGATGATGACCTAACATGATCAGCGTGACCACTATCAGGAAAAACTCCAGATGGGTGACCTGCTTTGTAAGTCCCAACTTCGCACAACTTGGCGGCCATGTAATTCACACCATCCATCTGTAAAGTGTGCTCCAAAACCCAGTCCCCCTGAGTCATCAGTAAACAGTTCCAGTTCCTGGCTGTCCACTGGCAAGGGCCACATGGAGTCTCCATTAAACTGAGTGATAAAGGTTATCCAAACCTCTAGGTCTTACCTGAAGCCTTCTGTCACCCATATTCAGTGGTAAGGCTTCTGCGCACCAGACCAAAACTAGGCCATCTGCCATAAAAATGTCCACTGGGATGACCTTGCATTCAAAATTCAAGTGCCCCCACCACCTGTTGAGGTTTCTCTATGGTGATCATCTTAGCCACCACTGCATGATCCAAATGAGCCCTAAGTGTCTCAATTTTGTCCAGAGGCAAGTAAAATTTCTGTGCTGCTACTTCTATTTTTGATGCCCAAGAAGGGCACTACCTGGTTTTGGGGTTGTACTTTACCAGGGGTCAGTGGGTCTCTGAAGCTGTGGCACAGATTTAGGAAGGTTTCCAGTTTCTGCCCATAAACCTGGAAGTGAACTAGTCCTCCAAATAAGAAGCCATCCAATTAGTGAACTGTCCCTCCATTTCTTTGGCAGTTGACCAATGTAAGAAGGTACTAATGCATCCAAACACTGTACAAGCTACTAAACACCCCATAGACATGCAATTATCAATATACAGTGGTGCTAGTAAGGAAACAATGCAGTAATGCTGCAGTATATCGCAAAATGCTACAGTATACTGCATAGAACAGTGAAATTCAGTAGCAGGTAAGCTCTTTTGCCCTGAGGTATTTTGTGACAAGTAATTTCCTGCAGTTTACTGTGTTGCATCATGCCGGGCTCTGCTGTAGTACCGCCCTTTGAATTTCATCTACAGCAAGTCTTGATCAGCAGGGTAGATGGGTAGCAGTTAGAATGCCAACTAGACACGCTGCAAGCACTTTTTCAACTGCCCTGTCAAAGATGCATACTGAATTGCCCTATGGCATGGATCAATGTGGGCATTTACCACGTTACCCTCACGGTATGACATGTGGTTGATCATGCAGTACTCAGCTGGGGCTTTCATGATTGCCAGACCAATAGGAGAAGTGCACAGGCCAGAAAATGGAAGGGAGGAATAAGGACCATTAATCCTGCTCAAGCCAACTTCTTTGTGGACCTTGTCCTGAATCACCTGCAGCCTATCATGTGCTGACTTCAGGTCCTTGGCTTCATATCCCTGCCAGGGGCCCTCATGCAGGATCCTAAAGCCCACTGTGAATCCTTCCTCCAGCTGGGTGGTTGCTCATGGTCCAGGTATTGCTCTAGCCAGAACCTAAGCTGGTACACTCTTACAAGAGTGGCAGCTAAAAAATAAATATAGTGTATAAAACTACACCTGTCACATTTATACAAAGTATAAGGGGAAGTTTCTGCAAACCACCATGCATATAATTTCCATGATACCGTGCATTAGTGAGGTATGTGTAATATCATATTTATTTGAAATGGGGCTTTGATGCCAATGCTTTTTCAGGGTAAATCTTGCTTCAGTGCTTTTGCACTGAAGTATTTTATAATTAAATTGTTTTTCTATTTTGGCCTCACCATGACCCAAATACAAGGCAGATGACTTCCTCTCACTGAGCTTAGATAGCAGGAGTCCCCTAAGAGTTGTAATGGTGGGAGGTGCCATTCTGGGAATGCAGAGATCCATATACTGTCACATACAAAGCTACAGTATTGTGGTCTGCAGGAGTTGTATTTTCCCTTGCTATGGTGGCACAGTTTCACTTATGTAGGTTGCTTGTAGATATTTTAATATTTTAAGGTATTATATTTTAAGGGTTGCATATAGGCTGTCTGACCATTAGTACGCTGTATTGTGACAGCATGGGGGCTGTATATAGCATGGCACCAGCTGCATGGCACTACTACCAAAGTTCTCTTCAAGACCCCTTGCAGCGTATGGTAACTGAAGCCTGTTGGCTATGCTAATATGTATAAATGCTATTCCATGCTAAACTAAGAAGTGGTGAGTGGTGCTATTCAGCTGGTGCAGACATCTCTCTGTACTTTTACCCAACAAAACTGCCACTCACTAATTGGTGACACAGTTTGCAGGAGTGGATTGTCCCCTGTACCAGCAGTGCAGAATACTGCACATCACCTGTTCAGATTTTAGTGATAACATATAGACTATCGGATCACTAAGACACTGACTTTGATAGCTGTAGGAGTTGGCCCATGGCATATGCTTCATACACATGAACTACAGCCAAAGTAATTCCCACCACCCCATACAGTATAACCCTGAATTATCTGAGCACAGATTATTCAGATGTCCTGATTACCCAAACATTGACACTGTTCCCTGACTCTGTTTTGCCTAATGCAATGGACCCCAAGTATCTGAAAAATCTGATGACTCCTACAGAGTTCAGATAATTGAGGTTGTATTATACCTTCATGGCCAATGTGTTGTACAGTATATATATATATATATATATATATATATATATATATATATATATCATATATATATATATAGATATATATATATAGATATATATATATATATATATATACACACACACAAGTATTGTATATGTGTGTATATATAACACATACACACAGTAGATCCTGCCAGGATGCAATACAGTGTTAATTTCCTGCATGAGAAAAGGGATTAACAGATTAACTCCCACTGAAAATGCTTTGTTTCCTGCAGTAACTCTGCTGCAGAATTCTGCAGTATTGCACTGCATCCTTGTTGGCTCCACTCTATTAAGGTGACAGTATAGCCTAGAGGTTTAAAGCACCAAGCTGGGTGTCTGGAGATTTGGCAGAGATGAGTTTGAAATCCACAGCTACCGCTTGCATACTGTGTGATCCTTAACCTCTATGTGCTCCCTAGACAGACCTGGAAATGAGCATTGGCTCAATGTGCCTTTCCCAGACAAAACTGTGTCAAAAAATAAAAAGCAACATATACAGTTGCTCAACATGCCTTGTAGTCTGATGACCCTGGAGTCCAATGGATTCCCACTTCCTATCCCTGTTATCCTCTGTTACTGTTGTTGGTTACCCTTGCTAAAATCAACATTCTGGCTCAAAGGGTTGTGACTTGTGAAAGACAGATTTTTGACCCCTTTGTCTAGGAGTCACTCATAGATTATATGTGTGCGTGCCCCCACCTAACCCTGCCTATAAAAGGGTATTCCCATAGAGTTCTATAGTAGATGGGTAGAGACGGAGTGCAGACTGATGCTGGCTCCATTGAAGCCACATGTCCGCCATATTACCAGAGGATTGAGCTTCCGGAAAATAGGAGGAACTGCATGATGTGCACTACAGTGGGCGACAGTGAGAATATTGTGGCCAGAACCCAAAGATAGGCTGCTCCCATGACTCACTCACTCTCACCCAGATGCACAAGATATTGTCTTGATCAAAACTTAGGTAGCCAGCACCAACCGATGAAGACAGATGGCCCCACCTTTGGTGCAAAAAACACGCTGACCATGCTCTATCACTGATCACAAATTATAAACTAGAATCCAATCCAAGGAACAAGAAAGAGAGAGCGAGAGATGCAAACAGAAAACAATAAAGACAATGAGAAAAATAAAAGCATCAAAAATGTTTAAAAAATGGATTCAAAATATACAGTAACTATTAATGTGCTTTTGAAAATATAGAGTAACTCTTAAAGCATTGTTGAATAACTAAAGTAGAGCAAAGAAAATGCAAAAGATTAAGAAATAGTTGGTAACAGCATTTGAAATATGTGTTTGTTTTCTGGACTAGCAGTGGCTCCTTACATTCTGTTTCATGAAAAATGATGACATACAGATTTAGTTTAGTTGCCGTATTGGTCCTTGTAAGAACATATCCAGAAGCAAATGGTTTGGTATCTTTTATTGGACCAACATAGATGTTCCAAAAAGAACAAAGTGCGTAAGCTTTCGGACTAATTAGGTCCTTCCCTGGAAGCTGCTGAGGAAGGACATCATTAGTCCAAATGCTTAAGCACTTTGTTCTTTTTGTAAAACCTGTGATGGTCCAATAAAAGGTATCAAACCATTTACTTCTGAATCTGATGAAAAATAAGAAACTGAAAGCAAGTCAGGCAGTCACCATACAGAGCATGTAATGTCTCATCTGCAGAAGCTCTTTCAGGTGACCAAAAGCCTAATTTTCACTAAACTTTGTCTTAGCAATACCAAAGGCAAATTTACAAGGCATAGTTGGTCTTCACAAATTTCTGTGGAACATTCGCATAGCATAACAGTGCGACTTTAACAAGCCATAACTCTGTCAGTCTCCGGAGTTAAGGGCAATCTATATATCAGAAAAAAAGGTTTAATTGAGTATTAGAAAATACCAACTGAAAATAGATGTACAAAAAACATGAAAATTAAATTCTCATAGGATAACACTGCAACTTTAACAAGCTGTAAGTCTGTCAGTCTTTGGAGTCAAAGGACAATCAAAAGACAATCTATCTATATCTATCTGTCTGACTGTCTATCCTGTCTGTCTGTCCATCTGTCCGTCTAGCTGTCTGTCTGCCTGCCTGCCTATCTGTCTGTCTATCTAAGTATCAATGAGTACTACTGAACTAAGCCCCTAAGAAATATCAACTGAAAATAGACATAAACTTACGTGAAAATAAAAAAATGAAAATTCCCATAGCATACCATTGTGATTTTAGCAAGCCATAACTCTGTCCATCTTTAGAGTTAAGAAACAGTCTATATATCAAACTATGGTCTCAATTAGTACTATAAGACTAACACATGATGCCCCCTGGCAAATTCATGAGGTGCACACGGCACCCCAAAATAACATTCCAACTTCACCTTGGTGCCAAATCCACAATTGAAGTCCAATAATGTACCACACGTATATCTCCTCTTGTGCTAGAGTAATACCAAATTTCAGACAAATCTGACAACAATTGACCAAGTCGTGCCTAAAAACACCAAAAACACATTTTTGCCACTATAAAATCAATCCCAGGAGTTAAGATGAACCCTTAATATATTTTTTATTTTACGTGAGCCCAACAAAAGAAAATTACTATGAAGCAGAAAAATAGTTTTACAGATTGCCTGAATTGTCTTACTCTTTTAGCAACCTTCTTGACCAACACAGTTACCTTAAACCACATTAAGAGCAGTATGGATGCAAGTTGTGCTGTAACACAGTTTAACACTACAATCTCTGGTCTCTGGGCAGTGAGGAAGGGAAAATAAAACCACTAATCCCTCCAGTGAGGTGTTGTCTGCTGTTACTGGTATTTAGTATTACTGCAATATTTTTTCCCCATGCAATTTTAACAATCTAAATATACAAACTGACTGGAAAGAAAAGCTCAAGTAATGGGAGAGATGCCAGTATAGCAGCCAAAAATTGCATAGGTTCTTTGGGGCAATATGTTGCATGTTAAAAACTACCTCTGCAGCATCTTCAACCATTGGCTCTGGGGCTGGTGGTACTAGTAGCAAAGGAGTAGTTGATGGAAGTAGGGTGGTGGCATTTGTTTTGCCAAATTATTGTCTGCCACATCTGTGGCATCCATGATGGTGGATGGCAGGGGAGGTGGCAACAAGAGGATCTGTCCAAGAGGTAGCAAAATCTCTGGCTCAGGAACAGAGGTCAAGGAGGAGGTTGCTGGTGTCCACTTAACTACTGGTCATGGTGGCACTGAGCATGATCTGGATATCAGGTTCCCGATATGGATATGTAGACCAGTGGCCAAACAGCCGGTACCCCATTTTTGTGCAGTACAGCACACTGGGTACAGGTACATGGGGTGCTATTTGACTCTGGTTGGAGGAAAAACATCATACTAAGCCCAATTTCTGTGGTAACAACACTCCGGGTATTAGCCAGCATGTCACACTGGCAGCGAAGAGTGTAACTGGATCACACACAGGTCAAAAAATGTTAGAATTGCTCCTAACTGAGACTGATGAGTGGATGCAGCCTACGGTAGTGGTACCACATTGGGGTGGGGTTGGCACCAGGTCTTCAGGCTGCTACAGAGTGGGGGGGGGCACAGGAGACTGCTGACCTTGAGACATAGAGACATTTGTGTAACAGTAGCTTCATTTTGACCTAACATTGTCTTGGTGTACCCCAAGGGTAAAGTTAAAGGTAAGGTTTTTCTAGTGATGTTGCCATAGACAAATGTTCTATTAAATAGAACAAATTTGCAAAATGGTTCATGAAGGAAGATTTGGTGAATTTGCTTTAATTTTATGAGTGAATTAAAACTTTGCAACATCTCTAATCACAGGGCAGGTTCCTTCCTCTCCCTAGACTGAAATAACAGAAGCCTTATATGCAGGCACAGTACTGCTATTTGAGGATGTATGGAGATGTCTGTGCTGCAACCCATCAAAATTGTCATATATCGATAGGTACTGCTGTCTGTACTAGATGGATCTTCCCTTTTGACAAGAAAGGCAGAATACACTTATGCAAATTAACTGTCCAGCTGTTAGTAGTCACACATAAGCTTTAAGACCACTAAAATCCTGGACAGTGGCAGCAACCAGCATCAGTGCATGACGCCAGAGGGGCTATTACAGAAGTTATTTTGCCACCCCATTTGCGTAGTACCTTGATGGCCATACCAATGTGCATACTGTATATATATTTTAGCAATAGGCGTGGACACAAAACTCATTTTATAACTTGTTTATCTGAGCAACTGTGTATAAATTGAGAAACTTAGATTCATACATACAGTAAACTCATTATCACATATTTTGCATATATTAAACTCATCTTCGACCCCCACCCCCAAAAGCACTACTTCTAATTAGTTTCACTTTCTCCCTTCCCTGCCTTTACAACCTGCACACTCCTGACAGGTACAGGAGCACTACAGGCAATCTTCATGTTCCTCCTAAGACAAATAGAACAGTCTACATTTTTCCTTTCTTTGATGAGGTGCCTCTACTTTTCTTTCTTTCTTTCTTTCTTTCTTTCTTTCTTTCTTTCTTTCTTTCTTTCTTTCTTTCTTTCTTCTTCTTCATGATTCTGAGACAAGTATTAACTGTCTTGTTAGGTAAAGTATATTTATAAGTCATTCTTTCTGTCTTGTCTTTCTCCACTTTTTCAATTCCTTAAAATCTCAGTGTTGTTAACTGAGTGCAGAAAGACAGCAGAAGGGGAGATTTTGATAAAAAAAATACTGATAACAGAAACGTTTTATATATAGACAGACAGACAGGCAGTTATATACATATATAGATAAATAGATTGATGTTTTCTGGTCCATAAATCCAGTTTATGGGCTGAATGAATTGGAAGAAACACTGAAGAATGACTCCCCCACAGCGACTTCCCCCACAGCAACATGCCCGACTCAACCGCAACTACATTGCCTGGTAGACAACAGTGACCCCTCCCCCCCATAGTGTCAACATGTACGCTATCAGCGGTTTGCTCTCAGGGGTGTTTGCGCATGGTGTGTCATGATGTGGCCGGTCATGGCAGTGTCCATCAGGGTGTGAAATGCCATGTGTCACTGTTCTGTCTGTTGGGCTGGTGCACATCACGGTTCTCTGTGTCAGTTTGGCTGTGTTGCAGTAGGGGATGTCAGCGTGGTTACCAACACTCTTCAGTGGTGCTTCCTATGAAGGAATTGTATTGATTGGTTATCAATATTATAAATGTAGAAATTTATTAATACAATAGGGTTTATGTATTTAAAAGTTTCAGATAAGGTGAAGAGATTAAAATAAATCTACACTCTGTCCACCCCTTCACCCCTCCTTTTTAATTACTTATATTTAAAAGGATAATTGAGACAAGTGACATGTTGGAGGTAAGACTTATAAATATAGGCCCCTATGCATTAATGGGTGTAAGCTATGCACCAAAAGCACATAACCCACCAGCGCTGCTCCACACCTGTGGACAGGTGTGCACTGGCCATTATTCACAAACAGCTGCCACCTGTCCACTGCTCTGCTCCTCCCCCCAGAGTGCAGGTCTGTGCAGGGCAGCCATGGGTGGAGTTGCTGACCCAGTTGGGCATCCAGTGTGTTGCCTGGCATGGGTCACATGGTGGATCCCTTACATGGGCAAGCATGGGTCTCGGTGACTGAATAGCCCCTCAGGCACCCAGATCTGCACAGCACTGCCCCAATAGCCAGTGCCCAGCTGTTGCACTGATGTCCCCTGCCCCCTTCCCCATGCCCGACTGCTCCTCTATTCCCCTCACACACATCCACCCCATCCCAGTGTGGCCAAGCACACACCCCAACACAGTGTGGCCAAGTCCCCATATGCCATTGAACATCCAAACACAATGGTGGCTGGTGCCTGCATGGTGGTACACACATACACACTCACACATACATGTCCCACCATGGGCCACCCTCCCGTATGATGGAGCATACCCCTGCCCCCACCATGTTGTCGCCAGGTCCCTCTGCATTCCGTATACAGCCCCCCCAACCAACCAACACATGGTCACCCATCTCGGTCAGTAGAAACAAGCACCCCTCCCACACACAGATGCCCCATCCACAACACATGAGTCCTGTCCCCAGATCCCCACATTTGTGTTCAGTGGTCTTCCCACCCTCCCATGGCACCAACAACATTGAACCCATCCCCATATCATTCGTCAGTGCTGTGGCTCAGAATGTCCAGTGGCACAGCCCTCCACACACCTCCTCAGCCACTGGCAATCCAAGTGATGCTGGGAACATGCCCCTAATTATAGGCAGCATGCTCCCAGCAGTACCTGAATGGCTGGTGGCCAAGGTGAGCAATGAGGAGGCTGTGCCCACTATAACTGAGATGCGGCACTGATGGGCAGATAGGGGGGCATGGGGGGTGTCAGTGCCATAGGGGTGTGGACCTGGACACCAATGTGGGGTAGGAGTGCCTGGTTCAGGGTGGCAGTCCATGCACAGTGCTGGGTTTGGGGTGGTGCTGTGTGACATGGAGGATTGCAGTGCATGGATGGGGACGGGGTACAGAAGGGTGTTTGTGTCTATGTGTGTGTGGCAGCTGTCCTTAATCACCAGGGATTGGGGCACCAGTGGGTGGTTGGGGAGTGTTGCATGTGTAGCCCCAGGGTATGGGGCTGTCATGTGGGGTCAGGTGGCATATAGGGGCTACTGCCACAGCTGTGTAGGCATCCACCTGATCAGATGCCCTGCCCTTCCCATCAGCTAGTGGGCTGTGGCAGCAGGTGAGCCCATTTACAAGTCCTACCACAACTGGTGGGTGCAGTACCAGTGGGCATGCAGTGGGTTACAGCAGGGTTATGGCTGCCATAACCTGCATGCCACTACACCCACATATGAGCCACACTCTGCATCTCTGTGAATGGCACATAGTGAGGGCAACTCCATCCTATCTCTGGCATGTTTTTGTCTGTGTGTCCAGGGGATCAGGTGCATAACTGCTGTGTGTCCAGTCTGTGAATGTCGGGCAGGGTCCATGGGACCCCACTCTGCAGCCTTCAGTTGTAGCGATGCCAATGCACTCGGTTTATGCTATGTGTTGGCATCGTGCATAGAGCCTATTATTTGCAACCAAGTATAAATATATGTTTTAACAAGACTGTTAGTAACTGTCTCAGAAATGCATTCAGAGGTTCTCATTCCTCTCCCTCCAGTCACTTAGATAATTAAGGTAACAAGTTAACATCTTTGAGGTGAGACTTTATAATTATTATTTATAACCAAGTACATATATTTTTAAACAAGACAGTTCATTTCGTTTTTATTTTTTATACCTGTAAGCAAGATGAGCAGCACTGCTCATTTTCTCAAGAAAAAAGTTTTACAAAACTATCAAAAATAAAGACAGTAACAGTTAATACATACATTCTCAAAAACAATACAAAAGCTAAAACATGTCACAACTAAACATTAAATTATATTCTAAGTTACTGAACAAGTACAATCATTTTGTGAGTCTAACCATCATCCAAGTCTTATTTTAAAAGTTCAGACTATGGAATGACTACTAAATAACTTCTGTCATAGAAATGCATCCTGAGATTTCCATCCTCCTTCCCTGATCTTGAAGACAAAGTAGGTATAAGTATTTATTGGAAAAATGTATAACAAGCTAGCTTTCTTGAAGGAAAAATATCATATTTTATAACATAGCAATCTTTTCCTTTGCTGGACCTTTTACTGTGCCAGGCACAAAAAAGAAGCCCTGGCTCTGACTGTAGAGGCAGAAATAGAGTGCACTCCAGCATATAAAGTGAGGACACAGATATGGTTCATAACACAATCATTTGCATATGCTAGAAGATCCATACTCCATGGCCTGATATACAGGTGGATAAATTATTCAGTAAGTAGAAATTGAAGAGGCCAAACTACCCCAGTGTTTCACTCCAGCAGAGCTTTCTCAAGGGGCTAATGTCTGTTATGAACTATAAATCAGGACTGAGGTATTATGTCTTATGTTCTGGAAATTCCCTGAGAGGTAATACATTGCACATGATGTCTGCACTAAGTACTTGGCAAGTAAAGCATTTCAAACTAATTTCAGTCTTGGCTTGTCACTTTTGGTCCTTGTCCTCTCTTTGTATGCTGGAGTCTGCTCTATTTGTATATTAGTTGTTGTGAGGATTAGCAGTCCTCCTTCTAGTGCGTCCACCGATGCCAACAGTAGCTTTCACTGTGCTCATCTGAATCCTGTGAGTAGAAACACTTCGCATTGTCTCCTCTGCTATGCAATATGATTTCACTAGCCTGCCTGCTGGCATGCCTAAAACTACTGTTGAATATACAGTAGTAAGAATTATTTAACTGGAATGGTAATACGTGATTTTCTGATGATTTCTAAAATGTCCATGTTTTTCACATAAAATGAGCTCCTTCTTGCCACAGGTCCTTAGTGTGTGTGTATGTGAGAGAGAGAGAGAGAGCAGGAAATGGCTTTGGGATGTGTACAGCACATGTCATTCTTCATCTTCAGCATTGTTTTTCTTTTTTTGTAGTTTTTTTTTTTAACCAGGAGAGACACACTAAGCTGAATTTTGTTTACAGGTGTGACCTGGGAGCACAAGGAAGCTAAATTACTTGCTCAGGGTCGGACAGTATGCATCAGGGAACTTTGGGATTCAAACCCAGGTCTCCAGGTTTGTAGTTCAGCACCTTAAACCACTGTGCTATAGTGCTGAATATCTGCTGCAGGTCATATAACTTGACAACTTGGACATGCTCAGTGTGAGCTCTCTGTAACAGATGCTGTGCCATGATGTCAAAGTGTCAAAATGCTGAAGGAAAACCAAACTGCTTTGGATCTGCTTTGCTGGCATCCTAAACATTGGATTTTGACAAGTTCACCATATGCAAATTTGGCATGGGCTCATCCTTACTCGAATGCACCATTTAACTTTTACTATCTTTTCTATTTATAATCCGGCACACATGTAAAGAAAATAGCTGGAACCATGCCAGCTGCAAACAGAATTTAATTTTTCTTTCTCAGTATATCATAAGTTGGATTAAATTGTGAAAGCACCTGCAGAGTTTCAAAAAGTCAGGGTGACAGTTTTTGAAATCAGTGCCATTTAGATGATTCTATTAATCCCTGTCTGTCTGCATCACACCAAGCACTAAACAAAACAAACAAAAAAAGAAACAAAAAAAAGTGGCAGTTGTATTGACCAATGTGAAGTAAAACAATCAACAATAAACTCCTCTCCCACAGAAAACACACACATTCCTGCTAAATATGAACCATTTCTCAAATGTACCCACTTTTTTATGCCACTCCCTATGCAGAATAAAACATAATAAAATAATGTTGTGATAATTTTAAGCTTTATGTACACTGTTTACCTTATGCTATATTCCTTCTGTAGACTCTGATAAACTACAGCATATCATTAAAACTTTTAATCTGCTTGCTACCCTTTATCTGTAGTGTGGCTATCTGGATAAGAGAACAGACTGGAGCACATGGTAGCAATCAACATTAAGTCCCACTAATTTATATTATATTTATTTATTTATTTATTTAGTTCATAAATCGGATTTACAACCTTTGAGTCATAGACTCATTTACAAAGGCACCTCGTCACAGGAAGGGGGAGACAACAAGTAGTGAGGCGAGACAGGCTGAGACAATACAGTTGTGTACATACATTATACATAGCATAAGACATAGGTGTTTTACACAGTAAATTATACATAGCATAAAGATTAGGTAGATTACCATAGTACAGAATGGAGAACACTGTTCAAGCCTGGTAGGTCATGCAGGCGAGCTCCAGCGAGGAAATGGAGTGGGCAGGCTATTGAGGCTGGAGAGAAAGGCGATGGCCTTACCTGAGCACATAACACTTCCGAAAAGCTAAGTAGTGGTTGCGTGAGGGCAGTTTTGGGACTGACCAATTTTAGGGGTGCTAGCGAAGGGCTTGGGAGGAGTTGTACCAGGTTGGTGCCCTGTGATAAAAGGACCTTTGGGCAAGGAAGTCCTGGCTCTAGGCACCAGGAAGGCAGTCTTGCAAGCGGCATGGGTGATGGTAGAGTGGGAAGCAGGCTGGAGCTGAGCAGCGACACAGGGGACACAGACCTAGAAAGTCTTTTTGCTAGTATACCAGTGTGATATTGCAGGCGTTCTTCCAGATTGAGTATATTAGTGGGAGTAGAGCTTGCATGTGTGGGTTCGGCTTGGGGCACGGCCAGGAGCGACAGGCTTTGTTGATGGAGGTCTGGACTTTAGTGAGGGTAGTGGGGCTAGCAGCCATACACGGGAGGCCATAGTCGCACTAGTGACAGGATGGGAGGAAGTAATGGCCAACTGCAGGGCTGAGTCAGGAGGCAGTCTTTGTGGCGATAGAGGAGCCCAATCCGGTGTTCATGGCAGAGGATAGGGCACTGATATGGGTATGAAAGGAGAAGGACGAGTCAAAGGTGATCCCCAGATATTTGAAAGTTGACACCTGTTCAAGGGATGGAGGCTGTTGGGAACTATGGAGAGGGAGCATTTTGGAGCTACTTTGGTGGTGTGTGAAGATCATTGACTTTGTCTTCTTGAGATTCAGGACCAGGCGGTGGTCGAGGAACCATTTTCAGCAGCTTGGCTGAAGGAGGTTTGTAGGCTGTTCTGGAAGTGACGGATTGGGGTGCGAGAGAGCAGGACTGCATCATCCTGCGTACAACCGCAGCTTTCCTGTACACGAGCTGGGAAGGTGTTCAGGAAGAGACTGAATAATGTGGGGCCCAGAATGGAGCCTTGAGGGACTCCCGAGAGGACAAGCAGGGCCGAGGATAGGCAACCAGCTAGCTTGACGCGCTGGGACCTACCATTAAGGTATCTGGAGAACAGGCTAACGGGCTGAGCAGACAGCCCTACTTTGAGAGGGTGGCAAGCAATAGGGTGGTCTCGTGTCAAAGGCCTTGGACAGGTCTATGAAAACTGCCCCAGCCAATTCCCTGCCATCCAGTGCAGAGTGTATATGGTGGGAGAATTCCAGAAGGGCTGTGGTGGTGCTGTGACCTGGACGGAATCCATGTTGTTCAGGGCACAGTATGTCGTGGCTGGATAGATAAGTTACGAGTTGTGCGGATACTGTTTTTTCAAGTGCTTTGGAGAGGGGGGGAGGATGGAGATGGGTCTGTAGTTAATAGGTACAGTATAGCCATACAAATGCAAATGATTTAATGAAAACTCATATTTTTGACTAAGCTGATAAATGGGTCCACATGTGATTTCACTAAGGGTCATTTAATTTTTTGTTAAATGTGCATAAAATGTAACCAGAGAGGAAAAGAGCATGATTTATAACTTTGCTCTTAGATTTGGTAATGGCTGCAGGAAAAAAGAAAAGGTAAATATAACAAATAGATTAATATAACCTGTATTGGGAACATATTGATAAGTGTGATCAGTTGAACAAAAAATGATGAGAAATGGAATGGTTGGAATTCAGATATGGAACAATAAACACCCGTAAGCTGCAGAACAATCTTTATTTTTTATTTAGTTTTTATTTACTGGGAAGGTGAACTAGCCAACAACATAACTATTTTCAGGTACAACCCGGGAGAGTACAGAACATGATGAAAACAGTTTAAAGCACAATGTCCAACAAGGGAGGAAACAAACATAACATGTGTGGGTGGCAGAACAAAGTATACAGAGTGCAACACGTTTAAATGGTGAGACATTATCCTAACAGGAAGCATAGATAGCATTATATGTTCAAGGTAATAAAAGTAATAATAGCTGGCCATAGGTACAACAAGGAGAAAAACTGTAGACAGAACAGTAGAGCAATAAATACACCCAGCATAAATAAATAATATAAGCAGGTAATACATTAATACATGAAATTACAAAGGATGGAGAAAGTAGGTAACAACTTTGGGGCTAAAGTTGGAGTTTATACAAGATAGAGAGGAGTAAGGTAGGCAGAAAATCAACAAGGAGCTGCAGCAGAGCTGAGGGGTGGGGCAGATTAGAGCTGTTTTGGAAACAGTGGGAACAGAATAGGGAAAAGGAAAAGCAAGGAGGAAAATAGCATAGGGGAAAGAGTGGCTAACAGTAACTAATAAATGGTGATATAGGAAAAAAGGAAGAAAGAGAAAAGCTGACTGGAATCACTAGGGTCAATGCAATCAATCAGTGTCCATTTAGCAAGGTCAAAATAAGTGCCAGAAACAGAAGAAACAGGGTTAAGTGAGATAGAGGAGCCTTCAAGGGAGCTTTGGTGGATTAAAGCAGGCACAAAGCTCAGCCTGCAGGAGATGCCGCCTGAGTTCAGCCTTAAAGTGACAGTGTGACCCAATCTGTTCGTCAGGGAGCGTATTCCAGTACTGAGGTACCATATGTCAAAAAGCACCAGTTCCTTTTCAGGTAAGGCATCTGGGTATTTTCAGGAAAGATTTATCAATTAACCTCAAGCCATGCGAGAAGGTGAGAGGATGTAGCAACTTCACCAGGGATGTAGGAGTTTTCAGCCTCATAATAGAGTCCACTAGGGAGCCAAGGTAGTAATGCCTAGTTGTAGGGGGGAGAGCCAGCCAAGTTCTTTGTACAGATGCCAGCAATGCTTTAGTCAGGTGGATGATGATCCAGAGCGGCATATGTTATTGTATGTAACATCCCACTTCTGAAGAGAGAGGTTTTCTGGGCAGCAGCCAGAATGGGTGCACAGTAGGTAAGAGTAGGAAATAGAATTCCCCTTGCAATGGCAAATTTAGCAGATGGCATAAGCATGTAACTAGTCCTGTACTCAGCACTCAGTTTGGCATTCACCGCATTGCAAGTCTTTTGAATATGAAGGTTTAGATCCAGGGGTTGATCCAGTAGAACACAAAGATAATTAAAAGATGTGACACAGTCCAGTATAGTTCCACCTACGCCAAGTACTGTAAGGGATGTGGGAGAGGTTCTAAGTTTAGGAGCCGAACCAAAAAGCATGGCCTTTGTTTTCTTTGCATTTAGAACCAGTTTGTGATCGTAGAGCCAGTTTTGGATGTTTATGAAATCAGTGGAAAGGGCAGAGGTAAGGTCAGCAACTTCAGCTCCACTGGTAGAGATGATGAGATCATCAGCATATAGGAGAGATAAACAGCGTTTCAGTGCACTAGGAACATTATTGATGAAGAGTGAGAAAATAAGTGAACCCAGGATAGATTCTTTGGGCATGCCAATGCTAATTGCTGGACAGGCTGACATAGCTGAGTCAAATTTAACTTATTGAGACCTGTTTGATAGGTAGCTATTACACCATTTGATTACTGGAGTAGAGAAACCCAGGCTAAGCAGGCCAGACAGGAGTAGTGGGTGACCAACCAGGTCAAAGACCTTTGTAAGGTCAATGAAAAAGCTCATGAGAGATGTCCTGCATCCATATTAGAGAGAACGTCTGAGGTGAGTTTTAGTAGCACAGTAGCCATGCTATGGCTCTTTCAGAAACCATGCTGAGCATCAGAAAGGACATTCACTTGGTGAGGAGGTCAAGCGTTTGCTTGACAACAATTTTCTCAAGTATTTTAGACAAAACCGAGAGAATAGCTATGAGTCTGTAGTTATTTATGTCCTTGATGTCACCTTTTTTAAAAACCGGGGTTATGCAAGCTATTTTCCAAATGTCCAGTACAGAGCTGCAGGAGAGGGAAAGAGTATATGCTTTTGCCAGAGGAGCAGCAATGAAGGAGGCAGCAAGCCTGAGCAGACGAGGCACTGGTATTTTCAGAAACCGATTTGAGAAGCTTAAGGATGTTGGTAGATTTTACTGTCTTGAAGTAGAAAGGCAGAGCTTGAGCAGGCACAGATGAGTATGCAGTGGGATTGGACACATTGTTCGAACTCCAGGGATGGTGTCAACTGGCTGGGGGTTTGAAGGAGGATGTATATGAGGGCAGGTCAGAAAAAATCCCATTGAAAGCATTTACTGTGGTGTTAGGGTCGTTGCAGTGAACCCCATTTATTAACAAATCTGGGGGAGTGTTTGGGAAGACCCGAGGAAGGATGAGATATGTGTCCAGAATTTTCTGGAGTCACAAGCAGAGCTGGCCAGAAGGTCCTTATAGTACTTGCTTTTGGCTTTTCGAATCTTCTTTTTGCAGTGATTTCTGTAGGTCCTGTAAGTGTTGTAATCAGATGATTGACCTGATTGTTTAAAATGCCTCCAGAATTTATCACGCATGTGTAGCTCTGCCAGGAGGTCCTTGTGAAGTCACCTGGTTAGTCTACCCCTGACTCTCCTGGTAACCTTAGGAGCATACCTGGTCCAAATGTCAGTGAATTTGGTGAGAAAGATGCTGAGCACCTCTTCAACGTTTTTTGAAGTATAAATCTCAGACCAATTAATGATGGAGATGTCATATAGGAAGGCATTTATGTCTAGGATTGCAAAGTTTGTGAATGTGATGTAATGTGGAGGTGGAGCTTGGGGGGTACCAGCGGTCCATATGTAGAAAGTTGGTGAATGATCAGTTATGGCATCGCAGAGGATCCCTGATGTATGTACATGTTCCAAGTGATTTATGAGCAGCCAGTCTATCATTGTCCCAGTTTTAGGCAGATATGGAGTCCTAGTCAGTGCAGTTATCACTTGGTGTAGGTTATGACTGCTAACCATCGATAAGAGCGAGTTATGGGAAGGATCCAGTCAGTTTAGATTTATGTCTCCAATGACTATAGTCTTGTTGTGGCATACATTGGCCACAGTTTTGTCTAGTAAGTCATGGAATCCAGCCACACCCTCTGCGGGAGGGTTATAGGCACAGAAGATATGGAGTTTCTTTGAGCCAAGTGCGACAGTGGCATGAATAAATTCACATGATGTAGTTGAGGCTTGGTATTGAAATGCAGTAATATTGAGATGCTCTTTATAAAGGATAGCAACACCTCCTCCATGTTTAGCATCTGGCCTATCCCTGCAGATGAAAGAGTAGTTGGCTATAGAGCAAAGGTGGTCAGATATCATGGGTTTGAGCCACGTTTCCATGAGGCAAAGTATATCGGGGTTGTACAGTTTCATCCATGCCTCCAACTCATCTTTGTGACATAAAAGGCTTCTAATATTCATATGTACAATGAAAATTCCTTTTCTAGCTAGCCTGGTTAGGTTGTCAGCAGCCAACTTTGTGGGTGGACCAGGATTTAATACGATGTCACCTGATAGAAGGATTTTTAGCAAGAATAGGAAGTAGAATCTTCCAGCATGGAAAGCATGGGTGTAAACTGCCCACCGCCTCCATCTTTCAAGCGCAAGTAGTATATGATAAGAACTCCCCTTTGGGAAAGGAAGACATTGCCAAGCAGGTTCTTGCCAGAAGCTGGAGACAAGGAGGTTTGAGAAGCAGAAATCTCACAGTTCCACTATCTTGCCCTGATGGTCACAGGGGTTTGAGAGTGAAGAGACATTCATGGAAATGAGCACTAGACTGGTGAAAATTACAACCCCCAGCCTGTGAAGGAACATAGCTTTGGGTGCTTGCTTTAGCATGGGATAGTAGGGAGTCATGTTTCACTGAGATGGCCAAAAGATTGTCAAAGTTAGGTAGCGAAAGGGCATTGAAATTGATGATTTCAAGCACAATTAAAAATAATAGGGGAGAAAGACACTATTGTGGTGAAGTAGGATAAGTAAGAGTAGAATTAGAGACTGGTTAAGAGAATATCACTGCAGTGGATAAAAAGATTGCAGGTCTTTAGAGCTGAGCTTTGAAAACATAGGGTAAGCCCCGGTGGGCTGAGCAGGTAAGATGCTTGAACCTGCGATTAGTAGAGCTGTTTACCATGAGGGAGTAGGACTTGTTTAACACAATCAGCCCAAACTGAATAGACTGTATCTATGGCCCTCTAGTGGTAGGACTGTATAAGGAGCCATTGGAACTATTGACACTTAAGTCATATGACAGAGAGGGCACTATTTAACTGAGAGCAGACCCGGGGGGGGTGAGGTGGGGGGAGGATGGGGAGCCAGCGCAAAGCGCTGGCAGGATAGTGCCTTTTAAGAACTTCATCACCCACTGAGTCCTAACTCAGCCAGGCTCATGGTCCTCCATACTGGGGTGCTTCCTTGAATTTCTGGGCTCTTGCTATGAGGAGGTACCTTGGAGGAGTGGCGGCCAAGTCTGGATGCGGTGGAGCCATGCTTGAAATGGGCTCAATGCAGGGATGTTTCCCAGTGGGTCTGAGCCCCAGTTGGCTCTGGGGAGACCTAAGGGACACAGGAAGGGAAAGGGGTTAAGTAGCAGAAGGTAGTGGGAAGGAGCACAGTGAAACAAAAGATGGGGCAGGCAGTAGAATAAGGTGGGAGTAGCAAAGAGAAATCAAGTGGGGATGGGAAGAGATAGAAGGGAAGAGAGAGAGAAAACACAGCAACCTCAGAGAAAATATCAATTACTGTAAGGCATTAAACAATTTCTAAGGTCAACTGTAAGCTCTAAGAATGTCAACTTAAGAGAAACCTAAAGCGCAGCATAAATTATCACTGAAGGAGCTGTAATCACAGTCTCACAAGGATAGCCCAGCGATACTGAAGCAGTATAGGCAAAAGGAGGTGTTTCAATATTGCAGTAAGTATCACAGCACCTTTACTAGCATGTGGTAGCAAAATGCTACTTAAAAGAGTATAGTCAGTCCAGAGAAAAGCAGTTTGAAAAAAGGCACAAAATTCTATGGTCTCTCAGCTAGCTGGTAACAGAATTTGATTTCCAGAAAAGGTGCGCAAATCAGATAATTCCAGATAAGAAGAGCCAGCCAATTGGAGACAAGTCGTTCAGTTTTGAACCAATCCCATGGCCTGCTGTATTGAGAGAGGAAAACACACCTTAAGCACCTTTTACAGCTTCACCGCCCACTGAGTCCTAACTCAGCTGGGCTTGTGGTCCTCAGTGCTGGGTTGATTCCTTGAATTTCTGTTCTCCTGCTATGAGGGGGTACCTCAGAGGAGTGGCAGCTGAGTCAGGATGTGGTGGAGCTGCACTGGAAGCGGGCTCAACAGAGGGACATTTCCCAGTGGGTCTGAGCCCAAGTGGGCTCTGGGGACACCTAAAGGACACAGGAAGGGAAAGGGGTTAAGTAGTGGGAGGGAGCACAGTAAAACAAAAGATGGGGCAGGCAGTAGAATTAGGTGGGAGTAGCAAAGAGAAATCAAGTGAGGAGGGGAAGAGATAGAAGGGAAGAGAGAGAGAGAAAACACAGCAACCTCTGAGGAAATATTAATTTCTGTAAGGCATTAAGCAATTTCTAAGGTCAACTGCAAGCTCTAAGAATATCAACTTTAGAGAAACCTAAAGTGCAGCATAAATTATCACTCAAGGAGCTGTAATCTCAATTTCACAAGGATAGTCCAGCAATACTGAAGCAGTATATGCAAAAGGAGGTGCTTCAATATTGCAGTAAGTGTCACAGCACCTTTACTTGCGTATGGTAGCCAGTCCAGAGAAAAGCAGTTTGAAAAAAGGTGCAAACTTCTACAGTCTCCCAGCCTGCTAGTAATAGAATTTGGGTCTCAGAAAAGGTACTCCAATCAGAAAAGTCCAGAGGAGAAGAAGAGCCAGCCAATCGGAGACAGAGCGATCACTCTTGAACCAATCCCAAGGCCCGCTGTGCTGAGAGAGGAAAACGTACCTTAAGCGCCTTTTACGGCTTTGCCCCTCACTGAGTCCTAACTCAGCTGTGCTCGTGGTCCTCTGCACTGGGGTGTTTCCTTGAATTTCTGGGCTCCCACTATAAGGGGGTACCTCGGAGGAGTGGTGGCTGAGTCGGGATGTGGTGGAGCTGCACTGGAAGCGGGCTCAACAGAGGGACATTTCCTGGTGGGTCTGAGCCCCGGTGGGCTCTGGGGAAACCTTTGCTGTATTAGAGGTCTTAATATGCTGCAGCTTCTCCCTTATACTACAATGGAAAGCAAAAAAGAAATGATTTATAATCAGTGTAAGAAAATGTGATTCTTGCAATAAATGGCATTTTGAGAGGGTGGACATGCATAGAAAAAATAAGCTATCACAAAAAAGGGAAATGTAAGCCAATGAACTACTGTAAACATTCCAAAATATTGAGGGTTGTGTCATGTGGTGTTCCTAAGCTTTAAACCATTGCATGAAGCAATTTGTTGCCCAGGGAAAGAATATAGATTTAAAAAATTAATTTTCCTTTGAAAATGTTTATTTTCTTTACTTGCACTCCACTGAGTTTTGTACAAAGTTCTCATAAACCAGAGCCAGTGTATTAGTCTTCAAGCTTTAATATTTCAAATGTTAACGTCATGCACAACTGAAGAGTATTTATATCACACAGTATATCTATTCAAATCCATCAGCAACTGTTTCTAAGGAGTGCAGTGACTAAATCATTTAGCTGTAAACACAATGTTCAAAGTCAAAACTACAAATTAAGTTTTGTAAAGTAACTTCCCAAGCTCATAAATTCTTATTCTGTTTATGTGAGCAGTCTGAAACCTGTAATTTAACTGACAATAAAATGAAACCCTCATGTCCTTGTAGTAGCTTATCAGCTTCACTGAGTACACAAACTCTATGAGAGGAAATGGCAATAAAGGAATTACAATACACAGTCAAAACAACTGTGGAGTCAGAAATGCAGACAAATGGAATAGAGTGTTATTTTTAAAGCCAGGTTCACATTGTGGCTTGTAGAAGTGCAATGGTGCATGAAATAATTGCAGAGCTTGACGAAACTGAGAGGATTATCTGTTTGCATTGTGGGATTAAACAGCAGAATGTTTATTGAGTTATACTTCATCAGATGGCTTCATGGAACCAACAGCTCAACTATGTCAATGCATTCATGTTTGTCTCAGAATGTACTGTAAGTAAAAGGCAAATTGTATAATCAACAGGGTATATTACATTACAGAGAGCAGATGTGTCTACTCCATGGAGTTCTCCTGTTGCAGTGGTACCAAATCTGAAGTCACCTATTAGAGTTAGGAATGGATATGTACAACTATGAAACTTTCAAATGCAGTACTGCAAGGAGGAAAAACATCTCATATGTAATAGCATGTATAATAATTGTAAAAAGAAAACTACATTAAGACATCAGTTAAAGTTAAGACAAAAAGCCCAAAAAAGAGAACTGTGGCATGAGACTAAAATGTCCCATGAATGCTGTCCCGATGGCCTAGTGGCAGCATGATGCACCGCCATGCAAGTAACCCTGGTTAATAAGCAGACTCGAGTTCCATGTCAGTGGACTGGCCAGGTAATAGGAAGCTGCTGAGAGGCAGTGTGCCTTGGTCAAGGAGGGTTGGATGCAGGATCTGGAATCATAGTAATCTCTGGATGTGGGTGAATTAGCTTGCTCCTTTGGCAGTGTACACTATGCATGTACATGTCTGACAGGCATTGCTCACATCAAGTGGAGGGAGGAGGGGAGGCTGTGAGAGAAAATTGGGTATAAAAAACATCCAGTTGCCATCTATGTGATAGCCTTCAGCTGAGCAGAGTATATATTTTTTTTAGTTGTTTAACCAGGAGTAGCACACTAAGCTGAAAGCTTTTTTACAAGAGTGACCTGAGAGCCCAGGGAAGTTAAGTGACTTGCTCAGGGTCACACAGTATGCAAGTGGAAGTGGTGGGATTCAAACCCAGGTCTGGTCTGCTGGATGTCACCAGATTTGCAGCTCAGAGCCTTAAACCACTGCACTATACTGCCTCCTATATCCCTGTCCTTAGGGCATAGCCCTAGAAAAATGATGGAAAAAGGGCCTGAGGGAAAAAAATCTGTCAAAAAAGCCCCTCTTGATGAATGTGTGTGATGCAGTGGTTCTGGGGATTTAAATGATTGCTCAAAGCAGAATTGATATTACCTTAACTTCAACACCCTTCTCTCGAGGGATTGGTATGTCTGTCTGTCTGAAGGCACAAACATTTACTCACACACTGATGCATTGTGAGATGCTACCAAAGTTGGCATAACAGAAATGCTGCTTCAGTCAGTCATTCAAATTCTGAGAAACACCACATTACCACACCACACCACACCACACCACATCACATCACACATTCATCAATAGCCAGGTGATAATTTATCCTCTCATCACATGTCCCTAAATTTGTGGATTTGTGCAATAACTGAAGCCTAAATGCAGTTTTTGCAATAATTTCCATTATTTTTCAAAATATCAGTATATCTAATAACAAATGCTCAATAATCTGTGTTGAGAATGACTGCCATTAGCCACAAACGCCAAATGTACTCCTGTGGTCACCATATAAACATTACAAATTATGTGTGAGATACTACTGGTGAAGTCTGAAAATGATTTCTCTATGCTGCCATCAAATAGAAGATTCTCCTAGTCTTCAAAGATCCCAGGAAAAAGAAAGCTATTTTTCAGTCATTGGAACATATCAACAAAGAGCCAACAGTTCTGGTCTCCTTCTAGGACCAGACAAGAGGTTTCATCTCAATTTAGTTTTCAGTTTCAAGGGATTTTCATCTAATCATGGACCAAAAGAGTCTTAATGGATTCATTGGGCTTATCATCTTCAAGCTGGAATTCTCTAACATGATTATCAGAGTAGTGTAGTCAGGAGATGTGCTTATATCCATTTGTCTGAGGGATGCATATCTGTACATTTTCATTCACAAATTACATCAGAAAATCCAGAAAGGTTTGTATACATGTTCAGCATTTCCAGTATCATGCTGGCATTTGCTACAAAGTTATTCTAAATGTTTCTGATAGTGATTTTAGCCTTTTTCTGAAACTATGAATATTAGGTGTTCCCATACTTAGACCATCTGCTGGACAGAGCCTTAATGGAGCTTTTGGCACATCCATGAGTTCAGAGGACATTGCAGATCCTACAGGATCTGAGATGGTTAGTGGGCCAGGAGAACAGTTCCATCTGTCATAAAGTCTGGAACATCTGGGTGTTCAGTTAGATTAATTTAAGGTACAGGTATTCTTGCTGCAGGATAGAATAGGGCATCTCATATCACACATTATAAAATCGGCTGGAAAAACAACATAACTTGATTGGTCAAATGGGGGCATTATCCATGTGTAAATCTCACAACATACACATGGCTAAAGTCCCAGCTGACCACTGCCTGACACACAACACCTGCGCAGGTTTTCACCAAGGTTCTGAACATTTGCGTGTTGAGAATTCACCATTACTTTAAAACTAACAAATGGCAAGTGTCAACAGCAGTGTTCAATGTTAATAAAAACAAAACCTCTGATTTTTTTACCCAAAGTGTGTAGCTTCATAAAAAATGGAAAGTACCTCATTTAAATTAATAGCAGGCTCCCTGGAGGGCTTTCTACATGAAGTTGAAGTTGGTAACAAGAGTTGTGTAGGCCTTTCGGTGTATGTAGACAAATCATCCTGCACCAATCACCACAAACAAAGCAGCAGTACTATTTGAAGAAGCCACACAGTCATTAAACACCGATGGAGAAGTTTTCAAAGTTCTTCTTCTTATCTCCTACTATCTAGCCCTACTGACTGACAGTGCAACTGATGACACGATGATCATGTCTCCCACAGATCCTCACCCAACAGCTGCTGCCCAAATTGGGGGAATGCCCTCAATAACTATGCAGGCTCCACCAGAGGTAAGGCCAGCTCCTCCATCTGCAGTCCAAAGACACTAGTGTATACAAGGGGGCAAGACTTTATTTAAATCTTTAAAATACACCCACTTGTTGTTGTCCCAAATATTTTCTGCCATATTTTAAAAAGAAAAGTAAACAAAGCACAGGCACTGACAGGCTGAGTGATGTTGTTAATGTCTGCAACCATTTGGAGGCAATTTCTGCAGTGGTGCTCCTCAGTAATGTGTTTTTTTTAACAAGGCATCATTACACAGTCCCCAAAATAAATAACTGTGCAGTTCACAATCCACTGTATATGTAATAACATAATATTGTTTCTTGTGCCCTATCTTTGTCTTTGCATTGTACTGGAATGAGTTTGTCATTGGCGGATGAACAAAATACTAAAAAGTATTAAAATATATAAAATATTGACTTATTAGTAATAAATACTGAATTTTTTTACTTGATTTATTTTATAATAGCAATAATGCACTCCAGGGGATGTGTTGTGAGATTTACACATGCCTCGGGTGATTTATGGTACTCTGCCACACCACACCTGAGGCATGTGTAAATCTCACAACAACACACCCCCCATCATGCATTATTGCTTAAATCTCATCTTTAGAAACTGAATGATGGCTTTTGTTTACAGCTGTGTCCAGACCCTGGGCTCATCACAACCACTATAGGCATGGTTCCTTGGTCAAGATCCAAATGAGGCTGCTAAAGATTCATCTCTACACCCAACAAGCTCCAGTGCTAGAGCAGATCCATGTCCCAGTTTAGGTGTCCCAGTTTTTCTGTCTGTCATTGGAATGCTGGAAGAACTCTCCTAATGGGATCCTCATTGCCACTCAGGATGGAAGTAATGTTTATTACTGTTGCCAGCATAATGGGCTGGTGAGGGGTTCTGTATTGGATTCTGGTGCACAACACCTTGGTTTCGGAGGACCACAGCCTGCATATAAATGTTATGACGATGTTAGCCATCTTCTTGGTGCTCATGCTCTTCCAGGATTTGATCAGTCAAAGTCTATTTGGACAGCACTGTCTCAACCACCAACTACACACAGCAAAGCAAGGCAGCACAAGAAGTAAAAACATGCTAACTTAGTTGTGCAGGGTTCTTAGAAGGCCAGAGGAGAACCTACAGTCCAGCTCTGTGATCCACCTAGGGGTAAAGTTAAACTAACAGGCTGAATGCCTCAGCAGTGGAATATTCATCCAGGACAATGACACCAGAATGGGCAGATCTTCCAGCATCTCTGTTGGATGTCTGACATTCCTAACATATATGTGCTTGCCCACAGGATGAACAAAATGTTTCAAGATCCTTCAGCATGTACAAGTGTTTAAGGATGTAGGCCACAAATACACTATACTTTCCAAGCCTAGCCTTATACTTTCCAAAGTGCTTACTTGTTTTCACCAGTACCTTTAACCCCAATGGTCTGAGACAAATTCAGACATCAACCAGTTGATTTCTTTTAATCACTCCATGTCATCCCAGAAGGTCTTGTTTTTCTGATTCAGGACACCTTCAAGCTTTATATATGCCTGAACCATCTGTGTTATGATCCAGTCATCCACCCAGGCTTAGGCAACTGGCAGCTGGCTACCATGGTCCTGAAAATAAGAGGCTCCCAAAGTTAGATTGTTCAAAAAAGGCAATGGACATTCTGGTTTGCATGTGGAATAGAATATCACTGTCTATGATAGAGTTTGGGTAACTTTTAATGGTTGGACAAAACAGTCCAGTCTTATACCCAGGAATGTTTATGTTGCACAGATCTTGGATCTTTCTTAAAAGGCATAAGCAAGGCTCTTTTCTCTCTGTATTCTTCAGGTATTTTCAGCTGGGAAGGGGTTTAAGAGGGAGGTCAGGAAGCACTTCTTCACATAGAGGGTGGTGGACATTTAGAATGTGCTGCTGAAAGAGGTGATCTCATTGAAGACAGTGGGCAGCTTCTAGAGAGGTTGCGATAGGCATGGGGGAAGGTAAGGATCACGAGTAGGGGGAATATGAGAAGTGGGGAGGTGGGCAGTGACAAGAGTTCAAGCTGTGGACCCTGCAATACCAGCAGACTAGATAGACCAAATGGCCTTCTTCTGCTGGCTTCTTTGTATGTTTGTATGTAGGCACAGATCTCCTTTCCAGGAGTAGTTCTTGGCATTTTGGAGAGACACCTGTGAAGTCACAACCTGTTAGTAACAGATTATTCAGAGTGGTCAGTAGATTCAGACATAACCATTAAGGTTCTGGTGACTCTATGTGAGCTAAATGTGGTTCTGTATGTGTTACGGAAACACCCTTCTGTCTCAGAGGATCTCATTTTGATTAATACTCTGTTTCTTGTACACATCTGTTCTACTCACAGGATTAATGATTTTCAGGCAGTTTCCTGTAAGAAAAAAAACTTATCTTGTTTTCCATCAAGACAAGGTTGTTGCATGTACTATTTCATCTTTCTTCCCAAGGATATCTTCTAATGTACCTTCCATATGGCCCAGACTTAATTAACTTGCCTCTGTTCTGTCATAAACTGCATAGGGGAAAAAGGAAAACAGCTCCATGTCTTGGATGTGCAGCTGCCAAGAGATATTTAGTCAGAACAGAGTCTTTGAGATGTTCAGAATGTCTTTTTGAGATGTTCAGAATGTCTTTTTGTGCTGTAGGGAGTAGCAATGAAAGGTCAGAAGGCAGCTTTCCAGGTCAACTTGCTATACAGAGTAGATCATGCATAGGACACGCACATGTGGCTGTCACAAACGCATTCTGCAGGTCAGACCCTCTGCTCCCACAGTGCCAACCTCTGAGTTCAGTAATGTGAACAGGTAATGGACAGGGTAACCCTCCTGTCTGCTTGTGGGTCTGAATCACCTTTGGTCTCAAGTTCTGGGGGGATTCAAATTGTGAACCTTATGCTAGCATGCCCAAATGTATAGGCTCAGATAATCTTCTCTTTGGGGGGATGCAAGATATCTTTCACCTAAGGGCATCTAACCAGGTATCCAAAAATACCTTAGGTATATTCTTACCATTTCCCAGTTTAGTAACACCATCAAGCTTTGAACAGTTTTTTTCAGTCTTTACCCTCTATACATCACATGCAAAAAGAACTTGGAAGACACACCCAGGCCGTCTTTCAAAATACTATATTTACTAAAATGGATTAAAATATGTAAAACGTAAACACAGAACACTAAATCAAAGAGCATACAATCACTTAAAAAAACAAGGTTAAAGTACAAAACATAAACTGCTACCGCAATACAATTAGACTTTTTCTATCTAATTTATTACCTCTTTAGAGTGCTTAAGTTAGATCAGAGATCTTGTTTCTTAAGAGTCCAAAAAGATATGTCACCAAGTTTGAACACAATATACAGTTTAAAACTCTGTGCCTCCACACCCCTTCTATGATGTCATCTAGCTCCTCCTGTTACAAAATAAAAATATACAAACAGGATGTCCTATCAGGAGTTATTTCAAATAAGGTGACATCAGGAAAAACTAATTTCCCAATATGACTCCTTAATTAATTTGATCTCAAGCAGTTCCTATTCCCAGGGCACATCAAAGGATTTTATGACTTTTAGCACCATGGTGGTATAACATGTTTTTTCCTGTAAGACATCATAAACATTTATGAGCCCTATATCCTGGTAGCTGGGTCAGTTCTAATTAAGTTGCTCTGGTCCTTTAATTACCTTCTGTTTTCAGGTTAATATATCCTGTAGCTTCTCTGACATGGGGGGCACCCATAAGCACAGGCTATATTTTAATATTACAAATAGCATAGAACAATCATAACCAGCTGACCAAGTGTCACAGTGGCAACCAAGGACAATACATGGACTTTGGTTCAGGCACTTCTAATGAGTGCACTGGCATTAGTCAGTACAGAAATGGCAGAAGCATTTGTTCTGGAACAATGTGAAGCAGGTATACAGTATGGCCCTCTCCGTACATGCAGTACAACTACAGTACAAAGTGGATATTCTGAGCTCTGCCAGTGCAGTTATGGGTCACAAAGTGCACCAATCAGTAACAAAGAGGTAGTTAAACTTAATCTGCGGAAAGAGATTCTCCCCTCCTGTGTAGGCTATTTTGCTGCCTCTTACAAACTACCAGAACAGTTATTACTAAATGCAACAGTAATGTGTAATGGGCAGTTGGCAGGCTGTGGTTGATGTGGGGTAGGGAGGAGAATCATGGTCCTTGTAAGGGGGCATTCATGTGATGCTCTATCTAGTATAGAAGGATGGCCACACTGCATTTAATACCTCTGAGTAGGCTAGATAAACCTCAGGCCTTTTTCTGCTTCTAAAATTCTGTTTTGATGAATGACACAGAAAGAGGAAATTAAATACAATTCACACTGATTTATTTTTCTGTTAGTTTCAACACTGTCTCTGGTATCAGTCTAAGAGATTTTTTTCAGAGAGATTGTTCTAATTAAAAAGGTGTTCTTATTAATTATGTTGAATTTTAATATACTAGATGTTTTGTGTTTTTCTCCTAATGTTTATAAAGCTATTGATTTGAATATTATTTGTCACAGGATCTTTAGAAACCAATAGTTCTAAAGTCTGGAGGTACCAGTGTTTGAGGTCTGAGGGTCTTGTCAAGGTAAAAGTTTGTTATAGAATGGGTTTGAAATTTCCTGCTTCCTGATTAGTTAATAAAGTTCTGAGGCCCATATACTGTATTTGGTCCACGGAAATGCACAGGTTGGAGAGAGTTCAGGCAGTGGGATTTGGAATGGGAGCTAATAACATACAGAATTTATGAGTCACTTCATTCTTTCCGGATTGCCATCCCAAACATCACTGTCACCTTTGCCCATTGAGAACCTTCAACAAGGCTATAATAAACAAAACTCACCTTAAATTGAAAAAATAAAACAAAATTAAACATTTTTCTCTTATGATACCCTCCTTACACGCATAAACACATTTAAAAAATGAAATGCAATTCACATATTTAGTTCCTGGTGACCATGAAAAATTCCCCCTTCTATTCTTACCAGCTTACTAGGGTAAACTCTGTTGCTTACCAGCTCACAGATGAAACTGAGACTTTGGCTCCATATAAGGCCTTCTGCTGTATGAGAGAGGCAAACATTCTGCCAGAGGAATTTTGCAGAAGTTTGAATTCCTGTATTTCGTAATAAGTAAACAATCCATCCGTTGATAAATGACATGGTGGAATACTCTTTATTAGTTAATTTTAAAGCACTACTGACGCCTCATAGGAGACTTTAAAAAGCATAATACATAGGTAAAAATCTGCCTGCATTCCATTTATATTTTATATATTTCTCCTTCCTATTATTTATAACTAAGGAAATGTGCATGAATATATGATCTTGATCACTTAGAGTTTCTTTAAAATCCATCTGCCTCTATAGCTCACTCCCTACTTCAAGTCATAATCATCTGTTGTGACATCACATTCTTTTGCCATGGGAGTAACAGTGAGATCACAAGAAGTGCTGTGTGACTTCAGGTAGGGAAAAAGCAGCAGGAGCAGACACACTCATCAGGATCAAATATCGTGTTTTCATCCAGATGACCTGAGTAATAAATAATGGGGGGGAGGAGGAGTGCAGCACTAATGGGAGATACAAGCTGGACTGTATAAATATTATGTTTTGTTAAAGCAGCTGTGCAATGAAAAAAATTATTCCAAAAAGCTGATTTTCTGCTATGGTTATGAAAAATATTGGCAGAACTGTTGATTTGGGTTTCTTGGATGCTTTCTATGCTGTGTGCTGCACATTTGCATATTTATCTGGATTCTCACACTCCTCAGGCCCTCAGTATTATTTCTATGTAAAAATTAGGTGGTCATCTTTTTTTCTTGAGAAATAATTACTTTGCAACTTTCATAAAATTCATAAATGATAACAAACACTGAAAATGTTACCACCAAAATAAACTGGAAGACATCTAGCATCAATTAGGAAGAAAAAATGGTGGGGTCAAATTTTAACCTATTTTCGTTGCACTGCTGCTTTAAGGTTGTCCTGAAGGCATCACCAACTCTTTAGCTAAAGAAAATATCTACTTTTAATGATAAAAGTTGCAATTTTTTTAATTGTTTCTCAGTTTACCCATTTTATAAGCACAATAAGACACACCAGGCCATTGGTTTTGTAAGGATAATGAGCTTCCAGGTGCTGAATGCACTTGGCACAAGTGCCTCATACCTCACTATGCACTTGGGCATCCATTAACCACAAACAACCAATGCCCTGTTAGGTATTTTTACTTACATATAGCGTTAGTTGTCAACAGATTTTTGATTTTGCTGTATGGAAATATTGGAAACTGAAGAATTTCCCAACTTCCACTTGGAACGTTGAGAAGGGTTGGCTCCATGATGATGTCACAGTTTTGAAAGTTAGTCCCACTCTGTTAAGAGGTGATTTACAGTGTTACCTAATAACTGTGACTAAACTCAGTGGCAATGTTAGGACTAACAGGAAAAAAAAATGCTGGATTTAGTTTTCTTTTTTTTTCTTTTTCAATCCATGTTAATCTTGGGTGATGTAAACATCTAAGGTATGGAATTTCATTAGCACCAGAAGTGTTTCAAGATACTGTGTATAGTAATTGCTTGGACAAATTTCTACTGTTCTGAATGCAAGAACTGGAATTATATTCTTACATTTGGCAAATATCAGAACAGCATTACAAAGGTTTATAGCTGCAGCAGATGTCTGAGTGCTTAATGCTGCAGCATTAAACACATTTTAAAGTGATCTAAAAATCATGATGTGAGTTTAGCAACTACTAAATTATCTTTTTATCTCACAGCATTGCATTGACCCATTACCAATTTTTGATACAAAAAAAAATGTTGTAGTTAATGTGATTTCAGAGGTATCAACTGTAATAGCCAGAACTTGAGCTGGTGAATTATTTTACTTCCATGTTGTACCGTACTTTAACATGTGTGGCCTAGAAAAGGTTTTGTTTTCAAATATTTTAAGTACTTCCAGACTTGAATGGACCTCTGTTATTGTTTTACTTACACAGAACAAGATCATGTCTGAGGCTGATACCAACTGTCAATGTCTGTAAAGTAAAATCATTGTTAAGAATAGCTTTGCTCAGTACCTTGCTAGGCATAGGTGCTTGTATTAGTGCATTATTGACTAAGGACCTATTCCCCAGATGATCTGCGCCTGATCTGCACCTATGGAAAGGTGCTTGCATGGGAGTACTGTGCTCAGAGGCTTCACTCTGCACACATAGAGACCTCTGCACATCAACAGTCCTGGAAGTGGTACCCCTCTGTACCCAGTCCTGAGCCATGCATGTGGTTATGTGGACAGCTAGGGTGAGAGTCCACAGAGGTGTGGGAGCAAGCGTGTGCCTCATTTACAAACAAATGTCTGTGGTGCAGAGGGCCAGTGGAGAGGTTGGAGGCTACACAGCTCTAAGGTCTGTAGTACTGGTTATACTCCCCCTCTGCATGACCACAATACATGCAATGCCACTTGATAGATGGATAGACCACTCATCCATATCCTTCAAAGTCAACATGGCGGGCTGGGGGCTGTACCAGTACAGGGCACTAAATAGATCAAATTACCATATTGCTGACTGGGTTATGGCTGTCCTTGGATTACTGGCATACCCTACCAGACCTTGCTTCATGTGGTAACAAGATCCACTAGTGGTTAGGCAATGTCTGGCATAGCTCCAACCCTCCTTGCTGCCACCATCCCTGTGTGAAGCTCCACACTCACAAAACACAGCTGGCAGGGGCTGTGGATGTTGTCTGGGGGGGATTTACACTCGGGTGCAGGACTCCACAGCCGTGATATGCTTAACACGTGACAGCACCCTATCCTTTGCCTATCACATTGATCATGTTTTAAAGGTTGTCAACACCAGAATCAGTCTGCTGTATAGCATGCCATAGTATGACCCCTGAAGCACTGTCACTTGCTGTCAAAAGCTCAGTCCTCTCTGTCATTGATTATGGGCTAGTTGTGTATGGCATCAGTACGGCATTAAATAAATCCTGCAGACTGGTCCTAGGTGCCCACAGGCTTACACACACATGACTATATGCCCAGACCAAGTGGCTGAACCTGCAGGGTAAGATACCAGATATGCCTCCTAGGGAAAACAAAACTATCCTTGGATTAATCTCTACAGCCATCGAAAACCTCCTTAAACCCACAGCCAACCCTCAGCAGACAAGAAGAAAGGTTAGAAATGCTCTGCATGTCCCCTTCCACAACACAACACTATCTCAATTCTCCTTTGCCTACAAAGCACCCTGGTGGATCAATGCTCTCCTTTCTGATATAGTTATTGTGCCAAAGCTCAGCCGGTTTTATGAAAAAAAACTCCTCCTACATCTCACTGTACTAAGTGTTTGTGACTGCCAGCCTTAATTACTCTACCCAACCATTCCCCCAACTCTTCCCCCACCCTTTCCTTCACTAAATTTCCCTGTCCTCCCCTTACTTCCCTATCTGCTGAACAAACTGTCTCTCACCATTCTATTCTTACCTCAATGCCTCCAATCACACCTGTTTGCTCCCTACCTATCCACTCCTTCTCCCCCTTCTCTGCCTCTTGACAAAGTCAATCTCTGACTGCCATCTTCTACGCACATCACTTATTACTTATTCATGAATCTACTTGGCTAAACTATCCTTATTTTGGCACACTATAAAAATGCTCTCTGTTTATAACAATTACGTATATACCGGTATTGTTTATTATATTTTGTTTTCTACTGTTAATTCAAATGTCTGTCTTCGTCTGTAACTGTACACGTTATGACATGAAACCTTTGAAAATGGGCTTCTAGCTCAAAGGTGTTACTCCAGGATGATTAATAAATAAATAAATAAAGTAATTAATTAATTGTGTCTATCCCAGTCTGCTCTGTGGATCAGACCCTATGACTCCTTAGCATGACCTAATTAGGTGGTAAGGCTCTATGCTAGTGGGTTACTGTCTGGTAATGTCACCGCCTGTATGCCACACAACACAAGCTGAAGGCAAGGGTTGTCTACTGAGGAAGTGTCATTACTCATTACCAATTAGTAACCCCTCCCATAGGTTGCATTATTGTGATTATGAAATGTGGTAAAGAACTTTGGCTCATTTAAATAAAAAAAGAAATAAATACATGATTACCAGCAGCTCTTCAACACACATCACTGCAGCACACAATGGCAGGGCATGTGAGACTTATGTGACTAGCATGTGATATTCACGTATGTCTCAGCGAATCAGAAGGTTGGATTTACAGATTCAGTTTTATAGCAAATCAAATTACAACATAGTCAAGAACTTGAATATGATATGATATGCTGCTTTAAGCTGCTTCTACTGTTTCAACATTTTTACACATATTCATTTTTCACAATTTTGTGCTGTTTCTCCGACCTAAAAGTGTTAGGCCTGTTTTGCCTGTACTGTAAATGCCAGCTATTGTTACATTTATACATGTATATTTATTTCTGGCCATGTCTATGATGATGTTTGTTGTCTAATTTTTGATGTAATACATTTATAATAACTGGGTAGTGTTTTTTCCCATAGGAAAAGGCATGTATATTTTGACATTAAAAAGGAGTGTTTATAACTGCAAACACACACCACTTTCCAAACACAAGCCACACATCAGCTTGTGGCATAGCAGTCAGTCACATTCTGAATACCACATAATGTTTCACCTGTTCAAACAAGTCACAGTGATCCCTTCTTCCAAAATTTTGAAGCAATACCTAACAACAACAAAAAAAAAAGAAAAAATATCTTTCTCTCTCCACCCTCCCTATACAGATCAGATGAACAGCATCTCCACAGCAACCCGTGGATCCCTAGGAATGGCAGCTTGTTTTAAAGTTGGAGTTTCCTCTTCCACTTCTACAATTTATCCATTTGTTTTTTTTCTTATTACAGTTGATTTTAAAGTTGAAGTGTCAGACTTAAAGCTTAAGTTTTTAACAGTTACAGTTGAATAAAGGATTCAAGCAGTAATTGACAAGATGCTTTTTTTCAGTTTACAGTATCTTAATTCATTGTTTCTGTCACTAATTGTGGCTAGGAATTTATATAATCAATTAGGCAAAAAAAGTGACCCCAGTAATTATATAAAATAAAATACGAGGTGGTGTGTAAATAAGAACTGTACACACATCCTCAGTGTGGGATGCTTATATAAATCCCTCAGGCTTCTCCCCCTGGGTTTATGTAGCATCCCACACCTTGGGTGTGTGTAAAATTCTCATTGCACACACTGCCCCATATATTATTCTATGTATAATTAATGGATTTCATTTTTTTACATAGCAAACCCATAGCGTAATTTGCCATAATAAAGGAGTGTTTATTATGGCAAACACGCACCAGGTTTCCCACCTGCTGTGCATGCACAAGTCCCAACCTCTGCTCTTCTGCAATGCCAGAAGCCACCATAAACTACACAGACCAGACAACCACTCTAACTCGATGGTAAGTACAGCTGTTTTTAAAAAAATTGAAACAAACGGCTGCCACTGAAATGATTTCTGCCTCCTAACCACCGAAAAGAAAAAAACAAAAACTTTCTTTCAGAAGCCCCATCTGACCGCTGAAACCAGGTCAGATGGCAGCTGCACACAGACATCCTCTGTTTATTTTATATAAGTGCTGTGGTGGAAAAAACTGAAACTCAACAATTATGCAAATTAAAATATGGGGTGGTGTGTAAACTCAAATTTTACATACACCCACGGTGTTGAATGTCGAGATAAGCCCCTTGAGCTTTCCACTCGGGGTTTATATGGCATCCAACACCTCGGGGGGGGTGTAAAATTCTCTTTACATACACCACCCCATACTTTATCCTATATATTATAAATTACTGTGGTGTGCTTAATCCTTCCACCCCAACAGATCCACCACCACCACAACACAAACAGATCAAACCTAGAAATAAGCCTTGGCTAAGGGGTGTTTTTTCATGGTTAGATATTTTAAAGGGAAGGTCCCCTCAGCCCTTTTATTCTGTTTACTGTGTAGTTTGTAGGTATGAACAATATGAATATATGAATCTGCCAGCAGAAACAGGCCTTACAGTCTATCAAGTTAGGCTGCTCGAATGCACAGCTAGCACCCTTGTATTACAGCTGCCCCACCCTCCTCTCCCCCACTCACCTTGACCCCTTTTGCACCCTGTCCCATGCCCTTTTAAAACTGCCAGCTGTGCTACAGGATACCACCTCCTCAGGTAGAGTGTTCCATTTCTCCACCACCCTCTCTGTGAAAAAAATGCCTCCTCATCTCTCTCCGATATCTTCCATCCTCCAGCCTGAGAACATGTCCTCTGGTGTCCCTTCTTCTCCTCAGCTTAAATATCCCTTCTATGCCTGTTTTGTTAATCCCCTTCAAATATTTGAAGGTCTCAATCATATCCCCTGATCCCTTCTTTCCTCCAGGGTATACCTATTCAACCCAGTCAGCCTGTCCTCTTAGGTTTTGCCCTCCAGGCTCTGGATCATCTTAGTTGCCCTATGTTGCACCCCCTCCAGCAATCTGATATCCTTATTCAGAAAGGGATACCAGAACTGCATGCAGTACTCCAAATGTGGTCTGACTAGTGACCTGTACAGTGGCAGGATCACATCCCTATTTCTGGATGAGATTCCTCTTGCAATACACTCCAACATCTTGTTGGCCTTAGCTGCCACCTTCTTGCACTGAGCTGAGTTTTTTTTTCGGAGTTCTTTCCACCAGGTTTCAGCCCTGGTCATGGCCCCCGTCTTACACTTTCTGTCTTGAACCGTGATCCCCCTGTCACTGCTGGCTTTCCCTTAGGAGGGTGGGGCCATGGAACTGGCTTCCCTTATCCAGCCTGCAGAACCATTATCTGGTTTGGGGATCCGGTGACAGAGGCTGATCGAAGCCCGGGGAGGGCTTCATAGAGGTGGAGGTTCCCCTGATTTTTCTTGGTGTTTTCGCCCACTGGAGAGCCGGATGTGCAATGATGTCAGCGCACCTACATGCAGATGTCAGCTGGCTCTCCCCCCATTAGCTGCACCTGCTACTGTCAGACACTCAGCCTTCACTTGGTGTCGCTGTAGTGCGGCGTATGTCCCTCACCAACCCCGAAGGAAGGGGAGCTGTCACGGGATGCTCAATCCTTCCTTCCCTCTGCCAGCCCCCGGAGGCCCGAGTCCGTTGCTGAACCTGGGTTGCCAGCACGGCGCGAGGTGTGGCTTCCAACACCTCAACCCTCAGTGCCACCGGGCCGGCCTGCATTGAGCTGAGTTATTCATGTTACCTATTATGATCACCCCTAGGTCCTTCTCCTCCTTTGTGACATCTATCTGAACCCCTCCCAACTGGTAGCTCCTCCCTGGGTTCCTTGCTCCGAAGTGCATAACCTTGCACTTTTTCACATTGAAGCTCAATTGCCACTTTTCTGAACAATGATTGCCTCTATTGCACCCTCCTACTTTCATCAGGATTGAAATATAAATGAAGGTACTCAAGTCTGGTGTGAAAACCTGCTTAACTCCATTGCAAAGGTCATGATTTTACTCATGTAAGGCATCCTGGAATTTTATAATGTTTTGGTGCTAAAGCCTGCATTCTCTGCAGCCCCTATGTTCTTGTCTGATCCGGGCCATGAAACTTTTCAAGGAATAGTAAGTGCTCTGCTGTTTTCTATAGTTCGAAGTCCATCTAAGTTAGAAAAACATGCTTTTAGAGAATACAGGGACTTCACAAAACATGTAACAGAACTGAATAAGAGTATAACTTCTGTTGACTTGTACATGTAGGCATTAGCTCCCACAATGCCTTGCATGAGTGGGGTCATGACCTTTGGAATGGAGGCAAACAGGTTTTCATACCAGGAAAAATCAGAGTGAAGCAACCTCATTTATATTTAAATTAGGATGAAATTAGGGAGGAATGCAAGAGAGGGAATCCTTGTTCATGCCTACAAACTATATAGATATACAAAACAATAGGTTGATGGGACTTTCCCTTTAAATAAATAAAAATTAAAAAAAAATAATGAAGAGCTGGTTTATTTTTGGTATTGTTGAACCTGGCACAATTAATTGCCTCATAGGGATGATATCTCTTTTGGTTTTGGATTGGGATGTGCATATATTCTCCATTTCATTTCAGATTGTTCAGATAAAGTGAACTATCTGTGTATCTGGACTGGACAGTGCACCTAAATCCACAACCCAAGATAAACAGATCAGCTACCTTCACATAGTATGCAGCCCATGACTTTATGCAAAATACCCTAGTGGACTGGATTATAGACTAAGAAGACTACTTTGCACATTGATCAGATTGAGGGGTGCCTCCAGCAAGCGAGCGCACACACACACACACACACACACACACACACACACACACACACACACACACACACACTCTCACTCACTGGAAGTCCAGGAAAAAATAGGAGGTACACCACAGAAAACAAATAGCAAAAATTATTTAACTTCAACTAAACAATAGTGAAACATACCAGTACAAATAGTAAATTACAAGCATGATACAAGAGTGTGTATCCCACACCTGAAATGTTGTATGTGTTCTAACATGTTCTGCACTTTTGTTTATTTAAAATTAAACCATTTTTACTATTTCTATCATGTGGCATGTGTCTCCTTTTTCCAGGACTGGATAGTACATTACTCACACATACCTGTTGTAGAGTAATACTAACAAATCATAAAAACAGAGTTGTCTTATTCAAGTGGTGAGTGCAGTTCTTTTATATTTAATCAAGATTTTTGTGGCCCTAGCTGTCCAACCCTCAGGCTGCCATTGCTGACCTCGCAGCCCCATCCATGCCAACCACCATCTTGTTCCTCTGTGGCTTGTCCCTTCACCCATTTTGGGGCCCTTGGATTGTAGCATCCTGAGCCCTTAGTCCATCAAGAAGCCAGTTGTGGCCCAAAGGTGCCAGTCCTATCTTTATCCTGATTGCTGGGTGTATTTCTGTGATAGTAAAAAAGACAAGTAATCCACTCTATGTCTTTCATACTGTTCAATTTATTATGTAATTGACTTTCCACTGGAACACCGTGAGGTAACAGGAGCCTGTAACAGTGCAAGAGGTGGCTGCTCTCTGGGAGAAGAAGTGATCCAGATGAGAGATCCTTGAAAGGATAAATGAACCACAAAAAGGAGACAGGGAGGGTGCAGGGCTCCAGAAGATAAAGAAGCAATAGAAAAAAAAGAAAGAAACTGAGAAACACTGTAAGATGATTACCTGTAACAAATATGTTGCAAAAGGAGAAAAAGTATAAAGGATACCATCGTCTGTGTTAAGCTCTGAGGAGTGGTGTGGAGCCACAAAATGAAAGCTTCAAGGTGTTCCGATGGAAACTCAGTTACTTAATAATCGCACAATTTGAAAGTAGTAGAACACCCTATTTATCCTGTCTGCTGTTGGACATCTGCAGTGAAGTTCATCAGTGACAAATGTAATCCTCTATAAGAGGAATGGGCAGCCTGAGATTCAGAGCGATAATGGCATTTCTGTCATTTCGTTACGCTGCTCCAGTGATGAAGGATCATTGCATCCCTAACCTTTGTCACTCCCTTCCTCCTCCCAGTACCTCATGTAGCCACCAGCATCCTCTTGCATTACAGTGCTCATCCACCCTTGTGAGGTAGCAAGCTCCCCACTCCCCACTCTGCTGCTGTGGCAGGTGGCAGTGTCAAGCATCCTTGGCTGGGATATGCTGCCATGGGCCATGCTTCTCTCAGCCCAGTTACCTGATTCTAGTGTCCTGAGTCCATTCCCGAACCCTAGTCAGCAGCAGAACAGTGCAAAACACTTTAGTTGGGAAATCTGGTGGAAGACGAGACCTATTCTGGCAATTGTCTAATATATGTGGAATGCACATTTTCCTAAACTAAAAATGAAGCACCTACAGCTACAGGGGTATTGGTATTTATACAGTGCTGTACCATTTGTTTCTTGATGGTGTGCTAAGATTACTAAGATTTGAAAGATGAGGATTCTAGTTTAAATGGTATAAAAATGACATCAAGAAAATCTCAGAAAAAGCCATCCAACGGTCGGGTGTACTACAACAACATATAACTCACAATTCTCAGGCATCCAGCACTACCCACCACACATAAAGCCAAACACAAAAAAGCAAGTGCCTTCCTGAGGGCACTTCGGCGAATCCGGTAGATGTTTTGGGTCTTGCTGGTTGTTTCCTGGTTTGTGCTTAGGCACGATGAGTTCAGCACTTGTGCAGCTTTTTGAATAACCTGCTTATTTACACATGCATGTTTGTGTTTGGCTTTATGTGAGGTCGGTGGTGCTGGATGCTGGAGAATTAAAAAAATGACATCACCCACAGAACTTGAAAAGACAATTATACAGCAGACGGCATGTCTCACCCAGTGTTGAAATTAAAGGGGGGCTTGCCAGGGTTCAGCCCCTAGCTGTGAAGTGAACCCGCAATAGCTGATACATTAATGACATTGACTTATAATGGGAAAGGGGCTCAATTAAAAGATAAGACCTTTATGCTCCCCAGCTCCAAAGCTCATAAAATATAATTCCAACACTGGTACCATCTACTGCCACAAATACAAACATACTGTAAACCAGCTCGGAGGCTAAGGGTAATATTCATTACATTTTGTTCAGTCTCTAAGGCTATTACTTAAGAGAAAAATCATACTGCTGAAACTGATCCCACATTGCAGAATGCAATATCCATCAATCATGATAATAAATAGAGGGATGTCTTTAATAAGAGAAATGGCCCTGATGTGAGCATTAAGTGCTCAAAGTTATTTTCAACAGACAAGTATAAGCCATCAGTACTGAACAATATTACTTTGCCTCACCGGGCAGTTCTAATGATGCCCACATTACTGCAAAAGTGCATTCTCTCAAGTGCTTTGCAAGGTCATTTTGGCTAAGGGGAAACAAACTGCAGCAATAAACAGGTTTGATTTCAAACACGGACTCCCTGGGAGGAGATATTAATAAAGACCACCTGGCATGTATGTTAGCATCAGGAGACACCAAGGCAGATTTCACCAGCAATGATCAGTTTTCCTTAGGGTGTTCTATACTTTAATGTAGCTATTGACGTCTATCAACTTTTGTTGAATGAGCCTTTAATAGCAGTTATTATAAGGAAATACTCAGGTGTCTAGAACTAGTTTTTATATCAATATCTGCAACACCTGTGATTCCAGAATGAGATAAAATGTTATCTGCATTTAGCATACTCCAGATAACAGACACTGATACTAAGCCACCTTTAAACAGTAATGAGTTCTATCAATTTGCTGATTACAATAGTCAGACTTCTAGCATTGCAGACGTTATCATTTTTTACTAGCTGCAACCTAGGGGGACAGTATCAAGATTTATAGGAACAAATGACAAAATAATCAACCTGCTCAGATTAAAGGTCATACAGCCAGAAACTATTTTACTTTCATTGCAAGAAGAATTACTCTTCCGATAGCCCTACTGTCAAAGCACCTGCTGAGATTATGATTCATCGGTTTATGAGAATTGAACTTCCATACTTTCCATCTAGAAAAATGGGAACATAGTAGAAAATCCTATTGGGATCTCGGGCATGTTTTAAAACAACTTTATTTCTGACAATGAAGAATAAAGACAGCTGTATGTCCATTTGGAACAAGATCCCATGGCCGAATTGTGAGACTATTGAAAGAGCTTTGATGAAGTTTTACCCTTTTAACCACAAAATGATTTTGCTGGTGCTGCATTTGAATGCAGCAAACACATTGGTGACCAAATAAATCATACAGTACTGTATAGGCAACCCTAATTTAATATTCAGTTCAACTGGGTATGTTCTAGCACTTGCTTAACTGTTAGGCTGGCCTGTTGTGTCCTCTGTAGAAACCTGCAGTGTATCCTTGTGTTTGTAATAATTTGCTGTAAGTATTCTACTATTGTATTACTAAACTTGCCATTAAATCTCTGCTGATGTATAAATATTGTTTGCAAATGCACCACCTCCTTCTGTTCTCTGCACCCCCCCCCATGACACATCTGGAAATGAGCAGTTGTCTGCTCAGTAAGCCTTCCTGGTGAAACTTTTAAATTAATAAAGAAATAAATATGTGGAAATAGTTAGTGCATGAAATACAGTGAATAATGTAATGGCAACAGTGTGTAATAGCAATATGTAATATCTAGGGAGTGTTTTCTCCCATAGGTAAACCCAGTTATAATTTGCTGTTATAACCTGCATGTTTTAACAGTGAAAAAGCATTGGATTTCCTATTGAAGAAACCACATGCCAGTCTCCACATTGACCATGTGCATATAGTGCTTCTCACAGCCCTGATATCTTCCTGCTGTAGTCACCAAATTTTAAGCAGTTTTCTCTCCTAAAGGGAAGATGTTTTGACTCCAGTTCAGTTGCCTGGGGGTATTATTCTGTCTGTTGCACTTTCTCATCTCCCGTTTCATGATATGATCAAGTTAAAGAAAAAAACTGAAAGTTATATGTGGCTGAAACTGCACCTCTGTCCAAAGTTAGAACTACCGCTACCCTGCCATAACACTGCTTCAGCTACATATACTGTACTAAAAAACAAGGAAAAGAAAAAGGAAAGGGATGAAGGATAGGGAGACAGGGAAGAAACAAAAACTCCAGCTCCTACACTGAACATGTAACAGCAGTACCATCTATTGGCCATGCTGTGTTCTATAGATCCAAACAAAGGTATGCCCTCAACTAACAGTGCAGGGTCAGTGCTAGTTACAGAATGGTGGCCAGCCATGTAGCAATACTGAACCAAACAAAGTAGCAACACTTGAGATGAAGTTGTAGCAATTGAAATCAAACTTTAAATTACAAGCCTACAATAGTTTCTACAGATGTCTAACAGCAGCCTGCTGTGCAGTTGTTAACCCAGCGCTTCGACTCAAACCGGAGTCTTCATCAGGGGCAAAACTCAAATTTAATGTACACCGTCAATGAGGGATGCTTTAATAAAACCTCTTGGCCTTCGCCATCAGGGTTTATAAAGCATCCCACACCTCAGGTGTGCATTAAGTTCCGTTTATGCACTCCCGCCATGTATTATTCTATATATAATACATGATGGCAGAAAAAGATTCAACATACATCCACTCTGCTCAAAAGTCTTACCTACCCCATATTGGCCTATGGCCAGATAGCATAGTTTCCCCATGTTCTGCTCTCCCTTCCTTCTCTGAGTCAGAATGGAGGTGGAGGGAGCTAAACAAATATTGCTGCAGACAATTATTTCTGGTGTTCACATTATTTTCGTTTTATTTTGAATTCAGCAAACGTCTCAACATTTCACCTACAGAGCAGCTTTTTTCAAGAGATGTCATCTATGAACTCATTTATATAAGCCAAATGATTCACTGTGTATTTCTACACTTAATTAAACAGATCTTGAAATCCAGAAATTTCCAGTGCGTAGGATTTTGTGATAGTTAAACTTTTTTTAAATAAGTTACTGGAGGTTAGTTGAATTACTATAAAGGGCAGTACTCACCAGGGTGGTGGAGCAGTGATTTTTTTGATTGTTTCTAACAGTCACCTGTGGTTGTGGACTACCCATCACCCCTTCCCCACACCCCACACCCCCAGGTGTGGCATTTCCTTTATAGCCAAAGTTCTGACATCACTTCCTCAACAGGTCTTGGGGCAGAACTGTCATATTCTTAATAACCCAACACAGTGCATAAAGGGTGAGTACACACCACAAAAAAAAAAAATTATATATATTACATACTGTATATTATAAGGGAGAGGGACATGTGGGGAGTGGTGCAATGTGCTGGCTATGGGGCAGCAGTTTTCCGGGAGATATTCTGGAAACTGCATTGCTGTCCTATTTGCAGGCAACTGTCAGCTCTGAGGGAGGAGATTGCCCACCTCCAGGCTGAACTGGCAAGGACTAAGGAGGCCTCCTCCACTCAAAGAGCACCACTGCCACAACCACTGCCTCAGTGGTTGCCAAGTATGAAGAGCAGTTGGACCAGAGTGGGTTCTGGGAGGGTGCGGGTGGTGGAACAGAGGTGAAGCCCCCTAGTTGTACCTCTACACAAATCATACTCCAGTCTGGCAGAGCAAGGTTCCTCTATGATGGCACCCTCAGTGGAGACCAAGAAGAATGCTGAGGACATCCACAAGGGAGACCCACAAAAGGGTGGCAAGGAACACCAAAGGGGAAGGAAACAGCTTCTGATTGGGGACTCAATTGTTAGGGGGGTAGAACTGGGGAAGGGAGAGGAGAGGGAAGTAAGGTGCCTGCCTGGTGCCATGGCTTGGAGAGACAATAAGCGAATCCTCAGGATTGCAGAAGCAGCATCACAGGAGAGGGAACTAGATATCATTGTCCACGTTGGAACAAATGACCTAGATAGACATGGAATCAGTGTAGTGTAGGATGAATTTGTGGAGTTGAGGAGGAGCCTCAGACAGGTAACAAGCATGGTTACCTTCTCAGAGGTGCTGCCAGTCCATGGCAGGGGTGAGGCTAGGGTACTGCACACCATGCAGTTTAGTGAATGGTTGCAATACTGGTGCAGAGCACAGGGCTTTGGCTTCATTGGGGACTGGGGGTACACCTGGAGAGATGGATGTCTATACTGGCACGATGGTCTGCATCTGTCCACAAAGGGAACCAAGCTCCTAAGTGACAGGTTTAAATGCTTCTTCGGCAAGCTTTTAAACTAGCCAAGGGGGGGAGGTGCTGATAAGAGGCAGTAAATTTTAAGCCCCCCCCACAAAACAAGGCAGGTAGTAATGTAAACACTGAGGTACAGAGCTCAACAGAGGGCAGGACAGGGGTAAATGGAAAATAGACGAGGGCAATAAGAGCAGGAATGGGGGGAAAAAAGGATAATGCCAACATTAAATGGAGGGCAATGAGTACCAATGCCCGTAGTCTGGGAAACAAGCTTCCTGAGCTAGCAGCCCTGATGGAAGATGAACAATTGGATATTGTGTCAGTCATGGAAACATGGTACATGGAGAACCATGACTGGGATGTCAACATACTGGGTTACACAGTCTACGGAAGGGATAGGGAGGGTAAAAGAGGAGGTGGAGTAGCTCTCTACATAAAGGAAGGGATCAAAGCTACATAACTAAAAAGTAAAGGGGAAGGACAAAAGGCACTCTGGGTAACCTTGGAGACAGGGAATGGCATCACAATCTGCACAGGGTTATATACAGACCCCTGTCTCAAGAGGAGAAATGGACAAGAAGATGATAGAGACATTCTCAAAATGGCTGGAAAAGGGAGATACTGCTGATGGGGACCTGAATATGCCAGATGTTAACTGGATGACATGTACTGCAGCCACATCCAAGAGCAGGGTCATTCTCGATGCCCTACAGGGGGCAGGCCTTAGACAGCTAGTGTTGGAACCCACTCAGGAGGGAGCAATACTAGACCTGATACTCTCAAATGGAGAGAGGATCACAAATTTAGAAGTCAGTAGACATCTGGGAACAAGTGACCACTGAACAGTGTGCTTCACAATAAGCACAACCATGGAGACAAGCCATACAAAAACAAGGATACTGGGCTTTAGAAGGACTGACTTTGGCAAAATGAGTGAATACCTGAGGAATGCACTAGCAAATGGCCAAAAAGGAGGGGTGGAAGAACAATGGAGAAAAAATCAAAACTGCCATCATAGAGGCAACAAGCCTTTGTGTGAAACAAATAAAGAAAACAAAGCGGAGTAAAAAAACACTATGGTTCTCAAAAGAGGTGTCAGGGAAGGTTAAGGAGAAAAAGGCTGCATTCAAAAAGTATAAGGAATCACAGAAGGAGCATGACAGGGAACTGTATCAATTAAGGCAGAAAGAAGTGGGGAAGGCAGTCAGAATAGCAAAGGCCCAAACAGAGGAAAAAAATAGCTAACTCAGTTTTAGAAGGGGGATAACACCTTTTATACAGTAGGTACATTAGGAAGCATAGAAAGGTTAAGGGATGAATAGTGAAGATTAATAAAGGAGAGGGGAGGTGGGCAGAGGGAGACAGTGAAAATGCAGAGATACTGAATGAATACTTTTGCTCAATATTCACAAAAGAAGATGGGGAGGAGTTACCTAAACCAGACAATAGAAGCACTCTGGGTAGGGAGGCTGACACCAGTCCATTTACAGAAGAAAGAGTCCTGAAAGAACTCTTAAAACTCAAGGTGGACAAAGCAATGGGGCCTGATAGGATTCACCCCAGAATCCTAAAAGAACTAAGGGAGGACCTAGTGACACCACTGACCACACTTTTTAACAAATCATGGGTGGATGGGGTGGTACCTGAGGACTGGAGGAGGGCAGATGTGATTCTCTTCACAAAAGTTGGAGGAAGGCAGAAGCAAGAAACTACAGACCTGTAAGTTTGACCTCAGTGGTAGGGAAATGATGGAATCACTTCTAAAAAGAAAGAATTGTTGAGTACCTAGAGGCCAGGGCACAGAACCCAAAGCAGCATGGATTTACAGCAGGAAGGTCATGTCAGACAAATCTAATTGATTTATTTGACTGGGTGACCAAAATAATAGACCAGGGAGGGGCTGTGGACATGGCCTACCTAGACTTTAGCAAGGTATTTGACACAGTCCCACACAAAAGACTAATAATCAAGTTAGCCAGCCTGGGAGTGGGTTCCAGGGTGGTAGCCTGGGTAGCAAACTGGCTGCACAACAGGACACAGAAGGTAATAGTGAATGGAACACATTCCGAAGAAAGAGGGGTTACTAGTGGAGTACCTCAGGACTCAGTACTGGGTCCAGTCCTCTTTAACATCTTTATAGGTGACATTGCGGAGGGTCTGGAGGGAAAGGTATGCCTATTTGCAGATGACACAAAGATCTGTAACAGAGTTGATACACAAGGGGGGGGGTAGAAAGGATGAGAAGAGACTTGGCAATGTTGGAGGAATGGTCAGACATATGGCAACTTAGATTCAATGCAAAGAAGTGCAAAGTAATGCACCTGGGAAACAAAAACCCAGGAGAAGGGTACACAATAGCAGGGGAGGTACTAACAACAACAAAAATGGAAAGGGACTTGGGGATAGTCATACCAGATTACCTAAAGGTGGGTAAGCAATGTGAGAAGTCAGTAAGGAGAGCCAGGGGGATACTGGGATGCATAGGAAGGGGCATCACAAGTAGAAAAAGGGAAATGGTTATCCCTCTGTACAGACAGTTGGCGAAACACCATCTGGAATACTGTGTGCAGTTTTGGAAACCCCATCTACTCAAGGACATAGACAGAATGGAAGCAGTCCAGAGGAGGGCAACTAAAATGGTGCAGGGTCTGGATCAGAAACCATATGAAGAGAGACTGAGAGAGCTTAATATGTATACCCTTGATGAAAGGAAGGACAGGGGGGACATGATAGAAACTTTCAAGTACCTCAAGGGAATCAACAAAGTTGAGGAGGGTAGCATCTTTCAGAAAAAGAGATTTGTAAGAACAAGGGGGCACAATTTAAAGATAGAGCGGTAGGCTCAGGGGTAATGTGAGGAAATTGTTTTTCATGGAGAGAGTGGTGGATGCATGGAACTGCCTTCCTGGGGAGGTTGTTTGGTCTAAAACAGTGGGGGAATTCAAACATGCATGGGACAGACATAAGGCAATTGTAGTGGGGGGTTGCAGGAAGTAAGCTATTGGTTAACTAGAATCTGCAGCTTATCCAATAGGTAGAGAAATGGGCAGACTGGGTGGGCCAAGTGGTCCTTATCTGCCATCAAAGTCTACATTTCTATGTTTCTATAAGACTCAAGGTATTCTACTACCTGCTTTTTGACCACTGTTTCCAGGAGCTACCAACAATTCAGATAAGATTTAATGACCTGTAATTATCTGGGTCCTCCCTGTATCCCTCTTGTGCAGTGGGGCGATACTCATGTATCTCTAGTTCTCAGGACTTCTCCATCTCCAGAAAGCACCCAAACTGATCCACGATTGATGCCAGTTTGTGGCCCAGCTCTTTCAGCAGCCTGGTGTATAAATCATTGGGATCGGAATCTTTCTGTACCTTATGGACTGCAGGTTCTTTTCGGATCCTGTATACTGCAATCTCCACCCTTCCCCTTATTTGTATATCCCTATTTGATGCATTTAACCCTGTATATGGCAGCACCCACCCCACCCTTCACCATGAAGAAAGAACAAAATAAGTTGTTCAGTACCATGGCCTTTTGCTTGTCATTCTTGACTACCCTGCCCTCTTTCTTCAACTTTACTAGTCTCCTTTTACCTTTCTCTTTCCCCTAATGTATCTGACAATTGCCTTGTTCCCTTCCTTCACTCTTTTCACTATATGCAACTCTGTCTCTGCCTTAACTTTCAGCACTGCTCCCTTTATTTCCTTTAGTTTCTTCTGGTACTTTATCCGCTCTTCCTCCCCCTGCTTATCCTTATACCTTCTGATGGGCTTTTGTTTTATGCTCACTGCCTTCTTACTTCATTAGAAAATAAGACTGGTTTCATGTGCTTGTTTTTTTGGTATCTTTCCTTGTACAGGGTTCCTAGTCAAAAGAGCTAAACAATAATAGTGCGGGTCACAATAACATCGGACAAATAGCATCTGCAATAACAGGGACACAGCACAACAGCTACAATACAAAACAGCTACAAAGCATGTGAGAATAGATGTCCAAAACAAGGTAATTAAAACAGCAGCATGCACTGTATGAGGCATGAACAGAGATGCACAATATTGCCAACAGGCACACAATCCAAAATGCTACAAATGCTAAGAAGTACTGCACAGCACTACAGCTGATGACTCTGTACTTGGAACCTATGAGGAATAACCCTCAAGTAAGCATAGGGACCTCTATTAGCTTGCATTGTGTACCTGTCACAGGTATTGTGTATCTCTGTTTGTGCCTTATACAGTGCATGCTGCCATCTCAATAACCTTGTTTTTGAAATCTATTCCATGTGTTTTGTAGCTGCTATGTACCGTTGCTGTTGTGCTTTGTCCCTATTATTGTGAACGCTATTTTTCCAATGTTATTGTGACCTGCGCCATTTTTGTTCATCTCTTTTGACCAGAAACCCTTGTACAGGAGTCTGTTACCTTCATTATGGCCCTTTACTATTTTCCATTTAGCCTCAACCCCCACCATCCCTCTTTCCCTCTCCAGGGTGTTCTGATCAATGTTCTCACACTGCCGAAGTCCACTCTTCTACAATCCAGTACCTTGGCCTTGGGTGATGTCTAGTAACTCCCTGTGGATAACTCAAAACATACCAAGGCATGATAGTTGCCTACTAGGTCATAATGTTGCATGCTTAATAGCGTAGGACATTATGGCTAAAGGGGCACAGCACAGTATGTGAGCGTTAATGGTGCAAAACCGCGTATACTGCTGTATGCAGTATTGCACCATTAGCACTTTCCCAGACAGAGGATAAGACCTCCGCTGGGAGGAGGTTCCACCAAGCAGCTGCCATGGCTCACATGACTGAGCAACAGCAGCAGGACTCCAGGCGCTGCATCTGGGACCGGGTTTGATTCCCAGTCCCAGAATCTTTTGTTTTTTATTTACTTGTGTGCTCCCCGAGTTGACTTCTCCCTGGAGTTGAGAATCTTTAGTGGGCGGGTTTGGGGGTTGCAGCTCCCCCATAATGGGGGGTGTGGGGGTGGAGCCCCTACAGAAAAAAAGAGTTGTGCCTCATGGCAGAAATCGTGCTGTACTTGCAGCGTGAGTTTGCCCTGTGGCATAATGTCTTGTGACATTATGACCCCGTGCCTGGTAGTTGGACCCCAAGGGTTTCCCACTTTGACTCAACACTTGGTCACTGCACTGGATAGTACCAGGTCTAGAATGGCCTCTTGCCTGGCTGGCTCCTTGATCCATGGCTCTTGGAGGCAGTCCTACATGATGACTGAGAGTGACTGACATCTCCCATTTCTGGCTTTAGGAGCTGCCAAGTCAATTTCCAACATATTTAGGTCCCCCACTATAAGTATTTCAACCCTTTCTGCCCCCTCCTGATCTCTTCCCCCAGATCCCTATCTCCTCTTGTTCTGACCTGGTGGTTTATAGACCAATCCTAGTCAGTGGGTTCAGCTTACAGTAGCAGCAGGTAAAAAACTGTGTATGGCAGTAGTCCCTAGACCAGTGGGGCATGGGGGCAAAAGTGATTAAGAACTAGGGTCCAAGGCAGAGATGGGGTCACAAGGGGAGAGGTGGTAGTGGGGTGGAGGTCTCAACCTGCCAGAAACTGATTAGGAAATTCCAGCAGCTAGGAGCACCAGATGTCAGGCCCTGCTAGGTGCAATGCAAGACTGCATGCTAGTGAGCCATGTCCTCGATGAAGAGGCAGAGCACCTCAAAGAGCTAGAGATCTGACAGCTACTACCTGTTTGTAGAGCATGCAACAAATCATTTGGCAGTACTTTTGGGTCTGTTTGCACTTTTTTTGTTGTTGTTTTTCCTGCATGCTGGTGTAGTTAGTCAGGAAAATCACATGGCACCAACTTGGAATCAGTAGACAGAGTGTAGTTTGGAAAACCACTGGGGTCCAGCAACCATAGCACCATATGGCTTAAACTGGCCATCGGGTGCAGGAAAGCCTTCATCAAAGGCTGAAGTTCAGGATCTCAGAAGGGCAGATTTCAACTAGTTCAGAGAATTTGTCTGTGGCAGGTTAATTTAAGTGGATCATATCAGTGGAGTGGAGGAAAGTTGTGGAGAATTAAAAAGGTAAATTCCCAAGGCAACAAAATCATGCAAGAGAATGGTTACCAAGAGAAAGGATCAGAGAGGCAATGAGGGACACAAAGGACTTCATCATGTACAAGGAGAAACAGGGGGGAATGAAAAAAGAGTGAAGTAGTAATTAAGAACTAGAGAGGCCAAGATGGCAGTCAGGGACATAAAAGCAGACACAGAGCTACATATTGTGAAGGGCATCATGGGGTGGAAAAGCAGTTTTTCAGGTATATAAGGGGAAAAAGGCAAGACTGGAGGGGACTTGTTAGATTAACAGAGGCAGGGTAATAGAGGATGAGCAGAAAGCAGCTGTTCTGAATGACTACTTACACTCAGTATTCATTAGGAAGGACAGTGTGCCTTTGCCAGAGTGCTGCATAAAGGCTGCTGAAAGGGAATCTCAAAAATGAAGTAGCAGGTATTTACTAGTGAAAGGGTCAGAAAAGAGCTATAAGATAGAGAAGGCCCCTGGGCTGGCTGGAGTGCATCTAAAGGTGCTTAGGGAATAGGCACTGGAATTAGCTGAACCCCTGGTAGGGCTATTCTATAGCTCTATTCTCAGACATGGTGGTTCTGAAAGACCGGAGGGTGGCAGATCTACTTCCACTCCACAATGATGAAAACAAAGAGCAGCTGAGTATCTACAGACCTATCATTCTTTCTTTCATTTTTGGCAAACTGATGGACACACTATCAAAGAGGACCTAGTGGACTACCTGGTGAAAAACAGTGTCCTGAGCAGTAATCAGCATTGTTGTGGGGCAGGGAGGTCTTGTCAAACCACTAACCTGATAGTGTTCTTTGACTGGGTAACTGGGACAGTGGATAATGTTCATGCAGTGGATTTGCTCTACTTCAGCTTCAGCAAGTCTTCAAACTCAGTGCCTCACAGAAGGTTGCTGAAGAAGCTAGAAGATTTGGGTGCAGTGAAGAACATAGTTAGATGGGTAGGATGTTGGTTGGAATGGAGACAGTGGAGGACAGTGGTAAATGTGGTAAATTAAATCAGATCCAAAGAGACAGAGGTTACCAGTGAGGTGCATGGGTCCAGTCCTATTCAATATGTTCATAAATGACAAAGGAGAAAGAATTCAGGGCTAGATACACAGATGACACTAAGCTGTGTGGCAGGGTAGATAGTGAGGAGAGGGGTCAGATGGACCTGTAAAGGTTGGAGAGGTGGTCTAAGGTATGGTAGCTGAAATGTAATGCCTAAAAGTGCAAGGTGATGCACATTTTATTTTAGTTTTTGGTAACTGGGTAAGGCCCACTAGACACAAATGTCTGTTTTCAGGGGTGACCTGGGAGCACTAGGCAGTTAAGTGACTTGCTCAGAGTCACACAGTATGCAAGTGGAGGCTGTGAGAATCAAACTCAGGTCTGGGCTGCTGGATGTACCAAGATCATTCACACACCTTGTTTCTCTAACCTCTAGGCTATACTGCCAGCCCACATAGGAAACAATAACCCCAGATCGAAGTATTGGATGGGAGGGATTAAGCTGGGCACTACGTCTGAGGATAGGGATTGAGGAGTCATCATGAGTGACTCCCTAAAACAATCTAGCTAGTATAACAAGGCCTACAGTAAGACAAACAGGGTGTTGGGGTGTATCATGATGGGTTTTGACAGTAGGAAGAATAGGTATTACTGCCTATCTTCAGAACATTGGTAAGGCCGCACCTGGAGTACTATGCCTAGTTCTGGAGTCCTCACATGAGGAAAGACAAGGACAGGCTGGAGATGGTTCAGCATTGGGTAACCAAAAAATTATTCAGGACCAGCAGGGCAGATCCCACCAGGATTGGCTTAGGGCACTGAACAAGTACTCACTCAAGGTCAGGCAAGAAATGGGTGATATGTTAGAGACCATCATGTTTCTGAAAGGAATGAACAAGGTGAACTGTGATTAACTGCTGAAAAAGGAGTTATGAATCTAGAACACAAAGATAGGAGTGGAAGCTGGGGTGGGGAGATTCATGAGCAATGTGTTTTCTTTTATGGAGAGAGTGGTTTAGCCATGAACAGTCTGCCAGTGAAGGTGATATCAGGCAAAACCATTAAATGTTTTAACTACAGTTGGGACAGAGTTAAGGGCTTAGTAGTTACTCAATGGGGAAGTTCTAAGCAGTAAGCAAGGGGATGGATAGTGTAGACAAAAAACCCTGTATTGACAAAAGAGGTCTCGGGGTATCATTGCATGTTACAGGCAGACTGGATGTACTATTTGTCTTTTTCTGCAATCATTGCCTACGTGCCTATGTTTTAATGTACAGTATATTATCTCCCCCTTCCATGTCTGTAGCTGTACCCAAATTAGTTCCACCTGCCTCCTGCTTGATAGCCAAGTCCTCCAAATGTTATTTACACACCCCAGGTGAGTGATAACACATAACCCACACAACCAAAGGTTGAGTGGTTTGTCACAATATCACATACCAAGAGTGAATGTTTTGTAATGGTATCACATACTGAGGGTGTGTGAACAAATGTATTTTCATGTTGCCCATTTTTAATATTTTATAATTACTGTTTAAAAGTACTGTGGTTGTAGCAGAGCTGATAAAAAATGAAAACATATTTTGACTGCAGCAGTTGTGTCTCATGCTCGATGCTCTGTACAAGAGCAAGGCAATTCTGTTAAATACACTCATGTATAAAGGAGTGTGTATAACCAAGAAATGTAAGTACTAGTTTCAGGTTGCAATCGACTCAGATCAGTAATTCAATGTGATGGCTAGCCACGTATGTGTTTTAGTGTTATACTTGATGTTCATTTTGCCTTGCTCTCTCTCTTTGTATTTCCACCCTCAGATGAGGTACCAAGAGAAGGGTTCTGCTAAAGGAAATGATGGAGACTACAGAGGTCTGTGCAGGGCTGGGAGAGAGAGAGAGAACACCAGTGGAGGAGGAGGGGACGATGGAGTGACAAAGCAGCTAAGATCATAAAGGGCCGCATTCTGGGATCTTTTTCAGTGTTGAGAGGAGGTGTTTGGCCAGCTGCCCCATTGAACACAAGACAAGCCTTTTCATTCAGTGTGGCAGCTGGCCATGTACAGATATGTGTTTGAGTGTAATGCTTGACTTTACTTTGGCCTGCTCTCTCATTGTATTTCCACACTCAGAAGAGGTGTCAGGAGAAGGGTTACTAAGGTTGAACGAAATGTTGGAGACTTCAGAGGCCCAAAAGATCAAATGAAGAAGTGACCACCTCCTCCAACTCATGGAATGATGGGGTCCAATGCACCCAGGAAAGGAAAAAACCCTGTGTGGGACCCTCTGGGGAGCAATGGCATTGAATCTTCGGTCCCTCAGGGCTTAAAGGAAGGAGATAAGATGATAAGCATGTTAGAGTTCTGCTTTACGATTTCTAATATACAGTATGAGTGGTAACAGGATCATAACCAGCAGCCTAGTTTAATGATGTGACCAGGAAGATTGCCTCTTGATACTGTCATGGCAGCTGCAATGCTGAAGGAACATCCTGAGCAGTTTCATGTCTTGTATCCAAGATGAGTGAGGAGGATCTGAAGATGAGTGATGAACCATGCAGTAGTTATGACTGTCCTCATCTGTTTGCAGCAGTAAATAAGTAAACCTTATTTGTATAGCACTCTTCAACGCAGTAGCAGAGTGCTTCGCAGTAAAATAACCATTACAACAATAAAATCCTAGAATACAATAACTGAATAAGCCATAAAAACCATAATCAATACAATATGGCACCAAACGCCTGCTGAAAAAATAAGTTTTGAGGGTACAGTATGGTTGATGACGGAGAGGCACGATAGGCTGTTAAGTGATACTGGTTTGCAATGAGACACCATTGGTTGTATGTTGGATAGTATGTGATCTGCACACTGTTGGAGAGATGGTCCAGTCCAGAGGTTTATAGCAGCAGGATATAATTGTCTGCAGGTGTCCAAAGACATTGAAAGATGTAGCTGAGTGGAGAAAGTAGGTGTGGTAGTGGTGAACTTGCCAGGGTGTAAGAATCTGTAAAATGCAATGCAAATGTCATGGCTGCTTGCAGCATTAGATCCATGATGGGGGATGAAATACCAGAATACAGTAAAATAAAGAGCTTTTGTAGTAAGGTTATATAGTAACAAATGCAGTAGCAGCAGAAAAAGATCAAAGGTCCATCTAATCTGTCTGTAATTCCCTATCTACCCCAGGACCTGTTGTCCATATGTGGTTTTATCCCTCCCAATCCACACCCCCCTGCTCCTCTCCATACTGCTATTGTATGCTACTGTGTAACTACAAACCAAACGATTTTGTCTTGGCTTGGAGGATGGGGGCATTTAACTGAGTGAGGGAAAGGTTGGGAAATACACAAGAGGGGAAGGAGTGGTTACATGACTCGAACCAGCTAATTCCAGGGCTGGGATCCCTTTATATTTCAAAGGTGACCAAGTGACCCCAAAGCATGAGCAACCCCGAAGTGTGAGTGCTATGAAGCAGGAGTGTAGCATCTTGAGTAGTATCTGCAGACCATCAGCATGGAAGTCAGCAGGCAGTGTGCCACACTGGTAGACAAGGAAGAGCCTAACTGGGAGGGCTGCATATTTCCAGTACAGACATGGGAAGTCCAAGGTGGGGGAAGGGTTCCATGGAGTGTGGTAGGACCAGAATAAGGGAGGAGAGGATGAGCAGGGGCAGTCAAATAAGGTGGTAGAAGGGAATGGTTATATGTTACCAAGAATGCGGAGCAGCCATATTCTTGGGAGTGGCTTGTAGGGTGTGTTAGCAGGTGGGCCAGCTCAGGCAGTAAATAGGGTGCTTGAGGAGGGAACTGGAGGCATGGAGGAGACAGAACTGGGGGAAACATGGCCAGGAAAGGAAACTAATGAGGTATCCAAAAGAGCTCAAAACAGGCAAAAATAAGGGGGAACTTGGTGTGACAGCAGGAGGGCCACACAAGCAGGTGCAGCCAAGGGAAGGAAGTGATGACTGGAGGAGGATTAAGCACAGGAGCATGACTAGGACTGGGTCAGAGCAAAGATCTCAGACTGTGGGAAGGTGGACTAGACTCATTCAAGGAAAGGAGATTAGCACTGCAAACATATTCTCAGTGTTGGCTAGTCCAGACGAGCAGGTAGCAGGGAGGAGGGGAGCTATAGTGTAGGAACAGGGAAAGTACACTACCAGGGGAAAAGTATACAATGGGGAGGCAGTAGGCAGTACACCAAGATGACACATTGTCAAGGGGGGCAGCGAGGTGATGGTGATGCAGTCTCTCCAGAGGGAAAGAAGAAGCAAGGAGACAGGAGGAAGGGGGAAGTGGCAGACAGCCCAGGAAAGGCAAAGGATATTGAAAAGAGGGGAGTCCAAGTGAGGGAGGGCCACATTTCAGGGAAGATACTGGGACGTAATAGTAGAGAAGTTGGTTGCATGATGGACAGAGCAACAAGTCAGTACAAAGGGTAGGTTCCACAGATGGTAAATAGTTTGGAGGAGGAGGTCAGTAGCCCGTTCATAGTTGTGAGGGGGAGAGGACTGGGCAAAGGTTAGGGGAGGCAAAGGGGGGCTGTGACATGGGGGATGAGAGGGCCCCACAGGTTTGGGGGCGGGGGAGTGAGGGCAACAAGAGGTTGAGAAGGAAAAGTGTCAGAGAGTCATAATTCTTTTTTTTTTTTATTTATTACTTTTTGTGTGCCCCCCGAGCCATCATTGTCCATCTGGCCATGGACCCCCTGCCTCCAGCTCCACCTATTGCCTGCACTTCCCAGTCACCCCTGGCTTGCCCCCCCAGAGGGCAGGGGTCTCGGTGCTGTGGCCCTTTCAGCACTGAGATGCTAGTAGCTAGTCGGGGAGCCAGTGGTGGAGGCTAATCAAGGCCCTGGGGCAGGCCTTCATGGAGACGGCTGAGGACACAGTGGTTTTTCCCACTGTAGACAGGGGTGGGGGCATGCAATGATGCCAGCATCCACCCAACCCCTGGTGGTCCTATTTGGCATCGGTGCATAGTGGAACACCCGGCCTCCGCCGGGTGTTGCAACTCACCAAACATTCAGTCCCCCCCCCGGAGGGAGGAGAGCAGTCCAGGGATGCTCGATCCTTCTCCCGCTGGCCCTCCGATGACCAGGATCCATTCACAAACCAGGGTCACCGGCATCGCAAGTGGAATCACTACCACTGCACCGATTGACTGGCTAAGAGAGTTATAATTCTAGGGGATTCTATACTTAAGGGTATAATGTGGGGGGAAGGGGTGTCAGAAAAAAGTAAAATCTGGGTAGAGTGCATGCCAGGCATGACAGCGAGTAGAGTGGGACAGCATATGGGCAACTATGTGGGGAAGGTGGGGGAGAAGCCACACATTGTGGTGCACTTGGGAATGAATGATCTGGAAGGGAGAAGGATAGAGGAGGTACAAGACAGCCTCACAGAAGTGGGAAAACTATGCAGCAAAGAGGGACAACGGTAGCCTTCTCAGAAGTTCTGCCAGTGCCAAGGGCCATTACAGGCAGGAAGAGAAGAATCAGTGACTTCAACAAGTGGCTGAGGGAATGGTGTGGGACCAAGGGGTATGGATTGGTGGGGGACTGGGGTAGCACATGGGATAACACAGATCTTTATGCAGGGGACAGGTTACACCTCAGCAGGTCAGGTTCACAGGTGTTGAAGCAGAAGCTGGGGGATTTCATCAATGAGAGGTATCATTTAAACTAGGTGGGGGTGAGGCATTGGAGTGGGAAATCACCAGGAGAGGGGGTCCTGTGGCCTTCCCCTACCACAGGGATAGATACGATCTTTGGCAAAATAGGGGTTGGAGTGAAGGGTAAGGAAGCAGGAAGGATAGGTGCAGCATGGAGAATAGTTTCACTGAATGCTAGGAGCCTGGGGAACAAGTTGGCAGAGTTGCAGGCATTGATGACAGACGGAGAGGTGGACATAAATGCCATTACTGAGACGTGGGCAACCAAGCACCATCACTGGGACCTAACCATCCCAGGGTACAAACTTTTCTGGAGGGATAGAGATAAAGGGAAGGCTGGGGGGGTTGCAATTTACATAGGGGAAGGGATCAGATGTAATAAGGAGGAAGAGGAAGAGGGCAGGTCAGTAGTAATCTGGCTGCAACTACACAGCCAGAAAGGGTCCAAGATCTGTCTGGGGGTTGTTTATAGACCTACGGCCCAGAAGGAGGACATTGACAGGGACCTGGGGGAGCAGATACGAAGGCATAGTGGCAAAGGGAGCACAGTGGTGGTGGGGGACATTAATCTACTAGGGGTGGATTGGAGCATTACAGCAACCAGTTTTGCCAGGCAGCAGATCCTTCTGGAAGTATTCTAGGATGGCTTCCTTATCCAGAGGGCAAGGGAGCCAATGAGGGAGGAGACTATACTAGACCTGGTACTGGAAGATGGGGAACAGGTCAGGAATGTAAGGGTGGTGGAACATATGGGTAGGGAAATAGCCACTACAAAAACTAGGGTCCTGGACTTCAAAAGGACAGACATTGACTGTATGGGAAACATACTTGGAAGTCATATGACAAGCATCCATCCAGAAATGGACCCAGAACAAAAATGGGCAGTCATCAAGACAGGATTGGCTGAAGCCACTAAAACTTGTGTCAAGAGCCAGAGCAAGAAAGCCAGGACCAAGAAACCCAGTTGGATGAGTAGAGAGGTAGTGGAGAAGGTGAGGGAAAAGAGGAATGCCTTTTGGACTTACAATCAATCCATTAGGGCAGAAGACAAAGAAGAATAAGTGAAGAATTCCAGAGATGTGAGCAGAGTGGTAAGGGTAGCAAAGGCTGCTAGGAAATGGAGGTTAGCACAGGGAATCAAAGGTGGGGAAAAGGATTTCTGCAGCTATATCAGAGAGAAGAGTAAGAGCAAGGATCAAATTGTTAGGATCAAGAGGAGAAGTGGGTGGGCAGAAAAGGGGGCTGAGCAGGCAGAAGTACTTAATGAATACTTCTGTTCGGTCTTCATCAAGGAGAAGGAAGGGCCCATACCTGAGAGGAAGGGCAAGATGGGAAAGGGTGAGGGAGAAGCAATCACAAATGGGGAAATCATGGTGGAAAGGGTGAGGGAGGGCCTTAAGTCCCTGAAGGTGGACAAGGCACCTGGCCCAGACGGAGTCCACACCAGGGTGCTGAGAGAGTTGGCAGAGGTACTGGCAGGGCCACTGGCGGACCTGTTCAATACCTCTGTGAACTCGGGGTGCACTCCCAGGGACTGGAGGGAAGCATGTGTGGTTCCTCTCCATAAGAATGGGACAAAAGACGAACCAGGGAATTACAGACCTGTGAGCCTTACTGCAATTGTAGGAAAACTGATGGAGACAATCTTCAAGGAAAGACTGGTGCAATTACTTGAGGATAATAACCTCCTGGACAGCAGACAGTGCAGGTTTGTCTCAGGCAAATCTTGCCAGATGAACTTAGTTGATTTTTATGATTGGGGTACGAGGGCACTGAACAGAGGAAATGTGGTGGATGTCCTTTACCTGGATTTCAGCAAGGCCTTCAACTCGGTGCCACACGGTGGGCTGACCTTCAAGTTGAAGAGTCTGGGAACAGGGAAGAAACTGGTCAGATGGGTTGAGAACTGGCTGCAGGGTAGACAGCAGAAGGTAGTAGTGAGGGGGGATGCATCTGAACCCAGGGCAGTAACAAGTGGTGTACTACAGGGCTTGGTACTGGGACCGGTTCTGTTTAACATTTTCATAGCTGACATTGCAGTAGGGATCAAGAGCAAGATCAGTCTCTTTGCAGATGACACAAAGATCTGTGCCAAGGTAGATGGGGAGGGAGCAAAAGTACTTCAGGAGAATTTGGCAAAACTGGAGGAATGGTCTTACACTTGGCAGCTTGGTTTCAATGCCAAGAAGTGCAAAGTGATGCATTTAGGAGGTAAGAACTCAGGACACAATTACTGGCTGGAGGGTGTCCCGTTAACAAAATCCAAGAAGGAGAAGGATCTGGGAGTGCTGGTAACCAGGGAGATGAACCACTCTGCTCAGTGCAGGAAGACAGCAGTAAAGGCAAATAGGATGCTAGGTTGTATACCAAGGGGGATTACTTCCAGGAGTGGGGAGGTCATCTTGCCCCTGTACAGGTCCCTGGGAGACCGCACCTGGAGTACTGCATGTAATTCTAGTGCCCCTACTTGAAAAGGGACATCAAACTACTGGAGGGGGTACAGCGCAGGACAACAAAAATGATCCTGGGGTTGAGGGACAGACAATATGAGGAGAGAATGAGAGAGCTCAATATGTATACCCTGGAAGAAAGAAGGGAGAGAGGGGATATGATTGAAACCTTCAAGTATCTGAAGGGTTTGAACAGAGTAGACACCAGGTGTATGTTCAGTCTGAAGGGTGGAAGGGAAACCAGGGGACACTCTATGAAATTGGAAGGAGGCAGGCTCAAGAGGGAATGGACAAGGCACTATTTCACAGAAAGGGTAGTGGCAGGGTGAAACGCTCTGCCAAAGGAAATCATGTCACTGCAGAGTGTTGGGGCCTTCAAGAGGGGTGGGACAGATTCAAGGGAGGGTATAAACCAGGAGGGGCGTGAGTTTTGGGGGGGCATATGAGGGAGAAGGTCAGCTATAGCCTAATGGACTGAAGTGCTGCCCACTTGAGCAGGCTAGATAGACCAAATGGCCTGTATCTGCTGGCAATGTCATATTTTCATATGTTTGTATTGACCTGAGCAACCACCAAACCCATTATTATGTTGATTGGTTGTCTTCTGTTTGTTTTCAGGGGAATGCTTTTCCTGAGAATGTGCAAGAACAGCTTGATAAGTGAACTGGAGAGAAAATATGGGCTGCCTGGTATATGCAGTGAGAGCTGGAATGTATTTCTTCCCTCCCTCCCTCCCTCCCTTCCTTCCTTCCTTCCTTCCTTCCTTCCTTCCTTCCTTCCTTCCTTCCTTCCTTCCTCATGTTTTTACCAGGTAAGCAATCACAGCACACAAAACTTGCTTCAAGTTACAACCTGGGTAATGTTGGATGGGATGATTGTAGGAAACTGCCAACAGGGGTCTATAATACAGCTCTACCAGTACAAAATGCAAAACACAATTTGAAATACAGTGAAAAGTGCAAGCCATAAGACAAGTGCAGCTGATGGAATTATATACACTCCAACCCCCTGTGTAACAATGGGGAATATTACATATAACAAAACATTGTGAGAGAAGGCATGAGATACAAAGGAAGATACACGTCCTAATGTCAGGTGAAGAAGATAGCATCAGGACTCTTGGGTTTGTATAGGAAGCATAGGGTCAATATAGTGCAGTGGTCCCACTGTGTAATAGAAGGCCTATGTCAGTTACAGCCATAAATCAAGGAGGAGTAATGAGCCTTAATTAGTCTCTTACATGAGGAACACCAAGGAGGATGTGGTGATTTTGGAAGGAAGACTGTTCAAATGGATGGAAGCCTGTAGGTGATGAAGGCTTACCCAAGTCTGTACCTGCAACATGGGTTCTGGAATAGGCAATCTTCCTCATACCTGAGGGAGTAGATATGATATATTGCTATTGTGGCAAGACCCAACAGGTATCTTGGGAGTTTATTTGCCCACTATCTAGCCCCCACCCCACAAAGGCAGTGTATTGTGAATGCCTCTCTCAGGAAGGCATCCACACCAGAGGGTTGTGCATGGACCAGTGGTATGTTCTGGGGCAGGGAAGGGGGCAGACCAGCACAAATCTATATGAGACACTGAATAGAGTGGAGAGTTTGATCATGATAGAGGAGATTGTGCCAGTGAATACAACATCACCATAATCCAGTGGAGGTAAGATGAAGTGTTCAACCACCAGTTTCTTGATTTGGAGCTGAAGGCAGCTTTTCATGGTATAGAAGATGTCATGGTTTGCACTGCACTTGGCTTTTACCTCAGAGATATGACCAGAGTAGTTGAGGTGTTGGTCCAGGTGGATGCCTAGGTATTTGTAAGAGGACACAGAGTCAAGGTATTTGCCTGGGGAGGAGCATAGGTTTAGTGAGTCTGGGAAGCTGCTTAACGAGTGACTAGAACCAAACAGCATGGATACCATTTTCTTCTGGTTCATTACTAGTCAGTAATCCTGAAACCATTTTTGTACTGCCAAGAAATCCTTTTTGTAGGGACTTCTCAATGGAGGAGATAGTAAGGCCAGATGCATAGACAATTGTATAGTCAGCATATTTATGGATATCACAGGAGTAGAGAGCTGATGGGAGGTCATTTATGAAAACTGTAAACAGCAGAGGACATAGGACAGAGTCTTGGGTGACCCAAGGGTGACTGGTAGTGGGGATAAAGTGGTTCCTTCTAGCTTGACAGATTGGGAGCGGGTTGGTTAGGTATGAGTAGAACAAGGCTAGAGAAGGGGAAGGGGAGATGCCTGACACCACATGCTTATCCAGGAGGAAATTGTGGTCAATGGTGTCAAAAGCCTTAGCTAGGTCAATGAAGATGCCCCCTGTGCCCCTCCTCTTATGTATACATGAATTTATGTGTCCAGTGACTCAAAGTAGGCAGGTAGAGGTGGAATGATTAGCATAGAAGCCAGACTGGTACAGGGTCAGGAAGCCTGAGTTAGAGTTGAAGTTCAAGAGCTGTCAGCTCACCAGACTCTTGAAGACTTTGGAGAGAACAGGTAGAAGGGTTATCAGGCAGAAGTTGGTTGGGGCATCTGCAGGGCCACCTTTGTGGATAGAGACAACTAATGCATGCTTCCAGTGGTTGGGGTAGGAGCCAGCTACTGGGGACTAGTTGAAAATGTGGGCAATGAGCATAGCTATGGTGGAGGCCCCAATGATCAGGAACTTGGGAGAGATGGCATCATCCCCACAGCTGGAGATGGTATTAAGTATTCTTTAAATACATTGCCAGCAGGGATCGACTGGAGGTGGATGTTGCCTGCTGTGATGGACTGGTGTTGGTGGGTGGGGAAGGATTGTAGGATTAGAGCCCTTGGGTCTTTGGAGAAGTACTTGTTTTGCCATTCAGCTGTCAGTGTGGAGCCAGTAGTGGTGTGGTCTCTGGCTATAGGTGGAGGTAGGGGGTGTTGAGAAGCTGTCAATAGTTTTCCAAAATGTGTTCAGATCCAAACCATTACATATGAGCTTATTCTGAAGGTCTGCAGCTTCAGCATTTATCATAAGCTTACTGCATAGGTTGCAGAGGGAGGTGAAGGCTTGCTTATCTGATGGGAGACGATCACTTGGGAGCTTAAGCAACAGGTTGGTAGAAAAGAGGCCAGGAGTTATATTTTGTTTTAAAGTGAAATATTTGAATAGTTTGTAAGTGAAATTAGTTCAATGTGTTAAAAATTATTACCTTGAATTTGAACTGATACTTGGGCTGTGATATTGTAGGTTTGGGGATAGATGTTTGGCAGGGAAAATTAGAAGGTAATTTAAATGTGTTGTTTGCCTGGTGTTTGGAGGAGGGACATTAGCTGCAATTAACTTGTCTTTAAACAGGAATTACTGTGGCTTTCATTGTTCACTTGGGAGCTTACAACAGGTTGGTAGAAAAGAGGCCAGGAGTTATATTTTGTTTTAAAGTGAAATATTTGAATAGTTTGTAAGTGAAATTAGTTCTATGTGTTAAAATTATTACCTTGAATTTGAACTGATACTTGGGCTGTGATATTGTAGGTTTGGGGATAGATGTTTGGCAGGGAAAATTAGAAGGTAATTTAAATGTGTTGTTTGCCTGGTGTTTGGAGGAGGGACATTAGCTGCAATTAACTTGTCTTTAAACAGGAATTACTGTGGCTTTCATTGTTCACTTGGGAGCTTAAGCAACAGGTTGGTAGAAAGAGGCCAGGAGTTATATTTTGTTTTAAAGTGAAATATTTGAATAGTTTGTAAGTGAAATTAGTTCTATGTGTTAAAAATTATTACCTTGAATTTGAACGATACTTGGGCTGTGATATTGTAGGTTTGGGGATAGATGTTTGGCAGGGAAAATTAGAAGGTAATTTAAATGTGTTGTTTGGCCTGGTGTTTGAGGAGGGACATTAGCTGCAATTAACTTGTCTTTAAACAGGAATTACTGTGGCTTTCATTGTTCACTTGGGAGCTTAAGCAACAGGTTGGTAGAAAAGAGGCCAGGAGTTATATTTTGTTTTAAAGTGAAATATTTGAATAGTTTGTAAGTGAAATTAGTTCTATGTGTTAAAAATTATTACCTTGAATTTGAACTGATACTTGGGCTGTGATATTGTAGGTTTGGGGATAGATGTTTGGCAGGGAAAATTAGAAGGTAATTTAAATGTGTTGTTTGCCTGGTGTTTGGTAGGCCTCCACCCACCCTGTTTTGTAGGCTTTCTTAAATACTGAAAAGCCACTGGGGGTTGGGATTGAAGGGCTGAGTATTTCTGTTTGGGACTGAAATTTGAGCAACAGGAGTTGGTGGCCTGTGACATCATACGGTACCTGGAGTCTGCTTACACACACTGTTAGTGGGACTGAACACATACTGGACTGTATGTGTTTGTGAGACTTGGGAACTTTGTTGGTGGGGTTGAAATTGGGTTTGTAAATAACTCACAGTCAGTATAGAGAGAAACTGTACTCAGGGAAAGGGACTGAGAAAAAGTGTGCTATTATAAACAGAGGGGATAATCAGGGTGGCCATATTCCACCATGGCAGGCATCTTCGGAAGGGGTTGTGGCTGCACAGGCTGTGGGATGGCAATAATTCTAATTGGGCCTGAGAGAGGGAGGCTGCCCACTCTGTAGACAGCTATCTTGTATCAGGAGTGAGGTATATTGGTTAAGGAGTAAGCTGTGGGAGCTATGGGGTGTCCAAGGATAAGGGGTGTGATATGGGCAGCAGAAGGGTGGAGCTGAGGCTGGGGCAACGCCTGAAATTACAGGACATTATGCTACAGCAAGCAGAAGGGGTGGTTAGGACAGAGGACCCTAGATAGGGAAGTTGATGCTAAGGGGAAAGCGTACAGGGTGAAAATTCTGAATTCAAGGAGACTGGAGGGGAAGAGTCAGGAGGGCTATAGGAAGCCTAAAACAGAGACTGTGGGAAGGGAGCCCTAAGGTGAACAGTGCAAGAGAGGAAGAAGAGGGTCAGTTTAGAGATGCAGTCAGGGGAAACTCGGGTTACTTGATGGAGGCTGACATAGAGTGTCACAACAAATTTGAGATACTAAGCATCCTAGAGGGGAGGAAGGTTGGTGGAAATGAGGAAACTTATACAGAGGCCGGGGAGGGAGTCAGATACCCATAGGGCATCACAGAACAGCTATGGAAAGGATAGACATAGTCCCAGAGGAGAAGGGAAACATATATGTTAAGCAAATGGGGAGATGCAACATATTCCAGACATGAGGAGAGAGCATGATTGGAGAGGAACTGGGAGACAAGGAGGTGGGAGGAGCCCCTTCAGCAGGAAGGTCAGACCAAGGATGGGGCCCTAGCTAAAGGGGACCCAGAGAGCCTCTGGAGACAGGGGTACTATTACAAGTGGGGGATGAGGTGGTGAAGGGGAAACCATCAGGGCCAGGATAAATGGTTCTGATAAGAGAGGTTAAGGGACACCTATTCAAAGGGGTTTGAGTTAAGTGGGCAAATAAAAGGGAGGAAGAAAGGAGGGTGACAAGGGGTGTCTAATAAGGCAGGAAGACTCCCATGAAATTGCGATCATGAATAAAGTGGGGAGGGGGCTGAGAGGGCATAGTGGAGGTAACCATAGGATGATGGCGGTGTTAAGGTTCTGTTACTGGGAGACTCGATGATTAAGGGTATCCATTGGGAGGACAGGGGATGGATGCCATAGCCAGGTGAAGGTAGTGAATATCTCTGGGCTGACAGCACAGAGCAAAGTTCATGGTGTATGAAATGGTTAGGGATTGTGGAGGAAACCGATTTCTAGTGCATTTGGGAACTAATGATCTAGAGGGAAATAGCATTATGGAAATCCGCCAAGGTTCCAAGAACTTGCCAGAGTCTGTCGATAATGGATGCAACATTTCCTTTTCGAGATAATATTGCCAGTACCAAAGGCCTCAGTGGAGAAAAAAAAATGAAACCAGAGGTTAATGAATGGCTCAGGAAGTGGGGTGAAGAGAATGGGTTGGGGTGTTAGGAACTGGAATGGAGTTTGGGAGGATAAGGGACTATATGCCAAGGACAGGTTTCATCTGCCCCATTAGGGAAGGAAGTCTCAACAGGGATGGCTGACTACATACAAGAAAGGTGGGTTTAAACTTGTAAGGGGGGAAGGGATAAGGGAGGGCTGACTAGAAGCCTCCCTCCAGATGAGGGAGTAGCCCTGCCAAGGGGGAGGGGAAACAGACTGGAGGTGGAGGTTTCAGGAGGAGCTGGGGAGGATGGAAGTATAAGGAATCTGGGTGGGGTTCGACAAAAGGATCAGGGATAAGGGGGGTGTTAGTGTTAGTAAATGCCAGGAGCTTGGGAAACAAGTTGCCAGAGTTCCAGGCCATGCTGTTCGGGGTGGATGGGCGGCAGTCACGGAAACGTGGGCCAACAAAACCATGACTGGGACCTAAATGTAATGGGGTACACTATGCTTAGGAAGGATAGAAAGGAGGGCAGAGGTGGAGTGGCTATGTTCATTAGAGATGACATAGAAATTGCTATGTAGAAGAGGCAGAGGGAAACGTGGTGGCCTTATGGGTACCTTACGATCCCCAGCAGGAGATAAGGTCAAGCTGGGAGTAGCATATAGGCCCCCGGGATGAGTGATGTTCTAGAGGATGGTTTGCTGGACAACATCATTGCCCAGTGTGGTCCAAAAGGGAAGGAGTGGTGTTGATGGGGACCTTAATATGCCAGGTACAAACTGGGGAACCGTGTCCTCTGGGTGGCCAAGGAGCAGAGGCTGCTGGATGGCTTCCAGGATGTGTCTCTAACACAGCATGTGATGGAGCCCACAAGGAGGGCATGTCCTGGATGTGGTTCTGGCAGATGGGGATCTGGTAAGGACATGGTTGCACAGGACCCCTGACTGGGAGTGACCACAATACTGTCTGGTTTCAAATAAGCATTGGGGAGTGGGGTGAGATCTAGGACACTGGCAGTGGACTTCAGGGGGCAGACTTTATGGGCATGGGAAATATTCTCAAGGATCACTTGAAGGGATTACCTCAACAACAAGTGTGGAAAGGAGATGGGAGGTCATAAACGGGACCTCATGAGGCAGTCAGGATCTGCTCAAGTTGAAACGTAAGGGAGCAAGGTCACATAAGCCATGCTGGTGGTCCAGTGAGGTCCAGGTAGCAGTCAGAGAAAAGAAGGTGGCTTACAAAAAATATAAAACAACAAGAGGGGATAGGGATAAGGAAATGTACCAGCTTGCATCTAGAAAAGTCACCCGTATGGTGAGGGGAGCAAAGTCCAGTAAAGAGCAACGGCTGGCACAGGGATACATGGAGGGAAAAGGGTTCTTCGGTACATTGGGGAGCGGAGAAAACTAAGGCCATCTCCAGCAGATTCAGATCAGAAGGAGGGTGGGTGGAAGAGGCGAGAGACCAGGCAGAGGTATTTAACTAGTACTTTGCCTCTGTGTTCACTAGGGAGGGGATGGGATATCTACAAAGCAGACAAAGGGATAGAAGCGGCAGGGAGTGGGATCAGGGAGCAACAGAAATGGAGCAAAGGGAGGGAAAGGTACCCAGGGTGTCACATCTGGATAAGGAAAAAAGACAAGTAAGGTGGAGGGAGGATGATGCCATCCCCACCAAAGGGTGTGGTTTGCCCTCAAGGCCCTAAAGAAAGACAATCTTCTGGGCGGATGGCATTCATCCGAGAGTACTATGGGAATTGGCGGACATACTGGCTGCAATTTCTGGGAGCTTTTCAACAGGTCACTTGAGACAGGGAGGGTACTCTAGGATTGGCGAGGCACATGTGGTACCAATCCATAAAGGGGGTCAAAGGAAGTACCAGGAAACTATAGACCCATCAGTTTAACCTCGGTGGTGGGAAAATTAATGGAGAGTATACTAAAGGAACGATTGGGGGTTTACTTGGAGGAGGTGGGAGGTCTGAATAGTCGGCAGCATGGGTTTGTGCCAGGTAGATCATGTCAAACCAACCTTGTGGAGTTCTATGAATGGGTAACATCAGAACTGGACAGGGGTAAGCCTGTGGATGTATTATTCTTGGACTTCAGCAAGGTTGACTCTGTCCCCACAATGGTCTGGTGGAGAAACTGATGGGTTAGGAGTAGGCCCTTGATGGTCAGATGGATTGAAAACTGGATAGCTGGACGCACTCAGAGAGTAGTGGTCTGTGGGAGCTCTCGAACCTCACAGAGGTTGGTAGGGGGCACCACAGGGCTCGGTCCTGGGTCCAATCCTGTTTAATGCATACATATCAGACGTCAGGGATGGTATAGGGTGTGAAATGAGTCTCTTCATGATGACTCCAAGATGGGAGCAGTAGTTGAGGGAGAAGAGGGAGGTTGGCCCTGCAAGGGACCTGGACACCCTGGAAAGCTGGGCTCACACATGGAAATTAATTTCAATATCACCAAGTGCAAGATGTTGCATCTTGGTCGGGAAACCCTAAACACAGGTACACCCTGGGAGGAGGTGCTGGAAGCCTCAATAGGGAAAAGACCTAGGGGTCATGGTGGATACATGTATGAATAACACTGAGCAGTGCAGGAGAGCAGCTAGCAAGGCAAACAGGATGTTGGGATGCATCGCAAGGGGATCACCTCTAGGAGCAAGGAATTGATTCTGCCGCTGTACAATGGACTGGTTAGACCACACCTTGAGTACTGTGTACAGTACTGGAGACCACACTTGAAGCGGGACATACAGCTCCTGGAGAGGTACAGAGGAGGCAACAAAGATGATACGAGGGCTAGGGATTTGACTTACGAGGACAGACTTGAGGAGCTCTGCCTGTTTTCATTGGAGGAGAGGAGAGAGGGGACATGATTGAGGTCTTCAAGTACCTCAAGGGAATAAATAGGGTAAACATGGAGGGATCTTTAGACTAAAGCAGGGAGGCATCACCAGAGGGCATGGTTTGAAGTTGGAAGGTGGAAGGGTGAGGGGCAAAAGAGGAGGAGGTTTTCACTGAGAGGGTGGTGGACCTTGGAATGCTCTGCCTGGTGAGCTGGTTCAGAGATCCACAGTGGAGAGCTTTAAGAGAGGGTGGGACAGACAGAAAGTGGATGTATCAGATGATGGCCTGTCCCGGAGGGGTGGGGATGGATGATAGGGGTTTCTGGAGCACAAGGGATGGGAGGGTCTCGGCACCCAACTAAGGATCTAGGTTCAAGCAGACTTAATAGACCATAAGGCCTAATCTGCTGGCAAATAGTATGTTAGTATGTTAGTATGAGACCTGAAGATTTATGATTGGCCAAGGCAGCATCTCTGTACTGAAAGATTTCGATAATATCAGGGGAGATCAAAGGCAGGTGGTGACCATAGACTCTGGAGTTTTTGACTGGGGCATGTTTATCACACATTGTAGTGAAGGTGGCAGGAAAAAGGGCTGATGCCTTCTCTAGTCCGGTGCTGTTTAGGTAGCTGATAGGAGGGCCTATAGAAAAGCATCCAGTTGAAACTTTTTGAAGGATTGGGCTAGGGTAACCCTAGAGTTGAACTGAATATCTTCAATGTACTGTTTGATGGAGGAGATTGCTAGCCACTTGGTTGGTTGGAAAAGGAAGTGAAGGCCAGTACTTGTCGAACATCAGGCTTGAAGGGCTCAAGCCTTTGTTGAGCATATAATGAACTGTATTAAGACCAAACTGTTTGGCATACTTGCTGGGTCCCTGGAGCTAGGGCATACTGGATAACAGAATGAGACTGGAAGATGTAGAAGGCTACATCATTATTAAGTCATTGGTTTGTGGTATAGTGGTTATGTGAGGATCCACTGATGGGCAGTACTGAAATTTCTGAAAATCAAAATGGGAGACTGTCAGCTGTGGTGTTGTCAACTCTGGTTATATAAACACAGCATAAGAAGAAGTGGTGTTGCAGGGAAACCCAAATCAACTATGTATGGATAGTAATAATTGCTGGGGAAGATGAATGTTCTTTGTTTACTGGAGCTAAAGTTGCTTGGTTGTTGGAATACCCTGTGAAGGATTGGTTCACCCAAAGTGGGACCTAGGAGACAGTTTCGGCAATGATCAGTATATCTCAAAAAGAGATGATGTGGAGTGAAAGTGAGGGATGGCAGTCAGAGTAGGAGGCCATGGAGATGCAAACCAGGAGTCATTGTACAGTCCTACAAAGATGAAGGCAGAACTTGCATCAGTGAAGACCTAATGGTGCAGTGTAGGGCTAAGGTCTCGAAAAAATGTGAACAAAAATGCCATTTGTTTAGGAAATAAGACCACATGGCAAGGTTAGATTTTGCTGTGGCCATAATAGTTTTGTGGTTATCCACAAGGATACTTAAAAGCATTGGCAAGCAATCATGAAATGAAGGATCTGCCATTGGGGAGTGATGCACACAATGATGGTAAGATATCCCTGGAAATACATCACTTCTTGTTCAGTACAAGACAATGTGGAAGAGAAGGCAGAAACAAATGTAATGGGGTGTGCAAGTTTGTCCTGTAGTAGTCCTGATTGCATTAACAGTGAATCCAGTTTTATGCATATAAACTCCAGTGTCTTACAAGGGCTTATGGTTTTCTTGGAGGCCAAGGGGACGTTAAGTACAGTGAAAAGCTCCATAAGTCATGTTATTCCAGCTGCAGAAGGAGACATAGGAGAATTGATTAAGAGAAAGTCAACCAACAGTGTAGAACAAAAAGGCAGTTGTATTTATTTAGCAAAATCCAGCAAAGGGAGTTAGAAAATGTCAAAAAGTTTTGGTCTGCCATAGCAACCAAAGGTTAGTCAGACAGCAAAGTAAAAAGCCCTTTCCAACTTGTGTTGAACAGATGCCTTAGTGAGGGTTGAAAAGGAAATAATCTGAAAGCATTCAAAATGATGGCTTTTGCCAACCAAGTCCCCTGACCTACAAATTTAATGAAATGAATAGCATCATCACTTCTAGCATAGTCCAATGAAAACTCCTCTGAAGGCATGACGGAACAGATACTTGGTACAGGAGAAGAATGTGGTACTGATAAATCAGTGATTAGTGTTCTCTTGTCCGAGTATTTCTCAACAACTACACCAATGGGACTGATTCAATAAGTCATAAACATGGTTGACAGAAAGGGCATGTGACTAATTCCTTTTGTAGGAGGACATTGATGGCACTGGGATCATGGATGACAGGTTGTAGATTTTTGTACAGGAAGGGTACTTTAGGAGGTACAAGGATGAAAGCGTGGAAGCTGTTATCAGTCTGGTAGTTATGAGGTCAACCTTCAAAGAAAAGGGAAGATCATATAACATCCACTGCAGGAGGGTAACATCAATGAGAGTGGAAGGATGTTGTTCTAGTCATTTGGAAGTAAAAGAGTGATCAGAACAGAATTTTTTATGGCAAACAGTTTTGGCATGAGCACTAACACAGTCTTAAGATATGGAGCAGGTTGCATGCAGATCTGTTGTAGTCAGAGTCATTAAAGAGCTGGTGACATGTTCAGGAGAACTTTAACAAAACATAATATTTAGGCACTATCCATCTTCTATTTCCCATTAGTTCTGCATTTCTTTTCTCCATTATTTAGTAGTGAGGTCATTTGCATGAAAACATGATCTTTTATCCTGAAGAGTTCATCTATTTCTGCTGCTTTCTCCCTACTTGAAGTCATAGAGCACTGCTTGTGACCTCACAGTTACTCCCATGGCAAAAGATTGTGATGTCACAACAGAGGATTATGTCTAGAAGTAGTGAATAAGCTATAGAGGCAGATGAACTCAAAATGAACTCTAATGGACAAAACTCATATATTCATGCGCATTTCTTTAGTAATAAATTATGAGGAGGAGAAATACATAAAATATAAATGGAATGCAAGCAGAATTGTACCTAATTATTATGTTTTTTAAAGTTTTCTTGGAGGTGTCAGTAGCTCTTTAAAGTTATTGCAGATGGCCCTACCCACTGCGAACATGACTGGATAGCCTCAGTGATCCTTTAGATGCATAGAATACACCCCCAAGACGCTGATGACATGGAGGAAGAAGTGGATGCACATGATGGTTTAGACAGGGTGGTGGAGTCCTAGATTTTTAGAGGACATATGGAAGCATAGTGCAAAATGGAGTAACAGATCATGTATGTTATGGCTTATTGACCTGCAAAATGGTGACAATAAAGTTGGTTATCCAAGGGAGCCCCACTGATGTGAATGTTGAAATGGAAAAGTACAGCTGAAGCCTTTGAAGAAATGGACTTGATAGTCATCAGACAGGGTGCTGCTGTAGCAGACAGGTTGACTATAATTGATATATAGGTGTCTAGTTCCTTAAGCCTGGCAAGAAATGTGGAGCAGAATATGTCTTGGTATATACTGAATGCTGAAACAAATTCAGTTATTGTCACTTTCTTAGCCAGTCTGGTGTCTTTTGCCTTGAGCAAAACATAGAAAAAAATAATGCACTTTCAATGATTCTCTGGGAAGCAATAAGGAGGGCAACCAAGTTCACATCTTTCCCATCAATTATGTCCTTCCTCAAATGTAAAGGAACAGGGTGCAGTGGTCAGATGCATGCAGGAATGAATCAAAAGTATTATCAACTACAGACAAAATTGACTGGGTGGTGGATGATGCTTGCAGGTGGGAGTGGCAGAGTAGTAAGGCCCAAGAGACCTGAGTTTGGAGTAGGAAGTCTCATAAGAGGTCATATGGGAGGAGGCGGAGTTTGACGTGGTAGAGGTAGTGGTTCTGGAATTGGAATGGTTGCATGACTGGTGCACATCAAGTGGCAGAATGGACAGTGGAGATGTCCAGGGAAACAAGGATCAGGAAGAAGACGTGCTTCAATTGCTGCAATCTTTGTCTGGAGCACAGAAAAAGAGAAAGTCATCTAGCCTAGCAGATCCTCATACATCTGCAACATGATGTCTTTGACAGCTTGGGAATCAGTGGTTGGGAAAGGTGGATCCAAAGCTGGATTGTCAGGAAGAGGAGATGTACAGGCAGCAACATAGAGATTGAAAAGTTCTTGTTTCTTGACATGGTTGGAGAATGGAACCACCGTTTTACAGAGAACTGACATCAATTTGGGTATTATCCACTCCTGCATGGTATGATGGACTTCAAAGTCACCTTCTGATATCTCAAAGAAGGGTGGTCCATGTGGACCAAAGGGACTTAACATATCATCATCATCACTGTCATCATCATCATCTCCTTCTCCTTCACTGGAAGGTGGCTGTGGTGGAATGGCCTCAGAATCAGTAGTGCTACTGGCAACAATAGTCTGAAAAAGAGGTACAGATGAGTTGATATGACTACAGTGTTACTGCAGTGAGATGCATTGCACAGCATGAATAGCAGCCTCTCTTGGCTTCCAATAGACTGAAAGGCAAGGCAAGGCAATTTTATTTATAAGGTGCCTATTCCTGGAGGCTCAGGGTGCCTAACAATCATGAATACACAAAACAAAGATTAAAATACAGTAAAATTAAAACAATAAAATTCAGTCAGTTAGCAGAACCTTTCTCTTTTTATAGTATGCTTCTGATTGCTGGGAAAACAAACTAATGATCCGGACCCAAATCTATAGGCTTCGAAAGCCTTGCAGAACAGGTGAGCCTTCAGCCTCAGCTTGAACATTCAATTGAGGGAGCCTCCTGGAATACAGGTGGAAGTGAGTTCCACAGGGTTGGCCCCACTGAATGTGTGAATTGCCCAGTGTCCGGAACTGAACCCTGGGAATGTCCAGGAGGCCCCTCGAAGAGGAGCAGAGGGAGTGAGCAGAGGTCACCAGTATCAGGAGATCTGACAGGTAACCAGGACCTGGTCCATATAGGGCCTTATACGTGAGCAAGCCCACCTTGAAAAGAACCCTCAACCTGACAGGCAGCCAGTGCAGAGCATGCAGGACTGGGGTTACATGACTAGACCTCGAAAGGCCCGTCAGCAACTGGACCGCCGTATTCTGCACTAACTGAAGTCTATAGAGGGTCCCTCCCATGACCCCAAAGTATAGAGAGTTGCAGTAATCGAGCCTGGAGGTCACAAATGCATGTACCAGTGTTGGCAGATCCTCAGGTGGAATGAGGGGCTTAATCCTGGCAATGTTCTGCAAGTGGTAAAAAACACTTTTAGCAACAGACAACACCTGATCTTCAAAAGTCAGTCTGCTATCCAGGATCATGCCTAGATTTCACACCCTCGGGGTAGCCACCAATGGAACGGACCCCAGGACCAAACCTGTGTCAGCCCCCAGTGGCAAACCATCACACCTGTGACCTGGCTTGATCACCAATACCTCCTTCTTATCTGGGTTACATCTCAGCCAGCTGAAAGCCATACAGTCACTGATTTTAGCCAGACAGTTGTTAAGCATATCTACAGCTCTGGGTGTTCCAGGTGCAAAAGAAAAATACAGCTGGGTGTCATATGCATGCTGTATTGTCGAATGATTTCTCCCAGGGGCAGCATGAATACTGCAAACAACATCGGTGACAAGATTGAATCCTGTGGTACTCCACAAGAAAGAGGCATTGGGGAGAAGGAGAAATTCCCCATCACTATCCACTGCACCCTATCCAAGAGATAGGATTCAAACCACCTGATGACAGTTTCCAGTGAGTCCACAAAACTCACTGAGCTGATCAAGAAGCACAACATGGTCCATTGTGTCAAATGATGAGGAGAGACAGAGGAGCACAAGAAATTACCTGTCTCCTCTAGCTCTGAGCAGATCATTATGCACTCTAACGAGAGCCATTTCTGTGCTGTGTCTGGCCCAAAAACCCAACTGGAATGGCTCATAGATGTCCAAGGACACCAGGTGATCCTCAAGCTGTTGAGCCACTAACTTCTCAACAACCTTGCTCAGAAGCGGCAGGTTGGAGATCAGATGTTAATTCGCCAGGACGTCTGGGTCGAGGGAAGATTTCCTAAGGAGGGGTCTCACTAGTGCTTCTTTCAAAGCCACCAGGAACACCCCCTCTGCCATCAAGCATCTGGCAATCCTGGTGAGCACCGGGCCAAAGGCCTCGGCACATCCCATTAAGAAGTGCATCGAGGCTGGGTCCAGTTCACAATAAGTGTGCTTCAGCTCTAAAATCACCATAGTCACTTCAGACACCTCCACTGGCCTAAACTCCTCCCAGACAGATGGAGTGCCTCTGAACTGCCAGACCCCACCACTGTGAGGCTGTTGCCTTCCAGACAGGATCCCCAACTGGATAGCTGACACTCTGCCAGAGAAAAACAGAGTAAACTCTTCACACAAAGTGGATGAAAAAGCCTTCTTTGGCTGTAGACAGGCAGGATGGAGAAGTCTGTCCACAGTCTGAAAAAGCTGAGAAGGTCTATTCTTCCCTGTAGTAAACTCCTTGGACAGAAATTCCACCTATCTTAAGGGAGATTGCCCTGGTACTCATCATAGTGGGAATGCAGGCTAGTCTGTCGGCCTCCAGCTGGGTCTTCTGCCAACAATGCTCCAACTTATGACCCTTGATCTTCATCGCCTTGAGAACCCCATCAAATGAAGGGAATCTCAAGTGAGAGGATCTGGGTCGTGTATGAACTGGAGAGATGACACCCAGAGCTTTAAAACCACCCTGTTATAGTGACCACCACCTCTCTGGTGCCAATTGCACATGCCGCTTCAACTCTAGATAGGTCAGCCAATGCCACTAGTCCATCTGGCTGCAAGCCTCTTACAGGGCAATAGCTGACCATCCCCACAGGGGAAGGACTTTCAGGGGGGCCCCAAACATGAACCCCACAGTGCAGTGATCAGACCAAGAGACTTTATCAATCTTGAGGTTGTCAAATCAAGACCCAGCTGGAAAACCAGATCGAGTGTGTGGCTGTGCTGATGGGTTGCAGAAGCAACAACTTGTGTCAGGCCAAGTGAAGATATCAACTGGAGGAGGTCGTAACGGAAATGCGAAGATTTGTCATCAATCCAGGCATTGAAGTCTCCCAGGATTAAACACCTGGGGGACTCCAACACCTAGCTGACGATGAAGTCTGCCACCTCCTACAGAAATTCTCCCCCTGACCCATGAGGGCGGTAAATGAGGAGAATCCTGAAACCTGCACCTGAACCCCCATGTACAGTGATGCACTTAAATGATCAGGTGTTATCAACTGGGTGCACCGTGAAGCCCAGGTTGGCTCTAAATATGATGGCCACTCCCACACCTCTGTAATCCTTCCTCGGGCAGTGCACTATGGAGTACCCAGCGGGGATGGCAGCCTCTAAAACCGGGCCAGCATCATCACCCTGCCAGGTCTCCATGATGGAAGCCAGGTCGACAGAGGAAATCAAGTCCGCAAAAATGGCGGTCTTGTTTCTACTCGACCAGGCATTGCATAGCACTGCCTGAAGAGGATTAGAGGAAGCAGCCTGTCCTCTAGCTACCAGCCCACTTGGTCTAGTGGGAACCCTGGGTATGGAGACTAAACACGTCTGGCCTCTCCCTAGGCTCCATTTAAACCCAGGGCACCACCTGTACTGGACAACCTCAATGCTGCTCACCACACCCTCCTCAGCTGCCCTCTGCCACAACTGAACCAATCACCTCCTTGTAATCTTGACCTCCCTGCAGCATCTAGCTGTGGTGGCAGAAACTGGGAGGTTGGTAAAGGGGTGGAGGTCACAAAGCAGAGAGGCAGCATAGGTAATTCTCACTGGGCCATGGCTCCAATACATCTCTATCAAGCCACCATAGTCTGACCAAGACCCAGCCATCAGCTAAATGCACTAGATTTTAAAGTGCCAAAGCGCATTCCACTCATACCCCACACACTCAAAAAGCCTTCCAGAGGAAGGCCCTTGGAGTCCCGAGTGTGGATCTGGGGAAAGGATCTAGTTTAGAGATAAGCTGAAGGCTGGTACCTGATATCATGGCTTTGTTCTGGTATCAGTACCACCAAAATGGCTGGAACACATGGTCACCAAGTCGAAGAAGTGGGAAAGGCCAGTCAAGGTGAAAATCAGTACCCTAAGGAAGAAGGAAACAGAACAGGGATGAATCCAGGTCTGTCAGGGTCTGTCCACCTTTGATCCCACTGTGCAGTGAAGCTAACCCAATGACACACCTAAAGTCAGTGTAATTTTGGGAAGCACGTAATGGAGGTGCTCCAAAAGGCAATGTAATTGAAGTTAAAAAATGGCAACAAAGGGAGAACTAGCCTAGGTTATGGTGGTGGTGCTGGAAGCAGAGGAAACAGCTAGCTTGAAGATGTGAGGGAGAAAGTGGAAAAAAGGGTACTGTCCCTTTAAATTACAAAAGGTAGTGCTGAGCCAGAGAAAGGAAGTGGAATGTGCAAGAAGGATCCAGGAGAAGCGGAACCACAGTGGCTGTGAGGAGGTACAATGGAAAAAGAGAACTCAGGAGGAGGGCAGCTAATAGTCCAAGGGACAAGAAAGGCAGAACAGAAGATGAGAACTGGGATCACTGACAGACTGGGAATGCCGCTAAGAACACAAGGAAGGCCATGCATTGTAGGTATACAAGAAAGCATTGAGAAAAAGTACAACATACAAAAGTGAATGACTGAAGGTAGATGAAGGGGGGAGGACCCACACACAAAACAAATATGTTAACTGGAGCACCTTTGCTGCAGCCACATCCAAAAGTAGAACCATTCTCGATGCCCTTCAGGTGGCATGCTTCAGACAGCTAGTTTTGTAACCCACTCGTGAGGGAGCAATCTTAGACCTTGTGCTCTCAAAGGGGAACAATGAGAGGATCTCAGATCTAGAAGTGGGTAGCCATCTGGGAACAAGTGACCACCAAACAGTGTGGTTCATGATAAACTCAGCTACAGAGTCAAGCCATATACAAAAGAGAAGGTTCTGGACTTCAGGAGGGCTGACTTTGGCAAGATGGGAGAGTGCCTTAGAAAAGCACTAGCAAACAGACTAGAAGGAGGGGTGGAGCAGCAGTTGGGAAACATCAATACTGCCATCACAAAGGCAACAAGCCTTTGTGTGAAGCAAATAAATCAAAATGAAAGAAAAAGCCACTATGATTCTCAAAAGAGGTAGTGGTGAAGGTTAGGGAGAAAAAGATAGCATTTAGGAAGAATAAGGAAACACCGAAGGAGCAGGACAGAGAACTGTACCGGTTAAGGCAGAAGGAAGCAAGGATCGTATTCAGAATAGCAAAGGCCCAAACTGAAGAAAAGATAGCCATCTTGGTTAAGAAGGGAGATAAAACCTTTTATAGGTATATTAGGAAGCGTAGAAAGACAAAGGAGGGATAGTGAGGCTGAATAGAATGGACGGTGGGTGGGCAGAGAGGGACAGTGAAAAGGCAGGGATACTGAATGAATACTTCTGCTCAGTATTCACAAAAAAGGAGGAGGAGCAGGTGCCTAATCCAATTAACAGAAGCACTCTGGATGGGGGGGGTCGATCCCTGTCCTGTCTCAGAAGAAAGGGTTCTGAAAGAACTCCTAAAACTGAAGGTGGACAAAGCAATGGAGCTTGATGGAATTCACCCCAGAATTCTAAAAGAATTGAGGAGAGAACTAGTGACACCACTGACTACCCTTTTTAACAAATCATGGGAGGATGGTGTGGCACCTGAGGACGGGAGGAAGGTGGATATGATTTCCCTTCACAAAAGTGGGAGCAAGACAGAGGCAGCAAACTACAGACCTGTCAGTTTGACCTCTGTGGTAGGGAAAGTGATGGAATCACTTCTGAAGGAAAGAATTGTTGAGTACCTAGAGCCCAGTGGAGCACAGGACCCAAGGCAGCATGGGTTCACAGTGGGAAGGTCATGTCAGACAAATCTAATTGATTTCTTTGATTGAGTGGCCAAAGTAGTAGACCAGGGAGGGGCTGTGGACATGGCCTAGCTAGACTTTAGCAAGGCATTTGACACAGTCCCACACAAAAGATTAATAGTCAAATTAACCAGCCTGGGAGTGGGTCCCGGGATGGTGGCCTGGGTAAAACATTTGCTGGACAACAGGACACAGAAAGTAATTGTAAATGGAGTCCACTCTGAAGAAAGAGGGATTACTAGTGGGGTACTGCAGGGTTCAGTACTGGGTCCAGTCCTTTTTAATGTCTTTATAAGTGACATTGCAGAGGGACTGGAAGGAAAAGTATGCCTCTTTGCAGCTGACAAAAAGATCTGCAACAGGGTTGATACACAAGAAGGTATGGAAAGGATGAGAAGGGACTTGGTAAGGTTGGAGGAATAGTCAGAAATATTGCAGCTTGGATTCATTGCAAAGAAGTGCAAAATATTGCACCTGGGAACAAAAACCCAGGGTAAGATTACACAATGCGGGGAGGAGGTAGTAACAACAACAAAAAAGGAAAGTGACCTGGGGTTAATCATATCTGATGACCTTAAGGTTAGCAAGCAATGTGAGAAGGCAATTAGGAGGGCTGGGGGGATACTGGGATGTATAGGGAGAGGCATCACCAGCAGAAAACAGGAAGTTGTTATCCCTCTGTACAGGCAGTTGGTGAGACCCCATATTGAACTTAAGGCTAGATTCAATAGATTCAGCAGTTCCGAATTTGATGTGCCATAGCTCCTGCATTCACCCTAGCACACCTGAGCTGAACACCTGCCCACGTAACTAAGATTTCAACGTCATCCAAAACGCATTCATCAGAGTTGACATGTCAGGGTTCAAGGCACATATTTAATAGCAGAAATTAAGGACACAGTGCAATACTTAATATGGTGCGGTGCCTAAACCTTAATAGATAAGAAGTATACCAAACATTAGTAAATCTATTTGATTAATAAATAACTATAAATAACAATAAATATAACAAACATTAAATAAATGTAAGAATAAATAGTGCAAAGAGATGAAGTGGTGGGGAGAGAAGGTTATAGTAAAACATCATTAAATAGCAACAGACTATCAGAGCAGCAATTACAATTCTGTTTAACAGAATGTCAAAACCAGCACTGAGAAAATGTTTATTTAATCGAATGCAAGGAAATGTTATCATTTAGTCCCTGAGGCAGAAAAGTTTCAAGTGTCACAATCCAGCAAGCCTCTCGTTTTAAAAGCTTGTCTTTCAGATTGCCTCCTCTGCAGTCTAATTGTACTTTTTCAATCCCAATGTGTCTGAGTGCTTCAGCAGAGCTGTGTCTGGCTTCTCTAAAATGTTTAGCCATGGCTTTCATTTTGTTCCTGATTTTAATAGCTGTTTCGTGCTCTACTGTTTGGGATTTAAGAGAGCACTTTTTCTGTCCAATGTACATCAGCCCACATGGGCAGAACAGTCCATATATAAACCCTTCGATGGTGCAATTAATAAAGTCTTTTATGAGATATTTTTGGCTGCTCCTAGGATAGTTAAATGATTATTGCTGGTGCTGTTGCATTGGATGCAATGTCCACATTTATAATTACCCATCGGCAGTTTTGGAAGCCCGTTGTTAGGATTAGGTTATTGTGGCAGTATAGTGTTCATGAGACAATCCCTGAGATTTTGACCATGACAATAATTGATTCTTGGTGGGACTTCACTTATTTTATCAAACTTCCTATCGCATTTCAAGATATCCCAATGATTTTTCATAATATCTCCAATATGCTCTGATTCAGGACAGTATTTTGTAATGAATATTAGGAGCGTGTCTTCAGTGGTGTGGGGGTTACCTTGCAGCAATGTTTCTCTTTCTGTTGCCCTTGTAGACTGATATGCATCAGATACATTTCTGACACTGTATTTAAGCTCCAAAAATCTTTTAGCCATAGCTGCACTGTTTCTTTCAAAATCTGCAGCATCACAGCAAGTTCTCCTGATGCATAGAAACTGCATTTTTAGAATATTTTTTTATCAAATTTTTTTTGGTGGCAGCTATCTCCTAGCAATATAGTATTGCACGTTGTGTCTTTACAATAAAGTCTTGTCTTTAGTTAGTCATTTGATTTAAATATAGTGAGATCCAAGAAGTTAATCTCAGTTCTGTGCCATTCAAAAGTAAATTGTAGATGCCTATTAGTGCCATTGATAAATTCCGCAAACTGCTAACATTTCCTCCAAATTCAGAGCAAAAGTAGGGCCCATGATGTTTCCATCTCTCCTCCTCTACATATACAAGAAGGTGATACCAATTCCTGGAAGACCAATTGTCTCCTTTATTGGTTCTGCTACAGAACCTATCTCTAAATTTGTTGATCAGCATATTAAAGGTATGTACCAGAACTCAAATCATACATAAAAGATACTAACCATATGTGCACCATGCTTGCAGACATTCAGATAAATGAAAGTGATATTCTTGTGTGTATAGACATGGAAAGTCTATACACGAGCATACCATATGAGGGTGGACTAAACGCCATTCACAAAGCTTTTGCAGGGAGGTCAACATATTTGATCCCCCCCCCGTCAGATGTCATTGGTAAATGTGTGAGATTGGTACTTGAATGCAACTATTTTATTTTCAATAACAAGTACTACACACAAAACAAAAGCACCAGCATGGTCAATACTTTTGCTCCAAATCTGGCAAGTTTATTTGTAGGTGAATGGGAAAATAAGTACATTCTTGATGCAAGAGTCAGTCCTTTCTACGGATTTGTAGTTGTATGGAAATGCTACATTGATGATTATTTTCTGTTTTGAAAGGATGGTGAAGAAATGTTAGCAAAGTTTGTGGGTTAAGAATAAAAAGATACCTAAAAGATGTGAAAACTACTGTGAAACATTCGACTGCTTTGCTCTGCATGTATTTTTTTCTTAAAGAGTCAGCCATAAAGGTATACTGAGCTATGCGGCTCATATCTTGGTGCATCCTGGAGGAAAGAGACGTTGGAATAACACAAATATATAAGATAAATACAACAAATATAATAATATCGTTAAAACCATAAGATGTGCACACCAACAGCAAGTCAAATAGTTGGCACAGATTAAAAAGAATAGAACATCCATGAATCAAGCAAACCCTGTAAAGGGGACCATTGCAACAACAAAAAAATCAAAAGGAGACCATTGCAGCAAATATTGGGAGCAGAAGCCAAACATGTGGACACCTGCTATTGAGTGGATGGCAGGTCACAGCCTAGGAGATCACAGAGGAGCAGACACAGGACATGAGAAACAATTCCCTTAAGTGTCTCTTCATTGACCAATGTTAGGAGGAGGTTTGAAAGAGGGAAGGCATTGATTTCGATATGGAGAGGAGTCTCCAAGAGTAGGCTCCATTTGTAAGTGGCCTGTGACATCTGGAACATAGGTGGAGAACATCTGACCACACAACTAGTGTAGTGTAAAGCTATAGTGAATACAGGGTTGTGAGCTTGCTGTGCTGTACTGTAGCTGTGCTAGTCTTTTTTTGTCATGTGTTTGGTGTTGAGTTTGGTTTTGTCCTTTTATTTGAGTAGGGGTATGTCCCTCACATACCCCTTGTCTTTTTAACACAAGGGGGTGTGAGGGGAAGCTCCCCAACTCAAACAAACTAGTTGCAGGTTTGCTGTTTATTTAGGTTTTGTCTGTTTGAGTTGGGGAGCTCTACCCCCCTTATTGTAACACGTGGGTGTGGGAGGGCCAAAGTTGTTCTCCAGCTACAACACATCTGGAGGCAAGATAGGAGTGATGGTTGGAGCATCTTAAGAGATAGCATGTATGTGGAGTGGTCACCAGCAGAGGAAAGCTATTTGGGAAAGCTATAAGTCTTAAACAGAAGATTGAATAACAGTATCTCACTTACAAGAGAGTCCTTGTTAGGTTGGATTTTTAATTGTGCACAAATATTTGACATTGGGTACAGAGTTGCAGAGGGATCACGGCTGGGCCATATAGGTTTTAGTACTCATGAAAAATATTGACCAGTTGAACAGAGGACTAGATCATACATCTCCTAATAGGGCTAACAATGTTTGAAAGTGTGAACAGCTAGTGGATGTTTTTTGTTCACACTAGGACAGCCTGTCTTTAAACCCAGTAATTGCCATACATAAAGGTAGTTTCTTATTTTAAATACTTTTTTGTATTACATACTGTGATTTCTTATCCTCTTCTAACTTGGTTTTAAAACTACAGTTACTTTCAAATGCATGCACTAATACACAGACAAGGTCTTAACAGCATTTAGTGGGTCCTGTGTTTTCCCTCAGATTAAGAGTTATTCATTCTGCACCTTTGACAGTGCAATGTTTTCCTTTGATTGTGACTCTACCTGTTTTAATAAACCTCTATTATGGTTTATGTGAGCTTCTTAGAAGGGAGTCTTTGCTGGGTGACATTTGACCTTGCAATGTTTTTCTCACACTCACAGACTCTATGTTCTCTATATGGTGTTAGACTGACTTTTGAATGTAATGATTTTGGCCAATGGGATCCTTTACAACCTGTTTGTCGGTTTTTTATGTATGATTGTTTTTTTTTTTTTACACTATATCACTGTACCTCCTGAACTCTTTCAGGAGTGGACACATGGTGACCAGCTTGATCCTGCCCACCTGAAGCTCCCTTCTCGCTCCTCCGGGGGGTCGGACTCTCCAGCCATTCCCAGTGGCCACCCAGCCCCTTGCTTCTGAGTCCCCCAAGGTGGGCCTGCTAGGTACTCCTCCTGGCACTCTATCTAGAATCCAGTCGGGCACCCTGAGATGGAGGAGAGCAGAGGAGCGAGAGGAGGAACCTGACACTGGGTGTGGTAGGCAGGCACCCCCAGACCCTCCGTCACCTATCAGGAGGCAGAGGGTTTTCTAGTAGCTTATGGTTATGTTCTCTCCCCTTCCCACCCAGCAGAGCCCGGGCATGCAATGACACCAGGGAGGTCCACCATGGCTCTGCAACCCACTAATTAAGCCCTGAATGGTTCAGTGCCACCGGTCTCCACTGGTGGCCACTGCAGTGCCAGGCTGAACCCTGTATCCCTCCCAAGAGAGGAAAGCAGTCCTCCAGACACTCGATCCTCTCTCTCTCCCCCCTGCCAACACCCAGTGACCCGGGCTCATTCCCAAACCTGGGTCACCGGCATGGTGTGAGGTGTGGCGTCCAGTGCCTCAACCCTCAGCACCACCAGGCCAGCTTATGATCTGGTCTTTAATAGGCTGTATTCTTCTAAAACAACTGTCATTAGCTTTTGACAAAGGATTGTGTGTAATGCAAAAGCTTAAGCACTGGTTTCCTTTTTTAACAATTTTGTTGGTCCAGCACAAAAGGTATCAAATCATCTTTTTTTTGATCTTTTGACACAAGGACCAATACTGCACCAAAAATATTTTTCCGTATAGATCAAAAGGGAAGAGTGCAAGTTTATGGCAGTTGTCAAGAGAAGGCCATCTGGGGCAGAGCAGAGGTTGCAGTGGTGAGTCTGAGGTGGGCAACTGAGTGCAAACCAGAAGAAAGCATCACAAAGGGGGTTCAGTCTTGTTAACAGAGTCTTTGAGGCAGCACCATAGACAATGTCACTGTAGTCAAAGTTAGGGAGGAACAGTTTCTAAGTGATCTTCCCTCTGGCTATATTAGGAAGTTAAGCAGTGTTCCTGTGAAGGGCCCCAAGCTTAGGGAGAACCTTAGAGGGGACTGTGTCAGTGTTGGTAGTGAAGTTCTATAACTGGCCTAGCCTGGTCCCTAGGTATTTGAAAGATGTGGCATGATTCAGGAAGGCGCCATCACAGGTCTTAAGTAGAGGGTTGGAGAAAGAAGTGCTAACTTAGATATCATATCAAAGGTCATGGTAATAGCTTTGTGGCATTCAGGGTTAGCTGGTTTGATTGAGTTCATCACTGACTGGACTACAAGTCAGACTGCTAATTGGGAGTTAATGTTGGAGCTGCTGGCACACAGAACTGTATCTTCCACATACATGTGCATGAGGGACAAGGAACAGGCTGAAGGCAGGTCATTTTGGAATATCGAAGAGAAAATAGAGCCAAGAATGGAACCTTAGTGGTTTCCAAGTCAAAGAAGTGGGGAGATGGATCCCCAACAAGTACAGGGTGGAAAATGTTGGACAGAAAAGAGGTAAACCAAGAGATGGGCTGTGCAAACAATCATGCACTGCACACGTGTATAGCAGTAAGGAGTGGAAGACCATGTCAAATGCCTTAGAGAGATCAAGAAATACTGAGCTGTGGAGATGCCCTGATGCAGTTCATTGAGGATGTAGTGAGTCAGCCTTAACAGGAAGGTGATGGTGGAGTAGTTTGCCCTGACGATTAACAGGAAAGGGCTGAAGAAAACAGAGAATGGAAGGAAATGAAAGCATTAATTTGAGAGTGAACAATGTGCTCTTATAGTTTTGCAAGGACATGGAGGAGGGAGCAGGTCTGTAGTTGTCAGTGTTATATGCTTTTGCTTGTGGAGAGGGATGACTCTTGCCACATTTTGTGCCTGGGAAACTATGGAGGAGGTGAAAAAGAGGTTCAGAACGGAGGCCATTAGGATGGCAATTGCAGGATCAGTACAAGAGGGAAGGTCCTCCTCCACACAATCTAGGCTTCTGCTGTTAGCAGAACGAAGAGCCTGTAAGGCCCTTAGTGTGTCAGAAGGAGTGACGGGGGAAAAAGGAAAAGAAGGAGGACTTGGAGTATGTGAGGTACCGCAAATGCAACAAACCAGGCAGGAAAACTATATGTTGTTCACAACTCACACTGTACTCTTTGAAGCTAGCAACTTCTCTGTAGCTTGCCTATTAAGTTTATGCTGGACATTTTCCCATTTTCCATTCCCACCCATGCCCATTTAAAGCACTCATCGCATCTCTACACCCATCACTTTACCTGCACTTTTAATCCTAAAACTAAGGGGCGTAATGTGTTTCTCATCTGATTCCTTAAATTCTTTGTTTTCTTACCCCTGGTATTTAGGAACACACCAGTGTGTGCCCAGTCCATTTCTGTGCCCCAATGCATGCTCGTTTTGGGGGAGGCATTGTGAATCTTATGTAGGTGACACTCCCTAGGCAATTACTTCTACAAGTTAACCACCAAGTCCTATACAAGTCAAAGGAAAAAAGTAAAAGTACTGTGGAGAATAATTCAGAAAGTCCAGTCTCAGGATAGTAGCAGTGCTTTCTTTACAACAGTGAGAGCTACAGCAGTTTCTGTTCTTGGCTCCACAGTAGTAGAAAAACAACCTAATGTAGGCATTCCATGGTATCAGTCACACATACTTTATGCAGTTCATCTAATGCCATCTAATGGTTTTATATGACAAGGGTGATTCCCTTCTTGCGCGCCACACAAACCACGATGCAAATATTTCCCACAGCAAAAGAGTGACAGAGAAAAAAACATTGACTGCCGCAAACAGAGACAGTCCTCAGCTATGTAAAAACCAAAGGCAATACAATTACTTATTACCCCCGCACCCCCCCCGCCAAAATTAATATAATCAACTCCTGGAGAGGCGGACTTAAAAAAAAAGAAAAATACAGTATCCTACTGTAGGACCTGAATCTGGGTCCACTGGTTCCATAGTTGGTGGCTCTAGCCAATAAGCCAATAGGCCAGCTCAGCAGGATTTAGCCACAAACCTTCTCATATCCTGTTACATCGAGTTCGGTTCACTGCTACACTCTCTATACAGGATCATTAGCTGTCTTGTGACAGTCACCCTAAACAATCACAGTATTATTGAATCACTCATATTGAGCTGCTCAATAATACTCACCCTTATAGGGTGCTACCCATCTAATTAGAACTACCGTTTGTGTTGGAGCCTGACTCAAGATGAACTGGAAAAGCTTCCAAACTGTCAATACCAGGAGTAGAGATGAATATTCTGGTGGCCCAGATATGTAGATCATGATGTCTGCTGATTCCTCTACATTATAAATTGTAGTTCCTAAAGGCATGCTTATGAAGTTAGCATTTCCCTTAGTGATATTGAACCTTATATTTCTAGAAGAGATTTTAGATGTTACAAAAGAGTCACTTGAGCTGTTAATCAAAAATGTACCTTTGAAACTAAATAAGACTTGCAACATTTATTTATTTCAACCCTTGTTCAGAATACACTTTCATAACAGATTAAAGAAGGCCAGCAGGACCATGAGGAAGGCTAAGGCTGATCCAGAGTTGAGAAATGCAGAGGGAATGAGGGAGGGAAACAATCTTCTGATGTGTTATTTTGTATTTCTTTGATAATCTTCTTTCATCACATATGAGATAGAAGGAAAAATAAGGAGGGACTAGTTAGCATTGAGAAGGTAAAGTAGTAGCAGAAGAAGAAGGATAAGGACAGGTAAACATCATGATCACATGAGGTCTTACTTTCTATTAAAGAAGGGAAAGTAGCTGTCCCAGTGGCACCAAGGGCTGAGGCACTCTTAGTGCATTACCTCCCACCATGCTAATGATGTGGGTTTAGGCTAGCGGGGGCTGGCCGGGGAGTTGGCCAGGAGAGGATTAAGTGGCTGCCTGACAGCTCTCCACTCTTGTATTGGGGAGGTGTGCCACACCAGCTCTTAGCTGCCCCTAGGAGGAGGCCTGGGGGCAGCACCAATACATGAAAGGCAGACAGTAGTCAGCGAGGATGGAAGAAGCTGAGGCCCCAGAGCACATGCACACCTCTGTGTGCATACACCACCTGAGAATGCCTCAGCTTCATGAAGACCAAAGTACCAGAAGAAAACAGCAGGAGGAAAATAAAGCAAACTAGGTTCCCTGAAGCCTCACCTGGATGCATTGAGTGACACTGACCACATTGCTAAAATCGTGCAGGAAGCAGGAGAAAACATCAGTGTCCTGGTACACATAGGGACTAATGATATCGCCAGCTGGTCAATTGTGGAGACCAAGGAACTCCTGACTAAGCTGGGAGACAAACTGTCATCCATTTCATCTGGCATCTCCTTGTTTGAGATACTGCCTGTCTGGCAGAGGGGGGCAGACAGATGGAATGTCAGAGAAGGGGAGATAGGGGAGTTAAACATGTAGCTCAAGGGCTGGTGCCAGGAAAAAGGACACAAATGTTTAGGTAACTGGCAACAGTTTTGGGAGCAAAAGCTCTTTAAATTTGATGGACTGCATTTGACTAAGGAGGGAGTCAGTGCATTGGGGCAGACGTTTGATGTCTTTGCAGAATATTTAAACTAGCAAATGAGGACAGAGGTGCAGCACTCGATACATTAAACAGGAAGAACAACCCTCCGCACCTCAGCTAGTGATCAAACAGGAGTTCCAAGCACGTTTGTAGTTCATTTGCATCATCAGGTAAGGAAAAAGGTCCAGCTCCCCATACGACTCGCAGGGGAAATGCCGGACCTTGCCCAACAACTAACACTCTGAAATCTGGCCCATGGAAAATCATGTACACAAATGCCCGCAGTTTGGGAAATAAGATCCCAGACCTGCAGGCAACAATGACAGAGGCTAAACATGACATAGTAGCCATTAGTGAGACATGGTTCACCAGTAACCACACTTGGGAATCTTCAGCACCTGACTATATACTGTTCATAAGAGACCGAGGTGCAAAACAAAAAGGGGGAGTGGCACTTTATGTCAATGAAAATATCAAAACTACAGAAATTCAGAACACACATAAGGAGCCAGAAGATCTGTGAGTCACCCTGGAAACAGGAAATGGGACAGCCATACGAACTGGGGTTGTCTACAGGCCACCAGACCAGGGGGAGAACATAGACACATTACTGTCAGAAGATATATAAAACAGGACAGCTAAAGGGGAGGTTCTGATAATGGGAGACTTCAACATGCCAGATACAGATTAATCAATTCCAGCAGGAACATCCACCAGAACTAGACACATAGTGGATTCCCTGCATGGGAAGGGCCTCAAACAACTAGTACAACAACCCACAAGAGACAGAACTATCCTAGATCAAGTGCTGACTAATGGGGAAAGGATCACAGATCTCCAGGTAGAAGGTCACCTAGGTGCTAGTGACCATCACATGGTATGGTTCAATTTGGCCACTAGAACTAAATCTTCTAAATCTAATGGTTCTGCTTTAGCCCTCCTTAACTGTACTCCTATGCTTCTGCTCCTCTCCATGACTCACATCACCTATTAAACCTTCCACCCCCTCAGCCTGCGTCTTACTCTCCTCTCCCTTCACCACTATTTACTATGTTCCTCAGATATGACACTTGTAATTAAATGCATATTTCACAGGTATGATATATTTAATTGCATGTTATGTTACAAATGTGACTTTATGATTATTTATGTTATTTTTCAACTACATATCTTGTTACAAATGTAATTGAATGTTTACTTTCTTGTATATTTTAAATGTTAAACTGTATGTCTAATTCTTCATCCAATTGTACCCCTCCCCCAGGTCGCACCGGGAGATGAGCAGCTTGTTGTTCAGTGTGCCTTCTTGGTGAAACAGTTCAATAAATAAATAAAAAATAAATAAAATTATCCCATTCCAAGGCAAAAATATGGGACTTCAGAGGAGCTGACTTTGATAAGATGACTGACACAGTTAAGCTAGCCCTGGCAAGAAGAAATACAGGTGAGGGGGTACAGGTAAAGTGTGCAAGCATTAAGGATGCAATACTTGAAGCAACATTATACTGTGTTAGGGAGAAAAGTAAGAACAAAAGAATGAGGCAACCACTTTGGTTCTTAAAAACAGTAGTAGAAAAGGTCAGCGTCAAAAGGCTGGCCTTCAGGAAATATGAGGAAATGCAGTGGGACGAAGATAGGGAGGCATACCAAACTTCTCTAAGGGAAGCAGTGAAGGTAGTAAGGCAGGCAAGGGCCCAAACCGAGGAAATGAACAGTAAAAGAAGGGGACAAGACTTTCTATAGCTACATTAGTGAAAGGAGAAAGTCCAGAGAGAGTATTGCTAAGATCAAAGGGGATAAGGGGAAGCGTATGGAGGAGAACCAAGGAAAAGCAACTGTCCTAAATAGATACTTCAGCTCAGTATTTACTTTGGAGAAGGTAGGGCAGGGCCCACAGCTCAGCACCATGGACACAGAGGGGTGGGAGGGAGGTGTGCACAAGTCCCTTCACAAAAGAAAGGGTCCTACAAGAGCTCGCTAAGCTCAGGGTGGACAAGGTGATAGGACCTGATGGCATACATCCCAAGGTACTGAAGGAGCTAAGGGTGGAACTAGCAGAGCCATTATCAGAACTGTTCAGTGAGTCTCTGAGAACATGACAGGTCCCAGAAGACTGGAGAAGGGCTCATGTGATCCTGCTCCACAAGAGTGGTAGCAGGGAGGAGGCAGGGAACTACTACCAGTCAGTCTTACCTCAGTAGTGGCAAGATTATGGAGGCACTCTTTAAGGAAAGGATAGTGCAGCACCTGGAATCCATAGGAGAACAGGATCCAAGACAGCATGAGTTTACAACAGGGAGATCCTGTCAAACTAATCTCATAGATTTCTTTGACTGGGTAACCAGAGTGGTGGACCAAGGGGGTGCAGTTGATGTCACCTACCTTGACTTCAGAAAAGCTGTCGATACTCTTCCAGATAGAAGATTGATTAATAAGCTGGGTAGGCTCAGGGTGGGTCAGAAGTTGGTCAACTGGGTGGCAAACTGGTTGGTGGGCAGAAAACAGAGAGTGGTGGTAAATGGTTAACAGTCAGAAGAAATGCAAATCACAAGTAGGGTACCTCAGGGATCAGTTCTGGGGCCAGTCCTCTTCAATCTCTTCATCAGTGACATTGCAGATGGACTGGAGGGTATGATTTGTCTGTTTGCAGATGACACCAATATCTTCAACAGAGTAGATGATCCAGATGGAGTGGGAAGAATGAGAAGAGATCTGGATAAACTGACAAAAAATGTCAGAAGAGAGGCAACTAGGGTTTAATGCAAAGAAGTGCAAGATCATGCACATAGGGAAGATAACCTCTGAAGACACCTATAGGTTGGGAGGAGAGTTGCTGGCAATCACAAGGGAAGAAAGAGACTTGGGCATCGTCATCACAGATGACTTGAAATCATCCAAACAGTCCGCTAAAGCGGTAAGTAAGGCTAGAGGGATGTTGAGGTGTATTAGTAGAAGTATCGCAAGTCATAAGAGGGAGGTAATTATCTCTCTTTACAAGACACTGGTTAGGCCCCTTCTGGAGTACTGCATGCAGTACCAGAGGCTGCACCTATTGATTTATTTATTTAAAAGATTTACCAGGAAGACAAACTGAGTGGAGTGCTGCTCAATTCCAGATGCGTCCTAGGGACAAATACAATATAACAACATGATGCATATAATATAACAGGTGAGATAACAGTTCAGGCAATATAACAGCAAGGTTGCAACACTATGCAGGGTATAACATGATACAGGGTGCAAGGCTGCAACTCTATACAGAGTGTGACATGATACAGGGTATTAGTGTAACAGGGTACTTGCACATTTACAAGGAGAGTTAAAGAGCAACTGACACCATCTGTCCAAAAGTGCTACATTGCAGAATTAGAATAAGTTCATCCCCAGTAAATCCCATACCAAAAACTAGATGTCTATTTTTGTTCATTGTAAAGTTATTAGCCATTTTGTAACCCTGATCTTACTACCTGTTCAAAAAAAGCCTGTATCAGTGAATAGCTGATGATGATGTCATCTTGGGAACTCATAGTCTAGAACTCCCTGTCAGCAAGCGTATAGGATCTGTTTCTCCAACGTTGTAAAGATCATGTGCAATGGTTTTCACAAGTAAAACAGGCAGCACCAGTCAGAAAACTATGTGGGCTCTTTTGGTTTTTACTTGGGCTATGAAAGTTCTTTTCTGGGTGACTCAATTCAGTATATGTTGAAATTGATCTAAATTTATTTATTTATTTATTTATTGAATCATATCAGAATTAAAACCTTTGAGTCAGTGACTCCTTTACAAAGGCTCCACATCAAAGAATACAATAGTAAGACATAGGTTAGACAATTACAGGGTATAAAAGAGTGGTGTGAGGAATATCACACAGTACAATAGAGACAGAGTAAAGTGCATACAGGAAAAGTATGTAAGTAAATATGGCTGCAGCATTGTTCCACAGCCATCTGTTGGCCTGCCAAGGGATTTGCAGGAACAACTACCAGAACTGACTACTCCTGTGCACTTTAATATATGCATTTCCCATAATGCACAGCAGCCAAATCCCAAACGGGAAACACAGCAGAAAAACAAAGATGATTCCATAGTTCACAAATTTAAGTCAGACAAAATGAAAATATCTTATAAAATGTTGATCACATTGGCATGTAATCAGTAAGTGAATGACTATTCAGCATTGCACCCACAACACACAAATGCAATTAAATATATGCATTTCCCATAATGCACAGCAGCCAAATCCCAAACAGCAAACACAGCAGAAAAACAGAAATGATTCCACTCTGTGTCTGTACCTTTGTTTAATTACACTTGTTAATATAGAATGTCATGTTCCAATGTTGCATAAAGCATAACTCCCTGTATCTGCACTTGCCATGTTACAGGCACATAATACCACTCCAGAGCACTGTTCTACTGTGGAATTAACTTTGTTACAAACCCTGAAACTCATATAGTTTTTCTTAAGCAATGTTTTTTGAATGCTATTGTTTGTGTTATATGTGAAACCCATTGCACATAATCTTTACAACTTTAAACACACAGGTCCTATAAGCTTGCTGATGGGGAATAGTAGACTGTGAGTTCCCAAGATGACATCAGCAGCAGCTCTTCATTGATACATGATTTTTTGTACAGGTAGTGAAATCAGGCTTATAAAATGGCTACTAACTTTAAAATGATGTAAGACAGTAATCTTGTTTTTGGCATGAGATTTATTGGGGATATGTTTATTCTAATTCTGCAATGTGGCACTTTTGGCATCAGTGGCTCTTTAAAGCATCTGAAGCAGACCCAGGTAAGATAATGATATGGGGTGCGGAAGTGCAATCTATGCCACCATGACCGAGGGTTTAACAGGGAGAGTAGATACATGGATCACTTAACTGACGAAAGAAGGTACAGGAGTGGGACAGAGTTAACCAAAGGTGAGAGACTGACACAGTGCTGAGAATATGTTAGGTGCAAGAGCAGGTGGTGGTGAAATGTGAGGATAGAGTAGTTTCACTGCTCTAAGAGTGTGTTAGGCACAAGAGCAGGTGGTGGCAAAATGTGCGGCTAGGAGACCATTTAGTTGCTGGGAGGGTAAGGAGTGCTGAATGTCCAGTGGAAGGGAGTTCCATAGCTTAGGCATTCGGTAGCTGAAAGCTGCTTGGCCCAACAAGGAGGACCTAAGTGGAATATAAAGGAGTCTAGAGTCATTAGTCCTGAGCTCATAGGCTGCAGATGGTAGATCGGTCAGGGTCGAGGAGAGATGGGGAGCAAAGCCTGGACCCAGTATTTGACAATGACACATGTGCAGTGTGAGGCTCTACAGTCCTTCAGGGAGGGTAGATCTAGTGTTTGTTAGAGGGTACAGTGATTGGTGGAGTAGGGACAGTCAAGAACGAAGCGACAGAAGGAGTGGAAAAGGGTGTCCAATCTGGACAGGGAGGACCTGGGGGGCGGCACTGTAGACTACATCCCCATAGTCAAAAATTGGCAGTATCATTTTCTGTACTATGGCTCATCGAGCCGGCAGTGGGACACAGCCATGATTTCAGTAAAAGACACCCAGTCTTGGATGGAGTTTTTTGTGGATATCTTCTATGTGTACCAAAAAGTCATGGTGCTGGTCTAGCCAGACCCCCAGGTATCTGAAGGAAGGGCAGGCCTCCAGTACAGTCCCATCTAGGATGCAGAAGGGCATGGGGGGAGGGGCACCATGAGAGTCTCTGCCTTGTGCCAAAGGACATGGAGACAGTCTAGGACATTAACCAGATGGAGGCAGTCCAGAGAAGGACAACCAAAATGGTGCAGGGACTGCATCAGAAAACATATGAGGACTGATTAACAGAGCTCAATATGTATAACCTAGAGCAAAAGAGGGAGAGAGGTGATATGATTAAAACATTCAAACATCTTAAGGGCATTAACAAGGTGAAAGAGTCTAACATGTTTCAATATAAGAAAAAAAGCAGGGCAAGAGGACACAGCATGAGATTAGAGAAAGGCCAATTAAGGGGTAGTGTGAGGAAGTTCTTTTTCACAGAAAGGGTGGTGGATGCATTGAACAGCCTACATCATGAAGTGGTGGATATGAATGCAGTGCAGGGCTACATACAGGCATGGGATAGGCATAAGGGAGCAATACCGATGAGTATGAATAGATAGGCCATTGACAGAGTACAGGCCTATGGCACATTCATAAGGTAGAAAAATCGGGCAGACTGGATGGGCCTGTCAGTCCTTATCTGCCATCAACTTCTGTGTTTCTATGTTTCTATATTTCCACAACAACTGGTAGGCTTGTCTTAATTGCATGCTGTAGGTGGAGGAGAGGGAATGGCCCTCCCCTCCTTGGCCCCACCGTTGGACACAATATGCTTGGGACCTTGATCACCAGAGTGGAGGGAGGATAGTGACAGTCAGAGGTGTTCTGGTACGATGCCAAGTAACGCATCTGACCTGGCTGGAAGGATAAAAATCCTTTATTAAAAAAAAAATAGTGGGAGGAGATGGATAAAGGAAATGCAAGCTTTATAAATGCCTATGTCTGTTCAGTGTTCAAAGCAGAGGAGATGAGGCTATTGCCTGACTTTGCCATCTGGACAAAGGACGAGGGAGGGAGGGTATCTTTGAGGATCCAATATCAATAACAATGGTGGTAGAGAGCTTGAGCTGACTGAAAGTGGATAAGTCTATGGGCAGAGGTGGGCTGCATCCCCATGTACTAAAGAAGATGGGTCAATTCCTAAAGGGGCCACTGACTGACCCCTTCAGTAGCTCACTGGAAACAAAGATTGTACCAAGGAAATGGAAGACAGTGAAGGTAGCCCCTTCCACAACAGCCAGAGTGAGGATCAACCTGGGAACTGATCTGTCAGCTTAACATCTATAATGGTTAAGCTGCTAGAGCCATACTAAGGGAGAGGCTGGAATGTTTCCTGGTGACAGATGGACTTCAGGAAAAAAGACAACATAATTTCAAAGGGATGCGGTCATGTCAAATAAATCTGACTGATTTCTTTGGTTGAGGAAGGTAGTGGACATAAAGTAGGTAGTAGACATACTATACCCCGACTTTAGTAAAGCCTTTGACTCCATCCCACATGTATGGTTGGTACAGAAGATGCATGACCTGGGGTTGGGGGGCAAGTTCATAAGATGGATGAGAAACTGACTGAGTGGCAGAATGCAGATGGTGGTAATTAATGAGAAATTCTTAAGGAACAAGGTGGCCACTAGTGGCATTTTACAAGGATTAGCTCTGGGTTCCACAGTCTTCAACATCTTCATTGTGATACTGGCATAGGCTCACAGGGCATGATATGCCTCTCTGTGGATGATACTGAGATCTTTGGCCAGGTGGATAGTGAGGTGGTGAGAAAGAATTATGACAGAGGATCTGAGTAGATTGGAGAGGTGGTCAAAAGTATGACTATTCAAATTTAATGCCGTAAAGTATGAGATAATATTCATGCAGTAGGAAATGCAAAGAGTGTGCACAGAATGGGGGACTCAGTAGTGGAAAGCATAACACTGCAGAGGGGTTTGGGGATAATTATTTCAAGCAAACTAAAGACAACAATGCAACACAATAGAACAGTGGCAAAGGCAAGTATGATGTCGGGTCATGGTCACATAGGGTGAGGGATTAACAGCTGGTGAAAAGTTGCGCTTCTACCACTGTGTTGCTCATTGGTTTATCTTCAGTTGAAATACTCTTTGCACTTGGGAGACTGCATTTTAAGAAGGAAAGTGACAGAGTGAAAGCAATGCAGAGGATAGTAACTAAGATGATCCAGGGACAACAGGAAATGACTAATGAGGAGATACTGAAAGGCCTAACCAGTTACGTGCTTGAGTTGAGGAGGGAGACAGGGGACATAACTGAGACATATAAATACCTCAATGAGGTAAACAAGTGGAGCGTGGAGAATTGTTCAGACTGAGACGGAACACAGACACCAGGGATGGCTCCATGAAGCTGGCAGGGGGAAATTTAAGAAGGGTACTAGAAAGTATATTTTTATGGAATGTGTGGAATTGTGGATTGGCTGCCATAAGAGATGGTCTGTGCAAAAACAGTGTTGGGACTCAAACATGTGTGGTACTGATCCATGGGTTTGGTAAATATGGTATGAAAAGGGGAGATGAGGTGTGAAAAGCAACTAGGGTTCTTCCATTCTATATTAGATAGATAGGACTGGGCAGACACGATCGGCAAAGTAGCCTTTTTCAGTTGTACCATGCCACGGTGACACAGAGCACAGAGACCATCAGAACAGTGATGACACAACACCTTGAACTGGTGTTGTGCCGTTGCTGGAGTAAACTGCTTCCTGTGAGGGGCTTTGCTCCACACCTTCAATGCAAGTGCTCTTCCCCACACATCCCCTGGATATAAAATAACCAACTCCTAGTTGGAGTTGGTTCAGGAAGGGGGTGAACACCCCAGAGGCAGCAGTGTCAGGAAACCAATGGACTATCACTGCGAACTGTAAGAAATGTTGCTATGATGGTCTTCTCTGTATTCCTATCGCTGTTGCGATGTGATACCACCTTTTTCTATTGGCAAATTTTGTTTTTCTTTGTTTATACTGTATCTTCTGTAGCCTGTGCTTGTCTTTGTGAAATAAGAAATTGGAGCATCTGGAGACTTACAGTTTTGCCTCCTCCATCTTACTGTAGCAGCCTGACTACACAGGTCCTGTGCCACCAAACGTAATCCAGTGTCAAAGTCTAATGGTGTGCCAAGAAAAGCCTATCAGCTGCTGCTAGCCGTGTTTCCAAACCCAACAAGGCAGAAAGGTTCACCCTATCAAGATTAGAGGTGCACACAACAAGAACAGATACAGCCATATCTGCTTGAGCTCCCGGGTCTCATGCTCCTATCCCCCACCTCGAGTTAGATGGAAGGGTGCTGGAAAACTGAACAGCATTAAAATCCATGAGCTACACTCTGAAGAAAGACAAATCTGATATTGTTGGTATGAGATTAACCTCTCCAGCCTAGAGCACAAAAAAAGCAGAGATTGAAATAAGCCTGGCTAATGGCCAAGGTACGACCGCACTTCATGGCAGAAAGGAACAGCAGAATCTACAAACCTGCCTTAATTGGCAGAAACCAGTTCAGTAGCTTTAAAGACGGGTGGGGGCGGCAAAAACGGTATATTTCTCCAATGTTAAGATGTGCTTTTAGCAAACAAAAAAACAGAAACATGGTAGCTGAGATTTAAAACCTGAAACTTTCAGGTTAATGAGATCCAGTCACAAAAGAGGTGCCTTTGTAATTTTGAGATTGAAATAATGTGACATATGTAATTAACAAACTAAAGTACAACTGTCTCTACATGTTTTGTATTTTTTACAGTTTTTCACACAGTGTGTTCAATCCACAGGCCTGCAATCTCATTCAGAGATTTTAGGCACATGCTCACAGTGCAGACAGTGATTAGCAAATATCCTTAGGAGCTTATCCCTTGTGCCAGCGAATGGTTGTAACTTGCTATACCATTCTGCTGCCAGTAAAGTAATGCCAGACTAAAACTATAATAGTGGGAGCCCATTCCCTGATTTGTCATCACACACACGCACACACACACACACTGCTTCATTTTCATCACCAGAAGCACATTTGCTGTGTTACACAAGACCCCGGCCCATGCTACTGATTTACTTACACCAGGAGCACTTCCCATGTGTGGGTCAATATGCAGAATAATGTATGGGCAACCGTACATAATAAGGCAGTATTTCTATCAAGGATCAAGGTGACATCCTAGACATCGAGAGTGAAGTTTAAGAGGACTCTATTATGTTATCTCACCCCAAAATGACATCATGTTACAAAATACATGATTTTGTATAGTATATGTTTGTTTTATTTCATTTACCTTCTTTCTAACTCTGTGGTCAAATAAACAGAAAACAGCAAATACCGTAGATCTTTGATTAGAAGCCCATCTATAATACAAGGTGTCCTCTATTAGAAGCCATCCAAGTCATACAGGAAAATTAACTTTGTAATAGAAGTTGCCCTCTATTAGAAGCCATGGTTTGTAATAAAAAAATCTTTCATGTGCTTTATTTGCACTCAAGCACTTGTACCTTACTTGCACCTCACCTCCATATGCTTAGTGATCAAAAAGTTTCAGGTGGTGCCAGAGTAAAAGCGTAAACAGGAGTTGGACTGAAGATGGACAGATGCTGAAACCATTTGGCATGCAAGTATCTCACTCACTGTTCACCATTGACCTGCCCTGCTAAGCTGTCCCCAAACCTTCCCTAACCCACCATCAATAACCAAAAGAATAAACACTAAAAACAAACTTTCTTTTCCATTCACTTAGTTGCTGACTCTTTAGTAAAGCTATGCCACCAAGCTTGTCATACTGACAGGACAGGATAGGAGCAGGTAAAGAGACATGATGCAGCCAACTCTTTTTTACTCACTCCTTACATGCTCTCATTTTATTTAATTTATTTAAGTTATTTAAATGAATCAAAATTACAAACCTGTGAGTCAGAGACTCTTTTGCAAAGGTTCCATGTCAGAGAGGTACGATATAGGACTACAGGAAATTACATTCATGTTTGGTACAAAAAAGACAAACAATAATATGCCAGATAGAAAACTATTGAGGTTAGGCAATACATTATACAATATATCATTAATCAGAACTAGCAAGATCAAGATTGAAATCCAATACAATGTACAATTATAAATGCCTAACCCTCTTAAAGAACACCTTAAACTTATTTAAAAAAAGGCTATCTTAGCGGCTGACTCTTTTCACTCTTTTACTCGTTATATGCTGCTGAGCAGCACTGAAAGATAGGAGAGGTAAGGAGACATGCCACAGAACTTGTTGAACTTGCCACAGATAAAATAGTAGCAAGTCAGAAATGAAAATGGACTAGGAGACAAGCCACCAACTCTTTACTTTTTCTTTCAGCTTCATAGACAGAGTTAAAGACCAGCAAGAACAAATAACTCAGGCCGCAAAGAGTTAAAAAAACATGATCGCGGTGGGGTTTTTTTTGGCTGGTGTAATACAAGCCACCCTCTATTTATAGCTGCCCTTAAATAGAAGCCACGGCAAAAACAGCTAATTATTATAAAGGAATAATGCATGACAGGGTGTGTGTGCGTGCTGGGATAACGCCACACCTGGGGGGGGGGGTTGGGTATGAGACCACAGGCGAGTGAGTCCAATGCCCCAGGTGTGGCATTATCCCAAACGACACACACCCTGGAGTGCATTATTCCTATTATACAATGGCTTGTTGTTATATATAAAATAAATAAATAATTTTAAAGAATGTTTTTATTAGTGTGGAAAAATATTTTTGTCTCTTAAGAGGAGATGCAAAAAAAGGGATCAAGATCACTAATGATGAGACTAGACCTGTGGCATCGTGCTGGGATAATGCCATGGATTCAGCCCCAAACTGACCAATCACAGTCCAAGATTCTTTCTTGCCATTGTATAATATAAGTTATGCCTTCTATTCAAAGATATATGGTAATCAGATAAGATTAAAAAACATATAATATGATTTCTGTAACAGCTATATTTATTTATTTGGTTTTTGTTTACCGGGGTAAGTACACTAGACAACAATGTTTCCTATATTTAGGCACGACCTGGGAAAGTACAGACAGGGGAGACCAGAGTCAACATTAAAGAGTATTTCATGATGCAGCATGAGGTGAGAACAAACTTTGAACAGTATACAGCCAGGTGCAGTCATTATCAGTGATGACAAAGAGAAACAGATAACATTACATTAATTATTTTCATCTGATGATACATCAATGACTAAATTGAAACAACAAACAGCAAACAAAACTTAAATGAAGTAGCATTATAACAATAGGATTTCTGCTGGATGTGGGAAACTTTCAGATTTTGGAGACCAGCAGGAAATCAGTAAGTGCCATAGGGAGGAGAAAATGCTAGGAGAGAGGCTCAAGTTACAGCACAAGAGCAACAGTCGGATTCTAATAGGTGTGCCCAAAGACCCAGTTTAAAGGCCTTGTGGGATTTGGAGAGTTTGATGTGGGAGGGGAATGGAGTTCCAGGAGCAGGGGGCAGATGTGGCGAAGGATCATTCTCCTTTTTTTTTGTGAGATATCTGGGAATTTCAAGTTGGGTTTGAGCAGATGCCCTGAGGAGGTATGCTTGGGAGGGCTGAGTTAATAGTTCAGCAAGGTATTTAGGGGACCCCGTTCTGATCATATTATCAATTGTACAGCCCGCAGAATAGTGTCTGAGCGAGTCTGGGGAGAGCCAATTTAGTTTTGAGTAGAGCAGGCAATGATGGGTAAGTCTGTGAGCGGAGAGAGCAAATCTGAATATACTGTTATAGCAGGTGCTCCATTTCTGGAGCACTCCTTTGCTAGCTTTAAGGTAAACCCGAGAGCAATATGTCAGAGCAGGGAGGAGAAATCCTTGTGCAATAGCAAGCCGGGCAGCATCATTGAGGGAGGACCTAATTTTAAAGGCAAGACCAAGTTTTGAGTAAACTGTCTTACATGTAGCCACAATGTGGAGGTTAAAGTCAAGAGATGGGTCAAGAGTGACTCCTAGATACCTGAAGGAGGTAACGAATTCAAGAGGGGAGTCATCTAGAAAATGTATCAATAAGTCTGGAGTAAGAGATCTGATTACTGAAGGGGGGCCAGAAAGCATAGTTACGGTTTTCTTTACATTCATTAGGAGCCTGTTCTGTAGTAACCACTCCTGCAAGCAGTTGAAGTCTGCTTGAAGATGTGCTCTTACTGATAAGGGATCTTTACCACTGGAGAGAAGCACCATGTCATCAGCATAAAGGATTAACAAGGAGGAGCAGGAAAGGGAGGGCAAGTTATTAATGAAAAGGGAGAAAAGTAGTTGGCCAAGAATAAATCCTTGGGGGACTCTAACAGAGGTAGGGGAAAGATTTGAGATGGCGGATTCAATTTGGACAAATTGCAATCTCCCTTAGAGGTAGCTATCAAACCAGGAGATGGTCGGCAGGTCAAAGCCAAGGTGGGACAGTTTGGAAAGTAGCAGAGAGTGATTCACAAGGTCAAATACCTTTGTGAGATCGATAAATATGGCCCCAGTGAGCAGGCTCTTATCCATTGCTGTAAGGACTGCATTTGTCAGCTGAAATAGAGCAGTTGTGGTGCTGTGTCCTGTTCGGAATCTGTGCTAGGTAGGGGATATAAGGTTGTGAAGGTGCAGGTAATTTGTGACCTGAGTAGCGATGGCCTTCTCGAGAAGTTTATTTAGGGTAGAGAGAATGGCAATCGGTCTATAGTTTGACTTATTTTTGGTATCCCCTTTTTTGTGAACAGGGACAACACGAACGGTTTTCAACAATGTTGGTACCGTTTTGGTTATTATGGAAAGATTAAAGATTCTTGCAATAAGAACAACAAGGGCAGGGGCTGCCTGCTTCAAGAAGCTTGGCAGTAGCCCTTCCGGGCCAGAAGATCCATAGGTGGATACTGATTTGAGGAGATGCAACACTTTGGTGGAGGAGACTAATGTGAGACGAAAAGGGGTTTCATGCGAAAGTTGCACCTCAGGAGGACGTGAAAGAGGTTGGTTGAATTTCTCAGTGTATTCAGAGAGATCCGAGAATTGTGCATTAACAGCATTAGCAATAGTAGGTAACTTATTACAGTTTGCGTCATTCAGTGTCATGTCGGTAATGGCCGTCTTGGGCCTTTGCCCAATTAAATTTTTGATGTGGTTCCAAAAACCCCTGGTATCACCTGCTGAAGATTGGAGAAGCTTAAGGCAGTAGCTCCTTTTAGCCTTTTGAATATCTTTTTTGCAGGCATTTCTCAGTTGTCTATAGTTAACCCAGTCTTCTGATTGTTGGGACATCTTGCCAAGGTCCAGGCCTTGTCTCTTTTTATCATGGCTCGAAGGAGGTCTTTTTTTAGCCATTTATTAGGGGAGCCCCTGAGATGCCTTTTTTCAGAGGGATGTGCAGAGTCTGAAGGGCCAGAAGCTGAGACATCAGATATTCAAGTGCTGTGTTTACATCATCAGTGTGATAGATGGGAGACCAGTCTATATTATTAATATCCTTGAGAAGTGCAGTTCGGTTTAGTTTGGCAAAATTCCAAAATTGAATGATTCTTGGGGAGGGGTTTAAGGCAGTGGCCATTCCAGATACAGAATGTAGGCAGGTGATCACTAATAGAATCCGAAAAGATCACTGCAGCAATTATTTTATTTGCTCTATTTGTAGCCATCCAGTCCAGGAGACATTGGCGCTCTGAGTTGGAAGAGATGCGTGTAGGGCTAGAGATAAGTTGAGCGAGGTTAAGTGGGGTGATAGCTTCAGTATATGTACCGGCGTGACTCCCTGATAGGTCTAGGTTGAAGTCTCCCATTAGTATGACTTCAGATCTACCCTTTAGAGTGGTCAGATAATCCAAGAGTCCATTTAAGCCAGGGAGAGCCCCCTTTGGAGTATTGTAGGCACACATCAGATTTAGCCTTTTATCACCCCCTAGTTGTAGAACCGTATGCAGAGCTTCACAGTGATTTGTTATCCGAGACTGGAGTACAGAGATATTGAGATGCTCTTTATAATAAAGGGCAACTCCTCCACCCTTTTGTTTGGTGGGGCGATTGGATCTGGACAAGCTGTAGCCAGGTATATTGCACATGGAATCAGGCATCTCTGGCCTAAGCCATGTTTCAGTTAGTCCAAGTATGTCCGGACAGTAGAGGGCTATCCAGGCTTCAAGTTCAGGAAAGTTTGCTGATAAACTTCTGATATTCATGTGGGCAATTTTCATGCCCTTAGTGGAGAACCATGAGGAGTCATCTGTGGACCTGGCATTCCAATGGGGGCCAGGGTTAGATTCTATGTCTCCTGATAAGCATAAGTGCAGAAGCATCACCCAAACTTCTTTGTAGAATCTGTAATTGCGCTTGAGGTGTTTGGGCATGCTAGGGGGGTGGGAGAGAAGGAAATGCCCTAATTTGGAAGGATGAGTTATATGGAGGGACAGGTTAGGAGAAGGGAGCAAGGTTCTAGTAGGTATAAGGTTGGAGAAGACAAAGGAGAATTCTTCATGGCAGTGGGACCCAGGGTATCCAGCTGGTATGTTACATGAGAGACAGGAGAGGACGATTACGGTGGGTAGTAATCCTGATACCACCAGAAGTGACCTTGGGCATGCAAGAGAGAACATTATGTATGCCTTGTATGAAACCTCTGTAAATCAGAGGTGGATTGTCCCTTATAAGAGTAGAATATAGGTGACAGAAATGGTGACTTAAGGGCAGGGTGACACCTATAGTGAAGGCAGTTTGGGTGAAACCCTTAGTTGCCAGAGGTTGGCAGTCAATTATACAAGTTATTCACAAGAGGCAGGTATTCCAATAGAGTGCAGTTTATGAGGAGCGGACAGGAGCAGGGGGAATTTGAAAAGGTGAGGGGAAAAGATAAAACTGGGATACCCTCAGTCTGAGTTACTTTTCCAGACAAAATAAGTGTAGAACAGAGGCAAACACAGAGAATAGGCAAGAGTGAGTGGAGGAAAAAAAAAAAAAAAGGACTGCCTCGCTGCTTTGAATTAAGACTGATGCAGCAAGGGGGAGGGGTAGGACTGCCCTTCAAGTGAGTTTATAGGTTGGAACAAAAGTGGTTGGGATTACTAGTGTATTTAATTAATGGTGCAGGAGGGTGTGGGAGGGTGGAAGAAAATTTCAAGCCTGCAAGCAGCTGCTGTGTTAGAGGATCTGCTAAAATTAATTAAACAGCAGCTGCAGTGTACCAGAATCAGCAAAAGTTAATTAAATCAAGGTAGGCAGGCTAGAGTGTATCGTAGGCACAGTCTTAGGCACAGAGGCTGCGAGTACTACAGCGCCAGGGAGCTGAACAGATAAACTGCTCCAAGGTTTAAAACCAAGCGCAGTCTTGAGATCGTGTATCTTCCTGCTGCCAGCCTTGTAGCTTCAGGAAATCGAGGGGAGCTGAGGAGGGCTTTTCAACATTCAAGCCTGCAAGCAGCTGCTGCGTTAGAGGATCTGCTAAAATTAGTTAAACAGCAGCTGCAGTGTACCAGAATCAGCAAAAGTTAATTAAATCAAGGTAGGCAGACTAGAGTGTATCGTAGGCACAGTCTTAGGCACAGAGGCAGTGAGTACTACAGCGCCAGGGAGCTGAACAGATAAAAGGCGCCAAGGTTTAAAACCAAGTGCAGTCTTGAGATCGCGTATCTTCCTGCTGCCAGCCTTGTAGCTTCAGGGAACCGAGGGGAGCTGAGGAGGGCTTTTCAACAACCGTTGCCCTCTCGACCCTTGGGAAAAGAGAAAACACACAAGGGCTTAAATACAGGGAAAATCAGGGCTGGGTCAGACAGTGAATATGCACAAAGGAGTTAACCAGGGGGACGGGGGACGAGGGATTAGAACTTAGCAGCAAGTGAGAAGCAAGCAGAACAAATCAGTAGGAATGAAATAGAAATTGTAAAAGGCACACTTTCAGCTCAGTTTTTTACTTGGGTTACTGGAAAAACAGCGAAAATGTCAAGTCTGCAAGCAGCTGCTGTGTTAGAGGATCTGCTAAAATTAATTAAACAGCAGCTGCAGTGTACCAGAATCAGCAAAAGTTAATTAAATCAAGGTAGGCAGGCTAGAGTATATCGTAGGCACAGAGGCAGCGAGTACTACAGAGCCAGGGAGCTGAACAGAAAAAAGGCGCCAAGGTTTAAAACCGAGCGCAGTCTTGAGATCGCGTACCTTCCTGCTGCCAACCTTTAGCTTCAGGGAACCGAGGGGAGCTGGGAAGGGCTTTTCAACAACTGTTGCCTTTTGACCCTGGGAAAAGAGAAACACACAAGGCTTAAATACAGGAAAATCAGGCTGGGTCAGACAGTGAATATGCACAAAGGAGTTAACCAGGGGGACAGGGAAGGGGGGATTAGAACTTAGCAGCAAGTGAGAAGCAAACAGAACAAATCAGTAGGAATGAAATAGAAATTGTAAAAGGCACACTTTCAGCTCAGTTTTCTACTTGGGTTACTGGAAAAACAGCTACAATTTCAAGCCTGCAAGCAGCTGCTGTGTTAGAGGATCTGCTAAAATTAATTAAACAGCAGCTGCAGTGTACCAGAATCAGCAAAAGTTAATTAAATCAAGTTAGGCAGGCTAGAGTGTATCATAGGCACAGTCTTAGGCACAGAGGCAGTGAGTACTACAGCGCCAGGAAGCTGAACATAAAAAAGGCACCAAGGTTTAAAACCGAGCACAGTCTTGAGATCGCGTACCTTCCTGCTGCCAGCCTTGTAGCTTCGGGGAATCGAGGGGAGCTGGGGAGGTCTTTTCAACAACCGTTGCCCTCTTGACCCTGGGGAAAAGAGAAACAAGCAACTTTTCTTGTACTTTATCTTTTAACAAACGGTTCATGGGGTGTTTTCAGTCCTACTGATATCTTTATTATGAGGAATTTGGAGTGTGCAGTGGTAGCCACGAATAACTGTGTTGGTATCAATAGTTATGACTAGCCATGGCTGGACATAGGTCATTCAGTTCAATGCAGGGTGTAAAAGCCATGGCTGGGTATGGCTGGTTATTACAGACAGCCACTATAGATAAGCATGAGGAATCTTAATAGGCACACCATTCCATGTTGTTACACCACATTAGTGACATACAGTAGCTACAGTGGTACAGTAAAACAGCATTCTGACATCGCTGTTGTAATACAACAGCATCTGAAAGTAAATGGGTTTCCATACGCAAAAACATTACTAACATACTAAAATACCAGCAGAATAGGCCTAATGGTCTTTCGTGTCTGCTCGTTTGGTCAGCCTCCACCCTGGGAGCTGACCTTGCTGCCGCCCTCGCCTTCTCTGGCTTCTCCCTTCCCAGTTCCGGATATTCTTGCTGCACTGGATTTTGCTTCCAGAACCCTTCCCCTGTACCTGTCCCACCCCGTCTTGAACCCCTCCACCATGTCTGCCTCCACCAGCCACCTGGGCAGTGCATTCCATGGCTCTACCACCCTCTCAGTGAAGTAGCACCTCCTCCTTTCTCCCCTTAATCTTCCTCCCTCCAGCTTCCACCCATGCCCTCTAATTGCCCCCTCCTCCTTCCTTTGAAGCACCCTGACTGCTCCTCCCCTATTTACCCCCTTCATGTACCTGAAGACATCATTGAATCATATACTATAGTTAAATAAAAATGCTTGTGTTCAGAGCTTCAATTAACTGTATTTTGGTTGTAGTTTACATTTGAAAATTAGGGAAATGACAAAAAATAGACCCACTGGAGTCTTTTACATCCAAAATATAATCAATCAAAAAAGATTTGAGTCTGTTTTTCTTGCTCTGGACTTCTTTTTGTAGGTTGAAGATGTCCACTAGGGGCAGCATCACTGGAGTGATGGGCTGCTTCTCTCTTTTTTTTTTTATTCTGACTTAACTTGTTTGTCCCTAGGCTGACTACCTCCCTCCTTCCAGCCAACTGGAGCAGTGGTTGAATTGCTGGTGCATGCATGACCAGACCGCCTTTGGTGTGTGTGTCAGTTGTTCATTCACTGTAGTACAGTGGCAAGCAGCCTTTTCTGAATGTAATTCTCACGTATGCAAATAGACGCAAGTGGCAGTTTGTTGTTACTCTTGTTCTAAGTGAGTGTGTCTGCTCTGCAGAGAAGAGTTTGGTAGTGGTCCAAGTGGACCAGAGACTGGTGCGGATGTGCAGTGCACCAGAGGGGTGTCCACCTGTGTAAACCAGATTGGCAGACAAGGCAGGGTTTATGGCTGTGCCTGTACTAGAAAAAAATATATATATATATATATATATATAATGGGTAGCACGGTAGTGCTACCATAGTTAGGGTTAATGAGCCCTTTTAAGGTTAAAGGGTCAAACTTTACACCTTAATAACTTTGCAACCGTTCAATGGATTTGCCTGAAATTTGGAATGTACAATCAAGAACCATACACCTTGGGATCTGCCAAGTTTCGTGTACCAGTCGGATATACAGCTGCAGCGTTATTAAGCGTGATCTGCGCGCGCGATTACGCTACATGGTGAATTCTTTATTCATGACTACAGGTCGCATGGTTTGTGCGAGCAGTCCAAAAACTTCAGGGAACATGCAGCCAAGGTGCCCGATGTGCCTTTAGAAGATTTCGTCAAAAAATATTGAATGGTTCAAAAGTTATTCAAAAAACAAGTTCATATTATGAGTCAATGGGAAAAGTTAACAAAAAGTTTGACACTTTCGCAAATGCACTTTTTACTGTCACAAATGGCCCTAGTACTTTCGCAAATCCACCATTTTGTTTTCAATTGGTGATCAGAAAAATACTTGGCATTTAAAATTGGGACCATCTAGGGACACAATTATTTTTGTGTTCACCTAGTCAGAGCCTGAGGATGCTAGCCATGTCTTTATTTTGGGGTTAAACACCCCAGAAATATGTTTTTCAAAGTTCTGGATAAAGTACTTTCACAAAGTACTTTCGTGCTCACGACACTTTCGCAAATCTGTGCGAAAGCTTTCGCAGATCACAAAAGTACTTTGCAGCACTATGGCCAAAATTACAGGAGTTCTTTGACCCCTTACTGCAAAAGAACGGTTAGGTTTTTTGCCCTGAACTTTGGAGGGAACGTAGCCAACATCTCGCAGATGTGACTTTTGGTGGTTTGGTGAAAAAATATTGCATGGCTGCAAAGTTATGGTACTCCGAAGTTGGTGTTTTTTTTCCCGTAGATTAACATGGTGGCGTATGCCGTGCCTTTTGGGGCTCGTATCTCGAAAATGATATGAGATACAGATTTTTTGTTGCGAGTTGCATAGCCCTATGGGCTATGCAATAACAAAATCCTAGCCAGGAAAATCATGATTTTAGATAAATTTTATTTTTTTTTCTATATTGTGCTGTTGCTGAGATATTAACAATTAAGTACTTCCAAAGCCGTTTTCAGCTTGATGCCCATTACAATGCATACATTCTTTGTACACTGTGTCTCTATGCACCTGTTCATCAAAAACAGGTATGGAGCTTCCGTTACTGTTGCAGTTACTGTTTCAACTTGCGTTTCTGTCCCCATTTAGGTTTACATTCCTGTATGCATACGATGTCGATTACCATTGCTTTGTCATTTGCGCTTGTGTTTTCAATACGGTTACCATTTTCGTTTACACTACTGTTTCTTATGCATTTTTGTTTGCATCGCCATGAGCATTGTCATTTCTGTTTATGGCAGCCCTTTCATTTGCGTATCCATTTCTCTTTCGTTTTGCATCTTCCTTACTGTTACTGTTACCATTTGCATTTGCAATTCCTTTACTGTGCCTGTGCACATTACAGTTTGCATTTCTATATGTGCTTGCATTTTCTTTTGTGTTTCTGTTTGCTTTGGTGTTATTGTTGCTGTTACCGTTACCATTTGTGTTTACAATTGCGGTACTGTGCCGTCTTTGTTCGGTTCTAACGTTCTGTACGCGCTTCTGTTTCGTTTCTGTTTCTGTTTCCTTTGGCGTCATTCTTCCTGTTATCTTTGCCATTTGCATTTACAATTCTGGTAAAGTGCCTGTGCGTGTTACGGTTTGTGTTTACGTGTGCACTTGCATTTGCATTTCCATTTCTGTTCCCCTTCACGTTCTTTTTGCTGTGACACTTAACATTTCCATTTTAAAAACCACTGCCATGACTGTTCACATTACCAGTTGTGTTTTCGTACACGCTTCAGTGTCCGTTTGCGTCACTGTTCGCATCGGCGTCACTTTGTGCTTGCATTTCTATTGACGTTTATTTTACCATGTACATTTGCATTACCATGTGCGCCACTGTTGGCACTTCTGTCTGCATTGTTGTTCCTGTTACTATGTCACAAGACATCACGTGGCGTTCGGGCCCAGTGCTCCCCCGCCGCCGCATAACATTCACTATTTCTCGTCATCATTCTAAAAAAGAAGGGAATTTAGAGCCAAAAAACTCTGTTTAATGCATCAGTTAGGGTTGTTCCACAGTGACAAAAGTGAGGAAATTCAGTGTTAGGGTTGAAAACCCCCCTTGGATCCCCCCACAGCCTATCCACCCAACCGGCATCGTGGTGCACCATGGGGTCATCGGTCCTAACTCTCACCCCATTTTCCCACACAGATTCTTTACACATGTGATGGGGTGTGAGTTAGGGGCTGACCTTGTGACACACCACGATACCGGTTGGGGGGTGGGCTGTGGGGGGTCCAAGGAGGTTTTCAACCCTAGCACTGAATTTCCTCACTTTTGTCACTGTGGAACAACCCTAACTGATGCATTAAATGGAGTTTTTTGCCTCTAATATCTATCTATCTATCTGTCTGTCTATCTATCTATCTATCTATCTATCTATCTATCTATCTATCTATCTATCTGTTTTAAAGATCTGGGCCAGGAAATGGGAAGGTGAGTGGACGAGAGGCCTAGGGTTGGTGGAGTGAGCAACTGGAGTGAGTAATCAGCCATTGTAAAAGTTTTCCAGGGACAGGCAAGGGGGTAGTATACCTCAGTCTGTTGAAGAAAAAAACGTAAAAACAGCAGGTGGGAACTGAGAAGTGAGAGTGAAGGATTAGAGAGGCTGAGGTTTGGCTGCTGGTTGGGCTCGGGAGCATCCAGATGGTTCATTTCTGGGGTTGCCCAGGCAGAAAGAGAAAAGAGGTTAGCCTATGGAAAATTCAGGAAGACCAAGAGAGAGGTGGATTTGGAAAATTTCCTAAGTTTGGCTAGTGAGGCAAGTAAGGAAGTCCGGCAAGTAAAGGCACAGAAGGAGCTGCAGACAGCTGAAGGAATTAAGAAGGAGGAAAAGGCTTCCTTTTGCTATATAAATGAGAAACAGGACAAGAAGGAAGGAAGGAAGGGATTGTTAGGCTTAAGAAAGGGGTGGAGGTTAATGGGAGAAAAGCAGAGATACTAAATGAATACCTCTTTTCCATCTTCACCAGGGAAAAGGACGGACCAGTGCCTGCAGGAGGGAAAAGAGGAGCAAGGGGGAGGGTTACACAGATGTAGTGATAGAGGAGGACAGAGTGAGGGAGGGGCTGCTGGCATTGAAGGTGGACAAATTACCAGGCCCGTACAGAGTACATCCAAGGGTACTAAAGGAACTGGCTGAGGAGATGGCAGGCCACTGGCAGACCTACAGTATTTAATAGTTCATTAAAGTCAGGTGTGGTACCGCAGGACTGGAGAACAGTACATGTAGTGCCCCTCCACAAAAGCAGTCCCAAGGATGACCAAGGGAATTGCAGACCAGTCAGTCTGACCTCCATTGTAGGCAAGCTCATGGAGACCATACTAAAGGAAAGGTTGGTGGAATATCTAGAGGAGCATGGCCTTCAGGTTGCAAGTTAGCATGGGTTCATGGGGCAGGGGGAATCATGTCAAATGAATCTGATTGACTTCTTTGACTGTGTCACTAAGACAGTAGACAGGGGCCAAGCAGTGGACATCCTCTATCTTGATTTTAGCAAGGCCTTTGACTCTGTGCCCCACAAAGGTTGATCAGGAAGTTGGTGGATCTTAGGGTTGAGGAAAAGATGGCCAGATGGGTGGAAAACTGGCTGAGGGACAGAACCCAGAAGGTGGTTGTGTGGTGAAGAGTTATCTGACACCAAACAGGTAACCAGTGGGGTCCCACAGGGCTTGGAGCTGGGGCCGGTGTTGTTTAATGTATTCATCAATGATACTGAGTATGGCATTTAGGGCAAAATGTGCCTGTTCGTGGATGACACCAAACTCTGCAGGAGAGTGGACACAGCTGAAAGGATAAAGGACCTACAGAAAGATTTGGAAAAGCTGGGGAGGTGGTCCAGGAAGCTTGGCTTCAATGCCAAGAAATGCAAAGTTATGCATATTGGAGCCAAGAATCCCAGGACAGAGTACTACCTGGGTGGAGTCTGAGTATCTGCATCAGAGGAGGAGAATGACCTGGGATTGATGATCATTAGTGACCTGAAGCACTTCACGCAGTGCAATGAAGCAGCAGCAAATGCAAACAAGATGCTGGAATGCATATCTAGGGGGATCAGTAGTAGGAGAGAGGAGGTTATACTGCCCTTGTACAGGTCACTGGTAAGGCCGCTTCTAGAGTATGGAGTTCAGCACTGGTGCCAACACTTCAAAAAGAACATTAACCTGCTGGAGAAGGTCCAGAAGAGGGCTACAAAGATGATAGTGGGTCAGCATGGTAAGGCATATGAGGAGAGGCTGAGGGCACTGAACACATACTCCCTGGAAGACAGGAGAGAGAGACAGAGGAGACATGACTGGGAAAGGGATAAATAAGGCTGATAAGGAGAATTTCTTTAAGCTGAGTGGTAACCATAACATGAGGGGGCACAGTCTTAAGCTGGAGGGTGGGAGGTTTAGGAGGGAGGTCAGGAAGCACTTCTTCACAGAGAGAGTGGTGGACACTCGGAATGCACTGCTGGAAGAGGTCATCTCATTGAAGACAGTGGGCAGCTTTAAGAGAGGTTGGGATAGGCATAAGGGGAAGGTAAGGATCATGGGTAGGAAGGATTGGAGGAGGGGGGAAGGGAGGGCATGGACATTAGCTCAAGCTGTGGGCCCTGCAATACAAGCAGACTTGATAGACAAAATGTCTTTCTTCTGCTGGCTTCTTCGTTTGTTCATATGTAAGTCAATTATCCCAGTCATGTGGCCATGTCATCAGAGGTCAGCTTTTCAGCCATCCCAGCAGCAGCAGGTGATACACGAGAAATGACAAGGGGACAGAAGAGCCGTAGCCCGCATCTTGTGTGGACAAAGCACCATCTGCACTGTCCCCTGTCCAGATTCAGACCAGACTGGGAGCAGCCAGCAGCACACCAGGTACCCATGGCCATGAGGCATGGCAATAGGCACAGCGGCAAGCTCATTCAGCACTAACTGACTGGGCAGGGCAAACCCAAACTGGCACAAGTAAGCCAAGTGCTCTGAGAATGGAGTCAATGACTGACTCCAACTTTGGCATGTGGTGGCACAGCGTGAAATTAAGGTGAATTTTTTTTTTGTGAGTGTGTGATTTTAATTTGCAGTTACAACTGGCGTCTACACATAGCCAAGCCATCACCTGAGCATAACTTGTGGACATTTCAAAAATATGTTTATATCTCCAGTCTGCAATTGAATGCTGAGTGATGTCTGCATAAATGAAAATATAATTGTATTTTATGTTTGAAAACGTCTGGAAGACACAACAATCCCTTTCAGTTCTCTGAATTGGTTTTATCCTGTGAGTGTATTCCTTTTTTTTTAGGAAAACTGTCTATATAATAAAAGTCTAGCTGACGTTTGCTTTATCTGCACCTTGAGCATCAAGTTACCCATTTTCTGTTCATCTGTGCTGAAGATCCCTCTGCACCTCTCTGTTACTCTGGTATGTGTCAGTTCTGCTGGTCGTGTTCTTTTTTAAATGAAACAAAAGCATAGGGCCTGCTGTATTGCATTTTTCTGTCGAAAGTACATGTAACCCCTAGGTGGCACTACTTCAAGGGCTTCTACTCTTACCTTGCCTGGCCACAACAATATTGAGGGGCCTGGGTTCCCAAAGTTACTTTAAACTGGTTCTCACCCAAGATATTTAATTTTGCACAGTGCCTCAACCCAGAGAATAGCTTTACATGGGCTAGCTTTAACCTGGTAAACCCTCTGGGATGCTGTACCCACCCACATTAACCAACCAGCCGCCAAACAAACATAACCTGATAACATTTTCCCCACATTTGATACCTTTTACCATTTAGGAGCTGGACACTAATAATATGCTTATGACACAAGTATATACAAAACAACAAGAACAAGGTTTATTTACATGGGGAGGAGTTAGGACGTGTGAAAAAAGGAATAAGGTTATGCATTTACAGTATTTATATTAGGTTCAATTGGTTTTAAATTGGTTTGAAATAAAATCACAGGTTGCATTTTAAATCACTTTGTACTCACATTTCCCACCAATCTCTAGAGTAACCAGAGCCCTAGTTAGTTAACTAGGCTGCATAAATCAGTTGACACAAGTATTATTATTTTTACCCACACTGGTACCAGTCACCAGCATTTGGTATGAGACCCCTCAATCCCAACCTTAACCTGGATACCCAATCACCAAAGTCCAATAAAGGTGCAGGCCTGATGGTCAGTGTAGCTGTACTTTGGCCGGCTAATTAAGAAGATTAAATCTTAGCTTGGAATATCAAACACTGTAACTATTTACAATTCCTTTGGTTAGTGCAGGGGAAGCCCTGCATTCACTCACGGTAAGTTTTAAATTGGGTGCTTCCAGCAAACAGGCACTATCCCTAAAGGTTAAACTGCAGGCAAACCAACAGCCAGTCCCACCAAAACTGACTGCAAAGATTTTTAAACTTGTTGATGGAAACAACACTTTAACATCCTGAAGTCTGTGCCCCTCTTCTGGGCCAAAAGTACTTGCAGTGTAACCAGCCAGTTACGTTACATTTAGCACATTTATATTTCCTGAACATTCAATACATTTATATTTCCTGAACATTCAACACATTTATATTTCCTGATCATTCAACACATTTATATTTCTTGAACATTCGGCACATTTACCTTCAAATCTGCATCCAGCACATTTATAACTTCGTCCTTCAACCATGGGCCAGCGTGGCCACCATGGTCCCTTTCAGCTTTAGATTTTCCGGTAGGCACTTGCTCCCTAAGACTAGGGTGACCCGATTCCTCACATTCCATATCAGACTACTACACTTTCACAATACTGTACTGTTGATTTGGCAATTTAAAACAGTTACTGCAGTTCTTTTAAGCACAAATCTCAATGTATCAGTCCCATGTGGCAATGGTTGGAGTTTACAGCTTCCACAGGACGTCATGACAATAAACAAAATCCTTTTGGCAATCGCTGCCCTTAACAGCTCCAAACAGACAAATACTGGACCTCCCAGGCAAAGTCAGGAAGAGCCCTGGCTCTGAGTACTCCCCTTCCAGTCCTGTAGACACTTAGCAATTCAAATACATTTCAGACACATTCATATATAATTTTAACAGGACCCTTTTCTGGTTATACGGCAGTTGTCCACCCTTTCTAGGCTTTTGATTAAACTTAGGGTGCAGACAGCAAACAGTTCTAAACAGTTTTCTAGGGCTTGGCTGCCCCATAAAGTTTTTTATTTAGTTGCACTTGGAGGCACAAGGTTACTCACTCAGGTATCCTCACAGAAATGGCATTCCTTCACCTGAGGTTCCTGAAGACATCAGCACTGAGGCAGGTTCAGTTTTCGCACAGCTGTCTTGGCTTCAAGTTGAAGGACCCACATTTTTCCCAAACATAGAAAGGATTTGGCTAGCCCCTGGAGGACATCTTTTGGTAACCCCCTGGCTAACAGGTTTTGCATAGAAAGCTACTGATTTATTTTCTGACAAAGAAGAACAAAGCCCCTCTTCCCTGTGGAGAGGCTTACACTGGATCTCAAGGCCCGTTTGAATTGCTGAGGGCCTGAGCCCCGACCCCTGTGGGGGGCTCCCGCTCGAATCTGAAAAATTTCTGCCCAACTGCTCCACAATTCAATAGCCACAAGTGTTTCCTTTTAGTCACTGCCCAGCTTTAGCTTTTTGCATCAGTCTATAGCCCATCACTGCTGCCAATATTTTACAGCCATGGTTTTTGCAGCAGGCAGGCTGTCTATCTGAGTCCCAACAATACACTGGTGCAGCCAGTTTAAACATTCACTTATTTATTTCAAACTTTTTCCCCCTTTTAAACATTTGCTTCCCTTTTTTACAGTTGTTCCCAAAAGTCCTTGGTAGCTGCTGCTATTTATTTATTTCACATTCTGTTTCTTTGCAGCAGCCTCTGAAAATATTGCTTCCCCGAGGGCAGACAGACCCTGATAAATATTTATTAGGATTGGGGCTCTGGCTCATTAATATTCATGAGCTCCAATCACAAACACTTTGTGGGTCTCTTTATTTATTTAGAAGAGTGGGCTCTCATGGCCCTTGTTGTGGTCAACAGTTCCCACTCTAGCCAACACTCTCCCGCTCGACCACAAATTGAGCAATCGGGAGATCAAAGGCACAGCATTTTGCATGCATGATCTCCGCGGCACCAGGGTGACATAGCAAGCAGCGGGGTGGTGTGGCTTAGTTTTGGAGCCCTAAAGGCTAGTTTTTCACTGGGGGCTATCTTTTGGGGTACCAGGGCACAACAGGACTCAGGCTGCGCCAAATAAAAATGGCAGGCATTCAGAAGGCACTTTAAAGGAGGGGAGCAGAACTGTAGCTATGGGCCAAAGGTAAGCCCCCAAATTGGGGGGGGGGGGCATTACATAAATTTTTATGGCATTTGGATTTTAACAAGCATACCTGCAGGCTGGCAAGGACTGTACATGATCATGTGGTCAGGTGTACTTTCCACAAAAAGTGTAATACAGCAGGTCAGGCAAATTGTTTACAGTGTGAGGTGTGCATCATGAGGGGGATGGCTGTCAGAGAACAGTCTGCAAGTATTTTCATTTCAAAAAACTGTGGCCTGGAATTACTTGGACTTCCACAGTTTGACACCTGGGAGTATTTTGACTCCATCAAAATTGAAATGACTTCCAAATTACAACGCATGGAAGTATTTAACTTCCACCAAAAAAAATTATCTGAACCCTTGATTGTGTTAATACCACTCTATTATGTCCTCCCCTGCCTCACAAATTTTTTGTGACTCTGGGAGCCCATCTTTGGTGTTGCAAAAAAATACCCCACCACCATCACCACTGCCATCACCACACCCACCACTAATTTTGATACTGAGAGCCAACCCCCAGTGTATGTCAGCAATAAAAACAGAATCACTGTGTTAACTCAGCCATCCTTCCTACCTTGCTATCTTCTTGTGGAACTGAACACTTTCTCCTGTGCTGTTGAAGACCACATAAAACCCTATCTCCCTCAAAAAGTGGCTGGTACAACCCTTCCGCTCACCTCCTTGGCCTGACACCATCTTGATTCCATTATTGTGGTTTGCAATGTAATGTGAAGCTGACCACCAGCTCTTAGGTACTACAAAGCCTTCACAGTGGAAAGGGCTAGCCAAGACTCTTTTAGATATGGTGGGACTACGGGGCAACAAACATGCTCATATAAACTTTAGACAACATCAACACAGTTTCAGAAAAGAATTGTCCAGTCTTACAATCTTCAGCCAAGCCAGCATATTTGATCTTCATACACAATTTCTATTCTCCTGTCATCACACTCTATCAGCCATTGCCTTCTGGGAGGTGGGACTTTTTTGATTTTGGATCCCACTCTCAGGCTTTCTCTTATAGAGCCTGATGGCATATAACATTCATCTCCTTGGCAGACAACCTTTTGGGACACCTTTACCAAGGGCAACAGAAAGACGTTTTGTTGTGCTCAGTTCAGCACATAACTGTGACCCCCACTAGAGTGTATCCCATCAACAATATAATGGAGGATTTCACTTGGACTCTCCCTTTTCAAAGTCATAAAACACCCCTCCATTCACTTGTGATCAGATCTAGGTTTGTTTTCCTTGGAGCACAAATCTTATACTTCTGATCTGGTAGGATCACATATGGGGTCCTAAATGACAAAATCTCTTTCCTCAGTTCAACTCTGTCTATTAACTTCCCAACTGGCTTATCCTGGTACTCTCTAGGGAACCCAAGGATTGATACCCATACATGGTGCCTTAAAGAGCACCTTTCTTGATAATTTTTGCTGCTTTCAAGGAAGAACAGGGAGCTCCTTTACTTGATTGGGAGCTCCTCTGTGATGTTAAATAATTATTACATGTAGCCCCCTAAAGAAGGGAAGGGATTTTAATTTGCCTCGTGGGGGTGGCCACAGGATTCCTTCCAACTTCCTTATCTCCAGCTCTGCCCCTGCAATACAACGGTTTGTGACGTCTCTATAGGGGTAGTGCAGGGGTGTGCTCCATTCACTTGAAAGGAGTGTCTTTTTTAAAGCTTCTTTTCTGATTTTAAATCAGGTTTTGGTACAGGTGGATGCCATGGTTGAGCTAACAAGGCCCTTATTAGTTGAATCCTGGCATCAGTGTATACCAAAACCCAACTTCTAATTGGAGAAATAAGCTTTAAAAAAGCTATTCCAGAGAATGAAGCACACCCCTGAGCTATCCCTATACAGACATCACAAAATGTCATAGTGCTGGGGCAGAGCTGGAGATAAGGAAGCTGAAAGGGATCATGAGGCCAGCCCTTTTGGGGAAAATTACGAACCCTTCTCTTCCTTAGTGGGCTACATGCAAAAATTATTTAACATCACAGAGGAGCTCCCATTCAAGTAAAGGAGCTCCCTGTTCTTCATTGAAAGCACCAAGAAGGAGCTCTTTAATTAACATGGGGTCTCTCATGCTGATCCATCTGATTTTCTGTGTCAGTGGCTGACATCCTAACTATCCTGTCTCTCTCCCCCCCCCCGTGTCTCTTTCATTGTTCTAAGGGTCTACCTGGCTGGAAGTCCATCTTCTAGTCCCAAAGGGCTAGTGAGTTGGGTCTCCACCACTTCAGTAGTCCCTCTTGATGTTTCTGTCTCATTAACACAAGTGCAAAATGCCATGTATTGGAGACCCTCATGAGCAGACAGGTTGTCTCCTCCTCCTCCTCCAATCTGATTAGAACTCCAGTACATTTTCACTTCCCATTTTTGTTTGCATATTCTTTTTTTTACCCGTCCTTTCTGCATCCAGCCACCCACTCCTTCAGAGGCTAGTCTTTGCCTGCCACAGCCTTTCCTGTTCTGCCATCCTGCTGCTCCCTTGCCCTGCTGACCCAGACCTGTCCCTTCGCTGGGGGGGGGTGCCCTTTCCACCAGGTGGCCATCGGGAGGGGAGACCAGAGTGCACCTCGGCACTCCTTTGCTTCTTTGCTGGGCAAAGGTATGCAGGCTTTGAGGGCTTCCCAGCTTTGTGGCATGGGGAGGTGGGGCTACCATCATCTGGCCAGGATGGGTGCCATTTTCATGTTTTTCTGCCCCATCTATAGTGCTAATTTTGTAGTGCTCTGAATCTCCACCGAGGGCCAATACAGAGAGAGGCAACCACTACAACCCACCACAGAAGAGGAGAGCAGTCCTCTGGATGCTCAATCCTCTCCTTCCCCTGCCAATCCCCAGTGTCCTGAGTCCATTCCTGAACCCAGGTCGCCAGCATGGGGTGAGGTGTGGCTTCCAGTGCCTCAACCCTCAGCAACACCGGGCCAACAAACTTCCCATTTTTTACTATAACCAGGGCTTGCCAAACCCCAATTATAGGTGCTTCAAGTAATCAGGCTTTTATCACTTTCTGTGCAGGATGGTAAGCACATTGCATAGCAGCCTGTTAGTTACCACCATATAATACATAACGAATAAATAGATGCAAAAAGTATCTATTTAGTACATTATGATGTACAAAAATGAAATTCAAACTGAAGCTGGTGGAGGAGATGAGATTACGGGTTGTATTATCTGCAGTCTGGTGGAGAGCAAGGGAGTTAGGGCCCCTGGTCATACCAAAGGCTACTTAAGAATTGCTTGGCCCATGGAGAGGTTGAGAAAAAGGTTGCTGTTGGACACCAGAGACTGCATGGCACAGGGATGGGCTGAAGGAATGGAGTGGACAGGGTTTGTTGGTGAAAACACAAAATATAAAGTGGAGGGGGGTACCTGCTCTATCTCAAAATGATCGCTGCACAAATGATAAAGGCAGCATGCTTCCCAGCATAAGTAGTTTTAATACAAATAATGTATTAGTATAGTTTTAGCAACTGATCTGGACCACAGACATCCACAAACATTTCACCTGATGCTCCATCACAGCAGTTATCCATGCATCTGATTCATTATTCTCTATGGTATAACAAAACCCAGTTACATATTGCTACCACCCTAAAGTCTTCTATGTCCTACCCACTATACAGTTTATATTAATGCAGTGCAAAACAAATAATCTTCAGCACATATACCCCCGAACATATGGTATTCAGGGTACAGTACTGAACCAAAACCCCAAAACTGGCGTGATTCAGTGCTTGTGTGCTGTTTTGTTCCCTATCCTGCTGTTGTGCCTGGACTGCTTGCTGCCATAATGAATGCATGCATATACAAAGAGCTGGAAGAGGAAGAATGTCAGGATATTAGGCAGGATATCAAAGAAGAATCCTGCTCCCTTTCTTTGTAGGTTGTGTGTGGGTATCAGAAGGCAGTGTAGGAGTGAGCAAGTGTAGAAGTGCAGGAGTGAGAGGTGCATGAGAACTTATAAGAAGCAGGTAACAGGATAACATGTATGGCACCCATACACACCCAAGAGAGGTGGCAACAGAAATGGCATCAGGAGTTTTCTATGGAGAAACCTGAGACTTGACAGTAAGCAATGGACCAATAGATGGACTGTTTGCTGTAGCTGTCAAGATACAGAGCAAGAGCTGGCGATGGTAGTAAGGCAGATCATGTAACTGACTGACTGGGGTAAGACACTGTACAGGAAGCAACACATTTTAATTTTGTGTACAGGCATCAAGCAGAGAAACTTCAGGTTCCATGAGTTTGAAAGCGAAGAGAATAAAATGTTTTTTATTACTGCAACAAGCAATTTGCTTTAGCTCATAACTGGTGTTGTAGGAATTAAGAAAACAAACTTTCATACAAGAGCATTGAAAATAATCTGGTCTAGAATTTGAACTAGATGGAGATCAGATGCTAGGAGGTGAAGGGGGGGATTGGCAGAGAAAACAGTCAGAAGTTGAACTCAGAAGACAAGCAAGGCAGAGCACAATTCTTAAGGCTATCTGTGATCTAAAAGGCTGTTTCCTTAACCCAGTCAGGCCCGTGCACTGGTCAGAAAATGAGTGGGGGGTTATTTTTTGGCCAAGGTGGAACTGCAGGCAGCACAATGTGCTGACATATGAGGGTATGAAGGAGAGCAAGAGGGGTTTTGAGGCACGCTTGATTTCAAAACAAGAGTTCAATGAGAGAAGTCATAAGACTGTTAGTCCATAATGCCTGGTGAAATTATTTTTCATTTCAACTATAGGACACTTCCAGCACCCAGAAATCAGGATGTAAAGATCAGCCTTCTGCCCGGTGTGGTGAATCCTTGTCCTGTGTTACTGTTGCCAGTGATCAGCTTGTGCAGGAAAGATAGTGGACATATTTCCTAAGGAATCTAGGTTTGCCAGAAATGCTGCTTGTTTCACTCTCCATAAATACAGTAAAAGGTGAACCTGCACCTTGTATGCAGAAACATTCCACTGGCACAGCACTGATATCACCCTCTCCCCTCTGAAGAAGGGTCAGTGAGACCCAATATGTAGGAGCCAGTTTTTCTGGTCAGTGCACAGCTAGCAAGTTCAGTCATGATTCAACTTGTCACAGCAGTGTATTAGTACTTCGAAGGAGGAGAAGCTGCAACAGATAAAGGTTATGAAACAAAAAAGTTCAATTTCCTACAATACTTTATAATACCATATATGACAGCAATAAATATTTATGCATCCTGAGATCATACATAGCGCATATGCGTTTCCAGTTGAGCTGTTTCATACCAGCATGATTGTACTCCCGTGGCCCACAGCACTAGTCCAACACAATGCAGTAGTCAAATTTGTGCATCAGTCATGACAGGACTCATGCTGTCATTATTTACACCTTTATGTATTAGTGTGCACCAGGACAAGCCAAATATTTTAGAGATTACCAGATGTCATTGGGAAACCACTGAAGGAGAAAACTATACTATGCCAGCACAGTATAAAATGACTGAGTCTGCGTCATTGGTGATCAGTAGTAGCAACCAGCGTCACTGTCCTCGCATTATGCCTGGCTTTATTTTTACCTTTCTTTCAGTCTCTATCACAAAAACATTAACTGCATTAGCCAGGTAGAGTCAGACGTACTTGAAATAATTATCCCTGTGCTGATGATCAGCGAGTGCGGCACAATCAAGGTGGGCAAACTTTACTTTGACCAGTCACTAAAACTGACTCCTCCAGCATGCAGTCTAAGAGTGGTGGCAAGTGCGAAGCCCTATGCTTCATGATGCCAGATGATCCCACCAGTCTGTTCCTGTAACTGCCCTGGAGTGCCCAGGCAACTTCAGGTTTTAAATTGCATTAATTTAAGAGAGCGAGAGAGAGAGAGAGAAAAAAAAAACTCTGGCCAAGCAGAACACAATCTATCTTGCTTGGGGGGGTTCATCTGAACCCCCCAGTGAATGGGCCTGCCAGTCCTGGCCTATTTGTTGCCCACTATGTTGGACTACAATGATATTTCAAAATAGTTAAAAAAAAAAGATGAAGTCACCGATTTATTTATTTTTTAATTTTTATTTATTATGCTTATTCTGGCGGCTCCTCCATCGGAGAACTCTGTCCTCGTCCGTACGAGCTCCCACCTGTCCACATGACAATTCTCCCAGTCACCCCTGGCTTAAGCCCCAGAGGGAGGGCCCTTATTCCCAGTACCGTGGAACCAGTATCTGGTTGGGAGATCCAGTGAAAGTAGCTAATCAAAGCCCGGTGAGAGCTTCATAGAGATGGAGGACCCACCCATTTTCCATTTTTTTTTTCTGGGAGGCAGGGACGTGCAATGATGTCCAGTGTCAACCCCGTCTCCAGTGCTTGGTAGCACTGGTAGCTTGCATGACTCGCGGCCTCTGCCAGGGGTCTGCCTTGTGCCGGGCACTTCCTCGCCATTCCTCTGGAGAAGGAGAGCAGCCCACAGGACACTCTATCCTTCTCCCCTCTGCTGGCCCTTCAGCGACCCGGGTCCTTTACCGAACTCGGGTCACCAGCATCTCAAGCAGAAATCCAACCACTGCGCTGACAGGCTGGCTAAGTTTCCAATTTAAATGTGTAGAAGCACAGTACTTATGCAAAGGGGTAGTCACCTTGTGCTTCTTGCTCACCTTTTAAAAACTTTAACTCTCTGAATTTTATTGAGGGCCTATACTGTAACTCCATTATGGATCCCAGTGATTTAGGTAGAGAAAATGGCAAACTGGATAGACCAATTATCCTTTTTCTGCTAGCCATTTTCTATTTCACCGTTTAAGTAGCCAGCTCCTGTAGAGACACCATACTTGTGAGATGGTGAGCACTGCATCAAGAATAGCAGTTTGCTTCATTGGTTCTCTGACCAGCTGCACTAGCAGGCAGTCCTGCAGTGTATTTAGCAGTTGTCAAACTCCTGATGCTCTTACCTGCTAAAATATCCCAATCTACATCTGGTAGATTGAGATCACCCACCGCTACTACCTCCCCTTTTACTGGCCCTTCTGAATTTCTGTCCCTAGCTCACCATCTCCCTTTCCCTTATCCCGTTGAACTGTACACCACACATATGCACAGCTTCTTACCCAATGTGGTTGTGAACTGTACCCACAGTGATTCTATCCCCCCTTCCTTCCCTTGATGGACTCTTCTCAACTGTCTTTCTTGACATAAAGGGCTATCACCCCCTTTTCTTTTAACTCTGCGTCATCTATGCATGGTGCATCCTGGTATTGCTGGTATGCTTACCTTATCTGGAGCTGCACTACACTGAGATGTAGTATTCCTGTCAGCTTTGCCCAACAGGAACATTTACCCGATGATGCTAGACCTGATGCCAGTACTCTCGATTGGGTAAGGTAGCGGATGTGATGGAATGCTACCTTACCCCGAGACATGCACTAGGAATGATGGCTGGATGGGGTGGCTTGCCGAGCTGCCCCAGTGGTGTAGAGGGGAATACCACCGGTAGCTTGGCCAACATACTGTGACTGATCCAAGTTCTGGTCCAGGTACTGCAATTTTACACACCGCACCCCTGTAACTAATTACATTTTACTCCAGGGTCCGCACCCCCTTGGAGTTGGATATTTTAGTAACAGGGGCTGTGGGGGTGAAGCCCCATACATGGCGCTGTGGGGGGTGGAGACCCCCATGGGGGGTGTAGAGGGTGAAGCTCCCATGTTTAACACTTAAATGAATTACATCCCTGAAAATCGTATGTTGGGCATGTCATTCATTTGGGGAATAGCATTTCAGGGCAGAAACTCGATATGCCGACCCTCGGCATACTGAGTTTCAGGATTACATAGTATATCTGTATTGCTGAGTCTTATTTGTTATTCTCCTTGGCTTCTGGGATGGCTATGAGGTCTAACTTCCTATCTGTCCCCCTCACTTGGAGCACACTAATTTTTTTCTCCAGGCTCCAAGCATTTATCCAGACTGCCTTCCATCATGTCCCTGTACTGTACCCCCCTTCTTGTTAATACCAACCCCTTGTCCTCAACTCACTCTCTTAGCTTCCTACCCCTTGCTCATGCTGTGTGCCCCTGACCTTTGACTCCCTTTCTTATTTTATTATTAATCTCTATCTAGATGACAACATCCCCTCCATTTCTAGCCCACATTTCTGGAGTTTTTGCTACATTCCCCTTATGTCCTTCATCCTTTGTGGTTCCCCCAGCCTCATTCTTCCCTCAGCTTAGTTTAAATGTCCACCAACATAGACATCCAACTTCTGCCCCAAGCACACTAGCCCCCTCTTTTGTCAGGTGAGACCCATCATCTTGAAGACCCTCATGTTCCAGAAATTCACACAAATAGAAACCACACTGGGATGGGTTGAGTATGATATGTTTTATTATCTTAAACACAGAAAATCAGGCACTCACAACTTCCTTAAAAGGAAGCACCATTCCATTCATTACTTTTAAAAACTGTGGACATTTTTATTTGTGTAAAAATAAAAAGTGCTTGCCAGACACCTGATGCAGTTCATATAACAGTTCCTTTATCAAAGGCATAAGTGACAATGTGTTATACAATTCAGTTCAAAGTTTATTTTACCAGGACAACACTGTTGAGACAACTCATTTGCGAGGAGGTCCTGCGAGGACATAAGTACAATGCAAAATACAGAACAGTTCCATATACAAGAAAAGCAGATGAAAGGAAGTTAACTAGGTACAATACTGAATAGCAAAATGTTTCCAAGTCTAATACAGGTGCCTATACAGGCAAAGCTAGTTGAGTACAACAATTATGAAACATGATAGGTGCAAAAAAAGTAAATTAGAACAATAGAAGAGGACATAGAGTGTAAGGTTGAGGGATTTTATAGCAATAGAGGATAGTCAAAGGCAGAAAAAGTAATACAGGTTACAAAAATATAACAGGAGGGGGAGAGGAGAGCAGATGTGGGGGAAGGGAGGAGATGAAGAATGCAGAAAACTAATAAGCATCAAGGTGGGGACACAGGGGGTGGATGAAATACAAGTGCTTAGTACTAGTGCTGGATGAGGGGAATATAGGGGTTGGAAGCAAACTGGGCCAGAGGGGAAGTAGGAGAGTAGGGGGAGGATTAAGTGCCAAGAGTCAGAGATAATATACATAACTACATTAAGAAGGTTCAAGCATAGCAGTTACATTCATCCTTCAATATATGCCCAATCAAGGACTCGAATTGAAACAAGTCAACGGTAAGGTTAAGTTTAAGGGTTTTTTGTATAGTGTTCCATAAGGTCGGCACAGCATAGTTTAGGGATGAAGAACCAAAGCAAGTTCTAATCTGTGGAGTATCAAATGTTATATATGAGAACTTCCTGAGACTGTACACACTGGAGGCATGTTTAAACATGGAGAAAATGTAGGGAGAGAGTATCAGGGTTAGAGCTCTGTAAACCCAGAGGGATGCACTGGCGGCACCTCCTGACACTACGGGATGGTTGACCAATCTGCAGATAAAGGGATCAATGGTGGGTGTTGAAAGGAGCATTTGTAATGAATCTTAAGGCCCTGTGATAGAGTTTGTCAAGGGTAAATAGGGCTGAGAATTAAAAAAAACACTGTGATCCAGCACCATCGGGTAGGTGCTCACTGCAAGGGCAGCCAGCCCACAACTTTAATCAAGAACCTGAATGCAGTGTCACTCTATATCAGCTTAAAGTGTGGAAGTTAAAGCAGTCAAGCACAATGCAAATTACTGCAAGTAAAATTTATTGCAAATATTCTAATTCTATTTACAAATGTATGGCACAGCCATGGGGTGCAGCAATGGCCCCAAGCTATGCAAATTCATTCCTGGGGCACTGGGAGAGTACTACTGTCTTTAATAACAGGAATCCATACATCAAGAATATAAAGCATTAGTACTGCTTTATAGATGATGTACTTTGCATCTGGCAAGAAGATATACCTGAAGTGCCAGCATTTATGGATTGGCCCAATAATAACCAGTAAAACCTGAAATTTACTTTTGAAACAAACAGAGCTACTCTGAGCTTCCTAGATTTAAATTTAAGTGTTAATGAAAATAGTATGGTAGACACAAAATGTTTCTGTAAACCCACTGCCATGAATTCAGTACTAAATGCTAAAAGCTCGCATCCACAACATCTGAAAGAATCCATCCCTTATAGTCAATTGATTAGAATTAGAAGGAACTGCAGTTTAGATTTACTGTTTGAACAACAATCTGAAGAACTGGTTGACAGATTTAAGAGGAGAGGTTATGACTAGGATTTGTTGTTTAAACAGAAAGAAAGAGCAAGAGCAGTAAAAACAGAGGATTTGTTGAGAGCACCCACACCAACAACACACACAGTCATGTACATTTGTGACTGAATATAATCACAAATCAGGCAAACTAGGAAACATCATTTATAAAAACTGGCCCATGCTGTTAAGTGACAGCATTGTAGGAGCAGCATTGGGCACCTCCCCTAGAATATCTTTCAGATGAGCCAAGAATTTTAACGATACACTTGTGGAGTCGCTTTATTAAGCAGACAACACCAAGGACTACTTGACTCCCACATAGGACACAAGGCTTCTTTAAACGTGCCAGATGCAGTATATGCAAATATGGCAATCAAGGAAAGATGTTTCAGCATCCAAAATTTGAAAACAACAGGATGGAGATTAGGCAGCTAATAACATGTGACACTAGTTATGTGGTATATGCTCTTTGGTGCAGCTGTAACTTAGTGTATGTAGGCAAAACAGTACACCCCTTGAAACAGAGAATTCAAAAGCATATTTGCTCTATCATTAATAGTAAGAATGACACACCAGTAGGCCTCCATTTCATCCAATGCCATCAATTAAAACCAGACCATCTCAGATTTACTGGTACTGAATGGATACCTCCATTGAAATATGGGGGGGGGGTAGGACAAATTTATTATTAGAGAAGGAAAGTCTGTGGATCTTTAAGTTGCACTGCATGAAGTCCTCTGGCCTGAATGACAGATGGGATTTGAAGCCATTTCTTAAAGCACAGAAAAAAAATTGTTTGCAGTCTTTAAAATGTAAGATGGAGTGACATTTGAATATTTTCAGATGTATGTCCAAATGAGATTTTGCTAACCTTGTCTCTGTTTTCTTTTCCATTTCACAGGACCATATACATCATCAATATGGGACTTTGGAGTCTCTGGACGAGCTGCTGCATAAATGAAAAGCCTCGAGAGACTTGAATTTGATTGTCCAGAGACAATATTGTCCCTCCATTACTCATTCATCTGTCTTGTGTTTTCCCCTTCCCCCAATTCCATTCACCACCGTTACATTTCATCTTGACTTTCCACCTTACATGCACCATTCTTTTCCCCACAAAACCCTTCCCCATTTCCTTTTCATTTCATTTCAGTTCCATTATTCCCATTTAGATTTCTAGTTCTTAAGTAACAAATGTGGAGAAAAAAACAACAAATATGTTGCAGCTGATACCTTTTATTGGACTAGCAAAATTATTTTTAAAACTAGCTTTTGAGAGATAAAACTCTCTTCCTCAGGTCAAAGTCAGGAAGAGAGTTTTATCACTCAAAAGTTAGTCTTAAAAATAATTTTGTTAGTCCAATAAAAGGTATCATCTGCAACATATTTATTGTTTTCTTTTTCTCTTCATTGTTGACTGGACTAACACGGCTACCACATTTTATTTTTAAGTAACAAATGGAACCTAATATTAAAGTTTGCGCTTTATTAGCTGCAGTATTGGGTTACCAAACAGATGTGAATAGAGGAACCATAGCTCTAATACTGATATTTTTAAAGACATTTTGTTTTGATACAAATGTTGTGATTGGTTGGATTGTTATGATGTCATAAGGAACTCCGTATTTCAATGTCATCTCCCACCACTAGTCGCACCCTTGAGGAAGACTCACTAGGAATTGAAGCGCTGGGTGGCTTGTTTGGTGCACTAGAGTATTAGCAATACATTTTACTTGCAGTAATTTGCATTGTGTTTGACTGCTTTAACTTGCACACCTTAAGCTGCTATAGAGTGACACTGCATTCAGGTTCTTGACTGTAATTAGGGCTGACTTTGGACTACGGCTGTAGAGAAAGTCCTCATAGTCAATTAATGAGAAAAACGTTGTTTGGACCAACCTTAGACTGGCATCCAGGGTAAGCAAGTGCTTTATGTGATAGAAGAGACCAAGCCTTTGGTGAAGTTTTTTGGCTGTTTCCTCTATTTGCTTTACAAAGGATAGTTTTAAATCCAGCTGGAAGCTGAGATATTTAAATTTTTCAACTGGTCCCAGTACTTCTCCCAGGATGGTCTTAATCCGAAAATTTGCATTCAAGGAGTCAGTGGGAACATCTTTGGTATTAGGGGACAGGTGCATAATTTTTGTCTTTTTAGCACTGAGGAGTAGTTTGAGATTTATTAAGTTGTGTTGACGTAGGTCAAAGTCACATTATAACTTGAGGTGGGTGAGTTGGAGACTAGGCCTGTCAGCATATAACACAGTATCATCCTCAAATAAGTGTACGTTTGCTGTGCTGACATTGTCATTAATTTATTAATGTAAACAGCAAATAGTAATGGACCTAAGATGGAGCCCTGCAGAACTCCTCTCAGGATAGGTTTTAAAGGGGAGAGGGTGCCATTGGCTTAAACCTGTTGCTTCCTGTTGGTAAGATAACAGGAGAACCAATTTAGTGAGGTGTTGTCTAGACCAAAATTATTTAATGCATCCAATAATAATTGGTGGTCAACGGTATTGAACACCTTGCTTAAATCTAAAAAAAGGGTGCAAACATGGTGCTTAGCATAAAGGTAGGTTAACCAGTCATCTGTAATTTTTGCTAGAGCAGATACCGTACTATGTCTGGGGTGAAACCCAGATTGCAGGGGTTTCAGTAGATTTTCTGTTTCTAGGTGGTCTCTGAGTGGGTATTGAGCAGCTTTTCAAGAAGCTTAAATAGAATGGGTAGAAGCAAAATAGGTTGGTAATTATTGAAGTCACATTGGTCACCAGATTTAAACAAAGGGATGACATGGGCAGTTTTCCAAATGGGAGGGATAATACCTTTGGAAAGTGACAGATTGAACAAGTGGGTGATAGGTGAGACCAGGACATAGTATCCTATCTTTAGAAAGATCTTTTACAGCTTAATCTGGTTCAGGGTCAGTTGGCATTCATCTATATCCCTTCCCCCAGGTTGTGACTGAAAATAGGCAGGATTTGTCTAGTGCACGTACCTGGTCAACAAAAACTAAATAAATAAATAAAGTAAGGTTCAAGCATATCAGCTCCTGCACTTGTTTTAGGGTCAAGAGTGAACAAGAGCTCCTCGATTTGCTTGAGTGAGATAGGGCTGAAACTAAATTGTAAAGAGCTATGTCTAGTTTTGGGAGAAGATGGTGAAAGGATGCAAGCAAGAGGCTGGGATGATAGCTTGCTGATTGGAAAAGAGTCAAAAGCTAGGCCAGCTGTGGCAAAATGATTATTTAACTGGTCCAGAATATCATCACTATTTGTGTAGGTCATGTCCCCTGAGACTATTTTAGTTGGGAGACATGAAGGTGAACTATGCCCTTCGATTTCCCTAATAATATTCCAGAATTTAGCAGCACTGTCTTTGGATGACACCAAAGCAGACTGGTAGTACTTGGCTATTTCTGCCTGATTGAGTCTGGGGCATTGGTTTCTTGCTGCCCTGAAGGCAGCCCAATCGGTTTCAGATTTTGTCTTGCAGGCTTTTTTCATAGGTGATCTCTGTGACGTAAGATGGATTTCAACGAGTTGGAGAACCAAAGACAGGCTTTTTTCCTAGCCCTTAGTTTCGTCATTGGGGGATATTTGTTAATATTCTCCAATACAAGGTCGAGGAAGCAGGTATATGCCTCATTGACTGTTGGAGCCAGGTAAAAATCTTGCCATCTGATCCCATTCAGATCAGAGATATTAAATTTGTGGAGATTCCTTTTGTAAGTAAAATGAAGTATACTGGTTGTTTTTGGGGAGTGCCTGGAGTAGGCAATGGCACTGTGGTCACTAATGTCCTTATGAAATAATCTGGTGTAAGCAATTTTATGGGGCCTGTTGGTAAAGATTAGATCCAGGAGAGTGCTGTGCCCAGGATTTTTCATTATTAGGAAGGGTGACATCACAGATTACTTGCATAAGTCCATGTCCATCACAGAAATTTTTAGAGGTTCAGAGCAATGATAATTCCAATCCAAGTTGAAGTCCCCTATACAAATAAATTCAGAGTCAATGGTTCCTAGTATCCTGTGGAGGTAGAAAATTATCCCCAGTCCACCAGAAGGAGGTCTGTAGCAGCCTGAAATGTAGATTGACTTGTTAGTCGATAGAGACATTTTTAATGTGAGACTTTCAAATTCCTTGGGCAGAGTTGTGGAGTCTAGAACAGAGACTATGTATTTATCTAGAACATAAATTGCAACCCTTCCACCCCTAGATATCCTATCTGTTCTGTAAACATGTTAGGACAGTATACTGATAGCTTGATTAGGTGTGAGGATTCCAAAACTACAAGTACACCTGGGGTGATGTGGTGTACCCAGGCTTGAATTAAATCAATTTTCTTTAACAGGCTGCAGGTATTAATATGTATAAAGCTGAGACCTTTTAGCTGAGGTAGATCGAAGGGAGCAGGAATAGGTAGAGGCAGTCCAGGATTTAGTTCAATGTTTCCTGAACAGAGTAGCAAGAGTAAGAGAAGCTTCTTAAGCCCCATATACAGAAATATGAGCAGCGAGTGGTGGCCACATTTTGGGGGGCCCCGGAGGAGGATAGCCATGGTAGGGAGAGGAAGTGAGAGGATATTAGGCTGAACAATGCAATATGGACAGGAATAATTAGTGGTGTGAGTGAGCCCAGGAGGGTCGTAAGGGTGTGATATGGTTCCGAGTAGCTCCTGGAGTTGGTATCCCTAGAGAGGCTCAAGGGCACCAGCATACGTAATATTGAGTATATGAGAAGGCAGACTGGCTGAAGCTGTAGGTGGCTGCATGGGTTGTCCTCCAGAGACACCCCATGCTAGAAATGATCCAGGTCAGTAAGGTCCACACAGTAAAGTATTAAGAGAAGGGAGAGAAGGACGTGACTTAGCAAGAAGAGAGCCATACTACAGCTTGCTATGTGGTATTGCTATGGAGCGTTGTGGTTAGCAGGCTCAGGACAAAAGATTACAGCAAAAAGGCCAGAATAGTCAGCGAGGCACACAATAGAGTAGGTGTTGCTAATAGCAATAATAGATGTCCAGGGTTAGGAAAGCCCCTTTGAGACTTGGGCTGAGAAAGGTCTCCACCAGTAATGTAGCGGAGAGCAGGACAAGCTGTGGGATGCGAGCAATCAATAATGGCCAGGGATTGGCAGGTGGGAGAAAAATACAGCCCAAGGAGTGCACAGCTCTGTAAGGAGGGATATGGAGGTTAAGTTGGAAAAGGGCTGGGTACAGTAGAAGACAGAGATGGGGAATAATGGAGTGGTATGTATAGAAAAGGTTCTTTAAAAGGGGATGGGTAAGAAACTAGAAGAAATGAGCCAGAGTGTATGAATTAAAAAGGGTGTAAGTAGAATTAGAGTGCAGTCCCTTACAATAGGGCAGATTACAGCAGTAATTGAGAAGAGTTAACTGGAGTAGGTGATTTAGGTTTGATCCCTTTAAGAAGGGAGGGGGTGTGGTTTCAGGGGATAGAAAACCAGCTGACTGTGGGATTCCAGTGGGAGGAGTTCCTGGAAAGAGTCTATATAATAAAGTGTCAGGGGGGTGCCAGAAAATCAAATGAAAGCAGGCTCTGGCACAAAGGTCCCTCAGTGAGCAGCTATCTTGATTTAGAAAGCTGTTTATGGAGGAGGAATAAAAACTAGTTCTTGAATATTTAGTGGCTAAGCTAGGGATTGCAGGTGACCCCATAGCTCCTAGGTTTAAGGATGGAGTCAATGGCCAGGCTCACACAAAGACCCGAGAAATGGCACCAAATTTAAAATTTACAGCTGGAGGGGGGCATTCTATCACTTGAGCAGGTATACCTGTTTTAGGCCCTTGTGAGGGCAGGGAGCAGTTCCTGTGGCTATGGCCAGCGGTGGAATAATGTCCAGGGGGCTTTGGCACCATCTGTAAATAAAGGGGGACTAGATCAGCAGGAGTAAGGGGAAGATCTGAGTAGGCAGGGCAGAGGGGGAGGGGAGAGGTGAGGAGGGAAAGGAGAGCTAAGGTAGGGTTTGCTGAAAAAAGAGAGACAAGGGGGGATGGGATCAAGAGAAGAGGAGAAGGTTAATTAGCAGTACAGAAAAGAAAAAAAAGCTAAAGTTCAAGGCAAGGTAGATGCAGATTTTAGAGTTAACAAGGGTAAAAAGGTGAAATCAGGGGCTAAAGCAGAAGCAGATTTTAAGCATTAATGTTCCATTTCAATATATGCAGACTTTGGTTAACTCACTAGTTGAGGAAATTTTGTTCAGTAAGACCTTACTGATTCACTAGCTAAGGAGATGCAGTGCATAGAGGAATAAATGCAGATTTTAGAAAACACACTAGTTGTAATAGTACAATGCAGTGAGACCTTGCTACACAAATTACAAGTACAATGTAATGGAACTACATGAAGCTGGCTAGAAGGAGCAGTGCTAGAAAAACACACAGGTCTGCTAGAGAGACTTATTGGATTGCAGGTCATACCCTGTTACAGTCACTTAGCTAATAGTACAGAAGGAGCAATTTTACAAAAACCTCACTGTTGCTAGATAAAATCTTGCAGATACAGTACAAGAAAATCTACTGGACTTCTGGAAAATCCTGCTGGTCTGCAGGTCATGCAGGATTACAGTTGCTTAACAGAGTACATATTGAAGATGGTGTAGGCAGGTGAAAAATCAAGTGACAAGAGGCTCTGGCACAATGGTCCCTCAGTGAGCTACTATCTTGATTTAGAAAGCTGCTTAAGGAGGGGGGATAAAAAATAATTCTTAAATAGTTAGTGGCTAAGCTAGGGATTGCAGGTGACCCCACAGCTCCTAGGTTTAAGGATGGAGTCAATGGCCAGGCTCACACAAAGATCCGAGAAATGGTGCCAAATTTAAAATTTACAGCTAGAGGGGAGCACTCTGTCTGTTCAGCAGGCATACCTGTTTTCGGCCCTTGAGAGGGCAGGGAGCAGCTCTTGTGGCTATGGCCATGGATGGAGGAATGCCCAGGGGGCTTTGGCACCATCTGTTTTTGTGCCTTGAGAGGGCAGGGAGAAGTTCCTGTGGCTATGGCCACAGGTGGAGGAATGCATTTAAATACAAAGGGCCAGATTTTCCAACATGAATGAATGCCTCAAGCCCTCGGTGCACTGAACATACAGTGCACAGTGCTTGCGGCATTCGCCAGGTGACAATCGAGAATTTCCATCCCTTGCACCCAGCATAGGTCCTTAGATCACAATATTGTCATCTTGCTTTCACTATTCCTCCAGGACAAAGTTATGGTGCTTGCTCCAGAGCATTGGTGCAAGCAACCACAAATCATGGAAACTGTTGCAACTGCAACCAAGAATGGAAATTCAGGTGCAGTTGCGGGAAAGGGGGATGGCGCACAGCAATATTTAAAGTTCCATGATGCAGGGCTGGATGCAAGCCCTGTGCCTCCTTTGGAAAGTCCAGCCCATACACTTCATATGACATCATTAATTGTCATCATTACTTTTAATCAGTAACATACTGTGGGCTACCAAGCTCAAGTAAAGGACCAAAGTGCAACAGTGAAATACTAAAACATACAGTACAAGTACAATTAAAAATCCAGAAGCCCCCATACAAAATTGTACCTCCCCCCGACACCATCCATTCAGCCACCCATTAAACTCCTCAATTCCCTTCCACACTCTTCCTATCTTCCCCATCCTACACAGAGGGAGTACCTCAGAAATGTCCAGAAAAGCTGAGTGTGCCTTTAATCTATCCCCCAGCCTTTTAAAGTTGTGCTTCATCATCTCAATTGGCTGGTTCACCAGACTATGATACCCAAGTGTACAGGCACTCCAAGCTGCCTTCTCCTTTCATCTGCCATCCTCCCTATCCTTTTCATGTCCCAGATGGCTGATGCACCTGTAAGGCATTTGACCACCCCTTCCCCTTCTCCCACTTCCCACTACCTTCTCCAACCCTCTAATCAAGTCCCTCACCACTAGGATACTCCTTGCTACATGAAAATATTCAGTTACTTTAATATTGTTGATGCATTGTACAGTAGCTTTGTTGTGGGTCCCTTGTGTGTTGTTGTCCGGTGTTACCATTTAAATTGCATACAGATTCAGTTTTTCCTATATTGGTCCTTGTAAGAACAGATCAAGAAGCAAATGGTTTGATACCTTTTTTTAGACCAACATAGATGTTACAAAAAGAACAAAGTGCTTAAAGGGACACTGTCAACCTGTTTTTCATCATATTATTTCTAGCTGAAACTACACATTTTATGATTGCTTACCTTCTCTAAAATTCACTGATGTTGTTGTTTGTTTTGTTTGTCTCCTTGTTTAGCAGAACTAAAATGCATGGGAATGTATATTTATAAACAACCTTGTTTTGTTTACATTCCTGGATCTGTTCTTACTGCATGCTTCACGAGCATTAGAAACACACCCAAAAAGTGCAGTCATTCATCAGGCAGTAGCCTCCTAAACTTCCATTGTATCATGAGGGGCTAGAATGTGTTGTGGGTGTTCCCATGTCCAGGAAAGATGTATTTGGAGCTGATCAAGGAATGTAAACAAACCTGTTTTGGTGTGGTAACACCAGTATGTTGGGCAGTCTGTTTTTTACTTTTTTAAAGAACATAAGAGTCAAAATCAAACTTCCAACTACAGCAGCAATCTTTACAGAATGCTGGCAATCATAAAATGTGTTTTTTAAACAAGGGACACTTTGAGACCTAAGGGGGTTGACAGTGTCCCTTTAAGCTTTTGGACTAACAAACTCCTTCCTTGGAAGCTTAACAGAAACAGTGTGGTCTCAATTTAAATTGCAAGCTCTTTTAGAAGCATCATTCCTGTGCATAGAGCAGTCACCTTGTACAGTATGTCTTGCTCTTAGAGACCTTTTTTTCAAAAATCCACTTTTGGATTTGTACTGAGGAACTATACTTTTACTGTGAGCCTATTGTGGGTTTTCCCCAGTATGTCACTATTTGTTCCAGATCCCTTTCCCCAAGAAAGAGACACATACTCAATATTGCTTTTTGGCTGTTCAGTCGGCAATACCGTTTATTAAACACTCCCATATGTACACCAAACACATACAATATTGAGTTCCTTTTCAATTTTCTTCCAGCATTCTTTTGTTTAAAATCCACATCTTTCTCCTTTTGTGCTCCCGTCATTTGATTCTGGTTCATTTTATTCTTAATTTTCTTTCTCATCCCCAGGCATCGAACCTGGGGTGGGGGTCTTGCTTCAATCCTTCTAATCCCAGGTGTAAACCCGAGTGATCTTATAATTTTTCTTTCAGGGCAGGTCCATTTCCTACTCCCCCTTTCCTTTTTTAAACTTACCTGTGTGTCCATACCCCTTCAGCTTCTCTTCTTCCTGCTTTTGTTTTCCCCTGCCACCCCCCCACCTTTTCATTCATAACTATCTCCTTTTTCCTTTCCCCTTTGCTCTCTTGGATCTTGGGTGGTGGGTGGGCATAAAAAATGTTTCCAGCCTGGCAAAAAGTGGCAGAGCTACCCTGTGCAAGCCTATTTGAACCCCAGCTTGCTCCACCCTTGACTCTGCCCTTTTTCCTTCCCATTTGCCCTCCCTTACTCCCCCTTTACTGATGTCATTTTGCCCCACCCACGTTTATCTGAGACTCCTCCCCCCTTCTGACCTCACTTACCCCCCCCTTAACTCTTTCAGGGTCCTTGGCCTGGAACAATGGGGGTTGCCTTTTATGACAACCCTTCTTATACACTTATAACCTTACCATGAGCAAAACAAAAACTGAAGGTTCAGTCAGCAGCAGTGAGCAGGACAACACAGATATGCCTTGTGCTCCACCAACAGTAAAATTATCTTCTGGACAGAAACAAACTAGATCTTGTTTTATTGTTAAAGAAAATAATTTAGGTCTAGCCGAGAGCACTTTAGATATTTACAGGTATGTACATACCTAATAGATAAACTCAGAAATACACAAGATTACCTAATCCTACTCCTCTCCTCTCCTCTCCTTTTTACCATGTTTTTAGAGCTCTATGAGGTAATGCATGGTTCCACCTCATACGTAATTTTCACCGAGGCTTGCAGGATTACTTAGCAGATACTTCCCAACTAATTTACATGCATGGAATAAAGATTTAAATATACACCTCACTTTTGATTTATGGTACAAATGCACACTGCTGGCAGTTAATGTTATATATCCTATATGCTGGAGGAAATTTGCTTGGAAGTGTAGGAGTAAGTATTTCCGCACTCCTATGATTCTGATCAAATACTGTACCTCCCCCGCAGATATGGAGTCTGATGGCGAGAATGTGGAAGCAGTTTAGCTACACAGTCACATGTGTTCTGGTCCTGCCCAGTGTTATTGGAGTATTGGACAAACCTTACAGCCTAATTTGAAGAGCTATCTATTTCCCCAGACTGGATTAACCCAGTCATGATGCCACTGTCCATCCCCCCCAGAGGTTATTCTTACATAAGGGAATCACTAATTGCAATGTACCTAACAGTGGCAAAAAATACCCTTCCTAAAGAATGGATGACCCCTATCCTTCTGATGACCGGATTATGGTAAAAAATAGTTAACAAAATATATGCTATGAAAAAATAAACGGCTTCTATACATAATTAACAAGCTTTCAAAGAAAGTGGCAACACTGGATTTTATACTGTTTGTAATTGTACATAGACCTAGACTTCCTTCCATAGAATGACGGGTTGTGAGAAACTGGCAGGCAGCTGAATCCTATAGGATGGCCATTGGTGCTTTAGAGAAAAGATCTATATACAGCAAAGAACTATAATAATGTAATGGCAGAGAAGTCATTATTTGCAAGGATTATGCTGTGAGAGGTTGGGGAGACAATTTACCAGTCTCCTTAAAGATATTTTGAACTTTAACAATTCTGTGAATGTTCCTTTAAAGTTGGGTAATACTAGGAGCAAATGTGCATACTGTTATTAAGATAGGGTATAACAATATCCAAATACCTGTCTGTGCTGTGCTGGTTCAGGTTGCCCTAAACATGCTAAAGGTTAACTAATCTGGGTCATCCTATGGGGCAGTCAAGTCAAACAACACAATAATATAGGATGAACTCCACTACACACAAGCTATGTTAGTCAAGCACACAAACATTTTTATTGGTCAGTAAGTACACACTAAAGCCTTGGGTGACAGTTTCGTAGCTGATGTCACTTCATCAGGCCCCACAAAGTGGTGCTGTGTTCTTCATCTTGTTTAACAATGTTCATTGTTTCTTTAAACCACAGAGCGTTGTGCTTTGCTTCTGACAAAAGAGTGTTGTGACCCTCTGTTTTTTACTTAAATAACAAGGCCACACATTAGTGACTCCATGCTGTTCTTCTGCTGTCTCTAAAGTCCTTATTACTCCATAATTATACACTCTTCTTTTTCCATGCTGTTGCACTGACTGCACAGTCATAACTCCAGCGCTTGCAGTGGATTAACCATCTCCTGCTCCTGAATGTCTGAGGAGTGTGGACTTACTGACAAATAAAAGTGTTTGTGTGCTTGACTAATAAAACTTGTGTGTAGTGGAGTTCATCCTATATTATTGTGTTGTTTGTATATAATAATCCACCCATGTATATGATATGCTAACTCTACAACTGATGTCTATATGGAATGTACAATATTTTCTTTTTGCCTCAATAAAAAATCAGATAAATAAAAAAAAGAATTTAGGTCCATTTCATAAAACACCAGTTAATAGTGCAGCTAATAAAGCAAGCATTTGTCAATGCCAAGTGTTGGCTTGCTGGCACTAGCATTAGTAGTGCAGGAGTTAGAGAGATGCATAACAGGAATGGCAGTGAAGTATTGAAAAAAAGCCAATCCCACCCCCACCCTGCAGAGACTGAACGGCATTGGGGTGTGCCTTTGGGTCATCACCCATAACAGTTAAGCCAGTCCACCTCACTCTTCCGTGAAGACAGCTACAGGTGTTGTGGTGTGCCTTGGGGTCTTCGACCCTACCCTCACCCCATTCCATAAGGAAATAAGCCAAGATGGGTGCAGTACAGGAGAATGGGGTGAACATTAGGGCCAAAGACCCCAAGGCACACCTTGATGCCTGTCAGTGGCTGTAGGTTGGGGGTAGAATGTCGTGTTCATTACGGCCGATGAACCCAAGTCACACCCCCAACACCTGTCAGTCTCTACAGGGTGGATGTTACAGTTGGAAACCTTAACACCCCGGGCATTTGTTGGTATTTTCACTCCAAATTTTCAAAATGGGCATTTTGTGATCTCACCTCATGAACAGTGGCACTATCATTTCCTTACTCAATCCTGAAAGGTGATTTCACACAGCAACTACACCATTTGGTGCCACAGTTACGGAAATACATTTTGGGAAGGATGTGAAAAATGACAGCTGTACTGTTCATAAAGTGTGAAAAAATGGCAATGTTGAAAACCTGGAGTGAATATATGAAAACACCTCAAAGTTACAAGCGCACAGAACTTTGCACGCACGCCTGCAATATTGTTATTTTTTTATTTTCACCAGATTTTTAACATATGCTTTTTGGGACCTCCCCTCATGAAGAATGGCACTGTGATTTTGTTAATCCATCCCAAAAGTTGATTTCACACAGCAAGTGCGCCATTCTGCGCCACAGGTGCAAAAACACATTTCAGACAGGATGTGAAAAATGACAGCTATTCTGTTCATAAGAAGGTGTTAAAAAATGGTAATGTTGAAAATCTGGAGTGAAAATACTAAAAATTGGCAAAGTTACGAGTGTGCATAGAAAAGGCGAAATGCACACCTGTGACATGGTCATTTCTTGGAATTTTTTATCAAATTTTCAACATGGGCTTTCTGGGACACCAACTCATCAACAGTGGTGCTGTCATTTTGTTAATTGGTCCCACACAGTGACTGTGAAATCACCATTTGGGACCGAGAAACAAAATGATAGTGATATGTTCATGAGGTGGGGTCCCAAAAACTCCATGTTGAAAATGTGAGGCCAAAATTCCTAAAAGTGGCTGAGATATCAATCTAAGTTGAAACCCCCACTGAGTCCCATTATACAGTGCTTACCTGATTCCTCAGTTTGTAGTTCGACTTTGAAGAGTGCAGATGCATCCCAGTCCACAGAAAATCACTGCTCCTGACCTCCGGAGGGTAAGTATGGGTGGGGGTGTGGTGTGGGGAGGTGGGTGCACAGAGGGAGTGTTGGGGAGGTGGAGGGGGACTCATAAGACGATGCTGGACATTTTTCTATTTTACAGTTTAACAAACAAAAAAAGACTCCGGGGGACTGTTTTCTTTATTTATAGGTTAAAAAAAACAACTTTTGGGAGCACTGGGGTGGGCTCCCAGTGTGCCACATGAGTTTGTGGGGGAACATGATGCCAGCAGGGATTGGGCACCCCTGTCAGCAAGCTTGGGGAATGACGGGAAACATAATGCCAATGGGGATTTGGCACTCCCATCAGCAAAGAAATTGAACTTGGGGGTGGGGGAATCTGACACCGGGAGTGAGCATTCTGGTGTTGGGAAAATAAAAAAGAATGTCTGGGCATACTGGAGTGGGTTCCCAGTGTGCCATAATGTAGCTGTGAAGGGGGGATACATGCCAACACGGGGATTGGCACCCCCAATGTCGGCTTTGCAGGAGTGTGTGGCCAGCAGCAAGAGCTGCCATTGTGGAAAACAACACTGGCGGCTGTTATATTTATTTATTGAAATGTTTCACCAAGAATGGCATACCAAGCAATTGCTCATAACTCCAGCCATGCACATTACTGTGCACTGTAATGTGCATAGCTGGAGTCTTGTCATCTGCTGCTGCAATGACAAAGCTGCATCTCATTGCAGCAGCAGATTTCTTTTAACTGTTTGGGTCTCTTTGAAGTTTGCTGTCATTGTCAGCTTGCTCACTAACTGGCAGCAGAGGGACGCACCCACTAAAGCATTCCCTGCATTGGCCACAACATTGACACATCTCTGAAATGTGTTACTACCACATAGAGGATTGTGGATGAGCAGTCATACACACCAAGGATATTCTTGTACCGAGAGGTTTCCTTGGTAATAGATGACCTTGAGAGCGCAGCTCGAGAGGTGCTCTGTTACCAAGGGAACCTCGAGATACAAGAATATCCTTTTGAGTGTATGACTGCTCATACACAATCTTTTATAGTGTATGAGCAGTCAGAGCATAGAAAATCACACAAAAACCAGCTAGTGAAGACAACAGAGAATATAAAAACATTTTAATTTTTTTTTAACTGACACAGTGTGCTTCAGATGTTTCTGCAAGTTCAGGTTACAAAAAGGAAAAAACACAACTTCCAGCTTAACTGGATAGAGGAAAGCAACTATGTGGCAGCATTCCAAGTAGATCTGCTGTAGTCATGACATCACTACTGCAGCAGAACAACATAATGATGCCACTACTGCAGCAGAACAAGCATATTCCAGGCATGGAATTCCATGCTTAACAGCATTCCACCATTCACTATAAGCTGTTACTTGCGCGTGTGAAGAAACCAACATAAAAAGAGACTTATTTCATTTTATTATCCCACCAATCACTAATGGTGGTAGCAGTAGAAGCAGACAATCCTCTGTTGCAAAGAAACTTGCTGACAATTTCTTTCATTTTGAAAACTGATGTGCCAGTGCACTTTCCTCAAAAAATAAGTATTGAGATATGAGGGACAGTAGCAGTATCCTTCTCATTAGTACAATTCCTAGCATAAAAACTGATATTAATTGTAAATGGATAAGAAAGAAATCAGTGAATTGATTGGTCAATGGCTGTCTAGACCAGAGTGGTAATTAGACCATAATCCCACATGCTGAAAAGTGGTAGAACTTGTTATCCAAGCTAGGCAATTTACAGGGAGATCCGTGGGCCATTTCACTTATCCCTGAATGCCATTAGCACTAGGTTTGAAAAGCGTGTACACAACAGCACTGGCAATAACAGCGTAACAGCACAGTGAAAACACTGCTGTCAAGAACAGCACCAAGTCATAATGCTGTCCTGCAACAAAACAGCAATGGTAGTGGTCATAAACCACACTGAGAACTGCTACCCTTGCATACACATAAAGTATATTTTCTTTTGTGGTGGGCTCCGCACCTACACCCCATGCACAGGGCTTTTCCCCCCACACCCTCAAACTATTTATAACCTACTCCGAAGGGGGGCAGATGTCAGGATACAAGAGAAACTTGGGTTGGGGGAGTTTTCTGTCACGACAGACAAAAAAAAAAAAAAACTTTCGCCGGGGAATAAAAAATATATCCACATGTCAGGAAATCAGGAACAGAACCCTAGTTTCTCCCTTAGTGCTGTTTAAGCTACTGCCTTAACCTAATACACCATGGGAGCTGCTCGGCCAGCCACCAGACTTTTCCTGTACTTCTCCAGCCTCTTCAGTCTCTGAATAGCTACAGGGGTAGCAATAGTAGCTATATGCTTTTCTAACCTTGTTGCTTTTCAGGCAATATGCAGTCCTGACAGTGCTGTTTAGATGGTGCTGTTCAGGACATACTATTCTAACTGGGTACCATTGTGACTGACTGCCATCACAATCACGGCTGTCTCAATAATTTGCTAAAAATCTTTTACTAGGCCCTAAAAGCAAAACATGCTTGAATTAAGCAAAATAAAGTAAAATAAATGTTATTTCCCTGAAGTTCCCTTCCTTACACACACGCTTACAAACTGTAAAAAAGTATTGATTGCAGTTTGAATTTCAAGTGCTTCTTTGCAGACCATATCACCCCCAGTTACCTGCGTATTAGGGAAAGTTCTGCTGCTTACTCTGCCACAGATAAAGCTTCATTTCATTTCATTTTTTTTGGTTATACTGGAAAGGCATGTGACCATTGCTGCCCATTTACACAAGCATCCAGTTACATATAACAATCAAGAGACATGACATAGGCTATAACATTTAACTAACAGAGAGGCTTAATACAATGGTACATAAAATCAGGATAATATAGACTAAAGGGCAAACCATGAACTAGCCTTGGTGAATTAACAAATACAAGGTGACATTAAGCATTCAGTGAGGGTTTAACAATAATATAACAGTGGGAAACAAAACATTTAAGTGCAATCTAAAAACTAGCCTAGGTGGAGTAACTGTACTACAAATGCTAGAAAGAGAGGGTAAGTGTTAGAGGTGGATAACTAGAGAGTGAGGGGAAAAGAGTGCAGAAGGGGAGCCAGATTAGGGTTGCGAGCTAGGGACCTGGATCCAAATTAGTGTGTGTGTGTAACAGTTAATAACTGCATGCTTGTGGAAGGTGTGAGGTACTGAACATACCATTCTGTGAGTGAAATTGACAAGAATTATAAATGCTTGTATTTCATGGCAAACATCCATCTCTTGTGGATGGGTGTGAAAAATTAGAAACAAACAGGGTGGAGAACAGAAAAAATAACATACAAAATGAAAGAAAATGTTGAGAGATGCAAATAAATGTAAACTGCAAACCCAAACTATGTTAATAAAATCAGCTAACTCATTTCTTACAACCACATGTATAATTCCAGGGAAGGCTTAAACTGAACCTCGGCAGGCCAAGCTATCCTTTTCTGCCGACTTATTCTATGATTCTATGTAACCGCTTAAAACAAATAATAATCCAGTTCTTACAAGCAAATATATTAGACCCAGGAAAGGGTTAACCTTTTAATAAGAAAGCTACATCACCTCCTCGCACAAACTGATGGTTTCAACACTTTGGAAGATGTTATCCTTTCAATAAGTAATATTTGGATTGGTTTCAAATGTGAATTAAGTAGTTAGTCTGTTTTTTTTAATGAAAGCAAGTGCCAAACACTTTGTCCTTGGATTTGATTTTATTAGCTACCCCTCCACCCCATTATCAACACAGGGAATATTTTTCATCTTCTATTTAAAATGTAAGTATACCTTTTTATGTTGGCTTGTGCATGTGAGCCAGTCAACATCTTGCAGTAGTAGCAGATTTGGAGGTGCAGTCACTGTGGGCAAATGCAGGGCATGCATCAGTAGGTGTGTCCCTCATTCCCCAAAAAGCCAGCATGTAGGTGCTGATGCCAGCAATACGTAAAGTGGTCACCACATCTAAAAAAAGTGCCGCTGCAATGAGAGAAAAGCTCATCATGCAGTGGCACAATAACACACCTGCCTATGTGCCCTTCCTGGTGAAGTATTCCAATAAACATGGCATCAGTGACTGCCTCCGTCTGACACAATGCCGGCTTCAGGGGTGCCCAGTCCCTCTGTCGGCATACCCTGACCCAGTTCAGGTGCTGACGGGGGAGCCCACTCCCCATCAGCAAAATACCCCACCTCCCATTTCAGTTGTGTGCCGAGGGGGTGCCCAATCCCCCTCGACATCATGCACCCCCCAACAGTCTTTCTTTGCTTATGGGGTCCCCAATCCCCATCGGTTTCATTCCCCCTGTTCTCAGTTCAATCTGCCGATGGGAGGGCCCACTGCCCATTGGCATAATGTCCCCCCCATCTGTTGTGTGCCGAGGGGGGTGGCCAATCCCTCGGCTCTTGTCCCCCCACTCAGTATGTGCTGATGGGGGTGCCCAATCCCATCAGCTATGGCCCCCAAAACACTCAGGTGGCATGCTGGGGCCCACCACAGCGTGACAAATGTCCCTGTAAAAAAAAAAAAAAACCTTACCACATGTTTTCTTTTTTAAAACCTGTAAACCAGAAAATGGCCCTTGTTGAGTCCGGTGGCCCTCTCCCAACCCACCCACCCTCTGTGCACCCTGCCTCCCCACCCCTCACCCCATACTTACCTCTGGAGTGTGGCGCGATGATCTTCAGTGGACCAGGAACACGTCTGCACTCTTCAAAGCCGACCGCGAACTGAAGAAATGCTGGTAAGCTGTATAATGGCATGAATAGGGTTTTTTCAACTTTGGTGCATATTCCGGGCATTTTGGGAATTTTTTTCACCAAATTTTCAACATGGGGTTATTGGGGCCCCTCCTCATGAATTCAGTCACTGTCATGGCATCATTCTGTCCCGGAAGGTGATTTTGCGGTCACTGCACTGAATCACCTTTCGGGACCGATTAATGAAATGACAGTGCCACTGTTCATGAGGTTGGCTCTCAAAAAGACTATGTTGCAAATTTGGTAAAAAACAATCCAAAAAATGACTGTTTTACTAGTGTGCATTGCGCAGTTTCCACCCACGCTCGTAACTTCATGAATTTGTAATATTTTCACTCCAGATTTTCAACATTGGCATTTTTCCACACCTCCTTACTAACAGTACAGCTGTCATTTTACATATCCTGGCCAAAATGTGTTTTTGCACTTCTGGCGCAGAATAGCACGATCGCTGTGGGAAATCAGTTTTAGGGACAGATTAAGAAAATAACAGTGACACTGTTCATGAGAAGAGGTCCTAAAATGCCTATGTTGAAAATGTGGTTAAAAAAATCCAAAAAATAATTGGGTTACGGACGTGCACTGCGCAGTTTCTATGCATGCTCGTGACTTCAATTTTCCATATTTTCACTCCAGATTTTCAATGTTGCCATTTTTTCACACCTCCTCATGAACAATACAGTTGTCATTTTTCACATCCTGCCCAAAATGTGTTTTCATGCCTGTGGCACCAGATGGTGCAGTCGCTTTGCAAAATCACCTTTCAGCTAACAAACTGATAATGCCACTCTTCATGAGGTGGGGTCACAAAAAGCCCATGTTGAAAATTTGGAGTGAAAATACCAGCAAACACCTACTGTATTAGGGTTTCCAACTGTAACACCCCACCCTGTAGAGACTGACAGGCGTCAGGGGTGTGGCTTGGGATCATCGGCTGTAATGCTCACACCATTCCACTCCCACCCTGTAGCCAGTGACAGGCATCAAAGTGTGCCTTGGAGTGTTCAGCCACAAAGTTCACCCCATTCTTCTATACTGCACCCATCTCAGCATATTTTCTTATAGAAGGGGGTAAGTATAAGGCCCAAAGACCCCAAAGCACACCACAACACTTGTTAGTATCTACAGGGTATGGTGAGGTGAAATGGCATGAGCGTTATAGCTGAAGACCCAAAGGCACACCCCAACACCTGCCAGTCTCTGCAGGTTGGGGGTGGCATTGGCATCAGTTCAATACTTCACTGCAATTCTTATTATGCATCTCTAACTCCTGCACTACCAATGCCAATGCCAGCGAGATAACATTCGGCATTGACAAATGCTTGTTTAAATAATTTCTTTGAGGAAAAGACACATTTAAACCATTGTATAGGTCAAATAACACATTCCATTGTGTGCAATTATTATGCAATAACTGTACTTCCTATGTGGTTGAAGGCACTCAACTGATGCCTCATGCCTCACAACCTACCTGGGGTGTGCATTTGTTGTACAATAACCACGCACCCTGTCATGTGTTTTTCTTCACTTGTAGTTGCACAAGTACTGTACCAATATAATAGAGAAATATATTTCCTCTTATTAAAATTCTACTACTGATGCTACTAGCACTACTATCACACATCTACCGGCTTAGGTGATACCACACATTATACTTCAATGACACAACACGCCAAATCCAGTGCCAGCACCACCATCCATACAATACCTATTAATGCAGATAGTAGAAAACCTGCTTTACCTAACTCTTCTATTACAAAGATGGATATGACAATGATGTCTCAGACCTCTCCTTTATTGTTAATGATAACCAAAATGGCAGTGACATCAGAGTTACTACTACAACAATATCAACGTATTCTGTTCCCAATATGTTTGCATGCTGCTTGTTTTAATATAACCAAAATACCTAAAACAAGTTTTTCGCACACTTTTAAAAAGAACAAGGACATTGTTCCAGGGCTACATCTGGTATGTGGCAGCATTCTGTTTTGCACCCAGAAGATGAAACACCAGCTATATGTGTGCCTTACAAAGCTTTTATTAGTCAAAGTAGGTAACAAGCAATCTAACCAACCCTGGTAATGGAACAATATAAAAAACATGTAAAATTACACATATCTCAATATTGCTAAAATTTATGGGAAATATACAGTATGCAAATTACTATAAAATAATTTAGACAGGTTCTGCTTTAAGCAACAGTGCATGGTGCCTAATGGACTATCACAAACTCTGCATAGGCTGAAAACAGAAGACACATAATTCATCTTACACATGATTCATCAGTGTGCTTGTCTGTAACAGCCCATGAGAAGGGTGAACAAGTCATAAGTTGGTCATATTGGTTTGGATCATGGTGAAGGTCAAAAGAGGAAGGTAATCTAAAAGACAGAAAACCTCAGCACAAAAGCAGTGAAGCAAATGTTACTCAGAAAGGGCACTGGAAATAACACCAGGTTATAGCAGAATAATTTAATGGTAAATTCCATATATTTCACACAAGGCTTTGCATTATTGGGATATGTGTGCTATTACATTTCTCTGAAACCTGGCTTTATTGCCAGTGCCCTTTTCTGGGTAACCCTTGCTTTAGTGTTTTTGTGCAGAGGTTTTATGCCTCTTCATATAAAAACATATCACTGTGAATTCTGCGGTTCAGGCAGCACAAGATGGGTGTTTGCTTTTAATTACCCACTCAGATCAAAAATAGCAACACACATACTTAAGAGGACAGCTCTTGGTCCCCAACCTTTCTTCTTCTGTTGAAGGCACTGATTTAAAGGTTTGTGAAGTTACTGGAACCTCATTAAGAGTATTCCATCTTGTACTACATTCAACCATAAGATCGTGCCTTCCATCTATTGTGCAGTGACAAAACAAAATTTGCATTAGTGTACTTACCTTTAACAGCTCACTGGCTGCAGTTTGCAGAAAAAAATAGTACAAGATGTTACTCAATCTGATTCAGACACTGGCAATGCAAGTTAGTTTCAGATAATGGCCTTTTGCATGGTATAATTTTGAGGGAGAACATTATGTTGCCTACATCTTGCACAACATAAACACCATGATGAATAGCTTTGATATTTACAAATAAACTAAATTCTGTCATTTTTGTTACTGATATACTAGGAACATGTTGAAAGCCATCAGTGATTGGGGTTAAGAACCCCAGTGTGTGCACAATAAAAAGCTTGTAGTGTACCAAACCCTAGATGGCAACAGAGTAGTTTCTAATGTTCTCAGTTTAGCATGAAAAGTCTGTTCTCTTTTCCATCATTCAGTAAAATCACATGAGTACATGAGCAATTTTCAAAAGGAAACTATTACTCCATGGCACCTCTTGATCCAAGATGTTGTGACCAGATGGAATTCAAAATGTTATGTACTGGAACGGCTGCTAGAGCAGAAAATGACACTTCATTCAATTGTGATTTAGCAAGATATTGGTGGCAGTATAACTTGAAGCAGTGGGGTGTAATAGAAGCACTTTATGATGTGCTGAAACTATTTAAGCAAGCAACCAAAGACCCGAGTGCTGAAGCAACTTCTCTGAGTCAGTTTATTTCCATGATTCACACCTCATTGTACAGGATAGAATAGAAACACTCTATCAAACAAACTCTGGTCAGAGCCACTACAGCTGTTAATACATTAACTTGATAAGGGTTTTTCATGGCCTTAAATGTAAAGATCAATTGTCGTGGTCAGCTCCTTGTGTAAATTTCATCTTTGGTAAAGGTAGATCATTTATCTGGTTGATCCTGTGTTTCCCATGTGTTTAAATGTGAGTGTCGAGTGCATGTTGTACTATATGTGGAAGGAGAGGGAGCTCCACACCAAGGCCTTTAAGTAATGGTAGAAGGGATGGCACAGGGAGGAGAGGTATGTCTACATTGGGGACTGTAGGCCAAGCTAGAAGGATAAGAACCTATACTGAGGGGATGGTCTGCTTTCATCCAGAGGGCAACCACAGTCCTCAGTGGATGATTCAAATGTTACTTCAATAGACATTTAAAGTAGCCAAGGGGGTGATGAAATAAAAATGGGAAGTAGAAGTGGGCCACTACAAGCTGAGATAGAAAGTAGGGAGATCCCAAGGGGAGAGAGTCCCACCAAGATGCAAGTTATTCAAGGAAGCAGGGGGTTAGCAAAGGAAGATGGGGGAAGGAGCAGGCAAAGGAGAAAGGTGTGGAAGGGGGAACAATTGGAAAAAGAAGAAAGTGACAAGAAGAGATGTGAGGGTCATCAAACTGGTGCAAGATCTGCATCAGAAGCCCTACGAAAAGACACTGAAAAAGTTCAATATGTACACCCTGGAGGAGAGGAGGGAGAGTGGGGACATTATGGAGACCTTTACATATGTTTTTGGGGTTAATAAGGTACAGGAGGGAGATATATTTCAGAGAAAAAGGTGCTGCAGCACAAGGGATCATGATATGAAGCTGGAAAGAAGTAAATTCAGGAGAGATGTGAGGAAGTAGTTCTTCACAGAAAGGTTGCTGTATTCCTGGAACAGCCTTCCATGGGAGGCACTGCGGTGAAACCAGTGGTGGATTTCAAAAGTGCCTGGGACAAGCACAAAGGAATCTTAGGAGGAAGGAAGGCATGGAAGAAACAGTGCTGTAGGGCACATTGGGTGTGCAGCAAAAGTGATCATAACTAAAAATGGGAAGACTAGATGTGCCCAGCAATCATTCTCTTCCATCAGTTTCTATGTTTATGTAACTACACCTTTGACGGATTACTAGTCTATTTGCCCCTCCCTGGCTTTTTGTAGCCTAATTTGGCCCAGGTGGGAAAAAGGTACATTTTTCTCAGCACTGAGGTGGAGCCTCCTGTGGGTTGGGAGATCACTCCGGGTGCGTGGGTTGATAAAGCCCAGTAGTTTAGATGTGAGAGGGAGTTCTGTTCAGAGACGTGAGTGGCGAGGGAGTGACAGTGAGTCGGGCTGAGTGGGGATGATTTCCCACTCCGGCCCCCAGCTTTTGGCACTTGGGGGGACCCAGAGGAAGAAGTGGGAGCCAGTAGCCACAAGCTGCACAGTATCTTGGAGGGCAGCTAAAGTCAAGAGGGGTGGCAGCAGCTGCAAGTCGCAGAGTACCCTGGCAGCCTGAGCTAATTCATGTAGGGATCCAATGGGCAATAATGTGGCAGGGAGTGTAGTGTCCAGAGAGGGAGTTGCCTTGAAGAGCCACAGGTCATGTCCTCCTTCTCAATTCAGGGACAGTTGCTGCCAGTTCTGGGACAGGATGCAGGAGTCATGAGAGAACCTCCAAATTCCCAAGCTGTGAGGATTGCATGTTCTGAGGGGGACCCACTGAGCCAATATGGAGAGAGAGAGAGAGAGAGAGAGAGATGGATGGGTATTGTTGAGAGTTTGAGTGACTGTGAAGAATAATGGTCTGTTAGGCACTGTGAACTGTTTTGGGACTTGAGCTGCCTTCAAACTTTTGCTATCATAGTGGTCCTGAGTTAATGCTGCCCTAAAGACTGTTCAGCCTTCTCAGTCCAGGTAAAAGCTGCTATTATGGTCATACCAGCTGTGCGAAAGCTAAATATGTTCCCCACAAATTAACTGGTGCTGCAGGAGCTATGTTTGAATATGTTTAATGAATTTGGGATCCACGTTGTTTTTTCAAGTTCTGTGTGGACATTCTGCTACTGAAAGGAACTGTGTAATATGAATTAACCAGTTGTTTTCATCCAGTACCAGTGTGGAAAAGGGACCCTGTGTGTGACATCTGGACCTCGGTAGCATGGCCACTGGAATTGTTCTGCTGCTGTGGGAGCCCCCTTACCACGGACATATTCCAACTATACCCCTAGACATTGGGAGGGAGGTCTACATTTGTATGTATGATAGGTTATGTAACTCAAATGGATAAGACACACAGCTGTTACAGTTTTGAACTCACACTGTTGGTTTATAGAGCAAGTTTAGATATAAATGTGTGTGGTGGTTTATGGGAGTAGGGGTATGGAGATGCAGGCTTGAGGATCAAACAAAACTACAAAACAAAACAAATTAAATACCTTTGCCATATAGTACTATGCACTCCATCAAGCCCAGCAGTGATGAACATCATATACATATTCTGTAGGTTACAGTCAGTGATTTCAGCAATACATAATTTATTTTATCCAAGCCAACAGCCTCTATTCAGTGCACATAGTAAGCTTTATTTGTAAAAGTCAGGGAAATAATTTAAAAGTTTAAGTTGACAAAAAAGTCAAGTAAGTTATCACGTTTGGTTAGCTTCAGATTTCAGCATTTCCGTGTATAAGTCTGATAGAGAGAGAGAGAGAGATAGAGAGAGAGAGAGAGAGAGAGAGAGAGAGAGAGAGAGAGAGAGAAATAAAGAAATGGGAGGGGGAATGGTGGAGCTCTATTTATCATTTAGTCTTAGATCAAACCTGAAAGGGTTAACAAACCCTACAGACAGCAGTAAATCATTGTACACTGCCAGACACACACACACACACACACACACAACACACACAGTTGGGGAGGAAGAGAGAGAGAGAGAAGTGTAATCTGATCTCTGCTGGAACAATGCAGTCTAATTACAAACTCAGTTTTCACCACAGGCAGTGTTGTAGTGCTAAATTTAGAAGTATGGGGTCTCCATGATCTACAATGTCCCCAACCCCCCATAGGCCAGGGGTCTGGGCGCCGCTGAGGCCCCCAGAAGCTATCAGGTTTTAGATGCATTCTGATGCATTTTGAGGGTCATGTTGAGACTATTTGGCTGCTTTTAAAGCATTCTTTGACTTGTTACAAGCAACCAATATCGCTATCAATATAACAACTGTATTTTTTATTTTCTTTAAAAAATATTGTCAAAACTAAAGCAAAAAATCCCACTCCAGCCACCCTCCAAACATCCGACTATATACCGCTTCTCTTGAATACAGTCAGCTATCACTGCAGCAGGCATTGCACTTGCTACCTTGCAACTGGAAAAGAAGACTCTGCTGCCCCCACAACAGTGCACCACATAGTCAGACATACAAGACAGCAAGAAGTGTACACAAAACACCAGCCTGGAAGTGCATGTGTCTGTCACACAGTAGACACATACGTAGACCATCCATGCCAGGAGGTTCCTTCAAGGCCCAACATTGACACAGGATGTACTGTATACCAGGTCATGAATGCTTTATCCACATGTACCCTGAACTGAGACTATTGGAGTGGGGGAGGATAAGGCTCAGCAGGTACAGCTGCATGAAATACAAGACATATACTGTGATTTTACAGCCCACAGATTTGACATGCAGCAAGGGTTTCACAACTTGTGTGAGACCTTGGACAATGGCATGACCATAATTATCACTGCTCTACAGCAGGATGATGTTTCCCATTCATATCCAGTACATGTCAGCCAACCCCTAAATCCCCATATGTCATACACCACAACACCATCAAGCACTTCAGCATAACCCACACATGACAGGCAACCTACAGGTGTGCACAGCCAACTGTAACAGATGATGACCTAATGACAGGCATGTCCCATGGCATGTATATAGCACAATTACATGGCAAGGGCAGGGGCAATGCCAGAGATAGGCTCATCCAACCCTAAACATCCACTCAGAAGTCATCCCAGACACCAAAGCCAAAAAACACACATGACCTAATGCCTCATCTGAATGCAACACAGGGTTTAATGCTGAAGAACTGCCAACCACCATCAGATGCATGTGGACATCACTTCATGGGTTCCATGCACACTCACAGTGGGGGAATGGGAGGCTGGCGGCAAGGAGCAAGCTTGGGGGAAAGAGAGATCACTTGAGTCACTGGATGCAGCCGGCCCAGCCCATCACTATCAGATATGGCCATTCAATACAAACAAAATTAATAACACAAAACAGCACACTTACCTCACTGCTCCTTTTATGATAAAGCCAGGCTGGTTATTAATTCATATTGTTTTGTTGGAACCAACCATCTTACTCACTTGGTCCCAGCCAAGTCCCAGCTCCAGACTTGTGAGAATTAATCCCTCACAGGCTTATATGGCACAAATAGTTGGCTACGAGCCTCGCACTCCATATAGTACCAGCCGCACCTCCAGTCACACATGTTCAGCTAGCCGATCGCTGGGCTGGAGGATTTCTGCAGGAGATTCCCGAGATTGCAGATCTATCTTTCACAAGAACAAAAAGTGCCAATATCAAGATGAGAACAAAGTTATCACTGCCAGGTTATTAAGTTACTACTCCTTCATGGAGAAGACATTTAAACATGCACTACTGCTTTGCCACTTTAAATAGGTTAATTAAATGAATAAGTCCACTATACTGCTCTATCCTGGAAAAATACATAGTAAAAGCTGGACCACACTGAAAATAAGAAATTGACTTTCACTTGTGCTGTTCTGGGTGAATGCATTATAAAATTCAGTAAAAGGAGGACACCACTGACAAAAAAAGATCTTTCATCTCTTCTGTACTATCCTGGGTAAAATACAGTGTAAAAACTGGATCAAACAGAACCACACTGCAAACAAGATATCACAACTCATCTGGGCTGTCCTGAGTAAATATATTGTAAAACTGTAAATGCAGGACCCTATAGCAGAACCCGCTGGAAAGCAGATGTTGCATGTCAGCTTATCTGTCCTGGGAAAATACATTGTAAAAGCATCCAGATTACCTGTCTTGTAGCTGTCTGGTATATTCCTGGTGGTCTAGTGGTCCCCCCTTCATAAGGGCATCAGACCCCCTCCTGACTCACCCACTCAGGCACACCCCAGCCCTGATCACATAATGCAAACTGCAGCAATAGTGATGACTGGCACAGCCCTCTGTTCACCACCTCAGCCAGTTTCAATCTGACTGTCTGACCAATCGCAGGTATTGTACAAACACTTGTGTCTACTGTACTCATGATCGCTCACTGGTAATCAGATGGTGGCTGTCCAAGGTGGTGAGCAGAGGGCTGTGTAGGTCATTGTCAATATTGCGGTACTTCAGCTTAGGTGGCCTGAGCGGGGGGGGTGGTTGTTGGGAGGTGGGTTCTGAGAAGGCAGGTTGACAGAGGATCAGATGCCCTTATGGGATGGGGGGAGACCTCTAGACTACCAGAAATATTCAAGACAGTTACAAGACAGTCAGTCAGTGGGTACAGGAACCACTACGCCACCAGGAATATTTGATAGAGCTGCAGGACAGGTGAATGGGGGGGTGGGCGACTACTAGACCACAAGGAATATGTAAGACAGCTACAGAATGGGGTGCACACACACGTATTAATGTGCCCTTAATGGGTATGCAAATAGAACACAGCACCTTCTATGCATGCCCAAAGGGGTCATTATCATCTTAGAGCTAAATGTTGCCCACTGGAACCCTGCCACTATCCCATTTGATCTGTGCTACCTCCATTGTGCTCCTGTCACTCATATTCAGTCTGGGCCTGTGTCAGTACAGTGCAAAGTCACTATGCACTGTAACAACATGGCCCCATATTTAGACAATTTGCATGCTCCAGTTGCAGTGAGCTAATTGTATGAATATTGCCCCCCAGGCAGACTGTGCATAAATTAGCACAGACCACACATGGCCAGCTCTGAATACGGGGGCCTATACTCCTTAGCCCAGTGGAACCCAAAGTCCATGAAACAATGGCTCATGGAGGTAGGAAAGGCCTGCCTATAGCCTCAAGATACTGTTGCTCTAACTTGTAACAGCATAAAAAGTAAACATGTTTGGCACTGACTTATGCTTGTTTGTTTGAACAGCAAAACATACATAGCATTACACTGTCAGTCAAATGCTCCATTTAAAGAGCAGCTGACATCTTCAGGAGAACTTTAACAAACTATAATATTTAGACACTGTCCAGCTTGTATTTCACATTAGTTCTGTATTTCTCCTCCCCATTATTTATTACTGAGGTCATTTGCATGAAAACAGGATATTTGCTCCTGAAAAGGTTATCTATTCCTGCTGCTTTCTCCCTACCTGAGGTCATAATGCACTGCTTGTGACATCACAGTTACTTACAGGGCAACAGATTGTGATGTCACAACACAGGATTATGACTTGAAGTAGGAAGTAAACCACAGAAGAAGAACTCTAAGGGTTAAAGATAATGTATTCGTGCAAATTTTCTCAGTAGTAAATAATTATGAGAAGAAATCTATAGAATATATACAGAACGCAAGCTGAATTGTACCTAATTATATTTTTCAAAACTTTCTTTGAGTTGTCAGCAGCTCTTTAATATAAACAGGAAAATATCACTCAAGTAGTTATGTAAGAGACAATATGACAAGTCAAAGCAGAGCAGTGCATTCAACTCCAGGGTCCATGCCATCACAAGTGCATAATTATGCACCACCATAGGGCAGGTATCAGCTAAGCGTAATTCCAGTTTATTGTCATAGTTACTCTGTCTTAGAGTTTACATGTTTGATGACAGTACTGAATAGAAAATACTTTTACAGTGCCTTGAAAGTTCCAGAGGGAAGACAGCCATTAGACACAGGCATGAATAAAACTGTCACTTTATTATCAACCAAGCAGTGTTTCCAAATAGACTCCTTACAAATGCAAATAAACGGTAACCATCCAAATTCTGCCACATGACTATCAATACAAAACCTGGACAGAGGGTTACATGATCTTTACTTACCTTACTAGGGAAAGTAACTTTAACTTAGCAAACAAACAGCTCTACTGAAAAAATGAGATTGCCTGTTTTACTCAATTGGAGGCTCATCACAATGATTGTTTGCCAGTCCAAGCTCAGTGACCTCACAGCCACAAGCTGAAATTTGATCTCAGATCACCTTGTTCTTATCTGCAAAGGAATTCAGCAGACAAGCTATAAAATAAAGTCCTCTTACAGTTGTGCTTCAAGACTGTTCAGCTGCTGATTTAAGACTGCTACCTAGAGAACTACATAAAAAAATATCATTGAAGACTTTAAGAAGTATGGGAGCACTACACCCCTGCCAACCAGGCATTGTTTTAGATATAAATATGTAAAAAGAGGGGTTGGGTGTTTTTTAAGACTAAAACAAGCTTTCTGTGCTGTTTGCACTGCACTGATTGTAATTTCAGCTGGCAGGAATTCAGCAGAGAAGCTGTAAAACAAAGTCCCTTACAGCTATGCTTCAAGACTGTTCAGTTGCTGATTTAAGACTGCTGCCCAAGAACTACAAAAAAAACCATCACTGAAGACTTTAAGAAGAATATGAGCACTACACATCTTGCCAAGAAGGCATTGTTTAGATAAAAATGTGTAAAAAGATGGTTTACTGGGGGGCGTGGCTTGGACCCAGAGGAGATGGCTACCTAAACCCTTCTCTCTGCCCCAGCCTGGCAGTGAATTCGATTAAAATGACTTAAACGCTGGACTGATTTTACTCTGAGCTACCCTACGCATCTTCCCTGCCTCTATTAATCCTGTTGACATGCAACTAGGGTGAGCCATACTCTTAAGTAGCGCCTGCCGGGGCAGTTGTTCTCTCGGAGCTAGCACGCAGTAGTAGGCCGTACAGGCCCGAGCTTGGGTCACTGGGGTTTTAGCCCTCTCTCTTCCCCCCTTCCTCCCTCCTAGTGGGTTTGAAGCGGCAGCTGTCCTATCCTCCTCCCTTTCTTTACCAAAAACATCAGTGACCTAGGTCGGCGAGAAGTCCAGCACCGGTAGGATTCAGGAGGTGCTCCCTAGCATAGAAAAGGGCAGATCTACTTAACTGTGAGCAGCAAGGGAGACTGGCAGATTGTGGGCCGGGTGAGCAGCACCATGGCAGAAGCCCCTTATCAAGCTATCTTAATGCCTAGTAATCAAGTGCAAATGCATGAAGCCCTGGCAAATATCACCAAAATGTTGGAGGCTCTGTTAAGTAGAGTGGATACAATTGGAGCTTCTCTCACCACTAATGTGGCAGACATTCATAGGCTCGAGGATCAGCACAATGTATTAGAACAGTGGACGGAGGAGCTGGAGAAACAACACCTACACATCTTACAAAGGCTGCGGGATCATGAGTCTAAATTATCTAGGTTGTGGTATAGAGCGGAGGACCAAGAAAACCGAAGCAGACGAAATAATGTCCGGATAATAGGGGTACCGGAGGGAGTTGAAGGGCCTAACATGGAACGTTTTTTAAATGAGTGGATTCCACAGCTGTTAGGTGATTGGTGGAAGGACCCTGTTGGGGTAGAGAGGGCCCACCGCATTTCTGGTAACACCAAGAACTCTAAGAGTCCTCACACCATTATTGCTTATCTCTTGCGCTATTTGGTCAAGAAGCGCCTACTGAGAGCTGCTAGAGAGCTTGGGGAGTTAGAATGGAAGGGGAATACCATATCCTTCTATAGGGACTTCACACAGGAGGTTGCTGCAAAGCGTAGAGCCTATATCCCCCTCAAGAAAATTTTAGCAGCCAATGCAGTGCAGTATCGCTTCAAAGGTCTAACAGCTCTGTACCTGAGTAAAAATGGTCAGTCTTTCCTCACGGAGTCTCCAGACGATGCTGAGGCCTGGATTCAGGCCCACTGGCCGGGTATGCTACCGCGGACTGCATCTCCCAGACACCTCTGGGAGCCTAGGAACCATATGCCACAGGGACCTACAAGGAATGGAGATGCTGCACCAGGAGACAGGAATCTGGGCCGGACGGGACCATCAAGAAAGGCGTCCCCCAGCAGTAAACAACTCTGGGCTCCACAATCTTCGGGAGACAAGCTGCATAAATCTGGGACTGATACCTATACTGATCAAGGGGCACCAGATAGCAAGTTGCATAGTGTTTCGATGGAGGGTAATGCTAGTTTGCTGCCAGCCAGACAGAGGCAATGCTCCAGAAGCCCCCGCTCCACGGGGTCAGCAAGTGTAGTAGACTCACCTCCTACTAAACAGTCTAGAGCCACTACAGCAGCCTGGGACAAAGGTGATTTGAAGGTTCAGCTAGAGTCAACATTGGAGGACCCCACTCCGCTGGACTGGGCATCTGAAATGGATGACAATGAGGCAGAAACTGCTGCAGCTGATGGATTACTAAAACCAGGCACAAGGACTTTCTCAGAAGCCGTTGCTTTGGGTGCCAGCCCCACTGGATCTGGTCAATCTCCTATGCTTGGGGTTGCCTTGACGCACTCGGATACCTAGACCATCCCAGCTTTGCTGGGGTTGGCTTTCAGATGGGCGCAAGCCCCTTGCTGGTCCTTAGCTTTATGAGGCACTGGGTATGCAACACGCAGTGTATTTTTTCTCACTCCAGCACTGCTTGCCAGTGCAGCTACATGCTTCTTATTTGGGTCACAAGTCTTTTCCCTCCCCCCCACTCCCTTAGGGCAGCAATGGGATATATGAAGGGCTCCCCCCAAGGCTTCCCCCCTTCCCTCCTTCCTTGGAGGAAATGTTGTGGTATGGAAGTGTGGGACTTTACTGTCTTAGTTAACCTAATAGAATGGTCAGGTATTAATTAGTTATTTATGGAAGCCCCTTCTTCTAAGGGGTAGACCCGAGGAGAGAAGAGGTGTAATAGGATCAGTTTGTGCTCACCCGCTACTTAGAAATCTATTTCCTGCCAAAGGCTAATAGAGGTTCCCCTTCCCCCTTCCCTTCCCCCCTCCCCTTCCCCCTTTTGTTCCCTACCAGGGCGACTTAAGGTCACCCGCTAGGCCTGGACTCTCCAGGAGGGATGCTATGGAGTCAGGCTGGGTCAGGTTATTATCTGCTGGATGTAACCTTTCCTATTGCTCTCTTGTGGTGCCTGAAGCAGTGTGGCCTGCAGGGGTCTTTTATCCCTGCTCATGCGTTCACCTCGATACCACTAACGTAGTTTAAGTTAACGATTTTAAAGATATATACCGCTGTTGTAATTTACTGACTTTGATAGTTGTCTGGTTTTCTATTTTTAATTTTTTACTGTATCTACTGTTTTGATAGTCTTCAGTGTTTTGTGTCTTTGCTCTTTATTATATTCAGGTTCTTTATCTGCTGGAGACAAAACCACACACCACTGTCCTTAGTACTTTCTGATAGACTACCTGACTGGGAGCCGTCTGGATACCTTGCAGTCACAGGTTATAGGTTACCTCTTTTTCTCTACATATTTGCTGTTGGGTGTTTACAGAGGCCCAGTTGAGGGGTGAGTACTCCTTGTTCTTTCTTCTTGTTAACAATTAAAGGGGTCACCGATATGGCGACGGCCACAACGGGCCCTAGGGGATGGAGGTGCATCTCCTGGAATGTCAGGGGGCTCAATCACCCGGCGAAATGCACCAAAGTGTTACAATTTCTAAATTCTATGGGAGCTGACATGGCCCTGCTCCAGAAGACACACCTCACCAGCCGAACAGCTCACTGACTGAAGAAGTTATGGGTAGGCACAGTTTTGTCGAGTTGCACAACCACAAAGTCTAGGGGAGTTGTTATTCTGCTTCGGAAGTCTGGCCCTTGGGCAGTTGAAGCCCAACGTCAGGACACACAAGGGAGGTGGCTGGTAGCTAGGCTGTCCTACCTGGGAGGCAAAGTTATATTGGCCAATGTTTATGTCCCGAATACTGATGTCGGAGACTTGTATTCAGAACTGAACCAAGCCCTAACTGACCTATTGGAAGGAGGAGCAGAGATTCCTATACTACTGGGGGGCGAGCACAACTTAGTTCTCGACATCTTTCTCAACAAATCCATTCCAACCCCACAATATCATCCCAAAGTGGTAGCTACCCTGAATACGTTGATGTCAGAATGGGGTCTGGGGGACCCATGGAGGGTCAGCCATCCACAGGGACGCGACTACACTTTCTATTCCAATGTGCACGGTACCCATAGTAGACTAGATTTCTGGTTAGTTAACCATGTTGCCATGCCAGGTGGGAGTAATGCGACCATAGGGAACATTCTGATATCTGATCATGCCCCAGTTGCAATCACCTTTACCCCGCTGGGCCAATTCCCCCCGTCCACTAGATGGAGATGCAATCCCCTCTTGCTGCAAGATGCAGCATTTAGGGAATACATAAAAGAGGAAGCGCGCCAATATTTTGCCCTGAATACCCCCGGAGAGACAAAAGCAACAACGATATGGGAAGCCTTTAAGGCCGTCTTAAGGGGGAGAGTCATACCTTATGCAGCTGCCGAAAATAAAGAGCATGCACAACATCTTCGAGATCTACAGGACCAGTTAGCAAAGCTGGAAGCACAATTTAAGGTCTCACCTCAGAACCCACTAAATTCCCCACTGCTAGCCCCTATCACAGGTCTAAAATACCAGATTAATGTGCTGTTAAACAGAAAAGTGGAGTGGCAGATGACCCGGGCAAAGCACAGGGTATGGGAAGCTGGGGACAAAGGCGGGAAACTACTCGCCTACTACCTGAGGAAGCAGCAGACTTCCTCCAGAATTCTGGCATTGAAAAACAAGAAAGGAGAACTACTCACAGCTCCTAAGTCCATTAACATGGAGATGCAAAATTTTTATCGAGAGCTTTACCAATCCCAAAACATACTCTTGGGTGATGACCCATCTCTCTGATTACACAGTCTGTGCCAGGGTGCTCAGCTCCCCCGACTTTCGGAGGTCCAGCAGCGTGAGTTAGATGCCCCCATTACGTCGGAGGAACTTTGAGTAGCTCTGTCCCAGATGTCAAAGGTTAAGGCACCGGGACCGGACGGGGTCTCAGTAGAGCTATACCAACTGCTCCAAGAGCATATTACTGAGCCATTATTGCAAGCATTGCAAGAAGCTCAGAAAGATTTCCTCTTCCTCCCAACCATGCGGGAAGCATTAATAACTCTTATACCCAAAAAATCAGCTGATGTCCTCCTTTGTACAAATTTTTGACCCGTTTCTCTTCTCCCCGTGGACATCAAACTGCTAGCTAAACTTTTAGCAAACAGACTGGCCCCAATCCTGCCCACCATAGTTCATCCGCCTCAAACAGGTTTTATGAAGGGAAAATCAAGTGCAGACAATCTGCGGCTTGTTTTGAACCTTAAGTGGCTAGCAATTCAGTCTAAAACTCCTATGGCTGCTTTGGCAATAGACTTCACTAAAGCTTTCGATTCCCTAGAATGGGGGTTCCTTCATAGAGTTCTTACGCTGTATGGTTTTGGGGCAGACTTTTGCTCCTGGATCTCCAACTTGTACCACTCCCCCTCAGCTAGAGTGGTCACTAACAAAGATACTTCCCTTCCCTTTCCACTACATAGAGGCACCCGCCAGGGTTGCCCTCTCTTCCCTCTTCTTTTTCTGATCGCCTTGGATCCCCTTATTCACAAACTGGTTAACTCCCCGTGTATAACAGGCATCCCTATAAAAGACTCGATGTACTTGGTCAATGCATATGTGTACAACATGCTCCTCACACTCTCTGATCCCCAATTCTCTATAACTCCACTGCTAATAATTCTACAGGAGTTTGCATGTTTATCGAGGCTCACAGTAAATCATGAAGAAAACCATTTTGTCCCCCCTGAATGAAGCCTGTACCAAATCCTGTCTTATAGGTACTAATATCACTTGGGCTCTGCACGGGTTCCCTTATCTTGGGGTTTTTATTACCAAGGTGTGGAAAGATTTAGAGTCCTCAAACTTTTCCCCCCTGTTGACCTCATTGACGGCAGAGGTCTGGCGGTGGATAAAGCTCCTGCTCACTCTCAAAGGCAAGGTGGAAGCTATTAGAATGTTCTGGTTTTCTAGGGTGTCTTATTTACTGAGTAATCTCCCTGTTCCCTTGACTTCGAAGCTGTTCAAGACTATAGATAACCTAGTCGCCTTTTTCCTATGGGAGGGAAAACCCCCAAGATGGGGGCGGTTGAAACTCCATGCACATTGGACTGGAGGTGGGCTAGGTCTTCCCTGGTTTGAGGGGTATCACCTGGCCTTCAGAATGGCCCAAGCTACAGCTTGGTTTACCCCTTCTCTCACTCCTCCCCCCCAGTGGGTAACATTAGAGGCCTCCTTGTCAGTAGATAATCCCCTGTTCTACCTACTGTATGGTGTGAAGAAAGTGGTGAGGAGACTCATCCCAATTATGGAGGAAACATGTAGAGCATGGCGAAGGGTGATGGCAGTTACTGGGGTCTCGAAGTCAGATCACCTTCCCCCGATTAGATATGCCCCACTATGGAATAACCACTTTATCATGGTTGATCATAAACCACTCTTTTGGCCCCATTGGGCAGCAAAGGGCATCTGTGTGATAGGGGACCTGCTACTTCCAAATTCCCTGGTGTTAATGTCCTTTGAGCAGATCAAGGATAGATTTGGGGTAGGATCGGTGGATTTTTGGAGGTTTCTACAGTTGAGGAGTGCGCCCTCTCTTCTCTTCTTAAAACTTCTCCAACACCAAACTCCTGGGGCTGTCTGGAAGTTCTGTACCTACCCAGTAAGGGTCAGGGACTAGTGAGTACTATATATAAAACAATCAGAGATGCCCAACCAGATGGTACCCTGGTTAGTAAGGCCACCTGGGAAACAGACCTCCTCCACCCAATATCCCTGCAACAATAGTCGCTGTGCATTAGATCAGCTCACACAGCCTATGAGGACTCTAAGAGTCAATTAATGCAATTGTAAATACTTCTGAGGTGGTATAAAACCCCAGCAGTACTGCACGGGCTGAAGATTTCACTGCACAACCAGTGTTGGTGATGCCAGTCTTCTCCTGCACACCTGCTCCATATCCTATGGACTTGCCCAACCTTGGCAACCTTCTGGATGCTAGTCCTAGGGAACTGCTCCAGGATAATTGGTAAACCAATCCAGATTCATAATCTCTCCCTCCTATTAGGAGATACTTCAGCACTAAATCCACTCCCTCCCTCCAGTGCAGCATGGGTCCTAGTAGCTTTGATGGAAGCCAAAAGGGCCATTCTGATGTGTTGGAGGCAGCCAGCTCCCCAACAGTTCTGCAGTGGCGATCTGCCATGTCCAGGCTGGCTAACTTTGAGAAGCTCTCAGCAGTGGCCAAGGGCTGACTAGACAAGTACTACAAGAAATGGGGAGCCTATCTGCACTCTCATATCTGCTCGGTGACACCCCCGCCATTCCAAAATCCCCCCTGAACATAGTTGTTGACATAGCCATTGGCATAAACTGCTTATAGTAAACCTAGGGCGTTTGTGGCTGTGTGGTCTTGTCTCTGTTAATAATTCATACTCATTTTAATTTCTATAGTTATGTATTTTCTGGACCTATCTTTGGTCATACTGACTCTGTCTGTTTCAATTTGATGGGCAACTTTACCTAACCCTTTTAAGGGTCTTAGGGTGTAGCTGCTAGTTGGGAGAGGTGCATACTTGTAGATGGTGGAGAGTCATGGCTCGAAACCCCTACACTAAGCTGCTGAATTTTGTTGGCTTAGGTCGAGGGGTTATGATTATTAGCCTCTTTACTGTGTTTCCCATCCCATCCAGATCGAGAGGATTTGCATTATGCATGTTTTGTTAGGAGAACCTGTTTACAGAATATTATAGATGTTCTATGTTTAAGGATAGTCTGTTTTGTCCTGAAGAAAAGATATGGTTGTATTGAGCGTGTATGGCTAGATCTGTACATATGATGATGTATGAAGGCCGTCTTGTACAGCTCTGGATAACTGATAATTTCAATAAAATTTTACATGTTAAAAAAAAAAAGATGGTTTAGTAGTTCTTAAAACAAGCTGCATGTGCGGTTTACACTCCACTGATTATAATATGAGCTGGCAGGAGAATGCCACATGTAGGAAAGGAACTCCTTCTCTCCCTCCCCTTCAGCATAGGGATTTCAGGTAGTGGAAGGATCATGGTTCAACTCCAAAACTGTGCTTTGGGAGGAGTCTGAAGTGCCCTTTTTATGACTGTGGGCAGAGCCAACAGGAGTATTGCATGTACAAAAGGAGTGATGTCATGTTTTCTGTCCGTGGAACTGACTGAAGGTGTAAATAGTCTCCTCCACCTTACCCTCCTCCAAGCAATGTTTTCCGCCCTCAAATAAATATGCTTTCATGTTAGTCAATGGTTCCAGGGTACTATTTTCTTTCTTAAATGGGTGGTACAAGAACTGGAACCTGAGTAGTGGGAGGCAGCATTATTTTTTTTTTGGAGTAAGATCCACCTCCATCTCCACCCCAAACTTTTTTCTGATTCATGTGGGAGGGGCATGAGATAGCTCTAGCATGCTGTAACAAGATTCAGTAGTTTGGGACCTTATCAAACAACAGACATGCCTATGCAGTGGAGAACAGAAAAGAACAGAATATATTTAATGCCTTCAAATTGACTTAAAAATCCTTTGGAACAAGTGATTATCAGAGCCACCTGGGGCCTCAGAAGGAGACCTACACACACATCTTGTTCTGTAAGAACATTTTCATTTTAATTTTTTGTGGGGGCTGTGGGACTCAAACCCAGATCTAACTGCCCAGATCATCAATGCTATAAAATGCTATAATTAACAGACTCTAACTGTTTTCTTACAGAAACTCCACTCAGTTAGATTTCAAGTATTTTGTAAATGTAGGTATTAGCATTCTGTTAGTAGTTAGTGCTGATTGTGGTCTGTGACAAGATCATTTTTTTTTTTACAAATGAAGTGCATGGTAGGAAGCTGAAAACAGACTTTGATGATAAAGTGTGTTTTTTCTTTTAAGTTTGAGATGCATTAGAAAACATTGAACAATAAAACAATTGGTGATTTTAAAAGCTATTCTGATCAGAGCTGACATAAAAAACATCTTAACTATTTTTTATTTTATCATGGACACTAGAAATAGGATGTCAGCATTCACTCCATTAAATCTGGTTTTCAGTTTTTTTTATAGCATCTTGCCAAGGTAATCTTCCCAGAATGCAATCTGTCATGGGGGGGGGATTGAAATTGTTTTAATCATGGAGCATTGGTGTTAGTAATGCATTTAGAAATACAATTTTTAGTTGTCTTTACAGTTAAACATGCAGTTTCATGTCAGGGCACACTTTTTTGGGGGGGTCAAATTATTTTAAACATGGGCTCAGTACTTGGTAAATACAGACGTTGATGATAAAGTGTATTTTTCTTTCAAGTTTGAGAAGTATGTATTATATATAAGTGTAACCGTGTTGGAAATGGTTAAGTAGGCAGTGGTTTAAGGCTCTGAGCTACAAACCTGGAGACCTGGGTTTGACTCCCACAGCCCCCACTTGCATACTGTGTGACCCTGTGTAAATCACTTAATTTCCTTGTGCTCCCAGGTCACATCTTTAAACAAGCTTTCAGCTTAGTGTGTCTCTCCTGGTAAAAAAGAAAAGTGCCTAGAATTATTTTTTTAATATAGCTGAGTTTATATGTGGTAAGTAGGTAGGGTATGATGTTTTGAATGTGGCAGTAGGATTTAGCATGTGAACTGCTTTAAAATCATTTCACAGTATTTTATACTTTCTTAAAAAGATACTCCACACTTGTGTGGGGGCTGTGGGATTCAAACCTAGATCTCCAGATTTGCAGAGAAGAGCCTTAAACCACTGTGCTGCACTGCCTCCCTAGTTATGGCAGTCATCTATTTTATTGAATCCTGGCTGTGACTATAGGTGTTTACAACTGAATGATAATAACCACATTTGCTTCACTTGCAAATAGGTAGGCATTTATGTCTAATTTCTGTTTGACTTATTGTAGGTTACACATAGAATCTGAAAAATTCATAACATGCTGTATTGTGATTCAATGAACTGATAAATGGGGATTTTGATTTCTTTTACAAATACATTTTTTCTAACCATGGATATACTAAAACAAACATTTCTCAAAAAAATATTTTTAAATAAAGAGTTTAACTCACAGCAGAATAAGAACATGTTGGCATTAAAAGTTTAGTGGCATGGATGTAGAGGCACCAGTATTTAAGCATGACTTTGGTAGAGGATTAATTGTGACTGGGGGGTGAGGGAGGGTGTGAGTCTTGATATTTGTAGCATATTGGTTTTCTGAAATTTCAGCCTTCAGTGGGTTAGACTCTGCAGCCATCTGTACAGTATATCACTAAGCCATATGCAGTGTGGTATGGGTAAAACCCAGATCACCAGACCAGGACCAGTGCTTTAAAATCTGCACTGGGCACAGCTTGTGGAAATATTGCTGATCCAGTGGATCAAATAAATGCATGCAAATAAATAAATAAATACTCAGTTTTGCCTCATGCTTCAACCCACCCCAGGAGTAATGTTATTACATGATAACACACACCCTGTCATGCCTTATTGCTTAAATATGCCCTTTCTCAATGTACTATACTTTGATTCAGTTAGTGTATGCAACAGCCTTCATGTGAACACTCTGGGCTTCTCTTTGACTGCTGATGTCTATTTGCATTAGCTATTGTATATTGTTTGAACTGCTTTGGTCTTCTTGATGTGGAGCCTGTGTGCCTAAACTATGTAATCTGTTTATCTACTGCTACCCATGTATCTCCAGTGAATGATTGTTATAACTGTCTGCTCTCTGAGCCATTGTTTTTGGACTTGTTAACTGTACTGTCTTTGTATTAGTTTCAATGAGGTGCCTTTGTAAATGAGTCTCTGACTCAAAGGTTTGTAAAGCTGATATTTTTTAAATAAATAAATAAATGTTTATGTTTAAGCCCATGAAACACCCTTATCTAGTTAATGCATTCACAGTCATAGTGGCTCTGCCAGAGCTTGTTTCACAAGTGATAGAAAGACTTCTGCAGGGCTCCGCCCCAGCAGCTGTAGAAAGGATACATCTTAAAAGGTAGCTTCACATGCAGATGTTTTTATTGAAGAACCATGCAAGTGTTCTGACAGTCTTTAAAGGCAAAAAGTATGCTATTGCCACAATTCTTGACCCTTGCTTGAAAGCACCTGTTCGAGGACACTGGTTTACCATGATTGAAAAAGGACAAAATCTGTTTTGCTGAATGGAAAAACTGGTATTGTTACCAGCATTTGCAAAGTCAAAATCCGTTTTTACTGGTGTTTGTTTTGTGAGCTTTGTTGGAAAAAAATTTTCTGAGCTGCCATGTATTTTAATAATTTTGTTGTATAGTATTGTGCATCAGTCCTCGTAGTTAGAAATAATAAACTCTATGACAAGTTCAGCATGTACCTCAACCAGAGGCTAGGTCTGTTGTATTACCTCTGTCCTCTCCTATCATCCACCTCATGCCAAAAAATAACAATGTCCACACTTCTTCCTCTCCTCTCCTATGGTGTACTGCTACTCCTTCCAGTCCAGAACACCATCCTTTCTCACCTCATTCAACTTTATCTTAGGATAGGATGTTTTGCACTAGTGGTCGACCCCCAACATCACCACTGTAATGTTCTCTCACTACTGGGATGGTCACCTCTTGAGTCTAAGTTTCAGTACATTACCATGTGCCTAATGTATAAGCTGGTCCACCTTCATACCCCCTTGCCTCGGTGACCTTATCAAACTTAGGCATTACCAGCGTACACTATGATCAGCCTCCCTCCTCCTACTTGTAACTACCAACCTTTAGTTGGCAGTTGGCAGGAGATCATTTGCCTTTCGGGACACATACACCTGGAATTCCCTCCCACATGTGATTTGCATGTTTGGCATCTTGAGTTGTCCAGCCCTCATATGTGACAGCAGCAGCACCATGACCCTCACTTATGGCCCCATCCCTCAGGGGTGACTGCAGCAGCAGAAGCAGTATGACCTCCATCTCTGAATGTGACAGAGGCAGCAGCAGGAGCAGTACTATAGCTCCTGTCCCTTAGGGGTAATGGCAACAACATTATGGCCTTCATCCCTCAGGGGTAAGAGCAGCTATGGCCCCAATCCCTCAGGGCGAGAACAGAAACACTTAGGCCTCAATCTCTTAAGTGTGATGGCAGCAGCTGCACTGCAGCCCCCATCCCCCAGTGGTGATGGCAGAAGCACTACGGCCCCCATCCCTCAGATGTGATGGCAGTAGCAACAATGCAGTCCACATCCCACATGGGTGATGGACATAGTGACAGCACTACAGTCCCCTTCCTTTAACACCCACACCCCACATGCACAAGTTACAAATTACTGGGTCTCTTTGCTTGTCAGAACTCAGATGTGAATTAATCTGAACCACCACCACTAAGGTGGACCTCCTTGGTTTTTTCCTATCATTTAACTGCCTGAATTTTGCTCCTTTGAGATAAAGTGTCTTCACCTAAAAAATCCATAAGTGATTAGTGGAGGACCTTCTAATGGAAAATCATGCATCTCCCAAACATGTGGATACCTTTGTTTTACTTGGTCTCCATGAAAAGGGGGTCTCTCAGTTTTTATGTCTGAGCTCAGATGTGAATTGAGCACCACTCTGCCCACCAGCATCATGCAGTTCCTGGGGTCTTAACGTTTGTGTGTCCTTGAGTGTACTTTCTGGCTTGGTTGTGGTTACAGCAACCCACTCACCCCTAATGGCATTATACAGTAGCAGGTAGCATGTCAACAGCATTAGGCTATATAGCAAATTCAAGGTTATACAGATCCTAAGGCCCACAACTAATTTAGGGAAAACAAGAAGCAAACATCAGTAGCCCCACTCTGGCCATGGGCATCGCACAGTATATGGCGCCTTACCTGCTATGCTACTCTGAGTGGGCAGTCCGGCTTGGGTGCTGTTGCAGCACCCTACCCTCCTACACTGGTATAAAGCTGTGGCAGGTAGGGTAACAACAGCACCTAGTTATGCAGCAATTCAGGGGTACTACGCATCCAAGCCCCCCCTCACTCAGGGGCACACAATTAGCAACTACAGCATGGAGAACTGCCAGCTCTTGCACAGTCAGCAGCCCATCTCACCATCCTGCTAAAAAAGAACACTGACAAATGGAAGATATGGGTTTGTGAGATTAGAGTGAGATGCAGAGGCACTGCATACTGACCAAGGGGGACATATTTTAGAGGGTTGTGGGGGCTGCCTTGATAATGTGGGTGACCACACAGTGTTGCAAAAACCCTGCCAGATTGGTTGATCCCACACAAAGACACCCAGATCAGTAAGCATCTTTTGAGACTCCTAGGTCAGCAAGACTAACAGTTCAACTTCCTTGATACATAGATTTACGAATGTACGGACATATGAAAGTTGCCAACAGCAAAAGACCATCCTGATCTATCTAGGCTGCTCGAGATTGCAGCTAGCTCCCTATTCAGCAGCTGTCACACACACCCTTCCCTCCGTTTACCCTCCCCTTTGCCCTGTCCCACCCCTTCCTGAAGCATTCCACTGTGTTACATACCACCACCTCAGCTGGTAGGGTGTTCCACTTTGCCACCACCTTTTCCTTAAAGAAATACCTCCTCACCTCCCTCCTGAATATCCCCCCTCCAATCTCATGTCATTGCGCCTAGTGTCTCTCCCCACCTTCCTCATGAATAGACCCTCTGTGTCTGTTTTGATTAGCCCCATCATGTATTTGAAGGTCTCAATCATGTCCCCCCATCCCTCCTCTTCTCCAGTGTGTACATGTTTAACTCTCTTAGTCTGACCTCATATGGCAATTCCTCCAGGCCCTGAATCATCTTCATTGCCCTACGCTGTGCCCCCTCCATCAGCCTAATGCCTTTTTGTAGGTACGGGTGCCATTACTGAACACAGCATTCCGGGGGGGGGTCTAACCAATGATCTGTATAATGGTAGAAAAGCCTCCCTTCTTCTCGAGGTAATGCCCCTTGCAATGCACCCCAGCATTGTTTTGGCCATTGCCACTGCCTTACTGCATTGCATGGAATTGTTAATTGCTCCCGTGATGAGCATCCACAAATTCTTCTCCTCTTCTGTTACCTCTAGCTACCCCCACCTCCCGATGGTAGCTTCTCCTCAGATTTTTTGTTCCAAAGTACAGTACCTTGCATTTTTTTGCATTGAACCACAGCCGCTATCTGTCAGACTATGCCTCTAGCCTTGCCAGATCCTCCTGTAGCCCCCGCCACCCAACCTGGTCATTCACCACTGCTCCCATCTTGGCGTCATCAGCAAATAGGCTGATTTTGCTGTTGATGCGCTCTGAGATGTCTGCGATAAACATGCCAAACAGCACTGGGCCCAACACCAACCCCTGTGGAACACCACTTGTCACAGGCTTGGGGATCAGTATTCCCCACCTATCACCACCCTCTGTTGCCTATATTTTAGCCAGTTCTCCACCCTCCCCACCAGTTTTTCTCCTGCCGATGTGCTCCGTAGCTTACATAGAAACACAGAATTTGACAGCAGATAAGGACCACTTGGCCCACCTAGTCTGCCCATTTTCCTACCTAACAGATAAGCTGCAGATCCTAGTTAACCAACAGCTTACTTTCTCCTACCCCCCCACTAGGACTGCCTTGTCTGTCCCATGCATTCTTGAATTCTCCCACTGTTCTTGACTCCACAACCTCCTCAGAGAGGCTGTTCCATGCATCCACAACCTTCTCAGTGAAAAAATCCTTCCTCATATTACCTCTGAGCCGTCCCCCCTCTATCTTCTAATTGTGCCCCCTTGTTCTTGCACATCTCTTTTTCTGAAAGATGCTACCCTCTTGGACTTTGTTGATTCCCTTGAGGTACTTAAAAGTTTCTATCATGTCCCCTCTCTCCCTTCTTTCCTCAAGGGTATATATATTAAGCTCCTTTAGTATTTCTTCATATGTCTTCTGGTGCAGACCTTGCACCATTTTGGTTGCCCTTCTCTGGACAGCCTCCACTCTGTCAATGTCTTTGCGGAGATGGGGTCTCCAGAACTGCACACAGTACTCTAGGTGGGGTCTCACCAACTGTCTGTACAGAGGGATAACAACTTCCTGTTTTCTACTATTGATGCCTCTCCCTATGCATCCCAGTATCCCCCCAGCCTTCCTTACTGCCTTCTCACATTGCTTGCCCACCTTTAGGTCATCTGATATAATTACCCCCAGGTCCCTTTCCATTTTTACTTTTGTCAGTATCTCACCTGCCAGTGTGTACTCTTCCCCTGGGTTTTTGTTTCCCAGGTGCATTACCTTGCACTTCTTTGCATTGAATCTGAGCTGCCATACATTTGACCATTCTTCCAACCTTGCCAAGTCCCTTCTCATCCTTTCCACTCCATCTTGTGCATCAACCCTGTTGCAGATCTTTGTGTCGTCTGCAAAGAGGCATACTTTTCCTTCCAGTTCCTCTGCAATGTCACTTATAAAGACATTAAAAAGGACTGGTCCCAGTACTGAACCCTGTGGTACCCCACTAGTAACTCTCCTTTCTTCACTGTGGACTCCATTTACTTCTACCCTTTGCGTCCTGTTGTCTATCCAATTTTTTATCCAGACTACCATCTTGGGACACACTTCAAGGCTGGCTAACTTGTGTGTTAATCTTTTGTGTGGGACTGTATCAAATGCCTTGCTAAAATCCAGGTAGGCCATGTCCACAGCCTCTCCCTGGTCTCTACTTTGGTCACCCAGTCAAAGAAATCTATTAGATTCGTCTGACATGACCTTCCCATCATGAATCCATGCTGCCTTGGGTCCTGTACCCCACTGGCCTCTAGGTACTCAACAATTCTTTCCTTCAGAAGAGATTCCATCATTTTCCCTACCACTGAGGTCAAACTAACTGGTCTGTAGTTTCCTGCCTCTGTCCTGATCCCACTTTTGTGAAGAGGATTCACATCTGCTCTCTTCCAGTCCTCAGGTACCACCCCATCTTCCCAAGATTTGTTAAAGAGAGTAGTCAGCGGTGTCACTAGTTCTACCCTTAGTTCTTTTAGAATTCTTGGGTGAATCCCATCAGGCCCCATTGCTTTTTCCACCTTCAATTTTATTAGTTCTTTCAGAACCTTTCTTCTGTAAATGGACTGGTATCAACCCCTGTCTTCAGAGTGTTTCTCTTGTTTGGTTTAGGTACCTCCCCTCCTCTTTCTTTGTGAATACTGAGCAGAAATATTCGTTCAGTATCCCTGCTTTTCACTGTCACCCTCTACCCACATTCCTTCCCCTTTATTAAGCCTCAGTATCCCTCCTTTGGTCTTTCTTCACTCCCTAATGTACCTGTAAAAGGTCTTAACCCCCTTCTTAACAGAATTGGCTATCCTTTCCTCGGTTTGGGCTTTTTGCTATTCTGACTGCCTTCCCAGCCTCTTTCTGCTTTAACTGATAAAGTTCTCTGTCCTGCTCCTTCTGTGTTTCCTTATATTTCCTGAATGCTATCCTTTTCTCCTAAACCTTCCCTGCCACCTCTTTTGAGAACCATAGCATTTTTTTCCTTTCCTTTGTTGTGTTTTGTTGATTTGCTTTACACAAAGACTTGTTGCCTCTGTGATGGCTGTTTTGAATACTCCCCATTGTTCCTCCTTCTCTCCTTCTTGCCTGTTTGCTATTGCTTTTCTGAGGCACTCTCTCATTTTCCCAAAGTCAGCCCTCCTAAAGTCCAATACTCTTGCTTTTGTATGGCTTGATTGTATGGCTGTGTTTATCATGAACCACACTGTTTGGTGGTCGCTTGTTCCCAGATGGCTACCCACTTCTAAATCTGAGATTCTTTCTCCTTCCTCACTTGAGAGTACCAGGTCTAAGATTGCTCCTTCCCTAGTGGGTTCCAATACTAGCTGTCTGAGGCATGCCCCTTGTAGGGCATCAAGAATGACCCTGCTCTTGAAAGTACCTGCAGCAAAGGTGCTCCAGTTAACATCTGGCATATTCAGGTCCCCCATCAACAATATCTCCCCTGTTTCTGCCATCCTAAGGATGCCTTCTATAATTTTCTTGTCCATTCCCTCCCCCTGAGATTGGGGTCTGTATACAACCCCCATGCGAATTGTGGTGCCATTTCCTGTCTCCAGGGTGACCCAGAGTTCCTCATCTGCTCCCTGTTTACTCTTTAGTTCTGTTGCTTTGATCTCATCCTTTACATAGAGAGCTACTCCTCCTCCACTTTTACCCTCACTGTCCTTCCTGTTGATTGTGTATCCTGGTATGTTGACATCCCAGTCATGGTTCTCTGTGCACCATGTTTCTGTGACTGCCACAATATCCAGGCAACCCTCTTCCGTCAAGGCCACTAGTTCAGGGAGCTTGTTACACAGACTATGGGTATTGGTACTCATCACCCTCCACTTTTTGATGGCCTTACCCCTTTTAGCCCCATTCCTGTCCTTACTGCCTTTGCCTTTTTTTAGATTTACCTCTGTCCTGCTCCCTAATGGCTTCTTTACCTTGGTGTTTATTTCACTAATTACTGGGTTTTGTGGGGGGAAGCTGGGATTTCCCTGCTCCTTTTCAGCGCCTCCCCCCTTGGCTAGTTTAAATGCTTGCCAATGAAGCATTTAAATATCTCACCTAGGATCCTGGATCCCCTCCAGAGAGATGCAGACCATCACACCAGTATAGGTCTGCATCCCTCCAGATGGCTCCCCAGTCCCCAATGAAGCTAAAACCCTGAGCTCCACACCAGTTTTTCAACCATTTATTGAATTCCCTGGTGAGGAGTACCCTAGCATCACCCTTGCCATAGAAAGGAAGCACCTCTGAGAAGGTTACCGTATGCACTACTTGTCTAAGGTCCCTCCCCAACTCTACAAACTCCAGTTGCACTGCTATGATCCCATTCCTAGCAAAGTCATTTGTCCCTAGGTAGACAATGACATCCAGCTCCCTCCCTCATGCAGCTGCTCCCACTATCCTGAGGATTCGCTTCCTGTCCCTCCAAGCCATGGCACCAGGCAGGCACCTTACCTCCCTCTCCCCTATTTCTAACCCCCTAATGATTGAGTCCCCTACCAGGAGTTGTTTCCTTCCCCTGTGGGGTCCCATGCCACCCTCCTGTGGGTCTCCTTTGTGAAGGTTCCCAGCATCCTCCTTGGTCTCCACTGCAGGTGCCTCCATAGAGGAACCGCTATCCACCAGAAGAGCGTATGAATTGTGGAGAGGTACAGCTGGAGGGATGCAACTCTGTTCCACTACCCTTTCCCTCCCTGAGCCTATCCTGGTCCAGCCTCTCCTCTTTCTTGGCAACCTCTGAGGTAGTGGCATTGGCCCTGGTGGTCCCTGGGTGGGGGAAGAAGTTTCACGAATCCTAGCCAGGTCAGCCTGGAGAGGTGCCTGCAAATAGGGCAGTATCTCAGCCTCCAGAATGTCTCCTGGAACACTGCCGCCCCACAGCCATTGCACTGCACCACTCCTATCATGTCTTATTTTGTGTCCCCTCTCCTGTTTCTCTGTATTCTTAATCTCTCCTCTCTTTACAGCTCTCACCCTTCCTATTCTGGGACAGCAACTTCTTATATTCTTCAGTAGCCTCCTTCTTCCTTGCTCAGTGTCAGACCACCAGCAGCTGGGGGGGAGAGTGAGCTACTTTTTTTCCTTTAGGGTTGACAAAACCAATGTTTCTCTATGATCCTTCCCTTCCTACTGCCAAACAGGAAGTTCCTGTTCTTAGTCAAATCCAGTGGCTATAAAAGTAGAACTGGCTTAGGGTGGGTGGGTGGTGGGTGGAGGGGTGGGCAATTAGTAAGAAAAAGGCTAGCAACAGGAAGTTGTATTTTGAGTCACCTGCTTTAATATTGTCTAACCCACACCCCCAATTAAGCTCTCTCTCTCTCTCTCTCTCCTCCTACTGATTTAGCAAAGTAAGTTGATACAGTACCCTTCCCAGCACAGAACACACACTGACTTTCTTTCTTTCCTTTTTTTTAACTCTAAATAAGACCCTTATTCTTGCTTCCAAGTCTCTCATATGGCACTGAATTGAAGGCCTTACTGAAGTCTAGGTTCAGGATGTCCACCACATAGCCCCTGTCAATTTGCCTAGTTTCCCAGTCATAACAGTATTCCACCAGGTTGGTCTGGCATGACCTGCCCTTTATGAAGTCATGCTGCCTCTCATCCTGCACCCCATTCACCTCCAGTAATGTCACTAGCCTCTTCTTTAGGATGGTCCCATTAGCTTTCCCACTATGGATGCTAGACGTACTGCCTATAGTTCGCTGGTTCATCCTTGGGTCCACTCTTGTCTCAAGGGGAACCACATGAGCCAGTCTCCAGTCATAGGGTATGCATCCTGTGTCTAGAGATGAATTAAATAATTCTACCAAGGGTCCTGCCAGGACCTCTGTCAGCTCCTTCAGCACTCTTGGATGTACTCCATCTGGTCCTGGTGCCTTGTACACCCTCAATGCCCTCAACCCCTCCAGCACTTTCCCCACTGTGATTTCTCCATCCACCACCCCCTCATCTGTTTCTATCCTCCCTCCTACTATGGGTAGTGCTCCCTCCCTTTCTTTTATAAAGACTGAACAGAAGTAGTTGTTGAGTACTTCTACCTTTTCACCCCCCCTTGCACCCATCCCCCCTCCTTCTTAATTCTTACAGTTGGGTCATTACAGCTTCCTTTCTCCCTGATGTACTTACAGAAGTCTTTTCCTACTTTTTGTATTCCCTGCACCAGGCCACGTTCTCTTGCCACCTTGGCTGCCCTTACCCCCCTGGTCACTTCCTTTGCTTCTTGCAGATATTCCTCCCTATCCTCTTCCCTCCCTGATTTTCTGTATCTCCTGTAAACTGCCCTTTTCCTCCTCACCCTGTCTAATACCTCTTTGCTTATCCAGCTTGGTTTCATTCCCCTAGCCTTCTTAGCCTGGGCCCTACAGCAAGTTTCTGTTGCCTCCACTATCCCCTGTCTTATCAGTTCCCACCTTTGTTGCATGTCCATACCAGGTTGAATTTTGCACAGGAACCCCTGTATAACTTCCCTCATCATCTTAAAGTTGGAATTCCTGAAATCCAGCACCCTTGTGCCAGATCCCCCCCCCCATCTCTTTAGCCATCTGTAACTGGAACCATACTGTCTGGTGGTCGATTCCCCCAGTGGTTCCTCCACCCTCACATCCCTCACCCACTCCTCGTTTGTAAGTATGAGATCAAAGGTGTTCTTTTCCCTACTTGGTTCCTTGACCAACTGTACTAGAAAGCTTTCCTAGAAGGCATCTAGCATTACCTGCTCCGGTCTGTTCTTTAAGGTATGTGTGTCCCACTTCACCCCCGGCAGGTTGAAGTCCCCTAATAGCTCCATCCTCCCCTTCCCACAGTCCCTACTGATCTTTTCTGTCAGTACCCTGTCCATCCCTTCAGACTGAGAGGGTGGCCGTAAACCACCCCCAGTCATAGTGATCTATTTTGGGATCCTGTAGTTGCACCTCAGTGATTCTGTATCTCTCTCACCTCCTTCCTCACACATTTTAATCTTTCCTTTACATACAGCACCACCCCCTCCCCCTTTCCCTATTTTTCAGATTTAATCTGTACCCTGGAACCATCATGTCCCAGTTGTGGGTTTGGGTGGCCCATGTCTCAGTTACAGCTGCCAAGTCCACTCCCCCCCTCCAGGAGAGCCTGTAGTTCCACCCCCTTATTCCCCAGACTCCTAGCATTTAGTGTTACCACCTGCCAATCCTTCTCTATACCCTCCCCCTGCCTCTCTCCCCTTATGTGCACTCCCACAGTAGTTGCCTTCCTCCTTACCTTGCTATCACAGGAGGAAAAGCACATGTGGTTCCACATCACTAGGATTTTGATCTCCTCTATCCATCCTGCTAACCCCAGTTTAAATGCTCCTCAATGAGCTTCCTAGCCTTGACTTCAGTACATTTTTTCTTCCTTCATTTTTTTCCAATTGTTTAACCAGGTGAGACACACTAAGCTGAAAGCTTGTTTACAGGTGCAATCTGGGAGCACAGAGAAGTTAGGTGACCTGCTCAGGGTCACACAGTATGTAAGTGGGGGCTCTGGGATTCAAATCCAGTCTCCAGATTTGCAACTCAGAGCCTTAAACCACTGCACTATACTGCATCCTCATTTAGGTGCAGTCTATCTTTTGTCTACAGATTGCTGTTCTCCTATGTCCCCATCCCCTGCCCTCCTATCAGCCTGTACCCCTTTTCCCGACACCAGGCCCCCAGCCATTCATTAAACTCTTGAATTTTCCCTTTTCTTGCCATACTTGTCCTTGGAACGGGAAGTACTATACCTCCGAGAAGGTAACAGATCTGCCCTCGCCCTCACACAGAGATCCCTGTTCTTCAAACCTCCTCTTTACCTTATTGAAATAAATGCAGTTGAGGACAACCAACTGAACACCACCACCCCCCCCCACCTGATTCTCAGAGTGTTTTTGTTTTTATTTACTTGAAAACGTTTCACCAGGAGAGACATCATGAACTGTAAATAGCTCGTTTCAAGAAGCGTCCGGGGGGGATACAACAATGGGGAGGAGGTAGTCAGAATAACATACAGTAATAAGTGTGCTGATACTAAGCTTTTTGGGGTTTTAATTATGCAATGAGAGAGCAGTTGCATCAGCTGTTCAAGGGTCAGATGCACAGCAGTTAATTTATTTATTTTGTATTTATTTAAAATTTGGTGACTGGGAAAGGCACAGTGAGCTGAGGCTTGTTTCCAGATGCGACCTCGGTGAATGCTACATAGAGGATGAAATTCATTACAAGTCACAAACTTCAGACCATTTACAGAGAGAAATAAGAGATAAGATAAAAATTTACTGTGTGAGTAACATTTCAGAACTTTACAGCTTATGTACAGAGATTAAATCTAGTGTAGGCACATTTTTCCATAGGAGAACCTCAGGTCATACAGTTAATGAAAATCATAAGAAATAATATCTACTAGTAACTCTGGGAAGCCTAAAGACAGTTTTAGGTCCCTTTATGAAGGATATGGAGAAAACAGAGGTTGAGAAAGTGGTTCAGGGAGAAACAGGTTAGGCCAACAGAGACATGAAGAAGCGGGGGTGGGGGAGGACGAGGGAAACAGGTTGTGGAGGAGGGGGGACAAGACCTTGGAAACAAAATGGGGATGCAGGGGTTAGGAGCACTGAAGACACTGGGGAGGGGGGAGTAGGTGGAGGAGTCTTTTGAAGGATGCGAGAGGGTGGTTAGATGAAGGTCAGCAGGAAGATTGTTCCAGAGGTGAGGGAGATGGTATGAGAAAGCAGATTTGCCAGCAATAGAGTGAGGATGAGGGATGGAGAAGGTGTTCAAGTCTTTGTGGCGAAGAGAGTATGAAGTGGATTCAGTAGGAGAGAGACAGGAGGAGAGATATGTGGGTAGGGAGCTGAACCAGTATTTTGCAATGAGGGAGGCACAGTGGCTGGTTCTCCTGTGAGACAGGGGGGTAAGGGAATGGGGAGCATAGAGGAGACAGTGGTGAATAAGGGGAGGGGAGGCAGTGGCAAAGCATCAGAAGGAGTTGATAAGGGTGTCTAATTTAGAGAGGGAAGAGGTCATCTAACCCTCCCAATCTGAAACTCTCTATACTAGCTCCTTAATGGAGTTTTCAAATGTACCTGTGCATTGAGTCAAATACCATGAATCTACTGTATCTAAATGTTAGCCAATTTACTGTATCTTTTGTATATTGTTTTGCTTGCTTGTGTTCTGTTTCTGTATTGCTCTGTACTGTTCTTTTCTTGTTTTACCTGTACTGATGTGGAACCTTTGGAAAGGAGTCTTTGATTCAAAGGTACTTTCCAAATCCTCAATAAAATAAATAAATAATAAATAAATAAAGTTGAGGACAGTGCCATAGACAACGTTGGCATAATCCAGTATGGGCAAGATTGTTTTTAGTACTAGTTCGCGACTAGTGTGGGGAGGAAGGCTGGCTTTGTGTGGGTATAGGACTATGAGTTAGGGGCAGAACTTGGTACAGATGGAATCAGTATGAGTGAAGAAGTCTAGCCAAATTCCTAGGTACTGTGTTTGAAGTTGGGGACCCTCTGAAGGGGTGAGCCATCCAAGGTGGTGATTGCAGGGGGGGTAAGGAGGGACGCTAGCTTCTGTCTGGAGCCAAAGAACATAGTGACAGTCTTATTGGCATTGAGGTTTAGCTGGTTTGATTTGAACTAGGATTGTACTCTGTCAAAATTGTGTTGGAGGTTGGGGAGGATACTGTTATGGGATGGACGGAGGAAAATGACAGTGCCTTCTACATACATGTGTATGTTTGAGGAGTGACAGTCTGATGGGAGGTCATTTATAAAAAGAGAGAAGAGGACAGGGCCAAGGATGGAGCATTGGGGGACCTCAGACAGGATAGGGAGAGGAGAAGAAAGAGTGTCACCTATTCGTACAGACTGTTGCTTACTATGGAGATAGGTGCGAAACCAGTCAACCGTGGCTGTCACAAAGTCAAAGGGAAGAAGTTTCTGTAGGAGTAGGGAGTGGGATACAGAGTCGAAAGCTTTAGTCAGATCAATAAACATGGTGGCTGTGATTTGGCTTTCATCCGTCACGGTCAGGATGGAGTCAGTGACACACAGCAGGGAGGTGATGGTGGAGTGCTGTTTGCGAAAACCAGATTGCACAGGTGATAGAGTTATTTGAGGAGAGGAAGTCTGAGAGCTTTACAAGAATGAGGGATTCCTGGACTTTGGCTGGGGCGGGGAGGAAAGAGATGGGCCTATAGTTACCTGGTGATGAGGGGTCACCTCCCTTGTGAAGGGGTAGGACTTTGGCAGATTTCCAGGCTTTGGGAACGGTAACAGTGGTGAGAGAGAGAGGTTTAGTAAGTGTGTCAAAGGGGTGACTATAGCATGTGCGGACAAGTGGAGCAGTCTAGGGTGGAGACCATCGGGGCTAGATTTGGAGGGCCTAAGAGCCATGAGGGCAGTATAAACTTCAAGAGGGGAGAACATGGGAAAGAGGTAGCCAACGGAGGGAGAGGGAGATTTAGATGGACAGGAAGCGGTGTCTGGTGCTGGAGGGGGAGGGGAGTCAGGCAGGGCACAGGAGATAAAGAACTTGTTGAATGCATCGGCAACAGCTGCCATGTCAGAGATAGGGAAATCATCAATTTTAAGGACTGGGCAGGCTTGTTGGGAAGGGGATCGAGGAGGAAGTGGATCTCGAGAAGGAAGCAGGGAGTTTTGGTTCAGCTCTGAGCTGAGACTTGAAGTAGGAGGCTTTAGCTGACGGAATAGCCTTTGTGCACCTATTTCTGAGCTGTTTGTAAGATAAAAGGTCCTTTGGGGAATAGGATATTTTGTAGAGTCACCAGGCTTTGCCCTATCATGACACAAGGTGATAATGTCGAGAGTGATCCAAGGGTGATGGTGACATTTAACTCTGTGCTTTCTAATGGGAGCGTGACTGTCCCAGGTAATGTTAAAGACATGTAGGAAGTGGGACAAGACACTATCCACATCTGGAGCACGAATGAAAGGCATCCAGTCCGCATTTAGGAGGTTATGATGTAGGGCAGTAATGTTGAGGGAGTGGAGGGTGCAGGTCCAGATGAACTTTGGAGGGTGGTGAGGAGTATGGATTTTGTGAGTACAGTAAGTGATACAGTGATGATCATTTAGAGCATTGGTGAGGATACCTGAGGTGGAGATGTGGTGGGGGTGGAAGGATAGAATCCAATCAAGGAGTGAGTGGTTCTGGGACCAAGAATTTAGATGGGTGGGTTCTTTTTTTTTTTTTTGCATTATTTGTTTTTCCCCCCTCCTTGCTCAGATGTTACCACTCCTCCTGGCATTCCTAGGACCTCTCCTGCCCTCTGCACTCCCTCTCAAGTCGTGACCCCCTCTGCAGGTCCCACATAGCAGCCTACCCTCATGGTATCCCCGCGTTTCTCTTTGCTGGATGGGTCCCTCTCCTCCGAGGGGGAATGCACCAGTGGAGGGGTGACACCAGCACTTCTTTTTCTAGGCCACAGGGTGCTGCTGAGGTCTGCAGTGAGTGGCTCCCTGGAGCAGGCAGACAGGCAGAGGATCTGGAGGCCATCATCCAGCAAGCATCCAGCCATTTTCCTCCTCATGTTTGTGGAGGGTAGCGTAGTGATGGCAAGGAGTACATCAGCGTCCACTCCTCCCTCCTGTTTCAAGTTGCTCTGTGCATCCTGCATTGCTCCTAGCCTCTGCTAGCAGCCAGCAGGTGCCGGAGCTATCCCACACCCTTCCCCCAGAGAAGTAGAGCTGTCCATAGGATGCTCGAGCCTCCTCCCCCTGGCCAGTCCTCCAGTGTCCCAGGCTCGTTCCTGAACCCGGGTCACTGGCGTCGCAAGTGGAAATCCAACCGGTGTATTGACAGGCCGGCTACTAGATGGGTGGGTTCTTGAATGAGTTGGGAGAGGTTGAGAGCCTCGATTGTTAGAGTGGTAGGCTTGGTAGTGGGGGAGAGCCAGTCTAGATTAAAATCACCTAGTAGCAGGAGTTCCCCATTGTCAGTGAGAGTGGCGATAGATGAGATAACCTTGATGATGGAACCTGACACTCCTGCCCATACTGCCCAGGCCAATTGAACTTAGCTTTTTATGGTGTTGTTTTAAATCTTCTAGTGGGAAAAGTGTTTAGACATATACTTTTTCTACACAAAAACATTACTTTCAGGTTGGTGAGCAGTCACATCAACTGATCGAATGAAGGGTTAGATGCAGGAGCAGTTAAACTGTAAACCTGACACCGCTGCCTTGCTGCCTAGTTCAATTCCCCTTGCAGAATCACTGAAAAACTGCACCAACAAGTTTTACTTTGAACTGTGTAAAAAGTGTTAACATTTTCAATACAATACTCCCACATATATTGACAATTTTGCATGCAAACTTGGGTTTCACTGAAACAACGCAGCACAAGGTGGGGTAATGGTTTTATGTTACCCTGCTTTCTTTTGAATCCTTGTCTGGTTTGGTTTCAAAATCCACTGGCCAAGCGTAAGTACACCTAAGCACATAACATTTGAGTTGTGTTGAAGCAGTCAAGCAGAAAACTTCCGGTTGCTACAGAGACTGAAACAGCAGATGGGCGAAAAGGTGCAAATTATCCCATTTACCTAAATGGGGTGCCAAGTACAAAGCCTTTTTTTGTAAGTGGTAAGGCAGTTTCTTCCTTCTGGACATACTGAGGTTTCATACTGGGTGTTGTAGGTGGAAGAAGGCTGTATGACCATTTGTACCACCTACCCATATCAGTGGGAACTATCAAACCCTTACATTAATTCTTTTAGTATTTAATAGTTAATTGTCTAGTTTCTTCTTAAAGGCCTCTAGTATGGTACTATACACAGCCTCACTAGGTAGTTTATTCAAAATTCTACCAGTTCGATGGGTGAAAAAATGAAACCTGTTGTTATTTACAACAGTATTTAACTTAATGTGAAGTTTGTGGCCCCTCAGCCAGTTGGGTTTTACGTTTATTTCAATCCCCATGTCTCACATCAGTTCTGCGTCATGTAATATCTTACACATGTACAACAGATCTCCCCTGGTTCTTCTGTTCTCTAGAGTATATAGATCCAATCTGCGTTACCTGCTCTCATAATCTATATTTTGTAGGGCAGGTATTAGTCTGGTAAATTTCCTCTGTATGCTTTCAACTCAATGTATTTCCCTCTTATATAAGGACTCCACAATGGGGATCCATAGTCTCAGTGTGGTCTTATGTAAGACCAAGATAGTGGTAGCATACAGCTTATTGATCTGTTTACAAAGCTATTCTTGATATTCTTCATCATGTAGTTAGATCTCTGTATGACTTTTGTGCAATGTGCTTTGAAGGACAAGTTTTTGTCAATAATTATTCCGAAGTCTTTTTCTGTCTCAACTGCTTTTATTGGAGCGCTATGTATGTTATAGGTGTGTTGACGATTGTGCTTTCCCATGTGCATAACAGCACACTTATCTATGCTGCTGAAAGGCATATAGTTCTCCCTAGACCATTTTTCAATTATTTCCATGTTGTGCTCTAGACTAGTTATATCTTCTATTGTTCCTGCAGTACCTCCCAACTTCAGACCATCTGCAAACTTTGCGATCCAATTTTCTATTCCATTCTGTAGGTCACCTATGAACAAAGAAAAAAGAAGTGGCCCCAACACTGAACCCTGGGGGGACATACTTTCATTCAGACTAGTTTTCATTCAAACAACTGAAGATTTTGGATGGCCCTGCTGATTATGATCCAGTGCTTAGCAATTTACAACCTAGATGCTCACATGCAAAGAATAACATAAAAACCTAACTACAGTCTAAAAACAAGCCTATAAAACACATAAAATGTATCTGAACAGTTATCTTTACCTAAGCAAAATCATTGCAGCCTGAGCAAAGCTCAGGTAAATTACAGGGTACCATGACTTTTGTATGATGCTGTGAACATACATTGGTTTTTCTTTTTATATTCTGTGTAAACTGGGTAAGGTCCACTAGGCAAAAGTGCCATTTTCAGGGGTGACCTGGGAGCACTGGGGAGGTTAAGTGACTTGCTCAGAGTCACACAGTTTGCAAGCGGAGGTTGTGGGAATCAAACCCATGTCTGCAAATGTACCCAGTTCATTCACTGTTTGTTACTGTAACTTGTAGGCTATACTTCTAGCCACAAAACCTCCCCGATATAATGATTTGATGTGTAATTTCAACAATAGTGTACAGTGCAAATTTTGAACATTAGACACTTTATATTTTACTAAAACTAAATTATTCACCACTCCATCTGCTTATTTTTTTCTTACATCAAAATGGATGAATGGTTGACAGAGTACTGTAAATAGCTCTTGATCAGGATTCATTATCCACATTTTTTTTTTTAATTGCTTAACCAGGAGTGGCACACTAAGCTGAAAGCTTGTTTACAGGTGCGACCTGGGAGCACAGGGAAGTTAAGTGACTTGTTTAGGGTCACACAGTATGGAAGTGAGGGCTGTGGGATTCAAACCCAGATCTCCAGAGCTGTAGCTCAGAGCCTTAAACCACTGTGCTATACTTCCTCAACTACTCAAATACTTCAAGAAACAGACAAAATTTGTTTATTCTGGATTTGTTTAATATTGATTTTCTGTGGCTCACTAAATAGAATCAATTTATGTAGCAGTGCATGAGGCATATGTTTTTAAATCTTGGAAGAGAGGCAACACATCTTATCCCTTTAGTATTCATTTTAGGAACATAAGTTTTTCTTTAAGTTTAAAACATAATCAAGTGACAGTGTATTCATTCAGCAGTTTATGCTAATACATGCTGCAGAAAACAGTAAAAGATTTGTTGTGAAGCACTCAGGGTCTTCAGTAGAACTCCTACAATTTCCCCGCAATTTTTTGCAAAAAATCTCTGCAATTTCAGGCTTTTTCCACAATTTTCCAGTGCCCCCCCCCATGTTGCTGATACTTGTATTTTTTTTCTTGCATCATCTAGTTTAATATAAATAATAAAAGAAGTTTAGGAACTAAAACAAAACTGTGCTTTCAGGATGGAGAGCAGTCCTCAGCCGATGGAGAGGTTGGTGGGAAGCATGGGTAATTAAACTGAAGCATAGCTGGTTACAACAAAGCAGTGTAGGTGGTTTCCTTACTGATTCTATAAGCAGCAAAGAAGAAAGAATGTGCAGCAGAGCAGCATTAATTTTAAGATGCTGAAATATGGGTTGGCCCCCTGGGACAGCGCTAGTGTGATGCCAGTGATCCAGGGTTGAAAGTGAACTCAGGATGCTGGAGGGCCAGCCAGGGGAGAAGAATTGAGCACCTGGGGGGGCCGCTCTCCTCCTCTGATGAGGATGGGCTGTGGGTCCCACTATTTTACTACCACCTGGGTGTCCACGGGTGGTGGTGCAATGGGGCTGCAGAATGATCGGGAGGAGGGGATGCTGGCCAGGATCTGGAGCAGTAGCATATCTCTATGTGCCCCACCTCCTCGGATCCCCTCGAGTGTCAGTGCCCTCAGGGGCAGGAACCAGAAATCCAGGAAAAAACACCCCACATCAGCCACCAGTAGAAGGGACCCAGCTGCCCCAGACTTCATAACCAGGCTCCATGGGGGACTGACTGGGCTGCCCCATGCACACTAAGGGAATGCAGAGGGGACAACCTGGGGTCACCTCCCTCCCACCCAGGGGTACAACCAAGACAGGATGGGGCAGGCCCACAGGAGCTCCTAGGTATTACCTGGGGTGAAGTTAGGAGATACACAGCCTAGGGATCCCTAAAAGTGGAGGCTGATGTGGTGAGAGAAGTTGGTAGAAAGAGAAATAAAATAAAAGATGCTGAAGTCTTGGGAATTCTGTGCAGTGACATGCAATTTCCATGAGGCACTGGTACAAGAATTCAAAATCCACAAACCAAGCAGGATTCCATGATTTTTACCTGTGTTACCAGTAAAATGGAAAACCAGGGTCCTTGCCTCTTCTACAAAGGGAGGAAGCAAAGATCTTTTGAAAATTACTTATTAAGAAATTACTTATTCATGGAGGTTCAATATCTTAGACACACTATGAGTGGATTTAAATAACATGCAACATTAACTTGATTATTATGGTATAAAGTCTGACTCACAGGAAAATTTTCAAAGTGATGGCACTGGATTTGGCAATGCACAGCAGGTGGTGATCTGAGATGTTGCAAAGTTTTAATTTGACTGCAAAGTTAAAGCTAATTTGTCAAATTCACCTTCATGGAGCCATTTGCAAATGTTTGCCATTTACTTGAAATTCGCCATTTGCAACTTCACCTAGCAACTTTGCCTGGCAACTTCACCATTGTGTGTATTTGGGCTCACGTTTGCTCGGATCAAGGCTTTTGGTAAACAAGTGCCTGTAGGTCACTTGGAAACAGATTTTGCAGATCACATGCAACTTCTCTATGTATAGTGCCTTAGTGTTGCTTTGCAGTCAGAGTGAGTTAGTGGAAGAGGTCAGATCTGCTGCTTTTGGATCCTTCAAAAGTCTTACAACTTTTACAGTTTTTTTTAGGTTTGTTTGCCATCTTATTTTTACATAGCAGTTTGTGATAGTTAATTTAAGTGTTATTTTTGAGAATTTTGCTATATATTCTCCACTTTTATTTTTTCTATTTCCTCCTTTTTTTATTCTATGTTTTTTTTTAAATGAGTGGGACCAGCAAGAGCAAACTAGGAGGCCTGGGAACAGAACCAGTCGTAGCAAGCTGAGGGGGATGGAGTCCACAAATCTATCTGAAGAAGCCAGCTTTGGAATCAGGAGCTCCAGGAGGTAGACCCCCTCCACAGTGCAGCACCAGCAGAAGCATACAGTGGTACCATCACAACCACCTGTAGACCCTGCTCCAGTACATTGTGTACCTGCTGTAGCACCTGTCCCTGTGCCACCCCCATGGTTGTGCCATCACCTGCGCCCCATAAGGAGGATAAGCCCCATCCAGGACCACCTGACACCTCCACTCAGCAGCAGTAAAAGTCCCCTGTTTGGGAATTTTTTGTAATTGACCCCACCAACAACAGTTTGGTGGCATGCACATTGTGTGACACCATTGTTCAGCATGGGAAATGGCACAACCATTTGAGTACAGGTGGACAGTGCACCCACCTTAAGGTGAAGCACCACCAGGAGACCAATGAGCATGTGAGGAGGAGGAGAAAGGCTGAGACAGTTGAGAGGAACAGATGGGGTGGCATCCCTAGAGCTCCTTCCATGCCACAAGGTGGCAGTGCAACAAGTGGCATCATGATGGATCATCACTCATTGAACAAGTCCCAGAGAGGGACACAGAGGGGATGAAGGGGAGTAGGAGAGGAGTCACAGGCAGACTTTGGTGCTATAGGGTTACCTGAGAGACCAGCCTCAGATCCTCTTACTATATCCTCTGTACAGAAGTGGTGTGGCTGAGTGAGGAGACAGGAAGCACTCTTGGCAAGTTGTTGACTTCAAAGAAACTGTGGAGGTGTTGGTCCAAAACCAATGGATTGTTCTTCAGGGTTTTGTGGAACTTCATTATTCCAGTTATGTTATCTGTCTTACTGTCTCTATTATTCTTATCTTCTCCTCTTGTAAATAAAAAATGATTAAAAAGTTAAAAAGACAGTAAAAACCAGAACATTTTGTACATCTTAATTTCTCAGTGGTCTAATTTCTGATACCACTTTTTTTCATCTGTCTACAATCTGTTGTCAGCTTTAACAAAAGAAAAAACTAATCTAATTTCCTCTGTACATTGTTCTGTTTGTTGTGCAACTGTGCAGCCCTTGCACCATCACTGTCATTTTCTCTCACATTTTTTCTCAATTACCAGAATGAATATGTTATGCTGATTCAAGAAGAATTGCAAGAAAAGCACAACATACATAAATTATGTGCTCCAAGAATTTTTCTGAACTATCAGAATAAATATATCAGGCTGCTGTATGTTGCTACAAGGTGGTGTGGTAGGATTCAGTCCCCCCACCACAGTTCTCGTAACACACTTTAAGGAAAGTTGAGAGAAAAGCACAAAATACATAAATTCTGTGCTCCCAGAATTTTTCAGATCTCCCAGTCTAAATACATCTGGCTGCTGCATGATACAAGGTGGTGCTATTCTGTGTTCAATCCCATCAACACAGTTCTTGTAATGCACTTCAGGGTATGAACTTTAGTGCCCTCAAATTCCCAGTCCAAAAATTCCTCTGTCTGGAAATTTTTGCACATGAAAATTAAATTAGATTGTTTCCCAGAATTAATATGCTTCTTATGCACTGTGCAAGTTTCACACCACAGCACCTGTCCTGAGGAATATAATGACCAGTAATTATGGATGTGTTTGCATGAAATGATGATGCTTCTTTGGGATGCTGATCTGGATAATAATGATCTTCGACTATCCCTTTGTGTTCTAACAGCAAAGGGAAGTATTAATTTTTACCTTTTGGCCAGGGGCAACAGTGTATTTGTAACCATCTTTTGTTCCTGTTTCTTTCTTTGCAGGTATTTATCACTAGGGTGATTAAATCCTGCTGTTGCATGGATCCAGACCAGATCTGATTATTTAATTTAGCAGTGTTTCCTTCTTTGGAAGGTAAGTATTCTTTGTTTTGTTTTTTCCATTTTATTTTTAAATTCTTAAATGTTCTCCATATGGCATTCTCTAACTGTCTTCTCCTCCTGTTTCTCTTGCTTCAGGTGTTTTTCAGCTGTGTGACAATGTAGAATGAGGCACCAGCATCAGGTGGATAACTGTTATTTATGCTGGATACAGAGGATACGGTAACTTTAGTGAGACCATACACAGTGATGGAGAAGCTGAAGGAGGCAGTTCAGGCATGAATCTGCAACATTGACCACATCAGGAGTCAGATGGAGAAGACAGCAATGGCTTGCTTGTTGTAGGAAGAGGCATTCACCATGATGACTCAGTGTAAACAGACCTGTAAATACAAAACAGAAATTATTTAGACTCTAGCACACTCAGTGGTTCATTTGGAAATGTTTAGGTGGGAGAACTCTCACAACAAAATTTCTAGGTGGTGGAACTGTCATTTCTAGGTGATAGAACTCTCCTATAGCAGTCAACAGAGAAAGATGACAGTGGTGGTGGAACTGTCATATCATTTTTTGAGAGGATGTGGAACCAAGTTCCTGCAGGCTTCTGCTTAATTTAACTCCTGAGTACACTCCCTATTATGTTACACACATGAAAGGAAACCCACAATAAAAAAGGAAAAAAAAAAAAAACTTTTGGAAAGGATACCTACTTCACATTGGTGATGGCCATGCTTTGAAATGGCACAAAGGTACTCCAGACAAAGGAGGTGGAAGAGAAGAAGTCTTGCTTGCTGGATGAGAAGGCAGCAGGACAGGAGGAGATCTGTGAAGACAAGGGACAATTATTTAGACTCTAATAAAGTAGCCACTGTGAAGGAGCACATGATGGTACATCCATTGTTCACTCCAAGTGTTACTATACTTGTCAATTGTGAAGAAAAAGGAATATGCCATAGATTTAGCATGATTTGGCAAATGCTATGGCTACATGGTATGTCTGTTGAATACACTCCTACAGTAGTCTTCCTAAACCAGTCACTTGTGAAGAAACAAAAGAGAAGAAGAGAAATTATTTAGCCTGACATGGACACTGCTCTGGCTGCACGGTATATCCATTGTCCATTTTCAGGCTTCCTATACCTGACAAATCTGAAAAAAAGGAAAAATGATTTAGCCTGACTTGGCATGGCCCCTGTGTCACTATTTACCTGTGAAAGGAAAACTTCAAATTAAAATGGCTGTATAATCGTACTCAATCAGTTAGAATAAATGGAGCTCTTTCAACATCTGGAGCAGTTACAAGTGGGGTTTCACAGGGTTCCATTTTGGGCCCGATTTTGTTCAACTTTTTCATTCATGATATGGTAATAGAATCTAAAAATTACTTATACAAGTTTGCTGGTGATACTAAACTAGGTGGAAGAGTTGATACCATAGAAAAATTTAAAATTCTAGAACAAGACTTGTATACAATTGAACAATGGGCTAAAAAAAATTTAATGTTATTTAACATCAATAAATGCAAGATCTTGCATTTTGGTAAAAATAATACATTACACAACTACTATTTAAATAACCAGTTATTGGAATCATCCAGTTGTGAAAGACACTTGGGTATATTAATAAATAATAAACTGACATCAGATGACCATTGTAGTAAAGCAGTTAGATCCTCTAATATTGTAATAAGACAAATTAAAAAAAACTTTCATTAGTAAATCAGAACATAATTTGATCCCACTATATAGAGCATGTCAGACCACACCTGGATTATGGTTCTCCTTATGGAGTCCTTATACAAAATGACATAAATCGCTTGAACAGATACAAAGAAGATTGACTAAATCTATTCCAAGATTAAAAATAGTGTTATGAGACCAGGTTACAACAAACTGGTCTCTACCCCTTAACATTAAGAAGAGAAAGGGGAGATTTACTTCTAATGTATAAATTGGTTCACAATCCTAAGTTACTTAATATATGTGGATTGGAATTTGCAGAAAAAGAATTGTAGGAAGATTACACTCTATTAAACTAAAAGTAGAATGGGCCAATAACAAAATATGATAACTTTTCAATATAAGGCAGCAAAATCTTGGAATTCTTACCACCCATAGTTGTAGATTCAGCTAACTTGAGATTTTCAAAACTAGGCTTGATCTCTGGTTATTGGCATAATAATAATAATAATAATATTTAACCAAATGTCCCACTATTGGGGGAGGACAATCTAGATGGGCCTTGAGCCTTCTTTTGTCCTATTTTATCCAGTAAATCCAGTAAAACATAAAAAAAAATAATGTAATGATATTTACCATCAAATTAGTGATGGCCATGCCTTTTAGTGGCAGAATGGTGCCACAGAGAGGGGCGATGGATGAAGGGGCAACTTAAGTCTGTGCTTTGGGCTATGCTGCCTGAAATGAGAGAGAAACAAAAGGAAATAAACACATTTTAATGTCTTGTAAGCAAGGTGAAAACCCCTCCTACACGAGGACAGACTCACACCAACAATGGGGATAAGTACTGTAGTGTGAAAAACAATGAAAGTAACTTTCAGTTAAAGCAGATAAGTTGGCCTTGCTGGGCATCAGGTCTTTCTGCCTTGATGGGCTGGCTGGAGGCTCAGCTTGAGGGCTTCTCTGCTGCCTGGCTGGCTGGAGATCTGCCTGGCAGTAGCATTTATGCTGGCTCAAGAGTCGAGTAGAGATGTGCGCTGGAAAACTTTGCTTCATGAATGAATTCAATAATTTGCCTCATTTCAATCAATCAATCAATCAATCAAAATCTTTATTTATTCAGGTTGGCATCATTGAGCAAAGCTCATTTACAAGATGGACCTGATAGGTCGAGAAACAACATGAAGGTACAATAACAGACATATACAAAAAACGTTCTAAATGAGCAGATGCAATAATATAAACACAAATACAAGCAGGGTAGCCAGAGATTTCAAGCTCCAGAACAGACTAAATCAGACAGTTATGAATGAAAAGTGGGAAAGTGTTGGGGTTGTTGAAGTAACCTCTGAAAAGAGAAGACATGGGGGTCTGGTGGGAGTATTTGGATAGGAACTCAAACAACTAGTAGTGAGTGAATGGGAAAAAGGTAAGTGCCAGGAGAAGCAGAAGAGGTTTCAGCAATGGTGTAGCAAAGCTGCATAGAAAGAAAGAAAAGAAAAGAAGTGGGGGTAAGTGGTGTGATTGGACTAGTCCTTGTGAAAGCAGTTGCATATCTCTCAGGAAGAGACTTGTGTATAGCTTTCTAAAGGATGCTATAGGTATGAAGGTGGTCAACTTTAGGGTCTTCTGCAGAGAATTCCAAGCAAATGCTAGAGAGTAGCTGATTGCAGATCTCCATGCCGGGTGCAGGCTTTGGTATCTTCAAAGTGATGAGGCTGTTGCTTCTTAGGGCATATGACCTAGCTGTAGCCAGTGTAAAGCAATCTAAGATATAGGATGGAAGATTGCTAGACAGAGCTTTGTAAATCCATAAAGCAGCATTTTTGTTCCTTCTGAGGTGTAAGGATGTCCAACCAACTGCAGCATAGAGAGAGCAATGATGAGTGTTGAAGGGAAGATCTGTGATGAATCTTAGAGCTCTGTGGTACAAGGCATCCAGTTTACTTAAGTAGGAAATAGTACATTGGCCATATAGGAAATCTGCATAGTCGATGAGTGATAGAAATGAGGCCTGGATTAGTCTCTGTTTTGACTCTCTGGTTAAATAATGCTTGATTCTGAAGAAAAGGCAGCCTCTGTCAGAGTTTTTCAGGAGTTCTTCAATATGATGAGTATAGTCAAGTCTGTTGTCAATCCATACCCCTAAGTATTTGAATTTATCAACATAGTCAAGGCTTTTCCAAGGATGGTGGATAGCTGGGGAGGATGCTTGGTGAGAAAGTGGTAGTATATATATTGGTGGAGAAGAGCATAGCTTTGTCTTCTTAGCATTTAATAGGAGTTTTTTTCAAGTAGTTGGTATTGCAACAGGGAGAACTCTGATTGTAGTATTTCACAGGCCTTTGTTGGTGAGGGGTTACTGACATATAAGACAGTGTCATCTGCAAAGAGGTGAACATTGGCTTTGGTGAGGCTAGAATCAATGTTGTTAATGTAAATGGCAAAAAGGATAGGGCCCAGGATAGATCCTTGAGGTACTCCTCTTAGGAGTGGTTTTGATGAGGATAGGTCGCCTTCATTTTTCACCTGCTGCATTCTATCAGTGAGGTAACATCTGAACCACTTAAGAGAGGTTGGATCTAGGCCTATGGAGTGCAGTGAAGAGATTAGCAGCTCATGATCCACTGTATCAAGGCTTTGCTTAGATCCAGAAATACAGCACAGACACTGTTTTTTTGTCTAACTCAGTTTGCCAGTCGTTTGTAACTTTGCTAATGCAGAAGTGGTAAGAGGTTCGGTCCTAAACCCAGATTGAGCAGGGTTTAGGAGATTATTAACATCGAGGTAGTCTCTTAGTTGGATGCTCACTAATTTTTCTAGCATTTTGGAAAGCACTGGTAGGATGGATATGGGTCTATAATTGTTGAGGTCCGTGGGGTCCCCTGATTTAAGGAGGGGAAACACTTGTGCTGTCTTCCACAGTGAAGGAATAGAACCAGAGGATAAGGATAGATTAAAAAGATGTGTTAAAGGAACTGCAAGTGCATGTATTGCAATTTTTAGAAAATAGGGGTCCAGAGAGTCTGCACCTGCACTTTTATTAGTGTCTAAATGCAGCAATAGGTCCTCTACTTGTTTCAGTAAAATTGGCTTGAATGAGAATGAAGAATCAGCCTTCTGAGCCTCAATAGATTGGAATTTAAGTTGTGATCATGATAGATTAGCTGAGAGGAATCAAAAGCATGGCCAGCCTTAGTGAAATGATTGTTGAATGCATCTAATACCTCTCGCTTGTCAGTGATAGCAACTTTATTAAGGTGCACTTGGGATGGCAGAGAAGTGCTAGAATCCTGCCCTAGGATCCCCTTGATGGTGCCCCAGAATCTAGCTGGGTTGAGGTAGGAGGCATCAAGTTCAGCTGTATAGAAGGCAGCCTTGGCATCCCTCACTTTTTTGGTGCAGCTATTTCTGGCTTTTCTGAACAGCAGCCAGTCATTTGGTTCCTTGGTCTTTCTTGCCCTTTTCCATGGTTTATCTCTTTCAAGCAGTGCAGATTTAAGGTTGGCTGAAAACCAGCGGCAAGATTTGCTTTTTGTTCTAACACTAGTGATTGGTGCATGAGTATTGAGGGCACCTATGATTATGCTGTTTAACACCTGAAGTGCTGTTTCCACAAAACCTGTAAGGTAGAACTTGCCAGCGTGCAGAATGGCATAGATCGTGGAGATATCCCTCGATATTAAGGTTTTTTTTAGACCTTCTTGGGAGGCATTTTGCAGGGTTAGTTGGTTTGCCTGATGATCTTATCCCTGCTATAAGACAGTGATCACTTATGTCACTGAAAAGCACTCCAACGTGTGAGAACAGATGGGGTTTGTTTACCAGCATAATGTCAAGTAGGGTGCTGTTACTTCTGTTTTTAAGTTAATTCTTGTCGGTTCATTTATTAGTTGAGTAAACCCATATGTGTCACAAAAGATACTAGGTGCAGCTGCTTTGGAGAGCCAGTTTAAATTCAGGTCACCTAGAATAATGGTATCTTCAGGGCCCAATTTGATTATGTTTCCAGATGGATTAGGAGCTTATGACCGCAGAGGGGCCTATAGCAGCCAACTAGTTGAAAAGCTGCCATGTTGGGGAGAGCTATTTTAAGGGATAAGCATTCAATTCTTTAGGCAATGATGTTGCACTAAGGCAAGATGCAGATATATTCGATTTTACATAAATGGCTACTCCACCGCCTTTGACAGGCGGTCTGATCTGAATAACTGGTAGTTGGGTAGATTTACTCCCTATCATTTGTTGCAGGTTTGAGCCATGTCTCAGATATTAACAGAAAATCTGGTATGGTTGGGCAACACAGGCTTGTATTAATGAAAGCTTTTTAGGAGGCTGCATACGTTGATGTGGGAGGAAGCTTAATCCTTTAATGGAGGCTAGGTCTGCTGGGAGGTGATACCTCTGGGGTCCAGGATTAATTTCAACATTACCAGCACAGATCAGCAGAAAGAATAATAGTTTTGTGAGGGCTTTGAAGGATAGGAGGAAGGAACAGTCAGAGGGCCTTCTCTTCTTGCTCGGGGTCCAATGCTTAGAGATGAACCACTCTGGATTGTGGCTTAATAACTTGTCACAGAGTGTTAATTTGGTGGACAGGTATAAGGGGGCACTGTAGATCCAAGAGTGGAGCATGGAGCATAAGAAATACATGACTGGTTGTGACCCTTTATGGGGTTACCCATGGATTATGGTGGAAGCAGCGGTAGTGCATATTTGAGGAACCGATAGGCATCCACTGGAGGTGTGACAGGGAGGCTAGGCTGACAAGTCGCATTGATCAGTAGGCATGGACTGGTATGGCATCATCTTCAAGGAATATAATAGATGAGAGAGAGAAACAGTAAGAGGAGCATCCCATAATGAAACGGTAACTAGGGGTTAATAGTAGTGAGGACAAGGGAGGACTGTTGATAGATGATTGGGTAGAATTTTGCTATGGCGGAGATAGGAGATTTGGAAGGTAAGTATAAAAGAAACACCTAAGGGGGAGGTTAAGAAGTTAATCCACCTTGTGAAGTCCAGATTCACAGTAAACTGATAACTTTTTGAAATACGATTTTGTTAACCTCTCTGGCAAAGTTTGGTATAGAGGCAAAGTTTGAAATGTAATATGGGATTGGAGGTCACATGTTGCTGAAAGAAACTATATGCTACAAGGAGGTTGTCTTCAGTGCAGTCTTCTGAAGGCAGAGTAGGAGAAGTCTGTGTGTGTTGGTCTGAGAAAAACATCTCAAAACCAAGCTTTTGGAAACCAAATTGCTTACAAATTGTTCTAGAGGGCCTTGTGTTGCTAGATTTGTGGTTTTTTATGTTTATTTTTTGCTGATTATTTACTTTAAAGTAGTGGTTTCTGTTTCGTCGGTCAGTGAAGCAGTGGTATGGGGGAGGGTAAGTGTACTGTAAAGCAAGGCAGTCCAGAAAGATCTGGAGCTTTTTTTTGTCTAAGCAGGAGATTTGTGTTATATTGTGGTTTTCTCACTCTTCCTTGTTCATCATTTTTGATCTGCAGTGAGTAATTTCTCATTTATATTTCTGTAGTTTAGTTTCATGTGTTGAAGTAAAGGATTTTGCACTACTGTAAATTTGTATAATACCTGTAGCTATCTATTCTAAGCTGTAGCCAATGCATCAGTGTTGTATAACTATTGCCACTTAATATGTCAAACATACTGTAAAAATGTAAATATGTATTATCTCTCGCACCTATACTAAACAGCTACAGTATGTTTGACCCTAGACCCTTTGAAAATAGGCTCTGCCTAAAGGATCTTATGTGTAATAAATAAATAGATTTTGTCAGTGTCTTTCTGTAACAGTTTCAGTTATATTTTAATAATATTTTTCTTAAAGGGATGGTGTTCTGTCACTTTTTGTTGTACTTAATATTAAATTACCTCTGTTACCCCTGTTTAATCCCCTTTCTGTTTTTTTAAAGAAAAAAAAAAAAACTTTTTGTAGTTTCTAGTAGTTGTTTTCAGATCACACTGCTGATTCCTGACTCTCTAGGGGTAGGTGTCGTCTGCTGTTGCTGATAGTTAATAATTTGTTTACTCCTGTTACACCATTATTATATGTATCATGGTAGGTTATTAATCTCTGTGTTGTGTTAAAAAATCTTTGTTGTTGGTTTTGCTCCATATTATAGTAACATAGTAATTTTTCAGATCACATTGCTAATCCCTGATTCTCTAGGGGAGGTGTCTGCTGCTGGTAGTTAATAACTTGCTTAACCCTTTTACCCCTGTCGTCTGCATTGTGTTAATAATCCCTGTGGTGTTTTATTTTTCAGATCACACTGCTGAGTCCTAATTCCTGGGGTGGTTGTCTGCTTCAAGTACTTATTTGTACTGCAGGCTTTATTTTGCATTTTGTAATTTTCATCCCAAATCAAGTTACAATTAGCATATAAGAATGACTGGCATGGTTGGTCCACCACCTCCACCACCCCCATTCACCACTTCTCTCTGCTTTTCTCATACTTGGCCTGGTGAGTTACCCTGAGAGGGACCCTCTGACCCCAGTACCCATGTGGGTCCTCTGTGTGCCCTAGTGGTCATGTTTATTGCATAGATTGCAAGTGACCACACTAACCCTAACCCTAATGTCCCATAGGATAAGACTGCAACTTTAACAAGTCATAACTCAATCAGTCATTGGAGTTAAGGGTCACTCTATACATCCAAACAAGGCATCAATGTGTACTACAACAGTGACACATAATACCCTGGAGAAAGTCATGGGTGTACAACACATCCAAATCACCTCCCCACTTGACAATGGTGCCAAATCCACAATTTAAGTCCAATAATAATCAAAATGTGCACCAAATATGCACCTTACCTTGGACGGTAGCCTGTGATAATGGCAGCCTTGATTGAACTCTTTCAAAAGGGTGACTCAATCACGGCACCTGTGCTCAGGGCTATTGGGCAGAGAGGCCGACAGGATGGTGGGCTAGTGAATACAGTGACAGGATGTCACTATATATAGACTCACAGTGGGGGAGAGGGACCACACTGTGAACGGGTGGACAGGGAGGGAGGATTTGTGGGGTGTTGTGTGGCATTGAGCTGGCCGTGTGGCATGGTGGGTTGGTGGCAGGCTAGGATTGGGAGGGTGCTGGGTTCAGTTCTGGGTGCATGCTCATTTTTTGCACCTATCTGGGAATTTTTTTTTGTCCTCTTTTGCACTCCCTCGACATGCACCCTCCTGGAATTGAGAATCCTTTAGTAGGGGGTGCAGGGGAGTGAAGCTCCCAAGGGGTATGTGGGGGAGTGCAGCCCCCTGCATAAAACAAAAAATCTAAGTCTCCAGCACCCTTTTGATGTGCGCCAGGAGTGTACATCGCCAAAACTGATTTTCGGCAATGTACACTCACCCTAATATCAATCGCCTTTCTGTAATTGCCGTTCTGACATGCAACCCCTTGGACTACAAACAAACCAAGTCTCAGACAAATTCAATAACATTTGATTAAGTTATGCCTAAATAACCCAAAATGAGTAGTTAATGGGAATCATTTTGACCCAACTTCAACTCTATGTACTCAAAGAAGGAGTTACAGGCAAAGTTGCAAGGCAAAGTTACCAATGACGAATTTCCTATTAAACAGAAAAATTTCACAAAATGATCCATGGAGGAAAATTTGGCGACTTTGCTTTAACTTTGTCTGTAAATTAAAACTTTGCAGCATCTCTAAGTTTGGTTTTCTCAGTCTGATGCATTAGGTGGCCCATGTTGTTAGTGAATGTGGAAGACACAGGCAGACCTGAGGAGGAGTAGGTGGTGTCTTGATTGCTGCTGGAAGCATGGTCTGCATGGCTGGCAACAATGGTATTTACTTTCACAGCTTAGGTGTGTTAAGTGGTCATCCCATGAGATCCGCTACAAATGCGGCAACAATACATGGAAAACCAAGAGAGTAGTGATACCCCCAGATGAAGAAGGATTGTTCCTTCAAAGTGCTGGGGGAAACTTTGTTGGATGCCTAAATAAAAGTTTTTTCAGAGCTATACTTGTGTGTATTACTGCTTTTTTGTTTTTCCAAAAATGGTTATTTATGCTGCCTTAAGCATCCTTGTTTCTCTTTCTGGAATGGGTGCATGAGTTGGAGGCAGTGGTGGCCCATATTCCTGGTGGATGTGGAGGACACAAGCAGGCTAGGAGAAGAAAAGTAGGAGGTGCAAGGCTTGCAATGGCTTTTAGACTGCTTTAAGAGTCCATATTTTCCATTCTGGATGCATGCGGTTGAGGCGGTGGTGGCAAGTGCTATATTAGGCAAACTTTGCATTTAATGATGTTGTGTTCACTGATTTTCTAGCTTGTCTGCAGGCATGACATAGGACAGTGCAGATGGAGGTCATCAGATGGATGTACAGAACAGCAGCACAATTTGGGGAATATATAACAACAGGAAAGCAAAACTGAATCATAAAGAAAAGGATTCAACTGATCAAGAAGAAAGGATGAACACTCTTGCCTTTATCCTTTAGTCATTCTCATATAGAAAGCAGCCCTCACAGTCTTCCAGACTGGAGATGTCCCCACGTGGGAATTCTTTCTCTATCAGTGCTTCATATACCTCATTGGAAGGCAATTTACCAGTGCTGATAACAACAGACTGTTCAGGTTCTTCATCATCACCATCACCTTCATGTGGTATGAATGCTTATGTGATTGTGTTGCATGGGATGTGCCCCACATTTATTTTAATAAATGTTAGCATGACAAGATTTCAAAGGGACACATTTGCACACCTGTCCTGCACAATGACCCAAGTCAAACTGAATACCCTCTCTACGCTGACACTCAAGGGTGGATAGCTTCAGTATCTGACTACTATGGAGGCCAGTGGTGGCCAATCAGTGACCTTGCTACTCTAGTACAGCAGTGGCTCTTCCAAGATATGTAAGGTGCCTGGTGTTCACCAAATGAGCATCTGCCTCGTGTTGTGCTACATGTAATCCTGCCTCACTGCCTGTGTTGCATATTCAAATGGCCTTAGAATTATTATCTGTCCATCCATTAGTCATCATTAATCTGTTGCCAGATGCATGGAGGCTCTGGCACTGTCACTCCGACACTGTCACAGCTTATATTCGGCAGCAGATATTCTGATATGGCTTTGTACTGCTCATACAGTGCTTGATCATGTACAGTGCTGAGTTCCATCTGGTGATGACTTCCAACTTCAGATGGGCTGAGGCAGTTTGTTCTGGATCTGCAGGTGCCTTAGACAGTCACATGACTTTCCAGAATGAGCAAAGTGGGTACAAATGCAATGGGCCACAGTCAATATTGACTTGATATCAGGATGTACTAGAAACTCCTGCACAATGAGATTAAGGCATTATGCAGGCATGGCACCCTGAGAACCCCCCTCCCCCCATCACTGATGCATTTCACTACATCTGAGACATGATCACTTGCAATGAAACTCACTTGCAGTTAATTGGAATGCAGCCACTCATTAGTCTCTGTCAGGGGCAATTCTAGAATTTTCTCACATGTGTGATCCACTTAAATTCTTCATTGCCAGCATGGCATGCTTGTGAATATCCAGAATGTTTCTACCACCACAGCTGGGCTTAGTGCAACTTTCCCAGTTCCAGCATCAAATACTACCCCAGGTACCTGTGCTCAATGGACTATAATGCACGATACTACGATGCCAGTTTGACAACTTTCTTGTTGACTGACATCACAGCAATGGATTTATGTGGACCGCAAGTTGCAGCCGACATAAATCTGACAGGAGACCCGGGTCCTTTTTCTACCGGGGGGCTTTGCCCCCCCAAACCCCAATGCACAGGGCTCTGCTCCCTGCACTCCCAGAACTTAAACATTATCAACTCCAAGTCAGAGTTGATTCAGGAAGGTGCAGGACTGGGGGAAAGAGTGCTGGAGTCTTGGTTGACTATTACAGCAAACTGTCGATGTTGTCAACATCGACGTGTTCGCTGTAATAGTGTCACCAAACAGAGGGCATACTGTAATGCACAGATAGAGCTACCATCTGTTTGGCCACTGTTCCACATGTCCATACTAAGATGCATGTATGGGAATGCTGAATTCAGCAGGGCATGTATTACCATAAGTGGCACAATCCCATAAAGCTCAGGAATGGCATGTGTGGCAAAGCAGGTTTGTGAAGGAATCTGCCATTTGAGACAGGCAAGCACCATCAATCTTCTAAATCTGACATTCTCCACGAAAGAGAATGGAAGTAGGTCAGTTGCCAACATTCCATTCCTCTGCAATAGCATGATTGTGGGGTTATTTTCTATGACATTCAAACTTCTATGTAATGTAGGCTGCACTTTTCAGGTGTTGGGATATCAAACAGCTGGACTCTGTGCGGCAGCATGGCTGGTGGGGTAGCATTTGACTCAGAGGGTCACGGATGCTCTTGAATGAAATCAGTGATTTTCTGGGTTTTATGGACTGTGGTCGATGTGTTTTGTGCCTTCTGCTGTTAGTACCCTCCCACCACTGTTACTATGGCCACTACTACAATCCCACAGGCAACTCCTCATATCTGTAGTAGTCCTCTGCAGTCAACCTTGCCTCCACTGGGACTGTTTCCCAGCCACTTTAGTATGATTTTCCAAATGGCAATGATAAGGGAGAGGACCACCAAGCACTGGCTTCCCCTTTGATGCTGAGTCCAGCATCATCAGTGCCTGGACATGAGGTGTGTGTGTTGGCCACAAGTGCCTAGGTGTCTCCTAGTGCTGTACGGAATTCTCAAATTCTGGCAGAACGAAATTCTGCAGAATTTTCAAAATTCCACTGGGATTCCACTGAATTTCACCAGAAACAGAGTGGTGGAATTCAATGCAGAAAATAATCGCAGAATGATTTTTCACAGAATAAATGCTGTTCCACAGAATATATATATATTTTTTTTGTTTAGTTGTTTAGTAATATTATTCCATGGATCTCAATATTTTCCATGGAAATTATTGTGAAATAATTTTCTGTGGAACAAATTGCTGTTCTGCAGAATTTTATTCTATGGATCACAGTAGGTGGAATTCTGCAGAAGAACCATCCACATTCTGGCAGAAATCTTGCTGGCGGAACGGTAATTCCATGCTAATTTCACCAGCAGAATTCCACATTCTGCACAGCACTAGTGGCTCCCCTTTTTTCCTTGGCTAACTCACACTTGACACAGCTGGTAGATAGCCACTGTTTTGCCAGTTGTCCCGTATAAAAATCCCAAACCAGGGATTTTGTAGCTCTTGGGCAGGATTTTCAAAAGTGCCTATCAGTATCATAGGGTGCATCAAAAAGTCCTTGCATCATAAAAGGTGTGCCAACACACATGCAGCATATTTTAGAAAAACAGCCACAGCGTCAAAGTCCCCAGAAATGATGCAAGGCTTGGCTTGCGACATAAATATGATGCAAGCCCTGGAAATGACACAGTGTGCCCTATGAGCACTGCAGAGAGCAGAATGGTGCAAGCTGGCAGAGAGCAGAAGCACAACTTCACAGAGAGGGAGACAGACATCTTGATAGATAAGGGGCATGCCCAAATGCACCTGTATTATCCAGGAGTGGGGCTAAGGAACTATGAGACCAGAGGCAATAGGCATGGAAGGTTATGGCAACTAGGGTGAATGCTGTCACACCTGTGAGGTGCACCATAAATGAATTGCAAAAGCAGTACAATGACATCAAGAGGAGGACCATGAAAAGCTGGTCCAAAATAGATGGTGTGCTACAGCCACTGGTGGAGGACCAACACAGGCAGTGCCTCTCACCATCTAGAAAGAGTATGTCGTCACCCACTTGAACAGTTGCACTTTTGAGGGTGACAGTAACATGGACCTATTCAGGCACCAGAACCCTGTACAAGGTATGTAACATCAGATGAACATGCCACACCCACCACGCAGATGCAGTACAGCAGGTAGACTGGCAGGAGAAGCACCAGTGACACAAATGTGCCCAGGGACATGCCAACAACTGCAAGGGCCACTCTGCAAAATATGTTGTGGGCTATACCCCGTACCAGTAAATATAACATGACCATGAGCACCAATGAAAGAATCATAGAATAAGGTAGGTGTATCAGCCCTGCTGAGCATATGTAGTATGGCCATTCTGCCCCCTTTTTCTGTACATCCATCTATGTATACCATACTGTATTCCTTACCTATCCTTTTTCACTGTATCTGTGGACCATTGCATGAACCACTATGAAATATTACTACTTTTATCAGTATCAATAGACCATTAAAAAAAACTGGCATGTACTGTCCCTTAAAAATGCAATGTTACCTTTTGCTCTCCCTGTTTCCTTATTCCTTGTCCATGTCCTTTCTATGTAATTATGTCACCACTGTTTAATAGTGGGAAGATTGGTACTACACATGGACCATCAGTATTATTGCATGACCATCATGTAGTAAAGCATATCTAGAAGTATTCACCACACCTGCATCATGCTATGTGTTGTTTCCTGATATTTGCTTGTAGGTTTATGTATTTGACATTTTGCAATCTGAGTGACCTCCAGCATTGTCTAGGCTCAGAAACCAATGGTAACATGGTATACCTAGTAGTCACCAGGGAGCACATTATGTGTTGTTTTCACTTCACAGACTATATATCCTTATGTTGTTGGGCAGCCTGATTAAGCAATGGTGCACAGTAATATGTATCTGTACCAGTAATGAATATACTATATATGGGGAGTACCATGCACCACAGCCCCTCACCTTGGCAAAGTGCCCCGTTGAGGAAACAAAGCAGTGGAGTAAGTGCTGCAGTCTCTTATTACTGTGTGTGGCACTTAATGTGTGATGCACTCAGCAACATTCATGCTACTGGCAGAGTGCAACCTTTGCTTGAGTTTTGTTTATCAGTAATGTGTTCAGCACTCACCTGCTCAGTGAGCACGGGTTCACCTGTGTGTCATGTCCACTTTATACTGCGTGCCCTACTGCAAACACAACCCATGAACCCCCCTGGTCTCATCCCTGAATGTGCACCACACACATCAGTTCAAGGATGTACCAATGCCAGAACCAGAGACCTCACCTAGAAGCACTGTGCCCATACCAACATGGTTCATTCAGGTAAGGCTAAGAACCAAGCTTTTTTTTTTTTTTAACCAGGATAGACACACTAAGCTGAAGCTCATTTACAGGTGCAACCTGGGAGTGAAGTGACTTGCTCAGGGTCACACAGCATGCAAGTGGGGGCTGTGGGATTCAAGCCCAGGTCTCCAGGTTTGCAGCTCAGAGCCTTAAACCACTGCGCTATACTGCCACCAACATGGCACGTGGGGCAGCCCGGTGTACTGCACCAAACAGCTAAACATGTGTACACCACAGTAGGCCCATGAGCAGCATAATGGTGATGTGTATGTCCGTGGGTGGATGCCAACAATGGCCTATTCAAGCACACTGCCACAGCTGTGTGACACCTGTGGCCCAGGCAATGTGTACACCACAGATCAGTGCCATGGAATGTCAGGATAAGTACAAAGCCTGCCCCAGATGGCAACATGCTGCAACCTACCATTTTGGTGCCATACATATGCAGGTTGCAACCCAACAGATGCGGAAATGTCATAACACACTAGTGCAGGGATATACATATGGGGATAACAACAGCAACCAGCATCCAATGTATATGTGCTATTCACACAGATGACACTGACGAAGACACGAGTTCATCAACAAGTACCTCAATGAGTATCACATCCACCCAGACCCCACAGACACACCAGAAGGCTGAGGAGGCAGAGAAATATGATACCAAATCATCCACAGATTAGTCCACTGAGGATAAGGACCAGCAATACACGGGGGCATGGCCCACACCCCAGCCCCGGAGCATCCCATAGTACCACTGACAGTGAACACCCCACCAATGATGAAGGCTTAGATAACAACAGTGACAGCACAGACACAAGGCCAAGCAGAGGCAGTGCTGGCCAGGATCACAGCCTAATGGCAGCTGAACAGCATATGACCACACCACAACACCATGCGGATGGTGAGGCGAGCCTATCATTTAATGACAAAGACCTTAGTCAATACTTGCAGGAGGTGGTGCATTCCAAGGAGTTCATGTCAGGTGGAATCAGTGGATTATGCGGGGCACTGGAAGCACACAGCACTGTTACCACTAAATACTTTGGCCACATTGAGGGGACCATGGCAGGGATACGTTACACAATGAGGTCTGGGGCAATGAATGACAAGAAAAGTCAGAACTGTTAGAGATAAATGCTATGCTGAAAGAATGCATGATTTAGGCTTGTACTCTGTGGCCTATAGGAAATATAGAGGTGACCTGTGCTTTGTTTAGAAGGCCTTCAGTGGTGGATCTCTCTGGGAGTCAGCAGGGTTAAATAAAAAAACAGCAACTGAAAGAATAACAAGAGCACATCACTTTCAAATAAGAGGAGAGTCATTCAAAACCACAAGGAGGGGTTTGTGGTTTAATCAGAGAGTGGTGAACAAATGGAATGCTCTCCCTAAAGAAGTGGTTGAAGCACCTAGTTTGGCAGCCTTTAAAAGTAGGTCAGACAAATATATGGGAGAGAAAACAAGGGAATATAACCATTGATAAGTGTCAAGTCGTATATGTCTCTAGAAGCCGCTAACTTGTATAAATATCTATGAACCTATACACAGGCATGCAACACAGACCTCATTACCATACTGCATGGCACACAGGCCTGTGTTCAACGGCAAGTGGAAAACTAGGAGTGATTAGCATCTTTGATGCAGCAACAGATACAACTACAGCAGGAACACAAACAGGCTGCCAATACCATGGTCTCTGCACTGCAGGCCATAGCACACGTTCTGGTAAACAGGCAGATGAATGGATCAACAGTAGAGATGCAGCAAAATTTAATTTCGATGGTGAAATTCTGGCAAAATTGAAATTTCACCTCAAAATACTGCATGAAATTCACACATTTTATGGACTATTTCACTGGTTGGGAAATGCAGCATTTGAGTGTTTTCCCCAGCATCCTGGCAAACATTAAAATAAATGTTTGTCCCATGATCCTTGGGTCTAGTGGTCCCAACCCCTCTGGCTGATTGCTGGCCCAATATTAAGAATTCCACACACTCCTGCTGAGATTCACCCCCATCCCACTGATGGCCCCCCAAGATTCACACAGCAGCATCCCTTGTCCTCTATTACTGCTATCAGGCCTGCCGACATCAACCATTTGTCTAGTGGGCCCCCACCCCATCCGTAGTGAACCCCACCCCACACCCCCATCAATGACCCCAGTTGGCCACCAGCACAGCCCTCCACTCACTTCCACAACCAGCAGACTGAATGAGAACATTTATGAATGAGCCCGACTGAGCCTCTTTCAATGAATGAGGCCCACTGTGGTCCTGGATGGGGGTGTGTGTAAATACTCTGATAGGGTGGATGGTGGGGGGTCCACTAGACACCAGGGAATTTATTTTTATTTTTAATTAAATGGTTGATGTTGGCGGCCTGGCAGCAGTAATAGAGGCTGGGGATGCCGGGGAGGATCTTGGGGTGTCACTCTCTTCATATTGGGCCAGCAATTGGCCAGGGGTTGGGACCACTAGACACCAGGGACATTTATTTTAATTAAAATTCTGAAGGGGGATGGGGTGAATTTTGGAGGGGGTGGTGGAATTCTTAATATTGGGCTGGCAATCGACTGGGGGGTGGGACTACTAGACTGCAAGGATCGTGGGTATAAACAGTTATTTTAATGTTGGCCAAGAGGGAGGAAAACACTTTTTTTGTCTTTGAAAATATGCATTTGCATTTTCACCATTTTCATCCCCCTTCAAATGTGGAATTTCGCCCATGGGTGGCAAAATTCTGCATTTTGCAGGCGAAATTTCACATTTTGCCATGGGAATTTTTCATTTTGCACCCACGCAAAATGCGTGAATTTCACAAAATATTTCACAGAACGAAATTTTCAAATTTTGCTCCTCTCTAATCAACAATACACGGTAGCTGCTTCTAAGTAAACCCCAACATATGAGATGCTTTAGGCTGGGACACACTGTATAACACCTGCCATGTAGGTGTGGCCCAGTGTGGACCCAAACCCACCTGTACATGGGCCCTGTGTCTCATGCCCAATCTGCTACCACCATGCAGGGACATTTGTGCAGTGCCGGCCAAGAAATAGTCAACAACTACAGTGTGACATGGATACCCAGGTGCACATGGCTACCGGAATACCACGGGTGCTGGAGCCATTCAGACCAGTCAACAAATGATATACCACATGGTAGCATATGGAGACAATGGCCCGGTGGACCAGGGATACAGATGCACCAACATGTGTGGTAAAAGCTACACATCCACCTCTGGTGCCAATGTGGACAGTGGTTATGAATAGAGCATTGGGTACGACATACAACATGCTGGACCAAGAGCAATGCAAGAAAACATACAGTGTGGCCAAACACTCTACCCAACCATCAAACAAATTTCAGGCACACATGTATCCCTTGCACCTAGAGACCAGGTGCACAGCGCCATAACCATACAAGCAACACAGTCCCAAAGGGTGGACAGAACACAGTCCAAAATGAACTAATTTCACACTGTCACCACTGCACAGGATTCAAGGAACATATGCAGCATGACACAAATGAACCAGGGCTAGACACACAAGCAGCCCAGTGGCACAATGACAACCCAGGGCCCTGCTGATATTGACACCCAGGTGTACACTGTAACACCACCCCAGGTCACAAGTGGCCATAGAAACATAGAAGCTGATGGCAGATAAGGACCACAAGGCCCATCCAATCTGCCCATATTTTTCTAACTTATTGAATGTGCCATAGGCCTTTACTCTATCAATGGTCTATCTATTCATACTCATCTGTATTGAACCCTTATGCCTATCCCATGCCTGTTTGAAGCCCTGCACTCTATTCATATCCACCACTTCCTGAGGTAGGCCGTTCCATGCATCCACCACCCTTTCTGTGAAAAAGAACTTCCTCACATTACCCCTTATTCGGCGTCCCTCTAATCTCTTGCTGTGTCCTCTTGTCCTCTTATTTTTCTTATATTGAAACATGTTAGACTCTTTTACCTTGTTAATGCCCTTAAGGTGTTTGAATGTTTCAGTCGTATCTCCTCTCTCCTTCCTTTGCTCTTGGGTATACATATTGAGCTCTGTTAATCTGTCCTCATATGTTTTCTGATGCAGTCCCTGTACCATTTTGGTTGCCCTTCTCTGGACTGCCTCCATTTTGTTAATGTCCTTGTGCAGCTGTGGCCTCCAGTACTGCATGCAGTACTCCAGATGGGGCCTAACCAATGTCTTGTAAAGAGGGATTATTACCTCCCTCTTTTGACTTGTGATACCCCTATTAATACACCCCAACATCCCTCTAGCCTTATCTACTGCTTTAGTTGTCTGCTTGGATGATTTTAGGTCATCTGTGATGATGATGTCCAAGTCTTTTTTTTCACTTGTGATTGCCAGCAACTCCCCTCACAACCTATAGGTGACTTCAGGGATTCTCTTCCCTATGTGCATGATCCTGCACTTCTTTGCATTAAACCTCAGTTGCCACTCTTCCAACCACTTTGCCAGTTTATCCAGATCTCTTCTCATTCTGCCCACCCCATCTGGATCATCTACTCTGTTGCAGATCTTGGTGTCATCTGCAAACAGACAAACCTTACCTTCCAGTCCTTCTGCAATGTCACTGATGAAGAGATTGAAGAGGACTGGCCCCAGGACTGATCCCTGAGGTACCCCACTTGTGACCTGCATCTCTTCTGACTGTATACTGTTTCCCACCACACTCTGTTTTCTGCCCGCCAAACAGTTTGCCACCCAGTTGACCAACTTCTGACCCACCCCAAGCCTACCCAGCTTATTAATCAATCTTCTATGTGGAACAGTGTCAAAAGCTTTGCTGAAGTCAAGGTAGGCAACATCAACTGTACCCCCTTGGTCCACCAATCTGGTTACCCAGTCAAAGAAATCTATGAGATTAGTTTGACAGGACCTTCCTGTTGTAAACCCATGCTGTCTTGGATCCTGTGCTCCTATGGATTCCAAGTGTTGCACTATCCTTTCCTTAAGGAATGCCACTATAATCTTGCCCACTGCTGAGGTAAGACTGACTGGTCTGTAGTTCCCTGCCTCCTTCCTGCTACCACTCTTGTGGAGCAGGATCACATGAGCCCTTCTCCAGTCTTCTGGGACCTCTCCTGTGCTCAGAGATTCACTAAACAGTTCTGATAATGGTTCTGCTAGTTCCACCCTTAGCTCCTTTAGTACTTTGGGATGTATGCCATCCGTCTCATTGCCTTGTCCACCCTGAGCTCAGCGATCTCTTGTAGGACCCTTTCTTTTGTGAAGGGACTTGTGCACACCTCCCTCCCCATGTCCATGATGCTGAGCTGTGGGCCTGTCCTACCTTCTACTCAGTAAATACTGAGCAGAAGTATCTATTTAGGACAGATGCTTTTACATGGTCCTCCTCCACACACATGCCCTCTTATCCCCTTTGATCTTAGCAATACCCCCTCTGGACTTTCTCCTTTCACTAATGTATCTATAGGAAGTCTTGTCCCCTTCTTTTACTGCTCATGCTAGTGTTTCCTCAATTTGGGCCTTTGCCTGCCTTACTGCCTTCCCTGCTTCCCATAGGGAAGTCTGGTATGCCTTCCTATCTTCGTCCCACTGCGTTTCCTTATATTTCCTAAATGCCAGCCTTTTGTCTCTGACCTTTTCTGCTACTGTTTTTGAGAACCAAAGTGGTTTCCTCCTTCTTTTGCTCTTGCTTTTCTCCCTAACACAGTGGGATGTTGCTTCAAATATTGCATCCTTAATGCTTGCCCACTTTGCCTGTACCTCCTCACCTGTATTTCTTCTTGCTAGGGATAGCTTAACTCTGTTGGGCATCTTATCAAAGTCAGCTCCTCTGAAGTCCCATATTTTTGCATTGGAATGGGATGATTTAGTTCTAGTGGCCAAATTGAACCATATCATGTGATGGTCACAAGCCCCCAGGTGACCTTCTACCCAAAGTTCTGCAATCCTTTCCTCATTAGTCATTACTAGATCAAGGACAGCCCTTTCTCTTGCGGGTTGTTTTACCAGTTGTTTGAGGCCCTCCCCCAACAGGGAATCCACTATGTGTCTAAATCTGGTGGCTATTCCTGCTGGTATTTTTTTTTCTTTGTCTTTTTTTTTTGTAATATGGTTCAGTTAGACAATACACAGGCTACATCATTAGCCAAACAAGGAATAACCCTTTTAAAAGGCCTTCAGAGCCCAGCAAAATTGCCATCATCATAATCATATTACCTATGGGTCCAAGATTCACCCTATTTAGTCTACTTTTAATACTCAATAACTCCTGCTAACTGCTATATAGAAAAAAAGAAAGAAGGAAAGTAGCAGGAGGCAATATATATGCTCACTAAAGAGCTATAAACTAAATTGCCTGGATAAAAGGAAGCCAAGTTCTTTCATAAACAGAGGCATTACCACTTTATAGATAGTGGATATGCTCTAACTTCATGGTATCAACCATGTAATTAAGCCAGGTCTTATAATCTGGGGAACCATGTCTTTCCACTTAATGAGAATACATTTTAACCAGCATCATTGCATTAGTTACTAAAATTCTTTGATATTTATTAAATTGAACCATTTGTTCTGAAAAGCCCAATAGAGATATTATTGCTTCTTTATGGACATAAAACCCTAAAGATTTAGTTAGTTTGCAAAAATTTTTGTCCAATAATTAGACAACTGGGGACAATCTTAAATCACGTGTATTAGGGTTCCCAAAGTACTAGTACACCAAGGGCAACTGGCAGATATAATATTATTGATTAAATGAAGTCTATGTGGAGTGAAATAAACCCTATGCAATGTATTATACTGTATTTTCTGCAGTTTACTAGGCTTAACTATAGGAATGGGGTCAATAAAAAATTGGATGATTTAGTTCTAGTGGCCAAATTAAACCATACCATGTGATGGTCACTGGCCCCAAGGTGACCTTCTACCTGGAGATCTGTGATCCTTTCCCTGTTAGTCAGTACTAGATCTAGGATAGCCCTATCTCTTGTGGGTTGTTGTACCAGTTGTTTGAGGCCCTCCCCCTGTAGGGAATCCACCATGTGTCTGGTTCTGGCAGATTTTTCTGCTGGTATTGACCAATCTGTATCTGGCATGTTGAAGTCTCCCATTATCAGAACCTCCCCTTTAGCTGTCATGTTTTGTATATCTTCTAACAGTAATGTGTTTATGTCCTCTTCCTGGTCTGGAGGCCTGTAGACAACTCCAGTTCGTATGGCTGTCCCATTTCCTATTTCCAGGGTGAGCCACAGTTCTTCTGGCTCCTTATGTGTATTCTGAATTTCTGTAGCTTTGATATTTTCATTGACTTAAAGGGCTAGTCCCCCCCCCTTTTTGCACCTCAATCTCTTCTGAACAGTACGTAGCCAGGTACTGAAGTTTCCCAAGTGTCTTTACTGGTGAACCATGTCTCATTAATGGCTACTATGTCCATTTTAGCATCTGTCATTGTTGCCTGCAGGTCTGGGATCTTGATTCCCAGACTGCAGTCATTTGTGTACATGATTTTCCATTGGCCAGATTTTGGTGCGTTATTTTTTGGGTGAGGTCCGGCATTTCCGCTGTGTGCCGTATGGGGAACCGAACCTTTTTCCTTACCTGGTGATACAAATGAACTACAAACATGCTGAACTCCTGTTTGATTACTAGCTGAGGGGGGAGGGGTGTTCTTCCCATTCGATGCATCAGGTGCTGCACCCCTCTCCCCACTGACTAGTTTAAATATTCTGCAAAGACGTCAAACTTCTGCCCCAATGCACTGATTCCCTCCTTAGTCAGATGCAGTCCATCAAATTTAAAGAACTTTCGCTCCCAAAACTGTTGTCAGTTACCTATACATTTGTGTCCATTTTCCTGGCACCAGCCCTTGAGCTACATGTTTAGCTCCCCTTCTCTGACCTTCCGTCCATCTGTCCCACTATCCCAGACAGGCAGGATCTCAGAGAAGGAGATGCTGGATGAAATGGATGGCAGTTTGTCTCCCAGCCTGGTCAGGTGTTCCTTGGTCTCCACACACCCAATGTCAACACACCCAGGGTACCAGCAGGTTACACAACACACTCATCATGGAGCCCCAGAGCTGTATTACCACTGGACAGTTCACCGAGTCAGGGGTAATACCACAGGTACAAGCAGGCAGCAAACAGCTACACACAACACCAGGGACACCACAGTCCTGTGTCACAGCCTGAAATGAAAACTTGGCTATATCAACAATCCAGGCCATGGTCCCCAGCAGTGAATGTGTTACAGACCACCACTGTAAGCACAGTAGATCAGCAAAGGACACCACTGATGAACAACCTGCATGCAGCAGGAGCGGCATCACAGAGACAGTGGTGTAGTAGTTGGGACAACAGAGGTGCAGACAAACAGACCAGCCCAGTCCATCAGTGCAGTGCAGGAGGGGACCACAGCAGTCACCAGGGCCAGGGCCAGTACAGTAGTGTGAAACAGTGGAGACGCACATGTTTCCAAGGGTAGAGGAGCTAGTGGAACCAGGGACACTGCTGACACAGGACCGGCAGCCAGACATTCCGGTGTTACTGGTATGGAGGTCACGTATAGGTCACAAAGGGTGTCAGCATCAGTGCAAGTAGAACAGTCATCAGCCAAGTGGAGGAGAACCATGAAGAAGGACCTGTAATGATGTTACCAGCACAGCAAGTGCACAGAGAGGCTTGCTGTGCAGCAGCACAACACATGTACCAGATACTGCATGACATGATGGACACTGTCCAACAACACACAGCCAAACAGCTGTATTGCTTCTAATGACACATGGCCCACAGGTCATAGAAACATAGATACTGATGGGAGATAAGGGCTGCTAGGCCCACTCAGTCTGTCCATTTTGTCAACCTGCTGCAGTAACCCCAGACCCTACTCGATCTCTTGCTTTGGTCTCTTTACTATCAGTAGTGTTTCCCTATGGTTATCCCATGCATTTTTTATTTCCTCTACTGAATTTTCCCATACGACCTCCACTGGCAGGCTGTTGCATGCATCCACTGCCCTTACTGTGAAGAAATTCTTCCTCACATTACTTCTTAGTCATGTTAGGAGGACATGGATGACCCAAGGCTGGACAGTATGCAATGTACAGTAAAAGTCCAGTGATATGACTGGCTAATAGATGTAATCTGACCCTACATGGAATTTCTATAAATGCACGGTCTGATGACGTCTCATAAAACCACCCTCAGAAATGTTACTCAGGTGCTTGTCTTGAGTGTAATAATCCTCACCAGGGTGTGCAGTACAGGAATGTAAGGCACCTCCCAGGGGTGTTGGGCTGCATGGCCATTGGCCTGGTGCTGTATTACTCCCATGGAACACTCAGTATGATCCTATAATGCAGACACTGGAGTGCCCTATGACATACATACACAGTATCTCCAGCCATGGACAAAGGTGGTGATGGCAGCCACGTGTATAGTCATACACATCGTCATATGTGTATCACCATTATGTTGGTGTTTATGCTATGGTTGCATGCCTACCATTAAGTGTAATAGCAGAACAGTGCATGGATGACATGTATATGGCACAATAACCTACCCAACACACTGGTGTGTGCAAGGGTGAGAGGGCTACACATGGTACACTAAGATGGAATGACGACACAAACAATAATGTACATGTAGCATAAACTGTATATTGCCATGGTAGTAAACACTTGTAGTAAACAATACAATGGTTGAACAGCAAACAACAGCAATGCAATATAGTATACGGGCAAATGAATAATGAAAGAACAGCAACAGAACAATAACAGAACTCTGAATGATGTCACTGACTTTCCGTTTGACACTCCATTGTTTTATGAAACACACTAATTAATCTAACAGTGCAGACATAGATACCAGTAGCCTACTGGCCATCAAGCTCCCCAAGTGTGTCCAGCACTGCCTGTATGGACTCCAGTTGTGTATCCATTTGCCTCACTACATCCAGTAACTGCCACCGGGCAGTGGTCACCACCTCATGCACATGGTGATCCTGCCCAGGCATCCCTTGATCTTGCTCAACATCTAACTGGTGTTGCCCCTCACCTGCAGGTGTTTCAGGCACTGTGGGGTGCTCCATATGTGTCTCTCTGTCCCCAGTGTTCTGGTTTGTCGGAGACTCTGCAACACCATCCTGATCCACAATATGGGGGACACCTCCCACCTGTTGTGGCCCATGTAAAGGTACACCACGTGCTGCTGACTCCAGAGTCTTTTGGTGTTCTATGGAAACATCCTGAGGCCCTGATGCCTTATTTTCACCTTGTCCTGCCTCCTGCAATGGACACTATGCAGCCTGCACCTGTCATGTGTGCTCCACATATCAGCGAGCCTCCTGCTGCTTCAGCACTCTCAAGGCTCTTGTAAGTGTTCAGAGACACACTGATGGCTGCTGTACACCTTCTCCAGCAAGGTCACCATCTCTGCAACAACACATGAGGAGAAACATTAGTAATGGTCTGCCCCAAAACATAACACTCACATTAACAGTGCTTTATATCATCCACTGTCACCATGATTATATCAGGATACCATGCTGTACATGGGTATGTTGGCCATGCACACAATGTGGAACATGCATGGTCATCATGTGTTGGACATGTACATGGCACTGTGTGTGCACACATGTGATGTGTGAGCCATTGCACATTTGCCATACATGTGTCAGACAGACATATTACCCCACAGAAACCACTCTGTCAACATACCCCTAGTGCACCTGTGGGAGTGAATCACCAAGAACCAGTATATCTGTGTCATCCTGCCACTTGTGGATGGTTGCCATGAGTGCACACACTGTATGGCCCTGGCATGCCCTGTCCCATGTCAGAGCAGTGATACATGTGCTGCCATACACATGTGCTCACCATCTGTGGCCATACATCCAATGAGTATGCATGTTTACTGCTTCTTGAATACTGGGCCAGTGTCCATGAGTATGGGCCTGACATCTGGGAATATTTCATGCACACCAACCAATGTTGCCATGTATGCACCACATATTCACACATACCTCTGCATGTACCAGGCACCACCCAATACACCCAGCCTGTAGCCTACCAGTGTAAATGTCCATCTGGCAATGTCAATGTATGGCTAGCAACACAACATACAGTTGTTACCAAATGAACCACAGTGGTGACGTCATGTCATGTACATAACCACATATATACTGTATAGCTCATCATTGATTGCAACATTATCTAGGAAGGATGCACGACATCAGTGGGCTCTCGGCGGTTGGTGGGTGCTGATACCCTGCTGGGGGCACTGCAGTGGGGGGCAATGTGTGGGTATGTGGGCTGCCATACTGGTGAGCTGTGTTCCTTGCCAACAGTATGCCTACAGGGGGGGACATGGCAGAATATCTCATATGGGAGGAGTATCAGTCACACATGACCGGGGCCACTGGTGTGGATAGCCATGTCTTTTATACCAGTGGCATTCCAATGTCCTGTATGTGCTCTGTCATGTGTGTGGTGCACATGAACTGTAAATTACACATAGCCTCACTGAGAGGGGCCCTGTGTCTGTGGGCCAGGTGTTTCCTGACCACTTGCACTGAGCTACACTGCCTGCATGTTCAGTGCATATGGGGTCTTTAGGTCTGCCGTGCCTGTGTACCCTGTGATGCCCTCACACACAAACTCTTGCAGACACAATTAATGGACATGTTACCCATCTACACACCACATGCATGCACACCCATGATCACTTACATATGACATGCCATGTTGCATGCACCCCTTAGATGCCACCCAGGATCACACAGACAGTGCATATGACTCCTACCTTGCTGGTTAGTACAAGGTCCATCTCCATGCTCTCCAGATGATTTTTATTGGTTGTGCCTGTCCCTGGCCCTTCAAAGACTCACCCACTGGCATATCTGTGGAGGCAGTAATGTAGCAGGGATTACCTACTGCACTTGCAATGACATGTAGTGCACTGTGTATGTGTCCTGCAGTTCATCCATGTGGAGTAACAGTAACCAGGATGCTGTCAATAGCCCCACACATGGCAATGTCCACTCCCCTGGTCTGCTCTGTGAGGCTTTTCAGGACCTCCGGCTCCCTGTAGGACGGTTACCCCCCGACAGCGACATTTACCAGTGAGGTCCTCCACAGAAACTACAGTGCCATGCTGCTGTGGGAAACTCGCTGGCACCAGGTGCTGTCTGTCGGAGGTCCTGCACCCCCCAATCAGCTCGGACACTGAGTTGATAATCCTTAAAGGGGGTGCAGGGGGCATAGCCCCCCATATGGGGAGTTCAGAGGGTGAAGCCCCCCCAAAGAAAACACAGTCAGCCTGTGGGAACCAGCAGCTGACTGCAGAATGCGGTTGACCTGCCAGTGTCACTGACGGGGCATTTGACAAATATTTTCTCAAGCACCTGCTAGGATCCCCTGCAGGACATGTCATTTATCTTGTGCTTGAGCTGCTGGACAGTTTATCTGACATCAGACAGCCCATGCAGTTTTGTGGCAATAGAGCACCACACCCTCTCCCTCTATCTCACTGTGTGCCTGGCAGACCCTGGGGGCATCAACATCCATGCCCACTTTGTCATGCAGCTTATCAGCATGACTGTCTGCATGACTAAAGTTCGGTTTCTGGACCATGAGGAAGCCATTATGAACCCAAACACAATCACCCTGACAAACTGTAGTCAATACAAAAGCACTGTGGCACCAGAGAACCTGCCTGCATGTGTTTGCTGCTAGCACAGAGATGATGCAAGTGTTGTCAGAGCACACCTGTGCCACACAGTGCATATGAACCAGAAAATGTCACACATGCTTTGGCAATTCTTGATGCAATGTGATGCAAGAGATACATGATCCTGCTGCAGGCAGCATGAAAACTACGCTGTGTGCGTTGCCGATACATGGAAAGAGTACGCAGTTTGCATCATGAAGCAGTCCCACTTATGTGACCAGCAGAAAGACAAAATCCACATGGCATACACACACATGCTCATTTATTGACAGCTCAGTGGGTGGCCAATGATGGGGAGAGAGGAGGGCTGTGCCGGTCACTCACTCTCTGTTGGGATGGGTGGGAGCAGGGTGGTGGGACACTAACTGATGGGGTGGGGGGATGGAGGGCAACTAGACCATCAGGGAAAAAGATCAATTACTGGAAATTGGGGATGTGGGTTTGGGTTTACTAGACCACCAAGGAAGAAAATATGAAGCTGAAAGATTACTATATGAAGGATAAGAATGGGGGTTTACAATGGACACGTTGGGCAGTAGATTGGGTGTGGAGGAGGGCCACTAGCCACCAGGGATATTTATATGAATGGTGGTGTGGCTGATTGGGTTGGGGAAGGACCACTAGCCAGCAGGGATTAGAGATGTGTGAAGTCGGCAAAATGAGCTCCATGAATTATTTCATGAATTGCACTCAATTTGCAAAGTGCAATTGCGAAAATTCTCCAATCCACAGAGCGCAGATTGGCAGGAAAGTGTGGAATTTTGCAGGTGAAATTCCACACTTCGTGGAAAAAACAACTGTCTCTTAGTAGTGGGCACACTCCCCACCCACCAATCACTGTCCCAATGTAAAAAAGTATATATTAATCCCTGGTTTCTAGTGGTACACCCCTCCCTGTCAATCACCAGCCACACTGTACTTATTTAAATCTCTTATGCAGAGCCCCTCCCAATGATCGCTGGCTAAAGTGTAAAATAAATATTGTTATTTAAATCCCTGGGGCCAGATTTTCAATGGCCTTAGATCGACGCGAGGTGCTTGCGTTGAACAGGTCTGACGCAAGGGCAACTTGTGCCAGAGGCTGCACCAAGTGTGAATTTGAAAGGTAGCCTGCATCACCCATCAGGCAGCCTGCACCAAAGTGTGCTAGTGTGATCCTTGCACCAAGAAAGTGGCTGCGCATGGTGCTGGGGCTTTGCGGCAGACCCAGACTGCTGCAGTTCTCAGATCCAGAATTTGAAAGACCCTTCAGGAACCAAGTACCAAACCTTAGACCAGTGAGGGACTGGTCTAAGGGGACTTAGATGGCCCCTGGGGTTGTCCTGTACCTGCCACTGTGTGGCCCACCCAATCCATCCCCAGTGGTGATCCCTGGTGGTCCAGTGGTCCCCACTCACCCCCGTCATGGTCCCTGACACCCATGTCTGTGCATCCTGCCAACCCCCTACCCATCTCAGCACTCCCACCCTCCATCTCGTATCCTCATCCGGTGACGGGCATAGCCCTCCACATGCCATCACAGCTGGCAGCCGAAAGTGAGCTATCAGTGCATGTACTGTATACAGTATACAGTACGCATGGACTGCCCATTCAGTGGCCAGCCAGGGTGGCATGTGGAGGGCTGTACTGGTCACAGGATCTGGGTAAAGGAGGGGAGAGTGCTGAGATGGGTACCACAGGGGGGCACTAGCCCACCAGGGTGACTGAGAGTGTTGTGGCCCTGGTGCCGGTGGTGTGGTGGTGTTGGGGGCAGTGCCCGGTTGCCAGCCCCTGTCCGTGGGTGTTATGGACTCCCCGCAGCCATTGCGGCATTCTGGGTGGGTGCGCCATATGCCAGGTGCAGCACCCCCTTTGCCACAAGCTGTTGGACTTAGGCACTGGGACCCTGTAAAACAGAAATTTGGGCACAGGGTCCAGAGCGCACTGAACTCGGCGCAAGCTGCCATTGTCGCAGCTTGCATCGGGCCTTTGAAAATCCAGCCCCTGGTGTCTAGTGGGCCCCCCCTACCGATTGCCAGCCCCAATGTAAAAAAAAAATATCATTAATGAAATCCTTGGTGTCTAATGGACTCCCCATCCTGTCAGGTAGTTCCCCACCATCCTGTTCCCCCCTACCCCGACCCAGAGCGGGTGACCAGCACAGCCCTCCATCATTGCTGACTGCTCGGCTGACCTGGAATGAATGAACATGTGCTTGTACAAGTATGTGCTCATTCATTCCAGATCAGTCAGGTGGTCAGCAATGGTGGAGAATGGAGGGCTGTGCTGGTTGCCCACTTGGGGTCAGGATGGGGGGTAGTGCGGTGGTGAGGTACTCCCTGATGGGGTGAGGGTCCACTAGACATCAGGGATTTCATTGATGATATTTATTTTTGCACTGGGGCCGATGATCAGTGGGTTGGGGGGATTCTACACAAGAGATTTAAATAAATATATTTATTTTACACTGTGGCTGGTGATCGGTGGGGGACACTAGACACCAGGGGTTTAAATAAATATATTTATTTTACTCTGTGACCGGTGATTTGTTTTATTTTACTCTGTGGCCAGTGATCTATTGGGGGCACTAGACACTAGGGATTTAAATAAATGTATTTATTTTACACCAGGATTTGGTTAAAAATAAAGGATTATATTTGAACTTTTCCTTGCTTTGTTTTTTATGCAATTTGCACTTAAAAAAACAAAAGCAAGGCAAAGTTACAAATGGTGAATTTTTCATTAAGTGGGGTCAGCTTGGCAAAGTGATCGGCAGAGGCGTATCTGGTGTCTTCACCAAAAATTCACCAGCAAAGTAAAGCTTCACAGCATCTCTACCAGGGAATACTACTATGAATGATGGTGAGGCTGATCAATCAATCAATCAATCAATCAAAATCTTTATTTATCCAGGTGAACATCATTGAGCAGAGCTCTGTTGCAAGATGGACCTGGGTAGAACAAGGTCTGGGTGCAAATAGAGAACAAGGAAACATACATATGTATATACACAGTAATACAAATTGGTACAAAATGTCATGATAAGGTGTAAAAACAAAGAACTATAACACAGGTGAGCATATCTCGGGAGGACCAATTACAGTTTGCAGATACACCAGTAGAAACATTGCACACATGAATATATATCGTAAGGTCCATTTACAGGATACAGCAATGCAAATACATACAAAATTGCCAAGGGAGATAATGAACACAGCCCAATAGGCAACAAGGAACAGGCAGCTAATGGAAGGTATGGGTGCCAGGCAGATAGCAGAAGTAAGATGGACCAAGAAGGCCTCCGGGGTAACAACCGCATAAGGGATGTGGTAGAGAGGACTAGCGGGGACATAAGAAGAGCTGAAAAAGGAGGGGCAGGTGATATTGACCAGAAGATGTTGGAAAATCCACCCTTCAAGGGGAGACTGAGGATGAAGATGCTTGATGTGAATCAGTGTTGAAAAGCAATGTAATGGGATAGAACAAAAATCACAAGAAGGTTGAATTTACCGATATTAGGTAGTGGGAAAAGAGTACGATGGATAAAGCAGCTTAGTCAAAGAGCACGGCCAAGTAAGAAGTGCTACAATTGAATGAGACTACAGACTAGGATCGTGGAAAAAAGTTGCATGGTTTCTTTCTGAGACAAGATTATAAGGTGTTGAAGGTAGAGATGCTGATGAGTGTGCTCAATTTCAGCGTTTTCTGCAGTTTATTCCACAGGGAGGGCAACACAAATCTTATGGCTACTCTACCAAAGTGAGAGTTAACTTTGGGTACTTTCAATGAGACAGATGTGCAACTTTTCAGGGCATACTGGCCTATCAAGTTTAGTGGGAGACAGGCTGTAATATATTGGGGAAGTTTTTTAGAAATAGCTCTGAAGGTCCATATAGCTGCATTATATCACACCTATACTGGAGAGAAGTCCACCTCACTGCTTTATATAAGGAGCAATGATGCGTGGTATAGGGAAGACCTGTAATAAACCTCAAAGCTCTATAATAGAGCGTGTTAAGTTTTGCAAGGTAGGCGGTAGGGCAATGACTATACAGGAAATCTGTGTAGTCTATCAATGAAAGAAATGTTGCTTGGACCAGATGCAGTTTAGCGTCTCTAGTTAAAAAGTGATTGATTCTGAAGAAAAGGCCAAGTCTCTGTCGTAATTTTTTAGTAAACCTTGATGTGCTCTGTAAAGAGAGCCTGTGGTCCAACCAGACACCCAGGTATTTGAATTTTGAAACAAATTCCAACTTTTCACCTAGAATAGTAGTAATCAGTGGCACTGGTTCTGTAGTGGCAGAGTTTGCTGCGTATGGAAGGAGAGAAAAGCTTTGCTTTGGTTTTCTTGATGTTAAGTAATAGCTTTTATTTAAAAGCTGGTTTTGCAACAGGTTGAATTCAGATTGAAGGTCATTACATGCAGCTTGTAGTGCTGGACGCTCAAGAAGAACTGTGTCATCTCGTAACAGATGAATGTTGCCCTTGGTGATGCTGTCATCAAAGTTATTGAAACAAATTGCAAACAATATGGGACCTAGGATAGATCCTGGGGAACACCTCTTAGAAGAGGTTTGAGTGTTGAGAGATCACTTTCGGCCTTGACCTGCTGGAAGCAATTGGAGAGGTAGTTATTGAAGCACTGCAATGATACTGAATCCAAACCTAATGGCTGCAAGGAAGACAGCAGCAAGTTATGATCAACAGTGTCAAATACTTTGCTTAAATATAAAAACACAGCACAAATGAAGTTTCTATTATCCAAATCTCTTTGCCAATCATTGGTCACTTTAGCAAGTGCTGTAATAGTGCTATGATTCACTCTGAATCCTGGTTGGACAGTGTTTAGCAGGTTTGCAGAGTCTAGGTAAAGTCTCAGTTGGTCACTTACAATTTTTTCCAGTAGTTTCGATAGAACAGGAAGAATTGAAATCGGCCTGTAATTGTTGAGATCACAGGGTTCCCTGACTTGAACAGAGGTATGATGTGCTGTTTTCCAGATGGATGGAATGATCCCTTGGGTCAGGGATAGGTTAAACAAGTGGATTATAGGCACAGTTAGCACATGATAAGCCACCTTCAGAAAATATGGGTCTAGGGAGTTTGCAACAGCTTTTTATGTTCGACTTCAGTAACAGGTCTTCAACCTCTTTCAGTGAGGTAGGGTTCAAGGAGAATATCGAGTCAGTGACATGGGGTTCAGCATCTTGAGTGCCAACCTGAGAGCATATCATGTCTGCAGGATAGTTGTCAAATGCTAGGCCTGCAGTCGTGAAGTGATTATTGAAAGAGTCCAGAACCTCTAACCTATCACTAACAGTATTGTTGCCAGAAGAGATCTTAACCGTAATGAGCTTCACATATGGCCAGACAAGACCTTAATAGTTTTCCAAAATTTTGTTGGTTCTTAGTGGCAGAGTCAAATTCAGTGTGATAATAAGTGGCTTTTGCATATCTAACCATTTTGGCGCATAAATTCCTTGCCTCTTGAACTGGCACCAGTCCGCAGGTGTCCAAGTTCTGCGTGCTTTTTTAAAGAGCTTGTCCCTCTCTAACAGTGCAGATTTGAGTTCTGATGTGAACCATCAACATGCTTTATTTGTTACTCATACCTTATCTATGAGGGCATATTTGTTTAAAGCCCCTATGATTATTTCATTGAAAACGTCTTAAGCCAATTGCACAGTTTTTGCCAGGTAGAAATCTTGCCAGTGCAGGGAGTGTTTTAGTTAATTGATGTAGGCAAATAGGTCATAGTTCCATCTTGATCTCTTAGCAGAGAACTTTGATGAAGATATTGATTTATTAATTGATCTTACACCGGTAATGAAGCAATGATCACTGATATCACCGAAGAAGGTGCCAGCGTGTGAGAAAAGATGATGTTTGCTCACTAAGATAACATCCAGCAGGGAGCTGTTATCAGGTTTTTTTTTTTTTATTAAGACACGTTGGCTCATCGATGAGTTGCATTAAACCATGTGTATCACAAAAGGTTAAGAGAGGTGAGGGGGTCTTGGATAGCCAATCTAAGTTGAGATCCCCAAGAATAATTGTTTCTAATGACCCTTGCCAGAGGATGGCACTTAGATGTGTTAACGACTGTAGACCAGCAGATAGGGGTTTGTAGAATCCTATAACACATAACAATGTAGTGTGTGAGATGACAACCTTAAGTGACAGGCATTCGTATCCATTCACGACTGGGGATGAGTCAAGACAGAATACCGTGAATTTATTCTTGATGTAGATGGCCACCCCTCCTCCCCTAGAATGCCTATCCACCCTAAATAGTAAAAAGTTCAGGATGTTGACCTCTCTATCAGGTGCAGCTGGTCTAAGCCAGGTTTCAGAGATCACTAAGATATCTGGTATGGTGTGGTAAACCCAGGCCTGGCTCATAGAGATATTTTTTAATAGGCTGCACACATTGACATGAAGGAAGCTCATACCTTTGAGCTTAGCTAGGTCTGAAGGTGACGTGATGATGTCTGATGGTCCAGGATTAAGCTCTACATTGCCTGAGCAAAGTAGTAAGAGAAGCAGCAGTTTTCTCAGCACAGCAATAGTTAGCTTAAGGTTTCTGGACCTTTTATGTCTGTGCAGATTATTATCTTGGGTCGGCATGCCTCCATGTCTTGAACTCTTCTGATTTAGGACAGCAAAGACTAAGACCCTGACTGCCAGGTGCAATGGTGGTTCAGCTTTGGGTAAGGTGCTTCATACACTGGAGGGTAGTTCAGTTTGTGTTCCACCATCAGAAGTACGCCGAGTAAAATACTGCAGAAGCAGGAAGTTGAAAGCACATAAGTAATCGTAGGGAAAATTATTGGATACATGGCAGATCAACAGCAGATGGATAGTCTCCACTAATAGTAGCTTGTGGCAATTGATAACAGCCATATGGCATGAAATAGAGGAGGGACCAGAATAGAAGACACAGTTTTTCCCACATGGTGAACCCCAGAAGGGAGCACAGACACTAGAATAATCAATAGGGAGTAATTGCCACTGGTGCAAGCAGAGACCAGCGCATAAAAGTTAGAAAGGAGGTATTGTATTAAGATTGTATAGTCCAGAGGGGTTGGCAGCACACAGAAGTAGTAACGGGAATGTTGGCTGCTAGAGTTTTGTGGTGATATTCAGAGAAGTTACGAGTACTAGATAAGGGGTCTTAGCCTAATAAGGTGCTCCTGTGGTAGACATGGAGATAAGGAGGATGTGTAGAGCAGCAGATCATTGGAGGGTAATAAATGGGTAGGCATGGAGTTAAGAAAGGGGCATGGAGGAAGTGTATTTAAAAAGTGGCAGCAGTGGAGGAGGGGTATGGGCACAAAAGTTGCGGCTTTAGCCGTACCTTGTGCCACCGAGTGTCTGCTCTGGAGGTATCGGGCGGCAGCTGTGGAAATGTTGCCCACCCACTGGCCGAGTCTCCCTCGGCTCAAGCTAAGAGGCTTGCTGTGGCTGATCCTCAGCTGGGGAAACAAGAAAAAAAATTTCCATTTACGTGCCTGCTGAAGACAAAGGGTCGGCAACACAGGCAGGGAGTCCAAATTAGCAAAATAAGTGAATGTATATTTGACTGGCACCTGAGAGTCTGGGTTACACAATCAGACTGAAAAGGGTTGTGAGCACTAGCTCCTGCTTATACACATCAAAGCTTTTCTTTCAAAGAAGAGTTTCTACATTCACCAAATGCTAGCAGCTAACAATATTTTGCTTACTTGGTGCAAATACAGTAAAACAAATGCCTAAATAGAGTGAAGTCTAAGCTGAGTTAGTGGGAACCAATCGAAACAGAGCCCAAAAGGCACTCGGTTCCTATTGGTTGTGGCTTTTGCGCTCTTTGTGCTGCTGAGTGTCCACTTGGAGGTATCGGGTGGCAGCTGTGGAAATGCTGCCCACCCACTTCAGCCGAGTCTCCTCAGCTAGAGCTGAGAGCCTTGCTGTGGCTGATCCTTGGCTTGTGCCACTGAGTGTCCATTCTGGAGATATTGAGTGGTGACCATGGAATGCCGCCACCCACTGGCCAAGTCTCTTGGCTTGAACTGAGAGCCTTGCTGGGTGATCCTCAGCTTGTGCCGCTGAGTGTCCACTCTGGAGGTATCGGGCGGTGGCTGTGGAAATGCCACCCGCCCACTGGCTAAGTCTCCCTCGGCTCGAGCTGAGAGCCTTGCTGTTGCTGATCCCAGATTGTGCTGCTGAGTGTCCGCTCTGGAGATATAAGGCAGTGGCTGTGGAAATGCTGCCCACCTGCTGGCTGAATCTCCCTCAGCCCAAGCTGAGAGCTTTGCTGTGGCTGATCCTCAGCTGATCAGGTAGGGAGACCACTAGCTGTTCCAAACCCACTCAGCAGGTCAGCCTCTACTCCCAAAGTGCCAACCTCCGAGCGAGTCTTGTGAACAGTTTAACAGAACAAGGTAACCTCTTTTCTGTTTTATGAGTTCGATCAACCTTTGGTCGCAAGTCTTGGAGTGATTCAAACTGTGAACCTCTTGTTAGCATACCCAATGCACAGGCTGAGATAATTCTGTCTTCGGGGGGCCAGATATCTTTGCCTACGGGCACCTAACCAAGTGTACAGAAATGAACCCTTAAAAACTTTAATAAAGACCTCAGATTTAAAATGCTTCTCTTTCCAGTTTGGTATCACCATTCAAGCTTATGCCTAGTGTCAGCTATAACCATATATACTTTTCTAGCAAATGAAAGAAATTCAAAGACAGACCAAGTATGCTCTAAAATTAGAGTTTTTACTAAAATAGATAATAATATGTAAAACATACAATGCAGAACTATTATATCACAAGACATACAAATATTTTAAAAGAACAAGGTTTAAACAGTGCAATTCTTACTTCAGTACTTAGATTTGTCTCTCTGTTCTAAATACCTGCTTAAAGTGCTCCAAAGATGTTTCTTTGTCAGAGTCTAGACAGAAATATCTCTGAAGGAAAAAACAGAATATTCCTTAAAGAAAACTATTTGCCAACCCCTTTGTGAGGTCGCCTAGCTCCTCCTCTGTCAGAATATCTAAAAAATATATCTATACTAAAACAGGATGACTTTTCAAAGCATTAAATTCTGCAGCCTTGACATAACTCATGTTCTGCAAATGACTCTCTTTGATATTTAGCTGTATCCTGTTCTCACACAGACTTAAAAGCATTTATGATTTCACACCAGTTTACTAAACCTGGTTTCTCCTCTTGAAATGGCATAAATGGATATGCTCAACTTAAGCCTCTTCCAGCCTGTAATTAGTGATGGGTGAAGTGGTGATTTTCTGTATCTCTGTAAACTGCCCTTTTCCTCCTCACCCTGTCTAATACCTCTTTGCTTATCCAGCTTGGTTTCATTCCCCTAGCCTTCTTAGCCTGGGCCCTACAGCAAGTTTCTGTTGCCTCCACTATCCCCTGTCTTATCAGTTCCCACCTTTGTTGCATGTCCATACCAGGTTGAATTTTGCACAGGAACCCCTGTATAACTTCCCTCATCATCTTAAAGTTGGAATTCCTGAAATCCAGCACCCTTGTGCCAGATTCCCCCCCCCCATCTCTTTAGCCATCTGTAACTGGAACCATACTGTCTGGTGGTCGATTCCCCAGTGGTTCCTCCACCCTCCATCCCTCACCCACTCCTCGTTTGTAAGTATGAGATCAAAGGTGTTCTTTTCCCTACTTGGTTCCTTGACCAACTGTATAGAAAGCTTTCCCAGAAGGCATCTAGCATTACCTGGCTCCAGTCTGTTCTTTAAGGTATGTGTGTCCCACTTCACCCCCGGCAGGTTGAAGTCCCCTAATAGCTCCATCCTCCCCTTCCCACAGTCCCTACTGATCTTTTCTGTCAGTACCCTGTCCATCCCTTCAGACTGAGAGGGTGGCCGTAAACCACCCCCAGTCATAGTGATCTATTTTTGGGATCCTGTAGTTGCACCCACAGTGATTCTGTATCTCTCTCACCTCCTTCCTCACACATTTTAATCTTTCCTTTACATACAGCACCACCCCCTTCCCCTTTCCCTATTTTTCAGATTTAATCTGTACCCTGGAACCATCATGTCCCAGTTGTGGGTTTGGGTGGCCCATGTCTCAGTGCAAGCTGCCAAGTCCACCCCCCCTCCAGGAGAGCCTGTAGTTCCACCCCCTTATTCCCCAGACTCCTAGCATTTAGTGTTACCACCTGCCAATCCTTCTCTATACCCTCCCCCTGCCTCTCTCCCCTTATGTGCACTCCCACAGTAGTTGCCTTCCTCCTTACCTTGCTATCACAGGAGGAAAAGCACATGTGGTTCCACATCACTAGGATTTTGATCTCCTCTATCCATCCTGCTAACCCCCCAGTTTAAATGCTCCTCAATGAGCTTCCCTAGCCTTGACTTCAGTACATTTTTTTCCTTCTCATTTTTTTCCCAATTGTTTAACCAGGTGAGACACACTAAGCTGAAAGCTTGTTTACAGGTGCAATCTGGGAGCACAGAGAAGTTAGGTGACCTGCTCAGGGTCACACAGTATGCAAGTGGGGGCTCTGGGATTCAAATCCAGGTCTCCAGATTTGCAACTCAGAGCCTTAAACCACTGCACTATACTGCATCCTCATTTAGGTGCAGTCTATCTTTTGTCTACAGATTGCTGTTCTCCTATGTCCCCATCCCCCGCCCTCCTATCAGCCTGTACCCCTTTTCCCGACACCAGGCCCCCAGCCATTCATTAAACTCTTGAATTTTCCCTTTTCTTGCCATACTTGTCCTTGGAGCAGGAAGTACTATACCTCCAGAAGGTAACAGATCTGCCTCGCCTCACACAGAGATCCCTGTTCTTCAAACCTCCTCTTTACCTTATTGAAATAAATGCAGTTGAGGACAACCAACTGAACACCACCACCCCCACCTGATTCTCAGAGTGTTTTTTTTTATTTACTTGAAAACGTTTCACCGGAGAGACATCATGAACTGTAAATAGCTCGTTTCAAGAAGCGTCCGAGGGGATACAACAATGGGAGGAGGTAGTCAGAATAACATACAGTAATAAGTGTGCTGATACTAAGCTTTTGGGGTTTTAATTATGCAATGAGAGCAGTTGCATCAGCTGTTCAAGGGTCAGATGCACAGCAGTTAATTTATTTATTTTGTATTTATTTAAAATTTGGTGACTGGGAAAGGCACAGTGAGCTGAGGCTTGTTTCCAGATGCGACCCCGGTGAATGCTACATAGAGGATGAAATTCATTACAAGTCACAAACTTCAGACCATTTACAGAGAGAAATAAGAGATAAGATAAAAATTTACTGTGTGAGTAACATTTCAGAACTTTACAGCTTATGTACAGAGATTAAATCTAGTGTAGGCACATTTTTCCATAGGAGAACCTCAGGTCATACAGTTAATGAAAATCATAAGAAATAATATCTACTAGTAACTCTGGGAAGCCTAAAGACAGTTTTAGGTCCCTTTATGAAGGATATGGAGAAAACAGAGGTTGAGAAAGTGGTTCAGGAGAAACAGGTTAGGCCAACAGAGACATGAAGAAGCGGGGGTGGGGAGGACGAGGGAAACAGGTTGTGGAGGAGGGGACAAGACCTTGGAAACAAAATGGGGATGCAGGGTTAGGAGCACTGAAGACACTGGGGAGGGAGTAGGTGGAGGAGTCTTTTGAAGGATGCGAGAGGGTGGTTAGATGAAGGTCAGCAGGAAGATTGTTCCAGAGGTGAGGAGATGGTATGAGAAAGCAGATTTGCCAGCAATAGAGTGAGGATGAGGGATGGAGAAGGTGTTCAAGTCTTTGTGGCGAAGAAGATGAAGTGGATCTCAGTAGAGAGAGACAGGAGAGAGATATGTGGGTAGGGAGCTGAACCAGTATTTTGCAATGAGGGAGGCACAGTGGCTGGTTCTCCTGTGAGAAGGGGGTAAGGGAATGGGGAGCATAGAGAGACAGTGGTGAATAAGGGAGGGGAGGCAGTGGCAAAGCATCAGAAGGAGTTGATAAGGGTGTCTAATTTAGAGAGGGAAGAGGTCATCTAACCCTCCCAATCTGAAACTCTATACTAGCTCCTTAATGGAGTTTTCAAATGTACCTGTGCATTGAGTCAAATACCATGAATCTACTGTATCTAAATGTTAGCCAATTTACTGTATCTTTTGTATATTGTTTTGCTTGCTTGTGTTCTGTTTCTGTATTGCTCTGTACTGTTCTTTTCTTGTTTTACCTGTACTGATGTGGAACCTTTGGAAAGGAGTCTTTGATTCAAAGGTACTTTCCAAATCCTCAATAAAATAAATAAATAATAAATAAATAAAGTTGAGGACAGTGCCATAGACAACGTTGGCATAATCCAGTATGGGCAAGATTGTTTTTAGTACTAGTTCGCGACTAGTGTGGGGAGGAAGGCTGGCTTTGTGTGGGTATAGGACTATGAGTTAGGGGCAGAACTTGGTACAGATGGAATCAGTATGAGTGAAGAAGTCTAGCCAAATTCCTAGGTACTGTGTTTGAAGTTGGGGACCCTCTGAAGGGGTGAGCCATCCAAGGTGGTGATTGCAGGGGGGGTAAGGAAGGACGCTAGCTTCTGTCTGGAGCCAAAGAACATAGTGACAGTCTTATTGGCATTGAGGTTTAGCTGGTTTGATTTGAACTAGGATTGTACTCTGTCAAAATTGTGTTGGAGGTTGGGGAGGATACTGTTATGGGATGGACCGGAGGAAAAAATGACAGTGCCTTCTACATACATGTGTATGTTTGAGGAGTGACAGTCTGATGGGAGGTCATTTATAAAAAGAGAGAAGAGGACAGGGCCAAGGATGGAGCATTGGGGGACCTCAGACAGGATAGGGAGAGGAGAAGAAAGAGTGTCACCTATTCGTACAGACTGTTGCTTACTATGGAGATAGGTGCGAAACCAGTCAACCGTGGCTGTCACAAAGTCAAAGGAAGAAGTTTCTGTAGGAGTAGAGTGGGATACAGAGTCGAAAGCTTTAGTCAGATCAATAAACATGGTGGCTGTGATTTGGCTTTCATCCATCACGGTCAGGATGGGAGTCAGTGACACACAGCAGGGAGGTGATGGTGGAGTGCTGTTTGCGAAAACCAGATTGCACAGGTGATAGAGTTATTTGAGGAGAGGAGTCTGAGAGCTTTACAAGAATGAGGGATTCCTGGACTTTGGCTAAGGGGGAGGAAAGAGATGGGCCTATAGTTACCTGGTGATGAGGGGTCACCTCCTTGTGAAGGGGTAGGACTTTGGCAGATTTCCAGGCTTTGGGAACGGTAACAGTGGTGAGAGAGAGAGGTTTAGTAAGTGTGTCAAAGGTGACTATAGCATGTGCGGACAAGTGGAGCAGTCTAGGGTGGAGACCATCGGGCTAGATTTGGAGGGCCTAAGAGCCATGAGGGCAGTATAAACTTCAAGAGGGGAGAACATGGGAAAGAGGTAGCCAACGGAGGGAGAGGGAGATTTAGATGGACAGGAAGCGGTGTCTGGTGCTGGAGGGGGAAGGGAGTCAGGCAGGGCACAGGAGATAAAGAACTTGTTGAATGCATCGGCAACAGCTGCCATGTCAGAGATAGGGAAATCATCAATTTTAAGGACTGGGCAGGCTTGTTGGGAAGGGGGATCGAGGAGGAAGTGGATCACTTTCGAGAAGGAAGCAGGGGAGTTTTGGTTCAGCTCGAGCTGAGACTTGAAGTAGGAGGCTTTAGCTGACGGAATAGCCTTTGTGCACCTATTTCTGAGCTGTTTGTAAGATAAAAGGTCCTTTGGGGAATAGGATATTTTGTAGAGTCACCAGGCTTTGCCCTATCATGACACAAGGTGATAATGTCGAGAGTGATCCAAGGGTGATGGTGACATTTAACTCTGTGCTTTCTAATGGGAGCGTGACTGTCCCAGGTAATGTTAAAGACATGTAGGAAGTGGGACAAGACACTATCCACATCTGAGCACGAATGAAAGGCATCCAGTCCGCATTTAGGAGGTTATGATGTAGGGCAGTAATGTTGAGGGGTGGAGGTGCAGGTCCAGATGAACTTTGGAGGGTGGTGAGGAGTATGGATTTTGTGAGTACAGTAAGTGATACAGTGATGATCATTTAGAGCATTGGTGAGGATACCTGAGGTGGAGATGTGGTGGGGTGGAAGGATAGAATCCAATCAAGGAGTGAGTGGTTCTGGGACCAAGAATTTAGATGGGTGGGTTCTTTTTTTTTTTTTTGCATTATTTGTTTTTCCCCCCTCCTTGCTCAGATGTTACCACTCCTCCTGGCATTCCTAGGACCTCTCCTGCCCTCTGCACTCCCCTCTCAAGTCGTGACCCCCTCTGCAGGTCCCACATAGCAGCCTACCTCATGGTATCCCGGCGTTTCTCTTTGCTGGATGGGTCCCTCTCCTCCGAGGGGGAATGCACCAGTGGAGGGGTGACACCAGCACTTCTTTTTCTAGGCCACAGGGTGCTGCTGAGGTCTGCAGTGAGTGGCTCCCTGGAGCAGGCAGACAGGCAGAGGATCTGGAGGCCATCATCCAGCAAGCATCCAGCCATTTTCCTCCTCATGTTTGTGGAGGTAGCTAGTGATGGCAAGGAGTACATCAGCGTCCCTCCTCCCTCCTGTTTCAAAGTTGCTCTGTGCATCCTGCATTGCTCCTAGCCTCTGCTAGCAGCCAGCAGGTGCCGGAGCTATCCCACACCCTTCCCCCAGAGAAGTAGAGCTGTCCATAGGATGCTCGAGCCTCCTCCCCCTGGCCAGTCCTCCAGTGTCCCAGGCTCGTTCCTGAACCCGGGTCACTGGCGTCGCAAGTGGAAATCCAACCGGTGTATTGACAGGCCGGCTACTAGATGGGTGGGTTCTTGAATGAGTTGGGAGAGGTTGAGAGCCTCGATTGTTAGAGTGGTAGGCTTGGTAGTGGGGGAGAGCCAGTCTAGATTAAAATCACCTAGTAGCAGGAGTTCCCATTGTCAGTGAGAGTGGCGATAGATGAGATAACCTTGATGATGGAACCTGACACTCCTGCCCATACTGCCCAGGCCAATTGAACTTAGCTTTTTATGGTGTTGTTTTAAATCTTCTAGTGGGAAAAGTGTTTAGACATATACTTTTTCTACACAAAAACATTACTTTCAGGTTGGTGAGCAGTCACATCAACTGATCGAATGAAGGGTTAGATGCAGGAGCAGTTAAACTGTAAACCTGACACCGCTGCCCTTGCTGCCTAGTTCAATTCCCCATGTGCAGAATCACTGAAAAACTGCACCAACAAGTTTTTACTTTGAACTGTGTAAAAAGTGTTAACATTTTCAATACAATACTCCCACATATATTGACAATTTTGCATGCAAACTTGGGTTTCACTGAAACAACGCAGCACAAGGTGGGGTAATGGTTTTATGTTACCCTGCTTTCTTTTGAATCCTTGTCTGGTTTGGTTTCAAAATCCACTGGCCAAGCGTAAGTACACCTAAGCACATAACATTTGAGTTGTGTTGAAGCAGTCAAGCAGAAAACTTCCGGTTGCTACAGAGACTGAAACAGCAGATGGGCGAAAAGGTGCAAATTATCCCATTTACCTAAATGGGGTGCCAAGTACAAAGCCTTTTTTTGTAAGTGGTAAGGCAGTTTCTTCCTTCTGGACATACTGAGGTTTCATACTGGGTGTTGTAGGTGGAAGAAGGCTGTATGACCATTTGTACCACCTACCCATATCAGTGGGAACTATCAAACCCTTACATTAATTCTTTTAGTATTTAATAGTTAATTGTCTAGTTTCTTCTTAAAGGCCTCTAGTATGGTACTATATACAGCCTCACTAGGTAGTTTATTCAAAATTCTACCAGTTCGATGGGTGAAAATGAAACCTGTTGTTATTTACAACAGTATTTAACTTAATGTGAAGTTTGTGGCCCCTCAGCCAGTTGGGTTTTACGTTTATTTCAATCCCCATGTCTCACATCAGTTCTGCGTCATGTAATATCTTACACATGTACAACAGATCTCCCCTGGTTCTTCTGTTCTCTAGAGTATATAGATCCAATCTGCGTTACCTGCTCTCATAATCTATATTTTGTAGGGCAGGTATTAGTCTGGTAAATTTCCTCTGTATGCTTTCAACTCAATGTATTTCCCCTCTTTTATAAGGACTCCACAATGGGGATCCATAGTCTCAGTGTGGTCTTATGTAAGACCAAGATAGTGGTAGCATACAGCTTATTGATCTGTTTACAAAGCTATTCTTGATTATTCTTCATCATGTAGTTAGATCTCTGTATGACTTTTGTGCAATGTGCTTTGAAGGACAAGTTTTTGTCAATAATTATTCGAAGTCTTTTTCTGTCTCAACTGCTTTTATTGGAGCGCTATGTATGTTATAGGTGTGTTGTCGATTGTGCTTTCCCATGTGCATAACAGCACACTTATCTATGCTGCTGAAAGGCATATAGTTCTCCCTAGACCATTTTTCAATTATTTCCATGTTGTGCTCTAGACTAGTTATATCTTCTATTGTTCCTGCAGTACCTCCCAACTTCAGACCATCTGCAAACTTTATCAATCCAATTTTCTATTCCATTCTGTAGGTCACCTATGAACAAAGAAAAAAAGTGGCCCCAACACTGAACCCTGGGGACATACTTTCATTCAGACTAGTTTTCATTCAAACAACTGAAGATTTTGGATGGCCCTGCTGATTATGATCCAGTGCTTAGCAATTTACAACCTAGATGCTCACATGCAAAGAATAACATAAAACCTAACTACAGTCTAAAACAAGCCTATAAAACACATAAAATGTATCTGAACAGTTATCTTTACCTTAAGCAAAATCATTTGCAGCCTGAGCAAAGCTCAGGTAAATTACAAAGTACCATGACTTTTGTATGATGCTGTGAACATACATTGGTTTTCTTTATATTCTGTGTAAACTGGTAGGTCCACTAGGCAAAGTGCCATTTTCAGGGGTGACCTGGGAGCACTGGGGAGGTTAATGACTTGCTCAGAGTCACACAGTTTACAAGCTGGAGGTTGTGGAATCAAACCCATGTCTGCAAATGTACCCAGTTCATTCACTGTTTGTTACTGTAACTTGTAGGCTATACTTCAGCCACAAAACCTCCCGATATAATGATTTGATGTGTAATTTCAACAATAGTGTACAGTGCAAATTTTGAACATTAGACACTTTATATTTTACTAAAACTAAATTATTCACCACTCCATCTGCTTATTTTTTCTTACATCAAAATGGATGAATGGTTGACAGAGTACTGTAAATAGCTCTTGATCAGGATTCATTATCCACATTTTTTAATTGCTTAACCAGGGTGGCACACTAAGCTGAAAGCTTGTTTACAGGTGCGACCTGGGAGCACAGGGAAGTTAAGTGACTTGTTTAGGGTCACACAGTATGGAAGTGAGGGCTGTGGGATTCAAACCCAGATCTCCAGAGCTGTAGCTCAGAGCCTTAAACCACTGTGCTATACTTCCTCAACTACTCAAATACTTCAAGAAACAGACAAAATTTGTTTATTCTGGATTTGTTTAATATTGATTTTCTGTGGCTCACTAAATAGAATCAATTTATGTAGCAGTGCATGAGGCATATGTTTTTAAATCTTGGAAGAGAGGCAACACATCTTATCCCTTTAGTATTCATTTTAGGAACATAAGTTTTTCTTTAAGTTTAAAACATAATCAAGTGACAGTGTATTCATTCAGCAGTTTATGCTAATACATGCTGCAGAAAACAGTAAAAGATTTGTTGTGAAGCACTCAGGGTCTTCAGTAGAACTCCTACAATTTCCCCGCAATTTTTTGCAAAAAATCTCTGCAATTTCAGGCTTTTTCCACAATTTTCAGTACCCCCCATGTTGCTGATACTTGTATTTTTCTTGCATCATCTAGTTTAATATAAATAATAAAAGAAGTTTAGGAACTAAAACAAAACTGTGCTTTCAGGATGGAGAGCAGTCCTCAGCCGATGGAGAGGTTGGTGGGAAGCATGGGTAATTAAACTGAAGCATAGCTGGTTACAACAAAGCAGTGTAGGTGGTTTCCTTACTGATTCTATAAGCAGCAAAGAAGAAAGAATGTGCAGCAGAGCAGCATTAATTTTAAGATGCTGAAATATGGGTTGGCCCCCTGGGACAGCGCTAGTGTGATGCCAGTGATCCAGGGTTGAAAGTGAACTCAGGATGCTGGAGGGCCAGCCAGGGGAGAAGAATTGAGCACCTGGGGGGGCCGCTCTCCTCCTCTGATGAGGATGGGCTGTGGGTCCCACTATTTTACTACCACCTGGGTGTCCAGGTGGTGGTGTCAGGGCTGCAGAATGATCGGGAGGAGGGATGCTGGCCAGGATCTGGAGCAGTAGCATATCTCTATGTGCCCCACCTCCTCGGATCCCCTCGAGTGTCAGTGCCCTCAGGGGCAGGAACCAGAAATCCAGGAAAAAACACCCCACATCAGCCACCAGTAGAAGGGACCCAGCTGCCCCAGACTTCATAACCAGGCTCCATGGGGGACTGACTGGGCTGCCCCATGCACACTAAGGGAATGCAGAGGGGACAACCTGGGGTCACCTCCCTCCCCACCCAGGGGGGGTACAACCAAGACAGGATGGGGCAGGCCCACAGGAGCTCCTAGGTATTACCTGGGGTGAAGCTAGGAGATACACAGCCTAGGGATCCCTAAAAAGTGGAGGCTGATGTGGTGAGAAGTTGGTGTAGAAAGAGAAAATAAAATAAAAGATGCTGAAGTCTTGGGAATTCTGTGCAGTGACATGCAATTTCCATGAGGCACTGGTACAAGAATTCAAAATCCACAAACCAAGCAGGATTCCATGATTTTTACCTGTGTTACCAGTAAAAATGGAAAACCAGGGTCCTTGCACCTCTTCTACAAAGGGAGGAAGCAAAGATCTTTTGAAAATTACTTATTAAGAAATTACTTATTCATGGAGGTTCAATATCTTAGACACACTATGAGTGATTTAAATAACATGCAACATTAACTTGATTATTATGGTAATAAGTCTGACTCACAGGAAAATTTTCAAAGTGATGGCACTGGATTTGGCAATGCACAGCAGGTGGTGATCTGAGATGTTGCAAAGTTTTAATTTGACTGCAAAGTTAAAGCGAATTTGTCAAATTCACCTTCATGGAGCCATTTGCAAATGTTTGCCATTTACTTGGAAATTCGCCATTTTGCAACTTCACCTAGCAACTTTGCCTGGCAACTTCACCATTGTGGTGTATTTGGGCTACGTTTGCTCGGATCAAGGCTTTTGGTAAACAAGTGCCTGTAGGTCACTTGGAAACAGATTTTGCAGATCACATGCAACTTCTCTATGTATAGTGCCTTAGTGTTGCTTTGCAGTCAGAGTGAGTTAGTGGAAGAGGTCAGATCTGCTGCTTTTGGATCCTTCAAAGTCTTACAACTTTTACAGTTTTTTAGGTTTGTTTGCCATCTTATTTTTACATAGCAGTTTGTGATAGTTAATTTAAGTGTTATTTTTGAGAATTTTGCTATATATTCTCCACTTTTATTTTTTCTATTTCCTCCTTTTTTTATTCTATGTTTTTTTTTAAATGAGTGGGACCAGCAAGAGCAAACTAGGAGGCCTGGGAACAGAACCAGTCGTAGCAAGCTGGGGGATGGAGTCCACAAATCTATCTGAAGAAGCCAGCTTTGGAATCAGGAGCTCCAGGAGGTAGACCCCCTCCACAGTGCAGCACCAGCAGAAGCATACAGTGGTACCATCACAACCACCTGTAGACCCTGCTCCAGTACATTGTGTACCTGCCGTAGCACCTGTCCTGTGCCACCCCCATGGTTGTGCCATCACCTGCGCCCCATAAGGAGGATAAGCCCCATCCAGGACCACCTGACACCTCCACTCAGCAGCAGTAAAAGTCCCCTGTTTGGGAATTTTTTGTAATTGACCCCACCAACAACAGTTTGGTGGCATGCACATTGTGTGACACCATTGTTCAGCATGGGAAATGGCACAACCATTTGAGTACAGGTGGACAGTGCACCCACCTTAAGGTGAAGCACCACCAGGAGACCAATGAGCATGTGAGGAGGAGGAGAAAGGCTGAGACAGTTGAGAGGAACAGATGGGGTGGCATCCCTAGAGCTCCTTCCATGCCACAAGGTGGGCAGTGCAACAAGTGGCATCATGATGGATCATCACTCATTGAACAAGTCCCAGAGAGGGACACAGAGGGGATGAAGGGGAGTAGGAGAGGGAGTCACAGGCAGACTTTGGTGCTATAGGGGTTACCTGAGAGACCAGCCTCAGATCCTCTTACTATATCCCTCTGTACAGAAGTGGTGTGGCTGAGTGAGGAGACAGGGAAGCACTCTTGGCAAGTTGTTGACTTCAAAGAAACTGTGGAGGTGTTGGTCCAAAACCAATGGATTGTTCTTCAGGGTTTTGTGGAACTTCATTATTCCAGTTATGTTATCTGTCTTACTGTCTCTATTATTCTTATCTTCTCCTCTTGTAAATAAAAAATGATTAAAAAGTTAAAAAGACAGTAAAAACCAGAACATTTTGTACATCTTAATTTCTCAGTGGTCTAATTTCTGATACCACTTTTTTCATCTGTCTACAATCTGTTGTCAGCTTTAACAAAGAAAAAACTAATCTAATTTCCTCTGTACATTGTTCTGTTTGTTGTGCAACTGTGCAGCCCTTGCACCATCACTGTCATTTTCTCTCACATTTTTCTCAATTACCAGAATGAATATGTTATGCTGATTCAAGAAGAATTGCAAGAAAAGCACAACATACATAAATTATGTGCTCCAAGAATTTTCTGAACTATCAGAATAAATATATCAGGCTGCTGTATGTTGCTACAAGGTGGTGTGGTAGGATTCAGTCCCCCACCACAGTTCTCGTAACACACTTTAAGGAAAGTTGAGAGAAAGCACAAAATACATAAATTCTGTGCTCCCAGAATTTTTCAGATCTCCCAGTCTAAATACATCTGGCTGCTGCATGATACAAGGTGGTGCTATTCTGTGTTCAATCCCATCAACACAGTTCTTGTAATGCACTTCAGGGTATGAACTTTAGTGCCCTCAAATTCCCAGTCCAAAAATTCCTCTGTCTGGAAATTTTTGCACATGAAAATTAAATTAGATTGTTTCCCAGAATTAATATGCTTCTTATGCACTGTGCAAGTTTCACACCACAGCACCTGTCCTGAGGAATATAATGACCAGTAATTATGGATGTGTTTGCATGAAATGATGATGCTTCTTTGGGATGCTGATCTGGATAATAATGATCTTCGACTATCCCTTTGTGTTCTAACAGCAAAGGGAAGTATTAATTTTTACCTTTAGGGGGCAACAGTGTATTTGTAACCATCTTTTGTTCCTGTTTCTTTCTTTGAGGTATTTATCACTAGGGTGATTAAATCCTGCTGTTGCATGGATCCAGACCAGATCTGATTATTTAATTTAGCAGTGTTTCCTTCTTTGGAAGGTAAGTATTCTTTGTTTTGTTTTTCCATTTTATTTTAAATTCTTAAATGTTCTCCATATGGCATTCTCTAACTGTCTTCTCTCCTGTTTCTCTTGCTTCAGGTGTTTTCAGCTGTGTGACAATGTAGAATGAGGCACCAGCATCAGGTGGATAACTGTTATTTATGCTGGATACAGAGGATCTGGTAACTTTAGTGAGACCATACACAGTGATGGAGAAGCTGAAGGAGGCAGTTCAGGCATGAATCTGCAACATTGACCACATCAGGAGTCAGATGGAGAAGACAGCAATGGCTTGCTTGTTGTAGGAAGAGGCATTCACCATGATGACTCAGTGTAAACAGACCTGTAAATACAAAACAGAAATTATTTAGACTCTAGCACACTCAGTGGTTCATTTGGAAATGTTTAGGTGGGAGAACTCTCACAACAAAATTTCTAGGTGGTGGAACTGTCATTTCTAGGTGATAGAACTCTCCTATAGCAGTCAACAGAGAAGATGACAGTGGTGGTGGAACTGTCATATCATTTTTGAGAGGATGTGGAACCAAGTTCCTGCAGGCTTCTGCTAATTTAACTCCTGAGTACACTCCTATTATGTTACACACATGAAAGGAAACCCACAATAAAAAAAAAAAAAAAACTTTGGAAAGGATACCTACTTCACATTGGTGATGGCCATGCTTTGAAATGGCACAAAGGTACCCAGACAAGAGGAGGTGAAGAGAAGAAGTCTTGCTTGCTGGATGAGAAGGCAGCAGGACAGGAGGAGATCTGTGAAGACAAGGGACAATTATTTAGACTCTAATAAAGTAGCCACTGTGAAGGAGCACATGATGGTACATCCATTGTTCACTCCAAGTGTTACTATACTTGTCAATTGTGAAGAAAAAGGAATATGCCATAGATTTAGCATGATTTGGCAAATGCTATGGCTACATGGTATGTCTGTTGAATACACTCCTACAGTAGTCTTCCTAAACCAGTCACTTGTGAAGAAACAAAAGAGAAGAAGAGAAATTATTTAGCCTGACATGGACACTGCTCTGGCTGCACGGTATATCCATTGTCCATTTTCAGGCTTCCTATACCTGACAAATCTGAAAAAAAGGAAAAATGATTTAGCCTGACTTGGCATGGCCCCTGTGTCACTATTTACCTGTGAAAGGAAAACTTCAAATTAAAATGGCTGTATAATCATACTCAATCAGTTAGAATAAATGGAGCTCTTTCAACATCTGGAGCAGTTTACAAGTGGGGTTTCACAGGGTTCCATTTTGGGCCGATTTTTGTTCAACTTTTCATTCATGATATGGTAATAGAATCTAAAAATTACTTATACAAGTTTGCTGGTGATACTAAACTAGGTGGAAGAGTTGATACCCATAGAAAAATTTAAAATTCTAGAACAAGACTTGTATACAATTGAACAATGGGCTAAAAAATTTAATGTTATTTAACATCAATAAATGCAAGATCTTGCATTTTGGTAAAATAATACATTACACAACTACTATTTAAATAACCAGTTATTGGAATCATCCAGTTGTGAAAGACACTTGGGTATATTAATAAATAATAAACTGACATCAGATGACCATTGTAGTAAAGCAGTTAGATCCTCTAATATTGTAATAAGACAAATTAAAAAAAACTTTCATTAGTAAATCAGAACATAATTTGATCCCACTATATAGAGCATGTCAGACCACACCTGGATTATGGTTCTCCCTTATGGAGTCCTTATACAAAAAATGACATAAATCGCTTGGAACAGATACAAAGAAGATTGACTAAATCTATTCCAAGATTAAAAAATAAGTGTTATGAGACCAGGTTACAACAAACTGGTCTCTACCCCTTAACATTAAGAAGAGAAAGGGGAGATTTACTTCTAATGTATAAATTGGTTCACAATCCTAAGTTACTTAATATATGTGGATTGGAATTTGCAGAAAAAAGAATTGTAGGAAGATTACACTCTATTAAACTAAAAGTAGAATGGGCCAATAACAAAAATATGATAACTTTTTCAATATAAGGGCAGCAAAATCTTGGAATTCTTTACCACCCATAGTTGTAGATTCAGCTAACTTTGAGATTTTCAAAACTAGGCTTGATCTCTGGTTATTGGCATTATAATAATAATAATAATATTTAACCAAATGTCCCACTATTGGGGGAGGACAATCTAGATGGGCCTTGAGCCTTCTTTTGTCCTATTTTATCCAGTAAATCCAGTAAAACATAAAAAAAATAATGTAATGATATTTACCATCAAATTAGTGATGGCCATGCCTTTAGTGGCAGAATGGTGCCACAGAGAGGGGCGATGGATGAAGGGGCAACTTAAGTCTGTGCTTTGGGCTATGCTGCCTGAAATGAGAGAGAAACAAAAGGAAATAAACACATTTTAATGTCTTGTAAGCAAGGTGAAAACCCCTCCTACACGAGGACAGACTCGCCACCAACAATGGGGATAAGTACTGTAGTGTGAAAAACAATGAAAGTAACTTTCAGTTAAAGCAGATAAAGTTGGCCCTTGCTGGGCATCAGGTCTTTCTGCCTTGATGGGCTGGCTGGAGGCTCAGCTTGAGGGCTTTCTGGTTGCCTGGCTGGCTGGAGATCTGCCTGGCAGTAGCATTTATGCTGGCTCAAGAGTCAGAGTAGAGATGTGCAAAGCTGGAAAACTTTGCTTCATGAATGAATTCACGAATTTGCCTCATTTCAATCAATCAATCAATCAATCAAAATCTTTATTTATTCAGGCTGGCATCATTGAGCAAAGCTCATTTACAAGATGGACCTGATAGGTCGAGAAACAACATGAAGGTACAATAACAGACATATACAAAAAACGTTCTAAATGAGCAGATGCAATAATATAAACACAAATACAAGCAGGGTAGCCAGAGATTTCAAGCTCCAGAACAGACTAAATCAGACAGTTATGAATGAAAAGTGGGAAAGTGTTGGGGTTGTTAGTAACCTCTGAAAAGAGAAGACATGGGGGCTGGTGGGAGTATTTGGATAGGAACTCAAACAACTAGTAGTGAGTGAATGGGAAAAAGGTAAGTGCCAGGAGAAGCAGAAGAGGTTTCAGCAATGGTGTAGCAAAGCTGCATAGAAAGAAAGAAAAGAAAAGAAGTGGGGGGGTAAGTGGTGTGATTGGACTAGTCCTTGTGAAAGCAGTTGCATATCTCAGGGAAGAGACTTGTGTATAGCTTTCTAAAGGATGCTATAGGTATGAAGGTGGTCAACTTTAGGGTCTTCTGCAGAGAATTCCAAGCAAATGCTAGAGAGTAGCTGATTGCAGATCTCCATACGGGTGCAGGCTTTGGTATCTTCAAAGTGATGAGGCTGTTGCTTCTTAGGGCATATGACCTAGCTGTAGCCAGTGTAAAGCAATCTAAGATATAGGATGGAAGATTGCTAGACAGAGCTTTGTAAATCCATAAAGCAGCATTTTGTTCCTTCTGAGGTGTAAGGATGTCCAACCAACTGCAGCATAGAGAGAGCAATGATGAGTGTTGAAGGAAGATCTGTGATGAATCTTAGAGCTCTGTGGTACAAGGCATCCAGTTTACTTAAGTAGGAAATAGTACATTGGCCATATAGGAAATCTGCATAGTCGATGAGTGATAGAAATGAGGCCTGGATTAGTCTCTGTTTTGACTCTCTGGTTAAATAATGCTTGATTCTGAAGAAAAGGCAGAGCCTCTGTCAGAGTTTTTTTCAGGAGTTCTTCAATATGATGAGTATAGTCAAGTCTGTTGTCAATCCATACCCCTAAGTATTTGAATTTATCAACATAGTCAAGGCTTTCTCCAAGGATGGTGGATAGCTGGGGAGGGATGCTTGGTGAGAAAGTGGTAGTATATATATTGGTGGAGAAGAGCATAGCTTTTGTCTTCTTAGCATTTAATAGGAGTTTTTTTTCAAGTAGTTGGTATTGCAACAGGGAGAACTCTGATTGTAGTATTTCACAGGCCTTTGTTGGTGAGGGGTTACTGACATATAAGACAGTGTCATCTGCAAAGAGGTGAACATTGGCTTTGGTGAGGCTAGAATCAATGTTGTTAATGTAAATGGCAAAAAAGGATAGGGCCCAGGATAGATCCTTGAGGTACTCCTCTTAGGAGTGGTTTTGATGAGGATAGGTCGCCTTCATTTTTCACCTGCTGCATTCTATCAGTGAGATAACATCTGAACCACTTAAGAGAGGTTGGATCTAGGCCTATGGAGTGCAGTGAAGAGATTAGCAGCTCATGATCCACTGTATCGAAGGCTTTGCTTAGATCCAGAAATACAGCACAGACACTGTTTTTTTTGTCTAACTCAGTTTGCCAGTCGTTTGTAACTTTTGCTAATGCAGAAGTGGTGCTATGCCTGGTCCTAAACCCAGATTGAGCAGGGTTTAGGAGATTATTAACATCGAGGTAGTCTCTTAGCTGGATGCTCACTAATTTTTCTAGCATTTTGGAAAGCACTGGTAGGATGGATATGGGTCTATAATTGTTGAGGTCTGTGGGGTCCCCTGATTTAAGGAGGGGAAACACTTGTGCTGTCTTCCACAGTGAAGGAATAGAACCAGAGGATAAGGATAGATTAAAAGATGTGTTAAAGGAACTGCAAGTGCATGTATTGCAATTTTTAGAAAATAGGGGTCCAGAGAGTCTGCACCTGCACTTTTATTAGTGTCTAAATGCAGCAATAGGTCCTCTACTTGTTTCAGTAAAATTGGCTTGAATGAGAATGAAGAATCAGCCTTCTGAGCCTCAATAGATTGGAATTTAAGTTGTGATCATGATAGATTAGCTGGAGAGAATCAAAAGCATGGCCAGCCTTAGTGAAATGATTGTTGAATGCATCTAATACCTCTCGCTTGTCAGTGATAGCAACTTTATTAAGGTGCACTTGGGATGCAGAGAAGTGCTAGAATCCTGCCCTAGGATCCCCTTGATGGTGCCCCAGAATCTAGCTGGGTTGGTAGGAGGCATCAAGTTCAGCTGTATAGAAGGCAGCCTTGGCATCCCTCACTTTTTGGTGCAGCTATTTCTGGCTTTTCTGAACAGCAGCCAGTCATTTGGTTCCTTGGTCTTTCTTGCCCTTTTCCATGGTTTATCTCTTTCAAGCAGTGCAGATTTAAGGTTGGCTGAAAACCAGCGGCAAGATTTGCTTTTTGTTCTAACACTAGTGATTGGTGCATGAGTATTGAGGGCACCTATGATTATGCTGTTTAACACCTGAAGTGCTGTTTCCACAAAACCTGTAAGGTAGAACTCTTGCCAGCGTGCAGAATGGCATAGATCGTGGAGATATCCCTCGATATTAAGGGTTTTTTTAGACCTTCTTGGGAGGCATTTTGCAGGGTTAGTTGGTTTGCCTGATGATCTTATCCCTGCTATAAGACAGTGATCACTTATGTCACTGAAAAGCACTCCAACGTGTGAGAACAGATGGGGTTTGTTTACCAGCATAATGTCAAGTAAGGTGCTGTTACTTCTGTTTTTAGTTAATTCTTGTCGGTTCATTTATTAGTTGAGTAAACCCATATGTGTCACAAAAAGATACTAGGTGCAGCTGCTTTGGAGAGCCAGTTTAAATTCAGGTCACCTAGAATAATGGTATCTTCAGGGCCCAATTTGATTATGTTTCCCAGATGGATTAGGAGCTTATGACCGGCAGAGGGGCCTATAGCAGCCAACTAGTTGAAAAGCTGCCATGTTGGGAGAGCTATTTTAAGGGATAAGCATTGAATTCTTTAGGCAATGATGTTGCACTAAGGCAAGATGCAGATATATTCGATTTTACATAAATGGCTACTCCACCTCCTTGACAGGCGGTCTGATCTGAATAACTGGTAGTTGGGTAGATTTACCTTCCTATCATTTGTTGCAGGTTTGAGCCATGTCTCAGATATTAACAGAAAATCTGGTATGGTGTGGGCAACACAGGCTTGTATTAATGAAAGCTTTTTAGGAGGCTGCATACGTTGATGTGGAGGAAGCTTAATCCTTTAATGGAGGCTAGGTCTGCTGGGAGGTGATACCTCTGGGGTCCAGGATTAATTTCAACATTACCAGCACAGATCAGCAGAAAGAATAATAGTTTTGTGAGGGCTTTGAAGGATAGGAGGAAGGAACAGTCAGAGGGCCTTCTCTTCTTGCTCGGGGTCCAATGCTTAGAGATGAACCACTCTGGATTGTGGCTTAATAACTTGTCACAGAGTGTTAATTTGGTGGACAGGTATAAGGGGGCACTGTAGATCCAAGAGTGGAGCATGGAGCATAAGAAATACATGACTGGTTGTGACCCTTTATGGGGTTACCCATGGATTATGGTGAAGCAGCGGTAGTGCATATTTGAGGAACCGATAGGCATCCACTGGAGGTGTGACAGGGAGGCTAGGCTGACAAGTCGCATTGATCAGTAGGGCATGGACTGGTATGGCATCATCTTCAAGGAATATAATAGATGAGAGAGAGAGAAACAGTAAGAGGAGCATCCCCATAATGAAACGGTAACTAGGGGTTAATAGTAGTGAGGACAAGGGGAGGACTGTTGATAGATGATTGGGTAGAATTTTGCTATGGGCGGAGATAGGAGATTTGGCGGGAAGGTAAGTATAAAAGAAACACCCAAGGGGGGGAGGTTAAGAAGTTAATCCACCTTGTGAAGTCCAGATTCACAGTAAACTGATAACTTTTTGAAATACGATTTTGTTAACCTCTCTGGCAAAGTTTGGTATAGAGGCAAAGTTTGAAATGTAATATGGGATTGGAGGTCACATGTTGCTGAAAGAAACTATATGCTACAAGGAGGTTGTCTTCAGTGCAGTCTTCTGAAGGCAGAGTAGGAGAAGTCTGTGTGTGCTGGTCTGAGAAAAAAAAACATCTCAAAACCAAGCTTTTGGAAACCAAATTGCTTACAAATTGTTCTAGAGGGCCTTGTGTTGCTAGATTTGTGGTTTTTTATGTTTATTTTTTGCTGATTATTTACTTTAAAGTAGTGGTTTCTGTTTCGTCGGTCAGTGAAGCAGTGGTATGGGGGAGGGTAAGTGTACTGTAAAGCAAGGCAGTCCAGAAAGATCTGGAGCTTTTTGTCTAAGCAGGAGATTTGTGTTATATTGTGGTTTCTCACTCTTCCTTGTTCATCATTTTTGATCTGCAGTGAGTAATTTCTCATTTATATTTCTGTAGTTTAGTTTCATGTGTTGAAGTAAAGGATTTTGCACTACTGTAAATTTGTATAATACCTGTAGCTATCTATTCTAAGCTGTAGCCAATGCATCAGTGTTGTATAACTATTGCCACTTAATATGTCAAACATACTGTAAAAATGTAAATATGTATTATCTCTCGCACCTATACTAAACAGCTACAGTATGTTTGACCCTAGACCCTTTGAAAATAGGCTCTGCCTAAAGGATCTTATGTGTAATAAATAAATAGATTTTGTCAGTGTCTTTCTGTAACAGTTTCAGTTATATTTTAATAATATTTTTCTTAAAGGGATGGTGTTCTGTCACTTTTTGTTGTACTTAATATTAAATTACCTCTGTTACCCCTGTTTAATCCCCTTTCTGTTTTTTTAAAGAAAAAAAAAAGAAAAAACTTTTTTGGTAGTTTCTAGTAGTTGTTTTTCAGATCACACTGCTGATTCCTGACTCTCTAGGGGTAGGTGTCGTCTGCTGTTGCTGATAGTTAATAATTTGTTTACTCCTGTTACACCTATTATATGTATCATGGTAGGTTATTAATCTCTGTGTTGTGTTAAAAAAATCCTTTGTTGTTGGTTTTGCTCCATATTATAGTAACATAGTAATTTTTCAGATCACATTGCTAATCCCTGATTCTCTAGGGGGAGGTGTCTGCTGCTGGTAGTTAATAACTTGCTTAACCCTTTTACCCCTGTCGTCTGCATTGTGTTAATAATCCCTGTGGTGTTTTATTTTTTCAGATCACACTGCTGAGTCCTAATTCCCTGGGGTGGGGGTGGGTTGTCTGCTTCAAGTACTTATTTGTACTGCAGGCTTTATTTTGCATTTTGTAATTTTCATCCCAAATCAAGTTACAATTAGCATATAAGAATGACTGGCATGGTTGGTCCACCACCTCCACCACCCCCATTCACCACTTCTCTCTGCTTTTTCTCATACTTGGCCTGGTGAGTTACCCTGAGAGGGACCCTCTGACCCCCAGTACCCATGTGGGTCCTCTGTGTGCCCTAGTGGTCATGTTTATTGCATAGATTGCAAGTGACCACACTAACCCTAACCCTAATGTCCCATAGGATAAGACTGCAACTTTAACAAGTCATAACTCAATCAGTCATTGGAGTTAAGGGTCACTCTATACATCCAAACAAGGGCATCAATGTGTACTACAACAGTGACACATAATACCCCTGGAGAAAGTCATGGGGTGTGCACAACACATCCAAATCACCTCCCCACTTGACAATGGTGCCAAATCCACAATTTAAGTCCAATAATAATCAAAATGTGCACCAAATATGCACCTTACCTTGGACGGTAGCCTGTGATAATGGCAGCCTTGATTGAACTCTTTCAAAAAGGGTGACTCAATCACGGCACCTGTGCTCAGGGCTATTGGGCAGAGAGGCCGACAGGATGGGTGGGCCAGTGAATACAGTGACAGGATGTCACTATATATAGACTCACGTGGGGGGAGAGGGACCACACTGTGCAACGGGTGGACAGGGAGGGAGGATTTGTGGGGTGTTGTGTGGCATTGAGCTGGCCGTGTGGCATGGTGGGTTGGTGGCAGGCTAGGATTGGGAGGGTGCTGGGTTCAGTTCTGGGTGCATGCTCATTTTTTGCACCTATCTGGGAATTTTTTTTTGTCCTCTTTGCACTCCTCGACATGCACCCTCCTGGAATTGAGAATCCTTTAGTAGGGGTGCAGGGGAGTGAAGCTCCCAGGGTATGGGGGAGTGCAGCCCCCCGATAAACAAAAATCTAAGTCTCCAGCACCCTTTTGATGTGTGCCAGGAGTGTACATCGCCAAAACTGATTTTCGGCAATGTACACTCACCCTAATATCAATCGCCTTTCTGTAATTGCCGTTCTGACATGCAACCCCTTGGACTACAAACAAACCAAGTCTCAGACAAATTCAATAACATTTGATTAAGTTATGCCTAAATAACCCAAAATGAGTAGTTAATGGGAATCATTTTGACCCAACTTCAACTCTATGTACTCAAAGAAGGAGTTACAGGCAAAGTTGCAAGGCAAAGTTACCAATGACGAATTTCCTATTAAACAGAAAAACTTCACAAAATGATCCATGGAGGAAAATTTGGCGACTTTGCTTTAACTTTGTCTGTAAATTAAAACTTTGCAGCATCTCTAAGTTTGGTTTTCTCAGTCTGGATGCATTAGGTGGCCCATGTTGTTAGTGAATGTGGAAGACACAGGCAGACCTGAGGAGGAGTAGGTGGTGTCTTGATTGCTGCTGGAAGCATGGTCTGCATGGCTGGCAACAATGGTATTTACTTTCACAGCTTAGGTGTGTTAAGTGGTCATCCCATGAGATCCGCTACAAATGCGGCAACAATACATGGAAAACCAAGAGAGTAGTGATACCCCCAGATGAAGAAGGATTGTTCCTTCAAAGTGCTGGGGGAAACTTTGTTGGATGCCTAAATAAAAGTTTTTTCAGAGCTATACTTGTGTGTATTACTGCTTTTTTGTTTTTCCCAAAATGGTTATTTATGCTGCCTTAAGCATCCTTGTTTCTCTTTCTGGAATGGGTGCATGAGTTGGAGGCAGTGGTGGCCCATATTCCTGGTGGATGTGGAGGACACAAGCAGGCTAGGAGAAGAAAAGTAGGAGGTGCAAGGCTTGCAATGGCTTTTAGACTGCTTTAAGAGTCCATATTTTCCATTCTGGATGCATGCGGTTGAGGCGGTGGTGGCAAGTGCTATATTAGGCAAACTTTGCATTTAATGATGTTGTGTTCACTGATTTTCTAGCTTGTCTGCAGGCATGACATAGGACAGTGCAGATGGAGGTCATCAGATGGATGTACAGAACAGCAGCACAATTTGGGAATATATAACAACAGGAAAGCAAAACTGAATCATAAAGAAAAGGATTCAACTGATCAAGAAGAAAGGATGAACACTCTTGCCTTTATCCTTTAGTCATTCTCATATAAAACAGCCCTCACAGTCTTCCAGACTGGAGATGTCCCCACGTGGGAATTCTTTCTCTATCAGTGCTTCATATACCTCATTGGAAGGCAATTTACCAGTGCTGATAACAACAGACTGTTCAGGTTCTTCATCATCACCATCACCTTCATGTGGTATGAATGCTTATGTGATTGTGTTGCATGGGATGTGCCCCACATTTATTTTAATAAATGTTAGCATGACAAGATTTCAAAGGGACACATTTGCACACCTGTCCTGCACAATGACCCAAGTCAAACTGAATACCCTCTCTCGCTGACACTCAAGGGTGGATAGCTTCAGTATCTGACTACTATGGAGGCCAGTGGTGGCCAATCAGTGACCTTGCTACTCTAGTACAGCAGTGGCTCTTCCAAGATATGTAAGGTGCCTGGTGTTCACCAAATGAGCATCTGCCTCATGTTGTGCTACATGTAATCCTGCCTCACTGCCTGTGTTGCATATTCAAATGGCCTTAGAATTATTATCTGTCCATCCATTAGTCATCATTAATCTGTTGCCAGATGCATGGAGGCTCTGGCACTGTCACTCCGACACTGTCACAGCTTATATTCGGCAGCAGATATTCTGATATGGCTTTGTACTGCTCATACAAGTGCTTGATCATGTACAGTGCTGAGTTCCATCTGGTGATGACTTCCAACTTCAGATGGGCTGAGGCAGTTTGTTCTGGATCTGCAGGTGCCTTAGACAGTCACATGACTTTCCAGAATGAGCAAAGTGGGTACAAATGCAATGGGCCACAGTCAATATTGACTTGATATCAGGATGTACTAGAAACTCCTGCACAATGAGATTAAGGCATTATGCAGGCATGGCACCCTGAGAACCCCCCTCCCCCCATCACTGATGCATTTCACTACATCTGAGACATGATCACTTGCAATGAAACTCACTTGCAGTTAATTGGAATGCAGCCACTCATTAGTCTCTGTCAGGGGCAATTCTAGAATTTTCTCACATGTGTGATCCACTTAAATTCTTCATTGCCAGCATGGCATGCTTGTGAATATCCAGAATGTTTCTACCACCACAGCTGGGCTTAGTGCAACTTTCCCAGTTCCAGCATCAAATACTACCCCAGGTACCTGTGCTCAATGGACTATAATGCACGATACTACGATGCCAGTTTGACAACTTTCTTGTTGACTGACATCACAGCAATGGATTATGTGGACCGCAAGTTGCAGTCGACATAAATCTGATCAGAGACCCGGATCCTTTGAATGTATTTGCCCCCAAACCCCACATGCATTAGGGCCTGCTCCTGCACCCCAGAACTTAAACATTATCAACTCCAAGTCAGAGTTGATTCAGGAAGGGGTGCAGGACTGGGGGAAAGAGTGCTGGAGTCTTGGGCTGACTATTACAGCAAACTGTCGATGTTGTCAACATCGACGTGTTCGCTGTAATAGTGTCACCAAACAGAGGGCATACTGTAATGCACAGATAGGAGCTACCATCTGTTTGGCCACTGTTCCACATGTCCATACTAAGATGCATGTATGGGAATGCTGAATTCAGCAGGGCATGTATTACCATAAGTGGCACAATCCCATAAAGCTCAGGAATGGCATGTGTGGCAAAGCAGGTTTGTGAAGGAATCTGCCATTTGAGACAGGCAAGCACCATCAATCTTCTAAATCTGACATTCTCCACGAAAGAGAATGGAAGTAGGTCAGTTGCCAACATTCCATTCCTCTGCAATAGCATGATTGTGGGGTTATTTTCTATGACATTCAAACTTCTATGTAATGTAGGCTGCACTTTTCAGGGTGTTGGGATATCAAACAGCTGGACTCTGTGCGGCAGCATGGCTGGTGGGGTAGCATTTGACTCAGAGGGGTCACGGATGCTCTTGAATGAAATCAGTGATTTTCTGGGTTTTATGGACTGTGGTCGATGTGTTTTTGTGCCTTCTGCTGTTAGTACCCCTCCCACCACTGTTACTATGGCCACTACTAAGCAATCCCACAGGCAACTCCTCATATCTGTAGTAGTCCTCTGCAGTCAACCTTGCCTCCACTGGGACTGTTTCCCAGCCACTTTAGTATGATTTTCCAAATGGCAATGATAAGGGAGAGGACCACCAAGCACTGGCTTCCCCTTTGATGCTGAGTCCAGCATCATCAGTGCCTGGACATGAGGTGTGTGTGTTGGCCACAAGTGCCTAGGTGTCTCCTAGTGCTGTCAGAATTCTCAAATTCTGGCAGAACGAAATTCTGCAGAATTTTCAAAATTCCACTGGGATTCCACTGAATTTCACCAGAAACAGAGTGGTGGAATTCAATGCAGAAAATAATCGCAGAATGATTTTTCACAGAATAAATGCTGTTCCACAGAATATATATATATTTTTTTTGTTTAGTTGTTTAGTAATATTATTCCATGGATCTCAATATTTTCCATGGAAATTATTGTGAAATAATTTTCTGTGGAACAAATTGCTGTTCTGCAGAATTTTATTCCATGGATCACAGTAGGTGGAATTCTGCAGAAGAACCATCCACATTCTGGCAGAAATCTTGCTGGCGGAACGGTAATTCCATGCTAATTTCACCAGCAGAATTCCACATTCTGCACAGCACTAGTGGCTCCCCTTTTTTCCTTGGCTAACTCACACTTGACACAGCTGGTAGATAGCCACTGTTTTGCCAGTTGGGTCCCGTATGTAAAAATCCCAAACCAGGGATTTTGTAGCTCTTGGGCAGGATTTTCAAAAGTGCCTATCAGTATCATAGGGTGCATCAAAAAAAGTCCTTGCATCATAAAAGGTGTGCCAACACACATGCAGCATATTTTAGAAAAACAGCCACAGCGTCAAAGTCCCCAGAAATGATGCAAGGCTTGGCTTGCGACATAAATATGATGCAAGCCCTGGAAATGACACAGTGTGCCCTATGAGCACTGCAGAGAGCAGAATGGTGCAAGCTGGCAGAGAGCAGAAGCACAACTTCACAGAGAGGGAGACAGACATCTTGATAGATAAGGGGCATGCCCAAATGCACCTGTATTATCCAGGAGTGGGGCTAAGGAACTATGAGACCAGAGGCAATAGGCATGGAAGGTTATGGCAACTAGGGTGAATGCTGTCACACCTGTGAGGTGCACCATAAATGAATTGCAAAAGCAGTACAATGACATCAAGAGGAGGACCAAGGAAAAGCTGGTCCAAAATAGATGGTGTGCCACAGCCACTGGTGGAGGACCAACACAGGCAGTGCCTCTCACCATCTAGAAAGAGTATGTCGTCACCCACTTGAACAGTTGCACTTTTGAGGGTGACAGTAACATGGACCTATTCAGGCACCAGAACCCTGTACAAGGTATGTAACATCAGATGAACATGCCACACCCACCACGCAGATGCAGTACAGCAGGTAGACTGGCAGGAGAAGCACCAGTGACACAAATGTGCCCAGGGACATGCCAACAACTGCAAGGGCCACTCTGCAAAATATGTTGTGGGCTATACCCCGTACCAGTAAATATAACATGACCATGAGCACCAATGAAAGAATCATAGAATAAGGTAGGTGTATCAGCCCTGCTGAGCATATGTAGTATGGCCATTCTGCCCCCTTTTTCTGTACATCCATCTATGTATACCATACTGTATTCCTTACCTATCCTTTTTCACTGTATCTGTGGACCATTGCATGAACCACTATGAAATATTACTACTTTTATCAGTATCAATAGACCATTAAAAAAAACTGGCATGTACTGTCCCTTAAAAATGCAATGTTACCTTTTGCTCTCCCTGTTTCCCCCTTATTCCCTTGTCCATGTCCTTTCTATGTAATTATGTCACCACTGTTTAATAAGTGGGAAGATTGGTACTACACATGGACCATCAGTATTATTGCATGACCATCATGTAGTAAAGCATATCTAGAAGTATTCACCACACCTGCATCATGCTATGTGTTGTTTCCTGATATTTGCTTGTAGGTTTATGTATTTGACATTTTGCAATCTGAGTGACCTCCAGCATTGTCTAGGCTCAGAAACCAATGGTAACATGGTATACCTAGTAGTCACTCAGGGGAGCACATTATGTGTTGTTTTCTCACTTCACAGACTATATATCCTTATGTTGTTGGGCAGCCTGATTAAGCAATGGTGCACAGTAATATGTATCTGTACCAGTAATGAATATACTATATATGGGGAGTACCATGCACCACAGCCCCTCACCTTGGCAAAGTGCCCCGTTGAGGAAACAAAGCAGTGGAGTAAGTGCTGCAGTCTCTTATTACTGTGTGTGGCACTTAATGTGATGCACTCAGCAACATTCATGCTACTGGCAGAGTGCAACCTTTGCTTGAGTTTTGTTTATCAGTAATGTGTTCAGCACTCACCTGCTCAGTGAGCACGGGTTCACCTGTGTGTCATGTCCACTTTATACTGCGTGCCCTACTGCAAACACAACCCATGAACCCCCTGGTCTCATCCCTGAATGTGCACCACACACATCAGTTCAAGGATGTACCAATGCCAGAACCAGAGACCTCACCTAGAAGCACTGTGCCCATACCAACATGGTTCATTCAGGTAAGGCTAAGAACCAAGCTTTTTTTTTAACCAGGATAGACACACTAAGCTGAAGCTCATTTACAGGTGCAACCTGGGGTGAAGTGACTTGCTCAGGGTCACACAGCATGCAAGTGGGGCTGTGGGATTCAAGCCCAGGTCTCCAGGTTTGCAGCTCAGAGCCTTAAACCACTGCGCTATACTGCCACCAACATGGCACGTGGGGCAGCCGGTGTACTACACCAAACAGCTAAACATGTGTACACCACAGTAGGCCCATGAGCAGCATAATGGTGATGTGTATGTCCGTGGGTGGATGCCAACAATGGCCTATTCAAGCACACTGCCACAGCTGTGTGACACCTGTGGCCCAGGCAATGTGTACACCACAGATCAGTGCCATGGAATGTCAGGATAAGTACAAAGCCTGCCCCAGATGGCAACATGCTGCAACCTACCATTTTGGTGCCATACATATGCAGGTTGCAACCCAACAGATGCTGGAAATGTCACAACACTAGTGCAGGGATATACATATGGGGATAACAACAGCAACCAGCATCCAATGTATATGTGCTATTCACACAGATGACACTGACGAAGACACGAGTTCATCAACAAGTACCTCAATGAGTATCACATCCACCCAGACCCCACAGACACACCAGAAGGCTGAGGAGGCAGAGAAATATGATACCAAATCATCCACAGATTAGTCCACTGAGGATAAGGACCAGCAATACACGGGGGCATGGCCCACACCCCAGCCCCGCAGCATCCCATAGTACCACTGACAGTGAACACCCACCAATGATGAAGGCTAGATAACAACAGTGACAGCACAGACACAAGGCCAAGCAGAGGCAGTGCTGGCCAGGATCACAACCTAATGGCAGCTGAACAGCATATGACCACACCACAACACCATGCGGATGGTGAGGCGAGCCTATCATTTAATGACAAAGACCTTAGTCAATACTTGCAGGAGGTGGTGCATTCCAAGGAGTTCATGTCAGGTGGAATCAGTGGATTATGCGGGGCACTGAAGCACAAGCACTGTTACCACTAAATACTTTGGCCACATTGAGGGGACCATGGCAGGGATACGTTACACAATGAGGTCTGGGGCAATGAATGACAAGAAAAGTCAGAACTGTTAGAGATAAATGCTATGCTGAAAGAATGCATGATTTAGGCTTGTACTCTGTGGCCTATAGGAAATATAGAGGTGACCTGTGCTTTGTTTAGAAGGCCTTCAGTGGTGGATCTCTCTGGGAGTCAGCAGGGTTAAATAAAAAAACAGCAACTGAAAGAATAACAAGAGCACATCACTTTCAAATAAGAGGAGAGTCATTCAAAACCACAAGGAGGGGTTTGTGGTTTAATCAGAGAGTGGTGAACAAATGGAATGCTCTCCCTAAAGAAGTGGTTGAAGCACCTAGTTTGGCAGCCTTTAAAAGTAGGTCAGACAAATATATGGGAGAGAAAACAAGGGAATATAACCATTGATAAGTGTCAAGTCGTATATGTCTCTAGAAGCCGCTTAACTTGTATAAATATCTATGAACCTATACACAGGCATGCAACACAGACCTCATTACCATACTGCATGGCACACAGGCCTGTGTTCAACGGCAAGTGGAAAACTAGGAGTGATTAGCATCTTTGATGCAGCAACAGATACAACTACAGCAGGAACACAAACAGGCTGCCAATACCATGGTCTCTGCACTGCAGGCCATAGCACACGTTCTGGTAAACAGGCAGATGAATGGATCAACAGTAGAGATGCAGCAAAATTTAATTTCGATGGTGAAATTCTGGCAAAATTGGAAATTTCACCCCTCAAAATACTGCATGAAATTCACACATTTTGCGGACTATTTCGCGGTTGGGAAATGCAGCATTTGAGTGTTTTCCCCCAGCATCCTGGCAAACATTAAAATAAATGTTTGTCCCCATGATCCTTGGGGTCTAGTGGTCCCAACCCCCTCTGGCTGATTGCTGGCCCAATATTAAGAATTCCACACACTCCTGCTGAGATTCACCCCCCATCCCACTGATGCGGCCCCCGCCCCCAAGATTCACACAGCAGCATCCCTTGTCCTCTATTACTGCTATCAGGCCTGCCGACATCAACCATTTGTCTAGTGGGCCCCCACCCCATCCGGTAGTGAACCCCACCCCACACCCCATCAATGACCCCAGTTGGCCACCAGCACAGCCCTCCACTCACTTCCACAACCAGCAGACTGAATGAGAACATTTATGAATGAGCCCGACTGAGCCCTTTCAATGAATGAGGCCCACTGTGGTCCTGGAGTGTGGGGTGGGGGTCACTACTGGATAGGGTGGATGGTGGGGGGGTCCACTAGACACCAGGGAATTTATTTTTTAATTTTTAATTAAATGGTTGATGTTGGCGGGCCTGGCAGCAGTAATAGAGGCTGGGGGATGCCGGGGGGAAGGATCTTGGGGTGTCACTCTTCTTCATATTGGGCCAGCAATTGGCCAGGGGTTGGGACCACTAGACACCAGGGACATTTATTTTAATTAAAATTCTGGAGGGGATGGGGTGAATTTTGGAGGGGTGGTGGAATTCTTAATATTGGGCTGGCAATCCGACTGGGGTGGGACTACTAGACTGCAAGGATCGTGGGTATAAACAGTTATTTTAATGTTGGCCAAGAGGGAGGAAAACACTTTTTGTCTTTGAAAATATGCATTGCATTTCACCATTTTCATCCCCTTCAAATGTGGAATTTCGCCCATGGGTGGCAAAATTCTGCATTTGCAAGTAATTCACATTTGCCATGGGTTGCATTTGCACCCACGCCAAAATGCGTGAATTCACAAAATATTTCACAGAACGAAATTTTCAAATTTTGCTCCTCTCTAATCAACAATACACGGTAGCTGCTTCATAAACCCAACATATGAGATGCTTTAGGCTGGGACACACTGTATAACACCTGCCATGTAGGTGTGGCCCAGTGTGGACCCAAACCCACCTGTACATGGGCCCTGTGTCTCATGCCCAATCTGCTACCACCATGCAGGGACATTTGTGCAGTGCCGGCCAAGAAATAGTCAACAACTACAGTGTGACATGGATACCCAGGTGCACATGGCTACCGGAATACCACGGGTGCTGGAGCCATTCAGACCAGTCAACAAATGATATACCACATGGTAGCATATGGAGACAATGGCCCGGTGGACCAGGGATACAGATGCACCAACATGTGTGGTAAAAGCTACACATCCACCTCTGGTGCCAATGTGGACAGTGGTTATGAATAGAGCATTGGGTACGACATACAACATGCTGGACCAAGAGCAATGCAAGAAAACATACAGTGTGGCCAAACACTCTACCCAACCATCAAACAAATTTCAGGCACACATGTATCCCTTGCACCTAGAGACCAGGTGCACAGCGCCATAACCATACAAGCAACACAGTCCCAAAGGGTGGACAGAACACAGTCCAAAATGAACTAATTTCACACTGTCACCACTGCACAGGATTCAAGGAACATATGCAGCATGACACAAATGAACCAGGGCTAGACACACAAGCAGCCCAGTGGCACAATGACAACCCAGGGCCCTGCTGATATTGACACCCAGGTGTACACTGTAACACCACCCCAGGTCACAAGTGGCCATAGAAACATAGAAGCTGATGGCAGATAAGGACCACAAGGCCCATCCAATCTGCCCATATTTTCTAACTTATTGAATGTGCCATAGGCCTTTACTCTATCAATGGTCTATCTATTCATACTCATCTGTATTGAACCCTTATGCCTATCCCATGCCTGTTTGAAGCCCTGCACTCTATTCATATCCACCACTTCCTGAGGTAGGCCGTTCCATGCATCCACCACCCTTTCTGTGAAAAAGAACTTCTCACATTACCCCTTATTCGGATCCTCTAATCTCTTGCTGTGTCCTCTTGTCCTCTTATTTTTCTTATATTGAAACATGTTAGACTCTTTTACCTTGTTAATGCCCTTAAGGTGTTTGAATGTTTCAGTCGTATCTCCTCTCTCCTTCCTTTGCTCTTGGGTATACATATTGAGCTCTGTTAATCTGTCCTCATATGTTTTCTGATGCAGTCCCTGTACCATTTTGGTTGCCCTTCTCTGGACTGCCTCCATTTTGTTAATGTCCTTGTGCAGCTGTGGCCTCCAGTACTGCATGCAGTACTCCAGATGGGAGCCTAACCAATGTCTTGTAAAGAGGGATTATTACTCCTCTTTGACTTGTGATTCCCTATTACACACCCCAACATCCCTCTAGCCTTATCTACTGCTTTAGTTGTCTGCTTGGATGATTTTAGGTCATCTGTGATGATGATGTCCAAGTCTTTTTTTTCACTTGTGATTGCCAGCAACTCCCCTCACAACCTATAGGTGACTTCAGGGATTCTCTTCCCTATGTGCATGATCCTGCACTTCTTTGCATTAAACCTCAGTTGCCACTCTTCCAACCACTTTGCCAGTTTATCCAGATCTCTTCTCATTCTGCCCACCCCATCTGGATCATCTACTCTGTTGCAGATCTTGGTGTCATCTGCAAACAGACAAACCTTACCTTCCAGTCCTTCTGCAATGTCACTGATGAAGAGATTGAAGAGGACTGGCCCCAGGACTGATCCTCGAGGTACCCCACTTGTGACCTGCATCTCTTCTGACTGTATACTGTTTCCCACCACACTCTGTTTTCTGCCCGCCAAACAGTTTGCCACCCAGTTGACCAACTTCTGACCCACCCCAAGCCTACCCAGCTTATTAATCAATCTTCTATGTGGAACAGTGTCAAAAGCTTTGCTGAAGTCAAGGTAGGCAACATCAACTGTACCCCCTTGGTCCACCAATCTGGTTACCCAGTCAAAGAAATCTATGAGATTAGTTTGACAGGACCTTCCTGTTGTAAACCCATGCTGTCTTGGATCCTGTGCTCCTATGGATTCCAAGTGTTGCACTATCCTTTCCTTAAGGAATGCCACTATAATCTTGCCCACTGCTGAGGTAAGACTGACTGGTCTGTAGTTCCCTGCCTCCTTCCTGCTACCACTCTTGTGGAGCAGGATCACATGAGCCCTTCTCCAGTCTTCTGGGACCTCTCCTGTGCTCAGAGATTCACTAAACAGTTCTGATAATGGTTCTGCTAGTTCCACCCTTAGCTCCTTTAGTACTTTGGGATGTATGCCATCCGGTCTCATTGCCTTGTCCACCCTGAGCTCAGCGATCTCTTGTAGGACCCTTTCTTTTGTGAAGGGACTTGTGCACACCTCTCCCCCATGTCCATGATGCTGAGCTGTGGGCCTGTCCTACCTTCTACTCAGTAAATACTGAGCAGAAGTATCTATTTAGGACAGATGCTTTTACATGGTCCTCCTCCACACACATGCCCTCTTATCCCCTTTGATCTTAGCAATACCCCCTCTGGACTTTCTCCTTTCACTAATGTATCTATAGGAAGTCTTGTCCCCTTCTTTACTGCTCATGCTAGTGTTTCCTCAATTTGGGCCTTTGCCTGCCTTACTGCCTTCCCTGCTTCCCATAGGAAGTCTGGTATCCTTCTATCTTAGTCCCTCGTTTCCTTATATTTCCTAAATGCCAGCCTTTTGTCTCTGACCTTTTCTGCTACTGTTTTGAGAACCAAAGTGGTTTCCTCCTTCTTTTGCTCTTGCTTTTCTCCCTAACACAATGGGATGTTGCTTCAAATATTGCATCCTTAATGCTTGCCCACTTTGCCTGTACCTCCTCACCTGTATTTCTTCTTGCTAGGGATAGCTTAACTCTGTTGGGCATCTTATCAAAGTCAGCTCCTCTGAAGTCCCATATTTTGCATTGGAATGGGATGATTTAGTTCTAGTGGCCAAATTGAACCATATCATGTGATGGTCACAAGCCCCAGGTGACCTTCTACCAAAGTTCTGCAATCCTTTCCTCATTAGTCATTACTAGATCAAGGACAGCCCTTTCTCTTGGGTTGTTTTACCAGTTGTTTGAGGCCCTCCCCAACAGGGAATCCACTATGTGTCTAAATCTGGTGGCTATTCCTGCTGGTATTTTTTTTTCTTTGTCTTTTTTTTTGTAATATGGTTCAGTTAGACAATACACAGGCTACATCATTAGCCAAACAAGGAATAACCCTTTAAAAGGCCTTCAGAGCCCAGCAAAATTGCCATCATCATAATCATATTACCTATGGGTCCAAGATTCACCCTATTTAGTCTACTTTTAATACTCAATAACTCCTGCTAACTGCTATATAGAAAAAGAAAGAAGGAAAGTAGCAGGAGGCAATATATATGCTCACTAAAGAGCTATAAACTAAATTGCCTGGATAAAAGGAAGCCAAGTTCTTTCATAAACAGAGGCATTACCACTTTATAGATAGTGTATATGCTCTAACTTCATGGTATCAACCATGTAATTAAGCCAGGTCTTATAATCTGGGGGAACCATGTCTTTCCACTTAATGAGAATACATTTTTAACCAGCATCATTGCATTAGTTACTAAAATTCTTTGATATTTATTAAATTGAACCATTTGTTCTGAAAAGCCCAATAGAGATATTATTGCTTCTTTATGGACATAAAACCCTAAAGATTTAGTTAGTTTTGCAAAAATTTTTGTCCAATAATTAGACAACTGGGGACAATCTTAAATCACGTGTATTAGGGTTCCCAAAGTACTAGTACACCAAGGGCAACTGGCAGATATAATATTATTGATTAAATGAAGTCTATGTGGAGTGAAATAAACCCTATGCAATGTATTATACTGTATTTTCTGCAGTTTACTAGGCTTAACTATAGGAATGGGGTCAATAAAAATTGGATGATTTAGTTCTAGTGGCCAAATTAAACCATACCATGTGATGGTCACTGGCCCCAAGGTGACCTTCTACCTGGAGATCTGTGATCCTTTCCCTGTTAGTCAGTACTAGATCTAGGATAGCCCTATCTCTTGTGGGTTGTTGTACCAGTTGTTTGAGGCCCTCCCCCTGTAGGGAATCCACCATGTGTCTGGTTCTGGCAGATTTTTCTGCTGGTATTGACCAATCTGTATCTGGCATGTTGAAGTCTCCCATTATCAGAACCTCCCCTTTAGCTGTCATGTTTTGTATATCTTCTAACAGTAATGTGTTTATGTCCTCTTCCTGGTCTGGAGGCCTGTAGACAACTCCAGTTCGTATGGCTGTCCCATTTCCTATTTCCAGGGTGAGCCACAGTTCTTCTGGCTCCTTATGTGTATTCTGAATTTCTGTAGCTTTGATATTTTCATTGACTTAAAGGGCTAGTCCCCCCCTTTTTGCACCTCAATCTCTTCTGAACAGCGTAGCCAGGTACTGAAGTTTCCCAAGTGTCTTTACTGGTGAACCATGTCTCATTAATGGCTACTATGTCCATTTTAGCATCTGTCATTGTTGCCTGCAGGTCTGGGATCTTGATTCCCAGACTGCAGTCACTAATATACATGATTTTCCATTGGCCAGATTTTGGTGCGTTATTTTTTGGGTGAGGTCCGGCATTTCCGCTGTGTGCCGTATGGGGAACCGAACCTTTTTCCTTACCTGGTGATACAAATGAACTACAAACATGCTGAACTCCTGTTTGATTACTAGCTGAGGGGGGAGGGGTGTTCTTCCCATTCGATGCATCAGGTGCTGCACCCCTCTCCCCACTGACTAGTTTAAATATTCTGCAAAGACGTCAAACTTCTGCCCCAATGCACTGATTCCCTCCTTAGTCAGATGCAGTCCATCAAATTTAAAGAACTTTCGCTCCCAAAACTGTTGTCAGTTACCTATACATTTGTGTCCATTTTCCTGGCACCAGCCCTTGAGCTACATGTTTAGCTCCCCTTCTCTGACCTTCCGTCCATCTGTCCCACTATCCCAGACAGGCAGGATCTCAGAGAAGGAGATGCTGGATGAAATGGATGGCAGTTTGTCTCCCAGCCTGGTCAGGTGTTCCTTGGTCTCCACACACCCAATGTCAACACACCCAGGGTACCAGCAGGTTACACACACACTCATCATGGAGCCCCAGAGCTGTATTACCACTGGACAGTTCACCGAGTCAGGGTAATACCACAGCTACAAAGCAGGCAGCAAACAGCTACACACAACACCAGGGACACCACAGTCCTGTGTCACAGCCTGAAATGAAAACTTGGCTATATCAACAATCCAGGCCATGGTCCCCAGCAGTGAATGTGTTACAGACCACCACTGTAAGCACAGTAGATCAGCAAAGGACACCACTGATGAACAACCTGCATGCAGCAGGAGCGGCATCACAGAGACAGTGGTGTAGTAGTTGGGACAACAGAGGTGCAGACAAACAGACCAGCCCAGTCCATCAGTGCAGTGCAGGAGGGGACCACAGCAGTCACCAGGGCCAGGGCCAGTACAGTAGTGTGAAACAGTGGAGACACACATGTTTCCAAGGGTAGAGGAGCTAGTGGAACCAGGGACACTGCTGACACAGGACCGGCAGCCAGACATTCCGGTGTTACTGGTATGGAGGTCACGTATAGGTCACAAAGGGTGTCAGCATCAGTGCAAGTAGAACAGTCATCAGCCAAGTGGAGGAGAACCATGAAGAAGGACCTGTAATGATGTTACACAGCACAGCAAGTGCACAGAGAGGCTTGCTGTGCAGCAGCACAACACATGTACCAGATACTGCATGACATGATGGACACTGTCCAACAACACACAGCCAAACAGCTGTATTGCTTCTAATGACACATGGCCCACAGGTCATAGAAACATAGATACTGATGGGAGATAAGGGCTGCTAGGCCCACTCAGTCTGTCCATTTTGTCAACCTGCTGCAGTAACCCCAGACCCTACTCGATCTCTTGCTTTGGTCTCTTTACTATCAGTAGTGTTTCCCTATGGTTATCCCATGCATTTTTTATTTCCTCTACTGAATTTTCCCATTCGACCTCCACTGGCAGGCTGTTGCATGCATCCACTGCCCTTACTGTGAAGAAATTCTTCCTCACATTACTTCTTAGTCATGTTAGGAGGACATGGATGACCCAAGGCTGGACAGTATGCAATGTACAGTAAAAGTCCAGTGATATGACTGGCTAATAGATGTAATCTGACCCTACATGGAATTTCTATAAATGCACGGTCTGATGACGTCTCATAAAACCACCCTCAGAAATGTTACTCAGGTGCTTGTCTTGAGTGTAATAATCCTCACCAGGGTGTGCAGTACAGGAATGTAAGGCACCTCCCAGGGGTGTTGGGCTGCATGGCCATTGGCCTGGTGCTGTATTACTCCCATGGAACACTCAGTATGATCTATAATGCAGACACTGGGTGCCCTATGACATACATACACAGTATCTCCAGCCATGGACAAAGGTGGTGATGGCAGCCACGTGTATAGTCATACACATCGTCATATGTATCACCATTATGTTGGTGTTTATGCTATGGTTGCATGCCGTACCATTAAGTGTAATAGCAGAACAGTGCATGGATGACATGTATATGCACAATAACCTACCAACACACTGGTGTGTGCAAGGGTGAGAAGGGCTACACATGGTACACTAAGATGGAATGACGACACAAACAATAATGTACATGTAGCATAAACTGTGTATATTGCCATGGTAGTAAACACTTGTAGTAAACAATACAATGGTTGAACAGCAAACAACAGCAATGCAATATAGTATACGGGCAAATGAATAATGAAAGAACAGCAACAGAACAATAACAGAACTCTGAATGATGTCACTGACTTTCCGTTTGACACTCCATTGTTTTATGAAACACACTAATTAATCTAACAGTGCAGACATAGATACCAGTAGCCTACTGGCCATCAAGCTCCCCAAGTGTGTCCAGCACTGCCTGTATGGACTCCAGTTGTGTATCCATTTGCCTCACTACATCCAGTAACTGCCACCGGGCAGTGGTCACCACCTCATGCACATGGTGATCCTGCCCAGGCATCCCTTGATCTTGCTCAACATCTAACTGGTGTTGCCCCTCACCTGCAGGTGTTTCAGGCACTGTGGGGTGCTCCATATGTGTCTCTCTGTCCCCAGTGTTCTGGTTTGTCGGAGACTCTGCAACACCATCCTGATCCACAATATGGGGGACACCTCCCACCTGTTGTGGCCCATGTAAAGGTACACCACGTGCTGCTGACTCCAGAGTCTTTTGGTGTTCTATGGAAACATCCTGAGGCCCTGATGCCTTATTTTCACCTTGTCCTACCTCCTGCAATGGACACTATGCAGCCTGCACCTGTCATGTGTGCTCCACATATCAGCGAGCCTCCTGCTGCTTCAGCACTCTCAAGGCTCTTGTAAGTGTTCAGAGACACACTGATGGCTGCTGTACACCTTCTCCAGCAAGGTCACCATCTCTTGCAACAACACATGAGGAGAAACATTAGTAATGGTCTGCCCCCCAAAACATAACACTCACATTAACAGTGCTTCTATATCATCCACTGTCACCATGACGATATCAGGATACCATGCTGTACATGGGTATGTTGGCCATGCACACAATGTGGAACATGCATGGTCATCATGTGTTGGACATGTACATGGCACTGTGTGTGCACACATGTGATGTGTGAGCCATTGCACATTTGCCGTACATGTGTCAGACAGACATATTACCCCACAGAAACCACTCTGTCAACATACCCCTAGTGCACCTGTGGGAGTGAATCACCAAGAACCAGTATATCTGTGTCATCCTGCCACTTGTGGATGGTTGCCATGAGTGCACACACTGTATGGCCCTGGCATGCCCTGTCCCATGTCAGAGCAGTGATACATGTGCTGCCATACACATGTGCTCACCATCTGTGGCCATACATCCAATGAGTATGCATGTTTACTGCTTCTTGAATACTGGGCCAGTGTCCATGAGTATGGGCCTGACATCTGGGAATATTTCATGCACACCAACCAATGTTGCCATGTATGCACCACATATTCACACATACCTCTGCATGTACCAGGCACCACCCAATACACCCAGCCCGTAGCCTACCAGTGTAAATGTCCATCTGGCAATGTCAATGTATGGCTAGCAACACAACATACAGTTGTTACCAAATGAACCACAGTGGTGACGTCATGTCATGTACATAACCACATATATACTGTATAGCTCATCATTGATTGCAACATTATCTAGGAAGGATGCACGACATCAGTGGGCTCTCGGCGGTTGGTGGGTGCTGATACCTGCTGGGGGCACTGCAGTGGCAATGTGTGGGTATGTGGGCTGCCATACTGGTGAGCTGTGTTCCTTGCCAACAGTATGCCTACAGGGGACATGGCAGAATATCTCATATGGGAGGAGTATCAGTCACATGACCGGGGCCACTGGTGTGGATAGCCATGTCTTTTATACCAGTGGCATTCCAATGTCCTGTATGTGTCTGTCATGTGTGTGGTCACATGAACTGTAAATTACACATAGCCTCACTGAGGGGCCCTGTGTCTGTGGGCCAGGTGTTTCCTGACCACTTGCACTGAGCTACACTGCCTGCATGTTCAGTGCATATGGGGTCTTTAGGTCTGCCGTGCCTGTGTACCCTGTGATGCCCTCACACAAACTCTTGCAGACACAATTAATGGACATGTTACCCATCTACACACCACATGCATGCACACCCATGATCACTTACATATGACATGCCATGTTGCATGCACCCTTAGATGCCACCCAGGATCACACAGACAGTGCATATGACTCCTACCTTGCTGGTTAGTACAAGGTCCATCTCCATGCTCTCCAGATGATTTTTATTGGTTGTGCCTGTCCCTGGCCCTTCAAAGACTCACCCACTGGCATATCTGTGGAGGCAGTAATGTAGCAGGGATTACCTACTGCACTTGCAATGACATGTAGTGCACTGTGTATGTGTCCTGCAGTTCATCCATGTGGAGTAACAGTAACCAGGATGCTGTCAATAGCCCCACACATGGCAATGTCCACTCCCCTGGTCTGCTCTGTGAGGCTTTTCAGGACCTCCGGCTCCCTGTAGGACGGTTACCCCCGACAGCGACATTTACCAGTGAGGTCCTCCACAGAAACTACAGTGCCATGCTGCTGTGGGAAACTCGCTGGCACCAGGTGCTGTCTGTCGGAGGTCCTGCACCCCCCAATCAGCTCGGACACTGAGTTGATAATCCTTAAAGGGGGTGCAGGGGGCATAGCCCCCCATATGGGGAGTTCAGAGGGTGAAGCCCCCCCAAAGAAAACACAGTCAGCCTGTGGGAACCAGCAGCTGACTGCAGAATGCGGTTGACCTGCCAGTGTCACTGACGGGGCATTTGACAAATATTTTCTCAAGCACCCGTTGTGGATCCCCTGCAGGACATGTCATTTATCTTGTGCTTGAGCTGCTGGACAGTTTATCTGACATCAGACAGCCCATGCAGTTTTGTGGCAATAGAGCACCACACCCTCTCCCTCTATCTCACTGTGTGCCTGGCAGACCCTGGGGGCATCAACATCCATGCCCACTTTGTCATGCAGCTTATCAGCATGACTGTCTGCATGACTAAAGTTCGGTTTCTGGACCATGAGGAAGCCATTATGAACCCAAACACAATCACCCTGACAAACTGTAGTCAATACAAAGCACTGTGGCACCAGAGAACCTGCCTGCATGTGTTTGCTGCTAGCACAGAGATGATGCAAGTGTTGTCAGAGCACACCCACCAGCCACACAGTGCATATGAACCAGAAAATGTCACACATGCTTTGGCAATTCTTGATGCAATGTGATGCAAGAGATACATGATCCTGCTGCAGGCAGCATGAAAACTACGCTGTGCGTTGCCGATACATGGAAAGAGTCGCAGTTTGCATCATGAAGCAGTCCCACTTATGTGACCAGCAGAAAGACAAAATCCACATGGCATACACACATGCTCATTTATTGACAGCTCAGTGGTGGCCAATGATGGGAGAGAGGAGGGCTGTGCCGGTCACTCACTCTCTGTTGGGATGGGTGGGAGCAGGGTGGTGGGACACTAACTGATGGGGTGGGGGATGGAGGGCAACTAGACCATCAGGGAAAAAGATCAATTACTGGAAATTGGGGATGTGGGTTTGGGTTTACTAGACCACCAAGGAAGAAAATATGAAGCTGAAAGATTACTATATGAAGGATAAGAATGGGGGTTTACAATGGACACGTTGGGCAGTAGATTGGGTGTGGAGGAGGGGCCACTAGCCACCAGGGATATTTATATGAATGGTGGTGTGGCTGATTGGGTTGGGGGAAGGACCACTAGCCAGCAGGGATTAGAGATGTGTGAAGTCGGCAAAATGAGCTCCATGAATTATTTCATGAATTGCACTCAATTTGCAAAGTGCAATTCACAAAATTCTCCAATCCACAGAGCGCAGATTGGCAGGAAAGTGTGGAATTTTGCAGGTGAAATTCCACACTTCGTGGAAAAAACAACTGTCTCTTAGTAGTGGGCACACTCCCCACCCACCAATCACTGTCCCAATGTAAAAAAGTATATATTAATCCCTGGTTTCTAGTGGTACACCCCTTCCTGTCAATCACCAGCCACACTGTACTTATTTAAATCTCTTATGCAGCCCCTCCCAATGATCGCTGGCTAAAGTGTAAAATAAATATTATTTTAAATCCTGGGCCAGATTTTCAATGGCCTTAGATCGACGCGAGGTGCTTGCGTTGAACAGGTCTGACGCAAGGGCAACTTGTGCCAGAGGCTGCACCAAGTGTGAATTTGAAAGGTAGCCTGCATCACCCATCAGGCAGCCTGCACCAAAGTGTGCTAGTGTGATCCTTGCACCAAGAAAGTGGCTGCGCATGGTGCTGGGGCTTTGCGGCAGACCCAGACTGCTGCAGTTCTCAGATCCAGAATTTGAAAGACCCCTTCAGGAACCAAGTACCAAGTACCCTTAGACCAGTGAGGGACTGGTCTAAGGGGACTTAGATGGCTCCTGGGGGGTTGTCCTGTACCTGCCACTGTGTGGCCCACCCCAATCCATCCCCAGTGGGTGATCCCTGGTGGTCCAGTGGTCCCCCACTCACCCCCGTCATGGTCCCTGACACCCATGTCTGTGCATCCTGCCAACCCCCTACCCATCTCAGCACTCCCACCCTCCATCTCGTAACCGATCCGGTGACCGGCAAGCCCTCCACATGCCATCACAGCTGGCAGCCGAAAGGAGCTATCAGTGCATGTACTGTATACAGTATACAGTACGCATGGACTGCCCATTCAGTGGCCAGCCAGGGTGGCATGTGGAGGGCTGTACTGGTCACAGGATCTGGGTAAAGGAGGGGAGAGTGCTGAGATGGGTACCACAGGGGGCACTAGCTCACCAGGGTGACTGAGAGTGTTGTGGCCCTGGTGCCGTGGTGTGGTGGTGTTGGGGCAGTGCCCGTTGCCAGCCCCTGTCCGTGGGTGTTATGGACTCCCCCGCAGCCATGCATTCTGGGTGGGTGCGCCACATGCCAGGTGCAGCACCCCTTTGCCACAAGCTGTTGGACTTAGGCACTGGGACCCTGTAAAACAGAAATTTGGGCACAGGGTCCCGAGCGCACTGAACTTCGGCGCTAAGCTGCCATTGTCGCAGCTTGCATCGAATGGCACAATCCAGCCCCTGGTGTCTAGTGGGCCCCCCCTACCGATTGCCAGCCCCAATGTAAAAAAAAAATATCATTAATGAAATCCTTGGTGTCTAATGGACTCCCCATCCTGTCAGGTAGTTCCCCACCATCCTGTTCCCCCCTACCCCGACCCAGAGCGGGTGACCAGCACAGCCCTCCATCATTGCTGACTGCTCGGCTGACCTGGAATGAATGAACATGTGCTTGTACAAGTATGTGCTCATTCATTCCAGATCAGTCAGGTGGTCAGCAATGGTGGAGAATGGAGGGCTGTGCTGGTTGCCCACTTGGGGTCAGGATGGGGGGTAGTGCGGTGGTGAGGTACTCCCTGATGGGGTGAGGGTCCACTAGACATCAGGGATTTCATTGATGATATTTATTTTGCACTGGGGCCGATGATCAGTGGGTGGAGTTCTACAAAGAGATTTAAATAAATATATTTATTTTACACTGTGGCTGGTGATCGGTGGGGACACTAGACACCAGGGGTTTAAATAAATATATTTATTTTACTCTGTGACCGGTGATTTGTTTTATTTTACTCTGTGGCCAGTGATCTATTGGGGGCACTAGACACTAGGGATTTAAATAAATGTATTTATTTTACACCAGGGATTTGGTTAAAAATAAAAGGATTAGCTATTTGTAACTTTTCCTTGCTTTGTTTTTTAAGTGCAATTTGCATAAAAAAAACAAAAAGCAAGGCAAATTAAATGAGAATTTTCATTAAGTGGGGTCAGCTTGGCAAAGTGATCGGCAGAGGCTTATCTGGTGTCTTCACCAAAATTCACCAGCAAGTAAAGCTTCACAGCATCTCTACCAGGAATACTACTATGAATGATGGTGAGGCTGATCAATCAATCAATCAATCAATCAAAATCTTTATTTATCCAGGTGAACATCATTGAGCAGAGCTCTGTTGCAAGATGGACCTGGGTAGAACAAGGTCTGGGTGCAAATAGAGAACAAGGAAACATACATATGTATATACACAGTAATACAAATTGGTACAAAATGTCATGATAAGGTGTAAAAACCAAGAACTATAACACAGGTGAGCATATCTCGGGAGGACCAATTACAGTTTGCAGATACACCAGTAGAAACATTGCACACATGAATATATATCGTAAGGTCCATTTACAGGATACAGCAATGCAAATACATACAAAATTGCCAAGGGAGATAATGAACACAGCCCAATAGGCAACAAGGAACAGGCAGCTAATGGAAGGTATGGGGTGCCAGGCAGATAGCAGAAGTAAGATGGACCGAAGAAGGCCTCCGGGGGGTAACAACCGGCATAAGGGATGTGGTAGAGAGGACTAGCGGGGGACATAAGAAGAGCTGAAAAAGGAGGGGCAGGTGATATTGACCAGAAGATGTTGGAAAATCCACCCTTCAAGGGGAGACTGAGGATGAAGATGCTTGATGTGAATCAGTGTTGAAAAGCAATGTAATGGGATAGAACAAAAATCACAAGAAGGTTGAATTTACGATATTAGGTAGTGGGAAAAGATACGATGGATAAGCAGCTTAGTCAAAACACGGCCAAGTAAGAAGTGCTACAATTGAATGAGACTACAGACTAGGATCGTGGAAAAAGTTGCATGGTTTCTTTCTGAGACAAGATTATAAGGTGTTGAAGGTAGAGATGCTGATGAGTGTGCTCAATTTCAGCGTTTTCTGCAGTTTATTCCACAGGAGGGCAACACAAATCTTATGGCTACTCTACCAAAGTGAGTTAACTTTGGGTACTTTCAATGAGACAGATGTGCAACTTTTCAGGGCATACTGGCCTATCAAGTTTAGTGGGAGACAGGCTGTAATATATTGGGAAGTTTTTAGAAATAGCTCTGAAGGTCCATATAGCTGCATTATATCACACCTATACTGGAGAGAAGTCCACCTCACTGCTTTATATAAGGAGCAATGATGCGTGGTATAGGGAAGACCTGTAATAAACCTCAAAGCTCTATAATAGAGCGTGTTAAGTTTTGCAAGGTAGGCGGTAGGGCAATGACTATACAGGAAATCTGTGTAGTCTATCAATGAAAGAAATGTTGCTTGGACCAGATGCAGTTTAGCGTCTCTAGTTAAAAAGTGATTGATTCTGAAGAAAAGGCCAAGTCTCTGTCGTAATTTTTTTAGTAAATCCTTGATGTGCTCTGTAAAAGAGAGCCTGTGGTCCAACCAGACACCCAGGTATTTGAATTTTGAAACAAATTCCAACTTTTCACCTAGAATAGTAGTAATCAGTGGCACTGGTTCTGTAGTGGCAGAGTTTGCTGCGTACATGGAAGGAGAAAAGCTTTGCTTTGGTTTTCTTGGCGTTAAGTAATAGCTTTTATTTAAAAGCTGGTTTTGCAACAGGTTGAATTCAGATTGAAGGTCATTACATGCAGCTTGTAGTGCTGGACGGCTCAAGTAAAGAACTGTGTCATCTGCGAACAGATGAATGTTGCCCTTGGTGATGCTGTCATCAAAGTTATTGAAACAAATTGCAAACAATATGGGACCTAGGATAGATCCCTGGGGAACACCTCTTAGAAGAGGTTTGAGTGTTGAGAGATCACTTTCGGCCTTGACCTGCTGGAAGCAATTGGAGAGGTAGTTATTGAAGCACTGCAATGATACTGAATCCAAACCTAATGGCTGCAAGGAAGACAGCAGCAAGTTATGATCAACAGTGTCAAATACTTTGCTTAAATATAAAAACACAGCACAAATGAAGTTTCTATTATCCAAATCTCTTTGCCAATCATTGGTCACTTTAGCAAGTGCTGTAATAGTGCTATGATTCACTCTGAATCCTGGTTGGACAGTGTTTAGCAGGTTTGCAGAGTCTAGGTAAAGTCTCAGTTGGTCACTTACAATTTTTTCCAGTAGTTTCGATAGAACAGGAAGAATTGAAATCGGCCTGTAATTGTTGAGATCACAGGGGTTCCCTGACTTGAACAGAGGTATGATGTGCGCTGTTTTCCAGATGGATGGAATGATCCCTTGGGTCAGGGATAGGTTAAACAAGTGGATTATAGGCACAGTTAGCACATGATAAGCCACCTTCAGAAAATATGGGTCTAGGGAGTTTGCAACAGCGCTTTTTTTTATGTTCGACTTCAGTAACAGGTCTTCAACCTCTTTCAGTGAGGTAGGGTTCAAGGAGAATATCGAGTCAGTGACATGGGGTTCAGCATCTTGAGTGCCAACCTGAGAGCATATCATGTCTGCAGGATAGTTGTCAAATGCTAGGCCTGCAGTCGTGAAGTGATTATTGAAAGAGTCCAGAACCTCTAACCTATCACTAACAGTATTGTTGCCAGAAGAGATCTTAACCGGTAATGAGCTTCCGAGCATATGGCCAGACAAGACCTTAATAGTTTTCCAAAATTTTGTTGGGTTCTTAGTGGCAGAGTCAAATTCAGTGTGATAATAAGTGGCTTTTGCATATCTAACCATTTTGGCGCATAAATTCCTTGCCTCTTGAACTGGCACCAGTCCGAGGTGTCCAAGTTCTCGTGCTTTTAAAGAGCTTGTCCCTCTCTAACAGTGCAGATTTGAGTTCTGATGTGAACCATCAACATGCTTTATTTGTTACTCATACCTTATCTATGAGGGCATATTTGTTTAAAGCCCTATGATTATTTCATTGAAAACGTCTTAAGCCAATTGCACAGTTTTGCCAGGTAGAAATCTTGCCAGTGCAGGGAGTGTTTTAGTTAATTGATGTAGGCAAATAGGTCATAGTTCCATCTTGATCTCTTAGCAGAGAACTTTGATGAAGATATTGATTTATTAATTGATCTTACACCGGTAATGAAGCAATGATCACTGATATCACCGAAGAAGGTGCCAGCGTGTGAGAAAAGATGACGTTTGCTCACTAAGATAACATCCAGCAGGGAGCTGTTATCAGGTTTTTTTTTTTTTATTAAGACACGTTGGCTCATCGATGAGTTGCATTAAACCATGTGTATCACAAAAGGTTAAGAAGGTGAGGGGTCTTGGATAGCCAATCTAAGTTGAGATCCCCAAGAATAATTGTTTCTAATGACCCTTGCCAGAGGATGGCACTTAGATGTGTTAACGACTGTAGACCAGCAGATAGGGGTTTGTAGAATCCTATAACACATAACAATGTAGTGTGTGAGATGACAACCTTAAGTGACAGGCATTCGTATCCATTCACGACTGGGGATGAGTCAAGACAGAATACCGTGAATTTATTCTTGATGTAGATGGCCACCCCTCCTCCCCTAGAATGCCTATCCACCCTAAATAGTAAAAAGTTCAGGATGTTGACCTCTCTATCAGGTGCAGCTGGTCTAAGCCAGGTTTCAGAGATCACTAAGATATCTGGTATGGTGTGGTAAACCCAGGCCTGGCTCATAGAGATATTTTTAATAGGCTGCACACATTGACATGAAGGAAGCTCATACCTTTGAGCTTAGCTAGGTCTGAAGGTGACGTGATGTCTGATGGTCCAGGATTAAGCTCTACATTGCCTGAGCAAAGTAGTAAGAGAAGCAGCAGTTTTCTCAGCACAGCAATAGTTAGCTTAAGGTTTCTGGACCTTTTATGTCTGTGCAGATTATTATCTTGGGTCGGCATGCCTCCATGTCTTGAACTCTTCTGATTTAGGACAGCAAAGACTAAGACCCTGACTGCCAGGTGCAATGGTGGTTCAGCTTTGGGGTAAGCAAGCTCCATACACTGGAGGGGTAGTTCAGTTTGTGTTCCACCATCAGAAGTACGCCGAGTAAAATACTGCAGAAGCAGGAAGTTGAAAGCACATAAGTAATCGTAGGGAAAATTATTGGATACATGGCAGATCAACAGCAGATGGATAGTCTCCACTAATAGTAGCTTGTGGCAATTGATAACAGCCATATGGCATGAAATAGAGGAGGGACCAGAATAGAAGACACAGTTTTTCCCACATGGTGAACCCCAGAAGGGAGCACAGACACTAGAATAATCAATAGGGAGTAATTGCCACTGGTGCAAGCAGAGACCAAGCGCATAAAAGTTAGAAAGGAGTATTGTATTAAGATTGTATAGTCCAGAGGGGTTGGCAGCACACAGAAGTATGTAAGGGAATGTTGGCTGCTAGAGTTTTGTGGTGATATTCAGAGAAGTTACTGAGTACTAGATAAGGGGTCTTAGCCTAATAAGGTGCTCCTGGTAGACATGGAGATAAGGAGGATGTGTGAGCAGCAGATCATTGGAGGTAATAAATGGGTAGGCATGGAGTTAAGAAAGGGCATGGAGGAAGTGTATTTAAAAGTGGCAGCAGTGGAGGAGGGTATGGGCACAAAAGTTGCGGCTTTAGCCTCACCTTGTGCCACCAGTGTCTGCTCTGGAGGTATCGGGCGGCAGCTGTGGAAATGTTGCCCACCCACTGGCCGAGTCTCCCTCGGCTCAAGCTAAGAGGCTTGCTGTGGCTGATCCTCAGCTGAAACAAGAAAAAAATTTCCATTTACGTGCCTGCTGAAGACAAAGGGTCGCAACACAGGCAGGAGTCCAAATTAGCAAAATAAGTGAATGTATATTTGACTGGCACCTGAGAGTCTGGGTTACACAATCAGACTGAAAAGGGTTGTGAGCACTAGCTCCTGCTTATACACATCAAAGCTTTTCTTTCAAAGAAGAGTTTCTACATTCACCAAATGCTAGCAGCTAACAATATTTTGCTTACTTGGTGCAAATACAGTAAAACAAATGCCTAAATAGAGTGAAGTCTAAGCTGAGCTAGTGGGAACCAATCGGAAACAGAGCCCAAAAGGCACTCGGGTTCCTATTGGTTGTGGCTTTTGCCGTACCTTGTGCTGCTGAGTGTCCACTCTGGAGGTATCGGGTGGCAGCTGTGGAAATGCTGCCCACCCACTTGCCGAGTCTCCCTCAGCTAGAGCTGAGAGCCTTGCTGTGGCTGATCCTTGGCTTGTGCCACTGAGTGTCCATTCTGGAGATATTGAGTGGTGACCATGGAAATGCCGCCCACCCACTGGCCAAGTCTCTCTTGGCTTGAACTGAGAGCCTTGCTGTGGGTGATCCTCAGCTTGTGCCGCTGAGTGTCCACTCTGGAGGTATCGGGCGGTGGCTGTGGAAATGCCACCCGCCCACTGGCTAAGTCTCCCTCGGCTCGAGCTGAGAGCCTTGCTGTTGCTGATCCCAGATTGTGCTGCTGAGTGTCCGCTCTGGAGATATAAGGCAGTGGCTGTGGAAATGCTGCCCACCTGCTGGCTGAATCTCCCTCAGCCCAAGCTGAGAGCTTTGCTGTGGCTGATCCTCAGCTGATCAGGTAGGGGAGACCACTAGCTGTTCCAAACCCACTCAGCAGGTCAGCCCTCTACTCCCAAAGTGCCAACCTCCGAGCGCAGTCTTGTGAACAGTTTAACAGAACAAGGTAACCCTCTTTTCTGTTTTATGAGTTCGGATCAACCTTTGGTCGCAAGTCTTGGAGTGATTCAAACTGTGAACCTCTTGTTAGCATACCCAATGCACAGGCTGAGATAATTCTGTCTTGGGGCCAGATATCTTTGCCTACAGGCACCTAACCAAGTGTACAGAAATGAACCCTAAAAACTTTAATAAAGACCTCAGATTTAAAATGCTTCTCTTTCCAGTTTGGTATCACCATTCAAGCTTATGCCTAGTGTCAGCTATAACCATATATACTTTTCTAGCAAATGAAAGAAATTCAAAGACAGACCAAGTATGCTCTAAAATTAGAGTTTTTACTAAAATAGATAATAATATGTAAAACATACAATGCAGAACTATTATATCACAAGACATACAAATATTTTAAAAGAACAAGGTTTAAACAGTGCAATTCTTACTTCAGTACTTAGATTTGTCTCTCTGTTCTAAATACCTGCTTAAAGTGCTCCAAAGATGTTTCTTTGTCAGAGTCTAGACAGAAATATCTCTGAAGGAAAAAACAGAATATTCCTTAAAGAAAACTATTTGCCAACCCCTTTGTGAGGTCGCCTAGCTCCTCCTCTGTCAGAATATCTAAAAAATATATCTATACTAAAACAGGATGACTTTTCAAAGCATTAAATTCTGCAGCCTTGACATAACTCATGTTCTGCAAATGACTCTCTTTGATATTTAGCTGTATCCTGTTCTCACACAGACTTAAAAGCATTTATGATTTCACACCAGTTTACTAAACCTGGTTTCCTCCTCTTGAAATGGCATAAAATGGATATGCTCAACTTAAGCCTCTTCCAGCCTGTAATTAGTGATGGGTGAAGTGGCCCCAATTCGCTCCGCAAAGTGATTCACAGAGTAAAGGCGTTCGTGGAGTGCTCCGCAATGCGAAGCGGAGTACTTCGAGTTATAATGGGTAACACGAAGTCCATTGAAAACAATGAATTCGCCTTACTCCGCCTTCCACTTTGCCTCACTTCGCCTTGTTTTTAAGCTCCAAAGGTGAATTTTGCAGTGATTCATGGGATTTCCGGTCACATGGGTTCTAGTCTGTTCTGCACAGCTTCAGTTTGGGGTAGTGTGTGTAGGAAGCTGTAGGAGACAGTCTGCTCTGAGAGCTCTCTGCAATTCAAACCTTCAAAAAGGTGTTAAAAAAGCCTTTTAAGTCATTTTTTGTAGAAACTTTAGTTCATCGATTATAGGAAGCCCTCCTGTGCTCATATTATCGAGAGTTTATCTTTGTGTATGGATTTTGAATGGTAATATACAACATTCAGTCTGTGTACTGAGAGACAATGTAAGTGTGCTTTGGGGGAGGGGTGTATCTGTGGTGTAGGTAGAGTAACTTGGAGAAAAAGACAGTGCTTTCTGTTTTGGTGATATTTTTCTTGTTTAACTGTGTTAATGTACACACAATAATATTTTCAATATTTCTTGCCATTTTTTTTTCTAATTGTGGTGCAGCAGTGCATAATTTTAGCTTGTTTAAAATATGTGGTTGTATTACTGAAGTTTTCAATTTGTTATGCATTACTTAGTGTGTGTGTGTGTGTGTGTGTGTGAGGATGTGTGTGACGCATGTCATCAAATCAGACACCTTTTATTGTGCCACATAATAATTTCAGCAATGTGAAGCTGCTATCCACTGCAGCTGTGTGATTTTTGTACTTCTTTGTGGTATCTTTACTGGTACTAGTACTAGTGACTGCTACTGCAGCAGTACAGTACACTGCCCCCCTCGCGCGACCCACCCCAACCGGCAAGGTATTCTTTTCCAGATTTAAATTTCTGATGGTGAGCACTGGTTAGGTGTTGTGCCTTTGTGTCTGCATCTCTTCAGTGCACAGAGCAATCTTAATCTGTCTGTGCATTTGCATCTCTTTACGGCCCAATCTCCATCTGTAACTTAAGTCACAGTTGTTTCTTTGTCTTCCCTTCAGAGTACTGGACAGGTGTGGTGCTTAATTCTGCATGAACATTGTACTCATTAATATGCGTTTTTAAGTCAGGACCATCAACACGAGTCACTCGTGATACAAATCACATTCTTCGTCATCACAATCACAAATGCAGTCACAAATCATGATTCACGATCATTCACGTTACGAATCACAACATAATTTTTTTTTCTAGTTACTTGGATGTATTGTAAGCCTGTTTTGTAGTATCTCTCCAGGCTTCACCACCCCACCATTGTACTCATTGATACACGTTTTTAAGTCTGGGAGTTTTAAGCTACAGCTCATCGGGGCCCGGGGAAGTACAGCCATAGGCATTCACATTTCTTCATCATCATGGTCACAAATGCAGTCACAAATCATGATTTATGATCACGTCATGAATCACAACATACATTTTTTTTTAATAGTTACTTGAATGTATTGTAAACCTACTGGTCAAGGTGCTGAACAGGGATGGGATCCACACTGGGCCTGGGGAACAGGCACATCCTGCTCAGAGGACCTAGTGCTGGACTTGGTGGTGGTGGCGGTTCAACTGCCTCAGAGTCAGGACAGGAGGCGGTGCTGGTCCTGCTTTGGGGGGGCACTCACAAGTTTTGAGCAGTCCAACAGGAATGGGTGCCCATGCCCTCAACACATGCACATGGTATGATGCTTACCACTATCACACTCTCCCAGAGCTGCCCCATCCCAGACATTCCTTAACCCTGGTCAATTTACATAGAAACATAGAAGTTGACGGCAGATAAGGACCGCAAGGCCCATCCAGTCTGCCCATTTCTTTTTCTACCTTATAAATGTGCCATTGGCCTTTGTCAGTGACCTATCTATTCATAGTCATTTGTATTGCTCCCTTATGCCTATCCCATGCATGTTTGAAGCCATGCACTGTATTCATAGCCACCACTTCTTGTGGTAAGCCATTCCATGCATCTACCACCCTTTCTGTGAAAAGAATTTCCTCACATTCCTCTTAATCGGCCTCCTCTAATCTCATGCTGTGTCCTCTTGTCCTGCTATTTTTCTTATATTTAAACATGTTAGACTCTTTCACCTTGTTTATGCCCTTAAGGTGTTTGAATGCCTCGATCATATCACCTCTCTCCCTCCTTTGCTCAAGGGTATACATATTGAGCTCCGTTAATCTGTCCTCATATGTCTTCTGATGCAGTCCCTGCACCATTTTGGTTGCCCTTCTCTGGACTGCCTCAATTTGGTTAATGTCCTTTTGAAGGTGTGGCCTCCAATACTGCCGCCAGTACTCCAGATGGGGCCTAACCAATGTCTTGTACAGAGGATTATTACCTCCCTCTTACGACTTGTGATACCCTACTAATACACTAACATCCCCCTAGCCTTACCTACTGCTTTAGAGGTCTGCTTGGATGATTTCAGGTCATCAGTGATGATGATGCCCAAGTCTCTTTCTTCCTTTGTGACTGCTAGCAACTCCCTCCCAGCCTATAAGTGGCCTCAGGGTTTCTCTTCCCTATGTGCATGATTTTGCACTTCTTTGCATTAAATCCAGTTGCCACTCTTCTAACCATTCTGCTAGTTTATCCAGATCTCTTCCATTCTGCCCACCCCATCTGGATCATCTACTCTGTTGCAGATCTTGGTGTCATCTGCAAACAGACAAACCTTACCCTCTAGTCCATCTGCGAGGTCACTAATGAAGATGTTGAATAGGACTGCCCCAGGACTGATCCTGAGTACCCACTTGTGACTTGCATCTCTTCTGACTGTATACCATTTACCACCACTCTCTGTTTTCTGCCAGTCAACCAGTTTGCCACCCAGTTGACCAACTTCTACCACCAGGCCTACCCAGCTTATTAATCAATCTTCTATGTGGAACAGTGTCAAAAGCTTTGCTGAAGTCAAGGTAGGCAACATCAACTGTACCCCCTTGGTCCACCAATCTGGTTACCCAGTCAAAGAAATCTATGAGATTAGTTTGACAGGACCTTCCTTTTGTAAACCCATGCTGTCTTGGATCCTGTGCTCCTATGGATTCCAAGTGTTGCACTATCCTTTCCTTAAGGAATGCCACTATAATCTTGCCCACTGCTGAGGTAAGACTGACTGGTCTGTAGTTCCCTGCCTCCTTCCTGCTACCACTCTTGTGGAGCAGGATCACATGAGCCCTTCTCCAGTCTTCTGGGACCTCTCCTGTGCTCAGAGATTCACTAAACAGTTCTGATAATGGTTCTGCTAGTTCCACCCTTAGCTCCTTTAGTACTTTGGGATGTATGCCATCCGGTCTCATTGCCTTGTCCACCCTGAGCTCAGCGATCTCTTGTAGGACCCTTTCTTTTGTGAAGGGACTTGTGCACACCTCCCTCCCCCCATGTCCATGATGCTGAGCTGTGGGCCCTGTCCTACCTTCTACTCAGTAAATACTGAGCAGAAGTATCTATTTAGGACAGATGCTTTTACATGGTCCTCCTCCACACACATGCCCTCTTATCCCCTTTGATCTTAGCAATACCCCCTCTGGACTTTCTCCTTTCACTAATGTATCTATAGGAAGTCTTGTCCCCTTCTTTTACTGCTCATGCTAGTGTTTCCTCAATTTGGGCCTTTGCCTGCCTTACCTTCCTGCTTCCCATAGGGAAGTCTGGTATCTCTCTCTATCTTACGTCCCACTGCGTTTCCTTATATTTCCTAAATGCCAGCCTTTTGTCTCTGACCTTTTCTGCTACTGTTTTTGAGAACCAAAGTGGTTTCCTCCTTCTTTTGCTCTTGCTTTTCTCCCTAACACAGTGGGATGTTGCTTCAAATATTGCATCCTTAATGCTTGCCCACTTTGCCTGTACCTCCTCACCTGTATTTCTTCTTGCTAGGGATAGCTTAACTCTGTTGGGCATCTTATCAAAGTCAGCTCCTCTGAAGTCCCATATTTTTGCATTGGAATGGGATGATTTAGTTCTAGTGGCCAAATTGAACCATATCATGTGATGGTCACAAGCCCCCAGGTGACCTTCTACCCAAAGTTCTGCAATCCTTTCCTCATTAGTCATTACTAGATCAAGGACAGCCCTTTCTCTTGCGGGTTGTTTTACCAGTTGTTTGAGGCCCTCCCCAACAGGAATCCACTATGTGTCTAAATCTGGTGGCTATTCCTGCTGGTATTTTTTTCTTTTTTTTTTTTGTAATATGGTTCAGTTAGACAATACACAGGCTACATCATTAGCCAAACAAGGAATAACCCTTTTAAAAGGCCTTCAGAGCCCAGCAAAATTGCCATCATCATAATCATATTACCTATGGGTCCAAGATTCACCCTATTTAGTCTACTTTTAATACTCAATAACTCCTGCTAACTGCTATATAGAAAAAAAGAAAGAAGGAAAGTAGCAGGAGGCAATATATATGCTCACTAAAGAGCTATAAACTAAATTGCCTGGATAAAAGGAAGCCAAGTTCTTTCATAAACAGAGGCATTACCACTTTATAGATAGTGGATATGCTCTAACTTCATGGTATCAACCATGTAATTAAGCCAGGTCTTATAATCTGGGGGAACCATGTCTTTCCACTTAATGAGAATACATTTTTAACCAGCATCATTGCATTAGTTACTAAAATTCTTTGATATTTATTAAATTGAACCATTTGTTCTGAAAAGCCCAATAGAGATATTATTGCTTCTTTATGGACATAAAACCCTAAAGATTTAGTTAGTTTTGCAAAATTTTTGTCCAATAATTAGACAACTGGGACAATCTTAAATCACGTGTATTAGGGTTCCCAAAGTACTAGTACACCAAGGGCAACTGGCAGATATAATATTATTGATTAAATGAAGTCTATGTGGAGTGAAATAAACCCTATGCAATGTATTATACTGTATTTTCTGCAGTTTACTAGCTTAACTATAGGAATGGGGTCAATAAAATTGGATGATTTAGTTCTAGTGGCCAAATTAAACCATACCATGTGATGGTCACTGGCCCCAAGGTGACCTTCTACCTGAGATCTGTGATCCTTTCCCTGTTAGTCAGTACTAGATCTAGGATAGCCCTATCTCTTGTGGGTTGTTGTACCAGTTGTTTGAGGCCCTCCTGTAGGAATCCACCATGTGTCTGGTTCTGGCAGATTTTTCTGCTGGTATTGACCAATCTGTATCTGGCATGTTGAAGTCTCCCATTATCAGAACCTCCCTTTAGCTGTCATGTTTTGTATATCTTCTAACAGTAATGTGTTTATGTCCTCTTCCTGGTCTGGAGGCCTGTAGACAACTCCAGTTCGTTATGGCTGTCCCATTTCCTATTTCCAGGGTGAGCCACAGTTCTTCTGGCTCCTTATGTGTATTCTGAATTTCTGTAGCTTTGATATTTTCATTGACTTAAAGGCTAGTCCCCCTTTTTGCACCTCAATCTCTTCTGAACAGTGCGTAGGTACTGAAGTTTCCCAAGTGTCTTTACTGGTGAACCATGTCTCACTAATGGCTACTATGTCCATTTTAGCATCTGTCATTATTGCCTGCAGGTCTGGGATCTTGATTCCCAGACTGCAGTCACTTAATACATGATTTTCCATTGGCCAGATTTTGGTGCGTTATTTTTTGGGTGAGTCCGGCATTTCCGCTGTGTGCCGTATGGGGAACCGAACCTTTTTCCTTACCTGGTGATACAAATGAACTACAAACATGCTGAACTCCTGTTTGATTACTAGCTGAGGGGGGAAGGGTGTTCTTCCCATTCGATGCATCAGGTGCTGCACCCCTCTCCCCACTGACTAGTTTAAATATTCTGCAAAGACGTCAAACTTCTGCCCCAATGCACTGATTCCCTCCTTAGTCAGATGCAGTCCATCAAATTTAAAGAACTTTCGCTCCCAAAACTGTTGTCAGTTACCTATACATTTGTGTCCATTTTCCTGGCACCAGCCCTTGAGCTACATGTTTAGCTCCCTTCTCTGACCTTCCGTCCATCTGTCCCACTATCCCAGACAGGCAGGATCTCAGAGAGGAGATGCTGGATGAAATGGATGGCAGTTTGTCTCCCAGCCTGGTCAGGTGTTCCTTGGTCTCCACACACCAATGTCAACACCCAGGGTACCAGCAGGTTACACAACACACTCATCATGGAGCCCCAGAGCTGTATTACCACTGGACAGTTCACCGAGTCAGGGTAATACCACAGGTACAAACAGGCAGCAAACAGCTACACAACACCAGGGACACCACAGTCCTGTGTCACAGCCTGAAATGAAAACTTGGCTATATCAACAATCCAGGCCATGGTCCCCAGCAGTGAATGTGTTACAGACCACCACTGTAAGCACAGTAGATCAGCAAAGGACACCACTGATGAACAACCTGCATGCAGCAGGAGCGGCATCACAGAGACAGTGGTGTAGTAGTTGGGACAACAGAGGTGCAGACAAACAGACCAGCCCAGTCCATCAGTGCAGTGCAGGAGGGGACCACAGCAGTCACCAGGGCCAGGGCCAGTACAGTAGTGTGAAACAGTGGAGACGCACATGTTTCCAAGGGTAGAGGAGCTAGTGGAACCAGGGACACTGCTGACACAGGACCGGCAGCCAGACATTCGGTGTTACTGGTATGGAGGTCACTATAGGTCACAAAGGGTGTCAGCATCAGTGCAAGTAGAACAGTCATCAGCCAAGTGGAGGAGAACCATGAAGAAGGACCTGTAATGATGTTACACAGCACAGCAAGTGCACAGAGAGGCTTGCTGTGCAGCAGCACAACACATGTACCAGATACTGCATGACATGATGGACACTGTCCAACAACACACAGCCAAACAGCTGTATTGCTTCTAATGACACATGGCCCACAGGTCATAGAAACATAGATACTGATGGGAGATAAGGGCTGCTAGGCCCACTCAGTCTGTCCATTTTGTCAACCTGCTGCAGTAACCCCAGACCCTACTCGATCTCTTGCTTTGGTCTCTTTACTATCAGTAGTGTTTCCCTATGGTTATCCCATGCATTTTTTATTTCCTCTACTGAATTTTCCCATACGACCTCCACTGGCAGGCTGTTGCATGCATCCACTGCCCTACTGTGAAGAAATTCTTCCTCACATTACTTCTTAGTCATGTTAGGAGGACATGGATGACCCAAGGCTGGACAGTATGCAATGTACAGTAAAAGTCCAGTGATATGACTGGCTAATAGATGTAATCTGACCCTACATGGAATTTCTATAAATGCACGGTCTGATGACGTCTCATAAAACCACCCTCAGAAATGTTACTCAGGTGCTTGTCTTGAGTGTAATAATCCTCACCAGGGTGTGCAGTACAGGAATGTAAGGCACCTCCCAGGGGTGTTGGGCTGCATGGCCATTGGCCTGGTGCTGTATTACTCCCATGGAACACTCAGTATGATCCTATAATGCAGACACTGGAGTGCCCTATGACATACATACACAGTATCTCCAGCCATGGACAAAGGTGGTGATGGCAGCCACGTGTGTATAGTCATACACATCGTCATATGTGTATCACCATTATGTTGGTGTTTATGCTATGGTTGCATGCCGTACCATTAAGTGTAATAGCAGAACAGTGCATGGATGACATGTATATGGCACAATAACCTACCCAACACACTGGTGTGTGCAAGGGTGAGAGGGCTACACATGGTACACTAAGATGGAATGACGACACAAACAATAATGTACATGTAGCATAAACTGTGTATATTGCCATGGTAGTAAACACTTGTAGTAAACAATACAATGGTTGAACAGCAAACAACAGCAATGCAATATAGTATACGGGCAAATGAATAATGAAAGAACAGCAACAGAACAATAACAGAACTCTGAATGATGTCACTGACTTTCCGTTTGACACTCCATTGTTTTATGAAACACACTAATTAATCTAACAGTGCAGACATAGATACCAGTAGCCTACTGGCCATCAAGCTCCCCAAGTGTGTCCAGCACTGCCTGTATGGACTCCAGTTGTGTATCCATTTGCCTCACTACATCCAGTAACTGCCACCGGGCAGTGGTCACCACCTCATGCACATGGTGATCCTGCCCAGGCATCCCTTGATCTTGCTCAACATCTAACTGGTGTTGCCCCTCACCTGCAGGTGTTTCAGGCACTGTGGGGTGCTCCATATGTGTCTCTCTGTCCCCAGTGTTCTGGTTTGTCGGAGACTCTGCAACACCATCCTGATCCACAATATGGGGACACCTCCCACCTGTTGTGGCCCATGTAAAGGTACACACACGCTGCTGACTCCAGAGTCTTTGGTGTTCTATGAAACATCCTGAGGCCCTGATGCCTTATTTTCACCTTGTCCTACCTCCTGCAATGGACACTATGCAGCCTGCACCTGTCATGTGTGCTCCACATATCAGCTGAGCCTCCTGCTGCTTCAGCACTCTCAAGGCTCTTGTAAGTGTTCAGAGACACACTGATGGCTGCTGTACACCTTCTCCAGCAAGGTCACCATCTCTTGCAACAACACATGAGGAGAAACATTAGTAATGGTCTGCCCCCAAAACATAACACTCACATTAACAGTGCTTCTATATCATCCACTGTCACCATGACGATATCAGGATACCATGCTGTACATGGGTATGTTGGCCATGCACACAATGTGGAACATGCATGGTCATCATGTGTTGGACATGTACATGGCACTGTGTGTGCACACATGTGATGTGTGAGCCATTGCACATTTGCCGTACATGTGTCAGACAGACATATTACCCCACAGAAACCACTCTGTCAACATACCCCTAGTGCACCTGTGGGAGTGAATCACCAAGAACCAGTATATCTGTGTCATCCTGCCACTTGTGGATGGTTGCCATGAGTGCACACACTGTATGGCCCTGGCATGCCCTGTCCCATGTCAGAGCAGTGATACATGTGCTGCCATACACATGTGCTCACCATCTGTGGCCATACATCCAATAGTATGCATGTTTACTGCTTCTTGAATACTGGGCCAGTGTCCATGAGTATGGGCCTGACATCTGGGAATATTTCATGCACACCAACCAATGTTGCCATGTATGCCCACATATTCACACATACCTCTGCATGTACCAGGCACCACCCAATACACCCAGCCCGTAGCCTACCAGTGTAAATGTCCATCTGGCAATGTCAATGTATGGCTAGCAACACAACATACAGTTGTTACCAAATGAACCACAGTGGTGACGTCATGTCATGTACATAACCACATATATACTGTATAGCTCATCATTGATTGCAACATTATCTAGGAAGGATGCACGACATCAGTGGGCTCTCGGCGGTTGGTGGGTGCTGATACCCTGCTGGGGGCACTGCAGTGGGGGGCAATGTGTGGGTATGTGGGCTGCCATACTGGTGAGCTGTGTTCCTTGCCAACAGTATGCCTACAGGGGGGACATGGCAGAATATCTCATATGGGAGGAGTATCAGTCACACATGACCGGGGCCACTGGTGTGGATAGCCATGTCTTTTATACCAGTGGCATTCCAATGTCCTGTATGTGCTCTGTCATGTGTGTGGTGCACATGAACTGTAAATTACATAGCCTCACTGAGAGGGCCCTGTGTCTGTGGGCCAGGTGTTTCCTGACCACTTGCACTGAGCTACACTGCCTGCATGTTCAGTGCATATGGGGTCTTTAGGTCTGCCGTGCCTGTGTACCCTGTGATGCCTCACACACAAACTCTTGCAGACACAATTAATGGACATGTTACCCATCTACACACCACATGCATGCACACCATGATCACTTACATATGACATGCCATGTTGCATGCACCCCTTAGATGCCACCCAGGATCACACAGACAGTGCATATGACTCTACCTTGCTGGTTAGTACAAGGTCCATCTCCATGCTCTCCAGATGATTTTATTGGTTGTGCCTGTCCCTGGCCCTTCAAAGACTCACCCACTGGCATATCTGTGGAGGCAGTAATGTAGCAGGGATTACCTACTGCACTTGCAATGACATGTAGTGCACTGTGTATGTGTCCTGCAGTTCATCCATGTGGAGTAACAGTAACCAGGATGCTGTCAATAGCCCCACACATGGCAATGTCCACTCCCTGGTCTGCTCTGTGAGGCTTTTCAGGACCTCCGGCTCCCTGTAGGGCAGGTTACCCCGACAGCGACATTTACCAGTGAGGTCCTCCACAGAAACTACAGTGCCATGCTGCTGTGGGAAACTCGCTGGCACCAGGTGCTGTCTGTCGGAGGTCCTGCACCCCAATCAGCTCGGACACTGAGTTGATAATCCTTAAAGGGGTGCAGGGGCATAGCCCCCATATGGGGAGTTCAGAGGTGAAGCCCCCAAAGAAAACACAGTCAGCCTGTGGGAACCAGCAGCTGACTGCAGAATCTGATTGACCTGCCAGTGTCACTGACGGGCATTTGACAAATATTTTCTCAAGCACCCGTTGTGGATCCCTGCAGGACATGTCATTTATCTTGTGCTTGAGCTGCTGGACAGTTTATCTGACATCAGACAGCCCATGCAGTTTTGTGGCAATAGAGCACCACACCCTCTCCCTCTATCTCACTGTGTGCCTGGCAGACCCTGGGGGCATCAACATCCATGCCCACTTTGTCATGCAGCTTATCAGCATGACTGTCTGCATGACTAAAGTTCGGTTTCTGGACCATGAGGAAGCCATTATGAACCCAAACACAATCACCCTGACAAACTGTAGTCAATACAAAGCACTGTGGCACCAGAGAACCTGCCTGCATGTGTTTGCTGCTAGCACAGAGATGATGCAAGTGTTGTCAGAGCACACCCACCAGCCATACAGTGCATATGAACCAGAAAATGTCACACATGCTTTGGCAATTCTTGATGCAATGTGATGCAAGAGATACATGATCCTGCTGCAGGCAGCATGAAAACTACGCTGTGTGCGTTGCCGATACATGGAAAGAGTACGCAGTTTGCATCATGAAGCAGTCCCACTTATGTGACCAGCAGAAAGACAAAATCCACATGGCATACACACACATGCTCATTTATTGACAGCTCAGTGGGTGGCCAATGATGGGGAGAGAGGAGGGCTGTGCCGGTCACTCACTCTCTGTTGGGATGGGTGGGAGCAGGGTGGTGGGACACTAACTGATGGGGTGGGGGATGGAGGGCAACTAGACCATCAGGAAAAAGATCAATTACTGGAAATTGGGGATGTGGGTTTGGGTTTACTAGACCACCAAGGAAGAAAATATGAAGCTGAAAGATTACTATATGAAGGATAAGAATGGGGGGTTTACAATGGACACGTTGGGCAGTAGATTGGGTGTGGAGGAGGGGCCACTAGCCACCAGGGATATTTATATGAATGGTGGTGTGGCTGATTGGGTTGGGGGAAGGACCACTAGCCAGCAGGGATTAGAGATGTGTGAAGTCGGCAAAATGAGCTCCATGAATTATTTCATGAATTGCACTCAATTTGCAAAGTGCAATCATAAAATTCTCCAATCCACAGAGCGCAGATTGGCAGGAAAGTGTGGAATTTTGCAGGTGAAATTCCACACTTCGTGGAAAAACAACTGTCTCTTAGTAGTGGGCACACTCCCACCCACAATCACTGTCCCAATGTAAAAAGTATATATTAATCCCTGGTTTCTAGTGGTACACCCTCCTGTCAATCACCAGCCACACTGTACTTATTTAAATCTCTTATGCAGAGCCCCTCCAATGATGCTGGCTAAATATGCAAAATAAATATTGTTATTTAAATCCTGGGGCCAGATTTTCTCACAGCCTTAGATCGGCGGGTGCTTGCGTTGAACAGGTCTGACGTAAGGGCAACTTGTGCCAGAGGCTGCACAAGTGTGAATTTGAAAGGTAGCCTGCATCACCCATCAGGCAGCCTGCACCAAAGTGTGCTAGTGTGATCCTTGCACCAAGAAAGTGGCTGCGCATGGTGCTGGGGCTTTCTGACAGACCCAGACTGCTGCAGTTCTCAGATCAGAATTTGAAAGACCCTTCAGGAACCAAGTACCAAGTACCCTTAGACCAGTGAGGGACTGGTCTAAGGGGACTTAGATGGCTCCTGGGGGGTTGTCCTGTACCTGCCACTGTGTGGCCCACCCCAATCCATCCCCAGTGGGTGATCCCTGGTGGTCCAGTGGTCCCCCACTCACCCCCGTCATGGTCCCTGACACCCATGTCTGTGCATCCTGCCAACCCCCCTACCCATCTCAGCACTCCCACCCTCCATCTCGTAACCCGATCCGGTGACCGGCACAGCCCTCCACATGCCATCACAGCTGGCAGCCGAATGAGCCATCAGTGCATGTACTGTATACAGTATACAGTACGCGCATGGACTGCCCATTCAGTGGCCAGCCAGGGTGGCATGTGGAGGGCTGTACTGGTCACAGGATCTGGGTAAAGGAGGGGAGAGTGCTGAGATGGGTACCACAGGGGGGCACTAGCCCACCAGGGTGACTGAGAGTGTTGTGGCCCTGGTGCCGGTGGTGTGGTGGTGTTGGGGGCAGTGCCCGTTGCCAGCCCCTGTCCGTGGGTGTTATGGACTCCCCAGCCATTCGGCATTCTGGGTGGGTGCGCCATATGCCAGGTGCAGCACCCCTTTGCCACAAGCTGTTGGACTTAGGCACTGGGACCCTGTAAAACAGAAATTTGGGCACAGGGTCCAGAGCGCACTGAACTCGGCGCAAGCTGCCATTGTCGCAGCTTCGCCGGGCCTACAATCCAGCCCCTGGTGTCTAGTGGGCCCCCTACCGATTGCCAGCCCAATGTAAAAAAAAATATCATTAATGAAATCCTTGGTGTCTAATGGACTCCCCATCCTGTCAGGTAGTTCCCACCATCTATTTACCCACCCGACCCAAGCGGGTGACCAGCACAGCCCTCCATCATTGCTGACTGCTCGGCTGACCTGGAATGAATGAACATGTGCTTGTACAAGTATGTGCTCATTCATTCCAGATCAGTCAGGTGGTCAGCAATGGTGGAAGAATGGAGGGCTGTGCTGGTTTCCCACTGAGGTCAGGATGGGGGTAGTGCGGTGGTGAGGTACTCCCTGATGGGGTGAGGGTCCACTAGACATCAGGGATTTCATTGATGATATTTATTTTTGCACTGGGGCCGATGATCAGTGGGGTGGGGGGATTCTACACAAGAGATTTAAATAAATATATTTATTTTACACTGTGGCTGGTGATCGGTGGGGGACACTAGACACCAGGGGTTTAAATAAATATATTTATTTTACTCTGTGACCGGTGATTTGTTTTATTTTACTCTGTGGCCAGTGATCTATTGGGGGGGGGGGCACTAGACACTAGGGATTTAAATAAATGTATTTATTTTACACCAGGGATTTGGTTAAAAAATAAAAGGATTAGCTATTTGTAACTTTTCCTTGCTTTGTTTTTTTTAAGTGCAATTTGCACTTAAAAAAAAAACAAAAGCAAGGCAAAGTTACAAATGGTGAATTTTTCATTAAGTGGGGTCAGCTTGGCAAAGTGATCGGCAGAGGCGTATCTGGTGTCTTCACCAAAAATTCACCAGCAAAGTAAAGCTTCACAGCATCTCTACCAGGGAATACTACTATGAATGATGGTGAGGCTGATCAATCAATCAATCAATCAATCAAAATCTTTATTTATCCAGGTGAACATCATTGAGCAGAGCTCTGTTGCAAGATGGACCTGGGTAGAACAAGGTCTGGGTGCAAATAGAGAACAAGGAAACATACATATGTATATACACAGTAATACAAATTGGTACAAAATGTCATGATAAGGTGTAAAACAAAGAACTATAACACAGGTGAGCATATCTGGGAGGACCAATTACAGTTTGCAGATACACCAGTAGAAACATTGCACACATGAATATATATCATAAGGTCCATTTACAGGATACAGCAATGCAAATACATACAAAATTGCCAAGGGAGATAATGAACACAGCCCAATAGGCAACAAGGAACAGGCAGCTAATGGAAGGTATGGGGTGCCAGGCAGATAGCAGAAGTAAGATGGACCGAAGAAGGCCTCCGGGGGGTAACAACCGGCATAAGGGATGTGGTAGAGAGGACTAGCGGGGGACATAAGAAGAGCTGAAAAAGGAGGGGCAGGTGATATTGACCAGAAGATGTTGGAAAATCCACCCTTCAAGGGGAGACTGAGGATGAAGATGCTTGATGTGAATCAGTGTTGAAAAGCAATGTAATGGGATAGAACAAAAATCACAAGAAGGTTGAATTTACCGATATTAGGTAGTGGGAAAAGAGTACGATGGATAAAGCAGCTTAGTCAAAACCGGCCAAGTAAGAAGTGCTACAATTGAATGAGACTACAGACTAGGATCGTGGAAAAAAGTTGCATGGTTTCTTTCTGAGACAAGATTATAAGGTGTTGAAGGTAGAGATGCTGATGAGTGTGCTCAATTTCAGCGTTTTCTGCAGTTTATTCCACAGGGAGGGCAACACAAATCTTATGGCTACTCTACCAAAGTGAGAGTTAACTTTGGGTACTTTCAATGAGACAGATGTGCAACTTTTCAGGGCATACTGGCCTATCAAGTTTAGTGGGAGACAGGCTGTAATATATTGGGGAAGTTTTTTAGAAATAGCTCTGAAGGTCCATATAGCTGCATTATATCACACCTATACTGGAGAGAAGTCCACCTCACTGCTTTATATAAGGAGCAATGATGCGTGGTATAGGGAAGACCTGTAATAAACCTCAAAGCTCTATAATAGAGCGTGTTAAGTTTACAAGGTAGGCGGTAGGGCAATGACTATACAGAAATCTGTGTAGTCTATCAATGAAAGAAATGTTGCTTGGACCAGATGCAGTTTAGCGTCTCTAGTTAAAAAGTGATTGATTCTGAAGAAAAGGCCAAGTCTCTGTCGTAATTTTTTTAGTAAATCCTTGATGTGCTCTGTAAAAGAGAGCCTGTGGTCCAACCAGACACCCAGGTATTTGAATTTTGAAACAAATTCCAACTTTTCACCTAGAATAGTAGTAATCAGTGGCACTGGTTCTGTAGTGGCAGAGTTTGCTGCGTACATGGAAGGAGAGAAAAGCTTTGCTTTGGTTTTCTTGGCGTTAAGTAATAGCTTTTATTTAAAAGCTGGTTTTGCAACAGGTTGAATTCAGATTGAAGGTCATTACATGCAGCTTGTAGTGCTGGACGGCTCAAGTAAAGAACTGTGTCATCTGCGAACAGATGAATGTTGCCCTTGGTGATGCTGTCATCAAAGTTATTGAAACAAATTGCAAACAATATGGGACCTAGGATAGATCCTGGGAACACCTCTTAGAAGAGGTTTGAGTGTTGAGAGATCACTTCGGCCTTGACCTGCTGGAAGCAATGGAGAAGTAGTTATTGAAGCACTGCAATGATACTGAATCCAAACCTAATGGCTGCAAGGAAGACAGCAGCAAGTTATGATCAACAGTGTCAAATACTTTGCTTAAATATAAAAACACAGCACAAATGAAGTTTCTATTATCCAAATCTCTTTGCCAATCATTGGTCACTTTAGCAAGTGCTGTAATAGTGCTATGATTCACTCTGAATCCTGGTTGGACAGTGTTTAGCAGGTTTGCAGAGTCTAGGTAAAGTCTCAGTTGGTCACTTACAATTTTTTCCAGTAGTTTCGATAGAACAGGAAGAATTGAAATCGGCCTGTAATTGTTGAGATCACAGGGGTTCCCTGACTTGAACAGAGGTATGATGTGCGCTGTTTTCCAGATGGATGGAATGATCCCTTGGGTCAGGGATAGGTTAAACAAGTGGATTATAGGCACAGTTAGCACATGATAAGCCACCTTCAGAAAATATGGGTCTAGGGAGTTTGCAACAGCGCTTTTTTTTATGTTCGACTTCAGTAACAGGTCTTCAACCTCTTTCAGTGAGGTAGGGTTCAAGGAGAATATCGAGTCAGTGACATGGGGTTCAGCATCTTGAGTGCCAACCTGAGAGCATATCATGTCTGCAGGATAGTTGTCAAATGCTAGGCCTGCAGTCGTGAAGTGATTATTGAAAGAGTCCAGAACCTCTAACCTATCACTAACAGTATTGTTGCCAGAAGAGATCTTAACCGGTAATGAGCTTCCGAGCATATGGCCAGACAAGACCTTAATAGTTTTCCAAAATTTTGTTGGGTTCTTAGTGGCAGAGTCAAATTCAGTGTGATAATAAGTGGCTTTTGCATATCTAACCATTTTGGCGCATAAATTCCTTGCCTCTTGAACTGGCACCAGTCCCCAGGTGTCCAAGTTCTGCGTGCTTTTTTAAAGAGCTTGTCCCTCTCTAACAGTGCAGATTTGAGTTCTGATGTGAACCATCAACATGCTTTATTTGTTACTCATACCTTATCTATGAGGGCATATTTGTTTAAAGCCCTATGATTATTTCATTGAAAGCGTCTTAAGCCAATTGCACAGTTTTTGCCAGGTAGAAATCTTGCCAGTGCAGGAGTGTTTTAGTTAATTGATGTAGGCAAATAGGTCATAGTTCCATCTTGATCTCTTAGCAGAGAACTTTGATGAAGATATTGATTTATTAATTGATCTTACACGGTAATGAAGCAATGATCACTGATATCACCGAAGAAGGTGCCAGCGTGTGAGAAAAGATGACGTTTGCTCACTAAGATAACATCCAGCAGGGAGCTGTTATCAGGTTTTTTTTTTTTTATTAAGACACGTTGGCTCATCGATGAGTTGCATTAAACCATGTGTATCACAAAAGGTTAAGAGAGGTGAGGGGGTCTTGGATAGCCAATCTAAGTTGAGATCCCCAAGAATAATTGTTTCTAATGACCCTTGCCAGAGGATGGCACTTAGATGTGTTAACGACTGTAGACCAGCAGATAGGGGTTTGTAGAATCCTATAACACATAACAATGTAGTGTGTGAGATGACAACCTTAAGTGACAGGCATTCGTATCCATTCACGACTGGGGATGAGTCAAGACAGAATACCGTGAATTTATTCTTGATGTAGATGGCCACCTCCTCCCCTAGAATGCCTATCCACCCTAAATAGTAAAAAGTTCAGGATGTTGACCTCTCTATCAGGTGCAGCTGGTCTAAGCCAGGTTTCAGAGATCACTAAGATATCTGGTATGGTGTGGTAAACCCAGGCCTGGCTCATAGAGATATTTTTTAATAGGCTGCACACATTGACATGAAGGAAGCTCATACCTTTGAGCTTAGCTAGGTCTGAAGGTGACGTGATGATGTCTGATGGTCCAGGATTAAGCTCTACATTGCCTGAGCAAAGTAGTAAGAGAAGCAGCAGTTTTCTCAGCACAGCAATAGTTAGCTTAAGGTTTCTGGACCTTTTATGTCTGTGCAGATTATTATCTTGGGTCGGCATGCCTCCATGTCTTGAACTCTTCTGATTTAGGACAGCAAAGACTAAGACCCTGACTGCCAGGTGCAATGGTGGTTCAGCTTTGGGGTAAGCAAGCTCCATACACTGGAGGGGTAGTTCAGTTTGTGTTCCACCATCAGAAGTTCGCCGAGTAAAATACTGCAGAAGCAGGAAGTTGAAAGCACATAAGTAATCGTAGGGAAAATTATTGGATACATGGCAGATCAACAGCAGATGGATAGTCTCCACTAATAGTAGCTTGTGGCAATTGATAACAGCCATATGGCATGAAATAGAGGAGGGACCAGAATAGAAGACACAGTTTTCCCACATGGTGAACCAGAAGGAGCACAGACACTAGAATAATCAATAGGGAGTAATTGCCACTGGTGCAAGCAGAGACCAGCGCATAAAAGTTAGAAAGGAGGTATTGTATTAAGATTGTATAGTCCAGAGGGGTTGGCAGCACACAGAAGTAGTAACGGGAATGTTGGCTGCTAGAGTTTTGTGGTGATATTCAGAGAAGTTACGAGTACTAGATAAGGGGTCTTAGCCTAATAAGGTGCTCCTGTGGTAGACATGGAGATAAGGAGGATGTGTAGAGCAGCAGATCATTGGAGGGTAATAAATGGGTAGGCATGGAGTTAAGAAAGGGGCATGGAGGAAGTGTATTTAAAAAGTGGCAGCAGTGGAGGAGGGGTATGGGCACAAAAGTTGCGGCTTTAGCCGTACCTTGTGCCACCAAGTGTCTGCTCTGGAGGTATCGGGCGGCAGCTGTGGAAATGTTGCCCACCCACTGGCCGAGTCTCCCTCGGCTCAAGCTAAGAGGCTTGCTGTGGCTGATCCTCAGCTGGGGAAACAAGAAAAAAAATTTCCATTTACGTGCCTGCTGAAGACAAAGGGTCGGCAACACAGGCAGGGAGTCCAAATTAGCAAAATAAGTGAATGTATATTTGACTGGCACCTGAGAGTCTGGGTTACACAATCAGACTGAAAAGGGTTGTGAGCACTAGCTCCTGCTTATACACATCAAAGCTTTTCTTTCAAAGAAGAGTTTCTACATTCACCAAATGCTAGCAGCTAACAATATTTTGCTTACTTGGTGCAAATACAGTAAAACAAATGCCTAAATAGAGTGAAGTCTAAGCTGAGCTAGTGGGAACCAATCGGAAACAGAGCCCAAAAGGCACTCGGGTTCCTATTGGTTGTGGCTTTTGCCGTACCTTGTGCTGCTGAGTGTCCACTTGGAGGTATCGGGTGGCAGCTGTGGAAATGCTGCCCACCCACTTGCAGTCTCCTCAGCTAGAGCTGAGAGCCTTGCTGTGGCTGATCTCGGCTTGTGCCACTGAGTGTCCATTCTGGAGATATTGAGTGGTGACCATGGAAATGCCGCCCACCACTGGCCAGTCTCTCTTGGCTTGAACTGAGAGCCTTGCTGGGGTGATCCTCAGCTTGTCGCTGAGTGTCCACTCTGGAGGTATCGGTGGTGGCTGTGGAAATGCCACCCGCCCACTGGCTAAGTCTCCCTCGGCTCGAGCTGAGAGCCTTGCTGTTGCTGATCCCAGATTGTGCTGCTGGTGTCCGCTCTGGAGATATAAGGCAGTGGCTGTGGAAATGCTGCCCACCTGCTGGCTGAATCTCCCTCAGCCCAAGCTGAAGCTTTGCTGTGGCTGATCCTCAGCTGATCAGGTAGGGGAGACCACTAGCTGTTCCAAACCCACTCAGCAGGTCAGCCCTCTACTCCCAAAGTGCCAACCTCCGAGCGCAGTCTTGTGAACAGTTTAACAGAACAAGGTAACCCTCTTTTCTGTTTTATGAGTTCGGATCAACCTTTGGTCGCAAGTCTTGGAGTGATTCAAACTGTGAACCTCTTGTTAGCATACCCAATGCACAGGCTGAGATAATTCTGTCTTCGGGGGGCCAGATATCTTTGCCTACGGGCACCTAACCAAGTGTACAGAAATGAACCCTTAAAAACTTTAATAAAGACCTCAGATTTAAAATGCTTCTCTTTCCAGTTTGGTATCACCATTCAAGCTTATGCCTAGTGTCAGCTATAACCATATATACTTTTCTAGCAAATGAAAGAAATTCAAAGACAGACCAAGTATGCTCTAAAATTAGAGTTTTTACTAAAATAGATAATAATATGTAAAACATACAATGCAGAACTATTATATCACAAGACATACAAATATTTAAAAGAACAAGGTTTAAACAATTGCAATTCTTACTTCAGTACTTAGATTTGTCTCTCTGTTCTAAATACCTGCTTAAAGTGCTCCAAAGATGTTTCTTTGTCAGAGTCTAGACAGAAATATCTCTGAAGGAAAAAACAGAATATTCCTTAAAGAAAACTATTTGCCAACCCTTTGTGGGGTCACCTAGCTCCTCCTCTGTCAGAATATCTAAAAATATATCTATACTAAAACAGGATGACTTTTCAAAGCATTAAATTCTGCAGCCTTGACATAACTCATGTTCTGCAAATGACTCTCTTTGATATTTAGCTGTATCCTGTTCTCACACAGACTTAAAAGCATTTATGATTTCACACCAGTTTACTAAACCTGGTTTCCTCCTCTTGAAATGGCATAAAATGGATATGCTCAACTTAAGCCTCTTCCAGCCTGTAATTAGTGATGGGTGAAGTGGCCCCAATTAAACTCATAAAGTGATTCACAGAGTAAAGCGGTCGTGGTGCTCCGCAGTAAAGGCGGAGTGCCGGTTATAATGGGTAACCCAGAAGTCCATTGAAAACAATGAATCGCCTTACTCCGCCTTCCACTTTGCCTCACTTCGCCTTGTTTTTAAGCTCCAAAGGTGAATTTTGCAGTGATTCATGGGATTTCCGGTCACATGGGTTCTAGTCTGTTCTGCACAGCTTCAGTTTGGGGTAGTGTGTGTAGGAAGCTGTAGGAGACAGTCTGCTCTGAGAGCTCTCTGCAATTCAAACCTTCAAAAAGGTGTTAAAAAAGCCTTTTTAAGTCATTTTTTTTGTAGAAACTTTAGTTCATCGATTATAGGAAGCCCTCCTGTGCTCATATTATCGAGAGTTTATCTTTTGTGTATGGATTTTGAATGGTAATATACAACATTCAGTCTGTGTACTGAGAGACAATGTAAGTGTGCTTTGGGGGAAGGGTGTATCTGTGGTGTAGGTAGAGTAACTTGGAGAAAAAGACAGTGCTTTCTGTTTTGGTGATATTTTTCTTGTTTAACTGTGTTAATGTACACACAATAATATTTTCAATATTTCTTGCCATTTTTTTTTCTAATTGTTGTGGTGCAGCAGTGCATAATTTTAGCTTGTTTAAAATATGTGGTTGTATTACTGAAGTTTTCAATTTGTTATGCATTACTTAGTGTGTGTGTGTGTGTGTGTGTGTGAGGATGTGTGTGACGCATGTCATCAAATCAGACACCTTTTATTGTGCCACATAATAATTTCAGCAATGTGAAGCTGCTATCCACTGCAGCTGTGTGATTTTTGTACTTCTTTGTGGTATCTTTACTGGTACTAGTACTAGTGACTGCTACTGCAGCAGTACAGTACACTGCCCCCCTCGCGCGACCCACCCCAACCGGCAAAGGTATTCTTTTCCAGATTTAAATTTCTGATGGTGAGCACTGGTTAGGTGTTGTGCCTTTGTGTCTGCATCTCTTCAGTGCACAGAGCAATCTTAATCTGTCTGTGCATTTGCATCTCTTTACGGCCCAATCTCCATCTGTAACTTAAGTCACAGTTGTTTCTTTGTCTTCCCTTCAGAGTACTGGACAGGGTGGTGCTTAATTCTGCATGAACATTGTACTCATTAATATCGTTTTAAGTCAGGACCATCAACCGCGAGTCACTCGTGATACAAATCACATTCTTCGTCATCACAATCACAAATGCAGTCACAAATCATGATTCACGATCATTCACGTTACGAATCACAACATAATTTTTTTTTCTAGTTACTTGGATGTATTGTAAGCCTGTTTTGTAGTATCTCTCCAGGCTTCACCACCCCACCATTGTACTCATTGATACACGTTTTTAAGTCTGGGAGTTTTAAGCTACAGCTCATCGGGGCCCGGGGAAGTACAGCCATAGGCATTCACATTTCTTCATCATCATGGTCACAAATGCAGTCACAAATCATGATTTATGATCACGTCATGAATCACAACATACATTTTTTTTTAATAGTTACTTGAATGTATTGTAAACCTACTGGTCAAGGTGCTGAACAGGGATGGGATCCACACCTGGGCCTGGGGGAACAGGCACATCCTGCTCCAGAGGACCTAGTGCTGGACTTGGTGGTGGTGGCGGTTCAACTGCCTCAGAGTCAGGACAGGAGGCGGTGCTGGTCCTGCTTTGGGGGGGCACTCACAAGTTTTGAGCAGTCCAACAGGAATGGGTGCCCATGCCCTCAACACATGCACATGGTATGATGCTTACCACTATCACACTCTCCCAGAGCTGCCCCATCCCAGACATTCCTTAACCCTGGTCAATTTACATAGAAACATAGAAGTTGACGGCAGATAAGGACCGCAAGGCCCATCCAGTCTGCCCTTTCTTTTCTACCTTATAAATGTCCATTGGCCTTTGTCAGTGACCTATCTATTCATAGTCATTTGTATTGCTCCTTATGCCTATCCATGCATGTTTGAAGCCATGCACTGTATTCATAACCACCACTTCTTGTGGTAAGCCATTCATGCATCTACCACCCTTTCTGTGAAAAGATTTCCTCACATTCCCTCTTAATCGCCTCCCTCTAATCTCATGCTGTGTCCTCTTGTCCTGCTATTTTTCTTATATTTAAACATGTTGAACTCGTTCACCTTGTTTATGCCCTTAAGGTGTTTGAATGCCTCGATCATATCACCTCTCTCCCTCCTTTGCTCAGGGTATACATATTGACTCGTTAATCTGTCCTCATATGTCTTCTGATGCAGTCCCTGCACCATTTTAGTTGCCCTTCTCTGGACTGCCTCAATTTGGTTAATGTCCTTTTGAGGTGTGGCCTCAATACTGCCGCCCAGTACTCCAGATGGGGCCTAACCAATGTCTTGTACCAGAGGGATTATTACCTCCCTCTTACGACTTTGAACCCTACTAATACACCTAACACTCCCCTAGCCTACTACTGCTTTAGAGGTCTGCTTGGATGATTTCAGGTCATCAGTGATGATGATGCCCAAGTCTCTTTCTTCCTTTGTGACTGCTAGCAACTCCCCTCCCAGCCTATAAGTGGCCTCAGGGTTTCTCTTCCCTATGTGCATGATTTTGCACTTCTTTGCATTAAATCCCAGTTGCCACTCTTCTGACCATTCTGCTAGTTTATCCAGATCTCTTCCCATTCTGCCCACCCCATCTGGATCATCTACTCTGTTGCAGATCTTGGTGTCATCTGCAAACAGACAAGCCTTACCCTCTAGTCCATCTGCGAGGTCACTAATGAAGATGTTGAATAGGACTGGCCCCAGGACTGATCCCTGAGGTACCCCACTTGCATCTCTTCTGACTGTATACCATTTACCACCACTCTCTGTTTTCTGCCAGTCAACCAGTTTGCCACCCAGTTGACCAACTTCTGACCACCCGAGCCTACCTAGCTTATTTATCAATCTTCTATGTGGAACAGTGTCAAAGCTTTGCTGAAGTCAAGGTAGGCGACATCAACTGCTCCCCTTGGTCCACCACTCTGGTTACCCAGTCAAAGAAATCTATGAGATTAGTTTGACAGGACCTTCCTTTGTAAACCCATGCTGTCTTGGATCCTGTGCCCTATGGATTCCAGGTGTTGCACTATCCTTTCCTTAAGGAATGCCTACATAATCTTGCCCACTACTGAGGTAAGACTGATCGGTCTGTAGTTCCCTGCCTCCTCCCTGCTACCACTCTTGTGAGTGGGATCACATGAGCCCTTCTCCAGTCTTCTGGGACCTCTCCTGTGCTCAGAGACTCACTAAACAATTCTGCTAATGGCTCTGCTAGTTCCTCCTTTAGCTCCTTAAGTACCCTGGGTTGTATGCCATCAGGTCCCATTGCCTTATCCACCTGAGCTTAGCAAGCTCTTGTAGGACCCTTTCTTTTGTGAAGAGTAGTGCTCACCTCCCTCCCCTGTGTCCATGATGCTGAGCTGTGGGCCCTGCCCTACCTTCTCTTCAGTAAATACTGAGCAAAAGTATCTATTTAGGATAGATGCCTTTACAGGGTCCTCCTCCTCACTTGCTCCCTTTTCTCCATTAAGCTTAGCAATACCCCCTCTGGACTTTCTCCTTTCACTAATGTATCTATAGAAAGTCTTGTCACCTTCTTTTACTGTTCGTGCTAGTGTTATTTCTCCTACTGAGCTCCCTCAGTCCGAGCACTCACTATTCACACTGTCACACAACACACATACACAGTCACACAGTCACAAACAAACAACTAGCTATTTATAAAGGTAAGAAAAATAAAATTTACAGAAATAACAAATTAAGTAAAAAAGTACAGAAAAGACAAAAAAATGTAGCTTTTAAAAAAGCTGTTGGGTCTAAATCAAAGTTTAAATCTCCTCCTTGCTCTGATCTCAAAGTATCAGCAGTCACAAAACACACTCCTCTCTCTCCGTCTGCACAGGAGAAAGTAAAAGCGTCTGCTCGTGTGACTCACTTTCTTCCTGCCTCGCTAAAGAGTATGTGACTTACAGTACTGTAAGCCATGTGATGTGTGAGGGGCTGCCAAATCCGAAACACCAAGTGGATCACTTAGAATCATAATAAGGAACGCGAAGTTCGTTAAAAGCAATGACTTCACCCAACTTCGCACTGCCTTTCTGCCTTAACGTGAAGTGGTAATGACAAGGCAGAGTGAGCACTTTGCATTGCCCACTCTGCGTAGTGAAGGGGCAATGCAAAGTGCCCACTTCGCGTTCACTTCGCCGGGCGGAATTTAAATTTGCTGCATCTCTACTTGTAATTAACTTTAGATAAAATAGGAGATACTAGATCAAGGTCTGTTCTACACTATAATTAGCTTCAGGCCATCCAGGTAACCTTGTATCTAAAACCTGTGTGTGTGTGTGTGTGTGTGTGTTTGTGTGATCTCACATGCTGTTTTAGTATTTCTCATGGGAGACAGTCCATAACCCAATTTTATTTATTACAAAAAATGATCATATAGCACTCAGAACTGGTTGTCCATGTCACAATCCTCCACACCTAGACTGAATTTGGGGGCTCTATCCCCTGCATGGGATGAGCTTCCCAAATCAGTTCACTCCTAATAGACCCTAGACAGCCCATCTGAGTTCTGTTTTTTTTCTCCAGCCCTATGTACGATTTTCAGATCATACCCTTGCAAAGCAAGACTCCATCTGAGCAATCTACCATTGTTTTTCTCCATCTGTGTCAGCCAAACCACAGGGTTGTGGTCAGTCTGCACCACAAAATGCTGCCCATACAAGTAAGGCCCTAGCTTCCTTAGGGATCACACTATGGCAAGACATTTCTTTTCCACCGTGGAGTATGCCTGCTCCCTGGGCAGGAACTTTCTACTCTGGTACACTACTGAGTAAACTGTCCCATGGCTGGACGTCTGACTCAGTACTGCCCCAATAACCACGTCTGAGGAGTCAGTCTGAGCTATAAAGGTTTTGCTATAGTCAGAACTTGTCAAAACAGGAGCACTGCACAGTGTCTCCTTTAATTTGAATAAGGCTTCCTCACAGGCTGGGCCCCAGGTCATTTTCTTTGGCATCCTTTTCTTTGTCAGGTCAGATAGGGGAGCAGCCAGGGCACTGTAATTGGGTACAAATTTCCTGTAGTACCCTGCTGTCCCTAGAAAACTCCTGACCTGCTTCTGTGTTTCTGGTCTGGGCCATGCCTGGATCACCTCTATCTTTATTTGGTTAGGACAGAGCTGTACCTGGCCTACCACATGCCCGAGGTATGCCACTTCTCCCATGACCACCTGGCTCTTCTCAGCTTTGATAGTGAGCCCGGACCTCTGTATCCTGTGCAGCACTTCCCTAAGGTGGGATAGGTGTTCCTCCCAGCTGGTACTAAAGATGGCAATGTCATCCAGGTACACCATGCCGTGCTCCTCAGCACCATTTAACACCTGGTTCACCGATCTTTGGAAAGTGGCCGGGGCATTTTTCATTCCAAAATGCATTACTTTAAACTCAAATAAGCCTATCGGAGTGATGAAGGCTGACCTCTCCCTAGCTCTGCCTGTCAATTCTACCTGCCAATACCCCTTTGTCTGGTCAATCATCGTAAGGTAGGTTGCCCCTCCCAACTTGTCCAGGAGTTCATCTGTCCGGGGCATCGGGTGGGTGTTTGACTTCATGACTGCATTCAGTCTACGATAGTCCACACAGAAATGAGTAGAGCCATCTGGCTTAGGCACAAGGACTACGGGTGAGACCCAGGGGCTGTGGGATCTCTGGATTACCCCTAAATCCAGCATCTCCTCCACTTCCCTCCTAATGTCCTTTTGGACAGCCTCTGACACCTGATATGCTGTCCACCGTATGGGTGTCTGTGTCCCTGTCTCCACATTGTGTGTCGCTAAGGGGGTTAGTCCAGGCTTGGCACTAAACAACGGGGCAAAGTCTGCTAAAACCTCCCTTACTTTCTGGATCTGGTCTGGGCCAGCTGAGGAGATAATTTTACTGCCTCCAAAGAGGATTCCAGCTTACTTTCTTCCAGCAAATCCAGAAGGGGGTTTCCTTTGTCCGCCCCTCCCCATGACTACACACTGCAAACACCATGTTAGCCTTATTTGTATATGGCTTCATTATGTTGACATGGTACATCCTTTCTGTCTGTCTTCTGTCAGGTAACTCCACAATGTACAGTAGTTCATGTCATTTACCTTCCTAACCACTTTGTACGGTCCTGCCCACTCAGCTTGCAGCTTCTCTTTCCGGACCAAAATAAGGACCATGACTTCCTGACCCACCATGTATGAGCGAGCTCTGGCTCTGCAGTCATACCACACTTTTCATTTCTGTTGGGCAGCTGCCAGGTTACTCTGGGCTGTCCCCATAAGCTCCTTCAGCCTTTCCCTAAACCTTAGGATGTAATCCACAATGGGAGTTCCCTGTGTGGTGTGCTTGCCTTCCCAGTCCTCCCGGATCAAGTCTAGGGGCCCACGTAGCCGGTGTCCATATAAGAGTTCAAAGGGGGAAAATTCTGTAGACTCTTGGGGCACCTCCCTGTATGCAAACAACAGGTGGGGAAGTTACTTCTCCCAGTCCCTCCCATGTTGTTCAGCAAACGCCCTGAGCATTGACTTTAGGGTACCATTGAATCTTTCCACAAGCCCATTGGTTTGTAGGTGATACGGTGTCATACATCTCTGCACCACCTGACACTTCTCCCGTAAACATTTCATCAGGTCTAACATGAAGGAACCCCCTCGATTGGTGTTTACCTCCTGCAGAAACCCAGCATGGGAGAAAATCCCAAGTAAGGCATCTGCCACTTTGTCCATCCTCAGTGAGGATAGGGCGACTGCCTCTGGGTACTGGGTGGCATAATCCACCACAGTTAGGATGAATATCTTCCCTGAGGAGCTGGAGGTATTTAAAGGCCCCACAATATCCATTCCCACCCTCTGGAATGGCTCCTCCACTATGGGCAAGGAAATCAGGCCAGCTTGAGTTTTCTTGAATGCCTTCCCTATTTCTTGGCACCAGTGACAAGACCTGCAATGCTCCTTCACCTGCTGGGTGAAGTTAGGTCTGTAGAAATTCTGGGCTAACCGCTGTGTAATGCACACAATTCCCAGATGACCAGACAAGGGAATGTCATGTGCAATTTTGAGCAACTGCTCACGATACCCCTGGGGAACGACAAGCTGCCTGCCTAGCATCCCTCCATCTGTCTGTACTACCTGAGTATACATAAGTCCATTTTCCCAATAAACCTTATGTCTGCCATTACCTCGCTGTGTGCCTTCCGAGTCTGCCCAAGCCCTCAGCTTCTCTAAACTAGGGTCACTTCTCTGAGCAACTGCAAACCCCTCACACAATCCCAAGGCATGAGACAGGTCCCCTTCAGTTGCTAAACTAGGGTCCCTAGCACTAGCGTCAGGGCACTCAGGATCACTGTCAATCCCAACCCTCTGACAATGGGTCACCCCTCCCTCTTCGGAGTAACCCTCTGTAGCTGTGTGGTTACTTGCTACTGGGGAAATTTCTACCCCCTTTTCGTTAGTCTCCCCATCTGGAAACATAGACTGGGGAACCAGCCTCTCAGCAGTTTCCACAATGGCTTCTGTGGGGTTCAGGGAACTACAATTTTCCCTTTCCGCTTGGCTACGGGTAACTGCACATACCATCCCCTGTTGCAGATTGTTACCCAGGATCACATCTACTGCTAACATTTTAGCTATAGCCACCTGTTGCACAGTTCCCCCTATTTCACCCCAGTCTAGGAGAACACTAGCGAGGGGCAATGTTTTCTCCCTGCCCGTAAAGTCCTGTACAGTGACTTAATTACTGGGTATAAGCTGACCAGGCTGTACAAGATCCCCCTTTACCAAGGTCAGGGATGCCCCTGTGTCCCTTAACCCAGTGTCTGTACACCAGTCACCATGACTGGGTGCATGTGTTCCCTCATGTTCACTGGCATGCGTCCAGGGACACACAAACAACCCACTTCTTTCCTAGCACCCGGTTGTGTATTATTGCTCACCTTTTTGGGACACTGTCTGGCAATATGCCCAGTTTCTTTATACAATTAGCATTCATTTCTTCTCTCAAAGAAATCTTTTCTCTGAAACCTGGGGCTAACTGGTTTTGGTGGAGGCAGAGAGGGTTTTAGCTGCCCTGAAGGTGCGCTTTTCCCTTTCTGTGCTGCCACGCCCACCCCAATTGCTCTCAGAGCAGGTCTGCTCTTGGCATAGCGGTCTGAGGGTTCAGCAGCCTCTTTACTATTTTGGGATCTCAGTCCTCTAGCCAGGTTTTTAGCTGTGCTGGGCATGCCCAATTAAACTGTTCTATTAAAATCACATTTTCAGTTTTATCAACAGATTTTGCCTCAATTCCTTCCCACCAACATTTTAAAAACTGACGTTGTTTCATGGTTAGCTCCTCATACCTCATATCAGGGCTTCTCCTGATGTTACGGAATTTAGCTCTGTATGATTCAGTAGTTAATTCAAACTTTTTAACAGTGCAGCTTTTAGTTTGCTGTAATTATTACTGTCCTCATTGTCCATTTGACCCAATGCATCCCAAGCTTTCCCGGTAAGTAGCGGGGATAGCTGGAAGCTCCAGGACTCTCTAGAAATTTTATCCTGAATACAAATTTTTTCAAAAGAATTTAAAAAGGCATCCATATCCTCCCCCTCTTTAAATTCGGCTATTAATTTGGAATTCAATTTGTAACCCAGTCCTGCAGTCCCAGTTAAACCCAAGCCACTTACCTGCTCTGGTGCCGCTGGTCAGAGTTGTAGCTTCTCCAGTTCGTGTTGCCTCTGGCACTCCTCTCTCTTCTCCTCTGCAGCTCGCTGGCACTCACGCTTCTCATGCTATGCCTCTCGGTGTTCTAACTCTGACACATGGTCCACCTCTCATTGTTCCCACTCTCTCTTCTCCTGGAACTCCAAATCCATCCTGCACAACTCAATTTGCAGCCTGAGTAACTCTGGATTCAGGATACTGGTGACCTTCCCCAGCTGCTGTGGCCCTTCACTGACAGTTGCCCTGATGTCATCCTCACTGGATCTGGACATTGCACCGGCCTCTAGCCCTGTCACCATCGAGGTCTGGTCCTTTTCAGTCACGGTCTGTGAGTCGCTGCTCTGGGTATCTGCTACCATCCAGGCACCTACAAAGTTCTGCTTTTTGGCTGTCACCTCGAACTGGACTCTTCTGCCCCCACACAACTGCTTCAAGTAATCTACAGTGTGCCTGCTATAGTCTGAAGCCATCTTCTTCCCTTACTACGGCTACTCTGACTTGCACTTTATGAAAAAAATAAATAAAACAGGTAGGAACGGGACTGTACGCCAATTGATATAGTTCTGTTTTCTTTTTAAAATAAAACTCTGCCTTTTTTCTTACTTTGCAAGTGAACTGATGGTCTCAAGCTGACACAGAACAATAAAAGCTTGTAATACCAAAATTATGCCATCGCTGCCAACCAATCTGTCATAAACCCACTCAGCAGGTCAGCCCTCTACACCCAAAGTGCCAACCTCTGAAAGCAGTCTTGTGAACAGTTTAACAGAACAAGGCAACCCTCTTGTTGTGTTTTTGGGTGTTCGAACCAACCTTTGGTCTCAAGTTCTGGAGGTATTCAAACTGTGAACCTCTTGCTAGCATACCCAATGCATAGGATCAGATATTTCTGTCTTCGGGGGGCCAGATGTCTTTCCCTACAGGCACCTAACCAGGTGTACAGACATGAACCCTTAAAAACTTTAATAAAGACCTCAGATTTAGAATGCTTCTCTTTCCAGTGTGGTATCACCATTCAAGCTTATGCCTAGTGTCAGCTATAACCATATATACTTTTCCAGCAAATGAAAGAAATTCAAAGACAGACCAAGTATGCTCTAAAATTAAAGTTTTTACTAAAATAGATGATAATATGTAAAACATACAATACAGAACTATTATATCACAAGACATACAAATCTTTTAAAAGAACAAGGTTTAAACAGTGCAATTCTTACTTCAGCACTTAGATTTGTCTCTCTGTTCTAAATACCTGCTTAAAGTGCTCCAAAGATGTTTCTTTGTCAGAGTCTAGACAGAAATATCTCTGAAGGAAAACAGAATGTTCCTTAAAGAAAACTGTATTTGCAAACCCCTTTGTGAGGTCACCTAGCTCCTCCTCTGTCAGAATATCTAAAAAAATATATATATACAAAAACAGGATGTCTTTTCAAAGTATTAAATTCTGCAACCTCAACATAACTCATGTTCAGCAAATGACTCTCTTTGATCTTTAGCTGCATCCTTTTCTCACACATACTTAAAAGCATTTATGATTTCGCACCAGCTTACTAAACTTGGTTTCCTCCTCTTGAAACGTCATAACATGGATATGCTCAACTCAAGCCTCTTCCAGCCTGTAATTAACTTTAGATAAAACAGGAGATCCTTGATCAAGGTTTGTTCTACTCTGTAATTAGCTTCAGGCATTCCAGGTAACCTTGTATCTAAAACCTGTGTGTGTGTGTGTGTGTGTGTGTGTGTGTGTGTGTGTGTGTATGTGTGTGTGATCTCACATGCTTTTTTAGCATTTTTCATGGAAGACAGTCCATAACCCATTTTATTTATTACAAAAATGATAATACAGCACTCAGAACTGGTTGTCCACATCACACTAGCCACCAGGGATATTATTCATTTTATTTTATGCATTTCAAGTTGTTACATGATGAAAGGTTGTGCAGCTGATTGTGTGGGGGAGGGACCACTAGCCACCAGGGATAATATTTATTTTATTTTATGCATTTCAGATTACTATATTATGAAAGGCGGTTCAGCTGATCAGGTGGGGGGGAGGGGCCACTAGCCAGCAGGACATTATTCATTTAATTTTAAACATTTCAAGTTATTACATTATGAAAGGTGGTGCAACTGATGGGGTGGGGAGAGGGCCAAAAGCCCCAGATATATTGTTATACACCATCCATATAAACAGCATCTTCATGACATATCACACCTACTGGCCTACTATACTGCTGGACTGACTACATCATTCACTTGATGGTGATCAGGTCACTTGGTTCCCCCCTTCCCGCAAACACACACACACACATACACATGTCCTGGCACAGTACACATCCAGGTAATGTCACATTATTAGTAGAAACTTGTGTATTGTGTCTGTCATGTACAGTATATGCTCACACTACCCTCTTGTTGTACAGTTACCACCTCTTGTACACCCAGGTCAGGGGCTTAGCATAACTTTCCTTGCATATGTTCTGCCATACCACCTTCTGTACCATGTACTGCTGCATCACCTAGTTCTCTGGAGGTAGGTGCATACCGTTGCGTACATGGGACATGTTGTGGAGGCTATTATTTAATGCTGCCCTGGGATATCTGTCATGCAGAGCATATAGCTTCAAATGATTCACTGCTGGACATTATGTGACAAGCACCCCATGGAACAGCATGATTGTTGTGCCACATGTGTCCCATGGGTACCAGGGCGGGTGTGTACTAGTTGCCATTAGTATCTTCCCAGATGAATGGTGCCGCTGGACTCATTCCCACACTGTGTGGCATGGGTGGCTGTTGCATGTGTCCAATGTTATCCACTTTTCCTGGTGGAAATTAATGCTGCTCTATGTCATTTGAAGTGATGTCTGATTAGCTGTGCCCTGGTACATTGTCCATCTGCTGCTGTACCTGCTGGTCTTTGCACATGTGCGTTATCTACAGGGGCATTGCATTAGCATTATCACTGCCAACATTGTCATTGTCATCCTGTGGTTCCACATCTGGCATGTGTATCCTTTGCGCAATGGCGATGTTATGCAGGATACAGCAGGCCACAAAGATTTTACATGCCATGTTGCTCATGTACTGTAGCATTCCTCCTGAACAATCTAGGCACCTGAACCTTATCTTCAGTAGTCCAAATGGCCCATCTATCACCGACTTTTTTGCTCCATGTGCATCATTGTAATGCCTTTCACCTTTGGTCTGTGGTGTTCTTATTGGTGTCATTAGCCATGGTAGTAGGGGGTATCCACTGTCACCTATGAACATGAAGGCATTGGTTGGTGGTTGTGCTGCCTATGACCATTACCATTGCTACCTTGCTGCTGTCTCACACCTGTCCTCCTTCCTATATGCATACTGTCCGATCCTGCTGTCACTGTGCCTATTACACATGATCTCACACAGTCTGATACATGGGCCCTGCTCACCAACACATCATATTGTTGTTCTGTGCTTACTAGAAAAAATACCACATTATGTATGGCACATGCATGCCTAGCACAGTCTGCCATCATGTATTTTGTTTTCATGGGGCATGCTGTGCATGGTCCTACAACAGGTGCCAGAACCTGGGGGGCCGGGGAAGCTGCCTGCTGATGTTTGCATGTATGTATGCAGTTGCATGCATGATCAGGGGTTATGCATTCTTGGTCAGTTTCAAGGGTACATTGGTTTTGCCAGCATTGGGGTCATAATGCCACATGGCAGAATGCCATGTGTCTTAATTGAGTTGCGTGATTTTCCATTACCTTTTGTTCTGTGAGGGGCTGTGCCCCCAACCCCCCATTACGGGTTGCTGTGTCCCCCAGATCCCCCCCACTAAAGATTCTAACTCCAGGTGGGGGGGTCCAACATGGAGAGTGCACAGGTCCAAGATTTGCCATAATGCCGTACGCTATTAAGTGTACAACATTATGACCCGGTATGGGTTAGGCCACCTCTCCCCACATTGTGGCACCCATGGGCCCTACCATTGCCATATGTGTGTGGACATGGTGTTGTCTGTGTGTACACATGTGTTGCTGTAATGATGGTATGTCATGTGCATTTCCATTCACTGTGTGCATGTCCAGTCCTATGTACCAGTCCTATGAATGGTGTTGCAGGGTTGGCGGAGTGGTCAGGATCAGTGGCCTGCATAGTGGTAGTGTGGATGATATGGCTGTATGGCCTACTGACTTGGTACAGATCACAACATTTCCATGCCACGTGTTGGTTCACACCATCTGGGACAGGAGGCAGGTGCTGTATGTTATCTGTGCATGATGTTGGGATGAGGGGTTTCTTGCAAATGCTTCATGTGGTACATGGTAAACATGTGCACAGGCTGTTTCTGATGGAGGAGGGACATGCCATTTAGGTAATTCTAACTATACACAACAGTGTGATGGCTCCCCATGCCTTGCAGTGTTGTATGCACACTCTATGCATGACCTTTGCCTGTAGCTGTGGCTAATGACTCTCCCATGCACCCGGCGATGTTGGCACTTTTTATGCGATCTGTTTCAGACATCATAGCTGCAGCCTTACATGGCAGTACTTTAGGGGTGTGGTACATATGCACCTACTGATGAGTCATTCATCCTGTATGGCTTCACACTCAAATGCTTCTCACAGTCCACTGTGCCTGAAGATGTAGGTGTCATGGCAAGAGTCTGTGTACCAAGCAACAATGTCCAGTATACAGTAGTGGCATTCATGTACCACTTGTCACTAGATGTCATTAGATACTTCAGGAACGGAAAAGTCTGTAGCCCAATTGTAGTTCCTTGTCACAAATCATAATATGTAAGTATTCCCTCCTGTAAAATGTACTTATCCAAATTATTTTTAAATGTTTGCTTACTGCTACTGATAATTATGTTTTCTGGCAATTTGTTCCAAAGATTGCCAGTTCTTTGGGTAAAAAAAACACTTTCATGTTCAGGGAGTGATATCCTTTGTGGTGTCCTTGTGGTTCACATAGGCATCCCCATCTTTTTTTTTTTTTTCCATTTAAAGTTTATTAAAGTTTTCAACATACAACAGATAACACAACATAACACCATAGATACAGAATGTGTCCAGGAATAAGTGGGAGAACCAAATAACGCTTCCCCCCCAACTTCTTACCTGTCCTCATCACCCCCTCCCTCCAGTCAACACAAACAAAACAAAGCACAAAAAAAAAGGGAGAAAGAACCTACTTCCACCTCTCCCCCCTCCACCCTACCCTTCTCCCACCCCGGGTTTGCATGGCTAGATCATATTTAGTTGTGACCCGGCAATCAGCAACCCCTTCCTCTACACAGCTTGAAGTGAATAAAGGGTTACTAATGGCGCCCAGATCCGGTTAAATCTCTTCATCCTATTCCTAACACTGGCCACCATTTTCTCTACCCTAAGATTGGCCAAGAATTCCCGCAGCCATTCCACATATGTTATCTCCTCGGGATCCTTCCAGTGTCTGAGCTTGAGTTTTTTAACTGACATCGATAGTAGAGCCATATGATATTTACGATTAGTTATCTGAATATCAGAATAGTCACCCAAAAGGCATACTTTGACCGTGAATAGGTCATTGAGGCCCAACAGGGGGTCTATTCTCTGTCTAATTTGAGTCCATAAAGGAACCATCATGGGACAGTACCAGAAAATATGCGATAAATTGCCCTCCCCCTGAGCACACCTTATACAGGTAGAGGAGGAAGCAAGGCCAAGTTTAGACATTTTCTGAGGGGTATAAAATAAATTATGTAGTATCTGAAATTGCATGAGCTGGAGCCTATCTTGTGTAACAAACTGATGACACCCACTCCAAAGCTCCTTCCAATTAATAACTAAGTCCGGAAAAAGCCGAGTCCAGTGCCCAGAATTCCCAAAAGGTTCAGGGCAAATCCAGTCATAGAGAACCTTAAGAATTCTCAAGACCACATGCGTTAGGCCTGCCACTTGGGCCAGATCTGCCTGGAAGGACAGACACCTAGATGGCCGAGGGGTCATCCCTATAGTCTTCACAAGGAAGTGGCATAACTGATAGACTTTAAATATATTAAAGGTTGGGATTCCAAGCTTAGCTAACATCTCTGGGGATGACATCCACGTCCCCTTGGTGTCATTCCAAAAATATGAGAGGTTGACCTCCCTGGCCAGCGGGAGCCACAAGGGGGAAAGCACTCTTCCCTCTATTTTAAGGTTAGGATTACCTAATAATGGCTGCTCCAAATCAATGCAATGGTTATATTTAAGGAAATTACAGAACTGGGAGTGAACCCTTACAGAAAGAGCTATTAGAGATGAACAGAGTTGTGCAGGAAGACATTTGGACTTTGTGTATAACAAAGAGGCCGGGGAGAGCTTATGATATTGGATTTGTGCCAGCTCTATTTTAAGCCAAAGAAGTTTGTAGTTAGAAGGATTTCCCAGGTCGCTGTGTTTCACCCATCTTAGATATTTATTCACGTGGCTGGCCCAAAAATAGAGGCCGACATGGGGCAAGCGAAGGCCTCCCCTATCTTTTGGATCCGCTAGCTTGTGAAAGCCAGACGGGGTTGTTTCCCAGCCCAAATAAAATTAACAAAGGTATTGTGCACTTTCTTAAACCACAACAGGGGGATCCATAAATTCATGTGGCTAAGTGGGTAATAAAGCCGGGGAAAAACGTTCATCTTGATTAAATTAATTTTGCCCCACAGAGACAAAGGAAGGCAAGACCATCTATTGAGATCCAGCATAATAACTTGTAGTAAGGAGTCGAGGTTTTTCTTTTGAGACAGTGTCATGCTTCTTGTGAGAAGAATACCTAAATATCTCAATGACTCTTTCTCCCAGGCCAGGTCTAGATCTCTGATTTCCTGCTTTAACACTCTCTGATTAAGGGGGAAAACCGAAGTCTTTTCCACATTTAACTTATAGTTAGAGAAGGAGCTAAACTCTTTTATAATTTCCAGCATATACGGTATAGACTCTCTGGGATGGGAGATTTGAAGTAGTAGGTCGTCCGCGTAGGCTGAAACTTTAACTTCTAGGCCTTGGACCTTTATACCCTGGATCCTAGGGGAAGTAACCAGCCTCTGTATGAGGGGTTCTAAATATAAATTAAAAAGCAGAGGAGACAAAGGGCAGCCCTGTCTAGTGCCAGAGCCCAGAGGAAATAAATCTGAGACATTACCATTGCATGAGACTCAGGCCGTAGGAGTCCTGTAAATTGCCCGTACCCAGCCCTGAAATTCCACTGGGAAACCAAAAGCATGCAATGTCTGAAAAAGGAAGTTCCAGTCAACCCTGTCAAATGTCTTCTTGGCATCCAGGGAGACCAGGGCAGCCGGAGACTCAGCATCCCTAGCCGCCGAGAAGACATGAGCCAGAGTGCGCAAATGATCACTGGATGATCTCCCCTTGATGACACCGACCTGCTCTGCTCCTATTAAATCAGGCAGAACAATGTTAATACGGTTTGCTAGCAATTTACAAAGGATTTTTATGTCTTGATTTAACAAAGATATAAGTCTATAGCTAGCCATGAGTTCTATCGCTTTACCGGGTTTAGGAAGTAAAATTATTAGTGCTTCGAATAATGTATTATCTGTGTAGTTGGCAGTAACAATCTGTTGAAACAAAGGAAGGAGCTAAGGGGCTAGTTGTTTTGCAAACACCTTATAAAAATTAGCTGAGAACCCATCTGGACCCGGAGACTTATCAGAGGGGAAGATCCTCAATAACTTTAATAATTTCTGCCTCGGATATGGGGGCGCATAATGAGATTTGCTGCGCTTCTGAAAGAGAAGGCAAATGAGATTCTGCCAGATATTGGTCTATATTCATTAAATGTGGGGGGTTTACCATGGGACTATATAACAATTTAAAAAACTTGTAAAATTCTGTTGTAATGTCTGCTTGCTTAGTCAATAGTAACCCCTCCGCTGACCGAATTGATGCAATGAACCTAGCAGATTCTTGCTGTTTAATTCTTGAAGCCAGCAGGCGGCCAGCATTCTCACCCTGGTCAACATATGTGGCATTTGGTTTCAAGATCATGAATTCTGCCTTCTCCCTCAGAATATCCAAATACACGTCCCTTAGTTTAACCAACTCTGAGCGGGTTTGTTCCGACGACTGGGGGGACATACTTGTTTCTATTGCTCTAACTTTGGAAAGCAATTGCACCAGATGCTGTTCTCTCACTCTTTTCCTTTTAGATGCTATCCCAATCAACAAGCCCCTCAAATATGCCTTGAGGGCACTCCACTCCATATCGGGTTTCCCAGTGGTGTTTGAGTTAGCAGTCACAAAGTATGAAATATGGTTACCAACATATTTCACTATGTTTGGATCTTTTAGGAGTTGATTATTGAATTTCCAGCACCCTTCTACCTTCGGAAGGGTATGGAGAGAAAGATAACACGTAACAAGAGAATGATCCGAGGGAGGACCTGGATGAATGGCCGAGTCTACCACCCCCGACAATAGCCTTTGGGAAATCATGATATAATCGATCCTTGAAGATGTTTTATGGACTGGATAGGTAAAAGTGTAGCATCTATCTGAGGGATGCATAGTACGCCACACATCACAAAGTCCCACTCTATCCCACAAGTCTCTCAACGCCCGCTGGGCTGGAGAGAGACCTCTGAATTTAGTGCCCCAGAGGTCTATATTGGGATCAAAGACCAAATTCAGGTCTCCACCCAAAACCATTGGGATAGCTAAAAAGGGTGTTAGCACATTAAGTAATTCCATAAAGAACCCCGGGGAATCACAATTTGGGCCATATGTGCTACCTAATAAAATCTCGGTAGTAGTTACTCTTCCAAGAACTAGCAGGTATTTGCCCCGGGTATCCCTGATTATTTTGGAAGCTATAAATGGTACGTTTCTCTTCACTAAGACCATCACTCCACAGCTTTACGTAGAACCCTCTGATGAGAATACCTGGCCTATTTGCTGCCTTCTCAGCTTAAGTTCTTCTGAAACCAGTAAATGGGATTCTTGAATAAAAATAATGTCAGACTTTAACAGCTGCAAATGTTTCAGTATTTGGTATTGTTTTAACTTCTACCTAGCCCCCTTAACATTCCAAGTGGCAAAAACTAAATTACTGCCCATAAAATGAAGGTGAGTTATTGTAAAGAACCTTGAACCTTTTATCGAAAAAGGCTGCATTTAGGCTGGCCTCCAACAGTAACTTCATGCAAACCCGGTCCCTAACCGAGCCCTCCCCCCATCTCCCAATAAGCGTCACCCAACTACTGAAATATTCGTAGAACTTTCTAAGAACCCTTTCCCTGCCCCTCCTCCTTTAATGCTACAGTCCACGGTCAGCAGAGCACCCAACAACACTCTTCCCTCCCCCCAGACCTCCCGACTCCTCTGAAACCCCATCCTTACATAGTGTCTTTGCCTAATATCGGTGGCTAAAACATCTGGGGTTATACTGAAAAACATCCCTGGCCAGCCATAATCTTCTGACCAACCTACTCTACTACCCTCCATACCAAAACATATAAAAACCCCACTTAGCCAGACAACCTGGTCACCAAATTAAAATATAGAAAATAAAAATATAATATAATATAATGTAACCAGCCCCTCTTCCCATTCCTGTCACAGCTAGTACTTGACAAAACAGAACATTTTTCCAAAATACAGCTTATCATTGTAAAATCTGTAACCTAATAACATAAAATGAATGGAGAAACAGCCTAATTAGCAATTATGTAGCAAGGATGCCTTGAAACCTGATCCACGGGAGCCTTAGGCACTGATCTTCAATATAAGCCCTGGAAGACCTGTCAAGTCCGGATCCAAACTGGAGACATTGACATATAGTTACCCAACCAATTCCCTCAATTCCAGTCCCCATAAGACAGGTGAAAGTTGTGATATTAATAGACTCCAGCGTCAGGACTCTGCCATCCCCTTAGCAACATAATTTTAAAACCCCAAGGCAATATAACATGCAAAAGAAAATATCAACAGAGCCATTGTGCCCGTTCCCATATAACTCAATACACACTTCTGTACAGGACGTCATTGTAGATGCAGACAGGCCCAGCCCGCACCCTCTAAACTTAGAATGATTTTAAATTTGGGAATAAACATAACGCTGTTCCCGATCATAGGGAGCCATAATAGAGGCTGAGCACAGCCAAAGGCGATGTCCAAAAGAAAAAAAAAGAGCCCCCTTCCCTATTAAATTCCATAGCAGCCTTCATCCACAGAGCTCGTAAAGCAACACAGTCTTGATTGGGTCAACTAAAGGAGCGAGCTCCCTTTAGTGGTGGGAGCTGTTTACAGCAAAGCCTGTAACCAAACAAAATTATTGAGACAATCCCGGTCCGTAGCCTGGATACCGTTGAAACTTTGGGGAGCCAAAGCCAGGTCTGATTGTGACCAGACTTACACCAGGGACCAGTAACAGATATATATTTTACTTGCACTAATCCTACCCCAAAAACTTAACCCCATGCAAAGGAAACTCATACATAATCACGTTATTTAACCCCAATAGGTATCAGGCATAGGAACTCTCTTTACGAGCCACTCAGTCCATCAAAGTCCAAACTTTGCTGTCACTGGCAACACTTAGCCACAATAAAAGGGTTTAGCTGTAGCCTTCTTCAACTCTAAGGTCCCCTGATTCACATGTTAGCTGGAATCATATCAGTTGAGGGGCTTCTTATGATTCCTTGAACAGGTTGGGGAAAGCCTTTTTAAGATCCTTAGCTGCTACTTCTGGATCCTCAAAAGATGTCCATGTACCAGCGATCATTACCCCCAGCCTCACGGGGTATCCTATCTGGAACTTTATCCCAGCAGCGATTAGCTTTGAGACCAAAGGGTGAAACAGAGTCCTTTCTGTCTGACCGACACTGGCAGGTCTTGTGCCACTCTAATTTTTGCACCTTCCCATCGCACCTCTTGTAACTCTCTGATCTTCATGAAGAAATGTTGCCTTTCTAAGAAATTTAAGAATCTAAAAATTAGAGGGTGAGGTGGTGCTCCCACTGGTGGCATCGGGCGCAGGGATCTATGTGCCTGCTCGATCACGTACCGCGGACCGAATGGCAAAGGGCCGGCCAGTTTTTCTACTGCCTTCTGCACAAACAGCACAGCATCCGATCCTTCTTCCTTCTCAGGAAGACCAATGAGGACCATGTTATTTCTGCGGCTGCGGCCCTCCAGGTCCTCTATCTTGGCTTACAACCATGCCATTCTCTGCCGGGTGGCAATAACCTCCGGCTCAGCTTTCTCCACTCGCTTTTCTATTGAGCAGATATGAGCCTCGTTGTCTATTGTCCGCTGGTGAACTTCTTCTAAAGCTTGGGTAAGGCATTTAATTTCAGAAATGATCGAGAGTAATTCTTTAAAAGGGGTAAACTCATGTAAGAAGCATTGCAGAGTGAGGGGCTATTGATCCGACGAAATAGCTTCCAAAGAAGGACCTTCTGCACTACTCGAGGTCCTGGGTTTCTTCTGGGCCTTCTCTGGTGAAACCGGAGGAGTATGTTTTGACGTGTTTCTCCTCGTTATCGCATCCATTTGCGCAGCCTTCAAGAATGAACTGATCAGAGCCTTTTCTTGAAACTTCTCAAACAAGATTCTGCGGCTTGTACTGGATGTTTTGATAGAAATAAAAGATTTAATAAGTTGGGAGGCTGGAGCAGTACTAAAGAGCTACTCTCTGGTGAGCAGCATCACGTGATCCCCCAGGCATCCCCATCTTATGTTGGTGCCTTTATTGCTTTGTGTGTACAGTCTATTGTATACATTACACATGGTTGGTGTGCGATGCTGTAGAACCCCTGCTGTAGTTCCTGCTGGTGTTGGGTATCACATGGAAAGCTGATGTGCTGCCCTGTCCAACGGAGCAGTGTTTCTAGGAACTGCTTTCTGCAGGTTGATACAGCAGACTTTGATATTCCCAGCATTTTATCAGTGAGCATCTGAAGGTCCCCATTACCAGGACACATAGTGCTGCACTAACCTTAAGCTTCACCAGTATAGGGTGACTTATATGTGTTCTGCTACTAAAGTCTACTCTGAGCTCATTGCAGAGCTCTGTGATGGCATCCTTAGTCAGGCAGTATCGTGCCAAGTGCTGTTCATTGGTAAGGTCTCTGTAGGATGTTTGTCACCAATACACCCTTGCTGTTTATGGCATATGTTTTATTTGCTGTTGCTGGGGTCTTGCATTTGGTTGTGCACTGCCAGTGTCCATACATCGCTGCCTGGCACATCTCCACCTCTGTGCTTTCCTGGATGCCATGAGTAGGAATAGGGCTGCTGCTCCTGGCATTTTGCTCCTTTTCATACAAATCTCTTTCCCACTGTGCCTCAGCTGTGTTCAGCTTTCAGCAGACTTATGTGCTGTTGGCCTTTTTAATATGGTCTAGGGACTGCTTAGACCAGCTCTAGCTAGTCTGACAACTGCAGGCACTTTAACTCTACTATTGGACTATGCAGGCTTTGAAATTCTGACCTGTGGGGATGTTGCTCCATTTCTGTGAGACAAGCATGCCTGCATCTTGCCATAGGCTTTTTCTTGATGCAGTGGTGGCACAAGCACCTTTGACGAAAGGCGGCTGAACTTTGACACAGACTTCCGTTGAAATTTGGGTTTGACGTAGTGTTCAATGCAGGACCATCTTGTGTCATACTTTTCTGGTGTGAGCACCTTGCGTCATTCAACAGGCTTTGAAACTCCTGCCCCTTGATTTTTAAAAGGTGGTGGCACTGGGACAGGGAAGGGATGGAAATGAGAGTTTTTTTTGGGGGGGGTGATTTCTGCCCTGCAACAGTGGGTAATTCACGCTATGTTACTGGCTAGAACAGTTCCATCGGAACAACAGTTGGAGGATGGGAGGGGGGTGCTTTGGTAATTCCCTGAAATAAAATGTGGTGTGCACAGCACCACATGATCAGCAGCATGACCCTTACTTTTTTCTTTTTAGGTCCCCAAAGGGGGTCCAAATAGTCATCCCCATCCTCACCTGGGCTGATTACCTACTTCTGAGATTTGTCTTCCTCCTACTTACTTTTTCCAGTCTCTCTTTCCTTCTCATTATCCATGCATGCAGCAATCAGATCTTCCTCCTCAGTCTGTGAGTCATGGCCAAGCTCAACAGTCTTTTTAGGAAATAGGACTCTATCATACAGATCAGGCTCAATGCCACCAACACCAGCAGTCGCAGGGACAACAGCAACCACCTCCTTGACAATATTTTCAATTACAGAGACAGACATTTAACAACTTCTTGAACTGATACTCTTGTTGCTGCCTCCTCAGCACCAACCAGCATTGATGCCACATATGTGGCAGAGAAAACTGCAGCCACACTAATGTCACTGCCACTTTCACCAGCTACTCCTTTGGTAGTATATTACCAGCCTTGATGCAGCTGTGGCAGTAGTTTTTTTAAGGTACAGCACCTGTGAAGAATGTCTCTGTTATGTAGAACTTGAAGCACTAATATAATTTGTTTGTTATTGATTCTGACTTTGAGTTACTACTATTGGGCCCTATGCATGATGCCAATGTGCTGTGTAAACCAGGCTCGTTGGCATTGGCACATGTGAATACCATAGAATGGTGGCCATGCAGCATTCACAGATAGGGTGTGCAGTGGTTATGTGCCTGAATCCCTGGCCATGCAGACAGCAACACACCAGGGGTGGGAGGATGGCATGCCAGGGGCATGCTGCCACTAAGTGGCATGCACCAACATGGGATGTGCTGGCCACAGGGGTACAGAGGACTGGGCAGGTTATGGCAGCCGGGACCCTGCCTTACCTACTGCGAGCCCCCACAGACATGACCCGCTGGTCACAGGATGACCATGTGATGCCCAAACATAATGCCCCTCCATGCCACCCCAGCCCCGTAGGCCGCTGGAGAGGGCTAGGGCAGCCAATCTGGTGGATGCCTACACTTCAGGGCACAGTGACCCATTGCTGCTGAGCTGCGGTCCTCCCAGTCTCCAGTGTGCCCACCCAGGCCCCCCCCAGACACACGGCATCCTGGCCCTGATTGCCCAATTCCTCCCTGACAACCTCATGCCCTAAGATAGGAATACCCTACACCCCACTTTCTTGTCCCATCCCAAAACAGCCCCTCCTCCACAGGAGCCCCATTGTGACTGCACATTGAGGTGCTGTACAACTCTGTACGACACTCTTTGTGACATCCATGCATGTTGTTACATACAGAACACCCCCCCGAGCCCGGATCACCCATGCCCCCATTAGTGGTCAGTGTCCCCTCCCCCCCCAGCACCATCGGCTCACCCACTGAACCCCCATACTTGTCTATCGGTGCTGGGCATGGGATGGCCAGCATCACATCCCTTGGCCACCGGCTGTCCAAGCAATGCTGAGAGTAATGCCTATATACAGGCAGAGCCAGAAACAAATGATTTGATACCTTTTATTGGACCAACATGGATGTTACAGAAAAGAACAAAGTGCTTTAGCTTTCGAACCAACCAGGTCCTTCTTCAGAAGCTTTGTGGCAGTTTTTTCAAATATCCCATACTATTAACACCAGGTTATATAGAAAAAGCAGAAATAATTCTCATTGGTTTAACATATACATTTAAAACATAATAGAAGATTACGTCAGAGAAGCTAATTAACACCAGTATGCCTTTATCCGAGGAGCCTCAGAAGGGCAAGGTTATCAAAATTCTCTACAGCCAAAGAGTTCTTGTCACATCAATTTTAAAATGTCTCAGTATGCCAAGAAAGCATTCTAGTGATAAAAAAACCTTGAGTGGCATTCTCTCTAATACATGTAAGATGAGCTTACAACTTACATTCCAATTGTCCTGGTATATTAGAGGACAGATAATGAGAGACAAAATCCTGAAATTAGGTATAACTGCAAGTTGAAATCAAGCCTCAAATTAACCTACACATATAAACATGATGCATGAAAGTATCACTTGTAAGTGTAAGTGAAAAAAAAAACCAAAAAAAAACTTATAAATGACCCCCAAGAAAACGAGACCATAAGCCTGATAAATGCAGATTTCAACACAGAGTCTGTGTATAACAAAAATGCACAGAATCAATGTTTGCTATATTTGTTGTGTGGGGTGTGCAGGTGTGTGTATGTGTGTGGGGGGGTGTGGTGTGGTGTATGTACACACATATGTGTGGGTGGAGCGTGGCATGGGGCAGTTGTTATGTGGCTAGAACACTTAATTTTCACATAGTGTGCATTTATTTCCTTCTATTAGTTGTCAGTGGGTGGATTTCACACTGTCACATCTTTAACTGCTCATATTAAGATGCATATCTCATTTACTTGGGGTTCATTAAAGGTGTAATTCCTTTGGGTTTTCATTTAGATTGCTTAGACTGATTCTGTGCATTTTGTTATACACAGACTCTGTGTTGAAATCTGCATTTATCAGGCTTATGGTCTCGTTTTCTTGGGGGTCATTTACAAGTTTTTTTTGTTTTTCACTTACACTTACAAGTGATACTTTCATGCATCATGTTTATATGTAGGTTAATTTGAGGCTTGATTTCAACTTGCAGTTATACCTAATTTCAGGATTTTGTCTCTCATTATCTGTCCTCTAATATCCAGGACAATTGGAATGTAAGTTGTAAGCTCATCTTACATGTATTAGAGAATGCCACTCAAGGTTTTTATCACTAGAATGCTTTCTTGGCATACTGAGACATTTTAAAATTGATGTGACAAGAACTCTTTGGCTGTAGAGAATTCTTGATAACCTTTGCCCTTCTGAGGCTCCTCGGATAAAGGCATACTGGTGTTAATTAGCTTCTCTGACGTAATCTTCTATTATGTTTTAAATGTATATATTAAACCAATGAGAATTATTTCTGCTTTTCTATATAACCTGGTGTTATAGTATGGGATATTTGAAAAAACTGCCACAAAGCTTCTGAAGAAGGACCTGGTTGGTTCGAAAGCTTAAGCACTTTGTTCTTTTCTGTAACATCCATGTTGGTCCAATAAAAGGTATCAAATAATTTGTTTCTGGCTCTGTTTTTAAAAGGACCAATACGGTACCTACAACATTTTTTTATATACAGGCAGTAAACTCCCAGCATCACTTGGATGGCTGGAGGCCAAAGAGGTGACAGAAGGGGTGTGCCACTGTCTGTCCTGTGCCTGGCACTGATAGAGAGGTATGGGGGTCAGGGTGGACTGTTGGTGCTGGGGGGAAGAGGATACTGACCACTAATGTGGGTGTGGGTGCTCTGGGCTCGGGGGGTTGTTCTGTATGTAACACCAAGCACGGGTGTCACAAGGAGTATCACACCGATCTGTACAGCACTCTGATGGGCACTTATGGTGGGGCTCCTGTGGAGGGGGGACTATTATGGGGCAAAGGGGTGGGGTGTGGGGTATTCCTACCTCAGGGCATGGGGTTGTTGGGGAGATGCTTTTTGCCACCACGGGGTCTGGGCACCAATGTCTGGTGGGTGGGCGGCATACCAGCAGGGGACACTGGAGGTGTGGGGGTGAGGGGACCTACTGCTGGAGGTTCTCTGTGAGTTGTGCGGGCACTGTGTACCATGGGCTAGGCCTGGAAGGACCCGTGGGGGATGGGGCATGGCTGCGCAGGTCCGGGTGCACACAGGTGCTACTCATGCACCCTGATCCATGCCATTGGGCACAAGTGATCCACTCCAGAACCCAGGCAGGGCATCCCATTGGATGCCTGCCTGGGTCTACATCCCCAACCTCAACCACCCTGTGGAGTCCTGCATGCCAGGGGGGTGGGGCTACAGACAGGTTGTTGCCGGTTGTGAATACCGGCAGGTGCACACCTCTCCACGGGTGCAGAGCTGCGCGGATGGGGTACATGCCTTTGGCATGTACCTTATGCCCATTTGTAAATAGCGTCCAGTGTTTCTTCCTGATCTTTTGGCCTTATAAAAAGCCCTATTTTACTTCTTTATCAGGTTCTATATTGATTTTGACATCCATTTAGGTTTAATCTTGGTAGTGCCATCCATTCTCTTTATGAGAAGAGTAAAAGCTTGAGTAGCTAAGGTTATTTTACCCACCAGGAGCTCCCATATGGAGTCAAGTGTTTTGTTTTGAAATTCCTCTACCCAATTCCAGTTTTTAAGATATGATCTCATGCTATCAAAATCAGCTTTATTATAGTTATATTTGCTAGTCCTACTTACAATAGTGTCTGCTAATGTATCCAGTGAAAAGTAAACCATAGAATAGTCACTAGATCCAAGAGGGGGAATAACCTTACAAGATGTTATATTACCATCTAGATTACTTAACACAAGATCTAATATGTGATTGTCTCTAGTATTGAAATTAACCCACTGGTTCATCCCTGCTAGCAAGCATATTTCCAAATATCGTGATTCTGTAGTAGTATTTGTCTGTAATGTTGTCCAATTTATACCTGGTAAATTGAGATCACCTACTACAACATTACTTTTAGTTCTACCAATCATATCTAAAAAATCCAGTAATTGTTCTTCCTGGTCCGATGTAACAGTGGGTGATCTATATATTACTCCAATGTTAACAACATGTGAGTGGCAGAATGATGTCTTGACCCATAACACCTCTATGTTATCCCATTTAGATGTATCGATTTCTTCAGAATTTATTTTGTTGGAAATGAATAGAGCCACTCCCCCACCTCTTTTTTCTTTCCTGTCTTTGTGGTACAAATTAAATCCATTTATCTGCTTTTCCCATGGATCATTTGGGCTCCACCAAGTCTCTGTGACAGCACATAGACTAATATTCAATTGTTCAATAGATAATTTTAATTCACCCAATTTGTTATTTAAACTCCTAGCATTTAATGAGAGGAAGCTATATGAAGTACGGTCATATTTATCTTCTTTAGAAAGGGAACTAATGGGCCTACCTATCCTCCTCATGCTAAGTTTAAATTTTCCTCTAATATATGTCTAAGTTGGTAAGCAAAAATACGTTTCACCCTTCTATTTAAATGGAGTCCATCCTGTGCATATAGCATTGGGTCCCTAAACTTTGCCCCTTGTTCAGTAAAGATATGGCCCTCTCTAAAGCACCATCTTTTCTGCCATCCGTTTAACTGCAGTATATCATCATTTACATCACATGATGCCCTAGGTACTGGCAGTATCCCAGAAATAATGAGATCACAACCATCCTCTGTAAGGATCCTCCCTACCTCCTCAAAATCTCTTTGTATTTCTAGGAGCCTTCTTTTCCCTACATCATTAGTTCCTACATGTATTAAGACCAATGGTTTATGAGTATTTTCTCTCAAGCCAGGGAGGAGATTTTTAATGTCTTTTATACCCCGCTCCAGGGAGTGTACTAACTGTAGTCGTTAGTTTACGATTCTTACATATAGTGTGATCTGTATATTTCAACATAGAATCCCCCCAAAACCAGGACATCTCCTGATGTACTGAATGCTAAAATTAATTCTTGTGCATTATGTGCTGCAGAGGTTTGGGGATCGCAAGATGATAAAGAAATTGAGATACCAATTAATAAATTATATAGATATCTGTTGATGGTCTCTAACTCAGTTCCAGCAGCAGTCCTACAACTAGAACTTAATCAGTATTCATTAAGTTCAAAGATTTTGGAGAGAAGGATTATTTTCCTTTTGAAGTTGTTCCTTCTCCCCAACGGCCGGCTCCCCGCCTGCTGCCTGGAGGAGGAGATGAAATACCTTGATATGGGTTTCCTCTCCCCTTCTATGCAACTGATAAAGAAGCAACTTTATCTCCTAGGTTTGGGGAATACTCTGACAGATGTGTATATTCAACCCTGGAATGAAGTTAAAAATAAGGTTGTATTTATAATAAGAGATCTTGATATCCAAAATTAATATTCCTACTTGGATCAGCTTAAATGTTTTGGCTGGTATAAAGAGCTAAAAAGTACTAATCTTATTGAGCCCTACCAACAACTCTTGACTAAACCTAGTGAGAGACGTTTGTTATGAAGATTTAGAATGAAATTGTATAATTCCAACTATATACACTACTTGCAAAAAAGACCTGACACCTCAACACCTTTTTGCAGATGTGGGAACTTCCAGCCAGATGACTTAAAACATATAATTCTATTTTGCCCTCTATTTAACAATAACAGAGACAAATGGCTGAGAGAAATTTTAGGTAACTCATACTTACCGTCAAATATGATTCTATACAATCTCTTTAACTCAAATGATGAGCTTAAGCTAAAAGCCCTAGTGGGTTATCTGGGATCTTTACATATTTAGATTCATAATGCCTATAACTGATTGTTAGTATAAGACTGTTGTATTTATAATGATTAATTTGATTGGAATATCCAATGATTATCTTGGATCCTCCATTTTGGCTTTATGATATACAACCACTAAACGCTATACATAGTATCCTTGCACTTTATAGACAGAAGTTGTTTAAATGATTAATCTCTTGGAGCATGCTTTTTAGATGTCAATACTGCCTTTTTTCCCTTTGTTGTGATATGTATTTATTGAGATATTTAACTTTGTATTGTAAATTGAAATGATATGTTATATCGATCAATAAACCAAACTGAACTGAACTGAGTAAACCTTGGCCAAAAATAACAAATGCACACAGCTTTTCAGGTCTAGTACTGATTTTAATGAATGCAAGCTCTAACTTTTTGGAACATCACAAAAGTTCCTCTTTAAGCATCCAACACCAAGGGTGTGTGTGTAAAATCGCAAGTTAAACACACCACCACATGTTTTATATAATTGCTGGGGATAATTTTTTCACCACAGCAAGCATATAAAATAAACAAACATCCCTGTGTGGTCCAGTCGGGTTCAACACATTCACGCCGTTGCAAGCAGGGATACTTCCTGAAGGGACATTTCCTTTTTTATTTCTGCAGTATTTTAAATTCATTATCTGTATAGCCCAAGCACCCATACTTTTTTTTAAACTTAGTGCTGAGTGGCAGTCATTCTGTGGAATCCAGCGTAGCAGCTGGTGTAGAGTGAAAACAGAACTACGGCTGGGACATGAGCATAATGGAAACCTGGTGCATGTTCCCTGTTATAGCCCACAGGTTATAACAGTGAAATATAATTGGGTTTACCATTAGGGATAAAACAATGGCCAGTTATTATACATCAGTACTATATCTCTTCCTTGAGTTTGTGCTCTTAAGTCTGGAATCAGCCCCAGTAATTTCTCCTTCAGTCTTGTTGTTTTGACTTTTCCAGAGAAACTTGGATCCAACTCCTGTGGCTCAATTCTCAAAAAGTGATGCAGGGCTTGCACAAGACCTGTGTCAAACCCTATGCTGCCCTGAACACTTTGTCACACAATGCACCCGATTCTGTTAGGTCGTGTGCATTTGTGACACTTTACCCTTTTTACAGCGGCTTGCCCCAAATATTTGGCACAAGTCATATAAAAAGGTCTGTGAAGTTAGACCAGGAAAAACTGATCTAACTCATGGCACGTGGCACATGGGATCAAGAATCCTGATTGCCTGCAACAAACTGCCACAAGCCCCATGCACCGTGTATGCAGCAAACCTGGGGCTTGCGGCAGTCTAACATGTTCAAGAATTGAGCCCCTGGAGTCTGTACTGATACAACTTCTCTAAATCTGACAGTTTGAACACAGGAAGTGTCTCTTCACCTCTGTGCAATACCAAGTATGACACTAGCTCACCTAAAACTATTCCCTCTAGTGTCGTTTTTGTTCCTTGCAACATTCCTCCAGACTTGTGTTGTCTAACATGACTGTGCAAAGCAATCAAACAACTGAGGTAATATCTGGCATCCAATGCATGCATATATGCTTCAGACAACACCCCTAATAACTTCCTGTCTTGCAAAATTTGTGCATATTCACAAACTCAATGATCTATTGCTAATGTGCCGACTTTGTGGAGGCATTCACTACTTTTATTATTGCCACAGAATACACACTTGTTTGTTCTTGACAAAATATCCCAGCCTGCACTCATTCTTGTTTTGTCTGGACTATGTTCAGGTTCTTTGTCAGAGTTAGCTTTCCTTTTCTGAACACATTGGAGCCTTTGTCTGTCTGGCCTATTTCTGCAACTTTTATGCCACATTGCCTTATGTACTTAGAATGTCATTTCTATACTATTGTCATCATCAAGTTAATGTCCAGTGGTACACAGCTTAGCTTTTCAATCTGAAGGATGTTTTCTGCAATAACTCTATAACCACATTCTTTTCCACTCCTCCTGAATTTTTCTTTTCCAGGATTCACTAGCTTTTCATACTAGGATTCATACTAGGATTTGTAGATATACAGAAGGGTGTGAGCCCATTTGTGTACAACTCCCGCAATATGGGATTATTCCCTTCTCTGATTTAGCAGGAACCGGTCAAGTTTTACTTTAAAGGTATCAATGGATCCCATTTCCACCACTTCTCTCGGAAGGGAATTACATAAAGGTACAATTCTCTGTGTAAAATAACTTCTTCTGGAATTTCATTTGGGGTTAGTTAACATAAGTTGGTAATTATGGCTTCTGAGGGTGAACTCCCTTCGATTGTATATGAGGCCCAAGTCAGACATTAATGAGGAATCCCTGGATATTCTAAACATCTGCATAAGGTCACTTCTGGTTCTTCTAAGTTCCAATGAGTATAGATTTAATTCCTTTAATTTACTATCATAGTCGACATATTGGAAACCTTGAACCATTCTTGTTATTCTCCTCTGGACCCCCTTCAGTTTGTTAACATCTTTACGAAGGAATGGGTTCCATAATGGAGAGCAATAGTTCAGATGTGAACAGACATATACTCTACATGGAGGAATAATACAAACCCCATTTCTAGATGTAATTGACCTTTTAATACAGCTGATAATCCTTTTGTGTTTTTTAGCCACTTCAGTGCAATGTTTACTGAACTTTAAACCATTTGTAATGAGAGTGCCCAGATCATTTTCACTTTCAACAGACTTCAGTTGTTTGCCTGCTAATATATAAGAATTGAAATTGTTTGTTTCCCTCAAGTGGATTACAGCACATTTACCGGCATTGAAGGCCATGCTGTTTGTTTCGGCCCAATGTTCTAACTGGGAAAGGTCATTCTTTAGCATAATCACTGCTATCTATCTGACACAAAGCACAAAGGTGCCAATCCATTACAGGCTTTGTGGACTCATGCTGTATTTTCAAAGTTCCAGAGAAAATGTTTGTACAATCACTCTGGCTAAAAATAGCTCAACACAAAAGTTATTCTTTCAGGTTCTTTTTTTTCTTTTATTCGAATAACATGGCCCCAACATTTCACCATATTCAGTATCAGAGCAGTATTTTGAAAAGAACTAAGCAAATGTTAAACAGCAGATAACGTTGCAATATTTTAAAGTGAATGTCTTTCTCTAACAGATTGCATTATATAATGAATACCAACAAAGTGTATCCAGAATGGTGATGAAGTAAGTGAGCACTTAAAACAATCTAGAAATGTAAAATCTACAATTTTAATCAAGAAAACATTTGATAACCACCTTTTTATGTTTTTTTGTCACTAGACTGAAGAAAATAAACCAAAAGGCATAGGATACCCATTTCTGAAAAGCACAAACAAACATTCTGAAGTAAGAGCTTAATGAGTTTTTTCATAAAGGGACAGTGTCTATATTGTACTAATAGAAAGCAATGGTATTCTATAAGGCAGAAGATGTAGGGCCTTCAGAAATGCAGGATAAAATCTTGATGCATCAATAGTGTTAAGAATAAAAAATAATCTTCAAGTGTACATGTGAAAAAAAGGTGCAGGATCAGAAAATCATGCAATAGATGTAAGTAAAGAGCAAAAATGTATGAAATGCAAGGAGATTCCTGAATAAATTGTGAAATAGAGTATTTTGGTAGAATAACATGCCAGAGAAGAGAATATGATACATATTACAGTAAGAAATGTGTTAATATACAGTGTTATAGTACTTGAAGAAAAAGAAAACATGCTGCAGGGAATTACTTTATTTTTATAATAAGTTTCAACACAAGGGATACAAGAAAGAAAACTAGGCATGTGGCAGCCATAGAGGCAGAAGCCCGGATAAAAAAAGTAGGTAGCCTATTGGGCACACTTGAATACTATAAGCTATTAGAACTAGCCAGTTAATCTGAATGTTAATATAAAGTGAACATAAATACAAATAATATAATTTAAATATATAGGATGGTATAGGAAGCTCACAGTGATTGTTAAGAGAATCCATGAGCAATAGTAGACATGATTTTTCATATGAGACATGATTGATAAAAAGTTATTAAAATGTATATTAAAAATATGATTTATCAATTGATTACAGTTCCCTAGAAAAAGCTGAATGCGGCAAAATGTTGGGGCCATGTTATTTGAATAAAAGAAAAAAAGAACCTGAAAGAATAACTTTTGTGTTGGGTTATTTTTAGCCAGAGCGGTCGTACAAACATTTTCTCTGGAACTTTTTCCACTAACGACTAAGCTCCACCCCATACTGTACTAAAAACATTTGTGATTACCCTCAGACCCTTTGCATTTTGCATTGTCAAAACTCCCTTCCCAGGATCTACAAATGTATACTTCTCAGACATGGTCACATCCATATTACTAGACCACAGCACTAGCTCTGTGTCACTGAAGTCACTACATCACAGCATTTCATCAGATGATTTTTCTTCCACCATCCATAACTACCCTGCAAGAAAATACAAGCAGATAACTAAACAAGATAATTACATGAAAATACTGACATTTCTACCACTGATACTATTGATATTAACTTTCTAACATGAAGATGATATGAGATATAAATCTGTATGCAGGTCAAACATGTCTTTGTCGCTAATGGCTGCAGCTGGGGTATGTTTAAATAAAAAACTGATGTGCAACCCTTAAACATTGCTGGATCACTTGTTTCCTGTTCTTATATGAAAGAGGATACAGAAATCTACCTATAGGCCATATTGCATATTATTTTCACGTTTTAAATGACCCTTGTACTATTCTGACCTTTCCTTCTAGACTATGTGACGTAATGCATGCTGCATCCTCCATGCGAGCACCAACTGCTTTCCTACCTTCGGAGCTTTGCAGCTATCATGTTTAACAGTAGATTTGGGACAGGGGGATGGTTGCTCATGATGCTCTCATGCAGATAAAAAGGAATTGTTTATCCAACTTTCAAATACTTAAAATACACCTAAATAACCTAGTTTTAGAAAGAAATAATTTTAAAATCTGGCTTCATAAAGAGGTGAAGGAAAGACTGCCACTACATTGATACTAACATTGCAGTTATCTGAATAATCGGCAGCAACTGAGGGCAATCCTTCCCAACTCCTCCTGTGGTATGGCGGTCCATCCAGCTACCTGCTCCAGCAAACACTTCAGCCACATCCTTGGTAAGATCAGCAGCCCCTGAGGGCACTCCCTACAGAACCCCCCCCCCCACAGCGTGGCACTATATTCAGCCACCTGCTCCAGCAAACACTTCAGCCACATCCACGGCAAGGTACACTGCCCGGTGAAGCTAAGTACCTTTTCTACTTGAACACAGGTGCTACCCATTGATTGGTCCTTCTTTGGTCTACCGCTTCCCTATTGGCTCCTCTGCTATTCTTCTCAGGTTTTGAACTTTGCAGTCTGCATGCTATTTTTAACTAATTTAAACCTCAGGAACGAATGTAGCTGTTTTTACTATTGTAGCACTGCTTTATTTATTCTGCCAGCAATGTTTAAATATAAGACAACTAATAGTAACTGTTGTTAAATTGGTGCTTTCTACCTAAACTGATTACTGCAACAGCATGCTAACAGCCGAAGTTAATTTACAGCTTACTGCTACAGCATTTGCAGCCAAAGATTATTTTTTCTTTCTTTCTGCTGCCATAATTATTGCAAAAGATTTTACTTCCCTCATCTGCCCTCTTTGTTCTCATTGCCTGGTGAAGCTGAGCACCTTTTTTACTTAAAAATGGGCACTACCCAATAAGCCCCAAGCCTCTCTCCCCACCTCCCGCCTTATCTGGACATTTAACTTTGTAGGGGCTGGTACTCATATGACAGCTTGTGCTGTTACTGATTGGTGTAAGTGTTGATTTTCTCATTAGCTCTTTATATTGTACAACCACTAGGGCTCTGCTGCAGTGTAATCCTGTTCCACCCCTACAGCTACCCCTGCTACCTGCCTATTCTTACTTTCCCTCTGATGTCACCTTGCTAGTTTGTGCATATAGTAATTCTTCCCACCGTCTTTGTATCCAACTACAATTCCTCCATTCACCTGTCTCCACTCCATCCATTCAGTGTAACCTTGCCCTCTACATATTTTCCTTTTACTCTGGTCCTTCTGCAAGCTCTACATTACTATCCCTACCATTAATTCTGTTCCCAGCTACCATTGTCTACACACCTAATCACTAAAATCTATCAAAATGATAATCTTAACATTTTTTTTCCTCCTCTTCATACCTTTTTCTGTTCACCCATCTCTACCTACCCTCCCACTTATCATATACACATCACTGCCCCTTTACCATGTCCACATGCCATCGGCTTCCCTACTCACACTTCCAGCACCCCCTGCTCTCCTCTTTCTACCCTGGTCCCACTACCCATCCCTACCTTGTGCATCTCTGCTCTCAGTGTCCAGCTCTAGTGCTATAATTCACTTGCTGAAACTTAATTTCTATATCTCCCCTTCCTGCCTACCTAAAAATTGCCCATCATCTGCCCTACAGTGGTACAAATACTATATGTTCAATTACTTAATTATCTCACTTCTACTTTTAGGGGCTGGAGATATCAACCCTAATCCTGGCCCTTCTGCCCTTATCCCTAGTCCTGGCTCTTCTCCCCTCAACTCCCCCACCCTCCCCAGTGGACTGTGTCATCTGAACATAGGGATCCTCCTGCCTATAATAGACATGCTTCCGCCACTTACAATATCCCTTGACCTTGACGTCCTCACACTTACAGAGTCCTGGCTCAATGATAAAATACTTGACTCATCCCTTGCTTTCCCAGGTTTCACCCTCTCTCAGCAAGATCATATTGGTAGGGAATGAGGAGTGGTTATGTACATCTATTCTGCTATCCAATACACTACTATTCTGTTAACCACAGTACTGTCAGCATATGAGGTGCTCATAAACCACCTCTCCCTCCCTTTCTCAGCCCCCATTTTCATTGTTGGAGTTTATTGCTGGCCTGGTCTTACTCCCACCAGAACCACAGATCTCCTAAAAATCATAGTCTCTCTCACATCTTCTGGTGAACTATACGTTATGGGAGACTTTAATCTGAACTGGTTGTCTTCCTCCCTTAGTAAGACACAGAATTACTCTGATGCCCTGAATCTAACACAACTAATACAGGAGCCAACTTGCTTAAACCATAAAACTCACAACCATTCCCTTATCGACTGGGCACTCACGTCCCACTCTCATAGGATCATCCAATCTGGCCTTATTCCGGACTCCTTAAGTGACCAACATAAGATCTACCTCGTCTGCAAAATCCACAGACCCAAGGCGCTACATAAAATCCTGCAAACCAGATCCTTCCAATCCCCTGATCTCGCTATCAGAAAGTGCTCTACAGCATTACCAAAGACTTCGTAACTCCTGCACTAAGGTTACCAGGCTGGCTAATGCCGAAAACTTCCAAACAACCTTCCAGTCCAACATAGACAGACCATCAAAATTCTGGAAAGTTTTTCATGCTCTATTCTACCCCCACCCCCAACACCACTGATGCCTCTCCTTAAAATAAATGCTTTGTTAATTTCAGATCCCCCTCCTGTAGCCATGGAATTCAACACTTACTTCACTTCCTGCACCTCATCCCTTCTATCCTCCCTCCACTCCCCCTCCTCCCCTTCTCCTCCTCACTACAAAACAAACAATGCCTATGACTTGTTCTTGTTCTCAAATGGCCATCCAGCTGATACCCTAGCAGCCCTCCTTGCAATTAACCCATCAAAAGTAACCTCTCAAGATGGTCTTAATACAAAATTATTACACTTATCTGCCTCTGCAATCTCTGTACCACTAGCAGATCTTCTAAATCTGCCTTTCTCAACCGCAGTAGTTCCAAATGCCTGGAAATATGCTACTGCCCTTCCACTACCCAAAGGAGGTGACCCCTCTACCCCAGGCAACTACCACCCTATTTCTTTGCTCCCTACCCCAGCCAAGCTTCAGGAGTACTTGACCCTTTTCCAACTCACTACCTTTCTTTCTGAATCCTCCTTCTTCTCACCTTTCCAGTCTGGGTTCCAGAAGGATCACTCCACCACCACCTCCCTTCTCAAGCTCACTAACTCTATCCTCTCTGGGATGGATAGTGGCCAGATCACTTCTGCCATCTTTATTGACCTTGCTAAGGCCTTTGATACCATCTCCCACCCCCTCCTTCTAATCAACCTAACTTCGGCAGGCCTATCAGACTCTGCAGTAAACTGGTTCAGGTCATATCTAGTCGGAAGGTCTCAATCGGTTAAAATCGCTGACTCCATATTCCATATCACCACCCTTCCCAATTAACACTGGTGTGCCACAGGGTTCTGTGCTATCCCCCATGCTTTTCTCAATATTCCCAAATGACCTTCCCACAGCCTGCACCACATCTTCCATCCATATGTATGCCAATGACACTGTCCTGTTCACCTTGGGCCAGTCCCCCACTGATGTGGCAACCAGACTTCAAGTAGACTTTGACAAAGTCCAACTCTGGCTTGTCTCACACCAACTAATAATGAATGCCAGGAAGATGCTCTTAACAGGAGCTGGTTGTTTATCTCTACCGGTAAGGTGCAAACTTGTGCAATAATGATTCTCCCCATTTTTGACTACTGTGATGTAGTCTACAGTGCTCCTCCCAAGTTTTCCCTGTCCAGATTGGACACCCTCTTCAACTCATTCAGTTGCTTTGCTCTGGACTCTCCTCTCTCCACCCATCACTGCACCCTTTATCATTCCTTAGCCTTTTCCTCATTAGAAAACAGGCACCTAGCCCATTGTGCCAAATTTATCTCCAAATTTTGGTTCGGCTGTCTCCCACCCTACCTCTCCTCCTCAGTTACCATCCCTCCCCCCTTCTCATTCTCTCAGATCTCAAGATATGTGCTCCTTGGCTGTTCCTCACCGTGGTACCTCAGCAGGCCAGTTCGCCTTCTCGTATCGCATCCCCAAACTATGGAATCAACTGCCTACTCAAATCAGACATTCTTCCTCCCAACACTCCCTCTCTGCATCCCTGCACAACTTCCTCTCCCTGAACTGCTCCAACTTCTAGTTTATCTCTCCCCTCTCCCCTCCTCATCCCATCCCTGACCACCTCTCCAACTCTGCTGTATTCTGTTCCTCCCTGTCTCACTATTCCCTATGTTTAGCACTTATCCTTTCCCCTCACCCCTCCTATGCCTATCCCTTGACTCCCTGCCCTGCATTGCTGCATTCTTTTCCTCTCAGGCTTCTCCAATCCCAACAACTAGCACTTATCCTATTCCTATTCATATTCCAATTCCTATTCTATTCCTATTCCTATTCCTATTCCTATTCCTATTCCTTATCTTTATCTTTATCTTATAGCAACTTTTTATCTCATTGTTTGTTTCTCTGCTCTTCCCAAACTATTGTTAATTGATCTGCCTCTCCCTCCAGTCTCACTTTTCTGCCACTTGTACCAGCCTGCTGCTTAATCGATGAGTCTACTTCACTAGCCTCAAAATGTTGATGTTTTTTACACTATGATCCTGCTTACTGCCCTGTCTTATATACTTCAGATTGTAAGCTTGTACCTCAGAGAGTAGTGCACATCAATACCGATATGCTTCATTGACTACCACTGTTAAATGCTGCCCCCAAATCACTCTTCAATCTCCTTTCATTAGTGTTTCACTTCTGCTCCCACAATAAACATCAGGTGGAACACCACCCTTGTGCACAATGAAGGCAGTATGTACAATCCCCATTTTAAAATTTTTCCCACCTCATTAAGCAACAACCAGGCCTTCTTGGGGAGCCAAGAAAGAAGCACTGGGACACACTGAGAAAACTGATGTTCATAACCTCACAAGGGCTGGACATGCTATGGATGACAAAATTATTCAGCACGGGAGGCATACTAATACCTTTAGCAAATCCACCTGACCTCCAGTGTGGGTCTACTTCCTTGCCTGTGATCTGCAGAACCCCACACAACAGTCCTCAGCAGTCATCCATAAGTCCTTTTCTGTGCCCTTCTTCACAGAGTGAGTTGGCTGGCTCACCACTCTTTTGAATTTTGAATGCTGTATAAATAGTCATAGAAACATAGAAACATAGACTTTGATGGCAGATAAGGACCACTTGGCCCACCCAGTCTGTCCATTTCCCTACCTACTGGATAAGCTGCAGATTCCAGTTAACCAACAGCCTACTTCCTGCAACCCCCCACTATAATTGCCTTGTGTCTGTCCCATGCATGTTTGAATTCCCCCACTGTTTTAGACCCAACGACCTCCTCAGGAAGGCTGTTCCATGTTTCCACCACTCTCTCCGTGAAAAAATTTCCTCCACATTGCCCTAGGCTGTCCCCCCTCTATCTTTAAATTGTGCCTCCTTGTTCTTACACATCTCTTTCTGAAAGATGCTACCCTCCTGGACTTTGTTGATTCCATTGAGGTACTTGAATGTTTCTATCATGTCCCCCCGTCCCTCCTTTCATCAAGAGTATACATATTAAGCTCTCTCAGTCTCTTTTCATATGGTTTCTGCTGCAGACCCTGCACCATTTTAGTTGCCCTCCTCTGGACTGCTTCCATCCTGTCTATGTCCTTGCATAGATGAGGTCTCCAAAACTGCACATGGTACTCCAGATGGGGTCTTACCAACTGTCTGTACAGAAGGATAACCACTTCCCTTTTTCTACTTGTCATGCCCCTTCCTATGCATCCCAGTATCCCCCCCTGGCTCTCCTTATTGACTTTTCACATTGCTTACCCACCTTTAGGTCATCTGATATGACTACCCGCAGGTACCTTTCCATTTTTGCTGTTGTTAGTACCTCCCCTGCTATTGTGTACTCTTCTCCTGGGTTTTTGTTTCCTAGGTGCATTACTTTGCACTTCTTTGTATTGACTCTAAGATGCCATATGTCTGACCATTCCTCCAACCTTGCCAAGTCCCTTCTCATCTTTTCTACCCACCCTTGTGTATCAACTCTGTTACAGATCTTTGTGTCATCTGCAAAGAGACATACCTTTCCCTCCAGACCCTCTGCAATGCCACCTATAAAGACATTAAAGAGGACTGGACCCAGTACTGAGACCTGAGGTACTCCACTAGTAACCCCCCTTTCTTTGGAATGTGTTCCATTCACTATTACCTTCTGTGTCTGTTGTGCAGCCAGTTTCTCTTGAGGCTACCACCTGGACCCACTCCCAGGCTGGCTAACGATTATTAATCTTTTGTGGGACTGTGCCAAATGCCTTGCTAAAAGTCTAGGTAGGCCATATCCACAGCCCCTCCCTGGTCTATTACTTTGGTCACCCAGTCAAAGAAATCAATTAGATTCACCTGACAAGCCTTCCTGCTGTAAATCCATGCTGCTTTGGGTCCTGTGCCCGCTGGCCTCTAGTACTCAACAATTCTTTCTTTCAGAGTGATTCCATCATTTTCCCTACCACTGAGGTCAAACTTACAGGTCTGTAGTTTCCTGCTTCTGCTTTGCTCCCACTTTTGTGAAGGGGAATCACATCTGCCCTCCTCCAGTCCTCAGGTACCACCCTATCCTGCCATGATCTGTTAAAAAGCGTGGTCAGTGGTGTCACTAGGTCCTCCCTTAGTTCTTTTAGGATTCTGGGGTGAATCCCGTCAGGCCCCGTTGCTTTGTCCACCTTTAGTTTTAGGAGTTCTTTCAGGCTCTTTCTTCTGTGAATGGACTGGTGTCAACCCCCCTACTCAGAGTGCTTCTACTGTCTGGTTCAGGTAACTCCTCCTCATCTTCTTTTGTGAATACTGAACAAAAATATTCATTCAGTATTTCTGCCTTTTCACTGTCTCCCTCTGCCCACCTCCCCTCTCCTTTATTAATCTTCACTATCCCTCCCTTAACCTTTCTATGCTCCCTAATGTACCTATAAAAGGTTTTATCCCCCTTCTTAACTGAGTTGGCTATTTTTTCCTCGGTTTGGGCCTTTGCTAGTCTGACTGCCTTCCTCACTTCTTTCTGCTTTAATTAATACAGTTCCCTGTCATGCTCCTTCTGTGATTCCTTATACTTTTTGAATGCAGCCTTTTTCTCCTTAACCTTCCCTGCCACCTCTTTTGAGAACCATAGTGGTTTTTTACTCCGCTTTGTTTTCTTTATTTGTTTCACACAAAGGCTTGTTGCCTCTATGATGGCAGTTTTGATTTTCTCCATTGTTCTTCCACCCTCCTTTTTGGTCATTTGCTAGTGCATTTTCAGGTATTTACCCATTTGCCAAAGTCAGCTCTTCTAAAGCCCAGTATCCTTGTTTTTGTATGGCTTATCTCCATGGTTGTGCTCATTGTGAAGCACACTGTGTAGTAGGTAACGCTGTTCCCAGATGTCTACTGACTTCTAAATTTGTGATCCTCTCTCCATTTGAGTGACCAGGTCTAGTATTGCTCCTCCCGAGTGGGTTCCAACACTAGCTGTCTAAGGCCTGCCCCCTGCAGGGCATCGAGAATGACCCTGCTCTTGGATGTGGCTGCAGTACATGTTATCCAGTTAACATCTGGCATATTCAGGTCCCCCATCAACAATATCTCACCTTTTTCAGCCATTTTGAGAATGTCCTCTATCATTTTGTTGTCCATTTCCTCCCCTTGAGACGGGGGGTCTGTATACAACCCCTGTGCAGATTGTGATGCCATTCCCTGTCTCCAAGGTGACCCAGAGTGCCTCTTGTCCTCCCCCATTGCTTTTTAGTTCTGTAGCTTTGATCCCTTCCCTTATGCATAGAGCTACTCCACCTCCTCCTCTTTTACCTTCCCTGTCCCTTCTGTAGATTGTGTACCCTGGTATGTTGACATCCCAGTCATGGTTCTCGGTGTACCATGTTTCCATGACTGCCACAATATCCAATTGTTCATCTTCCATCAGGGCTACTAGCTCAGGATGCTTGTTTCCAAGACTACAGGCATTGGTACTCATTGCCCTCCATTTAATGTTGGCTTTATCCTTTTTTCCCCATCCCTGTTCTTATTGTCCTTGTCTATTTTTCCATTTACCCCTGTCCTGCCCCGTGTTGAGCTCTGTACCTCAATGTTTACCTTACTACCTGCCATGTTTTGTGGGGGGAGGCTTGAAATTTCTTGCCTTTTATCAGTGCCTCCCCCCTTGGCTAGTTTAAAAGCTTGCCAAGGAAGCATTTAAACCTATCACCTAGGAGCTTGGTTCTCTTCATGGAGAGATGCAGACCATCATGCCAGTACAGACCTTTATCTGTCCAAGTGGCCCCCCAGTCCCCAATGAAGCCAAAGCCCTGTGCTCTGCACCAGTTTTGCAACCATTCATTAAACTGCATGGTGTGCAGTACCCTAGCCTCACTCCTGCCATGGACTGGTAGCACCTCTGAGAAGGTTACCGTGCTTGCTACCCATCTGAGGCCCCTCCCCAACTCCACAAATTCATTCTTCACTGCACTGATCCCATGCCTAGCTAGGTCATTTGTCTCAAGGTGGACTATGATATCTAGTTACCTCTCCTGTGATGCTGCTTCTGCAATCCTGAGGATTCGCTTCCTGTCCCTTCAAGCCATGGCACCAGGCAGGCACCTTACTTCCTTCTCCTCTCCCTTTCCTAGGTTTACCCCCCTAACAATAGAGTCCCCTATCAGAAGCTGTTTCCTTCCCCTGTGGTGTCCCTTGCCACCCTTTTGTGGGTCTCCCTTGTGGATGTCCTCAGCATTCTTCTGGGTCTCCACTGAGGGTGCCATCATAGAGGAACCTTGCTCTGCCAGAATGGCATACGATTTGTGTAGAGGTACAACTAGGGGGCTTCGCCTCTGGTCCACCACCCACACCCTCTCAGAACCCACTGTAGTCCAACTGCTCTTCATACTTGGCAACCTCTCAGGCAGTGGTTGTGGCAGTGGTGCTCTTTGGAAGGGGGAGGCCTCCTTAGTCCTTGCTAGTTCAGCCTGGAGGTTTGCAACCTCCTCCCTCAGAGCTGACAGTTGCCTGCAAATAGGACAGCAATGCAGTTTCCAGAATGTCTCCCGGAAAACTGCTGCCCCACAGCTAGTGCATTGCACCACTTCCCACATGTCCCTCTCCCTTATAATATACAATATATATATTTTTTTTATTATTATTTGTGGTGTGTACCTACCCTTTTTGCACTGTGCTGGGTTATTAAGGATATGACAGTTCTGCCCCAAGACCCATTGAGGAAGTGATGTCAGAACTGTGCCCTCAATACAGTCAAAACAAACCTTGACAAAACCCTCCAGGGTAATCTCCCTACACTGAATGAAGGTAACAATTTAGGTGCTGCTCAGCCACGCCAAATATTTTTCATTGCTACATGCTCTCATCCATGGTCAGGCGGTGATCACAGTGCTGGAAGACCCTTATCTCAAATCTCACAATAATCTCTTCAACTTTCCCTTCTCCTGTTTTCCCCCTACCCTGAATATAGATGTACCCTGCAGGAATGGTCTCCAAATTTACCTCTGGCAATTGCTCATCACATCTTCTCCTACATCAAATTCTGGTGAGTGTACCATCCTTCCACATCATGAATACAGTTAGTACAGTCTCCCAGGTTTTTTGTCATCTCAGTAATAAACATAATCTTTGCAGTAAGTCAGCCTGATAGTAGCAGGGTACAAGGGGGGAAAAAATAGGCTTTCCTACCCTTATAAGGTCTAGGCTACCTAAGATTAGGAACTATTAAATGACGTGCATAATGATGTGTGAACCTGTCATTTAATATTACCTAATCAAGCTTTGCCTAGCTCTTATAAGGGTAAGAAAGCCCAATTGTTCCTGCTTGTGTCCTGCTGCTATCAGCTCAGCTTATTGGAAAGATCATGTTTAGTTTTTGATATGTCAAAAAAACAAACAAACAAGGAGCTATGCTAACGGCATTCATGATGTGGAAGGGTGGTGAGCTCACCAGTTTTTAATGTAGGGAGCTAGAGTGAAGAATGAATAGCAGAGGTGGACTGCAGAGGCTATTCCTGTAGGGTACAGCTATATTTAGGGATAGGGGAAGACTGGGGGGGGGAACGTGAGCAGATCATTGGGAGATCTGAGATGTGGGGCTACCAGCACCATGATCGCTACCTGACCATGAATGACAGCAGGCAGTGATGACAAATACTTGAAGTGGCACTACTGTGGCACCTAAATGGGTACCTGGAGTCAGTGTGGGGAGATTACCTTCAGGGGGGATCAAGGATTATTGAGGCAGTATTGAGGAGACTGTGTATACCACATTCAAATTCAGATGAATGGTGACCTAGACAACTAGCATTGTGGAGGAGGGTGTGGACAAGGACTACAAGATGATTGCTGAGGACTGTCCTGACAGATTCCACTGATTGCAGGTAAGTGGGTAGACCAATGCTGTAGGTCAGCAGGATTCGATCAAGACATTAGTATGTTTCCCCTGCATAATGTATTTATTTATTAGAATTTCGGATAAATATCTTTGAGCCAATGGCTCTTTTACAAAGACTCCACATCAGTATACAAAGAATAGAAGTACGGTTTGTATGAGATTAGCAGGCAAGCAGTTTGAATACAAAATTCAGTACATGGTATACATGGTCTAAAGCTACAGGTGAGATAAATAACAGAACAACATAATCAGGCATACATTTAAGAATGATGAGTCACAACAAATAATATTTACATCAATTAAAGCTGCCAGAAGGGCATTGTCAAAGGGAAAGGTAGAGTGGAAAAAAACTGAGTTGCTGCCAATTGTGCCATGTAGCATAGGAAAGTGGAAGAGAGAGTGGGTTTAGAGGTGTAACTGGGAGGGAGGTAGAAGGAGAGGTGTGTAGGAGGCAAGGATCGGGGAACAAGTGCAACATTGGGTGGGGTTTAGCAGATTAGAAAAGGGAGAGAGGAAGGGAGTTGAAGGAGGGTTAGAGAGGAAGGTGGTGGACCTGGGCTAGGGAGAGAGAGAGGGTTAGATAAGGGGAGGGTGGTGGCAGGCAGAGGTGGTGATAGTAGAGAGGTGCGAAGAACAGAAGTGACTACCTGGGAGGTTAGGAGAAACAGTCAGAGGTAGTATAACATAATAATGTTATAATTACTGGTGTTGGCTTTTTCCCCATGGGGAAATCCAGCTATAATTTGCCATTTTAACCAGCTGGTTATAACGGCAAACATGAGCTGGGTCTCCCTTGAACCATACGTGTGTCAGTAGTGGTCTTCCTTCACTCCTCAATGTCCCCTCGAGCAATTCCTTTGGCTGCAGACTTCACCAACACTCATAGCTAGTGGTAAGTTCCTTTTTTCACTTAAAAAGAAAAGTCAGTCATTTTTCTCTACTGATGAACCCTTACAAAAAAAACAAGAAAACAAGGAAATTAGTGGAGCACTGTAATTTGGCAGATCGCGGACTGCTCAGACTTCTGCCTGGTCCGTGGTTGCCTTAACACCAATCTGTTTATTTTATTTTCTCTAATTACCGAGACAAAAAAAACCCACACACACCAGCAATTATAAAAAATAAAATATTGGGTGGTGTGTGTAAAACTCGATTTTATACACACCCTCATTGTGGAATGCATTTTATAAACCCCTCAGGCTTTGCCCTTGGTGTTTATGTAGCATCCCACAACTCGGGTGCGTGTAAAATCTTGCTACACAAATACTCCATATATTATTCTCTATGTTATCCATAGTAAGTCCAGCACTTGTTGGGGTATGAACAGCACTTTTTTCTGGTGTGGTCTAGTACTTAATGGTACAAGTGGCATGCTGTGACCTACAACGTGACTTCGATTGACTTCAGATGAATCTCCTGCACCATAAACTACTCCTGAATGTCAAAAAAAACAAAAGCATTGTTCTTCTCATACTCAGCCATAGCAGCCCAGACTTTCACCATTGCTACCTTACCCATAATCTCTACCCTCTTGGGTGAACCATTAGAATTTGTGGCTAAATTTAAATATTTGGGTGTATGGGTTGACCATAAGCTAACCTTTACAGATCATATTGAAGAACTTATGAAAAAGCTCAAACAAAGACTTGGAATCTTCTTTAGGATTGGGCACTTACTGTACTTACTAAGGAAGCAAAAATCAGATTAGTACAATCCACATTTCTGCTACTGTTAGACTATGCAGACATCCTGTATGCTCAAAGTACTAACTCTGCCTTATCTAAACTAGACATCCTTTATCATTGTGCATTATGATTTATTACTGATGCACCCTACTCTACTCACCATTGTACCCTCTATTCCCTTGTTGGGTGAACCTCTCTTACATTCATGTGACAAAAAACATGCAGCCATTTGGACATATAAAGCGATCACACAAAGGCTACCTCAATATATCTCTGACTGCCTGACTATCTGCACACCTGGAAAGTACGCCCTGAGAAGCCTATCTTACATTCTACTTGCTATCCCAAAAATCAAAACACAGTTTGGCCATGCATCCATAGGTTATACTCTGCCCTCCCTGTGGAACAAACAACAAAAAACTCTGAAACTGGCCATCCCTGTACAGATGCCCACCTTCAAGGCATTGCTTAATCAATCCTTCACCGAGACCTGTAAATGCAACAATGGATGGAAGATTTCTGACCTCAAGGCCACCATGTTCCCTTATCATCACTTGTCTTATGTGCTACCCCTCCTTCTCATGACCTCTGCTATTCCCTTTTTCTCTACGTTATCTGTCATACCTTGTGCTTCTATTAACTCTCCTCCTTAAACTTGTAAATCTAGCTGTTGCCATCCTTAATTTTTCTTGCTATTCCCTTTTTAAGATTTTTCATTGAATTCCCACTTTCATTTTTTGACTTGTAATTTATTGCTGCGCCTATTTTTGGAATGTACCTAGCTTTAGGTGGTCCTGCTTTACTTTGTCTATGACATGTTGCCTTCTGTATAATGTATACTATACTCCTTATTTTTTATTCACTTTATTCGTGTCGTTGTCAATTGTTACTTATACCTTTGCCCAGGTCCAGCTTGCAAATGAGTTTTTCTCAAGGGTGTTCCACCTAGTAAAATAAAGATTGATTGATTCACTGATTGACTTATTGCTTGGCTCTCCAGAAAGATGTAGTTGTTAGTCAATGAGGCAGAAAGAAATGAAGGACTATATATATATACTGCCATCATTGTGCAAAAGGATGGTGAGCCACCCAGGGTTTATTTTGGGAGCATAAGTGAAACATTGATTAAAGAGGACTGGAAAGGACCAGAAAGTGATTTGGGAGGCATCACTTAGTGCCAGTCAATGAAGCATATCAGTATAGGTGTGTGCTACTGTATGAGGTACAAGATTCCGATTTGGAGTGTGATATTCTTTTTGTGGGACTAGGAAGCTTACGGTATATGCGGCCCCAGGGAGTACTAAGGACAGAGTGTGAATGGCAGACAGTTTGATGGCTAGTGGGCTAGCTACAGGGGGGGGTTGTCCTAAGGAAAAAGAAGAATATAAGAGGAGCATATTTTTGGATTACCAACAAAGCATGATCAGTGGCATTAAACCAGACCAGAACTTTGCTACAACCACCGGGATATCACATAATCATTAGACCACCAGGTATTTGAAAAGTTGTACTGTACTGCAGTTTGCCAAAGAGAAAATTGGTTGGATTACACACAATTTTGGCATATTAAAGTAAGCAAAATACACAAAATCATAGCCTAATTTGTTTATTGATCAAAATAATACACATGTTAAATCATGATTTTGATCATTTTGGTGAAACAATTCTAAACAAAGGGGGAAAACAGAGCTAGTTAGCACTATAGAGAGTCATGTAGCTTTTTACCTCTAGCTCCACTGATGTCATCACTTCACACATTTGGCAGCCATTTTAGGGCATAGGCAGAGCAGTTTTTTTTTATTTGAAGGCTGATGCTTACTTTTTTAGATGTTGCAAAACTATTTATGTTATTCACATAAATGCAGTGTTAGCGTCAATGTAAACAGCAGCCTTTCCTTTAGCCCTTTATGAAGTAGAATTTTTGAATAGTTTGTTGGCAAAATGTTGTTTAGGTGTCCTTTAAAGTTTAAATATTGTACAGATAGGTACTAATTGGTTCTGGAATGTAGTCCACACAGTACTGTATGTGTTTTGGAAAGTAATGTCATACGAACATACAAAATTTGCCAGCAGATAAAGGCTTAGAGGTCTATCAAGTCTGCTCGAATGTGCAGCTAGCATCCCTTATTCTGCAGCTGCCCCTTCCTTCCACCCTTCCTTCATTAACCCTCCCTTGTCCTGTCCCATCCTCGGTTTGAAGCAGTCACTGTTCTACTGCATACCACTTCAGCAGGTAATGCATTCCACCCAGCCACCACCCTCTCTGTAAAAAGTGTCTCCTCATCTCCCTCCCTGAACCTTCCTCGCTCCAGTCTCATATCATGGCCCTGGTGTCCCTCCCTCCCTTACTTTGAACAGCCCCTCTGTACCTGTCTTGTTTATTCCTTTCATGTATTTAAAGGTTTCAATCATGTCACCCTGTCTCTCCTCTCCTCCAGTGAGTACATGTTCAACTCCTTCAGCCTCTCTCGTATGATAAGTCCCCCAGCCCCTTGATCATCTTTGTCACTCTGCTGCACCCTCCAGTAACTTAATGTCCCTCTTCAGATACGGACGCCAGTACTGCATGCAGTACTCCAGGTGTGGTCAAACTAATGACCTATACAGTGGCAGAATCACCTCCTCCCTCCTCGAGGATATACCCCTTGCAATACAACCCAGCATTTTGTTGGCCTTTGCAGCTGCCTTCCTACATTGTGCCGAGTTGTTTATTGACCCTGTAATGAGCACACCCAGATCCTTCTCCTCCTCTATCTGGGCTAGCTGTACTCCCCCTAGCCGGTAACTCCTCCTTGGGTTCTTCATCCCAAAATGCAGCACCTTGCACTTTTTGGCATTAAAGGCCAGTTTCCAGGTGTCTGACCAGGTTTCAAGCTTTGCCAGATCATCCTGCAACCTGCCATCCCTAGGTCATCCACCACTGCGCCTACCTTGGTATCATCAGCAAACAGACTGATCTTGCTCTTGATGTCCCATGATATGTCTGCAATGAATATCCCAAACAACACTGGTCCCAACACCGAGCCCTGTGGAACACCGCTCGTCACTGCCCTTAGGTGTGAGGCTCCTCACCTCACCACCCTCTGTTGCCTTACCTGCAGCCAGTTTCCTACCCATCTCACCAGTTTAGCACCGCCCCTGTGCCTATTAACTTCCCAGCCTTCCATGTGGCACTGAGTCGAATGCCTTACTGAGTCCAGATACAGGACATCCACTGCATGGCCCCTGTCCAGTTGCCGAGTTACCCAGTCATAGGAACTCGACCAGGTTGGTTTGGCAGGATCTGCCACATATGAAGCCATGCTGTCTGCTGTCCTGTAGTCCTTTGTGGCCTCTAGGAGGGCCACAGCCTCTCCTTCAGGATGATCTCCATTAGCTTACCCACGATGGATGTGAGGCTCACTGGTCTGTAGTTTCCCGGTTCATCCTGGGGCCACTCTTGTGGAGGGGCACCACATGAGCCATCCTCCAGTCCTGAGGTACACACCCTGAATGTAGTGAGGCATTAAATAGGTCTGCCAAAGGTTCTGCAAGGACCTCTGCCAGCTCCTTCAGTACCCTGGGGTGGATGCCATCTGGGCCTGGCGCCTTGTCCACCCTCAGTACCTTCAAACCATCTCGTACTCTGCTCTCCATGATTTCCCCATCTGTCACCACTTCCCCCCCCTGCTTCTGCCATTTCTCCCACCTTGGGTGTCACCCCCTCTTCTCTTTAGTAAATACTGAGCAGAAGTACTCATTTAGTGCTTCCGACTTATTGCACCCTGCTTCCACCAACCCCCTCCTTCCTAATCCTTACTATGTGGTCCTTACAGCTCCTTTTCTCCCTGATATACTTAAAGTCCTTCTCCCTCTTCTTAATGCCTTGTGCCAGCCTGAGTTCCATAGATGCTTTGGCTCCCCTTACTGCCCTTGTCACCTCCTTCAATTCTGTCAAGTACTCCTCCCTGTCCTCCCCCTCCCTGTTTTCTTGTACTTCCTAAAGGCAGCTCTTTTCCTCCTTACTTTTCCATGACCTCCTTGCTCAACCAGATCGGTTTCTTAGCCCTAGCCTTCTTGCTCTGGGCTTTGCAGCAGGTTTTGGTTGCCTCCACTATCCCCAGCTTTATGAGCTCCCACCTCTGGTTAGTGTCCATACTAGATTGAATTCTGGCCAGGTACCCTTTACCACTTCCCCATCCTCCCAAGTCGGCCCTCCTGAAGTCCAGCACTATTGTGCCAGATTCCACTCCTTCCTTGCCCATATCCAATGTGAACCATACTGAGTGGTGGTCACTCCCTGACAGCAGTTCCTCCACTGTAAGTTCTCTCACAAAGTCCCCATTTGCCAGCACAAGGTCAAGGGTATTCCCTAACCTGGTTGGTTCACTGACCATTTGCAGCAGGAAGCTGTCCTGGAAGGCATCCAGCAGTACCTGCTCCCTTGTCTTTGTCTTGTCCAAGTCTTGCAGGGTGACATCTATCAACACTACAACTTACACTTTTACATGATTAAAAGGCTGTAAATAACAATTGCTTTCATGATCAACTCCACATGTCAGAGAGTTAGCACTGTTATGCCAGCAATAAGACATGATGAGGTGTGGGTTATGGCCTGATAAGAGCACGCCCCAGGTGCATTATGAGGGATGAGACACTTGCGCCAAGTGCCTTTAGCACCTGGGAAGTGCTCTTATCAGGCCATGACCCACACCTTGGAGCGTCTTACTGCACTTATAAAAAGGGCCCCACAAGTAGAAATTTAAAATTAAAAAAGTAAAAAAAAAGGGGAAAATGGAAAGAATTGGGTAAAAAGAGTTTTTCCATTTAGGAGAAGAAAAATAGTTCCTGCATTTATGTACTGTCCTGTACAGTACACTATACTATATTAACTTGGTCACTAGTAGAGTAACCCCCCACTCATATATGGTGCAGGTTACATCCCCCACTCTGCCTGTCACCCACAGACACACACAATATTGTTTTCTACACAGTGTGCTGTGTCATTTTAAACTGACAATGGCTATTTTATGGGGAGCAAGCATGTCCCTCTTCATCCGCCGTATGAGAGTCTGTCGTTTACAGCATGTCTCATCTATGGACTGTGTGTAAACAAGTGAAGGGAAGAGGATTTGTATCACATTTCTAGCGACTGTTTTGTTTAAAATCCTGTTCTCGGTAAAAGGGATTACACTTGAGGTGACTGGCGGGCAGCAGGCAGCACGAATGTCAGCACCCGGTGATGACAAATCCACTAGGAACAGAAAAAAGGTTCTACAGTGCTGAAAAAAATCAACATGAGAGCTGCTGATCTGTGGCCAGTAAAAAACGTATGTGCATATTTTGGGATGTTTTTGATACAAGTACTGGTGGTTTTCTTGAGGTACGAGATATTTCAAGTGTTGTGGTTCTAAGGAGAGTCTGTGCAATTGTACGGTTGTCAGAAAGCCAGCTGAGGTGCTCGCAGTATGAGAAACCGATAGTGTGGGACAATGATATGCCAGCTATGCTGCGGTGGGTATCTTTTTAAGTAGTGCAGGTTGGCATGATATGGCGTTATAAAGACACGGGTCTGAGAGGGTCTCAGCCAAACAGAGTCATGGAAATTTTTTGCCCATTTTATAATACCATTTAATGATCAAAGAGTAATGAGAGCACTGATCACCCAACAATAATAAAACATACAGTGGTGATCATGAAATTCTATGAAGACTGAGATGAGATTGTCATCTCCTTCTTTGCATCAGTTCTGCTCACATGCACACAGTTGCTAGTGTTCTTCACTTTCACTGCCCAACATATTTTCTATTATAAATTTGTATGACGTATAATTATTCCTCATAGATGCAAGAGACATTTCAGGATGAGCATAATCATGGTAGGAGACCCAGAAGTGAGAGTAAATGATAAAATGTAAGAAATTGGTTCATAGACAGTTTCATCTTTTTCTGCTATCATTGCAGCTTCTCAGGTGTTATAAATCTGATCCTACTCTCTTTGCAAATGATGGCCAGGCCAGATAAATCACATTTTTGTAATATACTGTAATCAGAGTATGCAGGCCAGATACAGCCACTTACACTTCAAGTAGGATATTTATCCCAGAGTTGTTAAATTAATCCAAACAGTATGGCACTTGTGTGGTTATTCATAGAAACACTTCACTGTTGGAAATAGTTTAGCAGATGATACAATGTGGACGATTCTAAGTTAAAAATATGCACACTCTTAAAGCAGGTTAAATATTTGTGTTATCTGTCAGTTGAGCTCAGCGCAAGGCATGATTTGCAGTTCTAAATTGAAACTATGCCAACATAACTTTGAAGGAGGGAGCTCAAAGAGTACAAATTATATTGCTCCACATGGATAACTATACGTTAGTGCAGTAACAGGGAATGCCATGTACAGTACATGTGTTACTGACACTACAGCTGTGGATATTAACTTCACTTTGCACTCAAGTCTTTTAAAGATCTTGAGCCAAAAACTATTTTATGTTTAGTGATCTTCATTACAACATGTATACAGTCCCATGAACACTGTCCACTGGCCGGCACATGGCATGTTCACCAAAATAAAAAGCTTTATTCATGCCTATCCAGTGTTGTATCTTATTTCTTTCTATTTTTAATGTACAGACTATAAAATCTTATCAGGACACTTGTTATCTTTGATTGTGAGGGCCAAGAAATTCCTTGGTGATGCAAAGGAGGAGGAGACTGAAGAGCAGAAGGAACGTCTTAAAGACACCTCCAGAAGTAAGTAAGTAATAGGACAGATTAGTGGTTTCTGTACATGTTGCAATTATTCAGGTAAAATAATTACTCATACTGAAATGGCATTGCTGAATGGCACACACCTGCTTTCCAAGGTAATCACAGAGTACTCAGGAGTAGTAGAGCAGGTAGCAGAACCATATAAATAAGTACATTTTCACAGCATGTTTATTAATACCTGCATATGAAGTGCAGGTTTGACCTGACAGACCTATAGTCACTTCTGACCTAAAATTACTATCTGTGTCCCTAGAAGCAAAGGTTAACCTAAAGGTAAACTTTTATTCAAAGGCTTTGACTTCAGTAAAGCCTTTAACTCCATCCCACATATGTGGTTGGTTAAGAAGATACATGACCTTCGAGTGAAGAACAAAGTCATAGGATGGTTGGGAATTCGGTTCAGTGGTGGAACCCAGAGGATCATATTTAATAGGGAATTCTCAGGGATCAGAGGAGGTTCACTGAACATTTACAAGAGTAATCTGTCTTGGGTAGATTAGATAAGTGGTTAGAAGCATGACAGTTAAATGTTTAGGCCTGAAAATGCAAGGTAATGCACATAGGGGAAAACCCTCAAAAACTGAATGCAGAATGGGGCAGATGGTTATGGAAAGCAGAGCTGTAGAAAGGGACTTCGGGGTAATAATTTTGAACAGTTAAAAGATGACAGTGCAATGTAACAGGGCAGTGAAAAAAGCAAAAATAATGTCAGGGTGCATATGGTGGGGGATTGGCAGAAGGAGAAGGGAAATAATTCTTCCACTGCTTAGGTCAATAATTCATCTTCACCTATAGTATTGTGTACAGATTTGGAGACTGTATTTAAAGAAGGGCAGGCTAAAGTGGAGGCAGCACAGAAGAAGATTACCAATATGACTCATGAACAACAGGAAGGGACTTACAAGAAGGGGGTGGAAGACAAACTTGTACACACTGGAGGCAAGAAGGGAGGAAGTGGACATGATTGAGACATACAAATACTGTACCTCCATTGGGTAAACAAGGTGATCACCAGGGAACTGTTAAAACTAAATGGAAAAACAAGAACCGGGGGAAACTCCATGACATTGATGGGGGCAAATTTAAGGGGCTAGCAGGAAGTGCTTTTCCATGGAAAGAGTGATGGAGGGGTGGAATAAGCTATTGAAAAGGGGCCTGTGCAAAATGAGTGCAGGGTTCAAATATGGGTGGGACAGAGACATGAGCTTAGAAAATCAAGTATCATAAGAGGAGAGATGGGGGAGTGAAGAGCCACTATGGCTTTGACATTCCATATTAGATACTGCAGGTAGGGCTTGACAGACATGAAGTGACAAAGGATCTTTTTATCCTGGAAAATTCTATGTTTTTATGTCTTTGAAAATTGATATGGCTGTACTGGCAAGAAAAATTGTATACCCAGTCTGGTAGCTGTACTGTTTGCTGTGACATTCCAAGTTCTGTTACTTGAAAGTAAGACACAAAATTGCCACATTTTCAAGTAGGGGGATGTCTGTATTTTTTATGAAGAAACATAGAATTTGTTGGCAGATAAGTACTGCCTGGCCCACCTAGTCTGCCCATTTTTCCCCTACCTATTGTATCACTGCAGACCTTACTTGATCTCCGGTTTATGCCCCTCTTGTCTCATTTCTAAGGTTCCTTTATGCCTGTCCCATGCTTTCATGAATCCTTTTACAGTTTTTACCTCCACCACCTCTACTGGGAGTCTGTTCCAGGCATCCACCACCCTCTCTGTGAAGAAGTACTTCCTCACATCTCCTCTGTTATTATTTAAGTAACTTAATTTAATTGCTGTCTGTAAACCTTAAGACTTTTGTATGACATGGTAAAATTCCTCAAAACCAGTGGTGCTATAACTATCAATGAACTTTGGGGAAACATGCTGTACCTACTTACTGAATGCCTTTAGTTGCTCTCTGTTAACTGTCCATCACAATTTCAGTATCTATTTGGTCATCAATAATTCTTTCAGTGCCTCAGCATGGACTGTGGATTATGCATAATTATACCTTGTACCTCGGACACCGACCAATCAGATAGGCAGGCTGGCACCTTACCTGCGTTGATTATCTACCGATAATCACTGCAATAGATGCCAGCCAGCCGAATGTTCAAAAAAAAGCAATCCGATGGCAAAAATCACGGAACTCCGTCCTCCATCTTGTTTCCCCACTAAGTGGAAACTGTAAAACAGCAGCTCCATATATCAGGGGAAAGTAAAGCAAAGCACTTACTGCTCTACAACTGAGTTGCTTATTTAAGCATTATAGCAAGTACTGATTTTTTTAAATAATAAAAAAAAACAGTACTTGGTATAATCGCAATAAGTCACTCAGGGGATCTGGGTTATCGGGGGATTTACCATGGCTGGCGCAGATTTTACCCACTCGGCTGCACCTCGTGGCAAACCACTCAGGCGTGGTAAATCCCCCGGTAACCCATGCCCCCTCATGGCTTATTGCTTAACTCCAAAACCTTTTTAGTGCTTTTTTAGAGCAGCAAAATTCATAATGTGTATCTGCAAAAGTTGGCTGACACATATTTATTTTTTTATTAGCTTTTGGTTACCAGGTAAGTGCACTAGGCAATAACCCTGCCTATTTTCAGGCACAATTATGAGAATGTTTTCAGACAACCAGCATTGTATCAGAATACACAGTTTTCCTTGATGAGAATATTAACCACTCTCTGTAAGTGCTTGATTCCATTTTGAGGTGCTGTAATACTAGTCTCATCAAAACCTTCCTTTTCAGTTTTATCTTTTGCAAAAGTGTAACTATTCATAGGTTTCATAGTATAGGTTGTTTTTGAGCATTATAGGCAATTTGCCCTTTGCTGCTCTCATCATTTCATAGGTTGTAACCCATCTGACTATTTTCTAAACAATAGTTATCCAGTTTTCCCTTAAACTCCTCTATAGTCCTACTTCCAACCTCTTCCAGTGGCAGACCATTCCAAACACTCACCACCCTCTGTGAGAACCACATGCTCCTCATTTTTGTTTTGTTGATTTCATTATGTAATTTAAGAATGTGGGATCTAGTAGTGAACATCCCTTTTTTCATTTCCAAGCCTATACAGCCCCATAAATCATTATTCTCTAATGCAGTATAAACTAAACATAGGTCGTTCCTCATTCTTCTGTATTCCAAAGAATAGATGTCTAATCTATCCAGTCTAGCTTCACAGCTTAAAGCCTTCATTCCTGATATTCTCTTTGCTCTTCTCTGAACCCCCCTCCAGAGATCTAATCCCTTCCTTTGTATTCGGTGCCCAAAACTGCACACTACTTCATACTCCAGATGGGGCCTCACCAACAGTGTATACAGCAGCGTCATATCCCTCCTAACCCTGCTCTGTATGTGTCTTCTTATGCAACCCAAAATGTTTTAGCATTTTTTTGTTACTTTGCAACACTGTTTCATAAAGGAGAAATCATCTATAATGGTGATGCCCAGATTCCTTTCTTCCCTTGTCTCTGCCAGCTCAGTTCCCTTAATTGCGTATTTCACTCTATTATTAGTTCTACCCAAGTGTAATATCTTGCACTTCTCTGTGTGGAAATCTATCTTATTCTCCTCTACCTAACCTTCCACTATGTGCAACTCCTTCCTTAAGTTACCTATGTCCTCGCAGTTGCTGACTATTGACCCTACTTTGGTGTCATCAGCGAATTTAGTTAGCAACATTAAATTGTTGTGAGTCATATTAGACACATATATTTTAAATAAGCATGGGCCCAGGACTGATCGCTGTGGCACCCACTAGTCACCTCTTTTCAATCAGATTGTTCTCCACTGTCTTCTACTATGTTGTTCCCCATACCTCTGTCTCCCAGAATAACCCCTATCCCCTTCCCTCCACTTGGCTTCTCAGAGCCATCCCCTTCCTGTTTATTGACCTCCTTTTGTCACTTAATTTATTCCTGCTGTCTTCCTGTATCCACTCACTGACTGCCCCACCCTCTGATTGCTTTTTTAATTTCATCCCTATTTCTCCCCTCTCTCATTTCTTCCTAGAAGGTGTCCCGTGACCAGGGCACTCCAGCCTGCCAAGAAACAGCTCCTAGGGATGTGGCTTAGCTTTGCCATAGTCCCTGCATCTCCAGTTCACCCACAAGCTCTGCAGGCATGAATTTCCTTGCGGTTTGCACCACTCTCTTGCCGTTGTTGCCTCCAGCTCCTGATTGGATGGCACTGGTGAATTCAGGCCCCCAGTTAGCTCCCTACTTCTTTTCACTGTCTGAACTTTGCTGTATGCCTCCTAGCCAGAGTTTTAACTGGTGGGTACACATTTTTCAAACCGTAAGAGCCTTCTCCTATCTGCCTATGACTATCAAGTGTACTTTACTAGAACTGTATGTAGTCATTTGAACTGTAGTTATTAGACTGTTTAAGGCAAGTAATTACAGCTCAGCTTGGAAAAGTTGTTAAGCTAAACTGTCATCTATATCTGTTTTTCCCTCTGCCTTCTACTCTCTTGTTCCCCATACTTCTCTCTCCCAGAGTAACCTCTAGTCCCCCCCCCACTTGGCTTCTCGTAGCCATCCCCTTTCTGTTTATTGTCCTCCTTTTGTCACTTACTTTACTCCTGCTGTCTTTTTGTATCCACTCACTGACTGCACCACCCTCCAATAACCTTTTTAATTTCATCCCTTTTTCACCCCTCTCTCATTTCTTCCTAGGAGGTGTCCTGTGACCAGGGCACTCCAGACTGCAAAGGAACAGCTCCTAGGGATGCGACTTAGCTTTGCCATAGTCCCTGCATCTGCACTTCACCCTCCAGCTCTGCAGGTACAAACTTCCTTGCGGCTTACCCCATTCTCTCCCCGTTGTTACTTCCAGACCCTGATTGGACAGCACTGGTGAATCTGGGCTCCCAGTTGGCTCCCTACTTCTTTTCACTGTCTGAACTTTGTTGTACATCTCCTAGCCAGAGTTTTAACTGGTGGGTGCACATTTTTCAAACCTTGTGTAACCCTCTGTTCTTTCTTTTTTTTTTGATACGTGTCCATTTTCCCATTAGCAAGTTATACTCTACTGCCACTAGAGGGACATAATCTTTATCTAAGCAATCCCTGGCTGTTGTTCATATAGATACCTTCCTAAACCACAGATCCCACCTCCATTTGACCAACACCCCCCTCTTCTGTGTCCCCTACTTACAAGTTCTTCCTCTTCCTAAATCAATTATTCACTAATTTCTCTACCTTATGAACAATGTGTCCCCTACTGTCCTCTCTCCTCCTTGTTCTGCTCAAATCCCTCTCTTTACCACCTCCATGTGCTCTCTACTTACCTATTCCTAATAACTTTCCCAACCCCATGAGTTACCATCTCCAATTCCCTACCCACATCCATGCTATCACTCCCTCCCTGCCATTTGAAATATGGTCTCAATCTATCACTATTCCTCATGTGACTTTGATAACGGTGTCCACTTTCACTGAAGTTCTCCACATTTTTGTTCCTCACTCATCCACTCCCTTCCACTCAAAACTCTCAACCTTCTCACAGACCCCTTCAGAATCATCTAAGCTCGACTTTCTCATACTCTCCCTCCTCTTGCTCTCTGCCAGGGATAGCCACCACAACCCAGGCCTAACCCTATTGCCCTTTGCTCCTCTTGTGCCTCCTACTCTACTACCTCTCCCTGCTTTCTTCTCTCAGCCCTCCTAAAGGGCTTAAAGATCCTGCATCTAAACACCCGTAGCTTGTTGCAAAAAATAGACCAGATTCAAACCATGGTGTGCACTCTAAAACCAGACATTCTAATCATCTCAGAAACTTGGCTAAAGGGTAGTATCCCTGACCACTCAGTCTCCATTCATGGCTACTCACTGCTAAGGCAAGATCATGCTGGCAGGGGTGGTGGTGTGGCCATTTATGTCCTAGTGTCCATCCAATATTCCATCATCTACTCATCCTCCAATCTTGAGACCCATGATGCACTAGCTATCTATATGACCCTCCCCATCACTCTCCCAATCTTAGTAGTCGGTATTTACTGCCACCCAAATGTCCATCCTTCGGTCGCACTAGACCTCCTAACCGCCATCAATTCCCTTGCTCGCTCTGGGAAATTATTCATCCTAGGTGACTTAAATATAAATTGGTTGTCACCTAAAACTACCAAAACTAAAAATGAAATTAGAGCCCTAAATCACTCTCAACTGATTTCTGTACCCACCCACCCAAGCAAACCACAAGACACAACAACACTCCCTGCTCGACTGGACCTTTAACTCCCACCCCCACTGAGTCATCACCTCTGGCATCCTCCCCAATGGTCTCAGTGACCATAACCCAATATTCATAGTTAGGAAAGTCCACTGAACTAAATCACCACACAAAATCATACAACTGCACTCTTTGAAGTTTCTTGACCTTGAACCTCTTTTGAGTAACCTTACCACTTCTGACTGGACCCCCGCAACCTTCTTCCCCTCAGTTGATAAGGCCCTTGCCTACTTCAAAGAAATCTTTCTTGTAAACTGGAATGCTTTTGCCCCACTCAGACAAACCAGAGCTAGAGGTAACCACTTGCCTTGGATAACCCCTGAACTTCTGGCCTGTCTCAGAGCTACAGATTGAGCCTGGAAGCATCATAAAGCTACCCAGCATCCTATTGACCTTGTGAACTTCCACATGCTCAGAAACACTTGCACCAGGGCAACAAGGTTAGCCAAGTCCAAATATTACAAATCTGCCTTCATCACCAACATAAATTCCCCTTCAAAGTTCTGGAAGGTGGTGCACATCCTATTTACACCCTCATGTCACCCAGTGCCCCCCAGCACTTAAAGTAAATAGCTCACTAGTGTCCGACCCACCAGCTGCAGCTGCAGAATTTAACTCCTACTATACCTCCTGTGCCACTGAGCTACTGAAATCCCTCCCCTCCTACCCATCCCCCTTCCCACCCTCTACCAGAGTGCAACCTCCACCCTCCCACCTCCCCCTCTCTTTTGCTACTGTAACCCCAAACGATGCCCTAAGTGCCCTCCTCACCATCAACCTCTCTAAACGTGCCTCCCCGATGGTCTTGACCAAAAACTCCTCTCCCTTCCCGCTACAGACATTGCCTACCCCCTATCAGTAATCCTAAATCTCTCATTCTCTACTGCCTCTGTGCCCTCTTCATGGAAGCATGCTATGGTCCTCCCTGTACCTAAAGGGGGTGACCCCTCATCCCCTGGCAACTGTCACCACATTTCTCTCCTCCCTACCCTTGCCAAGCTTCAAGAACATATTGTCCTCTCCCAACTCACCTCTTTTCTATCTGACACCTCCTTTTTTACCCCTTTCCAGTCTGGTTTCAGGAAAAACCACTTAACCGCCACCTCTCTCCTATGGCTCACAGACTGCATCCTAACCGGGATGCACAATGTGCAAATTACCTTTGCCATTTTTGTTGACCTGGCCAAGGTCTTTAACACCATCTCTCACTCTCTTCTCCTCAATTCACTCCCAGCAGCTGGCCTATCTCCCTCCACCACAGACTGGTTCAAGGTCTACCTTACTGGCAGAACTCAATCAGTTAAGATCTTGGACGCCACTTCCACTTCTCCTCCCCTGTCAATTAGCACTGGAGTCCCCCAGGGCTCAGTATTAGGGCCCCTCCATTTCTCCTTCTTCTTAAATGACCTTCCCTCTGTTTGCTCCAAATCCTCCACTATACATATGTGTGCCGATGATACAGTTCTGTATGCATCTGGCTCCTGTCCTGTTGAGTTTTCAACCAGCTTACAGCAAGAATTCGACAAGGCTCAGCTCTGGTTTGCTAACCATAAACTTTTCCTCAATGCCAAAAAGACTGTCTCCATGACCTTTGGCACAAGGCAGAGACTCTCTAGGCTTCCCTTCCTACCACCTTTTCACACCTTTGAGGGGTTTTACTTCAGGACACATCCTCCTTCAGGTACTTAGGTGTTTGGTTGGACCAACACCTAAACTTCCCTTGACATATTGACACCATCCAGAAAAAACTGCGACCCAACCTTGGTGCCCCGTTCAGGAACCATAGTTGCATCCCTCCTACGGCTAGGCGTGAACTTGTTCAGAAGATGATACTGCCCATTTTCAACTACTGTGATGTGGTCTATGGTGCTGCCACTAAGTCCTCCCTGGCCAGACTGGACACCCTCTTCAGTTCCCTCTGCCACTTTGTCCTGGATGCCCCCCCTCGCACCCATCACCGTGATCTTCATTGTGTCCTTTCCTTCCCCTCTCTTACAAATAGGCAACTCTTCCACTGAGCTAAATTCACCTCCAAGCACTGGTTGGGTGAGCTCCCTTCCTACCTCACCTCCTCCTTTACAACACCCCCCACCCTCCCATTCCCTTAGATCAACTGACTCCCATACTCTGGTTGTCCCCTTCAAATCCACCCAAACTGGCCAATCCAGTTACTCTCACCACCTCCCAAAAAATTTGGAATACCCTCCCCCCAAATCCGGCATTCGTCCTCTGCCTACTCCATCAGCTCTGCCCTCAATAATTACTTTGCACCTAGCTGCTCTTGCCATGTCTCTCCCTAATTCCCTCCTCTAAGCCCTGGACACACTCTACCCCCTACCCTCACCTTCATTTTACCCTGTGCACACCCATCCCCCAAATCTCTAGCCCCTCTCCCCTTCCCCCTAATTGTTCCCCCTTACTGGTCTCTCTTGATCTCTCACAGAATGTAAATGACCATGAATGCTCTATAGGGCTGCTCTCCTATCCCCAAAGGGTTTGTATCTCTCATCTACTTCCTTCCCCACCATCTTAAAGGCGTCACTCTGGGACACTGCCTTATCCCCTTCTCTCTAGTTCCCCTAGCCCCCTTGTAGAGTTCCTCGAATCCTGAAGGGGTCTCCAGGGGCATGACTCTTCCCCCTTCCCCACCACACCCCTCCCTTCTCTTTCCCCCTTTTCTTTCATGTAAGCACTTGTTTACTTATTAACCTGGCACTTATTATTGAACACTCTTTCTACATGTTATGCCAACACTGTAGTAACACCGTTTGTAACACCTGCCTTACAACTGTATGTTAATGTTGATCTTGTAACTTAAATGTTTAATGTCTCATTCCAGTTGTACCACTTCCCTCCAGATCACACAGGGAGATGAGCAACATGTTGCTCAGTGTGCTTTCCTAGTGAAACATTTCGATAAATAAATAAATAAATATCGCAGGCCTTCGTATAGTCCAAGAGAATCACATGCACCAGTAATCCTCTCTCCATGGCCCTACTGACTCTGTCATAAAAACTCAACAAACTAGTCAGATGTGACCTTCCCCTAACAAAGCCATGCTGGGTTTCATCCTGCACAGTGTTTTTAATTATACATTTTTCCAGTTCCTCCTTTACTATCTTTTTTAGGAAAGCACACTGCCAGATGTTAACTGGAGCGCAGTTGCAGCTGCCACTTCGAAGAGTGCAGTTATTCTAGATGCCCTACAGGGGGCATGCCTTAGACAACTAGTACTGGAGCCCACTCGAGAGGGAGCAATATTAGACTTGATACTCTCAAATGGAGATGGAGAGAGGATCACAGATGTAGAAGTGGGTAGCCATCTGGGAACTAGCGACCATCAAACAGTATAGTTCACAATAAACACAGCAATAGAGTCAAGCCATACAAAGACAAAAGTACTGGACTTTAGGAGGGCTGACTTTGCCAAAATGGGTGAGTGCCTAAGGAATGCACTAGCAAATGGGCGGGAAGGAGGGGTGGAAGAACAATGGGGAATAATAAAAACTGCCATCACAGAGGTAACGAGCCTTTGTGTGAAGCAAATAAACAAAACAAGACGATGTAAGAAACCACTATGGTTCTCAAAGAGTGGCAGTGAAGGTTCAAGAAAAAGCATTCAGGAAGTACAAGGAATAGCAGCAGGAGCAGGACAGAGAACTGTATCAGTTAAAAGCAAAAGGCGGCTGGCAAGGCAGTCAGAACAGCAAAGGCCCAAACTGAGAAAAAGATAGCCAACTCAGTTAAGAAGGGAATAAAACCTTTTATATTTACATCAGGGAGCAAAGGAAGACCAAGGGAGGGATAGTGAGGCTTAATAAAGGGGAAGGAGGGTGAGCAGAGGGAGAATGTGAAAAGGCAGAGATACTAAACAAATATTTTTGCTCAGTATTTACAAAGGAAGAGGGGGAGGTACATAAAACAAACAATAGTAACACTCTGGATACAGAAGTTGATACCAGACCATTTACAGAAGAAAGGGTTCTGAAAGAACTCTTAAAACTGAAGGTGGACAAAGCAATGGGGCCTGATGGGATTCATCCCAGAATTCTAAAAGAACTAAGGGTAGAACTAGTGACACCACTGACTACCCTCTTTAACAAATCATGGGAGGATGGGGTGGTACCCGAGGACTGGAGGAGGGCAGATGTGATTCCCCTTCACAAAAGTGGGAGCAAGGCAGAAGCAGGAAACTATAGACCTGTTGGTTTAACCTCAGTGATAGGAAAATGATGAAATCACTTCTAAAGGAAAGAATTGTCCATATCTAGAGGCCAGAAGGGCACAGGACCCTAGGCAGCATGGATTCACAGTGGGAAGGTCATGCCAGACGAATCTGATAGATTTCTTTGACTGGGTGACCAAAGTAGTAGATCAGGGAGGGGCTGTGGACATGGCCTACCTAGACTTTAGCAAGGCATTTGACACAGTCCCACACAAAAGATTAATATATAAGTTAGCCAGCCTGGGAGTGGGTCCCAAGATGACAGCCTGGGTAAAGAATTGGCTGGAGAATAGGACACAGAGAGTAATAGTAAATGGAGTCCACTCAGAAGAAAGGAGGGTTACTGCAGAGGACCCAGGGTTCAGTATAGGACCAGTCCCTTCAATGTCTTTATGCTTACATTGCAGAAGGACTCGGAAGGAGTAAGTGTCTCTTTGCAGATGACACTAAGATCTGCAACAGAGTTGATGCACAGGTAGGGTGGAAAGGATGAGAAGGGACTTGGCAAGGTTAGAGGAATGGTCAAATGTATGGCAGCTTAGATTCAATGCTAAGAAGTGCAAGGTAATGCACCTGGGAAACAAAAACCCAGGGGAAGAGTACTCAATGTGGGGTGAGATACTAGCAACAACAAAAATGGAAAGGGACCTGGGGGTAGTCATATCAGATGACCTAAAGGTGGGCAAGCAATGTGAGAAGGCAGCAAGGAGGGCTGGGGGGATACTGGGATGCATAGGGAGAGGCATCACCGGTAGAAAACAGGAAGTTATTATCCCTCTGTACAGACAGCTGGTGAGACCCCATCTGGAGTACTGTGTGCAGTTCTGGAGACCCAATCTCCGCAAAGACATAGACAGGATGGAAGCTGTCCAGAGGAGGGCAACTAAAATGGTGCAGGGTCTGCACCGGAAGACATATGAAGAGAGACTTAAGGAGCTTAATATGTATAGCCTCGAGAAAGGAGGAGAGAGGGACATGATAGAAACTTTCAAGTACCTCAGGGAATCAACAAAGTCCAAGAGGTAGCAGCTTTCAAAAAAGAGGTGTGCAAGAACAAGGGGCACAATTTGAAGATAGAGGGCGGCTCAGAGGTAATTTAAGGAAGTATTTTTTCAGAGAGGGTTGTGGATGCATGGAATGGCCTTCCGGAGGAGGTTGTGGAGTCAAAATCAGTGGTGGAATTCAAGCATGCATGGGATAGTCATAAGGCAATTCTGGGGGGTTGGGGTAGGAAGAAGTAGGCTGCTGGTTAACTAGGATCTGCAGCTTATCCAGTAGGTAGGGAAATGGGCAGACTGGGTGGGCCAAGCGGTTCTTATCTGCCGTCAAATTCTATGTTTCTATGTTTCTATGTTTTAATTCCTTACATAGGACAGAGGTCAAACTCACTGGTCTATAATTACTTCATTTTCCTTTTCCCCCTTTTCAATACTGTCATTCAAACCTTGTTGACATGGCTTCTTCTGTCATATTCACTAATTACATGTGTTCTGATTTGACAGCTGTGAAAATGGTAAGATCTGTTGGATATTTTTCTAGTTGATCTACTATAATATTTTCAGGTTCAGGGGTCATAGGCTATGAATCGTCATGGCTATTACTTATTTATTTATTTATTTGATAACTGGATAGGTGCTCTGGTCCAAAAGACCATTTACAGGTATAACCTGGGCTATGTAGAATGGCACAGGAATATAGCAAGTACAAGAGCATACGATACAAAACATAAGGGGACATCAATAAGCAATGATAAGTGAGTGACATTACAGTACCAATAATAATAAACAATTTATAGCATTTCACTTTGACTGGCAGGCAAGTTCAAATATGAGTTAAATACAGTGGCATGATAACAGAGGATGGATTTCAAGAAGAGGGTTACTTAAAAGTGAATGGACTCCAGCCCAGTGGCACTGAGGGTTGAGGTGCTGGGTGCCACACCTCGCACCACACCAGTGATCCGGGTGCAGGAACAGACTCAGTTCATTGGGGGTCAGCCGGGGAGGGAGTGGATTGACCATCCATAGACTGCTGTCCTCTTCCTGGGGTGGGTTCTGGGATCGCACCATGCTACAGCAGCTCCCGATAGAGATTGGGAGCTAAACAGCTGCGATGCATGGAGAGGGAGGAGTGCTGTGGACATTGGCACTAAGTGCATGGACATCATGGCACATCTGGACTTCTAAGTGGGAGTAAATAAAGTGGAAAATGGCAGTCGATCATGGCGGCTTGATGGCCAGTTCTCTGCGCACCCTTGGACCCATGTGGAATCGGGCCTTGGTATTGGATCCATGCCTGGCGGCTGGATTGGGGTCCCACTGCTGGCACTGCATGTGTGCCCACCTTGTGTAAGTGAGCTGCCGGGGATCACATGGGACACAGAGGATGGTAGCTAGGACAATGGCAGACCGAGCCATGGGGGATAAACATAAAAAAAAAAATGGACAAGGTGGGGAAAGTAGATCACTCAGCCATGGGAGCAGGAGCAAGTGGTGGAGAACAATATGTGAAACCTGAGGAGAGAAAGGAAATGCCGTGGGGACTTAGAGGTTCTGATGGGGAGGAGCAGGCTATTCCAGAGGGTTGGGTCAGTGGACAAGAAAGCCTGTTTGTCCATGCTAGAGGAAACTTGAGGACAGACCAGCATGGGACCAGCAGTGAGGCAGAGGTCCCGAGTGAAAGTTTGGGCGGGAGGAGGGAGGAGAGTGGAGAAGTAGTTTGATTTAGGTTGGCCTTACCAACTGTGCTGGCTAGAAGATAGTTATGTCTAGCTGGAGGGGGGAGCCAACCAAGGTCCCAATATAGAGTGCAGTGGTGGGTGGTGTAAGGGGTCATAAGAGCAAAGTAGCAGAAGTAAGGGTGCAGATAGGGTCATCATAGTCCAGTTATGGGAGGAGGTTACATTGGGCAATAGCAAGTCAAGCTTCAGGAGTGAGATACTGTAGCTAACCAGGCAGTAACTGACCCCCAGTCTTTGGTTTACTTAGTGGATGAGGGTTTCTATGTGGTCGGAAAAAGTAAGTGCATGGTCAAGGATAACATACTAGACTCCAGCAGAAGAGGCCTATTGGTCTATCAAGTCTGCTCATGCTTCAGCACCCTGATTGGGTACCGTAGCACTCTAACTGTCTCCTTCCACTGTTACTCTACCTCCCAGTCCTGCCCCCCCCCCGGCAAACCAGTCTCTGCATCACCTCTTGCCTATACCTGTCCCATCCTCTCTTGAATCCCTCCACCATAGCTGCCTGTACCAGCTCCCCGGGCAGCGCATTCCACGGTTCCACCACTTTCTCAGTGAAGTACCTCCTCCTCCTTTCCCCCCAAATCCTACCACCCTCAGTCTTTCAACTGTGTCCTCTGGTGATTCCACCCTCCTTCAGTTGAAAGATCCTGTCTCAGCTTACCTTATTTACTCCACTGAGGTACTTGAAGATCTCAATCATGTCCCCCCGGTCCCTCCTCTCCTCCAGCGAGAAGAGGTTGAGCTCCCCTAGTCGTTCCTCATATGTCATATCCCCCAGGCCCTGGATCATTGTGGTTGTTCTCCTCTGCGTTGGATTTCCCTCCTTAGATGCTGCCTCCAGAACTGCACACAGTACTCAAGATGTGGTCTAACCAGGCTGTTGTACAGTTGCAAAATCGCTTCCCTGTTCCTTGAGGCAATCCCCCTAGTGATGCATCCCAGCATCCTATTTTCCCTGACCGCAGTCCTCCTGCACTGCTCTGAATTATTTATGTTAACATCCACCAAGATTCCTAGGTCTCTTTCCCCTGCCATGGACTGCAACTCAACCACCCCAGGGTGTACACATAGTTGGGGGGTTTTCTGCATTAGGTGTAGCACCTTGCACTTCAGGACCACCTATCCAGAGTATCCACGTCCTCTTGCAGGGCCAATCTCCCCTCCTCCCCCTCCTCCCCCTCCACCACTACCCCCAGCTTAGAGTCATCTGCAAAGAGACTCATTTCACACCCAATACCTTCCCTGATATCAGAGATGTAGGCATTAAACAGGAGTGGCCCCAGGACTGATCCTGTGGGACCCCACTTATGACCTTCCTAGGAGACGAGACCTCCCCTCCGAACACTACCCTCTGAGAGCAACCTGAAAGCCAATTTCCAATACAACTGTCAATAGGCCTACCCCCACCCCCAGCTTCTCCCTTAGGCCAATGTGAGGGACCGAATCAAATACCTTGCTGAAGTCCAGGAACAGTACATCCACTGGCCTCCCCCTGTCAAGTGCTGATGTCACCCACTCATAGAACTCTACAATGTTTGTTTGACACGATCTACCTGACACAAACCCATGCTGCCGGTCATCCAGGTAACCCATCTCCTCCAAGAAACCTCCCAGCCTTTCCTTAAGTTTGTTCTCCATTCCTTCCTCACCACCAACGTCAAACTGACGGGTCTATAGTTTCCTGGCTCTTCTCTCGATCCCCCTTTATGGATGAGCACAACATGCACCTGCTTCCAATCCCTTGGCACTCTCCCTGTCTGGAGAGACAAGTTAAAGAGATCCACCAACTCCCTCAGTACTCTGGGATGAATAGCTTCAGTCCCGGAGATTTGTCCTTTTTTAGGGACTGGAGGGCTTCCCACACCTGACTGATAAGAATATCAGCATCTGTCCCCCTCCCCCCCATTCAGCAGAACCAGTCTGATATCTCACCCCTGGCCTACCTCCCCCAGTGACTTTCTCTTCAGCAGTACCCCAATAGTCAGGTCTGCTGTGCCTTCTGTGTCCTTCAATCCCTTTTTTGGAAGCTCCCCAGCCTCCTCTCTAGTGAACACTGAGGCAACGTACTCACTCAGTACCTCTACCTGCTCTCCAGCCCCTTCCACCCACTCCCCAGCTGTCCTCAACTACTGAACTGGCCCTTGACCTTCCTCCGCTCGCCAGTACACCTAAATAACCCCTTTTCCCTACCCTGTATCCCCTGCACTAGTCTCTGCTCTTTTCAGGCCTTTGCCCCCTCACCACTCTGGTGATTTTCCTGGTTGCAAGGTGATAGTTCTCTCTATCCCTCTCTCCTCTCTTTTTTAATACCTACTGTAGGTAGTCTTCTTCTCCCTTACCACCTCCTTGGACCTCCTTGGACCACCAGCATGGTTTATGAGACCTACCGCCGTTGTGCTTCACTCTTGCGCAGGTTCTGGTGGCCTCCTGTAGCTCATGCTTTGTGATCTCCCACCTACCTTCCACATCCAAACCTGGTTTTATCTCCTGCAAATGCCCCTTGAGAATTTCCCCCATGTTCTGAAAGTCTGCCCTCCTAAAATCAACTATCATTGTCCTTGAATGATCCCCCTCCCAGCTTAAGCTGAAACCAGACTGTGTTGTGGTCGCTCCCAGACTGGGGTTCTTCCACAAACAGATCTCATACAAGATCCCCATCTGCTAAAACAACATCCAGGATATCACCCTCCCTCGTTGGGTCCATCACCTGCTGATTTAGGAAACCATCCAGGAAGCTATCCAGCAGCTTCTGCTCCCTGGTTACAGTGGTCGTCATCATACCCCAGTCAGTAGCTGGCATATTAAGGTCCCCCATCAGCACCACTCCTTCCCCTTCCATTCCACACTGCCGCTTAATGTTAGCCAACAGGCATTCTTCCAGGTCCTCCGCTAGTCCTGGGGGCCTATATACCACCTCCAACTTGATCTTTCCTCCTACAGGGGTTTGCAAGGTTACCCATAGGGCCTCCAAGTTACTGTCTGCTTCCTCCACTCTCATAATCTCGATGTTTTCCCTAAAGAGCATTGCTACTTCTCCCCCTCTGTCCACCTCTCTGTCCTTCCTTAGAACAAGGTACCCACTCAGATTAAGGTCCAGCCATGGCCGGGGTGGCCCAAGTTTCAGTGACCACTGCTTCATTCACCCCACCCTCAAACAGCATGGCCTGAAACTCAGGCATTTTATTCCTCAGGCTCCTGGTATTTATTAAAGCCACCCTATAACCCTTGTCCCTACCCCTCTTTACCATATCTTCCCCAGATATTTCATACGTCCTTCCACACTTCTCCCCTAGGGTACCATCTGTTCCCCTCTATGGGGTTGCAGGCCAGTCCTACCAGCGGTATGGATGGCCAGATCAGCCCAGCAGTGCCCTCCTCCCCCCTTCACAAGTTTAAACCCCATCTAGTCTGAATTAAATCTATCCTCCCCTGTTTGAGAACTTCCTTCCCTACCAGATTTAGGTGAAGCCTATCCCAGGCATACAGTCCCTTGTCTTCCCAAACTCACCCCCCAGTCTCCCAACACCCCAATCTCCTGTGCTTTACCCCACTGCTCAAGCCAGTCATTAATCTCTCTGATCTTCTGCTTGTTCTCCACAGTGGGCCTTGGCACTGGCAGGATTTCCGAGAAGGAGACTGTGCATCCATTGTCATGACAGACCCTAGCCAGTTCTTGGAACCTTGCCTGAATTTCCAGCACACTATTCCCCTCAATATCATTTGTTCCCAGATGCATCACGAAGTCTGGTGATCCTCCACAGTCCCTTGCCAACTCATACATCATGAACTCCATCCTATGCACAGTCAGACTGAAAATACCCACTACCTTAACTGGACTGAATTTTCCCTCTCCCTGCCCCACCCAATGAATACCCCTGATCATGGAGTCCCCCAGCAGGAGAACCTTATCGTCCCCATTGATCTTTTGTGCACCTCCTTTTTTTACTGCCAGCCCCCATAGCCAGGTATTTAAAGGAATTGACAGTCTCAAGGGGTAAGCCATCAGGAGATAGGATGCTGAGGGTGTTACAAGCTTGAGTTAATTTGGCTAACCTGGGCTGTGAGCCAAAGAGCATTGATTTTGTCTTTTTAGTGTTAAGCACCAGTTGGTTGGAAGTGAACTATTTATGGGCTTAAGTAGAAAGGTTGCTCAGGGATTTATCGCTAAGGTAGAGGATAAGGTTGTCTGTGTATAGTAGTGAGTGGCAGGACAGATAGCCTTGGGGTAGAGAGTTAATAACTAGAGAGAAAAGAATTATAGTCATGTGCTACTGTACTTGGGAAGGAGTGACATCACAAATACTTTGTAAATGCACCCAAGAAGAACAGGGAAGATTATCATGTGCAGTGCTCAATGCAGGAGCCAAGACTCTATCTGTTTGCAGACTTATGTCAGAAGAAAAACTGATTTTATCTACTTGTTGGTATGACTGATTCAATTACCACATCATGATCTGTCACTTCACCATGTTGACAAATCTGTTTGTTTGCCCGTTCCTGTATTTTATCTTGATCATCGCACGATCGCATGAATTGTCTTGTAAAGAAGAAGCAGAGCTTTTTGATTGCAGCAACACAGATATAGCCTGCCAACCCTTTTTTTTCACTACTTGCAAGACTGCCTGACTGTCCAAAGCTTTAAGGAAGCTTTAAAAATCTATCTCTTTAGTAAAGCATATAATGAATTCTGAATATTGTTGTTTAGTTTAATTTTAATATTGTTTTAATTATTTATTGTTTTATCATGTATTGTACAGGCACTTTGGTTTCAGAAAGGCGCCTTATATAAATAAAGTTTGAATTGAATTGAATTTTCTAGACTGGCTGCTTCTAGTACTGTAAGCGCTCCTAGTCTATCTCTTCTGATTGTTACATAACAATATGAGCATATTGGGTGTCCTTAGGATATGTTTTATAATATCATTTTTAACACCAATCAAGCAATTCTACAAGATGTTACTTTGTATTTGCAAGGGGATGCAGATAAAAACTTTCATTTTCCATGCAGGACAGGGCTTTTTTTTTGTTAATTCTTTGGTAACTGGGTAAGACCCATGTGCCTGTTTTCAGGGATGGCACAGGAGCACTGAGGCATTTAAGTGACTTGTTCAGATTCATACAGTATGCAAGCAGAGGTTGTGGGAATCAAACCCAGTTACCCTGGATGTACTAAGCTCATTCACAGCTCATTAATCTTTATGCTATACTGCCAGCCCACTTTAGTAGTTTGGTGGCAATTAGAGATGTTGTGAAATTATATTTCACCAGTGAAATTCACTCAAAATTGCCAATTTCGCCATGCAAAATATTTTGCAAAATTCACCCATTGCGTGAAATATTTGCGGGGTGCAAAATGCGGAATTTTACCAGTGAAATGCAAAATTTCACTGGAAAAGCAGTGAACTCTCCCTAGCAAAAGGTGATTTTCACCATTTCACGGGAGAAATTTCACCTTCCTCGGGCGAAATTCTGAAATTCGCAGTCTGCGAAAAATTTGGCAAAACAGTTGAATTTCTCAAAATATTTCATGCAATGAAATTTTCCAATTTTGCACATCTCTAGTGGCAATCATCTGTGAATCTCCCTTTATTACTCAAATGGTGTGTGTGTGTGTGTGTGTGTGTGCATGTGTGTGGAGGGGGAGCGTAACAGTATTACACTGACTAATGCATTCACTTCTAAAATCCAGATTATGTGGCGGTGATTATAGTATAAAGCAATTTCAGTTTCTTTCTTCCAGAATTTTAAGTTGTCGTACTCTTGCCATCTAAAGAAAACATATGCACACAATCCAATTTTCACATCTCTGACCAGTTTAACTACCCCCACACAATAATGCAAAAAAACAAACAAGCATAAACATTTACAGTACGTCTGTTATCTATGCAATGAACTGAATCAAAACATATAGGCACATTTATAAATGTAGTCACTTGGCAGCATTTTGGAAGCAGACACCTAGCACAAGGCAAAGTCCCTAACTAGTGTGCAAAGTAGCTCAGTATTCCCAAAGTATATTCTAATGGAACGTGCACAGGCCATAGTTTGCCTGTGCAAAGGATGTACACAAATACCCCCATGAGAGTTCAGTGCAATGAAGGCACTTTCTGCAGGCAAAGCTCCCTGTTGGCCTGTGAAGAGGAGATAGTGTGGGTAACAGTGTGGCACCACACACAAACACAGATGCAAACAAGCCACTTGCTCAGGGCAAACCAGTTTACTCCAGAGCATACCATGCCTCTCACCCTGCAGGGGCCAAAATCAGGGATAATTCCACCAAAAATCAAGAAAAATGACCAAAATCAGGGACACTATATTTTATTCAGTGTGGTGGTACCTCGCTACACCACACCATTGCATGATTTGCACATCACATCATGGTGAAGTACTGTACAACATCAGACATCTTTATTTTATGCTTTAGATGTCAAATTCAAACCAGAACAACTAAAGATGATATACAAAATGCACCCATGTGCCACTGTACCAAACACCTGTGGAGCCTGCCCAGTGTAATATGATGTGTTCTCTGTTTTTATTCTAGAAACCAAAATGATGATGGCACAGTTTAATTTAGCACTACTCAAAGTAACACAACACTTTCAGTCTGTTGGAGGTAAAGAAAATGCAAAAGACTGACTCAACAATGCACCCAGCCAAACAGGGAATCAGGCTGACTGGACAGACTATCTGTCAAAGTAAAATTAACTGAAATGATTTCACAGAGCATGGTACAGAGCTACAATGTTCTTGCAAATGCAAGCAACTGGCAGAAAACATGTTTTTTTCAAGGTTCATACCAATGTCCGGAAAGTGGTAGCAGAACTGACTAAAAATAAATGAAACATTGCCATCAGATTATTCTCATGTCAATAGGTTCACACCAGATAATAGAAAGAGCACTGCTCAAATATGATATTCTGCAGAATACACCTGAGTACAGGCTATTTATCTGTCCATGGCCCATCTTTCTCTGTCAGATAGCTCCATGTTTGGCTCAATACAGAACTCCAGTTTCTACTAAAAATCTACAGCTACCACTACATTTGCCTATCCAGAAAACTACAACCCTTTCCCATGACGAATGTTGCTGTTGCAATGGGCTTGGGAAATATGCCATAACATACTGTAGCTCTGAAGCAGACCCCCCCATTCCACATATTATCATTATAACCACTGCTTCAAACTTAGACCCAACAACACGAAGTGGTAATGTGAACACAGAAGAAACATTGGCTCACCATTTACCCCACCAACTCAATGGGAACACCTTCCACCACAGTTTAGTTTTATAGTCTGAACTAGGAATGTTATTTGCTTAGCATCTCTTACTTGATGGGTAGTAGTTGAGCAGTCATGCTGTTCAAACATTGTCCGAATGAAATAAATCCAGACAGCAAATTGACACACCTAAAATTTCCATTCTGTATATATTCTGTTCTACTTTTATAGGCACAGGATTTGACTGACAACAGGAACTTCCTATTTGGGAGCAGAAAGTGAGTGATCACAGAGCCACCAAAGACCCACCATCCTAAAAGGGCAAGAGTAGCTCCCCCTCTAGCTGCTGGAGGCCTGCCCCTGAGGAAGTAAGGGGTCTACTGAGAAATATAGGATATTATTGCCACAGAACAGGACAATCAGGAGCTTAAAGGGCACAGAGGCAGAAAGTAAGTTGAGAGAAAAGAGAAAGAAAATAAAAGCAAAACAGAGGAAAGAGTAAGGATTCCAAACAACAGTTAAGGGGGCAGAAATAAGACATGATGGGAGTGATGCAGTGTAGTGGCTGTGGAGCAGCAGTCTTCCAGGAGATATTCTGCAGGATGTGGTGTTGTCCCATCTGCATGCACCTATCTGGGCTGAAGGAGCAGGTTGCTCATATCCAGGCTGAGTTGACCAGGATTTGTGGGACCTCCTCCTCCATCCAGGGTCCACCAATGCCACTGCCGTTGCCTCAGAGGTTGCCAAGGAAGAGGAGCGGTTGGACCACAGTGGGCTCAGGGAGGGTGAGGGTGGTGGAACAGAGGTGCATCCCTCCAGTTGTACCTCTCCACAATTCCTATGCCATTCTGGCAAAGTGTGGTTCCTCTATGGAGGCACCTGCAGTGCAGACCAAGGAGGATGCTGGGAACGTCCACAAAGGAGACCCACAGGAGAGTGGCATGGGACCCCACAGGGGAAGGAAACAACTCCTGGTGGGGGACTCCATTGCTAGGAAGGCAGAACTGGGAGAGGAAGGGGAGAGGGAGGTAAGGTGCCTGCCTGGCACCATGGCTTGGAGGGACAGGGAGCGAATCCTCAGGATTGCCAGAGCAGCTGCACTGGAGAGGGAGCTGGATGTCATTGTCCACTTAGGAGAAATTATCTGGCTAAGAAAGGGATTACAGCAGTGCAGGAAGAGTTTGTGGAATTGGGGAAGGGTCTTAGACAAGTAGCACGCATGGTAACCTTCTCGGAGGTGCTGCCCATCTATGGTGTAGGAGAGGCTAGGGTGTTCTGCACCATGGGATTCAATCAGTGGTTGAAAAACTGGTGCAGAGCTCAGGGATTTGGCTTCACTGGGGACTGGGGGTCCACCTGGAGTGATGCAACCCTATACTGGCATGATGGGCTGCATCTGTCCAGGAGGGGAACCAGGATCCTAGGTGATAGGTTTAAATGCTTCATTGGCAAGCATTTAAACTAGCTAAGGAGGGAGGCACTGGAAAGGAGCAGGGAAATCCTAGCCCCCCAAAAAATCATGGTAGTAAGTACGGTAAACACCAACATAGAGGTGGCGATAGGGAGAAGGGCAGGGGTAAATGGGGAAAGTGACAAAGGAAAGAAGGACAGGGATGGGGCAAAAAGGGGTAAGGCCATCAGGACATGGAGGGCAATGAGTACCAATGTCTGTAGTCTGGGCAACAAGCTCCCTGAGCTGGTGGCCTTGATGGAAGAGGGAAGCCTGGCTATCATAGCAGTCACAGAAACCTGGTACACAGAGAACCATGACTGGGATGTTAACATACCAGGGTATATAACCTACAGGACAGACAGGCAGGAGAGAAGAGGGGAGGAGTAACTTTCTATGTAAAGGAAGGGATAAAATCAACTGAACAAAAGAGTAATCAGGGAGGAGAGGAGGCACTGTGGGTCACCTTGGAGAATGGAAAGGGCACCACAATCTGCACAGGGGTTGTGTACAGACCCCCATGTCAGGGAGAGGGAATGGTCAAGGATATGATAGAAGTCATTCTTAGGATGGCAGAGAAAGGGGAGATACTGTTGATGGGAGACCTGAATATGCCAGATGTTAACTGGAGCACATTTGCTGCAGCCACATCAAAGAGCAGGGCCATTCTCGATGCCCTATAGGTGGCAGGTCTCAGACAGCTAGTTTCAGAACCCACTCATGAGGGAGCAATCTTAGACCTCGTACTCTCAAATGGGAGCAGTGAGAGGATCTCAGATCTAGAAGTGGGTTGCCATCTGGGAACAAGTGACCATCAAACAGTGTGGTTCATGTTAAACTCAGCTACAGAGTCAAGCCAAGTGAGGGTACTGGACTTCAGGAGGACTGACTTTGGCAAGATGGGAGAGTGTCTCAGAAAAGCACTAGCAAACAGGCAAGAAGGAGGGGTGGAGCAACAATGGGGAATCATCAAAACTGCCATCACAGAGGCAACAAGCCTTTGTGTGAAGCAAATAAACAAATCAAAATGAAAGAAACAGCCACTATGGTTTTCAAAACAGGTGGCTGGGAAAGTCAGGGAGAAAAAGATATCATTCAGGAAGTATAAGGAACCACAGAAGGAGCAAGACAGAGAGCTGTACCAGTTAAGGCAGAAGGAAGCTTGGAGGGAAGTCAGAATAGCAAAGGCCTAAACTGAGGAAAGATAGCCAACTCGGTTAAGAAGGGGGATAAAACCTTTTATAGGTATATCAGAGAGCGTAGAAAGACAAAGGGAGGGATTGTGAGGCTGAATAGAATGAATGGTGGGTGGACAATGGGGGACAGTGAAAAAGCAGGGATACTGAACAAATATTTCTGCTCAGTATTTACAAAAGAAGAGGGAGAAGTGCCTAATCCAATCCAATTAACAGAAGCACTCTTCATAGGGGGGTCGATCCCAGCCCTTTCACAGAAGAAAGGGTTCTGCAAGAACTCCTAAAACTGAAGGTGGACAAAGCAATGGGGCCTGATGGAATTCACCTCAGAATTCTAAGAGGATTAAGGGGGGAACTAGTGAAACCACTGACTACACTTTTTAATAAATCATGAGAAGATGGTGTAGTACCCGAGGCCTGGAGGAAGGTGGATGTGATTCCCCTTCACAAAAGTGGGACCAAGACAGAGGAAGGAAACTATAGACCTGTCAGTTTGACCTCTGTGGTAGGGAAAGTGATGGAGTCACTTCTGAAGGAAAAAAACTGTTGAGTACCTTGAGGCCAGTGGGGCACAGGACCCAAGGCAGCATGGGTTCACAGTGGGAAGGTCATGTCAGACAAATCTAATAGATTTCTTTAACTTGGTGACCAAAGTAGTAGACAAGGGATGGGCTATGGACATGGTCTACCTAGACTTTAGCAAGGCATTTGACACAGTCCCACACAAAAGATTAATAGTCAAATTAACCAGCCTGGGAGTGGGTCCCAGGGTGGCAGCCTGGCTAAAACATTGGCTGAACAACAGGACACAAAAGGTAATTGTAAATGAAGTCCACTCTGAAGAAAGAGGGGTTACTAGTGGGGTACTGCATGGTTCAGTACTGGGTCCAGTCCTTTTTAATGTCTTTATAAGTGACATTGCAGAGGGACTGGAAGGAAAAGTATGCCTTTTGCAGATGACACAAAGATCTGCAACAGGGTTGATACACAAGGAGGCGTGGAAAGGATGAGAAGGGACTTGGCAAGGTTGGAGGAATGGTCAGAAGTATGGCAGCTAGGATTCAAAGCAAAGAAGTGCAAAATAATGCACCTGGGAAGCAAGAACCCAGGGGAAGATTACACAATGAGGGAGGTAGTAACAACAACAAAAAAGGAAAGGGACCTGGGGTAATCATATCAGATGACTTTAAGGTTAGCAAGCAATGTGAGAAGGCAGTAGGGAGGGCTGGAGGGATACTGGGATGCATAGGGAGAGGCATCACAAGCAGAAAACAGGAAGTTGTTATCCCTTTGTACAGACAGTTGGTTAGACCCCATCTGGAGTACTGCGTTCAGTTCTGGAGACCTCATCTCCGCAAGGACATAGACAGGACAGAGGCAGTCCAGAGGAGGGCAACTAAAATGGTGCAGGGTCTGCAAGAGAAGCCATATGAGGATAGACTAAAGGAGCTTAAGGAAAGAAGGGAAGGGGGGCATGATAGAAACTTTTAAGTACCTCAGTGGAATCAACAAAGTCCAAGAGGGTAGCATCTTTCAGAAAAAGAGACGTGCAAGAACAAGGGGACACAATTTAAAGATGGGGGCGTTCCAGGGCAATGTGAGGAAGTATTTTTTCACAGAGAGGGTAGTGGATGCATGGAACAGCTTTCCTGAGGAGGTTGTGAGGTCTAAAACTGTGGGAGAATTCAAGAATGCATGGGACAGACATAAGGCAGTTCTTGTGGAGGGTAGGAAGAAATAGGCTGTTGGTTAACTAGGATCTGCGGCCTATCCTGTAGGTAGGGAAATGGGCAGATTAGGTGGGCCAAGCGGTCCTTATCTGACGTCAAAGTCTATGTATACCAACTTGACACCAGCTGCAGATTCTATGCCACCTAACAAAAACTCAATTTAACTCCTATGAATAGAACTAAAAGAAAAAAAAAACTTTAGTTTCTTTATTAACAAATCAAAACAACACTCCATGGATGGAGTCCCTTTTTACTGTAATTGTAAAGCGACTATTGCCCAACAAAACACATCTATCCCAATTATCAGCGTTTCAGACCTTTTTTATAGGTAAATTATTGTCTCTAAACAATAATGATGAATATTCAGCTGTGTGGCATTAAAATTATGCCATTTTAACATTTCTTATTCCTAATTTTCTGCTTATACCAGCATTTAAAAAAAATTACACCCCTAACCATTACACTGAGTTGTAAATAAACATCCGCTCTAATTTAATAAAAAAAAAAAGCCTGCAACACATGGAGACAGAAACACCTGAATGCAGAATAATAAGACCCCATGCACAGTAATAGAAGCAACTCCAGTGTGGGAGGAGCATCAACATATTAGGTTCTCATACTAGGTGTTTAGAACAGTAGAAGACTCAATGTCCATATAAACTGTTCCCCACATCAGTGGGTGCACTTTGCTCTATTTTCCATTGTATACTCATCAATATTTCTTTTAAACTGTGCTAATGTTTGACTTTTTACTATATCAACTGGCAATTTATTCCATAATCTTCCTGTTCTATTTTTAAAGGAATAGTATACAACATTTTATTTTGACCATTCTCAACTTAATCCGATTTATACAACTTCTTAATCCATCTGGCTTTTCTTGTAACTATAAATTCAACTCACTTTTTAATTCTTTATCATTTATTATCTTGAATAACATCCTTAAATCTCCTCTTTCTCTCCTTTTCTCTAAACTCCACAGACCTGTTCATCTTAGTCTCTCCTTGTACCCATATCTCTCCAAATTTCCAATCATCTTTGTATATCTTCTTTGTACTCCCTCTATTCTTTTTATTTCCATCTTCTTATATGGGTTCCACAATTGTGACCCATAATCCAAGTATGGCTTAACATAAGACCTGTACACTGGTACCATACATGCTAAAGATTTATTAATAAATCTTCTTTTTATATTCCTCACCATATTATTAGCTTTCTGTATAGCCATTGTTCGATGTTTAACAAAATTTAATTTATTGTCAATCACTATCCCACAATCTTTTTCTTCATCTACTTCTTTAATATCCTTATCATTTAGTAGATACCTATTTTTCTTTCTAGCTCTTTTTTCTAAATACATTACCACTGATTTTTCTATGTTAAACTTCATCCCATTTTGTTCTGCCCACCTCTCAATTTTTTTTAAATCCTCATTTAATCCTTCCTGTTGTTGTAATGTTTCTACTTGTCCTCCTAACTTAATGTCATCAGCAAATTTCACTATTTGATTTGTAATTCCATAATGTAAGTCACTAATATATAAAGAAAACAGAATGAGTCCCAACACGGATCCCTGTGGGACTCCACTCTCCACTTTGATCGATTTTGACATTTCACCTTTTTATCTTACAAGCTGTGTTCTATTGCTCAGCCAATTTTTAATCCATAATATAATTTGACTATCCAATCCCATATTTATTAATTTCTTTATCGATTTATCAACCTTGTCGAAATCTTTTTTTAAAGTCCAAAAATATTATATCTATGGGTATATTGTTGTTTAAGTTAATTTTAATATTTTCATAGAAAGACAAATGATTAGTGCTACACGCTCTGTTCTTTTTGAACCCATGTTGCTTCTCATCCCTGTATTCTAATATCTCAAGACCTTTTTCTAGTTTTGTTATTAATATACTCTCAGCAAATGTTCCTAGTATAGTAGTTAGACTTACTGGCCTATAATTTGTTACCTCTGCCCTTTTGCCTTTCTTAAACAATGGTACCACATAAGCTTTTTTCCAGTCTTCCGGAATTTCCCCTGTCTTGTAAGTTCTGTTAAATATATATGTCAAGATTTCTGATATCCATGGTAACACCTCTTTAATATATGGGGGATGTAAAAAATCTGGTCCTGCTGATTTATGTATTTTAACTTTATTTACAAATCTTTCCACTTCTTCTTTTGTAGTTTCTATTTTTATACTTTGATAATTTTTCCTTATTTTATTTTATACACCATTTCTTTTTCAAAGACAGGCCCAAAAAATCATTCAGTGTATTGGCCATTTCATTTATATCAGTGATATCTCTCCCACCTATATTTAATGGCCCCACTCCCTGTTTATCTCTTCTTTGCTAGTTAGCATATGAAAAAAAAACTGTTACCATTATCTGAGTGGATAGCTGCTTCTCCAGGACAGTAACAACTGCCTGGTACATTGGGGAACTTTGTTTTAAGCCTGAAAGGAAGGGCTGTACCTGTGTAGAGGCATTTTTTGACCCCCGCTGCACAAGGGAAGAAAACTTGGAACAGGCACTTGTTTCTTGCTTCAGGAGAGCTGTTTATTTATTTATTTATTAAGCATCAGTTTACAACCTTTGAGCCAGAGGCTCATTTACAAAGGTACCTCATCACAGAGAGGACAATACAGTGATAACAACTTGGTACAGAGAAACAGTGTACAGTTTTTTTGAGGATACAGGAGGACAAATGAGATCAACAATTTACAACATACAGGATTGGTGAAGTTAACATTGTTCAGGGAAATAACATCAGAAAAAAATCAGATATCAATACAGTGTGTTTTAGCAGAGTCAACAGGGAGGTAACAGGAACCAAGGCTAGAGAAGATAAGGATTTGAGCAGCCAACAGGGGGCTTTGTCAGAGAGTGAGCAAGATAGCTTAGAAACAGCAACAGCTGCAAGTAGTGAGAAGGTGGTTCTGGAGGGTAGTTTTAAAGCAAGAGATTGTGGGGGTGTCTGAGATACTGGCAGGGAGTGAATTGTACCAAGAAGGGGCATGGTAGAAAGGCCCATTGTCCATGAGAGGTCCTTGTTCTAGGTACCTTCAACTTGGTTTTACAGGAGGACCGTGTTGAAGCTAGTGAGTTTACATGGTGGATAATGGCAGTCAAACCAGGAGGAGAGAGCCCAAGGAGAGTTTTTTTTGTAAGGATGCAGGTTTGATACCTAAGACATTCGTCAAGATTGTGCAGATTTGCCTGGGAATAAAGATGGCAGGTATGTGTAAGTCTGGGAGCACCTCAGATTAGTCGACAGGCCTTATTTAAGGTGAGGTGGATTTTGTTTAGTGAAGTCTGGTCAGCGGCCCCATAGACTGGTAAGCCATAGTCAACCAGTGACAGGATGGAGGACATAACCGCAAGTCGGAGGGCATCGGGGGGGAGACAGTGTTTGTGGAGGTAAAGGATTCCCAACCTAATATTGGTGGTGGAGGCTAAGGCAGAGATATGGGAATGGAACGTGAGGGCAGGGTCAAAGGTTATCCCAAGGTATTTGTATGTGTAAACTTGTTCGAGTGGGAACATAGAGCTGGAGAAGACTTGAAGTTGGAAATTACTAACTTTGTTTTGGGGGTGGGAGAAGATCATAGATTGGGTCTTTTTAAGATTGATAACCAGTCTATGTTCTTTAAACCAGGCTTCCATGTCTTTATAGGATAATTGCAGGGAATCTTGGAGGGTGGTGGGGTTATGGTTAGAAGTGAAGATAACAGCATCATCAGCATAAAGGAGGAGTTTACCAGTACAGACACCTGGCAGGGTGTTGAGATAAAGGGAAAAGAGCTGGGGCCCAAGAATAGAGCCCTGGGGAACCCCAGATTGGATAGGGCAGAGGTCAGGGAGGGTGCCATTAATTTTTACAGGCTGGGTCCAGGCAGACAGATAGCTGGAGCACCATGAGACAGATCCTGCAGCAATGCCAGCATGGCTGAGTGCATCCAGCAGGAAAGGATGGGATACAGTGTCAAAGGCTTTTGACAGATAGATGAATAATGCACCAGCAAGAGAGCCCAAGTCCAGGGAGCAATGGAGGAAGTTAGAAAACTCAATGAGGGTGGTATTGGTGCTGTGCCCAGCACGGAAGCCATGTTGTTCAGGGCAGAGGATACTGTATTTGGTAAGAAACTCAGATATTTGGGAGGATACTACTTTCTCTAAGGCTTTGAGAGTGGTGAGAGGATTGAGATGGGACGATAATTACCGGAAAGGGCCCTACCTCCACCCTTATGTATGGGAGTGACAGTGGCAATTTTCCAGGCAGATGGAAATTGTCCTAGACAGAGTGATATGTTGAAGAGGCTAGTGATTGGGACGATGACCTGGTCCAATGCCAGGATGAGGAGTCTGGGGTCCAAGGAGTCACTGCCAGTGGTGTTGCTTCTTAGGGCCTTGGTCAGATACGGTCTGACTTCATTGACAGTAACTGGGTGGAAGTGGAAAGATGCATGTGAGGGAGCAGGGTCAGGAGAGTGAGGGGGTCAAAAAAGTTGCTAGGGAGTACAGAGCTAAGGTCAGTAAAGGATTTATTGAGATGGTTAGCAATGAGGGTAGGATCAGTAGAGATAATACCCTCAATATTGATTTGGGAAGGCGGAGGAGAGCGTGTATCACCATTTAGTTGTTTGATGTTATCCCAGAAGGTTCTAGCATTCCCCTAGGATGAGGTGAGTGAGGCCCGATAATGATCGACCTTTGCTTTGCATATGGCCCAGGTACATTTATTTTTGGGCAACAGCATGCCTGTCTGTTGTGGTGTGGTATGTTGCAGTGGCTAGGTGCCACAGGTTATTCCTGTGCCTAAGGAGTTGGAGTAGGGAAGGGTGACCCAGGGAGTATGCCGTACCTTGGAATGAAGTTTGGTTAAGGGTGCGAAGATATCACAAGCTTTTTTAAACATTAAGGTGAAGAAGGCCAGGGCTGAATCAAGGTTGAGGGCTGTCTCAATGGGAGACCAGTCAATTTGGGCTAGAAGTTGCTTCAAGCCTCTCAGCCCACCTGGTCACAATTGCCGCCGTAGGGTGGCCTGTGCAGTGGGTTTGGTTAGGGACATAATCCAACAGAAAATAATAGGGGAGTGGTCACTGATTCCATCCAGGAGGACTTGTAGATTGAAAACTTGGTTAGGTTGGTTGGTGAGGACTACATCCAGAAGAGTGCTCGACCCCATTGTGGAGTTCACTCTTGTTGGTTGGGTAACAAGTTGCATTAGGTCAATAGCAGTAAAGGAGTCACAGGTGGAGGAGGATGCAGGGCTAAGCCAGTTGATGTTTAGATCACCCATGAGAATATGCTCAGGGGAATGTGGTAGAGAGATGAGATACTCTATTAGAGGGACCAGGGCCTGAGTTTGATTTTTTGGGGGAATATAGGCGGAGGTTAGAAAGAGGGGGCCTTTAGAGGGGTTAAGGGTAAGTTTTAGGGTAAGGGCCTGTGCCCTGAGGTTAAGGACAGGGGCTGGGAGGGCTACTCCAGGAAGGGAGTGTTTGATATAAATAGCACAGCCTCCACCTCGTCTCCCTACATGGTCTTCTCAAAAGAGGGAGTAGCCAGGGAGTGAGACAAGGGAGTCAGGGGTAGAGTCAGATAGCCAGGTTTCACTAGGGAGATGATGTCAGGTTTGTGGACAGTGACCCAACATTGAGCGAGTCAAATTTCTTCAGGAGACTGCAGATATTCATAGAAGCAATAAAGCCCAGGGGATCTAGTCAAGGAGTTATTGTGGTTGGGCCAGGGGTTGGGATGAATGTTTCCTGACAAGAGTAGGAGGAGAACAGCTCTGATCAGAGGTGTGGAAGGCATTTTGCATCGACGAGATAGTAGGAGTAGGAGAGCTTAGAGACACAAGGGTGGGCAAAGAGGTACAGGATGGGCAGGCTAGTACAATAAGTTGACCGGGAGGTGCAAAGGGGGAAGCTAGGTGGGGATGGGGGAGGGTATGATAGGTCGGGTGCAAGGAGATACAGGAGAAGGAGGAGGTGACTCCGGGGCCCCAGAGTAGGGGACCTGTGGAGCCATGGGGACACCTGAGTTAGATGGAGGCCACGTGAGAAGGAGGAGGGAGAGGCATGACAAGAGAAGGTGGACAGTCATCTTAGGATGGGTCTGCAGATAGCAGTAATGAGATGGGTAGAAGAGGGTGAAAGGTCTACAGATTAGTGTAGTCACCACTTTGGTACAGTGGTAGGGCCCCACCTCAAGTGCACAGGGTACTAGATTCAAGGCTTGCCTAGGGTGATAGAAAAGGTCCCAGGATGGTGGCTGCAGCAGCAGAGTGCAGGATTCAAAGCCTGCAGTAGCACCCAAAAAATATTTTAGCAGACTATGGGGGTTAGAGGCTTTTAGAGTCTTAAAACCTATCACAAACAATAGTCTGATGTGATAGCTGAGTGGTGGAGCTGCTGAGTGAAATAGCAGGGGTGCAGGGTTCAATGCCTGTGGTGGCACCAAGAGAGAAATGGTGAAATATTTTGGCAGACTAGGGGGGTCAGAGACTATGAAAGTCTTAGAAAGTAAGGATAAGATAGCCAGATACAATGGTTAAGTGGTAGAACTGCTGACTCTGATAGCAAGGGTACTGGGTTTGAGGACAGAGGATAGGTATTTTTGTTTCTAACAAGGAAGAAGGAAGAGTTAAAACCATGAAATTAGAGGTAGATATTGGCCTGGTTCTTTGGCTTGGCAGTTGGGCTGCAGACTTTGGAATAAGGGGTACAAGGTTTGAGGCTTGCAAGGGGCCTAGTGGTGGGCTGAAGGAAAGGAGTGAGGAAAGAAGACAGCAGAAAGGATTAGGAGGGAACTGCAGAGACCTCTTGTGGACAGGGATTGCAATAGTTGCTAGGAAGGAGTGGAGAGTGGAGACCGGTTGGAGTGGTGCCAGAGTGGAAAGTGCAGCAACCCCTAGTGGTTGGAGTGTATAAGCTGTAAATGGGAAAGTGGACACTTAGTAAAATGATGGGTATGTCATGTGATGTGACACATGATCTGCCAGCAGCAATAAATGGAGTGCCACCCCTGGGTGGGTGGGCAGGAAGAGCCACACCACAAACAGGCTGTAGTGCTGGAGGCTTTACCTCTTGAAGGCTCTTAGCAATCCCCCAAGTTCAAGCTCCTCTGCTGGGCAGTGTTTAAGCACTCTTGGGTGTTGGCTGAGCTGCCTTTTTAAAGGCAGTTCATATACATTGTTCCAGCCCCACATGGAGGTGGTTAGAGTTGCGAGCAATACCATAGCAACCGGTGACATCTTGTGCTAAGAGCATTTAGCGCTCGGCTCCAGCGAGTGGATTGGAGACATTCTGAGTGGATAGCTGCTTCTCCAGGACAGTAACAACTGCCTGGTACTTTGGGGAACTGTGTTTTAAGTCTGAAAGGAAGGGCTGTACCTGTGTAGAGGCATTTTTTTGACCCCCTCTCCACGAGGGAAGAAAACTTGGAACAGGCACTTGTTTGGTGCTTCAAGAGAGCTGTTTAAGTACTCTTGTGTGTTGGTTGAGCTGCCTTTTAAGGCAGCTCTTATCCCGTGTTCAGCCCGCAGGGTGGTTAGAGTTGCGAGGTGTTGCCATAACAACCGGTGACATCTCACACTAAGAGCATTTAAAGCTCAGATCCAGTGAGCGGAGTCAAGCATAGAGCGGAGGTGATGCGGGCAGAGGCCAGCGGCATCTGACACCATCAGATGAGGAAGGCAAGGAAATAGACAGGAAACTATTTGTTTGGAATAAGTATCACAAATAGAAACAGGAATGTACAAACAAGGAAAGAACAATGGATACTAATATAGTAAAATTGATGGATGGAACACTGGGATTGAGATGTTGGGAGTGTAAAATGATAAACACTGATGTGGTGAATGAATTATTGGTATACACTTGTGGGCACTGTATTCAAATAAGAGAGTTACAATGTAAGTTAGAGGAAGTGAAGCGGGATTTAATTGTGTTTAGAGATAAGGCACTCAAAAATGATAGCAAGATTATACAGGTAGATCAGGAATGTGAAGAATTGAATGAAGGAAAATCTAAGAAAAGGGGAAGAGAACAAGAACAGGAAGGAGACTGGAGTATAGTGGAAAAAAAGGCAAAAAAGAAAAAGAAAGCATGCAAAGAAGAGCTATGCAGTTACCAATAGAATGTTCTAATGCATTTGAACCATTGATTGCTTTGGACGATGAGGGAAGTGGTAAAGAAAAAGATGGGTCAGGAATTAATATAACAAATATTTTGGAGAATGACAATTTGGATATTAGAAGCGGAGAGCTGGAATGTTGTAAACATGGTGAGGAAAGGATGGAAAGAAAAGATAAAGAGGAAATAGTTGTAGATGAACAAAAAGAAGATGAAAACAAGTAAGACACAATATGGAGAGTAGTGAGGAAGATGAGGGACAACAGGATGCAAATGAACAGGGTGGTTTAAAGAACAAAAATGTTGGTGTGGTCATTGGTCAGAAGGATTTGAGAGGACAAAATCACCTTGATATAATAAACGATGATAGTGAACAAATGAAACAGAATGAAATGGTAAAAAACATCTATATATTGGGTGATTCAATTTTGAAATTTACTGATAGATATACATCAAAGGATAATAAAGAGATTATTACAACAAGCTGTTTCTCGAGAGAAAAAAATTAGGGACGTTAAGAATATGTTAACTGATATTGTCAAAGAAAAAGATGGATCTGCAGTGCTGATATTGCACTTAGGGGTAAATAATATCAGAACCCAAGAATTGGAAGAAATACAAAAGGAATTCAAGGTTATTTGGAAAGAAGCAGAAAGATGGAAATGTAAAATATACTTTTCAGAGATATTACCAGTGGTAAAAGAAACCAATATAAGAAATAGTAAAATTAGGAAAATCAATAATTGGCTAAGACAGTGAACACTATATAATGACATAGGTTGTATAAAACATTGGAAAGATTATATCGAAGGACCCTCCTACTATTGTAGAGAAGGACTACATTTAAGCAAGAAAGGCATTAGAAAACTGGGAATGGACATTAAGAAAATAGTGGACAATAATTTAAACTAAAGATTAAGGGGAGAGGGGAAGGAAGTAAACTAGAACTTGACAGGAATAAAAATAAGACATTGAGATCATAGAAACATAGAAACATAGAATTTGATGGCAGATAATGACTGCTTGGCCCATCCAGTCTGCCCATTTCCCTAGCTGATGGATAAGCTGCAGATTCTACTTAATCAACAGCCTACTTCCTCCTGCTCCCCACTAGAATTGCCTTATGCCTGTCCCATGCATTTTTGAATTCTCCCACTGTTCCTGACTCCACAACCTCCTCAGGAAGGCTGTTCCATGCATCCACAACCCTCTCTGTGAAAAAAATACTTTCTAACATTAACTCTGAGCTGTCCCCTCTATCTTCCAATTGTGCCCCCTTGTTCTTGCACATCTCTTCTTCTGAAAGATATTACCCCCTTGTACCTTGTTAACTCCCTTGAGATACTTGAAAGTTTCTATCATGTCCCCCCTCTTCCTCCTTTCCTCAAGGGTATATATATTTTGGTTGCCCTCCTCTGAACAGCCTCCACTCTGTCTATGCCTTTGTGGAGATGGGGTCTCCAGAATTGCACACAGTACTCCAGATGGGGTCTCACTAACTGTCTGTACAGAGGGATAACAACTTCCTGTTTTCTACTGTTGATGCCTCTCCCTATGCATCCCAGTATCCCCCCAGCCCTCCTTACTGCCTTTTCACATTGCTTGCCCACCTTTATGTCATCTAATATAATTACTCCTAGGTCTCTTTCGATTTTTGTTGTTGTTATTAACTCACCCTCATTGTGTACTCTTCCCCTGGGTTTTTGTTTCCCAGATGCATTACCTTGCACTTCTTTGCATTGAATCTGAGCTGCCACGTATTTGACTATTCCTCCAACCTTGCCAAGTCCCTTTTCATTCTTTTCACCCCACCTTGTGTATCAACCTTGTTGCAGATCTTTGTGTCATCTGCAAAGAGGCACACCTTTCCTTCCAGGTGCTCGGAACATAGAGTAAGAAAAATAAAAAATGGAATGAACATATGGTTTCTAAATGCTAGAAGTTTGAACACAGGTAAAAAGGCAGAGTTAGAAGTTAAATTACTTACGGATAATGTGGATATGTGTATGTTGACAGAAACATGGTGGGATGCTGAAGTTCAATGGAATATGAATATTGAAGGATATAGGTTGTATTCTACAGAAAGAAGGAATAAAAGGGAAGGGGTGACAATATATATTAAAGAAGGCATAAATAGTAGTTTATATAAAGATAGCGAATATGACTAGGTGGAATCCTTATGGATTCAAGTGGTTTATGGGGTAGGAAAGAAGATTTTATTTGGATTATATTATAAGCCACCACATAGTAAAAAAGAAATGGATAAAATAATAAATAAGGAAATAATACAGATAGCTCTGGAAGAAGACGTTGTTATAGCAGGAGATATCAATTATCCAGACAATTGTTGGGGAAATCAAAAAGGAAGAAATTCAAATAGTAGGAATTTTCTGTCAACTTTGCAAATGGTAGAATTAGAACAATTGCTGAATAAACCTACTAGAGAAGAGGTTATATTGGACCTATTGTTATCTAATAGATCGGATCTTATTGGAGGCATTAAAATAAGGGAACAGTTAGGGAGTAGTGACCATGTTATGATAACCTTCAATGTTAAACAGGAAGTAATAGACACTAAAGGTAAAACAGTGGTACAAAATCATATTAGGGCAAATTTTCATAAAATCTATGAAGAATTGAGAATATGGAATTGGAAAAAGTATCTGATTAATAAATCAGTTAATCAAATGTGGGAATTATTATATTTAGAAGGATTATATGTTCCAGAAAAAAGAGTGTATAATAAAAGAGGAAAAAAAACCTTTATGGTGCACCAATAAGGTGTTAAAATCTTGTAACAAAAAGAAGAAAGCATTTAAAAATATGAAGAAATTAGGAACAGAGGAGGCCAGTGTATGATATAAAAAATATCTGAAAATAGTTAAACAGAATATAAAAAAGAGAGAAAAAAGATAGAATATAAATTGGCATATAGGAAAGATAATGGTAAAAGTTTTTTTTTATATGTTAACTGGCAAAGAAGAGATAAACAAGGAGTGGGACCATTAAGATGGGAGAGATATCACTGATATAAATGAAATGGCCAATACACTGAATGATTTTTTTGGGACTGTCTTTGAAAAAGGAAATAATGTAGAAAATATCATAATAAGGAAAAATTATCAAAATATAAAAATAGTAACTACAAAAGAAGAAGTGGAAAGATTGCTAAATAAAGTTAAAATACATATATCAGCAGGGCCGGATTTATTACATCACCGATATATTAAAGAGGTGTTACCATGAATATCAGAAATCTTGGCGTATATATTTAACAGATCTTACAAGACAGGGGAAATTCCAGGATGAGAAGCAACATGGGTTCAAAAAGAACAGAGCGTGTAGCACTAATCATTTGTCTTTCTATGAAAATATTAAAATTAACTTAGACAACAATATACCCATAGATATAATATTTTTGGACTTTAAAAAAGATTTCGACAAGGTTCCTCATGATAAATTGATAAAGAAATTAATAAATATGGGATTGGATAGTCAAATTATATTATGGATTAAAAATTGGCTGAGCAATAGAACACAGCTTGTAAGATTAACAGGTGAAATGTTAAAATTGATCAAAGTGGAACGTGGAGTCCCACAGGGATCTGTGTTGGGACCCATTCTGTTTTCTTTATATATTAGTGACTTACATTATGGAATTACAAATCAAATAGTGAAATTTGCTGCTGACATTAAGTTAGGAGGACAAGTAGAAACATTAGAACAACAGGAAGGATTAAAAGAGGATTTAAAAAAATGAGAGGTGGGAAGAACAAAATGGGATGAAGTTTAACATAGAAAAATCAGTGGTAATGTATTTAGGAAAAAGAGGTAGAATGAAACATAGGTATCTACTAAATGATAAGGAAATTAAAGAAGTAGATGAAGAAAAAGATTGTGGGATAGTGATTGACAATAAATTAAATGTTATTAAACATCGAACAATGGCTATACAGAAAGCTAATAATATGGTGAGGAATATAAAAACAAGCTTTATTAATAAATTTTTAGCATGTATGGTACCAGTGTACAGGTCTTATTTTAGGCCATACTTGGATTATGGGTCACAATTGTGGAACCCATATAAGAAGATGGAAATGAAAAGAATAGAGGGAGTACAAAGAAGATACACAAAGATGATTGGAAATTTGGAGAGATATGGGTACAAGGAGAGACTAAGACAAACGGGTCTGCGGAGTGCAGAGAAAAGGAGAGAAGGAGGAGATTTAATGGTGTTATTCAAGATAATAAATGATAAAGAATTAAAAAGTGAGTTGAATTTAGAGTTACAAGAAAAGCCCAATGGCTTAAGAAGATGTATAAATCAGATTAAGTTGAGAATGGTCAAAAAAAATTATGTAAACTGTTCCCTTATCAATAGAACAGGAAGATTATATAATAAATTGCCAGCTGATATAGTAAAAAGTCAAACATTGGCACAGTTTAAAAGAAATATTGATGAGTAAATAATGGAAAATAGAGCAATGTGCACCCACTGATGTGGGGAACAATTTAAATGGACATTGGGTCTTCTACTGTTCCAAACACCTAGTATGAGAACCTAGTATGGGTGTGGCTTGGCCCAAGACAAGATGGAGAGCTGATCTTTGAGCTCTGACTTTCATCCTAATATCCATCCTCATCATCAGTGATCTGTATGCTTTAAAGTTGGATTGATGAGATTTGCAGCTTGATTGATCTTTGCTGCATCTGATACAGTGCTCAGTTTTTGTTTTATCAGTTTAACAAGTTTGTTTTCTCATGACTCCTCTCTCTTCGCTATAAGATTTGGGCCTGTTCATTATGGCAGAATCTGCTAAGCAACAAGCCCCTTTGGTAGCTATCAAGGCAATGTTACAGAAATTGGTATTGGATATGGAAGAATTAATACCGGTAAATCAACAAACCAACCTAACTTTACAATCTATAGACCTGAGACTGGCTACATCTGAAAATAAAATACATTCTAATGAAGCAGCAGTGCATGAGTTACCTGTGATAGTGTGAAACAAGATTGGACAACCAAAGAGCTACATGCAAAGCTGTACGATACAGAAAATCGTAATCATAGGAATAATCTACATTTTTACGGTTTTCTGGAGGATGCAGAATTAAATAATACAACATCATTTCTCTTACATGTCATTCCACAATTGCTAAAACTCTCTGAGGATCACAGCATAATTATTGATAATTCTCATTGCTGCCTTTCACCTAAACCCCAGCCTGGGCAAAATCCTCATCCAATTTTAGCCAGGTTTCTTAATTATGCTCATATAAAATTGATCCTACAGAAGGTTTGGGAAATCGGAACTCTAAAATGACAAGATTATCACATCTGTATTTTCAGCAATTACTCTAAGGAACTATCTGCAAAAAGGAGAGCCTACATGAATGCAAGATGCATTCTATATAGGCTGGGCATTCAGTTCAGCCTCTGCTATCCAGCGACTATGCGCATCAACTTTAATAACAACATAAAAGATTTTGCTTCACCTGATGCCCTGATGGATTTTCTATCTCTTCATTGGCCACAAATTGTCCAGAACTCTCATATGAACACAGATTCAAACTTACTTAACATGCCAGAATCTATGGATACTTCCTTGCCTAATGCTACGGCTATTTCCCTTCCTGCTGCATCACCGGATGACTGCTACATTGGCTAAAAGTTCTACAATGGATTCTTTACCTAAGAGGCACTCCTCCTGTCTACAGAAAAGGACGTCTGAATCTTCAAGCTGTGCCAAATTTAGATGCTGTGGTTCTATCAGGAGTTCTACCTCTACTAAGCCTGGATTCTCCATTCCTGACTCAGCAATGTCTATACCTTTGCAAAACAGATTTGCTCCCCTTAGAGAGACCTCACCCCCACTGAGTCCTCCCCAAATATATATTCCTTTATCCTTGGATACCTAACATACCTCAGACAAGCTTCCTTCCTCATTGTCCATAAAAGAAGCCATTCATAGACCTCCAGCAGATGCCTTATGGGATGAGATTGTTGCCTGCTCTCCTAAGAAAAGTCTGGAGCCTCCAGAAAAGTGATGTAATAAAACCCAATCAAATCAATCTATATGGTCTTTTAAGTCACCCAATATCAAGCAGCAGGTTGTTTCAGGCACTTAAGGCTCTTTCTTAGCTCGGGCTCCTGCTTGATGTCTGCTGTCTGTGAACTGTAACCCTCATGCTGCTTTAATGGGAGGACAGTGCAATCTCCAGTCTGGGACCTGGTCTTTAGGCGCTGACTTTAGCCTCCTGTTATCAATGTTTTTATCCAGTTCAGTTGGGACATTTTTGGTTTTACCTTTCACCTCATCCTGAAATGTTATTTATATTGCTCTGGTAAGCTTGATTGTTATATGTATATTTTGCATTTTTGAGATCTCCTTGTCTGGTTATTCATAACTCAGGTCAGAATATACAAATGTTGTTAATGTCTGATGTTGAATATTCATATTCTTGGAGATGAGTAACTACTGATTAACATAATAGTTGTATGTTGCGCTTTTATGCATGACCAACCCTATGTTTATATTTTGTATTTTTGTAGGGCTATTATAGATTAGCTTATGTTATATTGCCAGGTTATAATTTTTGTAATATCCATGGCACCTTAAGAGACATACAGTGTAACTTTTTATCTGAACCCTTGATTTTGAGACACAATTTTTTGCCTCTTTGTGGTATGATATTAGATCAAATGTGGGTATTAATTTACTGTAGGTTTAGCCAAACTCTGATCTAGTTGATCATTAAGTTCTGTGTTAGTAGCAGTTAAAACTTTTTTCCTTAGGTTATATATATCTTTGCTAGTGTATGCTAACCTTTGTTTTGAACCAAAGGATGCTATTCTTATACTAGTGATGACCCTTGGATTACTGGACCTAACCAGTTGTCATGTATACTACTAGATTTTACTAACTGGGATTAATGTTTTAACATACATTCATTTTTCTAGGTATAGGATTGATCTTGACATATAATTTTTGCCCCTTGTTCAGTATTTAATGGCTCTCATTCCTATTAATATAGCCACTTACTACAGATCGGTTAATACTGGATGGATGACTTAAAGGGGGCAATTATCATGTTATGCTTTACTAATGTATTATGATATTCAAATCTACCTAATTCTATTTTATTTAAATATGTTTAATTTTGGAGGGTCAGGTCTATTTGATATATTTATATTTCATCTATTTAGCTGGTTGTTTGGATGTTTTATTTAAGTGTTCATCAACAAACCTGGTGCAGGGTTTATCTGACATTATTGTTTGCATAGTTTTTTCCCCCTCTGTATCAGATTCTAGCTATAATCTTATATTTTGCAATATATTTCAGCTATACCTTATATTTTATTCTGTTGATGGTATATGATATATTTGTTATTTTGTATTCTTATTAAGCCTTAATATCTGGATGGGTAGTGGGAGGTTGGGTATTTTTTTTTCTCTTAAACACACTTTGATGTACAGTGAACTTCAGTCATGTATTTCTGATCTACGCTATGGGCTATCGTGTGATAAGGGGTAGTTTTATTACGCTCCCCTCCTCACTACCTGTTTCATGCCCTGATGTACAGAGTGGGGTCATTGCTACTGTTCGTCCTTTAAAGAGCTACTAATTATATACAGGTATGTATCTGCCTGCAGATTCTGACACTTTGAGGCTCTCTTTATTAGGACAGTGGTTAACTTAGTCTGTTATGGATCGTTTTTCTCATTCTAACAGCAATCTTAATGCCACCCACTACTTGGGCAGTTTTCTCCATGGTTTTCCAATTGCTCCCAGCCTAAATCATGAGTGACAGCACTTGTAGGTGTTCTGCTCTGAGCCGCGGAGGAGAAGCCTTGGAATTTTCACCTGCTGTTATTCAATTGTTTGTTATTTGTAGTGGTATTTGGTACTACTGTTATTAGATGACAGTCACTGTGTTTGTGTGATTGTGAAACTAAAAACAATTTGATGGAGCTATGCAGGGAAAGGCTCATAATGTTGGTGATATCTTCATTTGACGGTATTATACATTGCATTTTCATGTACACTGATATACCACATAAAACAAAATTGCAAAGTATTCTGTAAATTTTGTTTTTTATTACCTAACTGGCTTTCCAGAATTTCTAGGCATGAATATATCATTTTACTATTGTCTTGTAAGATGCTGTTTTCACTGTTGAGAGTCAGTGTACCCAAAAATGCAATGCATAATGCCATCAGATGAACAAATCATCAACATTTTGAGCCTTTCCCTCCATAGCTTCTTCAGACTTTTTTTTTATTATCCCAATCACACAAACACAGTGGCTGTCATCTAATAACAGCAGCACTGAATACTGCTATGAATAACAAACAATTGATTAACAGCGGGTAAAAATCCCAAGGCTTCTCCTCCGTGGCTTAGAGCAGAACACTTACAAGTGATATTACTCATTATTTAGGCTGGTAGCAGTTGGCAAACTGTGGGAAAACTGCCCAAGTGGTGGGTAGCATTAAGACTGCTGTTAGAATGAGGAAAACAATCAGTAGCAAACTAAGGTAACTGCTGTTCTAATAATACGAGTCTCAAAGTGTCAGAATTTGCAGACATACATATATTGTCAGGAGCTCTTTAACACTCTATTCATCCTAGATGGCTTGTTCTGCATATCCATATTGTTTTTTTTTTGTTGTTATGGTTGTTACCATGCCTGTTACATATCATGTTTGTAGCTGAGAGATCATTCTGCTGGACCTCAGGAGACCATAAGAATTTCCTTTCCATTTTGCTGGTGCTAGTGTCTGTCCCTGCTCCTCACAGCTGTCTGTTTTGTCATTGTCTTTTTATTTATGAGTACTGTTATTGGGTTCATTGGGTCCCTTGTCATACTTCTTCTACAATTAATCCAATTTGTCATCCAGTTGAATTTGGCTGATTTACTGATGTTCTTTTGGAACATCAAGGGTCTCAATACACCTAGTAAGTGAAAACAGGTTTTATCACATCTTGAAAGACATAAAGCTCAAATCACCTTCTCACAATAAACTAAATTATTATCTCATGACAGTGACAGATCACAGTGGGATTGAGTAGGACAAGTAATAGCAGCTTTGACCTCTTTAAAAAAATGTGAGGTTGCCATATTGATTCGTAAGAATCTCAAATGGATTCCCATTTCAACTACATGTGATCCCAGGGCAGGTGGGTGATAGTATATGTAGATATTAAAGCAGGACCATTACTTTTAATTAATGTATATGCTCCCAATTCTAATGAGCCTGAATTTTTTCGCAGTTCGGCATTCATATCTCCCTTATTAATATGTCTAATACACCTGTTATTTTTGGTGGAGAGCTTAATTTGACTTTAGATTCATCTCTTGACTGGAGTAATTCTACTTTGGATTCCTATCCAAGAGGCATTGCTGCACTCTCCCTACTGATGAAAGATGCTGACCTTTCAGATGTATTGAGGTTATTTCGTCCAAGGGATATAGATTGTACTTCTTACTCTCTCGTACATCAATCCTATAGCAGATTTGATTATTGACTAGCTTCCCCTACAGTTGTGCAAAATGTGATGGATACTTCTATCCTACCTTTACTTAGCTCTAGCCATGCCCTGGTAAAATTATATTTACTATGGGGTTCTCCTCCTCTTTGTTCTCCCTCATGGTGACTGGATCCCCTATTACTTAAAGATCCTGATTTTCTACCTTGAATAAGTGGTGAAGTAATTGATTTTCTTTCTTTTAATGACCCTGCTGAAACTACTGTGGGCTCAACTTGGGAGACATTAAAAGACACACTTTGTGGCAAAATTGTTAGCAATGCAGCCCATAGAAGGATAATGAGGGAACATCAGTTAAATGTGCTCAAACATACTCTTAAATTTAAAGAGGCTCAATATGCTGCTTTAGCATATCTTGACTCTAAATGACCTTTACTGTACATTATGAAATCCTACAACTTTGAATGGAAATTGATGACTTAATTTCTCATAAAACTGAGATTGCCATTATTAGAATCAAACACAACTATTGGGAAGGTGGTGAGAAAGGTGGAAAAGTCTTGGCTTATCATCTTTGTTCATAACACATGGAACACCATATTGCTGGCCTACAAGATTCATTAGGCAATGTGTGTACCGATTCTAATATTGTAAATCAAATTATTGTCCACCTTTTACAAGCAACTGTATACTTCATGTTTAACTACTGACTCTACAAATATTAAACATTTTCTAGAAAAACTAACCCTTTCTCGTCTTACACTGGATGTATCCATACAACTGAACAACCATTTACATCAGAGGAGATAAGTTAAGTCCTTATGTCTTTAAAGTCTGGTAAGACACCAGGGAGTGACAGATTTTTAAAGATTTTTATAAACTGCTAGATTTGTTTTGTCCCCTGCTATGTAAAGTGGATGATGAAGTTTTGCTTACTGGCTCCCTTCCTTCCTTATACCATGAGAAAAGCAATTATTACTGTGCTTCTAAAAAAAGATAAAGGCACCACCTCTCCTTCCAATTATAGGCCCATTTCATTATTAAATACTGATAGTAAGATTGTTGCCAAATTACTAGCCTTCCACCTTGAACCCCTCATCCCTAAATTGGTTCATCATTCCCTGGTGGGATTTATTAAGGGGCTTCTGGGTCCTGACCATCTTTGTTCAGTGTTTAATCTTATACATAAAGTGAAATATCTTAAATTTCCAGCAGCAGCTATTACTGTTGAGTTTGAAAAAGCTTTTGATACCTTGGAATAGCATTACTGACACCTTGTATTATCCAACCTGGGTACTGGTGATCATTTTTGTTCCTGGATAAAACTGTTGTGTACAACTATGTCCTCCAGGGTACTCAATAATTTCACTTCGCCTCAATCATTCCATCTATGTAAAGGTACTAGACAGGGATGCCCCTTATCCCCCTACTTTTATTCTAGCAATAGAATCTCTGGCTGCCACTTTTCAACAGTTCTGAGATCAAAGATATCTTCATTGGTAACACACAATATACTTCATTTTTATATGTAGATGATTTATTAATCTTTGTGGAAAATTTTGTTTTCTGATAATTCACTTATTTCACTTTTAAATAAATTTACAGGCCAGCCCAATGGCACTGAGCATTGAGGTGCTGGATGCCACATCTCGCACCATGCCAGCAACCTGGGTTTGGGAATGAACCTGGGCCATCAGGGGTTGGCCATGGAGGGAGAGGAATGAGTGTCCAGAGGACTGATCTCTTCTCCCGGGGTGGGTTGGGGGTTCCCAGTACTGTAGCGTGCTCTGGTGGAGACCAGGGTTGGCACAAGAGCATGGGACAATGGGAGGCTCCAGTGGCTAAAGAAGTGCAGTGTAACATCCATAAAGGAGCCATTGCTTACCATGCTCCAAGGGAAAACTACATGGCAAAAATCTCTCATGGCGAACTTATGAGGTCATCAATGGTTGACTGGCTCCTGGGTCAAACAAAGCCCAACATAAGTTGGGGTGAGGGTGTTGTGTGATGTGATCACTCCTCCTGGTCCTCCTCCCACCAGAGGGAGCCCGTCCATGGGGAAAGCTACAATCCTCCCTCGAGTAACAACGAGAACAGGTGCTGCACTCACCAACCTGGGCAGGGTGCTGGTGCAGGGCTGCCACTTGCTAATTTCATGTACAGTATCGCACCAGCACACGAGAGCAAAGAGTGAGCCAATAACTCCAATGAAGGGTCCCAACATAATTTGTGTATTGAAAATATTAAGTTATTGGTAGACAATTTACCGTTGCTCAACACAGCACAATTCAAAAACAGTACGTCTGTCTCACCAGCTGCCCCGGTGCTTCACCATGTAAGGCTTCATTGGGGGTGGGTAGTTGGTGAAGAGCAACCCCTTAAATTTATTTTGATGTGTTACATCATAATTATATATAATTAAAGTAAACATTTAAGTTTTTAGATTTTTAAATAACCTCACATGTTTCTCACATCTTATATCTCATATTTACGGGATTACAGGTTTCTATATGATGGAGAATTAAATTCAAATCATTTTTAGGCCAAAAAATAATAATAATATAAAAAATTGAATATAATTAGTCTTTCTTGAAAAATATTCTGTTTACAAAAATAATTCATCATAAAGCTTATCCTGTTCTCTATTCACAATTATCATATTAATTCATAAGAGCTCCATTCTAAGGCATCATTTCCCAGTGCTTAAATGTACACATTCATATAGAAAAACTTGTTACAAAATTAAATTCCAGAGATGGATAGCTTAGAAATGGCCTAATAGTTAAAACTAGTAGAAAAGAATGTTCAAAACTATTTTTCTATTTCTGTTTTCATTTTGTATAGGCTCAGAACCTCTGTTACAACCATACAGATTTTTTTAAAAAGAAAAAAATCATTTTAGATATTTTAAACATTTTAAACACTGTTTCTTAACTTACTCACAAATAGCTGTAGTTATAAATTTAGGTTCAAATATCACTAAGTCCATATATTTCACACACAATATGTCATCCAAAAAGCACCAGAGGGCCTTAAATCAAGAAATTGATTTTAGACCCTATTTATAGAAGGAACTAACTCCAGACTCCAACTCATCCTTATAACCTCTATTCTTAAATCTTATATAAAGAAAAAAAGCTCTTTAGGAACCCCCCCATTACTAATTATAGAGGTACACTGAAAAAATCTTTATTTTTTGGATCTCTAATGCTTTCCCCATAATGTGTTGGAAATGTTCATTGCTGTTGTGTTAAAAGCTGGTGTTACTAACAAGATAATATATATTTTTATTTCTTTGCAGTGTTGACAGCTAGGAGAGCACAGCATTCCCTGCTTACCACATAAGTTTTGATGCACTGACTTGGCTGTGTGGATTTTGCTCGCTGACTCTCACTGTAAGATTAAAAGTGAAATGTATGGACTTAGTGATAGTTGAACTTAAATTTATAACTACAGCTATTTGTGAGAAAGTTAAGAAAAACATGTTTAAAATGTCTAAAATGATTTTTTCTTTTTAAAAAAATCTGTAAGACTGTAACAGAAGTTTTGAGCGTATAGAAAATGAAAACAGAAATAGAAAAATAGTTTTGAATGTTCTTTTCTAGTAGTTTTGATTATTAGGCCATTTCTAAGCTATTCATCTTTGGAATTTAATTTTGTAACACGTTTTTCAATATGAATGTGCAAATTGAAGCACTGAGAAATGATGTCTTGGAATGAAGTTCTTATGAATTAATATGATAATTCCAAATACAGAATAAGATAAGCTTTATGATGAATTCCTTTTGTATACAGAATATTTTTCAAGAAAGACTGTTTATGTTACCAATTTTTATATTATTATTTTTTTTTTTTGGCCTAAAAATGACTTGAATTTAATTCTCCATCATATAGAAACCTGTAATCCCATATATATATGAGACTTTAGATGTGAGAAACATATGAGGTTATTTAAAAGTCTAAAAACTTAAATGTTTACTTTAATTACATATAATTATGATGTCACACATCAGAATGAATTTAAGGGATTGTCTTTCACCAACTACCCACCCGTGATGAAATCTTATGTGGAGAAGCACCAGGGCAGCTGGTGAGACGGATGCACCGCTTTTGAATTGTGCTGTGTTGAGCAATGGTAAATTGTCTATGAATAAATTAGTATTTTCAATACATGAATTGTGTTGGGACCCTTCATTGGAATTACTGGCTAACTCCTTGCTCTGGTGTGCTGGTGCGATACTATATATACGCGGGTGTGGCGGAGGATGGCTCAGTATGGGGCTCATTGAGTGACTGCATACAAGGCTGAAAAAGTGGTATGTTCCCTACCATTCATGACAGAGCATAAATAGAACTGGCAAAAAAAAAAAAAAACATTTACTGGACTTTCAGGGCTTTCTGTGAATTATAAGAAATCTGAAGTCTTATCATTAACTAGTTATTGTACACTCCATATGAATACCCCATTTAGGCTTTCACTGGGCCCCTAATGGAATATCTTATTTAGGGATCAAAATTTTACCTAATCTTGACAGAATTTGAGAAGTTAAACTTCTCCCTTGACTAGGAGACATTAAAACAGTGCTTGATCATTGGAAAGCACTTAATCTTACTTTAGCAGGTAAAATTGCCTCCATTAAAATTATGGTTTCACCAGAACTTCTGTATCTCTTCTGTACTATTTCTTTATTTTTATGAAGATCTTCTCTAATTAATATTGATCATTTACTAGGCGACTTTTTACGGGAAAGGGCCAATCCCACATTTCAGTCATGCCAAAGCACGGGCTTATTGGTCTATGTATGGATTTGCCCTCCCTTGGTTTCAAGCCTATCTTGGGGCCTTCCTTGCCTCACAAGCTATAAAATCATTTGAGAAACCTTTATTTGAGACTCGTCACTGGTTATATATGGAAGCATCTCAAATCCCTGGGGAAGTTTCGGCTAATCTTCAATAATCTACCTCAGAGACTTAGGCATCACAAAATTATAGGTCCTTCAGTCCATTATTGGAATATACTACATAAATGTCTGGGTACTAATCCTAGGTCATTTCTATTTACTCCTTTATGGGGTAATTCTAATATTACCCTTGGAGGACAGCCATTGTTTTATTGTCCCTGGAAAATTAAGGGCATCCTTTACTTAGGTAACATTATAGCTCATGACTCATTCTTAGTGAATCCATATTCTTTTCTACAGTTTTACTGGGGACTTTCTAAACAAGAATTTCAGAAATGTTTACAAGTATGGGAAGCTGCTGTACCTCATGATTACTTCACTCTCAAGCTAATCAACTTGGTACATCTACACCTATTTTGACCTGTTTAAAATGTAAATCTGGTAGAGCTGAACTGGTTTATAGATCTATTAGACAGTCACTAGCAGATCAATCCTTGCCTGCTAAAATTAAATGGGAAAATGTTTTACATGTCATTATACTTTCAAGGATGTTCAGGGTATGCTAATTCAGTACAAAATACAGCATTTTTGGCATAGGACCCCTTCTGTACTTTGTCGTTTAAATTTATTACCTAATGATAAATGTTGGCGGTGTAATGATCCTGGAGGTAATTTATTTCATTTATTGTGGTCATGCAAACAAATTTACCATCTTTGGCAAAAGGTCCATTGTTTTGCATATGATGTTCAGGGTTTTCATATCCCCTTAGTGGGTGCATTATTTCTTCAGGTAATTACAGACTATGCCCTCCACTTTCACTGCTTCAACATAAATAGCTAGCTATAGTGTTTGTGCAGGAGATGTGAGATGGTGCAGTTGCACAGCACCGCCCAGCCAAGCAATGAAAAATGACAGCTGTCACATTCATGAGGTAGTGTGGAAAAAATGGCAATGTTGAAAATTTGAGATCAAAATATTTAAAATTACTAAGGCTATAAGTGAGCATACAAAAATTTCAATATATACTTATAACTTAGCCATTTTTAAATATTTTGACCCTGAATTTACAATGTAGCCTTCTTATGACCTTACCTCACCAACAAGGCTTGAGAAAATGTTCAACTCTCACTCAAATGGTGATTTTGCAAAGTGACCATGAAATTGCCTTTCCTACCAGATTTGCATAATTCCACCACCAGTGGTTGTGAGTACAGGTGGGCAAAGGGTTCCCACTTCGCTACACAGAGCACTTTGTGTATTATCCCCAAATCCATGTAGTACTGTACTCTGCAATGTGAAGCAAATTACTCTGCCTATAAATTTGAATGCAAAGTGCATTGTTTCCAATGGACTTTGTGTTACTTCGCTTTGCATTACAGCCTTCCCTTTAATTTTAACATGAAGTGGCATTGATTTTAATGGACTTCACTTTGCTTTGCTTTACCTGTTTATTGCTATTTGAGATACATTTTTCATTGATTCATGGGATGACAGGTCACACGGGCTCTATATTGTCTTGCACAGTCTCAGTTCTGCCCGGTGTATGTAGTGGAAAGCTGGAGACAGTTTAGTCTCAGAGCTCTGAGAATCAAACCATCGAAAAAGCTTTAAAAAAATCACTTTTGATCCAATTATTTTGTTCCAAATTTAGTACATCGACTGTAACAAACTCTCCTGTGCTTAAATCATTAAGTGGTGATTGTTTGTGTGTGCATTTTGAATGTTAATTTAGAATTGTCAGCCTGTGTCCTGACAGACACTGCTGAAGTGTGCTTCAGGAGAGGGGTGTATCTATGGTGGAGTGAGATTCAAATGAGAAAGACAGTCTTTCTAATTGTTTTGTACTAGAAGTGTGTGTTAGTATTTGTGTGTTTGTGTACACACTGTAATCCTTGAAGTAATTTTTGATAAGTTTCTGTTTGTTGTGGTGCAGTGCCTACGGTATTTTCATTCTGTCTAAAAGACTTGTTCATATAGTGTACTGCACTCTTAAATGTTCTGTGCATTACCTGTAGTGTGTGAGTGTGTGCCATCAAGTCAGACACATTTTATTGTGCCACACAGTAATTGCCGTATTCTGAATCGGTTATCCATCTGCAGTATTTTTAACTGCTTCCTTCTATCTAGCTAGTGGACTGCTACTGCAGCGGCCCCCCTCCTCCAGCCTGCAAAAGGTATAATTTAATTTTCCAGTTTGGGATTTGTGTGACCACTGGCTAAGGTGTTTTTGTGTCTGTGTGGCTGCATCTCTTTATAGTGTGCAATCTGCATCTGTGCATTTGCCTCTGTTTAGTGCCCAATCTGCATCTGTAAGCCACAGTTGTTGTTTTTGGCTTCCCATCCACCCCAAATTTCAGAAATCTCAATTTGTTGTGAATTTTCTGTGTAATCCCAAAAAATGCCTGCAAAGAGATGTGCATGCAAAGATGCTTCTGGCCATGACACTGCTGCCAGTGGCATGAGTGGCCATGGGCATGGTAGTATGCAGCAGAAATGCATAGTTGATGCCAGTAAAGGGATTTCTCTGACTATGTTTTTCACAGCGCAATCAGTACATGATTGGAGATGCTGTTGTCCCCACTGGTGGTAGTGAAGTTGCTGATGGCATGAGTATTGCCCCAAGTTCACCCCATGACAACAAGTTAACAAGTTTCCTAAATATTGTGGAGTCTAAAGCTTAATATGTATAACTGCAAGGAAAGGGGGAGGCATGATAGAAACTAAAGCTATCAAGTACCGAAAGGGAATCAGCAATGTACACAAGGGTAGCATATTTCAGGAAGAGAGTTGTGCACGAATAGGGGGGCAAAATTTGAAGATAGAGGGGGACGGATCAGGGGCAACTTCAGGAGCTATTTTTTCACGGAGAGGGTGGTGGGTACAAGGACAAACAAAAATTAATGATTAATGTTATGGTGTGACAGCAGCAGTTGAAACATGTCCATTATTTGGAGTTGGTGCATCTTCATGTGCTCAAACCACTGCTCCACGTTGTCAATCCGGTGGTTCACATGGTCCAACTCACATCACATCAGGTTCAAATCAGCATGTGTGGCAGGTATTACTGCAGAGTTGCCACCATCACCTGCAGGTTGTGGAGAAGTCACTTGCTTCATGGTCTGCCCCTGCTTGACACCACATGCAGGTGGAGGCCATGCTGCCACCTATTGCCCAGCAGAGCAAGCAGGGACATTCATGCCCTGTTCAGCAAGCTTGGCCTGCCAATCTGCATGGTGGTGGTTGTATAAGTGATTGAGCTGACCACTTGTGCCCCTGCCCAGATGACTTCCTTTGGGACCACAATGCACAACCTCACCACACAGATTGAACTTCACTACACAGGTGTCCGCAGGCAGTGTAGTGAAGAACTCCCACATGAATGAACTGTGGGAGGACCAGGCACAGGTGGGGGGGGCCAAAATGTTGCTGCTGGCTGCTGCTGGTGCTCATTTGAGGCTGAGGATGGGGAAACCTGCTGCTACTGCTGTGACTGCTGCTGCTCCTCCCTTACTTCCTGCTGAGCAGCTGGTGCAGGGGCCATGGCAGGTGGTGACACTGGTGGGGAGTGCTGGCAGGTGTTTGGTGGTGCTTCCATGGTACCACTGCCTCCTGCTTCAGGGAGAGGACCACTAGCCCAGCAGGTGCTCCAGTTCAGACACGGGGGTTTATTTGTTTTGATATCTGTCTGTCTCATCTCAAAGTGGGATTTATATTTTATGCTATCTCTCTGTTCTCAAACATAGCTCTTTCTCCCACACTTGGTAAGGTGAAAGTGAAAGTCTTCCACTGTCTTGCATGACTAACTTCCTGCCTGATGAATGTGACCTGCAGACTGTGAGCCATGTGATCTGTGGGCTGTTACAATGCTCACTCACTCCACCTTTAAAAAAAAGGCAAAGTAACACGGAGTCATCATAAAGCAAAGTCATTATGATGTGAAGTGGCAAAGTACTACATTTCAATGGGCACTTCGCACAGCTATAGGTCAAGACAGAGTGGGCCACTTCACCTCTACTATGCTAGCAAACTTAAACTTTGCTGCATCTCTAGTTGTGAGATGGGTCCCCAAAAAGACATTTGAAAATTTTGGGTAAAAATTTGTTAAAGTGACAAAGTTATGAATCAAAATTCAAACTCCTTTGAAATACATTAAATTGAACTTACATTATTTTCTCATATTGCAGTCGTCGACTCCAGCAGCAAGACTTTGTCTATGATTGAAAAGTGGATCTACATCACGGGACATGTTCAGGTGAGTGTCTGTATGTGTGGGGGTGCATTCTGAGTGGGCAGTCAGGGTGGGTTTTGTGGGGGTATGGGGTAGTCAGATCAGTGAAGGACCATTCTCTTGTTTGGAGGTTAAAAAGGTTAACAAGGGATGGTTTTCTTTGTCTCAGGGACTTAGCTGACACTGGAGATTGGGCACCCCAATATCAAGCTAATGTTCAGCGGCATCAGTGGTGGGCACCCTGGTGCTGCCACATACATATCAGGAATAGGAGTATGTGACCTGGAGAGGAGAGGAGAGGAGAGGAGAGGGGTCAAGAGAATCAGACCCTGAGGTGGGCACCTTCAGTCCATTTATATAATATACTTAATACCTAAGCATTCAGAAGGGCAGGCAGATGACCTCGAGGTGAGAGGGGGGAAAGAAAGAAACAGTACTGGGGTGGGCATCCTGGTTTGCATAAGAATAAAATAATCGCAGAATCACAGAAAGAATATGAGTCGGGAGCCAGAAGGCCATATAGACTCATAGAAACATAGATTTTGATGGCAGATAAGGACCGCTTGGCCCACCCAGTCTGCTCATTTCCCTACCTAATGGATAAGCAGCAGATCCTAGTTAACCAGCAGCCTACTTCTTCCTACCCCCACCCCCTAGAATTGCCTTATGACTGTCCCATGCATGCTTGAATTCCACCACTGTTTTTGACTCCACAACCTCCTCTGAAAGGCCGTTCCATGCATCCACAACCCTCTCTGTGAAAAAATACTTCCTTAAATTACCTCTGAGCCGCCCCTTCTATCTTCAAATTGTGCCCCCTTGTTCTTGCACACCTCTTTTTTTGAAAGATGCTACCCTCTTGGACCTTGTTGATTCCCTTGAGGTACTTGAAAGTTTCTATCATGTCCTCCCTCTCCCTCCTTTCCTTGAGGCTATACATATTCAGCTCCTTAAGTCTCTCTTCATATGTCTTCCGGTGCAGACCCTGCACCATTTTAGTTGCCCTCCTCTGGACAGCCTCCATCCTGTCTATGTCTTTGCGGAGATTGGGTCTCCAGAACTGCATGCAGTACTCCAGATGGGGTCTCACCAACTGTCTGTACAGAGGGATAATAACTTCCTGTTTTCTACTGGTGATGCCTCTCCCTATGCATCCCAGTATCCCCCAGCCCTCCTTGCAGCCCTCTCACATTGCTTGCCCACCTTTAGGTCATCTGATATGACTACCCCCAGGTCCCTTTCCATTTTTGTTGTTGTTAGTATCTCACCCCCATTGTGTACTCTTCCCCTGGGTTTTTGTTTCCTAGGTGCATTACCTTGCACTTCTTAGCATTGAATCTAAGCTGTCATACATTTGACCATTCCTCTAACCTTGCCAAGTCCCTTCTCATCCTTTCCACCCCACCTTGTGCATCAACTCTGTTGCAGATCTTTGTGTCATCTGCAAAGAGACATACTTTTCCTTCCAGTCCCTCTGCAATGTAGCTTATAAAGACATTGAAGAGGACCGGTCCTAATACTGAACCCTGCGGTACCCCACTACTAACCCCCCTTTCTTCAGAGTGGACTCCATTTACTATTACTCTCTGTGTCCTATTCTCCAGCCAATTCTTTACCCAGGCTGTCATCTTGGGACCCACTCCCAGGCTGGATAACTTGTATATTAATCTTTTGTGTGGGACTGTGTCAAATGCCTTGTTAAAGTCTAGGTAGGCCATGTCCACAGCCCCTCCCTGATCTACTACTTTGGTCACACAGTCAAAGAAATCTATCAGATTTGTCTGGCATGACCTTCCCATGTGAATCCATGCTGCCTTGGGTCCTAAGCCCCTCTGGCCTCTAGATACTCAACAATTCTTTCCTTCAGAAGTAATTCCATCATTTTCCCTACCACTCGTCCCAATCATACCTTAAAAGACACATTTCTTATTACCCATGAAATCATATAAGGATTTCTTAAAACTATCCAATTTAGTGCTAGTCACCACATTTGTGGGTAGCATGTTCTATAAATTAACAACTGTTTGGTTCAACCAATTATCCTGTAGTTTAGTTTTATATATTTCACCTTGTAACTGATATTTGTGGAATCTGCTGTATCTTTCAGTGTTTTTCACTAGTCCTATAATTTCCCATAGATCACTATTTAGTAGTGCTTTAAACACCATGCACAAATCTCCCCTAAGCCTTCTGCATTCCATGCTTTACATGCCCAATTGCCTCAACCTATTATCATAATCTGTTTGTTTGAGTTGATTTTTTTTTTGGTTGCCTTCCTCTGGACCCCCCTCTATCAGCCTTATATCCATTTTTTGTAAGGTGCCCAAACTTGCACAAAATACTCCAAATGTGGCCTAACAAGTGATGTATACAAGGGGATTATGGCTTTACTGTCTCTATTGTTTATGTTCCTCAGGATGGATCCCATTATCTTCTGGGCTTTTCCTGCTGCAGCCCTGCACTGCATTTAGGAAATCATTTAGTGAGATGGATAGGTAGATAGAGAGAGAGAGAGAGAGAGAGAGAGAGGAGAGAGAGATAGATAGATAGATAGATAGATAGATAGATAGATAGATAGATAGATATGTAACCACCCAGTCCCCTGGGGATACTAAAATCCCCTCTGTGTCAGTGCTAGGTAGGGAAAGGCAGTGGGTGAATATCTAGTTAAATGGGTTTTTCACCTATTCACTTTCTTGTTTACTTGGCCTCAGCTGAGATGAGAGATATGAGTTTGTTTAGAACTCTCACAGCAGCATAAGCCACAGCAGCTGTGAGTGGAAGGTTTTAGAATCTTGGGAGGGTAGTCAGTAGTTGTAGTCAGTCAGTGGTGTCAGCAGTTTGAAGTGTGAGGAGTGCTCAGCTGTGGGCTCTGAGAGGAGAGCCTGTTTTCTCACCCTAGTTCTGGTATTCTCCAATCTGTCAAGACAAGTGATGGAAACTGTTGTCTACAGCAGGATCTCCTGATTTTCATCCCCAGAGGGGTGAAAAAGATTGTAGTGGATGGATTCTAAGGTAATCCCCTTTTTGATTCAGGACAGTTTGAAGCCACCTGTAATGTTTTAACAGTGAGTAAGATCTGTCCTTGTGCTGCCAAAGAAAGTGCATGTGCTTTGGTGTTTCTCTGGCTAAAAGGGAAATGTACACCTGTTTGTTCAGAAGTTTGAGACAGTTTCTCAGTTGAAAGTTGACAGACAATTGTGGAGTCCAGATACATGACTGATTCACATTGTTCAGGACTTTAGTTCTCACACTACCAGTGTAGTGTTTCTTAAATGCTGGATGTGAAAGTTCATTCAATAATGCATTTACCCAAGTGTGTTCAAGATGCTTAAGGTATAACTCTGAAAGAATGGCTGGGTATGGATTTGGGAGCAAAGGGTGGGCAGCCCTCCATCTGGAGTAACCAGTTCAGGACTACAGGTTCCATAAGGGCACCTAGTTACTTTGGACATAGTGGCCAATGTCTGAAGAGAATATTACTCCCTGACGTGAGTTGTGCTAGTAATTAGCCAATGTGTGTTCAGCTGTGCCCAGTGCCACTAGACATATTTCCAGTTTGTGGCCAGTGCCACTGGAAGAAGTTTAAAAGTCCTATGCCATATGGGAAAAGTGTGTTCAGTTGTGGCCAGTGCCACTAGAAAACATGTTCAGTTGTGGCCAGTGCTACTAGAAGAAATGTTGATTTTGTGGCCAGTACCATTGAGAGAGTGTTTACAAGTCCTATGCCATAAGTGAATGCCAGTGCAAGAGGTACAATGTCCTGTGAAATATGATAATATGTAGAGTTTCTGTCAGATATAGTCATTTTGTTGTTCTGCAGAATCCTTGTGCCATGATGTGTAAACCTTATATAGTGACCTGTAATCCCATGTATATGAGATATAAGATGCGAGAAACATGAGGTTATTTAAAAGTCTAAAAATTTAAATGTTTGCTTTAATTATATATAATTATGATGTCACACATCAAAATGAATTTAAGGTGTTTTCCTCCATGAACTACCCGCCCCCAATGAAAACTTATGTGGCGAAGCACTAGGGCAGCTGGTGAGACGGACGCACTGCATTTGAATTGTGCTGTGTCGAGCAATGGTAAATTGTCTACCAATAAATTAGTATTTTCAATACATGAATTGTGTTGGGACCCTTCGTTGGACTTACTGGCTAACTCCTTGCTCTGGTGTGCTGATGCCATACTGTGCATACAATCCTCCCTTGCCCTGCGATCATGGCAGAGGCTGGCCTAGTACAGGGCTCATTGAGTGACTGCATACAAGCCAGAAAACAGGGGTAAGTTCCCTACCATCCGTGAGAGAGCATAAATAGAACTGAGAAAAAAAAATACATTTACCGGACTTTGAGGCCTCTCTGTGAATTATAAGAAATCTGAAGTCTTACCAATGACTAGTTATTGTACATTCGAGATGAATACCCCCGTTACACTTTCACTGGGTCCCTAATGGAATAACTTATTTAGGGATCAAAATTTTACCTAATCTTGACAGAATTTGAGAAATTAAACTTCTGCCTTGACTAGCAGACATTAAAACAGTGCTTGATCATTGGAAAGCGCTTAATCTTACTTTAGCAGGTACCATTGCTTCCATTAAAATTATGGTTTCACCAGAATGTCTATATCTCTTCTCTACTAATTCTTTACTTTTACCAAGATCTTCTCTAACTAAGATTGATCATTTACTAGATGTTTTTTTATGGGAAAAGGACAATCCCATGTTTCAGTCATGCCAAACTACGGGCTTATTGGTCTATGGATGGATTTGGCATCCCTTGGTTTCAGGCCTATCTTGGGGCCTTTTTTGCCTCACAAGTTATAAAATGGTTAGAGAAACCTTCATTTGAGACTCCTCACTGGTTATATATGGAAGCATCTCAAATCCCTGGGGAAACAGAAACATAGAAACATTGACTTTGATGGCAGATAAGGACCACTTGGCCCACCTAGTCTGCCCATTTCCCTACCTACAGGATAAGCTGCAGATCCTAGTTAACCAACAGCCTATTTCTTCTTACCCCCCCACAAGAATTGCCTTATGTCTGTCCCATGCATTCTTGAATTCTCCCACAGTTTTAGACACCACAACCTCCTCAGAAAGGCTGTTCCAGGCATCCACCACCCTCTATGTGAAAAAAAAACACTTCCTCACATTGCCTCTGAGCCACCCCACCCATCTTCAAATTGTGTCCCCTTGTTCTTGTACATCTCTTTTTCTGAAAGATGCTACCCTCTTGACTTTGTTGATTCCACTGAGGTACTTAAAAGTTTCTATCATGTCTCCCCACTCCCTCCTTTCCTCAAGGGTATACATATTAAGCTCCTTTAGTCTTTCCTAGTATGGCTTCTCTTACAGACCCTGCACCATTTTAGTCACCCTCCTCTAGACTGCCTCAATCCTGTCTATGTCCTTGCAGAGATGGGGACTCCAGAATTGGGCGCAGTATTCCAGATAGGGTCTCACCAACTGTCTGTACAAAGGGATAACAACTTCCTGTTTTCAGCTGGTGATGCCTCTCTCTATCCCAGTATTCTCCAGCCCTCCATACTGCCTTTTAACATTGCTTGCCAACCTTAAGGTCATCAAATATGATTACCCCCAGCAACCTTTCCATTTTTGTTGTTGTTTCTACCTCCATCCCCATTCTGTACTCTTCCCCAGGGTTTTTATTTCCCAGGTGCATTATTTTGCACTGCTTTGTATTGAATCCAAGCTGCCATATTTCTGACCATTCCTCCAACCTTGCCAAGTCCCTTGCCATCTTTTCCACACCTCCTTGTGTATCAGCCCTGTTGCAGATCTTTGTGTCATCTACAAAGAGGCATACTTTTCCTTCCAGTCCCTCTGCAATGCCACTTATAAAGACATTAAAAAGGACTGGACCCAATACTGAACCCTGTGATACCCCACTAGTAACCCCCCTTTCTTCAGAGTGGACTCTGTTTACAATTACCTTCTCTGTCCTGTTGTCCAGCCAATGATTAACCCAGGCTACCATCCTGGGACCAACTCCCAGGCTGGTTAATTTGATTATTAATCTTTTGTGTAGGACTGAGTCAAATGCCTTGCTAAAGTCTAGGTAGGCCATGTCCACAGCCTCTCTCTGGTCTACTACTTTGGTCACCCAGTCAAAGAAATCAATTAGATTCATCTGACATGACCTTCCCACTGTGAACCCATTCTTCCTTGGGTCCTGTGCCCCACTAGCCTCTAGGTACTCAACAGTTCTTTCCTTCAGAAGTGATTCCATCACTGTCCCTACCACAGAGATCAAACTGACAGGTCTGTAGTTTCTAGCCTCTGTCTTGCTCCCACTTTTGTGAAGGGGAACCACATCTGCCTTCCTCTAGTCCTCAGGTACCACACCATCCTCCCATGATTTGTTAAAAATGGTAATCAGTGGTGTTACTAGTTCTCCCCTTAATTCTTTTAGAATTCTGGGGTGAATCCCATCAGGTCCAATTGCTTTGTCCACCTTCAGTTTTAGGAGTTCTTTCAGAACCCTTTCTTCTGTGAAAGGACTGGGATTAAATCCCCTATCCAGAGTGCTTCTGTTAATTGAATTAGGTACCTCCCCCTCCTCCTCCTCTTTTGTGAATACTGAGCAGAAGTATTCATTCAGTATCCCTGCTTTTTCACTGTCCCTCCCTGCCCACCCACCATCCATTCTATTCAGTCTCACCATCCCACCCTTTGTCTTTCTGTGCTCTCTGATGTACCTATAAAAGGTTTAATCCCCCTTCTTAACTGAGTTGGCTATCTTTTCCTTAGATTGGGCCTTTGCTATTTTGACTTTCCTCCTTGCTTCCTTCTGCCTTAACTGGTACAGTACTCTGTCCTGCTCCTTCTGTGTTTTCTTATACTTCCTAAATGCTATCTTTTTCTCCCTAACCTTCCCCACCACCTCTTTTGAGAAACATAGTGGCTTTTTCTTTCATTTTGATTTGTTTATTTGCTTCACACAAAGGAATGTTGCCTCTGTGATGGCAGTTTTGATGTTTCCCCATTGTTGTTCCTCCCCTTCCTCTTGCCTGTTTGCTAGTGCTTTTCTAAGGCACTCTCCCATCTTGCCAAAGTCAGCCCTCCTGAAGTCCAGAGCCTTCACTTTTGTATGGCTTGACTCTGTAGCTGAGTTTATCGTGAACCACACTGTTTGGTGGTCACTGGTTTCTATATGGCTACTCACTTCTAGATCTGAGATCCTCTCTCTGTCTCCAATAAGAGTATGAGGTCTAAGATTGCTCCCTCACAAGTGGGTTCCAATATTAGCTGTCTGAGGCATGCCCCCTGTAGGGCATCGAAAATAGCCCTGCTCTTGGATGTGGCTGCAGCAAAGGTGCTCCAGTTAACATCTGGCATATTTAGGTACCCCAGCAACAGTATCTCCCTTTTCTCTGCCATCCTAAGGATGCCTTCTATCATATCCTTATCCATTCGCTCCCCCTAAGTTGGGGGTCTGTATACAACCCCTGTGCGGATTGTGGTGCCATTTTCAGTCTCTAAGCTGACCCACAGTGCCTCCTCTCCCTGTTTACTCTTATGTTCCATTGCTTTTATCCCTTCCCTTACATAGAGAGCTACTCCTCCCCCTCTTCTTCCCTCCCCTCCCTGTCTCTCCTGTAGGTTGTGTACCCTGGTATGTTAACATCCCAGTCATGGTTCTCTGTGCACCATGTTTCTGTGACTGCCATGATATCCAGGCATCCCTCTTCCATCAAGGCCACCAGTTCAGGGAGCTTGTTGTCCAGCTAATCTTCAATAATCTACCTCAGAGATTAGGCATCACAAAACTAAAGGTCCTTCAGTCCATTATTGGAATATACTTCATAAATGTCTGGGTACTAATCCTAGGCCATTTCTATTTACTCTGTTATGGGGTAATTCTAATATTACCCTTGGAGGATGTCCAATGTTTTATCATCCCTGGAAAATTAAAGGCATCCTTTACTTGGGTGACATTAAAGCTCATGACTCATTCTTATTGAATCCATATTCTTTTCTACAATCTTGCTGGGGACTTTCTAAGCAAGAATTTCAGAAATTTTTACAAGTACAGGAAGCTACCTCATGATTACTTCACTCTCAAGCTAATCAAATTGGTACCTCTACACCTATTTTGACCTGGTTAAAACATAAATCTGGTAGAGCCGAATTGGTCTATAGATCTATTAGACAGTCACTACCAGATCAATCCTTACCTGCTAAAATTAAATGGGAAAATGTTCTACAAATTACCATATCAGAACCACAGTGGGTAAAATGTTGGTCCTTTTGTCATTATACTTTCAAGGATGTTTGGGGTATACTAATTCAGTACAAAATGCAACATTTTTGGTATAGGACCCCTTCTGCACTTTGTCATTTAAATGTATTACCTAATGATTATTGTTGGCGGCAGTGTAATGATCCTGGAGGTAATATATTTCATATATTGTGGTCATGCAAACAAATTTACCATCTTTGGCAAAAGGTCCATTGTTTTGCATCTGATGTTCAAGGTTGTCATCTCCCCTTAGTGGGTGCATTATTTCTTCAGGTAATTACAGACTATGCCCTCCACTTTCACTGCTTCAACATAAATGGCTGGCTATAGTGTTTATGCAGGAGATGTGGGATGGTGCAGTTACACAGCACCGCCCAGCCAAGCAATGAAAAATGACAGCTGTCACATTCATGAGGTAGTGTGGAAAAATGGCAATGTTGAAAATTTGAGATCAAAATATTTAAAATTACTAAGGCTATAAGCTAGCACACAAAAATTTCAATGTATACTCATAACTTTGCCATGTTTACATATTTTGACTCCGAATTTACAACGTAGCCTTCTTATGACCCTAGCTCATGAACATGGCTGGAGAAAATGTTCAAGTCTCACTCCAATAGTGATTTTGCAAAGTCACCACCAAATTTCCTTTCCCACCAGATTTGCATAATTCCACCACCATAGGTTGTGAGTAGAGGTGGGTAAAGTGCTCCTACTTCGCTACGTGGAGCACTTCACCTAATATCCCCAATTCCATGTAGTGCTCCTCAACATGACGTGAATTACTCCCCCTATAAATTTGAATGCGAAGTGCATTGTTTCCAATGGACTTTGCATTACTTCGTCTTGTATTATAGCTTCCCTTTAAATTTAACGTGAAGTACCTTTGATTTTAATGGACTTCGCTTTGCTTCACCTATTTATCGCTATTTGAGGTGAATTTTGCATTGATTCATGGGATTGCAGGTCACATGAGCTCTGTATTGTCTTGCACACCCTCAGTTCTGCATAGTGTGTGTAGTGAAAAGCTGGGGACAGTTAGCCCTCAGAGCTCTGAGAATCAAACAATTAAGAAAGCTTTAAAAAAATCACTTTTGCTCCAATCATTTTGTTCCAAATTTAGTATATCGACTGTAGGAAATCCTCCTGTTCTTAGATCATCGAGTGATGATTGTTTTTGTGTGCATTTTGAATGTTAATTTAGAATATTCAGCCTGTGTACTGACAGACACTGTTGAAGTGTGCTTTGGGGGAAGGGTGTATCTGTAGCAGAGTGAGATTCACATGAGAAAGGCAGTCTTTCTAACTGTTTTGTACTAGTAGTGTGTGTTAGTATGTGTGTGTTTATGTACACACAGTAATACTTTAAGTAATTTTTGATAATTATTTTCTGTTTGTTGTGGTGCAGTGCATATTTTCATTCTGTTTATAAGATTTGTTTATATAGTGCACTGCACTGTTAAATTTTCTGCACATTACCTGTAGTGTGTGAGTGTGTGCCATCAAGTCAGACAGTGTTTATTGTGCCACACAGTAATCACTGCACTCTGAATCAGTTATCCATCTGCAGTATTTTTACCTGCTTCCTTCTGTCTAGCTAGTGGACTGCTACTGTGAGAGCGGGAGTATGGCAGGTGATGGCTGCAGTGAAGAAGAGGGCCTTATACATGAATGAGAGCAATCAGCAGATTGTGGTGGCGTGCTGCTCAGGGGTCAGTGATGCTATGGGGGCAGCCTTCCCCCCCATTCCACTTCTGAAGAGGTCCACCTGACAGGTACAGAGAGGTGCACAGCAGGTGCCAGTGCACCCCTCAAACATTGCAGAGCTCACCATACCTGAGGAGTTCTGCAGGATACTGGCAGGTGATCCTTTTTGATGCATGACTCTGGGGACACTGATCATTGTTTCTTACTATTCTGCACTAGCAAGAACTTAGAATACCTTGCATGCAGCCCTGCCTGGCTTTGGGATGGTACCTTCAGGTGCTGTCCCTGCCTCTTCCAGCAACTATACATGCTGCACGGGGTGGTCAGGACCATCGTACTACCCACCATGTGTGTCCTTTGGCCAAGCAGACTGTGGCAGCATACACAGAGGTGTTCTGCAAGGTGGCAGAGCTGTGCCCTGTAAGAGGCCCATGGCACATGATTATCGGCTTTGAGATGGCCACTTACAAGGAACTGTGGACTGACTTTCTGCAGCTGGATGTCCATGAGTGTTTTCTTCATCTATGCCAGTGCATCTGGAGGCAAATACAGCAGCATGTGGAGATCATGCACATGTACTTTGCCAATGACTGCTACATGCATCTATGCATGCTGCTAGCCCTGGCATTTGTGCTCTCTAAAGATGTCTGTGTTACATATGAAGAGCTGCATGGCTGGCATTATTTCATAGACCATGAGAATTCACTCACCCCCATTCTTGATTATTTCAAGGACACCTGACTTGGCAGATCTGTACATAGTGGCACTGCCGCAAGCCGCTGTTGCCCATACCTGTCTGGAACTGCCATGCCACTGTCATGGAGGAGATGCTGTGCACCAACAATGACATAGAAATCTGGCACAGAGTGCAGAGTACCCTCTGGTGGTTCCTGGATATACTGCGGGGGAAGTGTGGCTAATGAAGGTCAAGCTGCAGCAGGCTGTGTCTGGCCAGGCTGTTGGGAGGTCCTGTATGTGGTGATGGGAGAGCACCAGCTGGCTGATAGAGCTTGTTGGCCAGTATGGTAGCCGTGTCGCCATGGCTACCTGATGGGACTGGCCCATAAAATCACACTGCAGATCTGAGCTCAGAGGGGCATGGGGGTGGCCATGGCTCCTGCCTCCATGCATTGTGTCCCCTGCTACTGTCTATCCATGTGTCCTTGGTGTGGGGTCTGGTATCAGGCTGCAGTCCTCCTGTGGTGTGTTGTTTGAGTGTGTGATGAGCTGCCCATCCCTGCCAGCCATTGTTGCCATGCTGTTCTCTGTGGTCACCTGCACTGCCCATTGTATCTGTTTGCTGTCTGTCTGTTGCTGCCATAGTGCTGTGGGGGGGTTCTTTTCATTGGGTCACTCTCAAGGGTGTCTGTGCATGGTGCACCATTCTGTATCCAGTCATGGCAGTGGCCATTGGGGTATGTGGTGCCTTGTGTTATGGTTCTGTCCATTGAGTTGGTGTGCATTGTGGTCACCAGCGGCATTTTGATGGTGTCAATGTGAGGGATGTTGCTTCAGTTTCTGTCAATCTTCTGTGGTGCTTCCCTCTGAAATGACCCCTTCAGTGGGTTTTGAAAATGTTCACCTACTGGCTTCATGAGGCAGGGTCATAACGAGACTATTTTGAAAATTTGGTGGAAAAATATGCTAAAAGGGTCAAGTTATGATTAATGTTGAAATATTTCAATGTTCATGCATAACTTCACTAATTTTTAATATTGTTCCACCAAACTTTCGACATGGCTTTTTAGGGACTCCACCTCATAAACAACACAGGTGAAATTTTTCAGGTCTGGGCTGAATAGGGAATTTTGTAGTCACTCCATGAAATCATGTTTCAGGTGGAATTTAAAATCTTCACCTAATGGATTCATCACATGGGAGTCATGCAAAAAGACTATGTTTAAAATTTGGGGACAATATATACTATATATATATATATATATATATATATTTATATATATATGAACACAGTTATGAATGTACATTGAAATGTTTCCATGCTCACTCATAACTTGGGTAATTATCAATATTTTCATTCCAAACTTTCAACATAGCCATGTTTTCACACCACCTCATAAATGTGACAAATGTCATTTTTCAAATCATGGACAAAGCATGTTTTTACACTTGAGATTCAAACTGATGTTTTGGACACTATTCTGTAAATGCCACATGTCATGTTTATAAGGCTGGGTCATAAAACAGGAATCTTGAAAATTTGGATTCAAAATTAAAGATGTTTATTTATAATATATAATATATATATATATATATATATATATATATATATATTTAAGAAATGTGTGCTGTGCTAGCATTTTCCCCAGTGGGTAGCGCTGTGTGATCCCATGCTGATTAACTGAGTTTTGGGGTGAACTCGGTGATCCAGCTGGATGGGCTGCATCTGCAGGAATGGTGCTGTTGTGTGGAACCACCCCAGCCTCAGAAAGGAAGGTTCAGGGTTGCCTGCAGAGGCCCTGGTACCATATAGTGAGGATAAATATTTTCTTGGCATACAGCCTACACTGCTGCACCTGTGGGTGGCAGAGGGCCCTGTGCTTTGGCTGACAGGTGGACTGTGCCCACTCCATCTGTATGTGTGGTCAGATTGAAGCACAGGGTCCAGAAGGCACTGCACTTCCACAGCACACAAGACATCCCCATGATTCCTTGACATCCATTCCTGCACTTACATAAGCAAACAGACTCTTCCATAAGTGTGGGGCCTAGAGTTTCCTTCACATCTGCATCTGGTCTTGAAAGTTGTTAAGGGACCTGTGTGAATGACAATATGAATCCACTATTTTAAAAAGGAAAATGCATTGCAAAAAACTGCATTAATGCACCTATTGGGGTTAAACATAATTCCACAGCAGCAAGGAAGTATGGTGTTAGAGTTTCCAACCCTAAACCCTAACCATCCCACCCCTAGCAGCAAAAGGACAAGACCACACAAGCAACCACAGATAGCCATCATCAGGTAAGACAAACAGCATACCACTGTTGCCAGATGACTGGAATGTAGTAGCACTGATCTGCTACCTTTGTGGATTTGTATCTGTGGCTGCAGATGCACAACCACAATATGTGTGCATATGTGTGTGTGTGTGTGTGTGTGTGTGTGTGTGTCTTACAGGACTCATGAGTACCTTTGGCTGCATAAGTGTTGGCCCCACATGGGCCTGAACTTCTGCAGACCGAAGTTCTGTTGCAATTTGGGTATCATGGATTTCTATATACAACTGTGGTAGTGCAGGGCACACAGAGGCCTGCACTTCTGCAGCCAGATGTTGGTGTGTATGTCTTTTAACTGTGGCTACAGAGGCACAGACACCTTAGTGGCATGCACTTCTGCAGACAGAGGTACTGTTTTGATTTGGCTAACATGGATTTTGTGGGGCCTGTGCTTCTGCAGACAGAGGTTGGTGTGTATGTCTTACACCTGCATTTGCAGAAGCATGGGTTATTCAGTCACCTGCACTTCAGCAGACTGAACTGTGTGTATGTCTTACAGTGAGTGTGAGTTCCTGTGGTGACAGAAGTGCTGGCCCCATAGGGGCCCATGCTTCTGCAGACAAAAGGGCTGTTGTGATTTAGGTTTTGTGTATTTGTATCTGTATCTGTGGCAACAGGTGTCTGTGCTTCTGTTCACAGAAGTACAGTTGTGATTTCAGTATAATGGATTTCTATCTGCAGCCAGAAGTGTGTGTGTGTGTGTGTGTGTGTATATGTAGGCAGCACATCAGTGCTAATGCATTTGAGCCCTCTGAAAACAGTTGTACAATATGTTGTCTGTTTTATCTGATGACGTCTGTTTGTGTTTTTTTATATGGTGTTGCCCTTTTGCTGCTGGGGGGGGGTAGGAGACACTAACACAACCTTTATCTACTTTTGTGGCACTGGTGCAGTAATGCAGATTTTTGTAAATAATTTCTTTTTTTTTTGGTTTGAGATAGTGGTATCATATGCTTATTCACACATGTCCCTCTGGGACCCATATGAATATATGGAAAGCTGAAGAGCCCTGTGGGCCTTGCACCAAGGGAAGACTCCATTCACCTATGGAAATGCAGGGCCTGCGGCTCTTTCACTTCTGTGCAACAAGGGATGTCAAGAATTCATGGGGCTGTCTGCTGGTCTGCAGAAGTGCAAGGCTGGCTAGGCCCTGTGCTTCCATGTGACCACAGATACAAATGCACAGTACAAAAAGACAGTATGTCAGCCAAAGCACAGTGCCCTGTGGTGCTCACAGATGCAGAAGTGCAGGGTCCTATGACAAAAGATTAGTTCATGTCACTTCACAGGTCTACCCTGTACCTTCCATTCTCAGACTGGGGTGTGGTGTCAGATGACAGAACTGATCCCCCAGCCTTGTCCCAAGCAGCTGGCTCACTGAGCTCACCCCCAAACTCAGCTCACCAGCAAGGGATCACATAGCACAGTGGCTGAACCATCGTTTTGCAACACAAATGCAAAAACACGTCTCACACAGGATTTGAAAAATTACACCTGTCACATTTATGAGGTCGGGCAATATGGCTATATTGAATGGCTGGATTCAAAATATTGAAAATTAGCAAAGTTCTGACTGAACATTGAAATATTTCACTCATAATTTGATCATTTCATCTTAGAAAATGGGCTTTTTATTTCCTGGCACCTGATTGGCTAGTACCCTTGCTAGAGGGGTACATTAATTTTTAATAGATGCCCAGGAAATAAAAAGCACCAGCCAACCGAGCCCCTTCTCCCACTGAAGTATTAAAGTGTCCACCCTGCTTCCTAATTGGCTGAAAAAGCTCATTCCCATTTGAAATCGCTGGCGTCTTGCCACCATTTTTCCCTCATTTAGTGAGAGACTGTTTCCTCATTCAGTCCTTAGACCAGAGTGACACTATACCCAGTAACATAAATAAAATTCAAATCACAGCAGTATAAAGTGCAAATGAATCAGCATCTCTTTGATTCATTCAGACCAGAGCAGCACAAAGGAGCACTAACAGCACACTCTGTCCATCACTCATATAGGCAAGGATGGTACAGCCCCCTGTCACAACGGTAGATTTTTATTTGTTCCAGGTATGTCCCTGATGGCTCACTCCTCTCAAAAACCTCCTGCTGTATTAATGCTGTCCCTCTGTTGTCCTCCAGTAGATTTTCTGAGGCTGCACCCCTGCTCCGTCCCCCCACAATCTGCCACTTCTGTCACAGAATTTAAAAAAAATACATTTTCTTTCTTGAATTACTACCGCTGACACGTTGTGAGCAGCACTATAGAGGACATGTCCGTGAAGTCCCTGAATCACCCTGGCTCCACTCAGACTCCACAAAATGATCCTTTTTTTTTCCTTTATTTATTTTATTAATGAAACACCAACTCCGACAGCAGATGTGGTTCTCTCTATCACTCTCTCTGTCACTGTCGGTCTCTCGCTCACTCAACTCAGTATGCAATTCCCTGAGTGCTTGGTGGTATTACTAAAGATAAGAGAGAATGCAGGAGCTACAGTTTCAGCTGTCATAGTGAAAATCAAGCTATATATGTTTCAGTTTGGCTAGTAAGTCCTAATGCCTCCTTCTAATACGTTCTGCAAAAAAAAAAAAAAAAAACAAGTTCAAAGAAAAGCACTTAAAGAAGTCTTGAATGAGTAAATAAATTGGTCAGCAACATCGCAACTTCCAAGCGGCAAAACAAGGACTCCTCCAGGACTGACAGAAAACTTTTTTTTGTTGTTTTGTTAAGAACACCAACAATAGAGACAGGTGGGAGCAGGAAGTGAGTAATCACAGAACCACCAAAGACCCACCATCCTAGAAGGGCAGGAGTAGCTCTTCGGCCCCCTCTAGCTGCTGGAGGTCTGCCTCTGAGCAAGTAAGTGGTCCACTGAGAAATATAGGATATTCTTGTCTCAGAACAGGACAATCAGGAGCTTAAAGGGCACACAGGCAGAAAGTAAGGAGAGAGAAAAAAGCAGAGGAAAGAGTAAGATTGAAAACAGTTAAGGGGCCAGAAATAAGACATGATGGGAGTGGTGCAGTGCAGTGGCTGTGGGCAGCAGTCTTCCGGGAGGACGTTCTGGAGGATGCGGTGTTGTCCCATCTGCAGGCACCTCTCTGGGCTGAGGGAGGAGGTTGCTCATCTCCAGGCTGAGTTGACCAGGATTTGTGGGACCTCCTCTTCCATCCAGGGACCACCAGTGCCACAGCCGTTACCTCAGAGGTTGCCAAGAAAGAGGAGCAGTTGGACCACAGTGGGCTCAGGGAGGGTGAGGGTGGTGGAACAGAGGCGCATCCCTCCAGTTGTACCTCTCCACAGTTCCTATGCCATTCTGGCAAAGTGTGGTTCCTCTATGGAGGCACCCGCAGTGGAGACCAAGGAGGATGCTGGGAACCTCCACAAAGGAGACCCACAGGAGGGTGGCAGGGGACCCTGCAGGGGAAGGAAACAACTCCTGGTGGGGGACTCCATTGTTAGGAAGGTAGAACTGGGGGAGGAAGGGGAGAGGGAGGTAGGTGCCTGCCTGGCACCATGGCTTGGAGGGACAGGGAGCGATCCTCAGGATTGCCGGAGCAGCTGCACAGGGGAGGGAGCTGGATGTCATTGTCCACCTAGGGACAAATGACCTGGCTAAGAAAGGGATTAGAGAAGTGCAGGAAGAGTTTGTGGAATTGGGGAGGGGCCTTAGTCAAGTAGCACGCACGGTAACCTTCTCGGAGGTGCTGCCCATCTATGGCATAGGAGAGGCTAGGGTGTTCCACACCATGGGATTCAATCAGTGGTTGAAAAACTGGTGTGGAGCTCAGGGATTTGGCTTCATTGGGGACTGGGGTCCACCTGGAGTGATGCAAGCCTATACTGGCATGATGGGCATCTGTCCAGGAGGGGAACCAGGATCCTAGGTGATAAGTTTAAATGCTTCATTGGCAAGCTTTTAAACTAGCCAAGGGGGGAGGCACTGGAAAGGAGCAGGGAAATCCTAGCCCCCCAAATAATCATGGTAGTAAGTGTGGCAAACACCAACAAGGAGGTGTCGATAGGGAGAAGGGCAGGGGTACATGGAAAAAGTGATAAAGGCAAGAAGGACAGGGATGGGGCAAAAGGGAGTAAGGCCATCAGGAAATGGAGGGTAATGAGTACCAATGCCCATAGTCTGGGCAACAAGCTCCCTGAGCTGGTGGCCTTGATGGAAGAGGGATGCCTGGATATCGTAGCAGTCACAGAAACATGGTACACAGAGAACCATGACTGGGATGTTAACATACCAGGGTACATAACCTACAGGAGAGACAGAGAGTGCCTCAGAAAAGCACTAGCAAACAGGCTAGAAGGAGGTGTGGAGCAACAATGGGGAATCATCAAAACTGCCATCACAGAGGCAGAGGCCTTTGTGTGAAGCAAATAAACAAATCAAAATGAAAGAAAAAGCCACTATGGTTCTCAAAAGAGGTGGCTGTGAAAGTCAGGAAGAAAAAGATAGCATTCCGGAAGTATAAGGAAACACAGAAGGAGCAGGACAGAGAGCTGTACCAGTTAAGGCAGAAGGAAGCAGGGAGGAAGTCAGAATAGCAAAGGCCCAAACTGAGGAAAAGATAGCCAACTCAGTTAAGAAGGGGATAAAACCTTTATAGGTACATCAGCGAGCGAGAAAGACAAAGGAGGGATAGTGAGGCTGAATAGAATGAACGGTGGGTGGCAGAGGGGACAGTGAAAAGCAGGATACTGAATGAATATTTCTGCTCAGTATTCACAAAGAGGAGGGGAAGTGCCTAATCCAATTAACAGAAGCACTCTTGATAGGGGGTCGATCCCAGTCCTTTCACAGAAGAAAGGGTTCTGCAAGAACCCCAAAACTGAAGGTGGACAAAGCAATGGGTCCTGATGGAATTCCACCCCAGAATTTAAAAGAATTAAGAGGAACTAGTGAAACCACTGGCTACTCTTTTAATAAATCATGGGAGGATGGTGTGGTACCGAGGACTGAAAGAAGGTGGATGTGATTCCCTTCAAAAAGTGGGAGCAAGACAGAGGCAGGAAACTACAGACCTGTCAGTCTGACCTCTGTGGTAGGGAAAGTGATGGAGTCACTTCTGAAGGAAAGAATAGTTGAGTACCTAGAGGCCAGTGGAGCACAGGACCCAAGACAGCATGGATTCACAGTGGGAAGGTCATGTCAGACGAAGCTAATAGATTTCTTTGACTGGGTGACCAAAGTAGTAGACCAGAGAGGGGCTGTGGACATGACCTACCTAGACTTCAGCACGGCATTTGACACAGTCCCACACAAAAGATTAATAGTCAAATTAACCAGCCTGGGAGTGGGTCCCAGGGTGGTAGTCTGGGTAAAACATTGGCTGCACAACAGGACACAGAAGGTAATTGTAAATGGAGTCCACTCTGAAGAAAGAGAGGTTACTAGTGGGGTACTGCAGGGTTCAGTATTGGGTCCAGTCCTTTTTAATGTCTTCATCAGTGACATTGCAGAGGACTGGAAGGAAAAGTATGCCTTTTGCAGATGACACAAAGATCTGCAACAGGGTTGATACACAAGGAGGCGTGGAAAGGATGAAAAGGGACTTGGCAAGGTTGGAGGAATGGTCAGAGTATGGCAGCTAGGATTCAATGCAAAGAAGTGCAAAATAATGCACCTGGGAAACAAGAACCCAGGGAAGAATACACAATGGGTGGGGAGGTAGTAACAACAACAAAAAGGAAAGGGACCTGGGGTAATCATATCAGAAGACCTTAAGGTTAGACAATATGAGAAGGCAGTAGGGAGGGCTGGGGGTATACTGGGATGTATAGGGAGCATCAGCAGCAGAAAACAGGAAGTTGTTATCCCTCTGTACAGACAGTTGGTGAGACCCCATCTGGAGTACTGTGTCCAGTTCTGGAGACCCCATCTCCACAAGGACATAGACAGGATAGAGGTAGTCCAGAGGAGGGCAACTAAAATGGTGCAGGGTCTGCAAGAGAAGCCGTATGAGGAGAGACTAAAGGAGCTTAATATGTATACCCTTGAGGAAAGAAGGGAGAAGGGGGACATGATAGAAACTTTTAAGTACCTCAGTGGAATCAACAAAGTCCAAGAGGGTAGCATCTTTCAGAAAAAGAGACTTGCAAGAACAAGGGGACACAATTTAAAGATAGAAGGAGAGCGGTTCAGGGGCAATGTGAGGAAGTATTATTTCACAGAGAGGGTAGTGGATGCATGGAACAGCCTTCCTGAGGAGGTTGTGGGGTCTAAAACTGTGGGAGAATTCAAGAATGCATGGGACAGACATAAGGCAATTCTTGTGGGGGGTAGGAAGAAATAGGCTGTTGGTTAACTAGGATCTATGGCCTATCCTGTAGGTAGGGAAATGGGCAGACTAGATGGGCCAAGCGGTCCTTATCTTCCATCAAAGTCTATGTTTCTATGTTTCTATGTGTACAACAAACTCCACGTCTTGATCTAGGGAGTAGAAGAGAATGGTTCTTTTTTGGAGGGGCAGCATATTATGGAACTGCATAGGGAGGGATTACTTTGCAACATAAAGACTTTTACTTAATCTTTACATTATTTCATTAACTGATTTTTAAATTGTATTAAATTCCATATTAAAATGACACTGGTAGCCCATTTTCTAAGCACAATAATACTCTCCAGGGTGGGTGGTATGGGAAATACCAGACCTTACAGGGGCTACAAGGCCCTCTGCCTGTGGCGTTGGGCCTCATTATGCCCCTGGGTGGTCCGGTATTGCCCAATACCACCCACTTTGTTGGGTATTATTGCTTGCATCTTTCCACGCTACATTTTCAACATATTCTTCTTAAGACCCCACTTAATAAAAACAGTAGATAAAAATATTCATATCCCACCTGAAACTTGATTTGGCAGACTGATTATGAATACATCGTTCAGCACAAAATTGGAATATTTCACCTGTGTTGTTCATTAGGTTGGATCCCAAATAAACAGTGTTGGATGTTTGGTGGGAAAATATTACAAAAATGGCAAAGTTATGAGTAAAAGATTAAAATGCATGGAAATACATTAAATGGACATACATTTTTCTCATATTGCAGTCACCAGTTCCAGCAGTAAAATGTTTTTTTTTTTTTTTAACAGAGGAGTATATGCTGTGGGACACTTTTAGTGAGTGACTGTGTGTGTGGGTAATGAGTGCTGGGGGTTGGGGTGGGGTGGGCAGAGGATGTTGGGGGTCAGATAAGTGAGGGACAGTTTTCTTATTGACAGGGTTAAAAAATAAAATAAATGTCCATTTTTTCAACTATACTGGTTCCAACACTGTGAACCACCCCAATATCAGCTTTTATTTAATGTTGCACCTGGAGGTGGGTAACTCAGTGTCACCACCTATGCCATTGTGGGGCAATTGACCTGGAGTTGAGGGGATCTTGGGGCAGGGACACAACCCTCTTTAAGAGCTGATCCACTCCAGTGGCTGTCTATGGAGCAACTCTCCAAGTGAGTGGCTCCCACAGGAATGGTGGGAGTCAGAGGCAGGAAGCTGTTTTAAAGATCAAATGCACATATTTCATAAAAAGCTTGAAATCACTTGAATTCACATCCCTGTGTCATGATTAGTGTTTCCTGAAAATATCATGATCATGTTGTTTGATTTTGTGATTTTCTTTAAATCAGCATCTGTTCATGTGCTCTGCAGTAACTGAAAACAGTGAATATGTTTCTGTCCCTGTCAGTGAGCAATGACATCATACCTGTCCAGCCTGCTGTTTCACCAATTAAGCCCCTGATTGACTGAATAAGCTGTTGCAGTTCCTAGTTAAAGCACTCTGTAGAGCTAATTGTATTCACTCAAAGTTTATTACTAACCCATCTGGTTTGTGTTTAGAGAGATTAGCTTAAAATCATTCTGTTCTCATAAACAGTTGATCATTTGGGGTTCAGTGCTGAATTGAAGTGGTATTAATGAATGTCTGAGAAATTACCTTGTCTGTATCACAAATGTAAGTTCTCTGTCATCCAAACTATGCATTCTGTTCTGGCTATATAAGACAGGGTAGTTTAATAGATATACAATAAATCTACATTCCATTCATTCATAGATGCAGTGTGTTGTTGATGTAGCCTCAATAAATATGTTCATGTGATAACAATGTTGTTTACATGTCAGATTGACAAACCTGTGTCTACCACACTCTGCTATTTCAGGAACATGTACTGTATGAACTCATAAAATTCAGTTCTTTGAGGGTTTCTGTGTGAAAATACATTATGTATGTGTATAACTAGAAGTACTATATGGCATCCTAATACCCCTGTCTCCTGCCTGACAGTTGAGGCAGCAGCTCTCTGCTTCCCCCTTTCCCCTGCCCCCAAAGCTCCCTGTCTCCTGCCCTCATTTGAGGCTGCTACATCCTGCTGCCCACTGTCTTCTCCACACAGTCAGGGCTGCTGCACCCTGCTGCCTCCTGCACAAACCATTTAGGCTGCTGTACTCTGCTACCCTCTGTCCCCCAACCTATAACGCAAGATGAAAGTATTTTTTGTATTTTCTATCTGGTAGTTTTGTGCAGTGTACCAAAGGATCTGATTCTAATGGCAGGAAGCAGCATGATGCAACAACTCTAATTGTGGGGTGCAGAAGGCTGTATGGTGTAGCAGAGCACAGTGGTGTCAGGGGACAGAGGACAGCATGGTGCAGAAGCCTTGACTGTGGTGCAGGACACAGTGGGGAATCAGAGTACAGCAGTCCTGACTAGGTGACGGGGTGCACGTTGTGCAGCAGCCCTGCCCATTTGGGGTAATGGAAGTGAGTAGCAGGGTGCAGCAAAAGCCTCACCTTTTTTAGTCTGGGACAGCATGGTGCAGCAGCCCAAAATGCAAAGGCAGAGGCCCTGGGACTCTAGGGCTTAACAGAGCACAGCAGCCCTGTCTGTGGAGACAAGAAAAGGGGGCAACAGTGTGCATTGACCCTGACTGTGGGGGTGAGGGACAGAGGGAAGCAGGGTGCAGCAGCCTCAACTGAGAGCAGGAGGCTGGAGACAGGGGCATCAGGATGCCATATATGATTTCTAGTTATGCACATACATGATGCATTTTCACACAGAACTCCACAAAGAACTGAATTATATGAGTTCATATTGTACATGTTCCTGAAATAGCAGTGTGGCAGACATGTTTGTCAATCCGACATAAAAACAAAATTGTTCTCACATGAACCTATTTATTGAGGCTACATCAAATACACAATGCTTCTATAAATTAATGGAATGCATATTTATTTTATATCCATTAAACAACCCTGCGTTATATAGCCAGAATAGAATGCAGAGTTTTGATGACAGAGAACTGACATCTGTGATACAAAGAAGCTAGTTTCTCACAGAAATTCACTCGTGCCACTAAAATTCAGCCCTACACCCCAAATGATCAGCTTTGTATGAGACTAGAAAGAGATTTTAAGCATATCTCTCTAAACACAAGCCAGATGGGTTAGTAACAAACTCTGACTGAAAACAATTAGCTCTACAGTCTGTTCTAACTAGGAACTGCAACAGCTTATTCAGTCAATCAGAGATTTAATTGGTGATGCAGCAGGCTGGACAGATATTATGTTATTGCTCACTGACAGGGGCAGAAACATCTCCAGTGTTTCTTCATTGTTTCAGTTACTGCAGAGCACATTAACAGATGCTGATTTAAAGAAAACCTTAAAACCAAACAGAATGATATTTTCAGGAAACACTAATCATGACACAGGGACATGTACCGTATTCAAGTGAATTCAAGCTTTTTATGAAATAGGTGTGCATTTGATCTTTAACATTTTCTTTGTTTCTTATTGTTAGTTAGTTAGTTAGCTAATCATTTCAGCAGGAAAGGCATATTGAGCATTGAATGCTCGGTTCCAGGTACTGTACATCCTGAATGAGAGGGGATTGAGAAACAGTAAAAGATACAATCAACCAAATAAAAAAATTACAGTTAGACAATCTGAGTAGAGATACAAACAGCAGATTGTATGATTACAAATGATGGCAGTCTTTAAAATTCTAGAACAATACTAGAACATCTAATTAAGGATACATTAGCACAAATAAAGATAAATAAGTGCTATCATGTGATACAGAATAAAGGGGGCAGTAAGTAAGTAAGTAAATAAATAAGTAAAATTGTATTCCTACAAGGCACCCTTCCATAGCGCAGGGCACCCTTACAACATACCTACACAAAGTACAAAGGTATAAAACACATTAAAATTATGCAACTAAATTCAGCTTACAGATACAACAAATAAAATCGTAAGTCCCTTCAAAAGCATTTTGAAATAAATACATCTTAAGGGAGTTTTTAAACCCTTCTATGGTCAGGCTCTCTTGTATCTGATGAGGTAGAAAATTCCACAGGGTAGGAACCATAAAAGCAAAGGATCTTCCCCAAAACATTTTCAAATGTATCCTGGGAATCTCTAGCAATCCCTCGTTGGAGGATCGGAACGAATGGGATGGACAGTAGGGAGTTAGGAGGACTTGCAGATATTGGGGTCCCTGATCATGTAGGGCTTTCTAGGTCAGCAATGTGACCTTGAAAGTGATTTGTCACTGTAGAGGCAGCCAGTGCAGTTCGTGCAGTACAGGTATTATGTGACTGGACCTAGGGGTTCCAGTTAACAGCCTGGCTGTGGCATTCTGCATCAGCTGCAATCAGTGGATATCCACTTCTGAAAGCCCTAGGTAGAGGGTGTTGCAGTATTCAAGACGGGTGGTGACAAAGGCGTGGACCAAGGTAGAAAGATCCTCGGATGGAACTAAGTGCTTCGCTCTAGTGAAGTTTCTTAAATGGCAAAAGGCGGATTTGACTACGGCCGACACATGAACCTTCAGGGTCAGCCCTTCATCAAACACTACCCCAAGGTTCTGCAACTGGCCTGAGGCATTGAGTGGGTTCCCTCAAAGTTGCAGACCAGAAGATTTTCCTGCCCATTACCTGATTGTCCTAAGATCTGGGTCCATGACCAATACCTCCATTTTTCCTGGGTCTAGCCTCAGCCTGCTGGCACTCATCCAGTTCTGTATCTCCAGTAAGGGAGGGGGGAGGTAAGTTACCTAAACAGACATTTGAATGAGCTTTATAGATAAGTGCAATCATGTGATACAGGACAAGGGTGGCAGTAAGGGAGGGGCAAAAGTTAACAACTGCAGGAGTGGGAGTAGAGAGATCCCTTAGGAGGGAGGCGAGGACACACGAGGAGGTGGTGTGGTGGATGAGTGTAGAAAGTGGAGTTCCAGATTTTAGGGAAGCAGTGGGAGAAAGCTGGTTGACCTGCTGAGGTGGACCTTTGAGGGATGTTTAATGTGTGGGAGTCAAGATCTCTTAAGGAGTGACAGCAGGGTGGTTTAATTGAAAGAGAAAAGGAGAGATATGGTGAGAGAGAGTGAAATCAGAATTTAGCTAGCAAGTTGTCACTGTGGATATGGTGAGAAAGCACAAAAAGCACGGCACCAGCCACAAGATAACATGCTGAATTAAGTTTATTACTCAGAGTTCCAGAGTAGATCAAAACTTAAGATCATTGCCACATAGGCCTGTAAGGTGCTCATACCACAAAGGCCTGACCGGTTCCGCATCCCTGAGGAAGCGCACATGTGCGAAACCGGTCAGGCCTTTGTAGTGTGAGCACCTTACAGTCCTGCCTGGCATTGTTCTTAAGTATTGATCAACTCTGGAACTGTGAGTAATGAACTTAATTCAGCATATAATCTGGTGGCTGGTGCTATGCTTTTTGTGCTTTCTGATTATTCCTGTAGCACTGGCATAGCAAGATAAGGAGCCGTTCTTCCCATTTGAACTGTGGATATGATGCCTATCTTCAAGGTAGGGAAATGAGAGAGAAACTGGTATAGGTTTCAGTATTGGGTGTGGGGAAGGCAGTCAAGAGCAAAACGGCAGAAGGAATGGAAGAGAGTGTCCAGCCTGGTTTGCGAAGATTTGGGAGCGGCACTGTAGACTACATCCCCATAGTCAAAAATAGGGAGAATCATTTTATGGACTAGTGCATGCTGGGCCAGCAATGGAATACACCCACAGTTTTAGTATAGGGCACCCAGTTTGGGGTGCAACCTTTTGTGGATGGAGTCAGCATGTCCAGAAAAGTTGAGGTTCTGGACTAGCCAGACCCCAGCTGCATGTAGTATACCAGGTGTGGTCTGACCAGTGATCTGTACAGAGGCAGGATCACCTCCCTCATTCTAGAGGAGATTCCTCTCGCAGTACACTCCAGCATGCTGTTGGCTTTAGCTGCTGCCTTCCTGCACTGAGCTGAGTTGTTCATATTCCCTGTTATAGCCACCCCTAGAAACGTTTCTTCCTCGGTCGACATGGTCGAAAAAGATAGCAGAGGTGTTAAGTCCCTAGTCTATGCCGGTAAGGATGGAGTCAGTGAGTATAAGAAGGGAGAAGGTGGTGGAGTGGAACTTTCTGAAATCAGTTAGGTAAGGGGTGAAATAGTAGGATGAGTCTTCGTAGAAGGAGAGTTGGGCTAGCACCAAGTGTTCCTGGAGCTTAGCAAGAATGGGGAGCAGAGAGATGGGGCAGTAGTTTCCAAGGGAAGAGAGATCATCTTCTTTTGGAAGAGGGGCAACAGTAGCATGTTTCCAGTCAGCAGGGACAGAGGTGGGAGAGAAGGAGAGATTTAATAGAGAAGCAAGAAGCAAGGCAATACAGGAGTGGACAGGTAAAGGATTTTGGAGTCAAGATCAGAGGGACATTTAACCTTTGTGGGATATAGGACAATAAGAGCTTTGAGGGCATCAGCAGGGGAAATAGGGCAGAAGGAGAAGGGGGTAGGGGTAGTCCATTGAGAGGACTTAATGGGTAGGCCATTTGAAAGGACATGGAGGAGAGAATGGAGGAGGAAGGAGGGAGAGTAGAGAGGAGGGAGGAGGTGCAGTGAGTGAAAAAGGTGTTAAAACTCAGTGGCCACAGAGAGGGGATCTGTTAGAAATACATCACCTGATTGGATAACTGGAGCAGGGGGCTGGGATGGGGGAGAGAATAGGTCTTTAACCACCTTCCAGAATTTGGATGGGTGGTTTATGTTTGAATGAAAGGTGGTTGAGAAGTATTCAGCTTTGGCCAGTTTAATTGCTCTAGTGCAAGCATTTCACAGAGTGTAGTATTTCTGGAGTGTAACAGGGGAGATGGTGGATTTGTGTAGTTTCCAAGCCTGATCCCTAGCATGAAGGCATGCCATCAGTTGAGCAATGACCCAGGGGAGGTGGCAGCCATGCACCCGAGTGTATCTTAGTGGTGCACAGTGGTTCTAGATTGAGAAGATTTTTGATTTGAAATAATCTAATGCACCATCAATAGAGGAAGCTAAAAGGATGGGAGACCAGTCAGAATCTGACAGGTCACTGAGTATGGGTGTCAGATCCAAGGATTTGTAGAAGCGGATGAGTAGGATTTTAGGTGGGGCTTTAGGGCAGTGTGTTTTGTGAACAGAGTAGATCAAGTGGTGGTCGCTTTAGGGAGTCTGGTAGGATACCAGCTGCAATGATGCAATGTGGATGGGCGGTGAGGGCCCAGTCAATTAAGGAGTGGTTTTGTGATTTGTAGTTTAGTCATGTGGGCTCACTTGTCAGTTGGGTCAGGATTAGTGTGGCTATCTCGTTCTGAGTTTTAGTTTGGATGGGTGAAAGCCATTTTACATTGAAATCTCCCAGGATATGAAGCTCACTTATAGTGGCATGCGACTGAAGGGTAATCAGTAGGTCTGAGATAGATTGTGATGTAGGAGTAGGGCAACGGTATGTACCAGTGATAAAGATGGGCAGGTAGAAGGGGAGGGAGAGCTTAATTAGAAGTAACTCATAGGCCTTAGGGGAGAGAGGTTGTGACTATAGGGGTGAATTGGATTAGTGAGTAGATATACTGTATATGACAACTCCACCTCCTCTGTGTTTTTTGTTTTGTTAAGTCTCTTTATTCTCTGGAGGCCTAGCACTTCTCTCCAGGGTATCCTCTCAACAGCCGCCTCTACTACCTGTCTGAAACCCCAACTTTGGTCTCCTCTAGCTCCCACAGTCTGTCCAGCCTCCCGGATCACCCCCCCCGGGGGAGGGCCTACTCTCCCTCGGTGACCTTTCTGATTGTTAGAGGAACAACTGGGGAATCCAGTAGGGGAGAGGAGACCTGAGGAGGCAGTCCAGTATCAGAATGTGGGCGGGTCACTGGGGCCTCTTCGCCTCCCTTAGACCACCAGGGTATTTCATAAGTTTTCTCCACTCAGAGCCTGGCTGTGCAGTGACATCCATGGTGCTGATGCACTGATGCCAACCATTGCTCCACCCCCAGCTTCTGCTTGCACTGTATGGTCCAGTACTGCCCCTGGCCACCTCCAGTAGCCGCACAGGAGCAGTGCTATGCCCAAATCCCTTCCCGGGAAGGGAAAGCAGTCCTTCAGATGCTCAATCTGTTCCATCCCCTGCTGACCCGCAGCAACTCAAGTCCATTCCCAAACCTGGGTAACTAGCATGGCTTGAGGTGTGGCATCCAGCGCCTCAACCCTCAGCACCACTAGTCCAGCTCCACATCCTCTGCTTGAGTGGTCCTGGTGGATGTTAGTATCCAGGAATTGAGACAATTGTATTAGGCACATTTGCTTTTAGCCAAGTCTCAGACTGGATCAGTATGTCAGGGCTGAGGTCTAAGACTAGGGGCTGAAGTAAGGTAATTTTGGGGAAGAGGCTCCTAATGTTTAAATGGACTATTTTCAGTCCACATGGAATCTGGTGTGAGAGAATGGGTGTGGGGCCAGGGTTTCATTGGATGTCACCTTCTAACATTAACATCAGGGTGATTAGGAGCTTAGTGGGGCTGTGGTACATTTTCGGGATATGAGGTGGGGGATGATAGGTAAGTGGGAGGAGTGAAGTATGCTTGAAAGTGAACAGACAGGCATGGATGCAAGGTGGTAGGATAGATGGGCTGTGAGGTCAGCTGCTGTGGGTCCTGTTGGGTGGTAGCATGGGAGAGGTAGTGGATGAGGTGGGAGATGGAATGAGCTCACAGAGTGGGGGTAGAGAAGGGAGATGTATAGGGTTGGAAGAGGCTAGAAGGGAAGCTTTGGAGAAGAGGAGGGGGAGAAGACAGAGGGTTCATTTGAACACAGTGGGAGGATGACAGGGGCTGACTTGGAAGGGATGTATAAATCTCTAGGTGGGGACTGAGTAATCTGGAGGGTGCCATGAGAAATGTAGCAACAAAATTCTGGATCATTGGGCTTACAAGAATCTGTGTCTTAGTCTAACATTGTGACCTAGAAAGCTAATTTGAAATCTAGGGTGATGCAGGATTGAGACATATGATACAATAAATATAACTTCTTTAACTGGTAGCTGTTGAAATCACTTTGTATTTGTTTGTCAGGGCATGCTGTTGGAGGAGACAGCCACGATGCTGTGGTGGTCGGCTAATAGAGTAGTGATGTATTTAATTGGGCAGGGTGGTTCAACATAAATACGGACTGCCAAGCCTGGGAGGAGTTGTCGGGGAGGGTGGGTGGGTGTACACTCCTGCACAGCTGAGGCATCCAGAAATGATCAGGTCAGAAACACAGCCAAAATGCTACATTTTGGGCAGGTCCAGAGCGTGTGTGGATCTGAGTCCAAGATGGCAATGAATGCCAAATCTAGTGTGCTCCACTGGATTTATCTGGGGGATTGGTCCAGCCTCCGAGATACGTGGGTTGGGAGAGCTGCTAGTGGATGCTCTTTCGACCTGAGGACATCAGCTTGGCAGGATGAAGATCTGGAGAAGGAGAGGGAATACAGTTAGAAGATGCAGGAACTAAAGAAAAAATCAGGTAAGTTAGAGGAGGGGCAAAGATGGGGGGCAGGAATGGACCTGGTGGCATGTGTGATATTATGAGGGAGTTAGGAGAGGGACTAGTAAGACAGGCAGCCAAAAATAAGAACAAATGCTTGTGCTGAAGGAGTGGAGGTAACATTTACAGAGACTGTACAACAAAAGTGGAATAAGCTAAAAACAGGTGAGGGTAGCTATGGGGCAGGTAAGCCTCCTTTGGTGCATTAGTTAATTTATTTTATTTTATGCAATTGGATATACACCTTTGAGCAGCATGCTCATGTACAAAAGTTCCTATTCTGTATCTCACTGCAGCATGGTTTCCAACACAAGGACATCATAGTTCACAGTTAAATACTGCATACCACAAGGACATCATAGTTCACAGATTAACTAGTGCAATACAGAATTAGCAGCCTTAGTGCAATACAGAATTAGCAGCCTTATGGGACATTGTCAGAGAGAGCAGGTTTTCGACCATATGAGCCAAAGGGGTATTATGAGCATTGAATATAAACAGGGGCAGCAAAGGAGAATGTTAAAAAACTGGCAGCAGGCATCATCAAGTTGTCAAGAAGGTACTTCAGTTGAGGTGAGCAGCGGTCAGTGGTGCAGTTCTCGAGTGTGAGTGGGGGTGGGGTTGTTTAAGCAGTATTTGATTTAAGCTGGTTATAATTTAGCTTCTTTTTAATGCTCCCTTTACCTTACTACTCTGCTACTTTAGAAACCAATAGAAAGTGTGGGGAATTTACATTGTGATGGTGAATACAGCTTAATTCCCTTTAAGAAGGTGTTTTTTTTATGGAATTTGATTAGGGCACAAAGAGTTGTAGTAATAATTGGGCATAACCAATATTATTTGGCCTAATTGTGGTATCAATGTTAATTATTATTAATGTGTCTTTCAAAATTAAAAAAATTACAATTTAGATATTTCCTGTTTATCTTCTGTTTCAGGTTCACACAGCAGTAGAGAAACTGGGAAATGCAGAGGAAGAAACCTTTCTGTCTTGGCTTGGTGAGAATATGTGAGCAGTTATCTTGTAAACTGGAAGACAGTCAGGCATGGGACTGATTGTAACAAAGGCCTAGGCCTATGTCTTCTACAAACACATTTAAATGGAGATACAGAGCTCAATCCTGGACCTGAAGGAGGCCTTAAACATAATATCCTTATAGAACACAATAATGCAAGAAGTATAGTGAATAAAGTCAATAAATTACACTACTTGGTGATGGACTAAAAGTTTTATATTACTAGGTTATCAGAGACCTGGTTATCCCCCTTGGTCAAGGATGATGAATGAAATTTAAATGGATGCCAACATATAAGACAATATAGAAAGCAAAGGGGGAGTAGTTATGTTTTATATAAGGGTAAATGAGAGTACAGGTGGCAGATTATTTATCTGACCTCATGGACCTCTCTAGAGGATACTATAAGCTCTATAATATGCCCTCTATTTTTGAGCTATACAATTTGTCTACCAAAGGTCTTGTGCCAGTCTGGGATCAGGATGATACCATATGGGTTGCTAATGGTGACAAAGTACAAGAACTCCAGAAGAAACTGGAAGCTGACTTTAGCACAGCTCAGGAGTGATTCATAAGTTGAAGCTAGTCATGAGTACAAAAATGGCCCAATGTATGGGTTTGGGGTAGTTGATAAAAAGCCATTTAATTTATGTATTAGAGACCTTCAAGGACAGGAGTTTGTACAGGTGCAACAGTATAAATATTTGGGCATGGTGTTTGATACTAAGCTTTCATTTTTAAGCCATGCTGAAAATGTTTGTTGAAAGTCAACAAAAAAATTAGGGGATAATAAGTCACTGGTAGAGACTCATCAGAAGGGAAATTTAAAAGAGATATCAGGAAATACATCTTTATCCAGAGGGTGGTGGAACAGCTGAAGAGATTGCTAAAGATGATGGTGGAGGTGGGGTCTATATGAGGTTTCAAGGAAGCCCATTAAAGATTTAGGGGTCTTGCAGTCCCTAAAGCAGGGACAGGGTGCAGGGGATGTGGAAGGGGTTGAAAGATGACAGAAGGAAGAGGGGAACTAGAACAGGGGGTGACTAATCCCTTATAACTATAGGTCAATAGAGAACAGGTAGGGATCTTGGGCAGACTTGATAGATGCTTGATAGATCCTTGATCCTATTCTGCCATCATGTTTTTACTGTATGTCTCTTAAAGGGGAGCAAGTGCAAAAATGAGGTGCAGCTCAGTAAACAAGCACATACTACAGTACCACATCACAAAACAACAGTTACAAAATCAGTTCGTTACTCTGCAAAACAGACAGCAGTGCACAGTGATATAAAAGTATGTTAATAAATGTAATCAATAACCTCAGCATAGCAAATGTGCACATCAATATGCAAAAATTATGACATAATATATAATGTGTAACATGCATTGTTTTAAACTTTAAAAAGACACACTTGCTGTTGGCTCAGAAAGTGATGTTTGCCTGACTTACACCAAGATGCATAAAGCCTCCTAAGCCTTGCATACAGGGTTTTGGAGGGGGACAGGCTATGCAGATTAAAAATCTGCCATAATTGCTTATACAATACCTTTCGATCCATGGCTGGAGTGCAATTTGTTTCAAAGAAAACACTGCCAATCCCTCCAGGACCCAGAGGTGGGATGGACATTGGCAGTCCTTTTCTGTTCTTTTTGTGTTAAATGCAAAAACAGATCATTGTTGCCTCCCTCCTTAGGATACATGTAATTACAATATGCAGGGTTTTGCTCTGGTTCGTGAATTCTTTCTCTGAAATGTATTTGTGTGACAGTGGGAATGCAGAACTAGCCAGCCCAATCCAGGTATAAAACAATGAAAACTGGTTCTATGATGAGTAGGGCCCATTAACAGGGAAAGGTATTACTAACAGCAAATTTCTAGCGGTAGCAAAATGGTTCTACTTTAATTTAGTAATGGCCCACAGACTTCTATGCAGTGTAAGTGAAATATGTGTAGTAGCAGGCAAAACTATACAAAATAACATTTGGTCCTTCTAACTCCATGTATATATATTGCTGTAGCCACTGAGGTTATGGCCTCTATACAGTTTAAGCAGGGAGTAGAGCACATTCCCTGTAATGCAATGATGACTTTGCACCCATGGTTCTTTCATTTTAATTTTAATTTTCCTTGCCAGTACAGAAGAATAAAAACAACAGGGATGGAACTGAGTGCTCCTGAATCTCATTTTATAGAACTGTAATCTAATTATTTTGCAAATAGCCAAGAAAGACAAGAATGAAACTATCTGACAAGCAGATCATTTATCCACAACTCTACATTTTTTTTATTTAAATTAAACTTAAACAAGTGCCTTAAGTCAAAAACACATTCCCCAAGTTCCCCAGGCAGATGGATATCAATAAGAATACCTTCCAGAGTGGTATAAAAATAACCCTGTAAGGTACACATTGCACCAACTTCATGGCTATCATATAAAACTTAGGAGAAATAGTCCCCTTCATGCTCAAATAATATAGTAAATGTGAAGTCAACATACTTCCAAAAGCAGACTTTACTGACCCATAGAGCCAGTTTGGGTCTGAAAAGCTCAATTTGCTTTTTATTCTGCTTCTTCTTGATGGTTTTCTTAACCACTATACAATGACATGCATGCTACAATCAAGGGAACTGGAACTGGTAGCTCCACTTTCCCCACCACTAATAATAAATCATATGGAATGCCTTACCAAATGAAACTGAAGCATCTCATCTAGTGATGTTAAAAGTGAGTTTGATACCTTTGAGGATGCTTTGACAAACATTATATTCATACTCAATTCAGATTATATTTATTGTCTAAATACAGTGCTGTTTCATTTGTGCATTACTACTGGGTTACTTATGTTTATCCCTGTACTGTCATATTTCTTTGCACTTACTTGATGCCCACTGTTGCACTGATTTTATTTTTTATTTAAACTCTTGTTCACCAGGTAAGCACATGAGCCAAGGCCCTTTTTCATGTATGACCCTGGACTGTTCGAAGGACTGTCAAGATGTTACATACAACAGTTAATAGCGATAACAATACATCCTCAAATAAACAATGACGTACAATTAATACAAACATCAAGATGAAACTTATTAAGAATAACACTGACATATCAACTTTTTTAAAATATTTTTTTTCAATTCTGTTTTAAAAATGTCATGACTGATACAGTTGTGCAACTCTTCTGGAAAATCATTCCAAATTTGTGATGCCTTTACTGAAAAGGCTCAATCACCCATTGATGTTTTTGTTTTGGGAACCTGGAACCCAGATGAAGTAGTAGATCTTAGGTCTCTAGTAGATACCTTCAGATTGAAAAATGAATACAAAGGTGAGAGCTCTTTTTGTCTTACTACATTATATACCAAACAAGCAAGACTATATGACAAATACTGGACAGGTGGGAGCCAGTTTGCTATCTGATACAAAAGACAATGGTAATAGTGATATGGTAATTTGAATGTCAAATGACAGATACTGTGAAATGTGGAGTTCAGAATGTTCAAGACCTGTTTTGATAGATATGTAAATAAAAAAGAATTATAGTGTAAATGTGATAACAGTATACTCTGAGATATAGCAATCCTAGCCTGAAGTGTTAAAGAATGTTGTGATTTAAAGAGAACCCCTAGTTTCTGATTTACATGTCTAGTTGTTATACTAGTATGATTAGAATATGTTAATTGTGGGTCCAAATAAATTCCCAAATATTTGAATAAGGAACCTGCTTCAGGACCAAACCAGATTGGTTAAATATATGTAATTCAGGAATTTTAGCTAGCCTTGGCTTAGAACCAAAAATCATACATTTGGTCTTAGAGCAGTTCAGCGCTAATTTAAGATTCTTCAACCAAGTTTCCAAAACAAAAAAACCAAAAATCTTTGTTTAAGGAACTATTAATTATGTTGATAGAGTTCAAACTTTTATATAAAATAATATCATCAGCATATAAAATTGTATTTGTATTTGTCAAATTATGGGGAATTACATCAATAAATAATGAAAAGAGGAGGAGCCCCAGTACTGAACCCTGGGGGATTCCTCTTTTAAGTTCCATACTCCCAGACAAGGGGCCTCCATAGGAGGTCCTTATAGATGTGGAACCAATCTAAGGGATGACTTGTGAGTCCAAGGGTAGTCAGGCTTCTGAGCAGCAGGGAATGGTCAACCAGGTTGAAGGCCTTGGACAGGTCCACAGACACAGCACCTGTAAGCTTGCCATTGTCCATGGCTTTACAGATGTGGTCCATGAACTTGGCCAAGGCTGTCCCTGTGCCATGATACAGTCTGAAGCTATGCTGCTCAGGAGTCCTGAGACCAAAGAGCTGTAAATGTACAGCCAATTGTTCATTAACTACATTTTCAAAGATTTTTCCCAAGGGGGGAAGAAGGGATATAGGGTGATAATTGTCCATATTCCCTAGGTCTCCTCATTTGAAAAAAAATGGCATAATTACTGTATTCTTCCACTGTTGGGGAAAACAATCAGTTAATAAAGACAAATTAATAATATTCTGCAAAGGATTACTAATGTAGGAAGCAATTAATTTTAGGAAACTTGGTTGAAGTTCATCCACACCTAAGCACTTGTTTGGTAGTTTTTTTAATAATTTAAACATCTGGGATGTCTGAATCCTCCTAAAATGAAAAATATTCCCTTCATTCAAGTCGGAATCAAAATGTAAATTGAAATTAGCTTCAGTATCCTGCTGTGTGAATTTAGTTAAGTCTAGAAAATGTTTTATAAATTCATTACTAATCTATTGAGAATGGTTATAGTTTTCCCTTCTTTTGAGAAAACATTAATTTGGTTCCCTGTTTTAGAATTAATCAGGGAATTAATGGATGCCCAAAATGTCTTTGGATTTTGTAGCTCCAGTTCATGTTGTTTTGTGTAATATTGGGATTTTCTCTGACATAAATTAGCTTTACACTCATGTCTTAATTTGCGATACAAATTAAAATCAGTCATGACTTTTGTTTTTTAAAATGTTTTCCAAGCTAAGTCCCTCTGCTTCATTAATATAAATAATTCAGTAGAGATCCACTTACTCACTGTACCCCACCCCCTTCTAACAGTTTTAGGAATATATTTTTCCTGGACGGTTAAAAGTGTCAAATTAAAATATTTTAATGCCAAGTCGACATTTGGAATTGCATCCAGCTAGGACCAGTCAATTGACTGACTGTATATATATTGACGTGCACTTCTGCTGTCTTGTAACCTTTTGTTATCTAACAACAAACTGATTGTATCACTCTCATGCACTATTATCCTTCTCCCCGCCCTTCATGATGTAATTGGAAATGAGCTGTTTCCAGCTCAGTAGGCCCTTCCAGGTAATACAGTGCCTTTGAAAGTAACAAAACAAATAGATGTGCATCAAAACAGAATCCTTGTCAACTAGGCTTCATTTGTTTAATCTTTTGCAGAATCCCTAATCTTCTGTTTGTGACATCACAATCATTTGCCGTGGAAATGATTTTGATATCAGAAATTGAGGACTGTGACTTTAGCAAAGGATTATTCATCAGGAATGCATCATATTTGGGGGACACAGATCCAGTTCCCATGTAAATGTACCAGTTATATAAATGTACAGACCAAAAACTCTTCCTCTTCTCCTTTCTGGCACACCAGGTTGTACTCTCCATGGACCTACAGTGGGGACACAGATAACAGGAACTAAGTGCCATGGTCTACACCTGCCCCCAACCACCATGCGTATGTGCAGGAGGCAACTCCCATAGCAATGACTGACAGCCTGCCATGCACACCATACACCAGCAACAGGCTGGCACACAGTGCCACACTGTGACTATGCAATGGTACTGAGACAGCACAAGGACCACATGGGCATGAAGAGTGATGCATAGAGGGAGATGCAGCCTTGTCCCACACAGCATGTGCAGATGCCAGTAGGCTACACAACCATGCAGGCCCCGTTTGAAGACCAGTGGAGCACCACAGTGTACTCATGGTCCTCAGCAGATGTGTACATCGTGGATGGACATACAGGAGCCATGTGCAATGTGACCCTAGCACACGCCACCTTGGTGGCACTCCATGTATGTGCACAAAGTGCAGCACATGGACATGAACATGTGGCAGGCAATGGCCTGCAGTGGGCACTGCCCCTACCCCCCTCGATGAACATACAGAGGATGCACAAGCAGAACACTCACCTGCACCCACGGAACCAGATCACCAGCCTCCTCAACTAGTGTGCCTGACCTCCACTGCCGCTGTTCCCCACCACCTGTCTGCCAGCCCTGCAAGGGAAACACAAGCAAAGAGCACCATAAGATGATAGTAGGTATGTACCACCCTCCACCTGTGACCCACAGCAACATCACTAATGTAACTGCACCCTGGGCAGTGTGTAGTAACACACACACCACTCCAGTCTGTCTCCCCCATGGTAGTGTGTGTATGGATGTGTACCGTGCCACTGTCAGAACCACAATGCACCTGCCACAATGCCAATGCACCCCCGTGTTGTGGACCATGCCAAACATGTCTACACATGGTGGTCATGGCTGCATCCCACATGCAGCATCAGCATGGCATGCATGTGTGTGTGTGTGTGTGTGTGTGTGTGTGTGTGTTGGGGTGGGGGGCCATGCACCAGGGCACACTGCTCCCCCAGAACCAAACCCCTGCTTGCTAGAGTTGCTGTAAGTTATTGTAACTTACCTGGGCATGGCACTGCACCCTTGCTTCCCTGATCATAAAGGCTCCGGAGCCTGTCCGGGTCCTGGCACTGCAGGCCACTGTAGTGGTGCCTGCACTGCTCCCCTGTGTGCTCCACACCTGTACTGTGCATAAGGTGTTCCACCACCCTCACCCACACTACTGAGCATAGCTCAGTGAAGTCCTGGGACCCAAAGAGCTGCCCCTTCAGTGGCATGATTAATGTCACCGATTGAGCAGCTCAACCTCTGCCCAGTTCATGCCTCTGGGCCCAGCTGCCTGTGCACGTGACATTATCTGACTCATGTAGTCTGGAGTAGGTGTGCACAGGACAGGCTGCCAGTGTGCAATGGACTATGTGTGCCACATGCACAATAGGCCACTGAGCACTGGACCGCACATCACAGTGTTGCGGCATGGCAATGTGTGATTGCCAACCATTGCGTGTCACCACACATGCGTGGTGTGCACAGTACAGGTAGGAGATCAGGGTCAAGGGTCACAACTGGGTAGTGCATGCGCAATTTGCACGTATCTGCCATATTGTGAATGGCAAACAATGCCACCCACAGTGCCCTGGGACTACACATACTGCCAGTGTTGTGCCATGCACTGCAGGTGCACATTGATGCAGCATCACAATGATGCGCCATGCCCACACTCAACGAGTCATGCAGCACAGATCCAATCATGCATGTGGACTGGGATGCACTGCTGTCATCGATCACACTAATGGAACCACCAGACAGGGTGCACTTTGCATGGCATGGCACTGACTATGCATCGCGCATGTATGGGGATGTGCCGTCTGACTTGCGCAACATTCAGAAAGTGCCCCAATGTCAAGCATGCATGGGAATACATCATAGGGGGATGCGCTCAATGCACAATTACTCATTACTGATTGAGATGAGGTGGGGGCAATTATGCAATTTAGAGACAATGATCCTAAATCAGCTCATTGCCAAATTCAAGGGCAACTTACCTGCTTTGCATCTCATTACAGTTGCTCCCAATCTCTTTTGCATTCCCAGAGCCATAAATGCTCCTGAATGTGCCTCCCCACTCCACAGGTGACCGTCAGGTATTGCATCTTTAAAGGTAGGTCTGTGTACATGTTACCATTTACAGCCTGTCAGCACCATATAACTGTGGGGATTTGAGGGCGTCCAGGGTGCTGGGTCTGTGCAGCATCCTACCACGTTGCTGGCACACATCCACATTTGCCTGTACTGTGCTGATGCCTGCATATTGTCCCCTACAGGAACCACAATGTTCACACAGGATGATGCAGCTGGATGGAGACGTCCAAACTTTACTTCTGATGAAGAGAGGACATTGCTAGAGGCCTGCTTCCCTAGGCAGAGCATCCTGTCTGGCAGGAGTTGCAGCAGCCTACAAAGGGATGAGGGCTGGGAATAGGTAGCCAGGCATGTGAAGGACCATGGCAAATTCAACAGAACACAACAGTAGTGCTAGAAGCACTTCCACGATGAGAAGCGAATGGTCAAGGAGAAGATGGCCACAATCAGGGCTTCTCTGGGTGTGATGGGGTGTATCACAGATTGTGTTGCACCTCACCATGAATGAGTAGAGGCTGGTAGTCAGCATGGGCCAGACAATGATGATGGGAGTTCCGGGTGGCATCTTCCAGACAGGTAGCAGTCCATCACAGCACTGTGAGTATACATGTCCAGAGCACTGTGCTGGTCTATGGGTGGATGCCAGGGGTGTCCTGACTAGCCCCACCTAAGGCTGCTAACAGCCCATGTGTCGGTGTGCACTGAGCATGTCACCATTCAGCCTGTCCATCTACAGTGTGCTGCAGACACATGACATGCTGCCCCTGTGCAGCACTGGGGGGGCCCCACCACCACGGTGGGTGGGGTTGTCACCTGCGGTGATGTAGCCCTGGGTGGTGGCTGGGGGGCCAGTCCCATACATGTTCCTGTGTTCCTGTATTGGCCTTGGTGCATGTCTGCCTACACTGGTGCATGGCCACAGCAGTGGTCCCATGTATGGCACTCCCCTGTGTGTCATGTCAGCAGCACCTATAGCACATGTACAAGGCTCCCTGTACATACCTGTCTAAACACACCACTTTCACATGTCAGTAACCAGGTATCTCTTCTCTCTCATGGCTCCATCCCACCTCACAGGTGCTGCCTTGTCCGGTGGACTGCATGACAATCGAGCAGGGGAGAAGGCTGGGCCATAACAGTTTGCCACAACCAGAGCTGTGGTGGATGCCTTGCCAGGCCCTTCCAATGCCACCACAGCCCTGGACATGGTTTTAGATGGTGCAGGGCCATGAAACCCCTCCATGGCCAGTGCCACACTGGTGGCCATGGTAGCTCATGGCTGATCAACATACTGGGTTTTGCTGATGATGACCCAGTGGACAGGGTCGACATTGCAGATGACCTGCTGATGCTGGCATCTGGAGCAGAGGGGGCATATGATGATGATGATCTTGATACCACACAGATATGGGGGGACATGGAAAACAGCAGCCCAGTCGAGGCACAAGTGCAGACACAGGTGGCACCATGTGCCACTGGCAGTCCTGTGGCCCCATGTGGACCCACAGGGCTTGTGCAACTACCCACAGTGGCAGTTTCTGTGGGTCCTGTGTCTGGTACTGCTATGGGGACAGGGATTTCCAACACTGTCCAGGAGGGTGCTGTGGAGCAGCAGCAGGTGGCAGGTGACCATGATGCATGCATCCCTGGATGCACAGTGGTAGTATGCATCCAGTTCCCACACATACAGATGCCTGCTGTGGGGTGTCCACCCATGGTGGATGCAGCACAACAGGCCAGGACCCCAGATGCATCCACTGCCGACAAGGTTGAGGGCTATGCACACCTCCTGTGGGACACTGTGGAGGGGCAGACATCCCTCAGGGTGTAGCTGAGGTGCACTCAGATGCAGCTGGCCATGAAACATAACTTGTCAGCTGTGTGGCCTGTCCAGATGCTGACAGAGGCTCGCCTACTGCAGGTTAGCATGACCACTGCTCTGGAGTGGATTACACCTGCTGCAAAGGCAGTGAGTGCACACAGTGTGACAAGTGGCTGCTGGGCTACCAGTTGCACACCCAGGAGTGTCTCACACACTGCCAGGTCACAGCATCAGGTGAACTCATTGTTGTTGATGCCGTCACCACACATGGCCATCCCTGACACCCCCGGATCCAACTTTGATCTGGGGAATGACACAGTAGTGAGCACCCATTCACAGTCTTGCTTCGGTACCCCACTAGGGGTGACAGACATCCCCTGCAGCCAGTAGCACTAACCGAGTGAACACCAGGCAAGGGTATGACTGCCCACGTGTCCGTGGTGGCCATGGTGGCTCCCACTGACACCTGGGTTAACAGCTCCCATAGCCCCTAGTACCAGCACCCATTGCAGCCTACACAACAGGCTGACAGTGCCTGGGGTGGCATGATGTGGCACGTGCCTTCCCATGTATGACACCTATGTGGGACATCTGTGTGGTGCACTGTGCATGGCTGGGGCAACCAATGTTGTGCTATGTGGTATGGGCGTGGTGAGTACAGCCCTGTTTCTGCTGTGCATGTGTGCCAGCAAATGTACACTAATCCATGCCATCCCCAGCACGGACACCGTGTCCCCCCTGTCCATGTGTGGCCTGCTGTGTGTGTGTCTGTGCGTTGCTGTCACCCCTCATGGGTGCACTACACGCTGGCTGTGTGGTTGTCATCTGACCTGTGGAGTGTTTGTGGGTGTGGGGGTGGTGGTGGGTGGGGTGGGTGTGTGTGGGTGTGATGGGTGGGTGTGGGGGGCTGCCGAGTGTTTCCCACCTGTTTTACTCACCTTCAGTCCCCAAAGTGCTCTTCCACTATGGTGTCCCGATGCCATCAGGACCTGGCAACCAGGCATTGGTCCCTGTGGGCCAGGGGCAGTTGACCATCTCCTCAACAGTGGCCTTGCTCCGCTGCATCCTCCTCCTCCTCCCCAGAACTGTTGCCTTTCTCAGCCTAGACAGCTATTCCTTGGTCCGTGTCCATGTTGTGCAGCATACAACAGGCCAGGAATATGCCACAGGCCTTCTCTGGGCAATATTGTAGGGCACCACCTGACCTATCCAGGCACCTCAAGTGCATCTTCAGCATGCCAAAAACATGCTTGATGATGGTGCATGTAGCAATGTGTGCCTAGATGTAGCAAACCTCCACCTCTGTGCCAGGATGGTGAAAGGGGGTGAGGAGCCAGGGTCAGAGGGGAAAAACCAAATCACCTACATGGGAACAAAGCAGTCTGATAGTACCCCATGTACATTTGCATTGTGTACCTCAGCTCCCCCCTCCATCTTGGCACACTGGTGTAGCTACTGTCTGTCCACCTATGTCCCTGTGGCCCACCTCCTGGTGCATTTCCCTTCCCCATTTTGGGATAGTGCATTCATGCACTCACCAGTGACTGCTTGCCCTGGCTTCCCTCATCTTTCCTGTACCTGACCATGCCCACAACTACAGCTGAACATTCCTGTCCAGTCTGGCATTGCTTACCTTCCATTACCCAGTGGTCACCCGTGAATAAGTGCATGGATTATTCTACCCTGCCACATGTGCCTCCTGTTCCACATCACCTTACCTCCCATGCTGCACTGTGCTGCTGCACTATACCCCATGACGCATGCCCTGTCCCATCAGTGTGCCCATCTTCACTGTCCCACCTGAGTGTTTCCTCTTGTGCAGGCCCTGCTGAGGCCTCAGCACACCTGCACTACCTCCTGACATTTGTTCTGCCACAGTGTGCTGTTTGTGGGAATGTATGCATGCTTCACTCACCAACTAGGTGACTGCTGGGAATATCCCGAGTCTCAAACCAGCAGCACAGGGCAAATTGGTGCCATATAAAGGCATTGTGTGTACTCCCAGGGTGTGTGGCACAGATATTGCTGATGCGCCCTGTGGCATTGTACACCACCTGGCAGTTTATGGACTAGAACTCCTTGTGGTTCATGTATTTCATGGCCTTGTCATCAGGTGGTGCACAGATTGCCACATGGGTGCAATCAATGGCCCCTATGATGCCTGGCATATATGCCACCCTGTGGAACTGCTGCATAGTTTCTATCCCCTCTGCCTGTGTGCTAGGTAATTGAATGAACTCCAAAGAATGTGGGAGCAGTGTGGTGAGGAATTGTGTGAGGAGACAGGACGTGGATGGCTGGGATATGCCAGTGGTGTCTCCAGCTTGCCTCTGGAAGGTTCCCATGGCAAGCAGGTACATTGCTGTTGTCACCTTGCTCTCCACAGATATGACATGACCCCTTCTGGTGGGTGTCATCATGCAGCAGCTCACTGAGCTGCCTCAGAATTGCCCTATTCAGACGGTATCAGCTGACTGTTTCTGTATCTGTCAGTATTTCGAATGTTAGTCTGGCATGATAATGCTGCCGGGCAGGCAGCCTAATTTGCCTTCTGTCACCATGTTGTTGGTTTGCCCATCTCTTCATGTCCATTATCATACCCACCATCAGGAATGGTGCACCATCCATGTCTGTGTACTCCGTTGTGCTGCTGCTGGTGTTCTACATGGTGCTACTGCTTCTATCCTGCAGTCTGCCTGCTTGGGCTTGCACTTAAGTCTACTTCTTTTATACTTATCTCCTTAGTGCACATGTGGGTGGATGCGCTGTGTATGCACTGTGTTTGCGCATTAATTTTGCTTTGTGAATGGGGATGTGCCATGTATGCAGCTACATACCCCCTCCAGATGCACCGCATATCACTATTTTCGGGGGGCTGGCACACCCTGTGCAGCAAATCCAGGATGCTCTGGAGCATCTCTGCCCTATGAGAATAGCACCAGCGCACATCTCTGAGATGTGCCGGTGCATCTCATTTGCACCAAGTGCATCTGCTTTGTGAATCCAGCCCACAGAACTTTAGGTCTAATGCCATTTGCCTTTAACAGACCAAAAGCTTCAAGTCTGAAACAATGGAAAGGTTTTTGTGAAATTTTCTGTGTGTTGATTAAGGAGTACAAATTCTTTTATTTGGGGTGTCCAAAAAGAACATCCTAAACAGGAGTTTTAGACAAGCTTGCTGGGCTTTCTTAGGTGTTTTTGGAATGCTTTTAGAATGTTAAGATTGCATTACTGACAAAAATCATTACCTCCCTTATTATAATTGTAACCACCCCTACTACTGTACTACCTTCTGCACAACCATCTCAAAGTGGTGCTGCCTAACAGATGTAGGTTGGCACCTGGATCCATGATTAGAATTGGATTATTAATTGGCATGGAGCCTCCACCTATGGAGATCCTTATAGCAACATGCTGCCAGGGTGCTTCCCCACAGGAAATGAATATAGCCCCCTCCCTTGGTGATAGGTAGCTTAGTAACACAATCCCCTCCCCACTTGTCACTCTAAACAAGCAAGTATCACACTAACACAATAATGGCAAATACTTCAACAGTTGCAAATAAATAACCAGATGGATTTATTCTGGGGTTTGGAAAATAAGGTTGGGTGCAAGGGAAACAAAGGGAGTAAAAACATCAACCAATCAGCTATAAATAAATACTGTAACACAACCACTGAATGGTATGAGCTCTGTTGCAGTCCCTCTCCCCCCAGTGGTGTAGCAGGTAACCCCTCAGTCCCTGTGGGATCTCCCAGTTGTCTTGGTTTGCACACAATGAGGAGTTGCAGGCCTGTGATGAATGGACATGGGGTGCAGTACCATTATAGCTGGGTGGAGCTATAGCTGCTAAATACAAATTATACCAGTGGATAGAAACACACAGATGATCCTGGCTGTAACTGTTACTGTGGACTTAGGTTAAGGTCACGCAGGAAGTCCAGGTGATAAATGAACTAGCCAGCTAGCTGGACAGCAAAAATAGCAATTGGTTGGGTAAATCCAGTACTCACGACCTTGAGATGACCAGGTGGTGCAGGCATTGGGGGATGTCTCCCCTGTCTGGTAGTCAGGTAAAACTGATTGGCTGGTATACTGTAGATGATGATGATGGAGATACTTTTCATCCTCAGTGGAACTTGTCTTCACTCACCTCAAAAAATTAGACGGCAGTGCATATTTTATTTATTTATTTTTTTGTATTTATTTATTTAGGGATTCTGATCATACCTTTGAGCTCAGAGCTCTTTTACAAAGGTTCCACATCAAACAGTGACAATGACAGCAATAACAAACAGTTTACATACAATACTCGAAAAGTAGGTAGCTAGTATACAGTAAGGATACAATGTCATTCATAGTACCAATGGTGACAGTACAGCATCAAGAGCATTCAACTAAGGTAAAGGACAGTGTTTATATGTAGCGAAGGAGATAAACAGGTGTGACACCTAGTGTGAGAGTCCAAGGAGGAGTCAAGGTGAGGGGGAAGGGAGACAAGGAGGGAGTGGGCAGCCAGAAGAAGTGGCTTTGTCTAGGAGGTTGGGGAGGTAGTGGTAATATGTTGGTTTTAAGGTTGATCCAGTGGGAGAAAAGGCACAGGGGGGAGAGGAAGACAGAGGGACAGGGCAATAGGAAGAGGTAAAAGGAAGGGGAAGGAGAGTGTGGGTGAGGGCATTATGGGTGTTAGAGTCCTAGTGGCAGTCACAAACTGTCCTAGTAAGAAGGTGTTGCCTTAGACCATTTTTGAATCGCGAGATGCATTGGGAGTTTAGAATGTGCACTGGGATTTCATTGAGCCAATTGGGGGCCCTAAAGCTGAAAGCACTCTGTCCCTGCACAGTTCGACGGAAAGGTGTTGATAGGGCCCCTCATCCTGCCTCTGGTGGTATAGCTGGTAGCACTTGGTGTTAGGATGCTAGAAATGCATGGGGCGGTTTTACCCATTAGTGCCTTTTTTCCAAGGAGACATGTTTGGAATATAATCCTGTTCTTTAGTGGCAGCCAATTGGTCTCCTTGTATAAGGAGTAGGTGTGGGTATTTCGATCTGCAGCCATTGTGAGCCTACATGCCTTGTTGAGGGCAATGTGAATCCTTTTTAGCGCAGTGTCTGTTGCTGCGCCATAGACCACCAATCCATAGTCGATGGTAGAAAGGATGGAGCTGGAGACTGAGAGACAGAGGGCCTCTGGAGTGAGATACTTTTTATGCCTATATAGTACACCCAGCTTGGTGTTCACTGCCTTTACCACTGTGTCGATGTGTTGGGTGAAGGTGAGGCAGTCATCAACGGTGACCCCCAGGTACTTGAAGGTCTGAACTTGTTCCAGCAGCTCACTGACTTTATTGGAGATGGTGAGGGGAGGGAGCTTCTTTTTGTGCTGTGGGCTGGCTGTGAGCATCACCTTGTTTTTTTTGTAGTTTAATAGAAGTTTATGGCTACAGAACCAGTCTTCCAGCTTGTAGAAGGATGCCTGCAGATGGGAGTAGAGGGCAACTATTGATGAACTGCTGGTGAGAAGCACAGCGTCATCTGCTTAAAGTATCAGTTTAGTGTCACAGGCTTCAGGAAGATTATTTAGGAAGAGGCTGAATAGTAAGGGCCCCAGTATTGACCCTTGTGGGACCCCAAAGATAGCTCATTGGAGCTAGATACTGTGTGCCCAATTTTTACACATTGGCTTCTGTGTGTTAGGTAGTCCTTGAACCAGAAGACAGCATTGGTTGCAACCCCCAGGTTCTGTAGTTGAGTCAGGAGGAGAGAGTGATTGACAGTGTCGAAGGCTTTGGTGAGGTCTATGAAGACTGACCCACCAGCTTTCCTTCATCTAGTGCCTTGTGCAAGTAGTCAGTGTAGTTCCAGCAAAGCTGTGGAGGTACTATGATTCTGCCTGAAGCCATGTTGGTTTGGACATAACAGGTTGTATTTGTTGAGGTAATCTGTGAGTTGGGTGGCCACAATCTTTTCCAGGGCTTTAGATAAGGGAGACAGGATGGATATTGGCCTGTAATTGACGGTGCATGTCATATCACCATTCTTGTGCACCGGCGTCATGAGAGCCTGTTTCCAGATCCCGGGGAACTGTGCAAGAGCCAGTGATTTGTTAAATAGTTTTGTAACTGGCACGATGATGACATCCAGTGTTAGGGATAGGAGTTTCATATCGATTCCATCACTTCCCATTCTGGTCTTGCCTAGTATTTTTTTGTATTTGTAAGCCTCCTTCACGGACACTTTTTTGAAGTAGAAGACAGGATTGAGCCCTCTTGAGGTGTGCAGTTGGTTTTGTTCCCAGCAGGGTGCAGGTAGTCAGGGTAGCACTCCAGTCAGGTCAGTAAATGCTGTGTTGAGAATCCGTGATGTGCTGAGGGTCAGTAACGTGATGTTGTCAATGTTGAGCGAGTGGGGATCTTTCTCTCATCCTTCCCAAGAAGGTTTTGGATGTTATCCCAAAAATTCTTCCCATTGCCCCAAGTTTTTTTAAGCTGCTCCTTGTGGAAGTTGGCCTTTGCTTGGCGGATAAGGTTGGTGCAGTGGGTTCTTGCAGCTCTGTAGCATTGGAAGTTGTGTTTGCTGTGAGAGGACCTGGCTTTTTCACAGAGATTGTCCCTTTCCTTCATCTGGGTGAGGAGATCCCCTGTGATCTAACCATTAACTTGACCCCGAATTTTTCTTTTCCTCAGTGGTGCAAAGATATCGCAAATCTTGTTGAAGCCCTCTATAAAGAAACTTAGGGCCTGGTCAATATTAGGCGCATGATCGATGGGGGACCAGTCATACTGGGAGAGGGCAGAGGAGAGGGACCCAAGCTTGCCCTTCCCCAAGACCCTACTATTAATTATGATAGGCGGGGGCTTGCTCAATTTGTTTGACCATGTGAAAGTGACCGGGGAGTGATCACTTAAGGTGTCAGGCAGGACCTCAAGTTCAGAGATCCGAGAAGGGTAACTCGAGAGGAGCCAATCGAGGAGGGTGTCTCTTCCTGTTTTGTGGTTCTGCCTTGATGGGCTGTCTACAAGTTGGGTCAGATTGGAAGTAGCGACCATGTCCTTGAAAGGCGTGGATTCCCTGCCCTCCCAGTTGATGTTAAAGTCACCTGTTATGAGAAGCTCTGTGCCCTGATAAAGGGTAGCAATTGTATCCAGTATTTTTGGGAGGCCATCCCTGGCTTTAGTGAGTGGAAGATAAACCGACACTAAGATTAGAGATTTTCCATGCCATCCGACCTGTGCTTTTTATTGCTAGTAGTTCATGATCATCCTCGACCCTGGTAACAGGAAGGACCGAACAGCATAGGTAATCCCTGGCATAGATAAGGACTCCTCCACCTCTCTTGCCACACCTGTCTTTCCTGAATGTTTGATATCCTGGAAGCATCACTTCATTGTCTTTTATCCTGCTTGACAGCCAGGTCTCTGTCAGACACAGAATGTCAGGTACATGGTCAGACATCCACGCTTGGAGTAGGTCAAACTTTGCTGTGAGGCTGCATATGTTCAGTGCAGCTACTTTCAGGCCTTTACTAGTGTTTTCCCCTGCGTTTGATACTGGTGGTGGGCCAGGATTGGCATGGACATTACCCGATAGAAGAAGAAGAAGCATGAATATTATTTTCTTGGCTGAGAGGTTTATGCAAATGGTGCAGCGTATCTTGCGCCTCCTGCTCTTGCCGTGGGGGAGGCGAGCGTTCACCAGAGTGATCTTTATGGGCATGAAAATGGTAATGTTGATAACCGTGGCAGGTGTCGGGTGCCCCAGGCTCGCAGGTGGGATGCAGGTGGTGGAAAGCTGAACTCCTTCGCACAGTTGGCATTGGGGTGCCATATAGTCCATTTGTCAAGAGCAGGCCCTCGCAGGTAGTAGTGTCCAGCTTGCATTGTGGGGCCTGTAGCACCCACAGCGAAATAAAAGAACTAGGGAGGATAGAGTAATCCATGGTAGAGCAGAGGTGGTGGCACTGGGTGGTCTAACAAGCACACCAGGAGATAGCAAAGGAAAATGAAGGTTAATTTCATCCACAGGAAATTAACTGTTGAGATCCAGGATCACATAATATGTTAAAATTCCTGAAAGGTGATAAACTGTGGCCTGGGCATATGCAATGTGTGAAATCCTTTTGTCTATATGTTTCTTTTGTTCTTCAAAGTCCTCAGAGATAAGTACAATACCTTGGGAGTAGGACAGACAGTAGGCATATGCAATGTGTGAAATCCTTTTGTCTTTACTCCACAGAGGGAATTGTCTTCACCTACCTCAAAAGATGGGCCAGCAGTGGCAGTCGATCTTCACCCCACAGAGGTGCATGTCTTCACCTACATCAAAAGGTGGGCTGGCAGTTAAGCAGTTGATCTTCACCCCACAGAGGGGACTTGTCTTCACCCACCTCCAAAGATGGACCAGCAGTAGAAGTGGATCTTCACCCCACAGAAGGACTTGTCTTCACCCACCTCAAAAGGCAGGCAGGCAGCTAGGCAGTTAGAACCACAGAGAGTTGGTCCCCTGTCACAAACACAGATGTGTCAGGATCTGAGAGGCAGTGGCTGTTCACCTCTTCAGAATAAGAGTAGCATTCACCCCAGCTCCTGCTCTTTCATGGAGCTCAAATCCTGGCTTTTCACTACAGCTGAGGAAAATCCTCTTGTTTCTGGGATTTACAAGTCTATCGAACTCTAAACTTCAATGTTTCAGTAAATGACAGCACTGAGAGCTGTCAAACAGTTGCCTTCTCCTCAGAAAACACTTTCAGAATCCTACGGGGTTAACTAAAAACCCTAGAATGTTGTTTAAAAATCTTGATGTCCGATTGGCTGAAAGGAAGGCTCAAACTCCACCCTTGATTGGACTACTGCAGCTACAAATCAGATTCTTGCAGTTCTTCAGGTAGACCACATCCTACATGGCTGCCCCCACACAGTCCTGTTCAACTCTGTCAAATATCATTTAAATTAACATGTTTTGGAAGCTTGTGGCTTTTTTTTTATTTTATTTCATCTCAGATTACAAATACCTTTGAGCTAAACATAGCTCATTTACAAAGGTTCCACGTTGGTGGGATTAGGGTAAAAAACAGATGAAGGGAAGCTAAAAAAACGTTACACAATCAACAAAAATTGGCAATAATGAAACACTATTAACCAGCAAAAGTAGAAATATTTTGATTCCAACAAGCACTGGTAATATAGCATACAACATAGGTTAGACAGTATAGTGAAAGGAACTGATAATTGAATATGTTGCTACATGGCTGCAGGGTCAAGACGCTCCTGATCCTATCTGAGGATTGCTAGGGCTGTGGGGCATGTTGTGGGGACAGGAGCTCCATTGGAAGCTCCATTTTTAGGGCTTCCCAGCAGGAGCAAGTCACTGGAAAACAACTCCTGTGCTGCAGAGGATCATGGGACATGTAGTCCCAGCGCCATTTCCCCCCATTTTCTCTCAAATCCATTGGAGGCTTGGATTTGGGTTGGGGAGCCTTTTTAACTATTTATCTTATTTATTTCAATTCCCCCAAGCCCCTTTTTGTGTCAGATAGGGCTTGGAAGGTGAACATTTCAGGCAGCTCTTCTGCCATGGCTGCTGGGTACTTTGAGATGCCAGAATGAATGGAGGTCTGTTTCTTGCTTCCCACTCCACTGTGCAGCTGTCCAAGAGGGTGGGGAAACACAACATGTGTGCAGCTCTCTGGTCACATTGGCAGTCACAAGGAGGTGCCAAGAAACAGTTTCATTGCTCCCCAGCCCTGGAAGAGTCCAGGAGAGGGTCAGGGGAGTGAAGTTGCAAGTGGCTCCAGCCGTAGAATACAGGAGGTGACTGGTTGGCTAATGGATCCTCAGGTAAGCTTCTGACATCAGGAGGGGGTTACATTCTCCCCCCCACTGAACTCCTTGGTGCTTATCAAGACATGAAAAACATAAAACATTGCAAAACGACACATCACAGGCTATCTAATACACCTGATTCCTGTCTAAACATTTATAATGTACCTGCATTATATCTGAACAGTATCAGCATTGAATTTCACAAAACATAGGTCACATATTGGTATTATCACTTTCCTGCCATGGTTTACAACTACACCTCCCTATCATAGGAGGCAATATAGTGTAGTGGTCAAGGGCACTGATCTGCAAACCTGGAGACCTGGGTTTGAAACCCATCAGCCCCCACCTGCATATTGTGTGACCCTGAGCAAGTCACTTAAACTCCTTGTGCTCCCAGGTTGCATCTGAAAACAAGCTCTGACTTAGTGTACCTTTCCTGGTTAAACAATTTCCCCTTTCCCTTTATTATGACTTGAGGGCAGCACAAGGGTGGCAGCAATAGTGGGCTTGGTGTATATTAAGCTTTTTATACACCACATTTACAGAGAGTTCAGAGGTACACCAGGGACATTGTAAGTGAGCTTTACTTGGTGCTTGACTTCTCTTCCAGAGTGGTGGGGTACCACATGTTCCTTGGCAATGATTTGATCAGGATCATTGATGGGTTCTGCATACTCTGCCACAGTGGGTTCAAATCTTCCAATTTCCTGAGCTGGTTCCATTACTGGAGCCTCAACATCCCCTGTATTTGGAACATGGTTCATGACTGTGGGCCCAGCTTCAGTTGAAACAAAGGGTACTGCGGCCAGATTCAGTGGCCTTGAATAACTCACCTTACTCCTTCCAGGTGCTGAAGAAGGAAAGTACATGGAATGATACATGCTAATATTGACATGGTATTGGATAACTGTAAGGTTCTTAATCATCAAAGCTACTGTTGACCACATCAGATATCACCAGAGGGAAGACAAGTAATGGCATTTGAGTTAGACTGTTTTTTCTTGGCCTTGTCTCATTTCTGGTGACTGGTCTCCACAATGGTGAGAGAGGCATTGAGTTAACAAGTTCAGGTAATAGTTGACCAATTGGGAAGATGTGGTTTTGATGCAGTATTTTAACCACAATTTTTCCTCTTTCCTTTCTTAGTCAGTATACAGGCAAGTTTGGAAGCTGTTCCATAATTACATATGGATCAGGTTTCCATCAGTCTTCAATCTTGTGTTTGCCTGGGATCCCCAAGTTCCAAGTCAATACTTGGTCCTCTGGCTGGAGAGCTTGTTCTTGTGCTCTCTTGTCATACCTGGTTGTTGGCTAGGTTGTATTTCCTAGCTGCTTCTTGAGCCACCCGGCAGACTTCTTTCAGTTGTTCATGCAGCCTCCTGGGATACTCCAAGTGTGTCTCAGGTAGGGCATCATCAGCTGACACCCCAAAATATAAGTCCACTGGAAGCCTGAATTCTCACCCAAACATCATAAAATAAGGGGAGAATCCAGTTAAATCATTTTAGTACAGCTGTAGGCATGGACTAGGAAATGTACTTGTGGGCTCCAGTATGGCTTTCTGTTAGGATCCAATGTTCCCAGCATATTAAGCAGTGTTCTGTTGAATCTCTCAGGCTGAGAGTCACCTTGTGGGTGATGTGGAACACTATGAGACATCTTAATCCCCAAAATGCTTGTGAGTTCTTTGGTGAGGTGACTCTCAAAGTCTCTCCCTTGGTGAGAGTGAAGGCGTTTGGGGAGTCCATAACATACAAAATACTTTTCAAACAAAACTTTAGCCACAGTGGTTGCTTTCTGGTCTTTCATGGGGCAAGCAGGTGCATAGCAGGTATTGTGGTCAGTTACTGCTAAAATGTTCTGATCCCCTTCCAATCAGGATCAAGGGAAAGAAAGTCCATACAGACCAGGTCCATCAACCAGGTACTGGTGATGTTTACAAGTGGAGCTTCCCGTTTGGGTAGTTGCATGGGTGATGCACCGATTACAACTTTTACAATATCTTTCCACCTCAATGGCCATATGCAGCCAGTAGAAGCAGTCTTGTACAAGGCCCAAAGTCTTATCAATCCCCAAGTGCCCCTTGTCCTCATGAAGTGATTGCAACATCATTTTTTGATACTTTCTGGGAAGCACTAATTGCTCTTTGGGGAAATAGGTTTTTGTTTTGGTGATTCAACACAACAACCCATTCTTTACAGAAAATTTGTCCCTCTCTCCCAGGAGAAATGGTACATCAAAAAGATTTGATTTCACCTGAGAGGATGATAAGCCCTTTTCTTTGGCTAAGAAGATGTCTCTCAAACTGTGATCTATTCACTGTGCTCATCTAAAATCTGCAGGACAAGTGAGGCAAGATGGTATTATGCAGTGTGGTGAAAAGTGCATATACTTTTGGTATAGCATCAGGATGCACTCCAAGCGGGTCCACAGCCCGGTCTGGGTTGGTGATAGCAGATCAGCCATCAAGCACCATCATCTGGCAGACTGCTTTCCCTCTATCTTTGGACACATAGGCCCTAGTCCCTTCAGTGCGAGGAGTATGATGCGGGTGTCTGGACAGTGCATTTACATCAACGTTGTTTTTTCTAGGATGATATTTCAAGCAGAAATTGTAAACAGATAGGACAGAGATCCATCTATGCGTAATGTTATCCACCTTGACAGTTGTCAGCACATATGTCAATGGGTTATTGTCAGTCAGCACAATGAACCTGCCTCCATAAATATAATCATGGAATTGATCAGTCACTACCCATTTCAGTGCAAGGAATTCTAACTTATGGATTGGATAGTTCTTTTCAGAGGGATTTAAACTATGACTGGCATAGGTGGCTGGTCTTATACTGTTTTCATGTTCTTGGTAAAATACAGTGCCCAATCCTTCCATGCTGGCATCAATTTGAAGGGTGTATGGCTTGATGTAGTCAACAAAGGCTAATACAGGGGCTTCTGTTAGGAGTAGAATAATATCTTGAAAGGTGTTCTCACATTCACCAGTCCATCGGTCCCCTAAAGGTTCATTGGTCTTGAAATATTCAATGGGGGTGTCTTTTTGGCTCCCAGGCATTTGATCTTCTGGGTTGAAAGATATCCCGTAGTTAATCTGTGCAAATGAATCACTACAGAGGAATAATTTTTCATGAATCTCCTGTAGTATCCACAAAAAACTTAAGGAGTGAAGCGTTTTCAAGTTGGCAGGCCACGGCCATGTAATAAGAGCTTTCATTTTTTCTGGGCCAGTACTGATACCTTGATCAGAAACAATATGTCCAACATACTTCACAGACATCTGGCATAACTAACACTTGTACAGGGAAAGTTTTAGACCATGTTCCTTCTGACAGTCCAGTACCTTTAGTAGATGGGCTTCATGTTCTTCCAGTGTTCTCCCAAACCATATAAGGTCATCCAGGTAAACTTAGATCTCTAGGAGTTAGTGTAAAGGGGACACACTCAGAATGGGCAGATGTGTCTAGTGGGGTGCTACAGGGATCTGTATTGGGGCCATGTCTGTTTAATGCCTACGTTTCTTCTATGAGTACCACAACTGGTGTACGGCTGTCTACATTCACAGATGACACAAAAATTGGGCACACTGTGGGCAATCTAGGGGATGTAGCCAACCTCCAAATAGCTTTAATAGATCTAGAAACCATGGGCTAACAACAAGAAATTGCATTCAATGTGGACAAATGTAATGTAATGCATTTTGGTAAAAAGAATAGATAGGCTGATTACCTACTAGGGGGATGAAAGCTCAACATTGTAGAAGATGGGAGGGATCTGGGAGTTAGGATTACAAAAGACCTCATCTTTAAGACACAGTGCAACCAAGTGATTAAAAAGGCCAGCAGTATATTATACTGCATAAATAAACACATTAAGTGTAGGAGTAGGGATGTTTTGCTGCCTCTGTATACATCCTTTGTGCGGCCGCATATGGAATACTGTGTGCAGTTTTGGTCCCCTCGTGGTAAAAGGGAGATCCAAGCCCTGGAGAGAGTCCAGAGAAGGGCAACATGTAGGATCAGTGAGGTTCTAGGATTGGACTACCATTCCAGATTAGATACCCTAGGCTTATACTCACTGGAATTCAGATGTATCAGGGGAGATATGTGTTTGTTGTACAAAGCCCTTATTGATACCTAGCTGTGGGAGCTCATGAGTTTGGAGTTCAAGGATAAGAGTTATAGTGCAAGATCACATCCCCTGCAGATTGATTTTGAAAGATTTAATACCACCAAAAGGAAACACTGGCTTACTATTAGGGCAATAAATATCTGGAATAGGCTTCCCCTAGAAGTAGCGGCTAGTAGTAGTATGTACAGTTTCAAGACAAAACTGGATGCACATCTGATTGAAAGCAATATCTTGGGATATTAATAATAATAGTGAGCTATAATGGACTCTGATCTATATAAAGCTCTGGTTAACCTATGCAACCTATTCATATCACCCACCACCTTCTCCATTAGGCACTGTAAAGTTGCTGGGGCACCAGATATTCACTGTGGCATATGCTCAAATTGATAAAATCCAAGTGGACAGATTAAGACAGTCTTTTCCTTATCTTCCTAAGCCATCGGTATTTGGTAGTAACCACTGTGCAAGTCAAGAACAGAGAACCATCTACTCCCAGTGAGGCTGTCTAAGGCATCTTGCACTTGAGGCATGGTGTATTGATTGGCCACTGTCCATTGCTTAAGAATGCAATAGTCAATACACATTCTTATGGAACAATTTGTTTTCAGGGCCACGACAATAGGTGAAACATAGGGGCCCCAAGACTATGTTATGATCCCTGCTTTCAAAGAGCTCTTGCAGATGGCACCTAACATCTTCAATGTCAGCAGGTGCCAATCTTCTCAACCTTTCTCTGAATGGGTGGTCATCATTTAGACATATATGATGCTTCTCCCCTTTGGCACATCCTACATCCCACTCATGGCAGAAGACATCTGTCCATTTGACCAATTCCTGTTGTAACTGATTCTTATAGCTAGGAGGAATGGGAGACAAATCAAAATTGGAAACCCCTTCATCCAGTTGAGTAGTCTTCTTTAGACAGGATGTTGCCATGACTACATCAGCAGTGTAAAGGTTGGCTAGTACTGTACCAGAGTATACCATCAGATTTTTGTGCATTTCATTCTTTAACTTTATGTAAATCCTTTTACCATCACTTTGGTTCCAGGTAGCACTCCTCATTGAACCATCAAACCACTTGGCAAACCTCTTCCTGGGGACTCCATAATGATAGATAAATAAATACTTTATTTGTTCAGTCAAAGACCTTTACAACATATAAAAATACCTGTATGCATATAAAATATCTACATATAATCAAATACACAATAAACCCATAAAAAAATCTCTAGTACAAAGACATAAATATAAATCACTGTAAAACTATTCCATCATATTTAAGGTGCATAAAATCATTACCTCAGAACATATATTACAACTTGGAAGTGCAAGGCAACTAGACTAAATTAAATCTTACAATGTTTCATTCTTATCAAGGCAATATTCTTTAGATAGGAAGCTACTTGATTTGTAATATAATCATCCTGAGTAGTGAACATGATATTCAGCAGGTTCTTATGATCAACTAATTGAACTGAATCCCAGATAGGCCGAAGCCAGTAAGCTCTCTGCCTAATATACCATGTACAGTTGAATAATACATGATTTAAATCCTCTATTTCCAAACAAGAACATTCACAAAATCTATCCTCCTTCTTTGTTTTCTTTAGAAAGTGAGCTGTCATTATATTACCATTGTAAAGACCCATATGGTATCTAGTATAACAATTTATTTTGACTTGACCAGTAATAACATCTAAATAATAGCTATACTCATGTTTTAAATTTTGTGCTACAAGCCAGGGTGAAATCTTTATTTTTGATGCCATCAAGAGGTCATATTCTTTATGGACATTCACCACTTTATTCCTTATGTATTTGGAGTACTGTAAACTGATTTGGATCCCTTTTTGATGTAATTTGTTCAATATATCCAAGTCATAATTGTTCAGTAATATTTTTATATCCTTTAACCAATATGATGTATAACATCCTCTTTTTTCCCACTCCAATTTCTCCATGAAACACAAGGCGGGTAACCGATCTCTATCCATTCTCGTTAGTTTAATCCAATAAAGCAATTTTCTAATTGCTATTAATGCATTTGATGTAACCATCCCAAGTTCCGCTCTCACTAATACACTTGGGAAAGATGACCCAAGACCCATTGCATTTTTGCAAAGTTTATTTACTGGGACTTCTGCAGATTCTTTTTTATCCAAACTCCAGATTTCACTCTGATATGTTATTTGTGGAAACTATTTTGCTTTTATTGCTCTTATTAAAGGTAATATAGTATTTCCACCATATTTATAAATACATTTTTGTAAAACTCCTGCTGTTTGTTTTAATTTTGTATTAAGCTTTTGAATATGTTTTAGCCACTTCTCATTGGAAAATATTGTCAGGCCTAAATAATCATAATGTTGAATGATTTTTAACTTCTTCCCATTAATTCTCCAATCTTGTTACTTCTACAGTCTCCAAAGATCAATACTTGCGTTTTCTGTTCATTAATTTCAACCCATAATCTTTTTCTAGTAATAAAAATTTACCTAATTTACTTTGTAAACCTCTTTTTGATAATGTTATAAGTTCTAGGTTGTTAGCATAAGCAAGTACAGGACAAAGAAAAGCTCCTATCTTTGGGGAATCCATATTTTCTGTACTAAGTTGTATTAAGAACTTATTCAGGTAAATATTAAATAACAGTGGTGCCAATATACAGCCTTGTCTAACTCCTTTATTTGTTAAAAATGGTTGGATGGTTGACCATTTTCCCCCATCTAATGTGTGCCCAAGACTGAGAATATAGTTCCTTTATAATACTATTCAATATGGGATTTATTCCCCACTCAAACATTAGTTGCCACAGCTTATTTCTATAAATATAGTCAAATGCTTGACTAAAGTCTATAAAGGCCATATAAATCTTTTGTTTTCTGAACCTTACATATTTTTCATATAAATGCAATAATACAAACGTATTATCTGTTGTCATACAGCCCTTTCTAAAACCTGACTGCAGTTCTGATTTAATTACTTCCTCATTTAACCAGTTATAGATAATTTTAGCAAAAATCTTCCCCACAATATCTAACAGCGAAATTGGGCAGTACATTGCAGGGTATTTTCTATCACCTTTTTTACATATAGATATTATAATTGCACCCTTCCATTCTGCTGGTATACCTTTTGAATAAATGCATTTATTAAAATATGCTACCAAAACATCCCTCCAGTACATAGGTAGGCATAAAAATGCCTCTGCTGGAACTGAGTCAAGACCTGGAGCATTACCTCGCTTTAAAGTTGTTATTGTCATGTAAACTTCCTTTGAAGTTATCATTTGAAAATAAGCTCTATCTAAATGTAATTCCCAAGGGAAATCAACTTCAAGATGGGTTCTCATCAAAAAACAAATTATAATAATGATCAGTCCATACTTTTTCTGTAATATATATGTATATATCCAAAGCATTTTTACTGTTATCAGTATCTTTTGCTACCATTGGACAAAAGGATTGTTGATCTTTTTTGTCTATTATATCAAACATCTTTTGCCATTGATTCAGTTTAAAAATATGACATTTCTTCCTAAGTAATTTCCTATATTCCTCTCTTGCTTTATTTAAGTCCCTACCTAATATTTGAACCCTTAGAGGCTTTCAATTTTCTCACTGACCTAGTAAGTTATTTTTTTGCAATTAGGCATTCCTTATCATACCAACTATTATTCTCCTTAACCACTTTTCTCTCTAATGTAGGTTTGAATAGAAATCCCTGTACAATAGAGAAACAATTGTCTATATAGATTTTCATATCTAGGTATGTAGCATTTCTATCCAAATAGGTTAAATTCTGCAGTGATTCAGTAACAAATTGTTCTATATTTGATTCCCATCTAATTTTTTTAAAGTTCCTTACTTCAGTGTTCATAAGGTGGTCTTCTATTACTGTTTCATGATCTCCCTTGTCACAGCCAATAATTATAGGGAAGTGATCACTATCACTTCTTTCAACTATCTTACAGAAGGATCAATGTTCCATATTACTGTTCCAGCAAACATAACCAATAACTGCCAGGCCTCTTAGACCATAATGTGTAAAGGTTCCTGGTTTATCTGATTTTATTCTTCCATTCACAGGGGCCAAATTTTGATTTGCCAAAATTCTTATATAGTTTTTGCCCATATTAGTAAACTTTTTATCCAAAGATATCTGGTCATAATTTGCAGCTGTCAAAAAAAAAAAAAAAAACAATTTTTCATATTGTCATCTACAAAACCATCATAATTGCCAATTCTGGCATTCAAATCACCACATAATAGTATGTACAAGTCAGGTCTTGCATTTTGAACTTTCTGTAACAAATTATCTAATTCATCCCAGAGAGATTCACTGAAGTATCTTGAGTTTCTAGATGGAATATAAACATTTGTCAAAAAAAAAAAACGTCTTTGTAATTTTCAACTAAACAAACTTGAGCTACAGAACATTTACTTATAAGTGAGGCATTTCATCCACTCATGGTTTTAAAGGAAGTAAGGAGACTTCCCGATACCCTACCAGTTTTACCTAATTTCTTCCCTGGTAAGTGATAATTTTTGTAACCATTCAAACAATTATCCATCTCATTAATTAACCATGTTTCCTGTAAGCATAAAATATGGTGATCACTAATAAACTGCTTCCAGCCCAGATCGGCCATTCTATAAAGTAACCCTGCAACATTCCATGATATTATTTCAAATGCAGAATCATCCAATACCAAATCTTTTGGATTTTCAGAACCTTCCAGTCAAGCACTCAAGTCAAACAGTTTTGCAAATCTATTAACTTCTCAATATTATAGACTATTTGATTATTGTCTATTCCATCCCAACCTTTAACTCCATTAAACTGATTTCCTTTATATGTTAACCTTGGAGCTTTCCTGCTTATCTTTTGCCATTGGAATTGGAGTTGACATGTCAGTATTCAGTCCTGGGGCCAGTCCTCTTCAACATCTTCATTAGTAACCTTGCAGATGGACTAGAGGGTAAGGCTTGTCTGTTTGCAGATGACACCAAGATCTGCAACAGAGTAGATGATCCAGATGGGGTGGGCAGAATGAGAAGAGATCTGGATAAACTAGCAGAATGGTCAGAAGAGTGGCAACTGGGATTTAATGCAAAGAAGTGCAAAATCATGCATATAGGAAGAGAAACCTGAAGCCACCTATAGGCTGGGAGGGAGTTGCTAGCAGTCACAAAGGAAGAAAGAGACTTGGGCATCATCATCACTGATGACCTAAAATCATCCAAGCAGACCTCTAAAGCAGTAGGTAAGGCTAGGGGGTGTTAGGTGTATTAGTAGGGTATCACAAGTTGTAAGAGGGGAGGTAATAATCCCTCTGTACAAGATACACTGGTTAGGGCTCCCATCTGAGTACTGCATGCAGTATTGAGGCCACACCTTCACAAGGACATTAACCAAATTGAGGCAGTCCAGAGAAGGGCAACCAAAATGGTGCAGGGACTGCATCAGAAGACATATGAGGACAGATTAACGGAGCTCAATATGTATACCCTGAGCAAAGGAGGAGAGAGGTGATATGATCGAGGCATTCAAACACCTTAAGGGCATAAACAAGGTGAAAGAGTCTAACATGTTTAAATATAAGAAAAATAGCAGGACAAGAGGACACAGCATGAGATTAGAGGAGGCCGATTAAGGGGAATGTGAGGAAATTCTTTTCACAGAAAGGGTGGTGGATGCATGGAATGTCTTACCACAAGAAGTGGTGGCTATGAATACAGTGCAGGGCTTCAAACAGGCATGGGATAGGCATAAGGGAACAATACAAATGACTATGAATAGATAGGTCACTGACAGAGCAAAGGCCGAAGGCACATTTATAAGGTAGAAAAAGAAGTGGGCAGACTGGATGGGCCTTGAGGTCCTTATCTGCCGTCAACTTCTATGTTTCTATGTTTCTATGTTTCCTAAGAACCTTTTCCTCTATTATATAAAGTCTTATTTTATCTAATTTTTCCAAGTTATTTAGAATCACATCATATATCTTTCTAGATTTCAGGGTAATCCCAATCTGATCACAATAAGGGTCTTTTTCTAATCTTTTGATCTCAATTGAAGCCCTTGACAGAGGAGTGTCCACAAACTGACCCAGGATATCCATAATTATATTTTTTATATTATAATTATTTTCATTCTGCAATTTTGTTAGGCCAAAAAGATATAGCATTAATTCCCCTTCAAGATCTTTCATTTCTGTTTGATTCCTTTTTAATTCCATGGGAACCCTATCATAAAATTCCTTGCTTTTTATAATATAAATGCCTATTTCATCCAAGGCTAGGAGGTTTCTTTGAATGTGCTCGTATATTTTTGTGCCAACTAGACATGTAGCAATCTGTTCACTTCCATTTAAGCTTTTTTCCAACATGCAAATTCAATCTCAAAAGAATCTTCTGATATTTGTAAAACATGCTGGAGCATATTATTCAATATTTTTTTGAGTTTACCAGCAGATTCATATCTTATTTATTTAATACCAAAAATACTTAAATAAGTCCTTTCTATCTCAACCCTATTCCCATAGACATTCAATGAATCTCTATTAATAAAATCAAGTTTCATGCCCAGTGGTTCTAGATTAGCATTATTAAGCCAAAGATGATTTGCCAATCGTGGTTCTGCATAGAAAATAAAAATACAGTGTCACAGATTCACTCAGCAGATCAGCCCTCTACTCCCAAAGTGCCAACCTCTGAGCATAGTCTTGTGAACAGTGAATAGAACAAGGTAGCCCACTTGTCTGTTTTGTGGATTGGAGTCACCTTAGTCCCAAGTTCTGGAGGGATTCAAACTTGTTAACCTCTTGTTAGCAGACCCAATTGTCAGGCTTAGATAATTCTGTCTTCAGGGGGCCAGATATTGTTGCCTATGGGTACCTAACCAGGTATTACAAAATGAACCCTTTTAGGACTCTATTCAAGACCCAGAGAAACTCTTAAACTGTTTCCCAGTTTGATACACCCATAAACTCATGCACCGTATCAGCTTTAAAACCATCTAACTTCACTTAAAACCAAAGAAATGTTTCAATGTACACCAGGCAGTTTCTGTTTTTAAAATATATCTTTACTAAGCAAAAGGTAAACAAAATATACAGAACTCTTATCACAAAAACATACTGGTCATTAAACAAAAAGGTGTAAAAATACAACTATATTTCCTATACACACAAAATACTTATCTTCTAAAGGCTTGATGTTGCTGCCTCAAAGTCAGGTAAAGAAGTCCTTCTATGAAACCAGAATCATAATTTTAAAAGCTGCTTTCTCCAGCCCCCTGGATGAGGTCACTGTACTTCCTCCCTATCAGGATATGATTACTAAAAATATATCTCTACAGGAAACAGGATCCTTATAAGGCAGTAAGATCCTGTTTTTCTCAGCATAACATCAATTCTCAAATGACACCTCTTTGATGAAAAAGGGTCTTCCTGATCTTCACAGATATCAAAGCCTTTTTAATGTCACATATAAGTGTCATGCCCTCAGAACACTGCCCAGCTGAGGAGCTTGGAGTAGGGGATTGAAGAGAACCTTAAGAGATAAAGCCTCCAGCCTGCTTGTGGAGAGGTCTTACCCCATCTGTGCTGTGCATGGACTGCCCCACCTGTGGGTGCCACTCCATTTATTGCTGCTTACAGGTCACATGACACATCATGTGACCTACCTCAATTGTTACTAAGCATCCACTTTCCCATTTGCAGCTTATACACTCTGACCACTAGGGGTTGCTGCACTCCTGCTTCTCTTCTAATCCTTTCTGCTTCCTTTCTCTTCTCCTCTAATCTCTACTCCCTCCTTTCCACCTCCTTTCCCATTGGCCCATTATTAGTCCCCTTGCAATTCTCAAACCCTGCATGCCTGACTCCAATGTCTGTAGCCCATCCACTAAGCAAACGAACGAGGCCAATAACTGCTTCTATTTTGTTGCTTTTAACCCTTCCTTCTCCCTACCTAGAAAGAAAAATACTTGTCCTCTGTAGGTCTCAAACCCAGTACCCTTGCTATCAGGGTCTGCAGTTCTAACACTTAACCACCATATCTTGCTTTTTTATCCTTACTTTCTAAGGCTCTCATAGTCTCTGACCCCCATAGTCTGCTAAAAATATTTCTTTTTTCTCTCTTGGTACCACTGCAGACCTCAAACCCTGCACCCTTACAACCACAGTCAGCAGCTCTACTAGTCAGCCTTTGTATCACACTATTGTCAGCTAAACTCTAAGACTCTCAAAGCTTCTAACACTCATAGTCTGCCAAAATTTTATTCTTGGTGCCACTGCAGGCATCAAAGCCTGCACCCCTGCTACCACAATCAGCAGCTCTATCACTCAGCTATCATATTCAGACTATTGTTAGCTATAGGTTTTAAGGCTCTCAAAGCCTCTAACCCCCATAGTATGCTAAAATAATATCCTTGCTGCCATTGCAGGCTTCAAAACCTGCACCCTTGCTACCAGACTCAGCAGCTCTGCCACTCAACCACCATATCTGGCTATCTTTTCAACCTACTGTATCGTGGCATATCTGAAAGCTCCTACAGCTTTTCTGGCTCCCCCCATAACCTCTTTGTTCTTCCCCCAAAGCTATCTAGGCATCATGTCTGCTCAATTCCACCTTATGTGCCTCATCCTCATAACCACTCTGGGGTTCACCTCCCACCAGCCAAACCTCACCCTATGCCCCTGGTGGACTGCACCATTGCATCTCTCCATATCTGGTCATCCCCCCTACCTTGTCATCACACACTACACCACTGCATCCACCTCCCACCAGCAGCCCCAACCCCTGCACCCACCCAGGCCCCCCTGGCTCCACCCCTTCTGCATCCACCAAGCCCTCCAAACCCTGCCCATTCCCTGCTCCACTACATCCTCTCCCCCCAAACGTTCTCCCAAAATTTTAACAACCTGCCACCCTATGGTTAGAGCCTTAGTCATCCTACTACTCCTCTCTGGTAATATCCACCCTAATCCAGGCCCTGCCCCCACCACTCCACCTACCAGACCCTCTGGACTCTGCATTGCCTCTCTGAATATACGCAGCCTGCCAAAGAAATCTGCAGTACTTCAATGTTGGGCAACCCTTCATCAACCAGATGTCGTTGCCCTAGTGGAGACCTGGCTCTCCAAATCTACTCCCAACACCTTTGTCTCACTCCCCAGATACACCTTATATCGGGAAGACAGGGTAGGAAAGTGTGGGGATGGCTGTGCATTCTACATCAATAACAACATTATTGGTCACATGCTCCCACCCCCCAAACTCACAAACAGAGCACAAGCCCTCACCCTAAAAATCACCCCTGACCCCTCCAGGGGCCCACTATACCTCACCATTGCCTACATACCCCCTAAGAACCAAAAGACTGCTGTCTCATCCCTCACCGAATACCTCTCTACCCTACCACACAATGTACAGCAGACACTAGTTGGGGACCTCATTATCAACTGGCTTGGCCCCTCAGCCACGCCAACAAAGGACTCATTCTCGGCCCTTGACATGGTCCAATTAGTTACCCAACCCACTAGACTTCACCCATCTACTGGTACCCACACCCTCTTGGATATCATAGATACATAGATACATAGACAGTGTCGGCAGATAAGGGCCTATGGCCCACCTAGTCTGCCCATTTGAGCTTGTAAGTTCAGTTTGTTTTCCTAGAAGTCTATTTCCCCTTACCCCTGACCTCTAGAATTCCTTTATGTCTATCCCATGCATTCTTAAATCCCGTGATTGTTTCAGCCCCACCACTTCCTCTGGCAGGTGTTCCACTTGTCCACCACCCGCTCAGTGAAGAAATTCTTTCTCATGTTTCCTCTGAATCGTCCTCCTCCAACTTCATCCCATGCCCTCTAGTCCTGAAACATCTTTTTCGCTTAAAATAGTGTTTTCCTGCACCCTGTTCCTCCCTGTGAGATACTTGTATGTCTCTATCATATCCCCTCTCTCCCTCCTCTCCTCCAGGGAGTACATGTTCAGTTCCTTCAACCTGTCTTCATAGGATTTGTGATGCAACCCATGCACAATCTTTGTTGCCCTCCTCTGAACCTTCTCTACCCTGTCTATGTCCTTACGTAAGTATGGTCTCCAGAACTGTACACTGTACTCCAGGTGGGGCCTCACTAGTGTCTTGTATAGCGGAATTATGACCTCCCTTTTCCTGCTGGTGATGCCCCTGCCTATACATCCCAGAATCCTATTTGCTTTACCTGATGCCTTGTCACACTGTTTCCCTACCTTGAGGTCATCAGAGATGACAACCCCAAGATCCCTTTCCTGCTTGGTGCATGCTATATCCTCACCCCCAACTGATATATTGTGCCAGGGTTTTGTGCCCCATATGCATTATCTTGCACTTCTTTGCATTGAATTTCAACTGCCAAACCCTTGACCATTCTTCAAGTTTCTGCAGGTCCTTCTCATTCTGTCTACACCCTCTGGTGTGTCTACTCTATTACAGAGCTTTGTGTCATCAGCGAACAGTGAAATTCTGCCTTCTATATCATGTGCAATGTCACTGATGAAGATGTTGAATAGGACCCGTCCAGCACTGATCCCTGTGGTACCCCACTGGTCACTCTTCCCTCTGTGGAGTGACAGCCATTTACCACCACCCTCTGTGTCCTGCCACCCAGCCAGTTACCTACCCACCACACTACTGTCCTGCCCACACCCATATTCCCCAGTTTGTGTAATAGTCTTCTATGTGGCACAGTGTCAAAGGCCTGCTGAAGTCCAGATAGGCCATGTCCACTGCCCTCCCTGATCCACCTCCCTAGTCACCCAGTCAAAAATTCAATGAGGTTGGTCTGACATGACCTCCCTGGTGAAACCATGCTGCCTTGGGTCCTGTAGTCCATTGACAACCAGATGTTCCACCAATCTCTCCTTCAGTAGTGCTTCCATGATCTTTCCCACTACCGAGGTGAGGCTGACTGGTCTGTAGTTCCCTGCTTCCTCTTTGTTCCCACTTTTGTATAAGGGGACTACATCTGCTGTCCTCCAGTCTTTGGGTACCTCCCTGTTTCCAGTGATTGGCTGAACAGGATAGCCAGAGGTTCAGCCACCACCTCTCTTAGTTCTTTAAGGACCCTGGGTGCACCCCATCTGGCCCCATTGCTTTGTCAACTCTTTACTTCCAGTTCCTTCAGGACCCTTTCTCGTGTAAAGGACTTGTCCATTTCTGCACCATTCACCCCTTGTACTCCCTTCAGACCCATTACCCCTCTTCCTTAGTAAAGACTGAGCAGAAATACCTGTTCAATATGTCAGCTTTACTGTTGTCATCCTCCACGCTGCTCCCATCCTCCCTTCAGTCTAACTATCCTCCCTTTGTCCTTCTTTTTTCACTCTATGTACCTGTAAAATGTTTTGTCCCCTTTAACCACTGATTTTGCAATGTGTTCTTCTGTCTGAGCTTTGGCTTCCCTTACTGACTTCCCTGCCTTTGTTTCTCCTGGTACTTCTCCCTATCCCTCTGCCTGTGTCTTTTGTATTGCCTGAATGCAGTCTTTTGGCTTTCACTTTCTTTGTTACCTCTTTGGAAACCATAATGGTCTCCTTTCTTTTCCTCTTGCTAACCTGCTTAATGCATAATTCTGTTGTTCTTATAATCCCATTTTAAATACTGCCCACTGTTCCTCAATCCCTGATTCCTGTCCCATTCCCCTTAATGCCTCTTTCAAGCATCTCCCCATTTTCCCAAAGTCTGCCCCCCTAAAATCCAGGATACGTGTTTTTGTGTGGTTTGGTTCTGCTCTTTCTGTGATTTCAAACCACAATGACTGGTGGTCACTGTTACCCAGGTGCTCCCCCACTGTTACCCCCCCATCACACTGTCCCTGTTTGTCAGCACAAGGTCCAGTATTGCCTTCTGCCGAGTTGGTTCCATGACCAGTTGCTTGAGGAAGGCACCCTGAAGGGAGTCCAGGATAAATCTCGTTCTAGTTGATGCTGCTGCTGGGATGCTCCAGTCCACATCTGGTATATTGAAGTCTCCAACCAGTACTACTCTCATTTCTTGTCAGCCATCCTTTGGATGGCTAGCATCAGCTCCTATCTGTTTCTTCCTCCTGGGCTGGTGGTCTATAGACCACACTGTGCGGATGGCTGGCCCCATTTTCCTTCCAGCTAACCCACAGTATCTCTCCCCATTTTGTTCCTCCTGGATCTGTGTGGCCCTTATGTCATTTTCACATACAGTGCCACCTCCTCCCTTCCTGCCTGCTCTGTCTCTTCTGAATATGTTGTAGCCAGGTATGGCCATCTCCCAGTCATGGTTATCATTACACCAGGTTTCAGTGATGGCCACAATGTCCAGGTCTGACTGTACCATGACAGCCTCCAGATCTTCCATCTTGTTGCTAAGGCTCCTGGCATTTGCACACATGGCTTTCCATGATTTGACCTCCCTAGACTGCTTCACTGTTCTACTCCAGCCCCTTCCTTGGTTGTCATTTATCCCTGGTTCTATATCTAACTGGCCCTACAAAATCCAGGACATACAAGAACTTCCTGACTCCCTAAGTGACCACTCACCCATCCTATTCCAATGGACCTCTTCCACACCCAAACCCTTAGCCCAAACAACCGTCCGAAGGCATCTCCGCCCAGGAGGGTTAATAAAACTTAAACAGCTATTCACCCAGATAGATTGGTCCCCCATTAATTTAGCCCCCAGCATCAACATTGTCTTCACCAAGGCCTGTGACCTCTATGCCCCACTCACCAAACTCCGCACCAAAAGGCAACATGCTCCTTGGATAACCCCCTCCCCACTCCAAATGTTGAGAGACAGGGATAATCTCTGGCACAAAGCCAAAAAATCGGGCAGATTGGTGGACAGACAATCCTACAATGCCGCCCGCAATAGATGCACTCAAGCCATCCGTAAGGTCAAAGCAGACCACTATCAATCCACTCTCAAGTTCAAGTTCAAGTTCAAGTTTATTGCAGGAAAACTCCATTGAGCAAGCTCATTCACAAGGAGGTCCTGTGACATAAACACTTAAAGTACAAACACAGATAAGTAATAACAGTATATACATGAAATACACGTTACATGATACAGGCTGGGTATACATACAAGGGTACCACATAGGGTGACCGCAGGTGGTAAACATTGATATGAGACAGGGAAGCGACTTATAGGTCACATACTGATAAATGAAACATGATGACTGGTGTGATTTGATTTAATCAAATCAAATCAAATCAAATATACAGTATTTTGGCAGCTAGAACAAACAACAGTCTACAACTGATATGGGAGGGAGGAGAGATTTGATAGAGTAGCAGTGGAGCGTAGCAAAGATAAAGCCAGGAGTAGAAGGGAAGGAAAGCAGTTAATATGACAAATCAATTATACCTTACCAGTGGATAAATATGGCACTAATGGGGAAGGAAGAGACTTAATGACAGTTACAGGTGTCTTTATTTTGGCTGAACTTAGCGATTTGTAGAAGTTTATTGAAACTGTGCTAGTTAGTTTAGCACGGTTTGTAATTGGTTCCAAATGGAGGGAAGGGCATATGCAATAGCATCGTTACCAAAGGAAGTCCGCGTCCTTGGTATGTCAAGCATAAAAAGTCAGATTTTCTTACTGGTATGCACTATGTGAGATACTAATAAGGGAAGAGAGATAGCTTGGCAATTTCTGCAGGAGCAGTTTAAGAGGCCATAGCCCAGCATGGAGCAGGCGTCTAGTAGTAAGGGATGTCCAACCAACAGCTGCATATAAGTCACAGTGGTGCGAGTGGTAAGGGGAGTTGGTAATGAACCATAACGCATGGTGATAAAGGATGTCCAGTTTACTTAGATTTGCAAGAGTGGTGGAGGAATAGATTACATCGCCATAGTCGAGTAGGGGGAGAAAAGTGGCCTGTACAAGCTTGTTTCGAGTTTCAAGGGGGAAAAGGGGCCTATTTCTGTAGAAGAAACCTAACCTTGCTTTTAACCTTCTAGTGACATCTTCGATGTGGTCACTGAAAGATAATTTATTGCCGATCCAGATACCTAGATATTTAAATTTGGTTACAACTTCCAGAGGCTCGTTTAGCGTGGTGACAATGAAGTCTTGGGCAAGAGTATTGGAGGGGCCTGAGACAGCACTGAGGGAGAATATCATCGCTTTAGTCTTCTTGGCATTGAGCAGAAGCTTTGCCTTTATTAAATTATGCTCAAGTTGTGCGAAGTCCGCTTGAAGCACTCCCTTGACTTCAGATAATGATGAGCCAGAAGTATACAACACAGTATCATCTGCAAAAAAGTGCAGATTGGACTTTCACAACCACGTGGGGGTCTGTGAGGAGCTTCTGGAATAACATCAAAGAACTCAATGGGAAATCTCGCTCCCCACCTCCCTCCCAGCTCACCATAAATGGCACTGCCTCCACAGACACACTCACCATAGCAAACTGTCTAAACACCACCTTCTCAGATCTCAGCACTGTTCTCCCTAGTTGTTTCTTTGACCCTGTGCCCCAATCCCCACCCCAACCCTGCAGCATCCTTGTTTCCTCCTGCACAAAATATCCACCCATGAAGCTTGTCCTTACCTACAAAAAGTGCTAAACAGCAATAACCCTATAAATGACCCCCTAGATGCCAGGCTCCTTCGACTAGTCTTCGATGAGGTCCTAGTGTCCCTAACAGACCTACTCAACAAATCCCTATGCCTAGGGCAATTCCCTAGTGCCTGGAAAACAGCTGTCATTACCCCATCCATTAAAGTGGTGACAAAGCCTCCCCAAATAACTATCAACCCATCTCCATTATTCCCCCCCTTCTAAAGCGTTAGAAAAAGTGGTTGCCACCCAACTTACTGAATACCTAGCCAAGTACAACATCCTATGCCCAGAGCAACATGGCTTCCGGTCAGGCCATAGCACCACCACAGCCCTCCTAGAATTCATCAACTTCCTGCACTCCTCCCTAGACGCCGGTAACATTGCAGGAGCTGTGTTCATAGACCTATCCAAGGCCTTCTACACAGTCTGCCACCCTCTCCTTCTCGACTCACTCCACTAACTTGGTTTCTCCACAGTCCCCCTGGACTGGTGCTCCAGTTACCTTTCCACCCGGTCCCAATGAGTCAAAATTAATGGAACCCTATCCGACACACTACCCGTCCACTCCGGGGTGCCCCAGGGCTCTATCCTGGAACTACTTCTTTTCTCCCTCTACCTAAACTCCTTACCAAAGGCCTGCTCCACAAAAATCTTACTATATGCAGATGATGCAGTGCTCTTTACTTTGCATCATAAACCCACACCCCTTCAGGACTCCCTCCAACATGCCTTCTCTCAGGCTGAAACATTGTTTAAAGACTGTAGACTGGTCATAAACTTAAAAAAGACGAAGTCAATGATTTTCTCTCAACTCCAAAACAAAGCAAAAAATGCACCTCTCCACATCCTCCCATGCACCCAGCACCCCCTTGAACAGGTATCCAACTACAAATATCTTGGACTTACCCTCGACTCGGCCCTTACCTTCCATGATGACATAAACATCCTTGCTGCCGCAACAAACACCCGGATTGGACTCCTTTACCGACACAGGAACTGCCCCCCCACACCCTTAGGCCTGCCATCACCTCATCAATACTGTCCCTAATGGACTATGGGCTCTCTGTAGATGGGGTAGCAGATAACTCTGCACTCCAGAAAATCCAGGCCTCCCTAAACAAGGCCTGCAGGATCCTAACTGGCACACCTACGCTCACTTACACCTGCTCCCTCTATACCTCTGCCAATCTTCTCAACCTTGATGAAAGGCTCCCCTACCAGACCTGCTTACTGTCCAAGAAAATACTGCTCTGACTCTTCCACTCTGGGGTCACTGTCTCTCTTCATCCTGCAACCCCCACTATCCTCACCTGCAACTCAGAGAAAGCACCTCTGGTTGTGCCCAGGGTAAAAACCTCCCTTGCCCAGAGATCTTTCCACCACAGGGCCCCCACATGGTTTAATGCACTCCCAAGCACCATCACTAGTGCACCCAAGATCGCCCACTTCAAAACCACTCTGCAACCACCTCTTCAATATCCGCTCCTGTAACTGCTACTAATATCTCACTCTCTCACCCACTCTGATCCAAACTCTGACAAAGTCCATTTTTGATTGCAACCTCCGTCAATAACACCAAACCCATGAATAGGACTGACTACTATGTTTAGACGCTTTCTCAAGCTTATAATGTCTTCTGCTGTTTTGTTGTAAATATTGTCATCCAAATATTATAAATAATGTCTGAAAATATCTACATCCAAATGCTATAAATAATGTCTGTGACAAATATCTGTAACACATGCTTAACGTAATTGTTGTTATACCGTGTTTCTGTATTACCATCTGTCTTACATGTGACGAGGTACCTTTGTAAATGAGCCTCTGGCTCAAAGGTTGTAAACCAATATATCAAATAAATAAATAAATAAAATGCCCTGCTTTCCTTTCCTGTAAATTTTGTAAAATGGATATGTTCTTTCCTGCCAACTAGACTACTGATAAAAGAACTAGCTAAACAGGATGTCCCTGATTTTAGGGACATTTTAGCCCTGCAATTATCTTGGCCTTGCAGGTGTTAGATTTTTTTTATCTAAGTTCCTGTGTGTGTGGTCATCTCACATACTGAGATCTGGGGGGGGGGGAGTGTGAGTGAGGGAGGTAACTCCAAGTGCACTGGCATTTCCAGCAGACAAATTCAATACCACATTTCTGTTACTTTTAAGAAATAAAAAATGATACAGCGCTCAGAGCTGGCTGTCTATGTCACAATTCCTCCCCACCTAGACTGAATTTGGGGGCTCATCCCCTGCATGGGATGAGCTTCCCAAATCAGTTCACTCCTCATAGACCCTAGACAGCCCATCTGAGTTTTTATTATTCGTTCCAGCCCTATGTACAATTTTTAGATCATACCCTTGTAAAGCAAGGCTCCCTCTTAGCAGTCTCCCATTGTTCTTCCCCATCTGCATCAGCCAAACCAGGGGGTTGTGGTCAGTCTGCACCACAAAATGCTGCCCATACAAGTATGGCTCTAATTTCTTTAGGGCCCACACTATGGCAAGACACTCCTTTTCCACCGTGGAGTATGCTTGCTCCCTGGGGAGCAGCTTCCATCTCAGGTATGCTACTGTGTGATCTGGCCCTTGGCTGGAAGTCTGACTCAGTACTGCCCCAATACCCACGTCTGAGGTGTCTGTCTGAACTATAAAAGTTTTGCTATAGTCAGGACTTGTCAAAACAGGAGCACTGCACAGTGCCTCCTTCAGTTTGGAAAAGGCTTTCTCACAGGCTGGGTCCCAGGTAATTTTCTTGGGCATCCTTTTCTTTGTCAGGTCAGATAGGGGGTGCAGCCAGGGCACTGTAATTATGTACAGACTTTCTGTAGTACCCTGCTGTCCCTAGAAAGCTCCTGACCTGCTTCTGGGTTTCTGGTCTGGGCCACACCTGGATCACCTCTATCTTTATTTGGTTAGGACGGAGCTGTCCCCGGCCTACCACATGTCTGAGGTATGCCACCTCTCCCATGGCCACCTGGCACTTCTTGGCTTTGACAGTGAGCCTGGCCCTCTGTATCCTGCCCAGCACTTCCCTAAGGTGTGAGAGGTGTTCCTCCCAGCTGGTACTAAAGATGGCAATGTCATTCAGGTACGCCACGGCGTAATCCTCAGCACCATTTAACACCTGGTTCACCAACCTTTGGAAAGTGGCTGGGGTGTTCTTCATTCCGAAAGGCATTACTTTGAACTCAAATAAGCCTATTGGAGTGATGAAGGCTGACCTCTCCCTAGCTCTGTGTGTCAATTCTACCTGCCAATACCCCTTTATCAGGTCAATCGTCTTCAGGTAGGTCGCCCCTCCCAACTTGTCCAGGAGTTCATCCGTCCAGGGCATCGGGTGGGTGTTGGACTTCGTGACTGCATTCAGTCCATGATAGTCCGCACAGAAACGAGTCAAGCCATCTGGCTTGGGCACAAGGACTACAGGTGAGGCCCAGGGCTGTAGGATCCCTGGATTACCCCTAAATCCAGCATCTCCTCCACTTCCCTCCTAATTTCCTTTTAGACAGCCTGTGACACCCGATATCCTGTCCACTGTATGGGCATCTGTGTCCCTGTCTCCGCATCGTGTGTTGCTAAGAGGGTTAGTCCAGGCTTGCTGCAAAACAAGGGGGCAAAGTCTGCTAAAACCTTCCTCGCTTTCTGGATCTGGTCCAGGTTCAGCTGGGGAGACAATTTTACTGCCTCCACAGAGGACTCCTGTTTACTCTCTTCCAGCAAGTCCAGAAGGGGGTCTCCTACGTCCACCCCCTCCCCATGTCTGCACATTGTAAACACCATGTCAACTCCATTTGCATATGGCTTCGTCATGTTGACATGGTACATCCTTTCTGTCTGTCTACCATCAGGTAACTCCACAATGTAGTTTACATCATTTACCTTCCTAACCACTTTGTATGGTCCTGCCCACTCAGCCTGCAGCTTGTCTTTCCAGACTGGAATAAGGACCATGACTTCCTGACCCACCATGTACAAGCGAGCTCTGGCTCTGCGGTCGTACCATACTTTTTGTTTCTGTTGGGCAGCTGCCAGGTTGCTCTGGGCTGTCCCCATAAGCTCCTTCAGCCTTTCCCTAAACCTAATGACATAATCTACAATGGAAGTTCACTGGGTGGCGTGCATGCCTTCCCAGTCCTCCCAGATAAAGTCTAGGGGCCCACGTACCCAGCATCCATTCAAGAGTTTGAAGGGGGAAAATCCTGTCAACTCTTGGGGCACCTCTCTGTATGCGAACAACAGGTGGGGAAGGTATTTCTCCAAGTCCCTCCCATGCTGTTCAGCAAATGTCCAGAGCATTGCATTCAGAGTACCATTGAATCTTTCTACAAGTCCATTGGCTTGTGGGTGATATGGTGTCATGCATCTCTGCACCACCTCACACTTCTTCCATAGACATTTCATTAGGTCCAACATGAAGACACCCCCTCAATCTGATTACCTCCTGCAGAAACCCAACAAGGGAGAAAATCCTAAATAAGGCATCTGCCACTTTGTCTGTCCTCAGTGAGGATAGGGTGACTGCCTCAGTACCGGGTGGCATAATCCACCACATTTAGGATGAATCTCTTCCCTGAGGAGCTGGGGGTATTTAAAGGCCCAACAATATCCATTCCTACCCTCTGGAATGGCTCCTCCACTACGGGCAATGGAATTAGGGTGGCTTGGGTTTTCTTGCCCACCTCCTCTATTTCTTGGCACCGGTGATAAGACCTGCAATACTCCTTCACCTGCTGGGTTAAGTTAGGCCAGTAGAAATTCTGGGCCAATCGCTGTGTTGTGCGCATGATTCCCAGATGACCAGACAAGGAAATATCATGGGGAACCTTGAGCAACTGCTCACGATATCCCTAGGAAACGACAAGCTGCCTACCTAGCATCTCTCCCTCTGTCTGTACTGCCTGTGTATACATAAGTCCATTTTCCCAATAAATCCTATGTCTTCCATCACTTCCCTGTGCTCCATTTGAGTCTACCCAAGCCCTTAGCTTCTCTAAACTATGGTCACTTCTCTGAGCAGTTGCGAACCCCTCACACCTTCCCAAGGCATGGGACAAGTCCCCTTCAGTCACTAAATTAGGCTCCCTAGCACTAGCGTCAGGGCTCTTGGGATCACTGTCAATTCCATCCCTCTAACAAGGGGTCATCCCTCCCTTTTTGGAGTAACCCTCTGTAGCTGGGTGGTATTTGCTCCTGGGGAAATTTCTACTCCCTTTTTATCAGTCTCCCCCTTTGGAGTCACAGGCTGGGGAGCCAGCCTCTCAGTATCTTCCCCAATGGCTTCTGGGGGGCTCAGGGAACTACTATTTTCCCTTGCTGCTTGGCTATGGGTAACTGCACATGCCACCCCCTGCGGGAGATTGTTACCCAGGATCACATCCACTGCTAATGTGTTGGCTACAGCCACCTGTTGCATAGTTCCCCCTGTTTCATCCCAGTCAAGGAGAACACTAGCGAGTGGCAATGTTTTCTCTTCACCAGTAAACCCTTGTACAGTTACATATTTATTGGGTATACGCTGACCAGGCTGTATCAGATCCCCCTTTACCAATGTCAGGGATGCCCCTGTGTCCCTTAACCCCTGTATCTGTACACCATTTACTATGACTGGGTGCATGTGTTCCCTCATGTTCACTGGCATACTCCCAGGGACACACAAACAACCCACTTCTTTTCTAGCACCCTGTTGTGTATTATGTCTCACCTTTTTGGGGCACTGTCTGGCAATATGCCCAGTTTCCTTACATAACCAACAAGCATTTCTTATTTCAGATAAATCTTTCATTGAAACTCAGCAACTGGTTTCGGTGGAGGCAGTGAGGGTTTAGCTGCCCTGAAGGTGCACTCTTTCCTTTTCTGCACTGCCACACTCACCCCATTCACTCTCAGAGCAGGTCTGCTTTTGGCATAGCGGTCCAAGAGTTCAGCAGCCTCTTGCACTGTTTTTGGATCTCGGTCCTCTAGTCAGGTTTTTAGCTCTGTTGGGCATGCCCAATAAAACTGTTCTAATAAAATCACATTTTCAATTTTCTCAACAGAGTTTGCCTCAATTCCTTCCCATCAACATTTTAAAAACTGGCGTTGTTTCATGGCTAGCTCCTCATAGCTCATATCAGGGCTTCTTCTGAGCTTACAGAATTTAGCACTGTTTGTTTCAGCAGTTAATTCAAACTTTTTAACAGTGCAGCTTTTAACTTGTTGTAATCATCACTGTCTTCATTGTTCATTTGACCCAATGCATCCCGAGCTTTCCCGGTAAGTAGCGGGGATAGCTGGAAGCTCCAGGAATCTCTAGGAATTTTAACCTGAATACAAACTTTTTCAAAAGAATTTAAAAAAGTGTCCATATCTTCCCCTTCCTTAAACTCAGCTATTAATTTGGAGTTCAATTTGTAACCCAGTCCTGCAGTCCCAGTTAAACCCAAGCCACTTACCTGCCCTGGTGCCACTGGTTGGAGTCGTAGCTTCTCCAGTTCGTGTTGACACTGGCGCTCCTCTCTCCTCTCCTCTCCTCTGCAGCTTGCTGGTGCTTGTGCTCCTCACAGTCCACCTCCCTCTGTTCTTGCTCTCTCTTCTCCTCTGCAGCTCACTAGCACTCACGCTTCTCATGGTTTGCCTCCCTCTGTTGTCACTCTGCCTCCAGTTCCAACCTGCACAACTCAATTTGCAGTTTGAGTACCTCTGGATTCAGGATACTGGTGACCATCCCCTGCTGCTGTGGCCCTTCACTGTCAGTGGCCCTGCTGTCCTCCTCATTGGCTCGGGACCCCTCACTGGCCACTAGTTCTGCCACACTTGAGGTCTGGTCCCTTTCAGTCACGGTCTGTGACTCCCTGCTCTGGGTATCTGCTATAGTCAGGGCCTCTATGAGGTTCTGCTTACTGGCTTTCACCCCCAAACAGGACTCCTCTGTCCCCACACCACTGCTTTAAGAAATCTACAGTGTGCCTGCTGTAGTCGGAAGCCATTTTCTTCTTTGACTACTGCTACTCTGACTTTCACTTTAGAAAAAAAAATAGGTAGGAACTTGACTGTACGCCAAGTGATAAAGTTCTGTTTCCCTTTTTTTTTAATTAAATCACTGCCTTTCTTTCTTTCAAGTGAGCTTAACAGTCTCAAGCTGACACACTGTACAACGAAGCTTATTATACCAAACTTTATCTCACCGCTGCCAACCAATCTGTCACAGATTCACTCAGCAGATCAGCCCTCTACTCCCAAAGTGCCAACCTCTGAGAGTAGTCTTGTGAACAGTGAATAGAACAAGGTAGCCCTCTTGTCTGTTTTCTGGATTTGAGTTACCTTAGTCCCAAGTTCTGGAGGGATTCAAACTTGTTAACCTCTTGTTAGCATACCCAATTGTCAGTCTTAGATAATTCTGTCTTCAGGGGGCCAGATATCTTTGCCTACGGGCACTTAACCAGGTATTACAAAATGAACCCTTTTAGAACTCTATTCAAGACCCAGAGAAACTCTTAAACTGTTTCCCAGTTTGATACACCCATAAACTCATGCACCGTGTCAGCTTTAAAACCATCTAACTTCACTTAAAACCAAAGAAATGTTTCAAGGCACACCAGGCAGTTTCTGTTTTTAAAATATATCTTTACTAAGCAAAAGGTAAAATAGTAAACAATAATATACAGAACTCTTATCACAAAAACATACTGGTCATTAAACAAAAAGGTGTAAAAGTGCAACTATATTTCCTATCCACACAAAATACTTATCTTGTAAAGGCTTGATGTTGCTGCCTCAAAGTCAGGCAAAGAAGTCCTTCTACGAAATCAGAATCATAGTTTTAAAAGCTGCTTTCTCCAGCCCCCTGGATGAGGTCACTGTACTTCCTCCCTATCAGGATATTATTACTAAAAATATATCTCTACAGGAAACAGGATCCTTATAAGGCAGCAAGATCCTGTTTTTCTCAGCATAACATCAATTCTCAAATGACACCTCTTTGATGAAAAAGGGTCTTCCTGATCTTCACAGATATCAAAGCCTTTTTAATTTCACATAGAAGTGTCATGCCCTGCTTTCCTTTCCTGTAAACGTTGTAAAATGGATATGTTCTTTCCTGCCAACTAGACTACTGATAAAAGAACTAGCTAAACAGGATGTCCCTGATTTTAGGTACCTTTTAGCCTGCAATTATCTTGGCCTTGCAGGTGTTAGATTTTTTTATCTAAGTTCCTGTGTGTGTGGTCCACTCACATATTAAGATTTGGGGGTGTGAGTGAGGGAGGTCACTCCATGAGCACTGGCATTTCCAACAGACAAATTCAATACCACATTTCTGTTATTTTTAAGAAATAAAAAATGATACAGCACTCAGAGCTGGCTGTCTATGTCACATACAGTCTCTACCATCTACATCTTTGCCAATTATTGTTCTCACAATATCACTTTTTATAATTTCTGTTCCCAGCATTGCCCTAAACAGGTGCACAATCTTGTTCTTAACCATTTTAATAGTGGAAAATGTTTTTAAACCCAAACCATGCAAGGTCAAAATAGCACACTTATTAATATCAACTGCCGTGTCATCTTGTTCCAAGACCATGTCCCTCTTAGGGACAAATTGTATTGGATTCTCCTTCATTTCCACATGTTTCCATTTTCCCATTCAGATCTCAGTACATTGTAACACATATATCCAGTAGCTCACACAATCTTCTGTTGCCACCCTCTCCAATTTCTCTTATCTGGCTAGCATCATCAGTATTAGTCACAGAAGACCCTTCATCAATTGTGGTTTTCAAAGCTAAATTAATTTCTCCATTTATTTCCTCATCTACCAAAGGGAAAGCTTTTCTTGAATCATTACCATTTTGATTTCTTCTCTTACTTCTATTTCTGTTTCTTTTCCTGTTCTTATTTAAAGATCTCTTTTTTGGTGTTTCAGGAATTATTAATGTGGAAAAATTAGGTCTAAGAGAGGGCACTGTTATCACATCCTGACTAACTTGACTACCTTGACAGACTTCCTCAATTTGGAATGAGGGAGATTTACTTTCTGGTGCCAGGAGAGACATTTTATTTAAAATGTCCTCCAATCTACCACTATTTATAATGATATTCTGTTTGATGGTTTTGAGATCCTCATTTAAATTATTTGGTCCATCAGGAACAGATGTGCAGCCTGAGGATTACCCATTGATCTTTTCAAATCCTCACTTATACAAAAAGGATAATTTTGCAGAGTATGCCCTGTAGCATTCACCATACTAATTTCTCCATATGTCCCTGTAAACTCTATTGAACTACCTTCATTACTGTCACTATACTGTGTAATCTCTAATTTCTCTAGTCTTTTTTGGTATTATGCATTTCCAAAATTATTTTCTCAATATCTCTAGATGGCTGTACAATATTTTTACTATCTTTACTATCTTCCCCTTGTTTACATAGTAATACTGGTGATATCATATTTGACCTACTACCATCTGGTGAACATTCCATATTTTGAGATGGGCTGTCATGATATAACATGGAATTGGGCTGGCTTTCCCTGACTTCAAACTCCATCATTTCCAAGATCTTGTTTCTAAACTAGAGTCCTGCCTTAATTGGGTAAAATTACTATTCTTCTCTATACTTAAAGAGATCTCTGGAGGGACTGAATTTAGTTCAGTATTAATCCCTGTGCTAACAGAATCTGTAAACATTTTTGGGGTAGAAGTGAGGCCCCAAAAACTTAACTGAGAAACAATTAAGATTTGCTCAGGAACTTCTGGAGTAGAGACTCCCAAAATAGTTTATATTTTACTTGCTATTGGAACAATTAAATCATCTTTATCCATTTCATTTTTCTGGAAATGGTCAATGATTTTTGTTTGCCTTTTCCCTTTTATTAGCCCCAACACACCTTTCTTTTTTATCTGTTTTATCTGTTTAGAATTTTTTTTGGCCCATTTTTTAGACTTTGAATTAACCATTACTGTGCTAGCAGTTGGATCAGTCATTTCTCCTTTGGAAATGACTTGCTGGGTAAACCCATCCTGGGAGTATAACAAGGAGCCCTGCATTTCAGTTGCCTGTACTTCCTCCAGGGTTTGTCACCTAGTTTGTACCATTTTCTTAAATACTTTCTGTTTTTTATACAATAAGACTCATTAGCTCAGTTCTCAAAACTCAAGATCTAGACTTATTTGCAACAGACCCAAAATTAAAATAAATAACAATAGCGATAACAATTAATAATATAATGAATACAATAAGTATACAATTGTATTGCACAATAACAATCTCTGGCATTAGCAGCCACCCAAAATCATAGATCTGTTGTTATTCCAGTCTAGCGCTGCACTGTGCCAACCAGTAAAATAAACTGTATAATACAGCAAAGAGCCTTCTTGTTTTACACAGAAATCAGACTACTAAATTCCTCTTTCTAATCATTCTTCTTTAAAGCCCAGAGTCTTCCACAGTCTTATGTCTTACGCCTTTAAACAAAAGTCTTACAGCTTCAGATAACCATGTCCTTTCACAGAAAACTGCTGTACCCATGAAAGTTCCACGATTGACCTCTCCCCTCCGGTACTGAAGAATAGTTAAACCAGTTCCCAGATACTTTTATCAAGGAAGAAATAGCAATTGTGAGAACCTGAAATACCCTTTTCATTTAAAATAATATTAGCCTCATAAATATTTCTAAAATGATAATAATGGCAGTAAACTAAGCAGTAATCTGAAATAGACCAGATAGACCAGCAGCAACAAAAACAATCAGTATAAAATGAATACTACACATATAAAACCAGGTATGCAGCTAAAAATTAAACTAGAAAATAATTTTGTAACTTACAATGCCAAACGTTGTGGAGTATAGTTCATTACTGGCATCGCTGTGCTACTTTCCATGCTCTAGCATGGTTATACTCCCCAGCCGTGTATTGGTTTTCTTAACAAACATTCTCTGCCTGATTAAGGCCTAAATACTTCACTTAAAAGGGACACAACACACTACTTGCTTAGAGCAAATAAATAAAAAAAAGCAAACAGTAAATGCAAATTGTTTCAGCAGCTCTCCTCTCATTCACTTCTCGGCAGCTCATCCTTCTCAGACTGAAATGGCATTTCTCAGGCTCCAGAATGCCAAGTCAACTATTTGAGCATTTTAAGCACGGGACCCCAGGAGCCAATCAGAGGACAGGTTTTGCTGAGGTGCGTGAAATACAAAGTTGCTATAAATCTTTATGTTATAATATACTTTGTGTATAAAAATACTAACTTGTTTAATCAGCCACAAAAAATTATCTGAACCCTAAAACATATAAAATCGGCAGATACACAAGCAATCAGAACTGCACATAAAAAAAAGAACTTCCCTTTTATATGGCTTTCTCTAGGCTTTGCGACTCAAAGTCTTTTATTTCTTAATGAGTGCTTCTCTAGTACCACTCACAACTCCAACTACTCCACCAATTTTCACCTAATTACCAAACACCATCTCTGGCTTCTTTCTGGTAACAGCTGTGCCAAGGTTTTAGACCTTCCCGAAGGACCTCTCCTTCACTCAGTGGTCCAGCACCACTGTCGGCTTTCTTCCAGCAGGGAAAAGAGAACACCAAGGAACAGCATGTCTGGCGGGACACAGCACAAGAAAAACTGGAAAGATCAGTTATCCTTCGGTGGCATACCTTTTAAAAAAGTATTTTAGGCTTATAAATGATCCTGCTACCTGTGTTTCTCTCCAACACAGTAGCTTTCAGCCATGTCCACTCACCACCAGTAGTGGTTTCAGGGCAGAGTTTTGAAAAACTCAACCCAAGTATATGACTCTAACCCTGATACATCTGATAGTCTCAAAAGTTAATAGAACTTGTCACTCCTTAATGATGATCTGGTCTAACAGAGACTCATGGCAATCCATAGCTCCTTCCACCAGGCACTCAGCTCCACGGGGCACAATCAAAGGCTCTTTCCCTTCTTTCTTGATGACTCTGACAATCTCCTCAGGGTATTGACAGACCTTGGCCTCCCTCTCCAGGTGTGTGGTACTCACATTGGCATGAATTGATAAAGTCTGGTAGTTTCCTTCCCCTGCCTTCTGCAGGCACAGGTGAGACAGGCATCCAAACATATTGGCATTTATTCCAAACAACACAGATCTCTTGTTCACTATCTGGGCATCAGGACAAATGACAGCTAAGGAGTTGGTCCTTTGAGGGACTCCAGCAAAAGCATCTGGAAATTCAATTTTCAAAGTGATGAAGTTAACACAGGGATAGCTGGCACTGCTCAGTCCCCACACAGAAAGTCCCTCTAAAGGTTGCAAAGGCAAATGTTTCAGGTATGTCTGGTAAAAAGATTGGTAGATAATGATGACCTGTGACCCACTGTCCAGTATGGCTTCACATTGATATACTTCAATAAAGATCTTCATGGTCAGGGTAAGACCCATCAGTCCTGATGGCAATTTGTTCCTAACAGATGCAGTGGAATTGATCCATCTTAAGGAGCTTTTCAGTATTGGAGTCCTGGGTCACTCCCTCAGTGGGCTCCACTGTTGTTTTCCTGTGGCTATTGCTGTATTTCCCATTTCTGGTCCACTAGCTGTTGGTTCTCAGGCCTGCTGCACCCTGGTACACAATGTCCATCTTCTCCACAATTAAAACAGAACACTCCATCTCTAGGTAAGGTTGAAGGTCAAGGCCTGACACTTGGAGCAGATGAAGGATTCAGGAGCATCCACAACCTGGTGGCAGAGATTTAGCTTGAGGGTGAGGAGTCTGTGCCTTCTGCAATGTTTTTACAAACTCCTTGAGTTTCTTCAACTATCTTCTCATGTCTGGGGCATTACTATGTTCTTGGCTACTGTCAACCTGAGGCTGCAGGTGATGGCTTTCCCAATATGCACTCATAGTGAATTGGCAATGGCTTCTTGTGACTCTTCTTCCCTCACCTCATCAAGTAGTTGTCTGAAAGTTGGAGGGGATCTGCTCTGCATTCTCTCAGTCTTAGAGTTGTCAGAGTCCAGCAGGAATATACAGCTCCTCATAAGATCTATCTAGTCTCATTTAGGAAACTTGTGCAGAAGTAACTCCTCCATCTTCAACTATTTTACAAATCACTGTCTCCACTCAGGTCAAGTAGTGGGACAACTTTTTTCTCTCTTTTTGCATAGTGGTTTCCAGCTTGAAGATGAGGTCCTCCTTCCACTAAACTGCTCTGAATGTACTCCTCAACATGGGATGATCACTAGCAGTGCAGTCAGGGCAGCTGGCTAATAGTGAATGGAAGATGTCCAATGCCATACCTCTCAAGCTTTCTACAATGCATTTGCATTTTTCATCATCTGAACATTTCCATACTTTCTCCATCAGGGTTGCTTGGTTCATATAGCTTTTGTAGTCATCCTCCTCTGAAGGAGTAGGTCTGGCACCAGAGAAAGTACAGTCTCCTGTACTGTTCATAGGGCATGACCAAGTAACATGACCAGTTATGTCCTCCAACCCAAAGTTCACCAGGGGGTATTGTTGGAGCTCAGTCAGTTGCTTGGAAGAATGTTCTCACATCTTCTACAGTCTTTACTTCAGTGGCCAAAAATGACTGCAATTTCTGTTCAAATTCACTTTGCACTTCAGCGCCCTCACAAGGAGGATTCAGGATTGTATGGGTTATTATGACCCAGCAGGTGGGGTCTCCATCAGCAGTGAGTGGATCAGGCATCATGGAAGGATCAACTTCTTGGCACTCTATCACAGCACATAATGCTTACTGAGTAGAATTGTAAATCCTCCCATGTTCATTCACTTATCCCAAACATTTTATGCAGCCTATGACACATTTGAGGTGATCCCTTGGTGTTGCTTTAGGGATCCCTTGCACCAAAATGTATTTTTTCAAATCACTGTCCTAATCCCTGCACATGTCTTAGCAATCAGTTGCAATCCATACTGACTTCGAAAATTGGGGGGGGGGGTTAACAAACTGTTCCCACATAAAAGAGGAGTGCTGCAGAAATATCCAAAAATCTCAGCAGTGTATCTACTTTTGTAACCACGCCTACTACTACTACTATCTGCACAACCACCTGCAAGTGGTGCTGCCTAATAGATGTAGGTTGGCACCTGGGTTTGTGGTTAGAATTGGATTAGTAATTGACATGATGCCTGTACCTATGGGGATCCTTATAGCAGCATTCTGCCATGGTGCTTCCCCACAGGAAATTAATATAGCCCCCTCCCTTGGTGACAGGTACATTAGTAACACAATCCCCTCCCCGCATATCACTCTAAACAGAAAAATACAACACTAACCCAAGAATGGCAACTACTTCAACAGTTGCAAATAAATAACCAGATGAGTCCATTCTGGGGGTTGGAGAATAAGGTTGGGTACAAGGGAAACAAAGGGAGTAAAAACATCAACCAATCAACTATAAATAAATACTGTACTACAACCTCTGAACAGTATAACCTCTGTTCAAGTCTCTCTCCCCACACTGGTGCACCAGTTAATCCCACAGTCCCTGTGGGAACTCCCAATAATCTTAGTGTTCACACAATGAGGAGTTGCACACCTTTGATGAATGGACACTGGGTGCAGTACCATTACAGTTGGACGGAGTTGCAGCTGCTAAATACAGATTATGCCAATGGATAAAAACACACAGATGATTCTGGCTGTAACTGTTGCTGTGGGCTTAGGTTTAGGTCACAAAGGGAGCCCAAGTGATAAATTAACTAGCTAGCCAGCTGGACAATAAAAATAGCAATTGGTTAGGTAAATCAAGTACTCACAACCTTTAGATGACCAGGTGGTGCAGAGGTTAGAGGATGTCTCCCCTGCCTGACAGTCAGGTAAAACTGTCTGGTGTAGATGATGATGATGGAGATCCTCTTTACCCCACAGAGAAACTTGTCTTCACCCACCTCAAAAGATGGGCCAGCAGTGCATCTTCACCCCCACAGAGGGACTTGTCTTCCCCACCTCAAAAGATGTGCTGGCAGTTAAGCAGTCGATCTTCACCCCACAGAGAGACTTTTGTTGGGGGGGACCTGGTTCCCCCCCACTCATACCAGGCTGAGGCTTTGGCCCCCCACCCACATGCCCTCCCTCATGCCCAGGCTTACCCCCCTAGGTGGGGCTGCCGAGCAGGTGCCCCCTGCCCAAGGTACATGGTCTCTTGCCCTGGCTTACCTTCCAGTGTGGGGCCATGGGAGCGGGAAACCCCCGGCAGACTTGGGTCACAGAGGTGGCAGAGGCAGGGGCATCATGAGTGGGGCCTGATTTTTTCATTTGCTGATTTTCCCCTTGAGGCAGGACATGCAATGACATCAGTGGGCACACTCAACATCTGTCCTGACTCCCATCTTGCATGTCACCCATTCCTGCATATCCTCCAGCCTCTGCCAGCAGCCACTGATGTTTCAGGTGCCCCCCCAGAGAAGGAGAGCTGCCACTTGCTGATTGCATGAGTATTGCCCCAATTTCAACCCGTGACAACACATTAACCAGTTTTCCAAATATTGTGGAGTCTAAAGCTTAGTATGGATAACCACAAGGAAAGAGGGGGAGCATGATAGAAACTATCATGTACCTAAAGGGAATGAACAATGTACAAGAGGGTAGCATCTTTCAGAAAAAGAGATGTGCACAAACAAGGGGGGAAAAATTTGAAGATAGAGGGGGATAAGGATCAGGGGCAATGTCAGGAACTATTTTTTCATGGAGAGAGGGGTGGGTGCAAGGACAAACAAAAATTAATGATCAATGTTATGATGTGAGAGCAGCAGTTGAAGCATGCCCATTATTTGGAGTTGGTGCACCTCCATGCACTCCAACTGCTACTCCACATTGTCAGTCCGGTGGTTCACATGGTCCAACTCACTTCACATCAGGCCCAAATCGACATGTGTGGCAGGTATTCATGTAGGATTGCCACAGTCACCTGTAGGTTGCGAAGCAGCCACTTGCTCCATGGCACCCCCCCGCTTGACATCACATGGAGGCCGTGCTGTCACCTGTTGCCCAGCAGGGCCAGCAGGCACATTCCTGTCCTGTTCAGCAAGCTTGGCCTGCCAATATGCACAGTGGTGGTTGTATAGGTGTGTGAACCAATGACCTGTGCCCAGATGACTTTCTTTGGGGCCACAGCACATCACCTTACCACACAGATTGCACTTCACTACACTGGTGTCTGCAGGTAGTGTAGTGAAGAACTCCCTCACTAATGAGCTGTGGGGAGGACCGGGCACAGGTGGGGGGGCCCAGATGTTGCCAGCTGCTGGTGGTGCTCAATTGGGGCCAGATGTGGGGAAACCTGCTGCTGCTGCTTCAGGTGAGACTGCTTCAGTGCCTCTCTCACTTCCTGCTGAGCTGCTGGTGCAGGGGCCATGGCAGGTGGTGGCACTGATGGGGTGGCACTGGTAGGTGCCATCAGAGGTGGTGCTTCCATGGCACCACTACCTCCTGCTTCAGGGAGGGGTCCACTAGCCCAGAATGTGCTCTGGTTCAGATGTGGGGTTTATATTTTTTGCAGTCTCTTTGTCTCCTCTCAAACACAGCTCTTTCTCCCACACTAGGTAAGGCGAAAGTGAAACTCTTTCACTATCTTGCATGATTAACTTCCTGCCTGAAGCATGTGACCTGCAGGCTGTGAGCCATGTGATCTGTGGGCTGTTACAATACTTACTCACTCTGCCTTTAAAAGGAAATAAAGTGAAGTAACATGGAGTCATCATAAAGCGAAGTCATTATGATGTGAAGTGGTGAAGTACTGCATTTCAAGGGGCACGTCACATAGCTATATGTCAAGGCAGAGTGGGCCATTTCACCTCTACTACACTAGTGAAGTTAAACTTTGCTGCATCTCTAGTTGTAAGAGGGAGACTTGCCACTTCGCTGGTGGGTCAGCAACTCCACAGTGGGACTTGTCTTCACCCACCTCAAAAGATGGGGCAGCAGTGGTAGTGGATCTTCACCCCACAGAGGGATTTGTCTTCATGTGTCAGTGTGGCTCAGTTGGTAGTACATCAGCCTCTGGGCCAGAAGGTTGTGTGTTCTTGTCCCACATCGGGATTGGACTCATATCCAAATGCTTTTACCCGAGTGCAGTATTGGTGGGGTGCTGTACTGTTGGGGTGTACCGTCCTTCAGATGAGATGTTAAACTGAGGTCCCTTCTACTTATCCTTGTGCTGTCCAAGTGGAAGTAAAAGAACCCAAGGCACTCTTTGCAAACCGAGTAGGGGAATTTTAATTAGGAAACAAACAGAAAGTCAGAGCAGATTCAAAAACATTACATCATATTATACAAAAAAAAGTACAATTTCAATTTATCCAAGAAACTATGTACAATAATTCCACTACATCCTAAAGGTATTAGGCGAGAACATTTTATTTTTCAAGATCGTATCTACCTAGTAGGAATCTCTTACTTTACTGTATCACCTTGTCCACAGAAAATTCTTTTTGTTGTAGAAGCAAGGCACATCTTGCTTGCCACATGTAATATCTACAAGCAGCAAAAATAAGTCCAAGTGTGCTATGGTAAAATGTTTTAAGTCTTACAGGGTAGATTCCTAATACCAAAAGGTCATATGTAATAGGGAAAAGCAGTGACTCCTGCTATAATTTTGCAAGTTCTCCCCAGAAGTCCAGTGCAAAAGGGCAGTGCAGCTAAACATGTTCCTGAGTTTCTAACAGTTGGGGACAAGTAATCCCAGGGCACATCCTCTCTTCTATTCTTTTGTGTTTTGTGTTTATGGGTGTTCCTTACCCATAATATCCCAAAACAAGATAACCAGCTTATATCCCATAACTGTAAAGGTATTCTTTTATCTCTAAGTTGTAAAACAAAAAACTATACTATATTGTTCAGATATACAGTGATCCAGATTTGGAACTTCATAAAATGCATCTACAACAGTGTTGTAGAAGGCTTTCCTATGGATATTTCTAAGGGTAGAAGGTGACATTTTCCAAAATCCTTAACTTTATCAGGCTGGGTAAAAAATACTAGGTATGTGTTTTAATTTTATTTTAGGGGGCATCAAAAAAGGATGTACTTCCTAAAGTTTAAACATGTCAAAGGTTGTGAGGGTTCAGAGGGAAATTGCTGATAGTGTTCTGGTACTGTCTTTAGTGGAGCATACCAAGCGTCCGGAATCGTTAAAACAATGCAAAAAATGTGGATATGGTAGCTCTGACTCCAGATGAACCAATGTGTACACCACTTTTTTTCTTTAATAGATTCTTTATTTTTTTTTACATTTCTTTATGCCAAGCCCCAATGTTTCATCTATTGGCTAAATGAAATCCAAATAGGAAAATTTACAATGCATTCTTCATTAACATTATTGTCTGTTTTTGTCTAAAACAGAAAAAAAAATTTTTAATTTTTAAATATACTTTCTTATTTTTAGTTATCAGTGTCATCTGTTCCCAACAGCAGTATATCAAACTATTTTTCACATACAGTTAAATGTTTATGTTAACAAACTCATAACATATTACGCATTTATTGATTATTCAGTTCATTAGTTCAACATACTTTTCTCAAGTTCATAGATAAATATTGACTGGCATTTCACCAGCCTTCAGGTACTACGACATTTCATCATAGGTTTGATTTGTAACCTTACAAAAAGATAAAATGCATTCAGCTATCACATTCGTTAATCAGAGTGTGTACAGCTTTAAATATTCTCTCTTGTAGTCAGTCACACTGTCCTTTTTACTTTAAAGGTCCAAAGTGAATTTCACCATTAAAGTATGTTAACGTTTATGTTTTCCAGTTGTTGCTGACCTATAATTCATTAATATGTATGTTATACTGTACCCCCATATTTACTTATTCTTTAGTTAAACTCTTTTATATGTATAAAAAAAATTCAAGTATAAACAGATCTCTGGAATGAAAATGATACATACTTTTTTGTTCACTGGTATCTCTAATCCTTGAATGCTTTTGACTGTAAAAACATAGCATATTATATTGTATTTTATAGTCTGCTTTAAGTCGATCTCTGGTGAAAACATATAGTTTAATTTCTTTCTGAATACTATGGTCCTTTTTTTATACCAACATACTCTTAAATAATCTCTTGTCTCTTCTACTTTCATTACTGCTCTTTCAGGTTGCTAGTATCAATAACACATGCTTCTGTAGCTACTTAATAGTTTGTTTTTTATTGTCTAAGAAAAGTTAATATTTGCTTAAGCTGGGCTCTTATAACTCTTTACAACATTCTCTCATGGCTTAATTGTATTTTACCAGTGAACAGCAGTATATCTCCCTTACTTCAACTTGAAATCACTTCTGCTCTCCTCCCTGTGTGTTGGACTGGTTGCAGCAATGGGGAAGTGCTTCCATTGGCCCTCCTCTTGTATCAGTATGTAGCCATGTGACGTGGTAACATCACACGTTACTATAGTAATGTTTCTGCCTATGGAGAAATTGCTTGCATACTGCCACAAATGGCTATGTGTGTGAATTGCAAAACTCTGGATCCATGCAGTTTGTAGCTGTCTGATAACATATGAAATACAGACAGGTGTTTCATCTTAGCTGTACTAATGTGAGGAGCATAGTATCTTAACTGTTTCTGCTGTTAGTGCTTACTATTAGAGGAGTAGGAGAATCATTCTCCACCACCACATTACCTGACAAATCTTCAACAGCACCATATTGCATGCCATTTTAAATTGTTCCAATGTTTTTTCTATGTGTTGTGATTTATTAGTGTTCTACCTTTTCCTTTGTGTTACATGATGCTTGGCTCCCTAATGACTAGGGATCTGATGTTCAATCTCATATTCTCCAGTTTCCTTCTGACTTCTTAAAGTTGATAGGGAGGTCAACACATTTGACCTTCTTATGTTTAATCCTATTACTGTTCCAGTGTGGCATTTTCTGTGGTAGTGGTGCAGGGCTTCCATGCTGGAATTTTATCTATGTTAAAATCTGTTTCTGTAGCATACTCTTAGTAGTAAATCTGATGGGGAGGTCAACTTGTTTTACCTTCCTATGCTTAATTTGAAATACTCTTTCATATGCAATTTTCTATGGCATTGGTTCATGCCTTGTATGTTAAAGTTTTTTTCTATGTCATAGACTTGTTCCTGTAGTGTTTTCTTTGGTGATACTGCTGTTGTCCTTTACTGGCATGCCTGACAATTTACTTCTTCATTCAAACCCCACTGTTCTGGATATGTCCCTAGTTCATGGATCCACCACATCTCATGTTTTAATGCCAATTTATTGTAGTCCCCTCCTCTTGGGGGTTCTGGGACTTTTTCTAGCCACCAGAATCTGATCTGCACCACAAAGTGCCCCCTCTCCATATAATGTATTGCTACAGATGAACTGTCATCTATGTTCCTTATCTGACTCTTATGTTCGGAGATTCTGGTTTTTAATTCTCTTAGAGTCTTTCCTACATGGAGGCAATCACAGGGCACTGTAACACATACACCACCCCTGTTGAACTGCAGTCTATGTGGCTCTTGATCTTATATTCTCTATTGGCATGTGGATGTTTAAAACAGTCTTTCTTTGTGGTGTGTCAACACACTACACATCGGCTGCAAGATGCCATGCCATTCTGAAGGGCTTTGTCTTTTTTCAGTTCTGTGTGTAGAAGTTTATCTCACAATGTTGATGTCTTCTTTGAGACTACAAATGGTTTTTGTGTAAAGATGTCCCTTGTGGTTGTACATGCAGAACAGACAAAACACAAACCACCAAATGGAGGGCAGCTATTATTGGGACCCCTTAAGAATGATATGACACCTTGCAGTCAGTGTGTAGCATGGGGTGACACACCACCAAGAAAGACCATTTTAGACATCCACACACCAATAGAGAATATAAGAACAATAGCCACAAAGACTGCAGTTCAGCAGGGGTGGTGTATGTGTTACAGTGTCCCTGTGATTGGCTCTATGTAAGAAAGACTCTAAGAAAATTAAAAACCAGAATCTCTGAACATAAGAGTCAGACAAGGAACAGAGATGACAGTGTGTCTGTAGCAAGAAATTATATGGTGAGGGGGCACACTGTGGTGCAGATCAGATTATGGGGGCTAGAACAAGCCACAGAACCCCCAAGAGGAGAGGACTATAATAAACTGGTAGAGAAACATGGGATGTGCTAAATCCATGAAATAGAGACATATACAGAACAGTGGAGTTTGAATGAAGAAGTAAATTGGCAGGCATGCTGGTAAAGGACAACAGCAGTATCACCAAAGAATACACTTCAGGAACAAGTGTATGACATAGAAAAACTCTAACATACAAGACATGAACCAATGCCATAGAAAACTGAAAATTTAAAGAGTATTTCAAATTAAGCATAGGAAGGTCAAACAAGTTGACCTCCCCGTCAGATTGACTACTAAGAGTACACTACAGAAACTGATTTTTAACATAGATAAAATTCCAGCATGGAAGCCCTGCACCACTACCACAGAAAATGCCAACCTACTCCTCTAATAGTAGACACAAAAAAGCAGAAACAGCGAAGATACTATGCTCCTCACATTAGTACAGCTAAGATGAAACACCTGTCTGTATTTCACATGTTAACAGAAAGCTATAGACAGCATGGATCCAGACTTTTGCAATTACCACACATAGCCATTTGTAGCAGTATGCAAGCCATTTCTGCATAGGCAGACATGTTACTATGGTAATGTGTGATGTCACCACGTCACATGGCTGCATACTGGTACAAGAGGAGGGCCAATGGAGGCACTTCCACATTGCTGAAACCAGTCCAACACACAGGGATAAGAGCGGAAGGGATTTCAAGTTGAAGTAAGTGAAAGATATTGCTGTTTACTGATAAAATGTAATTAAGCCATGAGAGAATGTTGTAAAGATTTATAAGAGCCCAGCTTAAGCAAATATTAACCTTTCTTAAACAATGAAAAACAAACAGTTAAGAAGCTACAGAAGTATGTGTTATTGATACAGGCAACCTGAAAGAGCAGTAATGAAAGCACAAGAGGTGAGATAAACTAAAGAGTATGTTGGTATAAAAAAAAAAGAACAATAGTCTTCAGAAAGAAATAAAACTATATGTTTTTACCAGGGATCGACTTAAAGCAGACTATAAAGCTGAATATTGTAACAAGGTCTTGCAGAAACACAATAAAATATGTTATGCTTTAACAGTCAAAAGCATTCAAGGATTACAGATACCAGTGAGCAAAAAAGTATGTATAATTTTCATTCCAGAGATCTGTTTATACTTGAAAGTTTATATATATATATATATATACACATATATATATATGAATTTAACTAAAGAATAAGAAAATATGGGGTACTGTATAACATACTGTACAAATTAATAAATTATAGGTCAGGAATAACTGGAAAATGTAAACATTAACATACTTCAATGGTGAAACTTGCTTGGGACCTTTAAGGTAAAAAGGACAGTGTGACTGATTTCAGGAGAGAATATTTAAAGCTGTACACACACTGATTAACAAATGTGATAGCTGAATACATTTTATCTTTTTGTAAGGTTTTAAATCAAACCTATGATGAAATAATGGCTGTAGCAGATGGAGGGATACCTGAAGGTTGGTGAAATGCCAGTCAGTATTTATATACGAACTTGAGAAAAGGAGGCTATTATAAAAGTATAATGAACTAATGAATTGAATAATCAATAAATGTCTGATAATATGTTATGAGTTTATCAACATAAAAATGTAACTTTGTATGTGAAAAATAGTTGGATATACCACTGTAGGGAACAGATGACACTGATAACTAAAAATAAGAATGCATACTTAAAAATGTCAAACAAAAATTTCTGTTTTAGACAAAAACAGTCTATAAATGTTAATAGAAACATAGAAATTGATGACAGATAAGGACAGCAAGGCCTATCTAGTCTGCCCATTGTTTTTACTTTATGAAGGTGCCACTGGCCTTTATTCTGTCAATGGCCTATCTATTCATACTAATCTATATTGCTCCCTTATGACTATCCCATGCCTGTTTGAAGCCCTACACTGTATTCATATCCACCACTTCCTGAGGTAGGCTGTTCCATGGATCCACCACCCTTTCTGTGAAAAAGAACTTCTTCACATTACCACTTAATCGGCCTCCCTTTAATTTCATGCTGTGTCCTCTTGTCCTGCTATTTTTCTTACATTGAAACATGTTGACTCTTTCACCTTGTTAATGCCCTTAAGATGTTTGAATGTTTTGATCATATCACTTCTCTCCCTCCTTTGCTCTATGGTATACATATTGAGCTCCATTAATCTGTCCTCATATGTTTTCTGATGCAGTCCCTGCACCATTTCGATTGCCCTTCTCTGGACTGCCTCCACTTTGTTAAAGTCCTTGGCAGGTGCTGCCTCCAGTGCTGCACACATTACTTCAGATGGGGCCTAACCAGTGTCTTGTAAAGAGGGATTATTACCTCCCTCTTATGACTTGTGATACCCCTACTAATACACCCCAACATCCCTCTAGCCTTACCTACTGCTTTAGTAGTCTGCTTGGAAGATTTCAGGTCTCTTTCTTCACTTGTGATTGCCAGAAACTCCTCTCCCAACCTGTAGGTGACTTCAGGGTTTCTCTTCCCTATGTGCATGATCTTGCACTTCTTTGCGTTAAACCCCATTTGCCACTCTTCCGACCATTTTGTCACTTTATCGAGAACTCTTCTTATTCTGCCCATCCCATCTGGATCATCTACTTTGTTGGAGATCGTGGTGTCAAATGCAAGCAGACAAACCTTACCCTCCAGTCCATCTGCACTGTCACTGATGAAGATATTGAAGAGGACTGGCCCCAGGACTGATCCCTGAGGTACCCCACTTGAGACTTGCATCTCTTCTGACTGTATACTATTTACCATCACTCTCTGTTTTGTGCCTGCCTACCAGTTTGCCACCCAGATGACCAACTTCTGACCCACCCGAGACTACCCAGCTTATTAATCAATCTTCTATGTGAAACAGTTTTGAAAGCTTTGCTGAAGTCAAGGTAAGTGACATCAGCTGCACCCCCGTGATCTACCACTCTGGTTACAAAGACGAAGAAATCTATTAGATTAGTTTGACAGGACCTTCCTGTTGTAAACTCATGCTGTCTTGGATCCTGTGCTCCTATGGATTCTAGGTGTTTTACTATCCTTTCCTTAAGGAGTGCCACCATAATCTTGTCCACAACTGAGGTAAGATTGACTGGTCTGTAGTTCCCTGCCTCCTCCCTGCTACCACTCTTGTGGAGTGGGATCACATAAGCCCTTCTTCAGTCTTCTGGGATCTCTCCTGTGCTCAGAGACTCACTAAACAGTTCTGATAATGACTCTGCTAATTCCACCCTTAGCTCCTTTAGTACCCTGGGATGAATGCCATCAGGTCCCATTGCCTTGTCCACCCCTGAGCTTAGCGAGCTCTTGTAGGACCCTTTCTTTTGTGAAGGGACTTGTGCATACCTCCCTCCCCCCTGTGTCCATGGTGCTGAGCTGTGGGCCCTGCGCCACCTTCTCTTCAGTAAATACTGAGCAGAAGTATCTATTTAGGATAGATGCTTGTCCCTGGTCTTCCTCCACACACTCCTCCTTGTCCCCTTTGATCTTAGCAATATCTCCTCTGGACTTTATCCTTTCACTAATGTATGTATAGAAGGTCTTGTCCCCTACTTTCACTGTTCATGCTAATGTTTCCTCAGTTTGGACCTTTGCCTGCCTTACTGCCTTCCCTGTTTCCCTTTGGGAAGTTTGGTATGCCTCCCTGTCTTCATCCCGCCACATTCCCTTATATTTCCTGAAGCCAGCCTTTTGGCTCTGATCTTTTCTGCTACTGTTTTTGAGAACCAAAGTGGCCTCCTCCTTCTTTTGCTCTTGCTTTTCTCCCTAACACAATTGGATGTTGCTTCAAGTATTGCATCCTTAATGCTCACCCACTTTGCCTGTACCCCCTCACCTGTATTTCTTCTTGACAGGGCTAGCTTAACTCTATGTCTTCTGTTAGCATCCTTTGCAAACTGTGTGAGAGGCCTTTCGGCACCATGCAATTCTGCTTAAAGTTGGACCAGCATAACATTCTGTGGTGATTTGCATATGCAGCCCATGATGCTGTGCATTGTGGGGGCATGTGTGATTTTGTATTTTCTTGAAACTTGGCTTCCCAGCCAAATGCCCTTTGGGTAACCCTTGCCTCAGTGTTTACGCACAGAGGTTCTTTTGTCTTTAAATAGTTTTTATTTTAATGGGTTCACTACAATATATCCCAGGCACACTGCCTTCGGGTAGCTGGTCCATTCCACTGGGGTGTCAAACAGACGAGGCATACTGATGAATCCTGGTAGGGCCATAAACACGTGTCTATGTCTTCTGTTAGCATCCTTTGCAAACTGTGTGAGAGGCCTTTCGGCACCATGCAATTCTGCATAAGTTGGACCAGCATAACATTCTGTGGTGATTTGCATATGCAGCCCATGATGCTGTGCATTGTGGGGGCATGTGTGATTTTGTATTTTCTTGAAACTTGGCTTCCCAGCCAAATGCCCTTTGGGGTAACCCTTGCCTCAGTGTTTACTCACAGAGGTTCTTTGTCTTTTAAATAGTTTTTTATTTTAATGGGTTCACCACAATATATCCCAGGCACACTGCCTTCGGGGTAGCTGGTCCATTCCACTGGGGTGTCAAACAGACGAGGCATACTGATGAATCCTGGTAGGGACTAAACACGTGTCTATGTCTTCTGTTAGCATCCTTTGCAAACTGTGTGAGAGGCCTTCGGCACCATGCAATTCTGCTTAAAGTTGGACCAGCATAACATTCTGTGGTGATTTGCATATGCAGCCCATGATGCTGTGCATTGTGGGGGCATGTGTGATTTTGTATTTTCTTGAAACTTGGCTTCCCAGCCAAATGCCCTTTGGGGTAACCCTTGCCTCAGTGTTTACGCACAGAGGTTCTTTGTCTTTTAAATAGTTTTTTATTTTAATGGGTTCACCACAATATATCCAGGCACACTGCCTTCGAGGTAGCTGGTCCATTCCACTGGGGTGTCAAACAGACGAGCATACTGATGAATCCTGGTAGGATTTAAACACGTGTCTATGTCTTCTGTTAGCATCCTTTGCAAACTGTGTGAGAGGCCTTTCGGCACCATGCAATTCTGCTTAAAGTTGGACCAGCATAACATTCTGTGGTGATTTGCATATGCAGCCCATGATGCTGTGCATTGTGGGGGCATGTGTGATTTTGTATTAGCTTAACTCTGTTGACTATCTTATCAAAGTCAGCTCCTCTGAAGTCCCATATTTTTGCCTTGGAATGAGATGATTTAGTTCTAATGGCCAAATTGAACCATACCATGTGATGGTCACTGGCCCCCAGGTGACCTTCTACCTGGAGATCTGTGATCCTTTCCCTGTTAGTCAGTACTATATCTAGGATAGCCAATGTCTCTAGTGGGCTGTTGTACCAGTTGTTTGAGGCCCTCCCCCTGCAGAGAATCTACTACTTGTCTAGTTCTGGCAGATGTTCCTGCTGGCATTGACCAATCTGTATCTGGAATGTTGAAGTTTCCCATTATCTGAACCTCCCCTTTAGCTGTCATGTTTTGTATATCTTGTAACAGTAATCTGTCTATGTCCTCCAACTGGTCTGGAGGCCTGAAGACAACCCCAGTTCATATGGCTTCCCATTTCCTGTTTCCAGGGTGACCCACAGTTCTTCTGGCTCCTTATGTGTATTCTGAATTTCTGTAGCTTTACTATTTTCATTGACATAAAGGGCCACCACTCCCCCTTTTGCACCTTGGTCTCTTCTGAACAGTACAAAGCTGAGTACTGAAGTCTCCCAAGTGTGATTACTGGTGAACCATGTCTTGCTAATGGCTATTTTATCCAGTTTAGCCTCTGTCATTGTTGCCTGCAGGTATGGGATCTTGTTTCCCAGACTGCGGGCATTTGTGCATGTGATTTTCTATTGGCCAGATTTTGGTGCGTTAGTTGTTGGCTGAGGTCCAGCTTTTCCCCTGCACATCATACAGGGAGCCAGACCTTTTTCCTTATCTATTGATGCAAATGAACTACAAACATACTGAACTCCTGTTTGATTACTAGCTGAGGGGGGAAGGGTGTTCATCCCATTCGATGTATCAGGTGCTGCACCCCTCTCCCCATTTCCTAATTTAAATATTCTGCAAAGATGTCAAACTTCTGCCCCAATGCACTGACTCCCTCTTAAGTCAGATGCAGTCCACCAAATTTAAAGAACTTTTGCTCCCAAAACTGCTGCAGTTACCTATAAATTGGTGTCCTTTTTCCTGGCACCAGCACTTGAGACACATGTTTAGCTCCCCTATCTCCCCTTCTCTGACATTCCATCCATCTGTCCCCCTCTCCCAGACTGACAAGATCTCAAAGAAGGAGATGCCAGATGAAATGGATGACAATTTGTCTCCCATCCAGGTCAGGTGTTCATTGGTCTCCACAACTGACGCTGGTGAGATCATTAGTCCCTATGTGTACCAGGACATCAATGTTTTCTCCTGCTTCCTGTATGATTTTAGCAATGTGGTCAGCGTCTCTCCATGCTGATGTACCTGGGAGACATCTGACCATTATCCCTGGCTGGAGGTAGGTATCAGCTCCCCAAATCATGGAGTCTCCTATGATCAGAAATGTTTTGGATTTCTTTTTTGCCTTTTTCTTTTGATGTGGTCCCTATTTTGAGCAAGTTTTGTAGTGCTAGCTCCTGTGTGGTAGTGTCCTGCTCTGCAGTGTCCTCTGCCCCTTTGTTTGATTTTAGAGATAGAGGCAGATACCTGTTTGTAGTTTTTTTATGGTTCGTGAAGGTGATACATTGGAAAGCATTGAGTGATAGGGCACCTGATTTGCCCCTCCTAGTCACCTGCCAACCTCCTGAACCAACTACCCTCTGCAGCCGAGGTGTTTCAGTTGGATGTTGGAGAAATGGCAGGAGGTTCTTATGATATATTTCCTCCTGAATATGTGATTTGAGGTGTGCAATCTCTGTCCGTGCTGCCTAGAGCTGAGCCCTTGGATCTCCAGTGGTACAGCATGTAGGACAGCATCCTAAATCCTGTGTAACTGCCCTTTTGAAAAGTGCCCACAGTACCTCCATTCCAGTTGAGTTGCTGAGTTTATAATCTGGTCTGAGTAATTAGAAGGAGGAAAATTAAAGCAGAAGTTTTTTGTTTTGTTTTGTTATTTTGTTTTTGTACAACTTGTTATAACAAGTTAATTTATTTGTGCCCCCTGTAAGTGAGGTCACTGTGTGGATACCCCCTGATCTTTCCCTTCCTGCTTTGCTACAGGAAATGTTCCAACTGTGTTACTCTATAAAAAGAGTGTAGGATGGGGTAGTTGGGGATGGGGGGTGGCTGTGCCCTACTCCTGCTGAAAAAGAAGAACTATGGACAAAAGAAACAAGGCAGTAAGAGCAGAAACAATCAACCAACAACAAATGTAGTAGCCCTGAAAGCTTAGTTTAATGATAGATAAAACTGTAAACCCTGTAAGCACCACCTATAACAATTTCACAGAAGATATACCATATAAAAACACTTTGCTACAGAGAAAAATAAAGCAATAACAGAAGATATACCTTGCAAAAAGTAATTTGAATCAGAGAAGATTACAGCAGTAATCTGTAAGCACAAAAGAGTAACAAACCTGTAGGCACACCCTGTATAATGCAGCAGAAAGTATACCCTGCAACAACAATTTGAATCAGATAAGATCACAGGAGAAAAATGTAAGCAAAAAACAGGATCAAACCCTGTGAGTACAAACAGTAACACACAGTAAATCTGCATTGCCAAAAAAGCCTTAATCTTTTTCCTTGCTCTGATAATGTTGTTCCTTGCTCTGTCCTTACAAGCAAACCTAAAAGAAAAGCACTCAGGTGAATCTAGGTGCCTTTGCCGGCAAACCTAGTCTTCCACCATGAAGATGCATTGTAAATATTCTTATTTGAATTTCATTTACAGCCCCCGAAGAAGCCAATAGGCAAAACATTGAGATTTGTCACAAAGAAATCTTAAGAAAAATAAAGAATCTATTAAAGAAAGAAATTGGTGTACAGATTGGTTCATTTGGAATCAGAGCTACTATATCCACATTTTTTTACAATGTTTCAAAGTTAAAATATGTCATGAAACCAATTAGATAGAAACCATATTCCAAATGTGTATTTTTCCCAAAAGCAAAGGAAGAAAATTATTGCAGATAAACATACTGTGAAAAAAACAATTGGATTCAGCATCCTAAGACCGCCTGTTTTGTAGTCGTAAAAGGTATGGTTCTGTTTGATTGGGAGTCGAATGTCTCCCCCACAGTCCTTGGAAAAAGTACTATTTATAGAAACTTCTTTTTGAACTGGTAGTGGAAATATAACAGCCACATAAAGAAAAATAGGTAGAATAAGAATTTTAAGCAAATAATCCCTCTTTCTCTTAGAAAGTGTTCTATTCTTCCATGCTGTTAATGTCCCTATGTAAATAGCCAATCTATTCTCCTGATTTAAGGTTACATCATCACTACCAAACATATTTCTTAAAATTTTCAAAGGTGTTTCTGAAATTTGTATATTAGCTATTTGGACGAGCACTGCTATGTCTTGTCTTTTACGAATGGGGATGCCACAACTTTTATCACAATTTAGTTTAGCCTCAGGAATGGTTTCAAAATTTGAAAGTAGAGTTGTAATACTGGAAACTGCTGCTGCATCCCCCATACATAAACAAACATCATCAACATATGCACATACTAGAGGTACAGGAGTTTGTTTGGAACTAAGGATATGAGGAATAGTAGTATTATTTAACAATTTATGAAGAAGTGGGTCAATTGTGAAAACATATGATAAAGGACTAAGTGGACCTCCTCATCTCACTCCATTGCATCCAAGAAAACCATTACCCGGGCATCCATTAATATATAGAGTTATGCTTCCATTTTTATAAAGGGCCTGTATCCATGTATTAAATGTTTTTGGTATATGATACAGGGACAACATTTTGAACAAATAAGAATGGTCTACCTGATGAAAAGCTTTCTCTTCATCGAGGGAGAGAATGTAACCTGAAGTAACTCCCATTTTACACTGAGTAAACAAATTTCTTAGAAAGATCAAATTTTTAAATATAGATCTGTTTTGGATGGCATGAGATTTAACAGGAGATATAACTTTTCTGCAGCCCTTTGTAATTTGTGTTGCAGAATAAAGGCCAAAATTGCATAGTCTGTGTTTAATAAACTGATAGGCCTCCAAGTTCTTTCCTGTGCAGCAAGATTACAAGTGCTTGAGCTATGTTTTTGGAGATTGTACCTGTACACAAGATTTCATTGAAAAGTAAAGTTTAAACAGGGCTAAGGAATCAGACATTGATAGAATTTTGTGGTGAGACCATCCTGGCCGGCCTGGAGATATATTTTTTTCACTTTTTTTATGGCAGTAGAAACTTCCTGAATTGTGACTTCAGAAATCATACATGCATCATCTATATCTGATAAGTGAGGAATGGATGAATCAGAAAAAACAGTGTCCTCCCATATTATACGAAATGTAGTACGAAACATGTCATACAAATATTTTTGGGTAACATCCATGATTTGATCTTGAGTTTTGTATTCAATGCCTGTGATATTGTCTCTTAAGATATTTATGTTAGAGTGTTGAATCCTGGAGTCGCAACTTTTAAATATGTCCAGATCTGATTTTTTACCTTGGGTCCTGTACTGGGACTCCATCTTTAAATATGCTGCTCTAGTATACTGAAAATGTATCATTTTTTTCTTTAATATTCTTAATTTCCTCAGTTAAGTCAACTTTATGTTCATGAGATAATGAAATTAAAGAAAATAACTTCTGTTGAAGATTTTAATACTTGAAATGTTCTGCTCTTTTTTTCCTAACTGCTTCAGTGACAAACAAATCTTTAAAATCTCATTTTGTATCATCCCACCATTCTTTAACTGAATGGTAAGTGTCAATAACAGAAATCTGAGCAGCATAAAGATCTTTCCATTTTTGTTTATTTCTTCATTTAATAAAGTATTATTAAGTTTCCACTTTACTGTCCTATGAAAAGTATCCCCTTTTAATATCTGACAGGTACAAGAGACTGCAAAATGGTCAGAAGTCTCAAAAGGAATTGTGTGAGTTATGGTAACTGTGATTTGTTTAGAAAGAAAGACATAGTCTATCCTAATAGGAAGGTAGCCTCTGAAATTGGTTTTAGCTCTGACAGGATGTGCTGCTCTATAGCAATCCTGCAAATTGGCTAATTTTAAAATGTTTTGGAAATGTGTCATATCACTAAACGTTTTAGCAGTGACACCTCCTTTATCAGATTTAGTTAGGACACAATTAAAATCCCCCCTAATATTATATGCTGGTTAGTATATAGGAAAGGTTGAATCTTATTTAAAAGTTCTACCCAGAGAGCAATGCTTTATGGACCATACACATTCATCAAACAAAATGTTTCTGATTTATAGACAGCATCCAGCATCAAAGCCCTCCCTTGATAGATTTCAACAACTCTTGAAACATGGACGTCAAAACTTTTAAATAATATACCTACTCCATCACAGAGATCTTCCCCCTGAGACCAAAAGGAACAACCAGCTGTCCATAACTTTTAAACTTGCAAAAGTTCATAAGATGTTTTTATTCTTGTGTATTGTAAAAAATAATGTTGTTTGGAAGACTATTTAATATTTGGAAAGTAGTAAGTGATGTTTTATATGTTTTAACACTACAAACATTAATGGTAAGGGGAGAAATAGAAATGTGGTTATCCAGTTTTAGAAGAAATGGGCAATGTTATCTTAAAGATTTTAATCTACTTTTCACTTTTTTTTGTAAGAGCAGGTTTTGCATGAGAGTCTGAATAATCAATAGAGAAGGTATTACAGTCACCCTCATCCTCCCTTCCTCTGTGTCTCCCTATTGTCTTCTTTTGGCTAAGAGTTTGAATCTATTTCTAGTGAGTACTGGGAAGGGGGTTCCCCTAATGTCTGACTTTCTTTTCCCTTTACCTCCCTTTTGGGGCTTCATAGTGGTAAAGGGAGGGGTTGCATAGATCCCTGTTGGGAGGTATCAATTTCTTCTTCCAGGATTATCTCAGGGATGGGATCCTGATGGGAAGGGGGGTGCTCCGGGGTTAATTCAGGAGCTTGTTCAGGATTTGAGAAAGCTCCCTGTTCTGGAAAATCACTAGGCCATTCTCCTTTTTCCAGTGATGTGGAAGCTCTGCCTGCTGATATCCTGGCCTGTGCTTCTACAGTTAGTGTTTCAGGGTTTTGAGGGACCTTATCCATCCTATTGTGGTCAGCCATGGACATTGTCAATAGGCATGACCCACCTATTCACAAAGGTTGCATTTAAGAGGCTTAAGGCAACCAAGACTAACATGCTCATATTCCAGGCAAAGGTTGCATCATGGTTTGTCACAGACAGAGCTGAGATGAGTACGTGCACCACATTTGTGACAAGTTCTTTGTTGCTCTGGGTAAAAACATAAACCCATGTCTCTTCCAGTGTAGAAACTTCCCGAGAGGTGGTGTATTCCATGATCGGATTGTTTAAGTTGAACCTTAACCCTCCACCCCCCCAGTCCAAATCAGGTCATCATGTAAAATAGGTAAGAGATGGTCTAGAATATCACACTGTTGGCGGAGCCAATACTGCACATCTGCAATATTGAACCCCCCATTACGGAAAAGCAGGGTAATAGTTTTAACAGTAGGTTTTGTTAATGGTATCAGAAAAAACAGTTTCCACAAAGGGGTATCCTTAACAAGTTGATATTTTTGCCAAAAGCATTCTAATGTTTGTATTTGTTTAAAACTAATACCATAAGTAGCCTCTCCTTTAACAAGTATAAAGCTAAATGATTCCTTAGCACTTATACTCAAAGAATCCTTTAACATAGAGTGTATTACAATTTTTCTGTCTGGAGCATTTGCTAAATCACCTGTAAATTTCAGGTGCACCACGTTTCTGCACTGTACAGATTCCCCCACACCTTGGAATAAGTCAGATAGTTTAAATGAATTTGTTGGAGGAGCAGGTTGAGGAGCATTTTCTGACCCCAAAAGTTGAGAGTTCACCTCTGGGGGGAAAAAGGATAGTTTTTTTTCCACTGGCATGTTCACAGAAATGGTAGACAGAAGGAGATTGCTGCTGAGGATTACCTATATGGGTAATGATAGTCATAGCAACAGTGAGAGTTGTGCTAGCCGGCATTTCATTAGGAAAAGACTCCAGATTCATGGATTTTGTAAGTAAATTATGAGACTTTTCAGTTGGAGGTTGAAGTGGTTCTTTGGAGTGTACTGTTACAAGCCACATTTTGTTGAATTATGTCCGATGCTGAGACCGGACCTGGACAGACCCACCCTGTGCCCATAGCATCCCTTTCTCATCCAGCAGCAACAAAGTAGCATTGATAGACCACAAAGAGGTATGTGGCTTGTTTTCTACACCTCTCCCTTTGTGTAGAAAATTTTCTTTTTCAAGGTTGTCTGTAACTGTGGAAATTGGGGTGGTAACAGCTGAATATTCTTGGGGATGTCAAAGCTCCAGTAATTCACTAAAAAGAGATGGGACAGAACTTGAAATTGAACCGTCGTTTGGTGCCAAGTGGCTGGTTGACTGGTCCAGTTTTGCAGAAGCCAAATCTTCCCATAACATCTTTAGGATTTTATCTTTCTGTGTTCACAAAGTAGAATGCAGAAAATCATCCTGAGCAAGATATTCAGAGTCGGGCATTTCAGATGTAGCTGGCAGGTTAGGAGGCAGTTTGTCAGCATCTGGTGCAACTGGAGTATCATAGTTAAGTCATGCATTGCCAGTTACACCAGGACTGGTGGAATCTCTATACTGTAGTCATATTTTTCATTCTTCTCAATAATAGGCTGTGAATCCTCCATATTCATGTCCAAATCCAAATTCATAACCTGAGAATTTAGTGGGGTAGAACTCAACTCGGCAGACTCTCTTCCACCTCCACCCTCAGCAGCAGTCACTGCAGCAGTGCAGTGTGGGTCCACCATGATGATGGACAAGGGCTGCCATGACCAGCAAGAATTGAAGATTTTCCTCAGTGTCCTGGCCAATATTCCCCTTTCCATAAAACTGGCTCATGCAATTGTCCAGGCTGTGTGTGGGTTTTGATGTGGGATAAGGCTGCCTCTACACATTCTGTCACTTTACTACCAGTCTAGCATTACTTATAAAACCCTTTGTGATACATTGTATATGAAAAGCGCTATATAAACCACCTCCTCCTCCCTCCAGCTACCAATCAGATCCTTGCTGTTCTTCAGACTGACCATATCCAACATGGCCACCCCCACACAGTCCTGTTCATCTCTTTCAAATACCTTGTAAGTTAAAATGTTTTTGCAGCTTCTGTCAGTAGGGTCAAGACCCTCCTGGTCCTATCTGAGGGTTGCTAGGGCCAGGGGGCATGTTGTAGGGACAGGAGTTATGTCAGAAGCTTCATTTTAGGGCTTGCCAGCAGGAGCAATCACTGGAAAGTGGCTCCTGTGCTGCAGAGGATCATTGAACATGTAGTCCCAGTGCCATTTTCTCCTCATTTTCTCCCCAACCCATGGGAGGCTTTGATTTGGGTTGGGGAGCTGTTTTAGCTATTTATCTTATTTATTTCAGTTCCCCTTAGCCCCTTTTTGTGTCAGATGGGGCTGGGGCTGGGAAGATGAACATTTCAGATGGTGCTTCTGTGGTGGCTTCTGGATGTTTTGAGACCCAGGATGAATGGAGACCTCTTCCTTGCTTCCCTTGCTTCTTGCCCCACTATGCACTGTGCCCCACTGTGCAGCTTCTGAGGGAAAGGGGAAGCACAATATGTGCTGTAGGCTCCTTGCAAGGGACATCAGTGGGTGCATGGAGGCACCATAAAACTGATTGCTTCCCAGCCAAGGAACAGTCTAAGAGAGGGCCGGGGGAGTGAAGTTGCAATTGGTTCCAGCTGCAGGGTGCAAGAGGTGGCTGGTCAGTTAATGGAGCCCCAGGTAAGCTCCTGACATTGGCAGGGGGGTTATGTAAGAGCTAGATTTATCTATATATGTACACTATGTATTTATGTATATATGTATGTATGTACGTATGTACATATGTATGTATGTATGTACAGAAGGCCATAGAGTAATAAATGCCCATTTGTAAGGGTGACCCAAGACAACACAAGTAACACAGAAACAACACACATTAGGAAATATATACTAACATATAGGTTTGTAATACTGTATGCAGTGTGTACAGAACAATGATTGCACAGAAAGGGCCAGCAAATTACTGTAACAATTTGGATGCAGCAGTAGAATACATTACAATCTATTTATCCTCCTCTGGCCAGGATTTTCAATCTATCCCTCTGCTTTGGATTAGTGCCGGATATCTGGGAGATTGCTGGGATCATCCATGTCTTTAGAAAAGAGGACCCCAAAATCATCTCTAACTACCATCCTATTGCCATCCACTCTGTCCTAAGCTAGATACTAGAGGAAAGTGTTTCTACTCAAACTGTCTCCTTCCTCCATGACTGGAAGCTTTTCTCTGATGCCCAGCATGGTTTTAGAAAGGGGCATAGTACCGCCACTGCACCCAGATTCTCTAATAACACAAAAATCTCTATCAGCAATTGCCTATTAACTGGGGCAATTTTCGCTGACCTCACAAATGCTTTTGACCTTGTTGACCATCCCGTCCTGAAGTCCAAAATGATTTCTCTTGGTATCTCCCCTGAGGTCGTTACATGGTTTCATAGCTACCTAACCAACAGACAGCAGTTTGTCAGATATAACAATGCTGTCTCTGAGCTCTCCACTGTTAACTTAGGAGAACCTCAGGGCTCCATAGTTGGCCCCTTCTCTTTACTATCTTCATAAATGAAATATCTCTCAATGCCACCTCATGCTCATCTCTGCTCAATGTAGATGACCTTGTGCTCTATACTAGTTCCAAAACTATCCCTGAGTTAAATTCTATTGGTACTGGATCAAAACAGCATATCAGGAAGGGCACTGCAAGAACCACGTGGTGTATAGCGTAAAAGGAGTTAGAGCGATGGGTATAATAGTGGTAGGGAATTACCACTTCCCCTATCGCTCTGCACTTTAGCTATAGAGGGATCAAGTTACCATCTGCTGGGGTGTTTGGTTTAGCCACTCCCATGGTGGAGTGGCTAAGGTACCAGCACACAGTGGAGTAGGAGACCTGGGACCACGGTCCGGTTCTCCCCAGGTCTCCTCATGCTACAATTTTTTTTTTTAAATTAGATTCTCCCCTCCCAATTTTCTCCCCATCCACAAAATCCACAACCCCCCAGAGTTGATTATTTTAAGTCTGGGAGTGTGTGGAGGTGAAGCCCTCTAATTGGGGTGTGCGGGTGGCAGAGCTCCCTACAAAAATAAAGAAGCCCCATTATTTTCAATGAGCTTGTGCTGTTGTTGTCGGGTCAGTGGTTTACCCAACATTGTTTTGGAGGGTGATGTTTTGCTTACAGCATGTATTGCTGCATGGGTTTTGTTTTTGGGAAATTGACCCCATGCCAGTTCTACTCTCTCTTCCGACTTTCACTGCCTCCAAAACTGGCTCCACAGTAACAACTAGCATTAAACACAAACAAAACCCATTCCATGATTTTTGGTTCTGCCCCTAGACTAAGGAAATGTCCTGAACAGCTATCCATTTTCTGCTGTGATGGCTCCCCACTTGAAAATGATAACACATTCAAATACCTGGGAATTAACCATGACCCCTCCCTTGACTTTGAGCAGCACATCTCCAATACCTGCAGAGCAGTAAACTACAAATGTGGCCTGGCCTACAACACCCGCTATGCTCTCACACCCTCTGCCAAAATTGCTATTGTTTGGGGTGTCCTTCTGCCTGCCCTCACCCATGGATCTGTCACTTATGTTGGTACTTCAAAATCAAACCTCCTCAGATGGGATACTACCTATACCAATACATGTAATTTTGCTCCAGCTTCACATTGCCTCATGGACCGCTGCCAGTTGTATAGTAACCAAAGCTGGCTACCTCTAGAGGCACACCGACTCTACTCCTTTGGCACATTCATTGATGGTGTGTTTACTCTGGCATTCCCTCTTCTCTGTCCAGATGCTTATACCTTTAAGCCCTCACTGTTCCCTCTGCTCTGCTGAGCTATTCCTGCTAGTTGTTCCTAGGAGTAAGATGAGTATGGGATCTCAAGTTTTCTCTAACTTAGCTCCACTATTTTGGAACTCTCTACCAGCAGCAATCTGTCTTTCCTTTACTTGCACTAGCTTTAAGTTACAGCTATGCAGCCATCTTGTAGCCTCAAACCCCTGCACTTGTTTCTTCCCACTTTGACATATCCATGCCCTAAGCCCCCCATTTCACTAGCCAAATTGCCTGACCATCTTACTTACTCACTTAGCACTTAAATGCACACTCTTAGTTTAACTATCCCCTGCTACTGTGGGGATCTATTGCAAATGCTTTCATAGTAGCCCCTTGGACTTCTCACAATATGTCTTTTTTTGTAAATGTGTAAAATTGTTGTTTTTTTGCCTTGTTTCTAGATATATCTTACACTGAATATTTATTCCTGTTTATTATTGTTTAACTTATCTTAATTGATTTTTTTCACTATTGTTAAACCATGTATTTCCCTCTGTAACTGCATCAACTTTCCCTGTCAAATGTGTTTATTGTGAAAACATTTACTTTGTACCCTCCCAGGTTGTGCCTGAAAATAGGCATTTTTATTGTCTAGTGCACTTAGTCAGTTATCAAAAATAAATAAATAAATAAATAAAGCTGAACATTAAATCAATGAGAGCATGAGCAGCTATCAGTACTCGTGAGGTACTATAGGCTTTTAACTGCTTACTTCCTCTATGACTGATTAGAATAGTCTGTAGGCCAGTGGATAATGAAAAAAACATCCTCAACTGATGTGGTAGGAATCTGGATGACCTTTTAAACTTATAATAGGATTATGACTGGACAAATAGATTGGAGAAATCTGCCTTCATGGGTGCTATGAACAACAGTTCTATGGCAGGGAGGAAGACTCAGTGAGTCTTCTCCCAGCCATAGATCTGTAGGTCAGTAGGTACCTGATTCCTTCATTGGGGACATAGTAAAAGAAGGACCTCTGACATGGGATAGCCTCCTAAAAGAAGGGTGAAGGTGTAGGAAACCTGTGGCTCTAGTGGCATTTAAACTGTCAAGGACAGCAAGTAATGTTTGTAATAACAGAGGAGCCTGATTTTCTTGAATGTTTGCTGCTGTTAAGTCTGTGAAGTATTGTTGTCTCTGTTTAAATGGCAGTCATACCATTATGGTATACAGTTTACAGCTGTGTTTATGAATATTAGCTACAGGCACAAATTAATAAATTTCATTTAGAATGAATTTGATTCTGGAAAGCATAGTCTCAGTCGCTGCAGAGTACATTATGATTCCTTAGTCAATTGGGGATAGTTGGAGGCTTTGGGATACCAGTTTTCTGGTCTTTTCTGTGAAGTAAAATTTTCCCTACAAAAAATACCATTCTCTTGTTAACTGACTTAGGGATGTAGTCAACATGGTCCAAGTACTGTAGGACAGCATATCATCAGGTAATAGTTCAATTTATTTAAACTTTGGTGCTAACTCAATTTTTGCATTGTCAAGTGAGACAGTGTTATGGAATGACTGTGATGATTCCAGTTTCCCATGCCCTTCCCATAGAATTCCAGTACAGGAATAATAAAATGTGTTCAGCTTAGGTAGTGGAATTGAAGTTTTTGAAATCTAGGTATTTTTTTATATACTTTGATGTGTAAGAAGATGATGGAGTTACTTGAATATAATTAAAATAGTCTAAGCCTGTGAGATGCGATTATTATACGAAGAACTGTATTGTACAACTATTTTGTAATGATGAGGTATTGCCATATTGTATACCATATATTGTATGTTTTAGCTTATACTTGACTGCAGTTTTGACTGGGTCACCATTGAAAATAGGCACTTGTTGCCAAAAGGTTATTGCCTATTTATAAAATAAAAAATAAATAAATAACTTGCCGTTGCCCCCCTTTCATTCTCTCTTATCTCTCCTGTTTTCCTCCTCTTCTTTTTTCCCTTTTTGTTGTTCTTTTCTTCTAACTTAGTCTATTGGTATTTGTGGTAATATGTTATTTTTTATTATGTGCTATACATTATCTGAGTATATTTGTTATTAGCAGTACATGCAACTATTTTATTTTATATGGCAATGTTCTGGATCGCCATTGTAAAATAACTTTTGCTCAATGTCTTTTTCCCCACAAATGAAATTCAAACATAAGTTTCCTATTGCTATCAAAGATCATTACTTTTATTTTCTTCACTTTCATTAATAAGTTATTTTTCATATACCATCTCTGCACTAAATTGAAATTAGCCTACAAGGAGCCAGACAATGTCTGTAAGAACCCTCCCGTAGTGAAGAGCACCATTTTGTTTGCAAGTGGAAGAACCTTTTTGTTACTGTGGATAGAGATTATGTTTATAAAAAAGGGATAAATAACTGTTGTCTTACAGCTGACCCCTTGGGGACCTCTATTGACCCTGGGGGCCCACTGAGACATGAAGGTCCTATTTTTAGGGGTGACCCAGATTTAATTACATCTAGCAATAACCATCTTGCTACCTCCTTTGAGAAGCCCAGTTCAGACAGCTTTGCTAACAGTGCTCCATGACAAATAAGACCAAATGCCTTTGTAAGATCAGTAGATATACAGTAGCCCTTGTGTAAACACCCTTGTCATTTTCTCTGTGCATGTACTGTAGTCTGTTAGCCCTGTCCAAGCATGAAAGTGCTATGATTTGTCCTGAAGCCATGCATTGCATCTGTTAGGATATTACATTTCATTAGTTAAATGGTGATTTGATCTAGGACAATGCTTTCAAGAATTTTGGATAAGAAAGGTAAAATAGAAATAAGTCTCTAGTTTTCAATGGCAGATAGGCTGCTACCTTCATGCACTTGAATGATGGTAGCCAGCTTCCAAATCTTAGGCATTGTCTGAGTGCACAGAGAAAGATTAAATATTGTCCTAATTGTCCTAATAGGCTTCACAAGAGGAGAGCTTGCTGATTTGAGTAGTCAAAGCTCAAAACCATCAGTACTTGGTTTTTGGTTTGACACCATAAGGCAGTGCAATGGAGATGGTCTGTGGTGGGAACTGTGGGACTGCTTCTCTGACCAGTGTTAACAAAATTATGTGTTTTACTTCACTTCCACTTGGGTCTATAAGGAAAGATACCCTCAGGACACAATTTTCCCAGGACACATAAAATAAAAATGAACACAGAAATAGTTGCAGTATGCCTGGCCAGGAAAACAAAATTAATTCAATAAAATTAGGCTGATATTCATGCCCTCTCAGATATGGGCAGCCAAGCTATACTGTCTCAAGAGATGGGAAACTAGACTGCCTGAAAAATTGATGTCTTTGTGTCCAGTATGTTCTTTTAATAAAACTAAGTCTCCCCTTCACTTCATCAGGAACACTAAGTGACAGGAAAAGAAACACATACTGTAGTAGCAGTTCTGGAATCAGGGTAAGAAAGACATCTGACATGGGAACTCAGTGATTAAGAGACAGTGATGATTTGAGAATTGGGGTGAGTGGAACAGCTGCAGTAGGATCCTGGCAGCTAGGAAATAGACAGCAGTAGTTCTGGAACTGGGGTGGGAGCAACCACTGAGTTGAAGCGGGGTGGTTAACAAAACAGACAACTGTGGTTCTGGAATAGGTGCAAGAGGGACAGCTGAGATGGGAGCAGTATGTTAAGAAACAGACAGTGGCAGAAATAGACAAGAGCAGTTCTTAAATTAGAGTTGGTGGGACAGTTGATATGGGAGTGGGGTGGTGAAGAAACAGACAGGGGCAGTCTAGGAATATGGTTAATAGGGACAGCTGAGAAGAGAGTTGGGTGGTTAAGAAACAGCATTTTTCTGAAATCAATGTGAGAAGTGAAGCTGACACGGGAGCAGGGCGGTTAAGCAGAATTATTTGCTGGTGGAAAAAAAACATCATTTATTTTAGTAATAAAGCTTTTCTTGCAAAAACTTCAGTATATTCATTTTTCTATTGATTGTTTTTCATTCCTGAACAAAAGTATGGAGTTTTGATGTTTTTTTTAATTAACTGCTCTTTGGCTATGCCCAGTTTGAATTAGCTGAGCATCTTCGATGTGGTGCTGTGCAGTTAACCACCAGAATTGTCTTAGCACATTCCTGATGCATCCACAGTATGAATCCAGTATATAAAGTTATAAAGTAATCTTATGGGAAGGTATTTTTAAAAGTCATTAGAGGCAGCCATCTTTAATAAATTGAGCCATTAAATATATCATTAATTAATGGAATCTTGTGTGAAAATATCTGAGAGAAAGAAATATTCATATGATGTATGAAATTATGTAATTAATATATTATTACTAAACAAACTATATGATGACTTTTTTTTATGACTCGCATTTCTGCTGATTAATAAAAAGACAGAAGCTGTTCTGGAACTGGGGCATGAGGAACAGCTGAGATGGGAGTAGGGTGGTTAAGAAACAGATAGTGTTGGTTATGGAACTGGGGCAGAAGATTAACTGAGATGTGAGCAGGTGGTTAAGTAAACAGTAACCCACAACAGGGTATGGGGTTAAAGGGATTTAATCGGTGCGTTGTGAGGCTGAGTGCCCTCACAGTACCCAGTGTTTGTGGATTAAATCCCTATAACACTGTAACCTGGAGTGGGTTATTGCACTTATAACAGGAGTTATGGTTTTTTTTAAAACAGAAAATCCACAAACATGTTTTTTTGCTCTTTGAATAGGGAACATTTGAGTGTACCCTGCCGACTTGAAAAGTACTCCCCATAACTCATGCATATGTAATTTATGTTAGGAACATACAAATACCAGAGACAGAGTCCTGAAATGATTTCTGACATTCATATATTCATAAAATAAATAACATAAGCATGAGTCAGTTTGCTGTGAAGTTTCAGTGGTGAGCTTCTTGATGTCTCTCTCTCTCTCTCTCACTCCCCCTCTTCCCTCAGCGCAGTGCGTTGCTCACTGTGTGTGTGTGTATGTGTCTTTCTTTCTCTCTTGCTGCTGTTTCCCAGCTTAGGGGTTACAAAAAGCATGCCCCATTTACTGTACATTGTTTCCTGGGTTTATAATATTTGGAATGTGTGAGGAGAAAGGAGGGGGCTCTGTGTATCATCGAGGGGGAATGGGGAATCTGGGTGTGGGACAGCCAGTTACACTCTCTGTCTCTCATCTCTCTCTCTCTCTCTCTCCCGCAGCACAGTGCACTGATCATACTCTCTCTCTCTCTCTCTCACACTCCACTGTGCAATGAGCCAGAAACAACAGAAACCAGACCTGAGAGAGGCAAAGGTCCCTTTCACTGACTGCATGGCTGAAAAGTCAAGAGACAGGCAGAGAAGACTGCAGGAATTCTGAATGAAATGTCCTGGTCTCTCTCTCTTGTTGTCAGTGTGTGTGTCTTTCTCTCTCTATCTCTTGCTATTAGAGGAGGTGCAGGGCTCGATGTGGGTGGTTAGTGATGTGGAGTAATAGTCCTCTGCTCACATTCAGAGCTCCAGTCCTGCCACCACCTGTAATTGACTAGGGACTGGTAAAAGGGTGCAATATATCAGCAGGAAGAAATGTCCTACTGGGGAGAAATGTATGAGAGGGGACGAGTGTAACAAAGGGTGAAATGTATGGGCAGTGGGCTGCCAACAAACTCCAAACAGTCCCCTGGGCTTCAACTGTCTCCCAACTCCCAGCACCGGCTCCCAGTCACACTCTGATCTGTCAAGGTTGCAGTCACTAAGTTAAACTGGCTAGCCGAAAAAAAAATGGCTTCTTTCCATTTTTAAATTCTGTCTCTGGGGAGAGATATTGCTTCACACAAGACATGTTTGGAGGGAAGTAGTTCTGGCAGTCTAACTGTGTATTAAATAGGAGATTTAATCCACAGTCGGCTGATGGTCTTTGACCAATTGGGTTTCCTCTTTTTTCCAACCCATGTTACAAGAGACACTTGCAGTTTAGGAATCTAATCGGGAAAAACTGCTGCGATAGGAGGAGGAATGGTTAAGGAACAGACAGTAGCAATTCAGGAATCACTGAGATGGGAGTGGGGATGGTTAAGAAACAGACAGCAGTTGTTGTTAAATCAGGGTGGAAGGGACAGATAAGTTGTAAGCAAAGTAAGTTTAACATCAAAGACAGCGGTTGTGGAATTCTGACCATATCAGCAACATATCAGCTTTGCAGTGAGATTGTCAGTTAAAGAGCTGCTGATGCCTCAAAGAAAACTTTGAAAAACATAATATTTAGGTACAACTCAGCTTGCATGCCATATAATTCTATAGATTTCTCCTGCACATTATTTATTACTGAGGAAATGTGCATGAATACATGATCCTTGTATCTCAGAGTACATCTGCCTCTATAACTTACTCCGTACTTCACGTCATAGTCCTTTGTGGTGATATAACAATCTGTTGCCATGGGAGTAACTGTGATGTCACAAGCAGTGCTTTATGATTTCAGGTAATGAGAAAGCAACAGGAATAGATGAAATTTTCAAGAACAAAGATCCTGTTTTCATCAGTAATAAATAATGGGTAGAATGAATAAAGAACTAATGTGAAATACAAGTCGAACTGTGTCTAAATATTATCTTTTGTTAAAGTTCTACTGAAGGCATTGGCTGCTCTTTAAGGAAACAAATGCCCTTACTATTTTGTATAATTGCTGCTTTGTTTTGGATCTCCCCTTACGGACTGTTCTTTGTATTCCCAGATAGAATGGTTATCTCCCATATCCAGGTTTAAGTATTTTTGGGGATGTTTAATTTTTAAATCGTTATGTACTAAGAGTTTATTTCCCCTGAGTAGTTTGATTACTGTTCGTGATGCAACTTTAAATTTCATGTCATTTAAAGGGACCCTTCTTCATGCACTCTCTTTTAAAACTAAAGTTGGATCCTATTCTTTTTCTCATGCTGCCTCTCCTTTTTGGAATCTACTACCTGAAAATGCTAGATCTACCTCATCCCTATCAAACTTTAAGTTCGATTTAAAAAGCTTTTCACAGGAATGTAATGTTTGTACTTGTTGTTTGTAACAGTAATGTATTTGTATTGTCTTATTGTTTTGTATTCATATGCATTTTTATGATCGGGTGGGACCTGAACATGGACTTGTTCCAGTGCCCTTACCTGATTAACAAAATTAAAATGAAAAGAAAAAATTAAATGAAATGGATATTTACACCTGAATTGATGAATACCATTCAATAAACTGTGACTTTCAACATGAAAAAATCAGCAGGTGGCATTCTGCCATGCAGTATAGGCTACAGCTCTCAGCAGAAATGGTCTTATGGAGCTATTCAAATGAACCCAAAACCCCATAGCACCACTGGCTGTCAAGTGGGAGCATCATCTTTCTCCATTGTTCACTGATAATGGCCTGAAACACCCACAGTCTCCAAACACTATCTTAATAAATTTGCTTTGCAATTTGCAAACCTAGAAATGTTTGGAGTATTACTTCTTGCTGTGTCCATACAAAACATATATAAATAAATAAACACAGAATTTACTGGCAGATAAGGACTGCCTAGCCTACCTAGTCTTCCCATTTTTCCCTTCCTATACTTGATCTCAAGTTCATTCATGCCCCTTCCCTTTCCCTAAGATTCCCTTATGCCTGTCCCATGCATTCTTGAGCCCCACCACTGTTTTTGGCCCCGCCACCTCCACTGGAAGACTGTTCCAGGAATCCACCACTCTTTCTATGAAGAAGTACTTCCTTACATCGCTACAGAATATACTCCCCCTCCAGCTTCTTATTATGCCCACTTGTCTTTGAGCACCTTTTTCAGAAACATACTTCCCTCTTGTACCTTGTTTATCCCCAGGAGGTATTTAAAGGTCTCTAGGATATCCTCCCCCTCTCTCCTCTCTTCCAGGGTGTACATATATAGGTCTTTTAATCTCTCATTATAGGGCTTCTGATGCAGACTCTGCACCATTTTAGTTACCCTCATTTGGATTGCTTCCACTCCAAGTCCTTTCTGGGATATGGATTCTAGAACTGGTCACAGAACTCTAGGTTTATACAGAGGCAATGACACCTCCCTTCTTCTGCTGGTAATACCCCCCTCATGTATCACAGCATCCCATGTGCTCTCCCTATTGCCTTGTTTCACTGCCTGGCCACCTTTAGGTCATCCTATATGATCATCCCCAGGTCCCATTCCTGCTTGGTGGTTGTCAGTAACACCCCCTACCCCCACACACACACCATTTTGTACTCTGGCTACAAGTTTCTGTGCCTCAAGTGCATTATCTTGCACTTTTTTGCATTGAAACCTAGCTGCCATACCCATGAGTATACCCCTTGAGTTTTCTCAGGCCGCTGCTCATCCCCCCCACCAGAGTGTCCACACAGCTGCAGAGTCTGCTGTCATCTGCAAAGAGGCATACTTTCCCTTCCAACTCCTCTGCAATGTCACTTATAATGACATTAAAGAGGACCAGTCCCAGCACTAATCCCTGAGGCACCCTGCTGGTCACCCTCCCTTCCTCTGATTGAACTCTGTTTACCACCACCCTCTGCAACCTATCCCTTAACCAATTTCTTACTAGTTTACCAGCTTTGGACTCACTCATAAGCTACACAGCTTGCTTGCTAGTCTTCTATGTGGAGCGGTGATGAATGCCTTACTGAAATCTAGGTAGACTATGTCCACTGCTCCATCTAGTTCCTTGGTCAGCCAGTCAAAATAACTCTATCAGATTCATTTGACATAATCTCCCCTTCCCCCACCCCTGTTTATCCATTCTGCCTTGGATCTTGTACTCTTTCAGCAGTGATTCTATTAACTTTCCCACTGCTGAAGCCAGGCTGGCTGGCCTTATAATTGCCAGCCTCTTCCCTGTTGCCACATTTGTGAAGTGAGACTACATCTGCCCTCCTCCAGTCCTCCGGGACCACTCCTGTTTCTAATGAGCTATTAAGTAGGGCCATCAGAGGTGAAGGCAGTACCTCCATGAGCTCCCTCAATACCTTTGAGTGGACCCCATCTGGCCCCATTGCTTTGTAAACTTTCAGATGTGTGAGTCCCTTTATTACTCTCTCATCTGATAATGGACCAGTGTTCACCTCCCTCTTTCCAATTCTTCTGTTACATTTTTGTGGCCTTTCCCCATCTTTTTCTCTGTGAATACTGAACAAAAATTGTTGTTCAGGATGTCTGCCTTTTCCTGTCCCCCCACTGCACAGTCCCTTCTTCCCATCTTAATCTTACAGTTCTACCCCTGGTCTTTCTTTTTTCGCTTACAGACCTAAAATATGTCTTGTCCCCTTTTGTTAGTGCCCAGGCTATTCTCTCTTAGGTGTGTGCCCTTGTGGTTCTTACTGCTCTCCCTGATTACCTCTATTTTCCCTGACACACCTCCCATTCCTCCTTCCTCTGTGTCTCCTTGTACCTTCTGACTGTTACCCTCTGAGCTTTTGCCTTTTCTGCCACCTCTTTCAAGAACCATGGCAGTCTCTTTTTCCTCTTTCTTTTGCTTCCTTGCTTGATGCAGAGGTTTGTTGCCATCACTATGGACATTTTTAGTTTCCCCCACTTTTCCTCCACACCATCCCATTCATCCAGGTCATCCCTAAGGCATTCACCCATCTTTTTAAAATCTGGCCTCCTGAAGTTCAGGACCCTGCCCTTTGTGTGGCTTGATTCTGCAGTCATCTTTATATTGAACCACACTATATGGTGATTGCTGGTCCAAAGGTGTCCCTCCACCTTGATTGCAACACTGTCCCTGTTGCTGAGTACCAGGTCCGTATTGCCCCATCACGAGTAGGTTCACTGACTAGTTGCTTAAGGAACATCCCTGCTGGGAATCCAAGGTTTCCCTGTTTCAAGCTGAAGCTAGCTGGCTCTAAGCATCATTCAGCAGATTGAAGAGCCCCACCAACAGCACTTCCCCCTTTTCTGTTATCTTGCCAATGACTTCCATCAGTACCTTATCTAACTCCTTCCTCTGTGCTGGAGGTCTGTATATTACATCACTGTGAATAGAGACTCCATTCCCCATAGTACCTGTGCCCCCTTATTCCCTGTATTTCTGTCACTTTAGTGCCCTCTCTTACATAAAGTACCACAACCCCTCCTTTCTTTCCTACCCTGTCCTTCCAAAACATAGCATAGCCTGGTATGGTCATGTCTCAGTCATGGTTTTTAGAGCACCATGACTCTGTAATGGCCATAATATCCATGCCTGTCTCTGCCATTGTGACCTCATAGAAACATAGAAACATAGAAGTTGATGGCAGATAAGGACCACAAGGCCCATCTAGTCTGTCCACTTCTTTTTCTACCTTATAAATGTGTCATAAGCCTTTGCTCTGTCAGTGGCTTATCTATTCATACTCACCTATACTGCTCCCTTATGCCTATCCCATGCCTGTTTGAAGCCCTGCACTGTATTCATAGCCACCACTTCCTGAGGTAGACCATTCTATGCATCCACCACCCTTTCTGTGAAAAAGAATTTCCTCACATTCCCCCTTAATGGGCCTCCCTCTAATCTCATGCTATGTCCTCTTGTCCTTCTATTTTTCTTATATTTAAACATGTTAGATTCTTTCACCTTGTTAATGCCCTTAATGTGTTTGACTGTTTTGATCGTATCACCTCTCTCCCTCCTTTGCTCAAGGGTATACATATTGAGCTCCGTTAATCTGTTCTCATATGTCTTCTGATGCAGTCCCTGTACCATTCTGGTTGCCCTTCTCTGGACTGCCTCAATTTGGTTAATGTCCTTGTGAAGGTGTGGCATCCAGTACTGCACGCAGTACTCCAGATGGGGCCTAACCAGTGTCTTGTAAAGAAAGATTATTACCTCCCTCATACGACTTGTGATACCCTACTAATACACCCTAACATCGCCCTAGCCTTACCTACTGCATTAGAGGTCTGCTTGGACGATTTCAGGTCATCGATGATGATGATGCCCAAGTCTCTTTCTTCTTTTTTGACTGCCAGCAACTCCCCTCCCAGCCTATAGGTGGCTTCAGGGTTTCTCTTCCCTATGTGCATGATCTTGCACTTCTTTGCATTACATCCCAGTTGTCACTCTTCCGACCATTTTGTTAGTTTATCAAGATCTCTTCTCATTCTGCCCACCCCATCTGGATCATCTACTCTGTTGCAGATCTTGGTGTCATCTGCAAACAGACAAGCCTTACCCTCTAGTCCATCTGCAATGTCACTAATGAAGATATTGAAGAGGACTGGCTCCAGGACTGATCCCAGAGGTACCCCACTTGTGACTTGCATCTCTTCTGACTGTATACCATTTACCACCACTCTCTGTTTTCTGTCTGTCAACCAGTTTGCCACCCAGTTGACCAACGTCTGACCCACCCCAAGCCTACCCATCTTATTTATCAATCTTCTATGTGGAACAGTGTTGAAAGATTTGCTGAAGTCAAGGTAGGTGACATCAACTGCTCTCCCTTGGTCCACCACCCTGGTTACCCAGTCAAAGAAATCTATGAGATTAGTTTGACAGGACCTTCATTTTGTAAACCCATGCTGTCTTGGATCCTGTGCCCCTATGGATTCCAGGTGTTGCACTATCCTTTCCTTCAAGGGTACCTCCACAATTTTGCCCACTACTGAGGTAAGACTGACTGGTCTGTAGTTCCCTGCCTCCTCCCTGCTACCACTCTTGTGGAGCGGGATCACATGAGCCCTTCTCCAGTCTTCTGGGACCTCTCCTGTGCTCAGAGACTCACTAAACAGTTTTGCTAATGGCTCTGCTAGTTCCACCCTTAGCTCCTTAAGTACCCTGGGATGCATGTCATCAGACCCCATTGCCTTGTCCACCCTGAGCTTAGCGAGCTCTTGTAGGACCCTTTCTTTTGTGAAGGGTGTAGTGCTCACCTCCCTCCCCCCTGTGTCCATGGTGCTGAGCTGTGGGACCTGCCCTACCTTCTCTTCAGTAAATACTGAGCAAAAGTATCTATTTAGGACAGATGCTTTTACAGGATCCTCCTCCTCACACGGCCCCTTATCTCCTTTGAGCTTAGCGATATCCCCTCTGGACTTTCTCCTTTCGCTAATGTATCTATAGAAAGTCTTATCACCTTCTTTTACTGTTCATGCTAGTGTTTCCTCAGATTGGGACTTTGCCTGCCTTACTGCCTTCCCTGCTTCCCTTAGGGCAGTTTGGTATGCCTCCCTATCTTCATCCCACTGTGTTCCCTTATATTTCCTGAAGGCCAGCCTTTTGGCTCTGACCTTTTCTGCTACTGTATTTGAGAACCAAAGTGGTTTCCTTCTTCTTTTGCACTTCCTTTTCTGTCTAACACAATGGGATGTTGCTTCAAGTATTGCATCCTTAATGCTTGCCCACTTTGCCTGTACCCCCTCACCTGTGTTTCTTTTTACCAGGGCTAGCTTAACTCTGCTGGCAATCTCATCAAAGTCAGTTCCTCTGAAGTCCCATATTTTTGTCTTGGAGTGGGATGATTTAGATGTAGTGGCCAAATTGAACCATACCATGTGATGGTCACTGGCCCCCAGGTGACCTTCTACCTGGAGATCTGTGATCCTTTCCCTGTTAGTCAGTACTAGATCTAGGATAGCCCTGTCTCTTGTGAGTTGTTGTACCAGTTGTTTGAGGCCCTCCCCTGCAAGGAATCCACCATGTGTCTAGTTCTGGAAGATGTTCCTGCTGGTATTGACCAATCTGTATCTGGCATGTTAAAGTCTCCCATTATCAGAACCTCCCCTTTAGCTGTCAGGTTTTGTATATCTTCTAACAGTAATGTGTCTTTGTCCTCTCCCTGTTCTGGGGGCCTGTAGACAACCCCAGTTCTTATGGCTATCCCATTTCCTGTTTCCGGGGTGACCCACAGTTCTTCTGGCTCCTTATGTGTATTCTGAATTTCTGTAGCTTTGATATTTTCATTGACATGAAGGGCCACTCCCCCCTTTGCACCTCTGTCTCATCTGAACAGTACATAGCCAGGTACTGAAGTCTCCCAAGTGTGGTTACTGGTAAACCACGTCTCATTAATTGCTACTATGTCCAGTTTAGCCTCTGACATTAGTGCCTGCAGGTCTGGGATCTTATTTCCCAGGCTGTGAGCATTTGTGTACATTCGGTGTGTTAGTTGTTGCGTGAGGTTTGGCATTTCCCCAGTGTGTCGTATGGGGAGATGGACTTTTTTTCTTACCTGGTGATGCAAATGAACTGCAAACATGCTGAATCCCTGTTTGACCACTAGCTGAGGGGGGAGAAGTGTTCTTCCCATTCGACGTATGGGGTACTGCACCCCTCTCCCCATTTGCTAGTTTAAATATTCTGCAAAGACATCAAACTTCTGCCCCAATGCACTGACTCCCTCCTTAGTCAGATGCAGTCCATCAAATTTAAAGAACTTTCGCTCCCAGAACTGTTGCCAGTTCTCTACAAATCTGTGTCCTTTTTCCTGTCACCAGCCCTTGAGCCACTTGTTTATCTCCCCTTCTTTTTTTTTTTTTAACCAATTATTTTACCAGGTGAGACACACTAAGCTGAAAGCTTGTTTGCAGGTGCAACCTGGGAGCACAAGGAAGTGAAGTGACTTGCTCAGGGTCACACAGTATGCAAGTGGGGGCTGTGGGATTCAAACCCAGGTCTCCAGATTTGCAGCTCAGAGTCTTAAACCACTACGCCATACTGCCTCCTCCTTCTCTGACCTTCCGTCCATCTGCCCCCCTCTCCCAGACTGGCAGGATTTCAGAAAAGGAGATGTCGGATGAAATGGATGATAGTTTGTCACCCAGCCTGGTCAGGTGTTACTTGGTCTCCACAACTGACCGGCTGGTGAGATCATTAGTCCCTATGTGTACCAGGACATCAATGTTTTCTCCTGCTTTCTGAACAATTTTAGCAATGCTGTCAGAGTCTCTCCACACTGATGTACCTGGGAGACATCTAACCATTACCCCTGGCTGGAGATGGCTATCAACTCCCCAAATCATGGAGTCTCCTATGATCAGAAGTTTTTTTGGATTTCCTTTGTGCTTTTTTTGTTTTGGTTCCTGATTTGGGCGAGTTTTGTTGTGCTAGCTCCTGTGCTGCAGTGTCCTGCTCTGCAGTGTCCTCTGCCCCTTTGTTTGATTTCGGAGTTAGAGACAGATACCTGTTTGTAGTGTTTATATGGTTTTTGGAGGTAATATGTTGGAGAGCACAGAGTGATGGGGCACCCGGTTTGCCCCTCCTAACCACCTGCCAACCTCCTGGACCAACTCCCTCTGCGGTCGAGGTTCTTCTGTTGGATGTTGGGGAAATGGCGGGTGGTTCTTATAATGTATTTCCTCTTGAATATGAAATTTGAGGGGCGCAATCTCTGCCCATGCTGCCCAGAGCTGATCCCTAAGATCTCCAATGGCCCAGCAAGTAGGACAGTGTCCTAAATCCTGTAAGACTGTCCTTCTGAAAAGTGTTCCATAGTACCTGTAGTTAATGATATCCATTCCAGATAAGTTGCTGGATTTATAACCTGCCACAAGGTCTGAAATCTTATTTCCTGTACTTCTAGCATTTGCACAAATGGATTTCCAAGTTTTCTTACCCCTTTTTTTCCTATTTGCTTTCCCTCCTTCACCCCTCTCTTTATAATGCACTCACTCCCATCCACCTTCATTTCTTCCACCCTGCTTCCTGTATTAATTTGCATCCTGGAGGATAACACTCCTCTCGGGTTCTCCATATTCTCTGATCTTCAGCCTGTGAGGGAACAGTTTCTGCACCCATAAGCTCTTCTGCCACCTCTCTCAGCTGATATAAATGTTCATTAAAGTAACATTTACACTGTCCACCAAGAACTGTGGTTCCACTCTCAGAAGGATGTGAGTCATCACCCCTGTGTAAGCCTTTATCCTCCCAGGTGGGTTCCCACTCCCCAATATAGCCAAGTACCTCCTTTCTGCACCATTCTTTCAGTCATGAGTTGAAGCTCCTAGTGCAGAGATACATCTCCTGCCCTCTGTTGCAGACTGGCAGCTCTGAGCATGCTACCTAAGACCCCTCACAGCTCCCTAAGCTACCCCTGCACTATCCCTGCCCTGTTCCTAGCCAGGTCATTAGTCCCAAGGAGTACAATGACATCTAGCTCTGCCTCCCATCCTGCTGCTGCAGCAATCCTTAGGATCCACTTTCCAACCCTTCAGACCATGGCACTGTATAGGCACCTAACCTCCCTCTTCCCTATCTTTCCTATTCCCAAACCTATACTCCTCAGAATCAAGTCCCCCAAAGGAAGTTGCATCTTTCTCCTCTGGGTTCCTCTTCTGCCCACTTTGTGGTGTCCACTACAGAGGACCCTGATATCCTTCCTGGCCTCTACCATGGGTGCCTCCCCCTGGCAGTCCTGCCTCACCAGATCAGCATGGGAACAGCATAGAGATACCAGCTGAAGAATGTACCTTTGATCCACTCCTCTACCCTTTCTGAACCCACCACAATTAAACATAGAAACATACATAGAAACATAGAATTTGACGGCAGATAAGGACCGCTTGGCCCACCCAGTCTGCCCATTTCCCTACCTAATGGATAAGCTGCAGATCCTAGTTAACCAGCAGCCTACTTCTTTCTACCCCCACCCCCTAGAATTGCTTTATGACTGTCCCATGCATGCTTGAATTCCACCACTGTTTTTGACTCCACAACCTCCTCCGGAAGGCCGTTCCATGCATCCACAACCCTCTCTGTGAAAAATACTTCTTTAAATTACCTCTGAGCCACCCCCCATCTTCAAATTGTGCCCCTTGTGCTTGCACCTCTTTTTGAAGATGCTACCCTCTTGGACTTTGTTGATTCCCTTGAGGTACTTGAAAGTTTCTATCATGTCCCCCCTCTCCCTCCTTTCCTCGAGGCTATACATATTAAGCTCCTTAAGTCTCTCTTCATATGTCTTCTGGTGCAGACCCTGTGAAACTGAAAACATTTGCACAGTGAAATATTTCATGTAATTTCTGCATTCATGTAATTTCTGCATTATATGAAATGTGAAATTTCATCCCAGAGTGAGTGAAACTTAGGGAGGCAGTATAGCGCAGTGGTTTAAGGGTCTGAGCTGCAAATCTGGTGACATCCAGCACACCAGACCTGGGTTTGAATCCCACAGCTTCCACTTACATACTGTGTGACCCTGAGCAAGTCTCTTAACTTCCCTGTGCTCCCAGGTCGCACCTGTAAAAAAGCTTTCAGCTTAGTGTGCTACTCCTGGTTAAACAACAAAATAAAAATTCACCTGCAAACTGGTGAAATTTCACACCCGCAGGTGAAATTTCATCACCCTTGGGTGAAATTTAGCCACCTGTGGACAAAATTTTAGTTATGTTGAGTTCTCCAGTCCTGAGTCCCTGCAGGTTACACCCCGGCTGATTACCAGGTGTAACTGAATAAAGCCCCCACCAGTTACGGCCCCTTGTGTCCTTTTTAAACAAGTAAAAATTAAGCCCACACTCCCATGGTGTCTAGTGGACACCCCCCCCGTCAGCATCAGCCAACGCCCACCTTGCTCTCCCCCAGTACCCCAATAGGGCCACCAGCACAGCCCTCCACTCACATTCCATGGATGGTAGCCCAACTGAGCATGACTGAGCACTTGTATGAATAAGTGCATGCTTGTGCAAGCACGTGCTCATTCATTCAAGTGCTCAGTCATGCGCAGTCAGGCTGCTGGCTGTAAAGGTGAGTGGAGGGATCTGCCGGTGGCCCGAGTGGGGTACTGGATGGGAGTGGGGTGGGGTGGGTGCTGGCTCATGCTAAGAAGGTGGGGGGTGAGGGACCACTAGACACCAGGTAGTGTGGGTCTTATTTATTTATTTATTTTTAAGAAAAAGAAAAGGAAATGAGGGCATGGGTAACTGGGGGCTTGATTCAATTACAGCTGGTGATCAGCCCGGGGGGACCACTAGACACCAGGGCAAATAATTTGGTCCGGAGAGCAGCTGGGGGGGGGCTGGGGGGACCACTACACATCAGGGAGAGTTTATAGGGTATGGCAGGGTGCGAAATTTCTCAAAACATTTTGCTCTGCGAAAATTGCCAATTTTGCGGCAATTTCACCAGTGAAATTTTATTTTGCAACATCCCTAACCATAATCCACCCATTCCTCCTGCCTGATATCTTTTGAGGCAATGTTGTCAGACTTGGTAGCCCCTGGGTTGGGGAAGTGGTCACCCAAATCCCAAAGTCTAGCAACCTTCTCCCTCAACCCAGGGAGGTGCGTGAATATGGGGCAGCATCACAGCCTCCAGAAGGTCTCTCTGAAAACTGCAGCCCCACAACCACTTAACTGCTCCACTCCCAGCATTCCCAACTTCTATTCTCCCTCTACTAAGTGTAAATATTTTCGCACCCTACCCCTGATAGGAATTTTCTAGTTTTCCTCTTTTTTTTGTTTCTATTTGTATTGTCCTGTGCCTTGTTTAAATCTCTTTATACTCCTACCCAAGATAGGATGTTTCTGCTGTTCCCAGTTGTGGCCTATGTTCTACCTTCCACCATTCCTAGCAGTGACTATTACACAGTAGTGAGTAGGTGCCTTACCTTAGTCAACCAGCAGAGTCCTGTGCTTTCTCCTGCTGATGTCTGCCAATTTCTAAGATGCCAGTCACCTGCTCCACTCCTTCAGTGTTCCTTTTTTTTATGCTTTATTTTTTTTATTCCTTAAGAAAGGTTCTAATTACAGAGAATTTCACACAAAAATAACTTTAAGAGATAAATCAATAAATCGTTATATATGACTAACAAAATAAAGCACATATTTATGTTTTGTGGGGGGGGGGTCAAAAGTAATAATATTACTATACTAATTTACCAAAAGCTATCTCAGAATCTATTGCTCTATAACTTTGAATGTGCTCCAAGCTTCCTTTGGTGTTCCACTCAATCAATGGGATATGATGGCTTAGGGAATGGAGCATGCCTTCAAGAGATTTTATTTGCAAAATTGACCTTCTGTACTTCCGACTGTGCTGTAACATGCCTGAGAAGCCTCCAACACTTCAGAGGCAGCTATGAAAGAGCATAACGAGTGCACACAATTTAGTTCATACTCTAGATCCTCACATTACTCTCATATTTTGTTACTTATGATACTTCCATGAAGACAGGATCTGTGTCACTTGGTCATCTGCAGTTGCTGCTTGTGTCGTTCTGAGACCACAGCTACACATCATAATCCTTCCTACAGAATCCAGATATGATGTGACATGCAGAGGAATATGAAGTTCCATCAGTTAGCAGAAACAGATAAAGACTGCATCATTTAAGACCTGTTTTCATGTAAATGTACCAAGTAAAATGTAATAAGGGTGATGAAAACAGGAATTATGTGGTAAGTGGAGTTGTGTCTAAATATTAGATTTCTAAAGTTTTCACTTTGGCTGCAGAGGCCCTTTAAGCCACAGAGGATGGTCTCCATTCTTTTGGTGTTTTTTTTTTTGCATTAAGCCTGTCACTGGTGTTTGAAGGGAGCAATTAGAGTCTTTGCTTTTGCCAGCTCTTCAGGCAGTACTAATCTAAATAAAGTAAATGTCAATTAAATATTTCACAAAAAAGCAATTTCATCTTGCGATATAAAAAAGGGGGCAGGGTAATTGTCCAGCTTTTAATAAAAGATGTACAAGATGTGCAAAGAAGCCCTTGATTTAAATGAAGCAATGAACAGATTTTAATAGTGGAGTTTGTATAATTAATAATCATAAGTTCAGAATGGTAGGCATCATTCACTGCAATTTGTTGGGTTGAGGACTATGTCACTGGAAATGAGTGCCTGGAAAAAAAGGCTAATTATGTCTGAAGCTTCTCTGCGTGTGGAGAAGCACTCAGTGCAGCAAAGTGGGTGACTTAGAGACATTCACTTGTCCTGACATGACATAGCAGCAATCAGTAAAGGAAATGTACTGCATAAAATATTTAGAGTTTTGCTGGTGTGTCATAAGCACAGAGCAAATATAAAGTGGAAATACCGAGCTGTGGTTTGGTATTTAAGAGGTTTACATGAAGTTTTTTTAACAGCAGGTATTGTATCTGCTAAAAGAGCATTGCATTGTGATGGGATTATGTAACAAGTATATTGAAATATGTTCAAAGAAGGGCAACAAAAATGGCACAGGGCCTGCACCACAGCTCTTACCCAGAGAGACTAGAGGCACTCAATATGTATACCCTGGAGGAGGGGATGGAGAGGGGAGAAATTATGCAAAACTTCAATTACCTAACGGGAACAAATAAAGTACAGGATGGTAGCATCTTTTAGAAAAGAAGATACTCTAGAACAGGAGGTATGACATGAGACTGGAAGGGGGTAAACTAACTAAGGGGTAACGTGAGAAAGTACTTCTTCATCGAAAGGGTGATGGAGGCATGGAACAGCCTCCCAGCAGACATAGTGGGGGCAAAGTCAGTCGGGGAATTCAAAACTGCATGGGATAGACATGGGGGAACCCTATGGATTCAGAAGAGGGAGTAAAGCCAAAGGTAAACAGGTAACAGATAGGGAGCTGATGCTAGCCATCCAAAGGATGGCAGACAAGGGTGAGGTAGTACTGGTTGGAGACTTCAATATTCCAGACGTGGACTGGAGCATCCCAGCAGCAGCATCAACTAGGAGCAGATTTATCCTGGACTCCCTTCAGGGTGCCTTCCTCAAGCAACTGGTCATGGAACCAACTCGGCAGAAGGCAATACTGGACCTTGTGCTCACAAACAGGGACAGTGTGATGGGGGTAACAGTGGGGGAGCACCTGGGAAACAGTGACCACCAGTCATTGTGGTTGGAAATCACAGAAAGAGCAGAACCAAACCACACAAAAACACGTATCCTGGATTTTAGGGGGGCAGACTTTGGGAAAATGGGAGATAATTGAAAGAGGCATTAAGGGGAATGGGACATGAATCAGGTTGAGGAACAGTGGTCAATATTTAAATGGGATTACAAGAACAACAGAATTATGCATTAAGCAGGTTAGCAAGAGGAAAGGAAGAGGAGACCATTATGGTTTTCCAAAGAGGTAGCAAAGAAAGTGGAAGCCAAAAGATTACATTCAGGCAATACAAAAAGACACAGGCAGAAGGGGATAGGGAGAAGTACCAGGAGAAGCAAAGGGAGGCAGGGAGGTCAGTAAGGGAAGCCAAAGTTCAGACAGAAGAGCACATTGCAAAATCAGTGGGTAGAGGGGACAAAATCTTTTACAGGTACATAAGTGAAAAAAGAAAGACAAAGGGAGGGATAGTGAGACTGAAGGGGGAGGATGGGGGCCAAGTGGAGGACGACAACAGTAAAGCTGACATATTGAACAGGTATTTCTGCTCAGTCTTTACTGAGGAAGAGGAGGGTAATGGGTCTGAAGGGAGTACAAGGGGTGAGAATGGTGCAGAAATGGACACAAGTCCCTTTACAGAGAAAGGGTCCTGAAGGAACTGGAAGTAATAAGAGTTGATAAAGCAATGGGGCCAGATGGGGTGCACCCAGGGTCCTTAAAGAACTAAGAGAGGTGGTGGCTGAACCTCTGGCTATCCTGTTTAACCGATCACTGGAAACAGGGAGGTACCCAAAGACTGGAGGACAGCAGATGTAGTCCCCTTATACAAAAGCGGAACAAAGAGGAAGCAGGAACTACAGACCAGTCAGCCTCACCCCGGTAGTGGGGAAGATCATGGAAGCACTACTGAAGGAGAGATTGTAGAACATCTGGTTGTCAATGGACTACAGGACCCAAGGCAGCATGGTTTCACCAGGGAGGTCATGTCAGACCAACCTGGTTGAATTTTGACTGGGTGACTAGGGAGGTGGATCAGGGAGGGCGTGGACATGGCCTATCTGGACTTCAGCAAGGCCTTTGACACTGTGCCACATAGAAGACTATTACACAAACTGGGGAATATGGGTGTGGTCAGGACAGTAGTGTGGTGGGTAGGTAACTGGCTGGGTGGCAGGACACAGAGGGTGGTGGTAAATGGCTGTCACTCCACAGAGAGAAGAGTGACCAGTGGGTACCACAGGGATCAGTGCTGGGACCGGTCCTATTCAACATCTTCATCAGTGACATTGCATGGGACCTAGAAGGCAGAATTTCACTGTTCGCTGATGACACAAAGCTCTGTAACAGAGTAGACACACCAGAGGGTGTAGACAGAATGAGAAGTGACCTGCAGAAACTTGAAGAATGGTCAGGGGTTTGGCAGTTGAAATTCAATGCAAAGAATTGTAAGATAATGCATATGGGGCACAAAAACCCTGGCACAATATATCAGTTGGGGGGTGAGGATATAGCATGCACCAAGCAGGAAAGGGATCTTGGGGTTATCATCTCTGATGACCTCAAGGTGAGGAAACAGTGTGACAAAGCAGCAGGTAAAGCAAATAGGATGCTGGGATGTATAGGCAGGGCATCACCAGCAGGAAAAGGAGGTCATAATTCCGCTATACAAGACACTAGTGAGGCCCCACCTGGAGTACAGTGTACAGTTCTGGAGACCATACCTACGTAAGGACATAGACAGGGTAGAGAAGGTTCAGAGGAGGGCAACAAAGATGGTGCATGGATTGCATCACAAGTCCTATGAAGACAGGTTGAAGGAACTGAACATGTACTCCCTGGAGGAGAGGAGGAGAGAGGGATATGATAGAGACATACAAGTATCTTACAAGGGAGGAACAGGGTGCAGGAAAACACTATTTTAAGCGAAAAAGATGTTCCAGGACTAGAGGGCATGGGATGAAGTTGGAGGAGAGACGATTCAGAGAAACATGAGAAAGAATTTCTTCACAGAGCGGGTGGTGGACAAGTGGAAAACCCTGCCAGAGGAAGTGGTGGGGACTGAAACAATCACGGGATTTAAGAATGCATGGGATATACATAAAGGAATTCTGGAGGTCAGGGGTAAGGGGCAACAGACTTCTAGGAAAACAAACTGAACTTACAAGCTCAAATGGGCAGACTGGGTGGGCCATAGGCCCTTATCTGCCGACACTGTCTATGTATCTATGTATCTATGTAAAGTAGGATCTACAGCTTTTTTAGTAGGTAGGGAGAAAGAACAGACTGGGTGGGCCTATAGGTCCTTATCTGCCATCAAAGTATATGTTTCTATGTTTCTAAATGAGTAATCTGGATGAAGAATTGGGATCTCCTACTACTTCTGCTAGGGAAACAGCTCCTTTAGCCAGGAGGTAAAATCCTGTGTTGGGAGCCAAAAGGTTTTGTGTTTAAGTCATGTGTTGCCTGGTTTGGAAATACAAGACTGCATTTCTTGTTACTGGATGTTCAGGTTATACCCTATCTAGATAGCATTTCAGCAATATTTTCATTTGGGCCACTTCCTATTGGTGTATGAATTTCTTTTCAACTCCTGCTATTCTCTATCTGGATAACTCAACTAATAGAAACACACATTTGCCTGTCCTGTATTAAAATTCAAGTACACCCCATCAGGGTAAACCAGCTACAATCATGTAGTTATTAGAACTACTTCATATCCTAAATTGATCAGACCCTCCTCCTTGCAGGGATGGTTATAGTCCCTGTCCTCATGCCTTCTCATAGCCTTACAAGATTTACCTTGAAGAGTATGGGTCATTATGGACTTCTAACCGCTCACTATTGGCAATGCACCTGGTTACCTCCACTCCACTTGTCTGTAAACCCATACACATACTGATGAAGCTTAGTTGCTTTAAAAGGCACAGCATGACCCCTGTCTCACCTGATATTCCACAAATACTCAACCCTAAGCGATAAAAAGCTGTTTAAGGATAGCCTGTATCTCATTAAACAGACTACTGTAATACTCTTCATGTGCTCAAGTGGTATCAGTCTTAACCCTTCAATCAGAACCTAACTACTTCTGATTTTGCTAAGCTAACAAGACTTAAAGTTAGGACAATCAACATCTGTAGCCCAATTAACATATGAGACAATGTGAAAATATGGATCTGTATCACAGAGTGCCTCTGTGAAGGGTCAGGGGACCCCGGAATTATCCCTTCTTAATTGCTTTCTGAGAGTATACTAGGATTGGTATAAATATTCTGCTGGCTGTGACCAAAAAGGGTGCTGCACTTTTTGTGTTGCTGCACAGTCATGCAGCTGAGCTTAAGTTCCTGTATATTAAGTGCTTTGGTTGGTTTAGTTCAACAAGTAGTTGCCATCTACGGGCAAGGATTAAATTAAAAGGAAAACGGGGTGTATTGTTTTGTGCAGAACATCTGGTTGGAGTATAAATAAATATATTAGGGTTATTAAATATATTAGGTTCCTTAAATATCAAAATGAAGGAAGTTACTAGCTGAGCCTTAAGCTTGTTTAAACTTTACATCCTAGTGTTTTAAAAATTAATTAAATAGGTGATGGATTTATTGGTAAAAAGGGTTAATAAAATCAAAACACCTCTGGGTCTTTATTAGTTGTTCCAGAAGGGTGTAAAAAGATATGCATTAGATTGAGTTTGTAAGAATCCCACCCCCCTTCCTTGTTGGATTGAAAAGTAAAAGTTAAGGCTGACTGCTTTAAATGAAAAGAAACGGGCGCTTTTATTTATTGTTGTATTTTGGAAATGGTTTAAAGAAGTAGGAATGATTTGGGAGGGGAATGAATAAAATATTATGAGGGTGTTGTGAGAAAACAACCCTCCGTGAAATCCCTTGCAGGGCGCTGTTTAAACATTTGGTTTAAGCCCTGAATTTGTTTCCTGCTGCACCTTTGAGGGCTTGCTTGTGCCCTGTACAGTTTAAAAATATTAGAGGACCTTCTGGTTTTCTCCCCTGTCCCCCATTCTGTTCTCCTTACAAGAACTCTTAGAAAATGTGGCTTCTCCTGTAAAAAATTGCCTCTGAGCTATTGCGCGACCGTGCGTATATGAGCAGCTGTTTTCTGCTCGAATGTGCGCACAGTTGTGAAGGCATTTAGCCTTCTAGTGTTATATAAATGCAATATGGTCTTTTGGAAAATATTGAGGATAGCTCTACATACCCTCTGGAGATGAATTTCTCTACTTTGGTGCTATTTCTGAGTCTATCATGAAACGAGGGGTTTTTAGCATCTTCGGGCATTTCAAAGCCCCGAACTCCATTCACTTTCCACTGCAGCTCACTCTTAAGAGCCGGCCAGCCATTTTCTCAGTCATTTTATGCTGTGCAAGAAGTGGTAGTGCTCGCTGGTATTAGAGAATGCATTCAAACTCCACAAAAAAGACTGTAATTCATTTTTGTGCATGAAATTAGGTTGTTATGTTACTTATGAGACATTTAGATATGTTAAATAAAATAAACCTGTTGTAGATAAAGATACGTTGTTAGAAATAAAGTATGGGGTGAGGTTAAAATGTCACCTGACCTCTGCAGTGTATAAAAGCTGAACATTGAGCATATGTATTTAGATTGCTTTTGGGCTGGAGGTAAACTCTAAGGCGTTGTGATAAAGTGGTCTAAGGAGTAGAAAAGTAACTATTTTTTGTGCTAAGTTGAAGATTAAGTCTGTCGGAATAGTCTGTTGTGTTAAATTTGTCCTGCTGCAAATATCTATAAAAGAAAGACAAAATAAAATTTGAGCTTTAAAAAGAACTACTGAAGAGTCACGCTACCTGATTTGCCCATGTGCACCTGCGCCCTACCGCAATCTGACTTTCCAGCCCAGACATACTCCTAATCATTAAAATGTGGTTCAATAGTGCATTTCTCTCTAGTGTTATAACTATTCTGAACTATGTAGAATACCAATTTTACAGAGCCCCTAGAGGAGGTGGCATATTCCTCCTGTCTTAAAAAAATAAATCTTCCTCAATCATTAGCTCAATCACTTTGACCATTGAGTTTGAGTGCCTTGCAGTATCTGTAGCTTTATCTTGCAAGAAATATATTAACATAGATAGATGCTATAGACCCCCTATGTGTGGCATAGAATTAACAAGTCATTTAACTACGTTTTGCAATACTTATAGTAATAAGACTATAATCACTGGGGACCTAAATTTAGACTGGCTTTCTCCCAAACTAAGCAACTTAAGGCTACTTTCTGATGAGCTTGGCTTATCCCAGTTAGTTAATGAACTTATGGTACCCAATCCAAAAAAAAAAAACTTCATATTCCTCGATCTTAGACATAGTATTGACCAACAAGACTAAAAAAATGTCCCTTACTACTGTATTTGATAATGATTGTAATTGTAATGACCATAATGTGGCAACTTGAGCAAGGGGCTCAAATAAAGCACATGTTTGGCCAACCTCTCACTACAAGGGGCAGCTGTCCCACTTCTGCAAGCTGAATTATCTTTATGACCTAGCAGCTATCAATTGGCAGAAGTTTCAATTAGCCCCAAATGGGGCACAATGCAGCCAAACTTTTCAATCAACAAATACTTTCTGTCATGAATAAACATGCCCATCTGGTGAAGCTAAGAATAAAAATGAGAATTTGCCCTTAGTTCAGCCATGATCAAAAATTTGCATTGAGGACAGTGATAACCAATAGGCTAGAGACAGCCAATCCAAATTTCTGCAAGAGTGGACTTTATTTTGGCAAAAAAGCAACTTTTTCTTCAAACTAATTCAATACACCAAAACCAGGTATTATCTGAATCTTCTCAGAAACTACAAACAGATCTAGTGACAGAGCCCACCTGAGAGGGAGTGACTTTGTACCTGGTGCTCACCAACAAGGACTGAATTACAGATGTAAAAGTAGGAAGCCACCTGGGATCAAACAATTACAGTATCATGTGGTTCAAGGTGAGAACAGCAGAAGAGTCAAACCACACAAAAAGCAAGGATCTTGGATTTCAGGTGGGCCGACGTTGTAAAGATCAGGGAATGTCTTAGGAAATCACTGGCAGGGAAGTAGACAAAAGGAGCAGTGGAGGAACAATGGGAGAATCTTAAGGGAGCCATAGTGGGTCTGGGTCAAAAACTGACTGAGCAATAGGACACAGGAGGTGCTGATGAATGGAGTTCAATCTGAAGAGGGGGAGTGACCAGTGTGATCCCACAGGGATCAGTCCTTGAACCAGTGCAAGAAGAATCTTGCTATTACAGCAAGGCTAGGAAGACAGCCAACTAAGGAGCTAAAGCCTTACTACTACTACTACAGAAGAAGGTCTGCAAGGTAAATTGGGAACTTCAATTTGGGTTAAAACAAACAAACAAACAAAAAGAATTAGTTTGTGTGCTTGTCTGAGTTGGAGAAAGGGAATTGTTATCATCTTTGCAGTTCACTATATGAGTAGAACATACATATGAACATACGAAGAAGCCAGCAGAAGGCCATTTGGTCTATCAAGTCTGCTCATATTGCAGGGTCCACAGCTTGAGCTACTGTCCCTGCCACCTCTCCCCACTCCTCCCATCCTCCCTACCAATGACCCTTACCCTCCCCTTATACCTGTCCCAGCCTCTCTTAAAGCTGCCCACTGTGTTCAATGAGATTACCTCTTCTGGCAGCACATTCCAAGTGTACACCACCCTCTCTGTGAAGAAGTGCTTCCTGGCCTCCCTCCTAAACCTCCCACCCTCCAGCTTAAGACTGTAGTTCTTCATGTTATGGTTGACACTCAGCTTAAAGAGACTCTCCTTATCAACCTTATTTATCCCTTTCAAGTGCTTGAAGGTCCCAATCATGTCCCCACTTTCTCTCCTGTCTTCCAGGGAGTACATGTTCAGTGCCCTCAATCTCTCCTCATATGCCTTACCCTGCTGACCAGCTATAATCTTTGTAGCCCCCCTCTGGACCTTCTCCAGCAGGTTAATGTTCTTTTGAGGTGTGGGCACCAGTACTGAACTTCATACTCTAGATGCGGCCTTACCAGTGACCTGTACAAGGGCAGTATAACCTCTTCTCTCTTACTACTGATCCCCCTAGATATGCATCCCAGTCTTGTTTGCCTTTGCTGCTGCTTTCTTGCACTGCATGGAGTGCTTCAGATAACTAGTGATCATTACTCCCAGATCTTTCTCCATCTCTGAATCAGATACTCGGACTCCACTCAGATAGTACTCTGTCCTAGGATTCTTGGCTTGAATATGCATAGCTTTGCATTTCTTGGCATCGGATCCAAGCTGCCAAATCCTGGATTACCTCCCTAGCTTTTCCAGATCTTCCTGTAGGCCCTGTATCCCTTCAGCTGTGTCCACTCTCCCACAGAGCTTGGTGTCATCTGTGAATTGGCACATTTTGCCCTTAATGCCATCTCCAATGTCATTAATTAAGACATTGAACAGCACTGGTCCCAGCACCGAGCACTGTGGGACCCCACTAGTTACCTGTCTTGTGCCAGATAACTCTTCCCCCCACAACCACCCTCTGGGTTCTGTCCTTCAGCCAGTTTTCCACTGATCTGGCCATATTTTCCCCAACCTTGAGATCCACCAAGTTCCTGATCAACCTTTTGTGGGGCACAGAGTCAAAGGCCTTGCTGAATTCGATATAGAGGATGTCTACCACTTGGCCCCTATCTACTGTCTTAGTGACACAGTCAAAGAGGTCAATCAGATTTGTCTGACACAATCTCCCCCCGTGAACCAATACTGCCTTGCATCCTGGGGACCATGCTCCTCTAGATATTTCACCAACATTTCCTTTAGTATGGTCTCCATGAGCTCACCCACAATGGAGGTCAGATTGACTGGTCTGTAATTCCCTGGGTCATCCTTGGGACCACTTTTGTGGAGCAGCACTACATGTGCTGTTCTCCAGTCCTGTGGTACTATGTCTGTCTCTAGTGAACTATTAAATAGGTCTGCCAGTGGCTCTGTGTGCTCCTCAGCCAGTTCCTTTCGTACCCTTGGATGTACTCCAACTGGGCCTGGTGATTTGTCTACCTTCAATGCCAGCAGTACCTCCCTCACTCTATCCTCCTCTATCACTACATCTGTGTTCCCCTCCCCCTGCTCCTCTTTTCCCTCCTGAAGGCACTGGTACATCCTTCTCCCTGGTGAAGATGGAACAGAAGTATTCATTTAGTATCTCTGCTTTTCCCCCATTATCCTCCAACCACTCCACCCCTTTCTTAAGCCTAACAATCCCTTTCTTCTTGTCCCTTTTCTCACTTATATAGCAAAAGAAAGCCTTCTCCCCCTTCTTAATTCCTTCAGCTATCTGCAGCTCCTTCTGTGCCTTTGCTATCCTGACTTTCTTACTTGCCTCACTAGCCAACCTTAGGTAATTTGCCCTATCCATCTCTCTCTTGGTCTTCCTGAATTTTCTATAGGCCAACCTCTTTTCCCTTACAGACTGGGCAACCCCAGAACTGAACCAGCTGGGTGCTTTGTCCCTTGTATTCTTACCCCTGAGCCTAATACACTCATCTATAAATTGTAAAGAGTTGTATTTTGGGGTGTGTGGCTCAGGTAGAAGTAAACCAGGTGTCTGCATTGAAATTTCCCTAGTTAGCTTTTGGCACAGAGGAATCTTGCTATCAGAGAAAGGCTAAGAAGGCAGCTGACTAAGGAGCTAGAATCTTACTACTAGAGGCAAGGCAAGGCAAATTGTATTTATCCAGTGCCCAATCCCACACAAAGAGAAGAGTGTCTGCACGGTAAATTGGGACCTTTAATTAGGGAAAAAATAAACAAACAAACAGAAAAAAAGACAAGACTTAGTGTGCTTGTCTGAGTTGGGGAAGGGAACTGTTATCATCTTTGCATTAGCTAGGTGAGTAGGAGAGCTGTAAATTGGGAGCTGTGGCTTTGGCAGAAGTAAACCAGATGTCTGCATTTAAACTAACCTAGTTAGCTTTTGGCAGAGAGGAATCTTGCTATCAGAGCAAGGTTAAGAAGGCAACTGACTAAGAAGCTAGAACCTTACTACTAAAGAAGAGTCTGCAAGATAAATTGGGACCTTCAATTGAACGTGATGGTATCAGCCTCCCACCCTCCCATCACTCTTCCACCCTTAGCCAGTTCCACTTTTATAGGCACTGGAGTTGACTGACAACAGGAACTTCCTGTTTTGAGAAGGATCACCGAGACACATAAGACTCACCATCCTTGAAGGAAAAGAGTAGCTCTCCCTCTTCCCCTAGCTGCTGGAGGTCTTACTCTCAGCAAGGAAGAAGGATACTACTGAGGATTACAGGAGTTTTCTAACCAAGAACAGGAAGGTCATGAGCTGTAAGGGCACAAAAGCAGTAGGAAAGCAGGGAGAAAAAGCAAATGTTTTACATATATATATATATATATATATATATATAGTAAGTTTTATCTCTCTTAGCTTTTATTCCCTTTCTTTTTTCAGGGGTGGATTACTGCTGCTATGCACAGGAAAATCTGCTTTACAGAAGCAATGGATGTGATTACTTGTCAGAAGTGTGGGACACTTATGTTCTGGTGACTGCTATGAAGGATTGGACACTGTCTTATGTGCAGGAACCTAAATGAGCTCTAAGCTCAGCTGGAGGAAGTGAGAAGAGAAACTGCCAGACTGCACAATCAGCTTTACTGAGGTACACCCTCCATCCCCTTCTCCAGAGGCCCACTAGCCACAGGGATGGAAAGTGGTGGGGCAAGAGAGCAGACAGACAAGGAATCTGAGCCAACCAGCAGAAATTTTGACCGTGAATCGCTTCGCAGCCTTGGTGAGGATGCACAAGGGCTGAGGAAGCAGAATCTGAAGAAAACACTATGGAGGAAACAAGGCAGAATGGAGGAAAGGCTGCAGAGGGACACTAAGGGAAGCAGAAGAAAAAGAACAAAATACAAACACTCATTCTGGGGGACTCTATGATTAGAGGAGTCGAGTCCCACTTGGATGGATCTGCGGTAAAATTCTGATGCCTCCCCAGTGCCTCAGCCAAGAGAGACACCCCCAAAACTGGGAGGATATCAGACCAGGCTGATGAAGGAATAAACATCTTTATCCATCTCAGCACCAACAACCTAGAGAACCAGACAGTGGAGGAAGTTAAGCTAAACTTCAGAAAGCTGGGGCAGCAACTGGAAGTACGGACAGCCTTGTTAACCTTCTCAGAAATCCTTCCAGTATGGGAAAAGGTGTTGACACAAACATGATCAGGGAGGAGGAGATCACGGTTTTCAACTGTTGGTTATGGGAATGGTGTAAGGAATATGCTTACAATCTCATAGGTGACTGGGGAGCTTTTGGGACAGAAGACTATTCAAGCTGGATGGACTTCACTTAAACAGGCAAGAAATTAGTGTATTAGGGCAGAAGTTTGATGTCCACCTCGTGCATTTAAACTAGGCAAAGGGGAGTATGGTGCTAGGAAACCTATTAGCGATGGTTTAGAAGATGGGAACTTAGTTGCCACTCCCCCACAATCAAGACATACTGAATCACACCAGAGGTACAACCAGAATAAGCAGAAAAAGGTACTGAAGAATGAAAAAAGGATTCAAGATAATGGGAAACACAGGAATTTACCAGGTGGAAGAAGCAACAATTCAGCCACAGTCTCATGGACAGGGGTGTGCATTAATGCCAGAAGCCTGGGTAACAAGATGAGTGACCTTCAGTCATGGATGGCAGAGTCCTTTATGGATCTTGTGACCATCACAGAGACCGGGGCTCTGACAACTACTGGAATCTCACAGCCCCTTGGTACGCACTCTTTAGGAAAGACAGGAGGGATGTCAAGGGAGGGGGTTGCAATCTATGTTAAGGAGGGTATAGAGGCCACATCCTGGGAAATGAGCCTTAGAGAAGGAGTGGAATCCCTATGGGTTCAGCTTAGTTCATCCTCGGGAAAGAAAATCCAAAGAAATGTCACTAAAAGGAGAACTAGTGGTAGTGAAGGACCTTAACATGCCAGATGTGGAATGGGGCATCCCGGTAGTTAGATCATCAAGGAGTGAATCAATGGTAGAAGCCATACAGGATTGCTTTCTCACACAGTTGATCACCAATCTCCTAGGCAGAACAACCTCTTGATTGTGGTCCTCACTAACTCAGGAAAAAATTGAGACAGTCAGAGTCAGTTAGCCGATGGTGAACAGTAAACATAACTCAGTTTGGTTTAAAATAGACGTGAAAGATGTCAAATCCCAGTCAAGGGCAGAATTCCTAAATTTCAGAGGGGCAAATTTTGATAAAATGAGGGAACTAATAAGAGAAAAACTAAGATTCACCAATATTTGGTGATAGAAGACATTTGGGGAATGATTAAACCATCACAGAGGCCACAAAAGCATGTACAAGGATAGTGATCAAAAGAAACAGACACAAATGTCCCATTTGGTTCATGAGTCAAGATAGGACAGCCATTAGGGTCATGAGGGAAGCATTCTGCAACTTCAAAAGTAAGCCGGGTAATGATCTATGGGAGGAACACATACTAAAGAATATGGAGGCTAAGTCAGCAGTGAGACAAGCAAAGCTGATTCTGGAACATCAGATAGCCAAAGGTGTCAGGGAGGGGAATAAACAGTTTTTCAGATATTTGCAAGAAAATAGAAAGAAGGGTGGGGTAGTTAAAATCAGGGATAGGGATAGAATAGTGGAAGAGGACAGGCAGAAGGCCACTGTTCTGAACAAATATTTCTGTTTAGTGTTCACCAAAGAACAAAGTGGCCAAGTGCCTGACTGCAGCATTACAGCATACAGTGGGGAGTGCCAAAAATGAAAACACCAAGTATTACTGCAGGCAGGGTCAGAGAAGTGCTTGAGAGTTAAAAGATCAACAAATCTCCTGGTCCGGATGGAATAATTCCAAGGATAATTAAAGAATTATCGAGTGAGTTAGCAAACCCCTTAGCACACATGTTTAATTGTTCTTTTGAGCTGGGAGTTGTACCTAATGACTGGAAAAGAGCCGACGTGGTGCCTATGCATAAGGGTGGTAGCAGGGAAGAGCATGAGAACTACAAGCTGATCAGCCTCACATCAGTGCTAGAAAGGCAAATGGAGGCCCCAATTAAACAAGACCTAGTAGACTACTTGGATAAGCATGGCCTAAAGGATGACAAACAACACGATTTTGTTTCAGGCAGGCCATGCCAGACAAATCTGACTACTTTCTTTAAATGGGTATCTAGAGAAATGGATAGTGGTTGGGCAGTAGACCTCCTCTATTTTGACTTCAGCAAAGCCTTAGATTCAGTACCACACAAATGCTTGCTGAAGAAGCTGGAGGATCTGGGCATAGCAAGCTACATTGGTAAGTCGGTAGGAAACTGGTTTGATGGAAGGATGCAAAGGATGGTGATCAATGGGGAGAAGTTCAAGGAGGAAGAAGTGACAAGTGAAGTCACGCAGGGCTCAATCTAAGGCCCAATCCTGTTTAATGTATTCTTCAGTGACGCAGGAGTAGGTATCCAGGGCAAGATTGCACTGTTCCCAGACAACATTAAATTAGGGGGAAGTGTGGATAGTGAAGACGCAGTGAGAAACATACAAAATGATTTGAAAAGGCTAGAACAATGGTCTAGTAGCTGGCAGCTGAAATTAAACCCCAAGAAATGTAACATGATGCATATTGGCAGGAATAACCCAAGAACAACCTATTGGATAAATGTGGTCAAATTCAATGACTCAAAAGTGGAAAGGGATCTAAGAGTTAATATCAGTGACACCCTTAAACAAACCAGCAAATGCAACACAACATATACTGTAGTAGGGCCAACAAAATGCTGGGATGCATAGGCAGAGGATATGACAGTAGGCACAGGGAGGTGATGCTTCCACTGTACAGATCTATGGTGAGACCCCATTTGGAATACTGTTGGAAATCATACCTTAAGAAGGATAGAGACAAGATAGAGACCATTCAGAGAAGGGCAACCAAAATGATACAGGGGCTTCAGGGGCAGCTGGAGGCATTAAACATGTGCTGACTTTAATCTAGGAGAGAAAGGAGGGATACGATAGAAACTTTGGGGTAGGGAGGTATTAACAACAACAAAAATGGAACGGGACCTGGGGGAGTCATATCGGATGACCTAATGGTAGACAGGTAATGTGAGAAAGCAGTAAGGAGGGCTGGGGGGATACTGGGATACATAGGGAGAGCACCGTTAGAAACCAGGAAGTTGTCATCTCTCTGTAGAGACAGTTGGTGAGACTCCATCTGGAGTACTATGTGCAGTTCTGGGGACTCCATCTCCACAAGGACATATGCAAGATGAAGAGAGTCCAGAGGAGGAGACCTAAAATTGTGCAGGGTCTGCACCAGAAACCATATGAAGAGAGACTAAAGTAGTTTAATATATATACCCTTGAGGAAAGGAGGGAGAGGGGGGACATGATAGAAACTTTTCTCAAGGGAATCAACAAAGTCCAGGAGGGTAGCATCTTTCAGAAAAAGAGATGGAAGGGGAAGGGGAAATTGTTTAACCGGGGAGGCACACTAAGACAAAGCTTGTTTCCAGGTGCGACCTGGGAGCACAAGGAAGTTAAGTGACTTGCTCAGGGTCACACAATATGCAAGTGAGGGCCATGGGATTCAAACCAAGGTCTCCAGGTTTGCAGCTTAGTGCTCTTAACCACTGTGCTATACTGCTTCCTAATGTGCAAGAACAATGGGGCACAATTTGAAGATAGAGGGTGGATGGCTCAGGGGCAACATGAGGAAGTATTGTTTCACAGAGAGGGTGGGGACACATGAAACAGCCTCCCTGAGGAGGTCATGGGGTCAGAAACAGTGGTGGAATTCAAAAATACATGGGACAGACACAAGGCAATTATAATGGGGGGTAGGAGTAAGTAGGCTCTTGGTTAACTAGGATCTGCAGCTTATCCAATCCAATCAAATCAAATCAAATCAAACTTTATTTGTAAAAGGCGCCTTTCCGAAACCAAGGTGCCTGTACATAACATAATAAAAAATCAATAATAATTAAAATTAATCCAAGGCAGCAACATTAAAAATCATTATATGCAAGGCTATAAAGAAATGTTTTTAATGCCCCCTTAAAACTTTGGATGGTAGGTAGGGAAATGGGCAGACTGGGTGGACCAAGCAGTCCTTATCTGCCGTCAAAGTCTATGTTTCTATGTTTAAGTACATGAGGGGTTTAAATTCAGTGCGCTATGCTGAACTATTCACCAAGGCTCCCAACTCAAACATAAAGGGGCATGGATGGAAACTGAGGGGTGGAAGTTTCAGGAAGGATCTTATCCACTTTATCTTTTTATTGAAAATTTCACATTGGTAATACAAACAAATCATATAGGTACATAACATGTTATATAAAAGGAATAGATATGTCAGTTAACTAGGAACATAGAAGAGAAAACACAATGTGCATATATGAAAACCAGATTACTGTACTAAAGTTAGGATTAGGTCATAATTTTAAGGAAATAATACTACAAATAAATGGTATTGGAGTTGTAATGCAACAACAATGAAAGAACAAAAAGAAACAGTTATGTTTATATTGTCCATACAGCATAAAAGGGGAAGTTAGTAAATACCTGAGGATAGACCTATTGCTACTTGCATATTGTTAAATATAGAACAAAATAAGGTGGTTGCATGTAACCTGTAAAAAAGAAATATAAGAGAATAGACAAAAAAGAGTAATACATGTATAAAAGAGAAGAAAAGAAAGAAGAAAAAAAAATAGAGAGCATCTGTGCAATAAGTTGTTATGACCCTAATCTATTGTGTAAATGATAGGAAAAAAGAGAAAACCGGAATTGAATACTTATAAATTAGGGAATAAAGGTATTAGTAGTATCAATATACTTGAAATAATCCTGTCAGCATCTATTGTATGATTTGAGTCCGCCAAGAGTACTATGAGATAACCGGTCTAGGGATGCATACTGTGATAGGTTTTGAAGAACATCTGAGAAAGTTGGTATATTGGTTGATCTTCAGTTCATAAGAATCAGATGTTTAACTAGGAGAAACAATATATTCAGCCATCTAAAATGAGCATGTGAGAAGGTAAGATTTTTTGGGGTTAGTATACCTAGCAAAAAAAAAAAATGTTGGTTCCAAAGGAAATTTATGTTTGACAACTCTGGAGGCAATTGTATTAACTTTATGCCAGAATTTATTAATGGGAGAGCATGTCCATAAAATATGAAAAATATCACCATTGGGTAGGTTTCAACGCCAACAGTTATTATTATTTAAAAAACCCATATGATGAAGTACTGACGGGGTTCTTTAACAGGAATACAAAATCTTAATTTGAATTAAAGAGCTGCGAGCATCTTTGAATATGTTATGGGGTATACTCCAACACTTACTCCATTGTTTATTCATTATATTATAATTGAGTAAGGTACTCCATTTGTTTTTAGCTGATAGAGTTTGATCAGGTAAGGCATCCAGAATGTCTCTATAGATAAAGCTATTGCATTTTGTAGTTAATTTTATCCAGCTGGTAATGTAGTAATCTTGTAAATTATGATTATGAACACAATGAGAGAGAGAGAGAGAGAGAGAGAGAGAGAGAGAGAGAGAGAGAGAGAGAGAAACATAAGCAGTATGAATCTGTAAATATTTGCAGAAATCTCATTTTGGAAGATTCCAGATGTTCTGTAGTTCTAAGAAGGGTTTAAGTGTGAGTGAGTTCTGGTTTAGAATGTCCCCTAAGAAGAAGATACCTTTGTTTTTCCAAGAGTGGCAAAAAATAGTTTGTTTCTCTAGAGCAAATAAAGGTTTACCCCACAAAGGGGTATAAAACTAGGGGGTTGGGTTAGACTTTAAAAATTTGTGAGTTAACTTCCAGTAAAGGACGGAAGCTGAAATAGTGGGATGTGATTTTATTTTAGAGGGGAGAGGGTTAAAAATGAAAGCTGTGGGGACTCCTCCAGGGGAGGATATGGATTCCATTGTAACCCATAGTGCAGTGTGAGATGAAGGTTTATGAAACCATTTAATAGTTTGGGAGTTCCGAAAGGCCCAGAAATAAGCTTTAAGCCAAGGGAGACCGAACTCTCCCCTTTTTCAATGTGTACATAACTTGTTGCAACTAAATCTTGGAGGTGTATCATTCCAAATAAAATTGCTAAGTAATTTGTCAATTTTAGAAAGAAAGATGGATGGTAGAGTTAAGGGGATATTAGCAAATAAATAAAGGATTTAGGGAGTAAAGGACATCTTAATGGCAGCTATTTTCCCCATGAAAGACAGGATAAGGAGTTTCCATCTGTCTAGAATTATCTTGATGGAATCTAATAATGGGTTGAAGTTTGTATCCCAAGTTTTATCCAGGTTTTGAGTTATTTTGATTCCTAGATAAGTAATGCCTTGAGGAGACCAGTGAAATCCAAGGGGTAGGTTCATAAATGGCGTACAATGATCATTGAGGGGTAGTATCTCAGAATTTCCATAATTGAGAGCATGTCCTGAAATATAAGTAAATTTACTAAGTAAGTTAATCAATAAAGGTCCAGATTCTTTTAAATTCTCAAGTAGTATTAGAAGGTCATCCGCATAAGAGAGAGAGATGTATCTGGAATTGCCAATAGAGATGCCTTTCATATCGAGAGACTGATGTAGGCTGGCAGATAAGGGTTCCATAGCTAAGATGAACAGATATGGTGACAAAGGACATCCTTGTCTGGTTCCTCTTGCCAGTTGAAAGGAAGAAGAGAGGATAGAATTAGTAAGGATTTTTTCAGTGGGTGAAGTGTATAATAATCTAATCTGGGAACAAAAGATGTGGGGAAGACCAAAGTAAAACAGAACTTGGTAAAGGTAATTCCAGTTTAAGGAGTTGAAAGCTTTTTCGAAATCAATGGCTATAGCTGCTGCCGGAGTTTTAAGGGATTTGGCTTTGTGAATTAAGTTAAATAAAGAGCATAGGTGGTCTGAGCCAGATCTATTTTTAATAAGCCCAGCTTGTGAGCAATGAGATAGTTTAGGAATAAGCAGCTCTAGATGCAAAGTTAAAAGTTTAGTAAATAACTTACCATCCATATTTAATAATGAAATGAGTCTGTAATTAGTCAGTAGTAGAGGATCTTTGTCTGTCTTGGGGATTAGTGTGATAATTGATTCAGTACATGTGGGGGGAAGTTTACCTTCCTGTGTAGCTTCCTGAAAGACATTGAAAAGGATTGGGCATAAAGTATCGGAAAGTGCCTTGTAGAGGCCTACGGAAAATCCATCTCCACCTGGAGATTTACCTGACTTCAAAGAGGATAGAGCTTGCTGAATTTCTTGGAGGGAAAATGGTTTATCTAGAGAATTCACATCGGCGGTAGAAAGATGAGGCAAATGTAAACTGTCTAGAAATTGTTGAATATGTAAAATAGGTGAAGGGTTTGTGTTAGAATAAAGATTCTGATAAAATTATTTCATAATATGGTTTATAGATGGATTTTCAGAATGGATATTACCTTGAGAGTCCCTAAGACCTAAAATATGATGCTCCGCTTGTTGCATTTTAAGTTGGTAAGAAGGAAGCTTTCCATTATTATCTCCCTGTTCCCAATGTCTATATTTGAGTTTAAATAGAGCTAACTCAGTTTTCTGGAAGATTAATTTGTTTATTTTGATTCTTAACTGGAGAATTTCAAGATGTAGTTGAGAGTTAGGATTCTGTTTATAAGAATTAAAGTATAAATTCTCTTTCATTTTGAGAAATGTTTCAAGATCGGAAAGTTGCTCTCTTGTTTTTTTACAGTATGCAGCATAGATGATTATTTTCCCCCAAATCGTGGCTTTATGGGCTTCCCATACAGTAGACATAGAGGTGTCTGCAGGGTTATTCTGGGAGAGAAATTCGTTGATCTGTGTTTTAATCATAGATAAGAATTCGGGGTCTTTAAGGAGAAGATTGTCAAAATGCCAAAAAGGGGATCTAGGTTGTGAAGGACCCCATAAGAGCTGTAGTTTAACTGGTGAGTGATCAGAAATCACTATGGGTAAGATTGAGGAGTCAATGGTTTTCTCAGTCACAGTGGGCAATCCAAACCAATAATCAAGTCTGCTGTAAGATGTATGTAGTGAAGAGAAAAAGTTGTCTCATTCACGAGGGTGGAAAAGTCACCAGACATCGGCTAGGCCTAGATCAGTCAGGAGTAGTGAGAGTGCCTTAATGCTTCTAGGATGAGCATCTAAAGACATGTTGCTTCTATCCATGGTAGCATCTAGAGCAAGATTAAAATCACCTCCAAAAATTATTGGGGTGTTGTCTGGATTGGCAGAAAATACTTGTTGGGCTAGGTTATGGAAAAACTCAGGAAGGATTTTAGGAAGCAATATTTCTCAGAAAGGATTGCAGAGCCATGGAGCCATGGAGCAAATTACCTGCAGAGGTGGTAGGAGCTAGGACTGTATCAGCATTCAAAAGGGGTTGGGAAAAGGATTATGCTAGAATTGAATCCACAAGGGAATCTACCAGCTAGGACCGAGGATCACCTAAGATCTCGGGATCTCAAGAGCAGACTTGATGGACATCTGGTCTCCTTCTGCCATCACCTTTCTATGTTTCTGTTTCTTAATGTATTCATAAGTGGCATTGCACAAGTGTTGAAAGGGTTGGTATGTCTCTTTGCAGATGACACAAAGATCTGCAAAAGGCTTGACACTCCAGGAGGGGTAGAAAAAATGAGAAGGGACCTAAGCAAGCTTGAGGAGTGTTCTAGGCTGTGGAAGCAAAGAGTCAATGCCAGTAAGTGCAAGGTCATGCACTTGGGGCACAGAAATACAGAGGAGGAGTACATGATGTGGGGAGGTACTGACAGCCACCAAACAGGAAAGAGATCTTGAAGTGATCATATCTGATGACCTAAAGGTTGCCACACAATGTGAGAAGGCCATGAGAAGAGCCAGTGGAATGCATAGTATGAGGTATCTCCAGCAGAAGGTAGGAGGTGGTGATGTCATTGTACAGAACATTGTTGAGACCTCATCTGGAGTACTGTATCCAATTCTGGAGGCCACATCTCCAGAAAGATATTGACAGTGCAGAGGCGGTTTAGAAAAGGGTGACAAAAATGGTGCAGGGGCTGCACCAGAAGTAATATGAGGGGAGACCAGAGGATTTCAAAATGTATTCCCTTGAAGAGAGGAGGGGGGATATGACAGAAACTTTCAAATACTTCAAGGGTATAAATAAGGTACATGAGGGTAGCACCTTTCATATAAAAAGGTGTTCAATAACTAGAGGCCATGATATGAGAATAGAAGGGGGTAGACTCAGGGGTAACATAAGAAAGTATTTTTTCATGGAAAGGGGGGTAGATGCATTGAACAGCCTCCCTGCAGAGGTTTTGGGGTGAAAATGGTACAGGAATTTAAAAGTGCATGGGGCAGACATAAAGGAGCTCTAGCAATAGGAAAGGGAGGGTAAGCCATAGATCAGTTAGGATTTGTGGTATATGACACAGGAATGGAAAATGAGCAGACTAGGTGGGCCAGAAAATCCTTATATGCCATCAAGTTTTATGTTTTAATGTTTCTAAATCAACCAAAGAGAATTCTCCAAATTTTGAAAGTCAGTTAAGGCTCTAGAAGGAGGGATGGTGCTGTCACTACCCAGTCCAGGGACTGGGTCCACTGAGCTCACAGCACCCACCCTTAAGTGCAATCTGGACCATGATGGGGGGGGAGAACAAGAATATCCTCCTTGTGTCCTCCTAGAGTGCTGGCTGAGTTCACAACTGAACGCTCGACACGAGGTCCCAGGGCTTCCTCTCTAATCTGGGTAAGGGTAAAATACAGTTTCAAGTCCGTAGCTAGGTGAGAAACCTCCTTGGTTGCTGTACTGGGAGGAAGACACAGGTATTGCAAGCTCTTTGGGGCTGTCTCTCATAACCCTGACTGTGTCTTCTTCCATGGGTGGTGCAGGGACCTAGTTCACCATTACAGACCCTCCAAAGACCTATGTATTTCCCCTACTTAGGCACCCAGATTCCCTTCCAAGGATCCTAGTCTTCAGTAGTGATGGTGGCTCCTTGGCAATTAAACAGGCTGTCACAGAATTAATCAATGTTCTACATTCACACACACACACACACACACACACTCACAATAAAATCTCTTCCAGGTAGAGTTTTAAAAGCAAGAGCTTTTTACTAATACTTAAATAATTATCATAGAAGACTTACAAACAAAAGATTCAGAAATTTGATTACAGAATAACAAAACAAAGTTGGAAAAATATAAATACAAAATGAACTGAGACATTTAATTGTCTAGTTTCTACCTTGTCTATGGGAATCAAAAGTCCAGAAAATAAATGAAGTTTCTACAAAGGTTTTCCAGGTCCCAGTTCTTATCACAGTCTGGCTGTCTTGTATTTTGTCAGAAGAGTGTCTCATGAAAGAGTGTGCCAAAATGCTCAGAATGTCTCTTTTGAGGGGCTTTTTTATAGCCCTGGCCCTGCAGTGTTTGGTTAGCTGGTGGCCTTATCATTTTAGGCCAGCAGGGGGTCTCCCTTGCTCTTTCCCAAATTTTAAGTGAACCACAAAAAAAAGTCTCCCTTCTGCCACTTTTATGTGGAGATTAATATGACAGTTGAAGCAAATTCACAATAGGCTTCCAGGCCTTTGATATCCATGCCCTTCCTGCTACTTAATTAAATATAAATATACCATGACAGCTCCTGGAACTTAGAGTATTTTTCTTTTGAGTTCAATGGTTTTTGAAAGGGGATAGTTTTTCCCATATTCTTGACAGTTTATGACCCTTGTTTCCCTTTGATTAGTTTACCAGGAAATCCCAATCTTTTGAAATGTAACTTTAGGTTTCCTGTCAAGCTAGTCTTTCCCAGATTGTGGAATACACATTCCCCTTCAATCTTTAAAAAAACAAAAAAAAACATTTGTGGTATCTTTTTGTCACCTCATTTCCAGGCCTGTTTTGGAATTTAATTATAACAAAATCACAGAAAAATATAACAAAAATATGTATGAAATATTACAGCCATGGCCAACTCACCACAGGTGCCCCCTCACTACCCAAACAAATTACTGTGGAAGACAGGGCCATCACAGACAAGCAGTTCATTGTGGAAGAGCTCAACTCACACTTTGCATTTGCTGGTCTGGCTTTTGATAAATCTCTTGCCACTGTTTTCCCAAATTCAATTCAATATACACCTGAGAGTAGCAATCTTGTCTCCTTTCATTTCCAGGACATAACCTATAAATAGGCAAAAGATCTCCTATTAGCTCTAGACCTAAAGAAAAGTCCTAGGGATGCTAATATAGAGATCGTCTTCCTTAGAACTGGGTTTTCTGTGCTGCTAGCCCCTATAACGCACCTCTTTAACATGTCATTAATGAGTAACAAACTCCCCTCTCTCTGGAAAATGGTGTTTATTATCCCGCTCTTCAAACTGGTGAATGCTGCTCTAAGTAAGTAGGCCCATCTCTATACTCCCAGCCCTAATTATTAGAACACTTAGTTATTGACCAGCTATGGGAGTATCTCACTCAGAGCAGCATTTCACTGTATACTCTTTGGTTGTTCTACATGTTGGTAAATATGATGTGGGTAGGCAACATAAAAGAGACATTTGCTATAACCTATTGTCATTAGGAAAACCAATTCAGGAGACAGGATGTAATGTTGCTGTTTCCAGTATTTTGCCAATTCCAAAAGTGTATGTAGAAAAAGAAAATCACACTATATCAAGAATCAATGTGAGGTTAACTGGTGAAAAAGTAAAGGTATACTGTTCATTGATAATTGGAGCATTGTTTTTCAAATAATTCACTATATTCTAAAGACAGACTGCATTTGAATAAAAAGGGGGCACAACTATTAGTAGATAGTCTATAGCATGCACTTAATAAATTGACATTAAACTAATCATTTTGGGGGAAAGTGAGAGTGTCAGAGTATCCAAAAACACTTGCTATCCTCATGACTGTGGATGCAAATAAAAATACAAATTACAATAATATTAATTGTTGTTTGATAAATGCTAGATGCGTAATAATAAATTTGAGGAGCTCCTAGTGGTAGTTTCCCAAGACAATCCTGATATAATAGCAATTATAAAACTTTAATGGTCTGAAAATTAAATATGGGGGAAAATATATGTCGTTATGACTTGTTTAGTCATATTAGAAAAAACAAAAAAGGAGGCAGAGTTACCCTCTATGTAAACTCTATTTTTAACACCATGGACATAACTAATAAAACAAACTCAGGTCAGAGCCACTATGGCATCCAATACATTAACTTGATAAAGGTGTTTCATGGCCTTAAATGTAAAGATGAATTGATGTAGTCATCTCTGTGTGTAAATATAATGTTTGCAAAAGGTAGATCATTTATCTGGTTGATCCTGTGTTTCCTGTGTGTTTAAAATGCAAGTGGTGAGTGCATGTTATACTATATGTGGAAGGAGAGGGAGAGCTACACCAAGGCCTTCAAGTAATGGTAGAAAGAATGGTGCAGGAAGGAGAGTTATGTCGACATTGGGGACTGCGGACCAACCTGGAAGGATAAGAACCTATACCGAGGTGATGGCCTGCTTTCATCCAGGAGGCAAACACAGTCCTCAGTGGATGTTTCAAATGCTACTTCTTTGGACATTTAATGTAGCTGGGGGTGGTGGTGAAGGAAGAAATATGGGAGGCAGAAAGTGGGCAACCACAAGCTGAAATAGAGAGTAGGGAGATGCCAAAGGGAGAAAATCCCACCAGGATGCAAGTTACTCAAGGAAGCATCGAGGTTAGCAAAGGAAGAAGGGAGAAAAGAGCAGTCAGAGGAGAAAGCTGTGGAAGGGGGAACAGTTGAAAAAAGGAGAACGCAGCAACAAGAGAGGTGAGGACTGTCCAAATGGTGCAAGGTCTGCATCAGGAGCCCTATGAGAAGATACTGAAAGAGTTCAATATGGACATTCTGGAGGAGAGGAGGGAGAGTGGAGCTATTATGGAGACCTTCAAAATGCATCTTGGGGGTTAATAAGGTACAGGAGGGAGAAATGTTTCAGAGAAAAAGGTGCTGTAGAACAAGGGCTCTTGATATGAAGCTGGAAGGAGGTAGTTTCAGGAGAGATGTGAGGAAGTACTTCTTCACAGAAAGGGTGGTGGATTCCAGGAACAGTCTTCCATAGGAGGCGGTGGGGGTGAAACCAGTGGTGGGTTTCAAAAATGCCTGGGACAGGCACAAAGGAATCCTAGGAGGAAGGAGTTGGGCGGAAGAGACAGTGCTGTAGGGCAAGTTAGGTCTGCAACAGAAGTGATCATAATTAAAAAAAGAGCAGACTAGATAGGCCCAGAAGTCGTTATCTGCTGTCTGTTTCTATGTTTATGTAACCTTCCCCTTTGGGAGATTACTAGTTCTATTTGTCCCTCCATGGGTTTTTGTGGACTATTTCGGCCCAGTAGAAGAAAGGTTTAATTCTTCTCAGCACTCGGGTGGAGCCTTCCATGGATCGGGAGGTCACCATGGTGAATGGGGGGGGGATAAAGCCCATCCATTTAGGCTGGAAGGGGAGTTCTACTTGGAGGAGTGGGTGGCAAGGGAGTGAGAGTGAGTCAGGGCTGGGTGGGTCTATTGTCCGCACTGGCCTCCAGCCAGTGGCACTTGAGGGGACACAGAGGAAGTCATTGGAGTCAGTAGCCACATGCCACATAGTATGGAGGGCAGCAAAAGTCAAGAGGGGAGCCAGCAGCCACAAGTCGCAGAGTGTCCTAGCAGTCTGTGCTGATTCATGTAGGGATCCTGTGGCAAGAATGTGGCAGGGAGTGTAGCGTCCAAGGTCCAAGAGGGTAGTGTGCACTCAAAGGTATTGCCTGGCGAGCATGAAATTAAAGAAACCCATACAAAGAGTTTTAGCAAACAAGGTAGTTTTACTCGTCTCTTTTCATGCTGCATAAATTACAAACAAAATCAGCAAATGCCCCTAGCACCTGGACTCCCACAAGTCTTCAAAGGGGGTGTTGCTAACAGGGAAAACATGAGCTTTAACATCATACATCATGAATAATTAATCAGCATTTCTCAATAGTGTCACTACTCATTTAAAGTGGCATAGAGTTATTTACCAGTTTATAGTGAACATTTACATATATTTCTTACTGAATATCAATACCTGTCAGTAGAAAACTAACATGACCATAAGATTCAAAAAGATTACATCAATTAATTCACACCCAGTAGTTTACAAAATAAGGGAAAAAAACCTTAAATCAAGTGGTGAGGTCAGAAGGTCTTGGAAAGACTGAACCAATACAGCCCAACAATACTCCAATAAATGTTATTCCGGGTAGGATGGAGTTCCAGGACCAAAATGGACATCATATCAAAAGATCCTAAGGGAAAAAGAAAACAGGAGGTTAAATGTTACATTTTACATCCGATTGTACTTATTCAACCTAAAAAAAATAGTTTCTCATAATTAATATCTTCTTATCATAGGAATTGTTATTGTAAAATCACTTTATACAGTACTTTAAACCTAACCTGTACATATAAAGAAAATGTTAATGAAGCTTCTAGTATTCAGGTGCCCTAGCAAATGGGTACCTGTAATGCTTACATTCTCTTATTTTTTCAAAAAGGGTTTAGTGTCCCAGTTCTCATTCAAGCCTGCTGGTTTAACACTCTTAAGTTTGAATATCCACACTCTGTCCAGCTGTAATAGTTGATTTGGTCTATCCCACCTAAGTTTGAAGGTGGTACCCATTCTATACCCATAAATCTTAGATCTCCTGGGGACGACTCATGACATTGGAAAAAGTGTATGCCTACTGGAGTGTCCTGTCGATTGTTAAGAATTGACCTTACATGTTCTTGTATAGGTTGTTTAAGTGGTCATATTGTCTTTCCAATATAGATTAAGTTGCATGGCCACCAGAGGACATAGACAACATATGAGGTGTCACATGTTATTAGTTGTTTAATATCTACTGTCAGGCCTACAATCGTTGGGTGTTCTAATGTTTTGCCAGGATGGCAAACTTACAGAGGTTACATCTCTTTCAGCTGAAAAAGCCATTAGACTTTCTTGGTAGCCACATTCCTTCATTTTTGACTGTATTTTTCTTTAAACAGCTATGCACCAACTTACCTTTTAAGTTGGAAGCCCTATTAAATGTAGCCCTGGGTTTATTTCCAACTGCTATTTTTACTTCTTCATCCCCCAGAAGTATAGGCCAATTCTTGTATATAATGTTGCCTATGCATCCTGCAAGTTCATTATATTCAGTAATGAAAGTGCATGGTATCTTGTTTTCCAGGTTGTCCCTCTGTTTAGTATGCAGACTGTTCCTGTCTAATTTTCTTACTCTCTCTCTAGAATTTTGTAACATCTCCCACTTATTACCTCTATTCCGGAATCTTTGTAAAAGTTCCTCTGCTTGTTCCACAAAGTCTGTATCAGTGCTACAATTTCTCCTAACGAGTAACAACTGGCTGTATGGAATCAATTTCTTTAAGTTTGGGGGATGTGCATTTTCACAGTGTAGTACAGAGTTTGTAGCAGTAGCCTTTCTAAATGTTTTGGTTTTTATCAAATATTCATCATTAGATCCATTATGAATAGTGAGGTTTAAATCCAGAAAGTCTACACGGTTTTGACATTTTTAAAAGTGAAGTTCAAATTTACATTGTTTTCATTAAGCCATTTCATAAAATGTTGTGCTTCATCTTGTTCACCTTTCCAAATGAATATTATGTCATCTATAATGCGATACCATTTCACAATATAATTGTGATAAGGAATAACATTTTTATTAAGGACACTAGTTTTCTCCCAGTTACCAAGAAATAAGTTGACATAGCTGGGTACCATTGATGCCCCATCGCTGTGCCATATTTTTGTTCAAAGAAAGTGCCTTCAAATTCAAAGAAGTAATGTTTTAAATTAAATTCTAAACAATCCAAAATAAACTTTGTTGGCACTTCATCAGTATCTTGGTAATTGTCCAGAAAACTTTTTATTGCTTTCAAACCATCTGTATGTTGTATAGGTGTATAGAGTGACTCTACATTTATACACAGCCAGCTATCATCTTTTTCCCACACAACATCCTGTAGTTTTGCCAGATCACTTGTATCTCTAATATAGGACTCAAGGTTAATAACCAGTGGTTGCAAGAAAAATCCACAAAGTTTCCCAGGTTTTGAGTAATAGAACCCACCCCCTAGGCTATGGGTCTTCCTGGTGGGTTGTTCCTATCTTTATGGATTTTGGGAAGTATATAAAAGCCTGATACTTTACTGTCATGAACATTACATATATATATATATATATATATATATATATATATATATATATATATGATATATATATCTATATATATATATATAGATATATATATATATATCTATATAGATATATATATATAGTATGTATATAGAAGTATATAAAAGCCTGACACTCTAGGGAACTCTTTCCACAAAAAATATTCTTCTCTTGAGATATCACCCTCTTTACTGCGTCCATATGTAAACAGTTCAGCTCTTTTCTATATTTAGTAGTGGGATTGCAGGGTAGTTTCTTATAATTATCTATGTTATTCAAAAGACTCAAAACAGTTTTTTCATAATTATCTCTATCTAACACAACAATGTTGCCACCTTTATCAGTGGGTTTTATTACCACTGATTCTTCCATTGATAATGTCTTTAAAGCTTCCCTTTCGTGTTCATTCAAATTAAATCTATGGGTGGCATTTTTGCTGGTTAATAGTGCTGACACTTGTTTGGTTACTGTTTTCTCATAGGCACAAATGGCCGTATTTCATGTTTTGGGGCAAAACTCTGAACTAGGTCTGAACAAAGATTTCCTCATTTTTTTCAACTCCTGACAGAAGCCCAGGATGCCATTACCCCTTGAACCAGTAAGATGTGCTGTAGCTGGTTTTACTTCTGTACTATGTTCTTTTAATAGTTCTTCCAAAGTATTTAAATTCAGGTCCATTTCATAAGAATCAGTATCTCTGGGGGCTCTGAACCAAGCATCTCTGTTCCCCTAAGTTCTTCTGGTATTATAGTTGATCCCTGTGCTTCCTCTGTGTCTCTAATTAAATCCAGTATTGTTATTTCTTCCACTAACAAATTTAAATCCATATCATCTGATGAATTCAGGGGCTTTACATTCATTATGCCCATTTCAGGATCCCAGTCAATATTCCTCAGCTGTAAATGCCTGGAAAAATGCAGTTTAAGCTGAAGTTTCCTGAAGAATTTATTAAGGTCAACAAAGATCTGAAATTCATTAATTACTGGTGTTGAGATAAAAGAAAGGCCTTATTTCAAACTGATTCTTGATATTGTGTTAGGGGCAGCTTTGAGAGATTTAATACCTATAGGTAATGTCTCTCCTCCTCTCTCTGAGAATTCTCTCTGTGCCTGCATTTATATTTTCCTCCACTTTTGCCCCTTCTTGTCTTCTTCCTTTTTCTTTCTCTGTTGGCTGATGTTTCTGAAAATCCTGATCCTTTTCAAAACTCAGATTTTTAGGTACTCTTTCTGTTGGATTTTGACCTGCCTGCGAGTTTCCTTTAGTTTGTCTGGCAAACCTCACCCTTAATCTTGATCTGCCCCTACTTAGCGATCTGGGCCTATTCCAACTCAGTATATCTCCCCTCAGATAATATTTTTTATCTCTGTTTAATTTGGTGACTTTCCTCTTAATGACCTCTTTTTCATGCTTCTTAATTTTTCTATTTAATTGTGCATTAAAGTCACAATACTCCACACTGGTATTAAAGTTAACTGCACAGGTTTTTGTTATTTCCAGTTCTTTCAGCAGTTCCACATGCTTACTCAGATCATCTTTTATTAGTAGTGCAATAAATACCTTAGTTAGTGTCCAGACAGTGAGCTGATTTGAAGCTTCATGGGAAGTGTGCCCCTTCTCAGTTTGGGGACAGTTGCTGCCAGTCCTGGGAAAGGATGCAGGGGTCATGAGGAAACCCTCTAATACCTAAGCCATGAGGTTTACATATTCTGAGGGGGACCCATTGAGTCAGTACAGAGAGAGAGAGAAATGGGGATCATTGAGAGTTTGGGTGCCTGTGAAGAATTATTGGCTGTTAGACACTGTGAACTGTTCTGGGACTTGAGCTGCCTTCAAACTTTTGTGACTATAGCTGTCCCGAGTTAATGCTGTCCTAAAGACTGTGCAACCTCCTCCGTTCAGGTAAAAACTGCTATTATGGCCATACTAGCCATGGAAAAACTGAATGTGTTTCCCACTAATTAACTGATGCTACCCAGAGGTATGTGTGAATTTGTTTAATGAATATCTGTTGTTTCTTGAAGTTCCATGTGGACATTCAGTTATTGAAAGGAACTGTTTAATATGCATTAACCTGTTTCCTTCCAGCACCAGTGAGGAAAAGGAACCCTGTGTGTGACATCTGGGCCTGGGTAATGTGGACACTGGAAATGTTTCTGCTGCTATAGGTGTCCCCTTCCCATGGACATATTCCATCCATACCCCTAGACACGGAGAGGGAGGGCTACATTTCTATGTATGACAGGTTATGTGATTCAAATGGATAAAGCAACCAGCTGTTTCAGTTTTGCACTCACACTGCTGGTTTACAGAGCAAGTTTAGATACAAGTGTGTTTGGTCGTATGGTGGTTGTTGGGGGGAGGGTTAAGGAGAGGCAGGCTTGAGAATCAAACAAAACAAAAAAACAAAACAAATTAAATACCTGGGCCATATAATACTATGCACTCCATCAAGCTCAGTAGTGATAAACATTACATACATATTCTGTAGATTATAGTCAGTGATTTCAGAAGTGCATTTTTTTGTATCCAAACCATCAGCCTCCATTCAGTGCACATAGTAAGCTTTATTTGTAAAAGGTTGGGCAATAATTTAAAGTTTAAGTTGACAAACAAGTCAAGTAAGATATCACATTTGGTCAGCTTCACTTTTCAGCATTTCGCTGTATGTCTAGTTCAGAGAGACAAAGAGAAGAGGAATGGTGGAGCATGGTTGCCCATCCAGTATTCTCTATGTACAGTCACACACACACACACACACACATACTTGGGAGACAGAGAGAGAGAGAAGTGTAATTTGAATCTCTGCTGGTCCATTGCAGTCTCATGTCTCATTACAAACTCAGTTTGGATGAACAGTCAGTGGTGTAGTACTAAATTTAGAAGTGTTGGGTCTTCATGAACTATGATTTCCCCAACCCCCCAGATGCCAGGGGTCTGGGGGCCACATAGGCCCCCAGAAACTATCAGGTTTTAGATGCATTCTGGTGCATTTTGAGGGTCATTTTTACACAATTTGTCTGCATTTAAAGCCTTCTTTGACTTGTTACAACCAACCAATATCACTATCAAAATAACTGATTTTTATTTTCTTAAATAAAATTGTCATAACTAAAGCAAAAAATCCCACTCAGCCACCCTTCAAACACCCTTCAAACACCCAGCTATATACCACCAAGGAGCTCAGGCTGATGCAAGGCATTAAGCAGGTGGAAAATACCTTCTTCAGGTACATCAGGGAGAAAAGGAGCTGTAAATAACAGGTAGTAAGGATTGAGAAGGATGGGCGATGGGTAGAGAAGGGGAGAAAAGGCAGAAGTACTCAATAACTACTTCTGCTCAGTATTTATGAAAGAGAGAGGGGGAGTGCTACCCAAGGGGGATGGGGGAGAGTAAATGCTGGGGGAGGGAGTAATGGATGGGGAGATCACAGAACATAGAGTGCTGGAGGGCTTGAGAGCACTGAGGGTGGACAAGGCACCAGGGCTGGATGGCATTCCAGGGGTAGAAATAAGGTTTTAACAGTCAGGAGCTCAAAATAGCTCCTAGGTATCGCACTTTCTGACAGACCAGGAGCTACTTTGGCAAAACCAGGAGCTGACTTTTAAATATATGGATGGAGGCAATGCGGTCTTTTAGGAGGCTGTTGGGTATCTTAGGAGACAGTGGGTTGTAGTGATTAGAATACTGGCTTGTGAATATGGAAACCACAGGTTCAAGTCCCAATAAAGCCTAATACTGACCACGACTTTGGGAAAGTCATTTAACCTCTCAGGAATGGGTAGAATCAGGACCCCACAGAAAATGAGATGCAGCATCTCAGCTGGGATATCATGGGTAAATGGGTAAATTGCAAAATAAAAAATGTAATGAAAGAAGTCTGTTTTAGAACTCACTGACAAAGTTGTACTTTTTTATCAGGATTTTATTTTCCCCAGTAACCTGGCTGCCATGGAGGGAGGGGTTGTCTGCCAACTTCTTGACCTGCATCCTCTGCTGTACTTTATGGGGGTTTGGGGGAAGGGGTTGTGGTAGTTGAATATATCCTTCCTTTCCAAGGATATTTGGTAGTGTTAACACAAACACAATATCTGTAACTTGCACAATATTTCCTTTCCTAGAATGTAAAAATGATTACTTTCATAGGCTTGTATACAAAATGTGCATGCTCTGTACCTATTCCAGCAAACCTGAAACTGCAGTAAGGGCATAAGAGACTGGAATGCTACAGCACAGTTCAAGTGACATCAGAGCTAGCTCCCTTTCCCTCCTTTTGTGTGCTGCTTGATTCAGACTGTTTATAGCTGTCTTCCTCCCTTCTTTCCCAAACTGCTGAGCACTCATCCCGTTAAATACTTCCCACACCATCTTCCTTCATGAGCTCCTGCCTTGTTTACATAAGCCCCCCAGTCCCTACCTCTCTCCATGTGCATTCACTCTGCAGCGGAGTTTCAGCATGGTTTCAGCTCTTCAAGACATACTTTCAGCTGTCCTGCAAGACGTCAGGCCCCTTCCATTTTCAGCCAGCCCCTCAGCTCTCCTGGAAGATGCCACACCCCTTCTGTTTTCATTTCTGTTCTCGGCATTGAATTTCAGCCGTCAGCAACACATTTTTCATATGTCACCCCCTTTCCCTTTTCTGCTCCCTGACTCGTTGGCATCCAATTTCAGCCCTGTGTGCTGTTTATTCACGCTGCAGAGCTTAGACACACCTCTCCTTCTAACACTGTACCACAGAGAGCTACGCTATGGAGAGCTACGCTACAGAGAGCTACCAGAAGCGCCCTTAACTTGCTGCCTCTTAAAGAAGCAGACACTAAATACCAAAACAGCAGCCCCCTTATTTCGACCCCTGCATTCACTTTGGATACTGAAGGAACTTGCAGAGATCCTGGTCTGGCCCTTGGCAGGCCTATTCAATACCTCACTGAATCTGGGATGCACACTCAAGGATTGGAGGTTTGCTCACGTGGCTCCCCTGCATAAGAGTGGCTCCTAAGATGAACCAGGGAACTATAGACTGGTGACCCCCACATCCATCCTGTGAAAGTTAATGAAAATGATCCTGAAGGAGAGGCTGGTGTCCCTGCTTGAGTTCAACGGGATGCAGGACAGTAGACAGCATGGCTTTGTCACGGGAAGATCCTGCCAAACCAACCTGGTAGATTATTATGACTGGGTAACTAGGCAGATGGACAAGGACCATGCAGGAGATGTCCTGTACCTGGACTTCAGCAAGGCATTTAATTCTGTGTTGCACAGAAGACTTGGAATAAAACTTGAAGGTGGGAGCAAAAATGGAGGGATGGGTGACAAACTGGCTGCAGGGAAGGCAGCAGAGGGTGGCGGTGGAAGGGGAACTGTCATCCCCAAGGGCAGTAATGTGCAGGACTCCACAGGGCTCAGTGCTGGGACCAGTGTTATTTGGGATATTTACTACAGACATTTCCATTGGCATCAAGAGCAGGATCAGCCTGTTTGCCGATGACACCAAGATAGGGGCAGTGGTGGATGATGTAGAGGGGTAGCAGAGTTTGCAGGAAAATCTGAAAAAGCTGGAGATCTGGTCTGGACACTTGACAGCTTGGATTCAATGCCAAAAAGTGTAAGGTACTGCATTCTGGGACAAAAAATCCAAGGCGAAACTACCAACTGGGAGGAGTGCAGCTGGTGGAGACTGAGGAGGAGAAGGACTTGGGGGATGGTCATCACAGGGTCAATGAACAACTTGGCACAGTGTAGGAAGGCAGCAGCAAGGGCCAACAAAATGCTGGGTTGCATTGGAAGGAGAATAACCTTGAGGAGGGGGCAGGTGATTGCGCTGCCATACAGATCATTAGTTAGACCTCATCTCTAATACTGAGTGCAGTACTGATGCCCGTACTTGAAAATGGACATTATATTATTAGAAGGGGTGCAGCACAGAGCAGCTTCGATGATCCAAGAACTGGGGTACTTACTGTATGAGAGTAGGTTAAAGTAGCTGAACACATTCTCGCTGGAGGACTGGAGGACACAGGGGATATGATCAAGACATTCAAGTACATGAGAGGGATAAACAAGACTGGTATAGAGGGGCTATTCAGAGTAAGGGTGGGGAGAGACACTTAAGGCCATGACATGAGATTAGAGGGTGGGAGGTTCTGGAGGGAAATGAGGATACATTTTTTTACAGAGATGGTAGTGGCAGAGTGAAACACGCTACCAGCAGAGGTGGTAGCCTGTAAAATAGTGGGTTGCTTCAAAAGGGTCTGGGGCAGGGTAAGAGGGAGGGAGGATAAAGGGAGGGGGTTGAGGAGGAAAGGAGGGAAGGGCAGCTGCAGAATAGGGCTGCTAGCTGCAAAATCAAGCAGACTTGTTAGATCAAATGGCCTTTTTCTGCTGGCAAATTTCGTATGTCTGTATGTTTGTATACCACTTCTCTTGAGTACAGCCAGCTATCACTGCAGCAGGTATTGCACTTGTTACCTTGCAACCTGAACAGCAGACTCTGCCCCCCCGCCCAACAGTTCACCTCACAGTCATACATGCAAGGCAGTGAGAAGGGCACACACAACACCAGCCTGGATGTGCATGTGTCTGTCACACAGCAGAACTTACATTGATCATTCATGCCAGAGAATGGAACTGATACACAGGACCCACTGGAGGGTCCCTCAAGGCCCAACATTGACACAGGATGTATACCATGTTATGATTACTTTATCTGCATGTACCCTGAACTGAGACAGTTGGAGCAGAGAGGATAAGGATCGGCAGGGACAGCTGTATGAAATACAGGGCATATACAGCAACAGCACAGCCCACAGACTTGACATACAGCAACGGTTCCACAACCTGTGTGAGACCTCAGACAATGGCATGACTGTAACTGTCACTGCTCGACAGCAGGATGATGTTTACCATTCATATCCAGTACATGGCAGTCAATCCCCAAATTCCCATATGTCATATACCAGAACCACTACACCATCAACCACTCCATCACAACCCACACATGACAGCCAACCTGCAGGGGTGCACAGCCAACTGTAACAGATGATGACTTAATGCCAAACAGATCCGGTGGCATGTAGGCAGCCCAGTCACATGGCAAGGACAGGAGCAATGCCAGTGGTAGGCTCATCCCACCCTAACCACCCACTCAAAAGTCACCCTAGACACCAAAGTCAAAAAACAATTGCTGAATGCTCCATCTGAATGCAGCACAGGCTTTAATGTATGTGGAATTCACTTCATGGGTTCCACGCTCCTTCACAGTGGGGGGATGGGAGGCTGTCAGCAAGGGGCAAGCTGGGGGGAAAAGAGATCACTGGAGTCACTGGGTGCAGCCTAGCCCAACCCCTCACCATCAGATTAGGCCATCCAATAGAAACAAAATTATTAATACAAAATGGCACTTACCTCACTGCTCCTTTTATGATAACGCCAGGCTGGTTATTTAATTCATATTGTTTTGTTGGCACCAACAGTCTAACTCACTCTGTCCCAGCCAAGTTCTGACTCCCAACTTGTAAGAATTAAATCCTCACAGGCTCACACAGCGCAACTAGTCAGCTGTTCCCCACTCGCATTCCACATAGTACCAGCAGCACCTCCAGTCACACAGGTACAGTTAGCTGCTCACTGGGTCATAAAATTTCTGCAGGACATTCTCTAGATTGCAGATATTGCAGATCAATTGCAAGTATTTTACAAACACCTGCTTCCACCGTAATCATGATCACTCACAGACAATCAGATGGTGGCAGGCTAAGGTGGTGAGCAGAGGGCTGTGCAGGTCACTGTCACTATTTCTGTACTGGCTTAGGTGATCTGAGTGGGGGGCTTGCGGGGAGGAGAATCCTGAGTAGGCGTGTTGACAGAGGATCAGATGACCTTACGGGGGGAAGGAAGACAACTAGACTAGCAGGAATATTCAAGAGAGCTACAGGATGGTCGATTGAGGGTGCAGAAACCTGAGTAAGGGTCTGCAGACAGTTCTTATTCAAATCAGAACCCCCCCCCCCCGATCCAGCCCTCAATCCAGAACTCAGATAAATAAGGACTCAGCTGCAGGAGTCAGGTTCCTTATTTAGGATGGTAGGCAGTTAGGATTAACAGTGCTGTGTTCGATCAGCCACTGCCATGTTGTTTCCTCCTACACACACACACACACACACACACACACACCACTGTGTTTTAGCCTTGCTTTGCTACCATGGACTGACATAGTCCAGCATTCATTCTCGCTGATCTCTACCACTACAACTTGTTGTGCTATGTGTTAATATGAGCTGCATAATTCACAACCTCACAGTCTCCTCATACTGGGAGGTCACAGAGGTCAGAGAGGAACTGAAATGCTCATGTGTTTTAGAAAAAAAATTACTTGATAGAATTACCATCCTGCAATTTAATTAACCAGAATTACTCTATACAATTTATATCTGTACTGATATTAACAACAAAATTAGATATTTACAAAAGTAGTGTGAGAAACAACCACAGTATATTGCACATTTCTGTTGATGTAAAAAAGGCAAACTATTATTAGCGTGACCTCACAACTGCTAGTGATTTTTAAATGTAATTTGTTTAGCTGGGATAGCCAAGCTAAGATACAATATCTCATTTTCAGTGGGGACCTAGATTTGTGCATTGTTATAGCTTAGTGAACTGGACCACTAAAAGGTTAAGTGATTTGTTCAGGGTCACACAGCAAGTAGGTAGTTCTCTTACAATTTGAACTATGATCTCCTTGTTCTCCACCCTGTGCTCTAGATTTTTTTTTCCGCACAAAAGTTCAGGGCTCTGTGGAGATTTTTTCTCTATTCCCACCACTGATAAAAATGAATAGCAGTAGTGTTTCACCTCTAGGTCACTTGTGCAAAACTGATCCAGGATGTGACAACAATGCATAAAGGATGACAACTGCTTTCAAGTTGCACTGCTTCACTTTGATATGGCACACTGAGAGAGGCAGAAAGAAAGTGAGGGTGTATGAAGTCTGCCTATCACACTGCTTTTATGCAAAAAGCATTAAGTAATATTGCACTGCAGGATAAATGCTAATTCAGCTTTCATGTGTTTTGGATTTTCATTTTGTCTTGGCCTTAAGAATGTTACAGATTGTTTTCTATACAAGGCACAACTCTTGCAGGACTTCATTATATCCATTCCCTACAAGGCCAGGACTTTGATGCTCATCCATACCTAAAAATGTGGAATTAGTTATAATCTGATGGTGCTTTTTTGTCAGAACTTTTATTTTCAGTAAATACTTTGTTTCTGAGTTGTATTGTGTGTTTTTCATCATTCTCTGACATGACCAATCAAGTCAATCCTGCATATGTCAGTAATAGCAGTGTCAGTTGCTCAGTAGGTAGCACACTCACTTCTGAGGCTGGGAGATCAGAGGGCTGTGGGTTCAATTCACACATCTGGTACTTGGGTTAATATTCCAGTACTGACACTGTAGTGTAGCATGACAGGGGTGCTGCACTTCTGAGGTCCTGTCTTTCGGAATAGATGTTAAACCGAGGTCCCATCTGCCTGGATTGGTGGTAGTTCAGGTGGATGTTAAAGATCCCATTGTACTTATCGAAAAGCGTAGGGGAATTTTTTATTAAAATCAGAATAAAATCATAACAAATTATATACAAATCAATAGTACATCATACATAACCATAAAACGGAAAGAAAGAAACAAAAACATAAAAATACATATTAATTCATACACTAATCCTGAATTTAAAGGGAAAAAAACATTATAACCCACCCCCTTCCCACTATAAGAGTAGGGAGAATTTATTATTACCACTTTTTGGTACAATCATATGATTACACTTATATAATCGCAAATAATGAGTATATAAATTGATATTACCTCATAACAAGCCATTATACAGATACCCTTTTTTTTAACATCCTATAAATGCTTGCTAAATAGTTGCAGTCTCATGTCAAATGAAACCGTCCGTTACTGTTCCACCATTTAAAGTTTGTAAATAAAAGGAACAGGGACAATTAAAACAATTCATTTTGTTCAGTACTTTTGTTCATAATATAAAGTCATAATCTTTCCATAGTTCCTCCCAATATACCTTGTCTAAAGTAAATTTCTCCCGCAGTTTAAGTCTGCTAAGTTCTTGTTGTAACATACAGAAGAGTTCAAACACCTGGATGTCTTGTTGTTGTAAGTACAACCTACATCTAGAAATCCAAATCTAATAAAGGAAAGAACTATGTATCATCTGCTGGGTACTAAGAAAACCATGTGCCACACATTTATCTTACATCCCATAATATAAAAGGTCCTCAGAAGGTGAAACTGTCACTCCTATCATGTCTTATTTTCTGTCCCCTCTCCTGTTTCTCTGTATGCTTACTCTCTCCTTTCCTTACAACTCTCACCCTTCCTGTTCTGGGACAGCAACTTCCTATATTCTTCAGTACCCTCCTTCTTCTTTGCTCAGTGTCAGACCACCACCAGCTGGGGGGGAGAGTGAGCTACTTTTTTCCTTTAGGGTTGACAAAACCAATGTTTCTCTATGATCCTTCCCTTCCTACTGCCAAACAGGAAGTTCCTGTTGTCAGTCAAATCCAGTGGCTATAAAAGTAGAACTGGCTTAGGGTGGGTGGGATGGAGGGCAATTAGTAAGAAAAAAGGCTAGCAACAGGAAGTTGTAATTTGAGTCACCTGCTTTTATAGTGTCTAAGCCACGCCCCCAATTAAGCTCTCTCTCCTCCTACTGGTTTAGCAAAGTAAGTTGATACAGTACCCTTCACAGCACAGAACACACACTGACTTTCTTTCTTTTCTTTCTTTTTTTAACCCTAAATAAGACCCCTTCTATTTCTAATAAGGTATCTGTCTTGCTTAATCTCAGCAGACACTGACTCCTGCTGAGATATAAGTGTTAAATTAATAAGAAAATGTAGCTTCTTTTAGTTAGCTGCTTTCTGCTCTACAAGCAAGGCTAGCAACAGGAAGTTGTAATTTGAGTCACATGCTTTTATAGTGTCTAAGCCACACACCCAATTAAGCTCTCTCTCTCCTCCTACTGTTTTAGAAAAGTAAGTTGATACAGTACCCTTCACAGCACAGAATACACACTGACTTTCTTTCTTATCTTTCTTTTTTTAACCCTAAATAAGACCCCTTCTACTTCTAATAAAGTATCTGTCTTGCTTAATCTCAACAGACACTGACTCCTGCTGAGATATAAGTGCTAAATTAATGAGAACAATGCAATCCTTCAGTTCAGCCTGTGACACCTTTGCCCTTCTCACAAAATGTGCTATCAAATGTCCTGATACCCCCTGGATCTCGTAGGCCCTCATTGACCAAATGCATCATAGAGATATCCTCAGGCACACTGCTTTTGAATCTGGCAAGCTGTCTGATAGGTAGCACTACCAGGTAGCCAGGAACAAATGTACATGGAACATCTGAAAAGCCAAGGCTGAACACTACCGAGTGTCTCTCACCTCCTCCTGGGGTTCAGGATGCAAGTTCTGGGACAACCTGAAGGACTTTAATGGAAAGTTGTAGATCACTCCCTTTTACTATCTACCCTCTCCTATTTGGGTCTCTCTCGAGATGCCGTTGGCTGGTTCTCAGATTACCTATCTGGCAGATCTCAACAGGATGGAGAAATAACACTCTATCCACCACCTTCCTGGTCACCTCTGGGGTCACCCAGGGATCCATCCTGGGCCCCCTACTCTTCATCATACTTCTCAATTCCCTCCCCTTGGCATGCTCTGGAAAATTGCTCTTATATGCAGATGATGTGTTACTATTCTCTACCCACTCTGATCCAATCATTCTACAACAGTCCTTCCAACAATCCTTCAAAGAGGCTGAGTACTGGTTCACCGAGCATCAACTGGTCCTAAACTATAAAAAAACTAAAACTATGTTGATTGCACACTCTCAGAACAAACAGTGGCCTCCAGCTGCAAATCTTTAATGTCCAACAAGTACCTCTGGAGCAGGTAAACTCATTTAAATACATTGGGGTCACCCTTGATACTGCCCTTAATTATCATGAACACATCCATCTCCTTAGCTCCACTGTTAACACCTGCATTGGCCTACTCCACCGCTATAAGCACTGTCTCCCACCTGAAGCTCTGCAACTTGCTGTCTCCTCATCTATCCTGTCCCTTATTGACTATGGGATACTGGTCTATAGGGCTGCAGACAACACCAACCTCAATAGAATCAGGGTATCCCTGAATAAAGCTTGTCATCTTGCTACTGGCTGTGATCATCTGACACAAACCTGCTGTCTCTATAGTCTCACTAACTGGCTTAATTTTGACAGGAGACTTAAATATCAGACCTGCCTTTTCACCAAACAAATTGCTAATGTTCTTGCCCCCTGGCCTCTCCCCCCTACTGCATTCCACTACAGCACTAAAATTTACCCATAGCACCAATAAATTTCTCTTCCAGGTTCCACGTTGCAAATTGGCCCTGGGCCAAAGAACTTTTCGCTATGAAGCTCCTCTTTGGATGAATGCGTTTTCCAATGCCATCATCTCTGAAACTAAACTTGGTCACTTCAAATCCCTTTTCAGAGAACATATCCACATCGAAGGGGCCTGAGACTACTTCTAGCTCCCCCCCCCTCCCGTTTCATGGCTGGCATCCTTGCCTCTCTCTTAACATAGAAACATAGAATTTTATGGCAGATAAGGACCGCTTGGCCGACCCAGTCTGCCCATTTCCCTACCTAATGGATAAGCTGCAGATCCTAGTTAACCAGCAGCCTACTTCTTTTTACCCCAACCCCCTAGAATTGCCTTATGACTGTCCCATACATGATTGAATTCAACCACTGTTTTTGACTCTACAACCACCTCCAGAAAACTGTTCCATGCATCCACAACCCTCTCTGTGAAAAAATACTTCATTACATTACCTCTGTGCAGCCCCCCATCTTCAAATTGTGCCCCCTTGTTCTTGCATACCTCTTTTTTTGAAAGATGCTACCCTCTTGGACTTTGTTGATTCCCTTGAGGTACTTGAAAGTTTCTATCATGTCCCCCCTGTCCCTCCTTTCCTCGAGACTATACATATTGAGCTCCTTTAGTCTCTCTTCATATGTCTTCTGGTGCAGACCCTGCACCATTTTAGTTGCCCTCCTCTGGACAACTTCCATCTTGTCTATGTCCTTGCGGAGATTGGGTCTCCGGAACTGCACACAGTACTCCAGATTGGGTCTCACCAACTGTCTGAACAGAGGGATAACAACTTCCTGTTTTCTACTGGTGATGCCTCTCCCTAAGCATCCCAGTATCGCCCCAGTCCTCCTTACTGCCCTCTCACATTGCTTGCCCACATTTAAGTAATCTGATATGACTACCCCCAGGTCTCTTTCCATTTTTGTTGTTGTTAGTATCTCACCCTCCATTGTGTACTCTTCCCCTGGGTTTTTGTTTCCCAGGTGCATTATCTTGCACTTCTTAGCATTGACTCTAAGCTGCCATACATTTGACCATTCCTCTAACCTTGCCAAGTCCCTTCTCATCCTTTCCACCCCACCTTGTTCATCAACTCTGTTGCAGATCTTTGTGTCATCTGCAAGGAGACATACTTTTCCTTCCAATCCCTCTGCAATGTCACTTATAAAGACATTGAAGAGGACCGGTCCTAATACTGAACCCTGCAGTACCCCACTAGTAACCCCCCTTTCTTCAGAGAGGACTCCATTTACTATTACCCTCTGTGCTCTATTCTCCAGCCAAATCTTTACCCAGGCTATCATCTTGGTACCCACTCCCAGGCTGGCTAACTTGTATATTAATATTTTGTGTGGGACTGAGTCAAATGCCTTGCTAAAGTCTAGGTAGACCATGTCCACAGCCCCTCCCTGATCTACTACTTTGGTCACCCAGTCAAGAAATCTATTAGATTCATCTGGCATGACCGTCCCACTGTGAATCCATGCTGCCTTGGGTCCTGTGCCCCTATGGCCTCTAGGTACTCAAAAATTCTTTCCTTCAGAAGTGATTCCATCATTTTCCCTATCACTGAGGTTAAACTAACAGGTCTGTAGTTTCCTGCTTCTGCCCTGCTCCCACTTTTGTGAAAAGGAATCACATCTGCTCTCCTCCAGTCCTCAGGTACCACCCCATCCTCCCATGATTTGTTAAAGAGGGTAGTCAGTGGTGTCACTAGTTCTACCCTTAGTTCTTTTAGAATTCTGGGATGAATCATCAGGCCCCATTGCTTTGTCCACTTTCAGTTTTAAGAGTTCTTTCAGAACCCTTTCTTCTGTAAATGGGCTGGTATCAACTTCTGTATCCAGAGTGTTTCTATTGTTTGTTTTAGGTACCTCCCCCTCTTCATTTGTAAATACTGAGCAAATATATTTGTTTAGTATGGCTGCCTTTTCACCATCACCCTCTGCCCACCCCTTCCCCTTTATTAAGCCTCACTATCCCTCCCTTAGTCTTCCTTCGCTCCCTGATGTACCTAAAAAAGGTTTTACCCTCCTTCTTAACTGAGTTGGCTATCTTTTCCTCAAATTCGGCCTTATGTCTGGCCTGCCTTCCCAGCTTCCTTTTGCTTAAACTGATACAATTCTCTGTCCTGCACCTTCTGTGATTCTTGTACTTTCTGAATGCTTTCTTTTTCTCTTGAACTGTCACTGCCACCTCCTTTGAGAACCATAGTGGTTTCTTACATCGTTTTGTTTTGTTTATTTGCTTCACACAAAGGCTTGTTACCTCTGTGATGGCAGTTTTTATTATTCCCCATTGTTCTTCCACCCCTCCTTCCTGCCTATTTGCTAGTGCATTCCTTAGGCACTCACCCATTTTGGCAAAGTCAGCCCTCCTGAAGTCCTGTACTTTTGCCTTTGTATGGCTTGACTCTATTGCTGTGTTTATTGTGAACCATACTGTTTGATGGTCACTAGTTCCCAGATGGCTACTCACTTCTACATCTGTGATCCTCTCTCCATCTCTATTTGAGAGAACCAGGTCTAAGATTGCTCCTTCTTGAGTGGGTTCCAATACTAGTTGTCTAAGGCATGCCCCCTGTAGGGCATCTAGAACAACCCCACTCTTAGAAGTGGCTGCTGCAGCTGCACTCCAGTTAACATCTGGCATATTCCAGTCACCGATCAGCAATATCTCCCCTTTATCTGCCATTCTAAGTATACTTTCTATCATTTCCTTGTCCATTTCCTCCCGCTTGGGAGGGGTCTGTATACAACCCCTTTGCGGATTGTGGTGCCATTGCCTGCCTCCAAATTGACCCACAGTGCTTCTTCTCCTTCCTGTTTACCCTTTTGTTCTGTTGCTTTGATTCCTTCCGTTATGTAGAAAGCTACTCCTCCTCCTCTTTTACCCTCCCTGTCCCTCCTGTAGATAGTGTGTCCTGGTATGTTTATGTCCCAGTCATGGTTCTGTGTGTACCATGTTCCTGTGACTGCCATGATATCCAGATGTTCCTCCTCCATCAAGGCCACTAATTCAGGAAGCTTGTTACCCAGACTATGGGCATTGGTACTCATTGTTGTCCATTTTTTATGGCTTTACCTTCTGTAGCAGCATCCCCCACTGACCTTTCTAGCTTGGTCTTTTTCTCATTTAGTACCATGTTTTGTAGGGGGAGGCTGGGATTTTCCTGCTGCTTATCAGTGCCTTCCCCTTGACTAGTTTGAAAGCTTGCCAATGAAGCATTTAAACCGATTGCCCAAGAGACTTGTTCCCTTCCTGGATAGATGCAGACCATCCTGCCAGTATAGGCTGGTGTCACTCCAGGTGGAACCCCAGCCCCCAATGAAGCCAAACCCCTGTGCTTCACACCATTTTTTCAACCTTTTCTCCTTATCTCCACCCCTTGCCTTAGCCTTAGCCTCTGTTATATTCCCACCCCTGTCCATAGCCCCCTCAGCAACAATTCTAATTTCCCTGACAAAGGCCTAGTGTCCATTAGGACACCTATCCTGCTTATTCCCTCTGCTCCTCCAGCCTGTCTCTTTCCACTGCCTTTTCTGGACTAGAGCCCTCTGTGTAAACACTCCAGGAGCCACATTCAAATTGTGAATTGTGTCACTTGATCTGTAGAGTTCTACAATGCTCATTTTTATGACTTTGTAACTTGTTGATTGCCACTATTTATTTATTTTATTTTATTTAATCATCTTGGATTAAACCTTTGAGCTACAAGCTCTTTACATAGGTTTCACATCAGCAGAACAATAAAGAAGACGGTACAAAAATATGTAAAAAGCAGGAACAAACAAGCATTCGAGTAAAGAGGCAAATACATGATATTACATAATAATACAACAAACCAGGATGAGAACTAGATACCAATCACCAGGAAGGAGGAGAGGGGAAAACCCTGGATGACATTAAAATAATAGAGTGTCAACTAGGAAATTTAGGAGCATGAACAGGAACAGAGGTGGGCAAGCCCATGAGAAAAGAGGCAGCTGCAGGGCAAAAGACAGGGGGAGGAGGAAAAGTGAACTAAAGTAGTGAGAAAGAACAGATCTGCCAAGAAGGCTTAGTCAGGGGATGGAGAGAGGGTGAGGAAGTGGCAGGGATAGCGGGCTAGGAAAAGGGAAGTGTGATGGGGAAAAGGGAGGGGAAGTGCTGAGGTCATACAGGTACTGTCACAAGTAGTGCTGGATGTCACAGCATCACTGGTTATTTGAAGCACACACAGCTGGCATCTGAAACTAGCTGTTGCCTTAGCCTGCTTTTAAAGGAGCCCAGTGTAGGTGCAAAGGAAATGTCAGGGTGGAGTGAGTTCATCCAGAGCGGTGCTCGGTAAGCGAACGATCTTTGACCTAAGGAAGTATGACAATGGTGGGTTTTGAAAATCAAGGTTCTAGAATTTCTTGTGAAGTAGGGCTTTTCGTATGGGATGAGAATATTATGAACCCCTGTGGGTAACAGTCCAAGGTTAGCCTTTTTTGCTATCAGGCAGGTATGGAATGTAAGTCTGTCTTTGACATTGAGCCAGTTAGCCTATGCATAGAGATTGCATGTGTGAGTTTGATGTGCAGAGTCAGTTAGGAGATGACAGGCTTTGTTTAGGGCCATTTCAATGATATGCAAGGATGTATCAGAAGCTGACCCATAAATAACTAGCCCATAGTCAATAAGTGAGACTACTGAGCTTTGGATTGCAAGGTTAAGAGCATCTGGCGTCAAACAGTACTTTTGCCTATAAAGGAGCCCAATACACAAGTTGATAGCCTTAGCAATGTAGTGAGTATGCTGGGAGAAGGACAAGGTGCTATCAACCATTATCTTGAGGTACCTAAAATACTGGACTTGCTCCAAGGAAGATCCCGTAATGTTAGTGATAGAGATAGGATAGGATCTATGCCTGTTTTGAGAGCTGGAGAACAGCATTATATTCATCTTTTTGTAGTTTATAATAAGCTTGTGCTCACTGAACCATCTTTCTAGGAGAATAAAGTTGTCCTGGAGCTTGTTCTCAAGGGCCTCAGGGTCAGGGTCACTCTTAAGAAGAACTGCATCATCTGCATATAGCAGCAAGTGACCGGGGCAGGAGTTATAGAGGTTATTTAGGAACACACTAACTAGGAGAGGACCCAATATGGACCCTTGTGGCACTCCTGATCAGACAGGTCTGCGTCAGAGAGGACACTGACAATCTTCACCTGCTGCATGCGTCCATGAAAGTAGCTTTGAAACCATGCTACAGTATCAGAGGACAGGCCAACGTCCTCAGGTTGGTTAACCAGAAGGGCATGGTTAACTGGCTTTAGTTAAGTCTATGAAAGCTGCCTGAACTAGATTACTACAGTCTAAGGAGTTATGGATGAAGCTTGTGAATCCAAACAGGGTAATAGAGGTGCTATACCCTTTTCTGAGCCTGTGCTGTTGCGGGCATTGAAGCTGATACTTTTCCATATATTCAATAAGCTGGTCAGCCACTATACATTCCAGTACCTTTGAGAGTGGAGGGAGAATGGAGATCTGTCTGTAGTTCCCATGCAGGGTGTCATCCCCACTCTTGTGAATAGGAGTCACTAGTGCAGATTTCCAAATTTGCAGAAATTGCGAGAACCTTAATGATAGATTAATTATATGGGTAAGGGATATATTAATTACATGGGTAAGAGGAGCCAGTATTTCTTCTAATGTAAGTGCAACAAAGTTAAGATCCAGGGAATCACCGCTAAATCTTGTTTTTCCCAGTACTTGGTGTATGTATTTTCTAGCTTCTACAACTGTGATGATTCTGAAATGGAATGGTGGGTGAGTTGGGGGGGGGGTTGGTCCTCTTTTCCAGTACATGGGCGCAGTTTAGAATGACAAAAGAAATCTGGGGGAGAACCCCACTTAGCTCCAAGAAGGCAGAGTTAAAGGTGTTAGCAATTGTTGCGGGCTCGAGCATGGGTTTGCCGTTGATGTTGAGCAGTGTGGGAGCTGATTGGAGGCTCTTGCCCATGACTTCTTTTAGATTATTCCAAAATATTCGGCCATCGTTCCATGTCTGAGAGAGGGCATCCTTGTAGTATTGACCCTTTGCCATGCGTATAGTTATGGTGCAGTCATTTCTAGCCTTTTTATACCGCTGGATATTGAGTAAAGTACCCATGTCATGGGTCATACGCCAAAGAAGGTCCCTGGTTTTCAGGAGTTCGATAATGTCTGGGGAGATCCATGGATTACAGTGACCTTTGATTTGCCATTTTTTGATAGGAGTATGCCTGTCACACATGGCACTGAATTGAAGAATGAATTGTTCAATAGCTGTTTCCATATTGCAGGCGGAGTGGACTGAGGACCAGACTTGTTGCCAAAGATCTGATTTTAGTAGCTCAAGATGCCCACGGGTGAGGACCCTATTGATATCTGTTTTAGCAGGGGGATTGGTGAATTTATTAAACCAGTGAAGCAAGACAGGGGAATGATCACTAGTAGCATCCAGGAGTACAGTGGTGTCAGATATATGATCCAGGTGGTTGGAAAGAACCCAGTACAACAAGGCACAGGTTCCTGTCCTGAAGTTACATATTGTAGGGGACTTGACAAGCTGTGTAAGATGCACTGCCGAGATTGCATCTTTGAATGTGATGGCATCTGGGGAGAGCCAATTGACATTAAAGTCACCTAGCACAATGATTTCTGAGTTTAGACACAGAGCACCCAGACAATCCAGGATGGAGTTAAGGCCAGAGAATGACTGCCTCAGTGGAGTATAAGCTGATAAGATAGTGAGGGCTTTATTATGTGCACCAAGAAGCACTTTTAAAGCAAGTACCTGTGTGTGAGCACCAGTGCTCAGCAGTTGTCAGGGTGAGGCCCTGGAGGTTATCTCAGAGGTATATAGCACAACCTCCACTTCTTTTGGTAAGATGGTCTTTACGGAAGACCGTGTCCTCAGGTATAGAAATTGCAGAATCAGCTATCTTAGGAGAGAGAGCCAGGTCTCAACAATGGAGAGAATGTCAGGGTTGTGTTGCAGGATCCAGACATTTAGATTGTCAAGTTTAGGAAGGAGTCTGTGGATGTTAATTGATGTAATTGTGAGATACCCAGTTTTCCTTTGGAGGGAGTAAGTATTTGGTGTGGGGCCAGGTTTGGGGTGAATATTGCCCGAGAGGAGCAGCAGTAATAAGACTAGTTGACACAGATATTCAGTCAAGAGTTTATCACTACAATTGCACCTCTTTCTTTTAGAGTGGCATAGTTTGCAATTCCCCTGTGGGATGAGGATCACTGGAAGGACAGAGAGGGTGAGTTCCAATCTTGGTCATTGGTTGAGCAGTCCCCAGCAATGCAAGGGTGATTTATCCCAGGGGTTAGAGGTGAAATAAGGGCAATATTTTATTTATTTATTTATTTAGTTGTTTAACCAGGTATAGCACACTAAGCTGAAAGCTTTTTTTACAGGAGCGACCTGGAGAATATGGAGAAGTTATGGTGCTACAAGCATAATAAGATTAACTATCTATGGTTGGCAGGTCAGTTGTTGACTCCCTTACTTCAGTTATGCTGAATAAAGTCATTAGCAAGAGGAATAATAAGACCCATATTATTGATGCTGTGACAAAGGATGACATAATTTGGGGGAGAGTAAATTAGCACAGACTTAGGAATGTAGGAACAGTGAAACAGTAAAAATTGCAATAGGGAGAAAATAATAAAACTGATGCTTATGAGTGAGGACTATTAGTGGTGGATCACAATACAAGGGACAGAGAGAGAAAATTGTAGATGAGACGTGTACAGAAAGCAAGACACCTGAACAGTAGGGAGACAGAAAATAAGAAAAAGAGCTGCACCTTTAAGAGTATAGACAGTCTAGAACAAAACACAGGTTAGCTGCCAGGGGAGGCAGTGCCCAGGACTAGTGCAAGTGCATTTAATAGAGGCCAGGGTCGGGGCAGGTGGGCAAGAGAAAATACAGGGTGACAGAGATACAAATTAAATTAGCAAGCTGAGAAAAGGCACCGACTGCTATTTTGGCTCAGATTTAAAAGCTGGGAGCCAAGCAGCATCCAATAAAGAGCAGGGTCCCAAATAAGTCCTGCTGCAGCAGCCAGTAGGGGAGAGGCAGCAGGCACAGTGATCCTAATGAGATGTTTAACCTTCAAGCCAAGTTTTTTCTCAGGAGACGCGTACCTGTTTCCTCCTGTGGGGTTGGTGGGCAGCAGAGCAGAGTGTGGCTGGCACAGTCAAGGCCAGTCCACAGGTCGCGTGAGCCATAGGTCAGGGCAGAATCTGTAAGGATCTATGTTCTACTTATGACTCTCTAACCTACTGATTGCCACTATGTTCTACTTAAGACGTGATCTGTAGATTACTATGATGCTCATTTTTATGACTATGTATCCTGCTGATTGCCACTATGTTCTACTTATGACTCTGCAACCTGCTTGTATATGCTTCTGCTCATTCTGTCTGATGATTGCTTATTGTTTCACCTGATGTGGAGCCTTTGTAAAGGAGTCTCTAACTCAAAGGTTTGCAATTCCAATATGATAAATAAATAAATAAATAAATAAGAAGAGAAAAATAAATCATCTGATTTTACCTCCCACCCACCCTCCCTCCACCCCGATTGAATGCAATATCAAACTGAACGTTTATATTGAATGTTTTCATTGAAGAGTGAATTACCAGATTCTTAAGCAGAAACAAATCTGCTATAACCTCTCCCCATTAGAAATGAAAGCAATACAGGCACTGAAATCCAACCATAACATGGTTATAAAGAAATCTGAAAAATGTTCTGCATTTGTGATCTTAAACCATAAAGATTATGTTAATGAAGCAAACAGGCAGTTAACAGATTACATCTACTAGAAGGAATTGGCCGGTGATCTGGCTGCACAATACAACAAAAAACTAAGGACATTATTAGAGCTGTGCAGAATATACAATTCCACCCATGGAATGCCCACAGAATGACCATCCCAATTCCATGGCATTCCAGGGAATGTTTGTGAAAATTCTGCAGAATTTTGCAATATTTTAAATTTCAGTTATTTTGGTATACTCTTAAAAGTGTGCTTCCAAATAATACCAAATTTGGAATGTAAACAGTACCTAGTGGCTTACATGAGTGTCCCAAGGTGCAGATTTGTAGATTGAAAGGGGTAGAGTTATGGGTGGCTAAACATTTAATCAAAATTAAATTTTCAGTTATTTTGATATAATTTTAAAATTTCTTATCCAAATTTCTCCACAATATCAGGATTTAGAGAAGCAACTAAAATATGTATATGCGCCATATTTTAAGTCTCAGGCTTCAATGGGAGCTGAGTTATAGTCAGCCAAATATTTTGCAAAAAATTGGATTTCTGTAATTTTACTATAATTTTGATAGTATTCATTGAAATGTTACAAAAAAATGACAGGTATATAAGTTATCACTACATTTGTATGTGCACATAGATTCAGATTTCTAGTTTTAAATGGCACAGAGTTATAGTTTGCTAAACATGTTGACACAATTTAAATTTCGGTTAGTTCCCTCTAATTTTAAAACTACATATCGAAATTTAACCAGAGTTGTAACATTTAAACTACCATACCACGTGGTCATTTCTGAAAAAGTTCATATTTGCAGCTTTAAATGGGATTGAATTAAAAGTAGTCAAACTTTCACAACATTTAAAAATGCAATTTTGCAAGAATGTAAACTACAAATTTATAAACCCTTGAAACTTTAAAACTAGAGAATGCAATACTATTAAATCTGGTAGGTTCTTAGACCTTACAAACAGACTGTGTGTGCCAATTTTATTAATTGCTTTCTGTGAGAAATTTCAAAATAACATCTGTGTGTAAAGTCAACTATCATGAGTCTTTATGAAAATTGTAGAATTTCATGCAACATTCCATAAAACTGGAATTTTTTAATTTCACTCAGCCTTACCTGGGAGATTTTAATTAAAAGATCACCAGGTTCTGGAGTTAGATGCACAGTTTCACCAAGAAATGGACAGCTGAGCTGAGTAGTACAACAGTGGTAGACCCCTAGGTTTCAGCAAGAAAGCACAGATTGTCAACAATTCCAACCTGAATGCAATATATTTAAGGATCACATACAGTAAATTTATGATCCAGGGAGCCTGGTGTACATGCAAGTCTAGTACTTAGAGGTACTCAAAAAGATGTAGTGGGGAAGACACTGTCTTGGGCAGGAGGAAGAAACAATTCTGGCTATTCCAACAGGGTAGATCGATAGGAAAAGAAGTAGCTGACTCATGTTTTAAGGGAGTTTGTCACTGTAAAGAACAAAGAGAATATCCGTGGGATGAGTAGTTCTACTGAGTCAATCTGGCTATGCCCAAAGAGAACAGGACTAGGAATAGTCACACAGAAAGGAATAGCAGGACTGCAAAAAGCTTAGCCCAGCTTACCAAATGAAGTAGTGATATGTGCATTGTTAATGTTAAATTCTACAAAAAAAAATTCTGGATTCTTCACCTACAGTATATGCTATCATAAACATGTGAGAAAATGTTACTAATCATTTTTTTCTTTTGCAAAATTAAAACTGCTGAACCAATTTATCCAATTGTGTTAGACACCAGGCTACACTGACTATGGATATGCATGTCAAATGTTAACTCTGTGCATGTATGAGCAGATAAGTTACAAACATCAACATTTTTGATAGTTTTCAAAAAGTTTTGCAAATATTTACATAGTAAAGTTTTGAACCCCTGTAACTCAAAAATCTATCTAATTCTCTCCATATTAAGATCATTCTATAAGCATTACAGAAAGGTTATCCATACTAATTTACACATGTCTAGCTCCAAAGGTGCTTGAGTTATATGCAGATGCAATTTGTTCATGAAATTTCCTGAAACAAATAAAATGACAGATTTTGAACACATATAATTTTGAGATGATGCATCATATTTTCATGAAATCTTGCACATTGCTAGAACACCTATCATCAAGAAATCATGCCAAATTTAAGTTCATTGACCCACTAGTCATTTAGGTACTGTATATGCAGATAAAAAGGTTCATGAAATTGTGCACAAACAATGAAATGACAACATTTGAGGACATATAATTTTAAAACTATCAATCCCAGTTTCAAGATATTTGGCACATTAGTGGCCATTGACCCAAAGAGTATACATTCCAAATTGCCGAGCTCTATCCTAAACAATGGCTAAGTAATAACCAAATGACAAAATGTTAAACATTCTATGAAATTCCAATGTAATTCTGTGAAATTTCATGGAATTTTACAAAATTTCATAAAAATTCCACAGATTCAGAATTTTCCCATTCTGCCCAGCTCTATACATTATCAAATCATTTCCTAAGCATGTCTGTAGCTGACCCTGAAACTACTGCCCCATAGCTGCTGCACTACACCACTCTCAGCATAGCTACCCACATATTGGTAGACCTTAACCCATTACCCCCTTATTTTTTTTCTTTCACAACCTCAGGATAATAACACCCGGCTGCAATATTAAACTCTCAACCTCAAGATAACAATCCACAGATGCAATAATAAACACGCACCATCAGGAAAATAACTCTCAGATGCAATATTACATATACACCACAACCTCAAGAGAACAATTCCCAGATGCAATATTACCTTCACACCCTCAGTACAGTGACCTCCAGATGCAATATTCAACACACACCCTCAGGAAAATAACCCACAAAAGCAATGTTACTCTCGCAACCTCATAATAAACAAGCATTTGTCAATGCCGAATGTTGTCTTGCTGGCATTGGTAGTGCAGGAGTTAGAGATGCACAATAGGAATGGCAGTGAAGTATTGAACTGATGCCCACCCCACCCCCACCCTGCAGAGACAAACAGGTGTTGGGGTGTGCCTTTGGGTCATCAGCTATAACGCTCATACCATTTTACCTCACCCTACCCTGTAGACACTGACAAGTGTTGTGTTGTGCTTTGGGGTCTTTGGGCCTTATACTTACCCCATTTCATAGAAAATACACTGAGATGGGTGCAGTATAGGATAATGGGGTGAACTGTAGGGCTGAACACTCCAAGGCACACCTCAATGCCTGTCAGTGGCTACAGGGTGAGGGGGTGGGGGTGGAATGGCATGAACATTACAGCCAATGATCCCAAGTCACACCTCTGATGCCTGTCAGTCTCTACAGGGTGGGATGTTACAGTTGGTTACTCTAACGCCGTAGGCGACTGTTGGTATTTTCACTCCAAATTTTCAACATGGGCTTTTTTGTGAGCCCAGCTCATGAAGAGTGGCACTATCAGTTTGTTAGCTGAAAGGTGGTTTTGCACAGCGACTATGCCATTTGGTGACACAGGCATAAAAACACATTTTGGGCAGGATGTGAAAAATGACAACTGTATTGTTCATGAGGAGGTGTAAAAGAATGGCAATGATGAAAATCTGGAGTGAAAGTATGAAAAATTGGTGAAGTCATGAGCAGGCATAGAAACTACACAATACACGTCCGTAACCCAATTATTTTTGGGATTTTTTTTAACCACATTTTCAACATAAGCATTTTGGGACCTTCCCTCATGAACAGTGGCACTGTGATTTTGTTAATCTGTCACAAAAGTTGATTTCCCACAGTGAACACGCCATTGTGCGCCACAGGTGCAAAAACACATTTTGGGGAAGGATGTGAAAAATGACAGCCATACTGTTCATAAGGAGATGTGAAAAATGGCAGTGTTGAAAATCTGGCATGAAAATATTGCAAATTTGCGGAGTTACAAGGGTGCATGGAAACGCGTAATGCACGCTTGTAACACAGTCATTTTAGGGACTTTCATCACCAAACTTTCAACATAGGCATTTTAGGACATCTGCTCATGAACAGTGTCACCTTCATTTTCTCAAACTGTCCTGAAAACTGATTTTGCACAGCAACCATGCTAAGTTGCATCAGACATGCAGTATAGCACAGTGGTCTAAGGCTCTGAGCTACAAATCTGGTGACATACAGCAGACTAGACCTGGGTTTGAATCCCACAGCTTTCACTTGCATACTATGTGACCCCGAGCAAGTCACTTCACCTCCTTGTGCTCCCAGGTCGCTCCTGTAAAAAAGCTTTCAGCTTAGTGTGCTATACCTGGTTAAACAACTAAATAAAAAAAAACATGTGAAAACACTTTTCAACCAGGATATTTAAAATGACAGCTGTACTGTTCATAAGGAGGTGTGGAAAAATGTCAATTTTGAAAATCTGGAGAGAAAATATTACAAATTCACGAAGTTACGAGCGTGCGTGGAAACTACACAATGCATGCCCATAAAACAGCCATATTTTGTTTTTTTCATCAAATTTGCAACATAGGTTTTTTGAGAGACCTACTCATGAACAGTGGCACTGTCATTTTGTTAATCAGTCCCAAAAGGTGATTCCACGCAGTGACAGTGAAATCACCTTTCACGATGGAATAACGCATGACAGTGACTGAATTCATGAGGACGGGACCCAATAAACCCATGTTGAAAATTTGGTGCCAAAATTCCCAAAAATGCCCAAGATATGCACCAAAGTTGAAAAAACCCTATTGATGCCATTATACGGCTTACCGGCATTTCTTCAGTTCACGGTCAGCTTTGAAGAGTGCAGGCATGTTCCCAATCCACTGAAGATTGTCACGCCATGCTCCGGAGGTAATTATGGGGTGGGGGTGTGGGAGGCAGGGTGTGCAGAGGGTGGGGCGGACCACCAAAGTCGATTAGAGACCATTTTCTGCTTTGCAGGTTTAAAAAAAAAAAACATTGCGGGATGGTTTTTCTTTTACAGGGGCATTTGGCATGCTGGGGTGGGCTCCAAGTGTGCCACCTGAGTGTTTTCTTTGGGGGGGTTCTGTAGCCAATGAGGGATTGGGCACCCCCATTTGCATACAGCAAATGGGGGGGACATTATGCCGACGGGGAGTGGGCACCCCATAGGCAAATTAAACTGGGAAGATGGGACATGATGCTGAGGGGGATTGGGCACCTCCTTGACACACACCTTAAATGGGAGGGGGGTTGCATTATGCCAATGGGAAGTGGCCCCCCCCTTCGGCAAATTAAGTGGTTCAGGGCACTCTGCAGCTGCATGCCACCATGTTTTGTAAACTGGTTCACCAGGAAAGGCACACCGCTGTGTGAGAAGCTTGGCTGTCATTGCTGTGGACCTTTTCTTTGATCTGGTGGCCAGTTTATATTTTGCTGGTGTCAACGTCTGCAACTGCCTTATTGGGGAATGAGGGACACACTTACTGATGTGTGCCCTGCATTCACCCACAGTGATTGCACCTCCAAATCTGCTACTAATGCAATATGTTGGCTGTGCAAGCATGAAAACATAAAAAAAAAACTAGTACATTGTTTATACAGAGTTGTACTTCTCTGAAGGACTTCCTCCAGCGTTCTGGTCTCCTCCCCTTTGCTTTTGAGTAATTAGCTGAGTGAATGGCCATCCTTTGGACTCCTGGCAAACTGGCAGACTTGAGGCAGACAGTTGTGCTAGTCTTTGGCACGTGGTTCTTCATGAAGGGATCTGCTGCATGGGGGGCTGCTTGGAAGCCCAGTCATCTTTTAATTTATTTATTTCATATTTTGGAAATAACCTTTGAACAAAATGCTCTTTTTCAAAAATTTCACTTCATGACATGAGGACAACACAGAAAGGTAAGTTACGGGGTATGGGTACACAAGTACAAAGACAAAAGATACAAGATGTAACAGCAAAATGATGCGACTATTTACAATTGCAGGCTAACTCATACAAAGGTGCTGCATATTGCAATTTACTACATCACAGGATACATGGTGGGTGCTGTGGATTTAAGTAACAATATTAGCAAGAAATAAAGCAGCCAGGAGGAGACATTGTCATAATTTCCTAACAAGGAAGGGGGGGAGGTAACTCTAACATTGGCTTTCATTCCCTGCAAGGTAAAGCAGCCAGGTGGATGTTTTTGTTGTTATTTCCTTACAGGGGAGGGGGTAGTGAGATAGAAGAGGGTTGAGGGTGGAAGGGTTATCAGGTAGCCTAAAGAAGGGAGTAGTCATGTACATGGAGGGGTTGTAACCATAGAGAACTTGGGAGCAGTGGGGAGGTTAAGTGACTTGCTCAGGTTTACACAGTTTGTAACTGGAAGATAAGTGCTAAAATCAAGAAGAGATGGGGGGCACCATGCACCATCCCCTACTTTTCAGAGTTAATCATTGAAGAAAGAATGGGCAAGGTAAGGTGGAAGTAGTTGGAGACTTCCTGGTCCTGCTCCTTGATTGATACCCTGTAGGGCTGGGGACACGGTCTGCCACCTGATTGACTCTCACTTGAAACCTTTGTTTGTAGCCTCATGCTCCAGTTTTGCTGCTGCTGTCATGCTGTCTGCTGGTCATAGGGGTCCTGCGGCTATGATCGCGAACCCTCTCTTGTGGATTCTTCACTTATTCAGCATAATGGAGTGAGTGGAGACTGCTGCTGTTTTTTTTATCTCCCCTGATTTCCTGGTCCCACTGGTCCTGCTCCTTCATTGGTGCCCTGTAGGGCGGTGGTGTGGTCTGCCACCTGATTGGCTCCTGACCGAAACCTTTGTTTGGAGCCTCAAGCTCCACTGTTGCTGTTTCTGATTTGTTGTCTGCTGGTCACAGGGATCCTGCTGCTATTATTACATACCCCTGGCAGATTTTTCACTAATTCAGCACAGTCTTGCTCCTGCCCTTAGAGCTTCAGCCTGTTACTGAGTAGTCCAGTGCAGATGTGGCCCATAATAAGTTCCTGTGCAAGCTGTTACTGCTGCCCTGGCTAGCCATCCAATGTAGCCTGATTTTGTAAATTAGGAGCAGCAACCTCAGTTTAGCTGTAATATAGTCAAAGTTACAATAAGGCTTTCTGATTCTTTGTTCAAGATTTGTTCATTCCTGCTACCTGAAAACAGTTCAGCATCATCCTGCTGAGCCTGTAGTTACCATTAGCTAAAGACATGTGGAGGATCCTGTGAGAAGCTACACACTCATTGTTCCTCTCGAAGATCCATCTTGTCCACCTTTTGTTTTCAGGACCTGTGACTATTTTGCTGGGCTGGGCAGTGTTTGTTTTTTGGGGAAATACCTTTTGGAATTACCATTGGAATACCCTGTTTGTGGAATACAAATATTTAAGCTGTTTTTAACAAGAAATCACATGGGTTTGGGGTTTGAATTTATTGAAATGATTCACCACCTCTACAGACCCCGGATAATGCAAGATCAAGTCTGCACCGGTAACTATAAACTGTGGTGCCCAGTTAATTGGTTAGTTTTAAATCTAATAACACACAGGGCAACTGGCTTGGGCCACCTAAAGTGCAAGTGAAAGGAGAGGGAGACATTGCATTAGGAGTGGGGTAATGCTGGGCAAAGCCTGACTACACATTGTTATTATTTAACTTTTCCCCTAAAGGACCAGTAAATCAAGTCTTCTTGTCAGTTTTTATATCATGTGCGGACACATATTATTTTGCACTGTCTACTATTGGTATTGTATTGCACTGTTTATTTAGCTTTGCTTCAGGAGTGGGATTCAGTGTGGTGTTTGTGCCAGTGGGGAGGTGGGCAGGTACTGCATCCCAGGGAATTGTACCACACCTATCACCAAGCCCACTGATCAGTTCTCTGGGTGGAGGAACAATGCTATTTTGTTTTCTTCCTGGATATGACACCCCCAACAAGAAATTTCAAAGAACCCAGGCCCCTCAACCTTGCACGTCTCTTTGTATGTGTAAGGCAGTGGTTGTAACCACAGCTTTCCAACTAAATGCACAGTGACCCAGTTACATGGCCAAGACAAAATAACTACTCTCATCCCTGGTGAACCTAGGCCAGGTAAATTCTACATGCTGCCCAAGTTCTATACACCTTTTTTTTTTTTACAATTTAAAGTTTATTGGAATATCATAAGAACGTATCAAGCACATTTACATACAGAGCATAACACAAATACATCCAATACCTACAATGTATGTACAACATTAATATCGACAAAAGTCCAATGAGTTCTATTGAGCACTATGTTATTACTTCCAACTTATGTAAGTGGCATAAATATTGTGATAGAATTAGCATTTGAATACAACACAGACAGCCCATTTGCGGGCTTCCCAAGCTGCTCCTGTGGCCCTGGCTCTCTCCGAGCAGGCCACAGCTAACAGACCACCTGACTGACCCCCAGAAAGATTCAGACAGCCCATCTACGGGATTCCCATGCTGCTCCTGTGGCCCTGGCTCTCTCTGAGCAGGCCACATCTAACAGACCACCTGACTTACCCGGGACAGATTCAGGTATGCACCGGACCTCCGAAACTCATGGTTTTGAATGCCGCTGTTTTGACTGGATGCCCAGTGGAGGAGCCAGGCACTGATTGGCAGCTTTGCTCCTTTGCTGATTTTCCAACGCCTGGTGCTTCCTGATCTCAGGGAAATCTCTTTCTGTGCTGTGTTCTGGACTGAATTTTTGTTAATGTAATTTACATATGTTATGCATCAATTGGTTTTACTTTACCTGCCAGCTTAGCTAGTCTATTACAAGCCACTAGTCTAGTCTTTCGGTGATACTTTGTGCTGTGCAATCTAGTGCTGGACAAGCGGTATTGTATAGTAGCTGATGTTTGACTGCTGGACCTAGCTACTGAGCAAGACTGCTGCAGTTTTCCATTTCTGCCCTACTGACAAACCCTGCCCCTTCCCCACGCTGGTCACTCTGCTAATTATTAATTTCTCTGCCCCACTTGTAATGCTGTCTCTCTAAACACCCTACTTTCTTCTCTGCCTTACCTACAAACCCTTCCCTTACACCTCCCTGCTGCTGTGGTCCTCCTCAGATGTCTGGGTGCCAAAGCACAGACCTCCCCCATTAACTCCTCTTCTAGTTCTAAATAATTGCCCTGCATTTACCACCTCTTTACCCCATGCTTTGTCCTAACCCATTGCCTGCCCCCCACTGGGTTTGCTATTGTACTCTAGCTGTATTTAATCCTCTGTGTTTCCCTCCTTGTTTCACAGACAGCCCATCTGCGGGCTTCCCAAGCTGCTCCTGTGGCCCTGGCTCTCTCCGAGCAGGCCACAGCTAGCAGACCACCTGACTGACCCCCGGACAGATTCAGGTATGCACCGGACCTCTGAAACTTGTGCTTTTGAATGTCGCTGTTTTGACTGGATGCCCAGTGGAGGAGCCAGGCACTGATTGGCATCTTTGCTCCTTGGCTGATTTTCCAATGCCTGGCGCTTCCTGATCTCAGGGAAATCTTTTTCTGTGCTGTGTTCTGGACTTAATTTTTTCGCCCCTCCCCCACCTCCTCACAGTATTAAATAGACCCTTACTCCGGCCCTTTCCTCAGCCTAGCAGCTGATTGATGACTCCACTGCTGCATATTTTCATGCTATTGGCCTCCCTGTCTTCAATACCTAACTTGACCCACTTTCTCACTGCCCCTTTTTAAAGCAGTCCCACCCACAGGATCACACACATGCTCTCAACTTTTTCTCCAGCCACGCCATCTAACTCCTCTCAATTACTGCTCTACCTGCCCTATTGTTAGGGACATCACCCTAATTCGACTATATGCCCTTTCAACTATAAACCAGCTAGCAGTTAAGCAGGCAAGCAACACCAAACAAACTACCATGGGGTGCAACCACCTTCTACTACTCCTCACAACCTCTTTTGGCATTGCTGGTACCATATTCGAATTCGGACCCCTACCTCCCCACTCTGAATCTTCACTGGGTGCAAGCTGGAAGAAAGCATACACATGGCCACTGCCACTTCCGGTAACGACAGGCTCTTTATCCTCCTGCATCTCCCATACACAGTTATCGCCATGCCAACCTTGCAAACTGTGAGCTTAATGGTTAGCTTTCCCCCTAATTTAACACAGGCGTATAGACACCTTGCCCACCTGAAGTGCAGGCGACGGAAGACACGAAGGAAGATAAACATCACCCTACCTGCCAGAAAGGTTATCTTTCTGCTACTGCTACTCTCTGGCAATGTTCACCTAAACTCTGGCCAACAACCCTGAGGAGCAGGGGGGTCCATACAGTGAAGGGCCTAAAGATAGCATCACTAAACATCTGCAGCCTAACTGCCAAATTCGACCAGCTCCAGGTTGGATGACCATCCAGGCCCCTGACATACTCTGCCTAACTGAAACCTGGCTGTCGGGTAGGATCAAAGATGGTGAGGTGGCCGTTGAAGGATTCCAAGCATTTTGACTTGATAGAATAGGCAGGAAAGGTGGCGGCTGCTTCCTATATGCCAGAAACTCACTGAGTTGCTCCGTCCTCCCCATCTCCAAAGTTGTGGAGGATTATGAGCTACTAGTGGTAAAAATACAAGTCAATCTAAAAGGCAAGGCCCTTTCCATTGCCACAACCTACCTGCCCCTCAAGAAAGCCAAGGAAGGCCTTCATCTTGTTACGGAAGAAATTAGCGCACTCAGAAAGGGCTCAGAACTCATCTTGACCGGTGACTTATATTAACTGATTATGTAAGGAGGCAACACCCTCCAGAGACCTAATCACCTCCCACAATCTCATGCAACTTGTAACTCACCCCACCAGGCAGAACTACAAGGCTGGTACCAGCACCCTCATTGACTGGGTCTTAGCTAGCTCACCAACTCGATTCTCTGACCTCAGGGTTCTCCTGGACATGCTAAGTGACCACTCCCCAATCTCCTTTATGTGGACCACTAAACTTGCCAAAAGCCCACCCCACCTCATCGAGAGCAGGGTTCTGTGGAAAGGCAAACTTGGATCCATCAAATTGTCCCCGTCTGCCTACAACTGGTCTCCCATCAACAAGGCACCTACGCTGGACAAGACCCTTTGTTTTTTCACTTCAATTCCATCTGTGATATCTATGCACCACGCACAAAATAGAAAATTCAGGGGGAGGTTAATGGCTGGATTGATGGCAAGCTCCTCTCCCTCATAAAGGAGAGGGACTGCCTCTGGGAAAAAGCCTTAAACTCAGGCAGCAAGCATAACCTACAGTGCTACAAAACGGCTAGAAATCAGTGCACCAAACTTATCAGGCTTGCAAAAGCTAATTTCCATAAGACCCAGCTTAACAATGCATGGGGAGATGGAAAGAGGTTTTGGGACAACATCAAGAACATCCTTGGTAAAGATCAAAAGCAGCACCCTAAGATGCTCAACATAAATAACTCATCCTCCTCAGATCCGCTAGCCATTGCTGATGCCTTTAACCAGGCCTTTACAGACCTGTCCTCAGTGCTGCTTCCAGGCTACCTTGTGCCTGTGGAGGATCAAGGTTGCGGCAACCTGCTCATAACTAACCACCCAGCCTTCTACTTTAAGAAGGTAACGGTGAAGGAGGCCCTAACGATGGTCAGGAAAGTCCTAGGCAAAACCAGATTCGGGAGTGACGAGCTAGACATGAAGTTACTATCTCTCACCCTTGATATTCTTATTATGCCCATAACAATGCTATTTAATAAATCCTTGGCCCTAGCTCAATTTCCAGAGGTATGGAAGCAAGCCCTGGTAACTCCAGTGCATAAGAATGGTGACAAGACGCTAGTGTCAAACTACAGGCCAATATCTATCCTCTCCCCAATATCCAAAGCTTTGGAAAAAATCGTGGCAAGTCAACTTACAGAATACCTCAATAAGTACAATCTGCTCTGCCGAAACCAACATGGCTTCAGGCAAAAACACAGTACCACCACGGCACTGCTGGAATACACTGACTATGCGCACAAGGCACTGGATGAAGGCAAATTGGTGGGGTCCATCTTCATGGACCTCACCAAAGCATTCAACACCGTCAACTACTCTCTACTAGTACTCCAACTCCAAAGATTGGGTGTGGCACCAAACGCTGTGAATTGGTTCAATGACTACCTAACACACAGGAGCCAGCAAGTCAAAATTGGGCAGATATTATCCAGCTCCAGAGATGTACTCCTAGGAGTCCCTCAAGGATCAATTCTAGGGCCCCTGCTTTTCAGCCTCTTTGTAAATGACCTACCCACAGCCTGTGACACCAAACTTATTCTGTATGCGGACGGTGCCATGCTGCTGAGCAGCAGCACCTCTCAGGTTGCCCTACAAACAGAACTACAGAACTCTTTCAATAAACTCGAGGACTGGTTCAGTAGGCAAAAGCTGCTACTAAATTACAAGAAAACCAAGGCCATGCTACAATCCAGCCCCTACTATAAGCACAAGCATGCTCCTCTCATAATCACCAACAAGGCTGGTGAGCAGATTGAGCAGGTGCACTTGTTCAAGTACCTTGGAGTCATCATTGATGACTCTCTCACTTATATGCACCACGTGGACTCCCTTGTCAAAGTGGTAAACACAAAGATTGGGGTCCTCTATAGGCATAAGCAATCCCTCACCCCGGAAGCACTCTGAATCTCAGTCTCCAGCTCCGTACTGTCCACAATAGACTACGGGCTGGTGGTCAATGGAGCTGCTACTAATACAGTGCTCAAAAGGGTCAAAATTACACTCAATAAGGCATGCTGCCTCCCCCTGTGTGCAGATCACTACATTCATACTTGCACCCTGTGTGAGCGTACAAACTGGCTTAACCTAAAAGACAGGATCAAATACCAAACTTGCCTACTGGGAAAGAAGGTACTCCTCGGAAAAACTCCACCCTGTATAGGAAACCTGCTCAAGGCTCCTTTCTCAACACACATCGCCAGATGGAGGAAGAATGGAGCACTGTCCATACCATTCTTCCGAACCTCACTAGGGCAGCGTGCTTTCTCCTATAGGGCCCCTCTCTGGAAAAATGAACTCCCGATGAAATTACAAACAAACAACAGCCTGTCTCAATTCAAAGTACTCCTCAAACAGCACCTAATGTCTAACTCAGATGCACCTGCTTCTCAGGCCCCACTTAATAGACAGGCCTACCCCCAAGGTAACACCCAACAGGGCTACCTAGAGAGCCCTGCCTCCATTCCAGCCTAGCCAAGGGCTTAAGTAAGCTATCAGTCCTCTTTGAACACACTTGGTACTGCCCCTCACAAACCCCCCTACACACACGCACACACCATTTACACAAAGCCCCCTGGAGCTGCTCCCCCCATCACAGCCTCCCCATTTCACTACCCCCCCACCTCTCGCTCTCTGTGGTTAGTTTCAAATCCAGTCCCCCTTGTTTCACTGTCACCCAGCCTCTCGCCATCTGGAATAGCATTAAACCCTATGCAGTTACTCTTCCATAGTCTATCAACGGATTTGGAGGTTCCCAGGGGTGTGCTACCTAGGGCAACCGATTAGAAATAGCTTAGTATTCAATTATAACTGCTTAGTTTTTTTTTCTCCTATTTGTCTAATTGTCATGTAATCACTCTTTAATGCCTAATGATCAGGCCTCTATAACCACTGAATATGTGTATTGTCTTATTGTCCACTCTGACGTGGAACCTTTGTAAAAGAGCTCACACTCAAAGGTCTTTCCGAAATACTAATTAAACAATTAAACAATTACAACAGAGTTGTACTTCAGTTACCTAAACCTGATAAACATTTTTGCAAGAAGTTTGCAATAACAAACAGACATATTCTTAAGAGCAAAGGGCCAGAAAAGGTCCCCATATGTTCAAAAAATATCATTCTTGTTAAACAATGAATAGCAGACCCTTTCATTATTGACTACTCCCTCAAGGGAATTTAGCCAATGTTGAATAGATGGAATTCTGATCTTCTTCCAATTTTGGAGAAGTCTTTTAAAAGCTAAATCAACATTCAAAGTCTATAATTTTCCCTGTTTTGACATATCTTGGATATTTTTAATGTCTCCGAAGATAAAATCAATGGTTAGAAGGGAATGGAGAAGACTAAAATAGATTGGCATAAGGCATGTATTTGTTTCTATTGAGACAAGATGAGATGAGACAAAACCTCCTTACCATACTAGAGTAAATGGCAGTATAGCCTAGAGGTTAGAGTAATGAGCTGTGAATGAGCTTGGTACATCCAGCAGACCAGACCTCGGTTTGATTCTCACAACCTCAACTTGCATACTGTGTGACTCTGAGCAAGTCACTTAACTGCCCAATGCTCCTAGGTAGCCCCTGAAAACAGGCACTAGTTCCTAGTGGGCCTTACCCCATTACCAAAGACTAAAAAAAGAAAAAAAAATGCTAAGCCTGCATGCATTGGTTTCCCCACACCTCCAACAATGATCATTGGCTACTAGGCTGAGGTAAATAGCTGTCAAGGGGAATAATAGTAGTAATGGAGAATCTTAAACTGTATTAATCTCCCCTGGGTTTCTCTACAGGCTCTGATAGCACTGTCCCATGTTCTATCCTATAATTCTACAGGGATTGTTGGGCCCAGGTACTCTTGCCATTTAACACTGTCATGTTCTGTTACCTCTTTTAAAAACTTATACATAAGACTAAAGTCTTTAGGAAGGTACTGTATATAATTTTAAAAAAGTTTTCCCAAGTTGCTGGTGAAGGGATTTTATAGTTTGTGTCCAAAAATGCATTGGATAGGAAACTCCTTATTTGTATGTAGAAGCAGAAATAACAATTTACCTCAGAGGTCTTCAAAGTAAAGTAATCTAATATGCTTGCCTGTTTGGTCACCCAGAACTTTGATACATTTCCTCCTCTAACCTATGTCCTTAAGGCCTTTGCTATCTGGTGTTATAAGGGAATTGTCCCATAAGGGCATAAACTGCAAAGGCACAAATGTGACTTTTTTGAGGAGACTGAATTTTTTGCAAACAATTACTGAAATCTGAAGAGTTGACTGGTTTGCTGTGTGAGAAGGAGTGGGAATAAAGAATAAATCTTGCAAGTTTAGAGGGGCTACAATCTCTTTTACTACCTTGACCCATGTAGGGGTGTCTATAATAACTTGTAGAAACCAATTAGCAACTTACTTGAGCTTGTAGGCCCAGAAATACCCCTGCCACCATGGAAGAGCTAGACCTCTTGCTTTCACAGGGGCACTAAGTTTAAGTTTGGATAGTCTGGAAGATTTACCTCCCCACAAGAATGATGAAACAACTCTCTCAATTTTGATAAACCAGATAGCAGGAATATTTGTGGTGAAGATATTTATAAACCAAAACAATTTAGGGGCAAAAATCATTTTTAGTGAGTTTATTTGTTTTCACAAAGACAGGTGTAGTTTAGACCACCTATCAAAATCAATTTATAGGTCACCTAGAATCCTTGACATGAGCTATAATTTTATCTATAGAGTCAAAAATACCAATCCCTAAATAGGTTAATCCCCCAGAAGGCCAGTTGATATCTAGAATTTTCCCTAGCTTGGCCCTTTCTGAAAGAGAGGGACATAACAGCAAACACTCTGTCATAGAAAGATAGAAATATAGAACTTGTCAGCAGAAAAGGACCAGCAGGCCCACCCAGTCTGCCCAGTATGCCTCGCAAGCCACTAGGACTTCCTTTCTGCCCACCCACTCCCTGGAACTACCAGTCCCTTGTGTCTGTCCCACATTTTCTTGAATCCTCCCACAGTTCCTGCCTCCACCACCACCTCCCCTGGGAGTCTGTTCCAGCTATCCACCAACCTCTCTGTAAAGTAGAATTTTCTGATGTTCCCCTTGAATCTCCCCCCCTACTATCTGCATATCGTGTCCCCTTGTTTTTGATTTTTCCTTTAGCTGGAAGATATCCCCTGATGGTACCTTGTTGAAATCCTTGATATACTTGAAGGCCTCAATCATGTCCCTCCTTTCCCTCCTCTATTTGAGGGAGTATATGTTGAGGTCCTTCATCCATTCCTCATATGACAGATGCCCAAGTCCCCCCACCACCATTTTTGTTGTCCATCTCTGGATGCACTCCACCCTCTCCACATCCTTCCTAAGGTATGACCTCAAGAACTGGACTCCATATTCAATGTGTGGCATGACAATCTGCCTGTACAAGGACACTATGACCTCCCTCCTTCTTCTAGTTATTCCCCTGCTGATACAACCCAGCATCTATTGGCCCTTGCCACAACCTTCTCACATTGTTTCGCCACTTTCAGATCCTGTGAAATGCTTATGCTAAGGTTTCTTTCCAGCTAGGTATCCTCTAAGGCTTGCCCTCCCACACTGTATTCCATGTCCTGATTATTGTTGCCTAAATGGATGATTTTGCATTTTTTGGTGTTGATAGTCAACTGCCATTCCCTGGACCATTCCTCCAGCTTCCCCAGATCCCTGCACATGATATCAACCCCTCAGGCATAACTACTCTATTCCAGAGCTTTGTAACCTCCCCGAATAGACACACTCTTCCCTCTAGCCCCTCCACTATGTCCCCTATAAATAAATTGAAAAGGAGTAGCCCCAGCACTGACTCCTGAGATACCCCATTGGTGACCATACCCTCCCTTGACAGTACCCCATTAACTATTGCCCTCTGCCTTCTACCTCCCAGCCTATTTTGCACCCACCTAACCACTAGTGGCCCCTGTCCAAGGCATCTCATTTTGTGCAGTAATCTCTTGTGTGGCACAGAATCAAAAGCCTTATTGAAGTCAAGCAACACAATGTCTACAGATCCACCCTGATCCAGTACCCTGGTGACCCTGTTAAAGAACTCTATCATGTTTGTTTGACATGACCTTCCCTCAGTGAAACCATGTTGCCAGCAGTCCAGAAGATCATTGGTCTCCAGGTAGCTTGAGATTCTCTTCTTGACCAGTTTCTCCATGAGTTTGCCTGCCACTGATGTTAAGCTCACTGGCCTATAGTTGCCTGGCTCCTCCTTGTCCCTCCCCTAATGAAGGGGGACCACATCTACCCTTCTCCAATCATCAGGGATCTCCCTCGTCTCCAAGGACCTGTTGAATCGGCTGGTCAGATGTTCTGCTAGCACTTTGATGGGTTCCCTCAGTACCCTGGTGTGCACCCCATCCGGCCCCATTGAATTATCCACCTTCAAACCCTCAAACTCCCTCAGGAGCTCCTCAACCCAGAATGGGCTTGAGTCAACCCCCCCCAACCCATCACCTTGTGTTCCCTGATTTTCTTGATCTCCCCCTCCTTTTCAACAGTGACCTCAAGAACTGGACTCCATATTCAACATGCGACCTAACAATCTGCCTGTACAAGGACATTATTACCTCCCTCCTTCTGCTAGTTATTCCACTGCTGATACAACCCAGCATCTATTGGCCCTTTCCATAACCTTCTCACATTGTTTCACCAGTAGCTACTGAGTAATTCCGCCTTCCCTGTTTTTCAGCCTGATTATCCCTGCCCTTGACCTTCTCATCTTGCTCACATACCGGAAGAAGGTTTTATCCCCCACCTTGACTGTATTGGTTATTTTCTTTTCTGTTCTTGCCTTTTCCCTCCTGACCTCCCTACCTGCTTCCCTCTGCTCCTCCTGGCAAATAGCCCTATAGTCCTCCCTCTGTGTCCCCTTATACCTCCGAAATGCATTTCTTTTTTCCCTGACCTTCTCTGCCACCTCTTTATTGAATCAAAGGGGCTTCCTCCTTTTCCTATTTTTAGTTACCCTCTTGACACAGAGGCTAGTGGCCTCCACTGTTGCCCATTTTATTTTCACCCACATTTTCTCCACCCCCCCTTAGTTTTCCCACCATAGCCAGTGCTTGATGAACATGTTCCCTCATTTTATGAAATTCTGCATGCCTAAAGTCTAGCACCTTCGCTCTGGGCCGATGGACCTCAACAGCCATCTTTTTAACAGTGAATCAGACAGTGCTATGGTCACTTGTGCCTAAGTTCTCTCCTATGGATATCTCACCCACCCATTCCCCATTTGTAAGTATTAAATCAAGGATTGCCCCTCCCTGGTCGGTTCCCTTACAGACTGTTTCATGAGTGCCCTCTGTAGGGAGTCCATAATCTCCTTGCTACTGGCCAATGCTGCTGATGGGAGACTGCAGTCCACATCCAGCAAGTTGAAGTACCCCATCAGCAGCACCTTCCCTCTGTCTGCCATCCTCTGGATCTTCTCCATCATTCCCCTATCCACTAACCCTTGCTGCACTGGTGGTCTGTAAATCACCCTGGTTTGTATTACCTCTCCCTTCCCTGTGTCCAGTGATACCAATAAAGCCTCTGCCCCCTCACTTACCCATTACTTCCATTGCCTTAATGTATTTTTTTTTCACATATAGGGAAACCTCTCCCACTCTCATATCCACTCTGTCATTCCTAAAAAGTACATACCCAGGAATTGCCATGTCCCAGTCCTGGACCTTATGACCCCATGTCTCCATGATTCCCATAGAATCCAAGTCCACCTCAGCCATGACCACCTCTAAGTCTGGGATCTTGTTTCCCAGACTTCTGGTGTTGGTGCACATGGCTCTCCATACACTTGGCCCATGTAGCTTTTCCCTGTTGCTTGTTGCCTTGCCTGCTCCTCTAACCTTGTTCTTTCCATCTTGGAGGGAGGGCTAGTAGCCCCCCATTTCTTCCATCCCATGGTGTGGGATTTTTCCTAACCCACTGATTTAGTTTAAATTAGTGTTCTGTTGTATGAAATCTCTGAATTTGCACCTCAGCACTGCTGTGCCCTCCCTGTTCAGGTGCAGCCTATCTGGAGCAAATAGGCTATCATCCCTCCATTGGAGGCAATATAGTGCAGTGGTCTAAGGCTCTGAACTGCAAATCTGGTGACATACAGCAAACGAGACCTGGGTTTGAACCCCACAGCTTCCACTTGCATACTGTGTGACCCTAAGCAAGTCACTTAACTTCCTTGTGCTCCCAGGTCGCACCTGGAAGCAAGCTTCAGCTTAGTGTGCCTTTCCTGGTTAAACAATTTCCCCTTCCTGGTTAAACAATTTCCCCCCCTTTCCATGTTGTCTCCCAGTCCCCTATTAACCCATACCCCATCTGTATACACCAACCCACCAGCCACCTATTAAATTCCTCAATCCTCAGTCTCCTCTCTGTGCTTGTTCTTGCTACAGGCAACACTTCTGAAAAAGCCAAAGATTTAAACCCTAGGTTGCTGCAGTACCTTGCAAGTGCCCTAAGCCTTGCCTACACTTCCAACAGACTATGCCCTACCAGGTCATTTTTTCCAAGGTGGAACACTAAGTGAGTCCTTCCATCCTGCTGTCTTTCCTCTGAGGGGATATAGTGGACGACTTCCGCAGTTGTCATACCTGGTAGGCACCAGACCCATATTGTACTTTTTTTGTCCCCCCACCTCTCCCTAATGAATTCTTTTTATTACATTTCATTTCATTTTTATTTGTTATACTGGAAAGGCATGCGAGCATTGCTGCCCGTTTACACCAGCATCCAGTTACATACAACAATCATGAGACATGACATAGGCTAAAACATTTAACTTACAGTGAGGGTTAATACAATGGTACATAAAATCAGGATAATATAGACTGAGAGGTCACATAATGGCTGCCTGAACGGTCTCAGATTTCCCTTCTCCCGCTCCACGAGTTAATTTAAGAAGTTTGTAGGTCAAAATCGAGTGAGATTTTAAAAAAGCTGGCTTATTCGATATTTAAGAAGCCACAAGGAGTATCGTGGCAGTGAGCTATCTCCAAAACGGATCAAGAAATGCGAGATAATCCCCCTCGTCATATACCACCTACCACACCGATGCGGGACAAAGTGGCTAAGCACTCTAAGGCAACCCTAGCAGGGGCAGTGGAGGAAACCAATTCCCAGGCCGCACTTACAGAGGGGAAGTTTTGGGAAGGCATTGCTCCCCTGAAAGAGTCACTGGAATCTTTAGCAGTGTCAATACAGAGCATTACTTCTTCTCTGGCTGTGTTAGCCCAACACACACCGGATAACGAAGTGAGAATTTCTTTTCCCGTTGACTGGAGAGAGAGAATCGAACCTGAAATGTCACAAATGTGTCATCAAATTAAAGCAATTGAAAGTAAGGTGGAAGATTTAGAAGGGAGATCGAGAAGAAATAATCTGATAGTATTGGGGCTACCGAAGGGGAAAAGAGTATGTCACCAGTGTTGTTTGCTCAGAAGCTGTGTAACAAGTTGGCAGACCCATCTCCTAATGGCCCAGAATATGTGATTGAGCGGGCCCATCGATCGCTAAGACCAACTCCCTCAGAAGGAGCTCCTCCATGCCCTCTAATCTTCAGGCTTCTCAACTTCAGAGTTAAGCAGCATATTTTAAGCAAAACTCGGGACATTAGTGAATTGCTCTGGAAAGATAAGAGAATAAGGATCACACAAGATCTCCCAAAATCAGTGAGGCAAAAGCGGAAAGAGTTCCACTCTGTTGTGGTTAAACTTATTGCTGCTGCAATTCGTTTTAGAATGTGATACCCAGCCACACTGCAAGTTTACCATAATGAAGAATGGCATAGTTTTGAGTCGTACCTTCAGGCAGAAGAAAAGCTGAAGAAACTGTATCCAGATTTATTTAAATGATGCAACTTATAAATGCGTAGCTGGATATTGTAAACATTTCAGAATGACATAGGGTGAAAGTAGTTACTATGGGGGAGAGTATTGCAGTGTATCACTGAGTGCACACTCTCGTACGATGCTTTACTGGTACCGAATCGGAGTGGGCTAGGTCAATTTGTTAATTTTTTGGTATGTATAGTAGCTGTTTCATAACTATAGGGGGATAATAATCATATACTACCAAATGTCCAGTAATCTATTGTAACCAGATAATGTTCCTTCCTCCTCCTATAGCCCCAAGTTAACTAAGATTCTGGAAGCACTACTGCGGCAAGGTAGACTTAGATGCCATGTTTTATTGGTTAATCGCATTGCTCTTATATAAGGCGTCTAAGGTAATGGATAGTTCCAACGAGCATTTTCCTTTCATTTGATCAGGGCTATTTATGGTATTTCCTGAGGGGGATTGAACAAATTACTGGCTGAATGCAAATCAACACTTACTGAATGTGTTGATGCGTTAAATAATCTAATTTTTGAGCAATCTAATCTAGGTAGGGGAAGGACCATAATTTCTACTTGGACTTAAGTTAAATATGGGGTAAACGAGAGATATCTGGAATTTTCATAGTTGTTAGACAAGGTGGGGTGGGGGAAGGGGGGTTTCTGGGTACGTTTAAGGGAGGGATACATCACAACCCAAAACTGAAGATTGTTCCGGTGATGAAACCGGAACATAAAAGAAGAAAAGTTTTATTATTTGTTTTTGTATGTTGTTAATCTTGGGGGTTAAGGGGTCAATTATGATAGTTTTGGGTTTTGTTATTTTGTACAGGGGAAGGGGTTTTGGGAGGATAAGATACCTAATCAAGGGGCCAAAAAGGCAATGTTAACTGGGACAATTTGGAGTATGCGACCTAAATATGTATGAGGGTATGAAGTGTGTCACATGGAACATCAAGGGACTACATTCCCCAACTAAGAGACACCAGATCTTAACTCATTTACAGGCATTACAATGTCAGATTGCTTTTCTCCAGGAGACCCATCTTTTAGCATCAGAGAGCCTTTTGCTTAGGCGTCTATGGGTTGGATACAGTTACGCGGGGGGAACTCCACTAGTCAAAGAGGAGTGGCTATTCTCCTTCAGAGGGGCCTTAATTTTCAGTTAAATAAAGTAATTGCAGACCCAGAGGGTTGATACCTTTTTCCATGGAGTCTTGGACCAAATAGAAATGACACTAGGGTGTATATATGGGCCGAATACTCCATCTCCCAATTCTTTTGTGGGACTAATGAATGTGATATCTGAATTTGCACAGTTTCCCATGATTTTTGCAGGTGATTGGAATGTTGCCATAACTTCCAACTTGGATAAATCGAATGGTCAGATTGGGAGGTTATCCTCAGTTCAATTAGCTCTCCAGGAGTTCATATCCTTGGGAGGTTTATGTGACCTCTGGAGGACTTTCCATCCAAATACTCGGAAGCATACATTTTATTCCCCAGTACACAAATCTCTGTCTGGGATAGACTATTTTTTAGTTAGCACTGAAATACTGAGTCATATTACAAGCACTGGCATAGCCTCTAGGGTACTGTCAGATCATTCACCGGTACGGATAACATATAACCCAAACCAAATTCTAAGCATATACAATCTGGAAGTTAAATACACAACTTCTTAAAGATCCATGGGTCTTAGAAAATTGCAAACCCTAATTAAAAATTTTTGGTAGTCGAATCTCCGGTCCTTCTCTAGTGTGGACAAAGTATGGGGGGCACTAAAATGTGCTCTCAGTGGGGAGTGCATTCGAATTGTCTCGACCTGTAAGAAAAAATGGGAAGCATTGCTGATGTCCCTTTTAGGGCAGATAGAGAAGCTGAAGGACACTTTAGTTAGGGAACCCTCTGATCAAGGGCAAATTGAGCTTACTAAAATGAAGCAACAGTATGCTGATTTGCTGAGGGAGAAGTCTGAGTATCCCCTACTTAAGACCAGGGCAGGGTATATAGATCAAGGGGACAAGGCTGGTCATTTGCTGGCTATGCAGCTCAAAGAACAAGAATCCTCCCAATGGGTCAAAGCCATTAGTTCACAATCTGACGGCACTTTGAAATAGTCTCCAGAAGAGGTGGTTCAAGAGTTTGACAGATATTATTCTCAACTATACTCCCCTCCCTTGAACCCCCCCATCAAATAAGGAAATTCAAGATTATCTGGATAGAGTACCACTCCTACACCTATCCTAGGGTCATCAAACTTTTCTGACATGGCCCATCTTGCAAGCTGAAATCTTATTGGCTATTCAAGTACTAAAGTTGGACAAGTCACCAGGACCTGATGGCTTCCCAGCTAATTTATATAAGGCTCTAGCGAATGACTTAGCATCCATTCTTGCTCAGGTCTTCTCTTATCTTTGTGATAAGGGCATATTGGACTTCTCATTGTTACAGGCCCTCATCATGGTACTATCTAAGGCCAACAGACCCCCTGACAAAGTGACTAATTACTGGCCTATATCACTAATGAATTGCGATATTAAAATTCTGGCAAAAGTACTGGCTACCAAAGTAATGCAGGTATGGGAAGGACTTATAGGGCCCGAACAGGTAGGGTTCATGAGGGGAAGAGCCTCTCTGGATCATTTAAGAAAACTGAAACATATTTTCTCCATATCCAGGGAATCTCAAGATCCAATGGTCCTGGTATCCCTGGATGCGGAGAAAGCCTTTGATAGGGTATATTGGGAATTGATTTTTATGACCGTGGACAAATTCAGCTTCCCCAATAGATTTATTGACTGGGTTAAAATTTTATATACTAGTCCAAGCACAAAGGTTTACTGTAATGGGGTCTTCTCACAAGGTTTCTATTTACATTCAGGGACTCATCAAGGCTGCCCATTATCCCCATACTTGTTTAATATCTACCTTAAGCCCCAAATTAGATCTCTGAATTTAGCATCACAAGTGCATGGAATAGAGCTAGGCCCTCTGGATGTTAAAGTTTCAGCATATGCTGATGACCTTTTACTCCATATCTCTCATCCAGCTATTTCATTACCAGCTACCTTACAAATCATCTCCCAATTTGGAAGGATCTCAAATTACAAATTAAACTTGGATAAAACCACTTTAATGCTCTTAAATAATGGTGTAGTTCCAACAGACTATGCACATTTAGGACTAAAGAAGTGAAATAAACTAGTATATTTAGGTATAATTCTTTCACCAAGTATACTATTGAGGAAGAAGTGGAATTTGGAGAACTTAGTGTTAACTATTGAAAGGGATTTTAATAGATGGAGACTGCTCCTGATGTCAATGCAGGCCAGAATTAGTGTGGTTAAAATGAATATTCTTCCCCGCATTTTTTATCCCATACATATGCTCAATCTGTTTATTTCCCTGGCATGGTTTAAAAAACTTCATGGATTAATATCACATTTCATGTGGCAAGGGAAGAGGCCCCACTGTTACTATGTAAAAATGGGGGCTCCAAAACACTTAGGGGGTCTCAAATTACTAAATTTTTATTTATACTATTTAGCCAGTCATATATCTAAGTATGCTCAATGGAACATAGACCAAGGGAAAGTAAAGCCTTCACAGTATACTCATATTTGGCTGCAGGCAGAAAGATATCTGATTAGGGAAGTGGGACTTTCATTAGAATCTATGTTCTTTATCTCTGTAAATAGATTACCATACCAACTAAAGTCTTCAGCTATAGGGGTCTCAATCAGGGTACATGGGCAATTATGAAAGTCCATGAGATATGAGTATACAAAAGATATTTCTCAACCGCTAAGTAGGAACCCTAACTTTAAACTTCAAGGTGTACCTATTTGGGATCCAGGAATGTCAGGAAGATATGTTGCAGACATCTTACAAGAAGGACGGATAATTGAAAGCCCTCAACTGTTATCGATTATGGGACTTCCGAATACAAACATTTTTAAGACATATCAGATATGCCATAAGTTATTGGAATGGTTTGGTAACCAAATTTGGGATGTTAATCAAAAGGAGTTTCTCTCTCATATGCAAGGTTTTGCCAGATCATCCCACTCAGTGTCAAAATTGGTAAACTTTATATCCCCTTATATATAACCTGCAATCTCTGGAATATCCCAGTATTGGGAGACTACGCTCCCTGGGATCTCTAGAGAACGGGATGGTATATGGGCAGATTTGCACCGATACTCTGCAAATGATAAATTGCATCTTACTCAGTTTTATATCCTCCACAATATATTTCTAACCCCCAAGCATCTGTTTAAAATGGGCAGACTTCCCTCACCACAGTGTTCAAGATGCTCCTCTGCTGAATGCTCTCTATTCCATATTCTATGGGAATGTAGTAAAATAATTCCATTATGGGAAAAGATCAAAACCAAAATTAATCCCCTATTAAGTTTAACTGAGCTCTTTTCTCTTGAAATATGTATAGTAGGGGATTACTCTTTGATTGCTATCAGGGAGAGAAGGTTCCATATTTCTTTAATATCCCTTGGGGTTAAAAGGCTGGTGTTACGTCACTGGTTGGACCAGAAAGAAATCTCATATTTAGAATGGCTACAAGAAATGTTATATAATTTAAGGATTGAAAAAATAATTGCTACTCTCAGTGATCGACCTAATAGATATGTTGAAAGGTGGGCCAAACTGGAGACGTTGCTGACAGTGTAATTGCTTGTCTTGCTAACATCACTTAAGGACTTTATAACTTGTTAATATTAAGGTAGTATGAAGGTTATGTGATCACACTTAGTAGTTAATTGTATACATATAAGACAAAGCCTTCTCATACTGTCCTGGTACTGAATTTATTTTTACTTGGGATTAGGTATCTTAGGGGAGGGAGGGTTATTAAGGAGGGGATGTGGGGGAAGTTATACATATATGCGTGTTTATATGTTTGCTTGTGCAAATACAAGATGTCTAATTGCACATGTCATGTACAATTTAATCTCTGTGCAAGTGAATATAATAAAACTTATTAAATAAAAAAAAAGGATAATATAGACTAACGGGCAAACCATGGACTAACCTTGGTGAATTAACAAATACAAGGTGACATTAAGCATTCAGAGATGGTTTAACAATAATATAATATAATAATGGGAAACAAAAAATTTAAGTGCAATCTAAAAACCTGCCTAGGTGGATTAACAATACTACAAGTGCTAGAAGGAGAGGGTAAGTGCCAGAGGTGGATAACCAGAGGGTGAGGGGAAAAGAATGCAGAATAGGAACCAGATTTTGGCTGTGAGCAGGTGCAGGTGAGGGAGAAATGTCTCCTGATATTGTGTTTGAAGGCATTTGTGGAGGGACATAGTTTCAGTTCTGGAGGGAGAGAGTTGAAGAGCTTGGGCCCCATAAAGGAGAGTGGTTTTCTGGCCTTCAGTGATCTGACAGAAAGGAACAGTGAAAGAGAGAGTAGAGGTCATTCTAGTGGTCCTAATAGTGGTGGCTATCTGGAAGAGAGAGGTGAGGAAATCAGAGAGAAGTCCATGGGAGAGTTTGAAGAAGAAAATGGCCATCTTGCAGTTGAGGCAGGCCTCCAGGGAGGGCTAACTGGTGAGTTTATTAAGGTTACAATAGTGTGTGAGTTTAGGGAGACCAGAGGCAAAGTGGATAGCATTGTAGTAGGAGTTTTGAAGTCTGGAGAAATTTTTGATGGAGAGGTGGGGGAGGGAGACAAGTGAACCATATTCAAAGACAGGAAGGGGGAAGCTGGAGACTAAGAGGGGTTTGGATTCCCTGTTAAGGTAATGCTTGGTTCTGTGGAGGATACCAAGGCATTGGTGGGCATTTCTGATTGTGAAGTTAGTGTGAGTATCGCAATTTAGGTGGCTATCCAGGAGCAGGTCAAGGTACTTGAATTCACTGGCTTTCAATGGAGTTACCAAGGTTGTCATAGAGGCAAGAGATTTTCAGGGGCTGGAGAAAACCATGGACTTAGTTTTTTTGGAGTTGAGTGCAAGACATTTGGATGTGAGCTAAGTGGGAAGTCTGCTGAAATTGAAATGGAGTTTGTTAATTAGAGCATTGTTTTTTTTCCTGACAGAAAAGGGTTGCATCATCATCATAGAGAATGAGTTTGGAGGTGGTGTAGCTGTCAGGCAGGGAGTTAATGACCAGAGAGAAGAGAAAAGGGTCCAGGATGGACACTTGGGGAATGCCGTATTTGATGGGGCAGGATTCAGTGAGGACACCACAAATAATGGTGTGATGGGACCTGCCCATCAGGTAATCCTTGAACCAGAGGCAGACCTCAGGTGAGAAGTGGAGGCCAGCCAGAGTATGGAGGAGAACTTCATGATAAATGAGGTTGAAGGCTTTGATGAGGTCTACGAACACAGCACTGGTGTAGAGGACTTTGTTGTTAGCTTTGTCTATGGAGTGGGTAAACTTTATGAGGGCAGTTTCGATAGTGTGTCAAGCATGGAACCCACACTGGGCCTCGGTAAGCAGGTTGTATTTGGAGAGGAATTCCTTGGTTTGCCTGTGGACCACTTTCTCTAAAATTTTGGAGGGAAGGGCAAGGAGTGAGATGGGATGGTAGTTGAATACTATATCCTTGGAATCGGATTTGTGAAGAAGTTTAATAATGGCATACTTCCATACTATTGGGTAGGACCCCGTGCAGAGGGAGTGGTTGAAGATGCTAGTAGGAGGGATGGCCAGGGAGTCACAGACAAGATGGAGAACACTGAAGTCAATGTTGTCGGCATCCTTGGATGGTCTTGGGTCATTTTTGTTCTGATTAACTTGACCACTTCACCAAGTGTTAGGTACCTGAAATGGAACTTTGGGTGGGAGACTGGGAGGGGAGTGGGGGCAAATGGGGTAGGATTGGAGCTGGGCTTGTTCTGGTCAAGGTCACTGAAGTATTTATTGAAAAGGGAGGCTATTTCATTTGGTTCAGTGGTGGTTGTCCCTTTGGAGGTGAGACAAATATATTCTTCAGAAATTCCCCTACCAATAAGATTGTTAAGAATGTTCCAGGTCCTCCTAGGGCTCTCCTGGGCAGCATGTTGTTTTTCTAAGATGAAGGAGGATTTAGCAGATCTTTTGGAACATTTGCACCTGTTTATGGAGGGTTTTGAAGTCTTGGAGGAGTTGGGGGGTTTGTGTTTTCTATACAACTTCCAGGCTCGTTCCCTATTCCTCATTAGTTTGCGAAGCTTGGGGGCGACACATTCTTGGTTAGAATCCTTAACCTGGATTATTAAGTGGGATGAAAAAGTCACAGAGGGCAAGTAACTTATTGTTAAAGGCTTCAAGCACTTTGCAGATATCAGAAATGTTTTCAGTGAAGGACCAGTCTTGGGCTAGGGTGGCTTTAGAAAACTTGGAGGCATCCAGCTCTTCAGTTGCTTGGTTTGGATAAATTTGTGTGGGTGGGGGTGGGGTTTGTGGACCATCAGCAGAAAACAGCACAGTGATTACTGATTGAGTTGGGAAGAACACCGGAGGTGGTGACATGGGAGGGGTGTGAGACCAGGACCCAATCAATGAGGGCCTGAGATTCAGTTTTGTAGTAGGTTCTGGTGGGTTCAGTGATGAGCTGGTGTAGGCCAAGGCCAAGTATGGATTCCTTGGTGGAGTCACAATGAGGGGACAGCCAGTTTAGGTTAAAATCTCCTAGGATGAACCAATCTCTCCCTTAGGGGATGGAGGTCTTGATATCAAGGAAGAGGTCGAGATCACGGGGTGAGGAGGAGGGTGGCAGGTACACCATGCTGACTGTGACCATTTTATCTGCTCCAAGGAAAGGTTAATCAAGATGGTCTCGTGAGAGGAGGTGGGAAGTGGAGTGTCAAATTTGGTGGCAAGGAGGTGATCGGCAATCCAGATGAGGCAGCCTCCTCTGTGCTTCCCCACCCAGTCTTTTCCAAAGACTCAGTAACCTTCAAGGAGGAGTTCATTGGGGGAGATATCCTCCTTCAGCCAGGTTTCGGTGAGGGCAATGACATCAAAAGCATTAGCCATCACCTAGGACTCGATTAAGGTTTTTTTTGCCAAAAGGTTTTACACATGTAACACCCTGTTACCCAGGGTTACTAGTATCCCAGTTAGACCTAGTGGCAGACAGGGACAGGCAGCTTGTGAAACTCCAGTTAAATGGATTTCACACTGTCTCACTCTGTTCTCAGTCTCAGCTGAGAGTGAGGGATGACATCATTTTAGAACTGTCGCAGCTGCATAAGCCACACTGGAATGTTGCAGTTGGAGGTTAGGTAGAATGTTGGGGAATTTGAAGTGAGTCTGTTGCAGTTTGTAGTAGAGGAAGGAGGTGCTCTGCTGTAAGCAGGCCCTCAGAGTCCTAAACTCTGTTAAAGAGCTATTTTTTGTAGAGGTGTGTGTTCTCACCTGGAGAGGAACACAAGAAGAGCCAAGTGAAGTGATAGAGACCACTTTCAGTGGTTCAGGGCCCCATCCCTGTGGGAATGAGAGGAAGGAATCAGCCTGTTTTCAGGGGCAAACCCCCTGGTCTGGCTAGGAAACAAGAAGCTGCCTGAGTTTAAGTTTATGCTGAGGCACCAGAAGTTCTGGATGAGATTTCTTTGAAGAGAAAATGCCTGTGGGGCACCTGCAACCAAGGGGTGAGTTCGCTCTGTTAAAGGGCCAATGTGATTTCACCTGAGACAAGATGAAACTAAAGTGACTGTTACTGTGGGGTCAGGAAAAGACAGCCAAGTATAGTTTGGAAGATATGGGGATTGGACTGCTTAACTCTGTGGGGGGTCTAGAGTAATGGACACAGCCACTTTTTAAGTGTGCTCAAGTTCAGCACAAATGGGATGGAAAAACAAGAGATTAGATGTGACATACATTTAAAGAGAATCTACACAGCAAAGTGTTTTTAAGGATGAGGTGTTATAGTCCAGAGAAATGGCCGGGTATGAATTATGGGAGCGAGAGGTGGGAGACCCCCCCATCAGTAGTAACCAAATTCACCTCTATGGGTTTGTTTTGGGACACCTGTTGCTTTCTCTCTGGTACTTGGCCAGTGCCTGAGGAAAGTACCCAGATGTTGGATTGATGAGGAAGATTCCCTGATGGAGCCAGAAGTGCTCATAGGTGGTTTAGGGAGCCACCAGTAAATGTTCCATGCTATATGGAAAGTGTCCAAAGGGCTGGCAATGGAGGCGAGCCAGGGAAACCGAAAAAGAGTTGAGATAGGGCAGAGTACCCAGAGTGTTTTGAGACCTGAGGGTTTCAGTGTAAAGAAGATGTGTTCTGATCTCCATAAATCTGCATTAGCAGGAGTGTAGCCCCGTGGGGGTCCATCTATGCTTTGTTATTCTGTTGGATGTGAATAAAAGCCACACTTTAGAATCCCAACTTCTGGTATTGAACATTACAGTTATTGCTTCCTGTGTCCGGAGTTACTTGGGTGCCCCCGACTAGAAGTCAAACCCAGCCAAAATACCAAGCAACAGTTTTCTTCCCGAGCCCAGGTGCCAGGTAGGGGGTTACATATGGAGGCACCGCACAGTGCTAATAACACAAAAATACCACCAACCCGACCCCTGGGGTAACCCACCAGTTACACACATTAAGGTGAGCAAATGTGAGCTGTTTAGTGGGTTTGGTGGAGGAGTGAGAGGTAAAATCAGTAGAGGGTGTGGGGCTGGGGTTGGGGTGAACAGATCCTGAGATAAGGAGGAGGATCCTTAAGTGCCTGTGGTTAGCAAGTGAAGACAGCTTGGTGGAGTATAGCCTTTTGTAGTGGTGGGTGAAATAAAGATGGCTGTGGTAGGAAGGAAAGAACTCATGGAACAGGCAAAGACTGATAAAGGAGCTCATGTGCGGAGGGGCAGGGATGGATTTGGATGTGCAAGTGGGGGGTGGGGGAAGGAAGGGAGGGGCAAGGAGGTGTGGGATGAGGGGAGAGTGAGAGAAGTGAGGGAGAGTGTGAGAAGGATTTTGGGGGACAACACTGGTGAGAAGGGGGATGGGAGGAAGGGACAGGGTGAGGGGAGTTGACCAGTGAGGGGCAGAGGGGAAAAACAAGAAGTGAGAGTAAGTAGGGGAGGTGGAACTGCTTAGATCACTCCATTTTGGTGGCCAGAAAGAGGGAAGGTGACAGGACAGTAATGAATAAGGGAATAGGGAAGCAGGGTATAAAGCTGAGTGTGACAGAAGAAACTACGACCAGGGGTAGAGCAGTCGTAAGGCACTGGTAGTGACAGGCTGTTGGAAAGAGCGTGTAATTAAGATAGGGCAGTCAGCAGTATTTGTCAGATGTGAGCATGAGATAGGACTGCCACTTTAAGAAGTTGCAGGAGAGGAGGTCCCCTTTAGGAAGTTGCTGTAATTGACTAGGATGAGGCCTCAAGGGAATGGGATCAGTGGGGATGTGTATTTAACAAAGGGGGGGGGGGTGAGCCAAAAATCTGTCCAGAGAGTAGTCGAACAAGGCAGTGGCCGAGCTGTGATTTGAAAAAGGCACCTTGAGCGTTTGTTTTCTCAGTTGGGATCTGCAGCATCCAATTGGAAAATGGTCTCAGTGACCGGGAGCCAGTCAAATTATGGGGATTTGAAGCCTGGCAGCTCCGGGCTAAGAGCTGACCGATCGTACCTGCTTTCCTTGGTTGGGGAGGGTGGGCTGGATGCATAGGTGCAGCTGCTGGCAGAGATCAATGCCAGGACCTCTCAGCTGAAGTGAAGAGCCCGATTTAGGCTTGTGGCTAAAAAAGAGCAGAAAAAGGCAGGCCATTAGTTAAAAAAACAAAATAAAGACAAAGCTAAGGTAAATTAATGGGTGGGCCCTGGACAATTTAGTGCTCTGGCAGAAGTAGGTGCAAATAGTGGGCATGAAGGGAGATAAAGGATTCATGCAGATTGGTCTGTTCAAAGGTGCCAGGTAGGAATTTAGCAAAACAAAAGGCTGGTTCAGGAGGCTGATGAGGAAATAGGCAGGGGTCCAGGAGCAGGGGTAGAGAAGATGGCCAAAGGTGCAAGCAATATTTTAAAAAATACACTGGTTCAGGGGGGTGTAGGGAGAGGGATGCAAGGGTCCAGGAGCTGGCAGAGAAACAGTGTAAGGAAGAGAGAAAAAGAAATACAGAAGGGAAAAGAGCAAGTGGAAGAGGGGAACAGAAAAGGTAGTCCGAAGAGAAATTAGGGCAGTTGTAATGGGAACAGAGCATGGTAGAAAGACAGCAGGCAGGAGGCAGTTGTTCAAGCTATTCTACAATATTGGGCAATTAGTTCAGCCATAAAAATTAAGTAGTACAAGCAGTTAGCTGTATAGAAGTCAGGCAATCAGTTAAGGTTAGCTACAACTCTACTATACAGTTGAAGGCAAATCCTACATATACAGTACAATAGTTTAAAGGTAAAATGTTTAAGTAGTAAAAAAAATTCAGCAGTACAAGTCATAAGCTATACAGAAGTCAGGCCTAACTAGTACAGCAGGTTAAACAGCAGAAAATTTCAAGGAGAAAAAAATCATTTCCACAGTAGCAGTAAATTCACCGAAAACCTGTCCAGAGAATAGTAGAGCAAGACTGGCTGAGCTGTGATTTGAAAAATTATCAAGTTCCCAACAATTAAGACCCTCCCCTCCACTGCCTTCTGCATGAATGCTTCCTTTGTCATTTTACCAGTCCCTTACATTTCCTTAATTTTGCTTTTCCTGCTTCCCTTATTCCACCCTCTTTTTTCTGAGCACTTAACTCCTCTTTCTCTTTATGTACTCAAAGTCCCCCACAGACATAGTTCACTGAACCACCTCCTCTTTTTCCATCATCCATTGGCTCTATACCCCACACTTGTCCCCTCCTTTCCCTCGTCCTGATTGATGTTTCCAGTGCCTGGGTAGCCTCCCCATTACCGTCCTGTTTAGGGCCCCGCAAGACCTTCTCTTGCTGTCTCCTTGGGTTTGCCCTGTTTGGGGTGTGATAGCCCCAGCTTCCTTATCCTTTTTTGTGCCCTCCTCTGTGTTCTTTCCTGAGGGACAACCTCCCCTCCTGTCTACTGAGTTTTTAATTTTGTCTGACACTCCTGTCCTCCCAGAGTCCTCCACTGCCCCCAAGTTCTTTGGTCTCATCCCCATTCAGTACAACTAGTGGTGCAAATCTGTTTTGTTGTTCTATGCCTGTTGCCTTAGTTGATCCTGCTGGTGCCCTACCTTTCTCTTTTCTTATATGCAGGCTTGGAATACTTATACCTTACCTCCTGCCAGTTCCTGCTGCAATTCTCCCTGCTTCTACCTGCGCCCCCAAGAGCCCCCTATTGCCCACCACACCCCTTTCCCTGCTAGCTTCCTGACTCCTGCCCATTTCAGCTTCCATTCCTAGACCCCTACAACTCCACTATTCCTTCCCTTAAGTGTCCCTGCCCTATCTTACTCCCTCTGCAGATCTCCTAGCCTCCACCTTCCCCTCACCCCTACCCATCTCGTTGTCCACCTCAACCACAAGACATCTTCCCTTATTTGCGCTAGCTGCCTACACACCATGCAGCCCCCCATTTTCCAAGCCATATCCATCACTATGGCTGACCCACACCCAGTACACCCAACCACCTGTCCAAATATACCTCCTGCCCTTGCAGTCTGGGCATCTTGCCCTAGCCCTGTAACCGGTCCTCCCCAATTTCCATGCCAAATTGGTTTTCCTTCCATTCTCCACAGCCCTACTACAAGTACAGAAACAGCTCTATATGTTTGTACTCTTAAACTGACACTTTGGATGCCTATTACTGGATCCCCAAAACAAAAATGTACAAGTCTTCTTGACCAATATCACTCCTGCTAAGATGAAAAAAAAGGTGAAATAGTCAAGTCAGAACATTTTTATCTCTATGTTAGCAGTTTTTTAAGACACCCTGGAGTCTTTTACCCAAAGACCAAACAAAAAACCACAAGTTTCTTGATCAATATTGTTCCTGCTGGATAAGGAAAAAATAGGTGAGCAACTCGGACCCAAAACAGTGTGGTATGGACCACCAGCCCCACAAAGCAACTCAGTGGTAACCCAGAAAGCCCCTCTATATTCAGGACCTCTTCTTAAGCCCTTGCTCTGCAAAGGATCGTGATTCAGCCCCTGCTGTCACAATGGAATATAGCCCTGCCCAGAGCTCCTCTTTTTTGAATGCCCTGTTCATGGGCTCTGCCTTTCTTGCTGCTCTTCCCACTATGAGGATTTAATAGAGGCAAGGGCCAGTGTGGGTGTGCATGACAAAACACCTCCTTATGATTACAGTTCCTTGGGTGTGTTTTTCCACAGCTGCCAAGCCTGCTTCTTTTAAAGCCCTGGCCACCAGCTGAACGGCCTGCCCTTGATTCTAGTTGGCTTCCTTTTCTTCACCTCCAATTTGCTGACTCCAGAAAACACCAGAGTTCATTTTTAGTCCCAACTTTTAAAATACATAGTTCTTTTTACCCCAGTCTATGGAGCAGGTCACCACCACTAGTCCATTTGCTGCTGGTGCAGCTGATGATCTATCGATGTTGTTTAACCACAGATGCAAATATCCAGATGCTGCTGCCAACCTCCACTCCACACCAATGTGGCCACTGCCTCCTGGTCACTCCCGGCTTCCTTGTCACCAATGTGGCTGCTGCTCCCTGTTCCCTAGCTGCCAATGCAGCTGCTGCCTCTGGAACTCTCCTGGCTTCCTTGCTGTCAATGCAGCCTCTGCTTACTGCTTCCCAACACCTCCCCATGATTACAGCTACTTGAGGGTGTTTTTCCACAGTGGCCAAGCCTGCTTCTTTTATAACCAGGCCACCCAGTTGAACTGCCCACCCTTGATTCTGGTTGGCTCCCTTTTCTTCATCTCCAATTGGCTGGCTCAAGAAAACACCACAGTCTGTTTTATAGTCACAACTTTTAAAATGCATAGTTCCTTTTGCCCCAGTCTGCGGAGCTGGTTGCTGCCACTAGTCCCTTTACACAGGTGCAGCCAACAATCTCCCAATGCTGTTTAGCCACTGATGCAGCTATCCAGATGCTGCCACCAACATCCACTCCTTTGCCACCATTGTGGCCACTGCCCCCAGGACCTTCCCAGCTTCCTTGCCACCGATGTGGCCATCACTCCATGTTCCCTGGCCACTTATGTGGCCGGTGCCTCCAGAACCCTCCTGGCTTCCTTGCCACTGATGCAACCTCTGCTCACTGCTTCCCAGCACCTCCTCATGATTACAGCTCCTTGGAGGTCATGGGTCAAATAACGAGTCCCAAAATCTCCCCAAAGTTTTGCAACAGAGACTTTACATTCTGCAAGGAAAATAGAGGCTGAGTTAGAGTAAGCAGAATATTATCTGTGAAGGCTAAAACTTTATTAATATAGTTTCCAGTTTGCACCCCATGAATCATGTTTGATTGCATGATTCTTTTGATGAGGGGTTCTATGGCAAGCACAAAAAGTAGAGGTAAAAGAGGGCACCCTTGTCTAGACCCTCTATGTAGTTGGAAAGGAAAGGATCTATGTCCATTGGTAATTATGCAAGACTTAGGACAAGCACAAAGAGTTTACACCCATCTCACAATACCAGGACCAAAATTGTTTACTGCCAGAACGTTATATAGGTATTGCCATTGTAGTGAGTCAAATGCCTTGCCTACATCTAAAGAAATAGCTGTTGATGGGAATATTTTACCTTTTGCAGATTGGGCAGTCCAGAGTATTGGAAATAATCTGTGGAAGTTATTAGCAGCCTGCCTACCTTGTAAAAAGCCTACTTGCTTTTTGCCCACCAATTTATTAAGAAGTTTAGATATTCTGATAGCCAAAACGTTTGCCAAGACTTTATAGTCAAAGTTCAGAAGGGATATTGGCCTGTAGTTCCCACATTCTGGTGTGTCATATACATGCCTCATTCATAGAGTCAGGTAATTGCCCTTCCTTGAAAGAATTTTGAAATGCCTCAAGTTAGTGAGGAGCCACAGTACTATTAAGATGTTTATAGAATTCTCCTGACAACCAGTGCAGGCCAGGAGCTTTCTTCTTTTCTTTGCTATGATCTCAGAATTCTTTTGTACAGAGAGTGGCTTATCCAGCTGTTGTTGGTCAGAGGGTGATATGGAAGGTAGTTTTGCTTTAGTGAGGAAATCTCCAATAAGATCTGCCCATACTGAACTCTGAGATTTGTACAGGTCTTTATAAAAATCCTTGAAACAATCATTAATTTGTCTAACATTATATGTAACTTTCTCAGTCTTTTCTCTGATTCCTTTAATGTTATTTTGATTTTGCATCTTACGTAGTCTATAAGCTAATAGCTTACCAGCATTCTCGCCTGACTCCCAGACATGTTGTTTTATGCTAAAAAGAGACTATTCAATTTTTTCTGAATGCATTTTATTAATGTCATATTTTAGCCCCAGGACCCGGTAAAGAAACTCTTTTTTATTTAAGGGGTTTTGTTTCAGTTCTGACAGAAATTTATTAAGACAGTCTTCCAAACTCTTTAAATCTTTTTGCTTTTCCCATTTCCTTTTGGACACAAAGCTAATTATACCTCCTCTAATAAAGGCTTTGTAGGCATCCCAAACTGCTTTAGCAGACACTTCCCCATTACAATTTATTTTGAAATATGCATTTGTTTCTTCCAGCAACCAAGTTTTTAATTTATCATCCTGTAAAAGAGAGGTGTTAAATTTCCAAGTTGCAGATTTGCCAGACTTATTCTCAGATAGTACTGAGCTCTTCAGAAGACAGTGATCAGAAATAAGAATATTTTCATAACTGATATGGCCTATGTTGTTACATAACCTCAAAGGCATAACGAGATAATCTAACCTGCTAAATGTTCCATGCCTGGCAGATACTGTAGGAATGAAAAGTCTTGACCATTAGGGTGTGCCAGCCTCCAAGAATCCATCAGTCCCAAGTCTTTTAATGTTTTATGGAGACTTTTTTGTGCAGCTGAGAAAAAGCTAGGACTCTGTGAGTTGGATAAGTCTAGAAATGGATCCATGACTATACTGAAATCACCCCATAGGACAATTTCATAGTTTCCTAAGTTCACCAAAGCACATGCTAAGATATGAAAAAAATCTTTCTGCTTTGAATTTGAGGCATAAACATTACAAAGTGCTACAACTTTAATGTATAGATTCCCCAAAATAATCTGATATCTGCCCTCCAGTTCAGTCAGATGATTGTGTTTAATGAAATTCACCCCTTTCTGGATCAAAATCACCACCCCTTCTGTTTAGATGAAAAACAACAATGGTTCACTGTGGCCATCCGATTTTGAGCTAATTTATCTGCTTCTTCAGGTATTAAGTGAGTTTCTTGAAGCATAGCTATATCTACCTTATGCTTATTTAAATGGTTTAATATTCTGCACCTCTTAATGGGGAACCTAGATCTTGAACATTCCATGAGCTAATATTGACATAGCTGATGTTCACAATACAATAAACTAGTAAGTATAACTAACAGCTAAGATAAAAAGTTAAGATCTGTACAAACAGTAATCGAAATGTATAATATGTCAATAGCTGCAGCCTAATCTAGTGACAGCACTTCTTAGAACACCAAAATTACCTTTATAGGGTAAAAACTTATTAATATAAAGAACTACATATGAACTTGAACTTAAGACCTGAACTCAAAGCTGTATCCCTTCTGTGCGTAGATAATAGCTACAATAATCCCTTGACAAACAAACAAAAACAAACACTCACAAAAACTCACAAACACAACTACACCAGCACTCACTCAGAACTCCTACACAGATACAGTAAGAAGTTGTGTGAATGTTCACTGAGGGGATTCCTCAAAGTGAAATCACACACCTTTCAGCCAGCTTTACTAAAGAGAACCAACACTTTTTAATTTGCAAGCAGAAGAGGATATATTTGCAGACCAACACAGTCCTAACATTAATGGAAAGGTACTTTGCACTACATAGTTCCCCTAAACTTAGGTAGTCCCTTAAATTATCAGCACCTAAAAAGACAGCAGCTTATTGGAGTGAATGAGCCAGCAAAGGTAACTCAGAAACAAAAATAAAAATTGTAATCCCTGCAAATTACTCTGCATAGCATTAAAGCTAATGAAACAGGATCTTACCTATAAGCTTGTATCCCTGCACCAAACAATACTTACCCAGCCTTGCTGTAGATGTCCATCATAAAGCTCCATTCCTTGTGGTAGTTAATACTTAGCCCTCATTCCTTGTTCAGGTCGCAGTCTGATAGAATTTAAGAATGTCTTAAATATCTACAAGAGAAAGGACAGCACCACAATATCTACCCACAATTCATTGCAAAACTTATAAAATGTATTCTAATTCACAACAATTTTAATTTCAACAGCAAATATTATGTACAAACTATGGGAACACCAATTGGCACCAAGATGGCTCCACAATATGCCAACATATTCACTGTGAATTTGGAAAGGGATTTACTGAAGCAATGTACAATCAAACTACTCACATACTTCCAAAATATTAATTAAACATCTATGATTTGGACAGAAGACACTTACACATTTAAAGAATTTCCTCAGGAACTTCACATCCTTCATCCATCCATTAAACTTCCCCTGGAGTTCTCTGAAATCAGCATTAATTTCATGGACACCACAGTTACCATCAAAGATGGAATCTTACTCGTCAATATCTATAGAAAACCAAAAGAGAGACAGAGCTATCTACTCAAAAACAGCAATCACCCTAGACACAATTAAAAAATCTGTAATGCACAGTCAAGTGCTTTGATACTACTAAATCCGTTCAAGTATGGAGGACAGAAATAAATACATTAACACACTGAGAAAAACATTTACTGAACAGGGACACTGCTCTAGAGAAATTGATTGAGCTGTAAAATGTATCCCACTTCTGCCAGGAGAACAACTAATACAATATAAAGAGAAGACCACCACCAAATAGGCACTCTTGGTTGTTACATACAACCCTGATCTTGAGCCCCTATGAAAAATTATTATGGACAATCAATATTCAGTGAGGAAAGCACTTTGAAATGTATCTTACAAAAACTACCATTACTGTATTTCAAACAACCACCTAACTTATCCAAGCTGATTGTCAGGAGCAAGCTTATACCTGACCAAAATAATAGACTACTAAAAGGCGCCAAACCTCGTACTGTTTCTAAATGTAAAACGTGAGCAGATTTCCACTTCAGACTTTATCAACACCCCAATAGCAAGCAATTCAAGATAAAGGGGAGTTACAAATGTGGAACCCAATTATATATCCAGTGCAAGAAGTGTCCCATTATAGGCTATGTAGAGGAAACCAGGCAACTCCTTCAAACTCAAATGAATTCACACAGGCACAACATAAAGGAGGAAAAAAGACTAAAAAAACAGTGGAACAGCATGTCTCTCAATCTGATCACTCCATCTCTGATCCCTCTATCCTGGTTCTCAAAGGACACTCAGAAATACACAAAAAAGGTAGGCTTATAAGGTCAAGCTTACTTTTCTTCTCATTACAACAAAATGCAATGAACGGAATGTAGACCTTAGCTTCATGACCCATTACAGAACTTAGACTGACAAGATCAGATGGAGATTAGTGCCCAAGAGGTGGATAAGCAGAAAAGGGGCAAAATTCAGCAGAAGGGCAGACAGCAAGGAGAACCAGGGATAAATGACAACCAAGGAAGGGGCTGTAGTAGAACAGTGAAACAGTCTAGGGAGGTCAAATCATGGAAAGCCATGTGTGCAAATGCCAGGAGCCTTAGAAACAAGATGGAAGATATGGAGGCTGTCATGGTGCAGTCAGACCTGGACATTGTGGCCATCACTGAAACCTGGTGTAATGATAACCATGACTGGAGATGGCATACCTGGCTATAACATATTCAGAAGAGACAGAGCAGGCAGGAAGGGAGGAGGAGTGGCACTGTATATGAAAAATGACATAAGGCCACAGAGATCCAGGAGGAACAAAATGGGGAGAGATACTGTGGGTTAAGCTGGAAAGGAAAATGGGGACAGCCATCCACACAGGTGTGGTCTATAGACCACCAGCCCAGGAGGAAGAAACAGATAGGGAGCTGATGCTAGCCATCCAAGGATGGCGAGACAAGGGTGAGGTAGTACTGGTTGGAGACTTCAATATTCCAGGCGTGGACTGGAGCATCCCAGCAGCAGCATCAACTAGGAACAGATTTATCCTGGACTCCCTTCAAGTGTCTTCCTCAAGCACCTGGTCATGGAACCAACTTAGCAGAAGGCAATACTGGACCTTGTGCTCACAAACAGGGACAGTGTGATGGGGTAACAGTGGGAGCACCTGGGAAACAGTGACCACCAGTCATTGTGGTTTGAAATCACAGAAAGAGCAGAACCAAACCACACAAAACACGTATCCTGGATTTTAGGGGCAGACTTTGGGAAAATGGGAGATACTTTGAAAGAGGCATTAAGGGGAATGGGACAGGAATCAGGGGTTGAGGAACAGTGGGCAGTATTTAAAATGGGGATTACAAGAACAACAGAATTATGCATTAAGCAGGTTAGAGAGGAAAAGGAAGAGGAGACCATTATGGTTTTCCAAAGAGGTAGCAAAGAAAGTGAAAGCCAAACAGATTGCATTCAGGCAATACAAAAGACACAGGCAGAAGGGATAGGGAGAATACCAGGAGAAGCAAAGGGAGGCAGGGAGATCAGTAAGGGAAGCCAAAGCTCAGACAGAAGAGCACATTGCAAAATCAGTGGGTAGAGGGACAAAACCTTTACAGGTACATAAGTGAAAAAGAAAGACAAAGGGAGGATAGTGAGACTGAAGGGGAGGATGGGGCCGCATGGAGGATGACAACAATAAAGCTGACATATTGAACAGGTATTTCTGCTCAGTCTTTACTGAGGAAGAGGAGGGTAATGGGTCTGAAGGGAGTACAAGGGGTGAGAATGGTGCAGAAATGGACACAAGTCCCTTTACACGAGAAAGGGTCCTGAAGGAACTGGAAGTAATGAGTTGATAAAGCAATGGGGCCAGATGGGGTGCACCCCAGGGTCCTTAAAGAACTAAGAGAGGTGGTGGCTGAACCTCTGGCTATCCTGTTTAGCCGATCACTGGAAACAGGGGAGGTACCCAAAGACTGGAGGACAGCAGATGTAGTCCCCTTATACAAAAGTGGGAACAAAGAGGAAGCAGGGAACTACAGACCAGTCAGCCCTCACCTTGGTAGTGGGGAAGATCATGGAAGCACTACTGAAAGAGATTGGTGGAACATCTGGCTGTCAATGGATTACAGGACCCAAGGCAGCATGGTTTCACCAAGGGGAGGTCATGTCAGACCAACCTCGTTGAATTTTTTGACTGGGTGACTAGGGAGGTGGATCAGGGGATGGCAGTGGACATGGCCTATCTGGACTTCAGCAAGGCCTTTGACACTGTGCCACATGGAAGACTATTACACAAACTGTGGAATATGGTTGTGGGCAGGACAGTAGTGTGCTGGGTAGGTAACTGGCTGGGTGGCAGGACTCAGAGGGTGGTGGTAAATGGATGTCACTCCACAGAGGGAAGAGTGACCAGTGGGGTACCACAGGGGTCAGTGCTGGGACCGGTCCTATTCAACATCTTCATCAGTGACATGGCGCCAGGACCTAGAAGGCAGAATTTCACTGTTGCTGATGACACAAAGCTCTGTAACAGAGTAGACACACCAGAGGGTGTAGACAGAATGAGAAGTGACCTGCAGAAACTTGAAGAATGGTCAGGGATTTGTAGTTGAAATTCAATGCAAAGAAGTGCAAGATAATGCATATGGGGCACAAAACCCTGGCACAATATATCAGTTGGGGGTGAGGATATAGCATGCACCAAGCAGGAAAGGGATCTTGGGTTTATCATCTCTGATGACCTCAAGTAGGGAAACAGTGTGACAAGGCAGCAGGTAAAGCAAATAGGATGCTGGGTTGTATAGGCAGAGGCCATCACCAGCAGGAAAAGGGAGGTCATAATTCCGCTATACAAGACACTAGTGAGGCCCACCTGGAGTACAGTGTACAGTTCTGGAGACCATACCTCACGTAAGGACATAGACAGGGTAGAGAAGGTTCAGAGGGAGGCAACAAAGATGGTGCATGGATTGCATCACAAGTCCTATGAAGACAGGTTGAAGAGACTGAACATGTACTCCCTGGAGGAGGGGAGGAAGAGGGTTATGATAGAGACATACAAGTATCTTACAGGGAGGAACAGGTGCAGGAAAACACTATTTTAAGTGAAAAAGATGTTCCAGGACTAGAGGGCATGGGATGAAGTTGGAGGAGGACGATTCAGAGGAAACATGAGAAAGAATTTCTTCACAGAATGGGTGGTGGACAAGTGGAACACCCTGCCAGAGGAAGTGGTGGGGCTGAAACAATCACGGGATTTAAGAATGCATGGGATAGACATAAAGGAATTCTGGAGGTCAGGGGTAAGGGGCAACAGACGTCTAGGAAAACAAACTGAACTGACAAACTCAAATGGGCAGACTGGGTGGGCCATAGGCCCTTATCTGCCGACACTGTCTATCTATCTATGTATCTATGTAACTGCCTTTCTCTTGCCTAAGGTACATTTTCATTTCCTGTGCATAATATATATACACACACACACACACACATATACATATATATATATATATATATATATATATATATGTGTATATATATATATATATATATATATATATACACACACACACACATATATATTATCTCTTACATTTGTTATATATTTGTACTGTGACTTTATATATTAAAATGGTTTTATTTGTTATCCTGTGAGGTGGGCTATCTGCAAGTGGGAGTGCATCAAAACGGTGACCCACTTGTGATGCAGGAAAGGTAGAGCATAGGCGTAAGGAAGGTGACAGGATGGGGGAGGCTCGTGCATATAGCGACAGGACATCACTACATGTATATGTGAGTCGGGGGAGTGAGTGTGATGGGAGGGCGGAAGGGTTGGCCTAGCATTGGTGGCATGGAGCTGTTGAGCTGGACCCTTAGTGTGGTGGGTGGGTGTCAGCCTAAAGCTGTGAGCGTTCAGGGTTCTGGTCAGGGCATGCCTACATTTTAGTGTGCCCGGCCCGAAATTTAATTTTGCCCAAGAATTAATTTGCACCCCCCAACATGCATCCCCTGGAGTTAAGAATCCTTTAGTAGTGGGTCATGGCAGGGCAATGCAGGGAGAACAACCAACAATAATAAAATGTAAGTCCCTCGGGGTCTATTTTCCTTGTGACGTATTGGGATGCAGCATCGCTGAAATTGATTTTCAGCGATGTACCCCGCTATAATGATGGTCACTTTTCTGCAATCGCCATTATGACACAGCACCATTTTATCTATATGTTTGATAATACTGTGAGTCTGCTGTGTTCTGTAGCTATATATATATATATATATATATATATATATATATATATATATATATATATATATATATATATATATCTAGGGGATACATGATGGGCAGGAGTGGAATATGGAAAATATTCTCACACCTGCATCATGAGGCATGGATATCCCATGAGTGCCGAAGGCAAGAGTGGGATTGCCGTGCCTCAAGATGCAGGAGTGAGAATATTTTCTATATTCTACTCCTGCCCATCATGTGTGCGATTTATACAATAGGCAAGGAGTGTTTTTGTATGGTATTGGTATTTAAATATTGTGTCTGAGGTCTGTTTTACCATTGATACTTCTTAAGTTGGTGTTCTTACTCAGTGATGTGACTGCTGTTTGTCAGTCTGCTCAACTGTGTGATAGCAATTGGTGATGCTTTTGAATCCTCTGTTGTGATTGGTTGTTATGGTGTGTAGTGGTTTCTTCATTGTGCTCATAGTGGATCCGGAGTTTATTCTTTAATTGGTGCTGTTGGGTGTCTGTTGGGGGACTGAGTGATTTTATTGGTTTGTTGGTGTTTGGGTGCGGGATGTGTGTGGGATGTTTACTTCCTGAGTGCTTCCGTGACCGTCGGCGAAACAGGACAATTTATTGTTTTGGTGCAGTGTGAATAACATTTATTTATTTATGAGATTTTTTTGTGTGTGTGTTGGTAGTGCTTAGTGCAACCGTACTTTAGTTCTTTAGCCCTCTGTGCATCGCAGCTTGTGAGAAGAGACGTCAACATGAAGATATCAATGGAGGTGGAAATGTGGCAGAAATATCCAAGGATTACAGAGGAAAACAGGTACATGTGGGACTGAAGAGCTTCACTGGTTATTTAGAGTCTGTGTTGGTGCTGAGCTGCTTTGATGGCTTTCTGGGAGGAGACTTGTAGTGTCAATGTGTGGAAAAGAAAGTAGATCATTTATTATTTGTTTTCTTCTGATGGGTCTTGCAGTGGCTCATTATCCTTCTCGAACTGAGAACAGCTCAAGAAAATCTGTTGTTCCATGTTGATTGTTTTCAGTGGACGATATAATTTTACTTTATTCATCCATGGTGCTTCTGAAGGTTTAGGAATTAATTTTGAAAAAGCTCATTGTAGACAAATACTGTATTTAGTAAGGTTTATTTTTTTTTTTTCAACTGCTGAGTATTGCTCCAACTGCACTACTTTCAGGTTCTGGTGTTTTAGAAACTGCAAGCAAAACTTGCACACTATACAGCTGGTATATCATTACATGGAGCTAACATTTCAGTTTCACATTTAAAACAAGTTCCAGCTTTCACTGCCTAATTGATGCTGGAGTGAGAATATCAGGTGATGACATAGCTACAATAGGTGTAAACGGATTTATTTTCACTTCAGCTGTCATCACCAATTTATCTCACTGGGGTAAGAATACATGATTTTATTCTTAATGAATATACAACACCCCTATTGTATAACTATATATGTATGTGTGTATAAATATATATATATATATATATATATGTATATATGTGTGTTTATGCAACACAGAACCACAATCCATACACCATTCTGGGGGAGCATAGCTCCCCTATGGATGCATCTGCAGAGGAGATTAAGGAGGCTGAGGACAACTGTCACAAGGGAGGCCCACAGGAAGGAGGCAGAGGACACCACAAGGAAAGGAAGCAGCTCCTGGTGGGGGACTCAATTATTAGGGGGATAGAACTGGGGGGAGCAGGGAAAACTGAAGTAAGGTGCCTGCCTGGTGCCATGGCTTGGAGAGACAGGAAGCGCATCCTCAGAATCACGAGAACAGCTGCACGGGAATCTGAGCTGGACGTCATTGTCCACCTAGGGACAAATGACTTGGCTAATCATGAGATTAGAGCAGTGCAGAAGGACTTTGTAGAATTGGGGAGGGGCCTAAGACAAGTAGCACACACAATATCCTTCTCTGAGGTGCTGCCTTTCAATGGCATAGATTGAGCGAGGTACTTGCACCATGCAGTTTAATGAATGGTTGAAAAAATGGTGTGGGGCACAGGGGTTTGGCTTCATTGGGGACTGGGGTTCCACCTGGAGGGACACCAGCCTATACTGGCAGGATGGTCTGCATCTGTCCAGGAAGGGAACAAGTCTTTTGAGCAATCGGTTTAAAGGCTTCATTGTCAAGCTTTTAAACTAGTCAAGGGGGGGGAGGCACTGATAAACAGCAGGAAAATCCCAGCCTCTCCCTACAAAACAGGGTACTAAATGATGAAAAAGACTGAAGTAGACAGGTCAGTGGGGGATGCTGCAAAAGAAGGTAAAGCCATCAAAAAATGGAGAACAATGAGTACCAATGCCTGTAGTATGAGTAACAAGCTTCCTGAATTAGTGGCCTTGATGGAGGAGGAACATCTGGATATCGTGGCAGTCAAAGAAACATGGTACACACAAAACCATGACTGGGACATAAACATACCAGGATACACTATCTATAGGAGGGACAGGGAGGGTAAAAGAGGAGGAGGAGTAGCTCTTTACATAAGGGAAGGAATCAAGGCAACAGAACAAAAGGGAAAACAGGGAGGAGGGGAAGAAGCACTGTGGGTAAATTTGGAGACCGGCAATGGCACCACAATCCACACAGGGGTTGTATACAGACCCCCTTCTCAGGGGGAGGAAATGGACAAGGAAATGATTGAAAGAATACTTAGAATGGCAGAAAAAGGGGGAGATATTGCTGATGGGTGATCTGAATATGCCAGATGTTAACTGGAGTGCAGTTGCAGCAGCCACTTCAAAGAGTGGGGTTATTCTAGATGCCCTACAAGGGGCATGCCTTAGACAACTAGTATTGGATCCCACTCGAGAGGAAGCAATCTTAGACCTGGTTCTCTCAAATGGAGATGAAGAGAGGATCACAGATGTAGAAGTGGGTAGCCATCTGGGAACTAGCGACCATCGAACAGTATGGTTCACAATAAACACAGCAATAGAGTCAAGCCATACAAAGGCAAAAGTACTGGACTTTAGGAGGGCTGACTTTGCCAAAATGGGTGAATACCTAAGGAATGCACTAGCAAATGGGCAGGAAGGAGGGGTGGAAGAACAATGGGGAATAATAAAAACTGCCATCACAGAGGCAACAAGCCTTTGTGTGAAGCAAATTAACAAAACAAAATGATGTAAGAAACCACTATGGTTCTCAAAGGAAGTGGCAGTGAAGGTTCAAGAAAAAGAAAACATTCAGGAAGTACAAGGAATCACAGAAGAGCAGGACAGGGAACTGTATCAGTTAAAAAACAAAGGAAGCTGGGAAGGCAGTCAGAACAGCAAAGGTCCAAACCGAGGAAAAAATAGCCAACTCTGTTAAGAAGGGGGATAAAACCTTTTATAGGTATATCAGGGAGCAAAGGAAGACCAAGGGAAGGCTAGTGAGGCTTAATAAAGAGAAGGGAGGGTGGGCAGATGGTGACTGTGAAAAGGCAGAGATACTAAACAAATATTTTTGCTCAGTATTTACAAAGGAAGTGGGGGAGATATCTAAAACAAACAGTAGAAACACTCTGGATACAGAAGTTGATACCAGCCCATTTACAGAAGAAAGGGTTCTGAAAGAACTCTTAAAACTGAAGGTGGACAAATCAATGGGGCCTGATGGGATTCATCCCAGAATTCTAAAAGAACTAAGGGTAGAACTAGTGACACTACTGACTACCCTCTTTAACAAATCATGGGAGGATGGGGTGGTACCTGAGGACTGGAGAAGGGCAGATGTGATTCCCCTTCACAAAAGTGGAAGCAAGGCAGAAGCAGAAAACTGCAGACCTGTTAGTTTAACCTCAGTGGTAGGGAAAATGATGGAATCACTTCTGAAGGAAAGAATTGTTGAGTATCTAGAGGCCAGAGGGGCTCAGGACCCAAGGCAGCATGGATTCACAGCGGAAGGTCATGCCAGACAAATCTGATAAATTTCTTTGACTGGTGACCAAAGTAGTAGATCAGGGAGGGGCTGTGGACATGGCCTACCTAGACTTCAGCAAGGCATTTGACACAGTCCCACACAAAGATTAATATACAAGTTAGCAAGCCTGGGAGTGGGTCCCAAGATGACAGCCTGGGTAAAGAATTGGCTGGAGAATAGGACACAGAGAGTAATAGTAAATGGAGTCCACTCTGAAGAATAGAGGGTTACTAGTGGGGTACACAGGGTTCAGTATTAGTACGGTCCTCTTCAATGTTTTATAAAAGCGATATTGCAGAGGGACTGGAAGGAAAAATATGTCTCTTTGCAGATGACACAAAGATCTGCAACAGAGTTGATGCACAAGGTGGGGTGGAAAGGATGAGAAGGGACTTGGCAAGGTTAGAGGAATGGTCAAATGTATGGCAGCTTAGATTCAATGCTAAGAAGTGCAAGGTAATGCACCTGGGAAACAAAAACCCAGGGGAAGAGTACACAATGGGGGTGAGATACTAACAACAACAAAAATGGAAAGGGACCTGGGGGTAGTCATATCAGATGACCTAAAGGTGGGCAAGCAATGTGAGAGGGCAGCAAGGAGGGCTGGGGGGATACTGGGATGCATAGGGAGAGGCATCACCAGCAGAAAACAGGAAGTTATTATCCCTCTGTACAGACAATTGGTGAGACCCCACCTGGAGTACTGCGTGCAGTTCTGGAGACCCAATCTCCATGAGATATAGACAGGATGGAGGCTGTCAGAGGAGGGCAACTAAAATGGTGCAGGGCCTGCACCAGAAGACATATGAAGAGAGACTTAAGGAGCTGAATATGTATAGCCCTCGAGGAAAGGAGAGAGAGGGGGACATGATAGAAACTTTCAAGTATCTCAGGGAATCAACAAAGTCCAAGAGGGTAGCATCTTTCAAAAAGAAGGTGTGCAAGAACAAGGTGGCACAATGTGAAGATAGAAGAGGCGGCTCAGAGGTAATTTAAGGAAGTATTTTTCACAGAGAGGTTGTGGATGCATGGAATGGCCTTCTGGAGGAGGTTGTGGAGTCAAAAACAGTGGTGGATTTCAAGCATGCATGGGACAGTCATAAGTCAATTCTAGGGGGTGGGGGTAGGAAGAAGTAGGCTGCTGGTTAACTAGGATCTGCAGCCTATCCAATAGGTAGGGAAATGGGCAGACTGGGTGGGCCAAGCGGTCCTTATCTGCCGTCAAAATCTATGTTTCTAGATATATCTTCTTTGCAAAAAAACTTTGTTAATGCACTAGGTAGGGTTAAAGCGACAAAAGTTGGGAAATGCAGCATTAGAGTTTCCAACCCTAACACCCCACCCACCAGGCAGCAACAGGAATAACCATTACAGTTTCACCTCTGCTGTGTATTTGCTAATCAGGCATGGGAATTGCCATGGGATTGTCAGCCCTAACACTCACCCCATTCGCTAATGAAAGAAGCTGAGATGTGTAGAGCATATGAGAGGGGTTGGGTTTTAGTGTTGGAAACCCTAATGCCACATTTCCTTACGTTTGTCACTTTAATCCTAACTGGTGCAATAATAAGGTTTTTTTTGCAAATAATTCCCTTACTTTTATAGATAGTATAATTGTAACCTCATGTGCCTGTGGGAGTGCAGGGATCTCAGGTCCCTGCATTGCATTTGTAGTAAAACTTGAATTAAATTGTCTGCATAGCTTTCTTATTAACCCACCTCATGTACTCGTTAATGTAAATATTGAAATCCCCACCAAAACATGATTCCACACCACTGCAGTGCCATTGTGTGCCACAGGTGCAAAACACAGTCTGACCAGGGTTTGAAAAATGATGTGTTCATGATGAAGTGGTGTTAAACATGGTTATGTTAAAAATTTGGACTTAATATATTTAAAATTGCCAAAGTTATGAGCAAGCATAGCAATTTTTCAATGTACACACATAAGTTTACCATTTTACATATTTTTCCCCAAATTTTCAACATAAGCTTCTTATTACCCTACCTCATGAACAAGGGCAGTGAAAATGTTCAAATTCCACCTGAAAGGTGATTTTGCCAGATGACCACAAAAATCACCTTTCTGGCCAGATATGCAACATTTCCCCAACATTGTTCATGAGGTAGGGTGTCAGAAAGGCCATGTTGAAAATTTGGTGTAAAAATATGAAAAAATGGCAAAGTTATGCATAAATTTGAAAGCTCCATTGAAACACATTGAACTGCACTTACCTTACTTTCTCATGTAGCAGTCAGTGTTTCCAGCAGCAAGACGTGCCTTTGATCAGAGAGTGGATCTTCACCCTGGGTCCTGTTGAGGTGACTGAGGGTGTGTGGGGGGTGTGGGGTGATGGGTGCTGAGTGGGAGGTTGGAGTGGGGTGGCAGACTGTCAAGGAACCTTTTTTTAAACAGGTTTAAAAAAAAACATTGAGGGACCATTTTCATTATCATGGGGTATTCGAAAACAAGGATGGTTATTGGGAGGCCACTAGACACCAGGGAAATATAATTATACTATTAGGACTTGCTGATTTGTGGGTGGGGGCTGCCACTAGACACCAGGGAAATACATTTTTACAGGGTGGTGATCGGGGGGGTGGACTGTGCCACTAGTCACCAAGAAAATACATTTATTTAATGGGGACAGGAATCAGAGGGTGAGGGTGGCACTAGACATCAGGGAAATACATTTTTAATGAGGCAGTGATCAGAAGGTGGTTGGTGCACCTAGACACCAAGGAAGAATATTTTAATTATGGGTAGGGTGATTGGAGGGTGGGGGGTGCTACTAAACACCAGAGAAAACATAGAAACATAGAATCTGATGGCAGATAAGGACTGCTTGGCCCACTTAGTCTGCCTGTGTTCCCTACCTACTGCCACAATGTAGACCCATCTTGATCTTTGCCTTCACCCCCTCTTTCCTTGATTGTAAGGGTCCCTTATACCTATCCCATGCCTTCTTAAATCCCATTACAGTTTTCCTTCCCACCACCTCCTCATGGAGGCTATTCCAGGCATGCACCACCCTTTCTGTGAAGAAGTGTTTCCTTACATTCAGTGCTCGAATTACAGGGGGGCCTGAGGGGGCTGGGCAACCCTAACTTTTTTGGAGGACCCCCTGAGTTCCGTGTAATTGAAAGGTGCCAGGAGAGGCATATTTTGACTCCCTTACATTTCACTGCTGAAGCTGCCAATTTCCATTCTGTCAGGAACACAAATTGCAGAAGCCCTGCCTGAGAGAAAAATAGTAAATAATACTATGTTTTCCCTTTTTTTATAGCCATTCAGGAAAACAATAGCCTCCCCCAACCCAAAGCCACACAACCAGCTTCAAAGTGACTTAACTGATACCTGAGACAGATATTTATCTAAAGCTGTGTTTACACAGCCGCAGAGCTCTTGCAGCTCCTCCCACAGCCTCTACATAAGCCCTCCGCTAACACACCCTCCTTGCTTAGGGAGTGTTTTTCATTTTGTCCCTAGCCTCCCTGTGTGGCTCATATGGATGTGCTTCCCTGGTACCTGCTGCTCTTGCTGCTGCCATCTGGTTTTGTTTTCCCTTGCCTGATCCCTTCTTCCTTCTGGTTCTTCCCCGTGTTGTGTTGTGTTTTCTTCTGTTTTGATCCCCCCCCCCCCATCGTCCGTCTGTCTGGTCTCCTCGGTGATTTCTGCAATGCCCCACTCCTGTCCTTCACTCCCCTTTCTCCCGCTGGACCCTGGTTTTCTTCTTTCCTCATTTCTTTTTTTGGTCTCTCATTCCCCGCAGCCCAGCGCTCCTGGGCATCCCCGCTCCTTACCTTCAGTCCCCTTGTCTCCCTAGCCCCCTTCCGGAGGTGTTCCTCTTCCTTCTGCCTGGCAGCGCTATTTGCCTTCTGCATCAAGTAGCTCTGTGGACTCAGCATTCCTATGCAGGATCTCCATTCTCCATAGCGCTACTCATGCCGCACCATGGATTTTGGCCATTTTGGTCTTCCTAGTAAGTATAGCTCTTAATTACTTGCATTTTAGCCCCAATCCACGCATACTCCAGCTGGACCACGGCGGCATGCATGGTGCACTTAGCTCCCTAAAGGTACTTAGCTACTCATATTACCGCTGCTCATTTCTCTATTCTCTATTCACACCCCTCATGATGTCCATCCATTAGTTTAACACTGCTTACTCCGTCCTTCCTCATTTAACTATACCAGTTACTCATGCCCTGCTGTCACCATTGTTGTGCTTTTATTTCTCCCCATATTACCCATTCTACATCACAGTGAGCTGAAGTAAACAACCTTTCAGCTCCCTCCAGGTAGTGCCATAGCTCTATGTGGACATGCCAGTTCTGCAAGCCATGAGGGTGACTGTAATATATCTGCTCCTTGTTTACTGACTTATGGGTGTTCCTGCAGAAAGTGAGAACAGTGGGCTCAAATATATGATATTCTGTGTACCCCAATGTCACAAGCTCATTAACGCTGTCACCTGGATATCTACTTCAGCACTATCTACCTTCCAGTTTATTTGCTTGCCTACAACTTGCAGGAATTAGATAACTTCCTGTCACTATCTCCACCTGGCCTCTCCACTACCTTTCATCATGTCTACATAGTTCATAACAGTGCACTGCACTCCTCCACCAGTAACTTGTGCCTATGCCACAAGTTGGCACCATATTCCACTTACTTTTTGCCCACTGCCTCCAATCCCACTTGTTCCATTACCCAATGCCTTCCCTTGTATATGCTTTCATTCTGTAAATCCTACTGGCTTCCCTCATTGTATTCCCAGTCTCATCCCTATATGTCCCATTTTGTGTTTGTGTCTACCATCTGTCCCATACTCCTATTCCTATCATGCCATGCACCAATTCATCAGCCTATCTCAGGCTGTCTCCTACTCTGCTCTCTCTCTCTACAGCAGCGATTGCTCCTTCAGCAAGCCCATACAAGCAGTACTCTGGTCTCCATCCCTATCTCACACTTTCTGAAGTGCTGAGTGAAGATAGTCTTCCCCTGTCTACCAGGGATGGGATTCTGTTTCAACCACTACCTCCTGTTACTTACCTGCCGACATCCACCATCCCTAACTCTGCTGGACATCACTGAGTGAAGGTTCACTTGCCCCAATGACCGGGAATGGGCATCATCTCTAATCATAGCAGTTGAAGCTTCCCTTCGGGAACAGAACTTCATCCTACTTACAACTTCGACATTCTCTGTCCCTAACTCTACTGGATAGCATTGAGTGAAGGTTAGCCCACCCCAGCTACCAGGGGTGAGGGCTGTGTCTCCAGTCTACACATTTCTACCCTACATTTTCTACCTTATACCAGTTGCCATTTCCCTTCGGGAATGGAACTCTCATGCTCTGTGTACCATAATCATGTTACGCATGCTGCTTCAGATTATTACTTCTCAGTCCAATGCCCAACTGCCTCTCTCTTCAGGATCAGGACTGTGCCCTACTTACTTCTCCATCTTACCTTGTCTGCAGCCTAGACTCATTGTCCTATCTGCTGCCTTCCACAGCCAGGAGCTTGACTCTGATATGTACTGTCTCCACCATTGCAGCTCCACTACTGTGATTTGCCATTCAAATATGGATTTTCAACCTTGTTCTCATCATTCTGCATTTCATCGCCACCCCCAATCTGGATATTCATGCTTCGTTCATGCCTTCTGGAAGTACGTAAATTCTCCTCACTGCAGCTTTTCCTCCGACCTCATTATTCAGCACTTCAGAGACCACCATGTCTGGTCCATGGCCCTAGATCACTTTGCAGTGTCCGCTATCTGCTTCTCTCCCTAATGCAGGTTGCTGCTTCCTTTTGGAACCATGGCATTTTCACTCTTCCAGCCTTCCACCTCTCAGCTCTGCCTGTGCCTTCACCTGTGGATCCAGGACCCCATTGATTGGTCTGACTCCATCCTGCAGTTTGCTACTCCCATCCATTGCAGGACCCTTCTGCTTTGCTTGATTCCACTCGCCATCCCATTCTTCCATGGACCTTCATGCTCTAGCTCATCCTATGGATCCTGCTGACTTGATTGATCCCTCTCTTCCTCCAGGTCGACTGCCTCATGGACTTCCTTGCTGTGGGTCCCCATCTGGCTGCTGTGTTGACTTTTTGTTTTGTAGATTTTGAACCTTTACCTTCGTTGCTCCAGCACCATCATCAGATGTGGGACTCCTGTTGCTCATAGTGCTTGGCTTGGCTCCTTGGCCTTCTGTGGATCATCGTCTGATACCTAACTTCAGCTTTTCTGCACTTCGCTGCTGTTCACCGTGGATCTGACATCCTGCTCCTTCCTGCTCTGGATATCATACAACTTTTCCCGGCCCTTGGCTTCCTCTGCTATTCCTTCAGTTCCTCAGGATCCACTCCATACTTCCTTCCCATTTGAATGGCTGCCTTCTCCTCTTTGCCTGGCTGGCTCGGGGCTTCATACTGTTTGCTGTGGCTGTTTCGTGCTTTGTACCTCACTTCCAGCCAGTACTCCCAACAAGTCATCTGCCTTTCCATACGATTCATCCCCGATTTCTACTCCTGCCCTTCTAACAGTACCTTCCACTATTCATTCAGTCATTTATTAATTACTGTGGAGTAATACTTCTGCTAGCAAATATTACTTGGCTCTCATGCTATATAGACTTTTACGTTATCATAGAAGTCTCACACTTGCCCATTCTATGCTTCGTAATCATTAGTGGAATCTCATTTACCTGGACATTAAGAAGATCTCCTCCTTCTCTATTGGATATACCCTTCGAGTCCCCTCCATCCAATCACTACATCTCCTTGGATGTCTCCTGTTATTGGCCATCTTCACACATGGCCAGGACCTAAATCCTTCTGTTCTAGTTTGACTTCACAATCAGCATCACTTCTATAGATACTGGGAGTCGCAGGATAGCCCATTCACCTATGGACTTCATCCATTTTACCTTATGCCGCCTCTTATTTCAACAATGACTCTGATGACCAAGTTACTCGACTCCTACTTCCCAACAGTCACTGCTAGATTTAGGAGTTTCATAGCTATTGTCCAGAATATTCCTCATAGGATCTCCATTGCCTAGTTGATTCCTGACTGGACTCTATCCACACCTTCGATTTCTCTCTCAGACATTGTTATTCCTTATATTAGTATCTGCACCTGTTTACCTAGTACTTCTGCTGGGTTAACCTTTCTTCCAGCAGATCATTCAGCCTCCTCTTCTGAAAGTAAATTAGTTAATCTCTACAGTAAAGACCATCTCCGAGAACTGGCTCTCCTGAATTCTCTCTTGCAATCCGTAACAGCCAAGACAAATTCACAAACTCAGCCTTGCATCCCAATTGGTATTTATCGGCTGTAGCACTAAATCATATGACATCCTGCATTTATCAATTTCACTACCATTCTAGCCTAAAGACTCTTCCTCTCATCCATCCCAAGCTTTTTCCATGTACTTCAGCATCAGGATTACACGTAAACTTAACACCTATGCTACCACAGTGCATCTTCTAAATGATCACACTGCAGGAATACCCACACGTACTGTACTTCGGGCAATGTACCAGCAAAGGATTAAGCCTAAAGTCATGAACATCATGACCAAAGAAGCCATCACTTCCTTATACCTCATTTCCAATCATTCCTCACATACACTAGGTTACCATCTGAATGGTTCTGCAAATTATCGTCTGGGCTTTACTAATCTCTTATGGCATTACACTTATCAGGCACTCAAACTCCTCTACTCATTTTACTCTGGGATGTTTACCTAATGATTTTCACTCACTAATTGATTCTTTACCTTCAGACTACCCTGAATATCAAACCTTATACGAATTGGACCAGTCACTCATAACTTTACTAATCATCATAACTATCATAGTGTACTGTCTGGTCTTATATCAATCTCATCTTACTCTCTCGTCTCATAACCTCCATACAATTCCTTGGACATCCATCATTTGTCACTCTGAATTATGGCTACATTAACCCTTCTTTAACTGGATCTGCTTTACACATATGATTGTACCATCCCTATGGAAAGATGTACCCTTCTTCTTCAGGATCATCATTTAAGCCGTATCATCCTTGGATCAAGAACAAACCATCATCTCCATGGTACTCAAAGACTCTTCTACAAATCATACTCTAGGGATGTTTCCTTAGTGACTTATTGTTCAATACAGAATATCTAGCCTCAAGACCATACCCTTAAATTTGAGATCTCACAAGTTGGATCATTCACTAATGACTTCTTCTATCATTGCAGTTCCACCATTCCCCATTTAGTTCCTTATCGATCCACTCATGATCCCACTGCCTATTACAATTCAGTTGGACAAGCATCATTCATCATCTCAGATACCTGGACTTCCTTTGTCCTCATTCACTTGGATTTATTTAATACTCAGGATTCTATCACTCATTTAGAACAGATCTCCTCTTCTACCTCAGAATCATCATGCAATCAACATTATTTATGGATTGAAGATGGATTGGTGCAGGCGATCACTCTCCCCACCAGACTTAATCCACACTCGGCCACCCAGACTCTACTAGACTGGATCCTCATAAACAGGGAAGACCGAGCATTACACACTGACACCATGGCTGACTCTATAAGTGATCACTCACCAACCTATCTCCTCTGGTCTTCCAAAATAAAGTGCCCCCCCCACTCAAATACCTATCTCTCAGAAATTTCAGCTGCCTAGTCTCCACAAATCTCCTTGAGAAGGTCCAGTCATTAGACTGGTCCTTGCTTTTTTCCCTTTCCAATGCAGCTACGGCAGTTTCCACATTTACCAGGACTCTATTAACACTCCAGGACCACTTTTTCCTTGTCACCACCAGGTGGGTCAGAGGCGGGTGCTCGCGCTGGGTCCCTAAAGACCTTCTAACCCTTATGAAGGCCACAGACTGTGCCTGGTCCACTTTCAAAGCAACCCCCTCTCCTGCCCTCTGGGATGCTTACAGGTGCATGAGGGACAAATGTAAACAACAGCCCAAATTTTTGAAACAGACTCACTTCCTCAATCTGCAAAAGGCCAACCTTGGAGACCCTAGAAAATTCTGGGACTCAATCAGCTCCCTCCTAAACCCCTGCCCCAGCTACACTGCACCACATCTCAACTCCCAGGACAGGCTGCTGACCGACCCTCATGATGTGGCCAGTGTCTTCAACTGTAAGTTCACCAACTTATCCATGTACCTAAATAAGCTGCCAACTTCCCAACCTCAAAGCTCAGCCCTAATACCTGATACATTGCCATCCTCCTCCAGCTCTGTCACTCGCCCACAAATAAGCTCATTCTATTTTAAAGCCCTCTCCATACACAACACAGTGAAGCTGCTCAAAAGTCTACCTAACCATGGCTTCTCCAGATCTGATGGACTACCTCCAGTCTTCCTTAAGCTGATCTCTCCAGCGATTGCCAGGTCACTCACCTTCATCTTTAACCTTGCCCTTTCCACCTCCTCCATGTCTGAGCCATGGAAGATAGATAAGGTTATCCCCATTCTTAAATCTGGTGACCTCAAATCCTCTGACAATTACCGTCCAATATCCATCCTCCCTCATCTCGGTAAACTACTCAAGAGAACAGTCCACAATCTGCTCACTGAGTACATAGGCAAATACACCCTCCTATGCAACCAACAGCACTGTTTTCACAAGAATCATTCCACTGCCACTGCCCTCGTCCTTCTGACCGACCACATTCTCTCTAACATGGATAATGGTAAAGCCACTGGGACTGTCTTCATTGACATCTCAAAGGCATTTGACATGGTTGACCATGCTCTCCTTACCTCCAAGCTTAGCCTCCTTGGTTGTTCTCAGAAAATCACCAGCTGGTTTACTAACTACCTTACCTATCACTCACAATTCATGTGTATCGGTCAAACCTGCTCCCCCACCCTGCCTGTCTCTGTGGGGGTCCCTCAAGGCTCAATCCTTGGTCTTCTCCTTTTCTCCTTATTCTTTAGTGCAATTCCCTTTGACTGCCTCAACTGTCACTCTCTCCTGTATGCCGATGACCTTGTCCTCTTCCACAGTGACAAATCCATGGTCACAATCTCCTCTGTTCTTTCTTGCGCAACTATGCTGTGACCCACAGCTGGTTCTCAGAAAGCCTCCTTTTAGTAAATGCCAAAAAAAAACTAAATCCATGCTGTTCAGATCTAAGCCCTTTTTGGCCCAAACTAAAAACTATGCCCCCTTACGCTTTCTCACCCCAGACGGCCCAGCCCCGGAGAATGTCAAACACCTACAAATACTTAGGAGTACTGCTCGACCCCTCCCTCACTCTCAATGTGCATGCAAATTCCCTTGTCAGAAGGTTCCATCAAAAGTTAGGTGCCGCCTATAGACCCAGGCAATACCTTACCCTTGAAGCCAGACTAGCCATTGTCGAGGGTAATCTTCTCCCTATTCTTGACTGCTGCTCCCCTGTTTATGCCAGGACCTCAGCTACTGCCATGGCTAAACTTTCCACTGCCTACAACAGTGCCTGTCACTTTGCTTTATTGGCCTTGTTCTCCACCCACCACTATACCCTCTATAATACCCTTGGATGGCTACCACTACAAGGTTGCTTTGACCTAGCCCTCTGCTGCATGGTAGACAATGTCATCCGCATGGCTCCAGAATCCCCCCTAACTGTCCTTATGAAAACCAGAATGCTCCTCTGCAACCTCCGCTCTTATGGTACTCCCCCTCTAGCTGTTCCTAGGGTATCCACCAACATGGGCAGCAGAGCTTGGTCTGCAGCTGCTCCTTTGCAGTGAAACAAACTACCAGCTGAACTCCGTTCCATTGACACACATTCCAGTTTCAAGTCCCACCTTAAAGTTTGGTTCCTGACAAACTCATCAAACCCACACTAGTCAACTCCCCTGCCGACAACTGTTATATCATATTTTTCACAGTAATATTTGACTTCCTTGCCCATATTGTATATATATTTTTTGCTGAGTATTCTGTGTATTACTTGCTCACTGGATGATGCAGTCACACATTGTACCCTGTGCCTACAATTTGTTTGTTTTGTACCAAATCTCCTCACGTCCGATATTGAAACCTTGTATTCACTGTTCTCAAATGGACCTATGCATCAAACTGTATATTGTGCTTACTATTGTTGCTTGTATCAAATCTGTTTCATGGGTATTACTGTAACCTTGTACTCCACTGTCACCCTGCGCATGTGTTATGGCCCTGGTCTTGCCTGAAAACGGTCTCTGGGATCAGTGCACTCACCCGGTTATCAAAGTCATAAATAAATAAATATATAAATAAAATTATCATCTCTCCAAGCAACTCACCAACTTCAAATTAGCTATGGTTACTAGAACCTGGATCCTTCTCCATTTAGTATGCCTAGAAGGATGGGCAGACCTCTGGCCATGGGTCCTCAAAGGTTTCCTCCACCTGGGGGGATTTCCTCTCCTGAGTGCCAGGGGGTCATACTCTTTGTGAGTTGGAGGAGTTTTCTTTTTGGGCCTTCTATTGCCTGCAAATTACTACTTACCTACCTACATACTACTCAAGGATGGGAATAGAGTAAAGCTACAAAAAGTAGTACAGGTTACACAAGAACTATATACCTCATCTCTCCTCATTGCTATTCCACAAACATTGAATGGGAGGGCTTGCCAGAGATTCAATGTGGGGAATAGCTCCTCCCACAACCTCTACATAAGTCCTCTGCTAACTTACCTCCCTTGCTTAGGGAGTGTTTTTATCCACCACCATCCCTTCCTCCTCCTTCTCTGGCACTTTTCTCATCCTTGCTCATTGGCCTTATATTCCCTACAAATTACTACCTACCTACTACTCAAGGGTGGGAATAGAGTAAAGACACAAAAAGTACTACAAGTTGCACAACACTATATACGTCATCTCTCCTCATTGCTATTCCACAAACATTGAACATAAGCTGCCAACATATAGAGAGCTGAAAGAGGAGGGGGGAGAGAGAGAGAGAGAGAGAGAAAGAGAGAGAGACCCTGAATGGGCAAGGGTTAAAGTCTTTTGGCCTCCTCAGCCTAACCTCACATACTGGGGGGGTACTTTAATTTCCACAGCCCATGTGCAATAAGGCAAGCTTCTTGTAGGAAACAGTAATATCTTTATCACAGAATATTTCATGCTGGTGGGATTTAATGTATCTTACTTAGCTCTAAAATGCAGGAAAATGCACCATATGCAGAAATGTTTTCTTAAAAATTTCCTGGGGGTGGCATGCCCATAGACCCCCCTAGCTTTGTAAAAGTTTTTCCACCTCATTTTCACTAATTCTGCGTTCACCTCTGAAATATGGGCTGTTGGGCCCCCCTATTTTTTTCATCATAATTCGAGCACTGCTTACATTTCCCCTGATTCTAACCGCCTCTTTCATCTCATAACCCCTTGTTCTTGTGCATCTTTTTCTCTGAAGAAGGTTTCCCTTTAGAACACTACTTATACCCTTGTTGTATTTGAAAATCTCTACCATATCCCTCGCCCCCTCCTTTCCTCCAGTCTGTAGATATTGAGGTCTTTCAGTCATGCCTTGAAACTTAAGAAAATAGAGGTTGATGGCAGAAAAGGACTGCTTGGCCCATCTAGTCTGCCCCAATTTTTTGCCTGCTATAACACTTCATATTCTGCTTGAACTCTGGCCTCTAGCCTCCCACCTCTTCCCCTTCCAATTGTGCCACCACAGATCATCTTTGAACTCCAGAATTTCCCCCTCTACCTGTTTTTATGAGTAGAGATGCAGCAAATTTAAAATCTGCCAGCGAAGTGAATGCAAAGTGGCCACTTCACGTTGGCACTTTGCTACACAGAGTACCCCATAGAAAAGGCACACTTCACCTTGTTATTATTAATTTGCATTGTCATTCCACCTTAAACGTGAAGTAAGGCAGAGTGACAACAGTATTGGCAGCACCCCACCTACACAGTCACCAGAATTAATGTGCTTCCCCAAAGTGCTACTGTCTTGTGTCCAGAAAACTCTCCAGTGCTGACGAAGTGAAATGAGAGTGTAACAAGAAATGCAAAGTATCCCAGAATTAATGATACACTCAGTCATGCATGCAGTGGTCACACACAGAGTCATCAGAATTAATGAACATCCTTAAAATGCTACTGTCTTGTGTCCAGAAAATTCCCCATTGCTGATGAAATGCTACTGTCTTGTGTCCATAAATTCCCCAGTGCTGATGAAGTGAAATGAGAGTGTAACAAGAAATGCAGACTCCCAGAATTAATGGTGCACTGTAAATGCACAGACAGATTAAGATTTCGCTGAGCACTCAAGGGATGCATAGGAAAAGGCACAAGAACACCTAACCAGTGCTCACAAGTCACAAATCCAAATCTGAAAAGGAATACATTTTACCAGTTGGGGGATTAGTGCATGGCAGTAACAATCCATTACCAGTAAAAATACCACAAAGCAGAATAAAAAATGCATGCAGGTGCAGGGGATAGCAGGTTCAGACTGCTGCAATTACTCTGTGGCTAAAAAAAGGTGTGTGATTTAATGGCACGAATCACATACACACTCACACTCATACACACACACTACAAGCAATGCATAGCAAATTGAAAACCTTCAGTAATATAACCAAATGTTTTAAATACACAAATTATACACTGCTGCACCACAACAATCAGCAAAAAAAGTCAAGAATTATTGAAAGTATTTCTGTGTGTACATTAACATGGTTATACAAGAAAAATATAACCAAAACAGAAAGACTGCCTTCTTCTTCTCCCAGTTAATGTACCTACACCACAAATGCACCCCTCCCCCAAAGAACACTTCACAGTACACAGACTGACTGTTCTAAATTAACATTCAAAATCCACGCACAATAAACACTCAATGATATGAGCACAGAAGGGTTTCCTACAATCGATGTACTAAATTTTGAGCAAACAAATGGCTCAAAAAGGCATTTTAAACAGCTTTTAGAGGTTTTGAATCACATAGCTCTGAGAGCAAACTGTCTCCAGCTACCACTACACACACACTACCCAGGCCAGAACTGAGGCTGTGCAGAACAATCTAGAGCCCATGTGACCTGCAATCCCATGAATCACTGCAGAATTTCATTTGGAACTCAATTACATGGCAAAGTGAGGTGAATTATGTTGATTTCAATGTACTTTGCCCTAAAATTGGTGGAGAAGTGGTTTGGGGAAGGTGGAATAATGCAAAGTCATTGATTTCAATGGACTTTGCATTTCTCATTATAAGGCGAAGTACTCCACTTCATATTGTGAAGTACTCCGCAGATTCCACATTACTCTGTGAATCACTTCCCAGAGTGAATTGGGGCCACTGTGCCCACCATTACTTATAGTAGTGTAACTCACATGCTGTACAGGAAGGAACATGAATGCCTATGGCTGTACTTCCCTGATGAGCTGAACCTGTATCATAAAACTCCCCAGTTTAGAAACTCTTATTAATGAGTACAATGGTGGGGTGGTGAAGCCTGGAGAGATACTATAAAACAGGGTTACAGTACATCCAAGTAAGTAGTAAAAACATTAATGCTGTGATTTGTGACATGATCATGAATCATGATTTGTGAATGCATTTGTGACCCTGATGATGAAGAATGTGATTCAGTGTCCACGATGTGAGATAACCAATATGGAACTGTATTGGTAACGTGAATGCCTACGGCTGTACTTCTCTGATGAGCTGTAGCACAAAACTCCCCAACTTAAAAACACTTATTAATGAGTGCAATGGTGGGGTGGTGAAGAGTGGAGAGATACTATAAAACAGGCTTAGAATACATCCAATTAAATAGTAAAAAAATGAATGTTGTGATTCGTGATGTGATCATGAATCGAGATTTGTGACTGTATTTGTGACCATGATGATGAAGAACGTGATTTGTATCACAAGTGTCTCATGATGATGGTCCTGACTTAAAAATGCATATTAATGAGTACAATGTTCATGCAGAATTATGCACCACACCAGTCCAGTACTCTGAATGGAAGCCAAAGAAACAACTGTGACTTAAGTTACAGATGGAGATTGGATCCTAAAGCAGGGGTTCTCAAACAGTGGGGCCAGCCTCCCTGGGGAGGCCCCAACCTGTTCTAGGGGAGGCTCAAGCAAGTCTTGGAAAAAGTACTGTATTTAAATTTTGAACTTTATAGAGTTTGAGTGAAGGGATAAGGCAAACTGAAAGAGGATAATAGTAGGTGAATGTATGTATTTATTCACAAGTCTGTGACCAGGGAAGGTACTGTACACTGAGCCATGGTTTATTTCAGGTGTACCCAGGGAAGGGTAGTGAGAGAATACAATTCAAAATATAACTGCAAAACACTCAAGCAATACAAAATGAATGAAAGTGCAAACAAATTACGAACAATAAACAAACAACGCAAGGAACAACGATTAATTAGACTGGCAGCAGAACTGTCCAAATACAAGAGTTAACCATACAGGTAGTAGGAATAAGAGCAGGAGGGAGCAAAATGATCCCTGAGAAGATGCTTAAGCAGGGTGAGGGGAGAGAGGCAGAGGTCGGCAGGAAGGTTATTCAGTTAGAGGAGAAACAGAAAAAACAGTCTGACCCATGAAGGTATGGCAGTAAGGGTAGCAATGGTTTGAGAGTCAAAATATTGGAGAAAGTAGGTTGTCCTTTTGGGAGGTGGGGGTACAATAAGCTTAATAATATGAAAGCAAGCTATGCCATGAGGTTTCAATTTATTCCTGATGTACTGTGAAGAGTAGGCTATTTTTCTATGGGGAGGCCCAAAAATATTTCAGTATTTTAGGGGAGGCTCAAGATCTTTTTCATGGCTTAGGGGAGGCTCACTGTGACAAAGTTTGAGAACTGTTGTCCTAAAGAGATGCAAAGGCACAGACAGATTAAGATTGCACTGTACACTGAAAAGTTGCAGATGCAAAGGCACAACACCTAACCAGAGCTCACCATCAGAAATTCAGATCTGGAAAAGAATACATTTGCCTTTTGGGGCAGGCCGTGGGGGGGTGGGGGGCAGTGTACTGCATTGTTGCAGTAACAGTCACTAGTACTAGTACCAGTAAAGATACCACAAAGAAGTACAAAAATCACATAGCTGCAGCGGATAGCAGGTTCATATTGCTGAAATGACTATGTGACACAATAAAAGGTGTCTGATTTGATGACGCGTGTCACACACATGCTCACACACACACTAAGTAATGCATAGCAAATTGAAAACGTCAGTAATATAACCACATATTTTAAACAAACTAAAATTATGCACTGCTACACCACAACAATCAGCAAAAAAATGGCAAGAATTATTGAAAATATTACTGTGTGTACATTAACACAGTTATACAAGAAAAATATCACCAAAACAGAAAGAAGTCTTTTTTTCTCTAAGTTAATCTACCCATACCACAGATAAAGCCCCTTCCCAAAGCACACTTTCACTGTCTCTCAGTATGTAGACTGAATGTCATACATTAACATTCAAAATCCATACACAAACAATAAACACTCGATGATATGAGCACAGGAGGGTTTCCTACAAACGATGAACTAAAGTTTCAGCAAATGAAATTACTCAAAAAGGCTTTTTAATAGCTTTTAGAAGGTTTGAATCACAGAGAGCTCTCAGAGCAGACTGTCTCCTACAGCTTCCTACACACACTACCCCGAACTGAGGCTGTGCAGAACAGTCTAGAGCCAATGTGTCCTGAAATTGCATGAATCACTGAAAGATTTGCCTTTGGAACTGAAAAATAAGGTGAAGTGAGTCAAAGTACATTGTTCCAATGTACTTCGCCTTAAGAATTGGTGGACTAGTGGTTTGGGAAGGCGGAGTAACGCAAAGTCATTGTTTTCAATAGACTTTGTGTTACCCATTGTAAAGAGAAGTATCCCACTTCACGTTGCAGAGCACTCCGCGAATTCGCTTTCACTTCGTGATTCACATTGTGGAGTGAATTGAGGCCACTTCACCCATCTATATTTATGAGACTCATGTGTCTATCCCATACATTCTTAAATACTGTAACCGTTTTAGCCCCCAACACTTCCACTAGGAGACAGTACTTTATCCTGTTCCCTCTGATCCTTCCCCCATCAATTTCATATTGTGACCCCTAGTCCTTGAGCATCTGTTCTTTTGAAAGATGTCTCTTCCTGTATCTTGTTTATTCCTGAGGTATTTGAATGTCTCAATCACATCCCCCCTTTCCCTCCTGACCTCCAGGAAGTACAAATTTAGATCCCTTAGCCTTTCATCATAGGGCTCCTGGTGCAGGCCCTGAATCATTTTGGTAGCCCTCCTTTGTACCATCTCCATCTCTTCTATGTCTTTAAGGAGATGTGGCCTCCAGAACTGCACACAATATTCTAGGTGAGGTCTCACCTATGATTTGTTAATGGGTAGTATCACCTCCTTCTTCCTGTTGGTTATACTGCTCTGTATACATCCCAGCATTCAATTAGTCTTTCCCACTGCCTTGTCACATTGTTTCACTACCTTCAGGTCATCTGATATGATAAACCCCAGTTCCCTCTCCTGCCTTATGACTGTTCCTACTTCCCCCCGAGTTCGTATGTGGCCCGTGGGTTCTTATGCCCTAAGGACATGATTCTACACTTTTTTGCATTGAATCGTAGTTGGCATATGCGTGACAATTCCTCTAACTTCTTCAAGTCCTCCTTCATCCTTTCTACCTCCCTCAGGTGTGTCCACCCTATTGCAGATTTTTGCATCACCTGTATAAAGGCATACCTTCCCCTCCAGTCCTTCTGCTATGTAGCTAATTTAGACATTGACAAGGACCAGGACCAATTCTGACCCTTGTGAGCACCCCACTAGTCACCCTTCCATATCCTGAGTGAACCCCATTTAAAACTACCCTCTGGCTTCTATCACTAGGCCAACCTTCCGTCCATTTTACAAATTTAGGTCCTACCCTGAGGCTGCTCAGTTTGTTCACCAGTCTTCTATGCGGTACAATGTCAAAGGCATTGCTGAAATCCAAATAGGCCACATCCACCGCCCCTCCCTGGTCCACTACCCTTGTCACCCAGTCAAAGAACTCAATAAGGTTTGTCTGGCAGGATCTCCCCCTGTGAATCCATGTTGTCTCTGGTCCTGAAGACTACTGACCACAAGGTATTCATCAATTATTTCCTGAAGCAGTGACACCATTACTTTGCCCACCATCAAAGTCAAGCTGATCAGCCTGTAATTTCCTGCCTTCTTCCTCCTGTCACTTTTGTGGAGTGGTACAAAATACCTCCCCAGTTTCCAGTGACAGGTTGAACAGGGCTGCTAGTGGTGCAGCCAGCACCTCCCTGAATTCTATCAGTACCCTAGGGTGGATGGCATCTGGACCCATTGCCTTGTCTACACTTAACTTGGACAACTCTCTGAGGACACTTTCCAATGTGAATGGACTAGTGTTCACCTCGTGACCCCTTATGCCCTTGTTTTGTAACACAGGACAATTTCCTGCATCTTCCTCTGTGAATACTGAGCAGAAGTATTTGTTTAGTAAGTCTGCCTTCTGGTGGTCATCTTCTACTGGGAAGCACTCCCCCTTCCCCTACCAGTCTTACTAAACTACCCCCTGGACTTCTTCTTTTTTTTTTGTAATGTATGGTACCTAAAATGTCTTATCCCTCTTCTTTACCAACTTTGCTATCTTTTCCTCAGTGTTCATCTTTGCTCTGCTAACTATCATCCCTGCTTCCCTCTGTTTCTCCTTGTAGTGCTTTCTATCCTCCTCCTTCTGGGTACAGTGCTTTCGTACTTCCTGAAGGCTATTTTTTTTTTCTCCCTTACTATTCTCGATACTTCTCTGGAAAACCATAGCAGCCTCTTTCTTCTCTTATCTTTGTCAACCAGTTTTACACATAGTTCAGTAGTCCTTTACATTTCCCCTCTGATTACAGCCCCCTCTCCTCTCCTCCTCCTAGTTTATCTATGCCTGCCAGGGCATCCTTCAGCATTTCCCCCATTTTCTTGAAATCGGTATGCCTGATGTCCAGGACTCTTGTCCTCATGTGATTCAATTCTAACCCAGTTCTTATTTCAAAGTGAACCACACAATAGTTGCTCGACCCCAAGTGGTCCCCCACATTGATATCAGTGGCACTGTCCCGTTGGTCAGCACAAGGTCCATAATTGCCCTCCCTTGAGCTGGTTCCCTTACAACTTGCTGGAGGAATGCTCCCTGCAGTGAGTCCAGAATGTCCCTGCTTGTGGGTATTGCCACAGCCAGGAGACTCCAATCTATATCTGGAAGACTGAAGTCACTGACAAGCAACAGCTCCCCCTTTTCAACAATCCTTTGTATTGCTTGGATCAGCTCCCTATCCACTTTTCCCCCTGCGCTGGAGACCTATAAATCACTCCTGTATGTATTTTTCCTCTTTTGTCTCCCTCCCTCCCTCCATATCCCCCTTGGTGTCATTTGCTATCCACTGCCTTGCACCCCTCTCTTTGGCCCTCCTCTACTCCACCTTCCCCTTGTCCCTTAGCTTCTCCCAGGCTGCACTGTCCTCCTTCCCCCTCCATGCCATTTATGTGCCACTGACCTTATCCCCCATGTTTGTGTGATTCCTGAGCCCTTTATGTGCCCACTGGCCCTCCAAACATGACAGTGCTAAGAACCTGTTTGATGACCATCCCCTGACTGCTGTATTTCCCCCTGTATCTTCTGTCAGTACGTTTCCACCAATTACTTGTGCTAGTTTCCCTTCCTTCTTCCTTTTCTTTTTACCTTCTGCCTATCACTCTTCCTAATACTGCCTGGTCTAGTTGGCATTATTGCCTCCAGACTCCTTGGCATCCTCCTGTATCCCCCTAGTTGTGCCCCTACCCTGGGTTGCAGCAGTGTTACCCTGCTCCTTTCTCCATTGTCCCTAACCTATCCCTCCTCCTATCTCCACCTTCCACCTAAATCAGTCGATCTCATTTGCCACAGATACCTACACATTGGGCAGCCCCCTACTCTCCACATGGTATCCAGGAATACTGCAACCCTGCATCCATTACTGCCAACTACCCTACCCTCCCTTCCTGATACCAGTAACTTCCTGGTTCCCTCCTCTGCCATCCCTCCCTCTTCACCCACAGTTCTGTATTTGCTGCTATAATCCAACATCTTCCTGTTATAATTTGCAATTAGTGCCCTAGGCTAAACTATGATCAATGCAAGTAATTATCCTTATGGCTACTTAACACCTAAACTATGAGCAATGCAAGTAAGTATATAAGAAATGAGCAACAGTGCAAGTCAATATATAAGATATGAACAGCTCTATCAGCACTCTAAATTTAGTTACACAATTTGTACCCGATGCCTGCCAGAATAATGAGCAGTGCTAGCAAGAAAACTTATGGCTACTTAGCACCTAAATTATGGGCAATGCAAGTAAAAATAGACAAGCTTTAACTAATGCCTTTCTAAATTATCAGCATTTCCAGCAAGAATCAGTGTCACAACAGTTTCGGAAGCTAACAGCATCCATGCAGGGTGGGTGTGTGGCCAAGTACAGGGAAGCACATTACTTCATGCAGGTCTTGGGAAGCATATAAGAGTAGCAGTTAGCAATAATAAGGAACAATAGTAGGCAGTTTAGATGTCCAGGTTCCACCTGATGTAATTTCTGAGCCAATAAATCTTTGCCAGACCACGGGGTGGGTAGGAGGTAGGTATAATCCTTTGATCAGCAGCACCAGTCTGATCAGAAGCAGTGGTCAGCTGGGGCAAGTCCTGAGTCCATGGCTGTTAAAGTTTTCCCAGTGTCTCTAATGTCCATGTAGCTGAGGGCTTAACTTGAAGGCAGTTACTTTCTTGACCCTGCCTAGAACCAGTACAGTCTGTGGCAATGATTAGGGCAGGAGTCGCAATTTAAAGTCCACTTTTGGCAGGCTTCTTTTTTTTGACTAAGCAGTTCCCCTATTGGCTGAGGGAGCTGCTAGCTGCTTTCCGAAATACCATGGGTCTGTTACTCCTCCATGGGTGGGCTAATTATCTGATCAGCTGCAGCAGTCAGCAGTGGTAGTCTGATCAGCAGCAGTAGTCAACAAAAAAAAGGTGGTCCCCTCATAAAAAAGAATCTTTTTTTGTGACTTATGATACTTGAAAAAGAATACTTTTTGTATCATGTGATGTGAAAAAAGATTTATAATGTTAAAGAATATAATTTTCAAGAGCATTTAGACAACAGTTAAGTGCAGAATCAAACTAAGGGGGTCCCCATAAGTAAGCTACGTGTGTTGGTTCCTCTACTCAGTGTCAGTTTTGTGTTTTTTTTAAATTAGAATATTTATGGGTAAACAGAAAACAAGATGGTGGCAAACGTAAAAGGATCTTCCCCTCACAAAAAAGGATGACATCAATGCAAAAAACAATTATTTTTTTCATTTCATACAGCTATTTTTAAGTGCTTAGTGGGCTATTCACCAATGGGTGGAATCTACGTGCCAAAGGAGTGTATTCCACTCATGCAGCTCCACACCCTCGGGGATCCACACATGGGCCACATTCAGAACACCAGCCCCCACCCAGCACCCTTCATGGCCCCACCCCCCCAGCATGCAGGATCATGGGGTGCTGCTGATGGGTGCGAAGCAGCGGACCTGGGCACACAGCCAATTAGCTGCCAGGCCCAGCTCCTGCAGTGGATTACCTTCTCCCCATTAGGCACCATGCTGGCAGGAGGCATGCAGTGCACTGACCATGATGTGGTGGGGACACTGGTTGTCCACCCCAGCCCTCCAGTGTGCCCTGATGGCTGGGGCCTCTGTATTGGGGAGCCATTGCCCCCTTGCTGTCTACGCTGCAGCTGCATCCTGGAGGGGCACATAATCGGCCGCTGGGTTTATGGCTCCCTCAAGGTCATGGTTTAGAGAATCATGAGGAGTGCTGGCACAGCCCCCACCCTGTACCCCCACCCACCCCGGTGTGGAGATGTATGATTGGCTGGGGGACTGTGTGTGTTGAGGGTGTTTAGTTAGTGAATCCTGCACAGGGGGTGAAGTGAGTATGGGCAGGTGCTGGCAGGTGTGGGGTGGGCTAAGTGCTGGATTTACACAGTGCATACCCACTCTGCACCTTTAAGAATAGCCCCCATAGTGAACATGTTCAGAACCAATTATTCAACATTTCTAAATTAAGTAACTTTGGAATTGATTTATATTTTTTCACCAAACAAGCAAAAGACACATCTGTGGGCCAGTTCCTTTCTTCCCCAATATTCCAGGCTAATATCCCAAACAGTTTGGGCATGAGCCAAGCTGACAGAAATCCAACAAAACCAATGGGAAACAAATCCTGAAAATTCACTTTTTGCATTATCTGTATCTCAGAATCTGCACATCCAGCTGAAACTAAACTTGGCCCATCAAGAGAATTACCTCAGAAGACTAGTCATGCAAAATTTTAATGCAAATTAATTGAACAGTTGTGAAATTATCAAAATGCAGAAATTGGGGTTAACACTGAACTGCTGGTACAGCCCTAACTATAGGTGCTACCATGCTCATATAATATATACATACAGTGTATATATATATATACACACACACACACACACATAAGTACCTCTGAGCTCTATCACACACACACACACACACACACACACACACACACACACACACACACACACACACACAGTGTACATTTTTAAGGAGGCTTTAGAACATAGGCATTTAACAATTTATAGCCTCCTGCTGTCACACTCCATCCATTGAGAGGAGCCTATTTTTCAAATCTGTTTTATACCCAATTAGGATTTCTGATTTTTTTTTGTCCCTGCATACATTCAGCTATTTTCTTCCTTTTCAACAAAACTGTCACATTCATGTATAAAAGTCTTTCTTTCTTTTGGTATCAGTTCTACCCATTGCATTTAAGGTTGTTTCTCTGTATAGTCTGCAGTTATCTCATGAATGACTCTGTGTAGCATGAAAGCTTATATTCTGTCACTCTCTTGCTGGTCCAATAAAAGGTACCAAATCACCCACTTTGTTCTCCTTTTTATTCAAGGACCAATACAGTTACAAACAGATCCTCACTAAGCAGGTAAAAATTGGAGGTGCGATTTTCATGCTCAGCAAAACATCACCACAAACTAAAATTGTAAAGTCCCACCCTAATTTTAAGAAAGAACTTCACAAATTCTAATGTTCCATAGATAAATGTTCTTTTACCTAGTGTTCTGTTCTGTAGAGGTAATCTTGCATTGTAACATTTCCAGCCTGTATGCCTTCTTTTTCTCTTGCCTCATTGTGATATTTATTATAGTATCCTTTAGTGTAATATACAGTATGGGCTGCTATATGTATTTTGGATTGTGTTCATTGTTGCTCCATTTGTGTTTGTATACAACATTACTGAGAGCCCTGTGTGTATGCTGCAAATAACCACCTCCTTCATCTTCTGTGGCTCCCCAAACTCTTGGCATGTACATGTATTCCCCTAGCACTTCTCTTCTTCTTTCCACCTAGAGATTATTCTACCAACTCCCACCTGTTTGTTTAACTACATCTATTTCCACCCCTCACCGACTCTTTCCTTTGTTTTTCCCCCAACCATAAACCTTCGGTTGTTGTTCCCTCACTTACCTTACCTGGTATCCATCGTCTTATTGTAACGTTGTGACCTTTGTCTGAATATTCCCACTTCTTGAGGTAATCCTTTATGTATACAGTCAATTATCAACCTGGATAGTGTTCACCACATATGTACTCCCCAGCCCTGATATTATTTGTTTCTCTGTAACTGTCTTTTATTTGCTCATTGTGTGTACACTGCTTATCTGGTAATTTTGCTGTAGTTGTATATGTCCTACTTGTCCAGGACCATCTTGCAAATGAGCTTGCTCAAGGATGATTTTGCCTAATTAAATAAAGTTTGTTTGATTGATTGACTTGTTCCAGTGGTGTCAGTGTTACTAGGACACATTTTTGTATCTCATTATGGTTCTCATGCACTTTCTATAGTTAAGTTTTCTGATTTATGAGTTTGATCTATCTTTTGTAACCTCCTGGGGTCTGTCTGAAAACAGGCATTTGTTGTCTATTGCACCAGCCTGGCTAACAAAAACTGAATAACAGAATAAATGCTGTGTATACTGTACGGGTGTGTAAGAAGAGGATTATGGGGGCAAATAACATAATATTTTTTACTTATTTTTTAATTTAAGGCAGTCTTAATTTTAGAGCACATATGAAGGTATTTATTGAGTAAAGGTGGTAGCCATACCTGTGATGCCAGTCAGGGGTGTGTGGTTAGTGTGCATTTAATGGTGACGAGGATGCTAGATCTTTTTCCGGTGCTGTAGTGCTGAGATAACAGCATGGGAAAAGATGGTGCTCAGCCAATCAGGTTCCATGATTTTTGAAAACCATTTTATAATATGAATTATTGTATCCTTAATATCTATACTCTGTATTCTGTACAAGATGGTCTTGTTTTTACGTCCCACACCAAGGACCTAGGTTGCCTCATACCCAATGCTGAAACTGCCGTGCAATACCAAGGAGTACACTGCATTGTGCTGTTAGAGGTGTTACTTTTCTAATGAGATATTGATATGAGGACTCTTACTCATTTCTGGTGCTCATCAGGGTGGAAATAGAGGTTCCAGTAACTAGTGAAAAATATAGCAACAAACCACAATTAGACAGCAGTCTAAAATAAAAGTGAATTTAAGTAACTTTTTTACTTACTTATTGTGATAAAATTATGAAAAGATAACCTTTACAACTTTATCTGTTCTCATGCTCTTCAGGAGCTGAGATCACAGTCCTCTGCTTGTGATTCCATTGTTGTGGAACTGATAGTGATGTAACCAGCAGAGGATTGAGGTTTAAGTCATGAACTATATCAGGGAAGAATTAACTATACAGGAGAAAGATCATGCTGTGATGCAGCTACCATTCTTGTCAAGAAATTGGTTGACTGCAATATTAATTACTGTTTTTCATTTCACTGGTGACCAGAGACACTCTTTAAAGATCTCATGGCAAGAACACAAAAGAGTAGAAGACTTCCTTGGTGTCTTGGTCAACTTTCCTGCTGTCAGTATAATAGGCCCTACTGCCACCGTATATGGGTTGAGCACAGAAATGGCTGCTCCATTTCTGACTCTAAAAGTGAATTTCAGGCAAGCATGATTCCCACTACAAGAGATAGTAATGAGCATTGGCATAACACATGATACAAAAATCTCATGTACATGGGTCTGCAACATTCTATGTATCTCCAAAGGAGCTTAAAAATATATTTTACTTCTAACCAGCATAGAATTTTTTTCTATAATCATAGAATTATTTTTTTTACGATGGCCTCCACTTTAATAGAATGGTTTTCACAGTTAGAAGACATTATTGTTTTGACAGAATGCTTCAGCCATAATAGTTTTGCAACAAGCTGTTACAACAGTTCAATGTCTAACCCAAGACTGCATCATTGGCTTTCAAAGACAAACTATTTTAGGAACACTTGTTTCAGAAAATAGAGATAGATAAATGATGGAAACATAAGTGCATACCGCACAAGTTGAGCCTCTAGTTTGCAATTGTTAGAAACTAGCTATTTTCTCCCTCAGGTTTACAATCTCCCTCCCATTACTCTTTGCCATGGCATGACATTTTGTGAAATAGGGCAGAACAAAAGCATCCAGAACCAGACACAGAAATAACTAAATTCTCATGGCATTTCTTAGACTGCAAGTATTGAAGCAACTTTATATCTGTCTACGCAATGGTGTAGCAGAGAGGGTCAATGAGCACAGGTTTCTGTAAGATACAGGTGACCTAGCAGACCTGCATAAGGATGTTTGCGATTGCCTTCTGCATTTTTATTTCTAACACTTACAGTGGATAGGAAGTTTACGTAAAACATGTTTAAATTATTCTGGAATGCACTTGTTTAACCTTGTATTATAATTAAAGTATAAAAAACAACAGAGTATTTAGTAATACAGAGATATGCACATGCCTCTGGTGCACTGACATTGGGGCAACGGCTGAGTGTGATCAGCACCTGAGATGTTAGTATAGATGAACAACTACACATCCTGAACTGTCTTGTCATGCCTATAAAATTACTATATTTTATAGTTAATTAAGTAAATCAGGGAAAAAAAAGCACATTAATGACTGCTGAGATGTAGCTTGTGCTATTTATCCAACTGTTCCTGTTTGTGTTGGTGTCATTTTGAATGGATTGTAATGCACTCAAGCATATGTAAATATAAACATGTAATTTGTTGGCAGAAAAGGACCAATAAGCCCACCTGGTTTGCCCAAGGGTTCACTGCCTATTACACCTCTGCAAACCCTAACCAGTCTCTGGAGACCCTCCCTGAGTTTGTACTAATATACCCTATGCCTATCCTATGCATCTATTTATTTATTTCAAAAGTTTCACCAGAAAAGTTATATTGAGCTTGTAACAGCTCATTTCTATGCTTGAAGCCTTCTACTGTCCTTGCTTCCACATCTTTTGGTGCAATGCCATGACCAAGGGGGTGCAAGAGCTGCAGTTGCGGTAGGGTCTGCACTGTCAGAGGCCTGGGTGCCTCAGAAGTCTGCATTAGGAAGACCTTGTATTGTCAAAGAAAAACTCTGAAATTTTGTTTTGTGCATTGCTTATCCATATGACATTCAGACTGTCAGCAGTGTCAGCAGTAAGGGTCTCTGTTACAGCTTCCACCTCCAGTGTCCTGGGGAGGTACAGAACACAGATGCAGTGGGGCCTAGTACTGAACATGTATTATCTTGGTGCTGGTGTACTCAGGAGGGACAGAGGCACATTCCATTATTCAGTTCCTTGATCATGGTGCCAATTAGGGGGAAGGGGGCAGCATGGGCATATCATATTATGGCTGCTCAGCTAGACTGCTACAAAGTAAACTACACTTTACATATTATATGTACAGTATATGTTAATGGTTATTCTACACTTATTGGTGGGTAGATAGGGCCCCACTAAATATTTTGCATAGGGGACCTTACAGTCATTTCCACAAACCTGTTCAGGTGGCAGTATTTTCCATGCTTCTCCCACCCTTTCTGTGAAGAAGTCTTTCCTCACATCCTTTCTGAAATTCCCCCCTCCAATTTCAATGCATGTCCCCTAGTCCTGGAGTTCATCCTCTTGTCAAAGAGGCTCACTCCCTGCACTCAGTTCACCCCTGTGAGGTACTTGAAGGTTTTACTCATATCACCCATCAATCTGCTGTCCTCCAGAGTGCACATATGGAGATCCTTAAATATCTCCTCATGTGGATTCCCTTGCAACTCCTGTAATGTCTTTGTTGCCCTTCTCTGGACTGCCTCCACCCTGTCTCTGTCTTTCCTGAGATGCAGTCTGCAGAACTGGATACAGCATTTCAGGTGGGGGTGTGCAAGAGAGTGGTATAGTTTCAGCATCACCTCCCTCCTCCCACTGGTTATGCCTCACCCTGTGCATCCAGCATCCCATTAGCCCTGCCCATGGCCTTGTCACACTGCACTGCCACCATGATGTCTTCTGAAATAATAACTCCAAGGTCCCTTTCCTACCTTGCAACTGCCAAAACCTCCCAATCCAATACTCAACAAAGTGGATTTTGTGACCTAAGTTCATGATTTTGTAAATTTTGGCATTGAACCCCAAATATGATGCCTTCAGCCTCTCCTCTAGATTCCCTAGATCCATATTCATTGCCTCTACTCCCTCTTGGATGTCCACCTTATTGCAAATCTTGGTGTCATCTGCAAAAAGGCTGACCTTCCCCTCCAGTTCCTCTTTGATGTCTACTATGAAGACATTAAAGAGGACTTGTCTTAGAACTGAACCTTGGGGTACCCTGCTGGTCATCCTTCCATTCTTCAAGTGTCCCTCTTCCTCCTGTCTGTTAGCCAGTTGCAAACGCATTTAGCCATTTTGGCCCTCAGCCCCACATTGGTCAGCTTCCTAATCAGCCTTCTGTGTGGCACAGTGTCAAAGACTTTGCAGACATCTAGACAGGCTAGGTCCATTGCCCACCCCATCTATTTACCCAGTAACCCAGTCAAAGAAATCTATGAGATTCATTTTGGCATAATCTTCCCCCCATGAACCCACGACACCTGTGGTCTCACAGACACAGACAGCATGGGTTTATGAACTGAGCTGAGTAGGTAGTTATTAGGAATTACATTATGCTGTTCAGACTGCCATTAGGCCATCACATCACTTAAAGGAGAACTGTGAAGAATCTGAAAGTCATGTACCCCAGTAGAAGCTGTTTTCAGAATATTGGTTCCAGTTCTGTTATTGTTCCATTTTATACAGGGCTATTCATAACCCCAGTGGTAGTTTCTGATTTACACTCTGGTGTTAAGTACCATTTTAGAACTCCATGATATAGTTTATGTCCCTTTCGGACCCAAAGTTCCATGGTGGAACATGGATGCATTGTACCAGCAATGGAAAAGCTAAGCAATGGACATAAACAAGGCATAAACAACATCATTCAGTTATAACATGGTACTTTCTACCTGTATGTAAATGAGAGACACCTGCTAGGATAAATAAAAAGCCTATAGAGATGGAACAGTAACCGAATTGGAACCAATATTTAAAATTCAGCTTCTACAGAGTGGAACATGTCTTCAGTTCTCCTTTAAATCATGCCCTGTTCTTGGATCCATAGGCACGAGGGAACCCTACCAATAGGAAAGAGAGTGTAAAAGCCAGAGATCAAGTAGGATTTGCGGTATTGCAGTAGGTAGGGAAAACAGGCAGACTAGGTGGACCAAGCAGTCCTTATCTGCCATCACTTTCCATGTTTAATTGTTTACATTTTATAACTGTTACTGAATATCAAAAGAATGCAGAGAGAAGTGACTGAATTCTCTGAACCCTCTTCATATGGCTGTTTATGCCATGGGGAGCTAGAATAAAAACAAGCATTTGTCAATGCCGAATGTTGTCTTGCTGGCATTGGCATTGGTAGTGACAGAGCTAGAGATGCATAATAGGAATGGCAGTGAAGTATTGAAGTGATGCCAACCCCACACCCACCCTGTCGAGAGCGACAGGCATTGGGGTGTGCTTTTGGATCATCAGCTATAACGCTCATGCCATTGTACCTCACCCTACCCTGTAGACACTGACAAGTGTCATGGTGTGCTTTGGGGTCTTTGGGCATTATACTTACCCCATTCCATAAGGAAATACACTGATGTGGGTGGAGTATAGGAGAATGGGGTGAATTTTGTGGCTGAACAGTGCAAGGCACACCACGATGCCTGTCAGTGGCTGCAGGGTGGGAGTGGGGGTGGAATGGTGTGAGCATTACATCCGATTATCCCAAGTCACACCCCTGGCGCCTGTCAGTCTGTACTGGGTTGGGTACTACAGTTGGAAACCCTAACACCATAAGTGTGCAGTGGTATTTTCATTCCAAATTTTCAACATGGGCTGTTTGTGAGCCCACTTCATGAAAAGTGGCACAATCAGTTTCTTAGTTGAAAGGTGGTTTTGCACAGCGGCTATGCCATTTGGCAAAACAGGGACAAAAACACATTTTGTGCAGGATGTGGAAAATGGCAACTGTATTGTTCATGAGGAGGCATAAAACATGGCAACATTGAAAATGTGGAGTGAAAATATGAAAATTGGTGAAGTCATGATCATGCATAGAAAGTGCGCAACACACATCCGTAACCCAATTATTTTTGGGAGTTTGTCACCCACATTTTTAACATAGGCATTTTGGGACCTCCCCTCATGAACAGTGATGCTGTGATTTTGTTAATCTGTCCCAAAAGTTGATTTCCCACAGCGACCACATCATTGTGTGCCATAGATGCGGAAACACATTTTGGGCAAGATGTGAAAAATGACAGCTGTACTGTTCATAAGGAGGTGTGAAAAAATGCCAGTGTTGAAAATCTGGCATGAAAATATTGAAAATGTGCAAGTTACAAGGGTGCATGGAAACTGTACAATGCATGCTTGTAAAACAGTCATTTTATGGACATTTGGCACCAAATAAAATTGAATCAAATGTTCAATATAGGCATTTTAGGACCTCTGCTCATGTACAGTGTCACCACCATTTCCTCAAACTGTCCCAAAAAGTGATTTCGCACAGTGACCGTGCTATTCTGCACTGGACGTGCGAAAATACATTTTGGCCAGTATATGTAAAATAACAGCTGTACTGTTCTTGAGGAGGTGTGGAAAAATGTCAAGTTTGAAAATCTGGAGTGAAAATATTACAAATTTGAAAACTTACAAGCGTACGTGTAAACTGCGCAATGCACGCACATAACTCAGTCATTTTATGGAGTATCTTCACAAAATTTTCAGCATAGGCATTTTAGGACCTCTGCTCATGAACAGCATCACTGTCATTTTCATACTCTGCCCCGAACACTGATTTCCCACAGCGACTGCACTATTCTGCGCCAGAAATACGAAAACACATTTGGGCCAGGATATAAAAAATGACAGCTGTACTGTTCACAAGAAGGTGTAGAAAAATGCCAATGTTGAAAATCTGGTGTGAAAATATTGCAAATTCGTGAAGTTACAAGCATGCATAGCAACTGCACAATGCATGCTCGTAAAGCAGCCATTTTTTTGACTTTTTCCACCAAATTTGCAACATAGGCTTTTTGAGAGCCCACCTCATGAACACTGGCACTGTCACTTCATTAATCAGTCCCAAAAAGTAATTCCATGCAGTGACCGCAAAAATCACCTTTCCGGGAAGAATAACACCATGACAGTGGCAAAATTCACGAGGAGGGGTCCCAAAAACCTCATGTTGAAAATTTGATTCATGAATTCCAAAAAATGCCCGAGATATGCATCAGAGTTGAAAAAACCCTATTTATACCATTATACAGCTTACCGGCATTTCATCAGTTCGCTGTCGGCTTCGAAGTGTGCAGACTTGTTCCCAGTCCACCAAAGATCATCACGCTGGACTCTGGAGGCATGTATGGGGTGAGGGGGTGTGGGGAGGCAGAGTGCACAGAGAGTGGGCGTGGGTTGCTGGGAGGCAGAGAGATGGCAAGGGGCCGATTTATTTTTTCACAGCTTTTAAAAAAAAAAAAAACATTGTGGGATTTTTTTTTTTGCAGGACATTTGTCATGCTGGGGTGGGCTACCAGTGTGCCACCTAGTCTTTTTGGGATTCAGTAGCAACAGAGTTAGGCACCCCGTTGACACATACTGAGGTGGACACACGAGTCCAAAGGAGATTGGGCACTCCCTCAACGAAAGCAACTAAAGGCGGGGGTGACACATTATGCCAATGAGGAGTGGCGACTACTCTGTCGGCAAAATAAAAAGGGACAAGAGGGTTAAACACTGACGGAGAATTGTGCCCCCATCAGCAAAGGAAAACTTTGGGGGTGCATGATGCCAAGGGGGATTGGCCACCCCCATGGCATGCATTGTACATGTGAGGGGGCACATTATGCCGATGGGGAGTGGGCTCCCCCATTGGCATTGTGACAGGCAGCAGCAGCAGTCTCTGCCAACATGTTGCCTGCACTTCAGGAGGCGTGTTGTGGTCATGCTGCATGGGAGCTTCGCTCTCATTGCAGCAGATCCTTTCTTTGTTCTGGTGGCCACATTTGGTATGCGTGAGGTCAGAGCCTGCTACTGGCTGATTGGGGAATGAGGGATGCACCTTCTGATGCATGCCCTGCATTTGCCTAACACTGGCCATGCCTCCAAATGTGCTTCCACCGCAAGATGTTGGCTGGCGCGCAAGCGTGTGAGCCAACATAAAAAGGCATAACAGCATTTATTTTGCAGCATGATGCTCCTGAACTAGAAGTAAAATAAAATTATTTACTTTATTTACACTCTAGGAGCATCATCCACATTAATGTCACTTTCAGGTGCATCATCAGGAACCCAAAAAGCCTCCAGGTTCCAGTGTTCTAGCTTTACATGCAAGGATTAAATTGGAATGCACAGCTGACCATGCTGAACTTACAAACAGTAACTGATCTTTAAATACAACATACTACAAGAAATCAGCTGTTTTTGAGAATCATGCATGAACCGTGAACTGCTGTGAGACTAAAAGAGGCATATAGTAGGTGGTTTCAATAGCAATCCACCCCCCCCCACACACATATAAACCAGACAAGCCAGGTCTCCCATGCCACCAGTATATAACTATAAAACCCAGTGAGCCAAGGGGAAACTTTATTTGAGAACAAGAACTACTGCAGAGACTATGTCAGTAAATGCCATCCATCAACTCACAGTGTACTAGGGTATATCCGAGTAAGCAGTGCCACTACTAGAAGCAGCAAATGAGCTGACAACCATGCATTGAGCATGTCGGGTTTCCACACATGTCCTCCATGCTGGGCTGTTTTTGACCTTGACGTGCCAATGTGATGCACAAAATATCATGCCAGTGGCACATTTTTTTCAAACAATAAAAGGAAACGTCCTGAACTCATCCATTTTTATTAAGTTTGAACTCATTAATTGCCTCAATAGTGAACAAAACTCTAATAGTAATAAGTAGTAAAAACTTCCTTTTTTATACAGAAAAAACATGTCATTTAGATCTAGCGACCCAGTTTACAAGACAGTCCTGTTTGTATCTTACAATGTTACCTATACATATATTTCTACAAAAGAAAGCCACACTTAAAAATACAAATCACTATATTGCAAATGTCTATCTCTAGGACATATAATTAACATTACACAAGTTGTAATCCAAAATATTAATTTACAAAACTTAAATACTAGAAATCTGAAAATTTGGTTGAGACCCAAGCAAGATTATTTAATCCTAGCAGTATAACATTTAAATATTATTAACATGAACAGCTAAAAGAATGTATTCTTTCTGTTTCCTGAGAAAACAGTGCAAATGTTGGAGATGTATGTGCTGAATAAGGCAATGTATTTCAATACTTAGCAGCTTGATAACATAAGGTCCTTTCCCCATGTTTATTCTTGACCATTGGAATACAAATCTTATTCACATGAATTGACCTTTTTGTATTCAAAGTTATCTTTTTGTCCCTAGCAAATAATTTTACACTAATGTAATGTCTTGAGTGTGCAACATAATATCTGTATAAGAATCTTTGCCATGTGATTGCATGTTTAGTATCAAGCGGCTGCCACTGTAAAGTAAATAATAGGACACAATGGTGAGTTCTTGCATTACACTGCAAAATGTCTTGCTATTCTGTAATATACCTTGTCAATTTATATAATAGTAATTTATTTGCAGTTCTATACAGGAGTCCGCCATATGTCAAAATTGGTACAACTAGTTTTTCTGCCACTTTTTTTCCTACTTTGTTTGGATTGACATTTAGTTGTTCATCGTAGGGCCCCACTCTATTGTTTACCCTGTCTATTGGTATAGCTATGTGTTCCCTGAATGACATGTCCAGATCAAAAGAAACACCCAGATAGGTATAATAATTCACCTGTTTCAGGCATTCATCCGTGTCCACTTTTATTTTGATTTGTAATTTTTTTTTGTTTAGAGTTAAAATGTAAGAGCTTAGTTTTCTTGGTATTCATAATAAGCCCAACCTGGTGAACCACTCCCACAAACCATCACAGTCAGCCTGCATCTTTCCTCGAGGGGAATTTTGTTTTAGGGCCCATGGCATAAACAACAATTGGAATGAGCTACCTAGAAATAAAACATTTTGTTTTTTCTGATAGTTAGACCTTTATATACCTCACTCATGACTCCACCACTCATGAGGTCAATAGAGGTCAATGGAGATAAAAACTTGAAACAGAAAAACAAATACTTTATTTCTAGGCAGCCCATGGCATATCCCCTATTTACTTCATAATAGAGAACTGTACATCTCACAGTGAAGGTAATTGGAGTGGGTCTATAATAGGTTTGCCATATGAAAACCAAATATATTGAGATCACTTTAAGAGCAGTTTAGGGACTTTAAAGTCTTGGCAGAGTCTTAATTAGAGACCTGCAAATCAGTATCCCTGCATTCACAATGGTTACTAGCCAGTCACCATTATATCATGTTTTTTGGGGGAGGTGCCTGGTACATCTAGAACCAGTGAGATACTGTAGCTAAAATAGGACTATACAGATGTGTAACTGCATGACAGATGGTAAGCATGGCCTGCATAACACATTAGTTAGTTACTGGTGTACCGTGTGTTATCGGAGTTTCTTGCATTATTTGAAATCTGAGTTCAATAATGAGTACTACAAGACAAGTATGTCTTTTTATATGGTGGAGTACATAATAATGGCATGAGTCTCATTTCAGGTGGTTAAATAATATTTGTATTTGTCAGCTAATGCATGGTTTCAGACACTCCCCACATTGCAGCAAAAGGTGGATTGCCAGCTTAAAGGGCAAGCCCTATTGTCAGGGGTCTTCTGGCCAAAATAGCAGGAGTGTTCATGATTAGGTTTCATGGGGGTGGAGGCGGAGGGAGGGAGGGGGAAGAATAGAAGGATGAACTCTGGGAGTAAGGGCAGGAGAGTACAGAAATCATGGGAGGAAGAATGGAACAGAAGGGGGAAGGCTCGAGGAGCTGAGGCAGGGATTGGTGGAGGGAAGCAAGGGGAAGGACTGGTGCTATTGATACCTACATGTAGGACAATGGACAGGAATTGTTATTGGAGTGAGCAAGCACAACAGCCACAGTATGGGACTGGGGGAGAGTAGGAGGTTGTTACAGCTGTGCCAGAGTTTTGGAAATGAGTGCAGCCAAGACAAGGGGAAAAGAGGGAAGAATGGGGGGTCATGTAGAGTTTTCTTCAGGGTAGCAGGACACCGTAAAATCAAGGTGTTCTCCCTCTGTTCCCAATAAAATATTTTAAGCAAATGTTCATTATTTTCCCAGTCAACAGAGGGTAAAAGGAATTATATAGGGTAGTAGACTCACCCAAAATGGGACCAAAGGAAAGAGGAACTGGGCCCAAAATGGCAGAGGGTCATGTGCAGTCTTCTCTGTTTGACTCAGGATCCTGGGGGGGGTCAAAGTCTGCAGGCCATGAGGGAAAGAGGACCACGACATGTATGCTTATTACTGGGGATTGCCGTGATGTGTATGGAGTGGACTAGCATGCATGCAAGGAGAAGGGGGCTGCACCATTTTGAGCAAGGGCTTTGAAGGATGCATTATGCATGCACACCATGTGTGGTTGCCATCTTGTGCACAGTGCGGGATGGGCCCGGATGCCATTTGAAGGACACAGAATCATGGGCACCATTATAGAGGCAGTAAGCACATTTTGGGAATTATTAATGTGTATAAAGAAAGAAAAAGAAAAAGAAAGAAGAGAATAACAACACATGGATGAGTACAAAAGAGAGGCAGGCAGTACAGTTTAGAGGTTAGAGATACGAGTGGTGAAAGAGCCTTCTAGAGCCAGCTGAGATGGGTTTGATTCCCACAACCTCCACTTGTGAATATGAGGGGGCTAGAAACAAGTTATCTAACCACTTCAGGGCTACTGGGCTGCCCAGAAAACAGGCAATGTATGCCTTGGGGCCTTACCCAGTTAAACAGTTTATTGATAATTTAAAAAAAGAATAAAAGAAAGAATATAGAAGAGAGACACAATTAAAGATGATGGCACTTTAGTATCATGAGCAGGCATGGTTTCCAGAAGGGGGAACAATGATGATGGGGCAGTGGCTGGCCCAAGTGAAAACCCAGTTCAGCAGGCAATGGCAATAATGGTACAGGTTCTGGTCATGCTGAAAGTGGCTCAAAAGGATGATGGGTCAAAGAAGAGACCAGAGAGGAAGAGGAAAGTGCTGGAAGGGGCCACAAGCAAGGATGGAGAATGGTCCGGGAATGGGGCCAAGGAAGCAACTGAAAACAAGCATAATATCAATGATATTGATCTTAGTTGAGAGGGGAATCTGTGTGAGGTTATGGAGGGGGTCTTTGAGGAGTTGTGTGAGAATGGGCTCAAGAAACTGGAAAAGGTGTTGCAGGAAATAGAAGGAAGGATCACATTCCCCAGGCATTGAAGGAGAAGATATGGAAAAGGGAGTACATTGACATCTTTGTGCTGGTAGACAAGGAAGCAGCAAAGAAATATGATGAGAAAAGGAGGATAGGGAAGGCAGAGATGTCAGCAGTTCTAGTATTATTGGGGAAGGAGCAGGAGGAGAAGTCATTTAAGGGTAAGACCATGGAAGTGTGGTTTACAGGGTTTACATATTTCAACACTATCACACTGCAAAAACAGCTGGGGCCTGCCATCTCATTATTAGTGTATTCTTAGATTATATGTAATGCATATAAGATGCGGGGAGGTTATGAGTGGCTGATATACAATCAGAAGTTTCATCAGAGGATGGTTCCCATGGGGATGGTCGATGGGATACAAGCCACCTGGACATCAGGTTCAAAACGACAACAGTGCAGACAGGGGTGGGCAGGTGGGGTGGAGGGAGTAGAAGCAGAAACAGGCAGCCATCAAAAACTATTTTGGGGATATAATAGGGAGCAGTACGGGTGGGCAAGCTGCATGTTAAAACATGTCTGTTCAAAGTGTGGTGTTCCACATCCATTATCATGATGCTGGAGCGGGGAAGGGAGAAATTTGGGGGACAGACGTATGAGTGCAGTCCTTTCAAGGGGGGAGGAGCTGAGGAAGTAACACCAGGGCCACAAAACATTGGTATTGCTAATTACTAGGTGGCAATTGCATTATTTGATAAATGAAACATTAATCTGGTTCTAAAAATTATCCTGGAGTCTTGAGTCTTCCTCACTCACAAAAAAACTGCACTGTAGTGTACTGTATGGTGAAGCTTTGTTAAGTATGGAATTCAATGCCTTCTGAAAAGTCTTTCTGCTGCAGTAGTGATGTTTGTACTGCAACAGAACAACTTTTTATTCTGCTGCAGTATGGACATCATAAGACAGTGAGCTGCCGATCAGCTGGTTCGTAGACATGCTATTTACTGTTGCATTGTTGTGAAGCATGCAGTAAAATGAAGTGGACAAAATGATAACAAGAACTTGTAGTGTGTATTTTATGCCATACACTATATAAAATAGTGCATGGGGGCCCCAACAGACAAAGAGGCTATTTTTTCACCTTGGGGTTACCAAGATGACAGCTTTGCTCTCAAGCTCTTGTTCATCCTGGTAACCAGTCAGTGAAAGACCAGCCTTGTTTTGTGTGGGCTGTCTTACAGTATTCTATATTTTTTGCAACTTGGAGGCAGACTCCTCTGATTTCTTTTCAGTATTTGGTGTACCCAGTTTAGGATTGGTAGATCATCCACCAATAGAGATGGGCAAAGTTGACAAAATTTGTTCTACAAATTAATCAGCAAATTTTGAGCAATTTGCAGAGAGTGGAGTGATCCATGAAGTGTGATGTTTTACCACGAAGTGTGAAGTTTCATCCGCATGGGCATCAAGAGCAAGATCAGCCTGTTTGCAGATGACACCAAGATAGCAGCAGTACTGGATGACATAGGAGGGTGGCAGGGGTTGCAGGAGGATCTGTCAAAACTGGAGACCTGGTCAGATACTTAGCAGCTGGGGTTCAATGTCAAAAAGTGCAGGGTGCTACATTTCGGAGCTAGAAAGCCAAAGATAAGCTACCAGCTGGGTGGGGTTCAACTAACCATGACCGAGAAAGAGAAGGATCGGGGGGGGGGTGATTGTAATGGGCTCAATGAATAATTCTGCACAGTGTAGGAAGGCAGCCTCAAAGGCAAACAGGATGCTGGATTGTATTGCCAGAGGTATAACCTCTAGGATGGGGGAGGTGATCCTGCTGCTGGAAAGGTCACTGTTTAGGCCGCACCTGGAGTACGGTGTGCAATGCTGGCACCCATACCTGAAGAAGTACATTAGATTACTGGAAGGGGTGCAGTGCAGGACAAAAACTTGATCCTGGGGCTAGGGAACTTACCCTATGAGAGCAGGCTGAAGGAACTGAATATGCACTCCCTGGAGGACAGGAGAGATAGGGGAGATATGATTGAAACCTTCAAGTACATGAAAGGAATAAACACAACAGGAATCGAGGGTCTTTTCAAGTTGGGGGAAGGACACTCGAGGCCATGATCTGAGAGTGGAGGGGTTAGGTTCAGGAGGGAAATGAGAAGGCACTTTTTTACAGAGAAGGTGGTGACTGGGTGGAATGCATTGCCTGTGGAAGCAGTATCCTGTAACACTATGGGCTGCTTCAAAAGGGATGGGACAGGGTAAAGGAGAGTGTTATAAGAGGGGGGAGGGGAGAGGGGGCAGCTGCAGTACAAGGGCTGTTAGCTACATAATCGAGCAAACTTGATAGATCATAGGGCCTTAATCTGCTAGCAATTTCATATGGTGCAGAACTTAATCAGTAAACGGCAACTTTACAGGTGAAATTCCACACTTCATTGGTGAAAACTTTGCAATTCAGGCATAGCCAAAGTTGCTGAAGGCAGGGAAAATTTCACGAAACTCTGTGAATGCAAATTTCAGCCACATCATGGCAACTTCACAGGTGAATTATAATTTCACCACATCTCTAACAAGGAACCCACTTCCCAGAGCACTATGATCACAAACCTCCTGGATGGCATGATGGATGTTCTGCTGATTGCACCCTACGTCATTGCACGTCACGACTCCTGGGGAAGGGATTAGCATCTCCCAAAAATGCCACCTGTCCAGAGGATGAAACCTGACTCCCTGTACCACTGCACCCTCCTAGGTACCCAAACCCAAGCAGGGCAGTATACCATCAGATGGCCCACCTCTGAAGCCCCACTCAGTGGAATAAGCCTAGGAAGCCCTGGACACATTTCTGAGGGGGGTTCTCATGGTACATCCACCTTGGGGGGCAAGGCAGTGTGGATCGGTGGTCCGTGGCTGCTCCTGGGGGTTTGGGCGGTCCGGTGAAGTCCTGGCTGAGTTATGGGGACAGGTGGAAAGGTTGGCACCAAAAAAAACAAAAGCTCCTGGATTATGAAGGAGCTTAAATTTGGCACCCATTCATCTTGGACCACAGTAAGCTTGTTTATTTTACTGCTGGACAAGTTTAAGTTTGTAAATCTGAAACATAAGATTTCCAAGGAAAAAGCAGTTGGTATCAGCAGATCTCCATTACATCAAAGTTTCCTCAAATTTTAATTCCAGCACCTCTCACTGTTTTATCACTGTTTCCATGTTCATTACACAGTGGGCCCCAGTCTCAGTCACAAAGTGTAATATGGCATAAAGGGTATTTTGTAACCACACATTTGAAGCAGTGCTTATGAAATGCAACAGACAGTCCTATGCAAAGCACAGGAGCAATTTACAATATTACATTTTTTGTTTGTAACCAGGTAGGACCCAAGACCATTAGATATCAATTTTCAAGGGAGACCCGGAGATGTAAACAAGAGCAACAATACAGAATAGATTCGGATTACAGAATAAATATGCAGTACATCCATGTACACAGCAATGAAATAAAACACTTGCAAAAAGACCTAAGTGTTTTTTTAACATCATTTTAAATGTATTCTGCAAATCAGCAGAGTGTAATGAAGCAAGTAAATTATTCCAGAATGTAATTGTTTTATAAATAAAAGAAGATTGACCCTGGGAGAATGGAAGAGTGGGAGTCTTATGAAATGAGTGTGAGCAGATCTAGTACTTAGGGAGCCAGGGATGGGGCTAGCATCATTCATAAGCAAACATCAAATCTGGCCTTTCAGGAAGCAGCTGAAACTGATGAATGTAAATAAAGTAGTGTGCAAGTCAAAAGAAGTCCAGCCAAGGTGTTTGTAATGGGTGCAGTGATGAGAAAATCTGGATCAGGAGGTAGCAAATCTGTATATAAAACTGTATAGAAGTTTAACTCTTTACAAGTCAGTGACATTGGCAGTGGCATAGATAGGAGGCCTATAGTCCACTAATGACAAGAGCAAACTGCAGCACATAGAAAAATATGGGTGACTGGGTGGGCCTAGCGGTCCTTATCGGCCATCAATTTCTATGTTTCTATGACAGAGTCAAGACTACCGTAGAGTAAGTGGACAAACAATTTTTTAGCCTAAAAAGCTAACCAAAGCAAGCATGTACTGACTTAACCAGTGTGGAGATATGCCTGGTGTATAGTAAAACCAAAATGTTTGAAACTGTTCACCTTCTCAACAAAGGTACCACTCAAATCTTTTATTAAACCGGAAGGGGGTAAAGCCTTTAATTGTTGTTTTCTTCCAAAGTGCACATACTGTACTTGGTTTACAGGCATTCAACAGAAGGCCATTTTTATATTTGCTTGCATGCGCAGCGTGAAGAGAATATCTTGTTACAATAAGGCCATTTTACAGGTGGTGACATATTTGGGTCCATTGCAGTTCAAACTGCATTGGCCTAAGCAGTAACAAACCAATGATCAGGCACTCTGATCATGACACAAGTCACATGCTTGCTGGGTGAAAACTTGTCAAAGTTGAAAGGACCGAAGTGACCGAAGCACTCCTATGACAGAGCACTTTGGTCCTTTCAACTATGAGAAGTCTCTGCTCAGCAAGGAGCTGAAATCAAGCATGCATTTGCATTATAATCCAAGGGCTGGATTTTCAAAGGCCAGAGAATGATGCAGGGTGCTTGCATCAAAAACAACTGACACAAGGAGCAGGATACATCAAAACTTGCATCAGTTCTGATTTTCAAATGGTGCTTGTGTCAAAAATAGGTCTGCATGTGCCAGACTGGCTTGTGCCGTGCTTGCACTGAAAAAATGCCTGCACCATTTCGGAAGGGATGCCTGCATCACTGTAATGATGCACCATCCCCTTATTTGTGATTTTCAAAGAATGTGAATCCTGTCTTTGTGTCTAAGATGCATGTCACTGTTAGACAAGCCAGAGCTGGTCTAACGTACACTAGAGCATATAAAGTGGCCCATGATGGGGGCAGACCTGACTATAGTACTTTAAAGGGCTAATATTCCACTGCAGGATTAGTTTAGAATGTTTTGGGGGCTTAGTCTTGGTCATTCCATCTGCTGTATTTTTTGACTCAGCTTGTGTCATTCTTGTTCCTTGAGTCATTTTTTTTGACTCAGCTTATACCATTTTTTTTACACTGCTTGCATCATCCTCATCCCTTGCATCATTTGCTTAACACAGTGGACCTCTTGCATCAGTTTGGGGGACTTTTCCACAAAGAACATTTTTCTTGCAAAATATGGTGTGCAGTACTGTATTAGGTGCACCTGGATCTGATGAAAAGTGGTTTCCTGACACACCCTCTGTCAATCTAAGGGTCTATTGAAAATCTAGCCCTACATCTCTTCCTTTTGCATGTTCTCCCACTCTCTGTTCCCACACCATTTGATAACCCATCCTCTTCTTACAGGCAGCAGTCCAAACATTGCTTATATCCTCCAAATTCAATGTGGTCTGGGTCACCCTTCTTTGCTTCCAGCATTTACATAACTATATACAGTAGTTCACCTTCCCATATTCCTATATTCGTTTTGTATAAAAGCCATGCACACAGAGTCAACCACTTCCCCTCAACTACACAGCCAAACCCATCCACTGCAGTTGCTGATTTCAACCCCCCCAATCACTTCCCATGAATCATGCAGTCAAATCCAGCCGCTAATCCCTACCCCTCCTGATCAACTGTATTTCTCCCCACCCTGCTGCTCACTGTCCATGGGTGTGGGGAAATGAAGAATTCCAGTGCTCAGTTGTAATGCTCCCCACCCCACTGTTCACTGTTCGTGGGGGTGGGGGATTAAAGAATTCTGGTGATCAGTAAAGAATCCCAGTCCCTAGATGTCTGTGATGTAGAGAATGGGCAGGTACCTACAGAAACTCAGTTCTAGTAGTGACAATAACACGTTGGCAAATAAAACAAAAGTTTGTGCCAAGGATTCACTCTATGAACAAATAGCAACCCAAATGTTTGGTTGTCTGATTCAAAAATATATTTATTAAGCCAGTACCCCATCAGGTGAGTGCTACCAGAATAATGTCACACTATATGGCACTAGTCTAGTAAGCACTCGCACAGACAGCGAGGGGGGATTTACAGCGCTTGCTATAAGTGCTCCCCTGGTCACTGTCTGGGGTGCTGAATGGACATAAAAGCACCAGGAGATTGGCTAAGCTGCTCCTGTGGTGTGGAGGACTGAGGCATTAACCAGCTTTGTTAGCAGCAGTGGAGACCAGGGTTCTGATCCTGGTCTCCAACCTTTTCGCATACCTCAGGACTTCATTTTTTTTTTTTATACATGGAGCCATAACTCTCCAAAGTATTTTAACTTTCCCTGAGGTCCATGCCCCCTGGAGTAAGAATATTTATATTTAAGTCCAGGAGGTATGGGAGGCAGAACCCCCCCGGATCAGGGGGTGTGGGGGAAAAATAGCAACGTTTTTACAGTGCACACCATGCAGATGCTATTCTTGTCGGCACTGTTTGGACCCAGTGCCTATTAAAACTACTGTATATACATGATGCAGCCCCTCCATCCTGAATGCCAAATGCTTTCAAGCATATTTCTCAAGATGCCTTGAGAAAGAGCACGAGTCTATGCTCGAAAATGTTTTGGCATTCAGGGGGAGGTGCTGCACCATGTAATATTAATAAACATATTTTTGAATCGGAAAGCCAAACATTTGGGTTGTTAATTGTTCCCGGAGTGAAGCCTTAGCACAAACTTTTGTTTTCTTTGCTAAATTTTTACACTTGGAGCTTGACTGACATATCTGGTTGCCGCCTATACCTTTTCTGAAGTTACAAAGCATGTTGACAGAGTTTAGTAAAAAAGTAAATAATATTGGTGGTTTGATACTTTTAATTGGGACAACCAGGTATGTTTCAGTGCACATGCTTGACATAGGATGCAGTCTTAATAGCTAAGGTACTCAAACTTGTTTGTTGATCCAATAAAAGTACCACATTGAGTACTTTTCTATCTGTACATGGACCAATAAGCTACAATTGTTTCTGGGAAATGTAGGACTATATTGCTGTTTTATGAGCAGGAAGGGTAGGAAAATATTGCATATCATTTGTGTTAGAAAACTCACTGCAAAATGCATACATAAATGTAAAATGCAAACTGTTATGGGGCGCATGCCCCAGAGCATCTTCAGGGGCCAGATATTCAAAACTTAGAAGGGCGATGAGGAGTGTTTGCTTGTGCTAACTGGGTTTCTCACCTGATTTGCGGGTGGAGTCTATATTCAGACACCACCACAACACAGGCAAAACCCATTAGTGCTAAGTTACAACTGCACCCATGTATATGAGAGGGTCCTCCTCTGCATATGGACACGATGGGATATTGAGAGGTTTGCACAGGTGGTAAATGCCACCAAAATGGGTACAAGTTACTGCCTTTGCAAACCCCAACTAAACAGGGCACAAGGCCCTGGTGGCAGCAAAGGTACTGCAGCCACCCACACTGGCCCATTGAAGCAATGTCTTCCATGGTGTCTAGTAGCACCCTCCTCCCTCCAACCCCCCATCCTTATATTACAAATGATAGCTCTGGAGTCCAGTGGCACCCCCCACTGACTGATCACCCATTCCCCTTACAATCATGACTCCCTAATGTCCAGTGGCACCACCACCCACCGATCACTCATCCCCATAATTGTGCAGCTTTTTCCTGGTGTCTAGTGGCACCACCCCTACCCTCCAGTTTCCAACTGACATATTATGAAATATTTCCCTGGTATCTAGTGGTACCCCCCCCATGGTCTAATCACCTGCCACCACATTATGAAGGACTTCCCTGGTGTCTAGTGGTACTCCCCACCCTCCAATTACTCCCCACCATACTATTTAAGGTGTCCCTGGTGTCTAGTGGTACTCCTCCCTCTCTGATTACCCATCCTCTTAATTGTGTAGCTTTCCCTGGTGTCTAGTGGCACTCCCAGCCTCTGCTTGCCTGCTGCCATACTATTTAAGGTTTTCCTGGTGTCTAGTGGCACTCCCCACTCATTAATCACCCTTCCCTGTAGTTGTGTAACTTTCCCTCATGTCTAGTGGTCCACCCACTGTCTGCTCGCCCACTGCTGTACTATTTAAGGTGTCCCTGGTGTCTAATGGTACTGAGTCCCCTTCATCCAATTGCCCACCTTTTATCATTTCAGCTTTCCCTGTTGTTTGTTGGTGGGAAGATACCACTAGACACCAAGGAAAATTACACAATTATGGGGATGGGCAATCAGTGGTGGGTGCCGCTAGACAACAGGGAAAAGCTGCACAATTATGGGAATGGATGATTGGCAAGTGAGGGGTACCACTGGACACCAGTGACTCATGATTATAAGGGGGATGGGTGATTGGTGGGTGCCACTGGGTTCCACCATGTCACAGTGACAAGAAAAACCATGACCATCATTAGGGTGCCAGCACAATGCTGATGGTGAACATCACATCCAGAAATTGTGCTGCCTGACCCCTATTGTGCCCAGTGTCCTGGGGCACATTCTGGCTGTTTGTGGTGGGTGCACCGCATACTTTAGTATAATCACCTCCAGGTTGGAGGTGTATGGAGCAACGGGCACAACATCTGGATAGCGGCACCCCTGCCAAGTGCCACAAAATCCAGTTCACCAGCATGACAGGTGAACTGGTTGCAGTGCCCTAATTGTGGTGCCCATATTGCATAGCCCGCGTAATGGTATACTGTGCCACTGGACAACAGGGACTGGCAATTGGGGTGGGGCGGCAGTCATCTCCATGCCTGATTTGGCAGCTGGCAACAGGAGGGGTGCAAACCTGCCGCTGCTTCCCCTGAAAATGAGCCCATAATGGAAATGCATATGGCCTCTTAGTGCCTTGCATACCCATTTGGCTCATTTGCATGTTTCCAGCCGGATATTGCACCAGGTGCTCCCAGTGCTAGCAGGTCTGGGGTTGCAACTCCCGGCACTTGCCCCAGGGCTGCATACAGCCCAGATTCATGTTGGGGCAGCACTTCTCCACTTAGCACTGCCCCTGGCATGGCCCCAAATTCAGTCAGATAGTGCCACTGCACTTTCTAACCGACTATAGCATCCTCGGGGTCGGGCACAAGGGCAAGTGCAGCACAAACCTCTCTGCTCTGTTTTTGCCCATCACTGACTAGCTGGCTGCAGATGTTTAATTTTCTGCACTAAAGGTTGTCAGTTCACCTAGTAAACTCTCCACCCCTTCACAGTCTCTATCCTGCTCTTTCGTATATGTAGGACAAACATTATGTGGTGTGTAATACACTCTGTTGGAGTTGGATCAGCTCGAGTCTACACGAAACACTTGATGAGGTTTGTACTGTATGTGTGGGTGTAGGTAGTATGCGTCTGTCTATATATCCAGTTCTGCTCTCCCATCACTGGATGTGAGTTTGGCAGATTAGAACCTAGAGTCCTGTTACTGAGGTTGCTGCAAGTTGTATGTGAGCTCTCGGTGCACCAGCAGCAGTAATGACAGCTGAGATGAGATAGCAGAGGGCAGCTCACCATCAACCCCTGCCTCACTTATCGACTACTGGCACACAATGCCACTCCACTTTATTTATGACCAGCATCTCACTCTTTCTCCCATTCACATCACAGGAGTCAGGTGACTCTTTTGAATAACAGTTTTCTTTTTAGTGGTGTGGCAGAAATGACAAAAAAAGAAAGTGTAAGACTTCCAGTTAAACATAACCCCATCTGCCTGGTTACATGTTGCTTGGCATGTACAGATTCTTAAACGATTAGCTGGTCGTTGTTTACAGAAGTGCATCTGCACTTAACTTTTTTCTGTTGTACTTCTTCATAAACTGCTGTACCTGACAGAGTCCTACCTGAAATCAAGCAACCACATTTCACAAGTTGCATAATGCTATTAAGTACTGCTAAAAATTTCAAGGGTATTCATTTAAAAATGTTTGCATGCCCTTGAGATTGGCAGGATAGTCTATGAGCCTAGTAGAATTTTCACTTTCTAAGAATGGAAATTTACATTTTCAACACTGTGGTCCTCCCAGGACTTGCACAATTTGGTTCTACACTGTAGTGAAGGGCAGGTACAGTATAACTTTGCTAAGATGAAGAACGTACCCTTTCTTTCAGAATTACAACCCCTGCTTAACCAAACCATGCTAGGACTGGAACATGATGACATCCATGTTCTGAATTTTGATGAGATGCAAAATTACTCATGAAACAAGTTTTAATCTTATAGTAGGTGTGAACGTTTCAATACACAAATCAGTCTGAATGTGTTAACCATGGCTTTGATATGCACATGCAACAGTTTCCAACATTGTTTTCACATGGAATCAGTGGATACAATGAAAATGTTTACGTGGGGGAATTGGAAATGTTTAGGTAGGGGAACTCTTTCATCTAGATCTCTAGGTGGGAGAAGTATTATTTCTAGGTGGTGTAATGTTCCTCTTGCAGTCAATGAAGAATGATAACAGAGCTGGTGATCTATTATACAGTTTTTATCTTTGCATGCATATGCAGCAAACAATGTGTTATAAAGAATCACATTTCAGAGGTGTGTCGCTGTTTGGTCCAGTGCAGCTCAAGCTGCAGTGAACTTGGCAATCAAAGGAAAAACTATTAGCCAGGTTGCTTGTGACACTGTGCAGAAACTTCTTGTTGTTCAAAGAAGTGAACCACTCCTACCACTGCCCTTCAAGCAGAGAACACCCCCCCCCAATCCAGCTCAGCTGCTTGCCCAGCAAATACTGTATCTTATTGGTGTCATTTTCAGCCTTCTCCTGGACCACAGACTCAGAGCCATCCCTATTCCTCTCAGTGCCAAATGCCTACACAGTAAATACAGGCAAGCAAACATTTGGCATTGACAAATGCTTGCTTAATAACTATTTTGTACCAATTAAGACAGGCTTCAAATATCTGGTTATGTCACCAACATTAGAAACCCTTCTGTACAAAGCAATATCATCTGTGTATGCGATAATATGGGATCCAGAACTAAGCAGAATATCTGCTAGATCATTAAAGAAAACATTAAACAAAACAGGCCCCAGGACTGATCCCTGGGGTACTTTGGTTGTGATGGTAGATGGACTGTGCGCAAAGTGAACACATTTGCATATAAGCATGATGCTTGTGAATGTAAGTGACAACAGCAGCATGTTACTGTTTGCATTTTAATTTAGCACTATAGTTAGGGCACACTAAAGTTCTAGCACTTTGATGCACCCTACATCTTCATCAGGGAGCTGACTAGTACCTAGAGTAGTTCACGTTCAAACCCAAGAGCAGTCACGTGACACAAAACTGCCACCAATCAAATTGTTATAAAAGTACATAGAAATATATATATAAAAAAATACCCCCCCCAAAAAAGATGAAACTCATAATACCTGCGGCTTAATGTATATAGGTTATATACCCAACCATATATTATAAATACTGCTTAGTAGTAAATTTCAATTGATTTAAAAGCATCTGCTTTACATAGATACATAGATACATAGACAGTGTCGGTGGATAAGGGCCTACGGCCCACCCAGTCTGCCCATTTGAGCTTGTATGTTCACTTTATGTTTTCCTAGAAGTCTGTTGCCACTTAACCCTGACCTCCAGAATTCCTTTATGTCTATCCCATGCATTCTTAAGTCCCGTGATTGTTTCAGCCCCCCCCCACTTCCTCTGGCAGGGTGTTCCACTTGTCCACCACCCGTTCTGTGAAGAAATTCTTCCTCACATTTCCTCTGAATTGTCCTCCCTCCAACTTCATCCCATGCCCTCTAGTCCTGGAACATCTTTTAGCTTAAAAATAGTGTATTCCTGCACCCTGTTCCTCCCTGTAAGATACTTGTATGTCTCTATCATATCCCCCCTTTCTCCCTCTTCTCCTCCAGGGAGTACATATTCAATTCCTTCAACCTGTCCTCATAGGACTTGTGATACAATCCATGTACCATCTTCATTGCCCTCCTCTGAACCTTCTCTACCCTGTCTATGTCCTTACGTAAGTAAGGTCTCCAGAACTGTACACTGTACTCCAGGTGGGGCCTCACTAGTGTCTTGTATAGTGGAATTATGACCTCCCTTTTCCTGGTGGTGATGTCCCTGCCTATGCATCCCAGCATCCTATTTGCTTTACCTGCTGCCTTGTCACACTGTTTCCCTACCTTGAGTTCATCAGAGATGATAACCCCAAGATCCCTTTCCTGCTTGGTACATTCTATATCCTCACCCCCCATCTGATATATTTTGCCAGGGTTTTTTGTGCCCCATACGCATTATCTTACACTTCTTTGCACTGAATTTCAACTGCCAAACCCCTGACCATTCTTCAAGTTTCTGCAGGTCCCTTCTCATTCTGTCTACACCCTCTGGTGTGTCTACTCTGTTACAGAGCTTTGTGTCATCAGTGAACAGGGAAATTCTGCCTTCTAGGTCCTACGCAATGTCACTGATGAAGATGTTAAATAGGACTGGTCCCAGCACTGATACTTGTGGTACCCCACTGGTCACTCTTCCCTCTGTGACGTGACAGCCATTTCACCACCACTCTGTCCTGCCGCCCAGCCAGTTACCTACCCACCACACTACTGTCCTGCCCACACCCATATTCCCAGTTTGTGTAATAGTCTTCTATGTGGCACAGTGTCAAAGGCCTTGCTGAAGTCCAGATAGGCCATGTCCACTGCCCTCCCCTGATCCACCTCCCTAGTCACCCAGTCAAAAAATTCAACGAGGTTGGTCTGACATCACCTCCCCCTGGTGAAACTATGCTGCCTTGGGTCCTGTAGTCCATTGACAACCAGATGTTCCACCAATCTCTCCTTCAGTAGTGCTTCCATGATCTTCCCCACTACCGAGGTGAGGTTGACTGGTCTGTAGTTCCCTGTTTCCTCTTTGTTCCCCCTTTTGTATAAGGGGACTATATCTGCTGTCCTACAGTCTTTGGGTACCTCCCCTGTTTCCAGTGATTGGCTAAACAGGATTGCTAGAGGTTCAGCCACCACCTCTTAGTTCTTTAAGGACCTCTAGGTGCACCCATCTGGCCCCATTGCTTTATCAACTCTTATTACTTCTAGTTCCTTCAGGACCCGTTCTCGTGTAAAGGGACTTGTGTCCATTTCTGCACCATTCCCACCCCTTGTACTCCCTTCAGACCCATTACCCTCCTCTTCCTCAGTAAAGACTGAGCAGAAATACCTGTTCAATATGTCAGCTTTACTGTTGTCATCCTCCACGCAGCCCCCATCCTTCCCCTTCAGTCTCACTATCCCTCCCTTTGCCATCCTTTTTTTACTTATGTACCTGTAAAAAGTTTTGTCCCCTCTGCCCATTGATTTTGCAATGTGCTCTTCTGTCTGAGCTTTGACTTCCCTTACTGACCTCCCTGCCTCCCTTTGCTTCTCCTGGTACTTCTCCCTATCCCCTTCTGCCTGTGTCTCTTTGTATTGCCTGAATGCTATCTTTTTGGCTTTCACTTTCTTCGCTACCTCCTTGGAAAACCACAATGGCCTCCTCTTCCATTTCCCCTTGCTAACCTGCCTAATGTATAATTCTGTTGCTCTTGTAATTCCAGTTTTAAATACTGCCCACTGTTCCTCAACCCCTGATTCCTGCCCCATTCCCCTTAATGCCTCTTTCAAGCATCTCCCCATTTTCCCAAAGTCTGCCCCCCTAAAATCCAGGATACGTGTTTTTGTGTGGTTTGGTTCTGCTCTTTCTGTGATTTCAAACCACAATGACTGGTGGTCACTGTTCCCCAGATGCTCCCCCACTATTACCCCCATCACACTGTCCCTGTTTCTGAGTACTAGGTCCAGTATTGCCTTCTGCCGAGTTGGTTCTATGACTAGTTGCTTAAGGAAGGCACCCTGAAGGGAGTCCATGATAAATCTGCTCCTAGTTGATGCTGCTGCTGGGATGCTCCAGTCCACATCTGGAATATTGAGGTCTCCAACCAGCACTACCTCACCCTTGTCTGCCATCCTTTGGATGGCTAGCATCAGCTCCCTATCTGTTTCTTCCTCCTGGGCTGCTGGTCTATAGACCACACCTGTGTGGATGGCTGGCCCCATTTTCCTTTCCAGCTTAAACCACAGTATCTCTCCCCCATTTTGTTCTTCCTGGATCTATGTGGCCCTTATGTCATTTTTCACATGCAGTACCACTCCTCCTCCTCCCTTTCTACCTGCCCTGTCTCTTCTGAATATGTTGTAGCCAGGTATGGCCATCTCCCAGTTGTGGTTATCATTTCACCATGTTTCTGTGATGGCCACAATGTCCAGGTCTGACTGCACCATGACAGCCTCCAGATCCTTCATCTTGTTGCTAAGGCTCCTGGCATTGGCACACATGGCTTTCCATGATTTGACCTCCTTAGACTGGTTAGCTGTTCTACTCCAGCCCCTTCCCTGGTTGCCATGTATCCCTGGTTCTCCTTGCTGTCTGCCCTTCTGTTGAATTTTGCCCCTTTTCTGCTTATCCACCTCTTGGGTGCTTATCTCCATCTTTTGCACACTGCTTTGTAGAGATAGCCACTCCTCCAGTTCACTGGTTCCACTGCTAGCTGTGGGAGGTGGGCAATTAGGTACCCTCCTTGCTGGCCTGCCACCCTCCTTGACTAGTTTAAATGCTTGTCAATGTAGTGTTTAAACTTATCATTGAAAACTTGGATTCCCCTCCAGGATGGATGCAGACCATCAGGCTTGAACAAGCCTCCATCCCTCCAGGTGGGTCCCCAGTCACCAATGAATCCAAACCCTTCCTCACAGCACCAGTTCTTCAACCATGAGCTAAAGTTCCTGGTGCATGTACCCCTATGATCTCCCATGCCCCTCGCAGGTAGTACTTCTGAGAAGGTGACAGAAGTAGTTACTTGCTTGAGACCCCTTCCCAATTTCCTAAACTCTTCCTGAACTTCCGTTGGCTCCCCATTTGCCAGGTCATTAGCACCTAGGTGGATAATGACATCCAGCTCACCCTCCTGTCTTGCCTTCCCAGTGATCCCCAGGATCTTCCTTCCATTCCTCCATGCCATGGCACCTGGTAGGCACCTCAACTCCCTGTCCTCCCCCTCCTGTGTTCCTAGCTGGATCCCTCTAATGATGGAGTCCCCCACCAGGATTCACTTCCTCCTCCTCTGGGGTCCACTGCTTTCCCCACTGAGGTCACCTCCTTGGCTAACCTCCACATCCTTTCCTTCCACTTCTCTGGGTTCCTCTATTTGGTTGTCCTTGGTTGCCAGTGTGGCATATGAGTTCTTGAGTGGAATAGGATCTGGGATGTGCCTCTGCCTGACTGCCCTAACCCTCTCTGAGCCCACTGTCATCCAAGTGCTCCTCGTTCTCGGCATCCTTTGAAGCAGCGGCGTTGAACTGGGTGGTCTCTGTATAGGGGTGATGGTACTCCTGACCCAGTTTGCTTCTGCTCTGAGTCTGGCTACCTCATCCTGCAGTCCAGAGAGATGCATGCAGATAGGGCAGCACCTCAACATCCAGAAGGTCTGCCTGAATATGGCTGCCCCGCAGCCACTGCATTGCACCACTCCCTACATTATACTGCACTTATACTGCTATTCCAGTCCTTATCTGTTACTGAAGCTCTCCTAGTTCCCTTTTTATTAATTTACTGTCCTAAAAATCATGCCACTGATCCTCAGATTCTTTTCCTTAAAAAAAGAAAATAAATAAATAAATAAATAAATAAATAAAATAAAAAAATTAAAAATCAGTCAAAACACTTGTAGTGCTGAGGGTGGGCTTTTTCGCCCTTATGCCCCTCCTACTCCACAACCCCTACTATCCCCTTTGCTTAGCTCCTGTCAATCAGATTTAACAGGGCATATAATTAGAGTTGGGGACAATGTGATTAGCCCATACACTAAACAAATGTAATGTAGCAGGTGGTCTGGTGAATCCAGGAGCAGGTAAATAGTTTACAGTAGCTATCTATTTGTACGAAACATATTTTATATAATAAATATTTAGAATTATCATCCAACTGAGAAACATTTTCAGGGGTGAGGGGGTAGGGGATGAATAGGTGGTGGGGAGAGGCAAAGGTCATAAAGATGAATATTAATGACATTAAGGAGGCTGTGAGGCCCATGATTGCTCCTTTAAATAATAATAGTTAATGTTAACATCAGAAAGAATGAATTTGTCTAGTCTAGCTTAAATGATGCCTTAGAACTACTAATGATTACCTCCAAGGGAAGCGCATTCCAGGGGTAAATGGTTCTAATAGTGCAAAAATATTTCCGTGGCATTAAATTAAACTTTCTGCCTTGTAATTGTAAAGGGTGGCAACTAGTATTGAAGACATTGTTTTTAAATTCCAACCCCAGTGCTGTCATTAAAAAAGGGTCCTGCATGATATGAAACATAAAAAGAAGGTCCCTCCTCAGACGTTTGGTGGATAATACCATTAAATTCAAAGATATGAGTCTGGATTCGTAAGGGGCATCATAAAGACCTCTGATATATTTGGTGAATTTCCTTTGCACTTTTTCCAGTTGCAAAATGTCATCTTTCCTAAATGGACGCCACAATTGAGAAGCGTAATCTAAATGTGGACAAATATATGCTCTGTACAAAGGCATTAATACTTTATCCCCTCTTGATTTAATACTAACATACTAATTGCCAGAAGATTAGGCCCTACGGTCTATTGAGTCTGCTCGAACCTCAGATCCCTAGTTGGGTACCGATGCTCTTCCCCCTTGTGTTCCAGAAACCCCTATAATCCATCCCCACCACCTTGGGCCAGGCCATCATCTGATACATCCACTTTCTGTGTCTATCCCACCCTCTCTTGAAGCCCCCTCTGTGGATCTCTGAACCAGCCCACCAGGCAGCACGTCCCAAGGATCCACCACCCTCTCAGTGAAAAACCTCCTCCTCTTTTCCCCCCTCACCCTTCCACCTTCCAACTTCAAACCATGCCCTCTGGTGGTACCTCCCTGCTTTAGTCTAAAGATCCCCCTCCATGTTTACCCTATTCATTCCCTTGAGGTACTTGAAAACCTCAATCATGTCCCCCCTGTCTCTCCTCTCCTCCAATGAAAACAGGCAGAGCTCCTCAAGTCTGTCCTCATACGTTAAATCCCCTAGTCCTCATATCATCTTAGTTGCCCTCCTCTGTGCCCTCTCCAGGAGCTGTATGTCCCTCTTCAAGTGTGGTCTTCAGTACTGTACACAGTGCTCAGGGTGTGGTCTAACCAATCAATTGTACAGTGGCAGAATCACTTCCCTGCTCCTAGAGGTGATCCCCCTTACAATGCATCCCAACATCCTGTTTGCTTTGCTGGCCGCTGTCCTGCACTGCTCAGAGTTATTCATACATGCATCCACCATGACTCCTAGGTCTTTTTCCCCTGATGAGGCCTCCAGCGCCTCCCCTCCCAGGGTGTACCTGTGTTTAGGGTTTCCCCGCCCAAGATGTAACACCTTGCACTTGGTGATATTGAAATTTAATTTCCATGTGTGAGCCCACCTTTCCATGGTGTCCAGGTCCCATTGCAGGGCCTGCCTCCCCTCTTCCCCCACAACTACTGCTCCCATGTTGGAGTCGTCAGCAAAGAGACTCATTTCACACCCTATACCCTCCCTGATGTCCAAAATGTATGTATTAAACAGGATTGGACCCAGGACTGAGCCCTGCGATACTCCACTACCGACCTCTCTAGGGTTCCAGAGCTCCCCACTGGCCACTGCTCTCTGAGTGCGTCCAGCTAGCCAGTTTTCAATCCATCTGACCATCAAAGGGCCTACTCCCAACCCCATTAGTTTCTCCACCAGTCCATTGTGGGGGACAGAGTCGAACACCTTGCTGAAGTCCAAGAATAATACATCCACAGGCATTTCCCTGTCCAGTTCTGATGTTACCCATTCGTAGAACTCCACAAGATTGGTTTGACATGATCTACTTGGCACAAACCCATGTTGCCGACTATCCAGACCTCCCACCTCCTCCAAGTACACTCCCAATCGTTCCTTTAGTATACTTTCCATTAATTTTCCACCACCGAGGTCAAACTGATGGGTCCTATAGTTACCTAGTACTTCCCTCTACCCCCTTTATGGATTGGCACCACATATGCCCTCGTAATCCTAGGTACCCTCCCTGTGTCTCAAGTGACCTGTTGAAGAAGCTCCACCAGGGGTGCAGCCAATATGTCCGCCAATTGCCATAGTACTCTCAGATGAATGCCATCTGGCCCAGGAGATCTATCTTTTTTTAGGCCCTTAATGGCTAACCACACCCTTTCGGTGGAGATAGCATCATCCGTCTCCTCCACCTTACTGGCCTTTTTATCCTTATCCTGATGTGACACTCCTGGGGTACCTCTACCTCCCTCTTGCTCCATTTCTGCTGCTCCCCTGATCCCACTCACTACCGCTTCTATACCCATCATGCCTTGCTTTGTAGCTATCCTATCCCTCTCCCTAGTGAACACAGAGGCGAAGTACTCATTTAATACCTCTGCCTGGTACCTCGCCTCTTCCACCCACCCGCCTTCTGATCTCAACCTGCCGAGATGGCCCTTAGTTTTTCTCTGATCCCCAATGTACCAGAAGAACCCCTTTGCCCCTCAGCGTATCCCCTGTGCCAGCCGCTGCTCTTTAGTGGACTTTGCCCCTCGTACCATCCGGGTGACTTTTCTAGATGCAAGATGGTACATTTCCTTTTTTCTATCCCCTCTCATTGTTTTATATTTTTTGTAGGCAGCCTTCTTTTCTCTGACTGCTACCTGAACCTCATTGGACCACCAGCATGGTTTATGTGACCTTGCTCCCTTACGCTTCACCTTAGCGCAGGTCCTGACTGCCTCATGAAGTCCCCATTTTATGACCTCCCATCTCTTTTCCATATTTGTCATTGTTGTAATCCTTTACAAGTGATCCTTGAGAATATTTCCCATGCCCACAAAGTCTGCCCCCCTGAAGTCCACTGCCAGTGTCCTAGATCTCTCCCCCTCCCATGCTTATTTGAAACCAGATAGTATTGTGGTCACTCCCAGTCAGGGGATCCTCTACAACCAGGTCCCTTACTAGATCCCCATCTGCCAGAACCACGTCCAGGACATGCCCCTCCCTTGTGAGCTCCATCACGTGCTGTGTTAAGAACACATCCTGGAAGCCATCCGGCAGTCTCTGCTCCTTGGCCACCTTAGAGGACATGATTCCCCAGTTTGTACCTGGCATATTAAGGTCCTCCATCAACACCACTCCCTCCCCTTTTGGTCCACACTGGGCAATGATGTTGTCCAGCAAACCATCCTCCAGAACATCACCCATCCGGGGCCTATATACATTCAGCTTGACCTTACACCTCCGGGTTGTAAGGTGACCCATAGCCTCCACATTTCCCTCTGCCTCTTCTACCCTAGCAATTTCTATGTCATCTCTAATGAACATAGCCACTCCACCCCTCTGCCCTCCTTTCTATCCTACCTAAGCATAGTGTACCCCCACACGTTTAGGTCCCAGTCATGGTTTTTGTTGGCCCACGTTTCCGTGACTGCTGCCACATCCACCCCCCCCAAAACAGTATGGCCTGGAACCGTGGCAACTTGTTTCCCAAGCTCCTGGCATTTACTAACACCACCCCTACCACTTATCCCTGATCCCCTTTGTCGAACCCCACCCAGGTTCCTTATACTTCCATCCACCCTCTGCTCCTCCTGAAACCTCCTCCCCCAGTCTGTTCCTCCCCTTGGGTTTGAAGGTTACTCCCCTCATCTGGAGGAGCAGGCTTCTGGTCAGCCCCTTCCTTATCCCCCCCCTCACAAGTTTAAACCCTACTTTACTTGAATGTAGTCAGCCACCCCCTGTTTAAGAACTTCCTTCCCTAATGGGGCAAGATGAAGCCTGTCCTTGGCATACAGTCCCTTATCCTCCCAAACTCCTTTCCAGTTCCCTAACACCTCCAACCCACTTTCTTCACCCCACTTCCTGAGCCAGTCATTAACCTCTGTGATCTTCATTTTTTTCCCCACTGGGGCCTTTGGTAGTGGCAATATCTCTGAAAAGGAAATGTTGCATCCATTATCCTGACAGACTCTGGCAAGTTCTCAGAACCTTGCTTGGATTTCCAAAATGCTATTTCACTCTAGATCGTTAGTTCCCAAATGCACCAGGAAATCTGGTTTCCCTCCACAATCCCTAACCAGTTCATATACCATGAACTTTGCTCTGTGCACTGTCAGCCCAGAGATACTCACTACTCTCACCTGGCTATGGCATCCACCCTAATCATCGAGTCTCCCAATAACAGAACCTTAACACCGCCATCATCCTTATGGTTACCTCCACTATGCGCTGTCAACCCCCCATCCCCCCTTATTCATGATCTCAATTCCATGGGGGTTTTCCCACCTTATTAGAGACCCCCTTGTCACCCTCCCCTTTCTGCCTCCCTTGTTATTTTGCCCACTTAACTCAAACCCCCCCGAATGGGTGTCCCCTTTAACCCTCTCTTATCAGAACCATTTATCCTGGCCCTGATGGTTTCCCCTTCCCCCACACCACCATCCTCCTCCTTCCTTGTAATAGTACCCCTGTCTCCAGAGGCCCTCTGTGGGTCCCCTTTACCTAAGGCCCCATCCTTGGTACAGACTCCCTCCTGAAGGGGGGGTCCTTACCCCTCCTCCTTGTCTCCCAGTTTCTCTCCAGTCATGCTCTCCTCCCTCATGTCTGTAATATGTTTCATCTCCCCCATCTGCTTAACATTTATGTTTCCCCTTCTCCGTCTGGGACTATTTCTATCCTTTCCGTTGCTGGTCTGTGATGCCCTATGGGTGTCAGACTCCCCCCCCAGCCTCTGTATCATTTTCTTCATTTCCACCAACCCCTTCCTCCCCCTCTAGGTTGCTTAGTAGCTCAAATTTATTGTAACACTCTATGCCAGCCTCCATCAAGTAACCTAAGTTTCCCCCCGACTGCCCCTCCAAACTGCTCCTTTTCCTCCCCTCTTGCCCTGTTCCCCTTAGGAGCTCCCTTCCCACAGTCTGCTCTTTTAGGCTTATACACAACAGCCCCTCCCTTCTCATTGTCTGCTCTTCTAGGGTTCCCCACAACAGCCCCTCCTGACTCTTCCCCCTCCACTCGCTTTATATTCAGAATGTTTACCCCATATGTTTTCCCCTTAGCATCAACATCCCTATCTAAGGGTCCTCTGTCCCTAATATCCCCCCTCCTGCTTGGTGTAACATAATGTCCTGTAATTTCTTAACATTGCCCCAGCCTCCCCTCAGCCCCAACCTTCTACCGCCCATATCCACACCCCTTATCCTTGGATACTCACCCCAACTCCCCCAGCTTACTCCTTAAACAATGTACTTCACTCCTGATATGACATAGCTGTCTACAGAGTGGGCAGCCTCCCTCTCTACAGGCCCAATTGAGAATTATTGCCACCCCACAGCCTGTGCAGCCTACAACCCTTCCAAAGATGCCTGCCATGGTGGAATGTGGCCACCCTGTTTGTCCCTCTCTGTTCATAATGGCACACACCCCTTTTCTCAGTCCCTTCCCCCTGGAATACCGTCTCTCTCTCTCTCTATACTGACTGCAGTTGTTTATGAACCCTGTTTCAACCCCACCAATAATGTTCCCAAGTCTCACAAACACATACAGTCCAGTGTGTGTCCAGTCCTGCTAACAGTGTGTGTATGCAGACATTAGGTACCATATAACGTCACAGGCTCACCAGTTCTTGTTGCTTTAAATTTCAGTCACAAACAGAAATGCACAGCCCTTCAATACCAACCCCCAGTGGCTTTTCAGTATTTAAGAAAGCCTACAAAACAGGTGGGTTGGAGGGCTCTATCACCAGGCAAACATCACATTAAATTTCACTCTAATTATCACTGCCAAACAAGTGTTCCCACAAGCCCCAATAGTTACAATATCACAGCCCAAGTAACAGTTCTAACTCAAAGTAGTAATTTTTAACACACAGAACTAATTTCAAGTACAAAACTATTCAAATATTTCAGTTAAAACAGAATATAAACCAAACCTCTTTCTTAAACAACCTCCCACTTCTGTTCCCAGGTGGACAATGAAAGACAAGATGATTCTTGTAATTACCCCTTCCCCTAACACCAGGCATACATCACATTAAATTTCACTCTAATTATCACTGCCAAACAAGTGTTCCCACAAGCCCCAATAGTTACAATATCACAGCCCAAGTAACAGTTCTAACTCAAAGTAATAATTTTTAACACACAGAACTAATTTCAAGTACAAAACTATTCAAATATTTCAGTTAAAACACAATATAAACCAAACCTCTTTCCTAAACAACCTCCTACTTCTGTTCCCAGGTGGACAATTTTCCTTTTTATAGACCAAATAACTCTCTTTGCTTTTTGAATAGCCCCATTAATCTGTGAGCCATATAAAAAATCCTCTGTGATATGGATCCCTAGATCTTTTTTCTGAAGACATGCCTGTAAGTATCCTATCATCTAATTTGTATGTGCAGCATGGGTTATTTGGGCCCAAGTGCATAACTTTACATTTATTATGATTTAATTTCATTTCCCACTTCTTGACCCATTGTGAGATGTAATTAAGATCTTTCTGAATAGTAGCTGTATATTCAGAATTGGAACATAGGTCCTCCAATTTTTATGTCATCAGCATATTTAATTGTGGTAGAGTAGCAATTCTGCATCAGATCTCCTATAAAAGCCTGAAACAGACATGGGCCCAAAAATGGATCCTTGTGGAACTCCACTGGTAACAGAACCAATTTTAGATAGTTGCCCATTAATTAACATTCTTTGAGTCCTTTCTCTTAACCAGTTAGATATCCACTTAACAATGTTATGGTTTATGTATAGACTGTGTAATTTTTACAATGGCCCAATGAGGCATAGAATTGAAAGCCTTGCTAAAGTCAATGAAAACAATATCATAAGGGGATTTAATGTCAAGTTGATAACTGACCTCTTCATAAAAAACATAGGAAGTTAGTTAGGCAACTGCGGCCTTTTTTAAACCCATGTTGGTCATTATCCAAATTATCAAGAGTGGTGGAAGTCAGCTCCTTTATTATGCTCTCTAGTACTTTGCATAATGGAGATGTTAGGTTGATGAGTCTATAGTTTTCCCAATTATTACGTGTCCCGTTTTTATGGCTCGGGATGACATAAGCTGTTTTCCAAAGTTCAAGGACATAATTTAAGTTAATACATTGCTCAAATAATAGTTTATGGGGAAACGACAGATTATCGGCAAGGAAATATAAAAGATGACCAGATATATGGTCAGTTGAAGCGCTAGTTTTGCATTTAAGTGAAGTTAATTTCTTATGGACATCCTTCTCAAGTATAGTAATGGGTTCGTCTTGTGTGTTTAATAGTTTGACACTCTTCTGATTAGCTTGGAAGATTTCACAGAAATTAGTATTAAATATGTTGGCCATATCATTAGGATCATGGATTATAATATCATCAATCTTCAGGGGGCCCACCTGACATGTTGGTTTTTCAAGTGAATTGACGTAGGAAAAAATTACTTGTTGTTGTTTTTGTTAGCTTCAGATGCAAATTTGTGTTCCCATTTATTCTTTGCCCTTCGAATGTTTGTTTTTTTTTGCATTTTTTTTGGCTTTGCAAATAGGTAATCCAATTGGATTGAGTAGGGGGTTTTAAGTAATTTGAATGTTTTTTTTTAATTTTTTGATTAATTCATTTTTTATTGGTTTATTCAACCATTTAGAGTGATGATAATTATTTGTGTTTTTTATTTTAGTGGGACTATAAGTGTCCCTTAAGTTATAAATAGTACTATATAGTTTGTTGAAGTAACCATTAACCTCTGTGGAAGAGACTATAGACTGCCAGTCAGTGTTGTTTAATTAAGTTTTAATATTAGGAATATCTGCTTTATCATATATATAAACTTTTGTAGTATTGCTAACTAGAGTCAATGTGTGCTCTAATATAAAAATAATGGCCTGATGGTCACTGTTGCCAATAGGGGGTAGAATCTTAACATTTTTAACTACTAAATTTCTTTTGTGAATGACAAGATCGAGAATATTATTTCCTCTGGTAAGTTGATTTATACATTGAATTAAATTACATTGTTGACATATGTTTAACAGTTTTTTTCTGGACTCAGATGGGGCCATTAGATCCTTCCAGCCTTTATCTCCAGGATTAAAGTCGCCCATCAACAAAATGTCCCCTAGAGTACATGTTGTATCAATTTCCTGGATAATTCTAGCTAGGTACTCAGATGATGCATTAGGTGGACAATAGCAAATACCAAGAATAGCATGTTTTATTTTATTAAGGATGACTCTAATCCATATGGATTCAGTAGAACTATCGGGATTTTAATTTTATTAGAGGTGTCTACTGTCTGTAGTGTATCTCTGTGAATAATGCTACTCCCCCACCTCATTTATTTTTTCTATTAAGAATATAAGGGGTGAACCCAGATAAGTGGTAATCCCAGCTAGATTTGTATGTTGTACTCAGTAACCCCCCCCCCCATATTTTTCATATGTTGAGCACTTGGTACATTATGCTCAAAAAGACCAGAAAGGCTAAATAATGCAGTCTAATGCAAAATAATTTTGGTAATACAATTAAATAGATTCATACCAATACCAAATAAATTTTAGGATGCAGTCCCTAATCCACCTAGTCTAAACAAAGAAACAGTGGGGTAACCATGCATACTTTCCAGACACACATGCGGACAGAAAAATGTCACTGACAGTAGTGATTCACTGCTGTCAATGACATTTTTCTGTACGATCTGTTTTATTTTGAGTAGTTAAAAAAAATAAATTAATGTCAGTCTGGCTGGTTGCTTGCTGGTGCCACAGAGTAATGCAGGGGGGTCTCTCCCTCACTTGCTTCTCAGAAAGGCTTCTCCTCTAGCTCCCAGACGTGTATCCACCACAAAGCAGCTCACTATGGATTGTACAGTTGCTGTCCACATGTTTTCCAACTCCACCAAGCAGCAGCTCTTATAGGATTTTTCCATGACACATCGTCAAGCACTGGCACATTACTGTGCAGGGGGTAGAAGGACCGTCAAGGAGGAGAAGAGTGGAGACTGACTCAAGAGCTGTGTGGTGGGGTGGGAAGAATCAGAGGTGCTGCCTGCCTGACCTGGATACTCCCTCTGCCCCTCCTTTATTGAGCCACTGCTGCTGCCCACATCCACCCAGCAGGCCGAGCCACAGCTGCCACCTGTGGTTGCTGAGTACCCAAGCTGAGCCAGTAGTCACCAGTCAGATATTCACTGCTGTACCATCCACCACTGTGCAGAGGCCCACTACAATTGCTAGAGCAGCAGAAGAATGACTTAAGGTGAAGAGTTGAGAAGAATATGGCAGACTAAGGCAGCACAACAGAAATCATGAGTGAGGAGCCTGGAGGTCAGGTATCAACATTTTTTGTAGGGTTGTCGGAGTACAGATAGAGACTTGGGGCACCTGGTGAAAGTTGAGCTTTAGCAGAAGCAGCAGTGGCGGGGTAGGACATTTGTTTGGAGTAGGTGGCAGGGGGATGGGGACCACATCAGCTACAAGCCTACACTACAGCCCAGGATTTCTCAAGAGAGGAGTCCAGGCTTGGCCAGTCTTGTTCTAATGTCCCTTGAAGCTGGCATGGATTGAGGGTGATCTCTTTCAGACTGGGAAGGCTGTGGAGATGGTGAAACTGGATGCAGCGTATTTGTTTTTTGTTTGTTTTTTTTGCCAGAGGACCCTTCTGATTCTTTGTCCCAGCTGTTGCTGTAGGAACAGAACTGTTAGGATTTGATTAATCTTTCTTATGTCACTGGCAGTTCAGCTGTTGTCTGCAGCACTGTCTATCCTGCTGCTCTGCTGTGGAAGGTGATGGGGGTGCACTGGTATCCATGCCCTTAATTTGTTGCCTGTGGTAGTTGGAAAGTCCAGTAGAGTGGCATCTAGTTTGTCCCTGTAGTGTTCATCAATATGTTATAGCTGTTACCTCAGCCCAGAATAAGAGGGAAACTAGTCTAATATTGACAGTAATCTGCATCATGGAAATCCTGTTTTGCCAAAATAGGAATATAAGTTAAAAGACAAGAAGCTTGGTGCAAAAGTATTGAATCAAAGATTCTGTTGCATTTAGGGTTTGCAGTTTTAACTGTGATGGAGGAGGGTTATGTATTCTTTTTAAACTAGGTGAATATTAAAGTGGTGTTCTTGTTCAGTTTTGTTCTTTGGTGTTTTCCTTACCTGATATGTACTTCGCTGGTAACACAGTTGAGGTCTTTCAGAAGAAGAGCAAGGTAAGGTAAATGTAGTCCTTTCCTTGCACTACCTCACCTTTTCCAACAGCCCCCTCCACTTACCACTTCCTCCCCAAAAGTCTTTCATTGCCATATAAATGTTGAAAATATTTATGAAATTGCATTGCTCAGAAAAGTCACAATATGTGTTTAAATCATAGTTGTTTTCTTTACTACAGATTTTACAAAATCCTCAGTCAGAATGTATTTTTTCTCACCATTTTTAAATATCAACATTTGGTGCTTGCACTTGCACAGCTCTTTTTTATATTGTTTTAATGTATTTGGGTTGGGGGTATGTACATCACTACTACTGTGTATGGAATGTTATTTTTTATTTGCACATGGTCTTTGCTTGTACAATTGTAATAATGGCTCCTTCCTCATCCTTTAGAAAATCATCCTTGCTGTCTATCCCTCAACCTTATCCCTTTCCAGGTGCTAGGTGTGCAGACACCAGAGGAGTACTTATAAAGACACTGTGGACTAGAGTGACTTAACTTGCATAAAAAGTGCGTTTAAGTTTCTGTGCAAGAGGTATGCAATCCATGAGTTCAGTACCTGTTTAGCTCTATGTGGGAGGTATAATATTCAGTTCATGAGTTCAGTACCTGTTTAGCTCATTGCACATTGTGTGGAGTCTGGTTGACGGGGCTATGATGCAACCTGCTGAGCTCGGTTGGGCTCAGAAGTTGGATATGACTCGCTGGGTGAGCAGGGGAAAGGCAACATGGTGGGCTGGGGAAGGGTCAGGGAATCTAGGGAGTTGGAATAGTGGGGCAGCTTGCTGGACAGGGAAAAGGGGCAACATGCTTGGCTGCAGGAAGTGATGGAGGCTCTGATAGGAGAATAGGATGCAACTTGCTGTACTGAGGAAGGGTTAAGGATTCTGGGGGGACTAGGGTGAAACGTGCTGAGCTTGTTAAGAGCTATGGGCCATGCACTGGAGCAGGTGGCTGGACTATGCAGAGAGTGGTTTGGGCAACATACTGGACTGTGAGGACTCTGGAGAGGGGTTAGAGTGCAACTTACTCAGCATGGGGAGGAAGTAACCAGGTTGCAAATTCTGTTTCAAATGGCCCCCAAAATGCACCAAAACCCAAAAATGTTTTGGGGGCCTAGATGACACCCAGACCCCTGGCCTATAGTTTACATTTTTTGTGTGTACACGTTTTTTTTAGGCTGGTTACTGCCCTGCAAAGAAATATTAAAAATACTGGCAGAAAAAGATCATCAGTCAATCTAGTCTGCCCTGTTTTACCCTACAAAGTTTCACATTGCAATCATTCCAAAGGTTACTTAGAATGTCTTGAAAAGAGTATGAAAATATAATATAAAACAGATGTTCAAGAGCTTGAAAGATTAAAGTTCATTCATAGCCATTCAATTATAATTATATATATATAGTATCTCTCTCTCTATATATATACATATATATATATATATATATATATATATATATATATTAGATGCAAAAAACTCCATTCAATGCATCAGTTAGAGTTGTTCCACAGTGACAAAAGTAAGGAAATTCAGTGTTAGGGTTGAACCCCCCGCCGACACCTCCAGCCCACCCCCCAACCGGCATCGGGTGCATTGAAAGCTTAAAAGAGCATTGGAAGTACTTAATTGCAAATATCTCAGCAACTGGTCTACGTAGAAAAAAAAATTTAATTTCACAGAAATCATTATTTTCCTGGCTACTGTTTTGTGTTACACAGCCCATAGGGATATGTAACACACAATGAAAAATCTATCTCACACCGTTTTCGAGGTACGAGCCCCAAATGTTGCGGCATATGCCACCATGTTAGTCTATGGGAAAAAGTATCAATTTCAGAGAACCGTAACTTTGGAGCCATACAGTATTTTTTCACCAAACCATGAGAAGGCACACCTGTGACATGTTGGCTGCCTTCTCTCCAAATTTCAGGCCAAAAGTCCAAACCGTTCTTTTGTAGCAAGGTGGCAAAGAACTCCTGTCATTTTGGCTATAGTGTTGAAAAGTACTTTAGTGATTTGCGAAAGTTTCACACAGATTTGCGAAAGTGTCGTGTGTTCGAAAGTACTTTGCAAAAGTACCTTTTCCAGAAATCTGAAAAACATATTTCTGGGGTGTTTAACCCCAAAATAAAGACATGGCTAGCATCCCCAGGCTCCGACTAGGTGAACACAAAAAAATTGTGTCCCTAGATGGTCCCAATTTTAAATGCCAAGCATTTTTCTGATCTCTAACTGAAAACAAAATGGTGGATTCGAAAAAGTAGTAGGGGCATTTGCAAAAGTAAAAAATGAATTTGTGAAAGTGTCAAATTTTTTGCTAACTTTCTCATTGACTTATAATGGGAACTTGTTTTTTGAATAACTTTTGAACCATTTAATATTTTTTAATGAAATCTTCAAAAGGCACATTGGGCACCCCGGCCGCACATTCCCTGAAGATTCTGGACCACTGGCACAAAACGTGCAACCTGTAGGAGATGGCAAAAAATTCACCAAACAGCATAAATGTGCACACAGATCATGCTTAATAACTCCGTAGCCATATATCCAACTGGTATGAAACTTATTAAATGGTGCCAAAGTTATTAAGGCACAAAGTTTGACCCTTTAACCTTAAAAGGTTCCTCAACCCTAACTATGGTAGCACTACGTGATACCATATATATATATATATATATATATATATATATATATATATATATATATATATATATATATATATATATATATATATAGTGACGCAGTTGTGCCCCTATATTTAGGGATATGAAGGCAATTCTATGTTAAACTCAAAATATTGCACGTTAATAACTTTGGACCCTTTCAACGGATTTGCATGAAATTCAGTATACAGGGTGGGACATAGTAGATCTCTTGATTTGTTAAATTTTGTTTTGGTCAGACTTACGGTTTTTCTGCACCAAAATGCTGAAAAATGCACTTTTCGCCAGTTATGTGTGCAGTTTTTTGGATTTTGTCTGTGGAGCTGTGTGGCCATCATGCAGCATGCCACTCAGCAACTTGGCTCATCTGAAAGTGCTTGGATTAAGGAGCATGCTGCTTTTTGTTTGGTGAAAAAATATTAATCCGTTCAAAAGTTAGTAAAGTTTTAAGTTCCCATTATAAGTCAATGGGAAAATTTATATAAGTTATTTTGTAAAAGAAGAATTGGGTTTTGGCCATCTGGTCCCTCCTCATGATTAAAGAATTTGCAGGCTCGTGATCAAAGAATCTTTGATCACGAGGAATTTTTTTGATTGCGATGGCCACCATCTTGTTTTCAGTTTGCAGTCGGAAAAATAAAAATGTTTCATCTCAGGGGGGACTTCTGAAGTAAAACTATGTTGGGTTTTGCCTGTGGTTTCTTGTAAAAGTGTCAGAAAATAGAGTTATGAAGTGTTTAATTAATTGATCGTGGCTCACTAACGATCTTTGATCGTGAGCCTGCAAATTCTTTGATCGCGAGATTCTTTGATCGCGATCTTTGATCGCGAGGGTGCGACTAGATGGCCGGATTAAAAAATCTATTTTCTCAGCTCAGGGGTGATGGGTTTTACTCAGGGAGCTTCGTTCTGTTGAGTCATGGCTGTGGTTTCATGTACGTTTGTGTAAAACTTGACTTTTATAATTTGTTATTCTTTGATCATGAGCCTGCAAATTCTTTGATCATGAGCCTGCAAATTCTTTGATTGCGAGATTCTTTGATTGCAATCTTTGATCATGAGGGAGGGACTATATGGACAGATTTGAAGGGACCAGATAGTCCAATTTTAGCAATTTTTAAAATTAAGTATCTCGGGAACGGTTTGGTCTTTTAACTTGAAATTTGGGGGGTGTTGACAGGATGTCCGGTAGATATGAATTATGGTATGAAGATGTCAGAAAATACATTTTTTTGTGGGCATATTGTGTGGTGCAGTTTACATTTTATGGACAGAGTTTTGCATTGTGGTAGTGGCTTGAAATTTATAGGGTAGCTAGCGTTACTGCCATGGATGTACTTTTCAGTTGTTAGGTGTGTGACATGTAAACAGGTATGGAATTCTGCCACTCCAACGAATGAAAATTTCAAACTTTCAAATGTTATATCTCGGAAACGGTTTGTCTTTTAAATTGAAATTTGGAGGGTGCTGAGGGGATGTCCTGTACATGTGAATTATAGTATTTAGGTGTTGGAAAACTAGTTTGCTGTGGAAATATTGTGTGATGCACTTTACATTTTGCGTATAGCATTTTCCATTCTGGTAGTGGGTTCACATTTATAGGGTATCTAGCCTTACTGCCATGGAGGTAATTTTCAGTTGTTAGGTCTCTCACATGTTCACAGGTGTGGAATTATGGCACTCTGATGAATGAATTTTTTTTTCAAGGTGGTGGGAGCGTGGGGCTCAAAAAGTAAGGAAATTCTATGCAAAAAACTTCATTATAAAATGAGCAAAGGATTTCAAGCAATCTGATTGGTTGTTAGCCATGCACTAGATGTGTCTAATGCACAGCTAAAATTAGAACCCCCATTTAGAATACACAGGCCCATTTTATAAGCACAATAAGCCACTCTGGGATGTGCATTAGACAGTTCTAATGCACGGCTAGAGGAACTGGGCGCACTTTCGCCTGTGGCCTCGTGCCTCACTACTTCCCCTAGCTGTGCATTAGTACTTCATCCTGTCATGTCTTATTGCTTACTTATCATCATTTGGGGTTAAAACACAAAAGTCAGGAAATGAGACCTTTAGGGTTGCCCACTCCCCCCTTGTGTGCCCCACCCATCCTGCTGAGATTGACAGATAACAGGGTGTGTCATTTGGGTTGTGAGGCCTAAATGTCACCCCATTCTTCTTTACTGTGGCTTGGGAATATGATTACACATGGAATGGGGTGACATTTAGGCCTCACAACCCCAATGACACACCCCATCATCTGTCAAACTCGGGAGGATGGGTGGGGCTCACAAGGGGGGCCGGCAACCCTAAAGATCTCATTTCCTGACTTTTTGTGTTTTAACCCTAAATGATGCACTAACAAAATTTTTTTATAGGATATATATATATATATATATATATATATACAGTATATAACTATATATATATATATATATATATATATATATATATATATATTATAGGGGTGCGGTCACATCCCTATATTTAGGGTTATGAAGGCACTTCTATGTTAAACTTGAAATTTTGCAAGTTAATAGGTTTGGACCCATTCAACGGACTTGCTTGAAATTTGGTATGCATGGTGGTACATGGTAGATCTCTTGATCTGTCAAGTTGCGTTTTGGTTGGACTTATGATTTTTGCACACCAAAATGCTGAATAATGCACTTTTCACCAGTTCTGTGGGCAGTTTTTTGGGTTGTGTCTGTGGCACTATGCAGCCGTCGTGAGGTCCGCCAGTCTAAAACTTGGCATGTAGAAAGAGCATGGATCAAGGATCATGCCACTTTTTGTTTGGGGAAAAAATATTAATTCATTCAAAAGTTATTAAAGTTTTTAGCTCCTATTATAAGTCTACGGGAAAATTTATATGGTTATTTTGTGAAAGAAGAATGGGATTTTGGCCATCAGGATCAAAGAATTTGCAGGCTCACGATCAAAGAATCTTTGACCACAAGAAATTGATTGATCGCGATAGCCGCCATCTTGTTTTCAGTTTGGGGTTGGGAAAAAAGTTAATATTTCACCCCACAGGTGACTTGTGAAATAATTGAGGCATGGGTTAAGATTGGGGGTTTCCCCTCTATCGACGCATGCCTCTGATTTATTTTTGTTCTGTAAAAAAATTGCATTTTGTACTTTTCCAGTCTTCAGCAGTGGCTCACTAATGACCTTTGTCTGTGATCCTGCAAAATCTTTGGCCACGGTCACGGACGATTATTTTGCAGCCTCACGGTCAAAGAATTAAATAACTCTTAAAGGAGATAGGAAGTTATTTGCAGTTATTTTAAACTAGTCAATAAATCAGAAATCATGAGCAATGGCCTCCGTGTGTGTTTTTTCATTATTGTAGTTGTTCAGAATGCAGATGTACATGCTGCCCTGACATCGTTGAAACCTGCATCAGTTTTACAATTTTTTTATTAAAATCAGGAGTCAGCGCATGTCAAGCCATGAGATGTCATGTCACTGACTCCGATTTTAGACTGCTCCAACTGTGGGCGCTAGAGTAGCAAACAGATGCTTCATGAATTCACATTATTCCTGGTCTAGTTAAATTATGCTGGACTGAAAATAGCTTCTGCCTTCTGTCAACCATGAGCAAGAATGTCACTCAGGAACTCAGCACTCCCCCCCACACACCAAAATGGTCTACCTTACAAACCAAAGACATGACAGGATAATATTAAAACGGTGTTCTCCACTACCACCAAAACCTCCTTTTCTCCTGTGTCCTGTATGTTAAAAAACTTAAACCTGGCAAACATCACCAGGTGATCGGCACACCACCCTCTTCGGCCAGTCACCGTCTGAATAATTAAAAAGGGATTTGTACAGGGGAAGCAAAAAAGAAAACATTATTTAAATCATTGACTGACCTTTCCTGTTGTCCAGTGGGTGCCCAAGTTATACAGGATAGCTTAACAGTAACCACGCTGGCCCCTCTCCCTCCCAGGAGTCTCCCTAGCCCTACCTGTCATACCCTGTGATAAATACTGAAATCTTTTTTTTTTTTTTCCACAGGAAGACCGAATGAAATCTGCCGCATCTGCGATCAGTACTGCCAACACATAAGTATGTTTGCCATACTGGCTTGTTGTGCACCCAATCCACTGTGCTGTCTCTGATTCTTGGGGAGCAAAGATCTTGCGGGCATGTAGATTCATTGTGCCCAAAAGGATGTGGCTACATGCTCCCTTGCCTGTTACTTGATTATCTATGGAGGCGGGGAAGCAAAGAGCAGCTTCTGCTATTCCTGCCACTAGGACCCACATTTTGCTGTTTTATTTTGTTTTTTATTTAGACCAGACTCGTCCATACAAATTCTTCCAGTGTGTGCCCCCCCCCCCCACACACACACACAAAGCAGTTCAAGAGAGGGCTGGGGACTGAAAGTGAAGACACAAGTGGCTGTCAGTGGTGACAGCAAAAAAAAGAATGGATCTCATTGCTTCGGAAGCTGCTGTTACTGCTGAGCCACACATGGCATGAAGGAGATTCCTGGGAGGGAGAGGAGGCCAGAGTGGTTACTGTTCATGAATCATGTATAACTTGAGCACCCACTGAGCAGCAGGAAAGGTTAGTCAATGATTTAAAGAATGTTTTCTTTTTTGCTTCCCCTGCACAAATCCCTTTTTAATTCTTCGTATGGTGACTGGCCAAAGTGGATGGGGTGCCGATTGGCAGGTGATGTTTGCCAGATTTAAGTTTTTTAATGTACAGGACATAGGAGAAAATGAGGTTTTGGTGATAGTGGAGTACACCATTTTAATATTATCCTGCCATTTCTTTGATTTGTAAGGTAGACCCGGTTGGTGGTGGTGGTGGTGGTCGGGTGCTGAGTTCCTGAGTGAAGTTCTTGTTTATGGTTGTCACAAGACAGAAGACAGAAGCTGTTTTCAGTCTGGCATAATTTAGCAAGACTAGGAGTAGCGTGCATTCACGAAGCATCTGTTTGCTACTCTAGCGCCCACAGTTGGAGCAGTCTAAAATCAGAGTTAGTGACGTGACATCTCACGGCTTGACACGCACTGACTCCTGATTCAAAAAAATATTGTAAAACTGATGCAGGTTTCAACTATGTCAGGGCAGCATGTAAATCTGCATTTTGAACAACTACAGTAATGAAAAATCACACACAGAGGCCATTGCTCATTATTTCTGATTTATTGAATAGTTCAAAATAACTGCAAATAATTTCCTATCTCCTATGTATAGCTGTCAACACTGGCAGGGTGTAATCTTCTTGCATATAAACTTTCCTTGGACTAATTGAATTAGCCAGGTGTATTGGAGACTGTAGATGTGTTTTACTGGTATGTGCACTGCTTGTCTCAAATGAACTTTCTATTAAAAAGTGGCAGATATTAATTGATTTTCAAATAATTTGAACCAATTTTGCATATATTTGAATTATGTGTAATACTATTGAATATGATGGATTTTATATCGATCTTGATACATACAAATTGTTCATCAACTTAGCTGTGGAACTGCTGTTACAATTGCTAGTTCAAATGAAATTATTTTTTCTTTTAGTTTGTAAATTTGTTCTCAGTTAACATAATATGAGACAATAATGGAGTCTGGCAAGCTATATTATTTTAGCAGAATTAAGTGACTGGAAATGTAATGTATTTACTCAATCTGAATTACTGTCAAGTTCACAAATTAGACAGAAGAAATATAAGGCAGGACTTTTGTTATGTGATATTTGACCAGTGCTTAGGTTCTGAAAATGTAACTGGGTATTTATTGCAGTACTTTAAATGTCAAAAGTGTTCTTTTGATATATTGTGATATTTTTAGATGTTTTATGTGTTTTTTATGTTGTAATGGATTTTAACTGAACAGCAATAAACTTGAATGAATGAATGAAATATTCGGTGTCATTTATTTAATTTATGCTCGTTCTGGGCATATGTGTGACAGCTAGTGCAGTTATGATAACTATCATTCTGTTCAAGCACTAGAGAGCCTGAATGGATATGGATAGAATTTATTACATTTCTGTTCCTGCATTCTATGTGGTTGTAGGGTAAAGTTGAAAAGCTGTGAGCAAAAAAATGTTCTGCTCTGGAGTAAAGGGGGAGAATCTAAGAGGTGGTAAAGGGGACAAATTAGTGATGCCAGAGGGTTTGGGTGGTCAGGGGCATAGAGTCAATGATGGGGAAAGAAAGGTGAAATAATGAACATTTTTTTCCTTCCTTTTAAAATGGCATCAGAGCTTGGTTTCTTTAGCAAACGTGGGAAACAAATTGATGAAGAAGGGGGAAGGGTCGCTGCTAATGGTGGACCATGTGGCTTTATGACACTAAACTAGAACTGATCATGGCCAGCCACAGCAAGCAACATACAGAATGGACTCATTCTTCACTAAGAGGAATGAGGGGAGGGAGGTGAAGGAACAAAATAATTACTAAAAGCCGAGGAGGGAAAGAAAAATCAAGGAGTGACAAGAAAGTTAATCAAAGGGCAATATTACAGATATGGGGGGGGGGTGCTAGGTATTGTGGAAGGTACAGAATTTGGGCACAGCTCCTCGGCACAGAGAAGTAAACAAAATAGATTTAACACAGAAATTGAAAGCCGAGTCACAGATGACAGCTGTCAAAGAGAGCGGTAATAATAGACTGAAATTGACTAAAGTCAGCTGCTTCAGATGGTGTGGAGCTGGAATCTCAGCAAGAAAACAGATGAGAGATGGGGAGAGGAGGAAGTTCAAACTGCAACAGAACGTGAGAATTAAGGAGGCATTATTGAAGAATAGGGGGTTAACCACATCAGAGGAGGGGCTATATAAAAAATAAAAATAAAAATAAAAAAGAGGATGGTAGAAGAGTACCCAGAAAAGGAGTTTCTCACACAGAACACTCTAATGGGAAGAAGCAAAGGGGGGGCAATCCATAAAGGAATGAGGATACTGGGCAAGGCTGTGGATGAGAGAAATGTTGAACCTTGGGTGACACTGAAGGGTAGGGTTAGGGAAATGAGTAGGCAAGGTGTCTGATGTGCAGTCCAGCCCCATTTTTCCAAGCTGCTTTGGGGACACCCAGTCAGTTTAGATAGATGGGAGGTCTGATAAAGGGGAGTATCTTTTTTTTTTAAAGAAATACTGTACCATTTTCTTGTTGGTGTCACTATACACATTTGTTGCAATACTTTTATTACAGTAGTTTCCCCTGTTTGCCTGTTCCTTGTGAGTGAGTCAGTGAGCTGGATCTCTTGTGAGTGGGCAATTGGCCAAGGGGAAAGTGGTGTCACCGTATGGCTAACTGAATGCTGCAGGGGAAGAGTGAGAGTGAATGAGAAACAAGGCAGCACAGTACAGCAATCCTGGCTTGTTCACTCTGTAACCTCCCTGTGAGCTGCGTGTGGCCCTAATGCTTTGGCAGAGTGGAGTGACCAAGATTTTTTTATAGTCTGTGCGACAAGGAGTGGGCTGGAGAATGCGAGGCAAACAGTCTTAAATCAAACTCTAAAAATCCCATGCCAGCATCATTTGGCGCTTCCTAGCTCACCCTGCACTGGCTTTTCCACCCTGCCCTCTCCTGTCCGGTCATATCTCAGAGTCGCCCCGGAAGCTCCTTCCCATCTCCCTCACCTGAAATGCACAAAATGACTCCTCTGTCCCCTAGAAGAAGCCAGGCTGCCCCCAATTGTGCTTTAATATCAGACCAGATCCTGGAAGAGGATGAATAAAATACATCAGTCAGGAGAACAAGGTAAAATTGTTGTCCTCCACCACCACTTTAAACTCTTAAGAAAATGTCTTGAGTGGATGGGAACTGGGATGAATTGAAAGTACTCAGAAAATAACTAGGCATATTACATTTAAACTGTATAAAGTGGCAGTTAGTGATACTTATAATAGAGGTGCCGATTGAAGTGCTGGGTGCAGTGTGATGGGATAAGAAGTTTTAACTCCATTCTATTTTTTGGGGTGGGGGTGGATTCAATGGCACTGAGGTGAACCAGCTTGCATCACTGATCTCAACTCCTCCAAGTCCTGGCATGGCTAACCCAGGCAGATCCATGCAGGAAGCAGCTGCAGGCCCTCAGTGGAGAAATGTGGGTTGTCTCTTTCCAAACCTTGTTCCATCTCCATGTCTGTGTCGGGATCCTGCATGGCATGTGTACAAGTTAACAAAACGTGGTGTTGAGCTCAGATCCATGCACAGGGCATGCATAATAAAGGTAACAGTGGTGACCAATGTAAATAGGGGCTGACTGATTAGGAACAACATTAGGGCTTGGGAATGGAGTCCTCACATGCACCGACTGATTCTCAAAGTAATTCATCTCCTGGGGATATAAAGGCAGATCACAGGGAAAGAGAGAGAGAGAGGAGGAGGAGGAGAGGAGAGAGAGAGAGAGAGAGAGATGGAGATGGAGGGAGAGAAAATGGCAGGGGGAGGGGGGTGTCATTTGTGGTGGATTGATCTGCTTTTTAAATTGTGCTGGTGCCTATCTGGACAAGTATATACAACAGAATATGTGCCGTCACTTGATTCTTTCCATTACAGAGAAAAGAGTTCATATAGAGCATGTTATGATCTGGGATTTACATGTTCTGCTTTAGGGGCATCTGATAAAAACACTTTATACTCTTAAAGTAGTACCCATGCATTGAAACGAATAAGAATGTGACAATAAATTTACATTTGACCATATGCACATGTCTAACTTCAGTGGTAGCAAAATATTCAGATTCGCTCCTGCATCTTCTTAGTAAATACATATAGGCTCATAATAGAGGCAGAAAAAACAAGTCCTTGCACTGCACCAAGTGAGGTGGGGTTCAAAGCCAAGGCAGCCACACCGTGTATGACCAATCCAACAAAGGCTGCGCTCCAAGAACCACACGTACAAGCAAAGTTGCTGCAAAATGTCAGTTTACTTCCAAAACTGGTAAAACACACAGGTACAATTGGCATGCAGCCTTTGTTGGGTGGGCCATAATATATGCAGCACTGGTGTTTTCTATTGAGGCAGGTACCTAACTCCGATTTTTAAGGACTGGAAAGTACAGTGTTATTGAAGTGACCTATTTCTAACCCAGTATAAAGAAATACATTAATTCATCATTATACCACAAAAGAATTTTACTTAATATTGGGTATCCAGTTCTTCATTTCTACTGCACAATACTGATCATATTTTAAAGCAACACTATTTAAACATTTCTTTTCCATTGAACCTAGTACAAATAAAAATCCATAACTGTTTGCACTGTCTCCAATGAAGATATGTAATCCATGTATTCTTCAGATTATTTCAAGGCTTCTGGGTGTTCCACTGCTCCGAATAGCACTGATAAAGGTCGAGCAGTCGCTAAACCAGTTTTCACCAACTGCATCTGAACTACAGTTAAAGCATTGGGATGAGTAAGCACATTTGGAACCACATGTAGTCTAATTGGCATCTTTTTATACACAACAGCCCTTTTCAAAACGGGCGATGATTTATTTGGTGTCGGTTTCACTGAGTGGCATATGCAAGTTTATACACATGCACTACTATTGAAAGTGAAGTCGGTGTTTTTATAATCTGCACCATACTACCCTGTCAGCATGCAATGAACATAGTCATATTTAATGCATTTTAGGACACAGAAGTATGGAAGAAAAACAATCAAAGAACAGTATCCTAAAATGCCTTAAATAAAACTATAGTCATTGCATGCTGGCAGGGTAACACGATCCAGATTAGAAAAACACCGACTTTGCTTTCAATAGTAGTGCATGAATATAAACTTGCATATTCCACACAGTGAAACTGACACCAAGTAAATTATCACCCGTTTTTCTAGCCTAATGAAGATGAGACTTACTAATAGAACAACGTTTGAAAAAAAATAGCTTTTTTCTTTACACAGCTGAAATACCTATTTTAAAAAATTTAAATAAAAAAACACAGAAACTTCAATTTCAACATAGAAAGTGTATGTTTGTGAAGCAGTTTTGGACACGAATATCTTGTTCACTGATCCACACTTCACTAGAGAGCCATGTGCAAGCATAGAATGCCCAAACCAAGCCATCATCAGTAGAATACACATCCTATCCAGCAGCCTCGAGCAGTGCCGGAACGTTGGAGATCGGCTTCAAAGCTGGGAACTACAATAAGTAAATAAATCAGATAAAGTGATTACAGGACACAAAAAAAGTATAGGAATACTGTTTATTTACTGTGGCAACACACACCTGCTCAAATCATAGCCAGAATTCCTTTCCTGTCCCCTTTAAAGGATGCACTGCTGCTCTGCTCCACAAGATGCCACACTAAACAAGCGTTCTAGATTTTAACTTTTTAAAGTTTTATTCGGCCCCATTTGGGAGTTTTGAATTAAACTTTAGAGTGTTTTACATTTAATTATAGTCCACTTTGTAGCATTTTGATTTTTCACTACTTCCTCGCAAGTAACATTTCAGTCAGATCTGTCAGTTTTGTGTTATAGATTTTATCCTGCTTTCACACAGGGCTGTGTCAATTACTTTTGTGTCATTCATTCTCTTTGTGAGGGAATGGGTAAGAAAAATCATTTTTGTACTGATGTGTTTTGCCATTGAATGAAACCTCTGGGGTGAGTGACAACAAGCATTTCCAATTTAACAGATGCAGCCTATGCCCTGCAATGTTCAATCTGTTTGTTGCCCCCCGGTCCGAACACCTTCACATAAACTGCAACTTTTTTTGAATGGGCATGTCACTGTTCCCATTCATTCAAGTACTAAATACCTATTGACTGTTTGTGATGTATACTGCAATTTGTTTGTTTTTTAAAAAGGCCTGACTAACACCTATTACCATTTGACAATTCCCTGTGTCTTTGTCAGTACTGTACATGTTTAAACTGTATATTTACAATGCTGCTGCATAATACTGAACATCTGTTTAGTTTGCCAGCCTTTTTTCTTCAAACTGGAGTCAACGTGTGCCAAGCTGAGAATGGCTCTCATCACTGACTCTGATTTTAGGCCGTTGAAACCTGCGTGCAGTTATAGGGAGCTGTTTAATCACCAGCTTCACAAAAGGCTGAAGCTACACTCCTCCAGGACAGTGCAAAATAATGGCAAGGCTCAAAACAACTGTAATCTATATGGTGATCACCCATTCACTCTCAACTGCCCTCCCCTCCCCACACACACTGTTGCCCTGTCACCTTTCTAATATCAGAAAAATGAGAACGTTTCAGCTGACAGCCTCAAAGCAATAATCATTTTTTGACAACCATGAACAGCTCACTCAGCTGACATCCTCCCACTACCCATGTGCACACTCTTGCCTGGTTCTCTCAAAAATTAAAGACCTGTCCAAATATTAGTAAAATTTTTCTCTGGTCTTCACTCTCCTCTTTGCCTATGCCCCTACCATCTTGTTGTATATAGTGGCAACCCTATTAAAACTGGGAACTTAGCCTACCTTTACCCTTTTATTTAATTCGTCCCAGAAGTCTGTCATTCTCATCTGCTGAAATAACTTCTGTAGCGGCTGGCAACCACCTGTGTCTTTGCTCCCCTGGCTCTCTCTTGAATGGCATCATGGCCATGGAGCACACTAAAAAGATCCTCACTTGGGCACTTATTTTATATGCTGCATGAGAGCAGCTCAAGGAGAGGGCTTTTGGTTCTGTAGGTCATACCCCCAGCCACCGCTGCAAACTGTTGATGGGAAAGCACTTAGGATCAGTGTTGGGGGGCAGGGATATATTATTCATTAATGGTTGTGCACACGATCGCTTGAGGGGCGGTGGCATACATATCAGTAGTGATGATCAGGTTCCAAACATGAAAGCACCTGTCCATTTGGAAATGATCTCTGAGCTTAGGGCCTGTCTGATCAGTGCATCCTGACCAAATGGTCACTGGATTCAGTGTGGGATCATTGCTGTCGAGCTGACCGAACAAAAAATCACCTTTACTAGAGAAACGGTAATCTGTCTCTTTTTAGAGGGGACTGTCCTTTGGTTTTAATTGATATCTCTGCCCCCACTGACCTCACACAGAGTTTAGCAACACCAATGCACAGTAAAACTCCCCTGTAACAATACCTATGCTGCTGCCCTTCAAGTTGCCAGCCACTACAGAAGTTATTTCAGCAGGCGAGAATGACAGGCTTCTGGGATGAATTAAATAAAAGGGTGAAGATAAGCTAAGCTCCTGATTGGAAGAGGGATACCACCATACACAGCAAGATGGTAGGGCAACAATGTGTGTGCATGTGTGGGGGGGGGGGCAGTCCAGAGTGAGCGGGTAGTCACCATAGATTTCAGTGGTTTTGAGCCTTGCCATTATTTTGCACTGTTCTGGAGGAGTGTAGCTTCAGCCTTTTGTGAACCTGCTGATTAAACGGCTCCCTATTCCTGCATACAGGTTTCAACGATCTAAAACTGGAGTCAGTGATGAGAGTCATTCTCAGCTTGGCATGCGCTGACTCCAATCTGAAGAAAAAAGGCTGGCAATCCAAATGTAGTTTCAGCATTACGGAGCAGCATTGTAAATATAGTTTGAACATGTACAGTATTGACAAAGACACAGGGAAGTCACTGCTTGTTGTTTATAATGTATTTAACCTTTACAAGCCACAGTAAATCATTTCCTATCTCCTTTAAACAGTTTGGTCCTTTTACTTGAAATTTCAGGGTTTTGAGGGGATATCCTAGAGATGTGAATTAGCTTATTTAGGTGTTGGAAAATTAATTGGTTGCAGAGATATTTCATGACAAACTTGATGTTTTCTCTATAGGATTACATTGCATTGCTTTGGTCTTTTTACATGAAATTTTCATGGTTTTGAGGGGATGCCCTACTGATGTCAATTATGTTGTTTAGCTATTTGGAAATTAATTGGTTGCAGAGATATTCCATGACAAAGTTGTCATTTTCCACATAGGATTACACTGCAGACTCTGTGATGCGTTGTGGCGCCGTTATGTCAGGAACAAAGTGAGATACGCACTTTTCGCTGCTGGCAGCTTACATCACCTATCAGTGATGTATGCTGCTGCAAGAATATTGTAAACTGCACAGTACCTGTGCAGTGGAATTTTTCCGTATGTTGAACGGTTCATGAGATTTTTTTTTTTTTACAGTTATTCTATTTTTCCCGGCGCACCCATTCCGGTCACCTTATCTCATTCTCCTGTGGCTGCCATGCGCCATCTACTGATACTCACTGGCTTACCCTCCCTCCCAGGGTGGGCCACAACACCACGGCCTGCCCATCAATGATGGAAGAAAGTGTCAGCATCGTTGACATTGTTACCATTGCTTACCATCCCTGGGTGGGGTTTGGGGCCTGTGGTGGTGCCGCATACTGTAATTCAGTCAGTGGAATGGAACAGCGGTGGACAGTCATAGAGGCAGGCACTGGGGGCAGCATTATCCTGAACTGGCAGTGCTTTTCTCCCTTTGAGAGGGTGGGAACGTACAGTGATGTCCAGTGTCAGCCCCGCTCCCAGAATGGCTGGACAACCTGGTTACTGCACTACTCCCGGCGTCCGCCAGGGGTCCATCAAGCTCTGGCCATGCTCCCATCCCTCCCTCCCTCCCAGAGCAGGAGAGCAGTCCACAATGCTCCATCCTTCACCTCCTCACCTGACTCCAGCAGCCCAGCTATGCATATGGTCAATTTGGTTCGGGCCCTGCGCTCCCACCAATACGTTTTTTTTGGTAGTTATAATACGCGTTCTCAAAAAGTAAGGAAATTCTTTGCAAAAAAATATGTTTAATGCATCATTTAGGGTTAAAGCACAACAAGTCAGGAAATGAGAACATTAGGGTTGCCCCCAACCCCTCCACCTACCATCCTCCACAGACTGACAGACAATGGGGTGTGTCATTGGGGTTGTGAGGCCTAAATCTCACCCATTTTCCTTTACTGTAGCATGTCTAACTGCTTGCACATGGAATGAGGTGAGATTTTGGCCTCACAACCCCAATGACACACCCCATCATCTGTCAGTCTATGGAGGATGGTGGGGGGGTAGGGGGCAACCCTAATGTTCCCATTTCCTGTCGTTTTGTGCTTTAACCCTAAATGATGCATTAAACATAGTTTTTTGCAAATAATATAAATAATTTTTTTTTTAGATAATTGGCAATCCACTGATATTGTGGCACTATAAATCTTGTTAAAAAATCCACTGCCTTGGATGTGCAGGGCTGATTGTGTTGCCCTGCAAAAATCCCACTGTCACCTAAAACAGACCAAAAAGGCTTGCAGATAGGTGGGAGCCTCCTAACAATATGCACATATTGGCATATCACCATGAGTGTTGGGCTGCAACGGTAGGCAACTGTACTTGTACAGTATCTCATCAATATAATGGATGCATTGTGATATCAGTTCCAAATTCCAGGAAAGATGCACAGTAAATTTGGCAGAGCATCAAAGTCTCTATTGGATTGTATTCATTTTTGGGAAAGGGCACTATTGTACAGCACTACAGTAAAGTGTTAGCTCTGTACAATATGTGTGTGGGGGAATATCTAAGTACATGTTTCTTCTCTACATTAAAGCAGCTACTTTCGTTTTGATTCAGCTAAGACAGTGCAGATCTTTTATGTATTTGAAAGGTTACAAGAATGAAAATTAAAAATAATTGACTACAATACACCAGCTTTACCACCCTCAGCAAGAAGTCTCAATGCTACTTAGTGCTATAGACAAATTATAAATTTTTACCATAACCCAAGCTGCAGGTGCTTCACAACATTTTATTGGGATCATCTCAGCTGAGTTTAGTAAACAAAAGATTGTCTAAACTGCTGACAGTTTTGTTATTCTTTTGTTTCAGGATACAGTGTGCTCCATGCTGTACATAATGCATATCCTCTTAGACTAGATCTAAAAGCTGGAGGAAACACTGGATTAATAGTATTGTATTTGAAGTTTGCAAATTGGCTAGAATCTTGATAGTGCCACTATTATCCATATTATCCGACTCACAAAACTTTGTTCTCACTGAAAGAATCCAAGATGGTTAGGGGCTTGATATCAGGAATCCAGGATTATGTTGAACACTTGAACAAGTCTCCTCGTTTAAATATCTGGGTGTTTACCTTGATGGCACTCTCAATTTCTCCCACCACATTGATCAAGTTGTCAAAACCATCAACATGAAACTGGGAATCCTCTACAGAAACAAGCACTCAATGACACCTGCAGCCCTCAATTTAACCACAGGCAGCACAGCATTATCATCTTTTGATTATGGCTTACCAATATGCATCGCAGGATCAGACACTGCCCTAAACAGGATGCAAAAACTCATGAATAGGGCTTGTCGTCTGGCACTTGGGGCAGATCAATGGATTCACACCTGTGCACTCTACTCTGAGACGGGCTGGCTCCCACTGTACCTAACAGCCCAATACCAAACATGCCTGATGCAAAAAAAGTGCAACTAGGCCTCATGCCGGAATCCATAAGCAGTCTGTTCAAGAAGGCTGTGCACACTAAACAAACAAGAAATGCAACAAAAGGAGGGCTACAAGTCCCTTTCAAGCGCACATCACTGGCCCAAAAATCCATTACTTTTAAGGGCCCTATATTGTTTATTGAGATGCCCCAAATACTGACAGGAAACACAAAGCTGAGTCTGTTCAAAAGGGGGCTATGGTCCCACCTTAAGAATGTAACCACCTGTAACTGTGCAAGAAAATAATTCGACATATTCCTCCTGCCTTATCCCCTGCCTCCTCACCTCTTCCCCTCCCCACTCCCGCCCCTTCGACTTACAACCCTTCTACACCACCTTTCCCCTTTACTCCTGTTCCACACCATATCTAGCTACTTTGACAACACCAATCTGGCTGCATACCTTTTCCCCCATCATCCCCAAAGCTAAACACGGACCTATTAGTGACATGTCTCACTATTCCCAGTGTATCCCTACCCTGCAACAACTTGATGTAATAAAATTTACTCTACTTGTAAGATGTACCTAAAACTAGCAAGTCTTGTACCTCATGTGCCATTTTAATGATGTTCATGATGCCTACCATGTTTTTCCTTTTTCACTGTTATCTTAATTTGTACTTTTTGTATTGTATTGTATTTGTATTGCTCTGTTTTGTCCCTGACTTGGAACCTTTGAAAATGAGTCTTTGACTCAAAAGTATTAATCCAAATTGAAATAAATAAAATAAATAAATAAAATGTTATTGATCAGCTACCTCATAAGTACAATATGACGGAGATTAAGCAGCAGTGACAAAATATTCAAAAAAATTCAAACTGGTTAAGGGTAAATGATGACAAGCTTATATATTCCTAAGATTTGGAGTGCATTAAGACCGGAAACCCAAAATACTCCAACACTTATAGGCTTTATCAGGGCTTTGAACAATTAAGTATTTGACTGTTTAAGTGATCTACTGTATGTCTTACCGTCATGTAATATTATGTATATATTATGTTATCATATCTCTTTATATGTAATCTGCAAGATTTGTACGAACAGGATAATTTTGCAGATAGGGTCTAGCTGGTCCTAATAGTTACATCCTTCCTAATAACTGTGGTTTTCACTCCTCTTCCTCCTCACCAGTGTTAGTCCATACCTTTTAGGAAATATTCACAAGTTTATTTGCCTCTTAACAACTTCCTCACATTTACCACCACTGCAGTGCAAATAAACTACAGCTTTAAAGGGATGAAAAAGAACACCTTTTCGTGCAGAGTGAAAATTATATTTTATAAATGAAGACTAAAAACATGGGCTACTCCTTTTGGTAGAACAGTTATTTATTTATTTATTTATTTATTTATTTATTTATTTTATTTATTGAGTAAGATCGGAATTACAATCCTTTGAGTCATAGACTCTTTTGCAAAGGCTCCACATCAGGTTACAGGGGGTGGAGGGTAGACAAATACAGAAAACACATACATGAACAGGCAGCATTTACAGTTTCAGAATTGACACAGCAGTGTTTCAGAGACTCCACGTTGGTTACAGGGGGTGGAGGGTAATACAGGGTGCAGTAAGGACTAATCATTGACAGGCAATATTAAAAGTTTCAGTACTGATAGAGCAGTCCAGGCATAGAAACTTATTTGACAGGTGAGGAAATTAGGTATGAACCTAGTCAGCAGGAGAGGTATTCGGTAGCATACCTGGGTCCCTAGGCAGGGGTTTGCTGGGTGACATTACATAGGGTCTAGGAAGACCCAGAGTCAGGACAAAAGGAGGTAAGGAGAGAGGGTAGATTAGCCACAATAACACTTAGCACTCTCCTTTAGTTGGGTTTTAAGGCCAGATTTGAATAGCGAGATGCTATGGGACTGGGAGAGTGGGGAGGATAGTGAGTTGAGCCAGAGAGGAGCACGGTACCAGAAGGATCTTTGCCCTAGTGCTGTTCTACAGAGGGGAACTAAGAAATATGGGTGTGCTGTGAGTCTTGTATTGCATCTGGTGGGGGCTGCACTGATAATGGGAAGTAGTCCGATGGGGGCAAGCTGAAGATGGTCTTTTTTTGTGAGAATGCAGGTGTGGTATTTTAGTCTTTGTTGGAAGTTTAGCCAACCAGTCAGAGTATACAGATTGCAGGTATGGGTTAGTCTGTCACTGCCTGTCACTAGGCGGCAGACTTTATTCAGTGCGGTGTTTATGCTGTTTAGCATGGTGGGTTCTGCTGAACCGCATATTACTATCCCATAGTCAGCTAGGGAGAGGATGGAGGAGGTGACTGCAAGTTTCATGGCCTGAGCAGGTAGGCAGTGCTTGAGTCTGTAGAGGATGCCCACTCTAGTATTGATAGCGGAGGCAAGGAGATGGATGTGGCTATGGTAGGAGAGGGAGGGAGGTATCCAGGGTGATGCCCAGGTATTTAAAGTTTGTAATGTGTTCCAGTTGGGTGCCTAGAGAGTTTGAAATTAGGAGTGCTGATTGACTATGAGGGCTCTGGTGGTGTGCAAAGATCATGGACTTAGTTTTGTTATAGTTGATGATCAGGCGGTGATCACTGAACCAGTTCTCTAGCTCCCAGAAAAAGCCCTTAAGGGCTTGTTGGAGGGTGCTTGGATGAGGGTGTTTCCAGTACAGGAACACGTCATCAGCATATAGTAGTAGATGACCACTGCAAGCTTTAGGGAGAGAATTTAAGAAGAGGGTGAAGAGTAGCGGGCCAAGTATAGACCCCTGCAGCACCCCGGAGAAAACTGTTTTGGAGGTGGAGATAGTGGTGTTAATCCTGACATGCTGAGATCATCCTGAGAGGTAGCCCTTGAACCAGGCGGCGGCATCAGGGACCACGTTTAGTTGAGGAAGGACACAAAGCAGTAGTTCATGACTGACCGTGTCAAATGCCTTGGTCAAATCCACAAAGATAGCCCCTACAACTGAGCCTTGGTCAAGGGCCTCATGGATGAACATGGTGAGTTCAGTAAGAGCAGTGACGATACTATGACCCATCCGGAAGCCATGTTGTTCCTGGCTGAGAAGGTTGTGTTTAGTTAGATGTTCTGTTAGCTGGTCCAAAACAATTTTTCCAATGCTTTGGAGAGAGGAGGAAGAATAGAGATTGGTCTATAGTTGCTGGTGTAAGTGGGTTCACCATTCTTCAGAATGGGAGTGACTATGGCTTTCTTCCAGGTTAAGGGGAACTGGCCGAGGCTAAGGGAAGGGTTGAGAATTTGTGTGAGGTGAGGTAGTGTGACATCCAGGGTTAGCCTTATCAGTTTGAGATCTAGGATGTCATTGCTATACCGGATATTAGAGATAGCTTTGGAAGTATAGCATTTTGCCATACTGCAGGGGATGACTCGAAGCCTGAAAGGAGGTGAGTTGACATTACCCAGGGTGAGGGGGGAGGAGGGGTAGAGGTAGGGTGGAAGAAATTGGAGGGGAGGATATGGGAGAGGTTAGAGAAGGTGGAGTTAAAGGCTTCTGCTATGGTAGCGGTATCTTGTGTAGGGGTGGGGGAGCAGGATTTACCACTGAGTTCTTTTATTTTGCTTCAGAAATTTTTCCCGTCTCCCCAGGAGGCGGAGAGGGTTTGTTGGTAATAATTGGTTTTAGCCTGACACGCAGCCCATGTACATTTATTACGAGCCTCCCTGTAAAGCTGTCTCTCCTGGGGGCACTGGGAGTCAATGGCTTTGTGCCAAAGGTTGTCCCTTTGTTGCATAAGGTTGAGGAGAGGAGGTGTGATCCAGGGGGTGGTTCTGGCTTTCACAACATGTTTAGTGAGGGGAGCAAATATGTCACAGGCTTTATTAAAGGTGGTAATTAAGTGGTTGAGGGCAGTGTCAACAGACTGCGTGGTGTATATGGGGGAGCCAGTTGCTACTGGATAGGTAGTTTTTGAGGTTCACTAGGCCTTCTCTTTTGAGCCTCCACTGCCAGGAGATTTTTAGTGGAGCAGAGGGCAGTTTACCCGACCACCAGCAAGTAACTGGGGAGTGGTCACTGATGGAGTCAGGGAGCACAGTCGTTTGGGAGAGGTTACGCGGCCTGTTGGTGAAGATAAGGTCTAGGAGGGTGGAGGTCCTGGTTCTAATGTCCCACCTGGTCGGGGAGGTGACAAGTTGGGTTAGATCAAATGCCAGGGCCACGTCTTTGTAGCAGGATGCGGCTGGGGATAGCCAGTCGATGTTGAAATCACCCATTAATATAATTTCACTAGTATTCGGTAGGTGGGAGATAGTGTGTAGGATTGACTCAAATGCCAGTTTTTGGTTTCTCGGGGGGATATAGGCCGTGATAATGTGTATGCTTTGGAACCCAGGTTTAGTTTGACAGTTAGTCTGGGCTTCATGTTGTGGGCGGGGTATGTACTTCTATGGCATTGAGGAGGATTTAATAAAGATTGCACAGCCACGCCTCTCTTGCCAGTCCTGTCTGCCCTAAAGATGGTATAATTACTAAGGGAGACAGCATTATTGGGGATGGTATCAGAGAGCCAGGTCTCAGAGAGGGCTAGTATGTCTGGTGCATGTTGGGCGATCCAGATTTGCAGAGAGGTGTGCTTTTTGGGTAGACTGCAAATATTAAGGGAGGTCATTGTGCTGTGAGGTCCTGGGTTGGTGTGGATATTGCCCGATAGGAGCAGAAGAAGAAGGGTGTGCCGCAAGAGTGCCAGTCTGCAGAGTTTGGGAGAAAAACGCTGGCAATGGAAGGGTGACGGGCTTTTTTTGCTGAAGGAGGGGACTGGGAGACCAGTGATAATGCTGGGTAGAACGGAGAGGGAAGAGAGGGGGACAAATATCTGGTTAACGTGGGTGGTGGGGGTCTGGGGTCTGGGTGGGGCGCAGAGGTACAGAGCCAACCCTGTGTGAGTGTGTGCGATTAAAGTGGATGAGTGTGGGTAAAGGTCTTTGGGATCAGATTGGAAAGAGTGAGAGGTTAGAGGACAGGCCAGTAGCTACCAGTGATAGCTAAAAGGATAGGAAAAGGTATGGGCGTGGCATAGGAGCCACTGGGGGGTTGAAAAGAGCAAGTTGTATAATCCTGGAAGTAAGTAGTGTTGTTGTGAGGATGGTAAACATTGTGCGGGAAGTAAGTGTGGGGAAGGTTACAGCGGCCACTAGTGAGAGAATTTTATAACCTGCAGCTGGAAAAGTGGTCTGATAGGTTATTTTGCGCGGTCACCTGACTTGCACTCCCTATATATTCAAGAGCCGACCAAGGGTGGTGGTGGGGGTGGTGGGAAGCCGGAGCGAAGCCCGGGCGGGCCGAGTCCGATCTATTTTGCCCAGAGCAAGATCAATTCAGCCTTCGTTCGTACCTGGAATGCGGGGCGGGGGGGTCCTGAGCCCTCACGGACCCTTGCAGCAGCGATCACTGGGAGACTGATTCTGTGAAAAGAAAGCAGAAAAACAGGGTTTAAGTAAGCAGACAGGTAGGATTCTGAGGAGGGGCAGGGAGACATGCCAGAGGGGGAGGGGGGAACTGCCTGAGCACTTTCAATTGCTTGCCTTGGCTTCCCTTGAGCTGCAGCCTTTACTTAATGAGATTTTTAAATAACAGCCGGTTAGAGGAGAAATTGCAGCCTTTAGGGTTTAACAGCTTCCAACAACTACTGCCGCTGAATTTAGCCCAGCGGAAAGCAGAGGTCAGGTTGTTAGTTATCTACCCATCTGCAGACTGTTCTAAGGTCAGAAAACGCAAAGCAACATTATACACTGGCTCTTTGCAATAGAAGTTTTAACATCAAAAAACAGTCTTCATTTGTGTGGGGACATAAATAAAAAACTTTTGGAGGTACTACACAATAAAGGTTAAAAAAGCAATTAAAGGGATTGCACTTAAGGTATAGAAAAGGCACCAACAGTTTAGAATTCAAGGGCTCAGCACTGAGGTTTAAAAAAAGGCACCAACAGTTCGAGTCCAATGCATTTTGCCCAGAGCAGGATCAATCCACCCTTCATTTGTACCTGGAATGCGGGGTGGGGGAGGGCGTCCCGAGCTCTCACGGACCCTTGCAGCAGCGATCACCGGGAGACTGATTCTGGAATGCGGGGGGGGGGGGGGGGGCGTCCCAAGCCCTCATGGACCCTTGCAGCAGCGATCACCTGAGTGATGAATTAGAGAGCTAGTGAGTAATGAATTTGTTCATCCTGGAGGTAAACGTTTGATACGAGACAAATGAAGACCTCTTGAGCACAGAACAGGTACAATGTTGGCAACAGCAAAGTAGGCTTCATTACAATGTTTTGCCAGTGTACTTCAGACCTGACTTAGAGGGGCCACCTTTTAACTGAAGGAGTACTTCATGGTTTTTACTGCAAGATATCTGCCATCTGAGCCCAACTGTGTGTAGCTTTTGGTAAGGAACACCACACTTTCCTCCCTCCCCTTACCTTAATGCCTCACTGATGCAACTGGGTGGGGTGGGTGTCTCTGGAGAGGTAACAGTTTGGGTCATTGCTGGACTGGAAGTCAGGTCCACATGTTGCTCCTCCTATCAGACTGTCTGTCAGTGTCATGAACATGCCCCCCCACTCCCCCTAGTCCCCAGTAGACAAAGGTTTATACCTCCTTACCCTGACTGAGGAACCCATTTCTGTCCTCTTCCCTCATAGCCTGCAGCAGGCTGGGGCAAGACAGATTGCAAACTGGTGATTGTGATCTCCATGTCACGCAAATTATAAGCAACTCCACAAAATAGTAGATTAGTAGATCCAACATGACGTGGCCCAAGAGTTCCTCCTGGTCCATTCTGCTGAGTTTGTTGTAATTTGTACAGCAATAAGGTGATTACCTTCACCAGTTTGCTATGCATTGTGATCCAATTTGCCCCAATCAGCTGCAGGATATGAAAGAAGGGGATGAACATGGGGTCTTTGGTCGGGGAAAGGGGGTTGTTGTACTACACTGATCCTTTCACTACTGTGGCCTTGAGGAGTCATGGACTGCCTTGTGCATGACAATGATGGACAGTTGGATAGAAGGAGCAATGTGAGAACCTCACTGTTGGACTAGAGATGACTCAAACTGCTGCCACCCTAGGGACCCCAGCCAGCCCAGCAACTGAAATGTAGCATTAAGCTAAGGAGAGGGAGGCAAGGATAGTGTGTGTAGTGGAGGGGTTTTTTCCCCTCAGTCTATGATTGTTTACTGCATGGGGGCCAAGGGGAAGCTTAGTTTGCTATAGAGACAGAACTGGGTACAGAATCAGAACTTCTATTTCCATCTCCAGTTCTGTTCCTTTGCCTTAATTAGAGGGAGAGTGGAATTGGACTCAGATCTGGAATTTCCAAAATTCTGACTTGGCACAGATGGAACAGATTCCAGAGAATCCAAGCACCCATTATGTATACTGCTATGTTTTGCTGCCAGTAACATGCCGTCATTGGCAAAAGACTGGTGTCTGGTCCAAATCTCTGAAATAGAGCACTCTTTCACATTTCAGAAATACCACAGTCTTAACCGGAAGACAAGTCGGGTAGCCTGGAGGTCACTCATAAAATCAATATCTATCAAAGCAATGATATCTCTTGCAACATAGACAGGGCTTAAATCTTACAGTCTATCTGTCAGTCTAGTACCATATGTACAGGACATTCATATTGATACATAATTGCTATCAGGCACTTATGAGAATAGTCTTAAACAGAGTAGATTTGTGTGCTTCTTTAGGGGTTTGTGGAGTCCAGTAGAACGCTGCTTGGGGTGTGTGCCTTTTTCCAATTTTAGAAATGGAATAGTAGTGTTTGGAGGTCAAATCATTTGGAATTGCAGCAATCATGTCCTGCTTCTTTACAGTTGCTGTGTTGATTTTGTTGAGTTCTGCCCCATTTGACTGCTATCAAACATGAAGCCATCATGTTTATTTTTATAAAAAAATTAATGAGCAGGTATTTACTGTTTAGTACCATATCATGTTCCTAGTATGGCAATAAGCAGTCAGTAATGTCACATATTGGGATTCTGCTGAGATCTGTGCTCATTTATGACCAGAGCTCATTTGATCCTCAGCAGTAAAGATCTTTATTTCTTGCATCAGGTATACTACTGTATGCATGTCCAGAGTATCTGAAAACAAACCATCTGCGCTACACCCTGAGACTGTATTACACAGATAATTAAAGATTAATGCTTGTTCACAAACACAAAAGGCTATTATGTTCATAGATATGATAGCAATGGATCAGATTTTCAAAGGGGCTATGGAAATCAAGAATTGCACAGTATATGTATCAATTGTATATTTATTTTTTGTGCAGCAATTACATTTATATCTGAGTTGAAATGGGATGTATAGTGCTAGTGAAATGGGGAATTAACTGCATGCATATTACTAGAAAAATAGCTAGTCTGATATCCCATAAAAAGTAGATGTTTACCCTCCTTTTTCTGTTTGCAAATAAGATAAGGCAATTTTCTTTGTAGGGTGACCAATCCCGGAAGCTCTGGGCTCCTAACAGAGTTTAAAACAAGAACACAGAAATAAAATAATGCTGAATCAATATAATGATAACAGTTCATAAAATGCTAAATACAGTAGTTAAAATAATCGAAAGCCTTTCGGACTGTCGCATAAGGGTACTAGAACAAGATGGGATCAGTAATCTGCAAAAGCCAGGATAAAGAGGTCAGCCTTCAGCCTCTGCTTATACATCACAATTGAGGGGGCCTCCTGGACTAGAGGTGGTAGCGAGTTCCATAGAGTCAGCCAAGAGACGCTAAATGCATGATCTCCTGAATAAAGTTCTTCCCCTCAGATGCCTGTTAAGTGTTTTTTTCTTGTCTGCTTCACTGATCTCTGTTTTGCTTCTGTCAGTGTAGCAGTTTCCAGAGACTAAAACCACTGCTATAATACATGGTCAGCCCTTGTAATTTACTTATACATTGTGGTATGTCACTTCTGCTGCAGCCTTCAGTTGAACAGTGCTCTTATAACCCACATTTCCTTTTGTCTACAGGTCTGATGGCACGCTGACCTCTTCCCTATCAAATAAGTATTGTTTCATATTTAAGCATTCTATCTGTCCTAGTTTCTCCCTAAAGAAGTACAGATTCTTTGTAACCCATCTGTGTTCTTACTTGGCAGGTACTATATGACCAGACATTGCCTGAGATCTTCATCCCAACCTCCCCAAAACCCACATAAGAGTCCCCCTACTTATTACCTATACTACAGCAGGTGGGTAAGACAAATGGATAAAAGTAGGACCCCTGCTGGAAACAAGGTATTTCATCTCAGCTGGGCTATCCTGAGTAAATGAATAACAACTGCAAGCTACAACTAGCATTTCCAAGTCACTCCACGCTGCAGGCAGTGTAGACTAATGGATAGAGTTTTGTTGGGAACCAGGAGAATATGGGTTCAAAACCTCTTGCAGCCAAGTACTGTGTAACTCTAAGCAAAACACGCAATCCCCAAGTGCTACAGTCATCCCAGCTGTGGAACTGGGTAGAAGAAATATCCCACTGCAAAGGAAAGATCGAATCTCAGTAGGACTATCAGAAGGAAGACTGGGACTCTGCAATACATGATTTTCAGGTGTTAGTCCAAACAACTTTCATGGGCGTGAGAGGGGAGTACTGTACTGTGGGACTCAGCTTGACTGGATCATGAAGATACCCATGGCAAATGCATGCAGTCAAACATCACTGGCAGGCATTGTTCTGTGCTTGTTTGTTGTTTGAAGGAGCAGTAATAATCACATATACTTTATACCATATTTGTGTGACCCTTCAATGCCAAATCAAGTCCTTGAATAAAAAAAATGCAAGAGTGAATTTGGTAAAACTGAAACCAAATGGATTTGGCCAGCTCTCTGAAAAATGGGTTATTTAAAAAATATGTTGAGTGAGTACTACTGCTTTACTACCTACTGCACATGGAGGTACTGTACTCACTCTGTCAAGCAATGTGAGGCAGAGCCAGAAATGTTGAAAAGGCTAGCATACTGTAGGCCACAAAAAGCTGACACTGTCCCATTAAAGAAACTGGGTTTATTTTTAAATACTGGATGATTTTCTTTTAAAATATAAACATAGAAAATGTCCGCAGAAAAATGCCCATCAACCCATCTACTTCACCCAAGCCTGCCTGGTTATGGGACTGTACCCTGCCCCCAAAAAAAATTGCACCCAAACACACTTTTCCCATGTGTCTGTCACAGCTGCTTTTGAGCTCCCTGCTGTCTTATTGCAGATAACCTCTTCTGCAAGTGTGTTCCACTCTGCCACCACTCTTTCAATACAAAAGTGTTTTCTGTTATTCTTTTTGAATATCTACCCTCCCCCCTCACCACCAGTTTTTTCATGGAGTCTCTTCTGGTGCCCATGTTGCTATGTAGTAGGAGAGCTCCACTAGAAGGCAGAAAAGAGAGAGATACAGAAAGAGAGACCATATAATGTAAATGAGATATACAATTACATTCAATGTGCTATTGGTAATGTGACCCATGTTTTTAGCCTTCTTTTGAACCAACTGTATTATAAGCTGTAATCTCATGTTGAACTCTACCTGGACAGTAAAATTGAAACAATCATTCAGAGAAAAAAACTCAGTGACCTCAAACATTAGGAATTCAATTCTGGGTGCTGTGGGAATATCTTTTCCAGAACAGTAACCCAACATTCTTATTCAGAGGACAACTGCTCAGGTAGTCATTATTTATTATTTGTGGCCTGGATGCTGAAGAAAATGTATTTTCCCCCATCTGGCAAAGACTAGTCATTTTGCCACCCCCTCCCATTCCAGTGTTTTCTCACTCACCTATCCATTCACCATGGTCCTAGGCTTGAAAATGAAAAAGTGTTCAAAATAATTTCCTCCTGTCAGTATGCCAGGTGCTATCAGCATCATTTGCCTAATGGTCCTCTCTCTAGCTTGACTCCCACCAGTCACCTAAATACTCATAATTCTTTGCCCCCCACACTGATCCAGGAGTTGGGGGGGGGCTAGGTGAATGTAAATCTGGCAAGCCAGTAGGTACCTCCTTACACAGTATGCATCTCCAACACCAATGCCTAATTTGTTTTATGTCTGGTTATCAAGTGGCTAGCAGAGTTTTAAAAGAGATTTTGAAGTTCAAGGGCTTCATGCTCAAGTGTGTATACATCCAAAGTGCTGAGCACAGAACAACATCAGGAAGGTAATTCCTGGAGAAGCCAGGTGATGGGTCTTAGAGGGATTGGTCAGAATGGGGCAACCAGGGCAGCTCAGGAGGATAAAAAAACCTATATGAAAAAATGCATTACCCATGACTCAGCTAAGATACAGTACTATATCTCGGCTTGCCTACCATGGGTAAATGCATTCAGAACCACTTCTCTCAAAAAAAACCAACAAATTGTTACAGCATGCAAGCAAACATTGGACATTGACAAATGCTTCTTTCTGAAGTCCTGAGACGCTGCCTCCCCCAACCCCTTGCTTATACAGGGACCTGTTCCAAGATACACACTTCCAGTCTATCTGGGCTTTTATTGTGGCACACTAACAAATCTTGCCAAAAGAGAACTTCTTCCTCTTTTTTATGTCCCTTGCATGTTCCTGAATTCTTTTTTTGGCCACTCTGATGGTCCTTCATGCATATATTTAGGGCAAACACAAAACAGAACATAAATAACAAAGGAGGATGAGCAATCTAAAAATTGCTCAAGATTCAGTGCATGATTTTGAGATGGATGTTGGAACCATATGAGTGTAAGATGATATGATTGAGACCTATAAGTACCTCACATGGATGAACAAGGTGCAGAAGGGGAGCCTCTTTCACAGGAGCTAGAGCAACAGAACATGGGGGCACACTATGAAGCTTGAGGGGGAGGTTAAGAGGGATGTGGAGAAATACTTCTTTATAGAAAGTGTGGTGGACTCCTGGAACAGCCTGCCAGAGGAGGTGATAGGGACAAAGACAGTGGAGGTATTCAAACATGCATAGAATAGGCACATGGGTACAATAAGTAGAGATAAGGAAGGACGGAGGGGCACCGGTGACCAAATAGGGTACAGTAATAGGCAGGGAAATTAGGGTCGACTAGATGGGCCTACTGGTAGTGTTGTGCGAAACTGAGAAATTTCATTACATGAAATATTTTGTGAAATCTGCACATTTTGCGAAATATTTTGAGGTGCGAAATGCGAAATTTCGTCTGAAAATTGTGAAATTTCATCTGCAATTTTCAGGTGAAATTTCTCTGGTGCGCCAGGGACCCTGCACCCTATTCTCAATTGGGTAGGGTCCCAACATCAAAGTCCCGCAGCTTGTGGCAATTGTGCCCATGCAGCAAACAGATGGTGCAATGGAGAGGTTTGCCAAAAGCTGTGGGGTGATCAGGTGGCAGCTGCATCCATGTACAGCGACCAGCACAATCTAATAACCAAGCACTAATCACTGTTGAATCAACATACGATGATAATTGAGAAAATGTAGACAATGCACCACAGCTATACATATACCAAAGGACAACATATGAACATACGAAGATACAAAAATTGCCAGCAGAAACAGGCCTTGTGGTCTATCAATTCTGCTTGAGTTTGCAGCTCAGTCTATTTTACCAGATCTGCCCCCCTTCCCTTGCCCCGCAGAGAGATCCTCTCCCCCTTCTATCCATCTCCTTCCTCCCTCACTCTTGTTACCAATCTCCTTTTTAGCCTGTCACACACCCCCTTTAAAACTTTCCACAGTTTTCAATGATATCACCTCCTCAGACAGTTCATTCCACTTTAACACCAATCTTTCTGTGAAAAAGTGCCTCCTCATTTCCTTTATAAATCTACACCTACAAGTTTCAGACTGTGGCCCCTTGTGGTCCCCTCCCATTTTAAATTGAAAATTCCCTGCACTCCAACCTTGTTTATACCCTTTAGGTACTTGAACGTTTCTATCATATCCCCCCCTTTCCCTTTTGTCTTCCAAGGAATACATATTGAGCTCCCTTAACCTCTCATCATATGGTTTGTCCCCCATACCCAGGATCATCTTGGTCACCCTACACTGTCCCCCTCTCCAGTAGTTTGATGTCCTTTAAATGAAGACACCAGAGCTTCACACAGTACTCAAAGTGTGGTCCAACCAGTGACCTGTACAATGGCAGAATGACTTCCTCCTTCCTCTCTCTGTTTCTATGGTTCTATAAGGTGATTCCTCTGGTGATACATCCCAGTATTTTAATGCTTTGGCTGCCACTTACAGCACTGTGCTGAGTGTTTCATGTTGCCCCTGATTATCACCCTTAGATCATTTTCCTCCTTTGATCTGGACACCTGTACACCCCCATCCAGTAGCTGGCCCCTGGGTTCCTAGCTCCCAGATACATGAACTTGCACTTCTTGGCATTGAAACCAAACTGTCAGATGCCAAACCATTTCTCTAGTCTCGCCAGATCCTGCTTGAGTTCCTGTCTCCACTCCTCATTATTCACCCTCCCACAGAGCTTAGTATCATCTGCAGAAAGGCAGACTTTTCTTTTGACTGCTATGTCACCAATAAAGATGTTGCATAGCACTGGACAGAGTACTGATATGCTTATATGCTTAGATAGTTCACCCCTTACCATCATTCTCTGTTTCCTTTCCTGCAGCTAGCTCCTGGCCCATCCCAGCAGCTTGTCCCTGACTCCCAGGTTACACAGCTTGCTAAGCAACCTTCCATGCAGCACAGAGTCAAATGCCTTACTGAAGTCCAGAATAGTTCATCCTCTGCTTGGCCCTTGTCTAGCAATTTTGTGACAACATAGTGCAACATAAAATAGCATACACATGAAACAATGGTAAAATATATTTCACAAACACAAAACCACTGATGTGCCACATACAGGTTGTTAAATTTGTAACGTATAGTTTTAGATTTCCCAATAATAATAATACACCTTATATAGGTACAATAAAATGTAATTTATTCCAGAGGTAAAGACTAAAAAGAAACATAGACATTCACTGAAGCATTTCTGTTTTACCGAGACTGCTGCAGTGCAAGCACACACTGACAAAGAGCATAAAACACATTTTATATTTGTATTATAACTTGCCCTGTCACCTAAACTATCTTTTGTCAGTTATACTAAAAGAAGTTATACTTACAAAAAGGTTTACACAGCAGGAAGCTCATGGCATCATCATGCTGAGTCTGTGTAACACAGACTAATAAAACCCCTCTGCTTATATACCCTTTTTGGTACCAACATTTGCTCATTCCGCTGACTTAAAACATTCTTAAGGTGAAAAAAATATGTTTTTCCAGACTAATATTCTATGACCTCATAGCAGTGGTACATGCAGAGAAGATACTGTCTGTACCATCTCCAAGTTAACAAAAAAACATGTTTTTCACTAAATTAGACACCTGGTTATCAAGGTTGTGCTAAGCTACCCACTAGACAGTTTGCCAGCAAAAGTTACAATGTGGCAAACGTAATATATAAAAAAAAGATAATGTATGTTTGCCAAGAATTTGAATCTCCACATCAACATTCAGCTTACCAAAGTCAGATAATTTAAATGTATTTTTCCCTTATTCTTGCCTTAACCCCCTTGGTAATGCTGTGATTTGCCTATAGTTAAAGGAATAACATACTGTGTATACACGTGGTCTTTGAGGCTCTTGATATAGTAATATACTATGTATGAGTATAGTGCATATAATAATATGATTATCCTAACATTGTCCACCTCGGGACATTTGAGATTATATTCCAGGTGTCTTGCATTATACTAGAGGTGTCATACGGTACATTTGTGCCTGTACTTTAACTTGAGACAGTGTATGCTTAAACTTCCCATACATGAAAAACTGCATACAGTCAATATAAATTGCAAACATAAAAATACAAAGAAAACAACCAGGGTGATTGGATGCTGGACATAAGTTTGGATAAATGTCCACCAACCAAGGGCTGGTGAATTATAAATGTTTTTGCTGATCACATTATTGTCCATGTGTAAAGGAATCAAATCTTTAGCCTTACAGCTTAGCAAAGTTCATATTACAAGCATCAGGTGTGGGATCATGATCGATCTCAGTTGCACAGCTGTACAGACATTTTTCAGGTAGGTCAATTCAGCCTATATGGTGGTTACATTAGGAAATGTAACATGGTCAGATGACATAACCATTAATGATAGTAGTCAAATTAGGCTGAAAACAAAAACTTGAGGACCAAGCAACACAGTCATTTCTTAGTCCATATGTAATATAATAAGTAATGGCAACAACACAGCAATGTCCATTCCCTGCATAAGCAGCATGCACTTGGAGATTTCGTGTCCATAGTTCAGTTTGCAATTGACAGCCTGTAGCTTTATCAGAGATGCCACAAGGGAAGTGGCCTCCCAGTGAAATATTACATCTCCAAAGGTATACATCTTGCAGTTCCATGCAACAGGAGAGTTCTAGCTCAACTCATTCATTATGCACATGTGTGGTGATCAGAGCAGGTAAAGCTACATTGGAGTACGGGTCAATATGTCGCACAGCCAGATGCCGTGCGGCGCAATCCTTGATGCGTGATTCACAGATATCTTTTTTCTGTGGGGGCTCCACCCCACCCCTGATTTATGGGCCACACCCCAGACCCCTACTAAAGATTCTAACTCCAGGGGGGTCCAACTTGGAGAGCGCACTGGTCTGGGATTCGCCATAATGCTGTATGCTAGTAAGTGTACAACATTATGACCCAGTACGCACATTATTTGGACACTCCACCTCACCCAAGTTAACAATCTTTGTCAAACTCAGACATTTGACATGGTATAATAGGTATTTGTAATACAATAGGCACCACAGGTGAGCTACGATTAAATACACATCCATATCCAGCAAAATAAACTTTAGTTAGTTTCTGAAGAAGACATTCAGTGGCATTAGTGTGATTAACATTGTATAAGAATTTTTGCAACATAGTGGTACAGTAACTCCTCATTATAATGAATGTCTTCAGAGCCATGTTCACCATTCGTTAAAGCTCCTCATTCGTTACAGCGAGGGACGCTATTACGGGACATGCAGCTGGGAGGGGGGTTGCTCAGCGTTAAGTTTGCACACTAAAAGTGTCTGTTTCAGCCAGCCCGGTGGTGTAGAGGCTGAAGCGCTGGCACCACCTCAAACCACGCTGGCGACCCAGGTTAGAATGGACTCGAGTGTAGCTGAGGGTGGGCGAGGGACAGGAGAGGATTGAGCATCCTAAGAACTGCTCTCCTCCCCGGGGGTGGGTTAGGGCCATGCCTCACTCTGTAGTGGCCCCCAGTGGAGACTGGGGGCACTACAAGAAGCGGCGTGACAGGGGGACTTGAAAAAGCGGAAAAATGGCGTCCGAGCGACCGGATGACGGCCGCCTGGATCCCCCGCCTTCATGGAACCCCCAAAGAGCCAGGGAAATACCGATCCCAGCAGCATCAGGGCTGAGAGCAAGACTGCCTGAAGGCAATTTCCCTCTGGAAGGAGGGGACCCGTCCAACGAAGGGTTACGTCGGGCTACCCTGGTCGGCTGCGATCTGGGATCGGTGGAAGCTGGCATCGGGGAGGGTTCGGAATGGAGATATGGGGTAGTCCTTGGCAGAAGGCCTGAAGAAGAGGCCGGTCAGGCGGGGGGATAAATAAATAATGCAAAAAAAAAGGGTCTGTTTCAACTTTAAAGAACTGTGAAAGAAGCATAAGCTCTAATAAACAAACAGCACACAGTGGGGAAAAAGCATCTGTTTCCAAAACAAAACCTTAAAGGACTGTGAAAGCATTAGCTACGCAATTAATTCTATTGTGCAACTGAGCTGTTTGAATTCACTCAACCACCGAACAACAAACTTTGACAAGCAATCTTTTTTGTTTTATTTTAACACTATACAGTACCATGCTGTTCCATGTACAGTCCCCTCTCTACCTCATATCCACGAAGGCACCAGCTCTTTTGTTTTCTCCAAAGCCCCTCTCATTGCACGCCAAGCCACCGCCATACACCAACCTCTACTTGCACCAGAGGCACTGGAAGTCAACTCAGGTCACACTGAAAGTGCCACCCACTGCTTTTTTCCACTACATTCTCCATCCACGTTCATCCAAAGATTTCAAATAATGAGACAGTACATTACTTGTAAGATTCTTCTGTGCATGGTTTATTAAGATGTCACCTCATCGCACACTACTGCCACATGCCAACCTCTTCTAGCATACTGTATTTCACTGGAGGGGATGGAAGCAAGTCAGGTCACACTGAAAGTACCACCTGCTGCCTTTTTCCACTACATTTCCCATCCATGTCATGAGACACAGTACCTGTAAGATGCTTGTAAGAAGCTTCTGTGCTTGGTTTATTAAGATGTTCTGTGCAAACTCTAAAGTTCAGAGTGCTGGTTAGTTTGTAAAATACAGTAACCCCTCACAGCTTTGAAGTAAGGCGGAGCCAAACGGACCATTCGCTATAGCCGATATTCGCTATAGAGAGGTTTATTATAGCAAGGGGTTACTGTATTTATAAAAGCAGGAAGTTTACTTGTCTCAAAATCTCTAAAGGTATCTTGCAACCTGTTCAAGATAGATGCACTATATGCAATACACACCTCATTTCTCCTAGTTTCATACATATCATTAGCCTCTATATTACTACCTAATTGTGTCCAGTTGTGTAGAAGGAAATCATGCAATATTGCTTTCATGTTAGCAATAGTTTTACAATGTTCAGCTAATAGTCCCTCTCTAATACATACTTCTTTGTCTTACACCCATTCTTTAAGCATGTTTTCAAAATGTATTTGATGCTCCTTTACTGTTTCTAAATACATAATATTTCAAACTCCCGTTCCTGAGCCTAGAGTACCTGTCATATCTCCCCATAAGCTTTTCTGCCCCCTTTTAAGACCTTTACCCAGCTGTGGCAGAAGCTGTGGATGATCAAACCTAATATTTCTACTTCTAAAATTAATCCACAATCTGTAATGAAAACTTGATATAACTGCTTTAAATTTTGAGGGAAAATATCCTTCGGCCACTCAATACTAGATAAATTTAACAAAACAGACACAGTAACGTATTGACATTGTTATATACAAGTCTCTCAACTCTTTGGTAGACATACCCATTTTCTGATATTGGTGTTGCAGCATATCTAGGGAGACATTTATTGACCCCTTTGTTCCTTGTATTATTTTGTAAACCCCACCATAGCATTACTATCAACTTTAACATGTTAAGATAATTGTAATCTAAAATGAGGTGCAAAGTCTTTTGGATAACAAGGATAGGGACCAAAATTACAGTCATTTGTCCACTTGACCCCCTTATCCTGTAGTACACATGAATATTTTCTTTCTGTCCAGGGTCTTACAGAGAGTAGGATGATATTTTGAATCAGCTCAGATTGGTACAGTACCCCATAATCTGTTGTATTCTCCAATTTACCTGTACACTCCTGCCAGTATAATGAAGCTTTCATAGCCTGATAGTGAAGCACCATAGGTTCATCATAATGCCATGTAGGATATGTGGTGGGGTCCATTACACCGCATGCTATGCATTCCTCATTACATCTACGTAACCTGAGTTCAAAACCACAATAAGGCAGTGTTATTACCCCCAGGCAATGCAGACAGAGTGACTGTCCTAATTTTGTCACACATTTTATAGCACCAAAACTCTGTTTATCTGCATAGTAGTGTACACCCCCACCCCCTTTTTCACAAGTTGCTGGAAATGGTGGCAGATCCACAAATCTAATGGATTGAAAGTGCCTTCGGTCTTATCAGTCTGGCTTGGGGTCTGTAGACAACTTAGGATAAAAATTCTGAAAGACAAAACTTAAAATTTGTTAGTCACCAAATGTTTTCAGTTGCATTAAATGAAAGTATTTGTGTCTGACTTTAGCTCCCTCCTGTATCTGTATTAGGTATACAGTGGTGCTGACCCTGTCCACCACAGGGTATGGACCCTTCCAGGCAGCCAATGGAAATGGCCCTTTATCTGGTAGGACTTTGATCATTACTTTCTCTCCTACCTCCAGCTGTTGGTTTCTGGCTCTGTCATCATAGTAAGCTTTAACCTTTTTTTGTGCTTATCCATCAGTTCTGCATGTTGTTTTTACACTTGTTTCAATTTCTGCAACAAAGTTTGCACAAAGTGTTCAATTTTCACCCCTTGCTGTATTTCAGGTGGTACTGGAGTAAACAAAGCCAGCTCAGGTAACTGCAGAACCAGGAGGTGACTTGGAGTGAAATGGGTTCAGGAAAGGGATCCTCCCTGTCTTGTGCCCATACTCAAGGGTGCCACGGTTAGTGGGCAGGTAGCCCGCTAGCCTCATCTGCCTATCCTTCTTAGGTGCTATTCTGCAATGCCAGATCTATTAAGAACAAGATAGCAATTATTTCTCATCATGTTGTAACATCTGATTTGGCTTGCATCACTGAGACTTGGTTGGATGAAAATGCTGGTCCATTTTTGGATTCAGCAGTTCTGGGTGGGTACTCGGTGATTCACTGCCTGAGAAAGGACAGTATGGGAGGCGTCTGGCAATTTGTTTTAAATTGGCCTTAGATCTTCTGACACTTCCAGTAGGAACAACAAGGTCCTTCGAATGTGTGGCCGCTCAACGGGCTGCAGGTGTAGGATGCAAGATCTTTCCCATCTACCATCCACCAGGGGATGGGAGGGATTCTTACAGGAAGTTGTGGACTTTGTCGTCAAACAGGTGTTGGAGATACCCAGATGGATTATTTTGAGTGACTTCAATGCCTGGGTTGATGATGAACTTTGGCAGTTTGGTCAAGACTTCCTCCAACTGATGTGTTCATTGGTCCTGACACAGGTTGTTTCCTCTACAACCCACATACATGGCCACTTGTTGGACCTCGTCTTCCTGCTGGGAATGGAGGTCACTGATGTTATGGTGGAACTGGTCATTTGGTCAGATCACCATACTGTGAGATTCTCATTTGAGGCCCCCCAGTAGACTCTCCCCTATTGAGGTGGTCCAGTACTGTCCTTGAAGGGGTTTGATCTCACAGGGTCTGATGGTGGTGTTGGAACTATCAGGTATGATGTGTGTATGTGAGGAGCCAGGGGAGATGGTTTTAGCTTAAATAGGACTGTTACTAAAGCCCTCAACTCCATCACACCTGTTCATGTTTGACCCCTCACTTCACACAGGAGATCCCCCTGGTTTGATGGGATGCTCAGGGAGATGAAGATGAGGGGTTGAAGGTTGGAGCTATGCTGGTGGAGATCTGGATCTGGTGAGGACAAACTTATACTGATGTCCCATTATAAGGATTATCAATCTGCAATCTCCTGTATAAAGGCAGAATTCCTGTACAAGTAGATTGCTGCAGCAATTAACAAACCAGCTCAGCTCTTCTACATTGTTGACAGGCTATGTAATCCTGCCTGCCTTCAGTCCAGGGGAGCTTTTTCATAATTAAAATGTGATGAGTTTGCTGTGCTCTTTGCTGATAAGGTTGCCATCATCAGGTCAGGAATCCATTCAGCACCCTCCAATGGAGCATGCAGTGATCAGATGGAAGTCATGGTTAATCAGTTTGTCTGGTCCAACTTTGACCAGTTGGCTGTTGTAGATGTCATGAAAGTCTTCCAAGAGATGAGGCCAACCTACTGTAATCTGGATCCAGGACCACCAACATGCCTCCTCAAGGGGTGTGTTGATGTCATCAGCCTGGCCCTAGCCAGAATAGTCCAGTGCTCTTTAGTGACAGGTGTCTTTCCTGAACATTTAAAGGAGGCAGTGGTAAGACTCTTTTGAAGAAAGCTTCACTAAACCCCGATTGCCTAGATAATTACAGACCTGTCTCTAATCTTCCCTAGGTGGGTAATGTTATTGGGAAGGTGGTGGCCCATAAACTGGAGACTCATTTGTCAACTCATGACATCCACAACCCTCTCCAGTGAGATATCTGGAAAGGGCATAGCACAGAGACTGCCCTTGTTCAGATGCTAAATGATCTCCTGGTGGTGAGGAATTGAGGAAGTTACTCCACTCTAATTCTCCTCAGTCTCTCAGCTGCATTCAACACTGTGGACCATGGGGTACTTTTGGAGTGCCTGCAGGTTTGTTGTGGACTGGCTGGTACAGTCATCAACTGGTTTCAGTCTTTCCTCATGGGCAGGACGCAGAAGGTGTTGTAAGGGATTTTTTTCCTTGGCACCCCTACCATGTGGGGTTCCGCAAGGCTCCATTTTGTCCCTCATGTTGTTCTCGGTGTACATGCTGCCACTAGGAGACATTATATAATGGTATGGGCTGAGTTTCCACTGCTAACCAGGCAACACTCAGCTATACCTGTCTTTTGCACCTGAGCAGCAGGTGGAAATCTCGGTGTTTAATCAGTGCCTTGCTGAGATCCAGGGCTGGATGAAAGCCAACATTTGAAATTGAATCCAGACAAGACTAAGGTACTATTGGTGGGAGCTAGTCACCCGGAAGTGAACTTGCAACCTGGTCAAGTCCCCCGGGTTGATACTTGGAGACTCCCAGCTGCTTACCTCAGCCAGAGTGAAGAATCAGGGTGTTGATTTGGACTGTGGCTTGACACTTAACTCTCAGGTGTCGACTGTGGTCCAAGGTGTGTACTACCATCTATGAAACATTGTCCGGATAAAACATCTGATTCCTAAAGTGATATCCCATTCCTGGTCCATGCTTTTTGACTTTCCAGTTGGATTACTGCAATGATCTCTACCTGGGGCTTGTGGGGGCTGATCTCCACTGCCTGCAGCTAGTGCACAATGCAGTGGCCAGGTTGTTGACTGGTCTTTCAAGATTGTGTCATATTACACCTGTGCTGCACTCTCTGTCATGTTATATTACACCTGTGCTGCGCTCTCTGCACTGGCTACCAATTAATTGGTGGATCACCTTCAAGATCACTTTGCTGACCTATAAGGCCATGCATGGTCAGGGGCCTGGTTACCTGCAAGACCTCCTGTGTCCCTGCCACTCTATCCATCCCCTCTGCTCCACTGATGAGGGTTTCTGGAGATTCTCAGGGTTCACTATAAGTCATCTGGTGCCTGGGCATTCTCGTTCAGTGCCCCAACCCTGTGGAACTCCTTACCTTATTATATCAGAGTCTCTCAGTCCTTGAAAATCTTCAAACGGGAGTGGAAAATGTTTTTTTAAATCAAGCTTTCATATCTGATTAATTAGCTAACCTGATATTAACTAATTTTAGGTATGCTTGTGCTATGTTTTAATGTTTTATGATGTTATTACAGTAAAGCACCTTGAGTCACAATCGATAAATTGTGCTTAAAAAATAAAGAATGGTGATGATGATGATGATTTGTCTGCCTGACATAATTTCATATAGTGAGATACCAGTTATTTTGTTTGGCTTTGCTCTGAGCATCATCAGAATTAAAGGTAACTGTTCATCCGAGTCGTTACCAGATTCTTTTACCATTTTCCTCGGACTACTTTTCAGTGTTCTGTTTGTTCTTTCAGCCTGGCCCGAGGACTGTGGGTGATATGGGATGTGAAATTTGTGATCGATGTCCATTGCTTGCATTGCTTGTTACAATGCTTTACCTTTGAAATGGGGCCCTTGATCAGAATCAATTAGTAAGGCATTACCCAACTAGAAAACACTTGTTCTACTAAAACTTTAGCTGTAGCTGGGCTGTCATAGTACACACTGGAATAGTTTCAATCCATTTAGAAAATGGGTCAATGATGACTAATACAGCAGTGTGTCCTCTAGAGATCCTAGGCAGACCCTCATGGTAATCAATCTGAATTTGTTGCCATGGACCCTTTATACGTGACAAGGCCAACTGGCCTCATTTGGCTTTACCTGTGGGATTGTGCAAAGCACATTTAATACAGTTTGCACACTATTGTTAGACGTCATCTTTAACACCTGGCCACCATACAAAAGTAAGTAGGTGCTGTAATGTGGAGAAAGCATCGTCATGACCTCTGGTGTCATCATATGCCATGTGTAGCAATTTTTTCTGACTCCATGGGGGCAATCCACAATGGGAGTGGCCCTTTGGGCCAGACCAAAAGACCTGACAGGTCCTGTATGATAATCCCATCCAGAGTGCAGTCCAGTAAATTATGGAGTGCAGTGTCTGATTTTTGCAATTGTATTACGTCAGGTTCTTCTTCAGCATGCTTAACTTCTGCTATGTTTTGAAAATTGGGAGGGAGGGCAGGAGGTTCCCACAAAGGGGCCCATTACTTGGCTGCTTGCTTTGCTAGAAAATCTGCCATATTATTGTGTCCTGCTACAGGATCTCCAGTCCTGTGTACTTTCACCTTAATCATTTCAATTTTCACATTTTCTGAGTTCGTTGTTATACCCATGTCCCACAGTGCAGCTAAAACAGCAGCATAATGCAAGGACTTACCACCCAATGTAACACAGTCATGGGTTTTCCATAGTGATAAATACTCTGTAAGAGCTAAACAAACCCAATGTGAGTCGATACACACTATTCCTAGTGGCATGTCTGTTAAAATTTGCAGAGCACAAGTACCTGCTTCTTGCTCAGAAAATTGAGCTGAATGAATTTTGCAAGTGTAAACCAGTGGTGATCTGGTATTGGTAGGATCGAACACTGCTAAAGCAGTTTTGGGCTTACCTTCCACGTACATGGAGGACCCATCCACATATACGGTAAGGGACAAGGGTACCAAGCCCTGTTCATTAAGGCTGGTCAGTGATCTTTCCAGGAAAGGGGAAATGGAATGCTGCACAGAGGCAGGATGAGGGCATTCTTGGGACTGGCCATCTAGCAGCAAACCATCAGCTAACAGTGAATCCTTTTTTACCTGCTGGATTTCTGTATTCATGCTCTGCAGCAGCAGAGTTCATCTGGCTAATCTAGTGCTGGATACCGCTCCATCCTTGATTCAAGAAGACATTAAGAATTTGAGTGGAGTTTGTGCTGAAAACAAAACAATTTTACTTTCTCCCACAATATATCTGAACATTTTAATTGCCCAAAACACAGTCAACAGATATTTTTTCACACTGGGAGAATCTCTTTTCTACTTCTGACATCACTTTAGAAATGTGTGCAGTTGGTCTTTCTTTTTCATAACAAGTTTGTGTGAGTACAGCAAACAATGAAACACTTTTAACTACAGTATGTAAATGAAATGGTTTGCCATAATCAGGGGTGGTTGGTAGTAAGTAGTAGTAGCAGTTAATCTTATTCATTACTACTACTATTACTTTCTACAGTATGTGAATTTTATTCATTACTACTACTACTACTTACTTACTACAATATGTAAATGAAATGGTTTGCTGTAGTCAGTGGTAGCTAGTACAGGAGTCCTAGCCAAGGTGTCCTCTAGTGCAGCAACTGCGTGTGTGTGTTCCTTCATCCACTGCCAAACAGTTCCCTCTTTCAACAGCTTGAACAAAGGAGCTACAATCTCTGGATAGTCAGGGATAAAATCCCTGCAGAATCCTGTCATGCCTATGAGTGAGCGAAGTGGTCCTTCACTAGTGGGGAGGAGCAGTGACTGAATAATCTGCACTTTGGCTTGGTCAGGCAATTTTCCTTTCTGACTTAAGGTTACATCTGAAAATTTCACAGAAGGCTGACACCACTGCATTTTAGCTGGGGTTACCTTTCAACCAACTTGCAACAGTTTGTGCAACAGTAACAAAAGTAAATGTAAATGTTCTTCTCTTTCAGTTGTGTGGAACAAAATGTTATCCACGTATTGGACGATATTTTGCTAAAAAGACAAATCTGACAAAGCTGGTTTCATATGTGCATGAAAAAATATCTAGACTGTTATAATACCCCTGAGGTAACAATGTGAAAGTGTGCTGTACACCCTGAAAGGTAAATTCAAACAAATACTGGCTTCTGGGGTATAAAGGCAATGACCAAAACCCATTTGAAATGTCTATTACAGAAAACCACTTGGACTGAGAAACAACCTTTGTCATCATTTCTGGGTAAGAGGCCACTATGGGAGTCATGGATTTAATACATTTATTCAATTCTTTGTAATCTATGGTCGATCTCCATGTGCCATACAGCTTTTTCACTGGCCATATGGGGGAGCTGGCAACAGTAGAGCATTTTCTAATGATGCCTTGCTCTTCTAAGCTGGCTACGACTTTAACATTTGGTTATATGGCTTCTCTGGGAAAGGGATATTGCCACTGGAGTGGTGGCTTCTTTCCTGTAACAACTATCTTCATTTGCAAACAGCCACAATCATGTTTGTGTTTGGCAAAAACATCAGCTACTCGCTCACACACTGCCTGTACATCTGTGGGTAGATCTAACTTTTCCCATGATACATGCTGTATCCCCTTTGCATCCACTCCACGTGGTCCATTGGTACCACCTGAACAACACTGTCACTGTTAGTCACTGGTTGTAAAAATTGTAAATTAGCCAAGTCCAGGATGATTCCATTCAGAACCATCCAGTCATGTCCCACAAGGGTTCCTGGTCTTTTTAAGTGCATAATCAGACGTTGCCAGGTCCCAATTGTAACTTGGGTAGGTTTTTCAATGGTACAGTGATTTTTGCACCTTATACCCATTGGATAGTTACATTTTGAATCAAATGCTCTGCCCTAAGCCACTTGCCTATTACTGATATTGATGGACCTGCCTCTAAAGTAATTGTTGTTTGTCAAACACCCTCAAGATGAGCTATAACCTGGGGTGTCCCCACCTGTCTAGTGTAATTGGGCATACTGATGTTACAGGTGGGATGAGGGCTTAGTGTTCCTAATGAGTATGCAAGTGCATTGGTCCCACAGCCATGGTATTCAGCCAATTATTTTCCTCCCTCAATCTCTGTATTTCTTCCTGCAGGTCTTGGGTGGTGGGGTTCAAACCTCCCTCAGCTTCTCTAGATTCTTGATCACTTTGTTGCCAGCCCCTATTATCTTGCCAGTTATCACCTCTATCTGTCAGTTTCCTCTACATCCTTCTTGGTAGTCCCTATTTCCTCTCCAATATCTATTCCTGTTACCTCTGTACCCATCTCTACCTCAATTATTTTCCTGTCTTCCACCCTGTACCTTGAAGGTCTTCCCCTCATCTATCGGTTTGGATTTACCTTTGCCCTCAATATTATCCTGTACTTGATAGATATGTTGTGTCTTATTTACCACCTCTTCTATGTTCATTTGGGTTGTGATAGCCATTTGGACCATTTCTCAGGTTTGAAGAAGAAATCCCTCAATATATAGGCATCTATATGATTGAGATGTTCAGGTGTGACCAGAAGTAAAAGCCTCAAAAGCCTGCCAACATCTATTGTCAAACTCATGAGGTGTCTCATTCTGCATTTGATGCATGCACCCCAGAATGCCTGTACAGGACTGGACCCCAGTTAGGGCATGCAGTATACCATGAACTATTACTTTGGGAGTTAGAGAACTGGGAACTGGACTGGCTTGCATGTCTGCAGGCATTCAATTCCATTTATCTTCTCCTATCAACCTTCAGAGAACCCTTACAATTTCATGGATAACCAACTGGTCCACCAAAGTATAGCTCATCACTTTATGCAGCCACCTGGAAACTGGCTTAATGTTACCATCTTTAGGTGGGGTACATAGGTCACTAACATACATTATCAGCATCTCAGAGGTAAGAGGTGCTGCACACCATTAGGATTCTGTCCAAACTATGCACGTGGTGGCTACCACTTTTGCCTCTGAGCCTTATGTGTGTTCTGCTTGCTCATGGATATGGGTCTACACCATTGGTTCCACCAGAAACCTCTGTGACTCTAATGGTAGCTTGGGATACATTCCCTGTGTCTCTGGGTATGGGGCAGAGGTGCTGATGGTGTGGACTCTCCCTGTTAATGCTTATATTCCAAAATCTCCTTTACTGCCACTTTTGCTGATACACTTGTTTATTTAATTTGTCAACCTCTTCCACAGCTTGCTCTAACTGTTGTTGTAATTCCTCAATTTGTGCACTATTTTCTTTGACTTGGGTGGACAGAACAATATTAGTGCTTCTAAGGTCTTGATTTTATTCCTGCAACTGTTGAATATTTTCCTCTAACTCCATTCTAAGATTAACCTTTGTTTCTGTACTCCTTTTTAAGACCAGATACTCATTCTTGCAATGCCAGCACTGCATAATACAAGCCCTGAACTATAATTCCCTTCTGTTTATGTCCCGGGACTTTTTTATTGTTCAAAACTTCTATTTCTAACTTTTGTTTAACATAATGCTATGGCTCTTCTTGCACCATGACATTGGGTGCGGACAGTACTCCGCAACCATGTGTTTTAATGTATTCTTCAATGTAATCCCTAACTGTCTTTTGTGAGCTTCCCATTTTCAGCTTACTGGAGTTGCCTATGGAGAAAACCTCCCACGGTGCTCTTGTACCCTAAGTATACAGAGGTCTGATGTACTTAAATCTATGTCTGCCTGCCCCCTTTGTTCGGGTGCCAACTGTTAGATTTGTAACTTATAGTTTTAGATTTCCTAATAATAATAATACAACTTACATAGGTATAATTAAATGTAATTTATTCCATAGGTAGAGGCTAGACAGAAACACAGATATTTACTGTAGCATTTCTCTATTTACCGAGACCACTGCAGTGTAAGTACATACAGACAAAGAGCATAAAACACATTTTATATTTGTATTATAGCTTGCCCTGTCACTTAAGATAACTTTTGTCGTTTATACTAAAAAAAGGCATACTTACAAAAGGTTTACACTGCAGGAAGCTTGTGACATCATCATGCCAGGTCTGTGTAACACAGATTGATAAAGCTCCTCTGATTACATACCCTTTCTGCTGACTTAAGACATTCTTTAAGTGAGAAAAACATGTTTTTCCAGACTAATATTCTATGACCCCATAACAGTGGTATGCACACAGAAGATACTCTCTGCACCATCTCTGAGTTGAACAGAAAAGCATGTTTTTTACCAACCGCTAGACAGTTTGTTAGTAAAAGTTACAATGTGGCAAAAGTAATATATGAAAAAAAACATGAGATGTGTTTGCCAAGTATTTGAGTCTCCACATCAGCATTCAGCTTACCAAAGTCAGACAATTTATGTGTATTTTTCCCTTATTCATGTGTTAACCCCTTGGTAGTGCTGTGATTTGCCTATAGCAAAAGGAAAAACACACTGTATATAAGTGCAATCTTTTGGGCTCTTAATATAGATATATACTATGTATGAATGTGGTGCATATAATAATATGCTCATCTTAGCATGGGTCATTTGACTATGGAAAGCAACTTGTGTTAATTAAACCATGGAGATATTAACGATAAACAGTCTAGTAAATAACTGTCACTGTTGAAGAACATTACACTGCAATATACTTACAAACCACTACAAGCATCTTTCATATAACAAAGGTTCATAAACCCTGGGGGGCATAGGAGACTGCGGGCAGGCAATGGCACATGTTCCCTCCTGACCAGGAAGGGCTTTGCAGGTGGTGCAAGTATCGTTAGACCAGCGCTGGCTAGTCTAAAGATACTTGGAAATGTGCCCTCTGGGAGGGTTTAAAGAATCACGAATTAAGGGATATGGCAATTTACAGCTGCTGTAAGCTCCCTAGTGCCCCAGCAACAAGCAGCATGGTGCAGACCTGGTGCAGGACTGGTCTGGTACACTGGGTTCCAGTTTGGCACTTGGGGCCATTAAGGCTCCCAAAATCTGCAAGTTGTGACAAAGGGTGTCACTTGTGCCACTGTTGGGTGATGCAGGCACCTTGCATCACACTTGGAGCTTTTAGAATTACATTCGGCCCTCTATGTGTAATTAACTGCACTGTATCAAAAATATCTATGTAATGTGTCAATTCCATGTAGTCATGTACCTATCTTACTACCATGAACTCTAATGAAATTGGATTCCATATTTGGTATCTACTGTATATGTTTTAAAACCAATAAATGTTTTTTTAAAAAAGAAACAGTAAACTGATTTAACTATTTTGAAGGAATTACAAATTTACTGATGACAAGTGAGAAGATGCCAATAGTACCAAATAACTAAGTAACTGCATGATGAAATGTTTTATCTGACTAAATGTTCTGCTGCTGTAACAATCATATGTCAAATGGAGTTACAGACTAGCTGTAACCTCCCCCCCTGCAAACACAAACATATGTTAAGTTATTCTCTAGCCTGAGATTGGCCACCACATCAGGCAGACTCAATAGGCAATAAGACCTTCTTCTGCTGGCCTGTTCATATGTGTGTGTATGGGCTCTGTACTGGCTGGACCATTACAGTATATCTGTGCAGTCATTGGTGTCATGGCCCTTGAACTGTTTACATTTTTGTTTGAAGGTGGCTTAGAACTGATTTAAATACTTATTACTGGAGTGTACCTTGCGATTCTTGAGGTACAAACTGTCTTTCTATTTTGCAATGCATGACTGTTGTGAGACATTCAGAGTCAATTTGCATATCCACACCCATGTTTTACACTTTCTAGTCAGATCATTATCGAATGTACACAGTGGTTCTTGGCATGCACAATCAACAATTTCTGTGTATAGTGATTAGAAACATAGAAACATAGACTTTTGATGGCAGATAAGGACCGCTTGGCCCATCTAGTCTGCCCAATTCCCTACCTACAGGATAGGCTGCAGATCCTAGTTAACCAACAGCCTATTTCTTCCTACCCCCCACAAGAATTGCCTTATGTTTGTCCCATGCATTCTTGAATTCTCCCACAGTTTTTGACCCCTCAACCTCCTCAGAAGGCTGTTCCATGCATCCACTGCCATCTCTGTAAAATAATACTTCCTCACATTGCCCCTGAACCGCCCCCCCATCTTTAAATTGTGTCCCTTTATTCTCGCGCGTCTTATTTTCTGAAAGATGCTACCCTCTTGGACTTTGTTGATTCCACTGAGGTACTTAAAAGTTTCTATCATGTCCCCCCTCTCCCTTCTTTCCTCAAGGGTATACATATTAAGCTCCTTTAGTCTCTCCTCATACGGCTTCTCTTGCAGACCCCGCACCATTTTACTTGCCCTCCTCTATGGATGCATCTTCATAATGCATGCATTTTACTGCTACAATTGGCCCATTGCACCAGTAATTGGGGCTAATAATTGAGCTTAGAAAACTTTTCACTTAGACTTCAAGGGTCAGATCTTAGAAGCAGTTTGGCTCATGCATGTTCCGAGTGCACTGGATATATGCCATACTGGATTTTTCATCCCTGTGCCATGTTAACACCCAATAGACCACCTTCGCATGATCTAGCACTCATCAGTGATGGGGCCTCTTGGTTGTCTCTTGTGGCTGCTTGCAGTTCATCATAGCTGCAAGCAGCCACAGGCATGTTCAAGTGCAGTAAATGTACCCATGACTGGAAAATAGGGTATGGTTACAGCACTTGGACATGGTGCACCAGTAATACCAATGTGCTTGGCGGCACCAATGACCACAGGCACTGTATCTGCATTGTAAAAATCTACCCAATCTGCTGACTTTGCTGTCCTGGTCAAAAATTACTAATATATATCCACTGAAGAGTTGTGATGGTGCCAGATTTCCCATGCCCATGTTGTTCCAGGGGGAGTTAGTTTAATGCAATACTGCCATTGTCAAGGCTACCACTTTAAGGGACTGGCAGTATAGCCTAGAGGTTAGAGTAATGAGCTGTGAATGAGCTTGATACATCCAGCAGACAGACCTGGGTTTGATTCCCACAACCTCCACTTGCATTCTGTGTGACTCTGAACAAGTCACTTAACCTCTTGGGTCACCCCTGAAAACAGGAACTCGTGCCTAGTGGGCCTTACTTGGTTAACAAAGAATAAAATAAAAATAACATTGTGGAATAGGGCAATGGACATTCTAAATAAATAAAATGCCCTATAGAAAAGTAATATAATTTAATTTACATTTCTTGATGTCTGGATTGCATTTGCAGTGTTTCCATTTTCCCTCTTCTGCTCTTTCTCTCTCCCTCTCTCTTTCACTCTTGCTCGCTTTTTCTCTGTTCAGCCTGATCTGTCAATAATAATAATAATAACATTTATTTATATGGCACCTTATCCAAAACCAAAGTGTCTCACATTTTAAAACACCAATAATGATAAAATCAAAACATATTCAATAAAATCATACACATATCAAAATATAAACAGTAAACTCAATTATTAAAAGCCTGAAGCAACAAGAAAGTCTTTATAGCCTGCTTGAATGACTCCACAGTTGTGCACTCCCGAATCCAATGGGGTAGAGAATTCCAAAAAGTAAGCACAACAAACTCAAAAGCTCTTGCGCCGGAAGATTTTAAACATACCCTTGAACCTCTAAAAACCCCTCGCTGGATGAGTGGAGTGATCGACCAGGCTGATAGGGAATCAGGAGCTCTTTCAGGTAGTCCAGGCCTAGTCACGTAGGGCTTTAAAAGTCAGCAAGCTGACTTCATAGATAATCCGCCACTGAACTGGCAGCCAGTGCAGCTTGCGCAGCACTGGCAAAATATGACAAGATCGCAAAGACCTCATCAAAAGCCTGGCTGCTGCGTTCTGCACCAGCTGCAGATTTCTACCCCAGGAAGCCCTAGGTAAAGGGAGTTACAATAATCTAAGCAAGAGGAAACAAAGGCGGGATCAATGTCGGAAGGTCATTGGACGGAACAAGGTGCCTAATCCTGGTGATATTCCTAAGATGGTAAAAGGAAGTTTTGATGACCGCCGACACCTGTGAATGCAAGGTCAACCTTTCATCAAAAATTACCCCAGGTTATGCACCCGTTCAGAGGTCAGGAGTGAGGTGACACCCAGAAAAATTCCCGAGGGTGCACCCTCCCCCAACCCCCCTATCCGACCACCTGAATCCACAACCAACACCTCAGTTTTATCAGGGTTCAACTTTAGCCAGCTGGAATCCATTGAGTCTTGGATTTCTTTCAGACAGTTGTTAAAGACCGATACAGCTCTATTCTGGTTGGGCGCAAAAGATAGGTAGAGCTGGGTATCATCAGCATAGGAGTGAAACCTCAGCCCATACCTTCTTACAATGTCTCTGAGGGGCAGCATATACACCGCGAACAACATGGGTGAGAGGACCGAACTCTGAGGGACTCCACATGACAGAGAAGTAGGGTCTGAGGAATAAACCCCCGACACCATTCTCTCTGAGTTCTACCCATGAGGAAAGATGAAAACCACCTGAGAACTGTTCCTGACAGTCCACAGATGAACCTCAGATGACCCAACAACACCTCATGGTCCACAGTGTCAAAAGCTGAAGAGAGATCTAGAAGGACCGAGATGGAACAGTTCTTCTGATCTCTAGCAATCAGAAGAACATTGAGCACCCAAACCAGCGCTGTTTCGGTGCTATGTCTCTTATGAAAACCAGACTGGAGTAGTTTGTAGATGTCATGGATGGTCAAATGGTCCTCCAGTTGAGCAGCCACAACTTTCTCAATAACCTTCCCTATAAAAGGAAGGTTAGAGACAGGTCTGTAGTTGGCATGGCAGTCTAGGTCCAAGGAAGCTTTCTTCAAGAGAGGTGTCACCACCGCCTCTTTCAGAGAGCTATGAAACTCTCCAGACTCCAAAGAGACCAGACAATCCATGCCAGGACTGGACCAATAACCTCAATACCTCCCAAAGTTAGGGAAGTAGGTCCAGGATCCAATCTACAGCAAGTGGGGTGCACACTCTAGATGTTTCGCATGACATCCATGAATTCCAGATGGCCAAAGGTACTCCAAGACAACCGAGGTGTAGTAACCTCACACTAATCAATAGCAGTGCCCATAGAGTGTGCCAGCCAGAGTCCCACCCTGATGTCAGCCACCTTATTTGCAAAGAATTGAGAAATTTCATTGCACTCTAATTGCGAAAAAGCTCTCTGCACCTGAAGACAGGCTGGCTTGCACAGTCTGTCCACAGTACGGAAAAGCTGAGCTGGTCGATTCTGAGCAACTGCAATCTCCCTGGACAGGAATTCTGCCTTCTTACAGGAGATTGCAGATTGGTAGATTTGATAATATTCCAATAATCTAAGGTGGTCGGCATCAAGGGTGGACTTCCGACAGCAAAGCTCCAACCTAAGACCTAGTCTCCGCAGCTCCCTCAAAGTCCCATCAAACCAGGGAGATCGAGGGCAAAGGGAGAGAGAGGCTGAACGTGGACAGGGGCAATAGAATCCAAAGCTGTTGATACGGTCAAATTATAGGCCGTCACGAGTGTCTCAGGATCACTGTTGGCAAACGAGGAGGACGATAGGTCAAGAATCATCATTAGGCTCTGAGAACTTGCTTCTTGTAAAGGGTGGTACCTGACCATCTCCGTAGGGGTAGGCCTACCGGGGTGGGGGTATAAAAACTAAACCCCACAGTGCAGTGATCGGACCACCCTACTGGATCCACCTCCAAATCAGCAGCTTCGATCCCTAGGAGGAAGGCTAAGTTATGGGAGTGGCTGTGTCTATGAGTAGCGGAGGTAACCACCTGTCTCAGGCCCAGTGAAGACATTAACTGGAGGAAGTGTTGTCCAAACTGTGAGAGTTAATTGTCAACCCAGGCATTGAAGTCACCAAGAACCATCAGTCTCGGCGACTCCAATGCCATGTCGACGATGAAGTCTGCCACTTCCTGAAGGAAAAGTTTCTCGTCACCAGGTGGATGATAGATGAGAATGATCTGGCAACCTACACCCGCTACAACGGCACATTCAAATGACTCAGTCTCCCCAACTGATACACTAGTGAGGTTCAGTTTGGTCTTGAAACAGACCGCCACCCCCCCCGCGGTCCAATCTCGAATGGTGTATTACCGAGTACCCGGCGGGAACTAAAGCCTCCAAAATGGGGCCAGAATTGTCATCCTGCCAGGTCTCAGTAATGCAAGCCAGGTCAACTGTTGCCACAAGATCAGCAATAATTGCTGTCTTGTTTTTGACTGACCTGGTATTGCATAACACCGTCCAAGTTGGACGAACGCCTCGTGCCTCCCGAACTACCACCGACTCAATTTGATCGTGCCCTTGGGTATGGGAACCAGACATGGCGGACCACAATCTGATTTCTATTTCACCCCAGGGTGTCTCTTGACTCCCATGACCCCGACTGGATGACCCCGCTCACTCATCCTCCACTGTTTGTCACCCCCGGTCATCCTCCCCCTCCTCCGTGCTATAACAGCACTGTACAGTGCTGGTAAACACCAAATTTGTACAGGAGGAGAAAAGAAAGGACAGAGAGCATGAAGAGCAGAGGGTGAGTAGTGCGCAACCGTGGAGGCAGACAAACAGCACATCCTACACGGACTTAAACAGGTACTTAATTATTACAGAGCTCTTACAAAATACATAAATCTAATTCAAACAAACGTTTAGAAAGAAAATTAACCAAAGCTGTAATCATAAAAAAAAATAATAAATTAACTTCAATAGCCCAGGACAGCTCTCACCTCCCCTGAGCAATACCAATGCTTTATTAATCCCTAGCTCTGCTCTCACCAGACCAAAGGAATTAAAGTGAAACAACAGAGAAAACCTAAACAGAATATTCAAAAATCAGAGAAAAAAGGAAAAACATAATATCAAAACTTTAAATCTGTCCGATGATAACTTACTCACTCCTTGATTCTGCTCTCACCAGAATCAGAGAAGAGTATATAACAAATAAACATAAAGCAGTCTCTACAGATGTCCAAATTAGATTGCTCAGTCCTTAATTCTGCTCTCACCAGAACTAATTTATCTGCGAATACTACAATAATCTCTCAGGAATAGATCTTATCCAGAGCCATAATTGTCTAATAGTCTTGGCAGTTTTGATAGTCTAGAAAAATATAGGCAATCCCCAATAACACAGCACTCAAGAGGTGTGTTAAACAGGGACCAGAGGGAGCTCCCCCTCCCAAGAAGACAATTTTAGGTCCTGGAAGCCAGCCCCCCATGGCCCACAACTACAGCCCCCAGAAGGACAGGCCCCACGGCACGACCCACTGGAGGTTTAAGGGAACCCAGCACACCCCCAGGCTCCCCTCAGCACCGCTGAGTGACCCTCATCTGGCCATGGGAGACCAGCTCCCCACCCTGTCCCAAGGATATTAGATTAACCCCCCGACACACCTCATCAGCTACTGTTATATATTAGGGAACCCACAAGCATCTGCTGGATGCACTCTCACCACACCAGCAGCTTTTTCACAGCCAACGTTCCTTATGGCAAGATGCTTCTTACAGCCAGTCTTTTCAGAAACAATCCAGTTCAGGAAAGTCCATATATTCCCACAAATCCCCTGCACGAATCACCACGTAATTCTCCTTTAAAGTTCCTCACGGCAGGGATCATGTGATGCAGGGTACCGGGTAGAAGCTCCTCTGCATAGCTCCAGCCTCCTAACTGTAAAATGTTGTTATTTCAGGCTATTATATCTGCCTAAAACCCGGAAAAGCTGCTCATTACTGTCTTCTTAAAACCCTGTGCTCCCACTGGCTTGATTTTGGCGACTATGGAGGTTTATATGAAAAAAGCTCCACAGAAGCACACCCCGCTGGTCTCTCCCGAGAAGGCCCCGAAAAAATCAAGGGCCTCGAGTACAGCAGATAAGCCAGAGCCTTTGAACTTGATCGCTGAACAAGTACCGCTAACACTGAGTAGATTTTTGGGGGAGTTTAAACCCTTCTGTGAAGAAGTAAAAGAAATCTCAGCTGAAATCAAATCCCTTTCCAAAAAGCTTGAAGAGGTCTCAATGAAAACTTCAGATAATGCAGCCCGAATCTCCTCCCTTGAGAAGCAAGTGGAAAAAATTGACCCCGGTCTTTTGGCTATGCTGCAGAAGCTCTCTCGATTGGAAGCCAAGCTAGAAGATATAGAGGCCATAGCCGAAGGAATAACATAGTTATTTTGGGGCCCCCAGAAGGAGAGGAGGGCCAGAATACAGTTATATTTGTGCAGAAATTGGTGGAAAAGATCACCGGTCCCTCTTCCTTCGGGGCCAAGTATACCATAGAGAGGGCGCATAGGTCTTTGCGACCCAAACCTTCCCCAGGAGCAACACCACGTCCCATTATATGCCACTTTCTAAATTACTTGGAGGGCAACACTTTCTGGCAAAAGTGAGAGAACTGCAAGAAGTCAAATGGGACAGTGCCAGGCTCAGAATCGCACAGGATTTACCGGGGTCGGTCAGAGTAAAACGTATTGCGTTTCATCCTATTGTTTCAAAGATCATAGCAGCAGGTCTTCGTTTTAAAATGGGCTACCCAGCTAGACTGCAGGTACTGATGGCTGGTATCTGGTCAACTTACGAGGACCCTGAAGCTGCTCTTACAGGGCTCAAGGCTACCTTGTCTGACCTGTTTTGGGACACCTGACCTGCTTTCTCGGTCTTGCCTAACCAGCGATGGAAGGGAGAAGTTCTTCTCGAGCTACAAATCAAAATGAGACAAGAATGCTTGTCTGATATTGTGTGTTCCTGAGAGCTACGGCGGAAGGGACTATTCTCATCGGGATCTTGTTATTCTCATTGCACATTTTATTGCTTAATGGTACGGGGTAATTGTATAGCCCAGGAGACTGTTTCAATGGGGTTGTGTTTTGCCTAGGGGGAGGATCCTCTCTTTGCATGGATCGTGTTTTCTTGATCATTTGCAGGGGCACCAGAGTATCTCCTTTTGCTTAAATGTTAGAGTGAATGCCATCAGATTTGTTGTTTCAATCTGTTACGACAAGACTCAGGAGAGTGACCCCTTTGTTTCAATTTCTGATGGTCGCGCATCACCGAGCTTGTATCACCAGAGGGCGCCCTTGCTGTTTGCTCGGTGGATCAGCTCCATTGCTTGTTTCGAGAGCCTACTTTCCCTGGTTGAGTTTTTTGGTGGGGGCCTGGGAACATGCTGGGATTCTCTGCTCGGGAGTGTCTAGACCTGCCGCTGACTGGGAACAGCTTTGAACGGTTTTATTGTTGCTGGTAGCAGTAGTTAAGATAGCGAGCTCAGCTATCACATGTTATACTACCGTTTTCCCATTCAGACATTCGGGTTCTCTAGCTAGCACCCAAGTGGGGAATGCTCTCTCTTCTCTTTCTCGTCTCTTCTCTTCCCTTTTCTGGATTTCAGGAGCTTAATGACTGTGTGTTATTATTTACACCATTATTCTCTTTGCATAGATATTAACACTTATTAGTTTTAATAAGAAGGTTTGCATATAGGGGTAGAGTTTTTGGGGCACATGTCGGGGAGGCTGGAGGGAGGAAGAAAAAGCGGTATTGTGCTGAACATTGCTGGTGATAGTTGGGGTGGGGGAGGGCAGGGATAAGGTTATACTCAAGTCCTTCAATTTACTCAATTATTGGGTGGTTGTGGGGTACTTTAGTGGGGGGGTTGTGGGGGATTAGAGAGGGGGAGGTGGATGTTGGGTTGGGAGGGAGATACAGCAGTAATCACGGGTTCTGGACACTTAATTTTTGTTGTAGTAATTTCTGAATGTTATATAAGAGACCTGTTCTTTCTTATTTAAATGGCCAGTAGTATCAATCTGGCTACTTGGAATGTGAAGGGGATAAGGAAAAAAGTTAAACAATATCAAGCGTTAAAACATTTAAGCTTATTGTCTTATCAGATTACGTTCTTGCAAGAATCTCATTTACTTGAGAGTGAATCTCTGCAACTTAGGAGGCAACAGATTGGACAGGTATTTAATGCCTCGGGGTCCACTAATAGTTGCGGGGTTATGGTTCTGGTCAATAGAGGCATTCCCTTTGTCTCTAAGCAAGTCCTTAGGGACCCGGGCGGTAGATACGTCCTGGTTCAGGAGAATACCAGTTTTACTTTGTAATATATATGGGCCAAACGCAGACGACCTGGGCTTCTTCATGAAGCTTATTTCCATCATCCTTCCCATGCTTCCCATTGTTATAATTATGGGCGGATACTTTAATCTGGTTCTGGATCCTGAAGTGGACAGGTCTGGTAGTGGGTCGAGGAGTTTGTCTCCCAGGCAGAGGGCATTCAGGGACTTCCTGGATCGGTGCAGACTGTGTGATGTGTGGCATGTATTACATCCCAAGGACAGGGAGTATACCTTCAACTCGCCTGTGCACAGAACCCAGTCTCGCATCGACTATCTCTTAATTTCTCAGGCCCTCTTACCGGGGGTCTTAGCAGCCTTGATTCAGCCAAGTCCAGTGTCTGATCACTTTTTGGTGATTTGCAATTTGGCTTTTCTTAATATTCCCCAAAATGAAACCCAATAGAAATTAAACGAACAATTATTGAAAGATGTTAAATATTGTAACCTAATAAAAGAACAGATCAATTTCTTTTTTTCTACCAATTCCTCGGAGGGTATGGCACCTGATATGTTATGGGGCACCTTCAAGGCCTACATGAGAGGGATTATTATTAGCCTAGCCACAAAGAGGAAAAGGGCTCGAGAGGCTGAATTATTATCCTCATTATCACTAGTTAGGTCTCTGGAAGCGAATTTATCCTCCAGCACCTCAGAAAAGGATATGAGGAGGCTCTTGGTGGCTAAAGATAAATATTTAGATTTGTTGAGGGAAAAGGCAGAGATATCTATTATTTGCACTAAAGCGAGCTACACCAATTGGGGGAAAAAGCAGGCCGCTTTCTTGCTCTAAGATTGAAACAGCAGGAATCTGCTAGGTTTATTCCTCCAATCAGGGCCCAGGCAGATGGATCCCTGAAGGTATCCCCTTCAGAGATTGTGCAGGAATTTGCCTCATACTATGAGCAATTATATAGGGATATGGATAGCCCTCCTTCTTTGGAGGCACTTGAGGCATACCTGAGGGATTCTTCTCTCCCTTCCCTGTCCGAGTCACAGAGGGAGTTGTTATCTTCCCCAATATCTCTGGAGGAAATATCAGAGGTCATCAGGGCTTTGCCCTTGGACAAAGTCCCGGGACTGGATGTTTTTTTCTGCATTATTCTATAAAACTTTTCAAACACTACTATTACCGGTACTTCACTGGTTGTACCGTCATATTCTTTCTGGTGTAAGGGTAGATGCACATTTGTTTGAAGCCCTGATTGTTCTTCTTCCAAAACCTGATAAAGACCCAGAGTTAGTTCAAAGTTATAGGCCCATCTCCCTATTGAATCAGGATCTTAAAATTCTCTCAAAGATATTGGCTGACAGAATAACTCGGGTCCTCCCAGACCTGATTAATATGTCCCAGGTGGGATTCATGAAGGGGCGTTCATCGTCAGACCATTTACGCACTCTTTTGCATGTCTTCACGGTGTCCAGGGATGCCACCTTTCCTGAGGGATTGGTCTCCCTGGATGCCGAGAAGGCATTTGATCGTGTCAACTGGAATTTCTTCTTTCAGGTTCTAAAAGTATTTGGTTTTCCTACCATGTTCATAGATTGGATTCGGGCCTTATATCAGACCTCCTCTGCCAGAGTTTATGGCAATGGAGCATTTTCTAAACCCTTTTCTGTATTTTCTGGTACCAGGCAGGGTTGTCCCCTTTCCCTTCTTTTATTTAATTTAGATTTAGAGCCCCTTATCCAAAATATTCTTAATAATCCGGAGATATGAGGCATTCCAATAGAGAATAACGTGGTGAAGATCATGGCTTATGCTGATGATCTTCTCCTCCATCTCTTTCACCCAATAACATCTATCCCTGTTATGTTAGGAGAAATAGCCAAGTTCAGTACTTTCTCAAATTATAAACTGAATGTCAATAAATCTTCCATTTTCCCTCTTAACCACAAGGTTTTTAAGAGTTATGTCTCCCCTTTTGGTCTTGGTTGGTCTTCCCACATTCTCAGATACCTGGGTATCAACTTGATGCGTAACCCCTCTTCCTGGTTCAAAGAGACCTTGGATCCCTTTTCCCAAGCGATAGTTCAGGACCTCAATAGATGGCCTAAGCTTCCTGTATCTCTTTGGGGTCGCATTAATATAATTAAAATGAATGTTTTTCCTAGCTTGTTTTATCCCCTCTCGCTCCTTAATTCCTTTATTCCTTTATCATGGTTTCAGAGAATGCACAAAATTTTTACCAACTTTATCTGGCCCAATAAGCAATCCAGGTTGGCATATCATAAGCTGGCCACACAGAAAATGGATGGAGGATTGCGAATCCCCCATCTGGCAATTTATTACTGGGCCAGTCACATTGCAAAATACATGCGCTGGGTGAGTCCAGGTCCTGATCACCTAAGACCGGTCTGGCTTAAAATTGAGTTAGACTTTATCCAGTGTGAGAACATGGATCCCTTGACTATGCTCCATGTTAAAATTGCGTCCCTTCAAGACGCTTGTAGATGTCCCACCCTTCAAACGTCCTTAAAAGTTCACGTACAGCTTTGCTCTTTTTTGCGGTACTCCCCACATTTGGATCTGTCTCAGTCCATCTGGAATTCCCCGTCCTTCATAATAAATAAACAAAAGATTTCTTGCATGTGGTTGCCCCAAATTGGGGATGAGATAATTTCTACTTTTCTGGATGTTGAAGGGGAATGGCTCTCAGTTTCTAATATAATCCTTAAATTTGATATTCCGGCAGCTCATTGTTTCAAGGTGGTCCAGTTAAAACACCTGCTTTTTACAGTGCTTGGTAATACCCCTCCTCGCCCACCTGCCTTTTCATTTGTAGCTGAGCTCTCCTTCCTGATGGGTTCACCAGGTGTTATTTCTAAAATACACCGAGTTCTATTTCACTGGAAGTATGGGAGACCTGAAGGTCCCACTAAGCTCTGTGTTTCTTTTTTCCCCCAATACACTGCCAATTGGTTGGTTTTATGGAAGTTTTGTCACAGATATGTCTCTCAGGACAGATTACGACTTATGCAATATCATAGCATGCACAATATGTATTACACCCCTGTTAAGTTGAGGAAATGGGCCTTATAGAGTCGAGGACTTGTACCAGAGGATGTCAGGAGGATGGCACACTTCTTCACATTTTTTGGTCATGCCCCAAGATAAGGTCATTGTGGGTGGCTGTCCAGACTAATTTAGATCCTATTTTGGGTTTGCAGGACTGCTTCACCCCAGACATATGTTTGTTGGGAGATCTATCCTCTATCAAAGTTAAAATCAGGAGATTTCACATTTCCATGATTGCATTATCTGTTAAAAAGATTGTACTTCGGCACTGGAAGGATGTGGTAAGTCCAACATATCAAGAATGGGTTAATGAAATCCTAGCTAACCTTCGTACAGAGAAAGCTATAGCGAGCCTCCACAATAAGTTGCAGAGGTACAAGAGTAATTGGGATCCCTTCACACCCTAATTATGACCAGAACAGATAAATGAGTTACTGCAATAGTGAATCTTAATTTATGACAGCATATTGTAATGTTTTTATACTACAACATGGATTTTTACTGCTGTATGGGGTGGGGGGAAGGGAGGGGGGATGGGGGCAGTTCATGTAACATTTTGAACATATGCAGGGTATGCTGTAACTTTCTGTCCCCTGTATTGTGAAAATATGTTAATAAAATTTGAATTGAAAAAAAAAAAGTTCCTCACAAACTCAAGGTGGCTAGTCATAATGCCGTAATGCTGCAAAGCCACTTTCACAGGATCAAATAATTTGCCCATTCACCAGTTCATCAGACAGTCCCAACGCCAGTGCTACGGATTGGAATAATACTTCTCCTTCAGAGGAAGAACAAAACCCCTATAATCCTGCTACTACCAAAGTATTGCAGGAAAAAACATACTATCTGAAAAACCAAAAGAATGAACCCAGACTGCCTAGTATTCCCGCTGTCCAAATCCCAATCAACCTTCAATGGTTTCAGCGTATTAGTAGTTCAGCAATTCAATCCAATTAAATCACAGTCCAAATCGGCGTCCCATCTGTAGCGCCACGTCTTAGAGATTTAACACTTGACTTCAAGCACAGAACCGGTCAAAAGAAAACAAATGCAAAACCAAGCAAAAATACAAAAAATAAATAAAACTTAACCCCTACAGAGCTCAATCCAAAACGCAATTTGCAGCAGCTCACACAAGCAGCTCACACTCCGCCGCCATTTGCACAACAAAAACCCTTAATAAATTTAAAAAGAGAAAATCTCTTTATAAAAGAACAGGTCTCCCCTTCTCCAATTCTCTCTGCAATTGTTTACAGGGGTTCTTATTATGCACAATAAACAATTTTTGTACATGGTGATTTTGGTTGCATCTCAACAGTGCATGCATTTTGCTGGCACAATTGACGTTAGCACCAGTAACTATGGCTAATAATTGAGCTCAGGAACTCTTTCACTTTGAGTTCATGAATCAGATCTTTGAAATGGTTTGGCTGCTGCAAGTTCTGAGTGCACTGGATGTATTCCACATTAGATGGTCTATCCCTGTGTCATGTTAATGCGAACTAGACCACATTTTGATGGTCCAGCATTCATCCGTGATTGGGCCTCTTGTGGCTGCTTGTGGTTTCATTATAGCTGCAAGGTGCTACAAGCATGTCTAAGTGCTGTAAGTGCACCCATGATTGGAAAATAGGGTACATTTGTAACACTTGGACATATCACACCAGCAGCACCAAAGTGCTTGGCTGTACCTTTGGCCACACGCACTGCATCTGAATTTGAAAATTTGCCACATATGCTAATTTTGCTGTCATTGTCAAAAGTTACAAATTAACAGATAACTACATAGCCACTGAAGAGTTGTGATGGGGTTATATTTCCCCTCCCCATGTTGCGCCAGGGGGTGTTAGTTTAAAGCAATACCACCATTGTCAAGGCTCCCACCTATAGTACCATTTAGTAATAGGGTAATAGACATTCTAAATAAATAAAAAATAAATAAATCAGTCAATAAATCAATAAATGCAATATGCTATGGCCCGGTGGTGCTGCGGGTTGAGGCGCTGGATGCCACACCTCGTGCTACACCGGTGGCCCGAGTTCGGGAACAAGCCCGGGTTGTTGGGGGTCAGCAGGGGGGACTAGGATTGAGCATCAGGAGACAGCTCTCCTAGTCCTGGGAAGGGCTGGGGAATCCACACTGCACTGCAGCGACCCTTGGGGATGCCTAGGGGTAATGCTTGCACTGGTGTAACTGGGGGGAGCGCGGCAGACATCGGCACGCACATGCGCAGACGTCATTGCACGTCTGTGCTCCCAATGGGTGAAAAGGTGGAAATGGCTGGGCGTGACCATGCAGCCTGATGGCCGTGCCCTGCATCGCCGGGAGGACTCACATGGAATCGCACTGGGGGGGTCTGCAGCTGGTCTGGCTGGATAGGGTATGGGGAGACCCTCCAGCGGATCGACGATGGCTGTGCCGGGTTCCCCATCATATGAGTGAGCCTGGTGCTCTCCCAGTGGGCAGGGCCAGTGGCTGGATGCCCCTGCCGGTAGTCACCGCAGCAGGTAGCTAAATAAGAATAATAACAAAAAAGTAAATACAATATGCTATATAAAGGTAGTGAAATTTGCATTCCCTGATATCTACTGTACATTAAAAAGACTCTCTCTCTCTCTCCCCTCCTCTCTCCTCTCTCTCTCTCTCTCTCTCTCTTCTCTATCTCAGCCTGCTCTGAGATGGCCATTTGAACAACCACAAACCTTAATACATTGAATTATATTTTTCTCCTTTTTACTCTTCTTCTCTTTTCTTTACCCCATCAAGTTAAAAAATGCCAGTGGAGCTTTGTTCTCTCTGGCCTGTGCTGCCATATCAGTAAAGGGAAAGACAGGTGAGGAATTAGGGAGTCAGATTTAATTTATGCTATTTGGCAAAAAAAAAAAAGCACTTCTTAACTCCAGTTGCTGGAACCACTAGAGCCTTGGTGTTCCAGGCCTTCTATAAGCAGGAGGCTGCAACAGTGCTTTCTTGTTGTGAGCCCTTTAACAAAAAGGGAATCTGTCCTTTTATTTTCTCTCTCATCTGCGAATGCTGACTCTGAGATGGAGCACGTTGCATAGCTGTGGCTTGAGGAATAGATTCACTCCATACAACGAAGAACAGTTTTACAAAGAGAAAATCTATTTAAAAGGAACAAGTTCCCCCGTTTCATGTTCTGGACTAGGAGCTAACTGAGAGGATCCTGAATCCTCTGAGAGCCAGTTGACTTACAGACCCAGGGATTCCATCTGTGGCCATGCTGCTGTCAGGATACACTTCAGTGAAATGCTGCCTCTGATCTCCAACTGACCAGTTGAAGTAACATCAACTGCAGCCAGTCAGAGGGAGATCAGAGGCAGCATTTCATGAAAGCATATCCTAACAGCAGTGTGGCCATATAGAATCCCTGAATCTATATTTCAGCTGACTCTCAGGGGATTTAGGATTTCCTCATTTAGCTTCTAAGAAAGCACATGGCTAGCTGAATCCCAGGAAAAGAAGATTTTTTTTTTGGTCCTGGGCCAAAACAAGTCAAGCTAAGCACTGGAACAATTTTATATAAGTAATTCAAGAAAATGGCTTTTATGGGCCAGCAAAAGCAATAGTGGATCTGAATGAATGTTGCTAGGATGCCCTCAGCCTAGGACAGCTTAATTCTTTCACCCCAAAATATGAGACCTCCCACATGCAGAGCAGGATTACTGTCAAACAGAAAAGTACAAGACATAGCTTAGCACAAGGGCTGTGCCACTAGATATTGTTTTCTCTTTTCTTTTATCTTTAAGCCCTGTTGGTTCCTCTTGTGAACAGATGCTGTACAGTCCTTTATTGTAGTACAGTACATCAATATATAGTATATGGTTAGCCCATATTGTGTATGGATTTCCATACAGACAATATTCTTGTTGTGGTACAGTTCAAAGGTCAGGAAAAGCTGTTGTAATAGCATTCTGACATCACAACTATACCACAACAGCTTTTATTCTTTGAACCACGTGGCTGCACTGTCCACATGTGCCACAGCCACTAGAAACTGTTTCTATATCTAGCACTATTTCAGTCACAGAGATTGGGATTTAATTCAGCAGTCAAAAAAGTATGCTCAAAAATGTTAATGTTACTGCCCATATTTCAAAATCAGTTCCCAAATAGAAACCTTTACAAATGTGTGGCTTTTGGAGGTTCGAGGAGCTCGAGAGAGTGGCACTGTAAACAGAAACTCTCTTCACTTCTTTTTCACTGTAGTTTAACCAATGTGAGTCAAGCCTTCGAACTCTACAGTATCCTTCACCAATTTCTATTATAATTACCGCAGACTATTTCGGTTTTAGTGGTTCTGTAATGAATGTTCACAATACAGGTTTAACTTTTGAAGGAAATCAGCTCTCCTGGTTTTTTGTCTTTGCTTTTTGGACACTGTGCTGTGGAGATTGCTCTTTTGAATAGGGACACCTGGTATTTTGTACATGGCAAGGGGATCACACTTTTCAATAAGGCAAACTAAATCATGTGATTCAAAGCAGTGAATGTGTGACCATACACAGCTAAGGCTGTGTTTCCATCTTAGGGATGTGAAGCTATTATAGAGACATCTTGAGCATTACTCTCAAGGTCTCTATGATCTCATCACATCCACTCACTGGAAACACAACCATGTTGTGTATAGTCACTCATACACTACTCTACAGTATATATTATGTTTAAGAGGCTTACTGTACCTGGTTAAAAGGTATCCTTCTAGAAGCCAGCCAGCCACACGCAAAACCCTTTTATGGAAAAGGAAATGGTTCAGGGGCAAGCCAGAGGAGTAGCCACTGGTGGGGTTTACCTCATTACATTGTGCAACAAGACATGGTTTCTGGGCAGTAGCTCTTGAGCCTTCACTTTCTTGTTATGCCTCTCTTTGTTGGCAAGGTTTCGCTTGGCGGCCATAGTCTGAGCCAACTGGACATGGTTTAATTGGGCCTTTAGCTTTTGTATGTATTGCAGATAGTTCTCAGCACAAATTCAGTCTGGGGACACTCCAAAGCAAACATTCACAGGTAACCGTGCTTCCCTTCCAAACATGAGATGATACGGAGAGAACCCAGTGGCATTATTTTTTGTACAATTATAGGACTGCATCAAGGAACTAATTTGCTAACTCCATTTGTGTTTATCTTTGGGGTGAAGTGTGCCCAACATGTCCAGGAGAGTCCTGTTAAAATGCTTAGATAGGGAGTTTCCCAGGGGGTGGTGAGGAGTGGTTCTAGACTTCCGCACTCCCCATAGGGAAAGCATCTCCTTGATGAAATCTACTTTTAAAGTCTCTCTCTTGATCAGAGGATATGTTGGGGTGCACCATAATGGACAAAGAACTTCTCCACCAGTACTTTGGCCTCTGTAGAAGCCTTCTGATCTTTTGTTGGAAAAGCTTGGGCATAGCGAGTAAAATTATCGGTTACCGCCAGTACATTGCCAATGTTCTTTTGATTGGGCTCCGGACACAGAAAGTCTATGCAAACCAACTCTATGGGGGTGCTGGTGAAGATGTTGACCAAAGGGGCAGCTCTCTGGAGCAAAGCTTTCCTCTGAAGGCAATGACTATAGGTTTTGACATGGTTTTCAACGTCCGCCCCCATTTTCAGCCAGTAGAATCATGACCGTACCAAGTCAAGGGTCAGGTCAATACCGAGGTGTCCCATGTGATTGTGGAGGGACCTCAGCACCAGCTGCATGAAGGCTGTGGGTAGCACTAATTGCTGCTTGTCTACCTGACCTTGGCAATCTACTGTTTCTCTCTATATAGCAACTGATCTCGTAACCTTAGTCTGTGGCTTTCCTAGAATAATAAAGCAGTTAATAGGTCAGCAGAGCGTAGCTTTCACATCCTTCCCCGCATGTATGGCATCAAGGGTGGGTTGGATCACTGAGTATTGGGACTGAGCCCACTGGATACTATCACTATCAAACTGAGGCAGAGTGTTGATGTCCAATTCTGAAAAATGACAATAGGCTGCTGGTATGCAAGTTTCGGAAGGCCCAAGACAGTCTACTAAACAGTCCACAGTATCTGCAGATGGCCGCTCATCCTTATCAAATTTTTGACACAGTGATTTAATAGAGTGTTTGGACAGTTGCACCCAGTTGTCGTGAGGGCTTGGCCACCTCAAAAGGGCATCAGCATTGGTATGGTTCAGTCCAGGCTGGTATTCAACTGCATAATCGTAGGTAGACAATGCAGAAAGCCACCGGTACCCAGTGGCGTCCAGCTTGGCTGAAGTCTGTACATAAGTTAAGGGTTGTTATCAGTCTTTATCAATATATTGGCCCCATAAAGGTAACTTAGAAACGTAGACTTTGATGGCAGATAAGGACCACTTGGCCCACCTAGTCTGCCCATTTCCCTACCTACTGGATAAGCTGTAGATCCTAGTAAACCAACAGCCTATTTCTTCCTACACCCCACAACAATTGCCTTATATCTGTCCCATACATTCTTGAATTCTCCCACAGTTTTAGACCCCACAACCTCCTCAGGAAGGTGGTTCCATGTGTCCACCACCCTCTTTGTGAAAAAATATTTCCTCACATTGCCCCTGAGCCATCCTCCTTCTGCCCTCTCTCTATCTTCAAATTGTGTCCCCTTGTGTGTTGTTGCATATCTCTTTTTCTGAAAGATGCTACCCTCTTGGACTTCATTGATTCCACTGAGGTACTTAAAAGTTTCTATCATGTCCCCCCTCCCTCCTTTCCTCAAGGGTATACATACTAAGCTCCTTTAGTCTCTCCTTGTATGGCTTCTCTTGCAGACCCTGCACCATTTTAGTTGCCCTCCTGTGGACAGCCTCTATCGTGTCTCTGTCCTTGTGGAGATGGGGTCTCCAGAACTGGTCACAGTACTCCAGATGGGGTCTCACCAACTGTCTGTACAGAGGAATAACAACTTCCTGTTTTTTGCTGGTGATGCCTCTCCCTATACATCCCAGTACTCATGAAACTGGTCAACTATGGCCCATTTGAGGGTGAGGAATTCTAATTTGTGGACAGGATAATTAAGCTCAGAGAGTATTAAACTTCTACTGGTGAAGGCCACAGGTCTCAGGCCATCTTCATAGTCCTGGTACAACATAGCCTCTATTCCCTTCAGGCTGGCATCAGTGTGTAAAACGTATAACTAGGTGGGGTCAGCATAAGCCAGCACCGGGGCATGAGTGAGTTGATAAATGACCTCAAAGAAGGCTGCCTCGCACCTTGTGATCCACCAGGCTCCAAATGGTTCACCTGTTCGGAAATACACCTTCTCTTCATCCTTGATAGACCCTTTCTTGCACGGGTGGTTGGTTGGGGGATAACCTTGAGTAAAATTCAGCAGGGGCCAAATTACTTTAGAGTAGTCTTTAATGAATCAGCATTAGTAGCCACAAAACCCCAAAAACTGCTACAGTTCTTTCAAGTTGCTGGGTTGTGGCCAAGTGGTCAAGGCCTCTACTTTGCTTGGGTCAGTCTGTATCCCCTCAGCTGACACTATATGCCCCACATATTTTACAGATGCCTGGAAAAACTGACACTTGTCTATAGAGAGTTTCAAGCCAAATTCTTCCAGATGATCCAGAACTTTGAATGATCGGGTCTCATGGTCTTCTAATGTGTGTCCAAACATGATAACATCATCCAAGTACACTAGACATTCCAACAAGTTCATATCCCCTACTGCACGTTCCTTAAGTCTCTGGAAAGTGGCGGGTGCACCCAAAATCCCCTGCGGCATCCTCAGGAGTTTGTAAAACCCCAAGGAGCAGATGAAGGCTGTTTTCTCATGGTCTTCTGGGTACAATGGGATCTAATAATACCCGATCTGTAAATCGAGTACTGAGAACCACTGATTTCCATTCAGGCAGTCCAGGGCATCCTGTATGCGAGGCATGGTACATTGGTGTGGTACAGTCTGTCAACTCAAAGTCTGATAATCCACACACATCCTCACGGATCCATTTTTCCTTTGCTCCACTACAATACGGGAAGTGTAGGGGCTTCTCGACTCTTGAATAATGCCAGCAGCTAGCATTTCTTGTAAGTGCCTTCGGACATCATCGATATTGGCGGGGGCAAGGTGATGAGACCGATCCTGAAAAGGTCTATCATCATGAAATCCAATAGTATGTTCAGCACCTTAAATGCATCCCACATCCCATTCCTTTAGAGAAAACACCTGACTCCTCTGGGCAAGCTTCTGGCTGACTTGAGTCTTCCATTCAGTGGACAGTGGGGACTTCCCAAAATCAAATAGGTTCGGGGTCACCTCCTCCTCATCAGGACATTTGTTGTTTGGCAGCACTGCAGTGTTTGCACAGTGCATGGTAGCTAATGTGCATCCCTAATACAAACGGATCTCCCGATCAGATACGTTCTGTATTTCAACCATCACCTGCCGAGCATAGGAGTGGGCTCGAGCAGGCAGAATACTGGGCTTGACCATTAACCCATCCGGCAGCTTTCCATCACCTGAAGCATCCTGCATCAATATCTTGTTCTTCACATCTCCTCTAATATGGACTTCTCCATGGACAGTACACTGAGCGTTAGGTGGTAAGGTCAAAGAATCAGGATCTTTCTTCCAAACTATCCCCCACCAGTTCATCCCTGTCTGCCTCTGTAGTCTGTTTTTGCAGATCATAGGCTCTCTGCATCAAGGCTGGAATTCACAAGGCCTGCCCAGTCTGTCGCCCTTGATTCTCTTGGCACAATTGTGCCAGTCTCCCAAACATGTGGGCATTTATTCCAATGAGCATCATATAATCCCGTAGAAGGACACACCAGAGCCAGCATCTTTACTTGTACATCCACTCTGGCCACTGCAGTAGGAAAAGACAGCCAGATCCAAATGTATCCCAAGTATGGGTAGGACTTTTCGCTTAATCCCCACACATGCAGGCCCTCCAAAGACTGTAGAGGCACATCAGGTAGGTGCTTCTGGTACCAATCTTGAATCACTATGGCCACTTGTGATCTGCTGTCAAGTACGGCACTAGCAGATACACCATTCACAGTTACGGTGGTCTCCATTGATGGACCTTCCACCTCAGACTAATCAGGTGAAGGGGGATTAGTTATTTGTTTTATAGCAGTCTTAGAGAAATAAGTATTTTTTTACAGGCCAAGTCTGAGGCCTTATGTTTCTTCACTGAATTAAAGCCAGTAACCTTGTAGTAACCTTTCTCAGATACACAGGCAAATTACAGTTAGGCTGGGTATGCCCATCTTCCCCACAATGGTAACAAAAGATGGGTTCATTAGAGTCTCTAGGTGGAGGAAAGACAATTCCTTGTTTGGGCAGTTCAGGCAAGTCCCGTGGTCCCTCTTTGATCCAAGGTCCACTTTCCCTGCTTTCTGAGCCTCTCCAGGAATCAGCTGCTTGAGTGGCCCAAATAAGGTCTCCTAACAAGGTTCTTAATTCCCATATTTCTTCCAGTAGATTACTCTCCATCCGGGTTTCAGAGGAAAGGACATGCACCCCCACCTCTCCAGGTGGGATGTCATTCTTTGGCTCAGGGGGCATATGACAAGGATTGGCACTTTTTGCCACCTCAGCGGCTTGTTGACTGGCTCTCATCTCTTTCAGCTCTTTAATTAGTTCACTCATCTGTTACAATTCGGACTTCTGATGTTGTTCATTCCTTCGGATAGGGGTCTAGCTGGTACGGGCAACCCCGGTATAGGGCTTCCACCCTTCCTCATTGTTCTCTACGTCTCAAATTTCTTTCATAAGGTAGCAATATTCAGGTGGATGTGTCTTCTGATCTTGCAATTTCAGCTTCAACATCATCACACTAGAGTACCTGGCGGATTTCAAGACATGTTCTAATCTGACCTGATTCAGTTCACTGGCAGGCCCTCCCCCTTTCCTATGAGCTCTCTGCAAGGCTCGTTCAATTCTGGTAACAAACATAGACAGTTTTTCATTTTTCCATTGTTTGGCAATCTGAATTTCCATATCAGGTTGTCCCCTGACTCAGTGCTGCCAAAGACTCCTTCCAGGGCAGAGAGATACTCAGCAACAGTGACCTCTCAGCTGGTGGAGCAAAGAAATTGAATCGCCTCCAGTGCAGAACCCCTCAAGCTTTCCATGAGTCTCTTTCTTTTCTCCCCCCTCAAAGCACTGCCACTCCTGGACCAAGGGGGTGGCATAATCCATCCAGGTTTCCAGATCATCCTCTCCCATGGGTACCCAAGAAGAGTCTAAGTCTACGGCAGGAGTCCAGGTGTACGGAGGGTATTACTATGGGAGTGGTTACCATTGGGGAAGCTCTAGGTGTGGCAGAAGATGCTAAAGGGGACTGCAAGGGAGTGGTGTCTTCAGAAAGATCTAACATTTTCATTAACTCCTTAGTGGATTGTCCCTCAGTGGCTAACAGTCTAAGCAATTTGTCTTTAAACCCCTCAAAAGTTGGGGATCCCCCAGGAACAGCCGGGTCACCATGCAAATGAATGACCCACCACCCTTTCTGGGACCCCTCAGGCAAAATAAAAGGGGGCACTCTCTCAGGGTCTATGGGGAGGCTGCAGGAGAGGAGGGCCACCATGGTTTGGTCAAACAGATCCGAGTCCCTATCTTTTACCTCAACCTTCCCCAAACACTTAACTTGTTCAACTGTCTCTATAATAGTTACAATAGTGGTCCCTAATGGGATGTCATTTAAAAATATGGCTTGTTGGAGGTCTACCTCCTCAGCCTCACGCCACTCTATAATATGGTGCACTACCAAACTTATGGGGAGGAATTTTAAGCTTGGGCGTAGTAAGCGTCTCCATTCCATCACAAATTTAATGTAGTGGGTTGCAGTTCCCACCTCTGACTAATAGAAGGTGCAAATCCCAGTGGTGCCTCCAAGATGTAACCCCTAGGTGGCACTACCCCAAGGGATACTACCCCTGCCTGCCTGACTGAGGGCAGGGTGAGGGGCATGAGTTCTAGGAACGGGTGCTTCCACCCAGAGGACAGGGTCAATGGTGGCATAGCTGTCGTGGGTACAGCCCTCCGGGATGCTGTTACCCCCTCTTTTCCCTCTAGTGGCCTAAATGGTTCACTGAATACACAACTGAAATTAGCACCTGACAACAGATTTTATCCCACACTTGTTGCACTTACCACCAGGGCTAGATCAGCTGGCTCAGCCCTGGAGACCCCCTGTAAAACAAGATTTACCACAACAACCAACAGTATTTCAATGCTGTCTGTACAGAGGTACACCACAGTTTAAGTGCAAAAAGATTATGATCTGATTTATTTGGATGCATGAAGAAGGAATGGGCATAATATGGTGCTTGATTCTATTACTGATTAAATCAGGTTTAAGCATGCATGCCTCTAAGAGTCCCTCTATCACAGTTACACACACTCTGGATACCCAGTTGGAGTTATAGGCTAGCCTGAAGCATTGCCCGGGGTGGGCCGGCATTGCAGCTGTTGTTGGAGCCATTGGGAAAAAGAAAACACAACATGCACTTTAACCCAATATTTGTATTCTGGAGCCGGAGGGCTCAGTTCATGACAATCAATCAGGACAATTAAATCAGATGACACACTTTGATTAGGAGGTAGCTGCAGGGAGCTACCCTGTGATTTACTCGCAATACCAAGACCAGGTTGCAGAAGGGATGACGTGGAGGCCTCAGGATGAAGTGCTGGTTTGCCAGGAGAAGCAGGGCCCACACAATTCACCATGGTGTCGTTCCTGTTCGTTGATGTTGAACAGGGAGCCAAATCCCCAGGCAGGTCTCTCGTAGGAGGGTTCTCTGCAGTGTGAGCGGCAATCAGAACCATGGTGTTGAGGCCCAGACAGGTTGAAGGAAATGGATTCAGTCTGGTCAGAGTTACTGAATACTGCTTCCAGCAAGCGTGACACATTCAAACAGTGGGGAACCAAATTGAGAGCCACTATTCGCATTCAGAACACTTCTAGTAAAGGCAAGGAAGTACACAGTTCAGATTACAGTCTGGTTGCAATACACAGGATTTTCTGCACAAACCATATGCTCTGCGGTCGTGGTGGAAGTTCTGACAGGCTGATCACTCAAAAGCAAGTCTTCAGTCTCTCTTCAGGTGAAATTAGTCACAATTAGGTAGAAAGACATAGGTTTGGATAAAGTCCGATTCAGGTTCTCAGTTCTCTTCACTTAGGAAGATGGAAGCAGGCAAGCCAGACACAGCCTTCCCACCAGTTTCCCCTGGGCACTATGCAGGAGCAGCTGCTCGAATCTCTCGAGCTCCTCTCACTCTCAACTCCTACTTCACACTGACTCACTGCTGCAGGCAACTTGGGAATTTCCCAGTGATCCAAAAGGTTCAATTTATTGATCCATCTGTCTGTCACAGCAAGGGCACCCCCTTCAAGTCCCTTTAGGTGCCAAAGGGAAAAAAATACAATTTCTACAGAAATTCACTCCCACAAGATCCCTAGGGGCAGGCTCCATTTTAGGGCCCCCAGAGGTACTGATTGGCGCATACTGGCTGTCCAGAACCAAGATGGTGGTGATTAACAGAAAAGTCCATACTACAAAGAAGGCAGGTTAGACAAACTACTATATCATTATTAAAGAGGGACTATGGTCACAAATTACTGGCATCAATAAATTCAGAATATGGATCAACACAGCCCCAATCACCCTCATGCCAAAACTGAGATCCCTAAGTTACTTTTTTTAAAAGTTACAAATCGTTTTACAACCCTAAATTCTCTGCCCATTCAAAAAAGCCAGTTTCAGTGAAGAGGTGCTGATGATGTAATCTCCTGAACTCACAGTCTAGCCCTCCCTGTCAGCAAGCTTACAGGACCTGCTTCTCCAAAGTTTAAAAACTAAGTGCAAATGGTTTTCTCCAGTAAAACAGGAAGCACCATTCAATAAACATTGCTTTAAAACCTATGTGTGTTTCAGGTTTTGTAACAAAGTTGACAAACTCATTTTTTTGTGCTTTTTTTGTTGTGGTCCTTTTCTCCTGGGTTGCTGGATGCTAAGTCACAGGACACTAATGTGAGACATGCAGACTGGATATCTCTGATGTGGAGAAAGGCTGTGATCATTCATACATGTCATTCAATTGAGGTGATTTATCAGGATGGCACTTTAAATCAATCATTCCATCACCTTGTAAATGGGGGTGGGAGAGGTAGTGCTGTTTTGAAATCTTACTTAGAGGTTCTATGCAGTAACCAGCTCAATGCTTCATCACTCACTCACTCACTCACTCAATCAATATTTTATTCATCATCAAAGTATGAATGAAAGGGATACTCAGTTGAGCAGATCTCATTTTCTGTTTTCTCATTGACAGGCTGTTACTTGAGCTATATTCAGGCTCATCTGCGTTGTACTCCACATTACAATGATTGTTTTACCAGGGCTAACACTTCCACCCCTAGTAGGAATTAACACATATAAGGCCCCTATTAAAAGCAGACACCGACAAACAGCAATGCAGTTACCAACACTGCAACACTGTAGCAATACAACTTTCACACAGGCACTGCAGAGTAACACATGAGATGGTATCAGCAGCCTGGAGGCATGCTGACTCAGCATCCTGCAACTCTGGGGAAATGAACCACACCAAAAAGGCATTAAAATACTAATTTGTCAACTTTGTTGCAAAACTTGAAACACATGGATTCTATAGCACTGTTTTTAGAATGGTGCTGCCTGTTTTACTTGTGAAAACCATTGCAGAATGATCTTTTACCTTTGGAGAAACAGGTCCTATAAGCTTGTTGACAAGGAGGGCTAGACTGTGAGTTCAAGAGATGACATCATCAGCACCTCTTCACTGAAACTGGCTTTGTAGTGAAGTCAGAGTTACAAAATAGCCCATAACTTTAAAATTAAGTAACACAGAAACCTAAAGTTTAGTATTAGATTTATTGGGGGGTATGCTTATTCTAATTCTGCAATGTAGCACTTTTGGCCAGAGTCCCTCTTTAAAAAAGCAATAATCAGCAAACAATTACAGTTCTTAACAGAGCTCCCTCTGTGCAATTAGTGATGGCAGAATGGAGCAATTATCTGGCAGCCCAAGTGGGACTCAAGTTTAGGAACACTCAGCCCCCACCTAGATTAATTTATACACTACAAGATAGGCAGCTCTTAAAGAGACAGGCACAGAGGCTAATAGGGCACTCACATGCAATTACGTTTAAACGGTTAGAACACAGACCACCACCGGGCAGTGGGCATTTAGGCACACCCAAGGAAGACTTTTGGGAACCCCCATTTATGGGGGGGTTACATAACAACAATGTATTCTGCCATACTTTTACTGTTTCTACCTTAAGAAGGACTTAAAGGAGAACCGCACAGAACCTGTAAGCTATTTTTCCTGATAAAAGCTTTTTTTTTTTTTTTAAGTACTGGTAAAAATTCTGTTATTGTTACAGTTATACAAGCCCTTTAGTAACCTCAGTGGGTGCTTCTGGTTTGCAGTCTGGTGGTAAGTACCATTTTAGAACTGTACAGTACGATATTAAGGAGATAGGCAATGGCCCAGAGTGTGATACTGTTTGTACCACAACGAGTGGACATTGACCTCAGCTCACGAGTGGTGGTGCATAGCAGAGCCACGAATGAGGTTCTTTTGAAGTTACCGCCCACAAGTTGTGATAAATAGGTATCAAACAATGGGACATTGCATGTCTGTTTTATACAGTAGGGCTCCGATTTTTGTTACTTTTCTTTTTTCTTTTTTTTGGTTTAGCAGTGTGAGGAGGGGGGAAGTAAAGTGTACACTGTGTTGATAACCGGCGATGACGTGTACACTGTGGTTGATATCTTCATGGTGTGCACATCATCATCTAGTTATCACACTGTGGTTGTGATATGGATTTTTATCTGATACCATATCTTTTCACCCCTATTGTATAATAAGAGGATATGCAATGGCCTGGCATGTGATACCGTTTGTATCACAATGAGTGCACAGTGATCTCGGCTCACGAGTGGCAGGTCATAGTAGAGCCAGCAGTGAGGTTTCTGAGGTTACTGTTCATAAGTTGTGATACATAGGTATCACACAACAGGACATTGTGTGTCCATTTTAAACAACAGGGCTCCAGTTTTTGTTACTTTTTTTTTGGTTTAGCAGTGTGGGGGGGGGTAGTGAAGTGTACATTATGGCCGAGATTTTCAACGGGCATGAGCCCTGTGCAACTGAGTTGTGCTGGTGCATCTCCAAAGTGCACCCCTGGGCTATATTCAAAAGGTGGGTATGATACATAGATACATAGACAGTGTCGGCAGATAAGGGCCTATGGCCCACCCAGTTTGCCCATTTGAGCTCGTAAGTTCAGTTTATGTTTTCCTAGAAGTCTGTTGCCCCTTACCCCTGACTTCCAGAATTCCTTTATGTCTATCCCATGCATTCTTCAATCCCGTGATTGTTTCAGCCCCACCACTTCCTCTGACAGGGTGTTCACTTGTCCACCACCGTTCTGTGAAGAAATTCTTCCTCATGTTTCCTCTGAATCGTCCTCCTCCAACTTTCATGCATGCCTCTAGTTCTGGAACATCTTTTCACTTAAAATAGTGTATTCCAGCACCCTGTTCCTCCCTGTAAGATACTTGTATGTCTCTATCATATCTCCTCTCTCCTTCTCTCCTCCAGGAGTACATGTTCAGTTCCTTCAACCTGCCTTCATAGGACTTGTGATGCAATCCATGCACCATCTTTGTTGCCCTCCTCTGAACCTTCTCTACCCTGTCTATGTCCTTACGTAGGTATGGTCTCCAGAACTGTACACTGTACTCCAGGTGGGGCCTCACTAGTGTCTTGTATAGTGGGATTATGACCTCCCTTTTCCTGCTGGTGATGCCCCTGCCTATACATCCCAGCATCCTATTTGCTTGACCTGTTGCCTTGTCACACTGTTTCCCTACCTTGAGGTCATCAGAGATGATAACCCCAAGATCCCTTTCCTGCTTGGTGCATACTATATCCTCACCCCCCCAACTGATATATTGTGCCAGGGTTTTTGTGCCCATATGCATTATCTTGCACTTCCTTGCATTGAATTTCAACTGCCAAACCCTGACCATTCTTCAAGTTTCTGCAGGTCCTTCTCATTCTGTCTACACCCTCTGGTGTGTCTACTCTGTTACAGAGCTTTGTGTCATCAGTGAACAGTGAAATTCTGCCTTCTAGGTCCTGCGCAATGTCACTGATGAAGATGTTGAATAGGATCGGTCCAAGCACTGATCCCTGTGGTACCCCACTGGTCACTCTTCCCTCTGTGGAGTGACAGCCATTTACCACCACCCTCTGTGTCCTGCCACCCAGCCAGTTATCTACCCACCACACTACTGTCCTGCCCACACCATATTCCCCAGTTTGTGTAATAGTCTTCTATGTGGCACAGTGTCAAAGGCCTTGCTGAAGTCCAGATAGGCCATGTCCACTGCCCTCCCTGATCCACCTCCTAGTCACCCAGTCAAAAATTCAACGAGGTTGGTCTGACATGACCTCCCCCTGGTGAAACCATGCTTCCTTGGGTCCTGTAGTCCATTGACAACCAGATGTTCCAGCAATCTCTCCTTCAGTAGTGCTTCCATGATCTTCCCCACTACCGAGGTGAGGATGACTGGTCTGTAGTTTCCCGCTTCCTCTTTGTTCCCACTTTTGTATAAGAGGACTACATCTGCTGTCCTCCAGTCTTTGGGTACCTCCCGTGTTTCCAGTGATTGGCTAAACAGGATAGCCAGAGGTTCAGCCACCACCTCTCTTAGTTCTTTAAGGACTCTGGGGTGCACCCCATCTGGCCCCATTGCTTTATCAACTCTTATTACTTCCAGTTCCTTCAGGACCCTTTCTCGTGTAAAGGGACTTGTGTCCATTTCTGCACCATTCTCACCCCTTGTACTTCCTTCAGACCCATTACCCTCCTCTTCCTCAGTAAAGACTGAGCAGAAATATCTGTTCAATATGTCAGCTTTACTGTTGTCATCCTCCACGTGGCCCCCATCCTCCCCCTTTATTCTCACTATCCCTCCCTTTGTCTTTCTTTTTTCACTTATGTACCTGTAAAAGGTTTTGTCCCCTCTACCCACTGATTTTGCAATGTGTTCTTCTGTCTGAGCTTTGGCTTCCCTTACTGACCTTCCTGCCTCCCTTTGCTTCTCCTGGTACTTCTCCCTATCCCCTTCTGCCTGTGTCTTTTGTATTGCCTGAATGCAATCTTTTTAGGCTTTCACTTTCTTTGCTACCTCTTTGGAAAACCATAATGGTCTCCTCTTCCTTTTCCTCTTGCTAACCTGCTTAATGCATAATTCCTGTTGTTCTTGTAATCCCCATTTTAAATACTGCCCACTGTTCCTCAACCCCTGATTCCTGTCCCATTTCCCTTAATGCCTCTTTCAAGTATCTCCCCATTTTCCCAAAGTCTGCCCCCCTAAAATCCAGGATACGTGTTGTTGTGTGGTTTGGTTCTGCTCTTTCTGTGATTTCAAACCACAATGACTGTTGGTCACTGTTTTCCAGGTGCTTCCCCACTGTTACCCCCATCACACTGTCCCTGTTTGTGAGCACAAGGTCCAGTATTGCCTTCTGCTGAGTTGGTTCCATGACCAGTTGCTTAAGGAAGGCACCCTGAAGGGAGTCCAGGATAAATCTGCTCCTAGTTGATGCTGCTGCTGGGATGCTCCAGTCCCGTCTGGAATATTGAAGTCTCCAACCAGTACTACCTCACCCTTGTCTGCCATCCTTTGGATGGCTAGCATCAACTCCTATCTGTTTCTTCCTCCTGGGCGGGTGGTCTATAGACCACACCTGTGAGGATAGCTGTCCCCATTTTCCTTTCCAGCTTAACCCACAGTATCTCTCCCCATTTTGTTCCTCCTGGATCTCTGTGGCCCTTATGTCATTTTCACATACAATGCCACTCCTCCTCCCTTCCTGCCTGCTCTGTCTCTTCTGAATATGTTGTAGCCAGGTATGGCCATCTCCCAGTCATGGTTATCATTACACCAGGTTTCAGTGATGGCCACAATGTCCAGGTCTGACTGCACCATGACAGCCTCCAGATCTTCCATCTTGTTGCTAAGGCTCTGGCATTTACACATGGCTTTCCATGATTTGATCTCCCTAGACTGTTTCGCTGTTCTACTCAGCCCCTTCCTTGGTTGTCCTTTATCCCTGGTTCTCCTTGCTGTCTGCCCTTCTGCTGAATTTTGCCCTTTCTGCCTATCACCTCTTGGGCACTAATCTCCATATTGCACACTGCTTTGCAGAGATAGCCACTCTCTGGTTCACTGGTTCCACTACTAGCTGTGGGGGGTGAGCAAGTAGGTACCCTCCTTGCTGGCCTGCCACCCCCCTTTGATAGTTTAAATGCTTGTCAATATAGCATTTAAACTTATCATTGAGTGCTTGGATTCCCCTCCAGGATGGATGCAGGCTGTCAGGCTTGAACAAACCTCCATTCCTCCAGGTGGGTCCGCAGTCACCAATGAATCCAAACCCTTCCTCACAGCACCAGTTCTTCAACCATGAGTTAAAGTTCCTGGTGCATGCACTCCTATGCTCTCCCTTGCCTCTCGCAGGAAGTACTTTTGAGAAAGTGACAGAAGTAGCTACTTGCTTGAGACCCCTCCCCAATTTCCTAAACTCTTCCTGAACTTCCTTTGGCTGCCCATTTGCCAGGTCATTAGTACCTAGGTGGATAATGACATCCAGCTCACCTTCTCATCTTGCCTTCCCAGTGATCCCCAGGATCTTCCTTCCATCCCTCCATGCCGTGGCACCTGGTAGGGACCTCACCTCCCTGTCCTCCCCCTCCTGTGTTCCTAGCTGGATCCCTCTTATGATGGAGTCCCCCACCAGGATTTGCTTCCTCCTCCTCTGGGGTCCACTGCTTTCCCCGCTGAGGTCACCTCCTTGGCTAACCATGAGCTGCACAACTCCAGATTAGAGATGCAGCAAAATTTTATTTGGCCGTTGAAATTCTGGCAAAATTGGGAATTTTGCCCCATGAAATATTTCATGAAATTCGTGCATTTTGAAGGAATTTCGCTGGAGTGAAATGAGGAATTTCATATAAAAAAAAAGTGTTTTCCCCTCTTCTGTCCAACCTAGATAAAAATTTCTTCCCCCCAAACCCCACATCCCTGGTGTCACAATATGAAGAATTACCCCGTGCCAAGATTCAGCCCCATTCCCCATAAATATAAATTTCCCTGGTGTCTAGTGGCCTTACCCCCCCCCCGTCCAATCACTGGCCAAATAATGAATTACACTTCCCCCTCCAGATTCACATCCCATCCCTCCTCCTCCCACTGTCCATAAATGCCAGCTCTGGCAAACGTAAGTGCACTTGTAAAAAAAAAAAAAGCTTTCCCTGGTGTTTAGTGGACCCCCACCCTGTTGATAGTAATCCCACCCCACACACCCCCATAAATGACTCCTCCATGGGCCATTAGCACAGCCCTCCACTCACCTCCATGGCTGGCAGCCTGACTGAGCTCTTTTACTATGAGCCCGAGTGAGTGAGCCTGCCACTTTCATGAATGAGGGTGTGCACAACTTACAAAAAGTTGGGAATGTAAACTTACAGTACACACTGCAAGCCCATTGGTCAACAATGTCTACCAATGGGCTTGGAATGCATACAGTAAGCTATCCTTCACTGACAGCTTGGTCAGTGAGCAGCCGTGGTGGTGTGTGGAGGGATGTGCTGCTCGCCAGCTCTGTGGGCATCTGGTATTGCTGGGTTGGGGGGATCGGGGTTGGATATGGGTTCCTCAGTGGGTGGGGGGTGGTGGTTGCACTGGACCACCATGGTTACAGAAACTGGAGTTATTTCTATCGATCATGTTCAGAGATGGGAGGGGTTCCACTAGACTATCAGGGTTTTGGGGGCTATATTGACATTTATTCACGAATGGGGATGGGAGGCGGCGTTCTACTAGAATACCAGGAATACGAGGTATGGATTGTTTACATCTACATGAACAGGGATGGGAGGGGGGACTACTAGTCTACCAGGGAGCTGTGCGTGTTTATTGTGCAACACAGCATTTGCTGCCTGGCACATCCCTGCCCAGACATGCAAATGGGGCCATAATGGCATGCAAATAGAATATCATGAATTTTCACTCTGTGCATCCGTACATGGACCACACATCTCCATTCCAGGTATTCAGACCATGCAGGGGGATGCACCGGAGCATCGTCAGTAGACCCCATTTGAGCCACAGGCATTTTGTACCATATTCAGACGAGATGTGCAGTAGCACATCTCATTTGAATATGGCACATTTGCTGTCCAGCGCAACTCAGTTGCATGGAGCATCCACCTGTGCCCTTTCTGGGTGCATTTCAAATATCTGCCCTTATACTGATAACCAGCAATGACATATACACTGTGGTTGATATCTTCATGGACAGTGTACACATCACAATCTGGTTATCACACTGTGGTTGTGATATGGATTTTTATCTGATACCATATCACTTCACCCATATGGTATAACGTTTATTTCCCTATCAGCCACAGAGTTCTATAGCAGAATGTGGATGCATTGTGCTCATAATAAAATAGTGGAACAGGAAATAAACTACTTCCTACAGTTCTGAAATGATTCTAACCAGCAGCATGTAAATCCAAAACACCCACTAGGATAACTAAAAAGCCTGTATAGATAGCTACAGCAATAACAGACTTTGAACCAGTATTTAAAAAACAGCTTCCACTGAGGTAAATAACTTACATATTCAGTGCAGTTCTTCTTTAAAATGTTTACCCCCCATATTCACAGCTGGCTTACAAGGACAGCACTGCCTGTTGCACTTTGCTTGCAATACCCCACAGCCAGCTCTGAGTGAAATTCAGCCAGTTAGCTCATGTCAACAGAATGTGCTGACTGAATATCATACCATGTTGGTGCAGTGCTAAGTGGAGCTGCACTGCACCAGCACAGAACAAGGCTGCAAATGGCCCACAGAAGATAGTGCTGCTCGAAGTGGGATAATGCCATGGCTCCTGTGAGCCATATTCTGCCCCAGCACACAAATGAGCTAATTCAGCATATAAGGTGCTAACAGACCATCTGGGTGTCCATTATGGGCTCATTTGAATGGGCACAGAGGACCCCTAGTGCTGCTGCAGAGCAGTACTGGTAACACTACCCTGGTAGTCTAGTAACCCCACCAATCCCCTGGTTATCCATGTTTTAATATACAGTAGATATCCCTGGTAGTCTAGTGTCCCCCTCTGAGCACCCATGCTGTGATATATATCTATAGATATCCCTGGTAGTCTAGCAGTCCTCCAAACTCCAGTCACCCATGCTGTGATATTTATTGATATCCCTGTATGTTAACCGTATCCCTGGTAGTCTAGTGGTCCCACAAACCTCCCAATTGACTGTCAACCACTTACCCACCTGCTTAGGACCTCTCCTCATACCCTCTCCCAAGTGATATGTTGGGAGCAGCATGATGGCTGGCACAGCTTTCCACCCATCTCTTCAGACCACCACCATCTGACAGTTATCAAGCATGATCACACCACACTGAGTATATATTCGGTATATGGCAACCAAATATTTGGGACATAGTAATTTATTCATTCTTCTGGTATTCAGGTGGATGACAAAAAAAGGAAAGAAAATGAAACAGCACCCTACCCTCCTAACTCAGCCAAATCCTATTAAATACAACCCTGTATCCCCATCGTTTGTCAGAAGCCCAATCCAGCCCCCTTTCCCAGCACCCACAATTAGATGAATAAATACTTACACAGTGCTCCCTCATTTATCCTCCTCTCTTTTATCTGCCACCTTGGCTTACAACCAGTGTATGCGACTATCCCTATTTCCTGCAGTGTTATTTCCCTCCATTAATCTCCATCTTTTCTGTCCATCATCTGCCAAGGGATCAGTGTGCACTGTCTCCATAGACACAGTAGTTAGTTTTTCCCCCACTTATCCGCCAGGCTATGGCGGTGTATCCAAACCAAAGGTATGCATTTTACAGCATGCAGCATCATTAGCCATGTGATAGGGAACTGTAGAACTTAATATTGTGTTTATACAGTAATAGTTTTAGTAAAATATGTGTTCATCCTCAAGCGTAACTATCCGGTCTAGCCCTATCTTTTACTATGTTTGGAGGGTGGATTGTATTTTCAGCAGTATTGTCATTTTCATTGGATTCATTCAAGAGATGGAAAATGAAACAAGTGCAGTGAAAGGGGGCATCAGCATAAGTCAGCATATATCAGCACACTGTTTTGTAATATTTTATTTCACTGTTTCACTGTTTGTGCTGACTGCCATTGTTGTTTGGTCTGTGGTCTACTTTATAGCAAGAGGGGGTGCTAATGCCAATCACTGGCATTCTGTGTCAGTTGATCAGCTGTCTGCATTTTATAGCCTGCTACATAGATACATATATACATGGAATGTGTCTGCAGATGGCGAGGGGACCGGTGATTCATCTAGTCTGTCAATGTTTTTGCCTACCCCCCAAGATCTCTCTGTCCTTGCTGTCACAATTCCCTTGTATCTATCACATGTGTTCTTGAGTTCCTGCACTGTCTTGGCTCCTACCATCTCTTCCAGCAACCCATTCCATGGTGCCACCATTCTCTCCTTGAAAAAGTACTTGTGCTTATTGCTTTTGAAACTCCCCCTTAACCTCAGGGATGGTCAGCAGCATGGGTTTGTCTCAGGAAGATCCTGCCAGACAAATCTGAGTATTATGCCTGGGTAACAAAGGAACTGGACAAAGGCCATGTGGTGGATGTCCTGTATTTGGACTTCAGCAAGGCCTTTGATTTGATGCCACATGGGAAGTTGGGGGATAAGCTAGAGTATATAGGGATGGGATCAAAGATGGTAAGCTGGATCACCAATTGGCTGAAGGGAAGGCAGCAAAGGGTGGTGGTGGGGGGGAGTGCTCATCACCGAGGGATGTGACATGCTGGGTGTCACAGGGATCAGTATTGGGACCAGTGTTGATCGGGATATTCATAGTGGACATCTCCCACGGGGTTCGGAGTAAGATCAGTCTCTTTGCAGATGACACAAAGATGGATGCCATGGTTGATGACATTGAAGGGTGGAAGGGGCTGCAGGATGACCTGATCAAATTGCATGAGAGGTCAGATGTATGGCAGTTGGGGTTTAATGCCAAAAAGTGCTAGGACTTGCACTTCAGGGCAAACAACTAGGGGAGGCACTATCAGCTGAGGGGTGTACAGCTAGAATGCAACACGGAAGAAAGAGATCAAGGGGTGCTTATAATTGGGAATATGAACAACTAAACTCAGCGCAGGAGGGTGGCAGCAAAAGCCAGCAGAATGCTGGGGTGTATAGCGAGGGGAATCTCCTCCAGAAACAGGGAGGTGATCCTGCCCCTCTACAGGTCACTGGTCAGGAACACCTGGAATACTACATCCAGTACTGGCACCCATTCTTGAAGAAGGACAACAGATTGTTGGAATGTGCACAGCAGAGGGCAACAAAGATGATCCAGGGGATTAGAGGGATATTCCTGTGAGGAGAGGCTGGGTGAGATGAACATGTATTCCCTGGAGGAGAGAAGGGACGGGGACATGATCAAAACCTTTAAATATTTGAAGGGGATTAACAAGGCTAGTAAATAAGGGATTTTCCAGATTAGAAGGGGGAGGGTCATGAGGGGGCACCAGATGAGACTGAAGAGGAGGAAGATTCAGGAGGGAATTCAGGAGACATTATTTCACTGAGACGGTGGTGAATAAGTAGAATGCTTGGCCAGAGGAGGTGGTAGCCTGTAGCATGGTAGACAGTTTTAAGAGGGATGAGACAGAGTGCGGGGGGTATTTGAGAGGAGGGAGGGAGGGGTGGGTGGGGCAGCTGCAAGTGAGGGGCTAGTTGCAAAATCGAACAGACTAGTGGGCAAGCAGACTAGTGGGCAAGCATTAAAGATGCAATACTTGAAGCAACATCCCATAGTATTAGGGAGAAAAGAAAGAGAAAAAGAAGGAGGAAACCACTTTGGTTCTCAAAAATAGTAGCAGAAAAGGTCAGAGCCAAAAGGCTGGCCTTCAGGAAACATAAGGGAATGCAGCAGGATGAAGATAGGGAGGCATACCTAACTTCCCTAATGGAAGCAGGGAAGGCACTAAGGCAGGCAAAAGCCCAAACTGAGGAAACACTAGCACGGACAGTAAAAGAAGGAGGCAAGACTTTCTATAGACACATTAGTGAAAGGAGAAAGTTAAGAGGGGGTATTGCTAAGATCAAAGGGGATAAGGGGGAGTGTGTGGAGGAGAACCAAAGAAAAGCATCTATCCTAAATAGATACTTCTGCTCATTATTTACTGAGGAGAAGGTAGGGCAGGGCCCACAGCTCAGTACCATGGACACATGGTTGAGGGAGGTTTGCACAAGTCCCTTCACAAAAGAAAGGGTCCTACAAGAGCTCGCTAAGCTCAGGGTGGACAAGGCAATAGGACCTGATGGTATACATCCCAGGGTATTAAAAGAGATAATGGTGGAACTAGCAGAGTCATTAGCAGAAATGTTTAGTGAGTCTCTGAGCACAGGAGAGGTCCCAGAAGACTGGAGAAGGGCTCAAGTGATCCCGCTCCACTAGAGTGATAGCAAGGAGGAGGCAGACAACTACAGACCAGTCAGTCTTACCTAAGTAGTGGGCAAGATTATGGAGGCACTCCTTAAGGAAAGGATAGTGCAACACCTGGAATCCATAGGAGCACAGGATCCAAGACAGCATGGGTTTACAACAGGAAGGTCCTGTCAAACTAATCTCATAGATGTATTTGACTGGGTAACCAGAGTGGTGGACCAAGGTGGTGCAATTGATGTCACCTGCCTTGACTTCAGCAAAGCGTTAGATACTGTCGCACATAGAAGATTAACTAATAAGCTGGGTAGGCTTGGGGTGGGTCAGAAGTTGGTCAACTGGGTGGCAAACTGGTTGGTAGGCAGAAAACAGAGAGTGGTGGTAAATGGTATACAGTCAGAAGAGATTCAAGTCACAAGCGGGGTACCTCAGGGATCAGTCCTGGGGCCAGTCCTTTTCAATATCTTCATCAGTGATATTGCAGATTGACGGGAGGGTAAGGTTTGTCTGTTTGCAGATGACACCAAGATCTGCAACAGAGTAGATAATCCAGATGGAGTGGGCAGAATGAGAAGAGATCTGGATAAACTGGCAAAATGGTCGGAAGAGTGGCAACTGGGGTTTAAAGCAAAGAAGTGCAAGATCATGCACATAGGGAAGAGAAACCCAAAGCCATCTATAGGTTGCAAGGGGGGTTGCTGGCAATCACAAGGGAAGAAAGAGACTTGGGCTCATCATCACAGATGACCTGAAATCATCCAAGCAGACCACTAAAGCAGTAGGTAAGGTTAGAGGAATGTTGGAGTGTATTAGTAGGGGTATCACAAGCCATAAGAGGGAGGTAATAATCCCTCTTTACAAGGCACTGGTTAGGCCCTATCTGGAGTACTGTGTGCAGTACTGGAGGCTGCACCTTCACAAGGATATTAACAAAATGGAGGCAGTCCAGAGAAGGGCAACCAAAGTGGTGCAGGGACTGCATCAGAAAACATATGAGGACAGATTAACGGAGCTCAATATGTATACCTGTACAGCAAAGGAGGCAGAGAGGTGATATGATCTAAACATTCAAATATCTTAAAGAGGTGATATGATCGAAACATTCAAATATCTTAATGGCATTAACAAGGTGAAAGAGTCTAACATGTTTCAATATAAGAAACACAGCAGGACAAGAGGACACAGTATGAGATTAGAGGGAGGCTGATTAAGGGATAATGTGAGGAAGTTCTTTTTCACAGAAAGGGTAGTGGATGCACGGAACGACCTACCTCAGGAAGCGGTGGATATGAATACAGTGGAGGGCTTCAAACAGGCATGGGATAGGCCTAAGGGAGCAATACAGAGGAGTATGAATAGATAGGTCATTAACAGAGTAAAGGCCTATGGCACATTCATAAGGTAGAAAAAATGAGCAGACTGGATGGGTCTTGCGGTCGTTATCTGCCATCAATTTCTATGTTTCTATGTTTTTAGAATGTGAGGCCTGTTTCTGCTGGTGTTTTCGTATGTTCATAAGTCAACCCCCTCTGCCTGTATGGTTTCAGCTATCAAGGTGGGCCCATCTCCTTCCGCTCTGTTTGTAAATACCGAGCAGAAGTATTTGTTCAACACTTCTGCTTTTTCAATGTCCCTTCTACCATCTCCCCTCTCTCTGATTTCAGTCTGACTATTCCTCCTTTGTTTTCCTATCACTAATATATCTGAAGAAATTTTTTGTACCTCCTGAGATGTCTTGAGCAATCTTTTATTCTGCTTGTGCCTTGGCCACCCTGATTTTTCTACTTCTCTCAATTTGATCCTATAGTGATCCATGTCTCCATCCTTTTTTTAGGATTTATACCTCTTAAATGCCTCATTTTTTCCCCTTATTTCTTGTACTTCCTTTGTAAACCAAATCAGATTCCTTCTCTTTTTTGTTTTGCTGACTAGCTTCATGCAGTTTCCTGCCACCTTGATTAGTGCTTCCTTAAGGTGATTCCATCTCTCCTTTACTCCCTCAGGTGGTTTTCTTCCAGTGTCTTTCCATGGGACCTTTTCACATCTGTGAAATTTGCTTTCTTGAAATCGTAAACCTTTGTCCTCGAGTGACTAAGGTCCTGTTTTGCACTGATGTCAAGCCAAACTGCTTGACCCCAGATGACTCCCAACTTTGACCCCGTAACCTTCTTACCATTTGTTAGGACTATGTCCAGGATGGAGCCCACTCCCCTTGTGGGGTCAGCAACAAGGTGCTTGAATCCAGTTCCTCTCAGAGCTCTGATGATGTCCCTACGTCTGGATGAAGTGGCCATGAAGGATTTCCAATTTACATCTGGTAAATTTAAATCCCCCACCAGGATCACTTTTCCCTTGTAGGTAATGTTAATTATGTTTTCTAGTAGGCTTTTGCCTACCTCTGTGTTGTGTGTTGGAAGCATGTAGGCTTCTCCAACCCTAATGATTGAACCTTTGCTTTCTTCAATCATGATCCCCATTTGTGCTCCCTGGACCTCGGTTGCCTTTGTGATCTCCCTTACATACAATGCTGCCCCTCCTCCCTTTTTCCCCCTCCTGTCCATTCTAAAAACATTAAAGGCCGGGATGGCTACATCCCATTCATGGTTTTCATTGAACCATATTGCACTTACAATCAAGTTTTGCATCTGTAATGAAGGCCATTAGCTCTGCCATTTTATTTGGTAGACTATGAGCATTTACCACCATTACCTTCCACGTCTTTCTTACTGCTTTTGTTGCATTTATATTTGCTTTGCTTGTATTCCTTGTATCCTTGTATTTTGTTTTTGCAGAGTGTATTTTGTTCATAGCTTGGGGAGATGTGACCTGGGCTATTTTTTGCAGGTCCTGTTTGGCCATTGTCTCCCCCACACTGCTCTGGAGTATGTGAAGTCTGTGCTGTGTTTCCGTCATTCTGTCCTGCTCTCACTCATCCTTCCTTGTTTGTTTTAAAGTTTGATAGTTAAGCATTTGAACTTCTTTTAAACAAGCTTTTAAAAGCCAATCAGCTTTCTGTTCTGCCCTGGTGTTCCTCAGCAATCCAAGTGAATGGAGGACTCACCCTGCAATGCAACCACTTTGAAATGTATTCTAAAAAGGAAAGGACACAGCCTCTGATTATGTTAAAAAGGCTCAGATTTGCAAAATAACTGTCAAACTGCTCTCTACTGCCATTCCTGTGCTAAAAACGAAAAGTTTGTTCTGCTCTGCCAGTATCAGTCTACCCCCCCCACCTGCATCATGAGAGCTTGCAGTTCTATACAAACTCTGACCAGAGTAGATAGAGCTGTAGCAGAGGAAATTGGGTTCAAATATTGAAAATTAGCAAAGTTATCAAGCCTGCATTCACAAAATGTAATGTAGGCTCATAAATTTTTTAATTTTTAATATTTTTACACCAAATTTTCAACACAGTCTTTTTTTTTTTCAATTCTATTTATATATCTCCAGGCACCAGAACTCTCTCGGGCTACTCAGCGTTCCACCGCATCTACCACCCACCGTGACCCCACCTCCTCAAGGATATTACTTTCTCCTCGGTGAACCCTCTTCAGCCAGGGTCCCTGAGGAGATTGAAGTGGCGGAGGCAGAGAGCCGGTGTTGGGCATGTGGCAGTGGGTGCTAAGAGCCGTCATCTGTCTGGGCTGGAGGGTGTTTTTGTCCCTTGTGTTATGCCCCATACGTGGGATATGCAGTGCCACCAGCCCGTGATGTGGATGCCCCCACCCACATCCGTAAGGCAGCTGCCCAATGTCTTCTCCCTGCTAGTGAGCCCCTGTGTGTCGCAGTGCTGCCAGTCTCCACCGGGGACCACTGCTACGCCAGGATGTCCCTGGATCCCTCCCCAAGACAGGAGAACAGTTCTCTGGATGCTCAATCCTCTCTCTTCCCTGCCGACCCCCAATGACCTGGGCTCATTCCCAAACCTGGGTCGCTGACATGGTATGAGGTGTGGCGTCCAGCGCCTCAACCCTCAGCACCACTGGGCTGGCCTCAACATAGCCTTGTTACGATCTTGCCACATGAAGAATGGTAGAGAAAATGTTCAACTCCTGGCCTAAAGGTTTTGTGCAGGGAATGCAAAATTACTTTTTGGGATGCAAAAAACACATTTTGGGCAGCAGTTTAAAAGTAACAGCTGTCACATTCATGAGGTGATGTAAAGAAATGGCTCTGTTGAAAATTTGGGATAAAAATATAGAATATTACCAAACTTATGAGCCCGCATTTCCAAAATTCAACATTTTTTTTTTATATTTTTATACCAAATTTATAACATACACTTCTTATGACCCTTCCTCATAAACAAGGGCAGAGAAAATTTTCAATTCCTGTCTGAAAGGTGATTTCATGCAGAGACTGCAAAATCACTTTTCGGGATGCAAAAACTCATTTTGGCCAGGATTTGAAAAATGACAGCTATCACATTCATGAGGTGCTGTAAAGATATGGCCATGTTGAATGTGCGCATGGCTGCAAAGACTCAATCAGCAACTGAGTCATACCAAGGGCCAGTTTTCCACTCTGATTTGCCCTCCTCTTCTCTATTCTTCCTTTCCACCTTGCAGGGGACAGTAAATAACTTATTTCAAATGGTTGATAGAAATCATTAATGCCTCGGCACCTTGCTTTATTAAAGGGAGGGTGTCCTGGTTCTTCCACGTGAAAAGTGGTGACAGCAATCGAGTAAGTGCCAGACTGAGTGTGGACCAGGCACCACTGTATGGGAGTAATTAACACAAGCTGAAGGAATTACAGGGAGCTGAATAAAAGCCCCTACACCTTGTTTTTCCTTTTTATTAGAGCTACATTTCTTGTTCTTTATATTAGCTCTGTAGGTTAGAGTCTTGCTAGCAAAGTAGTATGTTCTGATATGTGTTTTTACAATGAAGTTCCTTGGATTTATTGTTAAGGTGGGGGCCGTGGGGGACAGGGGCTTTAACTGCTCTGACTGGCGCCAAATCAAAGGGTGGGTGTCCTACCACCTATCTAGCAATTGTGTGCTTTAAGGCCATTTGGCTAACTTTTTGTGGTATGACATGGGTACTATCATACAATATTAGTTATAGTATTATTTCATTGGATATGATGAGAGGAAGAGGGGGGAAGGCAACTTTTTTTTATTGTGTTATGGGAGTGGCAATGGGGGGTGGGCGAGAAAGGCTCCATGGTATCAGCAAGGGGGCAGCTTCCTTTTCTTATTGTGTCTCAAGTTTCTCAACAACAGTCAACAATTTGATATATAGCTAATTGTTTACATGTGAGTTCATGGAATGTTAAAGGAGTGCGCACCAAAAACAAGAGGTACAAGGTACTTAAGCACCTGCAAGTGGTTAAGGGCCAAATCGCTTTTTTGCAAGAGACATACCTGCTAGAAGCTGAAGCCAATTTATTGCAAAGGCTTAATATTGGTCAAGTTTATGTAGCAGGTACGAGCACACAAAGTAGGGAGGTGGCAATTTTTATTACTAGGTCCCTCAGATTTAAATTTAACTAGTGTTTTGAGACCCACAGGGCAGTTATGTATTTGTGATTGGCACTCTGGACAGGTCTGATATAATCCTTGTGTCAATATGTTGGCCAAATACAGATTCACCCTCCTTCTTTATGGAATTACTTACCATCCTATCACCTTTCCTGTCTACCCCACTTTTGTTAGGGGGAGACTGGAATTTGCCATTCTCATCGGATGTAGACAGGACTGGCAAGGAGAAGGCAGGTCTGTCTCTGCCACAAAGTGCTATCAGAGACCTAACAAACAAACTCGGACTATGTGATGCCTGGAGGGTGTTACATCCCGATTAACGGGATAACACATATCAATCTCCAATCCAGGAGACCTCATCCCGTATCGACTACTTCTTGCTAAGTAAGCAGCTTCTGGTCAGTCTCATGGAGTGTGAGATTTCCCTGGAGGTCATTTCAGATCATTCTCTGGAGAACTATGCTCGGTCACTGTCACCTGCTCATCAAATAGATACAGTCTGTAAAATAAACAACCAGTTATTAAAAGATGAGTGGGTGTTAGGGAGGCTTAAACAATGCATCGCTCAATATACCAAATATAATCTAAACTCTATAGACCAGGTCGATATGAAATGGGGAGCTCTAAAATGTTTCCTAAGGGGCGAACTTATAAGGATCACTTCCACAACAAAACACAAGAGATAGTCAGGAAATGGAGTTATTGGGCCAAATTGGGGAACTAGAAAAAAATATCTCACCTTCCTCCTCTGAATCACACCATCAAGAGCTGTTAAAGCTAAGGGCAAGATACAATGACTTGATTGGTGAAAAAGCGGAATATGCTATTCTCGATTCAAAGTCTTCCTATGTAGACCAAGGCAAGAAAGCAGGCTGACTGCTGGCATTATGGGTAAAGCAACAGGAAACATCCAGACTCCTCAATGCAGTTCGCTCATCCAGGGATGGATCTCTTAAGATGGACCCCAGGGGTATCATCTCAGATTCTGAAGACTTCTATAAGCAACTTTATGGTGCTAGGCCCGACCCCCCCTCAGAGAATCAGATAGATGAGTACCCAGCAGGATTGCCTCTATCTACCATCTCTTCTGAACAGCAAGCCCTGCTTACCTCCCCCTTCATGGAGGAAGAAATAAAAGTGGCAATGTGTGCCCTACCTCTAGATAAAGCCCCAGGACTGAATGGATTCTCCCCAAATTTTTACAAAGTACTTAAAGAACAGCTGGTCCCATGGCTACACCATTTGTTTCAGTACATCTTGGGAGGAGATTGAAAAGGAACCCCATCTTTTTGAGGCTCTGATTGTGGTTCTGCACAAAGAGGGGAGGGACCCAGAACAAGTGTTGAATTACAGGCCGATTTTGCTTTTGAATTACGACATTAAAATTCTAACCAAGCTTATGGCAAATAGGTTGGGTGACATTATGCCCTCTCTGATCTGTGCAGAACAGGTGGGATTTATGGCGAGCAGGTCAACTTCAGATCATCTGAGGAAATTGGACCACATTTTATCTGTGTCCTGGAACAGTGTATCCCCTGCGGTGTTGGTGTCTCTGGATGCAGAGAAAGCATTTGACAGGGTTGACTGGTGCTTTCTTTTTAGGGCATTGCTTAGGTTTGGTCTCCCTTCCCTCTTTGTGCAGTGGGTCAAGGCTCTGAACACTAGGCCAAGTGCCCGGATATATTGTAACAGAGTTTTTTCCTCCTTCTTCCCACTATCCTCTGGTATCAGAGAGATGTCCCCTATCCCCTCTCTTATTTAATTTATATTTAGAGCCCCTCCTGACTCAGCTCAAGACGGAACCAGGGATTCAGGGGATAACAATAGGGACACAAGAACCTAAGTTATCAGCATATGCAGACGACATACTTCTCCATCTCTCTAATTCTAGGGCCTCTATCAGCAAGGCCTTAAATCTGATTACAGAATTTGGCCATTTCTCAAATTACAAACTTAACCTGGAGAAATCAGTAGTCTTCCCTCTTAATTTGGCTACTCATAAACAATATGTGGTGGATTTAGGGCTAAAATGGGAAGCCAAAAAGCTAAAATATTTACATATTTTCTTAACCAGAGAAGCCCGATTCTTGAGGGAATGCAATCTGGACGCCTTACTACAGATAATACACCAGGATTTGGGGAGGTGAAGGATACTGCCAATATCACTCTGGGGCAGAATAAGTCTGATCAAAATGAATATATTGCCTTGCATCTTCTATCCTCTTAACATGCTGAATCTATGGCAACCACACACTTGGTTCTCTAAAGTACATACCTTTATATCTAACTTTATCTGGAAAGGTAAACCAGCCTGCAGAGCCTATTGTAAACTAGTGGCCCCCAAAAGTAAAGGGGGCCTCCTACTTCCACACTTCAAATTATATTATTGGGCAAGTCACTCGCTGAAATATCTGAGATGACTGGCAAGGGAAGAGGCAGTGCATACAGATCAGTACAGGCCTTTATGGCTCACACTTGAAAGGGCTTTGATGGCCATGCAAGGTCTGGCCCCCGAAGCTCTCCTACACATTCCCGCTAAACTTCTCCCATCAGAGTTGCTTAACATACTGATAGTGACCTCAGTAAGAAACCACTCTCAGATGTGTGCCTTTTTATCTTATAGACACACTCAGGACCCCAATCAGACTATAGTAAGCAATCCCAATTTTAAGATTGGAGGTTCAGTAAATGAATTAAGCTGTCATGGATTCCGCAGATAGCAATTGCTCTTGTGTCTGACCTGCTGCACAATGGACAGTTTCTAACCTCAGGAGATATTATTAGGTGCTACAGCTTGGGGGAAAACTCAGGGTTCAAAGTATTTCAACTCAAGCACATGCTGGCTAAGTCCCAGGTAGCCCAAGATGCAGAGGAAGAAGGCAGGTTCCTGCAGCCATTCAGTTTAGCAACTGTTGAGCCCCATGCAGTCTCCAATATTTATATGATGCTCCTTGAGAGGGCATACCCACAATTAGATGGTTCTTCTATTTACTGGAATGCCCAATTTTCAGATAGGGTACTGAACTGGCCCAAGATATGGGCAGACACCCATAGGTTCATATCCCAAGACAGGATGTGACTGATGCAATTTCAGATTATTAACAATATGTATTTTACTCCAGTCTGAATGGCCAAGATGAGCAAATCCCCTTCTTCAACCTGCAGGCATTGCATGCAAGAAGAAGGCTCCTTATTACATATTTTCTGGGAGTTCCCAAAGGTATCGCGCTTTGGTTCCTTATCAAGCAAAAGGTGGACCCCTTGTTGGGGGTAGCTGAATATATAGAACCTGCTGTCTGCTTAATCGGAGATTATTCCCATATATCTGTCACTGAGCAGAAATACCACCTGGCCTTGATAGCAATGTTGGCTAAGAAACTAGTTCTTCAGCATTGGTTGGACAATGAGATCATCTCCTACTCAGAATGGCTGCAGAACTTCTAGCTAATATTTCAGTAGAAAAGATCATTGCTAGTGTTCATAACTGTTTACCGATGTAAGAAAAGATTTGGAACAAGTTGCAGACCTTGTACTCTATATAGTTGAGTGTGTATATCTCAGACTGATGCACCATCCTTATAATAGAATGCTGATACCATGGGGGGACTGTTGTATGTATGTTTGTTTTTGTTGATGTAATCCTTTGTATTTTGTCTATTGATCTGTAAAATGGGCCACTTCATGGTCATGAGAAAATAGATAAAACTTTCTGAATTGAAAAAAAAAAAGGTATGGCCATGCTGTGAATTTGAGGTAAAAATATTGAAAATTACCACAGTTACGAGATTGCATTCACAAAATTCAACATTAGCTCATAACTTTGTTGTTGTTTAATATTTTTACACCAAATTTTCAACATAGCTTTCTTATGACCCCACCTCATGAATAAGGACAGAGAAAATGTTCAGCTCATGCCCTAAAGGTGATTTCATGAAAGGACTACAAAATCACTTTTTGGGACAAATTTCCCTAATGTCAGTGCAATTGTTCATGAGGCGGGGTAGCAAAATGGAATGTTGAAAATGTGGGCCAAAAATATGCAAAAATGGCCAAGTTATGCCACTAAGATCAAAACACTATTGAAATTCATTGAACCACACACAGTATCTGTTTCTTCAGTGCACAGTCCGGCTTTGAAGATTGAAGATGTGTCTGTGGTTCATAGAGGAATACAGTGTCAGATCACCGATGGGTAAGTAAGGGCTTGGGGGGGTGTGGGGTGGTGGGTGCATAGTGGGAGGGTTGGATGGGGGGACAGTAACAGCCACAAAAGACATCAATGGATGGTTTTCTTTTTACAGGGTTAACAAAAAAAATTACTGAAGATTCATGATCGTGACACTGGGGGATTGGGCACCCTCAGTGTCACTGTTATGGTTCTGAGGGGTGTGGGGGGGATGAGTGCTGAGATGGGGTTCAGCTCGGTGGGTGGGAAAAAAAATCAAAATAAAATAAAATAACTGTGCATGAGTGGTACTGGAAAGGGATCCGTATAAAAGAAAAAAAAAAAAAAAAGGAAAAACAGACCAAACATTCCTGATCGCAACATTGGGGGATTGGGTAACTTAGTGTCACTGTTATGTTTCGGGGCTGTGAGAGGGTTGGTGGGTGGGAGGAACAAATATATATTAAAAAACAACAACAAGATGACCAGGGTCTTGCTTGAGGATGTTACAGCAGAACACGGCACGGTCAGCTATGTCCAAGATGGTGGCTGAACTCTACTCTGCATGCTCAAGTAGTCATGCATGCACAATATTGTTTGGTGGCCATCTTGGACATGGCAGTCTGTGCCATGTTCCACCATGATCTTCTCGGGTGGAACTTCACTGAACAGACGAAAAATAGTGCTGTGCAACTGCTAATGGTGAGAACAGAGTGCTTCATAGACATGGAGGCGACTCTGAGGCAACTCTACACTGTTGTTCAGTTCAAAAAATCACCCTTTCCTGATCACAGAAGGTCTGCAGGGCTCTTCCCACTGCAGCCCTAAAAGAGGATAACTGCCTCTGTTAAGTTTAAAGTTTATATACTGCTCTGCCATTCCTGTATCTCACTGTTGCTAATAAAATATAAAGTGTACTAAGGCTGGAAATGTCTATTACTGTTTCTATTACCGTAAATCATATTGACCTCAAGTATCTTCCACCCTCGATTATCCACCAGCTCTGAGCATGTGCTAAGGTTGGTGGATTATTGAGGAAGTACTATGTTAAAAAAAATATGATGATTAGCACAACCTATCACATCTACAACTGGCTATCGTGTCTTAATATACTGTAAATTAGTACTCATTTGTGCTTTAAAAAATATTTCTTATCCTCCATATACCCCACCCTGACAGCAGCCTACTGTCACTGTCCTGGAGCATTTCTTCCTGAGTCGCTTCCTGCACAAGACGGGGAAGGGGGGCAGCCAGAGGAGGTTAGCTCTGGGTCTTTCAGTCTAATGAGATCTGGCATGGTAGATTGCAGGACACCAATAAGTTTCCAATATCATCTCCTTTGTTAATGGTAATTTAAATAAAATAAATGCTATCTCACTAAAAGCAGCTTAAGAAACTCGATTGACATGAAAATTGTATAGGAATAATTTGGGATTTTAGAAATGAGATCAGTATAAATATATCCCTGCAATATGTTAAATTAAATATTATAAAAAAATATGGATAAACAGAAAGCACATAGAAAATACATTAATTGTGAAAAAAAGTTTGAGCATCAGGTAGGGTTTAAGTATTTAACCAATAAAGCAGGAAATGCAACCATAGGGTAAAAAGTCCTCTTAAAGGGGAACAGTCAGCACTATAAGCCCCCACACCCAGGTGCAGGTCTGATCCCAAGTTGCACTTTGTGTGCAAAAACATTTTTTTTCTTTCTGTTTACTGCAGTAGAGTAGATTGTATCTGACTAATTCTGCTGACTTCCAAGCCGGCATTTTAACTACAAATTTCAGAATCACATGTAGCTTATATCAGAGGAGTTTTTATAAGCTTTGATCTTTTGTTTGCTGGTGCTGCTGTCCATTCTGGGCTAAGTACAGCCACTGAGGACTGTACTTCAACTGGGAGAACAGGCGGACTGGCAAGCATCTAATCTGATCTTATAAAAAACTCTAACATGTACTGCAGGCTATTGAATTTCCCGCTGCTGCAGCCCTCCTCTGGTGTCAGCTGCAGGGGCTTTTTGGAATTTGTAGTTATAGAAAAAGTCAGCTTGGAAATCAGCAGAATTAGTCTGATACAATCTACAATACTCCTGTAAACAGTAAGTAGAAAACATTGTTTTTGCACACAAAATGCAAATTGGGACTGGCCCCATGCTGGGGAGTGGGGCTCATAGTGCTGACTGTTCCACTTTAATTTTCATGACTGTGTGGTTTTTCTTCAGTTGCTGAATGACTGCTCTTAGTAGCATTGCTATTTCCCCTTGCTTTGACATTTTCGAGGCATGGAAATATAGCCACACAAACGCTTTGAGAGAGGATGCCTGAGTTACGGTAATTCTTTGGTTTCTTCCAGCAGTTGTTCAGTCCCAAAGAATGAGTATTCAGAATAATTTTTACCCTAATATTGCATCTCCCAGTTTTTGTTGCTTTGTCATTCAACCCTAACTGCGGCCTTAAAGGAAAACTACACCCAAAACTTGAAAAAATATATGTTGTACAGAGTGTTTTAATTTGTATGTGAAGTTCTAGTGTTTCCTTCCCTCTGACTGGTATTAGGAGTTTTTCCCAAATTAGCTTGCTAGCTTTATGCTAGTTTTACGACCCCTAGGGATCTTCATACCTGATAGTGTAATTGTATTTCTTGTTCCCACAGTGCATCTTGTCTCACGGGACTGATGTAAGAGAGACCCAACACTCAGCACACACATGCCAAACAAACAAAATATCTGGGAAGCTTTACAAGCTGCACAAAAATTACCAGCAGCAAAGTTTTTCAGGACAGTAAAACCTTTAGGGTGAGAGTGGTCACCAAGCTGAATTCTACAGATTTTAAAATATAGCCATCTCTGTTGTTGTGAACTGATTGTAATGCAATGCTTTCTGCTGGATTTATGGGCTCTGCTACATCACCATTACATGAAACAAGGTACATTTGTAGGACAAAGAAATGCAATAAACCTATTTGATATGGAGATCTCCAGGGGTCATAAAACTACCCTAAAGCTAGCAGGCTAATTTAGGAAAAACCAATACCAGTCAGAGGGAAGGAAACACTAGAACTTCACGTACAAATTAAAACACTCTGCACAGCATATTTATTTTCAAGTTTTGGGTGTAGTTGTCCTTTAAATATTTTTTTGTAATTAATTTTCATCCTTATTGAAAAAAGGATATTTAAAGAGCTAGTGCACTGCCTGGAACTAATAGTAACTTTCAGAGCACTTCTTAGATACAAAGTGCTTTATTCTTTTCTGCAGTGCTGATTGGAAGATTTTCTACTGACAGTACTAGATGTGATGTATGGAACAGCACACTACTTGGAGATAGACATAGTCATGTCTATTCTTCCCAATACACCATCAGCATTGTGACCTCACTAACTGACATCACTAGCAACAAAGAGCCAGTCTGCTGCTACTTGATTGGTAACATGACATAGGTTACCAATCAGTCAGCAGAGCTTGTGATTAAACAATGAGTGAGGTCACATGCTAATGATACAGTGGGATGGATGGGATGGATGGGATGAATAAAACTAGACATGTCTGCTTTTAGGTACAGCACAGCTTTTCATATCACACCCAATACCATTAAGAAGATAACCATTTAATTAGCACATACTGTAGATAATGACAAATACAGTACATAGAAACAGTAAAATATATAATTTGTTGGAAGATAAGGACAGCTTGGCCCACCTAGTCAGCCAATTTTTCCTGCCTGCACTGTCACTGCAGACCCCCCCGCTTTCCTACCAAGATTCCTTTGTGCCTGTCCTATGCATACTTGAAGCCTGCCACCGTTTTCACCCCATCACCTCCTGTGGGAGACTGTTCCAGGATCCACTATTCATTCAGTGAAAAAAGTGCTTCCTTATGTCCCTCCTAAATTTTCCTCCTTCCAGCTTCACTCCATGCCTCCTTGTTCTCATGCACCTTCTCCTCTAAAATTACTCCCCTTCTGTACCATACTCACCCCCATGAAATATTTATAGGTCTATATCACGGTCTGCCTCTCCCTACTGTCTTCCAGGGTGTACATATTGAGATCCCTCGGTCTTTCTGAGGGCTTTTGATGCTGCCCCTGCACCATTTTTAGTTGCCCTTCTCTGCACAGCCTGTACCTTGTCTCTGTCTTTCATGAGACACAGTACTTCAGGTTACATCTCACCAACAATCTATACAGTAATAACACAACCTTTCTCCTTCTGCTGGTGATACCCTTTCCTATGCACCCTAGCATCCTGCTGGCCCTACCTACTGTCTTGTTCAATTGTCTTACACTTTAGTATTTTTAAACTGCATTAATGGAATTTTATATTTATGTATTGCATGTTTATTGTATTTTTTCTGTGAGGTGCCCAGTGCTTCTGGGAATGGAAGCTGTACAAATAAAACATGCCTTGCCTTGCCTTGTTGCATTACCTTACCACCTTGAGGTCATCAGATAGGATTACCCAAAGTCCCTTTCCTGTTTAGTGACTATCAGTACCTCACCCCCATTTTATACTCTATCTCAGGATTTCAGAGCCCTAGGTGCATGATTTTGCACTGTTTTACATTGACATCCAGCTGCCACACCCTTGAACCCCCTTGAGTTTTCTCTGGTCTCTAGACATTCTATCCCGCCCCTCCAGAGGGTCTGCCCTATTACAGATATTGGTGTCATCTGCAAAGAGACATACCTTCCTTTCCAGCACTACTGCAATGTCACTTATAAAGGTCTTAAAGAGGACTGGTCCCAGTACTGAGCCCTGAGGTACCCTGCTGGTCACTCTCCCATCTACCACCCTCTTTCACCTATATGTCAACCAATGATGTAAGCAATTTACAACCTTGGGACCCACCCACAAACTGCCCAGTTTTCATATGAGACTCCTATATGGTACAGTGTCAAAGGCCTTGTGGACATCTAAGTAGGCCATGTCCACCACTCCACCCTGATCTATTTCCCTGGTCACCCAGTCCAAGAAATCAATCAGGTTTGTCTGAGATGACCTTCTTCCACCATGAATTCATGCTGCCTTGAGTCTTGTAACCCACTGGATTCAAGAAACCTACTAATCTTTCCTTTAGAAGCATCTCCATTAACTTTCCCACCACTGATGTATGCTAACCAGCCTACATTTGCCAGCCTCCTCCCTGCTGCCACTTTTAGGAAGCTGGGCTACACATGCCCTTCTCAAGTCCTCTGGAAATACTCATGCTTTCAGTGAGTTACAAACATAGGAACATACAAAAATGCCAGCAGATACAGGCCTCATGGTCTGTTGAGTCTGCATGATTGTGCAGCTAGCCCCTCACCTTGCAGCTACACCACCCACCACTCCACGCTTCATAATTACCCCCCTCACTCTGTCCCATCCCCTCTTAAAGCCATCGACCATGCTACAGGCTACTACCTCTTCAGCCAGAGTATTCCATTTGTCCACCACCCTCTCTGTGAAATACTGTCTCCTGAATTCCCTCCTGAAACTTCCCCCGTCCAGTCTCAACTGATAGCCCCTCATGACGCTCTCCCTTTCAATCTTGAAAATCTCTTCTGTACTAGTCTACATCCAACACATTTAATTAAGTCCCCCACCAGCAGCACCTCACCTTTTTCTGCCATTGTAAGTTTCTGAATACTGCTGTCAGAGGTGCAGCCAGTACCTCCCTCAGTTCCCTCAGCACCCTTGGGTGTATCCCTTTGAGTCCCATAGCTTTATTCACTTTCAGACTCACAAGTCCTTTCAGGACTCTCCTCTGTGAATGGACTTGTTTCTGCCTCCCTCCCTCCCCCGTGTTCCTGCTGTTTTTATGTGAATCATCTCCTTCCCCTTTCACTGTGAAGACTGATCAGAAGTGTCTGTTCAGGGTACTGCTTTTTCCTTATCCTCCTCTGCAAGGTTCCCTCTGCCATTTTTAACCTCACAATCCCTCTCCTTGTCTTCCTCTTATCAATCAACCGATCAATCAAATCTTTATTTATCCAGGCGGATACCGTTGAGCAAGCTCATTTACAAGGTGGACCTGTATCACACAAGATCAGAAACAGTACATATAAATACATACAAAATATAGGCATTGTGGTAAAAACAATGGAGTAGAAAATAATACAAATTAAGTAACAATGAGACCAGAGGTCCAATTAGGCACAGAATGAGTAGATCTAAATATATACAAGGTAATGTAGTAAGAGTATGAGAGAACTGCAAATTGAGTGGAGCTTCGGATTGGTATAAGTTGCAACGGTGGGAGAGGGGGCAAGAGACGGGTGTCCTGCTTGTGGCTCTTGGCTGGATACCCACTTGTAGATTATTGCTAGAAGTTAAGGGGCTTGATACTATGGGGACACCATCTTCCCGAAGTTCATAATTACCTATGGTAACTAAGATAGGGTAGCAAATCTCAGGAAGCGGGTTATATTTAGAAGATATGGGCATAGGCTTCAAAAGCACCAGCGACTGCAGACATATATGGCTTCTAAGCAGGGACCCTGGGAGGTTCACAGGACTAGGAGAACAGAAGCCGAACGATGGTTCACAAGAGGCAGCTAAAGGGGCGCTGACCATCGGTGGTGAATGGATCAATAGCGCCGGTGACCCGGCAATCTGCGCCTAAGCTGGGACCCTGGGGGGTTCACAGTACTGGGATGGCAGTAGCCGAAAACAAAAGTTCACAAGAGGCAGCTGCAGGGATGCCAACTGTCAGAGGCAGATGGTTCAATAGTGCCGGCGATCCGGCAACTGCGGACATGTGCAGCGTCTAAGCCAGGACCCTGAAGGGTTCACAATGCTGGGAGAGCGGAAGCCAACGATGGTTCATAGGAGGTGGTGGCAGATGGTTCAATAGCGCCGGCGACCCGGCAACTGCTGACAGATGCAGCATCTAGGCCAGCACCCTGGTGGGTTCACAGTGCTTGGAAGGCGGTAACCAAACGATGGTTCACAAGAGGCGGCTACAAGGGCACCAACCGTTGGTGGCCATAGTTCCTGTGGCGACTATGATGTGAGTTCTATGGGAACATTGACACTTGTGGATCAGAGCAGGAGCAAGGTGTAGGGAAGTAGAAGAATGTGAGGGGTAAGTGGTTTCTGTGGTTTCTTATAAGTTATGTGACTAAAAAATGCCTTGTGCCTTAGTTACCACTTTGGCTATCTTATCATCAGTTTGCACCTTTGCTCCCCTCACCACCTTCTCTGCTTCTCTCTACTTTTTCTGGTACACTTCCATATCCTCTTCCCTCTGTCTCTTTGTACCTCCTGAATGCCAGCCTTTTAGCCTTTATGTTTGCAACCAATTTTCTTGAGAACCATGGTGGTTTATTTTTTCTCATGTTCTTGGTCACTTCTTTCACACAGTGGTTTGCTGTGTTCTCTATGCATCCCTTAATTTGCTCCACTGTTCCTCCGCTCCCACCTAGGCAACCCCCCCCACTCCAATAGGTTGGCTCTGAGACATTCACTCATTTAAAAAAAAAATCTGCCCTCCTGATGTCCAGGACCCTCGCCCTTGTGTGGTTCACCTCTGCTGCTATCCTTATGTTAAACCACACTCTCCAGTGATCACTGGTCCCTAGGTGTTTGTGAGCACCAGATCCAGTATTAACCCATCACAAGTGGGCTTCTTGACTAGTTGCCTGAGAAATACCCCCTGCAGGGAGTCTTGGATGTAACTGCTTCTAGCCAAGGCTGCTGCTGGGAAGCTCCAATCTACATCTATCACATTTAAGTCCCCCACCAGCAACACCTCAACTTTTTCTGCCATTGTGAGATCCACAGTACCGCCAGTCCCTCCTGCCCTCCCCCGATTCCCTTGCATTTCCATCACCTAGACACCCTTCCTTACATACAGCACAGTCCCGCCTCCCTCCCTGTCCTTCCTGAACTGAATGTAACCTGGTGTGGCCGTGTCCTAGTCATGGCTACCTGTGCACCATGACTCAGTAATGGCCACAATATCCAGGCCTGCTCCCACCATCATGGCCTCCAGGACTGGAATATTATTTAAAGACTTCTTGAATTTGCAAACATGGCCCTCCACTCCTTGCTCCCACTCTGTCTGCAACCTTACTTCCTCCCCTTGTACACCACCTCATTTCAGTTTTGTTTTTGCAGCTTTTGTCCCTGTCCCCCTTGTCCTCTACTTCTCTGCTGTTCCCATTAACCTGCTGCCTGAGGGATTTTCCACCCCTTGGGTCCTTCATTCATTCTGCTTCAGTTTGGGTGTATGAGGGGGTGTTTATACCTACTGTACCTTTGCCTTTCTGCCATCCTACTCAACCATAAATTAAAGCTCCTGGTTTGGAGTACGCAGTCCTCCTCTCGACCTTAGGCAGCACTTTGGTAAAAGCCACAATGCATGCTACTTGTCTTAGGCCTTTCCCCAGTTCCCTGAACTATCCCTGCACAATCCCAGCCCCATCCCTTGCTAGGTCATTAGTTCCCAGTGGACAATGAAAGAACAAATGTGTGCGAGGTTACTGCACTACAGTATTAAATCCTCATGTGTGGCTAGAATGTACAACTTTCTGGCTCTACAGGAGGGCATGGAACCTACTGAGTCACTGTCACCATTGTTAATTGCCTTCCTAAAAATAGACAGAGGTGTGCGTGAGCTCAACACAGAGCAGCAGCACTTCTGTGTGTATGAATCCAAAAAGTATGAAACTAGCAGCCATCACTTATAATCAAACATATACATAGACATAGCAGGAACACAAGGAAAGGGGCTCATAACTACAATTATACAGTCAGTGCACATACTCTGGCGTGTACGTATTAGGAGGGCAGAAACAAATCCACTCAGTACATTTTGGGTCAGCAGTGAAATACAAACAAATGGACCATAGTCTCCAAAGCATTTTAAAGTGCAAAACCAGCTTTATTCAATGTGTATGATTTAAAAACAAGTTCACCCACATCATCATTTTTTTTTACCTTCAGCTTACATGACAAACAGTGTTTTCACTGTCTCAGAAACAGCCTTCATAACAAACTTTTGTCAATGCTGAATGTTTGCTTTCTGGCATTAGCAGTGGAAGTGCAGGAATTAGACAGATGCAATATAGGAATGGCATTGAAGCACTGAACTGACGCCAACTCCACCCTCACTCTGCAGAGATGGACAGGCATTGGGGTGTGCCTCTGGGTCGTCACCCATGACGGTCATGACATTTCAGCTCACCCCACCCTTCAGACACTGACAAGTGCTGACTTTTCCATTAGCAGATTATATCTTTTAGCCACTAGAGGGCCCAGTTATAAGCACACTTACCCAATCCAACACAATACAGTTCCGATCTCATTTCACTTATTGCGTGGTCAGTCTACCACTATCCATCAGTCTTTGCCCCCTTCCTCTTCTACTGATTGATACTGATTTTTCCCATTTGCAGCTTCTACTCTTTGCCCACTAGAGGGGTTTCCCCACAACTGTGCCAAAGCTGCTCTACATCTCCTTACTCTCTACTACTTCCTGGACACTTTTCCTCTACTACTCAGCTGCTCTGTCCCCTTGCCTGGAAAACCTCACTGCACCTCCCCCACCTACTCTGCTCAATGCTGCCTGCACCCTTATTGTCTACTATAGGAATAAATCTATGGGTACCTACACTCCATTACTAAGTCTGCTCTTCTTCACCCTCTTAGTACAGACCTCACACTGACCAGAGCACCTGTCCTCCACACTAGGCACCTCATCCCCAGACTACCCCACAGTGACTCGGCCCTCTCCCACCCTTGACACACACCCATGACACCCCAACACCCCCACCCTGTCAACACCCCCACTCCCTCTGCCCTCTAAGGCCCAACCTGGACCCAGCTCTCCCTTGCCATTCCCACCCTTTGCACTTTATCTATCCCATGCACCCTGATTGTAAAGTCCTCAGCTGGGTGTCAACCCAAGGGTCTCCATCGCTACCAGCCACTAACCAGAATAATCACACTGCTATTATTATTATCTGGTAATGTACACCCAAACCCAGGACCTATGCTTCCAGCTCTTCCAAACCCTGTACTGCAACTGGCCTCCGCTTTGCATCCTTAAACATTTGCAGTCTCCTAAAGAAATCTGCTGCCCTCCAGTGCTGAGTCATTCAACATCAGCCTGACATAATTTCGCTGGTTGAGACTTGGCTCTCCAAATCCACCCCTGACTCCGCTATCACCCTCTCTGGATATACCATCTACAGGGAAGATCAAGTAGGCAAACACGGTGGTGGTTGCACACTACTTGTACTGGACTCCCTTATAGGTCAGGCGCACCCAGCTCCCAAACTTGATTATGGAGCCCAAACACTCACCTTAAAAATCACACCTGACCCCACCCGAGGCCCTCTCTTTCTCACGGTCTCCTACATACCCCCAAGGAATCAAAACCAAGTGGTCCATTCCCTCATTGGCTATCTCACAACTCTCCCTCACAAAGTGGAGCAAGTCATCCTAGGTGATCTCAGTGTTAACTGGCTTGCCTCCACTGCCTCCCATATAAGGGACTCCTTTGCTGCCCTGGATATGTCCCAGTTAGTCATCCAGCCCACCAGATTCAACCACTCTACTGGCACCAGCACTCTCTTAGATGTTGCTATATCTAACCGCTCCTACAAAATCCGGGATGCCACTGTCCTCCCCAACTCTCTTAGTGATCACTCCTCAATCCTCTGTCTCTGGTCATACTCCACTCTGAAGCCAGTGTCCCAGGCCACTCTATGCCACCATTTACACCCTTGTGGCCTCAGAAAATTAAAACAGTACCTAGCCCAGCTAGACTGGTCCCCTATCCAGTGCGCCCCTGACATTGACTCAGCTCTTGACCACTTCACAAATGCCCTCTGTAAGGCTTGTGACCTTTTCACCCCCCTCACTAGGATCTGTCTAAAAAATGCAATGCCCCATGGATCACCCCACCCCTCCTCCAGAGACTCAAAAACAGAGATAATCTCTGGCACATTGCTGTAGAATATGGAAAGGTGTCTGATAGACAGGCCTACAATGCAGAATGCAATAAGTGACCCGTGGGAGGCAGTATAGTGCAGTGGTTTAAGGCTCTGAGCTGCAAATCTGGTGACATCCAGCAGACCAGACCTGGGTTTGAATCCCACAGCTTCCACTTGCATATTGTGTGACCCTGAGCAAGTCACTTAACTTCCCTGTGCTCCCAGGTCGCTCCTGTAAAAAAGCTTTTAGCTTAGTGTGCTAATCCTGGTTAAACAACTAAAATAAATAAGTGCACTTGTGCCATTAAGCGGGCCAAGGCAGAGCACTACCAGACCACCCTCGCTTCCACTTGGGGTTCAGTCCAGACCGTCTGGGATAATATGAAAGAGCTAAATGGGATGTCCCACTCCCCCCCCACCATCCCAGCTCTCCATCAATGGCACCCCCACCACAGATCCACTCCTTATAGCTGATTGCCTTAACACCGTCTTCTCTGACCTAAGCTCGGTCCTCCCCAGCAGCTTCTTTGACACAATCCCCACCTCTCTCCCTCTGGTCCTGCATTACCCACCATTCTACCTGTGAACCCTATCCCCCCAAGAAGCCAGACCACACCTGCAAAAAGCCTTAGGCAGCAATAACCCTAGCAGTGACCCCCTCGACTCCAGGATCCTCCGTATGGTTTTGGACGAAGTCCTTGTCCCCCTGACTGACCTTATAAAATAGTCTCTATGCCTGAATCAGTTCCCAAGTGCTTGGAAAACTGCTGAAATTACACCCAGACATAAGAGTGGGGACCGGTCTACCCCCAACAATTACCGGCCGATCTCCATCCTCCCCCCACTCTCTAAAGCCCTTGAAAAAGTGGTGTTGATCCAGCTCTCTGAATACCTAACCAAGTACAACATTATGTGTCCAGAGAAGCACAGTTTCCACCCAGGACACAGTACAACCACGGCACTCCTGGAATTCTCCCAACACCTGCATGCTGCTCTCAACTCTGGCAGCCTTGCAGGAGCAGTGTTCATTGGCCTCTCCAAGGCCTTTGACACTGTCTGTCATCCCCTTCTACTCGACTCTCTCCACCAACTTGGCTTCTCTAGTGGTCCCATTTTCCTGGTTCTCTAGCTACCTCTCTGCTAGATCCTAGCATGTCAAGATCAGCAGCTCCCTCTCCAGCACTCTTCCCGTTCACTCCAGGGTCCCTCAGGGCTCCATCCTGGTCCAGTACTTTTTAGTCCCTACCTCAACACCCTCCCCAGCTCATGTACCTATAAAATGCTCCTCTACGCCAACGATGCAGTCCTCATTGCCTCACATCCTAATCCCACCTCCCTCCAATTATCCCTCCAGCAAGCTTACAACCAAGCCGAAAGGTGGTTCGGAGATCACAGACTGGTCATTAACCTAAAGGAAACCAAATCAATGCTCTTCTCTCACCACCAAAATAAAGTTAAAAATACCCCCCTCTTGATTATTCCCAGCACTCTGCATCCGCTAGAACAAGTGACCACATACAAGTACCTAGGCATCACTTTCGATACTGCCCTCTCCTTCCACACCCACATTAATGCCCTGTCAGCTGCCATAAACTCTCAGATTGGCCTGCTATACCAGCACAGGGACTGCCTGCCTCAGGTTGCTCTCAGGCTGGCCATCACCTCCTCTGTCTTGTCCCTCATGGACTATGGCTTGCCCATCTATGCCACAGCTGACAACACTGCCCTCTCCAAAATCCAACTGTCCATCAATAAGGCCTGTAGGCTCCTGACTGGTGCCCCCAGCTGCACTTACACCTGTCTTCTCTATACTACCACCAATCTGCTCAAATTTGAGGAATGTCTGCTCTACCAGACCTGCCTTCTCGCTAAGAAATTACTGCTAGGACTCTCCCCCCTGGGGGTCTCCACCTCCCCTAAAGCAGTCATCATCGTCCTCCACCACCCATAGCTCTGTTAAAGCCACCTTCCAGGTGCCCAGAACCAAGACCTCTTTTGCCCAGAGATTCTTCCTCTACTGAGCCCTGACCTGGTTCAACTCCCTCCCTAGCTGCAACTCCAACTTTCCAAAAATTGGCGCCTTCAAAACAGCACTTCGGAACCATATCTTTAATACCTGCTGTTGCAGGTGCAACTAACCACCGGTTTTAACCGGTGGTACCCACCCACCTTGCCCCCTGGCTCGACGATGTCCACTGGACAGCCTCTCCCTCCCCCAGACCCACTTCTTCCCTACTAGGTCCAAATAAGGATGTAACCTGCTGTCTTCTCTGAGGTCCTACTATATCCATGATTATAACTCACAATTTTGTAACATTGTGTAACCTAAATAACATACAAACTACTATATTATGTAACCTAAGTGTATCTATGTTAAATGTTCCTTTTACTGCACCTGTAATGCTATCCTCTGTTTTAATCTGCACTGTAATAACTGTCTTGATGTCTGCCCTCCCTGCGACGAGGTGCCTTTGTAAATGAGTCTCTGACTCAAAGGTTGTAAACCTGATTTGTAATGAATAAAGAATGAATAAAGTGTCGAGGTGTGCCTTTGGGTGTTTCTCCTTTACATTCACCTCATTCCATAAGGAAATACGCTGAAATGGGCACAGTATAGGAGAATGGGGTGAACTCTGGGGGCAAAGGGTCCAAGGTGCACCTTGATGCCTGTCACTGGCTGCAGGGTGGAGGTGAGGGTGAAATGGCATGAGCTTTACTGTCAACGATCCCAAGTCACACCCTGACAGGCGCCAGGGTGTGACTTGGGATCATCGACAAGGTAGGGCGTTTTGGTTGAAAACCCTAACGCCCTTGAAGTTTCTTGGTATTTTTACTCCAAGTTTTCCACTTAGGTTTTTTGTGACTCCACCGCATGAACAGTGACACTATCAGTTCGTTATGTGAAAGGTGATTTTGCAGAGCGGCTGCACCATTTGGCACCACAGGTACAAAAACACATTTCAAACAGGATGTGAAAAGTGACAGGTGTACTCTTCATGAGGAAGTGTAAAAAATGGCATTGTTAAAAATCTGGAGTGAAAATATACAAAAAATGGTGAAGTCATGAGCATGCATAGGAACTGCACAATGTACTCCCATAATGTAAGTAGTTTGAGTATTTTTTACAGCAGATTTTCAAAATAGGCATTTTTGCACCTCCACTTATGAACAGTGTCACTGTGATTTTCGTAATCTATCCCGAACACTAAATTCCCACAGTGACCGCGCTATTCTGTGCAGGAAGCGTGAAAATACATTTTGGCCAGGGTGTGAAAAATGACAGCTGTACTGTTCATAAGAAGGTGTGGAAAAATGTCGGTGTTGAAAATCTGGACTGAAAATATTACAAATTTGTGAACTTATGAGGGTGCATGGAAATTGTGCAATGCACGCTCATGGACTTTTGTCACCAAATTTGCAACATAGCCATTTTACCACCTCTGCTCATGACCAGAGTCTCTGTGATTTTCTTAATGTGTCCCAACATTGATTTCGCACACCGACCACGCTAATGTGTGCTACATGTGCGAAAAAACATTATGGGCATGATATGAAAAATGACAGCTATACTGTTCATAAGGAGGTGTGGTAAAATGGTAATGTTGAAAATCTGGACTGAAAATATTAAAAATTCTCAAAGTTACGAGCATGTGTAGGAACTGCACAATGCACCCTCGAAAAACAGTCATTTTTGGGAATCTTTACACCACATTTTCAACATAGGGTTTTTGGGGGCCTACCTCATGAACTGTGACACTGTCGTTTTGTTACTCAGTCCTGAAAGGTGGTTCCACGCAGTGACTGTGAAATCACCTTTCGGGATGAAATAGCAAAATGATAGTGACTGAATTCATGAGGTGGGTCTCCAAGAACCCCATGTTGAAAATTTAGTAAAAGAATTTCCCAAAATGGCCCAGATATCCACTTAAGTTGAAAAAAACCCTATTTATGCCATTATACAGATTACCGGCATTTCTTCAGTTCACGGTTGGCTTTGAAGAGTGCAGACATGTTCCCGGTCCACCGAAGATCGTTGCGTAGTCCTCTGGAGGAAGTATGGGTGGGGGGTGGGGATGTGGGTGCGGGTTGGGGAGGGGTGAGACAGTCAATGAGGAACCATTTTTTTTTTTTTTAAACAGGCGTTTCTGTTTGTTTAGACTACATGGGACTTTTGCCATGCTAGGGTGGGCTCCCAGCATGGCAGCTGTAAGTTTTTTTTTCTGGGGGAGCCAGTGGAGTCGATGGGGGATTGGGCACCCCCGTCGGCAGTATGGAATTCTGCCACGCTGGGGTGGGCTCCTAGCCTGGCACGTGGAACTCTGGTTTGGGGGGATATAAACCATACAGTGGAGCTGACGGGAGATTGGGCACCTCCAGTCGGCCATACAGACTTTTGCCACACTGGGGTGGGCTCCCAGCATGGCACTGGAAGTCTGTTGGGGAGCAGTGAAGCCGACAAGGGATTGGGCACCCCCGTCGGCCATATGGTGTACGGGGAGGAGCGCATGAGCATGCTGGGGTGGGCTCCCAGTGTGCTACTTGGGCAGACAAAAATGGAGCTGTCTATGACAGCTATACAGATGCAGTGCAGAGTGTAGTCACTTTGCATACTGCTGGCGGCAGTATGCAAATTGCCTACATGTTACCACGTCTGATGGCATCATTTTTTCGCTTTCAACTGTATGCCACCACATCTGAACGGCTGTTATAGACAGCTCCTACATTCATTGGCATGGTGCAGCCATGCCTGCAAAAGGGAGCAGGGCATTGGAAGTGGGGGAGTCACACCTATGAAAACTAGTATGGTGGCACTATGTTTCTTGCACATGCGTGCAAGCAAACATAAAAATAGCCTCTCATAGAAGCTGGTAACAGCCAGTAAATTTTTTTGTTAAAACATTAGACAGAAAAAACTACAAACCGGTAGCACCAGCATTTCACATTCATGCCATCTGGGTGGATATGTACAGTACTTACAGTATGTATCGACGACTGGTGTTACTGACTGTTACTGGCTTTTATGAGAGGCTATTTTTATGAAGGCAGTTTCTGAAATAGCAGAAAACACCATGTTTTCCACACAAGCTGAAGGTAAAAAAAAAAATGACAATGTGGGTGAGCTTCTTTTTAAATGATATACATGAATAAAGCAGTTTTTGTACTTTAAAACACTTTGAGGACTACAGTCCATTTCTTTATACCCCAGAGCTTACCCAAAATTCACTGAGTGGATTTGTTTGTGCCCTCCTTATAAATAGATATAGTTATATATATATTAAATAGAACCATGCTAATATATAAAGTCACATATACAGTTATATAACAAATACATGACATGTCCATGTCCTACACCTGAGACAAGAAAAAGGCAGTTGCTGTTTAAATTGAATAATGGGTCATGAAATTAAGGTCGACATTCCCACACACATACACACACACACACACACATAGTCTGCTGTCTATTTTCAGGAAATTAATTAGCGATTGATAATTTACTACCACATCACATTCTATCCTGGGAGGAATTTATTTACACCCAACTAGGTTTTCAAAGGCTGTTTCTTGTCTCTGTTTTCTATCTCTGTTTTACATCGAGTTACTTTAATTATGTAATTCTGGTGATGTCATCCAACTAATGGAAGCATAGTTCCTTGGTTCCAGCAACCTGCCTGGCAACATCAAAGAACATCAGCCTTAAAAACTATGGATTCACCAGTAAAAAGCACAAAGCTCAAAGCACAAGCCACCAAGCAACAGGGGACACCAGCGCATAAAACAAGCATGAACACTTGATGTTATACTTGCTGGCTGGACAATGTGAACTCACAAATAAACCAGAGGTTCAAGAGGGCTGGAGCAGAAGACAGAACATACAAATCTATGGAGTGCTTAGGGATGCTGAGAAATACACTGGAAGCATTACGGTATTCCTACAAGGTCTCCTCAGAACCTTCATTTAACTACCCGAAGATTTAGACCTGAATGTGGATTGAGTACATCGAGCCTTGAACCCTAAACTGCCCAACACCGGTGCCCGACCCAGATTTTTTGTATTAAAAATGACTTCCTATGTGGCTAAGGAAGAGGTGTTCCATTGGTTCTGACAGGACAGAAACCTATAATAGAAAACTCGCCAAATCACCCTAGATGATGATTGTATTATGATGGTACAAGAACAAAGGCATCCCATGTGGTCTGTAATCAAAAAACTGAAAACAAGAAACATGAGAGGACAGATGTTACACCTGGCAAGGCCATGCCTTGAAACCCAGCAGGGCCCGGAACCTTTGCAGACTTACTAGATGCAACTGCATATTTGGAGGAGACTGGAATACAGACCCCATCCACAGAAAAGGACAAACTGGAAAAGGCTGTGCTGCAACTGGCATGGGAAGTCACCTGAGGAGGCAGAAACATGAGGGTGAAATTGGGGACCATTACAAACGCCAACCTGCAGATGGACAAACAGTACAATCCCTCATTGCACCTCATGCTGCACCACTTGACCACCAGTTAAGCCCACCCACAGAAGCAGACACCACCGTGACCACGTCACAAAAACCATAAGGCCAACAGGCCAAACAGGAATAATCAAGCCCAACACATAACAAAAATGGCAGGGTTTCAATTTAAGATAAATTCATGGACAAATAACCATAAGGTATCTACTTAATGACTTGCTAGACCACCCCACTGTTTCCACTTAAAAGATAATATTTTCAAATGGGTGAGGGCTCCTTTTTCTCTAACTGGAACTCAGAACATTAAAAACCACCAAAGACTGGCATGGTGCTCAGCCGGGGGGGGGGGATGGCCCTCTCCAACTCACAAACATTTACATTAACCTGCTGCTTTCTCTCTGTTTCCTCTTTTACCCTAACAGGAAATCAGGTCGTTTGACAGTGGGAGCCTACTTCTCCTCCAGGAACCAGTAATATAAAAAAAAAGAGGAAACATTTTTTTTTTAAATTACTCACACCAAACCCATTGGAGAGGGAAGAGTCCTTGGAGTGACTCAGAGGGAGAGACATGGAGAGTGGGGGAGAACTACATGGGGAAGTGGCCAACTGAGCTGTTCCTGTATGATGAAACAGCATTGAATGCAATGGCCTAACTTACACATACTTGACCTTGGCTTACATGACATGGAAGCCAGTAATATTGAGGTGCCACTGGGAACACAGGCAAATAAATTCTGACATCCCCGGTAGTATGGAGCCTCCTATTCTTAATGCTGGAATACTTTGGCCTATCAGATGAATTTATTGGTGGAATAAAAACCCTCTACTCATCCCTGCAAGTGTATGTTGATATCAGTGGTGGCATGTCACCCATAATTAACTTATACTGAGGTACACAGCAAGACTGCCCCCCTCTGACCCATATTCTTCGCCTTATATATTGAACCCTTAACAAAGGATCAGGAATGACAATAAAATCATGGGGATAGAGCTGAAGGGATCCCCTCAAAAAATATCGCTCTATGCAGACAATGTGCTACTGTACTTAGCTCACCCAAAGACCTCAATACCCGAGGTATGGAGGAGATTAGAAATTTTTGGGGAACACACAGGTTATACACTTAATAAAATGATAGCAGAAGTCCTTAAGTTCAAAAATAAACTCTAAAAATTACTGCTTTTAAAATGGAACACAAAACAAATTAAATACCTTGGAGTACAAGTAAAGAAAAACCTCAATGAATTATATGATGCTGATTTTGCCACTCTGACCAGGAAGGTACAGGACGACCTTAGTAGGAGGACATAAGCCCAACAGTTCACACATGAGCAGTCAGGGCTAGCTAGCAAAGTAGCTCCCGCTGCATACTACTTTCTGCTATTGTTCTCCTCTCTCCATATAGGCCTCAGCCATTCCCCCATCTCACTTAGACACAAGCCAGCCACAAGAATGCTCCTCCTGGGGCAGGGATTGCAGCAAGCGCCTTAAGAGGTAAAGCTACCTTCAACCCTCCAGCTTCTCTCTTGTGGGGCATTAGCCCGTCGACACTGCCCCACCCCTCCACCCAAGGCGGCCCTTGATTTAAGGCCCACCCTGGTCATGTGACTTCCTGTGCTGTGACATTCTATCTCCCCACTTTCCCATTTGCAGCTTATACTAATCTCCTCCAAAGGGAGCCCTCCCCCGCCACCTCTCCCTCATAGTCAAGCCACTCTTTCTCCTGCTGACCTTCCTCCCCTGCTGACTCTCCAGTCTCCCTCCCACTCTGCTATCTTTCTCCCACTTTGCCTCCTACCCAGCCCCATCTAGCAAGCTCTTCTACCAAGTCACCAGCACCTTCCCTGCCACATCCCCCCCCACACACAGCCTGTGTGACTCCCCCTTCCCCTTGCCTGTCCACTAGGAGACACTGCTGCGCACATACTTTTCAGCCTTCTCCACACATAGCCCCACAAACTTTCAATCCTGGCTCCAAGGTATCCCCCCTGCCCAGGGATTTGAACCTTGTACCCCCCAACACCAAAGTCTGCAGCCTTGCCACTACACCATTGAGGCTGACCTACTCTTTGGTGACTTACTTCCAACCCTATCCCTCTCAAAGCCTTGATCCACTCAGCCATGGCTACCTCCACCCTCCCACATAAGCTTACCACACTAGTACTCTTGGCAATGGCCATCTTCCCCCCAATGGCACTCCATCTCCCATGATGACACTCCCCTCCTACAACAGCACACCTATGCACACCACCACCCCACCCATGCCCTCCCCCACCCTGGGCTCACCCCCTCACCCTCACTGCCTCCACCACCAGCACCCACCCTCCACCCTGGACCCACCCCCTTCCCTGAGCACACACATCCCCATATCCTCATCCTTACCCCACCCCCCAGTCCTCCCTCCTCCTCACCATGGCCACCCTACAATCCCTGCAAATTCCCTGCACACCTCCTCTAGGTCTTCTACCTAGCACACTAAATTTGACACAAAGCGCTACCTCACTGCTGTCAGAATACTCTGTTTGCTCCTCATGCTGGCAGGTTACATTCACCCTAATCCTAGACCACTGGCCTCTGGCATGCCCAGGCAGCCACCTGTTTCAGGGCTGCGTATTGCATCCATGAACATCTGCAGCCTCCTAAAGAAATCTGCTGCCCTCCAGTGCTGGACCACTTAGCATACTCATGATATCATAGATATTGTCGAAACCTGGCTGTCTAAGTCAACCCCTGACTCCTTCATCTCCCTCCCTGGTTAAACCCTATTCAGGGAAGACCGAGTAGGCAAATGTGGCAATGGCCTGCTCCCTCTGTATGCAAAACACCCTATAGAGTTATGTCCTCCCACCACCTAAACTAGACAATGGTGCCCAAGCCCTGTCCCTAAAAATCACCCCGGACCCTGAAAAGGCACCACTGATCCTTACTGTGCCCTATATCCCACCTCAGAACCAAACCCCTGCCATCCACTCGCTCTCAAACTACCTCACAAAGCTACCCCATAAGCTCAAGCAGATCCTCCTAGGGGACCTGAACTCTAGTTGGCTCTGCAGCTCTAACTCACACATTTTTGACTCCTTCATGGCCTTCAACATGACTCAACTCATTTCCCAACCTACAAGGTGCAACCCCACCTCTGGCACAAGTACCCTCCTAGACATTGTTCTCTCCAACTGTCCCCACAAAATCCTTGACCTACATGTCCTCCCTAATACTCTTAGCAATCACGCCCAGTCATATTCACCTGGTCCACCAATGTTCAGAAACCTGCCCCCAGAACACTCCTCTGGTGAAGCCTCCACCCAGGTAGCCTCTGTAAACTAAGACTTTACTTTGCCCAGTGGGACTGGACCCCCATTACCCACGCTACAACTATAGACCAAGGGCTTGACTATTTCACTAGCTCCTTCAATAAAGCCTGTGACATCTTCGCACCCCTCACCAACACCTTAACTAAAAAATGAAATGTCACTTGGATCACCCCAGCACTGCTCCAACAAATGAAATTAAGGGACAACCTTTGGCATAAAGCAGTGGATCCAGGTAAACCAGCAGACAGGCAGACCTATAACGCCAAGTGTAACAGGTGCACATGGGCTATCTGAAAGGCTAAGGCTGAGCACTACAAATCTGCCCTTGCCTCCTCCTGGGGTAATGCCTGGAGTTTCTGGGATAAGTTAAAGGAGCCGAACGGAAAAGGCACAGTTGCTCCCCAATCCCAACTTGTCGTCAATGGCTCCATTACCACAGACCCACACACCATCGCCGACAGCCTCAACAACTCCTTCACTGACCTCAGTTCAGTCCTGCCCAAGAATTTCTTTGATCTGGCCCCCCCATCCCCCACACCCAACCTCTGCCACCCCCTTTAACCTCTGAACCATAACCCCGCAAGAAGCCAAGCCATATCTGCACAAAGCCCTCAACAGCACCAGCCCTAGTAATGACCCTGTGGACACTGGGCTACTCCAGCAAGTACTAGACGCAGTACTCACCCCGTCGCACATGTGCTCAATCACTCAGTTTGCCTAGGTCAGTTCCTTCTTGCCTGGAAGACGGCAATCGTCACCCCAATTCACAAAGGTGGAGATCGCACCGCCCCCAGTAATTACAACCAATTTCTATCCTGCCCCCACTCTCCAAGGCACTGGAAAAAATCATGGCCGACCAGCTATCTGACTACCTTACCAAGCACAGCATCATGTGTCAGGAGCAACATGGCTTCCACGCAGGGCACAGTACCATCACTGCCCTGCTAGAGTCCTCCAATTTCCTCCACTCAGCTCTAGATTCTGGACACCTGGCCAGAGCAGTCTTTATCGACCTCTCCATGGCCTTTGATATGGTTTGCCACCCTCTTCTTCTTAACTCCCTGCAGAATATTGGTCTCTCACAAGGGCCCTTATCCTTGTTTGACAGCTACTTGTCATCCAGGTCACAGCACGTAAAAATCAATAGCACCCTGTCCAATGCCCAACCTGTCCACTCTGGTGCCCCCCAAAGCTCCATATTAGGCCCACTCATCTTCAGCCTCTACCTTAACACATTCCCCACCCTCTGCTCCAAAAAAATCATTCTCTATGCAGAAGATGCTGTCCTCCTCATCTCGCACCCACACCCCACCACCCTACAGAACACCATCCAGCACTCCTTCACCGAGGCCAAACAATGGTTCATTGATCACAGGTTGATCATCAACCTCAAAAAAACAAATCTATGCTCTTTACCCACCATCAGAATAAAACCAGAAACACCCCCCTCCAGATCGTCCCTTGCACCCAAGTCCCTCTTGAACAGGTGGCTAAATACAAATACCTGTGCATCACCTTTGACCCTGCCCTCATCTTCCACCACCATATTGCAGCTCTCTCGTTAGTCATAAACATATGGATTGGTCTCCTCTACCACCATAGGGACTGCCTGCCCCCCCTAGGTGCTTCGCACGGCAGTCATCTCATCAGTCCTATCCCTGGTAGACCATGGCCTCCCTATCTATGCTGCTGCTGACAAAACTGCCCTCAGTAGAGTACAACTATCCATTAATAAGGCCTGCAGGCTCCTGTCAGGTGCTGAAAGATGCACCCACACCTGCTCTCTCTACTCACTTGCCAGCATTCTCAATTTTGAAGATAGGCTCCTTTACCAATCCTGTCTGTTGGCTAAGAAAATACTCCTGGGCCTCTCCCCTCTAGGGGTGACCTCCTCCCTCAGTGTCGCCTCCCCCATAGTATCGACATGCAGTACTTGCAAACCCACCCTCACAGTACCCAGAGTTAAGACCTCACTCGCACAATGGTCCTTCCCATATAGGGGCCCCCTATATAGTACAACTCTCTCCCTGTGTCTATTGCCAGCCTCCCTAGAATAGGCCTCTTCAAAGTTAAACCACCTCTTTGCCTCACACTGCTGCAACTGCTGATAGACCTGTGATCTCCCCTTGGCCCAACTATCCAGCCACCCCCACTGACGAAGTCCCTTGGACAGCTAATCCCTCACGATGAGAGTCTTTATCAGTTCCCCCACTCTACTTACCCCCCGAGTTGGAAGTTATTCCACATTATATCTATATTAGATGAATTTACCCTATGTTCTACCACAGTTATACCTGCTCATGTACCTACATTACTGTTTGAAACCCTGTTATGTCATACCACTGTTATTGTTATTATATTCCTCTGTTACTATGCCATTTTCTGTTTATTGTAACCTGTGTATGTCTGACGAGGAGCCTTTGGAAATGAGTCAGTGACTCAAAAGATTGTAATTCTGATCTGTACAATAAATAAATAAAATGCTAAAAGGATTCCCTGTAATTAACATGCATACTACTTGAAATCTCATTCTATAACAAGAATAATGGAAAACAGGCAGAACCACCATTGTAAACTGCTTGATTTGCCGTATGTACCCAAACTGCACAATAAATGTGAATTATAAAAAAAAATACTCTCCATATGTATGACCAGAACTGTCACATCCAATTCTGCTGTAAGTACTTAAAGTGATTTCTCTGTATAACTGCTATTCATCTGCAAGCAAGCAAGATATTATTTCTATAGTGCCCTTTCCCAGAGGCTCAGAGCACTGTACAACATAAAGGCAAATGAGAAATTAATAATGCTAGCATTAAAACTACTAGAGGTGTGCAAAAAAAATTCTGCTGGTGGAATTTCCACGAAAGTGCAAATTTCACTTTTGTGAAAGTTCGGAAATCATTTTTGCAACTTTCACAAAAATTCTGCCTTAAAACTGCAGAATAAATATACAGACTGTGTATTAATTTATTAAACTGCGGGGGAAAAAATCCTCAGAACAGATCACTGCCAGTGGTCAGTTCTGAGGGCCCCCCCCCCCCAGTAATCAGGGGTCCCAGTAAATAAATAAATAAATAAATTAATAAAAACCTCCAATTCATCCCTTGGACCCTCCTGGTGTCTAGTGCCCCCCCAACCTACTGATTGTGGGTCTCAAGTAAAAAATCCCTGATCTCTGATGTCCAGTGGTTCCCACCCTCCACCCGGCGGATCATGGCTGTGGGTCCTAGTAAAGAAGAAACAAAAACTCCAATTCCTCCCTAGTGTCTAGTGCCCCCCACCCACTGATCATGGCCCCCAAAATGTTTTATTTCCCTGGTGTCTAGCAGAGCCCCCCCTCCCTATCCTGGATTCCCTTAATCCACAAAAATAAATCACATCCAGCAGTCCACCAACTCATCCCCCCTCTATTCCCAGTATTCTCTGGTGGCTAGTAGACCCCCTCATCCCCGATCCCTTACAAAAAAAAGTAATCCCAATTCCCTGGTGTCTAGTGAACCCCCCCATCACAACAGTTCATTTGCAACCACCCCGCTCCCCCACGACTTGCCCCTGAGTGGACCACCGGCACAGCCCTCCTCTCTCTTCCACTATCAGTTGCCCACTGAACTGTTAGTGAATGATCACGTGGTTGTACAAGCACACGCTCTTTCAGTGACAGTTCATTAAATTGTGGATAGAATAAATTCTACAGTTTACATTCATGTTACCGCAGTTCACAAAAAAAGTCAGCGGAACTGCCAAAACCATGGAAAATACCAGGTTTTCAATGGCTTAAAGTTCCAAAATTTACGGGTTCAAGAAAGCGGAATTTGCAACTTTCATCCACCCCTAAAAACTACTAAAACAACAAGGGTAAAAATAGAGTACTAAGCCTCAAAGGCTGCTTTAAAAAGATGCACCTTCAGACTCCGTTTGAAAGCATCTAACGAGGGGGCCTCCCTCAGGGACCTGGGAAGCGAGTTCCACAGGACCGGTGCCGCCACCTCAAAGGTGCAATCTCAGGATGTTCCCTGGGAACTGTTAGGAGGCTAGGTTCTGTTAAACAACTCTGAAGGTTTTTTTTTCACTTTATATTTTATTGAAATTTTCAAAACGTTTCAAAACATACATCACATAAGGATCCGAAGTGTCCTCCAAATACTAGGAAAAGAACAAAGGTGAATAAAGTGCACATGACAATATGATTAATCTAATTACAGACTGTTACTAACAAAGGAGAAAAAAAACAAACAACTCTGAAGTTTGAAAGCTTAAAACATTCTGTGAATCTCTTTTTGGTCCAGTAAAAGGTATCAAATCACCCAGTTTGTTCAACATAAAAAGTCATTTCAGTACAATAAATTTATTAGTATATTTTAAGCAATTCAACCAGGTTGCAAACATCTGCTAATGTTTCACTTGATGCTTCATTAAAGCACTGGTCCATGCATCTGATTCATACTCCTTGTGATATATTAAAAACAACTTATGTATCACTATGACCATAACATATTATATGGCATGCTCACAATGTTACACAAATGGTTCGGTGCTCATTTCAGTTATTTCATTACTTACACTCTTATATCATATTGCTCCTTCCTAAAATGTATTCCACTTCCTATTTACAATTTGCACAAAATGTTTCCTTGGGAACAGAGAAGATACATTGCCAGTATATATAAACAGAATAATTTGTTTAATATGTCCTTAATCATCTCTGTTCATTGTATTAGTGTTTTCTTTTCCCCAAAGTATTGCAACTATTCTTTTTCACTCATCAGTTGCTAAATTGGACACTTTATTCATCATGCACTTTCTTCATATTTGAGACCTGTATCAAACTGTAACAACATTGGTCTCTGTTTCTTCTCACAGCTTCACATTGGCACTAAACCCAGTTTCAGATGAGTAATTTACTGCTCAATTGATGTTGCCCCCTTCCCTATTTCACTTCCTTGCATCATTTCTTCCACAATTACAATCCTTTTTCCATGGCCAATCCAGCCACTGCTGCTTTTATTCACTTACATACTCTTCCTGTATCTTAGTTTTATTTTGTAGCCCATATTTTACTTTTGCAAACTCTGCATGTGGCTTCATGGCAACTCTGCCCATCTGTGTTCATTGTTTTTGCCAAGAGAAAGAGTGCACACTCACTTGGCATGAAAGTCCCCAGTATGTACTGTATTGTAAACTTTCCATCATACTCTAGGAATAGATTGACACCCATTCTTTCCATCAGAGGTGGCTTTGCTTTTCTGTTCACCTTATTTTCCAATGTATTTTAAGTAATTTGTGCATGTAGTGCATTTTTCCTCTAAACTGTGGTTAAACATGTGCAGATTTTGTCATCATAAAGTACTATTTTTCTCTGCAAATTTTAAAGTATCAGTTTATCAGCATTCCCCCCCCCCTGATTTATCCTTCATGTCCAACAGTCACCTCCTCCCTTTTTGGATGGCCCACCCAGCCCAGTCCCCCACCATCTCTAGAACTTACCCTAGATTAAACAACTTGCCTCTCATGGAGAGGTTGGGGGGACCTGCACAGTCCCCATCAAGCAGTATCTAGTGGTGCCAGGCTGTGGGAGGACAATCTTTCATCATGACATGGCATGAGTTTATTTGTCTTCCATTTTTTGTATTCTCCAGAGACATTTATGTGCAATGATGCTTCATGTCCATCAATGTCAATCACCCTTCTGGGCTTCCTGACTGCCTGACACCTAACCTCAATTAGGTGCCAGTTGCACTGCAGGAGGGTGTAACCCCCTTACCCCAGGAGAGGATATCAGTCCTCTGGATGCTCCATCCTCTCCCCCAGTCAAACCCTGGTGACTTGAAATTGCTGCAGAACCCAGGTCTGCTGCATGGCACAAGGTAGTGCTACCACCGTGCTACCAGACCAGCACAATATTCTTTATTTATTGCTGTTGAGTCACCAAAATCTGGTCAGTAAAACACAGACTGTGACAGGGGCTGAACACCTATGCTAACAGCACTAAGCTCACCTTCTTCTACCGGCTAAATACTAATGCTGGTCCTACAGTTAGTCAGCGATTGGACGTGCATCATGTGCTACAAATTTGCATCCAACTGATGCATATTTACGAGGAGGATGGTCTGGTAGTGGTCTGATGTGCTTTTGGCTTTCCTCCTACTGTTTATGCCCCGTCTTCTGTTTCTGATACTTAATGCAAAATCTTGCATGTGGTTTGATGACAGGTAGTAACCAGCTTCACCCCTTCCTGGGCTATATAATCTATCTTTCTTCAGCCTCATTTAGAAGCTCCTTTTCCTTGCTATGGCCAGAGACTCTAACCCCCCCCCTTGATTGCTGCTCTCAATTCCATAGAGCCTTTCTGTTTGGACTTTGCCTTCTGCTTCTCTCGGTTAGTATTTTGTTTGTTGCTTTCTACTTTCTGCCTTTTAGGGCAGCAGTTCTGCTGCTCCTTGTCTTCATGCAACTCAGTGCTTACGTGCAATGTGTTTTGTCACTGTACCTGCTTAGAAACATAGAAACATAGACATTGATGGCAGATAATGACCCCTTGGCCCACCTAGTCTGCCCATTTCCCTACCTACAAGATAAGCTGCAGATCCTAGTTAACCAACAGCCTATTTCTTCTTACCCCCACGAGAATTGCCTTATGTCTGTCCCATGTATTCTTGAATTTGCCCACAGTTTTTGACCCCACAACCTCCTCAGGAAGGCTGTTCCATGCGTCCACCACTCTCTCTGTAAATAAATACTTTGTCACATTGCCCTTGAACCACCCCCCCATCTTTAAATTGTGTCCCCTTGTTCTTGCACGTCTCTTTTTCTGAAAGATGCTACCCTCTTGGACTTTGTTGATTCCACAGAGGTACTTAAAAGTTTCTATCATGTCCCCACTCTCCCTCCTTTCCCCAAGGGTATACATATTAAGTTCCTTTAGTCTCTCCTTGTATGGCTTCTCTTACAGACCCTGCACCATTTTAGTTGCCCTCCTCTGGACTGCCTCTGTTCTGTCTATGTCCTTGCGGAGATGGGGTCTCCAGAACTGGATGCAGTACTCCAGATGGGGTCTCACCAACTGTCTGTACAGAGGGATAACAACTTTTTGTTTTCTGCTGGTGATGCCTCTCCCTATACATCACAGTATACCCCCAGCCCTCCCTACTGCCTTCTCACATTGCTTGCTAACCTTAAGGTCATCTGATATGATTACCCCCAGGTCCCTTTCCATTTTTGTTGTTGTTAATACCTCTCCCCCTTGTGTAATCTTTCCCTTGGTTTTTATTTCCCAGGTGCATTATTTTGCACTTCTTTGCATTGAATCCAAGCTGCCATACTTCTGACCATTCCTCCAACCTTGCCAAGTCCCTTCTCATCCTTTCCATGCCTCCTTGTATATTAACCCTGTTGCAGATCTTTGTGTCATCTGCAAAGAGGCATACTTTTCCTTCCAGTCCCTCTGCAATGTCACTTATAAAGACATTAAAAAGGACTGGACCCAGTACTGAACCCTGCAGTACCCCACTAGTAACCCCTCTTTCTTCAGAGTGGACTCCATTTACAATTACCTTCTGTGCCCTGTTGTCCAGCCAATGTTTTACCCAGGCTACCACCCTGGGACCCACTTCCAGGCTGGTTAATTTGACAATTAATCTTTTGTGTGGGACTGTGTCAAATGCCTTGCTAAAGTCTAGGTGGGCCATGTCCACAGCCCCTCCCTGGTCTACTACTTTGGTCACACAGTCAAAGAAATCAATTAGATTCATCTGACATGACCTTCCCCTGTGAACCCATGCTGCCTTGGGTCCTGTGCCCCACTGGCCTCTAAGTACTCAACAATTCTTTCCTTAAGAAGTGATTCCATCACTTTCCCTACCACAGAGGTCAAACTGACATGTCTGTAGTTTCTGCCTCTGTCTTGGTCCCACTTTTGTGAAGGGGAATCACATTTGCCTTCCTCCAGTCCTCAGGTACCACACCATCCTCCCATGATTTGTTAAAAAGGGTAGTCAGTGGTTTCACTAGTTCTCCCCTTAATTCTTCTAGAATTCTGGGGTGAATTCCATGAGGCCCCATTGCTTTGTCCACCTTCAGTTTGATGCTTGATTCTATGTCCTGCCTCTGTTATGCTGCAGTATTTCACACCTATTTTCACAGTGTATTTTATCTGCTTTTCATATCCAAACCCTTATAAAGATTTTACTATTTGCCTGCTATCATAACCAGTACTTTTAACCTTTTCATTGCAGTTCCTGTGCATATTTTGCATTCATTTACTCAATAGCTTCAGTCACTTAACTCAGACTTGTTAATTCTCCTCAGTGTTTCCTGCTAACTCTGCTCTTTGGCTCTGCATGACTTAAAGTGACAGTCACCCTCTTTTCCTTGTATACAGATATGGCTAGATTCACAAATTTGTTTTGGGATAAGTCCCACACAGCAACTCTAGTTGCAGACCGAAATCTCTGCAGCTGCAGAGATTGCTATCCACAGCCACAGCAGTTGAGGAAGATGTTACAGCAGGTCCCACCAGCTGTAACAGTTTTCCGCAGCCATGGGAATTTCCCTAGCAACGCTACCCGCAAGCTGCCGTAAACCATGGAGCTGGTCATAATCCAGCTCATCTTTTGAGAATACCCACAGCTGCAGGAAAACTGAGGATCCACAAGTGGCAACTCACTTGTGCTGGGTTTTTCCCACAGCTGCGGGAATTTCAAGGCTTTTGTGAACCCTGCCCATACTCTCTACTGCTGTGCTTTCTGACACAAGCACCACTAAACCTAAGGATCTCATAGTTTCTGCAGTTCACAATCCCAACAATCCATAATACATCTACAGTGGCATTCTGACTCCAGTATCACCAAGTCTAAGGATCTCAGACTTTTTATGTTGTCTTGAGCATACGCAAACTACATTTTGGGGTAGTATGAGAAATGCCGAGGTGTGTCAGCATTGACGAATGCAGGGCACACTTTAGCAGGTGCGTTCCTTATTCCCCACTTAGTGAGCATGCTAGTGCTCACACAAGTTTATGCAAAGTGCCACCAGCTTGAAACAAACATGCCACTGCAATTAGAGACAAGCTTGTTATGCAACGGCACAGATGACATGCCTCATATGTGCCTTTCCTGATGAAACATTTCAATAAACATGGCGGTGGCAGTGGTAGGAGAGCAAACAGCTGTTTGCATTGTGTGTCCACCTTGCCATCTCACCAGTCCCTGCCTGAAAAATGGGAGGAGTGACTTTCCTCGCCAACCTCCTCCACTTCCTGCTGTTTCTGGAGTGAAAGGTTCTCCCATCCCTGCGGAGCAGGCCACAGCCTAAGCTCCATATGGGCTGGGAGTATTCAGTGCCACAAGGCACTTGTACCCTAAGTGAGATCCGATCTTGCTGGCAGACCCCCTGCCTGGTGACATCGGGGTGCTTAATCCCCTCCCAACCATCCTTTAATGTGGCACATTGGGAGCCCACCCCAGTGTGACAAAACCTGCTGTGGTGTTACTGACACTGGGATGCTCACTCCGGGTGTCGAATGCACGCTCCCCCAAATATTCTTTGATGTCAGGGTTCCCAATCCCCTGGTCAGCATTGATCCACAGTACTGTGGCACACTGGGAGTTCACCCCAGTGTGCTGAAATCCATAGTTTCCCTGTAAAAACAGAAAACAGACCCACATCTTTTTTTTTAATTTACCCTGAAAAAAAAGAAAATGGTTCCTCATTGTTGTCACCAGTCCCCCTTCCCCAACCCACACCCTTCCTCTGCGCACCCCACCTCCCTGCACCCCCCCTCACCAATACTTACCTCTGGAGGTCAGGAGCAGAGATCTTCACTGGACCTGGAACATGTCTGGACTCTTCAAAGCTGACCGCAAAGTAACGAAATGATGGTAAGTCCTGTAATGACACTGAATTGGGGGGGCCAATTTAGGTTAATATCTCAGCCATTTTTGGGAGTTTTAGTCCCACATTTTCAACATGGAGATCTTGGGACCCCACCTCATGAACACAGTCACTGCTATTTTGTTATTTGGTCCAAAAAGATCATTTCTCGGTCACTGCTCGGAATCACTTTTCAGGACTGATAAATGAAATGACAGTGCCACTGTTCGTGAGATGGGCTCCCAAAAGCCTATGCTGCAAATCTGGTGAAAAATTTACAAAAAATGACTGTTAAGAGCATGCATTGAGCAGTTTCCATGCACTCTTGTAACTTCGAGAATTTTTAATATTTTCACTGCAGATTTTCAACATTGCCATTTTTTCACACCTCCTTGTGAATAGTACAGGTGTCATTTTTCGAATCCTGCCCAAAATGTGTTTTCGCACATCTGGTGCACAATGGTGTGGTTGATGTGGGAAATCAACATTGGACAGATTAACAAAATCACAGTGCACTGTTCATGAGCAGAGGTCCCAAAATGTCTGTGTTGAAAATCTGGTTAAAACATCCCCCAGATAATTGTGTTACAGGTGTGCATTCTGCAGTTTCAACGGCACACTCATGACTTCACCAATTTTTCATATTTTCATTCCAGATTTTCAACATTACCATTTTTTTATACCTCCTCATGAAACAGTACAGCTGTCATTTTCATGTCCTCTGCAAAATGTGTTTTTGCACCTGTGGCGCCAAATGTCGCAGCCACTGTGCAAAATCACCTTTCGACTAATGAACTGATAGTGCCACTGTTCATGAGGTGGGGTCACAAAAAGCCCATGTTGAAAATTTGGAGTAAAAATACCAACAAACACCTGGGGTGTTAGGGTTTCCAACTGTAATGCCCCACCCTGTAGAGACTGACAGGCATCAGGGGTGTGACTTGGCATTATCGACTGTAATGCTCACACCATTCCACCCTCATCCCCACCCTGCAGCCAGTGACAGGCATTGAGGTGTGCCTTGGACTCTTCGTCCCCAAAGTTCAACCCGTTCTCCTATACTGCACCCATCTCAGCATATTTCTTTATGGAATGGGATGAGCGTAAGGCCCGAAGACCCCAAGGCACACCATGACACTTGTCGGTATCTGCAGGATAGGGTAAGGTGAAATGGCATGAGTGTTATGGCCGACAACCAAAAGGCGCACCCCAATGCCTGTCAGTCTCTGCAGGGTGGGGGTGGGGTAAGCGTCAGTTCAATACTTCACTGTCATTCCTATTACGCATCTCTCTAACTCCTGCACTACCAATGCCAATGCCAGCAAGACAACATTTGGCACTGACAAATGCTTGTTCAGCCTGCTACTATCCATAGCCCCTTCATGTGGCATTCTATACTTTTCTTCCTCACTTGTCTAGCTGTCCAAACAAGCTTCCTGCATCAGCTGACTGCCAGCATATTAACTCAGTGAGCTAGCCTGCCATTGCCTCCAAAGAGCTCAACATCCTGGACTCTAAAAGAGACAGTACTGTTTTTTTTCTTTGTCCATGTACATTATTTAAATTGCTGCATATCTGCTTTCAACTCCATTGGCTTAGTGTTCTCAGTATCCAGATGTCCAGAACTGCCCACAATGTCTTTTCAAGCCCCTTTATCTCTCATGCCCAGACAAAGTGAACTAACCCTGGCCCTTTTCTGGGTGAGTTTTCCCTGCATGGTGGGTTTCAAGGTGGCTGGTGGCTGGACCCTAATAGACCTAGTCCCATTCCTGCTCCATTCCTGCTCCATTCCATTTCATCACTCCTAAGTGATGTTGGCCCCACCTTGCTTGACGTCCTCCATCTTAGACTCAGTGTCCATGGGGTCCTTTCCTTATCAGTTGTACTAATACTTAGGATGAGCACTTTTATCAGATACCAGCCTTCAGCTGCTCTTTAAACCAAGTCCCTTCCCCAGAGCCATGCTCAGGAGTCTGGGGGCACTGCAATCTAGCGGAACCCAAGAGAAGCAGGTATCCATGTCATAAAATCCACTTCCTCTACAGTTCTGCTGTAGGCGTATCATTTTTATTTATTTATTTATTGAGTATTCGGATATACCTTTGAATCAGAGACTCCTTTACAAAGGTTCAATGTAACAGAAATGAAAACAGAACAGACATTAGTGAGTAATTCAACAAGGTACACAGTCAAGCAGATTACAAATAACAGTGAAGGCTAACAGGTTGTTACTAGGAATCGATTTGTACAAATCTTAGCAATACAATTATAGTCAGGTGTATAATGGAGTCATCAACACAAAGAAGATCATAGGGTGGGGGGTAAGCAGGCCAAGGCCATTGTCAGGGAAGAGAAAGGGGGGAGAGAAAGGCAAGGATCAGTGGCAATCACAGGTATTAGAGGATTTAAGGTGGGCCCTAAGGTGGGTTTTGAAAGGGCCAATTCTGTTTTCATTTACAAGAGAAGTAGGTAGGCTGTTTATCCAAGATGGGGCCCTGTAGCTGAAAGACCTTTGGAACTGGGAAGTATGGCAGTGGGGAACTGAGAGGAGTCGCTTTTCAGAGCTACAGGTGTGCTTAAGCATCAGAGCTAGGTAGACTTAGGGGACGAGCCCTGGGGGTAGAGACTGAGAGCAATCTTTTTAGCCATGAAGCAAGTGTGGAACCTGATTCTATTGTCAAGATTTAACCAGTTGGTAGCATTATAGAGTGAGCAAGTATGGGTGAGACGGTCGCATCACAGTATGAGGCGGCAACCTTTATTTAGGGAGAGACAGAGTCTACGTAAGGCCAAAGTGTTTGCCCACTATAGATCAGTATACCATAATCGAGTATGGAGAGGACCAAGGAGGAGACAGTGAGCCTAAGGGCATCAGGAGTAAGGCAATGTTTGAAGCAGTACAATAGCCCAAGCCTAACATTAAGGGCAGTGGACAGGAGGTGGATATGTTGGTGGAAATTAAGAGCTGGGTCTAGAGTGATGTCTAGGTATTTAAAGGAATCCATTAGCTCCAGAGGGGTCAGATTGACAGTTAGTACTTGAGGGCAATGCTCTTTACCGGAGTTCAGAGGGTGGGCAAATAGCATAACTTTGGTCTTCTTATAGTTGAGAATAAGGCACCAAGAGGAGAGCCAATTTTCAGCGCAACTGAAGGAGGATTGCAGGGAATGGTGGAGTTCAATGGGGTCAGAGTTGGAGGAATAGAGCACAGCATTGTTGGCGTAAAGTAGCAGGTTGCCAGGGCAGGACTTAGGGAGGAAGTTAAGGAAGAGGCTGAGAAGTAGAGGACCTAAGATGGACCCCTGTGGAACCCCAGAGAAGACAGGCAGCCTATTTGATAGGGTGTTACCAACTTTGACCTGCTGGTAATAGTTCGAGAGGTAATCAGAGAACCAGCCAAAAGTGTCCTGAGAAAAAACAATGTTGGAGAGGGTGGCAAGTAAGAGGGAGTGGTTGACAGTGTTAAACACCTTAGTAAGATCAATGAAGACAGCACCAGTGATATGGACTCTGTCCAAAGCAGAGTGGACGTGCGCAATAAGTTCCAGAAGGGCAGTAGTGGTACTGTGCCCTCTCCAAAAGCTGTGCTGCTGTTTGCAGAGTAGGTTGTACTTGTTGAGGTGGTCTGTGAGCTGATCAGAGACAATCCGCTCTAGGGCCTTGGACAGGGGAGGGAGAATGGAGATGGGGCGATAGTTATTGGTGATGGTACGGTCCCCATTTTTAAAAATGGAGTGATAGAAACAGATGTCCACCTAGCAGGGAATTTCCCTAGACATAAGGAGTGGTTTGGAATATGGGTGAGGGGGTTTAGTACCTCATGGAGGGTGAGCTGGAGAAATCGCCACTCTAAGGTATCACTACTGTAGGAGGAATGGGCCAGTGCTTTTTTGAGATATGGCTCAGTGGACTTGGGAGAAATGCAATGTAGGCGAAATGGGGTGCTTCCGGGGGGGAAGAGGGGGAGCTGGCAGGGAGTGAGTCAAAGAAATTAGAAGGAAGAACGTGGCTGAGGTTTGTGAAGGTGTCATTGAAGGCTGTGGCTATACTGGAAGGGTCCAAGGTCAGGCACCCATCTACCATTATCTGATTTGGGACAGAGTTAGGGACTTTACCACAGATATCTTTAATATTGTTCCAAAATGTTTGACCAAGGCCCCAAGTAGATGTTAAGGAGGATTTATAATACTCAGCTTTGGCCTTGCACAGGGACCACGTGCAGTTGTTTCTGGCCTCTCTGTACTTTTGTCTATCTGATGTGAGGCCAGACTCATTAGAGAGGTGCCATAATGAATCTCTGGACTGTATCAGTGCTAGGAGGTGGTCAGTAAGCCAAGGCAGCAGATTGCCTTTGACCACTCTTTTAGAAACTGGGGCAAATTTGTCACATATAGTGTTGAAGGAGAGGATGAAGAGGTTGAGGGCTCTGTCAGGGTTGAGGGTATTCATTATGGGGGGGCCAATCAATGGTGTGGAGATACACTTTAAGATGGGCAAGTTTGCCAGGGCCATGTTTATGTTGTATGATTATTTTGGGGGGAGATTGGGTGCTTTACCTGTTCAGTGGCAGAGAACTGGAGAGCAGTCACTAAGGGCGTTTGGGAGAATGGAGACGCTTTTGATTTTGTGAGGGCAGTTGGTGAAGATGAGGTCTAGCAGTGAGGAATACCCTGTGCACTGGTTAAGTCAGATGGGGGATGTGACTACTTGTGTTAGGTCTTGAGCAGTGGCTGCATCGATGAATGGTGTTGCGGTCTTGTCTAACCAATTGATATTGAAATCCCTGAGTATGACTTTTTCAGTTTGAGATGGGAGGGTGGCCAGGTAGGATAGAACTGAGTGGAAGGCCACCTTCTGTTCCCTGGGGGCAATGTATACTGCTGTAATGAGGAGGGGGGGTTTGGGAAAGTCCTAAGGTAAGTTTTAGAGTGAGGCCCTGGGGTCCCGGTACCAGCTGGGGGGTGGGGAGTACCTGTCCCCATCTGTGCATCTACATCTCTAGACTATCTTCCTCATCGTGGCTGCCTCCCAGTCTGTTATAGCTTGGCAACCCTCCAGTGCCAAAGACAAAGATTACTTCATCCCCCCACCATGAAACACCCAAAAGCTAGTTTGAAGGCCAGTTATATTACAAGAGAGTGGACTGTCACTGACCAAGTGCCTGTACTTGAGATGAGGGTGTGCAGTTCTCTGCCCCTGCTAAAAGCAGGAACTATATGACCTCTAAGTAACCTTCAGCAATTTTACTCCCCCTTCCAACCCCAAGTCGGATCCCCTTGTACCAGCTATGCAGATTCAGACTTGTGTAGACTGTATGCTTTAGATACAGCAAGATCTGGTAAGTCAGAGGGACCCATTGCCTCTTTGAAGATTGCAGTCATCAAAGCTTGCCTTCCTCCTGATCCACGTTTTCCCAGGCTTCTCAACCATCCAATCCTCAAAGAAGAGTTGGTCAGTCACTTTTTCTGATTCCACTTCCCAAGTATCTGCCTTAACCTGTTCCAGTCTACTTGTTTCAGCACTAACCCCTGTGGGTCTTCTTACACTAAACCCAAGCCCTTTGGGTCTCCCTTTACAGCCTCCACCACCTGTACTGCCATCTACACATCTACATCTGAAAGACTATTATAGCACCCTTCAACTCTGCCACCATGACTTTTCTCCAAAAAGTACTACCCGAACATTCTTCTCCTTCCAAGTTAATTTCCTGCTTACTCATTTAACAAACAGTTTGCACACTGGTATCCTAGTATCTCCTCCATAGACCTTTATCTGCAAAACCTTCTATCTGCTCCCTATAGTCCAGAAGCTGTGGACCTTCTCCTATTAAAGGAAAAAATACAAGGATTCATCACAGGCCCTTTTCTGCAGTCACTGTTCTTGACTTATGGAAGTAGCCCCATTAAAGTAATTGTTTGGGATAGCATCAGAAAGAAAAGATTACTCATCAATGTATCTGCTTCACATTCATCCACCATACCCAAGATCAGCTATCTTATGCTCCCTATACACTTTCTTGGCTTCTTCCAGGATCAACAATGCTAGTCACTCATCTACCTTGTGGGCTGCTGGCAAAGCTTGTTAAAACTGACATTTCAGATGCCTTCCGCTTACTACAGCCCCTTCTCTAGCATCTGTTGGAATGGGTTTTTATCTTGCTATCCATCCAACCTTTGGTTGCAAGATCAACTACAATTGTTGGTGATTTATTCTCTAATCACTCTTCTAGGTCCTGGTAAACAAATGCAAACATACAGTACTTCTTTGCTTCCTCTGTTTGATGACCTTCTTCTGGTAGTTTCTCATATTTCCCCTCCTGCAGCCAGTAGGCAGAGCCACACAGAGTTAATGAACACACCTCACATAACTATGGCTCCTGACAAAAATTATTGACCCTGTTGTTTTACTAGAGTCACTCAACAAAACTGGGTTCACTTCAACTGGATCTAAGACTACTGCAAGACAACTAACTCGTATCACTGCTCTCATTCCTGCATTCTCCTCCAGAACATCCTGGGCAAAAAAAAGTATTATTCCTCTTTTGTTTACCTGCCCTTCACTATGCATATCATTTCCCAAAGCAGATATTTCATTTTGTACTTACCAGCATCTGCTTTATCTGTTTCTTTCCTGAACAATCACATCCCTGTTACAGCTGCAGCAAAATCTGACCTAGCCCTGTGGTCCTACTTCTTGAAGCAATGAAATGACAATTCTGTGTTTTCTCAAGATCCTGGTCCTGCACTGCATCATGAAGTCGTCACTGATGCTATACCTGTATTCAGCTTTGCCTCCTTGTACAATAATGCCTGGTTCACAGTCCATGGCTTCCCATCATCACTGATACTCTTACCATGTACCATTCCTACTCTATCTACAGCATTCAGGCAAGCACTCATGTCAACCATCAATGGGCACATGCCCAAAAATGTATAAGGACTTGCCTTCCAACAACCGAGTATCCGTCCACCATCTGCCTCTAAAGGGTCTAGTATGCTTTTGCGTTTTATGGCTTCATACTGTAATGATCGGTATGCTATTGCCTTCTATGGCTTCATACTGAACCTAACCGAACCCCTGTTAGGATTGGTTTCTTATTTCTCCAACTATTGCAAATGGAAATCAGACTTTTCCTTCAATGTTACAATTCAGGACGTCAAGTTTAACTATTACTGCATTTATCAATTTGTCCATCATTTATCTCCAGTCTACACGTAAGCTGTTCCTTCATTGTCTCAAGAAAATAATTTCCATGAAACCAAAGACAACCTGGTGACATAGACTTCTTCCAGAAACTCATTCCTCCAATCTGGCTTTCTGCTGTCATCACAAAGAAAAGATACCCCATGGCTAGGTGTGCAGAAGGAGAAATAAATATAGCCAGTTCAAAAACTCCTGCAAAGCCCACCATCAAGAACCACAACAGAACAATTTCAATACTCAAATCTGAACATTTTTTATTCAAATAGTGTGCTGAGGAGACCTCTCACCAGGATCAGAATACACCAGTGGAACCCCCAAGAAACTCTGACTGGTTTCACTCACAGTGTCATCAAGGAGTCAAGTATGGGGACAGGTTGTCTCTCTGCTGCAAAATGCCATTCTGTAGGTGAAGTTATATCTTGTCTCCTAATGTACCCTTTGTGTTCTACAGTTCTGACTTTCAACTGTCTAGTAGTCTTTCCAATATATGTCTTGTTGCAGGGGGCACTTTACTGCATATATTACCCTACTTGTTTGGCAGGTAATCAGTTCTTTGATTTCAACAACCTTTCCTTACATTTCTTATTTTTTTATTACATACACGCTATTGTGGTTTGTATACCTAGCACAGGGGTAATTGCCCCTGAGATCCATGCTGGATAAAAGTTGTCTTCTCTTGATGGGGAATATTGTGATCTGTGAGCGATATTTTATCCCCAGTGGATTGTACTTTCTTTGGAATTACTAGGTGTAAATTGCTAAATGATTTCCCCACTGCACTTGTGGACTTTAGAATATACCAATGTCTCTACATTGTTCCTTTGATATTATAAAAACCATCACTGTATGTTGTACTCAGCAATATGCAATTAGGCGGAGCATCTTTATGCCCATGCCCTTTCCTTCGAAAATCTTCCTTCTCCATATTTCCTGCTTTTTCCATGGCTCTAGACACTGAATCCCATTTATAACCCCTTTTGTGGAACCTCCTTTCCATTTCCTGACTTGCACTGTAATCTCATAATCTAATTCCTCTGTACAGTTACTTTTTGACCTTAAAAACTGACTGTAGGGAATGGAATCTATAATTTTTTTGTTTTTGGGTGGGTGATAGCTGGTAACATGCAGTATTGCATTCCTATCTGTATGCTTTCTATGTAGCTTTATGCATATCTTCCCTTCTTTCTTAAAAATGCACAAGGCAAGGAAAGTAATTTTAACAAAATGTAGGTGATCAATTCTTGTGTTTAAATATTGTATGCATGGAAATCTTCCAGTTCTTCTACTGTGCTTTGCCTGGTGACTATGATGCCATCAATGAAATGTTTCCAAAGTAACACCTCACTGTTAAGAGGATTTGTTTTCATGGATGTATTGCTTTTCACTATTCATGTATAAACTTCCATAAGATGGTTTCATGTTGGACCCCATCACTATTCCCCAAATTTTTGCAAAAAAGTCATTTTTGGGGGCCGGCCCAGTGGCTTGGAGGGATGAGGTACTGGCACCTTATCCCTGCCATACCATCAAACCATGTTCAATGGTGATCATGGCTTGCTGGGGACTGGCAGGGGAGGGAGAAGATTGAGCATCGGGAGGGCAACTCAACTTTTGTGGGGAGGGTGGATTGACATTCCCACCGAATGACTGCCACCTGGTGGAGCCATGAGGATAGTGTGGATTCAGGGCCAACAAAGACAGGAGGGTGCTGTGGCACTCCACAGTATACACAAGCCTCCATGTGTACATACTGATGTGTGTGCCCCTGCAATGGGGAAGAAAGAAAATGGAAAAATGGTTGGCATGGAAAACATGAAGCCCTGCTTGCCTACCACCATCCTGCGTCATCATCCAGTCTCCGGTCCAATCTAGATATGGTTCTCCGGGTAGGGGGAGAATGGCCCTTCCCTTCCTATCCCCAACACAGGGACAATCCATGGGGAATCCTGGGACAGAGATACAGGAGAGATGAGATGCTGGACAGGAGGAGACAGGGACATGGTTGAGAGCCTGCCAGTGCCAAACAGAAGAAAAAACTATATAAGAATATGTTATTTTCGAATCAGAAGTAATTTTATAATAAAACTATCTCTGCTAGGTTTATCAGAAAATAATCTGGTGGTTTAATCTCCTCCATGTTACTTTCCAATGCCTCCCATCAAGATTTACATCTTAAATTGTACGGAATGGAAATGTACAGAACTTTCTCATCCCAAGTATTTGGTATACAGTTATCTAGATCTGTTTTTCCCTGTTCTCAGTTCTTTTAGAATATTAATAATGTGGGTACTATATCTTAAGTACTAGATTGTTGTCTTTACAAGCTGTCTGATGTGGAAATGCACAAAAATGGATTGTGGCTCCAATATAGAGTTAATTCTGGGCACAGTTAGCCTTCCTGGGGGCCTATTGAGGTTTCTATGTAGTTTCAGGAGTGTGTAAAATTCAGAGACTCATGCTGCCTTTTTCACAAGTGCTTCCCTTTGCCAGTCTGAAATCCATACCCTTTCAAGTGCCCTGTCCAGGATACCATCAATTAAATGCTTTATTTGAGCTGTTGGGTCCCTTTCAATCTTAAGGTATATGGCCATTTAAAAGGATCCTACATTGGTCCCTATAAGGCCTCATAGTCCTGTATCGCTTTACCCTTATCTGCATGTTTTAATGATTATGTCATTGTCATTATAAAATGTATTTATTTATTTCTTTAAATGTTTATGACCGGGAAAGGCCCACTGAGCCGAGGCTCATTTCAAGGTGTTACCAGGAGAAACAATCAGGTGGGGGATACAAGATACATTTTACATTTTTACATATAATCAGGACATTACAGTATGTAACAACAGAGTGTGACTGCAGATCCTGGGTTGATGTTGGAATAACATTTACAATTTTGTAGTTTGTATAAGCAAAGTCAGAATATCAGGACATATTGGCTTTTACAAATACTGCGGCTAAGTACACAAGTTAAGTGATATACTAGTGCTTTCCACCCCTTGCTCTCTACCTATATGCCCCCCACCCACCTTTCCCCCTTCTTTATAGTCATAGTTATTGGTTAACCCCTAATCTCTAATGCACTTATAGTCAACCTTGCACTTTTGTTACACTTTGCAAATTTTGTTCTATCAGTGTCTCTCCTTGCAATCTTGCCCTAGTTCAACCTCCTTGTATTCTATCCAGCTATTTTCTAACTATAAAGCTATGTCCCACCAAGTATTCACCAAAGATATTTGTGCTACCATGTCTATCTATTTCAAGACTGTTAGCATTTTATCCATCTAGTTCATACCTGTTAGCATTCCTCCTTTTTATTAATTCTGTATAGTCTGCTCACTTTATTGAATGTAATCAAATTGTATATCTATACTGTCTACCAAATCTCTGTATACTATCCTCATGTTCCCCTACCCCCACCCCAGGTAGCACCAGGAGATGAGCAACTTGCTGCTCAGTGTGCCTCCCTGGTGAAACATTTCAATAAATAAATTAAATATGAGCAAAAGGAGGCAGAGTAGCATCAGGAGGAGAAATAGAAGAAATGGCTAGGTGGGAGGGGGCAGGGGTGGAGTGGCAGCAGCTATTGGAAATGAGTAGAAGACAAAGGCTAGATTTTGAAGAGGTGAGTGAGGTTGAGTGATGAGTAGCCTGTGGGAGTTGGTTCCAGACAAAAAGGGAGGCAATAGAAGAATGTAAGTACTGGGTCAATACTGTGCATGAAAGACAGTGTGGTATTAACCATGCTGCATAGACAGAGCATGGATTTACAGGGATGGGGTAGAACAGCAGTAGGGAAATACCACTACCCATGTCACTGTACATAGCTCTGGGGAGTGAAGAAGTTGCCATGTGCTAGGTGCCTGGTTGAGCTGCTCCTGTGGTGGAGTGGCTAGGGCACCAGTACGCGGTGTAGTCGGGAGACCTTGGACCATGGTTCAGTCCCCCGGTCTTCCTGCTACAACTTTTGCTGGCAATTTTTTTTATTTTTTTTAAAACAAACTTCCCCCCTCCCAAGTTTATTCCCATCCCTGAAGTCCTGCCCCCCCAGAGTTAATTATTTAAGTTCCGGGGTACGTGGGGGCTAAGTCCCCATAAAAATCATAAACTCCCATTATTTTCAATATTTGAGAGCAGTTGGTGTTTGGCCAACTCTGTTTGTTGGCAGCACTGTTTTGGTTGTGGCGTTTGTAGCCATGCTGTTTTTGTATACAGCAAAATGACCCCATGCCAAGCATGCTGTCCTGCCTTAGAGTGCGGGTGAGGGAGGGAAAAAGAGCAGGAATTCCTGGAGCAGAGGGAGTAGGAAGAGGGTAGTGCACGATAAAGGCAGAAGAGGAGATGGGGGGAGAAGACCGGAACCAATACTTGGCAATGAGTGATAGGCTGTGGAACTCGTGTCTGTGGGAAAGGAAAGAGATGGAGCGGGATGAGTAGAGGAGACAGTGTAGAGTGAGGGGAGGGGAGGAGGTAGCAAAGTGAAAGAATGAGATTAGGTGTGTATCAAGTTTCAAGAGGGAGGAGGCAGGAGCAGAGGCATAGACAACATCAGCATATTCAAATATGGGCAAAAACGTTATTGTTACAGATTGCGGTGAGTAGGTAAAGGGAGGCTGTCTCTGCTGCAATATAGGATGTCAAATTTAGGGTGGAGTTTGGCACAATTGACATCTATATAGGATGAAAAATCTAGATGGCTGTTTAACCAGACTCCTAGGTATTTGAAGGTGTTGACCACATCCAGGGTGATGCTATTTAGTGTGGTGAAGGTAGCAGTGGACTGGAGATGAGCCAGCCTCTGTCTTGAGCTGAATACCATAGAAACTGGGTTTTTTTTTGTGTGTGTTAAGTTTCTGCTAGTTTTCCATGACATCACACTTAGCCAATGAGGACTGTATATTTCTAAACATTCCAGATACTCTTATAACCACTATTTTTGCCACTGTGTTTTTTTTTTTTAGCTGACAGGTTTTTGGTTTGTCTCAGAGGTGTTGCGGTCTCCTTCTCACGTTGAAGGAGTTAACTGCTTTCCTCCCACATCTCTTCCAAGGGATTAGATGTGTAACTGGGGGGTGGAGCTGACAAATTGTTAGTAATTTCCAACAGAAGGAAGGGTTAAAAGGTCAGGTTAGTTAATATCTTGGAGGTGGAAGACTAGGTTTGCTGGCAAAGGCACCTAGTTTCACCTGAACTCTTTTCTTCTAGGTTGCTTGTAAGGACAGAGCAAAGAACCTTACCAGAGCAAGGAAAAGGATTAAGGTTTCTTTTGGCTAGGCAGATTTACTGTGCGTTATTATTTTCTTTTGTATTCACAGGGATTGTTACCGTTTGTTGCTAACATTTTATTGCTTTATTTTTCTCTGATTCATATTGTCATTCTGGGTATACCTTCTGCTGCATTATTACAGGGTATGCCTACAGGTGTGTGCTTACAGATTACTGCTGTAATCTTCTGATTCAAATTGTCTTTTGCAAGGTATATCTTCTGTTACTGCTTTATTTTTCTCTGTAGAAAATTGTTTCTTACAGGGTATATCTTCTGTGAAATTGTTACAGGTGGCGCTTTATAATTTTATCTGTCATTAGGTTAAGCTTTCAGAGCTACTGCATTTGTTGCTGACTGATTGTTTCTGCTCTTACCTCCTTGTTTCTTTCATCTGTGGTTCTTCCTTTTTGGCAGAGGAAGGGTCCAGCAACCCACCCACATCCTTAACCACCCCACACTACACTCCTTTTATAGTGTAGTACAGTCATGACAGTTCCTGTAGTAAAGCAGAAGGGCAGATCAGTGAGGTATCCACACAGTGACCTCATTTACAGGGGCACAAGTAATTTAACTTCTTTTAACAAGTTATGCAAAAACAAAAAAACACAAAATCCAACATTTGCATTCATTTTCCTCCTTCTAATTACTCTGATCAGGTTATAAACCCAGCCACTTATCTGGAATGGATATTATTAACTGCAGGTACTGCATGACACTTTTCAAAAGGACAGTTATAGAAAATTTAGGACACTGTCCTACATGTTGGGCCATTGGAGATCTAAGGGCTTAGCTCCAGGCAGCATGGGCAGAGATTGCGTGCCTCAAATTGCATATTCAGGAGGAAATATATTATAAGAACTGCCTGCCATTTCCCCAACATCCAACAGTAGCACTTCGACCACAGAGGGTAGTTGGTCCGGGAGGTTGGCAGGTGGTTAGGAAGGGCAAGTCGGTTTCCCCATCACTCATTTCTCTCCAACATATCTCCTCCACAAACCATATAAAAACTACAAACAGGTATCTGCCTCCATCTCCAAAATCAAACAAAGGGGCAGAGGACACTGCAGAGCAGGACACTGCAGCACAGGAGATAGCACAACAAAACTCACCCAAAACAGGAACCAAAGCAAAAAAAGTAAAAAGGAAATCCAAAACACTTCTGATCATAGGAGACTCCATGATTCAGGGAGTTGATACTTATCTCCAGCCAGGGGTAATGGTCAGATGTCTCCCAGGTACATCAGTGTGGAGAAATACTGACCGCATTGCTAAAATTGTACAGGAAGCAGGAGAAAACATCAGCATCCTGGTACACATAGGGATTAACAGTCTCACCAGCCGGTCAGTTGTGGAGACCAAGGAACACCTGCTCAGGCTGGATGACAAACTATCATCCATTTTGTCCACCATCTCCTTCTCTGAGATCCTGCCAGTCTGGGAGAGGTGGGCAGATGGACAGAAAGTCAGAGAAGGGGAGATAGGGGAGCTAAACATGTGGCTCAAGGGCTGGTGCCAGGAAAATGGACACAAATCTGTAGGCAACTGGCAACAGTTTTGGGAGAGAAAGTTCTTTAAATTTGATGGACTACATCTGACTAAGGAGGGAGTCAGTGCATTGGGGCAGAAGTTTGATGTATTTGCAGAATATTTAAACTAGCAAATGGGGAGAGGGGTGCAGCACCAAATATGAATGGGAAGAACACCTCTCCCCCCTCAGCTAGTGATCAAACAGGAATTCAGCATGTTTGTAGTTCATTTGCATCACCAGGTAAGGAAAAAGGTCCAGCTCCCCATACAGTGCACAGGGGAAACACCAGACCTCACGCAACAACCAACACACCAAAATCTGGCTAGTGGAAAATCATGTACACAAATGCTTGCAGTCTGGGAAACAAGATCCCAGACCTGCAGGCAATAATGACAGAGGCTAAACTGGACATAGTAGCCATTAACAAGACATGGTTCACCAGTAACCACACTTGGGAGACTTCAGTACCTGGCTATGTGCTGTTCAGAAGAGACCGAGGTGCAAAAAGGGAGGTGTTAGTGGTCCTTTATGTCAATCAAAATATCAAACTACAGAAATTCAGAATACACCTAAGGAGCCAGAAGAACTGTGGGTCACCCTGGAAACAGGAAATAGGACAGCCATACAAACTAGGGTTGTCTACAGGCCTCCAGACCAGGGGGAGGACATAGATACATTACTGTTAGAAGATATACAAAACATGACAGCTAAGGGGGAGGTTCTGATAATGGGAGACTTCAACATGCCAGATACAGATTGGTCAATACCAGAAGGAACATCTGCCAGAACTAGGCACATAGTGAATTCCCTGCAGGGGAAGGGCCTCAAATAACTGGTACAACACCCTCAAGAGACAGGGCTATCCTAGATCTAGTACTGACTAACATGGAAAGGATCACAGATCTCCAGGTAGAAGGTCACTTGGGGGCCAGTGACCATCACATGGTATGGTTCAGTTTGGCCACTAGAACTAAATCATCCCATTCCAAGGCAAAAATATGGGACTTCAGAGGAGCTGACTTTGATAAGAAGGCCAACAGAGTTAAGCTGACCTTAGCAAGAAGAAATACAGGTGAGAGGGTACAGGCAAAGTGGGCAAGTATTAAGGATGCAATACTTGAAGCAATATCCCATTGTGTTAGACAGAAAAGGAAGTGCAAAGGAAGAAGGAAACCACTTTGGTTCTCAGAAACAGTAGCAGGAAAGGTCAGAGACAAAACGTTGCCCTTCAGGAAATATAAGGGAATGCAGCGGGATGAAGATAGAGAGGCATACCAAATTTCCCTAAGGGAAGCAGGGAAGGCAGTAAGGCAGGCAAAGGCCCAAACCAAGAAAACACTAGCACAAACAGTAAAAGAAGGGGCAAGACTTTCTATATATACATTAGTGAAAGGAGAAAGTCCAGAGGGGGTATTGCTAAGATCAAAGGGATAAGGGGACATGTGAGGAGGAGGACCATGTAAAAACATCTATTCTAAATAGATACTTCTGCTCAATATTTACTGAGGAGAGGATAGATCAGGGCCCACAGCTCAGCACTATAGACACAGCAGGGAGGGAGGTGTGCACTAGTCCCTTCACAAAAGAAAGGGTCCTACAAGAGCACGATAAGCTCAGGGTGGACAAGGCAATAGGACCTGATGGCATACATGCCAGGGTACTAAGGGAGCTAAGGGTGGAACTAACAGAGCCATTAGCAGAACTGGTCACTCCACAAGAGTGGTCGCAGGGAGAAGGCAGGGAACTACAGACCAGTCAGTCTTACCTCAGTAGTGGGCAAGATTATGGAGGCACTCCTTAAGGAAAGGATAGTGCAACACCTGGAATCCATAGGAGCACAGGATCCAAGACAGCATGAGTTTACAACAGGAAGGTCCTGACAAACTAATCTTATAGATTTATTTGTCTGGGTAACCAGAGTGGTGGACCAAGGGGAAGCAGTTGATGTTGCCTACCTTGACTTCAGCAAAGCTTTTGATACTATTCCACATAGAAGATTGATTAATAAGCTGGGTAGGCTCGGGGTTGGTGAGAAGCTGGTCAACTGGGCGGCAAACTAGTTGATGGGCAGAAAACAGAGAGTGGTGGTAAATGGTATACAGTCAGAAGAAATGCAGGTCGCAAGTGGGGTACCTCAGGGATCAGTCCTGGGGCCAGTCCTCTTCAATATCTTCATCAGTGACATTGCAAATGGACTGGAGGGAAAGGTTTGTCTGCTTACAGATGACACCAAGATCTGCAACAAAGTAGATGATCCAGATGGGGTGGGCAGAATGAGAAGAGATCTGGATAAACTAGCAAAATGGTCTGGAAAGTGGCAACTGGGGTTTAACGTAAAGAAGTGCAAGATTATGCACATAGGGATGAGAAACCCTGAGGCCACCTATAGGTTGGGAGGGGAGCTGCTGGCAGTCACAAGGGAAGTAAAAGACTTGGGCATCATCATCACAGATGACCTGAAATCATCCAAGCAGACCACTAAAGCAGTATGTAAGACTAGGGGGATGATGGGGTGTATTAGTTGTAGTATCACAAATTGTAAGAGGGGGGTAATAATACTTTACAAGACACTGGTTAGGCCCCATCTGGAGTACTGCGTGCAGTACTGGAGGCCACATCTTCACAAAGGCATTAACCAAATTGAGGCAGTCTAGAGAAGGGCAACCAATATGGTGCAGGGACTGCATCAGAAAAGATATGAGGACAGATTAACAGAACTCAGTATGTATACCCTGGAGCAAAGGAAGGAGAGAGGTGATATGATTGAAACATTCAAACACCTTAAGGACATTAACAAGGTGAAAGAGTCTAACATGTCTCAATATAAGAAAAATAGCAGGACAAGAGCACACAGCATGAGATTAGAGGGAGGTCAATTAAGAGATAATGTGAGGAAGTTCTTTTTCACAGAAAGGGTGGTGAATGCATGGAATGGCCTACCTCAGGAAGTGGTGGATATGAATATAGTGCAGGGCTTCAAATAGGCATGGGATAGGCATAAGGGAGCAATGCAGATAAGAATGAATAGATAGGCCATTGACAGAGCAAATGCCAATGCCACATTCATAAGGTAGACAAGCATTTGTCAATGCCGAATGTTTGCTTGTTGGCATTGGCAGTGGTAGTGTAGAAGTTACAGAGCTGCGTAATAGGAATGGCAGTGAAGTACTGAACTGAAGCCAACCCCACCACCACCCTGCAGAGAGTGACAGGCATTGGGGTGTGCCTTTGGGTCGTCAGGCATAACGGCCATGCCATTTCACCACACGCCACCCAGCAGACACTGACAAGTGTCACAGTGTTCCTTGGGGTCTTTGACCCTTATGCGCACCCCATTCCATTAGGTAATACGGTGAGATGGGTGTGATATAGGAGAATGGGGTGAACTTTGGAGCCAAAGAGTCCAAGGCATACCTCGATGCGTCTCACTGGCTGCAGGGTGTGCAATGGTATGAGCATTACAGGCAAGAATCCCAAGTCACACCCCTGATGCCTGTCATTCTCTACAGGGTTGGGCATTATGGTTGGAAACCCTAATACCTCAGGCATTTGTTGGTATTTTCACTCCAAATGTTCAACATGGTTTTTGTGACCCCACCTCATGAACAGGGGAATATCAGTTTGTTAGCAGCTGCTTATGCACAGCACTACGGCATTTAGCACCACAGGTGCAAAACATTCGAACAGGATGTAAAAAATGACAGCTGTACTGTTCATGGGAGGTGTAAAATGGCAATGTTGCAAATCTGCAGTAAAAATATTTAAAAATGGTGAAGTCACGAGAGTACATAGAAACTGTGCAATGCACACCCGTAATATAATTAGGTTGGGGATTTTTTTACAGCAGATTGTCAACTCAGGCATTTTGGTGCCTCCGATCATGAACAGTGTCACTGTGATTTTCTTTATCTGTCCCGAACAATGATTTCCCACAGCGACCACGCATCTCTGCGCTGAAAGTGTGAAAACACACTTCGACCATGTTGTGAAAAATGACAGCTGTACTGTAAATAAATGAAGTGTGGAAAAATGCCACTGGTGAAAATCTAGACTTAGAATATTACAAAGTCATGAACTTACGAGGGTGCGTGGAAACTGCGCAATGCTCACTCATAACACAGTCATTTTATGGACTTTTGTCACCAAATTTTCAACATAGCAATTTTAAGACCTCTGCTCATGAACAGTGTAACTGTGATTTTCTTAATCTGTCCCAAACATTGCTTTCGCACACCAACAGCACCATTGTGAGCTACATGTGCGAAAACACATTTTGGGCGGCATATGAAAAATGGCAGCTGTACTGTTCATAAGGAAGTGTAATAAAATGGCAATGTTAAAAATCTGGAGTGAAAATATTAAATTCGCTAACTTATGAGCATGCTTAGGAACTGCGCAACGCATGCTCGTAAAACAGTCATTTTTAGGAATTTTTTTGCCAAATTTTCAATATAGCCATTTTAAGACCTCTGCTCATGAACAGTGTCACTGTGATTTTCTTAATTTGTCCCGTACATTGATTTTGCACACCGACAGTGCCATTGTGCGCTACATGGGCGGAAACATGATTTGGGTGAGATATGAAAAATGACAGCTGTACTACTCATAAGAAGGTGTGGTAAAATGGTAATGTTGAAAATCTGGAGTGAAAATATTGAAAATTTACGAACTTACGAGCGTGCGTAGGAACTGCGCAACGCACTCTCGTAAAACAGTCATTTTTAGGAATTTTTTCACCAAATTTTCAACATAGCCATTTTAAGACCTCTGCTCATGAACAGTGTCACTATGGCTTTCTTAATTTGTCCCGTACATTGGTTTCACAAACCAACTGCGCCTTTGTGCGCTACATGGGCTGAAACACATTTTGGGTGAGATGTGAAAAATGACAGCTGTACTACTTATAAGAAGGTGTGGTAAAATGGCAATGTTGAAAATCTGGAGTGAAAATATTGAAAATTTGCGAACTTACGAGCGTGCGTAGGAACTGCGCAATGCATGCTCATAAAACAGTCGTTTTTTGGAATTTTTCCACCAAATTTTCAAAATAGGCTTCTTGAGAGCCCACCTTATGAACACTGACAGTGTCATTTCATTAATCCATCCTGAAAGGTGATTTCAGTGCAGTGACTGCGAAATCACCCTTCGGGCCCGAATAACGCCATGACAGTGACAGCATTCATGAGAAGGGGTCCCAAAAACCCCATGTTGAAAATTTGGTGCAAAATTCCCAAAAATGCCTGAGATATGCAACAAAGTTGAAAACCCTATCTATCCCATTATACAGCTTACGGCATTTCCTCAGTTCGATGCGGCTTTGAAGAGTGCAGACATGTTCCCGGTCACGAAGATCGTGGCGCGAGCTCTGGAAGTAAGTATGGGGTGAGAGAGGGGTGTGGGAGAGCAAAAGGTACGCAGTGGGTGGGTGCAGTTTGTGGGGGGGCAGGAAGACTGCGTGGGACCGTTTTTTCTTTACATGTATTTAAAAAAAAAAAGGCGATGCGGGACATTTGCCACGCTGGGGTGGGCTACCAGCATGGCAGAAGGATAGCTGGGGTGGACATGGAGCTGATGGGGGATTGGGCACCCCCGTCAGCCATGGCATTTGTTGCCACGCTGGGGCAGGCTCCCGCGGCATCCTGTACTCGGGAGGGGGAGACAGTGAAGCCGATGGGTGATTGGGCACCCCCGTCGGCTATACCATTGAGTTGCCATGCTGGGGTGGGCACCCAGTGTGGCATTTGGAAGGCTTTGGGGGGGAATGCAGCATAGCTGATGGGGATTGGGCACCCCCATCGGCTATAGAGTGTGTGCATGGGTGGGAGCATGCAGTATGCATGCATGTGTGTGTGTTTGTGTGTGTGTAAGGGGAGCTGCGCATGAGCAGGCGATATCTTATCGCTGCTCACTGAAGCGTAGCTCCCCCTTTTAACTGTATGCCACTGCATTTTGGTGCTTGTTATAGACAGCTCCAGCATGCATTGGCGGACAGGGGCATTGCCTGCCAACACTGACTGAATTGGAAGAGGGGGTGACACACCTCCGAAAACTCGGATGATGGCACTATGTTTCTTGCACATGCGTGCAAGCAAACATAAAAAAGAAATGTGAAGACTGAATGGGCGTTGCAGTCCTTATCTGCCATCAACTTCTATGTTTCTATGTTTCAAACAAGGTTGTCTTGTGCATATAGTTCTAAAATTCTGAAGTTCTAAGTTTAGTTGGCACAGTTCATTTCTCACAAAAGTGATGACTATGTTCATGAAAATGTTGTACCAAACTGACATGAAGGGTCAATTTTCAAATGCAGAGCAGGTAATTTTCATTTTTTCTATCATTTCAACATGCTGTGATCCAACAGTGAAAAATGCACTGTGTTGTAAGATAACTCGCTTTTAAATGACTAAAAGAAAAACAGGTGTCAGTGTTCTGAATGTAATAGCGGACAGCAAGCGCGTGTTCTGAATGTAACACCAAACTTGTTAATGTGACAAAGACAACAACCAACAGTGCAAGTCCATAAAAGTTTATTAACTTTGATCTATGTTCTGAACAGCAAATAACATATTAGTGCATTTAGAGGAGAAACAATAAAAAAATAAAAAGTCAAAAAGTAATACAAAAGTTAAAATTGTGCATAGCAGCTGTTGGTATTGTCCAAGAGTTTCAAATGCATTAATTCCAGTGCTTCTGGAGATTTTCAAATTTTTGTTTCAATTGTTTGCAGTTCATCCTGTGCAATTTAAAACATTCCATCTCTCGACAGATGTACAGGTCCATGAAGTTGTCTTTGCTGTTGGACCATGTCAGTGTCCTGGTATTTTGGCCATGTGAAACACCCATTTGCAAGCCAATGAAGGAATCTCACATTGAAAGTGTGCTGCAGTTCATTGAATATAAGCACTTGTCCAAGAAAATACAGTTTTGAGTAGTAGACTGCATAAAATTTGTCAAGCTGTACATTGGCAGGGTTTAAATTTTTTTAAAGGTGGACAGCCAGCATGCATACTGGGGGCATAAGCAGTGGAGGCCATTGCTAAAGTGCAGGGAGCAGAAGAAGGATCCATTAAAGCAGGGTCTGGAGCAGAAACATGGTCCACTGCTGAAGTGCTGGGAGCAGCAGAGGGTCTGTCACTACAGCACCAGGAGCAAAAACTGGATCAGTCACCGGAGTGCCACGAACAGTGGGGGTGTCCATATCTGCAGTTCTGTGATCAGCAGAGTGGGTACTCATTTTTGTGCATGAAGTAGCAGAGTTGTTGGTCACTGGCATTCCAGGAACAGCACCAGTATAGAGTACTTCCTGTGGGCAGGCATCTGACCAGTCTGAGCAGTGCTGTATGAGAATCTGAGCCTCTTTGTTGTCCACGGTTCCACATGCTCAATGTTCAGACATGGACCATCGTCATTTTGGCAATATACACAGAAGTAAGAAAATTCTTTGGTGGCAACAACACCATCCACCACAGATCTCATGCTCTGGATGCATCTTGTCCCAGGATCAGCTCTGACATTTGGTCCTTTTGGCCTTTGTATGCTGCTAGCAGGTACCCAGAAAAATAATCTTTTTGTGTACAGGCACCCATCCCTTGTAGCCTCTCATGCAAGATTATCGTGGCAGTACATGAAAAGCTCCTGTGCAGTCAAAATGACTGCAAACCATGCTTGCATGACCTTTGCCACCACTGATTTGACTACATCACTCTCTCCATCTGAGAGATCTTTTCCATGATGTGATACAAAGTAGGCATGCATGTAGGCAAAGTAGGCATGATCAACTGGGAAGCCGAAATGTGAAGGTTGGCCATGTGGTTTATTGTACGCTTCTTTAATGTAACATTGGTGCAGTTCTTACACAGGCACTGGACAATTTTTTTTTTATTAATATTCTTAATTTTTATTGTTTTTTATATAGTTATAGTTTTATATATAAATATATATATATATATATATATGACAGCAGGAGTTCATCTATACAGTATTGCTCTTTTGTCTTACAATACATGGACAGTTCTTCGGGTTGGCAATTCATGTTTCTATAACATCATTCTGTTATATAAGGTTGTAATCCGATTGTTTCAATAAATAAAAAAAATAAAAATATATCAAATGACACTTGATCAGAATTCATATCTTACAAAAATTGGTCACTTGCAAATGGCTCTATCAGGGAACAAATGTTTCATCCAGAGGTGAGATATAGAAAACCCGTGGTCTCCATTGGAGCTCAAATCGTGACGTCCTTCCAGCTCTAAAAGCTACTATTCTCTCTCTAGATAATATATCTCAGTCATCAATGAATGCCAATCAGAGAGGGTGGGTACTTTAGTCATTCACCATAGGTGAGTTCTAACCTTTTTAGCTGCTGCCAGGTACAGGTATAACTTATTTTCACCTGGTGAAACTTTTCTGTCTTTCCCAATATAAAGCAAAATCATCTGATTGAATAAATTAATTTCTGGTGCCACAATATTTTGTATACTTTTCTCAATATCTAACCAGTATTGAGTAACTTTCGGACAGGTATAAAAAATATGTGTTATATTTGCCATTTTTTCTCCACATTCTCTCCAACAAAGGCCACAACTCATAGATATAAATTTAGCAATTTTGTCAGGGGTATAAAAATATCTACTATGACATTTCCATATATATTCTGACCAGTATGATGACTGTGATACTTTCATCGAGTGAGGAATAGGTTCCAACCATTTCTCATAAGTTATCTGAGTCCCTAATTCTCTATTCCATCTCCCTAAGATATCTTCAGTGGATTCCTTCCAAAAATCTCTTATTGCTTTATATATTTGTCCAATTAAATGAACTTGTTCTCTGCCTTCTATTGCATCTCTTAAAAGGGACATCAACATGGGTGTGAGACAGGGCAAAGTATTTAATGCAAATTCTTTCTGCATAAATGACCTAATCTGTGCTTTACTTCAATCCACGGCACTTAATCTGTTTCCAAGGAAATTCATAAACTATCTGCTTGTGGCTATGAATGTTCCTTTCTGCATTCCTTAGAATTTTGTGTTGTATCACATAAAGGCATGGCATCCTGCTTCATCTACAATATTTTCCTAAATATTTTGCCATCACTTGATTACATTTTTGGGTCCCCCATTCAAACTGACCCTCTAATTTCAGCAGTTTGCCCCAGTTTCCTTAGTGGAGACATATTAGAGCTGCGTGGAATGTAAAATTCCACTGATAAGTTGGAGACAGAATTACCAACTTCCAACTCCATGAATTGTTGTTGAATTATATCAGAATTTGAATTTCAGTACTCTTCCAAATGTTAAGAAATTTGGCACAGTGCCATACCATATATATGAGTGTACTAAGTTTCGGATCCCTAGCTTTAAATGGGGCTAGTTTATAAGTGGACAAATCTTTCATCAAAGTGTAATTTTCAGTTATTGCCATGTAATTTTCAAATATCTTATACAAGGGTACGTGTACCGAGTTGATGTCCAAGGCTTTAAAAGTACCTGTGTTGTAGGCAGCCAAAAATGTTGCCAGATTCTAAATTTCAGTTATTTAGATATAATTGTTATGAAATTTGGCAGGCATACAGGTACATACCATGTGTATGCTCCTTTGACAAAGTGAAAATGAGCTTTCTGTCCTTGTGTCCATGCACTAATTCCTCATTTTAATAAACAAGAAATATTTGGACATCTAGGGCCAAATATTCAAAAACAGGCACAAGAGTGAGGTAAAGGATCTTTGGTGGACCGGGAACATGTCTGCACTCTTCAAAGCCGACCGCAAACTGAAGAAATTCCGGTAAGCTGTATAATGGCATAAATAGGGTTTTTTCAACTTTGGTGCATATCTCAGGCATTTTGGAGAATTTTGGCACTAATTTTTCAACATGGGGTTATTGGGACCCCTCCTCATGAATTTAGTCACTGTCATGGCATTATTTGGTCCCAAAAGGTGATTTTGCAGTCACTGCGTGGAATCACCTTTTGGGACCTATTAATTAAATAACAGTGCAACTGTTCATGAGGTGGGCTCTCAAAAAGCCTATGTTGCAAATTTGGTGAAAAAAAATCAAAAAAATTACTGTTTAATGAGTGTGAATTGCGCAGTTTCCACGCACGCTTGTAACATCACAAATTTGTAATATATTCACTCCAGATTTCCAACATTGGCATTTTTCCACACTTTCTTATGAACAGTATAGCTGTCATTTTACACATCCTGGGCAAAATGTGTTTTCACACTTCCTGCACAGAACAGAGCGGTCACTGTGGGAAATCAGTTTTTGGGATAGACTGAGAAAATCACAGTGACACTGTTCATGAGCAGAGGTCCTAAAATGCCTATGTTGAAAATTTGGTGATGAAAGTTCATAAAATTATTGTGTTACAAGTGTGTGTTGCGTAGTTTCCATGTACCCTTGTAACTTCGCAAATTTGTAATATTTTCATGCCAGATTTTCAACACTGGTATTTTTTCACATCTCCTTATGAACAGTACAGCTGTCATTTTTCACATCCTAGCTGAAATGTGTTTTCGCACGTCCAGCACAGAATTGCGCAGTCGCTGTGGGAAATCAATGTTTGGGACAGATTAAGATCGAGCTAGTGAGAGTGGGGGAGTGAGTGAGCTCAACTGAGCTCTGTCTGGACTGCTGCGGATTTCTTTGTGAGCAGAAAATGGCATCAATGCAGGCAGGGGCCCAGTACAAAAGGCAGCCTGCAGTGCTAGGAGAAACAGAACGAGTGAGTGAGAGATGGGGAGTGAGCGATCTCAACAGAGCTCTATTGGGAATGCTGCAGATTTCTTTGTGGGCAGAAAAAGCAGGCAGGAGCCCAGTGCAAAAGGCAGCCTGCAGCGATGGGAGAAACAGAACAAGTGAATGAGAGAGGGGGAGTGAGCGAGCTCAACGTTGATCTGTTGGGACTACTTCAGATTTCTTTGTGAGCAGAAAAAGGCACCAACACAGGCAGGAGCCCAGTATAAAAGGGCAGTCTGCAGTGCCAGGAGAAACAGAATGAGTGAATGAGAGAGGGGGAGTGATCTAGCTCAACGGAGCCCTGTCAGGACAGCTGTGAACTTCTTTGTGGGCAGAAAAAGGTGACAATGCAGGCAGTAGTCCCGTACAAAAGGGCAGCCTGCAGCGCCGGGAGAAACAGAATGAGCAAGTGAGGGGGGGGGAGTGAGCGAGCTCAACGGAGCTCTGTCGGAACTGCTGCGGATTTTTTTGTGGGCAGAAAAAGGTGCCAACACATGCAGGAGCACAGTACAAAAGGGCAACCTGTAGCGCTGGGAGGAATAGAACGAGCGAGTGAGAGAAGGGGAGTGAGTGAGCCCAATGGAACTCTGTCAGGACTGCTGCGGGTTTCTTTGTGGCCAGAAAAAGGTGACAATGCAGGCAGGAGCCCAGTACAAAAGGGCAGCCTGCAGCACCAGGAGAAATAGAATGAGTCAGTGAGAGGGGGGGAGTGAGCAAGTTCAACGGAGCTCTGCTGGGACTTTAGAGTTGCTGATCCTCCTGCCCAGGTTCCTCTGTGGTCCTATATTACAGCAGGGTCTCTGGGGTGGAGACAAAGCAATGATTGGATACTTTAGGATTGCTGTAATAATACAGATTTAGTTGTTCTGTTTATTTTTTTAACTGAGCTAAGTACTGAGCTATTCTGTTATGATTGCTGTAATAATACATATTTATTTGTTCTGATTATTTCTCTGAGCTGAGTAATACTTTGAGTGCAATAGGATTTCTAACTGGGCTAAGTGAAACTATATGACAGCTGAGAACAAAAAATATGGTAGCTGAGGGGTGAAAAACGAACAAGGGGGCCTTAGGATTGCTACAGTAATACAGTATCTAATAGATAAGATTTGAGACTGAATTAACTCAGTCGGCAAAGGGCCAGTAGGGGGACTAGTGTGGGGGGAACAGGAATTTGAGTAAATAGGGGCTTAACAGTTGTAGTAGGTTACAGAACCTGGGAGTAAGAGCCCATAACATAAGATGGTGGCCAAAATGGGGCAGGTGCCACATGTCAGTGGGGCGGGCATCATTGGAAGGGTGGTGGGGTGTACAGGCTGTGGGTCCACCATGATCCTGGACTGGGCTTGGAAGATGGGGGTGTATGGTCTGTAGACAACTGGCTAGTTTGAGGGAGGAACTGTGGAGGTTAGGGAGGAGTCTAAGTGGCAGGGCAGATGAGTATTGTAGGCATCCTGGCTGGGGGAAGGAATAGGAGATAGCAAGGGGGGATGCAGGAAGAACAACTATGGACTGAAACCGACCCAAGTATCAGAGGCACTAGCAGAAAAGAGAGGAGAAGGGAGGGGGTACCCGAGGCGAGGGGGGGACTCCTGATGGGGGAGAAAAAGACCACGAGGAGTAACAGTGGAGAGAGCGGATGGCTGTTGGTAGGGAGTAACCAGGGGTGGCACAGAGGGGAACAAGTAGGAGGGGGGAACCAATAAAGGGAAGAGATGTAGGAGGGTATTGATTAGGAATGGATTTGAGCCTCTGCTATGGGAGAGAGAGAGGGGGAGCAGGAACATACGGAAGGGGGGAGGACAAGCGGGGCATGAGAGGGATGGCAACAGGTAGGGAAGAGATAGCGAGAGCGAAAGGGTAGAAGGGGACTAGTAAGGAAGGAGGGGTAGTGACTGGAGGAGAGAAGGCTATGGGAAGGGGGAAGAATGGGAGGGGCATCACTATCGGGGTAGAAGGGAATGGGGGCTCCAAGTCGATAACAGTGGGGATAGGAGAGGGGTTGGAAATCAGCAGGGGAGGAGGGGAAGTTGACATGGGAAGCCCAGTAGGAAGTAGTCAGGCTGGGAAGAGGTTCAAGGGGGATGGGAGGAATAAGACAGAGAAAAGGGGTGAGGCAGAAGTAGGGGGTACAGATACAGAAGTCACAGAGGGTGCAGTTGGCTGGGGTGAGGGGCAGGAAGAGCGAATACTGGGGTGGTGGAAGGGGCATTAGAAGGGAAGGGATAGGGACGGGGGGGTACTCGCCTGGGGGATTCTATACTGAAAGGGGTGAGATGGGGTGGAAGGGGGGAAGTCACAGCCGTATTTGGGTTGAAGCTATCCCCAGGTTGACTGCAGGAGTGGAAGGACAGGCACTGTTCAAGTGTGCAGTGAGGGGGAGGAAGAAACCTCATTTAGTGTTGTATGTGGGTACAAATGACTTGGCGGGGGAGACTGTGGAAGTAGTAAGGGGGAGGTTTGAGTAGTTGGGCAGGCAGGCAGTGTGAGGGGGTGTGGGAGCCGGTGGCATTCTCAGAGGTACTCCCAGTACCATGTGCAAGCATGGGGAGGAAGGGTAGGATTGAGGAGTTCAACGAGTGGCTGAGGGATTGGTGCCACACCAACAATTATGGGTTAGTGACTAACTGGGGTAGGGTCTGGGGGATTAGTGACTTATTTGCGGGGGACAGGGTACACTTGAGCAGGAAGGGGAGGGGAGTATTAAAGGCAGGATTAGAGGGGTATATCTCTACTAAGCTGAATTTAAACTAGTTGGGGGTGACCAAAAGACTGATGTTGGTAGAAAAGTCCAGACAGGGGAGTCTAATGAGCTCACCCCCTAGATATAGGTAAAGGCAGAGGCGTAGTAACCCTGGGAGGGGACAGGCAGAGGGGTCTGAGTGTAATACAGAAGGCATCACCACCCGGTAAGAATAAGGAGGAGAAAGGGTGCGGACTACCGGGAGGAGGGACACAGGCTAAGGAGGAGAACAGTGACAAGAAGGAGAGGTACTGGTGGAAGGTGGTCTCTCTCAATGCAAGAAGCCTGGGGAACAAAACTGCAGAGCTTGAGAAGCTCCTTTCAGAGGGGAAGGTGGACATTGCTGCAGTGACAGAGACTTGGGCCACAGAGTACCATGATTAGGGTTTGGCAATCCCGGAATACAGGATATACAGGAAGGACCAGGGAGTTGGAAGGGGGGGGGTTGTACTCTATGTGAGGGAAGGGATTAAGTGCATAAGGGATGAGGGAGAAGAGGAGAGGACAGAGGCACTTTGGGTGCAGCTCCTGGACTCAAAGGCAGAAAGCTGAGACTGGGAGTGGTGTACAGACCACCTGCTCAATCCATGGAACTGGATGGGGAGTTGGCAGAGCAGATAAGGAGGGTGAGTAGAAGGGGGAGAGTGGAGACAGTGGGGGATTTTAACCTACCATGGGTTGACTGGAGCACCCCAGCCACTAGCAGTACCAGGGAGCAGGTGCTTCTTAATGCATTCCAGGATGGCCTTCTAATGCAATTGGTAAGTGGGCCTACAAGGCTTGGTAGCACTCTGGACCTAGTACTGGCAAATGGGGAGGTGGTGAGGGAGGTAAGAGTGGAGGACCCACTAGCAGATAGTGACCACCAAACAGTGTGGCTCGTTGTTGCACTGGGAAGGGAGACAGGAGTCATGGGTGCTAAGGTGGTGGACTTTATTAGGGTGGACTTTTGGGAGACGGGAGCAATACTGCAAGCGAGACTCCAGGATATAAGGCTGGGGATGGATGCAGAACAAAAGTGGGGAGTCATAAAGACTGGGCTAACAGAGGCCACAGTAGCCTGCACCAGGGCCAGGAGTAAGAAGAGCAGAGGAAACAAACCATGCTGGCTGAACAAGGAAGTGGTGCAAGGGATGAGGAGAAAGACGGCTACTACCGGAAGTACAGGAGAACAGGGAAGGTAGAGGATAAGGAGGCTTTCGGGAGTTGGTCAAAGGAGATTGCCAGGTGGATGAAAAAAGCTATGGCCTCCAGGCACTTAACTTTCATACAAGGCATAAAGGGAGGGGAAAAGGACTCTTTTAGGTATGTCAGGGAAAAGAGGAAGTGCAAGGAACATATTGTGAGGATAAAGCAGGGAAGGGATTTGGTGGAAAGGGGGAGGAGCAAGTGGAAAGTCTAAATGAGTACTTCTGCTCCGTTTTCACTAAGGAGAGGGATGGCCCACAACCAGAATGGGCTGGGGGGTGGGGAAAGGGGGTGAGGAGGTGACAGACAAAGTGATTACAGGAAGTAGGGTGCTAGAGGGGCTGAGGGCAGTTAGGGTGGGCAAGGCACCAAGTCCCGATGGCATCCACCCCAGGGTGCTGAGGGAGATGGCAGAGCTGTTGACTGAGCCGCTGGCAGACCTGTTCAACACCTCCCTGGAAACAGGGTGTGTGCCCCAGAACTGGAGGGTGGCCCACGTGGTTCCCATACACAACAATGGGCCTAGGGAGGAGCCAGGAAAAATCCAGCCGGTAAGTCTCACGTCCATAGTGGGTAAGCTTATGGAGGTGATACTGAAGTTGAGGCTGGTGGCATTCCTAGAGAGTAATGGCCTCCAAGATGTGCGGCAACATGGGTTCGTCTCAGGGAGGTCTTCTCAAACTAGCCTAACAGAGTATTGTGCCTGGGTGACAAGGGAGTTGGACTGGGGCCATGCCGTACATGTCCCATACTTGGACTTCAGTAAGGCCTTTGATACAGTGCCTCATAGGAGACTGGGGGGAAGCTGACAGCAGTGGGGTGGGAAAAAAGCTGACTAAATGGATAGATAACTGGTTACAGGGGAGGGTATAGAGGGTGGTGGTGATGGGGGAGCTCTCGCACCCAGAGCAGTGACAAGCGGGATGCCACAGGGGTCAGTGCTGGGCCTGGTGCTGTTTGGGCTCTTTATCTCTGATATAGCACATGGAGTGGGGAGCAGGGTTAGTTTGTTCACACATTATACCAAATTGGGGGTGGTGGTGGACGAAGAGGACGGATGGAAAAAACTGCAGGAGGACCTAACCAAACTAGAGATATGGTCGGTGAAAAGCAGATAGGATTCAATGGAAAGAAGTGTAAGGTGATGCACTTCAGGGATAAGAATCAGAAGAGGGACTATTGGTTGAGGATCACAGAGGAGGAGAAGGACCTAGGGGTGTTGGTAACTGGGAGCATGAACAACTTGGCCCACTGCAGGAGAGCAGCAGTGAAGGCAAACAGGATGCTGGGGTGCATCACAAGGGGGTTCTCATCCACACACAGGGATGTGATCCTACCTCTCTACAGATCATTGGTCAGGCCGCAACTACAGTACTGTGTGCAATATTGGAGGCCATACCCGAGGAGAGATATAAAGTTACTGGAGGAGGTGCAAAGAAGGGCAACAAAAATGTTAAAAGGGATGGAAGGAAAGGACTATGAAGTTAAGCTGAAGGAGCTGAATATGTACACACTGGAGGAGAGGAGGGATGGGATGGGGGATATGATTGAAGCATTTAAATACCTGAGGGGGTAAATAAACCTAGCACAGAGGGGGTGTTTAAACTGAGGAGTGGAAGAGAGACGAGGGGGCATGGATTAAGATTGGAAGGGGGACATTTCAAGAGGGAAATGAGGAGGCACTACTTCTGTGAGAGGGTGGTGTCTAGTTGGAATGTGCTGCCAGAGGTGGTGGTAACATGTAGGACAGTCAATAGCTTTAAGGACGAGTGGGATAAAGCAAGAAGAAGAGTCAGGAGGCAGGGGCTGGGACAAGCAGGGGAGGAACTGAGGGAGAGGAGGCTGGGGCTGCTGCAATCTAGGGTGCTAACTGCACACTCAGGCAGATTTACATAGACCGATTGATGTGTTCTGCTGGCAGATTCATATGTTCGTATGTATGTTCGTATGTAAAATCACAGTGACTCCGTTCATGAGCAGAGGTCCTAAAATGCCTATGTTCAAAATTTGGTGATACATTACCATAAAATGACTGCTGCAAGCGTGCATTGTGCAGGTTCCATGCACCCTCATAACTTCACAAATCTGTAGTATTTTGACTCCAGTTTTTCAACATTGGCATTTTTTCAGACCTCCTTATGAACAGTACAGCTGTCATTTTTCACATCCTGCCTGAAATATGCATTTACACATCTGGCACAGAGTATTGCGGTTGCTGTGGGAAATCAATTTTGAGAAAGATTAAGAAAATCATAGTGACAGTGTTGTTGAGCAGAGGTCACAAAATGCCTATGTTGAAAATTTGGTGAAATAATTCCAGTAAATGACTGTGTTATGCGTATGCGTTGCGTAGTTTCCATATTTTCACTACAGATTTTCAACATTGCCATCTCTTCACACCTCCCTATGAATGGTACAGCTGTCATTCTTCAAATCCTGCCCTATCTGTGTTTTCGTACATGTGGAGCACAATGGCACGGTCACTGTGGAAACTCAAATTTCGGGACATATTGACAAAATCACAGTGCCACTGTTCATGAGAAGAGGTCCCAAATGCTTTCATGAGGTGGGGGCCACAAAATTGCCATACTGAAAATTTGTAATGCAAATACCAACAAATGCTTGGGGTGTTACAGTTTCTAACCATAACGTCCCACTCTGTACAGACTGACAGGTATCAGGAATGTGTCTTTGGATTGCCCACTGTAATGCTCATGCCATTCCAACCCCACCCCCCACTCTGCAGCCACTGACAGACATCGAGCTGTGCCTTGGACTCTTCGGCCCCAGAGTTCACCCCATTCTATATTGCACCCATTTCAGCTTATGTCCTTATGGAGTGGGATCACTGTAAAGCAAAACACCCCAAGGAACACCTCAACACTTGTCAGTGTCTGCAGGAGAGGGTGAGGTGAAATGGCATGAACATTATTGGCGACAACCCAAAAGCATGCTCCAATACCTGTCTGTCTCTGCAGGGTGGAGGTAGAGTTGGCATGAAGTTCAATATTTCACTGCAATTCCTATTCTGTATCTGTCTAACTCCTGCATTTCCAAAGCTAATACCAGCAAGCAAACATTTGGCATTGACAAATGCTTGTTTCTAATGTCACAGTTATACACAGAATATAGAATATCTGTGATGGAAAGGGCCAATTAAAACAAACATCTACTACATTCATTATGTATACTCCTGCTATAAATTCTACTTCTAACCCAATGAATTACCTTCATTAAATATATGTATATGTATATATGTGGGTATATATATATATATATATATATATATATATATATATATATGTGTGTGTGTGTGTATATATATATATATATATATATATATCCTATATACACTTCAACTTTTTGCCCCACAGATTATAAAAATGATGCTAGATCTATATTTCATTTAGCCACAGACTTCCCCTAGATCCATGAAAAAGACCATTACGGCGACATTCGCGGTAATGGTCCTTTTTCTGTGTTTCGCCTTCCCCCAGTGTTCTGCCCCCTCCCTGGACCAGCTCAACCTGGAGTTGGAATCCTAGAGTCTGAGGAGTGTGGGGGACACAGCCTCCCACAGAAAACAGAGATGGAAGAGGATGCACAATACCTGCGTCAGTATTGTGCCATCGCTGTGCGGGAGGTCGTCATTCTCGCCGATGAGATATCTTGGTGCTTCCCCCTAGATCTCAGAAGAAAAAATCCAAAAGCTTTCCCTTTGACCTAAAAGCTTTTTTAAATTCCCTACTCTGGGTCCCACCCTTACTTTTTCTAATCCAGTAAATCGTAGCTGATGTTTAATACTTTTATCTCTGCAGTTTTCAACATGTTTAACTATAGCCCAGGTCATATCTTAATGTACCAAAGCCCTAAGGTGTTCACCAATCCTTACTTTAAACTCTCTAGTGGTACGGCCCAATATAATAGAAGCCACATGAACACTACAGCAAGTACACTACAGCTGTAGTGTTACACAAAATCAAGTCTTTAATATTAAACATTTGTTGTGTACTGGGATTTTTAAACACATTCGTTGTTTTAACATAAGGGCAAAATTTACATTTACCACATCTTTTTGTCCCACTTGGTGGATTCACTGACCATATAGTTCCACTAGATTTTTCGTGGGGTACATATGACCTCACTACTTAATCTTTTATAGTCGGTGCTCTTTTAAAGACCATTTTAGGTCTCCCCCATTTCTCTAATTTCTCCTCTGTTAATAAAATACACCAATTGTTCATAAGGCTTTTTCTCAACTCAGTGCTTCTATTACTATATTTTGTCACGAAGCCAATATCCTGATACACACTTTCTTTCTTGGCTTTGATACCAAGGTATCTGACCTGGACATGTTATTAACTTTATTAACTGCTTCCTCTATTACAATACCACTGTAATCCCTTTCTTTGAAACGTTGTACTTGCAAGTCTCTCTGAGTTTCAAAATCAATTCTACCTGTGCAGTTTCTCAAAGTCCTAATCACCTGCCCCTTTGGAATATTTTTAGGGATATGCCTTGGATGGAAACTGCTAGACAGAAGTAGTGTATTCCTGTCTGTTGGCTTAGTATACAGTAATGTACTGATATTACCCCCACCACTTTAAAAAATACATATATCTAGGAAGTTCACTTTCTTCTCATCCAAATGTACTTTAAAGCAAAGATTTTCATTTGTTGTTTTGTAACCAGTCAATGAATTCAAAAAACAATTCCGTTGTTCCTTTCCAAATTATTATAATATCATCAATAAAATGGCACCACAAATCCACATAATGAAAATATGGATTTATGGCGCTGTTCCTGACCCATTCATTTTCCCATTTGCCAACATATAAATTAGCAAAACTGGGGGCCATAGTTGTCCTGGTTGCTGTACCATCAATCTGTTTGTAGTAGGTACCCTGTAAAAAAAACGTGTTGGATGTTAATGCCAATTCCAGTAAATGGATTAGAAACTCTGTGGGGACTCTGTCATGATTGTCACTTTCATTAAGAAAACCTTCCATGACTTCTAATCCACCCCTATGAGGAACATTCGAATACATTGCTTCTACATCCAGTGTTCCAAGAATGCATTCATCCTGCATCTCAATGTCCTCCAAAATATTAGTGACATGTTGAATGTTTTAAATAAGATGGCACAGTAAGTTTTAAACTAATGGTTGTAAATATGCATCAATGAATCACGACAAAGGTTCTGTGAACCATCCTGTACCCAATATGATTGGTATGCCAGATGGACTCACAGGATCATTGTGTATTTTGGGCAGATAATATATCGTAGGCACAACAGGGCACTCCACAGGCATTCCTTTATATTGGTGTCTGAAATGTAATGCAAAATAAATGCTTCCTCCAATATCCTATCAATTTTTATTTTAAATTCCCCAGTAATGTTATGTGACAATTTGATATAAAATTTCTTGTCCACCAACTGCCTATTAATTTCAGTAATATAGTTCTGTCTCTTCATCAAGACAATAGCTCCCCCCTTATCTTCACTTTTGATTACCAGTTCCAGATTATCTGCTAATTATTTCAAAGCTAGCTGTTCTTTTGCACTACAATTGTTTTTTTTTTGCTCCCCCAGCTCCGGGTCAGCCTCTCCTTCAAGCCTTTCTATGCCCCTTGCTTGCCACACTGCCTCGATGCAGCCACTCATCACCCCACATTGCAGGCCCCTGGGTAACCCGGAAGTAACCCTTTGCTGGGTGGGTACCTCTCCTCCAAGGGGGAAGGCACTGGTAGGGTAGCCAGCGCAATTCTTGGCCTGGGTGCTGCTGAGGTGGTCCATAGACTGCTCAGGGTCTCACAGCAGCGGCAGCTGGTGACCATCATCCAGTTGGCCACAGGGCTTTTTTCTCTGTTTGCTCCCTAGGGGTGTGTGGCATGCCACAAACAGCAAGGTGAACACCGATGATCACCATGCCCCATTAGTCACTGAGACACAGTGCATTGCCATACCCCCAGCCTCTGCCAGGGGTCAGCAGCAAAAGATCATGTCCCTGCCCTCCCCCCTGAGAGAAGGCAAGCAGTCATCTGATGCTCGAGCCCTGTCTCCCCTGCCGGCCCTTCAGCACCCTGGTCCGTTCCCAAACCCAGGTCACTTGCGTCGAAAGCGGAAATCCAACTGATGTGGTGGTGGGCTGGCCCTGCACTGCAATTGTTATAAAGAAATGGCTTAGGTGTTTTCAACATATTCTCTATATCTGGTTTACATTTCTTTACAAACAGCAGCAATGCTGGACTTAATGTTGGACAATAAGATGATTTTGTTCTTAACTGCTAATATTTTCCTCAATATTATCACTTTGTTGGGTATCATCATCATTCAGTTCCATACATTGTTCTCAGCATTAATTTTCTAGCGAAATTATGTAAGTCCTCGGCAGTTTCAAATTGGTTTAGTTTGGTGGTCAGACAGAAGGACAAATCCTCATTGAGTACTGCTTCCTGGTCATTTGTCAAAACATGGCTTGAAATATTAACAACAGCTGAGATTTGAGGAGTCAAAGGGACCCCATTCAATATCTGTAATTCCCTTGACCTCTGCCTTTTCCATGCCTGTCCCCCTCTCCGCATCTTCCTTCCTAGTTTTGCATGTCCTGAAACCTTGTTTTTCTCAGGCTGTACCTGCGGGGGGGGGGGTGACTGATGTTGTGGGGCTCGGGGGTGGATGTTGCTGTCTGTTCTGAAAAATCCTCGGGATTATTATCTGTATCACTTGGGCCAGACTTATACTCCAGGATAGTTGCATCAGTCCCTATATTTTTTAAATTGATTTTACCATGCCCGATTCACTACTGGTGGCTGTCTGCTTACTGTTCATGTCTGTCTTTCTATTACCACTCCAACCAAAAACTCTATTTAGCCTGCAGTCCTCTTCGTCCCTGATAAATTTTCTCTGCTTAGCTTTTTTTTTATTTTGGCATGATAATGGGCAACTTTTTCTTGCAGCTGCTTGTTTAACTTATCAAATTCCCCAGCACTACAAATGCCTCATAACTCTTTTTCTTTCGTTTCTATGTTTTTAATTACATTTTCTCTTACTGGAGTGGCATGTTTCAGGATTAGTTGTATGGAGCATAGAGCAGCATCTTTCTTAAGCTCGTGCCACTTCTGCATAAAGATTTGATCCTCCGTTCCATATGCTGGCTTGTTTGATATTTGTAAACCACTTGGTACTCTTTTCACTGATAGGTAAGCTACTAACGTGATCTTGTGCCAATGCATTCTCCAGCCCTTCAAGACCAGCTTCTCCAAAGTGTGAAATACTGTTTTAGTCATTCCTAGATGTACTCATTCTCCATCTGCTACATTTTTATTTAACAGGGGGTTACCTCCTACTGGGTCACAGAAAACAGTCTCAGAGACACCTCACCATTTGCCACTTGTCCACTTGTCCCGTCTGTCATGGCTCTATAGTCTGGAAATGTATAAGGATTTTACAGTGTAGTCTCCGATGCCCGTCACTATTTTCACCAAATTTGCCTAAATCCCATGGGTATTATTATTAGGCAAATTCTGTGAAAACAGCACTGGGTATTGGAGATACATACACTATAAAATATCTGTAAATAAGAATACTATTAAGGAAGGGGCAGTGCAGCATCATTTTCTCGCAATGTTTCCAGTGCGATCCCTTGGGGTTGAGGAGTGCCATATCTAAAATGCTGTGTCCACCAGAGATTTGGACAAATTTTATGAGGAGTCAAGTAGATAAACTATTAATTTACCATGGTGCCTATAGTGGGGATAGGAGAGGTAAAGCACCGATGTGTCCAGCAGTTGGGGCATCATCTCTTTCAGTAGTTCTCCTTTAAGTGGTAATTCCCATCTTTGAAGTCCTTGATGGTAATAACCTAGCCTAAATACAAAATTTGATCTATATTTATTTATTTAGTGATTCTGAAAGAACCTTTGAGCACAAGCTCTTTTACAAAGGTTCCATGTCATAGCTTGCAAAACAAAGTACAGTAGGAGAAAACAAAGGTACATTACAATGAACAATACAGCTTGGATTCAGAACTTACAGACTAACTCGAAACATAGGTACAAGTTAAATAACAAGAAAAAGCAGTTTATGAGAGTGAAGGGGGGGTAAGCAGCTACAAAGTGCCTTGTCAGTAGTTCAGAGGGATGGGGATAGCTGGAAGAGGGGGTGAAAGAAGGGAGGTATGAGAGAGAGATGTAAGTACTGAAGTGGAGATAAGAGAGTGGGGGAAGAGGGACAATAAGGTATAGGGAGAAATGGTGGGGTGAGGGGAGGCTGAGTGGAGAGGACATGCTAGAGTAAAATGGTGGGGTGTGAGAGGGTATGGTCAGGAAGCCAGCATTAGTAGTGACTGTTTGGGAAACTTACGGAACTGTGAGTTGGGGGAGGGGAAGGGGGTGGCAGGTGCCAAAGGAGCATGATGTAAACTGATTGCTGGGGTAAGTCATGAGAAGGGACAGAGGGAGGGGGTACCTGAGGCCTGCCTAGTGCTTGCTGGGGGGCAGAGAGAGCAAGTTGGCTGGACTCAGGGGCAGGTGCACTTAAAGAGTGTTATTAGGTGCTGTTTGAGGTCAGTTTTGAATTGTGCCAGACAATTGGTGGCCAAGAGGTTCCCAGGAAGTTCATTCATCCATATGAAGTGCTGTAGCAGTAGGCATTATTACACATTTTACCAATTCCAGAAATAGTAAGTTGGTTAAATTTTAAGATGATTTATTAGCAACCTGTAGCAGACAAATAACCACTTCTGTTTGATATTTGGTCTGAATTTATAACCCTGTGTGTTTTGTGTGTTCATAAATGTTATTGTTCCTAAAGATCTATAATTACATCTTTAGGATGTGAAGGTTTAAACTTGAACCACATGACATACAATACAAATGACTTAGGTATTTTGCTTTATCTGCTCGTAGCCCCTACCCCGTTAGTGTGGCATTGTATTGTGCATTTGCCATGCACCTGGAATATGTGGGTTGGGACCTTTCATCCCTGTTATAAAAAGGTTAACTGGTTGCCACCTAGTGTAGCAGAGTTTGGTGACAGAAAAGGGCTAGAATATGGGAAAGTAGAGTTCTTGGCCAGAGAAGGCTGGAAAGAGGGAGGGAAGATGGGTTAGGTTCAAGCATGGTTGATTGCCCTTGTGAGAGGTGTGAGAGTTTTCCTTCTCAGAGAGGTTGTGACAGTATGGTTCCATGGTGACATGGTGGTGGCCACTGTATTGGAGCACTGGTCATGGGGTTTAATGACTCTGAAGCCCCCTTTGAGTATTGACAGGTAGCTGGGAGGTGAGCAGTTAGTTGGAGATGGGTTCTGAGATAGAATGAAGTGAACAGCAAAGATGTGGTGAGCCACCATGCTTCTGGAGGCTGCTGCTTTGGAGAGCCATAAAGTCCAAGAACAGAGTGGAGCCATAGCTCCAAGAGAGTGTTGGGGTCAGAGCTCAGACAGTGACAAGAGGGAGGAGATATGCTCCACCGTGAATTGGGATCTGGGGAACTGTGATCATTGGCCCCAGTTTGAGAGGTCAGCCAAGCCAATGCCGGAACAAGGAATAAGAGCTGGGACCTGTGGGACAGTGAGCATTAGCCCTGAAGTGTGAGGTTAGCTAAGCCCAGGAAGGTGTGCCATTAAGTGGGATGTGAGGGAAGGTAACCTTGCATCTGGTGCAATTTCTTTTCCCTATAACCAGACTGTGAACTGTGCTGCTTGGAAATAAGGGGTCATCTGGATTATGCCCCATGAATGGACTTTAATACAAGAACTCTACTGATTATGTGACCTCCGTAGTCCTGAATATTGTGCTGATTCCCCCACTGTGCACCATATTAGCTGCTCCATGGAGCATATGTGTTCTTGCAAGTTTTTAAATGGGATTCCCTGTTTTGTTTAAGTTAGTGTTGACTACAGTTCTTTTAGTAAGAGGTTAGTGCAAGACAGGTCACCCACAATAAGGTGAAACCAAAAAAAATGGAAAAGTGGAGCGCAGCAAAACGGACAACAGCAAGGTGCATGACAGGCAATGGGTCACACATCTGGCTTGTTGCACTGCATGTTGGTCCCATTGCAGGTCCCCCACACCCCCCTCAAAAAATATAAACACCCCCACCCAGCATGCATCGGGGGGAGGACCACAGTTAGGGCCCCATGTTCCCATCACCCACAATTGCCACTGCCCATAAGTCCCAACTGCCCAGAATACATTCATGCTAATCATGCTACACACATTCTGCTGCAGTCATTCCCATGCCCAACTGACAGAATACCATGAAAGATAATCCCTTCTCTTCTGTGCCAGTACCTAAAGATGCAAGCATTCCTGTGGACACAATGGACTGAATAAAACATAAGCCATTCTGGTAAAGCTTCTGCTGTGGTTATCCCCTCCCCATGGACTGCTTGCCATCTCATACTCCGAGATGCAGGGGAGGGGGGTTGCTTTAACATGGGGGCTCATCCAGGATGTGTTTTGGGATGCTGGTGATTCTTTTGGACTCCAAAAGTAGTGCTGCCTGGACTGTTAGATGCACTGCAAGTTTTATGGTGAAGTGCTATGTGATCAATATGGCACTGCTGAATTGTTGAACTGCAAAATTTCAGTATACTGTTGCTACAGTGACTCCATCATCGTGAAGACCACCACAGTGACAGGAATCAAGCAAAATCCACCGGTCACTGTGGAGGTCTCTGCGGTGATCGAGAGTGCCTCACTTGGTGTTTACCCCCTTCGGTCCAACTCCAACTCGGAGTTAGAATCCTAGATACCGGGCTGTGTGGGGGTGGAGGCCCCCCACAAGGGGGGGTTCATGGGCACAGACCCCTGGTGGATGTATGGAGGCATCCCTGACACCTCAATGCTGACAGTCAGCACTGCAGCTGTCACTCTTGGGGATGTCTCCATGCATGCTGTCACTGCGGCATGGTAGAACGCAAAATGTCATGCATTTGGATGGAGTGTGGGGCACCTGTGGGTCTGCAGAGTAAAATATTGTGTCTAGCCCATGTGAGTAACATGCTAATGGGCCAAAAAATATTTCTGAATTGGACTCTTTGACTTTTGTGGGGTGGAGCCCATGTTTTCTGTGCCTCATGCCTGTTTTTGGGGCACAGAGCTGACCACTGTTTGGACTGGCAACTGCTGGAGAGTTTTCTGTCTGTGAAATCTGATGGTTTCTGGACTAACTAGCAGTTTGGACCAGAATGGCACAAGCTTCTTTGAAACTGGATGTAACTGTGCCCCTTAAAATGTATTCCTGGAAGTGGGAGCAGATGTGAAGAATGACAGCACCTGAAGAGTGTGCTGTATGCCATCATAAGGGACTGGAAGTAGCATTGCAGCCTATCTGTCCTGTCTGTCATGGGCTCAGAATGTCCAATTTGGGACCTAGTCGATCCATTGCCTCCCTGACATCAGAGGATACCAACTTGAGAGGATGGGAAGACATGGCTTTAGGACTGGCACCCCCAACCTTGAATGCCCCTATAGAGAGTAAAGCACAAGGCCGAGGTTATGGTAGAGGTCAAGCAAGCCTGCTGACTGAATAGCCAGACCAACTGTTGACTCTAGTACATTTTGGCCCAAGCAGACCACAGTTGAAACTGCCCGCACTGTGCCAGATGAGACTGTTTCTGCTCCACGGACTATGCCCAAAGGTGAAAGTGGAGAAGTTGTGACTTTTAAATTGGCCCCTTGAATGAAAACTCCACAGAGCCCATTGGCGGAGAAGTGAGAAAAAGTTCATTCAAAGAACCAGAAGGCTGATGGGAGCATGGTTCATGCTGAGACTAAGGAGGAGGAAGGATGGCACATGGATAGGAGTGCCACATCACTTTATTCTGCGAAGTTGTTGTTATACGATAAGGATCCTACCAAGAAGGATAGTTCCCAATCTCAGGTTTCAGACTGATGGAGACAGGCAGAGAAATGCCAGTGTCAGGACTAGGATTACACAAATGGAGTGTGGCTCCCATAAGGACAAGCCCCAAGGATGACCATTTGAAGCCTCCTGAGTGGTCACAAACTGACCAGCATGTGAGATGGCATGTGTGGCAAGAATTCCTGCAACATGACTATCCATAGCTGCCTGAATGTGTCTGGGACATTATTGAGCAAAAGAGATCATATTTGGTGTTCCATGGTATCCTTGAGAAGCTGCACCATAGACATAATCTACATAGTGGCAGGTCCACACATTCCCTGCAGGACACCAGCGGATTGCAGAGGGCATATATGTCGAGAGTGCTTTTGAGGGATTAACCCTGTTAAAAAGCTATGCCATGCTTCAGGACATTGATGATGGCCATACAAGGTACTAACAAGCATCTAAGGACTCTTATATTCCCCCATGTATCAAGTCCCACCTGGTATGTTGCTTAAAGGATACCTAAACCATCTTTTTTACACATTTTGTTTTGTAAATTACTCCATAGGTGTGGAAAAGAGAGGCTGCTGTTTACATTAATCCTGAAACTGCATTTATTAAAGTAGGATAAATGCAGTTTCATAGCATTTGAAAATTGTAAACACAGCCTCTTCTGACTCAAAAATCCTGCTCTCAGAATTCTAAAATGGCTTCCATGATGATATCACTAATGACAGAGATGTCAGCTATGTTCTAGCTCTTCTAACTGTATTCAAATGTGAATAATTTTAAAATGAAAAATGATAGAATGGTACTGTGAGCATGAAAGCTTTTCAGCACAAAAATATCTACAAAATCAGTGGTGTTATATTTATGGATATATTTTAGTTTTTTTTAATTCGCAAAAAAACAGCAGAAAATGCAATTGTTTGTCACTTTTTCAACAGACGAATGCAAATAACTTTAAAACACAAAATGATAGCATGGTACTGCGAGCACTACACATGTTCAGCACACAAATATCTACAAAATGGGTGGAGTTTCATTTATAGATACCTTTTATTTTTTTTATAATTAGCAAACAACATCAGAAAATTCTTTTTTTTCACCTTTCACAACAAACAAATGCAAATAGCTTTAAAACAAAAACAGCAGCATGATACTTCGAGTACAAAAGTTATTCAGTACAAAAACGTCTACCAAATGAGTGGTGTTTCATTTATAGATACCTTTTAGATTTTTCATAATCAGCAAAAAATGGCAGCAAATTCATTGTTTTTTTGTTTCACTTTTTTGGAGGAATGGCATAAAAATGGATTATGCTACCTCCCTACTGGAAATATTGTTGATAATTTTTGTTCTCATGCTGATTGACCTGATGACATCTCTTATGGTTTTGCTACTCAAGATGTTTTTGGGTCAATTAGCACTTGAACAAAAAATGTCAGCAATATTTCCAATAGGGGAGCAGCATATCCCTGATATATTCTTTGCAAAAAAAAACTCTGTTAATGCATCAGTTTGAGGTGCTATTAAAGCAGCAATAGTATGGAAATGTGATGCTAGGGTTTTAAACACTAACTCCACACCCCCCAAAGCAATCAAAGGGGGAAAAGGAAACACAAGCAACCACAGGCATCCATTATCAGGTAAGACAGACAAGCACTTCTGTAGTCATGGATGCACATGCACTGTTGCACACCACTTGGGAAGTGCAGTAAAAAAATCCCTTAGGATCACAATGAAAATTGTAAGCAAGGAATAACACATGACAGGGTGTGATGCAATACTAATTTACCATATGCCCAAGGTGGGTTGTGAGGCATGGGATACAGTTGAATGCCTTCAACTACCTGTAAAGTGTGGTAGATGATTCCCATAGAATCACACTGTAAATTGTAAGTACTGTAAGCACTAACATATGGTAGGGTGTGCAACAATACTAAATTGCTGTATGTTTAAAACTCTAGCATCAAATATCCATACTATAAGCTCTTTAATATAAACTCTAGCTGATGCATTAACAGAGTTTTTTTTGCAAAGAATATATAAGGAATATGCAACCCTCTTACTGGAGATTTTGTTGATATTTTTGTTCGAGTGCCTATTGACCTGACATCACGAGTGGCAAAACCACAAGTAATGTCATCAGGTCAATCATCATGTGAATAAAAAGTATTAAGAATATTTCCAGTATGGAGGTGGCATAATCCATTTATTCCATACCTCCAAAAAAGTAAAAACAATTGAATTTGCTGCCATTTTTTGCTGATTATAAAAAATCTAAAAGGTATCTATCAATGAAACACCACTCATTTGGTAGATATTTTTGTACTGAACGACTTTTGTGCTCAAAGTGTGATGCTATCACTTTTATTTTAAAGCTATTTGCATTTGCTTGTTGCAAAATATGAAAAAAAAATAACTGTATGCTTTTTTTGCCAATTATAAAAAAAATGGTATATATAAATGAAACACCACTCATTGATAGTTTTGTGCTGAACAAATACCATGCTCACAGTACCATGCTATCATTTTTAAGTTATTTGCATTTGTTTCTTGAAAAAGTGACAAACAGTTGAATTTATTGCTGCTTTTTTGCTTATTAAAAAAACCTAAACAATATCTATAAATGAAACACCACTCATGTTGTAGATATTTTTGTGCTGAACAAATGGTGTGCTCACAGTACCATGCTATCATTTTTGTTTTGAAGTGATTTGCATTTGTTTGTTGAAAAAGTGACAAAGAACTAAATTTTCTGCTGTTTTTTTTTGCTAATTTAAAAAAAAAAATAAATAAAATGTATGTATAAATGAAACGACACTCATTTTGTAGATATTGCCATGCTGAACAACTTTCATGCTCACAGTACTGGGCTATCATTTTTTTTTATTTTAAAGTTATTCACATTTGAAAACAGTTAAAAGAGCTAGAACACAGCTGTAGGCTCTGTCATGAGTGACATCATCATGGAAGCCATTTTAGAATTCTGACAGCAGGATTTTTGAATCAGAAGAGGCTTCGTTTACAATTTTCAAATTCTATGAAACTGCATTTATCCTACTTTAACAAGTGCTGTTTCTGTATAAATGTAAACAACAGCCTCTCCTTTACAAGCCTATGGAGTAATTTACAAAAAAAAAATTGAAAAGGATGGTTTAGGTATCCTTTAAGCAGGTGGGAATGCAGTTATGATAAAGCCTCCAAGAGAGGTGACAACTAGTACCCCATAGATGTCAAATGGTTGATATCAGCCCCTTTCAGTGACTTTTTTACAGATAAATTTTGACTTTGGGACTGTGGAAGGACTGCTTGTGACAATTTTCAAATCAATGCTGTTCTAAATATGCAAGGCAGAAGCAGGAAACTACAGACCTGTAAGTTTGACCTCAGTGGTAGGGAAAATGATGGAATCACTTCTGAAAGAAAGAATTGTTGAGTACCTAGAGGCCAGCAGGGCACAGGACCCAAAGCAGCATGGATTTACAGCAAGAAGGTCATGTCAGATGAATCTAATTGATTTCTTTGACTGGGTGACCAAAGTAATAGACCAGGGAGGGGCTGTGGATATGGCCTACCTAGACTTTAGCAAGGCATTTGACACAGTCCCACACAAAGATTAATAATCAAGTTAGCCAGTCTGGAAGTGGGTCCCAGGGTGGTAGCCTGGGTAGCAAACTGGCTGCACAACAGGACACAGAAGGTAATAGTGAATGGAACACATTCCAAAGAAAGGGGGGTTACTAGTTGAGTACCTCAGGACTCAGTACTGGGTCCAGTCCTCTTTAACATCTTTATAGGTGACACTGCAGAGGGTCTGGAGGGAAAGGTATGCCTCTTTGCAGATGACACAAAGATATGTAACAGAGTTGATAGACAAGAGGGGGTAGAAAAGATGAGAAGGGACTTGGCAAGGTTGGAGGAATGGTCAGACATATGGCAACTTAGATTCAATGCAAAGAAGTGCAAAGTAATGTACCTGGAAACAAAACCCAGGAGAAGAGTACACAATAGCAGGGAGGTACTAACAACAACAAAAATGGAAAGGGACCTGGGGGTAGTCATATCAGATGACCTAAAGGTGGGTAAGCAATGTGAAAAGTCGGTAAGGAGGAGCCAGGGGATACTGGGATGCATAGGAAGGGGCATCACAAGTAGAAAAGGAAGTAGTTATCCCTCTATACAGACAGTTGGTGAGATCCCATCTGAGTACTGATGTGCAGTTTTGAGACCTCATCTAAGCAAGGACATAGACAGGATGGAAGCAGTCCAGAGGAGGGCAACTAAAATGGTGCAGGGTCTGCAGCAGAAACCATATGAAGAGAGACTGAGAGGCTTCATATGTATACTCTTGATGAAAGGAGGGACAGGGGACATGATAGAAATGTTCAAGTACCTCAAGGAATCAACAAAGTCCAGGAGGGTAGCATCTTTCAGAAAAGATGTGTAGAACAAGGGGCACAATTTAAAGATAGAGGGGGGACAGCTCAGGGGTAATATGAGGACATTTTTTTTTTCACGGAGAGAGTGGTGGATACATGGAACAGCCTTCCTGAGGAGGTCAATGGGTCTAAAACAGTGGGGGAATTCAAACATGCATAGGACAGACACAAGGCAATTATAGTGGGGGGTTGCAGGAATAGGCTGTCGGTTAACTAGAATCTGCAGTTTATCCAGTATGTAGGGAAATGGGCAGACTGGGTGGGCCAAGTGGTCCTTATCTGCCATCAAAGTCTATGTTTCTATGTTGGCTTTAGAGCAATTGGTTATTTGATCATCTTTGAGTAATTGAGAGCAAATGCTGCTATTAATGTGCATGCATCATTGTCATAGCCTGTTCTTAAGCTATATGAATTTTCATATCCTGTATATGCATTTATTAATTAGATTGGTAGATGCTAAGATATTATAGTTATAAGGAAGAACAGCACAGACATCAATGGGGAGTTCCTTGCAGGCAGTAGGCAGTAGGTGGCAGGCAGCATTTATATAGTGTGAAATTGGGTTCTGGTTAGGGTTTTGGACCTGGTACACCACCCTAGGCCAGTAGGCAAACTGTCTGAAGGTCTGGTAAGTGGGTGGACAAGGGAGGTATTGTTCAGCATATGAAAGATCCGTGACAGGTTTTGCAGCATTACTGATTTAGGGTCCATAGTTTCTACACTTGTGGTGAGCAGCTTTAAGGTCTCCTGAAGCTTGGCATAGGGCAAAGTGTGCATACCTCTTCTGCTGGGTCACTGTGAGAGTGGCTGAAGGCATCTCAAGCTCACCAAGGGTGGCAAGTGTTTTAAGTGGTGGAGAGTTGTAGCCCCGGCCCCAATAGTGGGGCATCGTATTGTGCATGTGTCATGCACATGGACTATGTGGTTTGGGACCTTTCATCCCTGTCATAAAAGGGTTAATTGGTTGCAGCCCCATGGGTCAGAGTTTGGGGATAGAAAAGGGCAAAGTTGGAGGAATGGTCAGAAGTACAGTATAGCAGCTTAGATTCAATGCAAAGAAGTGCAAAGTAATGCACTGGGAAACAAAAACCCAGGGGAAGAGTACACAATGGGTGAGGAGGTAGTAACAAAAACAAAAATAGAAAAGGACCTGGGGTAGTCATATCAGATGACCTAAAGGTTAGCAAGCAAAGTAAGAAGGCAGTAGGGATGGCTGGTAGGATACTGGGTTGTATAGGGTGAGGCATCACCAGTAGAAAACAGGAAGTTGTTATCCCTCTGTACAGACAGTTGGTGAGACCCCATCTGGAGTACTGCATGCAGTTCTGGAGACTCCATCTCCTCTAGGACATATACAGGATGAAGGCAGTCCAGAGGAGGGCAACTAAAGTGGTGCAGGGTCTGCAACAGAAGCCATACAAAGAGAGACTAAAGGTGCTTAATACAGTAGCAGCCACAGACACTGCCAGCAATTTCCAGAAATTTCTGTAATATTTCCAGAAATATCTCCTGCTTTCTGCATTTCCACAGTAGGGGCAGCAGAAAGAAACTCTTCAGAAATTTCGCAAAATGTCTGGAAATAGCTGGTAATGTCTGTGGCTACTACTGTATGTATACCCTTGAGGAAAGGAGGGAGAGGATGGACATGATAGAAACTTTTAAGTACCTCAAAGGAATCAACAAAGTCCAAGAGGGTAACATCTTTCAGATAAAGAGATGTACAAGAACAAGGGGAAGAGGGGACGGTTCAGGGGCCATATGAGGAAGTATTTTTTCACAGAGAGGGTGGTGGATGCATGGAATGGCCTTCCTGAGGAGGTCATGGGTCCAAAACGGGGGGGAGGGATTCAAGAATGCATGGGACAGACATAAGGCAATTCTTGTAGGGGGTAGGAAGAAATAGGCTATTGGTTAACTAGGATCTGCAGCTTATCCAGTAGGTAGGGAAATCGGCAGACTAGGTGGGCCAAGCGGTCCTTATCTGCCGTGAAAGTCCATGTTTCTATGAGAAACTGCTTTAAGTAAACTGAATGTCCCAACTGAGTATACGGGTGATTTTTTTTTTTTTATAGAATGGAACTCTGATCTACATAGTAATGTTCAGACCTCATAACTTGCTAAGAGGGGGAGATGTGGAGTTACTGTGGCTTCTCTATGGGCACCTGCTGGGTGATCCTGAGCTGGAGTAGTTACCTGAATAGGATCAAGGATACAGATCCCGGTGGGAAAGGGGAATCCCCCAAATCAGTCAGGAAAGGTAGTTACACCCCCAGGTAAGCTTTCTTGACTGCTCTATATGCAGACCAGAGGACAGATAAGATCTTATACTGTACCTGCAAGCCATGCTTTGGTGGTGGCTGTTGAAAATACTATCATGCTATTGAGAGTATTTTCATCACAGTATCATTGGGGGCAGAAGAGATACTGACTCTGCTGAGCTACTTGTTCTCTTCCCTCTGTGAGTGGGTTCCCAGGAGTGAGATGCCTGGATATTGAGTGATAAGGCCTTGGATCTATGCTGCCTCTGGCTTGGAAGACAACCAAATACTACAGTTAGGGTTATTGCTTCAGTCTATGTTGTACTTACTGTACGTGTTGCTTTGCTATGCATGTTTTGTGGTTTAACTCGGTCATACTTTATGCACATTAGCAGCTATTTATTCCCATCAGTATCTAAGACAGCTGGGGGAGTGGGTGGTTAGGCAGGAAGTGGATGATACTGTTGATGAAGTACTTACACCAATTGATAACACACTGTTACATGATTATGGCTCTGAGTGATGTAGCGATTCTTTCCCTGAATGTACATGGTCTCCAAAATCATGTGCTACAATATGATGACAAACTTTTAAAAAGAGCAAGGTAACATGATATTCCTCCAATAAACACATCTTAATGGGTCTGAGAATGTGAAGTTGAACAAATGTGGATATTGACATCAGTTATGTTCCATACACAAGTCAGGAAGGAGAAGGGGGGGTCTCCATTTTGATACATTCTTCTGTCCCTTTTACAGAAAAGGAGGTCATATCTGACTCAGATGGAAGACATATTATGGCCAAGGGTCTTACTGATAATGAGCAGGTCACCTTGATGAATATTTATGTTCCTCTGCATGCTACAGGGTCTTTCTTCCTGAAATTATTTGACCTTTTGACAGAGAAGGGGGAAGGGATGGTTGTTTTTCAGTGGAGATTTAAATGTTATGGTGAGCACAAGCCTGGATATAACCATCAGTAGAGCTCCAAGCTCACCCTGCCACAGGAATGTCTCCGCTAGTTTGTTTTGACACTTGGTCGTTGGGATATTTGGCATACTAAGTACCCAGGGGTGAGGCAGTAGTCCACTGTGAATGTTTCTGGATAGACTATTTTTCTGTAACAACAAACACATAAGGAAGGTCCACTCTCTTGAAATACTAACCATCAATCTGTTGGACCATTGGGATAGAAACTACATATGGACCTGGTCTGGGCTCACAACCAATCATTATGGAGACTGAGCACCAGAATATTTCTATCTGACCGTGCAAAGGAGGAGGTGGGGAGGTGGCAGACTTTGTCTCTGAGATGACTGACCTCAACAAAGTGGAAGGCATCACTCAATTAACCCTCTTGAAAACAAGTAAAGTAAAAGTCCAAGGTAGGTTGCTCTCAATTGCAGCACACCAGGCCAGGGTCCAGAAAAAATGGTGGAAAGAACTACAGCAACTACTGAAGACAGAACAGGGTACCCACACACAAGAAGACCTGGCATCATGGACTGCAAATAAAAAGAAAGAAGGCCAAGTTGTAAAACCTTGCCACATACCTGACGAAGAAAGAAATGCAACCCATTTGTCAGCACTATTTTGAGGGGGGAGGCAGAGCTGTCAGATTTCCAACCATCCTTCCTTGAACTAATAAATGGCATCTATAAAGAATCCAATGCTTATGTGAAGGTCAGCTATCACCTGGAGCCCCTTCCCCTTTCGATCTGTAGAGGGGGTAAGCAAGGCTGTCCTTTGTCTCACTTGTTGTTCATGCTTTACATTGAGGTGCTTGGCCAAACCAGATAATGATGACCTCTCTGGTGTAGAGGGGAGGGGAGGGGAAGGGAATGTCCATAAAATCAGACTGTTTGTGGACAATATCCTCTTCTGTATCACAAACCCCTACAACTGGTTAACAAGGCTGATGCAGACTTTTGAAGAATTTAGTACTTTCTCAGGGTGCAAACTGAATGCCACAAAAACAGATGTAGTGACATTGAACCACATCTCCTCCGCTGACCGGAATCAACAGTTCCTATTTATCTGCTGCACATCCATGATGATGTACCTAGGCATTATCCTCCTTAAATACCTGAACCAACTATATCAGGTAAACTGTATCCCACTGTTTGCCTCCAAAAACAGGATCTACAGAGATGGAGGGTTATCCCACTTGGTTTTATTTAAAGGATTCAGATGTGGCAGCTAAATCTGCTCCCTAGGATACTTCATCTGTTCCACAACCTGCAGAAGAAACTCCCAAACACCACATTCTGGGAGAGGAATTCACTGCTCTCAAAATTCATATGGCGTGAGAAGTGACTCAGGACAAAATTTTGAACATTAAGACTTTAGATGGACTCCTAAGGTCTGGCCCGTCTGGACCTTGAAAGGTATTACTGGGCAATGCAACTTAAAATGGCCCTTTGGAGGTGTAACCCACACTATCATTCATGAAGGAAGGATTTAAAGCTGGGCATTTATGATCTACACAGAATACAGGATATGATCTTTAACCCAACAAAAACAGTGGAAACATCTTTATGGATTTTCCCATGGGTGTAGGACCTTGTCATTCTCTGGAATATAATAACAGTTCAATATAACATGGAGGACCACTTGGTACTTCAACGATGTTTGGCAACAGACCTGTAGTTTAGGCAGCATGCCTACATGATGGATAAAAGAGATGGAACCACCTGGACATGAAAATCACCCCCAAAATGTTCTGTCTGAAGAGATCTACAAAAGGCAAGAATGTGGGCCCCAACATTTAGATCACTTCCAATTCTTGCAGTCCTGATGCTACATACAGTCACTGGCTGACGAGAAATGGATCACAACTGAATGGCATCCACTGATGACCCTGCTGGTGGAAACGGTGGATGGCTTCACAGCAAAACAATTAATTCTGCAACTTGATCAAGCACTCAAAGAAGAACTTAATACTGAGTATGTTAAAAAACCTGAGAGGCAGAACTGAGGCTCCCCATAACTGTTAAAATTTGTAGAAACATCTGTACCAAGCACCACAAGATGACCAGTTTCCAGTCCTGGAGACAAAATAGATAGAATCATGGTCTTCATTTCTTTAACACCCCTGCAAAGTTGAATAAGTTTAATACCCTTTTGAGGTTGATTATTGCTGTCAATGGGGGAGTCTAATGCCTCTCATACCCATATATTATGGCCTTTCACTAGACTGCACACTTTTTGGGAGGAGGTTTTAAAGGCCGTAGAGGAGCAATAGAGGACATTATGGGACCAATGCCCAGCTGATAATAGGTAATTAATCACAGGAATGACAGTCCCAAGTGTGATGCTGACAATACTAGCACTCTATGTGATACAGTATGATAATAAACCTATATACAATGGAAAAAAATAAGTGCACAGAGGCAAAGGACATGTTACATTTTTACTGACATTTGGGCAGGCTGCCTACATCACATACTGGAAACACATGATGTTTCTGTCTCCTAGCCTTGCAGATTTCCCTCTTGATTGCTTCAGCTGTCCTTCTGTCGTCCCCTGCCCTCCCACTCACTGAACCCACTACCAAGATACATTAATTTGGGATAATTCAAGGTTTGTGTCAGATGGAGTATGCATATTTACCTCTATCAGTTCAGTTTGGTTTTCTTGTACACAGTTATTTATATGTTTGTAGAAAATGGGTGTCAGGAATTTTATCTTAATAGTTAGGATTGCATATGCATTAATCAGAGATATTGAAATTGCATTCATATTGATGAGAGTCATTACGTATACTTTATTTTTCTTGACATGCCCTTCACTGGACTGCTTTGTCCTGTACACTAAATAACAGTTAATTAAACAAACCCAAAAGAACATTTCTCAGTCTACATATCCATGCTGCCTATATTTTATCTAAAGTTTTCCAGCTCTTGCAGACTATGTTTAATTCTTTGAGATGCAAGAGTGTTACAGCAGGAGATGTTCAAGCAAAAAGAGCACAAATATTGCATTAATTATTGAAGGACTTTGAACAATTGTTTACTAGTGTGTGTCTTCATGTTTACTATTTTGTTTCTTGATACTTCTATTTGGTACACAGTTTTGTTGTGATTTCATAAACAGGATTTTATCTTACTGTTCTGGGACTTTCAAAGCATGAAGTGTGCCCGCCCCTCCATTTGCAGTCTCTGCCTATAGGAACTTAAACTTTGGCTGCAGATCCCTTTATTATTTAACATGATCTGTCTTGCCATTATTACCAAAACAGGATTACTTGAATATTAACATCCAGTGGAGGGATTCCCGAGTGAAGATCTGGAAGAAAGCAAGATAAAGGAAACCTGCAAATTGTCTCACCTCAATAGAAATCAAAACACTGCCATTTTGCCTATATTTTTCAAAGAACACAAGCACATACCTGGTTAAAGTCTATAAACTGCTTCATTTTCTTCAGTGCAAAAAAGTGCAGGAACACACTGTAGACCCAAAATATTCAGGGCAAAAGGAGCGTGAGACAACACTGAAAATTACAAAGTTTCCCACTCCACTCACATGATGTCATGTCACCTGATGCATTTCACTCACAATAAACTTTTTCAAAGCATTGATATCAAGTGAGTTGAGATGGCTTGCAGGTGCAGGCTGTGTATCCTTTATCCTAAATTCATTTATTTCAACCTGGCACTGCGTTCCCAGGTGCATCCTACCATTATACTGCAATCTGGAAGAAAGTTTTCAAAATACATAAGGGGATTATATAATCTCCTTAGAACAAAATATTACTTGAGACAGGAAATGTATTCACTAAGAGAGCAATTTGCTGATACAGAACAAAATATTGATTGTATCAGAGAATCCCACCCTTAGAGAATTAATCTATGCGGCTGTTTGACTCTAATTATAAAGATGAACATGTAAAATATGTTGAATATGATGATAAATATACTGATAGTCTTTAGCAGCTTTCTTTTTCATCACTCATAATGAAGGATACCCAATTAATGAAACTAGGTGAAGAAAACTAATAAAAATATGAAAAAGAAGAAAACATTAAGAGAATAAGGACGAAAAACAGGAAAATAAGTTAGAAAAAGTGGCTCCAAATATGGATAAGATTACAAAGCACCCTGTGCAATAGAACCTCTAGATTTACTAAGAAGGGGGATAAAATATTTTATAGGGAGGGGGTGGGCAGAGTGTGACAGTGAAAAAGCAGATATACTGAATGAATACTTCTGCTCAGTATTCACAAAAAAAAGAGGAGGAGGAGGTATCTAAACCAAATAATAGAAGCACACTGGATGGGGGGGTTGTTACCAGTCCATTCACAGAAGAAAGGGTCATGAAAGAACCCCTAAAACTAAAGGTAGACAAAGCAATGGGGCCTGATGGTATTCATCCCAGAATTCTAAAAGAACTAAGGGGATAACTAGTGGCACCAATGACTACACTTCTAAAAAATCATGGGAGGATGGTGTGTTACCTGAGGTCTGGAGGAGGGTGGATGTGATTTCCCTTCACAAAAGCGGAAGCAAGGCAGAGGTAGTAAACTACAGCAAACAAAGGGTTTCTAGCGGCACACCAATAATGACAATGCTGCACCAAAAAACAGATAAAGCAGAACACAAGGAGGTGCACAAAGAAAAATAGCCAAAGCCAGGTATAATGTGGAGTGCAAAAAGGGGGTTTATTGTTGCAATTACAAAAACAAAGGAAACAGGACAAGCCCCAACAAAGGAAACAGGACAAGCCACAGGGTCTTGTCCTGTTTCCTTTGTTTTTGTAATTGCAAATAAAAAAAAAACCTTTTTACACTCAGCATTATACCTGGCTTTGGCTATCTTCCTTTGCACACCTCCTTGTGTTCTGCAGTAAACTATAGACCTCTTTAGTTTGACATCAGTGGTAGGGAAAATGATGGAATCACTTTTGAAAGAAAGAATTGTTGAGTAGCTAGAGGCCAGTGGGTCACAGGAACCTAGGCAGAATGGATTCACAGTGGGAAGGTCTTGTCAGACAGTGAGATGCATCTAATAGATTTCTTTAACTGGGTGACCAAAGTAGTAGATCAGAGAGGGCTGTGGATGTGATCTATCTAGACTTTAGTAAGGCATTTGACACAGTCCCACACAAAAGATTAATAAACAAGTTAGCCAGCCTGTGTCCAGCCAGGTGATAACCTGGATAAAAAAATGGCTGGACAACAGGATGCAGAGGGTAATAGCAAACAGAGACCACTATGAAGAAAGGGGGGTTACTTGCAGGGTGCTACAGGGTTCAGTACTGGGACCGGTCCTCTTTAATGTCTTTATAAGTGACATTGCGGAGGGACTGAAAGGAAAAGTACAGTATGTCTCTTTGCAGATGACGCAATAATTTTCAATAGGGTTGATACACGGGGGTGAATAGGATGAGAAGAGGCTTAGCAAGGTTTCAGGAGTGGTCAAAAGTATGGCAGCTTAGATTTAATGCCAAGAAGTGCAAAGTAATGCAACTGGGAAACAAAAACCCAAGGAAAGAGTACACAATGGGGGGAAGTATTAATGACAACAAAAATGGAAAGGTACCTGGGGGTAGACATATCAGATGACCTAAAGGTAGGCAAGAAATGTGAGAAAGCAGTAAGGAGGGTGGGGGAATACTGGGATATATAGGGAGAAGCATCACCAGTAGAAAACAAGAAGTTGTTATTCCCCTATACAGACAGTTGGTGAGACCCAGTCTGGAGTACTGTGTGCAGTTCTGGAGATCCCATCTCCACAAGGACATCGACAGGATGGAGGCAGTCCAGAGGAGAGCAACTAAAATAGTGCAGGATCTGCACCAGAAGCCACATGAAGAGAAGCTAAAAGAGCTTAATATGTATACCCTTGAGGAGAGCAGGGAGAAGGGGACATGATAGAAACTTTCAAGTACCTCAAGGGAATCAACAAAGTCCAAGAGGGTAGCATCTTTCAGAAAAAGAGATGCTCGAGAACAAGGGGGCACAATTTGAAGATGGGGGGACTCAGGGGCAACTTGAGGAGGTATTTTTTTCAGGGAGATGGTGGTGAATGCATGAAATCACCTTCCAGAGGAGATTGTGGGGTCAAAAACAATGGGGGAATTTAAGAATGCATGGGACAGACATAAGGCAATTCTAGTGGTAGGTAGAAGGAAGTAGGCTGTAGGTAAAACTAGGATCTGCAACTTATCCATTAGGTAGGGAATTGGGCAGACTGGGTGGGCCAAGCAGTCCTTATCTGCTGTCAAAGTCCATGTTTCCATGTTTATTAAATATTCACCTTGTGACTGTAGTGCAAGAGGTTGGAAATGGAGTACAGGAGGACTTACAAATGGAGGATCAAGTTCCTACTGATTTTCCAGGCCTCGATGACTGCAACAGAAAGAAAATAGTTGTTAAGATGATGGGGTTATTTAGAAAGGATTATAAAACTTCTGATACATTATTAGAATTTGTAAACCATTTATTGACGTGTGAACTTGGCATTATAATTCTAGAAAATACACCACTTTAAAGTATTAGACTAATGGAAGTCTGTGAAAGGAATACATCCCTCATAGTTACAGAATTTAATTTGGTAATGACTGCTCTGCTGAAAAAAGATAGTGACTAAAAAAATGGGTATATGACATTGACCCACCAGTTACTCTGAATTCTATTTTTCCAAACTGATGGGACAGGAAGAAGGCAGACGAGGACCCGATAAAATCTAATTTAGTGCAAACTAAAAATACTGTAAGTATGATAATGAAAAGAATAGCAAAATAATGTGAGTTTAAAAACAAAAGTAGGGTATCAGCACTGTTTGGCATATGGAAGACAGTGAAGGAAACATAGAGGTCTTTGCTAAGGGCAATTTACAACATGCTTAAGAACTTCTTGTGGCTTAAATTAGGTATAAATGGTATGAAGGAGACAATCTAGTGTAATGTTCTTATCCAAGAAAGTGATCAACTTGAGATTGTAGTTAGAGATAACTGCCTGGCAGCTTAAGTTTTAGTGGTCACAAATAAATCTGACTGCCTTGGAATTAATATGCTGTGTATGAATATGTTAACCTCAAGTTCCATTTGGGGAAACTTTAAGGAAGACATTTTTTCATCCAGATTCCCTAGGAGATAATACCTATTCTGAACATTTTAGAAAAAAAAATCCCACTAAATGGAACTCATCCAGCGATTTCTCAAAAAAAATATAACTTTGATGGATTTGCTATGCATGAAAAAGATGGCCAAATACCCAAAAGTTATCTGAAGGAGAAAGAAAAAGATATTAAGGTTGACAAAGACACATCTGGAAAATTAAAAATCATCTCATGGAACATAGCTGAGCTGGCAAATAAGGTAAATGATAAGGACTTTACACCTTACGTAACTAAGCATCATATAACATTCTGGGTCATACTTGAAAATGGCAAGTTGTTGTCTGATGCATCTACCTAGGAAAAAAGAGCTAAATAAATTTAAAAAATGACATTTGAGAAAGTTACTCAGTTGTAATAGAGTAGCTGTGAACTTGTGTACTCTCTCTGTCAAAAAATATGGATAGGGCAACATGGGGACTTATGACATGTTTTCAAATCTCAGAGAGTAGCCACCATAGCCACCTTAAAAAGTACTGCATAAGGCAGATAATATGCTTATTGTTAATGACCTCTGGGAATAAGGAGAGTATTTCAGTATTTTGCTAACATTTATATCCCACTCAAATTTCAAGAGATCTTTGGAACAGCTAGGCGACAAATTACGAATAATTCTAGAATGCCATGGCTGCTAAGAGCTCATATCTGAGATGAGGCATGGATCATAACCAAACATATGCTGCAATGTTCTCATCACAAAGTATGGCATCTATGCTAATGCACTCTGGACTGTGCATCTTTTTTTACAGCTAACTAAAAATTTACTGCACTTGGATGAGGTGCTGTTCTGTCACCTACAGAATTCCCAAGCTCACCTGAGGGTTTGAAGCAGCATGGAGCTAGCATGGAGCAAACAGAGTTGTGTGGAGTGGAGCAAACAGAGGGAAGAGTCAGGAGAGCCTGGAGAGCCAGAGTTGGAGAGTTAGAGAGGTGGCTTTAAGATTCACAAGTCAGGAAAATACAACAGCTTTGGATGGAGGGTAGAAGAGTGTTGAGAGGATAAGTGTCTGGAAAGCATGTGGGAAGACATGGGCACGAAATTGGACATGGAGCTACATGGAGCTACTGCTATAGCAGAATCAGCAGAGTTGGTGGAACAATTCAAAAACAGGGAAACTGAGCTGTTATACTAGGATATTAAGCATAACTGATAAGGATAGGAACAGCAAGGATAATTTAGAATTAGAACCTAATCCATAATCTAAAAAATTGCTATTTACAGCTATCTCATCTTTTATCAAGTTTATTGCTCTGATAATCATTAATGTTCATTTATGAGCACACTAAGCTACCTAATGCTACATATTCAATTTTTTTTTATTTTATTACTCAGATGTACACCTTTGAGCAAATGCTTATTTACAAAGGTTCCTCAACAAAACAACAGACGGTTTACTATATGTCTTCAGAGTTCACACAACACGGTAGTTTAAACAATAACTACATAACATCAGTGTACATAAATCAAGGTTCCCTTCCTGGGGTGCAGTAGTTCACAGTAATAGTAGTGTTGAAACAAAGGTAACAGCCCAGTGGGGCATTGTCTGGGGACTGATTTGTGTGCAACATGGCACAGGGAATCAGTAGAGAAGTACATGAGAGAGAGAGAGGTCAAGGAGGGACATTGATAAAGATGGGTTGTGGTGCTGGCATCAAGTTCCAGTGTGTGGAGAGGTCCTTTTGGAGGATGTAGCCACAGTTGGTGCCAGGTAGGAACACTTTCTGCTGCTTCCATTTGAATTGGCCCAGTTTTATAGGTGTCATTTTTGATACTGGTAGTTTATTAAGCCATTGGGGGGCTCTGATTGCAAAGGAGCATTTGACTAGACTTGTTCTGCTGTAAGGCACTGCCAGTGAATCACATTCCATGCTTCTTGTAGGGTAGAGACTTTGGGCACAACTTAGGAGAGCTTGCAGATCTGGGGGGGGGGGATCAGACCCCTGAGGGCTTTCATACACAGCAAGCAAGTCTGATACCTAATTCTGTCTTACAAGGAGAGCCATGTTGCAAGGCAGTGGAGTGTGCATGTGTGCTTGTATTTGTGTACCCCATTACAAAGTGGCAAGCTTTGCTCAGGACTAATCGAACCCTATTTAACACTGTACTGGAGGCAGTCCCATACACTACTAAGCCACAGTCTACTATGGGGAGGATGGAGCTTGTGACTGCCACTTGTTTGACTTCTGGTGTTAGGTTGTGACTCTGAATATATAGCGCCCCCAGTTTCCTATTTATATTACTGACAATTTGATCCATGTGTGGTGCAAATGCAAGTGTCCTGTCAATGACTACTCCTAGGTATTTGAATTATTCTACCTGTTAGAGGGCCTCTCCCTTTATGTTGCAGATGTTAAACAGATCCATCTTAGTCCTCTTCTGTGTACTAGAGAAGAGCATTGTCTTGCTCTTCTTATAGTTAAGCACAAGCTTATTCTACTGGAACCATTGCTCGAGTGATGCAAAGCTGTTTTGTAGGTCCCAGGTGAGTATTTCCTGTCTGTGGCTACTTGTGTAGATGACTGCATCATCCACATATAGTATGACCATAGAGCTTGGGCAGGCTTCGGGAAGTTTGTTTATGAAAAGGCTGAACAGTAGGGGCCCCAAGATGGAGCCTTTTGTCACTCCAGTTGTGACAGGACTGGCATGGGAGTGCACCCCACTGATTTTGACCTGTTGAGATCTGCCTGAGAGATAGTCCTATGGTGGGGAGTTTGGTTAGCAGTAGTGCACGATTAACTAAATGAAAGTCCTTGGATGGGTCTATATAGATTGAACCCACCAGGTGTCCCTTGTCAAGAGGGCAGTGTCAGTGGCTCAGTAGGTAGCGCACTCACCTCTGAGGCCAGGAGATCAGAGGGCTGTGGGTTCAGTTCCCACATCTGGCACTTGGGTTAATATCCCAGTACTGACACTGTAGTGCAGCATGAGAGGGGTGCTGCACTTCTGAGGTGCCGTCTTTCAGATGAGACGTTAAATCGAGGTCCCATCTGCCTGGACTGGTGGTAGTTCAGGTGGATGTTAAAGATCCCATAGCACTTATCGAAAAGAGTAGGGGAATTTTTATTCAAAACTTAAAACAAAATATACAACAATATATTACTTCATACAAAGCATAAGGAAAGAAATCAAAAACATAAAGGAGTAGTATAGCATATATGAAACTCAATCATAAAATATCCATAATGTATACACAACCCCCATCCCATTCCCACTAAAAGAATAGGGAATTTTTTTTTGAACGCAAAATATATACATAACAGTGTTACTACACACAAAATCACATCGCAAAAAAAACAAAGGTAAACATAGGTAAGTATTTCATCATACACACAATACAAATATCCATTAACACACGCCCAAAACACAGCAATATTACTGAAACCACTCCCCCCACTAAAAGAACAGGGAACTGTTCTATTAAAATTAACCAGTATCAAAAATAAAGGATATACAGATCAGTATTCCATCATACTGAATGTTACAAAGGAAAGAAACCAAACCAAAGGTACATATTAATTCATACAATAATACTAAAACGTACAGAAAACATTTCCGCCTACCCCCTCCCCCTCCCCACTATAAGAGTAGGGAATTTTTTTTTAAACTAAATGTAAAAGAATAATTATACACCAAAAAAAATAAATGCAATCAAAAATAACCTGTGCAAATGCATAACCACCTTCCCAACCCTACCGAAAGAGTACAGGAATGTAATATTGACTGCAAATGTAATAAAATCAGCCTGTGTCCAACCAAGACAAATGTCTCCACCATAACTTGTAAAGGTCAGGTGAGGCTATATTCTGCTCAATAGTGCGCCATCGAAAGATCTCTCTACGGACTGTATGAAAAACTTGGGCACTAGATAGTATCTTCTGCCTTAGGGTCGGTGCACAATGGGCCTGCCACAACTGAAATTTTACATACCCGATAAATAACAGTATTGTCCCAGAGTCAAATTTAACCCACAACCCCAGGAGAATACTTCTAACCCAAATGTCTGGGTCTGTTACCCTAAAAGGACCAGAAGGCCAGTACGTGTGAAAATAAGTGCAAAATTCTACAGCATAAGGGCATTCCACAAACAAATGTTGCATAGTTTCAACTACCTCAGGGCAAGTAGAGACTCTTGGACAGATACAATCTGTCATACCCTTGTGCTTCATATTTCCTTTTACCCCCAGTTTTTGATGTGCACATAGCCAGACAAAATCCCACATATAAGCTGGGATTCGAGGGCTATGAAGAAACCGTGTCAGGATCTCCTTTCCCACAGAAGAAAGGTCTGTAAACCATGGGTCCTCATAAAACCATGTTGTCAACAGCCACTCATACACAGCCCTTCTGGATCCTGTAGTCAGGTGTCTATAAGGCAGTTCCTATACTTTAATCTTACCCACCACAGCCTTCCAATAATTTGCCAAGTAGGACATTTTAACTTGCTTCAAGAGAAAATCCAAAGATGCCCATACCATTAGTAAGGTCCCAAACTCATCCAGTACCCATGGACTCCACAACCCCAATTTATTATGTACAATAGGGACAATATTATGAAAAAGAAAAGTAACGTAAAAGAGAACCACTGGGTTAATCATTCCCAGTCCTCCCTGAGCTATAGGTAGATATGTAATACCTCTCTTAATAGGGTTTAATCTACTCCCCCATATACACTGGGAAAAAAAACACTATAAACTGAAGTTTCCAGGGCTTTTGGGGGAGGAAATACTGCAAATAAGAATAAAAACATCGGTAACAAATGTGATTTAATCATGTAAATACTTTTACGTTTTGATATACACCAGGTGTTCCATTTTGTTACCAACGCCTGTGCAGAACAAAGCTTTATATCCCAATTATAAAACTGTGGGTCAGGATCTCCCAAAAATATACCCAAAATTTTAGTATAATTGGTCACCACTGGAAACTGCCATATCGAGGACCATACTGTACCCTAATACCCCAGTGATATTATACAACATTTACTGTGATTTACTACGGAGCCAGTAACTTCTGAAAAGAGTCATATTTCCTCCTGAGCCAACTACACTGAGGCTTTGTCGGCCAATATCAAACAAAGATCGTCAGCATAAGCAATTGTTTTTATCTGTGTGTCCACACTACTTACAGAAAGACCCATAATATCATCCATTTATGTATTCTATATAATAAGGTATCCAAAGGCAACAAGTACAAAAGAAGACTAAGAAGAGAGACCTGCTGCACCCTTCTGCCAACTGGAATCTTAACCCCTGTCCACCCATTCATAATAGGTAATAAGCAAATACTTTTATAACAAGATTTTAACCAAAAAATGAACTGATCAGGAAACCCATAACTTCAAAGAACTGCCCACATATAGGTATATTCAACCCTATCAAAAGCCTTAGATTGATCCAGACTCACCAGATGTCCCAGAAGCTCTTGAGTACTACCTTTATGCAAAATCTCCCGTATAGGGATCAGGGCGTCTTGTATCTTCCGTGGAGGTGCTCCACTAAACTGTATAGGGTGAACTATTGCATCCAGCGCACCCACCAATCTATTCCCCACCACCATCATCAAAATTTTACTGTCAGTGTTTAGGAGAGTTATGGGTGGCCAGTTCCTCAGGTCCTCTTTATTACCATCCTTAAATAAAAGAACTAATACCCCCTCATACATACTAGCTGGTAAAAACCCTGAACTTAAGGCACTATTCAAGACAGCTACCAGTTCTTCCCCTAAAGATTCCCAAATCACTTTATAGATGGCATGAGGTAGTCCATCAGAGCCAGGGGATGTACCCTTACAAAAGGGACCAAATAACCTGCCTGAGTTCTAGTACTGAAATAAGCTCAATTAAACTGCGTCTCAACTCCTCAGCAATACTAGGAAGAGTACAGTCCTTCAACCAATGTCTCATCTTATCATATGGCAAATTTTCACTTGTGGAAACCTCAGTAAAATACCAGTTAATTTCTGCCAACATGGAAGAATTATCAGTTACTGTAGTACCATTTACCAACTGCAGGGATTCCATAGTTCTCTGCTCCCGAACCTGGGCCAGGGTTTCAAAAGGAATAGTGTCATGTTTTTTCCCACATAACTGATAGCATTGTTGTTTAACTATCTCCTTCATCATCTCCTTTTGTAGGACAGTTATTTTATCCTTTAGAGTCTTAATGGCCAAATGATCACATACTCCCATATCATACTGTTGAGTAGTTAGAATTTTCAGTTGAGATCTTAAGCACCATAAGGTGTTACGTTTAATGGTTCCATTAAGTCTTCCTACAGACTGAAAGTAGGATCAGAACTCCAGTTTCGAATCTTCCCACCATTCATTCCTATCCTCATATAGGAAAAAAACTGATTTTCTTGCTTCCATAACATGTTTAAAACCTTCCTGAACAACAGGCAAATCTAGCAAAGAAATATTTAATTTCCAAACTCCTGGGCTGCGTTTTTGTTTAAGGAGGCTACCTACTGACAGAACTAAAATTCAATGGTCAGAGGTTGCTACATCAACTACTACCACTTCTTGAGTACAAAGAAAGGCAAATATAAAAAAAATAATCAATTCTGGATGTACGGGGAACACAAGCATAAGTATGTGGGGCCGGTGTAAATCTAGAACCAAACACCTCAATTAAACCTACATCAGAAATAACCTTTTGTAAACAAGAAACATCACAATGTTGTTTTTGGCCCGGAAGGCCATACCCTGGCTGGGGGAGAGAACAATTAAAATCCCTCCTGAAAAACACTGGCATGGTTGTAAATAAAAAGGGCTGTATGGTATGGAAAAGTCTTACCCTATCATATTTTAATTGAGGAGCATATATATTTATTAGACGTAAAGGTAAACCCTTCCAAATAATATCCAAAATCAAGACCTGACCCTCCACAATCTCTAAGTGTCTAAGCATTTTAATCTGAGAGAAAAAACAAATCCCCACCCCAGAACAGGACTCTGGACCCTGAGACCAGTAACTGGCACCCCATATCCAGCCTACTGAGGCTGCCTCTGTAAAAGTTGGAGAATGTAAACAAACATCCTGCAGAAACAGACAGTCCAAGTCTGAATTCAAGAAAAGCCCATAAGTCGCCATTCTCTTAAATTCAGACTGGATGCTATTCACATTCAAAGATGCCAATTGAAAATGATACCTAGAGGGAGCCATAGGGAGAAAAAACCTTTATCACTTCACTTCACTTTACTCGAGGCTCGGGTCACCCTGCCACTAACTTTAGGAGCTGGATTACCCTCAACCACCCCACCTGAATCCAACGTATCCCCTCCTTGTTGTTGACTCTCCATAAATGAGAAATTCTCTTCTTCCTTATCAGTGAGGCCATCCTGAAGGGCCTCATAGGGATTTGTATCCTCCAAGGGTTCTGTCACCCTTTTAGACACCTTGGGCTTAGGGTCTCGCCCTCTTTTATTACGTACTACAGAAAAATCTTGAGAACTAGATAGTCGATCAGATGGGGGGGTTCCCATTACCTCTCGTGAGACAGACTGGGCTGGTGCAGTAACAGAAGTATTGTTCAACTGAACCAAGGGAGAGGGGTCCTCTATCGGGTGCCTTTGCTGTTTGTCTGTCCAAAGGAGATCTAGGGCCAGTAAATACTGAAGGGGCAGTGGTTTTTTTAATATAGTAATCTTGGACCCCAAAGTCAGCATTCTCCATGTTTTTAGCCACCCAAGGGCAATCTGTAAACACATGACCTATCTCATCACAAAGATTACACTTGGGTTCCTGAAAACAATGTGCACTGACATGTCCCAGGTCCCCACAGAGAGTACATTTAAGCACATCACAAGTTGTACTAATGTGTCTATTAGATCCACATTTAAAACACATCCCGGGCTGGCCAAGGTAGAACAAAAATCCTTTGTCTCGACCTATAAAAAAACAATTCGGCAAATGAATTATATCCTGATCAAACTGTTGCAATTTAATTTTAAATTCCCAACCCCCAGTCCAGAACCCCTTATCATCCAGTATAGAAGTTGGGTTCCCCTGAATAGTACACCATTTTTCCAACCAATAAACAATATCAGTAATATTTTTCCCTTTGTTTCAAAAAAGTATAGTAATGACTCGAAAAGGTTGTTTAGTTAAGGGTATTACAATAAAATCCACCCAAAGTGGGTTTGTTTTTAAGTAAGAAAATCTGCACCAAAACCTTTCCAGCAAGGCCGGAGTCCTGAAACTGATATCAAAAGTTCATTCTACTGGTGCATGAATTAGGGCATATACTTCTGAAGGGAAAAAACCCAGACATTGCTTGAGTAAAACTTTGCCCACATGAAAGCGATCTGGGACTGTATCTCTATGTTCCATATAACATAAACGAACAGCATTTCATCTTTTTGTCAAGTCAATTGTCTTACGAAACTGACTAGCATAGGTAGGAGGAGAAGAAGCTGCATTTTCAGGAGGGACTTCCCCCGTCTAGTCTGTTGAGGCTCAGGCTCCATCCCATCCCCAAGCTGTAATTCTGTATCCCCAGAAGAAGAAGCTTTACCTGGACGAGCCGAAAACCCTCTGGAGTCCATACCTATTGTCTGTACAAGGGGAGCTACCGAATCCTGTACCACTGCCTGCGAAAAAGTGGTGTCTGGCTGCCACACTCCTTGAGAAGGAGACATCCAACCCACCGAGGATAGAGCATTTTCCGGTGTCCACTCCACGTCATCTACCTCACTCCAGTTGTGATGTGGGGGCCGTTCTTCCTGACCAGGAAGTGAAATTGAACTATCTGTGGTCACCAGGACTTTAGTAGGACCCAGGGAGTTTTCCGACATCTGGGAGGCTGCAGATCTTTTCCGTTTTCAGTCCTCATCACGTTGAGAAACGGCATCATCGAGTTGAATATTTATTTTACGTAGTTCTTCCAGACACTGTTTTTTTTGTGCAAAACTAAGCACAGCTCCTGACTCAGGGTATGAAATGCTATTGCGGGTGATATGCTGGCCATCCTCAGGTGTATCCCAGCCGCCGCTTCTGCATTTCCCATTTCCTCTGATTGTAAATCCATTCCATCCATCTCTCCTAACAAGTCATCCACCAATCTCTCCGTTCCAATGTCATCCATAAAATGACACACCACGCAACATCAAGGCCCCCTACCGACAAGAGTAGGGGAAAGTTTTATTGTAACAGAAATCGTACAGAAGCATACAAAAACAAATTGCATACAAAAAAAAAACAGAGTAATCAAAGGGAAACAAAAAAAGGAGAAAAACACTGTGTAACCAAAAGAAATACATTCAAGTCACAGCAGCGTCAGAGTCTGTCACCCAAGGGAGGGCCTTCCAAAGTTCCAAAAGTCGAGCCTCAGATAAGGAAGTACGTTCCTGTAAATAAATAACCCTCAAATCCTGCACAATCTTTTTTTCCAATGCAATATACGTACATTCTTTCTGTTGCAAAGTAAATAAACATCGAGTCATCCATATATTCCACTTAATAACGATAAACACCAGATTCAAAGTATCAATGTGCCATAAGGACCATTGAAGGGAAAAAACTCCATAAACAATATTAAGATATGTAACCGTCTGAAGCAAGGGAAGATGCCAAGTATGTGCCAAAAAAGTCCACCAAGACATAATGAAAGAACAGTCAAAATATAAGTGAGAAATGGTCTCAGGTTGAGTAACACATAACAATCTCGAACACATTCTGTCTTGAAATTTCTTATGTTTATGGTTCGCCTTTACATTAATCCTTTCATGGCAGGATAACCAGTGAAAGTCCCACATATGAGCTGGTACTCTTGTGCAACATAATAAGGACATAAGGGAAGGGATATGTAGTTGAGGACACATTTCAAAAGGTACAGGGACAGCACAGACAGTGGAAAGTAAAGACTTATATAAAACCTTATGGGAAGGAGGCAACAACATCTGGGGCGTTATCTGCCATTGCTTCAGAAGTAAAAAAACATTCTTGACATACACAGGTCTTCCAACAGTATGATGCAACACAGACAGGGCATTGATTTCCCATTGGCGAAACCAAATGCAACAAGAATCAGAAAACCAGGGTTTCCAACCCTTTTGGGTGTTAATCAATAAAGGTCTTAGGTTGGCCGTAAGAAAAATAGAGAAAAAAAAATAACAGGGGATTAATCATAAGGAGACCGCCCTCCGAAATAGGTAAATACGTAACATTCCTTTTAATTGGATTTAGCCTGCTCCCGCAAAAAGCCTGAAAAAACAAACTAAGAACAGTCATTTCCAATTGCCGGGGAATAGGGAAAATATAACCCAAAAAAAGAAAAATCAGTATCAAATAAGATTTGATCAAAAAACACACTTCTTTTTTCCAAGGTGTCCCCTATTCCAATGGGCCACCTTAAGTTTGCCTAGCTGCAATTTTATATCCCAATTATAAAAATCAGAATCCCTTGAACCAAAATAAACCCCTAAAATACGAACAGGGCCATCCACCAAACGTAAAGGGCCAATATGATCCAGCTGTGACACAGCAGAACCCACCCTTATTCCCACACTTTTATCATAATTCAAAACAGCACCAGAATACACCCCAAAGGAAGAACAGACCCAAAGAGAGGCCATCACAGAGGGAGCATCAGCTACCAGAAAACAAACATCATCAGCATAAGCAATGGCTTTATAAGGTGAGCACAGAGTAGAGTTAGAAATAGCCGTAATCTGAGGATGGGTATTCAGTCGACGAAGCAAAACATCTAGAAAAAAAATACACAAAACTAGGCTCAAAGGCATCCCTGGCGAATCCCTCTCATAATAGGAATCATAGGACCTAGCCAACCATTCACTACTGGTACCACAGTGGCAGCCCGGTAGAGACAACGAATCTAGTTAACCAACACCGACGGCACACACAGTAATCGAAGTGCATCCCATAAAAAGGCATGGTCGACCAAGTCAAATGCCACTTTCTGGTCCACAGAAATCACAAACCCTGAGAGTTCATCGGCAAAACCATGGGAGAATAATTCCCAAAGGAGAATCAGGTGTTCCGAGATCCTTCTGGAAGGCACAGAACAGGACTGTGCAGGATGCAAAACTACTTCTGCTATCCTCACAAGACGTTTAGCAATAATTTTCGACAGTATCTTAAAATCAGTATTCAACATATTTAAAGGATGCCAATTGTCTAGGGAATATATCCCCTTTGTGTTTATTTATATAAATCAAAAAGCCTTTTGTGAACTCCAAAGGGAGAAATTCACACTTAACCAGAGAGTTAAACACTACAACCAATTCTGAACTCAAGTGGGCACCCAACACTTTATATAGGGCAGTGGGGAGACCATCCAGGCCAGGGGTCCTCTGTAGAGGCAGAGAAGAGATGACCGAGGTCACATCCAATGCAGAAATAGGCAGACTAACCTGGTCCAATAAAGACTGGGAAGGGAAAGGGATGTCAAGGCCAGCATATAAACTATCAGAATCAACCGCAGTTTTTTGAGGGGAAGTAAACAAAGCCAACATATGGGCCGTTACAATACGACAAATATCCGATTGAGAAGTACATAAGCTACCATCGGAGTCAGCTAAACCAGTCATGTTTTTTTGGGAAATTTGATGGGAATTGGCTTCAAAAGGGCAAACAACAGCATGAGCACCAACCGTACCAAATTTTTGTTGGAAATAAAGTTGCTGTGATTTTTGAGTTTGAAAACGTAACATCGCATCCTGGACTAATTTAATTTGGTGAGAAAGATCTTGACCAGTCAGATGTGCAGTAGTTAACAAGGATTGCAAGTGAACCCTCTGTTGTAAATAATCCAAATATTCTCGTCTACATTTCCTACTACTATATGTTTTCAAAAAAATACGTAAGTCACGTTTAGTATCAAACCACCACCTAATAGGGTCCTCATAACAACAAAAAACAGATTTACGTGCCTGGATAAATGATAACAAGGATTGCATGAAAACTGGGATTTGCAACAAGGACGTATTGAACTTCCAAAATCCAGGGCCTTTATAAAAAGGGGTAACGGGTCCCAAACCAATCGACAACAACTTATGATCCGAAAATGCAACCGCTTGTACCTCAGCCGACGCAACATGCAAAGATTGGGAGAAAAACACAAAGTCAATCCTCGTCACCAATCTACCCTTCTGAAACGTGGGGGTGTGTTGGTTAGTAAATGTTAAATAAGCATCATTCAATCGGGCTATACGAACCAGTTTCCCCAATGCATGTGAATCACAAAACAACTTACAGGTATTAGCAAAAGAGCTCTTATCATGCAGACTTAAACCACAATTAAAGTCACCAGAAAAAATAATCTGTAAAGAAGTATGCAAAAAAGGACGGATCAAGGAAAATAATTCTATACGTGCTGATTTCGTCTGAGGGGCATAAAGATTAATCCCCCTATATGAACAAGGTCCAAGCACAAAGTCCAAAATGAGTGCTCTACCTGGAGCCATGTCATATAATTTCAACAAGCGAAACCCCGGGACAGATATAAGAATCCCCAGACCGGAGCAAGAATCCTGCCCGATGGACCAGTATGAAGGTCCCTGCAACCAGTCTTGCTGTGCATGTCATATTTCCTGAGTAGTGTGAAAACGGGTATCTTGTAAAAAGAAAATCCCCAGGGGCAACAGACGTACCCAAGAAAAAATCAGGCGTCTCTTCGACAGTCGCATCATACTGTTCACATTGAGAGTATAACAAGTAAAACAGGACACAGAGATCGATTAAGGCAAAAGGACACATCACAATTTCTTTCTCCCAACTACCTTTTGCCCCTTAAGTTTCATTCTTGCTTTTCGTTTTTGAGAAAGGCCAGAACCTAGGTTAAGTTCCATATCAGTAGGACCATCAGGGAGGGATGAAGCTACTGAGGAAGAGTCTGATTCACCCCCGGCATCATCAGAAACAGACTGGAGTAACTCAAAAGGATTTGATATAGGGATTGGAGAGGAAACTGAACCTACCAGGAGGGAAGGCACAGTACGGGACACATTTCTCAAAGACCTGTGACAACTAGACGTGACTAATACCTGAGGGGAGGGAGGGGGCATAGTACTCGGACCAGAGGTAGGGTCAGAAAATGGCATAACAGGCTGGGCCAGCATAGTGGAGGGCTGCTCCCGAGCACTGACCGAAAGGGTGACCGCATTTGACTCCTCATCCCGTGGGGCTGAGACAGACTCAGGGACCAGAGCAGAGGACTGAAAAACCACCAAGGGTGGAGACACTGGAGTAGCGCGTAAGCGAGCCTTCTGTGTCTGTGTGATAAGAAAATGCTGGTCAACCCCCCCCCATCATGAGATACCTGATTACGGGCAGCCCAGTGACAATTCTGGAAAGTATGTCCCAATTCATCACATAGGTTACACTTGCACTCATTAACACAGTGTGCACCCACATGACCCAGTTCGCAACATACATTACACTTCATTTTGTCACACACATTACTGAAATGAGTAGGATCAGCACACCAGTAACACGCTTTAGGTTGACCCGGGTAAAATAAAACCCCTCTATCCTGGCCTATAAAAAAAGAGTTGGGGAGATGGACTGGACCTGACTCATTTGTATGCAATAAGACCCTAATCTTCCAGCCCCCAGTCCAGATATTTTCTGAGTCCAGGATTGCCTCAGCATGGCCCTGCACAGTACATCGTTGCCTCAACCAGTAAAGGACATCATTAATTTCCACTCCCTCATTCTGAAACAAAACAGTTATAGTCTTAAAGGATGGTTTAGAAAGAGGGATGACTTGAAACGGAGTCCAAGGAGCAGTGTTCTTTAAGGCAGAATATCTCGACCAAAAAGTTTCTAAACCCTGGACAGTCTGAAACTGATATCAAAGGAAGACTCCCAGAAATGTGAATCATCGCATATATTTCATGAGAGAAAAATTTCAAGGAGTCTTTTAGAAGAGTCCGAGCCACATAGATACGGTCAGGGAGGTCAGGTAATCCCTCCTTGTACAGCAAACAGACAGCATTATGCCTCTTAGCAGCCTGAATTGGGAACTTAAATAAGGAGGAAAATGAACGGGTAGGTTCAGCCAAACCAGAAGTAGGAGCAGGAGAGGAAGAATCAGTCTGAACAATACCTGCAGCTCCAGGAGAATGAGCAAGGGAGGAAGCCTGGCAATTCGTGCCCACAACATGCATCAGAGTCTGGTATTGCGTCAAAGCCAATTCGTCTGGCAAACTCAAGGGATCTGAGGAATCCATAGGAGCAGCAATGGAACTGTGCATTTCAGGAAGAGCTGCACAACTGGGGGACTGTATCGGGGACGGACCGGAAATCCAACGGCCAGTTTGCGGTTCCTGTACCCAGCCAGCTCTACGAAGAGCAGTGTCAACAGACCAGGGATGCTCCTCAGGGGAGTGCGAGACTTGGGGCAATGGCAGCAGGGGAGACAATGCAGCAGGCTCCAGTGTACAGCCGCTTTCCACTGCCGATGAACAGGAATCTACGGGGGCAGCCTCCAGCACGAAAGAGTCCATGGGCCCAGAATCCAAAACCTCAGCAACCAGGTGGTGAGTTTCCGAAGTCGTTCCAACAAATTGTACAGGCAAATCAGTGGGGGGAGAAGTAGCTCGATGAGATGCAGCATCAGAAGATAAATCCTGTAGAGAACTCAATTCATCGTAAATCCATTTTTTTGGAAGCAGAAAACTACGTTCTGCTTCAGCCAGGCGGTCACACAGCTCCTTCTTAAGCGAGCAAGGTACAGGCGAAACAAGTATCGAATTATCCTCCGAGACAGCGTTTGTAGATAACAGGCAAGGTTCCAAAACTTCAGCGACTAACATAGGAACAGGCTCCATCTGTAGCAAAGGCACAACAACAGCAGAAGGCAAAGATCCCAATAAACAAACAGCATTGTCGGTCTCATTAAGAGCCAAGGTGGGGGCTGAGACCAAACCTCCCACCTCCATAGCTTCCTCCACCACAACCACAGGGACATCTGCCATCTTGGGCAGGGGTTCCCCCTCTGATGAGTAGGGAAATTTTTTATTGGATAGATACATACATAACATCAGGTATGTACTGTATATGAAAAGAAAGAATATCACCAGAAAATACATACACAATGGAAGGAATTCAAAATGAAATGACATCCATCATACAAAAACAAAGTAAGGTAAAGTACAAGATGCCATATCACATAAGAAGAAAAAAAACACACCCATGTGACATTCATCAAACAGGAATACCCTCCCAATATTGCACATACTGAGTATTTGATAAATACTGCATTTCTTTCCTTTTAAGAGTTTGAAGTGCTGTCACTATGCACTGTATTGTATCCCAGGGACTCACTCTGATTTGTTGAAACACAAATTTGCATCTAGCCTGCCACATGTGATATTTACAAACTGCAAAGATAACTCTTAGTGTACTAGGATGGTACAGACTCCAGCAATTGGAAAAAATCCCTAGAATGAGAACTGAATAAGTGATTCTACTTAAAAAAGGCCATTTCCATTTGTTCGCTAAAGTCTTCCACAATAATTGGGCATCTGGACAGGTAAGCAAAAACTGCTTCATGGTTTCTTCTATGTGTATGCAAGATGGTTTAGGGCAAAATCTGTCTTGCGTAGATTTATGCTTCAAATTTCCTCGTACTTGCAATTTCCCATGACAACTTAACCAGGAAATGTCCACATATGCGGTATCCTGTTATCTTTAAGAACATTAAGTGCATGTACTGTTTCGGTGGACTACAGAAGGAAATTCTAATATCGGTTCATCAATATGCAATAGATACATATATAATTGTTTCCTGGTTAGGCCTATTACAGAACGTTTATGTACTTTCCAGGATCTATGAATCTAATGCAATCGACCACATAAAATGGAGCAGAAGAGATACGTAAAATAATAGGTGGTTGGTCTGTCCATGCTACCATGACAGTCTCTATTGTGTTTGATACCCAGATATCATATATCATTTTTGCATTGGTATAACTTTTGATTATATTATGTAAAAAAAATGAAAGGAAAAAAAACAAAGGGTTTATCATCCCTAACCCTCCTCGAGGTATAGGGAAATATGTAATCTGTATTTTGATTGTGTTCAAACGATTCCCCCACAGCATTTGAAAAAAAAGGCTCAAGATCCTAGTTTCCATAGTTTTAGGCAGGCAATAAATATGACTGAGGAATAAAAAAATCGGAAGCAAATACTTTTTTATTATCAATACTCGTTTTTTCTTGCTTAATTTCCACGCTTTCCATATACGCACCTTGTTTTCCCCTAAAGTTAGTTGCTTATCCCAATTATAGTTAGGATCACATGTTGTATTAAACCAAATCCTTAATATTTTCGGAGGGGCAGTACATATTTTGATGCCATGTATCAGTTCCATGCTCACTTCCCTATGATATAACGGGATGCAGACACATTTCTCTAGGTTCAAGGAACTTCCTGATATTGGCGTAAAAGACTGAAATATTTGTATGGCTAATTTACTGGAAAGGAAATCAGAGACTAATATCACCACATCATCTGCATATGCTGATATTTTAATAGGTTCTACATTTGGGTGTGGGGATATCCCTATAATGCGAACATCTGCCTGAATGTTACGAATAATGGGGTCCAAAGCAAAAACATACAATAGAGGACTCAGAGGACAGCCTTGCCTAAGTCCAATCTTTTGCAATAAGGTTGGTCCACAGAAACCATTTATTATTGGGAAGAAATGTGCTAATGACAATAGATATGAGATCCATGATATAAATTTCTCAGGGATACCATATAGTGACAATGTGTGCAGTAAAAATCCATGTTGTACTGAATCAAAAGCTTTAGATTGGTCTAAAGCAAAATATAACCAGGTATCTCTTTACGTTGTCTTAAATCAAAAATGTCTCGTAATAAATATAGGTTTGAATAAATGGACCTACCTGGAATTGCACATGTTTGGGCCGTGTCAATTAAGTCTGGTGCTATCATTCGTAATCTAGAGCATAAAATCTTGGAAAGAATTTTGTAATCCGTATTTAATAAATGTAACAGTCTCCAATTTGTCAACAAAGTTCTTTCTCCTTTTTTGTAGATAAATTTTAATGCAGATATACCAAAATCCGCTGAGACGTCCAATGAATCTAATAGATAATTGTATACCTGAGTTAACATTTCTAACAAATGGTCTTTAAACATTTTATAAAATTCGTGCGTCAAGCCATCAGGTCCAGAGGATACCTTCAACTTCAATTCCGAGATAGCAGTAGCAACCTCTTCTTGCAAGATTCTATTAATCAGGATGGGAGAAAAATGTTGTGACATTTTGGGAAACTGAAACTTAGGATATAAAGATGCATTGATGGGAACGTTGGACGCAGAACAAAATTGTTTTTGTAAATAATCCAACATAATTTCTGTCATTTCTGGGATAGATCTAAACACTGTACCTTGATCATTTTGCAAACCAATCATAACTGTAGACTGAAGCCTACTTTTGAAAGCAAAAAAAGGGTCTTCAGTTGGGGAAATCACAGTTCCCGTTTTCATAATGTAGTTTAAGGATTTGGCTTTATCATATTGGTACACCAGCATATTCTCTTTTAGTTTAGAGATTTGAGCTGAATAATCTACGGATGATGTAGATTGAGCGACACTAACTATATAATTGATTTCAGTACATCAAATAGTTAAAATAGTTATCCTAGATAATCTCTTTCCTATAGTTATAAAAAATTAGTCAAATCTTGTTTAGTATCCTTCCACCAATCCCATAAGGAGTCATAACAAACCAGAACCGACACTCTAGACTGAAAGATATTCGTAGTGAGACTGTACTGATAGAGAGAAGTAAAGAATTATTCAGTTTCAAAAAGTTGTATGTGCAATGGGAACATTAGACGAGTCTATAGTGAATCGACAAGACAAAAGGCAATGATCTGATATTTCAGTGGGGCGCACAATAACCGAAACAGGAACTAAACTACAAGAGACAAAAAAATAATCTATTCTAGTACAGTAAACTGATCTAAAATAAGTATAACCTGCATCCGAGTGTAACTTACTGTAGGCATCAACTAAATTTGCCTCCTTTACTAGTTTGGCTAATGCTATAGAGTCACAATACCTTTTTCCTGATGCGCCTTTTGCCTGGTATCAATGGAAATATTGAAATCCCACCCCAACAAATATGCTTACTGGTACATAGAAAACGAATTAAGTCCAGTAAAGCTATCCGAGCTATTTTAAGTTGTGGTCCATAGATAACTATCAATCCAAGTGGAAGGTATATCTAACAATATCTTGTATAAAAGCTCGTCCGGAAGTATATCAAGTATTTGTATCACTGAAAATTGCGTGGAATAAAACAAAATAGCTACACCATCTGCCAGGTCTGTTCAAAAGTCCAATAAGAGGGTCCTCTATACCATGCACTTTTATTTGTTTGATGTCGTGTAAGCTAGAGATGAGTTCTTGTACCAGCAAAATGTCCAAGCTCAGGAATTTGCATACTGTAAAAAACTTAATCTTTTTTATAGCTTCTGAGACTACAGACATTTAAAGATGCTATACGTAGATCCAGGATTAGGTGTGACCTTTATCCGCTACCATCAGTGATTGATATGTTCTTCCTTTTTTTCCCTCCCTTTTTTGTTTTCGTCAATTTTTTCCTAGTAACATCAGGAGGTTTAGGAACAGGGGTATCAATATTGGAAAGTAATGGGGATGCATCTGAATCACCGTCCAAAACCTCTTTATCTCCTTTTAAACAGTCAAAACTATTTGATATAGGGGTGTCAGGCAGTTTAGAGGATTTTCCGGTAGTGGCTCTGGTGATGCGTTTAGCTATTTGAAATCCTTCATTGTCTACAACAGGTGTAGGAATCGTAGCAAGAGGTTCCTGGGAGGGGTCAGAAACATGATTTGTATGAGTAGCCTCATTTTGAGTTTGCGAAATTGTTTGTGAGGGGTGATCTAAAGGAGTAGGCATAGCAGGCCTATATTCTTGGAATTTATCCTGCGCCTTTTGTACCAGGGAATCTGAATCCCAACTTTGCAACCTATTTTTACTTGCCCAGGGGCACTGGTGATAGGCGTGGCCAACTTCATTACACAGATTACATTTAAATACATTCGTGCATGACATGCTAGGATGTCCATAACCTCCACATAAACCACATTTAAGCAAGTTGCAGGTGCTACTTAAATGTGTGGTGGCACCACATTTGTAACATGCTCGTGGTTGGCCTACATAAAAACAAACCCCTCTATCTTTCCCTAGGAAGAAACTATTTGGTAAATGTACAACTTCCGAGTTATTTTGAAAAAGCTTCACCTTGAATCTCCAACCCCCAGTCCACAATCCTTCATCGTCTAAAATGGCTTCAGGAGGTGATAAAACATTACAGTGGTTCTGCAGCCAGTGATAAATATCACTTATGCTCACCCCTTCATTTCTAAACATTATTGTTACTGTTCTGTATGTAGGTTTAGATAAGGGTATTACTGAAAAGGAGTCAGACAGGGTCATTTTTTGGAGGGTGTACAGGTGCCAAAAAGCGGTCTAGACTAGTAGATGTTTTAAAACTTATATCAAAAGTCTCTTCACCTGATATATGTATTAAAGCGTAAATATCAGATGCTGCAAAATGTAGTTTTCCTTTTAAGAGAGTTCTAGCAACATAGTATCTATCAGGAACTCCGCAAGCCCACCTCTGTATCGAAGGCGAACAGCATTCCTGCGAGGGGCTGGCTCTAATTTATTTTTAAACAAGTCTGACAATATAGAGGAATGACCTGAAGTCTGTAATGTATGAGACGAGTCCAGAGCATTAGAGGTGCTCGGCTCAGAAACGTCTTGCGACGTAACATTATTCAGTGATGTGCTCATAGTAGGCATCTGTTTTAGGTCATCTTTAGGGGCAAAAGTAACACAGGGGGATCCTCTAAAGAAATAAGTGGAACATTAATACTATCTTTTGAAACCTGCCTATCACCTGGCTCAACTGTATCCATCAAATCTCCCCAAGACATCATATTCCCAGTGTCCACATGAGAAACATTAATATTGTCTTTCTGAAAATTTGGTACCTCGGTGGAGCTCATGTCAGTTGCAGGCCTGTTCATGAAATCTGAAGAAATAGGTTTATCTTGTTTCCAACTCGGATCCGGGAGTCCACTTTCCATCCTCAGAACGCATCCATCCTGCTTTTTGAAGCACTGTTGTTACTGTCCAGGAATCACTTTGTTGCGTCGTCTCCTTATCCTTTAGGTCAAACAAAACCCGTGGCTTTGTAGAAGTGGTTGGCATATTGTCAGCAGCAACCGCAGCAATGCTTGTTCGCTCTCCAATGTTGAAAGTCGCCATGAAATCCGCTGTAACAGGGCTCGTTATAGAGTGCTGCGTTGCATACTCGATCAGGAGAGGTCCGGAAGAGACTGGGGCAAGAACCGGCGGTACTCCCACTGCAGCCTGAGAATTTCGTTCCGGAGAGCAAGTCGAGACATTTACTGCCGGGGCATCTCCCGTTTGTAAAGCATTCGCGCGGTGTCCAGAATAGACAAAGGAGGATCAGGATGTCCAGTAGTCAACATGTTATTTTCTAGAGACGCTTTTGAAAAATTTCTCCGTACCTCTAGAGCTGCTGTACTCTGTGACTCCATCGCGAACGACACAAGCGGCTCTTCCTCACAGGTAGGCACTTCTCTGTATGAGTCCGCCATAATGCTGGTCAGGTAGAAACCGAAACTCCACCCTACAGAGTAAGGGAATTTCCCTGGTGTCCTGCCCGAATTTCCCTCATTTACTAAAAAAATACCACCAACAGCTTAATCTGGTTCAAGGTCAGTTTGCATACATCTGTATCCCCCTCCCCCGGGTTGTGCCTGAAAATAGGCAGGATTTGTCTAGTGCACTTACTCGGTCAACAATAAATAAAATAAATAAGAGACTCCTGCAAAAGGCTGGTATATTTAATCAGGGCAATGAAGGTGCTATGCAGTTTGCGGAACCCATGTTGCTGTTCATATTGAATCTTCTATTGGCTGAGGTATGCGATGTGTTGGTCTGATACCATTCTCTCCAGTGCTTTGGACTGTAGGGAGAGGATGGATATTGGTCTGTAGCCTGCGACTAAGGTGTGGTCATCATTTTTATGGACGGAGGTGACTAGGGCACATTTACAGACCTTAGGGAACTATGACTATCTAAGGGAGAGGTTAAATAGTTTGGTCAAGGTGAGGGCAAGTTCATCCTGGGCTAGGGCAATTAATTTCATGTCAGGTGTGTAACTCCCCATCCTGATTTTTCCTTGCACCTGTTCTACATAGATGACAGTGTCCCTTGCTGAAACAGTTTTGAAGTAGAATTATGGCCCTCTTTGGTCTTTTTTGGGTGCTGGGATGATAGGCTGGGTTGGCTGGGGCTTCGTCCTCTGGAAAGAGGACTGTACTGAGGTCGGTGAAGGCTATGTTGAATGTATTGGCAAATTCAGTGGGGTCAAGTATGACAGATAAATTTGTGTTGAGCATTGTTGGGGATGATTTGCACCCCTTCCCATGAGATCCTTAAGGAATTCACAAAATGCCTTTCCCTTACCCCAGCAACTAGTTTGCTGTACCTTATAGAAGTTGGCCTTTGCCCGTCTGATATTCTGGGTGCACTTGTTCTTAGCAGCCTTGTATTCTTGCCAATGTGTGGGCACATCAGATTCCTTGGCCCTGCACCATAGGTTTTTCCTGACCCTCATTTAGGTGAGCAATGAAGGTGTTGCCCATTCAGCAGAGTCCCCTCTAATGATCTGCTTTCTGAATGGGGCATATTTATCTGTATGGCATTAATCTCAGTGATAAAGTAGTCTAGGGCTGTGTCTATGTTAGTGGTGGAGTCCAGCCATCTCCAGTTTAATTGGGCCAGGTGCACTCTGAATACATTCAGTGTCCCTTTGCAGAGTATCCTACTGTAGGCAGTTTTGGGAGCAGATCGAGCCAGTTTAGCAGACCAGTTTCTTACAATGGTGAGTGATCACTCAGGAAGATTAATGACAGTTAGCAATAGTTTTTTTTTTTCATACCTTGTTGGCTCTCCCTTTTTTGAATTTGGCAAAATAGAACCATGTGACATGTAATAGCCAATAGATTCACAGAGATCTCCATGCACACTGCCCATGCTATACAATTACTGCCTACTTCTCCTCTCTCCATAGAAACTGACTTTTTTTCCTGGGGGGCTCAACAAATGGCTGGGGGTCTTGGGGTTGTTATGTCCCAGCAACTCTGGTTTTTGTTTTGGTGCTCTGTGGTGTATTTTGAGGGTTTTACTGAAGAGATGACACAGCATAACAAACACCTTTTCAAAGCTAGCACAGTACCCAAATGTACCTGTATTTTGTTGGATCAACTTACTTTCAAGTACAACCTTTAGATACTTTCTACTATAGCAATACCATGCAATTATTGACATTAAACAACTGTAAACCTGGCTCAAGTACAGTAATTGCCTAAGTTAATGCACACCCACATTGCTATGATGTTGATTAATACTGTGAAAGCAGCTTCTCAAGATGAGCCTGCAGCTTCAGTGCTGTGAGAACATCTATCACTTCGAGTGGGTTATGGCAGCCACTGTCCACTGAAGTGAAAATGTTCTTGTCAAAGTTCATTATTATTAGCAATCAAGTCTTGGGATGATTTTCTGTTAACAATGACAGCTGATGGGGTGTAGTAATATTTCCATTTGAAGGGTAACAAATGACAGTGAGATGGCGTAGTAGCAGAGCACATTCACAATTCAAACCTGCAGTGTTACTCGTAGACTGTTAGAGTCCATCATGCAGAAATTGAGGAAGAACAAGGGCAGGATTTTCAAAGTTCTAGGAATGATGCAAGGTGTCTGCATCTAACATCCCTGATGCAACAGGCACCTTGCACCAAGGGCTGTGCCCAGAGCTATTTTGCAAAGCAGCCTGCATCAATCAGCAGGCTGTTTGCACCAAAGTGTGCTTGCACCAGCCTTGCATCATAAATGTGGCTACAGCATGGCTCTAGGGGGCCTGTGGCTGACACAGGCTGCCATAAACCCTAATTGGTATTTTCAAAACTCTCCCCAGGGGCAAAGGGCTAAGTACCCTTAGACCAGCCAAGGGCTGGTCTAACAGTACTTAGACAGCCCCTGGGAGGGCTGTCAACTGTGTGCTGCAGTGTGGCCCCCCAGCACTAATGCACTGGCAAATGTTAATGTACATATCTTGCAATCCCATGCCCCAGCCCCTATGTGCTCATAAAATGTATAGTACAATTATACCCCCTGGTGATCTAGTGCCCCTCCTCCTCACCTTGATCTGCCCCTATGCTAAAAATATACAAGAAAAAAATAGAACCCTGGTGAGCTGGTGCCCTACCCTATCCACCCTGATCCCCAGTACATTGTACAATGATGGTAATGGACATCCCTGGTGATCTAGTGGCCCCCCACCCCAGCAGATAGTGCCTACCACCCCACTCCCTCCCATCCCAACCCCAGATCTGGTGACTGCCACAGCCCTCTGCACACCACCGCAGCCGGCCACCGAATGAACAGTCAAAGCATGCTATGTGCCTTGAAAGTTCATTTGGCGGCTGGCCATGGTGGTATGCAGAGGGCTATGTGGGTCACCGGATCTGGAGTCGGGATGGGGGGAGTGAGGTGGTGGGCACTACCTGATGGGGTGGGCACCACTAAATCACCAGGGATTTCTGTTGCAGTAATTTACAATGTACTGGGGATTGGGGAGGAGAGGAGAGGGCACTAGCTCATCAGGGTTCTATTTTATTTTATATTTTAGTGTAGGGGCAGATCTGGGCAAGGAGGGGGGCACTAAATCAACAGGAATTACTTGCTATTAAAAAGTATTGCAGGGGCAAATCAGGGCTTGGTGGGGGGGCAGGAGCCACTACCATCCTCCTATCCATGGGTGTAGTTACCACCCCACCACCCCGGAGCTCTTGTGGCACTCCTTGTGGGTGCACCATTTGTTTGGCACACTGCCACTGTCACCACAAGCTGTGGGACTTAAGTGCTGGGACCCTGTCCAATGGATAATCAGGTGCAAGGTCCCAGACACACCAGCACTCAGCACAAGGTGCCATTGTTGTAGCTTTAATTTGAGTTCTGAAAATCCAGCCCCAGAAGTATGGAGAATTCTGTAAAGCTAAAACAACTTAAAACCTTATTTTTTCTTGTAGGTACAGTCTGGTATCTAGAAATTTGGGAGGAAGAAAAGTGTGAAGTATTCTGCAAAGGCAAAAATGGTGTGGATACTTGAAAATTTCAATATCCACATCATTTAGCAAGATCCAAAGTCATCTTCAACTCTGGTGGACTATTGTTGACATGAGAAAACAAATTGGTTCTTTGTATAGCAGTTCATGATTTGAAGAATATTGTAGAATCTGATAAACTCCAATTGTTCTCATCCACAATTACGGACAACATCTCAAAAAGTAGTAGGAGAGAATGAACTAAGAGTAGCAACCACAATATCTTTGGTATCCTAACAACATGAGGAAAATGGGGTTATACTATTTTTTCTCTTGTTATGTAGAACATATTCCATTTGACAGTGTGCTGCATGATGAATTAATTGGGCTCAATTTTAGAAGCTGGACGCAGGGCTTGCAGCCATGCCCTGCATCCCCTCAAATAATGCCACAGCTCTGTCCAAGGCTGTGCCACAATTTGGTTCCAGTTTTAGAAGAGGAACACAAATCACGACACATCCCTCATTTTATGGCAACTTGCACCTGAAGTTGTGGCACAAGCCCCGTTGCCCTGCCGCAAGAATACACCATGGGGGATCTAGTGTAACAGGAACTGTGTCCCCCACAGTGGCTGAGGAGGGTCATGAACACACAGAGGGGGTCTCCCTGGCATACCAGAGATGTAGGAAGGTGTGCCGGGTGATATCATGGAAGGGGACATGACTCCCAAGTACCTCCACTGTGCCAGGATGTAAGTGACCTGTTGAGATGCAGGGGACTTGCATCTGGGGGAAGGGTTGCAGTGCCGCAGTTTGAAAATTGCGCTGAACCCCTTGTTTATCCCAACTGCAAGTCCCTGTGTCCCTCTTGGATGCTTTGAAAATCAGGCCCATTATCTATGTTATCTAGTTTTATCAGTTGAGCTAAATGTGACTGTTTAGCAAGGCTACGATTTAAGTCTTGCTTGTCCCATAGTAGATCTTAAAGGAGATAGGAAATGAATTTCTGATGTTCTTGCTGTTTAAAAAAATTGTAACTATGAAACAATAACCTCTGTGTGTCTTTTTAATAGAATAAATGGTTAAAATACTAATTTGTAGGCTCCTTTCTAGTTTTAAAATGAGGATTGGCTTGACAGTCTCTGTTTTTGTATCAGGAGACAGCTCGTGTCAAGCTCTGAAATGTTTACATAACTGACTCCCGATGCAGTGGGCAGTTATCTGTAACTGTAGCAAGTGGCGGCTCAACTCATTTGTTTGTTCAACTGCTGCCACACTGACTAAAATACTTTCCCATCATCTGGGGACCAGATCAGCTCCCCTCCCCCCATGCCAGTTGCCTTATAGGCCAAGTACAAAGCCATCTGATTATCAAAAAGCACCTTACGTTTTGAAACAATTTAAAACTGAATTTTTTTTCTGGTGTTCAGTGGGTCCTGACTCCCTACCCTAACCGCTTGTTCCATTATATCAAAATAAGTTACCAACTTACATATCCCCAATAAATGTGCAGTGACCAACACAGCCCTCCTCCATGGGCAGATGCCAACTGATAAATGCAAACCACAAATGCAAAGATGTAAGTGAGGTTTGCATTTTACCAGTCAACTGCTGGCCGAGGAAGACTGTGCCTCTCATCCAACATTTATCAGAGATACTGCATGTAATATAACAACCCCCACCACATGTTTCTGAGGTGCTCCTGCAGTACCAAAGGTAGTTGGTTGGGTAGTTGGCACTTGTGTTATTCTCCCAACCCTGGCTGATTGAGTATTGGGGGTGAAAAACAAGAGTCTCGACTCACTGACTGCTCAGGATGGACATGATGAGCACCAAGAAAAAGGTTACTGCTCTTCATGAGTGCTGTCACTTCACTTCTGTCTTGCTGTTGAGCTGCAAACAAGTTGGTGCATTGAGGCACCATGAAGTGTTACTGTGCTGCCCTGCCCCAGTGTCAGTCGAAGAAAGGGCTGAGCAGACAATCCAAAAAGTACTGGTAGCTCTAGCCAAATATAAAAGCTCAGGAAGATGCTGATGCTGGCATTTAGCCCAGGCAGGGGCTGGAGGTAAGTGCCGGACATCTGTAGGGGGCCAAGCATGTTTGTACCTTATTTTGATATAATATGGAGCAAGTGGGCAAGGTAGGGAGTTAGGAACCACTGATCACCAGAGAATAAAAAATCCCTTTTAAATTATTTCAAAATGTAAACTATTTTTTGATACTCAGGAGGCTTTGTACTTGGGCTGTGAGGCAACCAGTTGGGGGGCTGAGCTGGTCTCCAAATGATGGGATGATTAGTTCAGTCAGTGTGGCATCAGTCTTGAAAACAAACATGTCAAGCAGCCACATGCTACAGTTACTGATAACTTCCCACTGAATTGGGAGTCAGTGACATAGGCATTTCAGAGCTTGACATGCACTGATTCCCGATACAAAAAAAATAGACTGTCAAGCCAATCATCATTTCAGAAATGGAAAGAGGCCTACAAATTAGTATTTTAACCATTTATTTCTATAAAAAAGACACACAAGGGGTAAAGTTTTATAGTTATGATTTATTTACCCAGCAAAATTTTAGAAAACCAGTTCATATCTCCTTTAAGTAGCTCAACACTGCTATATAGTCCCAGGTTTTTGTTGTAAATATTCTATATATCAATACAACACCCATTGTTACTTTGTATACTGTATTACAGAATATAGTCTTTGTTGTAAATGCTCTATGTGTCAGCTACCGTGAGATATTGCTTGACAAGGCTTCTGCTGAGCTGATTGATGTCTGTTATCTCCTATTTTGACATGGAACCTTTGCAAATGAGCACATGTGCTCAAAGGTCTTCTTTGATTTCTGCTAATAAATAAATAAAAAGTGTGCCTTGATTTGATGAAGTGATGAGAATGTCTAATGTACAAGAAGATACTGGTACAGTTAATGCATTTCCAAATTCCTCCTGACTGGACTATGTCACCACCATCGGCCAGTTTATTTAACCTTTTTTTTCCCCTAATCCAGTATTGCCTCTTATATCTGGTCTGTTTTAATATTCAGTGCTGACTTTCTTCAGTTTAAAGTGTATTTTAACTGTACTTGAATGTGTTTGAACTTGGAAGTTAAGAGGACTAGACTGTATTCCTAATTTTGTGCTGAGTCTCTGTTTCCACATTGGGTATTTCTGTGGAAAGTCACTTTCAGTTAATTTCTCCAGCATCCTCCCCCAAATTCAGCATCTTTTATTTCTTCTCTCTGCTGACCCAGCTGGCACCTAAGCTCACTGCCTGATCCCTCCTACAATTTAAACTCCCATTATTTGTGACAAAGCTTTTTTGTGAATTGCAAAGCAGGATACCTCCCATTGTTTTTGGAGCTATATCTAACCCCAGCTTGTCCATTCTCCTTCAGGCATCCTTTCATAGCTCTTTGGGCTAACAGCACCTCAGACAAGGGTCTACATAGCTCCACGTCGAGAAGAGCCTGCTGCCACACTTCCCGAGCCCTTGCTAGCAGGTACGGCCTGGACAGCGTTCCAGGAGCTCAAGGCTGCATGGCTGTCTCTGTAAATTTTCTAAGGACAATTGCCTTTATCTTGGGTCAGCTCTTATTGGCTGTTTGTGGAACATGAGCTCCTTGTTTGGTTCCTCATCCTGCCAGGCATTTCCAAATTCCTCCTGACTGGACTATGTCACTACCATCGGCCAGTTTATTTAACCTTTTTTTTTCCCCCTAATCCAGTATTGCCTCTGATATCTGGTCTGTTTTAATATTCAGTGCTGACTTTCTTCAGTTTAAAGTGTATTTTAACTGTACTTGAATGTGTTTGAACTTGGAAGTTAAGAGGACTAGACTGTATTCCTAATTTTGTGCTGAGTCTCTGTTTCCACATTGGGTATTTCTGTGGAAAGTCACTTTCAGTTAATTTCTCCAGCATCCTCCCCCCCCCCCAATTTCAGCATCTTTTATTTCTTCTCTCTGCTGACCCAGCTGGCACCTAGCTCACTGCCTGAATCCCTCCCTACAATTTAAACTCCCATTATTTGTGACAAAGCTTTTTTGTGAATTGCAAAGCAGGATACCTCCCATTGTTTTTGGAGCTATATCTAACCCCAGCTTGTCCATTCTCCTTCAGGCATCCTTTCATAGCTCTTTGGGCTAACAGCACCTCAGACAAGGGTCTACATAGCTCACGTCGAGAAGAGCCTGCTGCCACTTCCCGAGCCCTTGCTAGAGTGCAGCCTGGACAGCGATTCCAGGAGCTCAAGGCTGCATGGCTGTCTCTGTAAATTTTCTAAGGACAATTGCCTTTATCTTGGGTCAGCTCTTATTGGCTGTTTGTGGAACATGAGCTCCTTGTTTGGTTCCTCATCCTGCCAGGCATTTCCAAATTCCTCCTGACTGGACTATGTCACTACCATCGGCCAGTTTATTTAACCTTTTTTTTTCCCCCTAATCCAGTATTGCCTCTGATATCTGGTCTGTTTTAATATTCAGTGCTGAATTTCTTCAGTTTAAAGTGTATTTTACTTGTACTTGTACGTGTTAGAACTTGGAAGTTAAGAGGACTAGACTGTATTCCCAATTCTATGCTGAGTCCCTGTTACCACATTGGGTATTTCTGTGAAAAGTCACTTTCAGTTAATTTCTCCAGCCCTCCACCAGTTTCAGCATCTTTTATTTCTTCTCTCTGCAGACCCAGCCGGCACCTAGCTCACTGCCTACTTTTCCATTTGCAGATTGTACTGTAAAGCCGCTAGAGGGCAACAAGACATGTAGATTGCAATCCTCCTCCCACTGCTCCCCCCTAACACTTCTGTCCTGCATCATTCATACCTAAATTCTCTGCCTTTCACCTCTCTCTGTAGTGTCTCTTGCACAGTGTCCCATACAATGTGGCATTCAAACCAGGGTTCGAACCAGGTACCTTTTGCTCCAAAGGCAGCAACCCTACCACTGTGCCACTGTGTCTGCCACAATGTTAGGTGTCAGCAAGACCCACTCATACCTGCCCATGTTCACATCTACAGTACCACCACTGTACTCCCTCACAACACCCACCCACACAAACTAACCATACTACTATTGCTAACAACGTTTACCCTGCTCAGCAACAAACCCCCAGTTGCCTCTGGTATGTACATACCTTTGCTGCTGGGGGAGCACCTCACCCCTCATAGCCTCTCCATCACCCTGTCTCTCCCCATAGCTCTGCTGCACTGCTCCCCTCTATCCCTCCCCCCATCTGACTGTGCTTTGAGCTCTCCATGTCTGTTCCTCCACCTGGCCATCCCAGCCCTCACGCAGCTGCCCATTCCCTGCTCATCACCTTCTAAGCTTGGCAGCCGCCACTACCCGGCAAAATGCCACCAATTCATGGGCATTGTCAGGATCTTCCACCTGCTTCTTCTACTGTCTGGCAATGTTTACCCCAATCCTGGACCAGCAGAGCCCCTCCCCAACTGTGGTCACCCATGGGGCTTCGAATAGCCACTATGAATATCTGCAGCCTGCCTAAAAAAATGGCACCCCTGCAATGCTGGACAGCACAACATCAACCAGACATTCTGGCTTTAACAGAAATCTGGCTGTCAGCCAAGACCCCAGACTCATTTGTCTGTATTCCTGGCTACTCTCTCATTAGGATTGATCGTAACGGCAAGAGAAGCAGTGGCTGTGCCTTCTATGTAAATGACTCCCTGCATTACCAAGCCCTGCCTGCACCCTCCCTAGACCATGGTGCTCAAGTTCTCTCAATAAAACTTCACTGACACTTCGCAGGCGGAATTTAAATTCACTGCATTTCTAGTGTGAACCTGCTATCCACTGCACCTGCATGAATTTTTTATACTGCTTTGTGGTATCTTCACTGGTAGTGGATTGTTACTGCCATGCACTAATCCCACAGCTGGCAAAATGTATTCTTTTCCAGATTTGGATCTGTGTCTTGTGAGCACTGCTTAGGTGTCGCTGTGCCTTTTCGTATGCATCTCTTGAGTGTGCAGCGCAATCTTAATCTGACTGTGCATTTGCATGGCACCATTAATTCTGCGAGACTGCATTTCTTGTTACGCTCTCATTTCACTTCATCAGTACTGGAGAATTTTCTGGACACAAGACAGTAGCATTTTGGGGATGCATATTAATTCTGGTGACTCTGTGTGTGACCTGACCACTGCATGCATGACTGAGTGTGCCATAAATTCTTGGAGACTTTGCATTTCTTGTTACACTCACATTTCGCTTCATCAGCACTGGGTAGTTTTCTAGACACAAGACAGTAGCATTTTGGGGATGCACATTCATTCTGGTGACTGTGTGGGTGGGATACTGCCAATATTGTTGTCACTCCACCTTACTTCGCGTTTAAGGTGAAATGACAACACGAAGTAATAATAACAAGGAGAAGTGAGCCTTTCCTATGGGGTACTCCATGTAGCGGAACGCTAACATGAAGTGACCATTTCACATTCTCTTCGCCGGTGTATTTTAAATTTGTTGCATCTCTAAGCATACCTTACAAAACTCCTTCTCTTAGATTGAACACTGGTTTGCTGAACACAGATTGGTGGTCAATATAAAAAAACTAAGACAATGCTCTATGCCCACCGCCAAAATAGATCAAAGGATTTCCCCCTGGAAATACTCTCTGCCTCTCTCATCCCACTGGAACAGATCCAAAAGTATAAGTATCTAGGTATTACATTTGACTCTTCCCTCTCGTTCCATGAACATATAAAAATCCTCACCTCCACCACCAACACCCGCATTGGTCTCCTTTACAGACATAAAGACTGCCTGCCACCTGAAGCACTTCACCCAAGCCATTACCTCCTCAGTCTTATCACTGGTGGACTATGGCCTCACAATCTATGATGCCACCGACCCTACGGCGCTTCATCAAATAGAAGTAGTCATCAGTAAGGCCTACGCATTCCTCTCTGGTGCCGACAAAAATACACATACTTGCACCCAATACACGCTCACCAATATCCTCTCTCTTGAGGAAAGGCTATTATACCTGACCTGTCTCTTCACCAAAAAAATCCACCTGGGTTCAACTCCAATAGGTGTCATGGCTTCTCTTCAGGCAGCCACCCTCTCAGCATCCACATGGGCCACACCAAAAACTATCTGGAAAGTGCCTAGGTTCAGGACCATCCTAGCCCAGCTGATCCTTCCCCCTTAAAGCTCCATCCTGGTACAATGCCCTCCCACCAGCCATCACATCAATCACCAATCTAGGTCCTTTTAAAGCTGCCTTAAGGGCCGATATCTTCTTCTCACATCACTGCCAGTGTAACTGGTAACCTGTGGATCCTGCACCACACTTCTAGGCCATGCACCCGCCCTTGGCCTGGCAGTGGAGAGCCCTCACTGTTTCTAGCCTACAGACTCCTCACCTCCCTCGGTTACCATATAGTTGCACTGGACTATGAAGGCATTGTATTATGTATAAGACACGGCCTCCCTGAGGCAGCTTACTACCAGCTTATATCATGCATTGCTTTAGCTACCAATTGTATAGGTCTTAACTGCTTATTAGGTAAATATGTCGATAGCTCTGCCCTGTTTTAGCTACAAATGTATAGGCATTATCCAGTTTTCATTGTACTTATACTCTGTATGATTGCTCACCCACATTTATTGTATATATGTACTGTATGAATGTCTATGTTTTATTCTGACATGGAGCCTTTGGAAATAAGTCTATGACTCAAAGGGTTGTAATTCCAATTTCCTAAATAAATAAATAAACATGTCAGTTCTGGAAAAAGTATTTGTAAATCCTGTGCATTTTTCCCTTAAAGCATGTTGAAAACATCCTGAAAAGTTTCCAGGGTAATATTACTTTGCTTTGCAATATCAAGAAACATGTCATGATGCAGTTCAAAATGTACAGCACTGAAATCTGTCTTGTAGAAGTTTGCAATATTCTTAGAAGTACAGTACAAGTCACAATAAACTGCCCCAACAATGAATTGGGTTAGCATTGATTTTTACAGTTGGCAATCCATTGGTAAATCATATTGTATTATTTCCAGTGCTTAACAATGCTTAACCAGCTTGAGAACAATGTTTGTAAATTGTTTCTGCAACTCATTTGGAATGCATCTTCCATCCAGTCACAATGCAATGTAAAACTGAGTTTTACCTTTTAAAAGACCAGTTGTTCAGGACTTTGTACTGGATTCAGCAATACTTATGCAACTCAGTCAGTAATGCTAAAACAACTCATTGGAGGAAGAGTTTACTGTGACTTGTCCTGTAACATGTCATGTTACAAATTTTTCTATTTTTGTCACATGGTCAGATATAACAGATATAACAGATATGAACCGATCACATAGAGCAGTGGTGGTATTGTCTATCACTTTAAAGTGAAGTCTCCATACTGGTCCTCTGGAGACTTGAACGTACAGTACTATTCACATTAAACTGTTCCTCCAATGAGTTGCTTTAGCATTTCTGACTGAGTTCCATTAGTGTTGAATGATTCAGTTTCTTAGGAGTTAAAATGCAGTTTTGCTTTGAATTGTGACTGGACTGTAGATGCATTCCAACTGAGTTGCAAACGCATTTTACAAACATTGCTCTTGAGCTAGTTAAGTGTTGAAAAACAGTGTAATTATAAGTTTCCAGTGCATTGCCAGCTGTTAATATCAATGCTAAACCAACTCACTAGTAAGATAGTGTCATGCGATTTGTGTTGTATGTGGAGCAGAACCATCACCTAAACAGCATGGAATGTTTTGAGGCCTTGGAACACAAGGCTCTTCCAAATCTAGCTGTGTTGAACAATCAGTCGTACTTGTGTAAAATTCAGTGCATTCTTCACAGGGTTGTTTAATACAGTCCTTGAGAGTTTATCATAAGAGCTGCATGGAGGAATTGCAAGATTGTTTTCTGTAAAACAGTATTGATGGTTTCAACATCAGAGAAGATAAGTTGAAGAAGCTTGAGATTGAAAAATGTTTCCTGAACTGAATAAGGAATCTGTTTGCCTTGAGTCTGGCACTAATGTTATCATTCTCTGCTTCTTCTTCACGGAAGTCAAAATGTTTGCTGTCATTAGAGTTTACTAACTGCAAAGAAGCTGTCCAAAGCATCCATTGTATAGGGCAAAATGATTGCAATCAAACATCATCACTATCTTGAAATTTCTCATACCAGGCAACATGTTTTGGAGAATTTCTGATGTATACTGTACTATAAACTCACACATTAGATTTGTTTCAGGTTGCATGCTGAAAACTATAAACCTCTACTTTCTTACTGTTATCTGAACTAATATAGGTGATATAAATGTTAGGTTTCAGGTTACATGCTGGAAAATATCAACCTGAATTTATTAGTGATACTTGAACCAATATAGAGGATACAAGTGATATGTTTCAGGTCATATGCTGGAAAATATAAATCTGTATTTGCGGAGACGTTTAGTAAAGTAAGTATAAAAAAAATCATGAATTAAACAAAGAACATTTCTACACACCGTAACCTTCTGAATAGTATGCTGAACTGCTAGATTTAAATTATGTGCAAAGCAGTGGATATATGATGCTCAGGGTTCTATTTCTTGCACAAGTGCTTGCAAACCACGATGATGAACAGCAACATAAGACACATCTGTACATTAAATTTGAATCTTATTGGTACATCTTTCAATATACATAATAGTGCAGCTGCTGTGGTGCTTGTTGTTAAATAAAATCCAAAGAAAATATCTTCAACGTGAAGATCCTGCTTAAAAATATGAAAACAAAATTATATCTGTTCTTGGAATGAAATATCAGTAGTTTCCTCCAAGATAACAGCGTAGAAACCAACATCATGAACTTCCTTCATTAAAATGTGATAACAGACATCATCTAGTTAACAACATCATGAGAAATCTATCTGCAGCCAGTTCTTGTAAGCCATGATTTTAGTAGCGGATCATCTTCTGCACGCAAGAGAAGAAGATTCTTCAAGTTGGACTCCTCATCAGTATGGCCCCATGCTGCAAGACTTTGACAACCAAGAAATAAAAGGGAAGATAACATTTTCAGAAGAGCAGTTCTGGAATCTTGCATTTGCTTCATTTTTCCATCTGAGCTGGAGGCAGTGACATCAGGGTCACTATTGACATCAACCACTGTAGCCACCGCTTGTCTGTGCAAGTTTGATTTCAGATGACTGTTGAAATGTTGTATTGCTTTTTTACAATTGTCAAATCCAGTCATAATGAAGGCTTTGTATGCATCCTTGTCTCTTGATGTATTTGGAAGTGGTATACCCAGATTTGCAGCACTACAACACACTGTGCAGAATGTGTTGTTTAGTGGATGATTATACTGAATCCATCAAAAACTATTCTTCCAAAGAGGTTGGAATGTATGGCCTGTTACATGCTTTCCCACTACTAACTCATCTGTAGTAGTATTAGTATCTGTATTTGTATTGGTGTAACCTTCTGCTTCTCTGACTGCCACTGAAACTATCTGTGAGTCTGACTCTAAGTTAAAAGAAGAATTTCATTCTATATTTGTTGCACCTTCACAATTACTCTTATCATCAACAGTGGTCTCAGAACAGGTTTATTTGTAGTTGTGGACATTTAACGTTATAATGTATTTATCCATGATGAATTAAATACTATCAGACTGAACAATGGCTGAATTGCACTGTGATCTGGCATGCAGGAACTGTCTGACCTTTCAATCTGTAAATGATATGATAAATAAAACATCTCAATTAATTACTTCCAACTGTACTGTAGTCTTTGTTTCTACAGAAATTATTTTTGCTTCTAGCACTAGATTAGTTGGGAAGTACTAAAGAGTAATCAGACTACACTGTTCTGATCATTTTAACTATAATGCGGGTCTACAGGAGCAATATTTTCTTCTGCTATGAAGAACATTTTAAATTGTGTTAGGTTTAGTGATTTTGATACTGCATGATCATGATGCAATACAGAAAATAATGGCTGTTTGTTGTCTGTGCAGTTCTAAAACAGAAAAAGAATATACGCTGCATTGCAGCTGCGGAATGCAGCACAATCTGTATTCCTATAAATATGAAATATTGGAATGCAGAATGTTTTCTACTCCTGTACATTAGTGAAATACTGAAACAACCAACACATTATAAATGCACTATGTAGAAGATAAAGAATGGACAACAGTGAAGAACAATGCTGTGTTCATTTCGAGATGCTCTCATGAGAATCAATGCCTGTGGTTGTCATGACAACCTTGAGAAATGAACTCAGTGTTGTTGTTTACTGTTGCCCAGTCATTATCTTTTATAGTGTATGGGCAACAGTTCAGCAACATTGGGGCATTTCCTGAGAAATTGGATTAAACAGCACTGTTCAGTTGTTACAAACTTTTCTCAACACTCCCACCGCCACCCATGATCAAGCCATACTCCATCCCCACTCATACAAACTCAATTGTTTTTTTAAATAAAGAAATCAGAACAAGTCTACTTTTGGTACTCATTCTTCTATCCCAGCGTTTACAGTGACCCTGCGAGTCCTCCTTGTCACAGCTATCCCGGTACTGTGCCCAGAAGCCAGGCTCGGTGGTAATCAGATGCTATACAATTAATTTGAACAGTGATGCTGTGATCAGAGGTGGCAGCTGCAGTGCACACTGATATTCTATGTTGTACCATTATAGTGATATACTCAAGAGGGTACAACAACCTCTTGACATCACCATGATAGTACAACAAGCCCAGGAATTCATTGAGTTCCATTCGTAATTGCACTCTTCCATACACCGTAAAGAAGTAAGCAGCACTAAATATGAAAGTATGCTAATCATCTAATTCTGATAATTGTGCATTTTTTTGCAAATGCTAGTTGAGAAGTTTTAGATGTTAAGTTTTGGAGTTAACGTTGAACCTTAAAATGCAGCAGCAGCAGCAGCAAATATGTTGTTTCCTTGGTTTGGATATTGCACTTGATGCATCTGGCTGACCTCAGTTCTCCTGTGGAGCCCATAAAGAATGCTCCCTTCTACCATTCAGATGTGTCCCATCATACCAAGGAGGCATCTGTACTTTGATAAAGAGATGGTAGGAGCTGGGACAATGTAACAGTTCTCCAAAGATTCTTCTGATCTAAGCATTTAGCCAGCCAGGGCAAGTACTAGTAAGGGAGGAAAGGAATTTGGTTTTAAATAGCACCTTTCTTGTACACTGTATCCTTAAGTGCTTTTCAAACCATAATGTGTTGTAGCAGCCATTCGGCAAACATTGGGAGGCTAATCAAGTTTGAGGGAGGTTTCAGAAAGCTTTAGGAAGTCAGAAAGTTAAGGACAGAAAGAGTGGCTACTTACAAGGAGGTTATTTAACTTGTTAAAGGTCATTCAGTAAGTAGTGGTGGTGATGAGAGTCACATGTGGATTTACTCTTGTAATACTGCTGAGTCAGGTGGGGTTAGATGTGGGACAATTGGAGTGGGTGGGATATATCAGTTTTAGTGCACTAACTGACTGACGATATGACTTCACCAAGACTGGAGGGAGGATGCATTCTAGAGGATGATAGGTAAGGGAAATTACTTTTTAATAGTCAGTGGTGGAGGGAGGAGTGGGGCAATGTGGTAACAATGTGTCGGGGGTTCTTTTTTTTAAAAAACATATATAAGAACATTGCCTGATAAAGATGGGTGCAGCTGGGAAAATGTGGCTCCAGTACACTTAAGTGTGAAATTCCTAACTTAGCACCAACTTTGCTGGTGAAGTTTTGATTTGCAGCATCTTTTGTGAAAAGTGATATTACACAGGATGTTTAAAAACAACTGAGAATAATGATGAAATTTGGGGGGATACCATATTAAAAGGAGCACTTTTTTAAATTATTGCAAATGTAAATAAATACCAGAGGTAGAATTTAAGGAAAAAGGTGATACTTTTGGCAGAATACCAGGATGTGAATTTTGGTATTCTGCTTAATTTTCAAACGTTTTGACATGCTTTCAGGTTGAACACTTAAACTACACTGAACTGTTTTATTGCAATGTCTAAAGTAACACATTTGACAAATGGAATGAGGAATATGTCTCTTTTTATTGATCGTCACAAAATCCATATATTTCTCCTCTTACAGAATTATACACCTACTTCTCCCATGGATCTGCCTGTGTCCTCCAGGTGGGTCTGTTTATCACTTTGATCATAATCCCCCCAGAAGCGTGGTCTCCATCACTTTGTCCCCCCCAAGCAGCACAGCTATTGGTGTGCTCAGTGCATCACTTGTGATGCTGATGACCAGAGGTCAGGAATGACCTTGGGAGCTGGAGGGTCAGCTGGGTGGAGGAGGATCAAGCATCCCAAGGACATTGCTCCTCCTCTGGGGAGGGAGGGGATCAGTGGTCGGCATTAACTACTTGTATCCATTACACACTAAGAAATGTTAAGAGAAAAGTTATCACAAAAAATGTTAAACTCTAGCAAATTAAAATTTAACATTTTAAAATGCTTTCCACAGCTGAACCCAGACAATAGCTGAATGGAAGAAAAAATTAGCAAAAGACTCTGGTGAATTTTTCTGCAGTCTTGCCTACAAATCTTTTCTCAATAAAATGAATTTGCCCAAAATGTCTGCTTTTTCAATAAAATGCCACCCACTTCCCACAGGCCAGGGATATATTTTCTGTCAGGAAGAGGAAAATGGGTGGCATTTTAATAAAACACATGTACTGTGTACTGTCAAAAGCCCTCTGGCACACAGTAGGGGGTGACAGAGATTGCTATGTAAAAATGGTGATGCATTCTACCCTGCTATGAAAATTAAGCAGTTTTTAATACCAAAGCACATTGTAACTTGGTCTGCTGGCAAAACCATTTATGATACATTTAGCCAAAAAAGCAACTTAAGGATTTTAAAACAACAGTTTGGGAGTTTTACCTTTCTTAGAAAAAAGGCAGATTACCACAATTAGCAAACTTCATTTAAAAACCTTTGACATAAAATACCAGTATTAATTTCCCTAAATAAGCACACCTGCATTAGTACTGTATTACTAGGCACATCACCTTCAAAACATAGATATACTGTACTGCCAAAAGAAAAGTCCTAAATAGGTTATAATCACTCCCCATATCATCTTAGCTGTCTTTAGCAAGCCCACTCCACACCAGCATTATTGTTTTTATCCAATACTATTCATAAAAAACTCTGGCCAGAGCCAATAGGGCTGCATAAGAGGAATTTGGAGTAAAAATATAGACAATTACCAAAGTTATGAACCTGCATTAGGAAAATGTAATGCAGGCTCATAAATTTGTTGTTTTGTAATATTTGTTCACCAAATTTTCAGCATAGACTTGTTATGACCCTACTTCATGAAGAAGGGCAGAGCAAATGTTCAACTCCTGCCTGAAAGGTGATTTTTTGCAGGGACTGTGAAATCAACATTTTTGGGATGCAAACACACATTTTGGGCCGGAGTTGAAAAATGACGTCTGTCTAATTCATGACGAGCTGTAAATAAATTGCTATGTGGTAAATTTGGGGTAGTAATAATACTGAAAATTACCAAAGTTACTAGCTTGTGTTTGCCAAATTCAGCAAAGGCTCATAACTTTGTTGTTTGTAAATATTTTTACACCACATTTTCAACATAGCCTTTTTATGACCTCACCTCATGAATAAGGGCAGAAAAAAATTTCAGCTCCTGCCTGAAAGGTGATTTCATGCAGGGACTGCAAAATCATATTTTGGGTTGTGAAAAAAATATTTTGGCCAGGATTTAAAAAATGGCAGATGTCACATTCATGAGGTGCTGTAAAGATATGGTTATGTTTTAAATTTGGGGTAAAAATATTGAAAATTACCAAAATTGCAGGCCTGCATTAACAAAATTCAACCTAGGCTCATAAAGTTCTTGTTTTTTAATATTTTTACACCAAATTTTAAACATAGTCATTTTATGATCCCACCTCATGTACAAGGGCAGAAAAAATGTTCAACTCCTACCAGAAAGGTAATTTCACCCAAGGACTGCAAAATCACCTTTTGGGACAGATTTGCCTAATGTGAATGCAATTGTTCCTGAAGTGGGGTCTCAAAGAAGAGATGTTGAAAATGTGGGTCCTAAATATGCAAAAATGCCCAGGTTATGCCACTACGTTCAAAACCTCATTGAAATACATTAAAGCACATACCTGTTTCTTCAGTTTGTGGTACAGATTTGAAAAGTGAAGAGGCGTCATAGAAACATAGAATAGAAACATAGAATGTGACAGCAGATAAGGACCACTTGGCCCACCTAGTCTGCCCGTTTTCCTACCTAACAGATAAGCTGCAGATCCTGAGATCAGATGTCTGTGGTCCAGAGAGGGTTATGGTGTTGGACTCCCAATCAGTAAATAAGGGTTTGGGGGCATGGGGTGGTTGGTGCTGAGTGGGAGGGTTGGGTGGGGGAGTCTAACAGCTGCCAAAGGAATCAATGGACTTTTTTGTTTGTTTTTACAGGTTTTTTTTTTAAATAAAAAAATAAAAACAAGTGAGGATTCCTGCACTGGGGGATTGGACAACCCCCATATAACTAGTATGTTTCTTGAGGGTGGAGTGGGGTGGTGGGTGCTGACAGGGAGGGCCAGGTGGGGGGAATATCTTAAAAAAAAAAAAAACAGGATGCCTTATTCAGACACTGGGGGATTGGGCACCCCAGTGTCATGCATATGTTTCTGGTGGAGGAAGTACTGAGAGGGAGGGTTGGGTGGGGGATATATTTTAAAAAAATAAAAAAGGATGCCTACTTCAGACACTGGGATTGGCACCCCCAGTGTCACACATGTTTTCCAACACTGGGGGATTGGTTACCCCAAGTAACACTCATATGTTTTGGGGGATGCTGAGAGGGAGGGTCAGGTAGAGGATATCTATAGTTTAAACTGTTTATTTTTGGTGGTCACGGTGGAACACTGTACACTCTGCCATGACCAAGATAGCCACTGCATTACAGTGCCCATGCATGAGTGGTTGCACATGCATAGTGGAGTTCAGAAGCCATCTTTGTTATGGTGGAGTGTACAATATTCTGCCATGACCACCAAAAATAAACGGTTTCAACTATAGATATCCCCCTGCCTGACCTCCCTCTCAGTATCCAACCCCTACCCACAGAAACATATGAGTGATACTGGGGGTGCCAAATCCCCTAGTATCCCTATCAGCATTGTCAATCAAGCAAAAAATAATGCATTGCAAGCAGAGTGCTCCACAGATGCAGAGGTGACTGTGGTTAAAGTCTGGCATGTTGTTCAGTTGCAAAGACTGCAAGGAATGCAGTAGTCCTTTTTTGAAAGCAAGAGGTCTGCAGCACTCCCTCCACTACAGCCCTAAATATACAGTACTTGGTCTATTTTTCTTGCTGCATGCTCACCCATATCTTCAGACCAGGTGGAAGTCCACATCAATGAGTTCTCTAATGTGACTGAGTTTCTGGCAGCTGCTGTTACAAGTTTTAGCAGCTTAAAAACTGGAATTGAGGCATCTGGTTCCAATGCTATTTTACAAGACAGCAACGGGCCAAAATAATGATCATATTTGTGATTGCAATCCCTGAGAGAGTCCTACCTGCTTGAAATATAATTCACACCAGAATAATGGAGGCTGGCAGGCAAGACAGAGAATGAGATGCACGGTGATCATGCATACTTTCCCACATGAGTGCATCAATTGTGGGGTACTGGAAGATGGACTGTGCCAATCAGCAACATGGTGGCAGCAAACTGAAACAAGGGTTAAACATTTGTATCAAAAATAGATTGCCACTTGTCAGCATTTGGTGTTCCGTGTATGATTTTTGGTACGCATGGAACACCGAATAATGGGGAATTTTGAGCCCTGCAACACAAAGAGCACCCCTACACTTTAACCAAGTGCCATTTCATGTGGGATGGCTGATGTCTATGATGTAGTAAGTACAATTATACCCATAAAAGAGGCAAACTTCATCTTTCTTGTTAAGAGTGTACATCAACACTAATTACATGTACAATGTAAGGTTCAGACTGACATGCATGCAGTCATATTCTGGTTTGTGATTTATATTTACAGTACAATCTCGATTATCCAAACTGCTTAGGAGACATGAGATAAGTTCAGATAATAGGAAGTCTGTAAAGCTGTGATTAAAACATTCAGAGTGTATTCACTTGGGAGACATGGTACTAGTCCATTAGATAGGGATGTCCATATAAGGGGGGGGGTTCATTAGATTGAGATTGCGCTGTATCCGTTTTGTTGTAATGCTCCACAAAAATGGCCATGGGATGTGAGCATAGTGAGCACTCATCACTTCTCAGTTTTATCTCCCATGATGACATTTCATGCTCACTAGCCTGGAAGTGCCTGCTGACACCACCCCCGCCCCCTTCAGTTCCCAGACAAAGAGCAGGGACAGATTTACAAGTCAGCAGTTAAAATGTACCCTCTCTGAAATAAATAGAAGTGTACCAAGTAACAATGTGTAAGCACGCAACCTTGTAATGCTATGGGATAAGGGTAGCATGCTCATAGACAGCTTTCCTGGATACTATGTTTCTAGAACCCTCCCCCAAAACATACCCCTAGGCAAGCACCCCCCTCAACATACCCCACAGCCCCACCCCAATTTATTTCCTTCCCTACACCAAAGGTGGTGGTGATAGTTCCCCCAGTGAACTGTTTCCACTTCTATAACACTGTTCAGATTCAGATCATAGGCACTTCACCAGCTGCATCACTTAGCACTTTCCCCAGACTACACTTCTGTTTTCCTTTAAAAATAAGTTTTCATGGTTGCTACAGTGCCAATGCCATTTGAAAATGGGAACAACAAGAAGAAAAACATAGAAACATAGACTTTGATGGCAGATAAGGACAGCTTGGCCCATCTAGTCTGCCCATTTCCCTACCTACAGAATAGGCCGCAGAGCCTAGTTAACCAACAGCCTATTTCTTCCTACCTCCCACAAGAATTGCCTTATGTCTGTCCCATGCATCCATGGGACAGACATAAGGCAAACTCTCATTAATTTTAAACTAAAGCTAGGACAAGGGAGTGGGGATTTTATACAACTAGTGTTGGAGCTGATGAGGTACCTGTGCTCATCCTGTGCTGGATTACTCTGACATGGCACTCTTCATGCAATCTGGCTGATAGTGAGGGGCTAAACAATAAATAGCATTATCACTACAATGTCATGCCATCTTAACTTCATTGTGGGGGACAAGGTTACAATAGCCAAATACAGTGTGCATTCAGTTAAGTTAATAAAATGAAACTTCAAATGTAATGCAGTGGGCTTCACAGATTAAATAAAAATGCATGTTTTTTTAATTCTCCCACTACTAGTCTGGTAGATTGTAGTCTGGTGGTGGCAGGCAGGCAGGTGGAGTCTCCTTCTCTCTGTTGTCTTGTCTGGTTTCTCGGTCACAGTGATGGAGCAGTAAGGCAGAAGCAAGAAGATGAGATTGGTCAAGCAGTCTCTGCAGCCGTGGGTCTGTTCAGCGCTGGATGGGCCTGGCTCCCTCTCAGTCCTCTCCACTTCCAAAGATAGTGACGGGACAGAAGGGAACTACACTTGTCTGCTAGGGCTGAGCAAGAGAGTGTGGAAAATTACCACCCATGCCAATCCCACTGAAATGGCATTACATGACTGTGTCACTGTCAAGGTACTTCAAATGTAATGATTGGTTGTTACACATACTCCTCAAGATGGTGCACACAGATTGTATGAGCTGGCAGGGGAGTTAAAGTGAAAGTGCTGTTGGCTGCCTGATGAGGTGAAAAGGATTTCTGGACTGTTCTGTCTCAATTTAACCCCTGCTAAAAATGCAGTTGTGTAAATTCCTGGGGGGGCAGAGCACCTTCCTAGTCTTTCAGTGGGGGACTACAGCACTTTAGTCCCATTGTTGCCGTCTATGCCTACCTTGTACTAGCTAACTGCAGGATATTTCCTTGATGACATGCTGACATTTTTTTTTAAATAGCCTGTTTTCTTGATTTAGCTTATTACTTAACTGTTTAATATTGAAAGGTAAAATCCAAAAGTCATTTTTCCATGCCAACCTCAATTACTGTGAATCTTGATAAAGATGCAAGCCATGCACATTGCATCCGAGCCTGGCATTCCTGATATCTGAGCACTCTAGCATCTCAGCTCTTAAGAATTTTTCTCTAAATGTCCACCAATTTATAAGCTTTAAAATTGCTCACAGGTAGTTTCTGAGTCCTGCTCAGTCTCTTTAAACAGATAAGTAACTAGTTTTAATAGATTATTCAAGGGTTCTACATCAAACCCGCAAAACGAAAAACATTGTGGTCATATATCAGTGCTGTGAAAATAAATGAATAACAGTCATAGAGAGGAATTTGCAAAGGGTTTTAGCAAAAACTGTTGGATAAAATTCCCCTGAAACAAATTCTGCATTGAAAATTGGAAGCTTTTAGCAGAATCCTGTAAAAATAGTCACCCAAAGTTTGTTTTGTAAGACCATTCTGTTGTCTATTGTGCAAAGTTGACACGATACCTTATTCAAGCAACTCATCAGGTTACCACTTTTTAGCACTTATAGTACTTACAGAAGAAATAAGATAAATAAGAGATATAGACCTAATAGATAAGAGAATTAAACCATAAATATTTAAGCTTCCTTCAGTGATTATAATTTTTATGGCTGCATGGACAGAGCCCTGCAGATGTTTTGTGAGGTCTAGGAGAGAGAAAGGGGACTGTGGAAGCACATGACTGGATTCCTCAGTCACGTGCTTCCACAGTGCTGGGCAAGATTCCAGGAATCTGCCACCAGAACTCCCGTCCCCTTCATGCCTGCAAAACACACCTGTCTGTGGGGGCACTATTTTTTTCAGCCCATCACTTCTGCAGTTGCGGGTGGAAAAAAATAGCCTGCCATGCCCAAGATGGCTGCCGTAAGCTTACTGCGCATGTGTGAGAATCTCATATGTGCACCTATGTCACAGTATTCATCTTGAGCACAGCAGGCTATTTCTCATGCATGCACAGTGATTATTGGTCCCTGGGTATGAGTGATAATTGCAGAAGTATAGAGTCAGCTGTGGTGGGAGCTCCGAGTACTCTTTGACTCGGGCTCATTGCTGTGCAGCAGCCATGGTGGGTCTGACCAGATTGTTTACATAGCCGTGGCTTGTTGTCATTCCTAAATTTGTTTTATTTTAAACATCACCCTGCACTACTATTATCAAAGTTGTTTCAGGATTGCTAGAGGTATACTGAGAGATATAAACAGTTGGAAGCAGTTTATGTTTACTTTATAGAATTCTCCATCCAGTGGCGTATTTTGACACACCCAAGGAAGGTGCAGCCTATACTGTACCTGAATCTTAAAAAACAACTTTTCCAATGGAGATTTCTTTAAAACAAATAGAAAATCCTGTGAGGGACTATTCTGAAACTTTGCAGAGAAGTATAATGGAGTTTCTGCTCTGGATAAGGAACTTGACTGGTACAGTATACAATCAGTGCAGTATACAATCACTGCCAATGCAAATGCACATTGACACTTCACCACTGTTATTTCAATTGACTTATTTTCTCTTGGAAATCTAGCTTATTTGCTGATTGCAAATAACTGAAGTGAACAAAGCCTGGAAGCAATGTTTTCTATAGGCTTCCATTATATTCATAAACTGCATTTGTGTTGAATTTGTAACTGTTTATTTACTCTAGTTTTTAAAAATTAATACTTTTACAGTGGCTCAGCAGGTAGCACACTCACCTATGAGGCCAGGAGATCAGAGGACTGTGGGTTCAGTTCCCACATCTGGCACTTGGGTTAATATCCCAGTACTGACACTGTAGTGCAGCATGAGAGGGGTGCTGCACTTCTGAGGTGCCGTCTTTCGGATGAGACACTAAACTGAGGTCCCATCTGCCTGGATTGGTGGTAGTTCAGGTGGATGTTAAAGATCCCATGGCACTTATCGAAAAGAGAGTAGGGGATTTCCCTGGTGTCCTGGCCAAATTTCCCTCATTCACTAAAAATACCACCAACAGCTTAATCTGGTTCAAGGTCAGTTGGCATTCATCTGTATCCCCCTCCCCTGGGTCGTGCCTGAAAATAGGCAGGATTTGTCTAGTGCACATACCCGGTCAACAAAAACTAAATAAAATAAATAAAATAAAACATATTTGATTAGGATCATTTATCTACTTTTTTAAAAATCCTGCTACTGGGTGACTAGCACCCTTGACAAACTAGATGACTGGAATAATCAGGGATGTCTATTTAAATCTAAAAATGAAAACTATATGTGGGAAATTTATTCTTCTGCATTAGACACTGAAATAGAACAAGGGAGAAAAAATAGAAAAGTAAAACAAATAGTTTTGTTTTTGAAGGAGTCTTAAACATAGTGATCTCTACACCCCTTGAAATGAGAAATAAAACCAAGATGATGGTAGAGACAGCTCAAGTTCCTGAAAAAAGAAACTTATTAGTAATTTTATTGGCAATATCAGCTATGGAAAGGGGACTGATTGATCATAATTCTAAAAAAACTTAGCCCAGAAAACTCTCATCAAATCAGCTTAAGGTGAAACAGCCATTTAATGGAAAACAAGTACAAATAAATAAATTAATCAATCAATCAATAAATAAATAACCACAGTGAACCAGGCACAAAAAGTAAGCAAGGCAGACTTAAACAGAACTATGCAGACCAGCAGATGAACCAAAGTATATTATTAACTTTTATCCCCTATTACTGAACCCAGGCAAATGTAAGTGAATGAAAGAACTGAAAGCCAGGCTGAAAATCCCACTACTAGCCATGCAGAGTCTCCAGTACCAACTAAATGTTTGGGAGAACCATATAAGTAAAGTAGAACTATTTAGCCTTCTCACTCTATCAGAAAATTCACACAATTATTTGTCAAGGACCCCTGAAAATTGATTGTAATACTCATACTAAACATAACTCACATAGGCAAGCAAGAATATCCAAGTACAGTATTTGAACAACTTAAGTTTAACAAATAGCCCCGATTCAGATATTGCTAATCATTGTCCCCTAAGTTTTTCATAATGCACACTTCAGACACTGGCCCACCCCAATGTTGAAAACAGTAATATTAGAAGCTATAAAAGGACTGGAATGTAACATAAAACAGCTCAAGAAAGACATTTCTGAGAGAATAGATATCTCCCAAACCTTAACTGATAATCTTGAAAAACAAAAAGGTAAACATAACTCATTATTTTCTACTTTAATTATCCCTGATTCCCATGTAAAATGAAGAAAGGACAGAACAAGGGAAAAAAACAGAAGAGGAAGGTAAAGAAACAAATAGAGACTGAGCTAAAAGAAAACCCTAACAACTCCCCTTGCACCTTAGAAGTTCAAAATATTAATGAGGAGGTTGTAAAAACTCACTATGGACAAAAAAGGACAAACTTCTGCAACAAGTACAATTTAAAGAGGAAATATACACTTGTGCTGAGAACCTTGATCCAAAACCAAGAATAACCATTATGGGAAACAAAAAAGGAGAGATTATTCATAAAGAAGAGGCAGAACAAATACCAGGACTTAACTCTCCAGCTGAACATGAAAATCTGAATCAGAATACCAGTAACAAGGACAAGGGAAGGTCAGATGACTTCTCCATCACCAAACTCACAGGTAATGAAATCACGATGCGTATAACTGGTATTTATTTAAAACAAAACAAGAGCATAAAATCCTTTTCAGAAGTCATCTTAGTTCTATTCCAGGCTGAATTAGGTTTCAAAAAGCAAAAATAACATCATGACAGGTCTTAGATACAGAGAAGACCCTGAACTGTCAGTTTACATCATGGTCTCTGATATGGACTTTGCAAAATAAGTTTGGTTTAAAACTAGAAAACTGCTACACAAACGTTGGATTTGGATTTAGCTTCTCCTGCAATTTGGTGTACTATTGATAAAGCCATCTTCAATATGGAACATCTAAGAACCTACATTGAACAAAACATCCTTCAGTATACTTTAGCCTTATTAAAATGGAAATTCTGGCCCAACCCATTGGCGCAGAGGGCTGAGGTACTTGTGCCTTAGCTTGAACCATGCCAGTGACCCGAGTTCAGAAATGGACTCGGGGCACCAGGGTCGGCAAGGGAGGAGAGGATTGAGCATCCACAGAACTGCTCTCCTCTCCTGGGGTACATAGTGGGATCACTTCACTCTGCAGCAGCCCCCAGCGGAGACCAGGAGCACTACATGAGCGTCGCAACAGTGGGAGGAACCAGAAAATGGAAAAACAGCCCAGGACTGGCCGGATGATGGAGGCCTGCCTATCGACTTCCTCTGAAGGGCCTCCCATGGAAGTTCCACCTACCTCAGCAGCACTCCGGGACCAAAAGAAGAGTGTGCTGGGTGTCCCCACCTGTGTCTTCCCCCTCGGAGGAGGGGGAACCACCCAGCAAAGGGTTACGCCGGGCTACCCTGGGGGTCAGATTGCAATGTGAGATGAGGGGGGCTCCAGGGGGAGGAGTAGCAGGAGGATGTCAGGGGACAATGGCTGCCCAAAGGAGTGGTGTATCCTGGGCATGTCAGGTCGAAAAGAAGTAATGCCAAAAAAAATGGAAATTCTCAGAGAGGTATACAATAGTTAAAATAAAGGAGGCAGATCAGAATAATTATACAATCATTTCTATGTTCAGAATGGAAACATTACCAAATGAGAATAGTAGTACCATACAGTCAAGAGCTATGTTCTTGATCTCCAATATTTTAAAAGTGCACCTAGTAGAGGAATATTATAAAAATAACTTGTGCAAACACAGATTTGGAAGGGAATCAGGCAGACTTGCAAGTAAAAAATCATGTTCTAGCCCAGCAGATCCTTGAAAATGCCCCCAAACTAGATCATTTTGACATACATATTACAGATCTAAACAACTTACTATAGCTATGTCCAAAGATGCAATGAGCAAGGACTATTGGCTCTGCAGTACTAGGGGGTGCTCACTCACTGAATCAGGGGGCATCTGTGATATCAAATAATCTATCTGGGAATTTTCTGTCATTGAATATTGCAGGTCTACTGGATAAAATTGTGGACAAAGAATGGTTTGCTTTCATAACACAGTTTACTCTATTATGTTTCCAAGAGACCTGGGACTGGATTTTCAATGGGCTCTTAGACCGAAGCAAGGTGTGTCAAACATCCACCTTGCATCATACCCAGGTGTGCCAAATACTGTGCACCATATTTTGCAAGAAAAGCATTCTCTGTGGCAAAGCCCACCAAAATTATGCAAGAGGTCTGCTGCATCAAAAATATGATGAATGGGGCAAGAACGACACAAGCTGAGAATGAGGCAAGCTGAGTAAAAACATAGAATTTATTTATTTATTTAATTTTTGTTGACCGGGTAAGTGCACTAGACAAATCCTGCCTATTTTCAGGCACGACCCGGGAGGAGGGGTACAGATGAATGCCAACTGACCTTGAACCAGATTAAGCTGTTGGTGGTATTCTCAGTGAATGAGGGAAATTTGGCCAGGACACCAGGGAAATTCCCCTTCTTGTGAGCAGAGGGGACCCATTTTCCTGTGGGACCAAGATGGTGGCTCGTCTATGGACTCTGGTGGTGGAAGTATTCATGAGCTGGCTGTGGGTGCAGGGGAGCTTTCCTCTTCCTCTGTACCTAATCTCTATGAGGCTTATTCTGTCTCTGAGAAGATAGAAGTGGATTCTAAGACACTTGATGTGGATTTAACCCTGCCTTACTCTGCTGATTCAATCGTTTCTTTGGTACATGACTCTCAAAATTCTAGTGCCTGTAGTGCTCTTCTTGAGTTGCCTAACCTTTCTGATCACCTGATGTTCAGTTTGGAATTACAATCCTGTCCCCTGTTTTGGAAAAGGAGTGAGTTTCTGTGGGCACTTTTGGCTGAGGAGGAGCGCCGTGAGTCCCAAGCTGAGGTGCATAGCTCTGCAAGCGGCTTATCTTCAGAGACTGGGTTACAGCCTCTGAAGGCTCTTCCTCCTGATTCATGTTCTACTTTGCTTCCTGCAGCACTCTGCAGCCCTGGTACTGATGCGCCTCCTGCACGAGCTGTTTGTTTTTCGCCTGACCGGACTGCTGTTCCTTCAATCTCATGGGAAAGTACTGATACGTTTTTACCTTCTACGAATTCTTGTACTGTTGTGGAATTGGGCGGTATTCAACAGGACCTTGAGTTCAGTGGTCAGGACTCGCAGGATTTACCCAATGTTTCTGTTTCTTGACCTTCTCCTTTAACTACAGAACCAGGGGCTAAAGTTTTTCAGGGTGGTCCTGATTATGATAAGAATGTTTTAGTGACTGGTCACACAGTTGTTGAGGCCTTGCAGGCTGCTGGGTGGGTTAAGCCTGGTCCTAGTCACCCTTGGGTGTCACCTGCTAGGCCAAGTGTTGATCTAGCTGACCCTTTGGAACTCCCTCCTTCTTTGGACTTTTGTGATTCCCCAGTTTTTTTTTTCCTGCTGCTAAATTTCAGCCTTTGACTGTTTCTCCTGCAGTAGTTTCTAGTGTACATGGTACCTCCCCTGCAAATCCTATCCCTGATTCTGTGCACATTCCTCCTGAGTCTGTCCCTGATTTTTTAGCCCCCCTTCCCCTCATCCTGCTTCAGGGGGTCCTGGGCCTCAGGATGACTCTGGCCGAGGCTCCTCTCATACATCTTATGCGGGTCTTTTTCATGAACCCCCTGCATCTGCTAAACATAGAAATGCAGAGCTCATTAAATATAAAGGGGGTCTGGATGTATATCCTGACTGTGTATATGTGGGTGGTACTCTCTTGAAGGACAGTATGGGCTTTTCAGCTCATGAGATTTATGCCTTGATACACACCTCCGGTGACCCCAACTTCGATGCCAGTTTTAAGACTGCTGGTGGCTTGGAATTATTTTGGGAGCATTACCAGGGGGTTCGTAATAATCCCAAGTGGAAGGCTTTTGTCATTATCCCTCTGACTAAACCAGCCTTCAGGACTATTACTGTGTTATTTAAAAATGAGGGGGTTGTTATCTCAGATATTTTGTTCTGGTTATGGACAAAATGCTCTATTCTAGGCCTTCCAGATCCTATTATGGATTCTGAAGATATTTGGACTGGGGGGCAGTGAATTTGAGTTAAATTGCCTCGAGACAGGGGCAGTATCCAGCATCTGCCTAGCTGTTTCTATCTTGGATGAGATAGGGGCTTTATTTTTTATGCAAGTCAACCTTGATCCTGCTTTAGGTGTGGAGCACGCACCCACTTGAGCAATGCCTGTGACAAGATGAAGTGCTCCCTTTGTGGGGGTATTGGTCATGTAGCTTTTGCATGTCAGACCCCGGTGATGTGCAACCTTTGTGATGACCTTACTCATACTTTTAAGGATTGTCCTTGGGCCTCTCACAATACGAAAGGAGCAGTTTCTGAAGATAATGTTGAGGTTGACCCTCCACAGCCTGAGGCACTATCTGGCCCTGTCCTTTCTACTCGCCCCTGTCTTCTGATGTGGCTTCCTCTCTTGTACCTTCCCCTGTGGGGTCAGTTGCCCCTTCTCCTGTATCTGCTGAATGCCTATTCAAGGGAGTTATGCTTTCTGATGGAGTTACCCAGGTGTCTGTGGAAACCCCTGGGATATCATCTTCTCATGGACCAGAAGTACTACCCTGTGACTCTAATATACTGCCAGGCCCTTCTTCACTCCCTGTTTCTCAGATGCCCCCCACCCAACTGATGAATGGGAATTGCAAAAATCTAAATGGCTGACACGCAGTGCTTCTCAGAAACTGAGTAAGAGTACTTGTGAATGGAGTGATACAGGCCTTAGTGTGTCCAACCGATTTCTTCCTCTTACTAAGCGAAAGCAATGGGAGGAAGAGGAGGCAGATTCGGATTCCTCCTCTCTGATTTTTCCCAACCTGAATATGTGACTGACACTGATACTCCCCTGGTTTCTAAGAAAGGTGGAGTTAAGAAAAAGGAAAAGTCAAAGCACTCTGTTGCTGAAACTGGGACCACTGTGGTCTCTGATGTTTTGGTTGCTTCTGACACTTGACCATGGAGTGGTGCCTATCTGTGAGATCCTTGAACGTTAATAGTATTAAAAATTGGAAAAAAAGATTAACCACTTTTTCTATCCTTGCAGGTCATCAATTGGATGTTTGCCTGGTGCAGGATGCTCTCTTGCATACCAACCGGGAAACCTACCAGATATATAAGGATTGGTTATGGGGCTCTTATTTTGGTTCTTGGGTGAGGATTTGTGTTTAGGGGTAGGATTTCTGATTTTGAATCCTGATTTGCATGTTTCTCTCCTTATTGATTTGGTTCCTGGGAAGGCATGTATCTTAGATGTAAGACTTGGGACTCATGACATGCGTTTTATTAATATTTACAATTTTCAGACTAAATTTCAAGGGATTGCTTTACTACACAAAGTACAACCTTACTTATATACTACCAGATCTGTTTTTTTGGAGGGAGACTTTAATTGTATCTCTTTTGGATAAGACTGGCAGGATGCAAAAGCTATATTCTGATTCTAATTTTTTAAACAAAATGTATATTCAAGCTAGGCTCAAAGATTGTGCGGCTGTTTTCTCAAGGTTGCCGGAGCGTACTTACTCTAGGGGTCATTTGTCAACACAGATTGACTTCTGGTTTGCCTCTCATTGGGTCCCAGTATGGTCTTTTTCAGTTTTCCCGGTTGAAACCTCTGACCACAGATTAATTAAAACAGCTGTGGGGCGTCCTTTAAATAAACCTGGCCCTAATCCTGTTTGGAGGATGAATTCCACCTTATTATCAGGTGAGTCTGCCTAGGCTACCATTCAGGAGGAACTGGATGCCAGATTTTCTGTTTATGAGTTAGATGATAATTCCCTGTTTTGGTGGCAGGATACCAAGCGAGATTTAAAAACCTAATGCGGTTCTTTGGCCAAGGCAGCCACAAATAAAAAGTATATTACCTATTTGCATTTTAGAGATAAGCTTCAGCTGCTTTTATCTCGGTCAGTTGAAACTGGGGAAGACCTTGCTGAGGACATTCAGGCTATTAAGGCAGAAATGTGTCAGTTTCAATATGATAGAGCCCATTCTCTTTTTTTGGAACAAAAGTTTGGTACACAGATCAAATCACAGAATGTAAATCCTTATGACTGTTGTGCTAGACGGGTAGAGTCTAAATATATGGAAGCATTGAAAACTGATTCTGAACTGCTTGTGGATACTGGGGATGTTATTGAGGGCATTGTTACTGATTTTGTGGAAACTTCCTTTAGTGATAACTCCCCTCCTTTGGTTGGTATTGCTGATTTTCTAAGTCAATTGGATGTGCCTGAGTTATTAGAGGCTGATAAATAAAAATTGATTTTGCCCATTTCACAGAAGGAAGTTGTAGATGTGATTGGTAAATTACATAATGGGTCCTCCCCTGGTCCTGATGGTATACCTGGGGAATTCTATAAAAAAGCAGTAGGCCTTATTAGTAAATTTTTGGTTCTCATTTTTAATGATGCTTTATCTGGTACTGTCACATGTCCTACAGCACTTACTGACGGTCTTTTGATTTTTTTGTATAAAAAGGGTGACAAAGTTGACCTCAGAAACTGGCATCCTATTAGTCTTCTGAATGTTGATTGGAAGATTTTGTATAAAATGTTGTGTAACAGTTTATCTTGGGTGGCTCAGGATATTATCTCCCCTGGGCAGACTTGTGCCATTCCCCAGAGGGGTATGGGAGATGTGGCTAAGTTGTTAAGGGAAGTTTTTGAGGGGCCCGGGACTTCAGGGTATCTGATTTTGCTAGACCAGTCTAAGGCTTTTGATGAAGTGCCTCATATTTTTTTGTTCCAGGTACTAGAATATTATGGTATTCCTCTCATTTTTGTTAATTGGCTATGGATTATTTATCAATATGCCTCTTCTCGAACCCTGGTGAATGGTAGACTGGGGAGGTCGGTCTTGATTCAGAGAGGTGTTCACCAAGGGTGCCCATTGAGCCTGCTTTTATGTGGTTTTTTTTTTGATCCTTTATTGAGAAAATTGAATGTTGTACAGGACATTTCACCTATGGTGGGAATGGGGGTAGTTCTTTTCCGGTTGCCTTGCATACGATGATGATACTACTATTTTGGTTGCTGATCAAGTCTCAGGTGAACATGCTATGAGAGTGGTGGATTCCTTTTCTGTGACTTCTGGTTCTAGAATTAATAGACAAAAGAGAAAAGTTCTGGGTATTCGTGTTCCTGGTGTTGTTCTGCATGAGATAGGAGGTATTCCTATATCAGATCCACCTATCAAAGTTTTGGAGTTTTGGTTTGGAGCCCCTGATTCAGCTTTTTTGAATTAGGACCTTGCCCTGTCTCAGGTGGCTGAGAAAGTGGATGGATGGAAGAGTTACCCCATGACAAAAAAGAAAGGGTTTAAATTTACAAAACTTTTATTTTGCCTTTATTCTTGAATGTTAGCCATCTTTATCCTTTGCCGGTAAAGTTGGAGGTAAAAACGTACAGTGTGGCCTTTCAATTACTCTGGGGGAGCCGGCTTAACCCTATTAAGAGACACAGTACTTACTGGTCTGTTAGTGAGGGCAGCCTAAATATGGTAAATCCTGTGCTTTTTCTTTTTACCATGTTTTTTTATGCCAATTTTACTGCAGAAACAGCTCCCTTGGGTTCCCCTGTTCCGGGATAGATGCCAATATTTTTGGAACAGATGGGTTACTCAGCAATTGGGTGTTTTTCAGAATATTCCACCAGATTTGTCTCCCTATCTTTTGGAGGTATGTAGGAAATTAAAACGTTGGCGTATTACACCTCATGATCTTTTGCACAACACTAGGAATGCAGAATACCGATCCCTTTTACATTCTGTTTGCTTTACTACCCCCTGCCTTGTTTTACCAGATACAGTGGTACTCTCTGATGTTCTTCATCAGCAAACGGATCCTAGGATCCCTCCTAAAGTGTGGGATTCAGTTTGGCTTTGTTGCCATTCCAGATTAAATGTTCGAGGAAACCATTTTCACAAATGTATACAGGAGAGATCCTGTTTGAAGGAGGGTTGTGGGTTGGAGGTGGAAACGATGGCACATTTATTTTTTCAATGTCCCTATAGTGTAGGTTTCTGGCCCTTGTTGGCATCTTCTTGGTGTGTCCCACAGTTGTAGAACATGGATTATAATACTTTGATTATGGGCAGTATAATATGCATTGTTGGGGTTGTTTTGACATGGGGATGACTAGGGTTATTTTTGCTCTTATGAAATGGATTATCTGGCAAACTAGATGTCAGTTCATGTTACAACAGAAACAGCTATCTTTATTGGGTATGAAACTTAAACTTGAACTGGAAATTCATAAAGTGTTTCACAAGGACAGACTTGTTCTTTCTGACTCCTCCAGAATACGTGAGAACTCAGGTAGAATGCTGTCTGAATTTATAAAATGAGGTCTGGCCACTTCTGCCTCCCCACTGATCAGGACCCCATCACACTGCATTTCATTAACATGGCACATACCATTGCTTGGACTACAACTTGTTTCGGTTGAAAGGTTAACAGAGAAACATAGAAACATAGAATTTGACGGCAGATAAGGATCACTTGGCCCACCTAGTATGCCCATTTCCCTACCTATTGGATAAGTTGCAAATCCTAGTTAACCAACAGTCTACTTCCTCCTATTCCTCATGATAATTGTCTTATGTCTGTCCCATGTGTTCTTGAATTCCCCCACTGTTTTTGACCTCATGACCTCCTAAGGATGTTGGTTCCATGTGTCCACCACCTTCTCTGTGAAAAAATACTTCTTCACGTTGCTCTTGAACCATCCCCCTTCTATCTTCAAATTGTGCCCCCTTGTTCTTATACATCTCTTTTTCTGAAAGATGCTCCTGTCTTGGACTTTGTTGATTCCCTTGAGGTACTAAAAAGTTTCTATCATGTCCCCCCCTCTCCCTCCTTTCCTCAAGGGTATACATATTAAGCACTCTTAGTCTCTCTTCGTATGGCTTCTGTTGCAGACCCTGCACCATTTTAGTTGCCCTCCTCTGGACTGCCTCCATCCTGTCTATGTCCTTCCAGAGATGGAGGTCTCCAGAACTGCATGCAGTACTCCTGATGGGGTCTCACCAACTGTCTGTACAGAGGGATAACAATTTTCTTGTTTTCTACTGGTGATGCCTCTCCCTATTCATCCTAGTATCCTTACTGCCTTCCCACATTGTTTACTTACCTTAAGCACATCTGATATAACTACCCCCTGATCCCTTTCCATTTGTCTTGTTGTTAGTACCTCCCCCCCCATTGTGTACTCTTCCCCTGGGTTTTTGTTTCCCATGAGCATTACTTTACACTTTTTTTGCATTGAATCCAAGCTGCCATGTTTTTGACCATTCCTCCAATCTTGCCAAGTCCCTTCTCATCCTTTGCACCCCGCCTTGTGTATTAACCCTGTTGCAGATATTTGTGTCATCTGCAAAGAGGCTTACATTTCCTTTCAGCCCCTCTGCAATGTTTCCTATAAAGATATTAAACAGGACCAGTCCCAGTACTGAAACCTGTGGTACCCCACTAGAGCCACCTTTTCTTCAGCGTGCACGCCATTTACTATTACCCTCTGGATCCTGTTGTCCAGCCATCTTGTTACCCAGGCTATCACCCTGGGACCCACTCCCAGGCTGGCTAACTTGTTTATTAATCTTTTGTGTGGTACTGTGTCAAATGCCTTGCTAAAGTCTAGGTAGGCCATATCCACAGCCCCTCCCTGGTCTACTACGTTGGTTACCCAGTCAGAGAAATCAATTAGATTCGTCTGACATGACCTTCTGGCTGTGAATCCATGCTGCCTTGGGTCCTGTGCCCCACTGGCCTCTAGGTACTCAATTTTCTTTCTCTCTTTCTTCTTTCTTTTCTTTCTTTCTTTCTTCTTTCTTCTTTCTTTCTTCTTTCTTCAGAAGTGATTCCATCATTTTCCCTACCACTGAGGTCAACGTAAGAGATCTGTAGTTTCCTGCCTCTGCCTTGCTCACACTTTTGTGAAGAGAAATCACATCTGCCCTCCTCCAGTCCTCAGGTACCACACCATCCTCCCATGATTTGTTAAAAAGGGTAGTCAGTGGAGTCACTAGGTGTCTCCTTAGTTCTTTTAGAATTCTGGGGTGAATCCCATTAGGCCTCATTGCTTTGTCCACCTTGAGTTTTAGGAGTTCTTTCAGGACCCTTTCTTCTGTGAATGGACTGGTATCAATCTCCCTATCCAGAGTACTTCTATTATTTGGTTTAGGTACCTCTCCCTCTTCTTCTTTTGAGAATATTGAGCAAAAGTATTTGTTCCGTATCTCTGCCTTTTCACTGGCACCCTCTGTCTACCTCCCCTCCCCTTCCCTTTATTAAGCCTCACTATCCCTCCCTTAGTCTTCCTTCACTCCCTGAAGTACCTATAAAAGGTTTTATCCCCCCTTCCTAACTCAGTTGGCTATCTTTTCCTCAGTTTGGGCCTTCAGTATTTTGACTGCTTTCCTTCTGCTTTAACTGATACAGTTCTCTGTCCTGCTCCTTCTGTGATTCCTTGTACTTCTTGAATGCTATTTTTTTCTCCCTAACTTTCCCCGCTGCCTCCTTTGAGAACCATAGTGGTCTTTTACTTCATGTTGTTTTGTTTATTTGTTTCACACAAAGGCTTGTTGCCTCAGTGATGGCAGTTTTGATTTTTCCCCATTGTTCTTCTACCCCTCCTTCCTGCCCATTTTCTAGTGCATTCCTTAGGCACGCACCCATTTTGGCAAAGTCAGCCCTTCTAAAGTCCAATACCTTTGCCTTTGTATGGCTTGACTCTACTGCTGTGTTTATCGTGAGCCATATTGTTCAGTGGTCGCTAGTTCCCAAATGGCTACCTACTTCTAAATCTGTGATCCTCTCTCTGTCTCCAATTGAGAGTACTAGGTCAAGGACTGCTCCCTCCTGAGTGGGATCCAGTACTAGCTGTCTGAGGCATGCCCACTGCAGGGCATCAAGAATGACCCAGCTGTTGGATGTGGCTGCAGCAAATGTGCTCCAGTTAATATCTGGCATATTCAGGTCCCCCATCAACAATATCTCCCAATTTTCTGACATTCTAAGGATGCCTTCTATCATTTCCTTGTCCATTTCTTCCCCCTGAGATGGGGATCTGTATACAACCCCTGTGTGGATTGTGGTGCCATTGCCTGTCTCCAGGTTAACCCACAGTGCCTCATCTCCTCCCTGTTTACCCTTTGGTTCTGTTGCTTTGATCCCTTCCATTATGTAGAGAGCTACTCCTCCTCCTCTTTACCCTCCCTGTCCCTCCTGTAGATTGTGTACCCTGGCATGTTTACATCCCAGTCATGGTTCTGTGTGTACCATGTTTCTGTGACTGCCACAATATCCAGGTGTCCCTCTTCCATCAAGGCTACCAGTTCAGGAATCTTGTTACCCAGACTATGGGCATTGGTACTCATTGCTCTCCATTTTTTGATGGCTTTACTTCTTTTAGCTTCATCCCTGCCCTTCCTAACTTTGCCTTCTCCATTTTCCCCTTCCTGCTCCCTATGGACTTTTCTACCTTGGTGTTTACCTCACTAACTACCCTGTTTTGTGGTGGGAGGCAGGGAATTTCCTTCTTCTTATCAGTGCCTATCCCCTTTGCTAGTTTAAAAGCTTGCCAATGAAGCATTTAAACCTATCACCTAGGAGACTGGTTCCCCTCCCAGACATATGCAGACCATCATGCCAGTATAGGCAGGTATCCCTCCAGGTGGAACACCAGTCACCAGTGAAGCCAAAACCCTGTTCTAGACATCAATTTTTCAACCATTCATTGAACTGCATGGTGCGGAGTACCCTCGCCTCACCCATGCCATACACAGGCAGCACCTCTGAGAAGGATACTGTCAGTGCTACTTATCTAAGGCCCCTCCACAAACTCCTCCTGCACTGCTCTGATCCCATGCCCAGCCAAATCATTTTTCCCTAGGAGGACGATGACGTCCAGCTCCCTCTCCCGTGCAGCTGCTCTTGTGATTCTGAGGATTTGCTTCCTGTCCCTCCAAGCCATGGTGCCAGGCAGGCACCTTACTTCACTTTCCCCTGCTTCCCCCAGTTACACAGTCCAGCAAGATCCAAATGACTTCTTGAAAAAAATGACAAAAATGTGCATCCTCTCACTGTCCTTCAATAGAGCTTTGCGAAATGCAGAATCTAGCCAGAAGAATTTGTGTGGAATGGTAATTCCACATCCAAAATCCTTGACAGAATTTATTTTTTAATCCTACAGGATTCTGAAAAGCCTTTCTATGTAAACTTAGGAACAGTATTCTGTGAATTACACAACCCACATAATATTCTTCTCTTTGTGGAAAACTAATCCAGGGTTTACATAAACTGAATAATCCTAAAACTGATATTGTACAATCACAAGGTTTAATTCAGCCCATTTCAAACACTGAGCTGTGGAGCAGCAACAAAGCAGGGTGTACACTTTGGCATTCAAATATCTTATAAAAGGTATGCCACCAGGAGCATAATTGTACTCCTTACCAGATTATTTTGTGTTTCTCTCTGGTCGGGAAATCTTCTCAGGTTGTCCCTTGTTCCCCTGCAGGAGGAAGGTTTTGGTGGCGACTGAATTCGGAGGTCAAGGGGGCCGTTTGGAAAGGCCCAAAACCTGAAAGGTGAGCCAGATAGAAAAGGAAGGAAGAAAGGATGATTAATGATTAATACTCCAAAGAAGTTGTGTGCTGTACAGCTGTAAAGTGATGTAAGTTTAGAATTCAGTGGCTGGCTGTTGGTAGCTGAAAAATGAAAGACGAAAGACTGCAATTGTTTTCGTTTACTGCTTACTGCTCATTGCACTTTGATTTTTGGGTGCAAATGTGGAGCCATATGGGAGCTGTGGATTGACTAACTGCTGTTGTCACTGAAGGAGATGCTGTAGAAAAGCTGGCAGTATGTGGTTATTAAAGACCTGGAAATCAGGGGTTATTTTTAGAAGCAGTTTTGACTTCAAGCTGTCTTTTACATCCTGCTACTACCGTGATACGAGGAGCTCGATTGGGGTGTAAATACCCCCGTTTACTGATACCGATATTGATATTCGGTGGATACTATAAATGTTTATAATTTACATAGAAACATAGAAACATAGAATTTGATGGCAGATAAGGACGCTTGGCCCACCCAGTCTGCCCATTTCCCTACTTAATGGATAAGCTGCAGATCCTAGTTAACCAGCAGCCTACTTCTTTCTACCCCCACCCTCTAGAATTGCCTTATGGCTGTCCCATGCATGCTTGAATTCAACCACTGTTTTTGACTCCACAACCTCCTCCGAAAGCCGTTCCATGCATCCACAACCCTCTCTGTGAAAATACTTCCTTACAGTACCTCTGAGCTGCCCCCATCTTCAAATTGTGCCCCTTGTTCTTGCACACTCTTTTTTTGAAAGATGCTACCCTCTTGATTTTGTTGATTCCCTTGAGGTACTTGAAAGTTTCTATCATGTCCCCCTTCTCCCTCCATTCCTCAAGGCTATACATATTCAGCTCCTTTAGTCTCTCTCCATATGTCTTCCGGTGCAGACCCTGCACCATTTTAGTTGCCCTAATCTGGACAGCTTCCATCTTGTCTATGTCCTTGCAGAGACTGGGTCTCCAGAACTGCACACAGTACCCCAGATGGGGTCTCACCAGCTGTCTGTACAGAGGGATAACAATTACCTGTTTTCTACTGGTGATGCCTCTCCCTATGCATCCCAGTATCCCCCAGCCCTCCTTACTGCCCTCTCACATTGCTTGCCCACCTTTAAGTTATCTGATATGACTACCCCCAGGTCCCTTTCCATTTTTGTTGTTGTTAGTATCTCACCCCCCATTGTGTACTCTTCCCCTGGGTTTTTGTTTCCCAGGTGCATTACCTTGCACTTCTTAGCATTAAATCTAAGCTGCCATACATTTGACCATTCCTCTAACCTTGCCAAGTCCCTTCTCATCCTTTCCACACCACCTTGTGCATCAACTCTGTTGCAGATCTTTGTGTCATCTACAAAGAGACATACTTTTCCTTCCAGTCCCTCTGCAATGTTGCTTATAAAGACATAGAAGAAGTCCGGTCCTAATACGGAACCCTGCAGCACCCCACTAGTAACCCCCCTTTCTTCAGAGTGGACTCCATTTACTATTACCCTCTGTGTCCTATTCTCCAGCCAATTATTTACCCAGGCTATCATCTTGGGACCCACTCCCAGGCTGGCTAACTTGTATATTAATCTTTTGTGTGGGGCTGTGTCAAATGCCTTGCTAAAGTCTAGGTAGGCCATGTCCACAGCCCCTCCCTGATCTACTACTTTGGTCACCCAGTCAAAGAAATCTATTAGATTCATCTGGCATGACCTTACCGCTGTGAATCCAAGCTGCCTTGGATTCTGTGCCCCTCTGGCCTCTAGGTACTCAACAATTCTTTCCTTCAGAAGTGATTCCATCATTTTCCCTATCACTGAGGTTAAACTAACAGGTCTGTAGTTTCCTGCTTCTGCCCTGCTGTCACTTTTGTGAAGGGGAATCACATCTGCCCTCCTCCAGTCCTCAGGTACCACCCCATCCTCTCATGATTTGTTAAAGAGGTAGTCAGTGGTGTCACTAGTTCTACCCTTAATTCTTTTAGAAATCTGGGATGAATCCCATCAGGCCCCATTGCTTTGTCCACCTTCAGTTTTAAGAGTTCTTTCAGAACCCTTTCTTCTGTAAATAGGCTGGTATCAACTTCTGTATCCAGAGTTTCTATTGTTTGTTTTAGGTGCCTCCCCCTCTTCATTTGTAAATACTGAGCAAAAATATTTGTTTAGTATCTCTGCCTTTTCATCGTCGCCCTCTGCCCACCCCCTCCCCTTTATTAAGCCTCACTATCCCTCCCTTAGTCTTCCTTCACTCCCTGACGTACCTAAAAAAAGGTTTTATCCCCCTTCTTAACTGAGTTGGCTATCTCTTCCTCAGTTCAGGCCTTTGCTGTTCTGACTGCCTTCCCAGCTTCCTTTTGCTTTAACTGATACAATTCTCTGTCCTGCTTCTTCTGTGATTCCTTGTGCTTTCTGAATGCTTTCTTTTTCTCTTGAACCTTCACTGCCACCTCCTTTGAGAACCATAGTGGTTTCTTACATCATTTGGTTTCATTAATTTGCTTCACACAAAGGCTTGTTACCTCTGTGATGGCAGTTTTTATTACTCCTCATTGTTCTTCCACCTCTCCTTCCTGACCATTTGCTAGTGCATTCCTTAGGCACTCACCCATTTTGGCAAAGTCAGCCCTCCTGAAGTCCAGTACTTTTGCCTTTGTATGGCTTGACTCTATTGCTGTGTTTATTGTGAACCATACTGTTCAATGGTCACTCGTTCCCAGATGGCTACCCACTTCTACATCTGTGATCCTCTCTCCATCTCCATTTGAGAGGACCAGGTCTAAGATTGCTCCCTCTCGAGTGGATTCCAATACTAGTTGTCTAAGGCATGCTCCCTGTAGGGCATCTAGGATAACCCCACTCTTAGAAGTGACTCAAGATACTATGACTTTGAAAACTCTTCCTATCTATTTTCTTTGTTTTTAACTTTTAATTCTAGTTTTAATTCATTAAATTATTGTACGTTTTTGTTTTGGACTAGTCTCTTTAGGACGAATATAGAAAGAACATTTTATGTTTTACTGCATAAAGTAGGATTTGTGGTTTTTTTAGACTCTATTTTGTTTTTGTTTTTCCCGTACTGATATTGATTTTGAGCCACTAGCTGTTGCTAGCCTAGGATAGGTGAATGGAAATCATGTGACCAGACTGATAAAAAGTGTGTGTGCGAGTGGGGGAAACAGAATCTCCTGGATACTGCCTGAGGGAAGAGGTGTCTGCTCACTTGTCTCTGCAGTGCTGTATGTTCTTAAGCTGTTGTGACATGATTTTGATACGAAGAAAGGTAAATTCATTGCCGTTGTAAGATGTTTGCATGAGTGCTTTGTCTAGTTGACTTTCGAATGTTAAAGTTTGTTTTTTACTATATGTTTATATTTTTTAGTATAGAATCACCTCCATTTGGCATTTCACTCTGTTACTGGTCTGAGCTTCAGCTGATCCAGTGTGCTTATTGTTTTTTGAGAACTAGCTACAGATTGATACTCATATAATGGCGAAGTAAGTATCATGAACTGTTGAGCTGTTCTCTTTATTGGATAATTACATTTTTTCTGTTGGACAGATTTTGTAGAGTATTTCTCTCTCTAAAACTTATGGGCCCAGATATTCAAAAGGGTTGCACCATGCGCAACAGGGATGCACCAGCGCAAGTCCAAAAATGCGCCATCGTGTGAAATTCAGTGGGAGGCAGCTGTGCCCCCCAAATTGCAATGCGCAATGGTAATGAATGCTTGCACAACTGAAGGGGGAGGACCCATGAATAAATGGTGCAGAGCAATATTCAACAGCATGCGCCATGTGCAATAGTGAAGCAAACAGAAGTTGCGCGATAGCAGAAATGACCCAAAATAAAAAGGAACAAGAGAGAGGTGCAAGAATGCTACAGGAAAGCCAGATTTGGGAGAGAGATGACAGCAACCAGTCACACAGTAGCAGTGAGCAGGACAGGGCAGGAGCAGGACAGAGCACCTGGAAACTACCAGGAAAGGAGAGGGAAGCCTCTGCCACTGTGCAGGAGTAAAGGGGATGTGCCACATTGGACTGAGGGCACAGACAGTGGGCAGGATGTCCAAACCTGGGAGGTGTTCCTGGTGCAGGGGGAGTAGTAGAAAGGACAGCAGGGGGAATGGGAATACAGCTGCCAGGAGGTAACACAAGCCAGGGACATGGCCAGTGCCACCATTCAGATGGAAGCAATAATGAGGGGTGTGAGAAGGCAGGCAGCAGGGTGGTGCAGCCATGGAGGGGCCCGTTGGTGGTATGCCCCCAACAGGCAGTACCGAGCCCGCACCAGCTTCGAGCTGTACAGTGACACTGAGATAGTGGGCCGGTACCGCCTGAACCGGGCAATCCTGAGGTGGCTCTGTGAACTGTGCAGTGATGAGATGCAGGCACCCACACGACGGAGCCATGCTCTGTCAATGGAGGCAAAAGTGACAGCTGTCATGTGTCTGCTCACCACGGGTACCTTCTAGACACCAACAGGGGACACAACAGGCATAACCCAGTCAGCCGTGTCACACCTACTCATACAGTTCCTCAGCGCACTGCTGCCACATGCTGCAGAGTACATCTGTTTCCCCAGCACACTGGTGGAGTGCACAGCACACATACAAGAGTTCCACAGGGTAGCATGTATGCCTGGCATGCTTGGGGCCATTGACTGCATCCATGTGGCCATCCGCATGCCACCTGGCCCGGAGGGTGCAGCATACATAAATAGGAAGGGCTATGCAAGCATCAACTGCCAGGTGGTGTGCGATGCTAGGGGGTGCATAACCAACGTCTGTGCCATGTACCCTGGGGGAGCACATGATACCTTCATCTGGCACCAGTCTGCACTGTGCCACAGATTTGAGAGTGGGGACATCCTAGTGGGTGAGTATGCAAATCATGAAGAAAGACATGGATCTTGGGAGGGGCATAGTCAGAGGTGACATGGGTACTGGCCTAGATGGCCCATGGCAGGGCGACGCTGATCACCAAACTAATATCCACCCTCTACACACAGGTCACAGTGGATACCCACTCCGTCCCTGGCTGCTCACACCATACCAGAGGCCCGTGACCCCATCGCAGCAATGCTACAATGAGGCACGTGCCACAACATGCAATGTCATAGAGTGGGTGTTCGGGATGCTGAAGGCACATTTCTGTTGCCTGGACACGACTGGTGGTGCCCTGCAGTACAGCCCCTCAAAGGCCTGTGGGCTATTCCTGGCCTGTTGCATCCTGCACAACATGGCCAATGACTGTGGGATAGCTGTACAGGTCGAAGAGGGGGACATCGATGGGGACGATGAGGATGCTGGTGCAGATGGTGATGGGCAGCCCCCCCTTAGTCAAAGGGACCCCCGACTGATCCGGATGGCGCAGCTGCACTGGGACACCATCACAGAGGAGCACTTCAACCAACCCAGGTAAGTCATGGGGCCATGCACAACCACCAATGGCAAGTGCACAACCCACAAACACACATGGACAAAGCCCAGGGGTGCATGTCGTGAAGGGAATTGGCTGAGCATGGAACTGCACACGCCATCGGGGATGGGCAAGGCCTAACACGGCATGCAGTCATGGTCACACACACACTCCCCCCCACAAGACATGCACAAAGGGTAGGATGCACACCGACCCCACCTGCCACCCCTAGCCATACACATGTCCACAGACCACTACGCCCAGTGCCTGTCATTGTGTGTGTGTCAGACGCTGGGCACCATTGCACAGTGGCAGACAGCGCAACACAGGCATCATCATGCACACGCCACAGTGGCCAGCTGCCGGGAGGGTGTGCAGATGGAACTTGTGTGTGTATGTGTGCAGGGCCGGGTACCCTACCCTTGCATTGCACTTCGAAAATACACTGCACACAGGGCAGCATCAGACAGTAGCCATGGTGGAAGACAGGTCAGTCATGTGGCACAGTGCTACGGCCACCACGGATGCGTGGGTGGCCCCCTCTGAGACCCGCCAGCAGTGACAGGCTGACCAATGGCCTCATGGGGTGGCACTGACAGTCCCCCAGGGGTTCTGCTGCATGAATGCGACAGTTCTTGAGCAGGGGTCTGCAGCTCACCGAACATGCCTGCGCCAGGCGTGCTCGGGATGCCTGCAACTGAACAGGTGTCGACAAGGAGGGTGTCGCACGATGCCAGGAATGGGGTGGACATTGCACTGCGCGGTGTCTGCAACTCATGGGCATATAACTGTGCACCCATTGTGGCCATGACAGCTGTGATTGCCTGTGTCTGCCTGTCAATGGCGGCGGTCACATCCTCCCACAGCTGGTCCATCCCTGCCAGGAGCAGACTGGTGTCCCTGCTGCGCCTCTCCTCTGCCTGGTGCAGGACCGCACTGAGTGCATCCACCAGCATCACAAACTGCAACTATTGATCCACTGAATCACGGAGTATGCGGGTGTGCTCATCTAAGAAGTCATCTGCCTGATTGGCATGCTGTCCCTCACGGTGTTCGCGGCTGTGATGGGCAGCACCCCTTGAGGTTGGGCGCTGCACACCAGGGCCATGCCTGAGCATGTCCACAGGCGGTGCACTGATGATGCCCCCCAACACTGTCCCCCCATAGCCATTGGCCAACTGCTGACACTGCCACTCCAGCTGCCACTCTCCAGGGCTCAACAGTGCCACTGCAGCAGCCGCAACAGCCCTACTGTCCTGGACACACACCAGAGCTGCCCCACTGGTGTAGACAGGCACAGGCTGGGGCTGTGATGTCATGCAGGCCTCCATGGTGGCACCACCCACGGCTATGCCCGTGCTGTAACCTGCTGTGTGGCCATCCAGCGGCCCACTCGTATCACTGTCCATGATGTAAGCTCGATCATCATCAGGGACGGATCCGGCACCAATCCAAGTCTAAGCATGCTGGCATCCATGGACGCTGGCATGCTGTGACTCAGGCAGGGCCTCCTCTGCACCTGCTCCACCAACATCAGTCAGGTCAGCCAGGCGGGCCCACTGTTGTCCTGACCTTTGGACACCTGTGGAGGTGGATGGATCCTCCTCTGTGTCCAGGGTATCACCCTCAGAGGACGAACCCACCACCGCTGACCCATGTAGATGCTCAGGAGCTGTAAGGGAACGCAGTAGCATTAATGTATCTGCCCTACCCTGTGGCATCCCCCACAGTGACAGATCAGGACCTACCATGCAGTGACGGGCTACCACCCATCTGGAATCCACCACCTGAAACACCCTCGATGGCACAACGATGCATGCTGCCAGCAACCCACTCTTCCTGTGGGGCCAGGCATTGCATGGTCAGCTGTCCCCCACTGGTTGCAGCCTGTGCTGCCCTGATGGCAGCCACCTTATCCTTAATCCTTCTCCTGTCCATGCCCACCTTCTTCTTGCACTCCTGCATGGGCCGCTGGTGGCTGCCATGCTGGTTGACGGCACGTGCCACCTCTCCCCATGCAGCAGCATGGGCCTGTGATGTTCCATGCTGTCCACTGAGCAGCGGCTCCTGGTCAAGGTAGGCCTCAAACAGGGCATCTGTTTCTGCCTTGGTGAAGTTTGGCCTCCTCTTCCTCCCATGTCTCTGTTCCTCCTCCTCCACCTCACGATCACTCATCATTGATCCTGTGGGAATGACAGGTGTTACCTCTGACTGTGCAGTCCCATGCATCTCCCACACACCACAGTCCACACTCCCAAACAGCATGCAACTCACCACAATAGACTGCAATACCAGACTATGGCCTCTGCAGCCCAATGTTGCATTTATATAGCGCAATGCATGCAAATGAGGTGAGGCGCAATTTTAAGTGGATGCTAATGCAGTATCTGCGCCTTTGAATCGCGGATGAGCTGATTTGCATATGCCAGCTGAATATCGCTCTGTTGCACCATGCGCAATTGTGTTGAATGTGCTCAGGCAAGAGCGCAGTTCTGTGACGTGTGCTGTGGACACTGAATGGCACATGCCCGGGGTGCTGATGCTGACACCTGCCATGCTGCTGACGTGCTGTATGCAGGAGGCAGTGCAGGGCATGGCCACCATTGTGCCAGTGGCTCTATTGCGCTGTTCACATGTATGGTGCTCTTGCACTGGGGCACCGTAGGTGCCTTGGAGCCTCAGCATGGTAGGCCACTACAGGGCATCTCACACAGGCACCCAATCGTGCTACACGCAGTGAGTACCAATCGTGCTGTGGTGGTCCGTGCACAAGATACCCTTGAGCCTGTGCCCAACCTTTGCCCCCTAGGCACCATGCGTCTGTATGAGTGCACCACTATCACGCTGTTCGGTGACAGCACGATGGGGAATGGCAGCGCTGTACCGCGCAGCATCTGCACATGGCGGACCATGCTACCGAATGCCATTTTGACTCCAACCAGCTTCAGAGATGGCAAGAAGGAGGGCTGCTGTTTGGAACAAGGTGGAGCTGGCTAATTTGGTGGCCATAGTAGAGCCCCATGCTGGGGCACTTTATGGAGATGCACCCCTGGACAGGGTCAGGAGTGCAGTATGGGAGGAAGTAGCAGTGGCGCTGGAGGAGGCCACAGGAATTGGGCGCATGGCTGAGCAGTGTCGTCAGTGATACAGGGACCTCCAGCACAGGGACTCGGACAGGCTTGCCCACCTGCAGGCATGTGCCAGGAGAGGCACAGTGTCACGACCAGGTAGGTGCCCCATCCATACACTGGTTGCATCAGTACAGCTATCGTGGTGGGCATGTATCCACCACACAGGTGGGGTGGGCCATCCAGTGTGGGCAGTGGTGTTGGTGGTGTGGTGGAGGTGGTGTTGGGGGGTTGTGGCATGGCTGGGCTGAGAGGGATTGCACACACCCGGGGATGGGGGGCCTTTGCTACTGGATTGTACTGATGTCCCTCTCTCCATGTTTGCACCCTAGGCCCTGATGAGCATCGTCGGGCTTAGGAGGATTTACAATGAGATGAGGGGAGGGGAGCAATGTCCTCATGCAGAAGGTCCAATCGCGGGTCAGCACCAGGTCCAGGCCGATGATGGTGAGTGCCTTTCATCCAGGATATTCTGTGCATGCTGTGTAGCAGGGCAGGTGGCAGGCATGGCCACCATCCATTGACACCATTGCCGTGCACGCCACATGACACAGTCAGCACTGTCCAGTGGCACTGCATGTCTGGGTGTGCATCGCTGGTGGTCCATGTGTGCACCAGGTACATGGTTGTGCCACTGCCTTTGCACCACATAGCCATGTCACTGTACAGCCACAGTGGTGCTGTACGGGACTTGGGCGATGGGTGGGTGTGTGCAGTGGTCTGCATGGCTGTGTGCACCTGGTAGGCAGGTCATGTGGACACGATCACTGTAGGTGGTTGCACACCATCACAGGGGCATGTCCAATGGCTGTATGCCAAGCACAATGGGTGGGCTGCAGGGGGATGGACATTACACTTATTGAGTCTGCTTCCTTGTCCTAGGTGGACGGTGGATGATGCGGCTGGAGAGGGCCATGCTGGAGCTACTCTAGCTTGCAAGAGCATCATTGGAGGTACTGCAGAGGTTGGACCAGCACAGTGTCTAGAGGCAGAGAAGCAGGAGGCACCACAGGAGCAGGGAGCGGGGCGGCCGCTAAGACCTCCATGCCCCACAATACACCCTACCCCCCTGGACCCACCCTCACACCCCTTCTTCCCTCTCCCATTTGTTCACCCCTGACCCTTACCCACCCCCACCTGGTTTGTGGCCCTCACCCCCCCATATGTATATAGCTGTAAATAGTTGTTTTATACCTTTGAGAAATATACATTTGTTTTGTTATGCCTACTGTGGTGGTCTCTGATTTGCAGTGGGCCACAGGTGCTCAGCTGCAGTGGTGTGCATGGCATCAGGGGTGGTGCAGAAATGGGCGTGTGTGTGTGTGTCCATAGGGGAAGCTATCAGTCACTGTCTGCAGTTTGTGTGTTGTTCCCTGTGCACTGGATGACTCTGTGCAGTGGTCCATGGTGCATGCACTGTGCCCATGGCTCCCCTGTCAGACCATCCACGGCCTGTGCAGCTGACACCCTTGCATGTCTGTGAACTGCATGGTCTGCTGGCATGTCAGTGGTGGCTGTCAATGCTGGACAGCCACTGTGCCCAGCACAATGCTGGGTTGCCTCCTGTTACCAATATGGTGCACATCTGCCTTGGGTGGCACTGTGGCCTCCTCTGTTGTTGTCCCACCTCCATGCTGTCACTTGTGTCTGTTGCAGGGGATGTGCTCCACTGTCTGTCACTTATGCTCTGGCCTCATGCTGGTGGTATACAGCTTCATGGTGCCTGTGCAGGGTGGCTGGCACACCTGTGCCATGGAGGGGTGCTTGCCGTGTGTACATGGCTGCCGTGGCCACACGCCAGTGGCTTGGTTGACCCACTACTGTGTCACTGTGTTGGTGTGTCCTTGGGTATGGGTGGGTGTTTGTCCATGCACTGTGTTGCATCCTGTGTGGTGCATGCTTCCATGCACCACTGTAGGTGTCTGCGCTGGCTGTTGTGGCCACTGCTGGGTCAGGGTGTGTCCTTGGGAGGGTGTGCAGGGTGCTGTGACACTGGTGGTGGGGTCCAGGGCATGCCCTATCACATGTGGGGTACCTCTTGTGCTGACACATGGTCAGTCTCTCAGCTGTACCTTGGGGGGGATGTGTGTGGTGGCACTGTGTATGCAGTCATTGCTTCACTGTCTGCTGCCACCCACTGAAGGGTGCTCGTGGTGGGGCTGCCTTGCATGGTTCTGTGGTGCACAGAGTTGCATTGTCACAGTGGGGGGGTGGCATGCGTGGGGTGTCTTGCACTGGTGGGTGCTGCTCCTGGGCAGGGTGTCTGGTAATCACGGTGAAGGGTGTGCTCTGCATTGGTGGGATGGTGTGGCACGGGGTGGCCTGACCTCCTTTTGTGCCAGTCACAGCTTGCCAGGGGCTGTGCTGGTACACCATGCCCCAGCTGTGGGTTTGCTGCTGGTATCCATGGGCCGGTGGTTATTCCAGCTCTCCCCCAGTTGTGCAGTGCATGGGGTGTGGAGGGCGATGTCTGTTCTGCTGTGTACTCCTCTGCCCATCTCTAGCATTGGTGGTCCACCTGTGCATCTTGTCCCTGCGCATCCCTGGTTGTGCTGTTGTGCTACTGCCCTGCTCCACTGAGCATTCCTGGTTGTACTATTGCGCATCTGAACTGCGCCACTGCACATCTCTGGTTGCACTATAGTGCAGTTGGCGTGATATTCAGTCATGTGCCGCAGACGCATCCTGACCTGCTCTTTGTTTGAATATCGCGCTTATTGTGCATGGGCGCAGTGGACTTGTGCTTGCTCCTGCTGTTGCGCACTTTTATTGCACAGTTTGAATATCCGGGCCCAGGTGTCTTATGGTCTTCTTTTTAAATTTATTTCAGAGTGTTTTTTTTCTGGTCTTATTTTGATGAGTTCCCAAAGAGTATAGCAACTGAAAAGTGGCTGAAGGTGTTAAAAGAAGTGCCTTTCAGAATATACAGAAATAAGAAGAAACCATACTGTATATTTAAGTCAGCTCTGAAGCTCAGATATTTCATAAAAGCAAGCACCCTCCATTTTGGCCAATATTTTGTGCGTGTCGTCAGAGGTTATTTTTGTGTGTTTTGATTGAGTTATAGAAGTTATAATGCACTCTAAGAGATTAAGAACATATTGTCATAAAACAACTAAGGTTAAAAGAAATAACGTTTCTGGTAAAGTTCTTAAACCTCATACTGACCAAAAAATAACTCAGTTCCTGAACTCTAAATGTAACCAAATTGAGTTAAGAGGTAATAAAAAGATTACTAAAATGTTTAATCCCACATTAACATCTTCTCCTACTAAGTCAACTGAGGAGTCTAGCTTGATATTGGAGAGAACTCATCTTTTACTGAAGGAGATTAGAAGACTGGAGGATAATTTGCAATAAAAATGAAGATTGGTAAATAAAGGCCCACTCACCCCGTGTATTAAACTTTTTTTTTTTTTTCACATTCTATATGATATAGTACTAAGTACTAAACAATAGTACTATGTAAACATTTCGGATTCAACCTTCATCAGTACAGTACCATATCTACAAAATTAAACATATATATCATGTTGAAACTAGTTCTTAATTATTAATATTGATTAACTAAGATAATATTGAATCCATTAGAGACATGCTCACCAATTAATCCTCTTGGTGTTATAAACTGAAAATATAACTTCCTATATGTCTTGTGCCCCTTAAAAAATACACCAAATATAACCACCTTAATGCTTCGATTCATAATTGAAATATTCAGTGGTTTTAATATAACCCATTCATAATACTTTAACTTTTTATATATTCATGCTTACCCTAGAGCACTAGTACTTCTTTTTTAATTTTTAATACATCATTTGTGCTGCTTTCCATGTATCTATTACTGTATTATGCCATTTATCTGTAAAGCAACATGAAAAAAAATAATAATAAATATTCTTTTCTAAGATATTCTCAGTTCAAACATTCTCTTATCAAGCCACCAAAGACATATATATGCATACACCAGATCGGGAATGAATTCATATTTAGAAAAAGTTGAAACATACTAATCTCTTTCTCTCTCTAATTTTTAAATGTAATACACCAATCTGATGCTGCATTTTTATCCTATGGGAATCGGGCACTGAATTATGCATGATAGCGCGTTAATCTTCTGACCAGCGTGGGACCCGCATTGACCCTGTGCGCCTGACCTGCTTAAATAGCAGCTCCATAAATTATTATGGAGTCCCATATCATTAAAATGTCTGATAACATTTAAGTTGAATAAAATATCTTGTTATGAGTCAATCATCATAAATCTCTTATTGATTCAAATCCATTCACTTATCATACCACATTCCTTAATAATTTGACAATTACATCTAATAGTATCAGATATACACTGTAGATCCATTTAATAGTTTGACAACTACACCTAATAGTATCAGATATACGCTGTAGATCAATTTATGCCACAAAGTACAATAGCTCTTATGTGTAAGTAGGTTTCAATATAGTCTTATGAGGCTCAATGTATCTAAATAGTAGCAAACACATATCTCTGTCTATCTAAGTTTTTAGGTAATGTATGTGCTTGGTCAAAAACTGCTAACGCTCTCTTATCTCTCACTCTCTACAGGGATTCAAAAGTGGTTGCCTACCCCATACTGCATTTGAAATATTACGGGGATGTAATTGTATACATCGCTACTTAAGATAACAATCTCTCACGATGGCTGCAATAATTCCGTGAGGCCAACCTATTTAAAATAACCGCAACATATATTTTTAACTTCTATCATAGATTTAAATGTTAGTTGCGTCGTACCATCATACCATTTATATACACACAAATTCATAATTCAGGTCTTTTTGATTTGCTTTGGTATACCTCAATGATGACAAAGGGAATAATAGTAACCACCCATGAGCTATAAATCAAATTATATCACAAAGCCCTGTATCTCTTAAGTATAAATATAGCCAATGTTGGTGTCTGACGTCATACATCGACATTTGTATGTATGTAAGTTTCAATGCTGTATTTCGGCACTCAATGAATCTAAATGATAACAAACACATACCTCTTTCACTCTCTCTAGGTGTTTAAATAATGTGTGGGCTTGGTCAGGAAGTACTAGTGCTCTCTCATCTCTTGTTCTCGACAGAGATTCAAAAGTAGTGTGCCAACTAAATGCTGCATTTTAAATACTGCAGAGGTCTGGCTATCTGCGTCACTACGTGAAGCAGTAGTCTCTCGCGATAACTCTAATCATTCTGTATGACCAACCTATTTAGAATAGCCTCACCATATATTTGTAACTCATGTCATAGATCGAGATGTTTATTGCATCTTAAAGTTCCCTATTAGTATACATTCTTTCGATTGTATTTAATCGATGAATTAGTCCAAAATCTCTGCTATAATCCCAAATTCCGCCATTTATGCAACATATTTAGGAAGATAAATCTAAAATATATCATTCTAACTATTCACAGTGGTACCGTGAGACAGTAACAAAGATGTTAATTTTAACTCATACATTACTGGAACAGTTTTTTATTTAATGATCTTTGTCTCTATATAATTGGCTGCCAATCAATTGAATCATTAAGTCCATATCTAGGATTAGTTGCTTCAAACCAATCTATATAAAAAGCCTCTCGTAATAATATTTTCTGCCGATAATCACCACCTCTTGGGGTGGGTAGAATCTTCTCGATTCCAAAAAATCTGAGTTGTGGAATTTGATGCCCCTGTTCTATAAAATGCCTAGTTACCAGACATGTTAGATCTCGTCTTCTAATATCACTTTTATGTTCTGTTATTCTGGTCTTAAGATGTCTTTCAGTTTTGCCTATATAAATTTGCAATGCCATACTGTAAGGAATGTAAATGATAAGATAGTTTCAAATCTATCCAGATCTGAATTAAATTCTCCGGATAAGCATCAAGGTAGAAGATATTGTAAAAAAACACTATCTTCTCCTCTAAAACCTTTTAATAAGGAATCAAGTGTTAATGACTCGATTGTTTCTGGGATGGAGGATGAGATATCGGTTTGTAATAGATCTAAACAAGAGCATAATGTGAATAGGATGAGTTTAGATATAAGACAAGAGAGTGACCCTAAAGTAGATGCAGGGATTGTTCAGCTTGTAAATCAGACAGATTTACAGACTAGTCAACACGTTTGTAAAAATGAATCATTTTTACAAAAATTTGAGTCCTTCCTGACACCTTATATTACCCCTAAGCCAAAACAGGATAAACTAGTAAAAAGCTTGGATGTTACAGAAGCTTTTTATTCCTGTGACCCAAGGGAAGAAAATGTTAATCCACCAAAGAGATGTAAAGAAATAGAATGGAGCTTGATGTTAATGACTAAGTTAGAAGAGGTTAAAAAGGAAATTGCATTCGGTAATACACAATTATTGGAAATAATTGCTCTTTTTCATTTATTTATTGATTTTTATATGTCTAATCACCTACAGACTAGGGAAGTAATGAATGAGGAAAAAAGGATGGAAGGTAATGAGCCAAGAAGGATGATCAGAAGGCTTAATGAGCCAGAGTGTGACAAAGTGTGGAATGCAAAGTTGCTATATGATGGAAGGAGATAAGGTATTAAATAACATCATACCTACAGAAGAAAATGGTCATAATTAGAGAAAGAATAATATAAAGAGGGCTGAAGCAAAGCAATCTAAAATAAAATCTATCCAGAAGATAACTGAGGAAATTGGTAACAGAGAAAGAAGGGAAATAGATTTGTTAATTGGTGAACTAAAACAAAGAAAAATATAGTTAGAACAAGTAGAGTAAATCCAAACACTAAGGTAGTAGAACAAGCAAAAGGAGACCTACAGAAAAGTCAGAAAAATAAGGGGAAGGAAAAAAGGACTGTTGTATTAGATAGTACTGAGAAAGAGCAGAATGAAATGACAAAACAGCAGGCTAAAAATAAGATAGATACAAAAGCTGTAGTGAAAACAAGTGAGGTAGAAAAAGAAGAGCTAATATTAGCAGGAGAACTATTGCCTATGATTTTTATAAAGGGATTACCTAAGCAAAAAAATGAAAATGCTTATACTGCTAAATTAGCAACTTATAATCTTCTTCCATCTCTACAGCCCTTCACACTTTTTTCCCCTATTTGCACTTGCTTCTATCCATCTATCAGTCTTCCTTATCCTCTTCTTCTATCTCCAGTACTACACAACTTTCTCTCACCACTCTGCTCTTGTTTCAGCCCTCTACTCTCCCCTCCATTCTTTTTCACTTGAAACCACTACCCACAATCCCCTTTTGCACATTATCTGCTATTCCTATCCCCCAGACTCACCTTTACCTTCCTGCCCCCCAAGCTTCTTGTCTTGTGTGCTTAGCCCCCATTCCTCCCCTACACTATAGAAACATAGAAACATTGAATTTGATGGCAGATAAGGACCGCTTGGCCCACCTAGTCTGCCCATTTTCCTACCTGATGGATAAGCTGCAGATCCTAGCAAACCAACAGCTTACTCTCCCCCTCTTTTCCTCTCACCTCTATTCTCTGCTGGGTTTCTGTCCCCATTGATGGGTTCTCAGCACCCTGGAGGGGTATAACCTCCCAGCTGATTCCTTCTCTCTCCCCTTCCCCTTGCAGCGTTCTCAGCATCCTGAAGGGGGTATAGCTTCCCAGCTTGACTCTTTTCTCTCTCTCTCTCTCTCCCTCCTTCTCTCTGTCTCTCTCTCTCTCTCTCTCCCCCCCCCTTCCCCATGCAGGGTTCTCAAGCATCCTGAGGGGGTATAGCTTCCCAGCTTGATTCTTTCTCTTTCCTCTTGTCCCCCTCAATTCCCTTCTCCCCTACTTGCATTCTCTGCTTTTCCCTAAGGCCCTCCTTCAGCTTACACATTGGCTGATACCCTCCTTTCCCCTGTCACAATTCTCCTTTTTGCAGGCTGGCCTCTTCCTTGCACTTATGAACCCAGTCCCCAGTTATTTCCAATCACCTACTAAGGTTGCTCCATCCCTAACCTTAACCTCCAATTGACTGTTACTTGGCTACAACTAGGTGGCTATTTAATTATGTTAACTACTTATCCTGTGTTCTGAATGTAAATTACTGTTTGTAAGCTGTTGTATGTATCAGCTTTATGTAAGTGCACTTATATGTTAATGTTATTGCTTGCTATTCCTCCTCTTGTAACCCCTCCACAGGACACTTCTGGAAACGAGCTGGTTTCAGCTCATGTTGTCTTTCCTGGTGAAACATTTTCAAATAAATAAATAAATACATTTTACACATCATGGGCTATGATGGAATAGTCAGTCAGTTGCCTGGCAACTTATGATTGCTAGGCAGCAGGAAACCCATGCTAAGTTATGGGGACATTAGTTGAACTGAGAATTTTGGCTGAGACTTAAGTGATTGAACTACATAGAAACATAGAAACATAGAAGTTGACGGCAGATAAGGACCGCAAGGCCCATCCAGTCTGCCCATTTCTTTTTCTACCTTATAAATGTGCCATCGGCCTTTGCTATGTCAGTGACCTATCTATTCATAGTCATTTGTATTGCTCCCTTATGCCTATCCCATGCCTGTTTGAAGCCCTGCACTGTATTCATAGCCACTACTTCTTGTGGTAAGCCATTCCATGCATCCACCACCTTTCTGTGAAAAAGAATTTCTCACATTCCCCTTAATCGGCCTCCTCTAATCTCATGCTGTGTCCTCTTGTCCTGCTATTTTTCTTATATTTAAACATGTTAGACTCTTTCACCTTGTTTATGCCCTTAAGGTGTTTAAATGTCTCGATCATATCACCTCTCCCTCCTTTGCTCAAGGGTATACATATTGAGCTCCGTTAATCTGTCCTCATATGTCTTCCTGATGCAGTCCCTGCACACTTTTGGTTGCCTTCTCTGGACTGCCTCAATTTGGTTAATGTCCTTGTGAAGGTGTGGCCTCCAATACTGCACGCAGTACTCCAGATGGGGCCTAACCAATGTCTTGTACAGAGGATTATTACCTCCCTCTTACGACTTGTGATACCCCTACTAATACACCCTAACACCCCCTAGCCTTACCTACTGCTTTAGAGGTCTGCTTGATGATTTCAGGTCATCAGTGATGATGATGCCCAAGTCTCTTTCTTCCTTTGTGACTGCTAGCAACTCCCTCCCAGCCTATAAGTGGCTTCAGGGTTTCTCTTCCCTATGTGCATGATTTTGCACTTCTTTGCATTAAATCCCAGTTGCCACTCTTCTGACCATTCTGCTAGTTTATCCAGATCTCTTCTCATTCTGCCCACCCATCTGGATCATCTACTCTGTTGCAGATCTTGGTGTCATCTGCAAACAGACAAGCCTTACCCTCTAGTCCATCTGCTAGGTCACTAATGAAGATGTTGAATAGGACTGGCCCCAGGACTGATCCCTGAGGTACCCCACTTGTGACTTGCATCTCTTCTGACTGTATACCATTTACCACCACTCTCTGTTTTCTGCCAGTCAACCAGTTTGCCACCCATTTGACCAACTTCTGACCCACGAGCCTACCTAGCTTATTTATCAATCTTCTATGTGGAACAGTGTCAAAAGCTTTGCTGAAGTCAAGGTAGGCGACATCAACTGCTCCCCTTGGTCCACCACTCTGGTTACCCAGTCAAAAATCTATGAGATTAGTTTGACAGGACCTTCCTTTGTAAACCCATGCTGTCTTGGATCCTGTGCCCTATGGATTCCAGGTGTTGCACTATCCTTTCCTTAAGGTGCTTCCATAATCTGCCCACTACTGAGGTAAGACTGACCGGTCTGTAGTTCCCGCCTCCTCCTGCTACCACTCTTGTGGAGTGGGATCACATGACCCTTCTCCAGTCTTCTGGGACCTCTCCTGTACTCAGAGACTCACTAAACAATTCTGCTAATGGCTCTGCTAGTTCCTCCTTTAGCTCCTTAAGTACCCTGGGATGTATGCCATCAGGTCCCATTGCCTTATCCACCCTGAGCTTAGCAAGCTCTTGTAGGACCCTTTCTTTTGTGAAGGGAGTAGTGCTCACCTCCCTCCCCCATGTGTCCATGATGCTGAGCTGTGGGCCCTGCCCTACCTTCTCTTCAGTGAATACTGAGCAAAGTATCTATTTAGGATAGATGCCTTTACAGGTCCTCCTCCTCACATGCTCCCTTTTCTCCATTAAGCTTAGCAATACCCCTCTGGACTTTCTCCTTTCACTAATGTATCTATAGAAAGTCTTGTCACCTTCTTTTACTGTTTGTGCTAGTGTTTCCTCAGTTTGGGACTTTGCCTGCCTTACTGCCTTACCTGCTTCCCTTAGGGCAGTTTGGTATGCCCCCCTATCTTCATCCCGCTGTGTTCCCTTATATTTTCTGAAGGCCAGCCTTTTGGCTCTGACCTTTTCTGCTACTGTATTTGAGAACCAAAGTGGTTTCCTTCTTTTTTTGCACTTCCTTTTCTGTCTAACACAATGGGATGTTGCTTCAAGTATTGTATCCTTAATGCTTGCCCACTTTGCCTGTACCTCCTCACCTGTGTTTCTTTTTGCCAGGGCTAGCTTAACTCTGTTGGCCATCTTATCAAAGTCAGCTCCTCTGAAGTCCCATATTTTTGCCTTGGAATGGGATGATTTAGATGTAGTAGCCAAATTGAACCATACCATGTGATGGTCACTGGCCCCAGGTGACCTTCTACCTGGAGATCTGTGATCCCTTCTTTGTTAGTCAGTACTAGATCTAGGATAGCCCTGTCTCTTGTGGGTTGCTGTACCAGTTGTTTGAGGCCCTCCCCTGCAGGGAATCCACTATGAGTCTAGTTCTGGCAGATGTTCCTGCTGGTATTGACCAATCTGTATCTGGCATGTTGAAGTCTCCCATTATCAGAACCTCCCTTTAGCTGTCATGTTTTGTATATCTTCTAACAGTAATGTGTCTATGTCCTCCCTCTGGTCTGGGGGCCTTAGACACCCCAGTTCTTATGGCTGTCCCATTTCCTGTTTCAGGGTGACCCACAGTTCTTCTGGCTCCTTATGTGTATTCTGAATTTCTGTAGCTTTGATATTTTCATTAACATACAGGGCCTCCTCCCCCCTTTGCACCTCGGTCTCTTCTGAACAATACATAGCCAGGTACTGAAGTCTCCCAAGTGTGGTTACTGGTAAACCATGTCTCACTAATGCTACTATGTCAGTTTAGCCTCTGACATTATTGCCTGCAGGTCTGGGATCTTATTTCCCAGGCTGTGAGCATTGTGTACATGATTTTCCATTGGCCAGATTTTGGTGTGTTAGTTGTTGGGTGAGGTTTGGCATTACCCCTGTGCATCGTATGGGGAGACAAACCTTTTTTCTTACCTGGTGATGCAAATGAACGGCAAACACACTGAATTCCAGTTTGACCACTAGCTGAGGGGGGAAGGGTGTTCTTCCCATTCAACGTATGGGGTGCTGCACCCCTCTCCCCATTTGCTAGTTTAAATATTCTGCAAAGACGTCAAACTTCTGCCCCAATGCACTGACTCCCTCTTTAGTCAGATGCAGTCCATCAAATTTAAAGAACTTTCGCTCCCAGAACTGTTGCCAGTTCCCTACAAATCTGTGTCCTTTTTCCTGGCACCAGTCCTTGAGCCATGTGTTTAGCTCCCCTATCTCCCCTTCTCTGACCTTCTGTCCATCTGCTCCCTTCTCCCAGACTGGCAGGATCTCAGAGAAGGAGATGCCGGACGAAATAGATGATAGTTTGTCACCCAGCCTAGTCAGGTGTTCCTTGGTCTCCACAACTGACCGGCTGGCGAGATCATTAGTCCCTATGTGTACTAGGACATCAATGTTTTCTCCTGCTTTGTGAACAATTTTAGCAATGCGGTCAGTGTCTCTCCATGCTGATGTACCTGGGAGACATCTGACCATCACCCTGGCTGGAGATGGTATCAACTCCCTGAATCATGGAGTCTCCTATGATCAGAAGTTTTTGGATTTCCTTTGTGCTTGTTTAGTTTTGGTTCCTGTTTTGGGTGAGTATTGTTGTGCTAGCTCCTGTGCCGCAGTGTCCTGCTCTGCAGTGTCTTCTGCCTCTTTATTTGATTTCAGAGATAGAGGCAGATACCTGTTTGTAGTGTTTATATGGTTTTTGGAGGTAATGTGTTGGAGAGCAGAGAGTGATGGGGCACCTGATTTGCTCCTCCTAACCACCTGCCAACCTCCTGGACCAACTACCCTCTACGGTAGTAACTAGTAACATCTCCAGCCATAGTCAAACAGGGAAAAGACAAATTAACATCTGTCATGAATTTTCCTGAGTCTGCCAGACTGCTGAGATGAAGATCAGGGGCCCAGCTGTATAAGCAATGAATGAACTAGTTTGAGGGGATCCAGTGTGGCTGTAAGGCACCAGCATAGTCCTGGAGCAAACAGCCAGTGACAGATCCAGAATATGCCTGCACTCCTACCATGCTCCACCTGCCTGAAAGGCTTGCAGTGTGAACTCCAGCTGGAAGAAGCAAGCACATCTGGTGGTCAGTGCCACAACTTATTTATTTATTTTATTTATACATCGGTTTACAACCTTTGAGCCAGAGGCTCATTTCCAAAGGTACCTCGTCACAAAGAGGACAAACACAGTACAACATATAGTTACAATATTGTGGTTACAGCTTACATCTCTGAGGTTACAGTTTTGGTAGGACAGGCAGTTATAACTTAGTTACAATTTAAGTGTTACAGGAATGGTAATCACAGTTTTATCAGTCAGTATGGGAGAGCCACTCAGAGAGCTTTGTGGGGCATTTTGAACTAGATCACCTAGGGCAGGAACAGCTACGCATGCTAAAGAGCTGATTCCGGAGTGAGATTTGAAACGGGAGATTGTACGGGTGTCAGTGATGGAGGTGTTGAGAGTGTTGTACCAGGAGGGAGCTCTGTAGCAGAAGGACCTTAGCCCATGTGTGGTCCTGAGCCTAGGGACAAGGAGGGTGGCCTTAGAGGTGTTACGGTATTGGCTAAGGGTGTGCAAGGTGGATAGAGGTTGTCAGGCCAGGTGGGGATAGTCCAAGGAGGGTTTTTTTTGTAATGAGGCAGGTTTTGAATCTGAGCCGTTCATCCAGGTTAAGTAGCCTGGCCATATCATATAGTCCGCAGGTATGTGTGAGCCTAGGGGCACCCGTGATTAATCTACAGGCCTTATTCAAGGTGAGGCGAATTTTATTGAGGGCGGTCATGTCTGCAGCACCATACACAGGCAAGCCATAGTCTACAAGGGACAGTATTGATGAGGTGACTGCAAGTCGGAGGGCATTGGGGGGGCAGTGCTTATAGCGGTAAAGGATGCCTAGCCGCGTGTTAGTAGCAGAGGCTAGATTATCTATGTGGTCATGGAATGTGAGTGCTGAGTCAAAGAAGACCCCAAGGTATTTGTACAGGCGACTAGATCAAGAGGATGCTTGGAGCCAGGGAGGATGTGGGTGGGAAGTTTCTGGATTTGTTTTGGGGATGGGCAAAGAGCATTGCTTTGTTTTTTAGATTGAGTACAAGTCTGTGCTCTTTGAACCAGGCCGGCATCACCAAAGGCTTGTTGCAAGGAGTCTTGTAGGAGTTGGGGTTGGGTGGGCGGTGAAAATGAGCGTCATCTGCATACAGCAGGATTTTACCAGAACAGGCTTTGGGAGGGTGTTGAGATATAGAGAGAAGAGAAGAGGACCAAGGATGGAGCCCTGGGGACACCTGAGCGGATAGGGCATGTATCGGAGAGGGTCATATTAATTTTAACACGTTGGGAGCGGGCAGACAGATAGCTGGAGCACCAGGAGACTGGACCGGGGCAAAACCAGAGTGGCTGAGGGTTTCCAGCAGTAGGGGGTGGGAGACCGTGTCAAAAGCCTTAGAGAGGTCAATAAACACTGCCCCGGCGAAGGCGCCAGAGTCCAGGGAGGAATGAAGAAAATTTGAAAACTCAATTAGGGCTGTGCCGGTACTGTGCCCTGCCCGGAAACCATGTTGCTCATGGCAGAGGATGTTGTATTTGGTTATGTAATCCGTGATTTGGGTAGCCACCAGTTTTTCTAGGGCTTTGGAGAGGGGTGGGAGAATGGAGATGGGCCGGTAATTCCCAGCAGATGACTTGTCACCTCCTTTGTGAATGGGTGTAACTGTGGCAATTTTCCATGCTGAGGGGAACTGCCCCAGGCAGAGGGACTTATTGAACAGGCTAGTTAGAGGGGCAAGGACCTGATCCAGAACCCGGCGGAGAATACAGGGGTCCAGAGAATCACTGCCAGTACTATTGCTCTGTAGCGCTTTAATCAGGTGTGGCCTGACTTCCTGGGCAGTGACCCTGCGTAAGTGGAAGCTAGGATAGAGTGTCTAGGGCAGGTAAGGTAGAAGGAGGATCAAAGAAATCACAAGGGAGGACAGAACTAAGGTCCGTGGAAAGATGAGTTGAGGAGATTGGCAATGCGGGCAGGGTCAGTGGAGACAGAGCCTTCAATAGTGATCAGGGAGGGGGGCGGGGAGCGCACACTCCCATTTAGCTGTTTAATGTTGTCCCAGAAATTTCTCGCATTCCCCCAAGAGGTGGTGAGCATGGCCTGATAGTGATCCGCTTTCGCTTTCCTGATGGCCCAGGTGCATTTGTTTCTTGCGGCATTGTATGCCTGTCTGTCAGCCAACTGGACAGAATCGGAGGCCAGGTGCCAAAGGTCATCCCTGTGTCTGAGCAGTTGCAACAAGGCCGGGGTAACCCAAGGGCATTACGAACTGTGCTTTGACAGTCGTGAGGTGCGAAGATGTCACAGGCTTTGTTGAAGGTTTGCAGAAGTAGGTAAGGGCAGTATCAATATCAGGGCATAGTGAATGGGGACCAGTTAATTTGGGCTAGATGTAGCTTAAGGACTTTTAGTCCACCGGTCTGAAGCGCCGGCGTGAGAGTTGGGAAGACCATGGGTTTGGGAGTGGTGGCTGCCCAGCGGAAAAGGATAGGGGAGTGGTCACTAAGGGAATCAGGAAGGACCTGGGTATCATGGATTTGTTGGGGACGGTTGGTGATGACAACATCTAGTAAGGTGCTGGTACCTTTCTTTAAGTTAACTCGGGTGGGTTGGGAAACTAGTTGGGACATGTCTAAGGCTGCGAAGGAGTCACGGGTGGTGGCGGCAGATGGGCTGAGCCAGTTAACATTCAGGTCACCCACGAGGATTTGGTCAGCTGAATGAGGTAGGGTTGAGAGATAATCAGTTAATGGAACCAGCGCCAGGGTTTGGTTTTTGGGGGGAAGGTAGGCAGTGGTGAGATATAGGGGGCCCCTGGAGGGGTCAGGAGTCAGTTTGAGGTTAGGGGCTCAGCCCCATAAGGGAGAGCAGGGGCACGGAGTGTCAGTCCAGTGAGAGAGTCCCTAGCATAGATCGCACAACCACCCCCTCGTCTACCTACCCGATCCTCCCGGTAAAGGGAGTAGCCTGGAATGGAGACAAAGGAGTCTGGGGTGGATTTTTGTAGCCAGGTTTCCACCAGTGCAGAACCCATATGCTATTAGGGGTCAGCTGTGCTAAATCAGTAGCTGTGGCCCAATAAGACCTCTGGCCTGCCATACTGCTGCTACAGTAAAGGTCTATTTCAATATGCTCTCTGTGTGTTGTCTCTCACTCCAGTCTCCAGGGTAGAAACAACAAATCCCATAGAGACAGTAGTGATGAATTTGCTACAATATGATAGAGTAGAGATTATGCTTTTGTCAAAGTTGAAATTTTGGGGGAGAGGAGAAAGTGCACTTTTTCAGAAGAGAAAATGCACGAGAACTAGGGGACATGCAATGAAACTGGATGGTAGGAAACTTAGGCAGGACACGAGGAAGTACTTCTTCACTGAGTGATGATACCTGGAACAGTCTTCCAGCAGAGGTACTGTAGTAGGGGTGAAAACAAAGGGGGGCTTCAAGCATGCATGGGATAGGCACAAGGGAATCTTAGTAGGGAAGTGGGGGTGGGGGTTTGCCAGAAATCCGATAGGATCTATGATGGCAGTGTAGGCAGGGAATAAGGGGGAGACCAGGTGGCTCACGCGGTACTTATCGGCTGACAAATTCTGTTTTCTATGTTTCTAAGTATCTCCTAATGACTTAATCTCAAACCCTCTCATCAGGACATTAACACAGTATGATCCCCCACTATCATATAAGTAAGCACGTATGTATCTGATCTAGTTAATACAGATAACAGATTTTGTATTAGAGGAGTGGGAGTATCTTTTCTTGAATATTCAGCCAGTATTTATAGTCTGCATCCTCATGTACTTGGAACTGGAAGGGGACAGGATCAGTTGTGTTCCAGGACAGTAGCTGCTGCTGTTGTTTTCACAGGGTTCTTGTGGATTTTACTTGGTAGGTTAGTTCTTTTCTTTCTTACTTCTAAGGGGCTAGCAGGGTATTGTTTTGGGTGCTGTTGAATGTTTGTAAACTGATTTGGTGGCTGTAAGTGGGGCTCATTTTGTGGATGTTTCACTGTGTAACAGGCTGCGCTGGTAGAGGCCTATTTCTTCTGATTTAAAACCTATTTGGTGGGATTTGCTTGGGCCTAGTTCTTTGGCTGCTGGGCTTGGAGGGGAGACACAGGGCTGATACACTCTCTCTCGAGTCAGGTGTCTGCCCTAGACCCTCCCTCCCCAGAAGTCTGCAAATTTATAGGGGAACACCTGCCCTGCAATTGGAGGAAAAGGCTGCAGGTGCAGCTCATGTAGTTCTAGCCACTGGGGGTAGGATTTAAAGGCTGGGAGAGAGGAGCTTTGGGAGTTGTTCATTTCCCTTATAAGTTTAATGTGTTGTACTGCACCTAGTAACAGGGCTACTGGTGTACAGTGGGACTGTTTGTAAGATTAGTGGGTGACCTGATTAGGCAGTAGGGGTATCTTGGACTAGGGGGGAACTTGGTAGCTCACCCAAGGAAACCTATTTGGAAGGGGATGGAACCACACATCATTAGGGCCGGCATCTTTGGGAGGGTGGTGGGGTGCACAGGGTGTGGAGCAGCCATGATACTGGACTGGGCTTGGAAGTTCGGTGGTTGCCCAGTGTGCTACCAGCTAGCACAGCTTAGGGAGGAGGTTGCGGGGATTAGGAGAAAGCTGGGGGAAGGGGGGTGGTATGGTTGGGGAAGGGGGCTGGGAATCTCCCACAGGGTTGCACCAAGCACTGGGGGTGGGGGCATAGGGAAAGAAGTGCAGGAGAATACTCAGGGGTCACATAGGGAACCTGGCAGAGGGGGTCCAAAAGGACACTACCAAGGAAGCAGGCAGGTAACTGGGGCCCTCACAAAGGGGACGGAGGGACAACATTCTCAGGGAAGTAGGCAGATGGCCAGGGCTGGACAGAAGGAAGCAAGGCGGGAAGTGGATCAGACCTTACACTCAGTAACCAATTCAATCTCTTCTGCTCAAGGATGAGGGGGTGATGTAGCCATGACAGGGGTAGTTAGAGATGGAAAGGGAGTGGGAGGCAGGAGGCAGGGGCCAGATAGCAGGAAGAACAGGGGGGGACCTGGAATGCAGGAGAATGGGGGGAGCAGTGAATCAGAGCAGGAGGGGCAGGGGGAAGAGGGAGGAAAGCACAAGGAGAAGGACCAGTTGGGAGGAAAGGTAAAGGAGAAGGACCAGAAGTACAAGGAGGATTCAGTAAAGGGAGCTGAGGGTTTAGGCCAGGGGAGCACGACTAGCAAGGAGGAACTAAATGGAGACAGGAAGAAAGGAGGATGAGCCAGGCTAGTTTAGCAGATGGGGGAGAAGGACCAGTTGCGAGCAGTGAGGGGGGAATTAGCAAGGAACAGAAGGATACTCAGGAGGAGGAGAGGCATAGGATTGGAGAGGAGGGGGTGGCATGTGGCACCCAGAAAGGGGGAGGAACACGGAGCCAGCTGGATGGAGAGGCCTGTAGAAAGGATGAGGGACATGGAAGGGGGGGAATGGAGGAAAAGGAGTGGTCAGAGTGCTCCTGCTGGGGGATTCTATGATCAGGGGTATCAAATGGGATAGGGAGGGAGAAGCCTGGCCAGTTAGAACAAGATGCTTCCCTGGACTAACGGTGCACAGGGCTAAGCACGAGGTATATCAGCTGGCAAAGGATTGTGAGGGTACCCCAGACATACTGGTCCACCTGGGTACAAATGACATTGAGGGAAATAGCGAGCTAGAGATACAGGCAAGATTCAGGGAGCTCGCCAGGGTCAGTCATGACATAGGATGCACAGTTTCCTTTTCAGAAATCCTGCCAGTGCCAAGGGCTAGTGGGGAACACAAAAGGAAAATTAGGGGGATAAACCAGTGGCTCAGGGAGTGGTGTGAGGCCAGAGGGTATGGGTTGATGGGGGATTGGGGGGAGACCTGGGAGGATAGGGAGCTGTATGCTAGAGATAGACTACATCTCAATTTGGAGGGGAGGGGAATCCTTAAGTTGAAAATAGAGGGGTTCATTGGTGAAAAGTGGGGTTTAAACTTGTGAAGGGGGTTCGGATGGGAGAAAAGGCTGTCAAGGGGGTGCCGATAAAGGAGGGACTCTGTCTTCACCCCCTGGGGACCAGGAGGATTGCAGGAAAAGGCCTACTGGCAAAGTGCAGACCAGGGGAAAACAGAATCCCCATGGGAACATGAGCAGGGAAATGGAACTATAGGAAAGGGTGGAAGGTAGTCCTGCTAAATGCCAGGAGCTTGGGCAATAAAATGCCTGAGCTCCAGGCGATGCTAACTGAGGGAGCAGTGGATGTGGCAGCGGTCACTGAGACTTGGGCCACTGCAAGACATGACTGGGACCTGAACCTGGAGGGATACACTATGTTCAGGAAGGACAGGGGGGAGGGAAGGGGAGGAGGGGTAGCAATGATAGTCAAAAACTGCATTGGCATAGGGGGAGTAGAGGAGGCAGAGGGAACCGTGGAGGTGATTTGGGTCACCTTGATAACAAGGGGGCAAGAGAGTAAAAATAGGAGTGGTGTATAGACCCCCTGCCCTGGCGGAGGAGCTGGAGGACAGTCTGGTGGCAGATGTTAGGAGACACTGCAGACTGAGCAGAGGAACGTGGTGGTGGTGTTGGGGACTTAAACATGCCAGGAACAGACTGGGAGACTATGACATCCTCTGTGACCAGGGAACAGAGGTTGTTGGATGTCTTTCAAGACGCATTCCTAACTCAGCAGGTGAGGGAATCGACCAGGGAGGCATGGGTACTGGATGTGGTCCTGGCAGACAGTGACCAGATTGGGGGCCTGGAGGTAAGGGACCCATTGGCGGGGAGTGACCATGCCACGGTCTGGTTCTGCCTGGACCTAGGAGGGGTAGAAGGCTGCACAAAGACGGAAGTAACCGACTTCAGGGGGGTGGATTTTAAGGAAATGGGAAGGATCCTTAAGGAGCATTTGGATGGGATTGGGTCAGACATGGACGCTGATAATAGGTGGGAAATCATCAGGAGAGGGGTGCAGGATGCTACCAGCACCTGTGCAAGAGTAAGACAAAAATGCGGTAGGGACAAAAACCCTGTTGGTGGACCAGGGAGGTCCAGGAGGTGGTGTGGGGAAAGAAAGCAGCCTATAAGCAATTCAAGTTCTCAAGGAGTGCAAGGGATCATGGGGAGTAAGAGCTGATGGCTAGAAGGGCCACTAGAGTGGTGAGGGCGGCTAAGGCAAGGAAGGAGCAGAACCTGGCCAGGGAAATTAGGAGAGGGAACAAGGGGTTCTTTAGATACATTGGGGAAAAACGAAGGGTGAAGGGGCAGATTAGCAGGATTAAATCAGGGGAGGGATGGGCACAAGACCCGGGGGAGCAGGCTGAGGTACTAAATGAGTACTTCACCTCAGTTTTCACCAGGGAAAATGGGGGTGCTGCATCATACATGGTAGGAGACAGAGATACTGAGGAGGGGGGGACCCTTACCGATCGGCAGGTCTGGGGAGAGGGTAGGCATCACTGGCAGGTGGGGAGGGGCTAAGCAGGAGAAGGGCACGGAAATGGAAATCACAGCTGAGAGAGTGAGGGAAGCCCTCAGCTCCCTTAAGATGGAGAAAGCACCGGGCCGGATAAATTACATCCCAGAGTGCTGAAGGAACTTGCAGATGTCCTGGCAAAACCCCTGGCAGAGCTTTTCACCATCTCTCTGAGGACAGGGCGGGTGCCCCAAGACTGGAAGGTGGCTCATATAGTGCCTATCCACAAGGGGGGATCAAGGGAGGTGGCAGGGAACTACAGGCCTGTCAGCCTGACCTCGGTGGTGGGCAAGGTGATGGAGGGCATTGTCAAGGAGAGGCTAGGGGTGGACCTGGATAAGTCAGGGTGCCTGGACGATAGACAGCATGGATTCTTCCCGGGGAAATCGTGTCAGACAAACCTGGTGGAGTTCTATGACTGGGTGACAAGTGCCTTGGACCTGGGTAGACCAGTGGATGTCCTCTTTCTGGACTTCAGCAAGGCATTTGACTCTGTTCCTCACGTGGGCCTGTTGGATAAGCTGGGAGAAATGGGGGTGGGGAACCAGATGATCAGATGGATAGCAATTGGCTCCAGGACCGGACCCAGAGGGTCGTAGTTGATGGGATAGTCTCATCCCCAAGGAGGGTCATTAGTGGGGTCCCACAGGGATCAGTCCTTGGGCCCCTTCTGTTCAACGCCTACGTATCTGACATAAGGACAGGAATCAGGAGTGAGATGAGTCTCTTTGCAGATGACTCGAAACTGGGGGCGGTGGTGGATGGGGAGGAGGGGAAGGTGGCCCTACAGGGGGACCTGGAGGCTCTGGAAAGATGGTCTAGAAAGTGGAAGCTGAGGTTCAATGCAGGGAAATGCAAGGTACTCCACCTGGGGGCCAGAAACCCAGGTCAAGTGTACACCCTAGGGGGAAATGCTACAAGTCTCGATGGCTGAGAGGGACCTGGGGGTGGTGGTGGATGTCAAGATGAACAACTCTGAGACTTGTAGGAGGGCAGCAGCCAAGGCCAACAGGATGCTGGGATGCATCGCTAGGGGGATCACCTCCAGAAGGAGGGAAGTGATACTCCCTCTGTATAACTGCTTGGTGAGGCGCACCTTGAGTACTGCGTGCAGTTTGGAGGCCACACTTAAGTGGGACATTAACCTCCTGGAGAGGGTCCAGAGGAGGCAACCAAAATGATTTGGGGCTTGGGGACAGGACCTATGAGGAGAGGCTCGAAGAGCTAAATATGTACACATTGGAAGAGAGAAGGGACTGGGGGACATGATAGAGGTCTTTAGGTACATGAAGAGGGTAACTAGGGGAGGAACAGTCAGGGTGCTTTGAAGGAAGCAGGAAGGGGCCACTAGAGGGCATGGCTGGAAGCTGGAGGGGGGAAGATTCAGGGGAGAAAGGAGAAGGTGCTGCTTCACTGAGAGGGTGGTGGAGCCATGGAATGCACTGCCTAGGGGGCTGGTGGAGGCAGAGACAGTGGAGGGGTTCAAGAGGGGGTGGGACAGGTACAGGGGAAGGGTTCTGGAAGCAAAATCCAATGCAGCAAGAATATCCGGAACTGGGAAGGGAGAAGCCAGAGAAGGCGAGGGGGACAGCAAGGTCAGCACCCAGGTTGGGGACTGACCAAACGAGCAGACACGAAAGACCATTAGGCCTATTCTGCTGGCATTTTAGTATGTTAGTATGTAATACTGGGAGCTAAAAATAAGATAAAAGCCCTATTCCCTCCAGGTTATCAGGACTAACCCTGGTGCCACCTCTTGGCCACCTTAGGTATCTCTTACTCTCTGCCCCTCTCAACCATCCTCATAGTCCATTATTTAAAATTAATTGCAGGCTCCTTCTAGTTAGCCACTATGACTCCAACACTAGTCTGACCCCGTCCAATCCCCAGATATACATTTTATGAATGTGGCCCACCCCCTCCTGACTCCTGATCTATGATGGGGGGCACAGTATCAAGACCAGCCTAGCCCCTCTTCTCAGAATTCCATCTCCATATTCATTTAGTGTTGAATGATAGCATGTGGAGCATGTGACTGAGTGGGTGGAGCAATGTGCTTCACTGATGATGCTTGACAGGCTGACTAATCAGTCTGCTTAGCATCAATGACACACATTACTCCAGCACTTTCTTCCCTTAGTTGCATGTTCCCTGCGCTGTCATCTAAAGAGCTACAGACAGAATGATTTTATTAATGACTAAAAAAATTCAAAACATAGTGAATTTTGCTCCTTGTGCAGGCAACTGCTTGGTATGAGTTGCCTGCCCGAGATTGTATATTGTGTCAGCTGCTCTTTAATTCTCAAAAAAAAAAAAGGAGGTGCTGGTGAGCTCAAAGGGGAGATAACTGAGCTAACTGATTCATGATACTACTGGTCCTAATTATGAATTGAAGGTCAGAAGAGGGGCACATACCTAAAATACAAATCTGGGAATTGGGGGGAGGGAGTACGTAGGAGTGTGGTTGAACATATGGTGTAGGCTCTTTTTTTTTTAAATAATAGGCCAGGAGGATGGGAAGGGATGATGCTTAGGTGAGATGTGGCTATAGGATTGGCGCTATTCATCTGGGGAAAGAATAGAGGATTTTTTTCTTTCTTTCTTTTTTTTTTTTAAATCTTTTTTAGTGCCCCAAAGTACTTTTCCCTGAATAAGGAAAATACTTGGTACTGAGATCGGAACACAGAGTACCCAATTATTTTTGGTAATAATTTAATTATATTAAGGGCTTGTACCCTAGTGGACACAATAAGAACCATCCAAACCTAGATGGATTGTATCTCCTCAGTCCTATTATGTACAAGGCCCTGATTTCTCTGCAGCAGTTTGGGCCTAAGTTTTATGGCAAGTCCCCCTGTTGCTGCAAGTTCTACTGCATTAGTTTCCTGTTTATGGGGAAGTTATACAGTAGTAGTTGGGGGCTTTGGCAACAGACAGGTAACTCCCTCACCCAGATAGGGGAAACAATGTTTTTTTGGGGGCATGGACCTATAGTTGGGGCAGGCTGTCAGTTAACTCCTGAGTTCTTATGCATGCAGTATTAGAAAGTAAAATAAAAACCAAGAAACACCCTATCCATCTCAGCCCCTTTACCCAACCCACCCCACTCTGAGAGCCCACAGGGTCACCATATTTAAAGCAGTAAATATTTTCATCAGGTCCCATGCTGCACAGTGATCTTCATCCTTCTACTGTAAGTTTCACTGCTGGGCCAGAATGCCAATTTTTCCCTTCAACAGTGCTTTGTCTGACTGTGCACAAAGCCCTTCCGAGACAAAACACTGTAATTCAGGCCCAGTGGGGAAATTAGAAGGATGAGAATCATGGCACAGCATGGAACCTGAAAAAAAATTACTACGTCAATTAAAGTGCTTCCGATCACCTCTCAGGGTGGAGTGGAGAGGTTGTTGGGGATAATTTGGATGGGGGTGGGTATATCTGTTTTTTTCTTTTTAAAGAGCTAGTGTACTACCTAAAACTAATATTAAATTGTAAAAGAAGCCAACCATTACCTTTTATATTTGAGGTACTTTTCCTTTTCCTTTTGTTTAGTTAGAAGATGGCTTACCTGATGTTAGTAGGTGTGATGTGTGGAACAGCTCCTAGCCTGGCAGCTAACATATCTAGCTCTACTGTTCCTCACTACATCACCAGCATTGTGACCTCACTGACTGCGACATAATTGCTTCTTAGGAACAGCAATTCAGAGACGTCCAGGTCATTCACCTGTGATGTCACTATCAGTGAGATTACAGTGCTGATGATGTAGTGGGGGGCAGTAGAGCTAGATATGTCAGCTGCCAGGCTAAGAGCTGTTCCACACACCCAGCACAATATTATCACAAAGAAGACTTTCTGATGAGAAAATGGAAAAAGATAAATACTTTAGAAATAAAAAGTTATAACTGACTACTTCTTAAAATTTGTATTATTGTCTTGTCTGCCTGCTTTGGTTGCACTAGCTCTTTAAGTCACAAACAAGCCAACTAATACTGTAGGTAGGGGCTGTTCCAAAATGCTTTTCATAATAATTATGTTTTTTTAATCTTGCAGAATTCTGAAAAGCATTCTGTACAATGGATTTGTGGTTGGGGCAGGCTGTCAGTTAACTCATGTGTTCTTACACATGCAGTATTAGAAAGAAAAACAAAAAAAACACCCCATTCATCTCTGCCCCATCACCCACACCACCCCCTATGAGAGCCCACAGGGTCACCATGTTTAAAGCAGTAATATTTTCATCAGGTCCTAGGCTGCACAGTTATCCTCATCCTTCTATTGTAAGTTTCACTGCTGAGCCAGAATGCCAATTTTTCATTTCAATAGTACTTTGTGTGACTGTGCGCAGAGTCCTAAGACAAAATACTGTAATTCTGGCCTGGTGGGGAAATTAAAATGATGAGAATCATGGCACAGTATGGGACCTGATAAAAAATATTACTACTTCAATCAAAGTGCCTCCAGAACACTCTCAGGGTGGAGTGAGGAGGGTGGTGGAGATAAGCTACCTGGAGGCGGATTTTATCTATAATTAATGGAATAATTTTCCTCTGTTTACACTGATGAGTCAAAGTAAATTGCAGATTTTTTTTTCATAGTTTATATTGATGCTTCAATGTAAACTGCAGAAAACAGTTATGCAGTTGATGTAAACCATGTAATAATATTCAGCAATTTATGTAAACATTGGAAAACTATTCCACTGTTTACATTAAGTTCCACAAAAATCTTTATGGCCACAGACCTGTGGAAAAATCAGGGCCTTGATTATGTATGGTATATTGCTATATAAACTTTCAGGGTGGGGGGTGTATATGCTGGAGTGTATAAGGAAAGGGTTTGACAGCAGGGACAAAGGAGGTAATTCTCCCACTGTATAGGTCTCTGGTGAGACTTCACCTAGAATATTGTGTCCAGTTCTGGAACCCTCACCTTAGGAAGGACAAGGTTAGGTTAGAGACTGTACAAAGAAGGGTGAACAAAATGGTTCAGGGCCTCCAGGGGCCCTCGTACAAGGACCGACTAAGGATACTGAACATGTACTCTCTAGAGACTAGAAGAGAGGGGAGATATGATTGAGGCATTCAAATTCATGACAGGAATTAATAAGATGCCCTACTCAGAACTTTTTTTAATGTATAGAAGGCTCAACCACTAGGGACACAAATGGGAGCTACAGGGTGGGAGCTTCAGAAGGGATCTGAGGAAGTATTACTTCACAGAGTCATTGGGCCATGAAATAGACTGCCTGCTGAGGTGGTGGGTACTAAAACCATGGTGGCTTTCAATAGAGGGTGGGACAGGGTTAGAGCTGACCTAGGGTACAATGGTACAGGAACTGGAGAGGGAGGCTAGGTCCCGGGATCCATAGAAGATGTCAGTAACCCTTGGGCAGACTTGATGGACCTATGGTCTCCTGCCATCATCTTCTATGTTTCTAAGTTACTCTGTAGAATTTGGTTTGTGTCTCTTCTAGGAATTAGAGGAGAGGAGAAATCAGATGCTCCCACTATAGCATTATTGGCATCTCCTCTGCAGACAATATTCTATCATAAGCTGTCTGGTTCTGGATTGTTACCCTACCTTTATCTGCAGATATCTAGGGAGGTAGGTAGAGACCAGCAGTGGATATAGCCTTTCTGGAGATCAGCAAGGCCTTTGACACTACACAGGACAGAAACACATGGAGATGTATTGCAATGCTACAGTATTCCATGAAATGTACACTAGAATAAGTTGATTCGCTGACAAATGATGCATAGATTTATGCACCTCTGTGCACTAACAACATGTGCATGTAACTGAGAAAGATTGTGCTTAGCTACATGGACCAGAAACCTTTAAAATGAATTGCTATGCATGAGTGATGAGTATGCTCATTTGTGACACATACAATGTGCACAGAGATATGCAATATGAAGTGCACAAGCAATGTGTGATGGCCCAAGAGTGTGGTATCCTACTTCATGGCCCAACTAAATATGGGCATGCATGCCACAGAGTACATTTTTAAAGTGTTCAGCTTAGTACTGTACATGCCATATGAAAACTGGTAGAAACAGCAACCATGAAATGCAACTGAAATGAGAGATGGGCAGGCAGTTTGCAGACAGAAAAACACTTATGAGTGAGACTGGAAGAGGCAGAGGTGGACCAGCTGGTATGAGTGAGGCCAGAAGTGGCCCTGATGGCTGTGGCAAACTGGTCTTTTCCAGACTTAGTCTGTGCCACTGTTATCAGTTTTCTTGAACCCTTCAGATGCTGACAAGGGTACACAGTAGCTGCCACCACCTAGTATAGACACTCGTTTGAGTTATCTCCAGGTCTCGGTCCCTCCAGTGCCACTGCTCACACAGTACAGTGCTTGTTGATTGAGGGCAACCATAACCCACTCTCTCTGTCACCTCTGAGAACTCCTTACAGTACTTTAGAATAAGAATATGGCAACAGTAGCCTTCTCTTCACAGGTGAAAACAGTTTTGTCAATTGAAGCAAATTAATGTTAATAGAAGTTCTGGAAGGAGTCAGTTGGAACCTAAATTTCTTAAATTGGTAGCACCATATGTCTATAGACCTTTAACAAACATTCTCAATTTATCACTGGTTACAGGGCAATTTCCTAGTGCTTGGAAGGAGGCAATCATTATACCAATTCACAAGGGTGGTATTGTCAATGACATGGATAATTACAGACCAATATCTTTATTACCTAACTTAGGTAAGCTGCTGAAGAAAATTGTGAACCAGCAGCTTATAGACTATCTACACTCTTGTGGTCTCCGGACCCCTTAGCAGCATGGCTTTTGTAGGTTTCATGGAACAGGCAGTGCTTTGGCCAGGTTCACAGACCACATTAGTGGGGTGATGGACAGTGGAGAGATCACTGGTGTTGTATTTGTGGACCTGTCCAAGGCATTTGATCTGGTAAGCTATTTCCTGCTGCTCAATAGGCTGGAAAGCCTTGGTTTAACTGAAACTCCCTGTGACTGGTTTAGAAGTTATTTAACTGATAGGTTGTCATGTGTAAATTACAAAGGATTATTAACTAATAGAGGAGTATTAACTAATAGTAGAAAATTGGAGCTGGGTGTGCCCCAGGGATTTATTATGGGGCTCCTACTGTTTTCATTATTTGTTGATGAAATTCCATCACAGGTGAGAGTTACAAATGTACTGATGTATGCCGATGGCATCATTTTATATAGCAGCTACTCTTCAATTGATAAAATAAACTTAAACCTAAATGAAGATTTTCTTAAATTGGATTTATGGCTAAAAAATTGACATCTCTTGTTAAACAGCAAAAAAAAAAAAACAGCTAAAAGCATGTTACTGTATTTGGATCAAAACCAAAGTTAGCTACAACTCTGCAGTTAATTATAACTGATTCTAAAGGTTCTGTATTGGAGCAAATAATTCAGTTTAGGTATTTGGGCATAACATTGGATGTTAATTTAACTTTTATGGAGCATATTAAATAAACTTGTATGCAGATTAATCAGAAACTGGATGTTCTTTTTAAATTTCAAAATAGTCTGACTTTACAGCCTAGAACTATTATTGCTACTAGTGTTCTCTTAGCAATTATGAACTATAATTCATTTCTCTTTTCAAATCTTAATAAAGCTGATTTGACACTTCTCACCACTACGTTTCGTAATATGTGTAGATTTGTACTTAAAGCCTCATACCAAACTCACCTTTGCTTATTATATCATCAGCTGGATTGGTTCCCTCCAAGATTAAACACTACCTATAATCTAAATTGTTTAATGGATAAGACACTCCGACAAAAGTCTGATTCTCCACTATACTCTTGTTATCAGATTAAAGTTAATGAAAGGTTATTAAGATCCACGGCAAGTACGAAATTAGATTCCAAAAGTAAAAACTAAAATGGGGGCTCTATCTTTTTCTGTCATGGCTGCTAACTTTTGAAATTGATTACCTTCAAGTTTGCATGAGGATATGAGTCACGAAGTTTTTAAGAAACAGTTGAAGCAATATTATATGAACCAAGCACAATGTAATTGTTTTAGTTGATGATTTGGTATGGTAATACTGTGGTTTGTGAACGTGCAATATTATTGTATTGTAATGTACTATTATATATAATGTTATTTGTGTTATTGTGTACCATGACTGTATGGTCCTGGGTCATGCCTGAAAAAGTGCCTTGGCTCATGGCACTTACCCAGTAAACAAAAGTTAAAATAAAATAAAAAAATAAAAAAACTATACCAGTAACAGTCTAAAGAGATTGTTATCTCTAACTAGAGCCCTTTGGCATGCTTCTTGGTAGATAACTTTATTGTACAGTTTTAACTCACCTGAAATAGTTACAAGAGGTCTAGTAGCTAATTTCTGATACCCATGCAGAAAGAGCTGAACAAAATAAAAAAAAATACAGTGACAGGTATAGATAATAAATTGTTACATCCCTCCAGAGAAAGAAAAAAAAATCTTTTAGCCACCTCTAAATGAGGTCTGTTTTTTGCTGACTGGCTATCACTGCAGTGCCCTCAGCTCCCTCTTTGGGTGAGCCCCAAATTAGTTTCTCTGAGTGTCTTCCCAATGAAAAAAAAAAAGGGGCACTAATTATTATATGGACAACTGTCCACATTGCCATGCTGTAACCCCATGCAGTGCCTAATGTCCATATCATAGGACTGCAGCACCAGGCTACACCTTAGCAATCTTGAGTGTTGTGTGCTGGTCCTATGCAACCAGGTAAGGGGGCTGTACTGTGTTGGTCCTATGTAACCAGATAAGGGGGCTATGCTCAGTAACCAAGGTGAACTCCTTCCCATACAGGTAAGTTTGTATCTTCTGCAAAGCCCAGAAAATCCCCAGACACTCTTCTATTGTGGTCTAGGCTGCCTCTCTCTGGGCACCATCTTCCTCTTCAGGTACATGGCTGCACGGTCCTCTACGAAGTATTCAAACTGACTCAGAACCAAGACTAGCCCAGGATTGGATGCATTTACATGCATAATCAACCTAAGAGAATAGTTCAGGCTGGTGAGTACAGGTGCAGGCTGTCTTCAGCTGGTAGAATGCAGTATCGCAGATCTCCATGCACTAAATCTTTTTTGGCATTTTCTTCCTGGTGAGATCAGACAGTGTTTTGGGCATGCTACTGAAATTTGGCACAAATCTACAGTAGTGCCTTGACATCTCTAGGAAGGCTTGTACTTTCCTACTGGCTGTGGTTGTAGCCCATCCTTGTATGGCCTTAACTTTCACTAGCTCAGGCTGGATGTACCCACTCCTCACCCTATGCCCAAGGTATAAAACTTTTGCCATTCCTTTCTGGCACTGCTCTGTCTTGACTGTCAGCCTAGCAGCCTGCAGTTGGTGGAATACTTGTGTCACATGCCTAACATTAGCCTCCTAGATCTGGTTATAGATGACAATGTCATATATGTATGCCAGGGCAAAGTATCCTTCCCCATTCATGATAGAGTCCATGAGCTGTTGAATGGTGGCTGGTGCATACTTCATCCCAAATTCCTTGAACCTTAAACTCAAATAATCAAAATAGGGTGATGAAGGCAGACCTCTCTCTGGCTTCAGGGATCAGACATACCTGCCATTAGCCCTTTGTCAGGTCTATGGTGGCAGGTAATGGGCTCTCTCTAACCTCTCAAGAACCTTATCCATCCTTGGCATGAGGTATGCATCCAACTCCGTGCAGTTGTTGAGCTTGCGAAAGTCAATGAAGAACCTCATGGTCCTGTCTTTTTGTGGAATCAGTACCACTAGGGAGGCTCAAGGACTACTGAACTCCTGCATCACCTGGAGAGCCAGCATCTCCTTGATCTCCCCCATGGCATGTCTTACACCTTCTAGGACTCTGTAGAGTGGCTGTCTCAGCAGGGCTTGGGACCATGTATCTACATGGTGCTTTGCAAGTGTCATGTACGCTGGTTTCCCTGTGAGCATTTCACCAAATATACACAGCACCCCACTCATTTTGCAGCTTGGGTGGTGTCCACCACACCGAGAGGGTGACAGCATCCACTGAGTATTCTCCCTTGATCTCTCCCAGAAGATTTACAAATGGGTTTGCTCCTCCCACTGGATACCTGCACTCAGCCAGGACCATCTTGTCCCTGTCATGGTAGGATTTCATCATGTTTACATGGTAAACTCACTGTCTGTGCCTCCTGCCTGGTAACTCCATCACATAATTAACATGAGGTACCCTCCTGATCACTAAGTAAGGCCCATCCAAGGCTGTCTATAATTTGCTCTGCCAGATAGGGATGAGCACCATCACCCATTGCTTGACTTTTTACTCCATGGCTCTGGTCTCATGCTTGTACCATGTGTTCTGCTTGTGTTGTATGAAGCTACAGTAGGTGCTCCTGGGCAAATCCCATGAGCTCCTTTGCTTGACCTGGAATTCAAGACATACTTCATGGCAGATTCCACTTGGGGAGCAAGATCACCTTCCCATTCATCCCATAACAAATCAAGGGGGACCCTTACCCTATGGTCAAACAGGAGCTCGAAGGGTGAGAACCCTGTGGACTCCTCTGTGACTTCTCTGTATGGAAATAGGAGATGGGGTAGGTACTTTTCCCACTCTCTTGCATGCTAGTCAGTGAATGCCTTTAATATGGTCTTTAGAGACCCACTGAATTGCTCTATCAGATCATTAGTCTAGGGGTTGGTATGGTGAGGCCCTGAGCTGCCTTATCCCTCACTTCTTCCACAGACTAACCATCAGACATGAGGTTGGTGTCCTAGTCTGACAGAATCTCCTGGGGGAACCCACCCAGCAAAATATACTTAGCAGTTCATCAGCCACCTTCTCAGCCTTGATGGAGGACATGGGCACTGCATCTGGGTACCTTGTGGCGTATTCTAAGACTACCAAAATGTACTGCTTGCCAGTACATCTTGGGGTGCTAACTGGCCCCACAATGTCCAAAGCAGCACAAGAAAATGACTCTTCCATAACAGGCAGGAAAATCAAAGCTATCTTAGCCATGTCCCCAACCTTTCCCACTCTGGCACTATGAACAAGCCTGGCAGTAGTTTGCCACATCTTTAAAAATACTGGGCCAGTAAAAATTGTTACTCAGCCTCTTTTTTGTACGGCTGAGCCCTCAATGGTCTGAAAATGGTATGTTGTGGGCTAAGGCCTGAAGCTGCTTCCTATACACCCTAGGAACCACTAATTTCCAGAGCAACCCTTCTCCTGATCCTACCTTAGGAACCCATTCATGGTACAGGAGCTGATTCTCAAAGTAGAGCTCCCTTTTCCCAAAACTCAGAAAGCCACCTTCCACTCCTAATTCCCTTAACTTTGACAGGAATGGGTCACGCTGCTGAGCTCTCCCTAGCTCTACATGCTCAATCTTTTCCAGAACACAATCTGCTGTGGTAGAGTTGCCCACAGCTGGGTTCTCCTCAGTCTGCAGCTGTGGCTCAGAACTGTTGCTCTCAGCTCATTCTTCAGCTACCATTTCTCCTGCTACTGAGGTCATGGTTGCTTCCTCATGCACTGCACCCTCTTGTGTCCTCAGGAGCTGGTTCACTTGACTTGCTATGGGTAGTGACACAAACAATTTTGGCCCTATTGTCAAAGTCATTACCCATGATTACATCCACGGGCAAGACTAGTACAACACCTGTCTTCCATATGCCCTGGCTACCTTCCCAGCTTAGAAAGATCTGGGTGAGTTACACTGAGACCGCAGGACCCATCATTCCTCTAATCATAGAAAACTGGACAGGCAATTTCTGTTCCTGTTGAATCAAATCCTGCTGCACTGAAGAAATGGAGTCCCCAGTGTTCCTCAATCCCTGGGCAACCATCCCATTTACACACACAGGGTGCATGTGTACAGTGGAGTTAGAGGGCACTGCACTCTGTGTGTAGGCTACTAACTGTTGTGAGCCCCCTGAGCTACCCCCTCCTTCTACACTAACCCCTTTTTTCACATTTTGTGAACAATCATAAGACACATGCCCACGTTTCTGGCATATATAACACCTACATTCACCTGTCTCTGTGCTTTTAAAATCAGGTGGCTTCCTTTTTGTTTCAGGCAGAGACTGATTTCCTTCAGGTTGCCCAACCTGGATTCCATTAAAACCAACTAATGTCCCTCCCCCATTATCTTTGTATTGAGAGGATGGTTGCTGGATTTGAACTGATAAGCCCTCTTGGCTGCCTCCCCTGTGGAGCTCAGAGTTCTATCCAACAACCATCTTCTCAGTTATTCAGTAACAATTTTTATGAACTGTTTTCACAAGAAATGCATTTGTATTTCCTCTACAGAGGGAGCTTTTGCATCCTCTACCCAGCATCCTAACAAGTTACTTCACTGTAGATACATTCCAGCATAGCTGTCCCCCAGTGCCTTTCTAAGCCCTCTTAATTTTTGTCTATAGGCCTCAGGGAGTTAGCGCAGAATGTCTTAGCACTTTATTACAATCCATGCAGTCCTCATTGTTTATTCTGACAAAAGTTTCTAATGCCATGCATGTGAGCAGTGGCAGTAGGTGAACTGCCCAAGAAGCTCTGCTCAATGCAAAGTGCCCACAGAGTTTCTCAAAAAATCTTAAAAACAAATCAAGATCACCCCCCACCTGATATCTGGGAAACATTTTAGAATTAATTTTGACTTCCTGGGTCGAACCCCTCATTCCATTAATCACAGTTTGTGGTTATGTCCTCTGGCACAGAATCTCTGTCTGACTCTCATGCTCAAGTTTCTTCATTTGAATCTATTGCTGGAGCTACTTTTCTTGCTCCTCAGCCTTTCCCCTCTCCACATCAGGCTTTTACTTCTCCTCCTTCTCTTACTCCTCTGCTTCCAGCTTCATCTGGATCTCAGATTCTGCCTTCACCTTAGCCAGGGCAATCACCAGCTCCAACATTCATACTCATTCTACTTGTGCAGCTGTCCCAGTCATCTGCTCTGGCTCATCTGCCTTGTCCCTTTCCTCCACTTCACAACTTTGGCTAGCAGTGATCCCTTTTGTATGGCTTCCCTGGTCACTTTTTTTGAGGATGACTGTGAGTTCTGCCTGTGCTTAGTGCTCCTGGTGGCACAAATCCTTCCTTTAATCAGTTCCTGCAGGTGCACTAGTTTGCACTTCTTACGTGGTCCAGACATAATGTCTTCTATCTATCTACTCTTGTTTAGTAAACAAAAAAAGGAGAATATGCAGTCACCTTTTGTGTATCATGTTCCATGACTGGACAGATAACCATTATTCCAACAAAACTGCTTCAGATCCCACCTGCTACTTCCAGTTTGTGGAAAACTGGTCTTCCAAGACTCAGCCTGCATCACTGTTACCAGTTTTCTAAAAACCTTCAGACACCTTCAAGGGTACTCAGTAGCTGCCACAACTCTAGCCTCTTTTAGAGTATCTCCAGGTCTTGATTCCTCCAGAGCCACTGCAGATACAGTACTGTGTTCATTGCTCAAATGCACCTGACCTGCCCCACTCCGTCACAGCTTATAATGCCTTGCTTCAGCAAATTAATAGAGTAATGGTAACCTTCTCATCAGAGGTGAAAGCACAGTTTTGTCAATTATAAACCAGTCAGCTATACCTCAAAGGACTCAGTCACAGAAACATGAAGTATTTAAAACATAATATTTTAATACTTCCAGATATTTACACAGATAATACAGGATATTACAGCAATATTGTGATGAAAAGCAATTGTACAAAAGTGGAAAAGATAATGTTTGAACAGCAGGATACACACATCCCCCCCCCCCAGCAAGGTAGAATGGTTTTACTGAATCAGTGCAGACTCAAATGCTTAAATGGTAGCTTATTTGTACTCCCAAACCTGACTGTCTCTTTCATGCTCCACCAGACCTTTAGACCCTCCAGCTGCTCCATGATACATCATCCAGTATGTCACTCTGACATTCTAGATTCAACATTCTTTGTATCTGGAGAGCTGGATCCTCATAACAAACTGGTTTCATCTGGACTTTGATCTTTATATAGACAAAGACTTTTTTTTACTCATGTTCTAGCTAGCAAAGCAGAGGTGACTCCTCTACAAAGCATGAAAGTGATGCTTTTTGCTTTCAGCTATCCCAGTAACTGTCCAAAGAGATTATTATCTCTCACCAAAGCCCTCTGACATGCCTCTCGGCAGATAAAATTATTATACAGTTTTAACTCAACTGAAATACTTTCAAGAGATCTAGCCACTAATTTCTAACTGATATACATGCAGAAAGAATTGAATAATATGAAAAAATACAATGACAGGTCTACGTAGCAAATTGTTACACTGGCACACCTGAGAAGTGAGTGTGGTGGCCCAGTTGGTGTAAGTGAGCCTGAAAGGGGGCTGAGCTCTGCATGGACCAGAGTGAGAGGACACACAACTGTTTTTGTTACCAGAACTGCTAGTAAATATGCACAAAACTTCACAACTTTGCAGGTGTGAATTGCTGTGACTGAATGCAGGGCCAAGTCAGTCACTCTGAATGGGCAGCTGGCACTCCATGTTCCACGGGATAAGAAAGCCATAAATGGCTGGGCATTCAACATAATATGAATTTCAGTGGACTCATTCCAATGTCCAGCAAAGTAATCAAGCACAAATGGCTAGACACCAGGATGGTGATGTGCAAGCTGGCACAAGTATGATGATCCTTAAGCCCCACTTGTGGTGACTACAGACATCAACAGACCTACTAATACTAAATAAGAGCATGGTGACAGATAGCTACTCAAAGGCCACACTGGATATTAGGATAATGGGCTGGGCTCTTATTTATTTATTTACATAAGTATTTGATTACTGGGTAGGTGCATTGTCCCAAGAGAACATTTTCAGGCACTGCCCGTGCCAACAAAGTGCCACAAAAGAAATTATATACAGGTGCAAATGAATATATAGTCAAAACAGATTGAAATACAGTAAAATTTACAACTGTGCAGGATGAATTCAAAGTATACATTACAATTTACAAATGTGTTGGAGGAAATCAATGCATACTTTACAGTTACAATGTATGAAACAGGGTAAGGGGACCACACATAACTGGGATAGATAGTGCAACTGAGCAAGAACAGACAACATAGCAATTTAATTCAAAAGCCTAAAAGATAGTAGGCAATAACAACAGGAGGAAATAAATGACAGTTTAGAGAGCAGGAACAGAGTGCTATATGTGGTAGAACAGCTATAAGAGTGAAGCATCAGTAACTAGGGTAGTCGTGGATGAGATAACAATTTGAAGTAGATTACCCTGGAGAGCACAGGCATTTGGCCTCATTCAGTAACCATGTTTTGAGTCTGTGTTTGAAAGTGCAGTGGGTGTCAATGGACCATACCGGAGTAGGGAGGCTGTTCTGGAGAGAGGGAGCAGTAACTGACATTGCTTTGCCACCCATGACAGTGGAGATTTTGTACACTGTACATGGTATGTTTATACCTTTCTCTGTACTTCTCACAGGATATTTCAGCAATGACAAACAGCCAGAACAAAGTCCCTAAACACCCATTCTTTTGTACATATCCATCCTGTGGGGACTGATGAGGATGGGGCTGCAGAGGATCTAGATGACCACTGTGCTAGGTGTGTGGACCATAACAGGGAAACATGTTACTGAGCTGAAAAAACTGATGGCACGACCAACCCCACCACTGTAGGAAGCACAAGATAAATGTACCAAAAAGAGGAACTCATGTGCAATGTACACTGTGAAACGTCTCATAAACCAGTCATATTTCTACACAGATAACCACCACAAAACAGGATGTCAGTCCACAACATTTGTCCCAGGAGAACAATGAAGCTATTATCAGGATGACTTGGCCCACTTGTCTGCCAGCATCTCAAAATGTCACCACCAGTCTATCAAGCATAACACAACCACAGCAACCACTCCCAAGGATGTACACACCAGCCACAGCATTCACATATACAGTAATTATTTTCATTTCTAATTTTTTAATTTTTAGACTTGTAGTCCCGATGAATAATACTGCCCATTTTCAAATGCGACAAGTTTAATATAAAATTAAAAATATAAAAACAAACATACAATGGATTAGAATGAACAAACTATACAAAGATTGTACAATATATACATTGAATAACAGTACATATTCTAAGATGTGAAACAGTTACATTCGTATTGAACATCAAACTGGTTTCTAAGTTTGTATTTAAAAGTTTGAACTGTCAAACAGTTTGTTATATTTGTAGGTAGAGCATGAAAAAGTAAGGGTACTGTGTATAATAATGACCTTTGTCCAGAAGCTTTCTTAAAGAGAGGTAAGGTAAATGCAAATCTACTCTGGGAACGAGTTCCACATTGTTTAGTTGCTCTTGTAAAAAGATCATTAACAGAGGAAGGAAGGCGTCCTATGGTTCCTTAAAAAGGAGAATCCCCAGTCTAAAATGTATCCTATTTTCCAGGGATAAACAGTTTGACAATTTTAACAAATCACAGTGGTGAGTTCAACTTGGTAAACCTGTCATGAATCTAAGGATTGAGTCATACGTAACCCTGAGTTTCCCCAGGAGCTTATCAGTTGTGGCTGTATAGATAATTAATCTATAGTCTTGAAGGCTTAAGAGAAAACTGTGGGAGAGCAATTTCCTGGACTCAGTGGTGAGGTATGGTTTGACTTTGTACAAGAGTGCAAGTCTTTGATGTAATATGTTTTTAAGGTTGCTAATATGTAATTAAAAGGTAAGATGAGGATCTAAAGTAATGCCTAAGTATCTAAAACTTTCCACTAACTCAATGGTTTCACCACTATGATTGACTGTAGGATTAATATTTTCCAATTTCTTTTTGGGCCAGAAAAAAGCATAACTTTAGTCTTTTTAGAATTCAGCACCATACACTTCAGTTTAAGTCAAATTTGAAATAAATGGAAATCAGTTTGAACGTTCTCCATAGCAACACTCGGTCTATCACTAATGGTGTAAGTAACATCATGGTTGGCATATAAGGTCATCATTGTTTTAGTGCAAATGTTTGGTGCTCATGAATAAAGAAAAAATAAGAGAGCCCAAAATGGATCCCTGTGTACCCCACAGGTGATCCTTTTCAGAGTGGACAAACTACCTTCTATTACGGTTCGGTGAAATCTGTTAGTGAGGTAGTCAGAGTACCATTTGATGACATCATATGAAAAATGCAAATGCAGGAGAATATTATACAGCAAATGGTGTTCAACTAGTTCAAAGTCCTTGGTGAGGTCCACGAATATGGCTACAACAGAGCACCTTTTATCATGTGCACTCTGTATGCAGCCTGTGAACCCCACCAAGGCTGTCTCCGTATTATGCCTTGATTTAAAGCCATATTGGCATACTGTAAGCAAACTGTATTTTTCAAGATGTTCAGTAGTCTGGTCTAAAATAATTTTTTCTAGTATCTTTGAAAGAGGGGCCAGTATAGAGATTGGGCGATAATTAGAAACTGTCACTGGGTTGCTGCTTTTAAGCATCGGTTTAATAATAGCTAGTTTCCATCAATCTAGAAAAACTCCAAAGCACAAAGAACACTTAAAAATAGCAGCTAGGGGAAGTGAAAATGAAGTTATTCCTAATTTTGTGACTCTGTAGGCAATATTATCATGTGCAATATATGTCCTAGGGTCTTAATTTAGAACACATTCTTTAATTTGTTCAGTGGAAACTATTCTAAAGTGGAATTTGGATGTGAATCATTACTTACTGGTTGTGGTAAAGTACTAGGCAGGTCAATTGGTGAGTCCAATCTGAACCTATGAGGTTCATCAAAACAATCATTAAAAAGCTCAGATACAAGCCCGGGGTTACGTATTACTTGTTCACCCTTCAACAAGGAAATTGCTGTGTCCCTATTCCCTCTATCAAGTAGGCTATTAATCCATTAATCCGTTAGTGCTCGGAGTCACCAAAACATGGCTAAAGCACATCATCCTCCCTCACAAAGTGGCATTACCTGGGTATACTATCTTCAGGTGTGACAGGGTTGGCAAAAGAGGTGGTGGTATTCTCCATTGCATCAAGTCCAACCTCACAGCAACTGAAATTCCTCCACTGGCTTCCATGTTAGCTCCCACTGAGGCCATCTTTGTCTCCTTAACCCTAGGTAATGCCAAAAAACTTATAGTGAGATGTGCTTATTTACTCCCAAGTCTGCCACTGCCACCCTCCCATAAGTCATAACCTCCATCTCAGACCTTCCCCAACATGAACTAACTATGTATGAGGACTTCAACGTAGACTGGTTAAACAAAAACAAGAACCTAGCTCACTCCACCCTGGCTAATGCAAACCTAACACAACATTTAACTTAACCCACCAGAAGGAACAATAGAACTGGTAACCACCCACTCATCAACTGGATACTATCTAACTGTGAACATAGGATAATTGCCTCAGGAGCCTTACCTGACAGTATTAATGATCACTCCCCAGTCTATTGCATTTGGAGAAACAACTCCCCCAACCCTTCTCCCAAAATTGTTGTATCTCGTAACTTGACATCCTTCGACCATGTATCCTTCATTAACTCCCTCAATAATGTAAATTGGGACCTCATACAAACCCTGCCTTCTGTTGACCTTGCTCTGGAATACCTAATAGATACTGTCACTGCCATTATAAACATCCATGCCCCACTCACCAGATGCAGATCAAGAGGGGATAAAGCCCCATGGCTGACAAAGGAGTTAAGAAACTTGATGTCCAAACATAACTCAACCTGGAAAGAGTCAGGGCTCATCTCAGATTGGCAGTCTTATAGACAACTCAGACATGCCTATAAATCTAAAACAATCAAGTCTAAAAGGGCTTGCTACTGCACTATGCAAACAGACAAATGTAGTGACCTCAAAGAGTTCTGGATCCAAATTAACTCCCTCCTCAAAGGCAAAACCTCAGCGTACCATGACATGCTATCCACCAGGGATTCAATACTATCTGGTCCCACCTCACTTGCAGATGATCTAAACATTTTCTTCATGGACCTCACCAAGTATGTATCTCCTTTCAACACAAGTCAAGGCAGCAACACCTTTTCAAGCACACATCCCCCTAGGGCTGCAACACCACAATTCCATATCAAATTAGCTATCCAAAAATAAGTTCTTATCCTACTACCAAACCTTAAGGGGCATGGGTCACCAGGCCATGACTCACTTGAGCCACAATTCCTAAAATGAGGTGCTCCAGCACGTACCACTCCAGTCAGAAATCTAATTAACAGAGCCTTCCTTGAAGGTACAGTACCCTCTAAATGGAAAACAGTGCTTGTCATCCCAATATTTAAAGGAGAACCGGCCACCCCTTTTGAAAATGACAGGCCAGTCTCACTCCTCTGCCATCTGGCCAAGGTACAGGAAAGAATAATTTACAACCAACTCCAAGAATACCTGGAACTGTACCAACTACTTTCTTCCTGCCAGAACGGCTTCCATAAAAATCATAGCACCATAACTGCCCTCATCAAAGTCACCTCTGATATTCAGCATGCCATCAACAGTGGTCTAGCCACAGGGGCCATCTTTGTAGACCTCACCAAGGTGTTTGAATTGGTGACTCATATGCTACTGTTACACAAGCTTGAGTCCTTGGTGCTAGACCAAACATCCACCTCCTGGCTCCAAGTCTATCTATCCTGCTGCCATCAAAGTGTCAAATGGGCTGTCAATCCCCCTAAAGACAGATTACCCATGGCATTCCCCAGGGTTCCATCCTTGGTCCCCTACTCTTCTCCCTATTCATTAATGAGCTACCTGGTTTCTGCAGAGGTGCATCCTTCCACCTTTATGCAGATTATGCCATTCTATACCGATCCTCATCTGACACTCAGTGACTAAATAAGTAGCTTGAATCTGACTTCTGCTGGCTAGAGGCATGGTTCTTTGACAACAACCTACTCCTAAATGCCAAAAAACTAAGACCATGCTTTTCCTTCCACACAACTCTAAAACTGCTCCTAATCCTCAGCTCTCCATCCTCTCAAGCATTGGGGAACCCCTTGAACTGGTGGAATCCCTTAAATATCTGGACATCATGATAGATCCATATCTCTTCTTCAAGGCTCATGTCAGCAAAGTCACCAAAACCGTTCACCAAAAGATTGGTTTGCTTTACTATCTTCATCCACTGCTGTCTACCGCATCCTGCCAAAAAATTGCATCAGCTTCACTCCTTCCACTACTCTACTATGGGGCTCCACTATTCCTATCCCTCAAAGTCTCCCTCTTGAACCAGCTGAAAAAGCTATATCACATGATAGGATGATTTGCCATTGGAGCACCACTGCGGCAACACCACTACATGGTACTAGCATCCTTGGGCTGGCTACAACATGAGTACAGAATTCTGAATGCTGTGCTATGCTTCATCTATAAGCTCATACATCACTAGTCAGCCCTTATCCTATCTGACATTATTGTATTCAAACAGTGTAGTCAGACTTTCTGCTTTACCTCCCTTCTGCTCTTAACTGTGCCAAAGACACACCTAACCTCAGGTAGAAGAGCCTTTGCAGCCCCAATTGCTTTGAACTCCCTTCCCCCTTCTGTCCTCTCCTGCTTTACCCTTCCTCAGTTCAAATTAGTGCTGCAAACCCACCTCTCACAATCTGGAACCTGCAGCTGTCCCAACCTGTAGCATCCTTTGGACCTCTTCCTAGAGCTGTTGTGTACAACAGTCACCACCTTGCAGCTTTACCCTGTTCTATGCCCCTCAAAATTTGAACCTTAAACTTTTTTGTCTTCCTCCTTAATCTTGTCTAAGCACTACCATATACAGTGGATAATTCACAGAACTGTGATTCTCTATCCTTGTACTAGTCATAATCTATTGTACAGTACTACATTCTTGTGTTATACTATTACATTTCCTATGACTATATAATTTTCACTGTACCTCTCTGTATTATGACTGAATGTCACATAAATGTATGTTTATATGCATATGTATGCAGATATGTTTACTTTTCCTGCTGTACCCCTCCACCAGGTCACCTCTGTAAAAGGGACGCATGGCCTCAGTGGGCTTCCCCGTTTACCAAAATTCAAGTAAATAAATAAATAAATATTAAGGGCCTGCCAGGTTTTTTTAGGATTGCCAAATGACTTTTTTTGTTCAGCCAGGCAAAATTGCATTTTTGCTTTTCAAATTTGTGCTTTACACTTATTTCATAACATTTTATGAGTATTCAAAGAACTAACATCCCTATTAATCTTATAAGACCTCTGGGCTTTATCTCTTATTTTCATAAATATAAGCTATTCATGTGTTATCCACTTATTTCTATTGGCTATAATACTCATACTTTTTTGGGGGGGGCACATTGTCTATTACACATGTAAATAAATGACAAAATGTATCTAGTAAGGAATCCATGTTACTAATTAACTCAAGCTCTGCCCAACCAACAGGTACCACCATACAAGCTTTATTGACAGTTTATGGGTCTAACTGACTTATGTCCCTGAATTCAATGTACCTTGGGGGATTCTTCACAGTTCTGGCAGACCATTCACACTAGACTGGACAGTGGTCACTAACTGCATCAGACATGACAGCAGAATTAACAATCTTGTAATTATGTGTAACAACTGTTCAGTCAAGTGTGGACCCCTTAACTGTTTTGTAGTTGTATCTGGTGACTTCATCAATTATTTGTTGAATACCAAGATCCATAAAAAATGTCCTATTATTTTTTTTTTCAGATCCCCAGTCACAATTGCAATTAAAATCACCTAACAAAATCCATTTTCAATTAGGAAGCAGTTTCTCCTTAACATCTGCTACTAGACCCAGGCCAATCCTGATACTGCCAAAAAGAAAAAGGCTCGTACTACTCAGGTGTGTGAGGGTTCAAAAATACTGCACCAAACACAAAATCCACCAGAAGAACAAACAATTAGTGCACAAAAAAGAATGCTTCCAATCAGTCAAAAAAGTAATGTCAAGAGTTTTAATAAAGTAAACAGATACAGGCTGATGAACATGAGTACCCTAGCACTTCGAGCCCTTGCAGACTCTTCGTGGGGGGGGGGCAACAAGTGTAACAGTCGAACATAAAAAGGCTATCAGTTAAAGATGCAATACCACAATTACCAATCACCAGTTGTGTAATAATAAATGAGAGTTTTTCTGTATAAATCAGGCTGGCTGACAATTTCATCTGACAATGACTCAAAAAACTAAAGTTTTTAACAATGAACTTAATGTATTTTAAACAATTAATTCAGTCCATTTTAGGATAGATAAATCCATCATGGTGTCTTAATTTCCATAGTTTATCCCAAAGAACAACTGTGGAATGCAAGACAAAAAACAAGCAATGGTTGTGAACAATACTAAGGCAAAGAGACCAAAGAAGCGAGGGAGGGGTGAGAGAGGAGGGATGTGGAAAAGAGAGGATAGAGGGGAAGGGAAGGAGGAAAAGGGAGAAAAGATAGAAAGGGAAAGGGAGGGAGGAGGAGAAGGGATGGAAAAGGGAAAGAAAGAAAGAAAGGAAGAAAGGAAGAAAGGAAGAAAGAAAGAAAGAAAGGAAGAAAGAAAGAAAGAAAGAAAGAAAGAAAGAAAGAAAGAAAGAAAGAAAGAAAGAAAGAAAGAAAGAAAGAAAGAAAGAAAGGGGACAGCCCTGCAGGAATTGCCCCAATCCTTTATTATAACAAGGTTTTCATATAAAAAAAATAATAACATTTGTAAAACTGGAAACATGGTATCCAAGGACCTTGATGCATATTGCACATCAAAGATTATTAAAGTAAATACATTCCCATAGAAAGTAAAGGGATTCTGGCAAAATGCCTTCATTCTGATAGAGCAATGTGCAACAGGGACCATATCAGTGGATGATACCAAAAGAAAAAAAAACAGCACTGGAGAGAATATATGGTAATTCCTCATACCATACAAATTATGAAAGCTATGTGGAGACTAAAGAAAAAGGATCCTTGGTATTCCCTGAAATATCTACAGAAAGGGTGTAATGTCCCAATTATTGTTCAGTCTGTCTGGCTAAATTGCATTCAATTGGAAGATATGTCTGCTTTCCCTTTGTTGAAGAATGTAATGTCTGTTGCCTTCCCTTAGGAGAGGTGGAACATGAGCTATGGCTATAAACTTAAAAGAATTCAAATTCTGTCCCTGATGTACACTCCAATGTGTACCCACTAGTGTGTCACAATGGCCATGTAAAATAGACCGAACGTGTTCTTGTATACATTCTTTCAGGGAGCGGGTGGTCATGCCCACATATAGGTGGGAAAATCACACCACAGGGCGTACACCACATGTGTGGTATGACAGGTAACAAGGTGTTGAATATTAAGTTGTTTCCCATTGGCTGGGCTAGTGAAAATGTTCCCATGGTGCATGTATATGCAGGTATTGCAATTCCCACACAGGTGGGAGCCCAATGGTCGTACAGGGAACATCCTTTGTGGGTCAATCCTAATACTGCCTGGAGGAATATGAATTGAGGTAACATAAAGGTGTTTATCCTGTCCAAGAAGTATATCAACAGTAATAAGACCAATCAGCCACAAAATGGAATCAAACAAGAAACACCCAAAACACACACACACACACACACACACACACACACTCACACAGACAACACTGGACCAGCAGTGCAAGACACAGATCTCACCCAAGAGCATAAGGATGCATCAACATTTTCCCATGCTCACACAAACCCAAAACACAATAACACCACAGCAGGACACAGAACAGCAGCATTATCCCCCAGTATGGCTCCATGGAACAAAGGAGCTAACACCCAGTTAACTAGAAAATCCTACTGCACCTGCACATGAGCCTGAACATGATGCTGGGGATGAAAAGCCTTTAATCAGGACTGGACAGTACAAGAGGCAAACTGCTGTTGCAAGCTTAGTGAGGACCTACTATCCTAGAGTCAGACACATACTGTAGATCAGCAATGACTAAAAGTGAGCAAAGTTAATAATCCGCAGCTCGTACTCACAGTAGATGTGCATGGCTCAGACTTCATTGTAAGGTCAGCCATGTTGTGATCTGTTGGAAAAACTGTTGCACCACTTCACATCACAAAGCCACAGCAGCACTGTTCCTGATCCACACATAAACAGTACCACCAAAATCACAGAACACACAATGCACAGACAAACCACCAAGCACAAGTTTTTCATTTACAGATGCACATCAGGACACACAGTGCCTGTCTTAGCCCAGTCTGGAAAAACTATTGTTTGCGAGAATGGACCATCGACACAGACAGGAAAGCAACGTGAAGTACAAAACAAAACACATGAGCACATGCAGCTCCATAGGCTATATTATTTTTTAGAACTGTTGGCCAGTAATGGCCCATGGTTCTCAAGCTCATTTTCAAATTTTCAAAACATCTCTTACACAATATCTTAAAAAGTCTTATATTCTGTATTAAATACAAATGTAAACATGAGACATGTCATTTTGAAGATGTAAAAGAACTGAACAATTATATCACCCTCGTGTGAGCTACTTGACTGTGTTTAAGAAAGCTTGTAACTGCATAGCCACACTCACTGAAGAAGCTGTCTATGAGCAAAGTGCTGGGGGTTTTGCCCATAGCTGCTCGGAGGGTAAGGTAATTTTTTCTGTACTGCTTATCCAGCTATATTTGGGCAGACAGATTCTTGGCACATTAGCAGTTGTAATGGGGGCTTTGACTGGAGTTTCCAAGTTAAAGAGAACTAGAGTGCTGTAACACACTTCAATAAATGGAAATTGCACAGCAATCTTTCTCTGGTGGACATTTGCCTTCTTCAACTCAGTCAGCTTTAAAAAGTGCATTTTATAAATGAGTTGTCTTCCCTGAATCTTCACTTCTTCAATGCATCAAGAGTGATGGACATGTGACTCAGGGTGTTGTGGTTGTTGTGTGGTGCACTTTTATGGCTTCATCTGTCACATGTGCAGTCATTTGCTATCCATGTTTCCACAATGCTGAAACACTGCCAGTTTAAATCTATGAAACATAGGTACACCTTGACTGCCGTTGAATTCCATTCAGTTTGGTTTTAGGCAGATGAAGTGAGACCAACGCAGAATCTCACTCTCTTACTTTGTGGAGTAAAGGGGAGAAGCAGGGAGATATCGCAAGTTAAAATTTTATAACAGGTATGCCACTGTTGCCTGACCATGTTTGTCTCCTTACCAGAAAATCTTAAATCCTGTCTTGTGTCGGATTGGAGTTGTCCTCATTTTTTTTTCTTCCCCCAGGAAAAAAAGGAAAGAAGAAGAGCTTGTTAGCCTGTGGCAGCTGGGGTTTTCCCATGAGACAGGCTCCTGGTGGGGGTCAGACAAAAAGACATTTGGAATGGCTTAGTCGAGGGAAAAGAAGTCTGATCCTAGCTTCAAAATTATGTAATCACATGCCACCTGATATCTTTTTTGATCGTCTCCTACATTAGCCTTTATAAGATATTTTAAGAGGTGTAATTTTGGATTTATATGTTTTTACGCTTTTTTTTATTTTTGTGTTTTATTCTTGGTGTAATTTTTAAGTTGGATTGAAAGTGAGGTCTGTATCTTGAATTTTATGTTTAGAATTTTTGGTTCATTTCTTATTTTAAAGAGTTTTTTCGTGCCAAAGAGTATTACCCCCCCCCACATGATTTGGGTATTTATACCCATGCGTGGCGTCCTGTCTCCAGATCTTCCCTGTTGTGTAGGACTTTCTACGGACCATTTTTTTGAGTGCTGTTCAATCCAAGATTTACTGATATTTTGAGCTTTTTAGATCTTAGCTCCTTAGTTCCTAGCATAAGCATGTCTATTGCAATTGAATTTTAAAGAAAAAGTTTGTTCTCTCGCTATAGTGTCTGATTTTTTTATCTGGTTCTTTCGATTTTAAATTCAGGATCGAACGCGAATGTTAAGGCCTCTCGTTTATGTGGATCTCAGCATATTTGATGCAATCAACTACAATTTTGCACTTCAAGAAGTAAGCTATATTAAGTTATAAAAAGTTATCTACAAAAGGTGCTTTTTTTTAAGAAGCTTTATACTTCTATATTTTTTTGTCATTTTTGGGGGGTATTAATATTTTAACAGGTCATGAGTTTTTCTTTTCTTGGAGATAATTGTATAGCAGTTTAGCTGTTTAGCTGCTCATCTGATTCACATGCCTGTATACTCTGCCTTTGCTTGGATTTTTATTTATTTTGTTTATTGTGTCTTTTAGTGTATTGTTCAGCAAAAGTGAACTTTGGAGACTCTGTCATACTGCATTGTCAAATAACTTGCTTAAGAATACTTTCCGAGATCTGGAAATGGAATCCTGAATCTATTGGGGGACCTGATAAGTACTATTTATGAGGCCAAAGATTCTGCATTTTATACTGACTACTGGGTTGGAAAACCTTTGTTCATCATATCCATACTTCTGTGTGGGACTGTGTGGGACCTGTATATGATTTGACGATGTGGGTCTGTAAGACTAAATGCCTTGTGTCCAGAGAAGGAAATTGATATTTTTCCATTCAAGGACCCTCGTAAATTAAGGACTTGTTTTGTTTTTGTCCTCTGATATGCCACCTGTTACAAGAAGCAAGATGTCTCTCAGTGATGAATTAATCTTGACTGAGGGTGTATATAAAAAAGCCAAACAAGGTTTAAAAGCTAAACAAGGAGGGCCCTTTAAGGGCATCAAAAAAAATCTCCTCTTTCTAAAAAAATTAGCTACAAAGTCACTTGCCAAAAAACAAAATTGGCTTATTGATAAAAGGCCTATATTACAAGAAAATAGCAGGAAAATTAAGGCTAAGGTTAAAAAAGGACATGCTACTCAATTAGCATCTACTCCGAATGGGGGGATTTTGAAAATGTTTTCTGTTGTAACCCCCACAGGATAATAATGATGACTCTATGGTTATCACAATGGCAGACATCACACCATTTATAAGTAGAGAGGGGGAAGTGGGTCATTATTCAAGAAATAATAAGCTAGAAAGGGTTAGCCCAATTAAACAAGGAATCATAGAGGAGTTTGAACAGAACTTAGCCACCAAAATCGATTTCTCTGATTTTTTCCATAATTTGACTATATTAGATATAGAGGTGAGAAATATGAGAGAAACATTGAGGTCACATTTTAGTGACAATGAGCAAAGGGCAGCTGCTAAGACTCAAATAGAAACCTTTACAAATAAAAATGGACATCAAGAAACATATAAAAAGAAAGCAAGATGAAGGGATAGAATCAGTAAAGTATATAGAGGGAGTAAATCAGGTAATGGAGGTTCTGGATCAATTAACCAGGGAAAAGCATAGTTGCACTTTCTGGACAATGAGCCCTGAGAACAGAAGTATTCCAGACTTGGAAGGTATAACTAAGGATATTATTAATGTACTAAGAGATCCACTTAACTCTAATATTTTTTTTTTTATTTTAACAATTGCTGGATATCAAACAGGACCTTTCCTTTATCAAAGGGATACGTTTAGAAAATAAAAATAAATTGGACTTGATGGAACAAGGACATAAGGAAGGACACAAGGAAGTAGATATTTTGTCCAAAGTGTTAGAAACAATTCAATCCCTGATCAGAGTATTATTGATCTACCCTTGGGCCATGTTTTGGACCACAGTGGGCAGCTTGAATGGGATTTATTTAGCCTAGAGTCCAATGATGTTTTAAGAGTGAATGTAGATAGTTTCTCAGAACTGTCAATTATAAGTGATGGCTCTGCGTGTGTAATGCTACCTAATAAAAACTTGAGAGATACTAGCATCTGCAAAGAGATGGCAGAAACATGTTCCTCTTTGTGGAAAAAGGGAGAGGAGCAGGAGGCTTCCAGAGGTATTTTAAAGGTCAGTAGAGGTGAGTGCAAGCGCAAGTGTAAATGTAAGTGTAAGGGTAAGTGCAAGTACAAGTATGTTGAGGGGAGCAGGCTAAAAGCTGATAGGTATTGTAAGGGAAAGGGTATTAAAGCTAGAGAAGTTCTAATGGAGTCTAAGACACAACTGAAAATATCTGTAAATCAAGAAAAAATGGATTCAGACCAATTATTAAGTGATGCAGATGTTAATGCAGACATAAATGAATATCAGGGAGTTGGGAAAATAAGTGAGAGTTGCCCCAAGAAGGGAAGTAGCTTAGATAAGTTAAAGAAATCAAAGACAAGCAAGAAAGAGAAAAATAGAAACAAAAACAATGGAAAGGAAAAGTTGGAATGGAAAATGGGAAAAGTTGAGAAGGAAATAACAAGGAATATTTTACCAGTAGATGAAAGTTTAGAAAATAAGGACAAGGCTATTAAAGCTACTAAAGTATTGAACACTCAAGAACTAAGTTCATTAAGTGCCCAAAATAGAATGAGCCAAGAGGGTAATGAATATTTTAGAAGTTTTTTGCTAAAAACCCTTGGTACTGATTTTGTTCTCCCTTTATTGAATGTGTCCTGTATTCCTCAGGAAACGTAGGCAAACTAACCGGCTTAATGGCTGATTTGCTAACAAATATACTGGATGGTTCTAATTTAAACATTCTATTAGTGTAATAAGAGTAATCTCCACCTCTGAACTAGTTTTGCTGGTTGCTAACCACTTTTATCTTTTAAAAGCTGTTGTACAAAAAAACAAGGAATTTGAGAGAATGGGAATCCAAGTTGGAGACTTGTTGACCTTGAATGAACTCTTTACAGAATATTATAATGATAAGGGATATGCAATGATTCAACAAGAAACATTAGCTTCTATTTTTGGTCCGAAGCAATTGCACAATGGAAACAAATTTAATTTAAAAAAGAAATTAAGTGACTTTTTGGGTGTCTGCTTGGGAACATTTGTTGGCAGCTCTGTAATTGATAGTGTTAGGAGACCAGAATTGAATGGACAGGTTATATTCAAGGTCAAACAAGAAAGCTTGGTCAAGGAATTAAATAAGAAACTGCCTATTTTGGATCAATTAGGCATTTATGCCTACATTGATGACGATAAAGGCAGATTTGATGATTCAATTATAAATACACATCAGAAGGGGCAACAATGGGAGATTCTGGTTGAAACAGCCAACAGATATGAAATGCTTTCACTGATGAATCAATGACAAATTGATTTGTTAGAAGGAGGCCACAGGGACAAGTGGCTTCACATAGAGAGAGGCAACAGGGACCAGGAATCAACTCTTTAATTGCAATTGATCACCATAGTCCAGATATGTTTAAAAATAAAGAAGATACATTTAATATTTTGTCCTGGACTCCATCAGGACTTGGGGAGAAATTATGGGATCCTGAAACAATCGAATATTTGAATTTATTTGATTTGGTTTGTATACAAGAAAAGTGGACGCTTACTAAACTTTTCTTAGATGGATATAAGTCTTATAATAAATTGGCTAGAAAAATAAAGAAATTTGGGAGGGGGTTGGGGATCTTTCAATTTTCATTAGACTGGATATTGATATAATCACTGAAGAAACAAGTATTAATATCAGTGGTCTATAAATGGTTAAAAATAACAGACTAAGAGAACGATTCCTGATTTATAATTAATGGTTACTGTAACCCTGGAGGAAGTAAATATGCAGATTTTGACTTCTTTGAGACACTTGATGTAATAATCAGCATCCAAAGTGATTATCCTGATTGTGGATTGTTGATCATGGGGGATTTTAATGCTAGACTAGGCAATTTACAGGCTTGTACTAATGACATTGAGGAAGTCTTGTCTTTAATTGAGGAAGCAAAAGTACAAATTATAAGGAAAGCAAAGGATGTGGTAATAAATAAGCATGGAATAGATTTACATACATTGAAGACTGATAGTAATCTAGGTCTTTTAAATGGTAAGACTTTTTTGGACCAAGAGGGAGAATACTCATTTAGGGGAGGGAATGGTTCCTCAACTATTGATTTTGTCTGGACAGATTTAAACATGATTAATCGATGTTATTCTTTATCTTTGAAAATAAGGCATGAGAGTCAGCACTTAGGTGTTGAACTTAGGTTCAATAGAAAGAATGCACTAATAAAATAATTAGACATGAACCTTTATTGATCCAGTTGAAAAGGAAAAGAATTGGATGGGAAATGATTGAAGCCCAAAATTTCAAAGGCATTTTACAAAATGCAAGAATTTTAATGAGATTATTGGAATCAGTAGTTAATGTCCCTGATAATCAAATAATATCTGAATATAACTCTATTATAAATGCAGTAGCCTATACAATAACAAAAGCAGTAAAGTTTAGGGAGGAAAAGGTCAACCCTGGTATAATATTGAATGCAAACAAGCTAGGAAACATCTTAATAAACAATTCAGAATATTAAAAATGTATCTGAATAAGGAAAATAATAAGAAAATGAATCAAATAAGGAAAATGTATAAGTTAGTACTAGTAAATAATAAAAGAAAATATGTTAAACATCTATGGTTGGAATTAAAAAGGGGGGGTAAATCTAATGACAACAAATTGTTTTGGCACATTGTTAGATGTGGTACTAAAACGAATGATAAAATAGAGGTATATATTGAACTTAATACCTGGGAAATTCATTATAAGCAAATGTTTAGCGGGGAGGAACCTGATTATCTCTACAAATTAATACAGATGGGGACTAGGGAACGAATATATAGACCTAAGGATGAGATAGAAACATAGAAGCATAGAAACATAGACTTTGACAGCAGATAAGGATCGCTTGGCCCACCTAGTCTACCCATTTCGCTACCTACAGGATAGGCTGCAGATCCTAGTTAAATAATAATAATAAATAATAATAACTTTATTTTTAAAGTGCCTTTCAGAATATCAAGACGCTTTACATGTCAAAAACCTCAGCATACAAATACCAATTAAAAACATATAAATAAAATTATTTCAGACATATAAATAAAATAATTTCATAACAACATCACATGTTAAAACAAACAATAAAATCATCCATACAATCAACACAATATTTACAATCAGATTCCATTAATAGTCCAAATAAGCCATATGTCACATGTAAGTTTTTAAATCTTTTTTAAATACCTCCATGGTGGTGCACTCCCTTGACCGGAATGGTAGAGAATTCCAAAGAGTGGGTGCAGCATAAGAAAATGCTCTACTACCAGAAGATTTTAAACTCACTCTTGGAATCTCTAACAACCCCTCATTGGCCAAGCGGAGCAATCGGCCGGGGCAGTAAGGAACCAGAAGTTCTTTCAGATAGGTCAGACCCTGATCATGAAGGGCTTTGAAAGTCAATAAAATGACTTTAAAGGTGATCTGCCACCGTATAGGAAGCCAGTGCAGTTCATGCAGAACCGGGGTAATGTGACTGGATCTCCTTGTCCCAGTCAAAACCCGGGCTGCAGCACTCTGCACCAGCTGTAGGCAATGGATTTCAACCCCAGAAAGCCCAAAGTAAAGGGTGTTGCAGTAGTCCAAGCACAAGGACACGAAAGCGTGGACCAACGTTGGTAAAGAGTCAGACGGAACAAGGTGATGCACCCTGGCAATATTTCTAAAATGGTAAAAGGAAGTCCTGACAACAGCCGACACTTGAGATTGAAGGGTCAGCCTATCATCTAGAACAATCCCAAGGTTGCACACCTGTTCAGAGGTCAGAAGTGACACGCCGCCAAGAAAAATTCCAGTGGGTGTGCCATCATGTGACCTCATTATCTGACCACCAGCGTCTACCACTAACACCTCTGTCTTCTCTGAGTTCAACTTTAACCAGCTATAATCCATCCACCCTTGGATTTCTTCCAGACAGTTATTAAACACTGAGAGTGCTCCATCCTGGTCAGGTGCAAAAGACAGGTATAGCTGGGTATCATCTGCATAGCAGTGTAACCTCAGCCCATACCATCTTATAATGCCTCCGAGGGGCAGCATATACACTGTGAAATAACATGGGTGACAGCACTGAACCCTGAGGCACCCCACACAACAAAGAAGTTGGGCCAGAGGAATGAACCCCCGACACAACTCTTTGTGATCTCCCAGTAAGGAATGAAGTGAACCATTTTAAAACAGTTCCCAACATTCCACAGATTAGCCTCAGGCATGCTAACAACACCAGGTGAGCCACAGTGTCAAAAACTGATGAGAGATCAAGAAGAACTAGAATGGAATGTCTCTTCTTATCCCTCGCCCTCAGAAGATCATTAAGCACCCGAACCAGCACAGTCTCGGTGCTGTGTCTTTTACGAAAACTAGATTGGAAGGATTCGAAGACATTATGGATGGTTAAATGGTCTTCCAATTGGGCTGCCACTACCTTCTCGATAACCTTCCCAATAAAGGGAAGGTTAGAGATAGGTCTGTAGTTTGAGAAACAGACTGGGTCCAAAGTAACTTTCTTCAAGAGGGGTGTCACCACTGCCTCTTTCAGGGAGTTAGGAAACTCACCTGACTCTAAGGAGCACCAGACTATTTGCACCATAACTGGACCGATGGTCTCAGAACAACCCAAAATTAGGGGAGTTGGTCCAGGGTCCAAACTGCAGCTCATGGGCCGCGCACTATGGATGATCCTCATGATATCCACGACTTCCGGTCAGCAAAAGGAACTGCAAGACAACTGAGGTATTGTGAACTTGTACTGTTCCACAACATCACCCTTACAGATTGCCGGACACAAGCCTGCCCTGATGTCAGCCACCTTAATTGCAAAGAACCGAGCGAGCTCCTAGCACTCTAATTGCGAAAAAGCTTTTCGGACTTGCAGACAGGCTGGGTTGCACAGTCTGTCTACAGTCTGAAACAACTGAGCCAGTCGATTCTGTGCAACTGCAATCTCCCTGGAAAGGAATTCTGCCTTCTTATGGGCGATTGCAGATTGATAGATAGAATAATATTCCATCAATCTAAGGTGGTCGGCATCGAGGGCGGACTTGCGCCAACAATGCTCTAACCTTCGCCACTGTCTCCACAACTCCCTCAGTGTCCTATCAAACCAAGGGGACCTGGGGTGAAGGGATAGGGGGCACTCATGAACAGGAGCAACAAGATCCAGGGCCACCATAACAGCCGTATTATAGGCCGACAAAAGTGCCTCTGGGTTACTGCTTGTCAACACGGGATGAGAGGTTAAGGACCGCTGCAAGGCCCTGGGAAGTAATATTCCATAATGGGCAGTACCTGACCATCTCCACAGGGGAAGGCCTTCTCGGGAGGATGTAAAAATTGAACCTCACGGTGTGGTGGTCAGACCAGGTGACTGGTTCCACCCCCACGTTGGATGAATCAATCCCTAAGAGGAAGACTAAATCCAGAGAGTGCCCAGATTTATGTGTAGCAGTGGAAATTACCTGTGTAAGGCCCAAAGAAGACATAAATTGGAGGAAGTAATTACTAAATTGTGAGAGTTCATCATCGACCCAGGCGTTAAAGTCACCCAGAACCATCAATCTGGGCGACTCAAATGACATATCAACGAGGAAGTCTGCTACTTCCTGTAAGAAGTGTTTCCCATCTCCGGGTGGATGGTAGATGAGAAAGATTCGGACGCCTACACCTGCTACAACTGTACACTCAAAGGATTCAGCCTCACCTACTACCACATTCGTGAGGCCCAATTTAGTCTTAAAACAGACTGCAACCACCCCCACCCATGCGGTCCAATCTCGGATGGTGTTTCACCAAGTACCCAGCCAGAATCATGGCCTCCAATATGGGGCCTGAATTTCATCCAGCCAGGTCTCTGTGACGTAAGCCAGGTCAGCTGAACTAATAAGATCGGCTATAATGGCAGTCCTAACAGACCTGGCATTGCATAACACTGCCTGAGTTGGACAAACCTCAGAGACTGTCCGGCCTATCTGCCCACCAAATTCAGTAGTGCCTTTGGGTATGGGCACCAGACACGGGAGACCCCGGTCTGGATTCCATTTCACCCCAGGGTGCCTTCTGGACTTAGTAAATCCAATACGGTGGCCCCGCTCTTTCATTCTCTCCTGTTCACCCACTCCACCCTCCTCACTGTCCTATGGACAATCCCCAGTGCTCTACAGCACTGGTAAATCTCAAAGTGTAGGGGAGGAGTATAAAAAGGGCAGAGGGCACGAAAAGAGGAAGATGAATAGTGCACCGTCGTGGAACCTGCAGACCAGCACATGTTACTGCTAAAACGAAACAATATACACCAAATATGATCAAACTAAACTAATCTAAAAACCCATACAAAAAAAAAAATAGTTAAGAAAACACAACAAACCCTAAATTCCTAAAACAAAATTACTAACAATTAAAATCCTGAAATCCTCCAGAGCAATGATAACTTAAACAATAAACCCAACCCAACAAGACCTGTGAAACCACCCTCCTACCCCAATTGGATAGAATTCAAACCCAGAAAAACAAAGTATACTAAAGTAAAATCCTCTCTCACAGGATAAAATACACATATGAATACAAATTCACCCCCTTCCCACAGCTGAGGGAAAGGGAGAATTCTGGGCACTCCCACTACCCAGAATACACACAATAATAAAAAAAAAATAAACATAAACATCACAATAAAAGAGAATAAAATAAAAATAAATATAGGTGCCCTGGTCCTCTCACCAACCAGGAGACCGTAAAAAAATTAAAAAGTCTGGGAAAGAAGTCAACCAACGGTAGGAGAAGTCGTAGTAAATCCAACGACAGCTTCAAATAAACCAATATAAATCCAAAAAGTCATGAAGGGTCAAGCAACAGCAGACCACCGTTCAAGTACATTCTGTTCACAACAAAAAATTTCTGGTATCAATAATCCAGCCCTTACGGTTCTCACTTGCCAACAGCCTATTTCTTCTTACCCCCCCCCACAAGAATTGCCTTATGTCTGTCCCATGTATTCTTGAATTCTCCCACAGTTTTAGACCCCACAGCCTCCTCAGGAAGACTGTTCCAAGTGTTCATCACCCTCTCTGTGAAAAAATACTTCCTCACATTGCCCCTGAACTGCCCCCCATCTTTAAATTGTGTCCCCTTGTTCTTACACATCTCTTTTTCTGAAAGATGCTACCCTCTTTGACTTTGTTGATTCCACTGAGGTATTTAAAAGTTTCTATCATGTCCCCTCTCTCCCTCCTTTCCTCAAGGGCATACATATTAAGCTCCTTTAGTCTCTCCTCATACGGCTTCTCTTGCAGACCCTGCACGATTTTAGTTGCCCTCCTCTGGACTGCCATTATCCTGTCTATGTCCTTGTGGAGATAGGGTCTCCAGAACCGGACACAGTACTCCAGATGGGGTCTCACCAACTGTCTGTACAGAGGGATAACAACTTCCTGTTTTCTGCTGCTGATGCCTCTCCCTATACATCCCAGTATACCCCCAGCCCTCCCTACTGCCTTCTCACATTGCTTGCTAACCTTAAGGTAATCTGATATGATTAACCCCAGGTCCCTATCCTTTTTTATTGTTGTTACTACTTCCCCCATTGTGTAATCTTTACCTGGGTTTTTGTTTCCCAGGTGCATTATTTTGCACTTCTTGGCATTGAATCCAAGCTGCTATACTTCTGACCATTCCTCCAACCTTGCAAAGTCCCTCCTCATCCTTTCCACACCTCCTTGTGTATCAACCCTTTTGCAGTTCTTTGTGTCATCTGCAAAGAGGCATACTTTTACTTCCAGTCCCTCCGCAATGTCACTTATAAAGACATTAAAAAAGACGCCCCCAGTACTGAACCCTCGATACCCATTAGTAACCCCTCTTTCTTCAGAGTGGACTCCATTTACAATTACCTTCTGTGTCCTGTTGTCCAGCCAATGTTTTACCCAGGCTACCACCCTGGGACCACTCCCAGGCTGGTTAATCTGACAATTAATCTTTTTGTGTGGGACTGTGTCAAATGCCTTGCTAAAGTCTAGGTAGGCCATGTCCACAGCCCCTCCCTGGTCTATGACTTTGGTCACCAAGTCAAAGAAATCAATTAGATTTGTCTGACATGACCTTCCCACTGTGAACCCATGCTGCCTTGGGTCATGTGCCCCACTGGCCTCTAGGTGCTCAACAATTCTTTCCTTCAGAAGTGATTTCATCACATTCCCCACCACAGAGGTCAAACTGACAGGTCTGTAGTTTCCTGCCTCTGTCTTGGTCCCACTTTTGTGAAGGGGAATTACATCCACCTTCCTCCAGTCCTCAGGTACCACACCATCCTCCCATGATATGTTAAAAAGGGTAGTCAGTGGTTTCATTAGTTCTTCCCTTAATTCTTTTGGAATTCTGGGGTGAATTCCATCAGGCCCCATTGCTTTGTCCACCTACAGTTTTAGGAGTTCTTTCAGAACCCTTTCTTCTGTGAAGGGACTGGGATCGATACCCCTATCAAGAGTGCTTCTGTTAACTGGATTAGGCACCTCCCCTCATCCTCTTTTGTGAATACTGAGCAGAAATATTTGTTCAGTATCCCTGCTTTTTCACTGTCCCTCTCTGCCCACCCACCGTCCATTCTATTCAGCCTCACTATCCCTCCCTTTGTCTTTCTAGGCTCCCTGATGTACCTATAAAAGGTTTTATCCCCCTTCTTAACTGAGTTGGCTATCTTTTCCTCAGTTTGGGCCTTTGCTATTCTGACTTTCCTCCCTGCTTCCTTCTACCTTAACTGGTACAGCTCTCTGTCCTGCTCCTTCTGTGTTTTCTTATACTTCCTGCATGCTATCTTTTTCTCCCTGACTTTCCCCGACACCTCTTTTGAGAACCATAGTGGCTTTTTCTTTTATTTTGATTTGTTTATTTGCTTCACGTAAAGGCTTGTTGCCTCTGTGATGGCAGTTTTTATGTTTCCCCATTGTTGCTCCACCCCTCCTTCTAGCCTGTTTGCTAGTGCTTTTCTAAGGCACTCTCCCATCTTGCCAAAGTCAGCACTCCTGAAGTCTAATACCCTCACTTTTGTATGACTTGACTGTGTAGCTGAGTTTATCGTGAACCACACTGTTTGATGGTCACTTGTTCCCAGATGGCAACCCATTTCTAGATCTGAGATCCTCTCACTGTCCCCATTTGAGAGTTTGAGGTCTAAGATTGCTCCCTCTTGAGATATCAGTAAAAAAGATAGAGACTGCAATGGACTTATTTAAAAGAAGAAAGGGGTTCCTCTGGATGTTATAACTAGGACCAAGTATTATTGGATTCCCTTCTTATATAAATTGTTTAATCATGTTTGGGTAACAGGGACAATCCCTAGAAGTTGGAATTTAAGTATCATAGTGCCAATATTTAAAAAAGGTGATAGAAAGGATCCGGGTGGTTATAGGCCAATTAGTTTACTTGATACCTTGGGGAAATTATTTACAAAAATCATTAATAAAAGACTGTACTGCTGGGCAGAGGTCAATAATGTAACTGATGAATCACAGGATGGATCCAGAAAAGATTATTCAACAATGGATCAAAATTTTGTTTTGACTGACCTTATATATATATATATATATATATATATATATATATATATATGGTGGTTAAAAACAAAAGCTTTATTGTACATTTATAGATCTTAAGTCAACTTTTGACTAAGTCAATAGACTTCTTCTTTGGGAAAGACTCTCTGACGTTGGAGTAGATCCTTCTCTATTGGAAATGATTAGGCTGATGCATCAGGACAATTATGTCAGTGTCAGGTATAATACTAGAGGTGAATTAAGTAATTGGTTTAGCTCTTATATAGGGGTTAAACAGGGTTGCTCCTTGGCACCCCTGTTATTTAATGTGTTTTTCTGCACTGTACTTAATAAGATGTATGATGAAGAATTCCATTTGCCAAAGACTGGAGTAAGAGCACTTCCTTATTTGGCTTATGCTGATGATGTGGCTCTACTTTCAACAAGCCATTTAGGTATAATAAGAAGTTTGGATAGATTTTATGTAGAAAGCTCCAGTGCAGACCTTCAAATTAACTATAGAAAAACCAAGGTATTGGTTTTTGGGGAGAATAGGAGTAATTATAAATATTATATGAACCATCACAGATTAGATGTAGTAACACATTTGTGTTACTTGGGAATAACTTTTAGCCAAAAAGGAAACTGGTGTGAACATCTGAAGGAAACTAAGTTAAAGGAAGAGAAGTTTTTCCCTGCTCTTCTGTCTTTTTTTTCCAGGTTTGGAGATAATTCCATTAAAGGTAATCTAATGGTTATTGATGTCAAGATCAAATCTCAACTCCTTTATGGAACTGAAATTTGGGGCATTAATTACAACAATAAAACAGGACTTGACCCCTGTTTAAACAAACTCTATAAGAGGATGTTAGGGTTACCAATTACTGCCCCATATTCGTTAGTGAGGATTGAGATTGATAAGGTTTCAATTGAATGTCACATACAGCAAAGACTAGTAAATTATAGGTTAAGAGTGTTTAGAATGAAATAGGAAAGGCTCCCTCGGATCTGTTTGGAGGAAGGTATAACACATCTCCATTCATGAATAATTTTCCTCTGTATGAAAGTAGTAGACAAAATAATCAAACCACTTAGCTTGTTGTCGATGATTACAGATTGTTTAAGATTCCCTTCAGCCCAAATAAGAGAACAAGTTAATTCTAGGATAAAAAATGTATTTGTGCAAAAAGATTTGGAGATCAGTAGATTGTATAAAGCCTGCCCATGGTTGGCTAAAAATAAAAGATCCCATAAATTAGAATTATACTTGGAGATTCAACAAAACCCAAAACAAAGGAAAGCTGTTACGAGAGTTTACTGTGAGTGTTTCTCGAGTAATGTTAGAAAGGGGAGATTTGAGAAAAGAATAAATTAAGATTTTTATTGTAAATGTGGGTTAAGTCAGGATAATTTATTACATGTAGTTATGCTTTGTCCTTTGAATGAAAAAATGAGGTCTTCCCTCTTGGGTAATTTAATTCAGCAACTTAATTATCAGCTGGATAACATACTGACATACTTATTGAAAGCACAGGAAAAATTCCAGTGGAATGTACTCAAGTATAGAATGGTCAAAAAAGTACATAATAAACAGGCTAGATCAATTGCATATATTTTTTTTTAATAAAAAAGGTAAACAGAAAGAGTATAAAACAAGCAAAATAATGGTACATGGCCTCAGAGCCAGAGTCTGACACAGTTCAAAGGTCAATTAATGGGGCATACAGAATACAGTAGGCACTCATTGAGAGCTCAGTTGGCAGCTGGTCATGGTGGTGAGCAGTGGGCTGTGCCAGTCACCGGCTCGGTTTAGGGATCGGTGGAGTGGGATGGTTGGGCATTGCCTGCTGGGCTTAGGGCCCACTACACCACCAGGGATTATTTACAATATCTAAACAGCGATCAGGGCCAGGTAGGGGACCCCTACACTACCAAGGATACAATCAATTTATTAATGAAGGGGGTTCAGGGCTGGGAGAGGGGGACCTGTAGGCTACCAGGCAGGGCTGGTTTTAGGATGTTTGGGGCTCCCAGCAAAATTAATGATGGGGGCCACCACACAGTAATCTTTTTTCACATGGCCCATGTTTAACTCATATTTTATGGAATTAAAATACCAATGCACACATGGGTGCTAAAAAAAACTATCCCTTTGATAAATGAAACAGTATACATCAGGCTGTGCTAAAGAATTTATGAGGCACTTCACAAACACACACACACACACACACACACGCACACAATTTGGGTACAGTCATTCTCAAGCAGAACAACTTTATAGAGAAGAAGGGCTCTGCATAACCTGAGTGCTTGTGTTCTGTATTTATCCAGTGATAACAATGACTACAAATGAGTAACTCTCAAAAGAGTGACTCTTTTATAGTGCTGTACATGTGAGCTAACCTGTAAGGGTAGTGACGAAATGGGACTGCGAGGGTGGCTATCAGCAAGGGAAGGTTACGACGGTGACCAGAAGGGGAGGATAGGGAAGAGGGCCTGTGTGGGGTACTGTGGCATGCTGCTGCTGAGCTAGCCATGTGGTGTGGTGGTGAGGGTGGCCAGCTTCAGCACAGCATGTTCTGGGTCTGGGTCTGGGGACCAGAATAGATTTTATTGCTGTGGCCAAATTTTTTTTTTTTTTTTGCGGATTGTCTCCCCCTTTCCCTCCCTGACACGCACCCCCCTGGAGTTAGTAATCTAAAATCAGGGTGATACAGGGGGGTGAAGACCCCCTGTGAGGGATGGTGCAGGGGACTCAGCACCACTACATAAATCCTTTTTTTTCAGTTGCCTGATGTGGTGTCATAGACAAGTGCACATAACCATTGTGCTTTTCGGCGATGTACACTCACTGTGTTAATGATCGCTGTTTTACGATCGCTATTATGACATGGAACCTATTCTGTGCATTTCTTGTTGGTCCACTAAAAGGTATCAAACTGCCCACTTTCTTCATCTATGTTTAGAATGCAATGTGCTATCGCAAGCTAACATTTCTTTATGTCAGGTGTCATATGAGTTTGATCCAGTACTCAACACTTCTCCACAGGTAATGCCAAAACACTAACTTTCAACAGATGATGCAGAAAAGCCAGCCTGGCATTGTACTTATTGAAGCATTTATCCTCCACAGGATATGTGAAAGGGGCAGTTGCATAAATTCCTGTCATCAACATTAAAGTGTGTGGCAATGCTTGCATCTCATTCTACAAATGCTTACAAATGGCCACATTTTGTATAGACTGTACAAACTACATTTTCTTAATGTGACAGGTCAGTTAACTATTTCTTCATTTCCACTCCCAGCAGCTTCTCTAATGAAAATGGAAAAAAATGGCAGCCACCTTAAAGGGGACAGGAAATGTGTGCTAACTGGCAGCAGTTAATAATGTTCCCTGTAAGAGAAGTGATAAACTTGCCTCCAAAAGTGCCATATTTAACTGTTCCTTAATAAATACTGATGTGAAAAACTATGTTTTCAATTGTTTTCTTTTTATGGACAACATCTGAACAGTTCTTTTCATGGAATCAGCAATTTGGAATGTTTACTATGTCACAGTTTGAGTACAGAATGCCAGATGTGAGCTATTGTCCAATCAGAACCATATTTAGAGTTCTTTGCTCAAACTGTGACATAGTTAAAACTCCGGATCACTGGTTCCATGAAGAGAACTGTAACAGAATGCTGCCCATAAAATCAAAACAATGCAAAATACTGTTTTTCACATCACTTTTTTTTGAGGTACAGTTACATATTGATCTTTCAGGCTGATGGATATTATTTCTGTAAGTAACATTATAAACAGCTGCACATTAGAACTCATTTCCTGTCCTCTTTAACATCTCAGATTGTAAGCATGTATCATCAGTATTCATTTTGTTTCACAAGTACAGTATATGCAGCTTTCTGAATACTGCATATGCTTACACTGTACTCAACAATTACTTAAGACTGTTTTGAGTCCACAGATTCAACAGAAGAACAGAAAACATTGGCATCCCTAATGTTAGGAAGGAAGATTATTAGTGTAGCTGAAATGGAACTACCAATCCCTGCTGCAGTTCATGCCGAGTAGCGCACATTTGTTTTAAAATTTCTCTGCACCTACTTGCACTCAACAAGCCATGGACATAAAAATAAAATTTCTTTGCATTATGTAAACTCATCTCTCACCAATCAAGGAGAATGACTGTTAGAATTAAAATAGAAATATAGAAACATAGACCTTGACAGCAAGTAAGGACTGATTGGCCCACCAAGTCTGCTGATTTCCCTACCTACTGGATAAGTTGCAGATCCCAGTTAACCAACAGCCTACTTCCTCCTACCCCCCACTAGAATTGCCTTATGTCTGTCCCATGCATTCTTGAATTCCCCCACTGTTTCAACCCCACAACCTCCTCAGGAAGGCCATTCCTTGCATCCACCACACTCTAAGTGAAAAAATACCTCCTCACATTGCTCCAGAGCCATCCCCCCATATCTTCAAATTGTGCACCCTTGTTCTTGCACATCTCTTTTTCTGAAAGATGCTACCCTCTTGGACTTTGTTGATTCCCTTAGGTACTTAAATGTTTCTATCATGTCCTCCTCTCCCTCCTTTCCTCAAGGGTATACATATTAAGCTCCTTTAGTCTCTCTTCATATGACTTCTGGTGCAGACCCTGCACCATTTTAGTTGCCCTCCTCTGGACTGCCTCTATCCTGTCTATGTCCTTGTGGAGATGGGGGGCAGAATTCATGAAGCGATTTGGGACTAAGTCCCACTCCGCAACCCCAGTTGCGCTTCTGAATTGCCGCAGCTATGGAGCAGCCAATCCACAGCTGCTGCAGTTGCAGAGGGTGCTACGGTGGGTCCCACTGCCCATAGCAGCCTCCTGCAGCTGCGGTGCTATTCCTGGCAACAGCACCCCCAAGCTGCCATAATCTGTGGAGCTGGTCATACACTAGCTCCATCTTAGTGAATACCCGCAGCTCTGGTCGACCTGCAGCTTCACAAGTGTAAACCCACTATCACCGAGGTTTTCCCGCAGCTGCGGGACCTTCCCCGATTTTCGTGAATCCTGCCCGGGGTCTCCAGAACTGCATGCAGTATTCCAGATGGGGTATGCAACAGCACATCAAAAAGTACTTTTACTTAGAATTTTTGGGGACCCATATAAAGTGGTCAGTTTCAGTGACAGGTCAAAACAACAGAATCATGCTACTGGCAAAGCAATGTGGCATAGACTGTGACAGCTAATAAAACAATTCCAATTTTTATTCCTGTTTTACTCATTCCATTTTCAGGTCTTTTTTTTATTTTATTACACACTACATCAACATATTATTTTTATGCCAGTCTCTGCTACCAGAGACTCCAATAGTCTTATTGCGATTGAACTGATCTCAGAGAAGCATAACTGTGGACTGTGCTACATCTGCTTCATAGCAAACCACATTTCCATCCTTGACATTCTACATCTGTATTTTTGGTGGACCTCTGCAGTCACTGACAGTGCAATATGTGAGCTTAGTTTTATCTGTGAGGCAGATATAAAAAACACACATCTCTGTCTCTGTCAGCAGTTCTACTTCCTTCACAACATTGCCACTGATAGCAAGCACCAGCTGCCACCAAAATCACATCTTGCACCACATAAACAATTATAGTACCTCTATTTTTAAGCATTTTTCAGCATCTTTACAAACTCAAGCACTGTATGCAGTACTTAAAACATCTATTGAGCTATCATGATGTGGTGCGACTCTGTAGCTCTCTCCACATTTTTTTTCAGTGTTTTTCAATGAGTCAGACCAGCAGATTTAGCAAATCTGGTACAGTAGCACACATGATCAGTAGATAACAGTAGAGTAGATTGCCTTGTTTGCTGGGGAAGGTGAAACACTGATTTTTTTTTTCTTTATGGAGAAATGAGGTAACCGGGTAATTAATGTGTTTCTCTCTCTGCTAACAGGTGGTTTTGGAGTTTGGGGGAGGGGATCATTAGCCCAACAACTCTACTACTGAGTCTGCAGCATAGATGAGGGGCAAACGATATAGAGACAACAAAGAAAAGTAAATATAGCAGCAGCCAGTCTCTTCACCCTGCAGTCCCCAGCACAGACAGTTGTAACCTCTCCCCACCTTACCTCGCGTCAAAAATTCCACAGCTCCACCACTGCACCACGCTGCTCAAAATGGCTGTCTCAGTCAGGGTTTATCTATGCCGAATCGACAACACTGTTGTTGAGGTTCAACATAATGATGTTCCCGGTGTCTAGAGGTGAAATTTTGCCTGTCTGAGATAGGTGTGTTTCACTCGGGGTGCTGTGCCCCATGTCCCCCCCATTAAAGATTATCATCTCTGAGTTGGAGTTGGTTTGGGGGGGTGAAACACAGTCAAAGGGCAAATTTTCACCCTCGGGTCCCTTTCAGCGACAATCTCGAATCCTGTTGAGATTGTCGCTGTGAGGGATTTCGCCACTGGGGTTTTGATGTGCAGTCAGCACACCCTCAATTGGTTGATCTTTTCCACTCAAGCTCTGGTCTCATGTCCTGCAAACCCTTCTCATTCACAGCAGAAAAACAACACTGAGGGCAACACTCCCACTCAGCAGCAGCAGCAGCCCAAAAATACCCAGGGACACCAGCCTCTTTGCACAGTAATAAGCAGGGGGATACCAGCACAGGCAGACTGATGGTACAGGCACTCAAATCTTTCACCCCGTGTTACAAAGCAGCAGCTCCCAACCACTGATACAAGGACATTTTGAATAGCACACACAAATTCAATTCAGCCAGCCAGAGTTTCATTGGCTCCAGCTCCTGAGTACTGTGATGCGTCAATTTTCTGATCCTTATGGAGGCATCACAGCTGGTGGGGCTCAGCATAGTGGGATAAGACCAAGAAGGCTGCAGGGGGCAGGGCAAGGCTGAAGAAACAGGCAGGCAGGACAAATTATTGCTGCTGTACAGATGCAGTTTGTGACTCAGCAAAGCCAAACAGGGCCCCCTGTGGCTGTGGGTTTTGCAGGTTCCTAATGCTGGCCCTGCTACCAGGGATATTATGATTTTATTAATTAACAGAGATCAGAGATGGGAGAGGGGACTGCCAGACTACCAGGGATATGATCAATTTGTTAATTATTAGGTACTGCGGTTTGGAGGTGGGGGCCGCTAGACTACTAGGGATATGATGATTTTTGTAATACATGGGGATTGCGGCTGGGAGGGGGTACCTCTAGATTACCATGATATAATCAATTTATTAATAAACAGGGATTGGGTCTGGGAGGGGGGTCCACTAGACCACCAGGAAATGCTTCTTTGCATTGCTGCAGGCTTGCAGCAACTTGTCCACTTGCACCCTAGGGGTGGCACATGGCTTGGGTTGCCACAAGCTGCTGGACTTTGCTGCTGGGGCCCAATCTGATAGTGAACTGGGCACAGGGTCCCTGGTGTACCGGCAATCAGTGCAAGCCACCTTTGGTGTAGCTTGCACTGAGTTTTGAGAATCAGGCCCCAAGAATGCATCCTTGCTCAAGAATCTAACACGGATGAAACTAGTGATGTTAGTGCGAGTCAGGATTCAATATTACCCAATTACCTCAGTGATTGGTTGCTTAGCCCACCAAGGCCCCAATGTCACTTTCCAGCAGCAATTGGTCCCAGCCTCTTAGTGTCCAAGCCCAGCCATCACAGCAGATTTTGAATATCTATGGGCAAGAACACAGCCTGACTGTGGATGATATACAGTAGTAACACTTGAAATAAGCTACCATGCCTAAACAAACAAAATGGGCAGTTGATGTATTTAACAGTGGTGCTCAGAGAAAATCTTACAATAGATTTAGAAACATTTCTTTAGATCACCTGAATTACTTTTTTTTTTTTGTTTATTTCTTTTAGCCTTACCTCCTCAGCTGGGGTGTTCCTATGGTGCCCATATTAGGTATTTTGGCTGGTGGCTCCTACATTGGACGCAATGCCAGAGCTACCACCTCCCCACCTTCACCCTCGCTCTAGGCCACATTGCAGTCCCCAGTCACAGAAAGCCAAGGGGTCAGGGCCAGAGGGAGCTCCTAGGAATGATTGGTGCAATGCCATGGCTCAACTCTCATGCACCAGAGGATTCAACAGATTTTAACCTCCAAGTCCCCCTCACAGCATGGGCATGCAATGACACCAATGATGCAGTGGTACACGATCCCACACACTGCTCGCTGGATATCTGCCGTGCTGACCGTTTGTCACTCCATGACTAGCTCTAGCCCCCAGCCACCACCAGGAGCCAGCACATGCATGGGTGTCCCTCCCCACCCTCCCCAGAGAAGGACAGCATTCCCTGGAATGCTCAATCCTCCTCCTCCTCCTCCCCCCGGCCAACCCCCAATGACCCACACTCATTCCCAAACCTGGGTCACCAGTGTGTTGTGAGGTGTGGCATCCAGTGCCTCAATCCTCAGCACCACCAGATCAGCACCACCTGAATGACTTATTAAGTAATTTTTATGGCAGAGTAAGAAACAACTCTAGGAAAGAATATGGCCTAATCAACTTTGTCAGCCTACATTCTGGGTTGAATAAACACATTAACAATAACCCAGAAGCCAATACTGCATGACTTCTAACAACATTTTTAGAGGTGTTGTAAACAGGCAAAAATGTGAAGAAAAAGACAAAACAGCTCAAGATCCCCCCCCACAAGCCAACAGGAATTGGACTTTCTAAAAAAATCACCTTCCTTTTCACCGAACACCATGACAGGCTTTGTAAAGAAAGTATGAATGAATATACAACTTCACATGGCCCATTGTGGTAGTGAAGGTGTACACTTGTTCCCCACCTCATACTTTGAAATTAATGCGGCAGAAAATGGTTTGAGATATTTAACAAAAAACATACAATCAACACACTAAAAATCACGCTAAGCTGATCTTCTTTGACAAACAAAACAACAGAGGATTTCTGTTTGAGCTGTCAGGGAATCCACTCTGCCCTGTAGAAAATGATTTATAATACATTAGCAAGCTATCCCCACAGGGACCAGCATTAGTTTGCCACAACAAGAAACTTCCCCAAAAATACCTTGACAAACAGCAAGTGTGGTACTCAACAGAAAGAGTAGGAGTTAACTACTTAGGAGGAATACTGCCAAGCATATGCAGAGAAACTGGCTTGAGCAATAAGTTACACAAATCACTCATTAAAGGAGAAGTCCACCCAGAATGTGCAAAAACATATGTTATGTACAGTGTTTTGATATGTATGTTAAGCCCCAGTGTGTCCTTCCCTCTGTCAGCTATTGGGAGTTTTTTCTAAATTAGCGTGTTAGCTGTATGGTAGTTTTACGACCCTGGGGATCTCCATCACAAATAAGTTTATTGGCTTTCTTTCTCCTACAGTGCACCCTGGCTCATGTGACACTAATGTAGCCATGCCCTTAGATTTAGCAGGGTCTGTCACAGCTCAGCCACAAAGATAATACTTCTTTCCGAGAAGTCACACTGCTAGATTTTGGGTGATGGTAATCATTATTATTTTTTGATATTAGTACCTTGTCCTGCTATGTTACAACCTATAAGGTGATGTTCAATTTTTACTACTTAGTACTGGTGCAAAAACTGAAAGTGGCTGAGAGGAATAGAGTTAACAGTGACATGATCCACACACACACACACACACACACACACACACACACACACACACACACACACAGAGCAGAACATAGCAGGACAAGGTATTGATATCAAAAACTAATAATGATTACACTCACCCAAAATCTAGCAGTGTGTCTTCTCTGGAAGAAGTATTTTCTCTGTGGCTGAGCTGTGACAGACCCTATAACAAGACACTGGCTTCCTGCAGGGGCAATTAGACATCACACCAAAGGGCACTCTGGAAAGACTACAGGCCATAAAATAAATCAGAATGGCATCCTCCAAAGGCAATAAAACAGTTAGGGAAAGTTAGAAAAAACATCTCTCGCAGCCAGAGGAAAAGAAAACATTGGGAACTGGTTAGAACACAGAAAAAAGACTACTAGATATATTTTTCTGATTTTAACATGGAGTTTTCCTTTAAGAGCTGCTGCAGTAACTCTTCTATGTGATACAGGGTTGGAAGCATGCCAAATGATGTCTACAACAGGGCTCAAACATGAAGCATCTTTAAGAAGTTATTGACCTCCAGATATGAATTATTGCATACAACAGAGCTCTATATTAACCGGAAGCTCGCCACCACATTAAAAAATGCTTGCAACAGCATCTTATGCTGATCCACAACACCATCAATATTTGTGCCTCCACAATGAAAATCAGTCATCCACAAGTGCTTTGCATTTACCAAAGCACAATATCTATGTCCCTACCCCTTAAAAAGACTGCTTTCAATATGCAATCACCTGTAAAGGACCAGTTCCAGCTACAGTAATACAAATTGAGACTCACTCAGAACTGCCTGCAACATACTCGCAAACAAGTTTACAGCACCCATACTCTGCAAAACATCACGTCTCCACTTCCAACCTCCCAACGTTTGCAACAGCATACATTTAGAAACATAGAACATAGAAACATAGAATTTGACGGCAGATAAGGACCGCTTGGCCCACCCAGTCTGCCCATTTCCCTACCTACTGGATAAGCTGCAGATCCTAGTTAACCAGCAGCCTACTTCTTCCTACCCCCACCCCCCAGAATTACCTTATGACTATCCCATGCATGCTTGAATTCCACCACTGATTTTGACTCCACAACCTCCTCCGGAAGGCCATTCCATGCATCCACAACCCTCTCTGTGAAAAAATACTTCCTTAAATTACCTCTGAGCCGCCCCCCCTCTATCTTCAAATTGTGCCCGCTTGTTCTTGCACACCTCTTTTTTTGAAAGATGCTACCCTCTTGGACTTTGTTGATTCCCTTGAGGTACTTGAAAGTTTCTATCATGTCCCCCCTCTCCCTCCTTTCCTCGAGGCTATACATATTAAGCTCCTTAAGTCTCTCTTCATATGCCCTCTGGTGCAGACCCTGCACCATTTTAGTTGCCCTCCTCTGGACAGCTTCCATCCTGTCTATGTCTTTGCGGAGATTGGGTCTCCAGAACTGCACACAGTACTCCAGATGGGGTCTCACCAGCTGCCTGTACAGAGGGATAATAACTTCCTGTTTTCTACTGGTGATGCCTCTGCCTATGCATCCCAGTATACCCCCAGCCCTCCTTGCTGCCATCTCACATTGCTTGCCCACCTTTAGGTCATCTGATATGACTACCCCCAGGTCCCTTTCCATTTTTGTTGTTGTTAGTATCTCACCCCCCATTGTGTACTCTTCCCCTGGGTTTTTGTTTCCCAGGTGCATTATGCACTTCTTAGCATTGAATCTAAGCTGCCATACATTTGACCATTCCTCTAACCTTGCCAAGTCCCTTCTCATCCTTTCCACCCCACCCTGTGCATCAACTCTGTTGCACAGGGTGGGAGAAGATGAGAAAGACAACTGGTGATGAGAATCAATCAAATAACATGTTAACAAGCTCAATGTCAAAAAACTAGACTCACTATTCTGATGAATGAGGAATTTTATCAATTATGTATTTATTTGATTATTAGAAAATTGGTAACTGGGAGAGATACACTGAGCCAAAGCTCATTTCCAGATGTGAGCTGGAGGGATGGGAAGGTGGAGAAAGCAGCAAACAATGGAAAGTATCAAAACATCTGATCAAACATAAGTACAATACAATTCCAAAATTACAATAAATATTAAATTGCATGCATAGACACAAATGTGCAGAGAATGCCTGTCAGTGCATAAAAAATTGGCAACAATGAATAGTGGCAAGAATAATAATGGCAGGAGGTGGCTGATCAGAAGGGGAGTCAATTGCCCAACCTCAAGGAGGGAGAGCTGAAGAGCTGCAGGGAATGTGTGTTTGACCACAACAGGAGCAGGGAAATTTCTGGTTGCTGCCTGGATGGATAAAGGATCAGCTATGGAGGTATCAGGAGGAAAGGGAAGTCAAAACATTGAAGACGTATTATCTGGCCTTGGAGACCTACCAATTGAACCAACCATCTTTCTGCAGCACTCCAAGAAGATGTGCTCAACTGACTGCACAAAAAGAGAACAACACAAGACTTGACTCAGTCCAGCAAGCTCGTCTGTTTGTATACCAAGCCTATCCCACTTGGTTGACCATGGGAAGATCGAGTTTCTTTTCCAAGACAAGCTAAATAAATATTCTAGTGAACATTCACCTTCTGTGATGAGAAAGTGTTAGCTTAGTGTTTCCAAGGCTTCAGTTCATGCTTTCTTAAAACAAACTCTATACAGAAAAAAAACACACAAAAAAATCTAACCTTTCTGCACTTCAATACTTCACTCTCCGTTACTTTTGAAACAGTTTATGTTCAGACAAGGAAGCAAAAACATTTTTGTTCAACAGTTTACAGTTTACATAATTACTATTAATTGTCTCAAATACGTTGAACTAATGCATTTAGGGCTATTTACAAATGGGAACTATAGTATCTTGCGTATTGATATTTTACTATTTAAACATATATTTTAAAAAAAAAGCTTTTTCTTATTATTTTTGTGTAATTGTTATGTTTCCTAATTGTATAATCACAATAATTAATTCCAGGGTGTGGGTTGGGATGGGATTTACCAACACCTGGAATGGCTGGTCACTTGTCCTGTGGCCTCAGGACTGAACTATGCCAGGTATGGGTAAATCCCAGCCCTACCCATACCCTGTCGTGGATTATTCCTTAACTATTTTACTGTTGTCATTAAACCTCATTTAAGATGATATGTTTCAAAACTAGAGTTGACTATAGCCATCACATTTGCTGATCCAGCGTGCTACAGGCTCATGCATACACACAGAAATGTAACTGCATATATTAATGTATGTACAGGTATGTATGTATGTGTGTATGTATTTATTTATTTATTTTGTTGACCAGGTAAGCTAACTAGAATAGAGTCTGTTTAAAAAAAAGGGACCAGTGAGATGAGGATGAATGTGGTGAACATTTTGACCTATACATTTTTAGTCTATTTCAGATTGCCCCTTATATACTGACTTATATGATACCCTTCTTTCCCTAATTTGAGTCTGCTTTAGTACTATTTTTCACATCTGAAATAATAAAAAGAGCACTCCTTTTAATGTGGCTTGAACCAGGTTTTCATCAGTATTCTCAGCTGCTCTTGTATATCAGTGGTTTAAAATCACTTCTGTTGTGATACAAATTAACTAGCATGCAGCAGGCAGTGCTTCCTGACCTTATGGAGCAGTAGGTGTTCATAAACAGCTGGGAATAGTGATGAAAACCTGGTCTGAGTCGTATTAATAGGAGCACTTCTTTTATTATTTCAAATATGTAAAAAAGTATTGAAACAGACTCAAAATGAGGAAAGAAGTGTATCATATAAGTCAGGAGATAAGGGTCAATCTAAAATACCATAAAAAGCTTAGGTCAGAATCTTCACTGGATTCATGCACTGCTGCTTTAAGAACATAGGATAAAACAAAGTGCAGGACAGATGAAGTACAGTACACTGAGTATCAGAGACAGTTACAGTTGGTGTTCATGTAGAAATCCTCCTGCAGCCTAAATTTAAAGGTAAGATGAGGTTTTGTACTCCGAATGTGAGGTGGCAAGGAGTTTTAAATTTCAGAGGCCATGACACCAAAGGCTTTTTACCCCATTTCTTTTCCCATGGATGTGTTACCCTGTGGAATACTAAGTAGCTAAGTCTCTGTGGAATTAAGAGTTTGGGTTTTAGCAGGGAGTATCAATTGGTAGAATAGGTGGACTGGGTACCCAGGACTGGGTACTCATATGACACAGCAAGCTTCTGTCCATGGCCTGGTAGAGATCATCAGTAAGATTAACCAGAGCAGTAGCTGTTGTGTGGTGTATTCTGAACCCATTCAGACTAGAGGATAAGAGGTTATTGGAATTAATGCAACAAATATTTTTGTTGATATACTGGTTGGTACTGTAGCTTTTCGAACAGTTTTGTAAGCACAGGGACACAAGGTCTGTAAATACCAATACCAGGGTTAGGGCCACCTTTGTGTATGGATAGGAACCACAATGGCTTTTTTTTTTTACATATCAGGCACCTGGGCAGAGGTAAGAAAAAGGTTAAGAAGAGAAGAACTAGTTTGGATATCACTGAATCAACAACAAAACAATAGTGCAAACCCATTCACAGATTGACTCACATATACAAAGAAAAAAACAGACACACATAGCAATGAGCACATACACAGAAAAATAAAATATTAAAGCTGTATGCATTACTTTGTCATACAGATGAGGAGTAATAATCCATTGGGAACTGAGACTACTTTTTCCATAGACATCAGAAACAGAATCTGATGGCAGATAAGGATGGTGTCCAGTCAATTCAGCCCAGTGAATTCAGCCCCATGGCAATTCAGCCTGAGTTAATTCAGCTCCATATCAGTTCAGCTCTAATGTCAATTCAGCCCCAGTCAAGTCAGCTCCTGAACGGGGGAGGAGAGGCAACATGGCCACGCTGCTGCTTCTTCCGTCTCCATGCCACCCAAGGGTTCCTGATTAGAATTTTTTGTCTTGTACTTTACTCTCACCGCTTAGTTTCAAATCCATGAAAGAAACTACTATTATTTCTTAATTAGAAACACAGAGGGGGTTCTTTGAAACAACTCTATTGCAGAGTAAAATTGTTTGGCAGGCACCTTGATGGTTTAATGTGTTCCTCACTGTTTTCCAGCCAACATTGGGAGAATACTGCAGTAAGTACGGCAATTTTCTCCTTTGGCAAATGATACTTAAGCTGCATTTTTGCGCTGAGACTGATAAATAACACAGACAGTTCGAGCATACAAGCCGATAAATGGCGTTTTTGGTGTTCGGGAATATAGAAACGCCAGAGGTGATTTTGTAGTGAGAGGGCTTTGCCTCTTACTAGCTGAAAGTTGGGGCTGAAATATTTGGCGTTATTTTGGCATTATTCTCACCCGCAGTCTCGGAATGTAGAAATGGGAGAAAAATCTGCACAAATGGACTTTGGAGTCCCTCTCAGGTAATGAGAACCGAGAGACCTTAAGGAGGAGAATGAGAAGAGACCGAACAGTATTTTAATGGAGACAGGCCTGATTTTGCCTTCTTAAAGGTATGCCAATATTACCTGGGGGGGTGGATTGTTATTGTCTATTTGGTTCTCCCATCCCAAGGTTATTACGCTCAGTGAAGCATTTCTCTTCTGCTTAATTTACAGGTCTGGCTGCAGAATAGACTCAGGGAACTAGAAGAAGGCACTGCTCAGTTCGACTGAGTAGATTTATTGATACCTAGAAAAGGGAGCCAGTGTGCCATTGAGAGCCCTCAAGACTGGAACTATGTAAAAGGCAAAACTGTTGCTCTTTATAAGATGAACAATCCGCAGTGGGATGCCTTATGAGCCTTTTGATTTAAAAACTCACTGGAATATGTGAATATGTGAATAATTCTTTGAGAAATGTTGTTAGGAACAAGGACTCCAGTGACTTAAAGGAGCCTAATCTACATTTAGAATTTGCTGTTTTTTGTGCAAAAGGCAACTAGTGGTGTGGTTTCCTTTCTATTTGCACTTCCAGCATTTTTTTATTTTTTTTTAGTATCGAACACTCTTTTGAGTGTGTGGTGATGGAGGAGTAAAGTGCTAAATTTATGGGACCCAGGAGTATGTTTTGCACTTCGAGATTCAGAAAAAAAAAACAGGGCACACTGAATGCCACCTACAAGAAGCTTGTTAAGAGTCTAATGTTAAGAGTTTAATGTAAATTTCTAGAGTGCCAGTACTACAAGATTAAGAACATGGCTCCAACTAACATGGGAATTCTGAGAATATTGGAACCATTTAGGCATTTCTTTATGCTAACAAATAATGTTTTTATTTTATACTGGTCTGCATTGTGAGCTGTTTTGATTATTGATATGTTATTTTAGATTTTCTTTGGTTGGTGTGAAGAACTTACATAAGAACTCTCAAGTATAAAATTAATAGCAGTTAAAAGCTATTAAAAGTCACTAGCTAAGAAGGGGTAGTTAATGTCGTACCTATTTAGGGTGCTTATAGGGTTAAGATAATTGATACTAATACTACTTAGAATCTTTTGAATATGTCAAATCAAAATTTGTTATGTGTCCTTAAGATTGTATGGATATTTTTCAATCTAGATTGCAGTATTAGTTAGTGAGGCTCTGGGTCTGGTCTGTGCCCAATTGGTATCAGCAAGGACAAAGTGACCAAGTATGGGTGGTCCCACCCGTGACATGGAGTCCCACTATGTACATAAGGAGCAGGCCATAGGAGTGGCTGGATTAGGGGTAATCAATGGGGCATGGAGTGGCATGCGTCACATGGTGCCTCAATGGACGAGCCTTAAGACTGGCGTGTCTAACCAGCCATCAGGGAGGCACAGATGTGACATGATGTGGAAAGATGGGACTAAACTGTAACACAGAACCCCATCGTATGCCTCAATAGTAGCCAACAGGAATAGTTGGATGAGGGTTGACCTCTGGGACACGGAGTAGTATGCAGTGCATGGTGCCCCAATCGGATATACCCTCAAAGCCCGCAGGTCCACCTGGCCTCTTGGTAGGATCAGTGGGGTCATGGTGTAAGCAGATGAGTACTTACATATACATGCAGTCTCATTAAGTGTCTCAGGTATGGCTAAAAGGAGTGCTCAGATGGGAGGTGGTCTGTAGGTTATGGAGCAGTGTGTGCTCTATGGTACCATAGATAGTTATCCCAAAAATGCAGCGTGTCTATTTGGCTGCAAGATTGGCATAGTTGGCACAGGATATGAGTAGAAAGGGTAAACTCAAATGGGATATTTTGGACCAAAAGGGTGTCATTTGGAGTCATTATGGACTTCAGTCCTTATTTTTAGAATGGTGGTCTGGACTGATGGTTAGTCTGCTTAAAATAGGCATCAAATGCCACCAGACCATTAATAGTAAAATTTAATTTTAATTTTAAGTGTCTGATATACAGTAAATATTAGGAGTTAAAAAAAATTTGCAGATATTGTAATGGGCACAATTTGCATCTTTGTATTTGTATTCAATAATGTACTTTTTAGATATGATATTTGTAATGGCCTTTTATGGTTGAACAAATAAACCGCTACTACTATTTGTGTGGCAAGAAAGTCAGCTCCTATGTCAATTCAGCCCCATGACAGTTCAGCCCCTATGTCAATTCAGCCCCATGACAATTTAGCCCCTATATCAATTCAGCCCTTATGTAAATTCAGCTTCTTTAGGTTCTGCACTAGAATAAACATAACTAACAACATGTGTAAACATATTTAAGCTTTATTGAAAGCTTTAAAACATATTTTTTTGCAGTTAAGTTCACTTTATTGAAAATGTTAATTTTCACATACAGTACACGCAGCAAACACCAGTCACATACAACAGAATGAAAAACAAAATAACAGAACACAAATAAGCTTGAACATAACCTTCTAACCCACACAACACCCAAACCACCACGACTAACCTACTCCGACCCTTGTGCATATTCCAACAGCTCCAGGCTTTGAATATTACTAATGGATATTGACTAAGGATATAACTGCCATTTTAGTTTTTTGCTTAATGGTGGTAAGGGTGGAGTACGCTCCCAACAGGCACATGTCCTCTGTAAGAAAAGGAGGAAAGGCTGAAGAGTGGAGCATTAAAACATATTGAGAGAATTGTAAGCATCCATTAAGTTAAAACATGAAACTGTGTGCAAGTCCTCTTAGGAACTCCACTATTTCCCTTGCATGGTATTCTGCGACAATGCACTGAATTCTTTCAGCAGAATTCTTGTACACTTTCTTAGGTTCTTGTGGCAGGCCGCCAGCAATCTACTGCTCCATTATAGTCTCTGTCAAGCTGTGTTCTTTTTTCATAACATCGATAAGTTTCCATACTGTGGGGTGATCAGCACTTAGAAGGCTTGCAAAACTGTTGTGCCGTCCTTCAGCGGTATTGTTTGCCCTTGGGATGCCTTGGTTAGTTGCATCAAAGCAGTTCCACTTGCTGTGAGGAAATATGGCCTGTCATCTGTCCATCCTCCCCAACCAAACATCTTCAAAATAGTCAGCCATAGGATTTAGCAAATCCTCATGCTCACTATAATATACACTGTCTATTAAAGCCTGGAATGCTTTCACTGCACTGTGTACAGGCACGAATGCCAGTGCAGTCAACATTCTCACATTCAGTGATAACTCTGGATCAGCTCCATATTGTTGTTTAAGTCCACAGTTCTGAATCTGCTGCCAGATACTTTGGCTGAAATGAAAAAAGCAGCCACGCATTGTTGTCCTTAGAAAAGTGTCTTGCAATGCTAACACAGCACCGATCTCAAAGTCTGTCATTATTGATTGTGGGATAATGTCCAGTTGCAGCTTCTTCAGCTCTTGCAACAATCGCAGGTATGTTTGCTTGGTCTTATTTGGCAGCAGTGCATATACAGCAGGAAGCACTTTGTCATGATGAACCCCATGGATGGTATACAGCTGCTCGAAGAGTGGTGGGGAAGCCTTGAAGGTGCTATCATCATACCAGTGGGCTGACATGCTGAGGAAGCGTAGATTGGTGCTGGTGCTAAATAACAGGATTCTGTCATTTCCTGGTGCACAATCAAACAAGAGGAAGGCATCACCTGCACTTGTAGCACAGTATGTAGTAGTGATTTCCTGCTCCTGCAAACTTGCAGGATTACATGGTGCACTGGATATGGCTGCTCTGTATCCCTGTACTGTCCTTTTCATCCTCTGCTCCTCAGGCAGACATGCTAGAACTGCATTTGAAATTCCCTGAGTGGCCCCAGAAATTATGGTATCTATTGTATCATGTGTTATGGCCGTAGTGGACTTCATTTTGTCAGTAACACATCTGACAGCATTGTCAGCAGCATCAGGTGCATGGTTATGGTCGGTACATCATACCACTGTGTCATTCAGCATATGAGTTCATCCTGGGCATTTTGAATGTTGATAAATTGAGCACTTCCTTAACATCTTGGCACCAAGTAACTTCTCCTTTCAATAGCAGTACCCCATATACAGCAAAATGTATCTCCCCGGTTTTGCTCTTAGCATACTCCAGTGCCATTTCCAAGTTGTTGCCTGATTACTTCTGTCTGTATAATTAAATAATGAAGTCATGAGTACTGACCATAACCATGCACCTGATGCTGCTGACAATGTTGTCAGACGTGTTACTGACAAAATTAACAGAGCCTGACAGAGACTATAATGGAGCAGTACATTGCTGGCTGGCCACCACAAGAACCTAAGAAAGTGTACAAGAATTTTGCTGAAAGAATTCAGTGCATTGTCACAGAATACCATGCAAGGGAAATAGTGGAGTACCTGAGAGGACTTGCACACAATTTCATGTTTTAACTTAATGGATGCTTACAATTCTCTCAATATGTTTTAATGCTCCACTCTTCAGCCTTTCCTCCTTTTCTTACAGAGGACATCTGTCTGTTGGGAGAATATTCTGCCTTCCCCACCATTAAGCAAAAAACCCGAATGGCAGTTATATCTTTAGTCACTGTCCATTCTAGTATTCACACCTGGAGCTGTTGGAATGTGAACATAAGTGAACTCCCTGTGAATAGTTAACTCTACTTGCAACCTCGCTACACATTTTGCAACAGACTTTATGGATGTAAATGTTCTCGAATACGAAATCGGTCTCAACTGGTCACTTACCAGCACTCAATTTGAGGATTCAGCAGGGCACAATAACTCTGATTGTCTTCTTAATATTATTTGCTCTCATGCATATTTCTGCCCATGTTGGGTTTTAAATGATTTTTTCACTACTTACTGGGCATTACTTGCATGTAATAGACAGTTATGGATGTGCCTCTGTGCTGTTAACAAATGCCCATTGCTTAAATTGCAAACTGTTTAGAACACATAGCCTATCAAGCTATGGCCCTACTTCATAAGTTCTGCTTTTGCTTATTACTCATGCTGACTTCCCATTAACTTGCGTTTGGCCGTAGACCCATGGAACCTGACTGGCATCCTTGAGACTCGATTTCCTACTGGAATACTTGACGATTTGCTCAGATAGTTTACTTATTAGACTGATCATGTACTAGTTAATACTAATAGCTATAACTTTTTGAAGTAACAATGTTTGATGTTGTATAAATTATGGCGGGGAGATGTGGGGAGTGGGGGGCTGGGAATGTTGTATCGTGGGCTCACATTTACACATCACCTGGCAGTATTTTTAGCCAGTACAGTTTATAGAACTGGGCATAGTTGTTTGTTACAAGTTTTTGATTTGAAGTTTAATCTGAGTGCTAATAGTATGATGGGGATTGTTGGATGTGATATAGATAGGGGTGGGTATGTGCCAAAACTTTTCTATTTAGGCTGTGATTTGCTAGATACTTGGATAGGGCAGACCCTATCTGATCGATTGCCCATTGAATTGTTCCAGCTAAGTTTTCAATAATGGGAGGTCCATATAACATTATAACATGGAATGTCTGAGGTGCTAGAGACAGGTATAAACATCAAATTATCTTGAGACAGTTCTTTTATCTTCACACCGGAATAGCATGTTTACAAGACACTCATCTCAGGAGAGAGGATACTCCTCTTCTCTGTAGAAATTGGGTCGGGCAAGCCTATGGGGCGGACAGGTCTACAAGTCGAGGGAGGGGGTCACTATATTAATCTCCAGAACAGTGCCTTTTGAACTGATGCAAGAAGTGTGGGATGTGAATGGTCGCTATGTCCTTCTGCATGGTGTGCTCCAGTCGCAGCAAATTCTCTTGAGGTCTATTTATGGCCCTAATATGGATTCACCCCTTTTTTTCTCACACCTTCTCAATCTGGTAGCTTCCCCTACTTAGGAAGCCATATTTCTTGAGGGGGATTGGAGCCTGACACCGCAGTCACAATTAGATCTGATAATAAAAGAATAGGACTTTCCCCAGCTCAAAGAGCTTTAAAAGATCTGATGTCTGGAGAGGGACTGGTGGACATATGGAGAATCTTAAATCCCACGGAGAGACTTTACACATTTTTCTCCTTCCCCCACTGCACCTGTTCCAGACCTCTACCATAACTACCAAGATGGCCGGCGGGCTGGGCGTGCTGTCGGTTGTAGCAGCAACTCCGTAGGGGTTTTTATTTGTTTAATTTGTTAAATCGCCTTTTTTTTAGTTTGTTTTACTTTGTTTAATTTGTTTGTAGCTGCGTGTTATTTTATAAAGTTTTAAGTTTTCTGGCACTTTATTTACTCCGACTGCCTTCCCTGTTTGGATTCCTATTGGGATTACTATATATGCTATATGTTGGAGGATAGCTTGGATGATATTTGATCCAAGACAGTTTTTCTCTGAAGCTCTGTCTGCATGATTTCAAAAGCTGACTGAGGTTTTGTATTCTGCAGCGGAGAGTGCTGCTGACCGGCTGTGGAGTGGAATTCTGTGTGTGTCTGCCGGAGCTGTTCAGCAATACCTTGTTGTTAGTCTCCTCGGTCGTGGCATCCTGTCCTGCCACTTGCCTCTTGCCATTTGGACGCAGGACTTTCTCGGTCTGCTTTGGAGCGTGAAGTCTTCTTTGACTGTTGTGGAATCTTTGAGGAGAGACTGTGTCCGAACAGAGATTGGAGGGGAGCAGGGTGCCAGAGTAATACCGGTTGGTGGACTCTATAGAACTGGATATATCGGCAGCAGAATTTAATTTTTGGATTGGGCCAGTGGTGGTGACCTGGACCTCTGATGCTGACAAATTCAATAATCTTTTCAGAACTAAGTTATTGGGTGAAGTTTGCAACCCCAAATTCAATCGTACTGGTAGGAGCTGGAGGTCTAACACAACTTATTGTTGTTGTTGAATTGGTGATCCTGACCCTGTGAGGGGCCTGCCTGCTGAAGTCAATAGCTACTGTGGGATGGGGGCTTGCTAGCCGGGTAGCCGGCAGTAGGGCTGTCGTTCTCTGGGTTTTTTCAGGGGGTCGACTGGTGGGTTGGTCTTGGTGGAAAGCCCATAGTAGTGGTTGTTGGCATTGGCAGTGTTAGTTTCCCTCCTGGGTTTTTTGGGGCCCCGCTCCTGTACTAACTTAATCACTGTGGAAGTAACACTTTTCTACAAATTTCACTGCCTAATTTTGTCCGACTACAAATTTTGTGAAGGCAGTGAGAGTGCCGTGCTGTTCTAGTCTCCCTTACAGTGAGAGAGTTTGGAAGCTGATTAGCTTTTTATGGACATTGAGAAGTGATATCTCTCTTACAACTGATTTTGCTCAATATTTGTCTGACTACAAGCTTTTTGAAGGCAGTGAGAGTGCCGTTTTGTTTTAGTCTCCATCACAGTGAAAGGGTTTCTGGGCTGATTAACTGTTTATGGACATTATAGAAGAGACATTATTCATGTTTTAATCCTTTGCCTAACTTTATTTTAATTATAATTATAACCTGAAGGCAGTGAGAGTGCCTTGGTGGTTGAAATAATAACTATTTGACAATAATTATCTGGTGAGATGAGAGTTTCTAAGATTTAAAAACTGTTTTGGAGAAATTTATTTGTTTTATTAATTTTATTTTTATTTTAATTTTAATTTTATATATATTTTTTGGTTTTGGGGTTTTAAGTGTGTATATTTTGTGTGAAGATGTGCTGGGGACTTATTCGGATGGTCAGGCATTATTCCCCCTCCCAGCTTAGGGACCTCCACCCTTTTAACCTCCCCCATTGTCCCCGGAGGTATATAGATGTAAGAAACCACTATGGTTCTCAAAGGTAGTGGCAGTGAAGGTTCAAGAGAAAAAGAAAGCATTCAGGAAGTACAAGGAATCACAGAAGGAGCAGGACAGGGAACTGTATCAGTTAAAGCAAAAGGAGGCTGAGAAGGCAGTCAGAACAGCAAAGGACCAAACTGAGGAAAAGATAGCCAACTCAGTTAAGAAGGGGGATAAAATCTTTTATAGGTATATCAGGAGCGAAGGAAGACCAAGGGAGGGATAGTGAGGCTTAATAAAGAGGAGGGAGGGTGGGCAGAGAGAGACTGTGAAAAAGCAGAGATACTAAACAAATATTTTTGCTCAGTATTTACAAATGAAGAGGGGGAGCATAAAACAAACAGTAGAAACACTCTGGATACAGAAGTTGATACCAGCCCATTTACAGAAGAAAGGGTTCTGAAAGAACTTGTAAAACTGAAGGTGGACAAAGCGATGGGGCCTGATGGGATTCATCCCAGAATTCTAAAAGAACTAAGGGTAGAACTAGTGGCACCACTGACTACCCTTTTTAACAAATCATGGGAGGATAGGGTGGTACCCAAGGACTGGAGGAGGGCAGATGTGGTTCCCCTTCACAAAAGTGGGAGCAAGGCAGAAGCAGGAAACTACAGACCTGTTAGTTTAACCTCAGTGATAGGGAAAATGATGGAATCACTTCTGAAGGAAATAATTGTCAAGTATCTAGAGGCCAGAGGGGCACAGGACCCTAGGCAGCATGGATTCACAGTGGGAAGGTCATGCCAGGTGAATCTGATAGTTTTCTTTGACTGGGTGACCAAAGTAGTAGATCAGGGAGGGGCTGTGGACATAGCCTACCTAGACTTTAGCAAGGCATTTGACACAGTCCCACACAAAAGATTAATATACAAGTTAGCCAGCCTGGGAGTGGGTCCCAAGATGACAGCCTGGGTAAAGAATTGGCTGGAGAATAGGACACAGAGAGTAATAGTAAATGGAGTCCACTCAGAAGAAAGGAGGGTTACTAGTGGGGTACCGCAGGGTTCACTATTAGGACCGGTCCTCTTCAATGTCTTTATAAGCGACATTGCAGAAGGACTGGAAGGAAAAGTATGTCTCTTTGCAGATGACACAAAGATCTGCAACAGAGTTGATGCACAGGGTGGGTGGAAAGGATGAGAAGGGACTTGGCAAGGTTAGAGGAATGGTCAAATGTATGGCAGCTTAGATTCAATGCTAAGAAGTGCAAGGTAATGCACCTGGGAAACAAAACCCAGGGGAAGAGTACACAATGGGGGTGAGATACTAACAACAACACAAATGGAAAGGGACCTGGGGGTAGTCATATCAGATGACCTAAAGGTGGGCAAGCAATGTGAGAGGGCAGCAAAGGAGGCTGGGGGATACTGGGATGCATAGGAGAGGCATCACCAGTAGAAAACAGGAAGTTATTATCCTCTGTACAGACAGCTGGTGAGACCCCATCTGGAGTACTGTGTGCAGTTCTGGAGACCCAATCTCCACAAAGACATAGACAGGATGGAAGCTGTCCAGAGAGGCAACTAAAATGGTGCAGGGTCTGCACCAGAAGACATATGAAGAGAGACGAAAGGAGCTTAATATGTATAGCCTCAAGGAAAGGAGGGAGAGGGGGGACATGATAGAAATGTTCAAGTACTTCAAGGGAATCAACAAAGTCCAAAAGGGTAGCATCTTTCAAAATAAGAGGTTTGCAAGAACAAGAGGGCACAATTTGAAGATGGGGGGGCGGCGCAGAGGTAATTTAAGGAAGTATTTTTCCACAGAGAGGGTTGTGGATTCATGGAACGCCCTTCCAGAGGAGGTTGTGGAGTCAAAATCAGTGGTGGAATTCAAGCATGCATGGGACAGTCATAAGGCAATTCTAGGGGTGGGGTAGGAAGAAGTAGGCTGCTGGTTAACTAGGATCTGCAGCTTATCCAGTAGGTAGGAAATGGGAGACTGGGTGGGCCAAGCGGTCCTTATCTGCCATCAAATTCTATGTTTCTATGTTTCTATGTAGGGCTCTAGGGATTGTGAGGAGGAGAAGGTGGGGCCCAACTTGGAGGAATGGATAGGAGTCGACAGATTGGGACAGTGAGGACAAGAAGATGCCCTGGGGCAAAATGGGTTCAGGAGAGGTCTACCTCACAGTTCCCATACCCAAGGGCTCTACTCTAGCAGGCAGGTAGCTTGGTCTTCACTGGCAACTCATGCTAACTTCGGATGGTGTTATGTAATGCCAGGTCCATTAAAACAAGACTGCTATAATAGCTGATCTTGTTGGGTCATCGGACCTGGCATGCATCACCAAGACCTGGCTGGATGAAAATGCTGGCCCTGTTTTGGCTTCAACTATACCAGTCAGGTACTCAGTGATATACCACCCGAGATTGGATCGGAGAGGTGGGGGGGGGGTGGCAATCTGTTTTAGGATGGAACTGAATCTGATGGAGATAGCAGTGGGAGTTACCAAATCTTTTGAATGTATCCTGAGTGAGGGTGTGGGGTACAGGATTCTTCTCATTTACTGTCCACCAGGTAATGGGAATGTTTTCCTGTGGGAAGTTGCAGACTTCATCGTCGACATGACATTGGAATCCTCCAGATGGCTGATCCTGGGGAATTTCAATGCCTGGGTCGACAATGAACTCTCGCAGTTTGGTTCTGACTTCCTCCAGCTAATGAATTCGCTGGGCTTCACACAGGTTATTTCCTCCTCTACCCATATAGATGGTCATTCATTGGATTTGGTGTTCCTCCTGGGGATGGAGATATCCAACTTGGTGGTGGAGCCAGTTGGATGGTCTGACCATCACACCATCGGGTTCAGTTTCCTTACCCCCCCAGTAGGTCGATCTCTACGGAGATGGTCCGGTACCACCCTTTGAGGGGTGTTATCCCAGAAAACCTGATGGTGGTGCTGGATCTATCGAGTTTGCCTAGTGAATGTATGGATCCGGGGGACCTGGTTCTGGCCTATAATAAGGCGGTAGTAGGGGCCCTGGATTCCATTGCTCCTGAACGTGTTCGACCCCTCACCCTTCTCCCAAAGTCTCCTTGGTTTGATGAGACTTTGAGGGAGTTGAGGAGAGTGGGAAGAAGGCTTGAGAGATGTTGGCAGAAATCAGGCCTGGAGTGTGACAGGTTTAATTTGATGGACTACTATCATGTCTATCAATCAGCAATTACCCATAAGAAGGCAGAATTCCTGTCCAGGGAAATTGCTGCTGCACAGAATCAACCAGCCCAGCTCTTTCAGACCGTGGACAGACTGTGCAATCCACTCTGCCTTCAGCCTGAGAGAGCATTTTCACAGGAATGCTGTGAGGAGTTTGCTTGATTCTTTGCAGATAAGGTTGCCACAATCAGGTCCGATCTCCTTTTAACTCTCTCAAATGGGAGTTGTAGTGGTTGGCAGGAGATGTCGGACACCCAGTTTGTGTGGTCTGACTTTGACTGACCCACAATCAGTGACATAGTGATGATCGTCCAATCACTGCGACCAACCAACAGTAGTTTGGATCCGGGCCCCACCCGCCTCTTAGTAGGATGTATGGATAAAATCAGCCTGATCCTTGCTGAGATAATCTGGTTGTCATGGAGATGGGGATTTTTCCTGACCCCTTGAAGGAAGCCGTGATTAGGCCCCTTCTAAAAAAATCCTCCTTAGACCCAGAGTGTCTGGCTAACTACAGACCTGTCTCTAACCTGCCTTTTGTAGGCAAGATTATTGAGAAGGTGGTTGCATTGCAGTTGGACTATCATTTGACCAGCCACAATGTCTATGATTCTCTCCAGTCAGGATTTAGGAAAAGACATAGTACTGAGACAGCCCTTGCTAGAGTACTAAATGACCTCCTAAAAGCGAGAGATCGAAAGACTCGTTCCATCTTGGTTCTTCTGGATCTCTCTGAGGCATTTGATACCGTTGATCATGGGGTTCTTTTGGAGTGCTTGCAGGTTATCTGGGGGCTATCTGGTTTAGTTCTCAGTTGGTTTTGATCATTCCTCGAGGGTAGGACTCAGAGGGTGATGTCTGGGATTTGTTCCTCGACATCACTCCCCCTATCCTCTGGGGTGCCGCAGGGCTCTATTTTAGCACCCATGTTATTTGCGGTCTATATGCTGCCATTGGGAGTGATCATTAGGCGGTACGGCTTGAGTTTTCACTGCTATGCAGATGATACTCAGCTGTACATGTCCTTTGTGCCTGACCAAGGTGATGCTGTCTCGGTCTTTAATAATTGTCTTACCGAAATTCAGGACTGGATGACTGTGAGTTGGTTGCGGTTAAACCCAGAAAAAACTGAGGTGTTAGTGGTGGACCCAGGCCGTCGAGGGGTAGGTTCATTGACTGGGTCACCCTCAGGTCTTTGGCTTGGGGGGACCCAGCTGACAACCTCAGACCGGGTGCGGAACTTAGGCATTATATTTGACGATTGTCTGACCCTCAAACATCAGGTGTCAGCTGTTGTCAAGACCTCATTTTACCATCTGAGGAATATAGCCCGAGTGAAGCATCTGGTTCCCATTGATGACCTTCCAACACTGGTCCACGCCTTCGTTACCTCCCCCTTGGACTACTGCAACTCCCTGTACCTAGGGCTACCGGGGGTGGATATTCGCCATCTGCAGCTGGTGCGGAATGCGGTGGCCAGGCTTTTGACTGATATGTCAAGGGCCAGTCACATAACGTCTGTCCTCCGTGGACCGCACTGATTGCCGATTCAATGGCGAATCACCTTCAAGGTTGGTTTGCTGACCTATAAGGCCCTACACGATCAGGGACCTAGTTACCTGCAAGATCTTCTTCGTCCTTACTGTCCTTCCCGTCGGCTCTGATCCACTGATGAGGGATTGCTAGAGATTCCCAGGGTTCGTTTAAAGACATCTGGGGCAAGATCATTTAGTTTTATGGCTCCAACCCTGTGGAATTCTCTACCTCATTGGGTGAGAGAATGCCTGACTGTTCAAAGCTTTAAATCAGCTTTGAAGACATATTTGTTTAACCTGGCATATCCGAATTTTTAAATATATTTATGGATTGTTCTTAGGATTTTAAGTTTTATGTATTGATTTGTTGTAAAAGCACCGTGGCTTTGGAAAGGCGCTTTTTTAGAAATAAAGTATTCATTCATTCATTATTTTTTGGTCAGATCCTTCCTCCTTCCAGGAATAATTGATAGTAGAATACATGAAAGAGTAATCTCAGATCACTCTCCTGTCTCCCTTACTTATTTAATAGGCCCAGGTATAAGAAAGGATACTCTGTGGTGGCTAAACAGCCAACTACTTAAAATCCCAACCACCTTACTACATGTTAAGGACTTTGTTTCCCAGTTTCTAGAAACCAACAGAGGTTCAGTCACAAGAATTGATGTAGTCTGGGCTGTCTCAAGTGTGCCTTGTGGGGCGAAGGCATTCAACTTGCATCCATGAGATCCCAGCAGTTTAAAATGAAAATAGATAGCTTGTTGTTCTCTATTAAATCCATCAAAAAGAACATCAGTTGCCACTCCCTAGATGAGGATTGGGTTAAATTGCACACATTAAATGTGCAATCTTTTGATCTTATGTCCCAGAGGGCCGAGCTAGCACTGAAGAGGACTAAACTTAAATATTTAGAGTCAGGAGAGTGAGCGGGTAAACTGCTTGCTATCCGAATTAATCAGGCAAATACGAATCACTGTATAACTAGTTTAAAACCAACAGTAAATGGCCCTACCATTACTAACCCCATACAAATTGCTGCCGCTTTAAATCATATTTCCATAATGTGTATGCTATTCCTGGAAAGCATACTGCTACCCAGGAGGAAATAAACAGTTACCTTGATCTAATTGATCTCCCTAGTCTTCCCCCTGATGTGGCATCTCCCCTAGGTACTTCTATTTAAGTACTGGATGTCGAAGATGCAATACTTCAAGTCCCTCTAGATAATTACCCCTGCCCAGATGGCTTCACAAATAACTTGTTCAAGTCTTGCTCCTTAGAATTTTCCCCCTTTCTGGCAGAGGTATACTATTATTGGTTCTGGGATGGATTCTCAGAACAAAGTTTCCTTGAAACAATTATCACCCTTACACCTAAACCTGACAGAGATCCTCAGCATTTAGAAAATTATTGTCCTATATCACTTTTAAATACTGATGTCAAGATATTGGCAAAGGTCCTAGCAAATAGATTGAGCCCCCTTATGAGTACTTTAATTGGCCCTGAACAAGTAAGATTCATGGCTAGTAGATTTTCTAGTGATCATATACGTTGCCTTTTGCACTTACTTTTCTTGACCAACCAATCTGACATACCCGCTGCTTTGATCTCACTGGATGCCAAAAAGGCATTCAACGCTTCTCCTGGGATTTTCTGTTTACAGTCCTAGACAGACTGAGCTTTCCTAGCAACTTCATTAAGTAGGTGCAGCTTCTCTACCTCTCGCCTACTGCCCATGTCTGGTGCAATGGCATCCTCTCCGATCCACTCCCACTGCATCGAGGTACCAGACAAGGCTGTCCCCTATCCCCTTTACTTTTTAATATGTATTTAGAACCCTTTGTTCGAAAGCTAATCTGCTCATCAGACCTTTATGGTATACCGGCGGGCATGTCTCATCATCTCATATCAGCATATGCGGATGACCTACTATTACACTTGGAAAATCCTGCATATGGGCTACCAGCCTTGCTCAGAGAAATTAACCTCTTTGCTAAAGTTTCTTATTATAAACTTAACCCTTCCAAAACAAAAGTTTTCCCAATGAATGGAAAAACTACTCCATCAGTTATTGAGGGATGAGTTGGTGTGGAAGTCAAAGTCCTTAACATACCTAGGTCTCAAGATTTTTAGAGAAATCCCATCCACAGCGAAGGAAAATTTCTCCATGCTAATTACGACTCTTAGAACAGACTTAGCCAGATTGGGTACATTACCAGTTTCACTTTGGGGAAGAATTACCACCATTAAAATAAATGTATTACCTTGCATTCTCTACCCTTTAAATATGTTGGGTGTCTTTCTCCCTAAGTGTTAGTTTGCTGAATTACAAACTTTAATCAATCAATATTTATGGAAAGGAAAAGGAGTTAGACAAGCATATTTCAAACTTACTGCTCCTTAACTACAAGGAGGCCTTTCACTCCCATCATTTTTTATCTACTACAGTGCCATTCATATAAGTAAACTTGTCCAATGAATCTTGACACCTGACCAGAGAAATCCTGGCTCCCATAAACCTTTATGGTTTGATTTTTTTTATTTTTGTATTTATTTATTAGGATCATGGAATAAATACCTTTGAGCTGAGAGCTCTTTTACAAAGGTTCCACATCAATAAGAGGGAAGACAGTATACCAGGAGTTCAAGCAACATAGAGTATAAAACATTTACAATATTTACAATGGATTATTCAAGCAGGTTAATATTAACAAAAAGAGACTATAGAGTGTAAGACACCCTTACGGTTGCATTTACATTAAGTTATAGGAGAGGATAGATGCAGGTAGAAGGAAGTTGGAGTCAGTTAACTGAGGCAGTAGATTAGTGGAGAGAAGAAGTAGGTGGTAGGGAAGAGGGGGCTATGAGATGATGGGAGGAGGAGTAGGGTGGGAAGTGGAGTTTCTGCAGTCGTGGACCTTGTCAAGAGAGATGTGAGGGGTGGATGCATGAGGCGGGTGGCCAAGCAGAGTTTTTGAGCCACCAAGTGGAGGTAAGGGAGGGGGTGTAGGGATGGTAGAGATAGCCTGGACATGCCATGGTGTGAGCAGTGTATAGGTGGGTCAGAGTCCTGAGGCAGAGGGACTAGTGGTAACAGTTACAGGTGCTGGATGCAGAAAGCTGCTGGCATAGTAGTCTCTTGAAGGGGCCCAGAGTAGGTTGAGTAGAGATGTCCTGGCTGAGGGCATTAAACCAGAGGGGTGTTCTGTAGGTAAAAGAGCGATGACTCTGCATCGTTCAAAGCCGAGAAACATGGTAGAGGTGGGTGCTAGCACTTCTTATCCATTGTGTTTTGCTGCTGAAGTAGGTTTGCTCTGCCATGGGGGAGAATTTCAAGTAGCACCTTTTTTGCCAGCAGGCAGGTTTGGTAGTGTAATCTCCCACTAAGTTGGAGCCAGCCCATTTGCGCATAGAGGTCACAGGTATGGGTGAAATGCTCAGCTCCTGTGAGCAGCCTGCAGGCCTTGTTCAGTGTTACCAATATTCTGCGGAGGGCGGTGGGACTAGCAGCACCATAGATGACCAAACCATAGTCTATGACAGAGAGGACGGAGCTGTTGATCGCTAGTCTAAGAGCTTCTGAGGTGAGACAGTGCTTGTACCTGTGGAGAAGACCAATTTTGCAGTTGACAGTCCTAGCCACATCTAACCCCCTTGTTACCCGGGGTTACTAGAATCCCAGTAAGACCTAGTGGCAGGCAGGGAAGGCAGCTTGTGAAACTCCAGTTAAATGGGTTTCACACTGTCTCACTCTGTTCTCAGTCACAGCTGAGACTTGAGAGATGACATCACCATAGAACTGTCACAGCTCCATAAGCCACATTGGAATCTGCAGCTCAGGGAGTGAGTTTAGAACTTTGGGAGTTTTCAAAGGCAGTTTCTGTTTACCCTTTGTTGGAGAAGGAGGTGTGATCCTGTTTACCTTTTGAAAGTGGTGGAGACTGCTGTCCAGGTCTCAGTGCCCCCTCCCTCCAGGGGGGGTGGAAGAAAAGTCCCTCTGTGGATTCCAGGGACAATCCCCTATTTCCACTATAGAAGAAAGCTGCCTGTTTTCAGTTTCTGTTCTTGTATAACAGTGAAAGAAGTGGTACTTCACCTGTGGGGCAACTGTAACAAAAGGGTGAGTGTTTTGCTCCATTTGAAGGGGCAAATCAATTGTTTCATCAGTTTGGAAATATAAAGAAAGCTGGGATGTGGACTGCTATTTGGGAGGACTATTTTACTAGGACAAACAAAAGGAGCAGTCAAAAAGTCTAAAGTTTTAATGGATTTCAAGTAATGCTGTAGAGGGGGTGCTTCAGGTCATCCACCGTTTAATGTACATGTCAAAGTTTTAAGTTTCTGTTTGTCCAGAGAAATGGCCGGGTATGGGCTGTGGGAGCTGGAGGTGGGAACACCCCCCATCTTTAGTGACCAGGTCCACCTATACGGAATTCTTCTGTGATTTGCTACTTGCCTCATGCACCTGGCCAGTGATGAGGTGGGTACCCAGATGTGGGTCGCAACTTTGGAAAATCTCTCTAGGAGTCACAGACTCTAAGTGGTGTGGGGAGCCACAGGATGGGAAGATATACTCCTTGTTTGATAGGAGTCCAAAGGAAGTAAGAAATCAAATCTCTCTAGGAGTCGCAGACTCTAAGTGGTGTGGGAAGCCACCGTTTGGGAAATATACTCCTTGTTTGATGGGAGTCTCTCCAAGTAAAGTTTGGGTTCATTCTTCAAATGGACTGTCAGTCAAGTGGCCGGCAGGGGAGCAGGGCCAGTCGGGCTGTGTATCCAAAGTGCATGCAAGTCCGGGCTGAGTGCCTGGTGGGTCCAGAGCCAGACAATAGTAAAAATGGATTAATTCTTCAAGTGGACCGCCTTTAGTCTCTATCTGCATATACAGTGAACGTAGCCCCTTGGGGGACCATCAATGCTTTGTCATGTGTCAGCTAGTTTTGAATAAAGCCACACTGAAAAATCCCAATCCTGGTTCTGGACATTACAGTTATTGCTTCTTGTAGTTGGATTTACTTGGGTGCCCCTGTGCAGAGTAGCCAAACCTAGGTCCCTTGTGCCAGGTAACCTCATCCTCCCCGAACCCAGGTCCCCACCAGGTATAGCTGCCAATGCCAACAGCATGCCACCTGTCATTTTAGTAAAAAGGCAGGGGTGAGGGGTTACAAAAATGGAGGCACTGCTTTAGATTTGTTCAGGAAGGAAGGTGCTTGGGCAAGTGGGCTAGTGTGTTGGCTATCTGGTAGTGGGTAGCCCAAAAAATTGAAGCAATTTCCCTAGTGTGTTGCTGTGTGCTTTGAATCTTGTGCTGCTGTTTAAAAAATGCCAACTGTTTACCAAGGAGCTGTAAAGCCAAAGAGTGTGTCCTTGTCCTGTATCATCAAAATTGTTTACAGCGTTTTTGTCAGTTTTAAAATGAATTTCTGTGAAGAAAAGTGTGGAAAACTAGGGGTAGCAACAGAGAAAATATGCCCTGGATGTTGGAAATGCTTTCTGTGTAAAGTAAGAGACTGCAGAGTTAATGGCAATGTTACATGGTTGAAATGGGCTCCCGCCGTGGGGTCAGTTGGAAAAAAAAAAGTGTGCATTTTACAGTTTAAATTTGACTGCTCGACGATCGCCGTGAGGAGAAGAGCCCTCGCGAGGAAGAAGAGGCTCATTTGCATGGCGTCGTGTGGTTGGTCAGTTTGCCATTAGTCCTACCCCTCAGCCAGCTCTTCTGTGACTGCTTCAGCATTCGAGAGGGAGAAAGAGAGTAGTGCGTGTAGAGGCAGTGGAGGAGCATCGCGAGGATTCAAAGCGCTATGAAACAGTTCAAAAAGTGACTTTTATGTTTGAAATCAGGCTCAACCCACAAATCGATAGTCGAATTAATGAATTTTGTGGTTAAAACGACGATCGCGGAGACTGCCTTCCCGTTTGCATTCTGAGGCCTTCAAAATCTGGCTGCAGGTCATTTTACCTCATCGCAGCAAGTTGCTACAAATAACAGTGAGTAAACAATTAAAAACTGCTCAAACAGTGATTTTCAGAAATGCCATATAAAATGTGTGTGCAGCTGTATAGTCGCGTTGCAAGTAGCGACTGTGTGATGTCCTGCCAGCAAGTGCAAGTCTGTAAAGCCATTGAATGTGTGCATGGAAGTGAAAATAGCCTCAGTTTAAAGTTTGCAGCCAGAGAGAGAGACTGTGGGTTGTAAAAAAGTGCAACACTAGTAGAAGCAGACAATCCTGTGCTGAAACCTGAAGTTTTTAAGGGACTGTAATTAAATGAATGTTGCCAGCAAGTGAAAAGTCCAAGGAAAATCATGTAAATGTGTGAAAAGCCATATCAGTGCAAGCTGTGCAGTTTGAGTAAAAGTTATCAGTAGCTGATGTAAATCGGGTGTGCAGTGGCTTGACCCAGAGTCTAAATGTTGATGCACAGGATTGCTGCCGCTGCCATTACAGGGTGGGGTAGTAAAGTAAACACAGCAGCAGAGGAGCCATTTTAAAGCTACAGAGTGTGTTCATTAAAGTGGGACTTTCAGTTACAGTGAACTATTGTTTATTTTTCTGCAGTTATGGCCTCAGGACCAGCTTGTTACCCGGATCATGCCCGGGTTGCAGTAACAGCAGCAGTAAATAGACTGAGAGATATTGAAAAGTGGTGCTCTGGAGGGCAACTCCCTCCTGATGTGGCAATTCCTAATTATCCAGTGTGTGTATGCCTGATGTGCTTAAGTGCTGGAAGGGATGTCTTCATGATTCCTCACTGTGCTGGATGTCTACAAAAATATGGCTTGTATAAAGCGCCTCCAATTCGTTTGGCTCCCACATGGACAAAAATTCAGGAATCTGCAGTTGGCAGCACACAGCATTAGGCAGAGCCTGTGGAGGAAGGTCCCTCGGGGGAGTGTGGCACAAAGCTAGAGGGTGCAGAATTAGTGACTGAATCTGAAATTGAAGTTTTGGATGCTGGATCTCAGAAAGAAAGTTCGGACAAAGCATCAATAGACCCCTGGGTGGGGGGGCCTAGCCCAAGTCTCGCAGGTGAAGATGAGATACAGGAGGCCTTTGAATGGGAGGTGTCAACCTCCGCTCCTAGTGATGAATGGATAGTCTCTGGGGTGAGAACGACTGCTCACTCCTGGGCTCAGATCCTCAGTGAAGAGGAAGATGAGGGGGAACCTATGTGGCCTTGTGAGAAAGGAACGGGTACACAGCCTCAAGATCTTGCCTCAGAGGAATGTGTTCAAGAAGGTGGTGATGCCACTGCCCTGGCTTTGCAAGAAGAAGAAGTCAGGGATCCGTTTTTAATTTATTTGAGGATGCGAAGCTGGCAGAACCAAGACTGGCCACCCCCAAGCCAGGCCAGCGGTCTCAGATTGACCAAAGCAAGTAAAGAGGAGAGACTGGTTCGTAGAAAGGCCAATGAAATCTATGGTATGACCTTTCCTACCATTCCTCGGAGAGTCTGGGAGGAGATTGAGAACTGCAGGAAATCCTGGATCTGGGATGAAGCAATGAAACATGTGCATCCTGGGGCCAACCAGCATGTAAAAAATAGACTGTTCCACGAAAAGTATACACAGTGGAAGAGAGGCAGGACACTGTTTATGGGCAGAGTGAGAATAGTGGATGGAGAGGGACGTGAAGTCTCTCACTGTGTGAATTATGTTCACCCAGATGGGGTAATAATTCAAGCCCCTGACCCCCGGTACTATTGGCATCAGTGCAAGGACCTCCCAGTAATTAAGCCTGTGCCTACAAAATGGAGAGCCGAGCAGTGGTAGTCAATACTGCCACACTAGACTGTGAAGTGCCCTTATTGATCCGCCAATATGAATAACCAAGGACTCAGGTGCTCCACATTCTTCAGTCTACAGTGTACTGTCTTGTTCAGCAACCATCTCACTGGCCCACCAGATGACTTCAGATCCAGAGAGACACCATCCCAGCTGTTTCCTGTTCATCGCTTCTGTAATCGATGACGCCGACCAGCTGTTTTTCTTTTTGTTCCTGTTCTAACGTTCCTTCTCCAGAGATGACAACAACCCAGCTGTTTCCAGATGTGCCCTCCTGTGTTCCTGGAAGATGTCCACCCAGCTGTATCAGAAGAAATGCTGCCAGGGAGAGTCTTCGGCTGCAGTGCAGATCGGTGCCTAGTCTTATACTACAAGTGGCTGGTAAGTCCGAAAACCCTTTTTTCTATCTTTATGACATTGCAGTACACACCCTACACTACAGACTTTAAAAATGTGTGAACTGTCCGCAAAGACTCTCCCCTTCGGGATTTTGGCCTTTAAGAACTATGTTTCACGGGGCTCCGGCCCAGGAGATGATCTTTATTGGACTAGCCTTCGGGCCTTGTGGTCACTAGTTGGGACTTTTAGGGCACTCCAAAATGTGTATTGTAAATAATGTCATTACTGTACTCTGAAGTAAATACTGTTTTTCTACCTTTTTTCTAAAAAAAAATTCTTTTTTGGGATTGTTCAGTGTTTTTTCTGTATGGTAGGGGTTGTTGTTGTTTAGGTAGACTGTGTATGCAGATTAGGAGTGTGTTTTGTTTTTGTCTTTTCTTACAGGTGTTCCTGGGAAGACAGAAGAGAAGACAAGAAGAGGAGGAGGGGCTCATCGGAGTTCCTCGTCAGTGCTTTATTGTGTAGAATTTAAAGTACTGTGTTGTTATTGCTATGGTTGTTACTGTATTAACCCTTTTCCTTCCACAGGTGTGATTGTGGGGGTAGGGAGGAAGTATTTCTTGGTATTCTAATGGTTGTAGTTGCAGGTTGCCCAAGGTCAGGGAGGTCCCCGGGTTTTGTTTTTGTTTGGGATGTTATGTTAGAGGCAGATAGGTTTTCCCTAGAGGGTTAGGGGGGATAGACAGGCTGTGGTCCTCAGTGGCCATAGGGACTGCAGTACTGATTTATCAGGGCTATGCTCTGGATGGTTCTACCAGAGCCACTAGGTGTCCATAGTAAGTGGATAAAGTAGAAGTTGATATGTCAGCTACAGGCCTCTAGGCCCTTAGTGTTGCCTGCCTGTGCTTGCACATGGTAGGAGGGGGCCTGATCAGCCCCCGTCCGCAGGTAGCACATAGGGTGGGATGGCCTAAGGCTGGGTGCATAATGACTGGGGACAGTCATTTTCCTGGTCAAGGGCGAGTGTAACCCCCTTGTTACCCGGGGTTACTAGAATCCCAGTAAGACCTAGTGGTAGGCAGGGAAGGCAGCTTGTGAAACTCCAGTTAAATGGCTTTCACACTGTCTCACTCTGTTCTCAGTCACAGCTGAGACTTGAGAGATGACATCACCATAGAACTGTCGCAGCTGCATAAGCCACATTGGAATCTGCAGCTCAGGCAGTGAGTTTAGAACTTTGGGAGTTTTCAAAGGCAGTTTCTGTTTACCTTTTGTTGGAGAAGGAGGTGTGATCCTGTTTACCTTTTGAAAGTGGTGGAGACCGCTGTCCAGGTTCTCAGTGCCCCTCCCTCTGGGGTGGAAGAAAGTCCCTCTGTGGATTCCAGGGCAATCCCCTATTTCTACTATAGAAGAAAGCTGCCTGTTTTCAGTTTCTGTTCTTGTATAACAGTGAAAAAGTGGTACTTCATACTGTGGGGCACCTGCAACGAAAGGGTGAGTGTTTTGCTCCATTTGAAGGGGCAAATCAATTGTTTCATCAGTTTGGAAATATAAAGAAAGCTGGGATGTGGACTGCTATTTGGGAGGACTATTTTACTAGGACAAACAAATGGAGCAGTCAAAAAGTCTAAAGTTTTAATGGATTTCAAGTAATGCTGTAGAGAGGGTGCTTCAGGTCATCCACCGTTTAATCTACATGTCAAAGTTTTAAGTTTCTGTTTGTCCAGAGAAATGGCCAGGTATGGGCTGTGGGAGCTGGAGGTGGGAACACCCCCCATCTTTAGTGACCAGGTCCACCTCTACGGATTTCTTCTGTGATTTGCTACTTGCCTCATGCGCCTGGCCAGTGATGAGGTGGGTACCCAGACGTGGTCTAACTTTGAAAATCTCTCTAGGAGTCGCAGACTCTAAGTGGTGTGGGGAGCCACAGCATGGGAAGATATACTCCTTGTTTGATAGGAGTCCAAAGGAAGTAAGAAATCAAATCTCTCTAGGAGTCACAGACTCTAAGTGGTGTGGGGAGCCACCGTTTGGGAAATATACTCCTTGTTTGATGGGAGTCTCTCCAAGTAAAGTTTGGGTTCATTCTTCAAATGGACCATCAGTCAAGTGGCCGGCAGGGGAGCCGGGCCAGTCGGGCTGTGTATCCAAAGTGCATGCAAGTCCGGCTGAGTGCCTGGTGGTCCAGAGCCAGACAATAGTAAAATGGGTTAATTCTTCAAGTGGACCGCCTTTAGTCTCTATCTGCATATACAGTAACGTAATCTTATGGGACCATCAATGCTTTGTCATGTGTCAGCTAGTTTTGAATAAAGCCACACTGAAAAATCCTAATCCTGGTTCTGGACATTACAGTTATTGCTTCTTGTAGTTGGATTTACTTGGGTGCCCCTGTGCAGAGTAGCCAAACCTAGGTCCCTTGTGCCAGGTAACCTCATCCTCCCCAAACCCAGGTCCCCACCAGGTATTGCTGCCAACGCCAACAGCATGCCACCTGTCATTTAAGTAAAAAGGCAGGGGTGAGGGGTAACACACATAGCAGATGTGCTGGTCATAGGTTAGGCTGCTGTCAAGTGTGACCCCAAGATATTTAAAGTGCTGGGTATGTTCAAGCAGAGTTCCAGATTGTGTGCTAATGTTGAAAGCGTATGACTTATATTTGCTTCGAGTACTGCAGAACATCATGTTTTTTTGTTTTTTTTTTACTGTACGTAGACTGTGTGCAGGACGCAAGGAGTCCAGGTGATTTAGAGTGAAAGATCTTGGGACAGAGGTAGCAGGTCCCCAGTGTCAGCCACCAGCTCAGTGGTGGTATGAGCCAGTGAGCAGACCAGGCACCTTTAGTAATCAGGAAGTAGTGCCCAGTAACAGACAGACGTACTAGCCTACAAGCAAGCCAGAAATGCCTGCACCCGGGAAATATGCCAGGCCAAATCAAAATGCCATGGCCATACTCTCGGATGTCAACAGGCTCCACAGCAACCAATGTTTCCTGGCATGCATATACACTATGAAACCTCAAGCTGCACCACCTAATAATCACTCCTAATGGCAGCATGTACATTGCAAACAACATGGGTGCCAATATGGAGCTCTGTGGCACCCCGTAGGATAGGGGGAGTGATGCTGAGGAAAAAGTTCCAGACACCACCCTCTGAGTCCTACTGTCGAGGAATGATTGAAACCAACTGAGGACCATACCAGACAGTCCACAGATGAACTGCAGATGCTCCAACAGCACACCATGGTCTAAGTGTCAAATGCCAAAGAGAGATCTAAAAGGACTAAGATGGAACAGGTCATTCGATCTTTCGCTATTAGGAGGTCATTTAGTACCCGGACAAGGGCTGTCTCAGTACTATGTCTCTTCCTAAATCTGGGCTGAAGAGAATCATAGACATTATGGCTGGTCAAATGATCATCCAGCTGTGACACTACTACCTTCTCAATAACCTTACCCACAAAGGGAAGGTTAGAGACAGGCCTATAGTTTGCCAGACAGTCTGGGTCCAAGGAGGGCTTTTTAAGGAGAGGCCAAATCACTGCCTCCTTCAGGGGATCTGGAAAGATCCCCCTCTACAAAGACATCCAGACTATCTTGGCAAGGACTGGGACAATTTTATCCATACAGCCCACTAAGAAGTGTATGTGGCCTGGGTCCAAACTACAGTTGGTTGGTTGCAATGACTAGATGACCATCACAATGTGATTGATCATGGACCGGTCGAAGTCACACCACACAAACTGGGTGACCGATATCTCCTGCTGACCACCACAATTCCCATTAGAGAGGGTCAAGAGGATGCTGGACCTGATGGTGGTAACTTATCTGTGAAGAATTGTGCAAAGTCTTCATATCACTCTTGTGAAAAAGCACTTCCAGGCTGGAGATAAATTGGATTGCACAGTCTGTCCACAGTCCAGAAGAGCTGGGCTGGTCGATTCTGTGCAGCAGCAATTTTCCTGGACAGGAATTCTGCCTTCTTATGGGAAATTGCTGATTGATAGACCCCATAGTGGTCCATCAATCTAAGTCTGTCACACTCCAGGCCCAAATTCCGCCAACACCTCTCGAGCCTTTGTTCCACTCTCCTCAACTCCCTTAAGGTATCATCGAACCAAGGAGATCAGGGGCAAAGAGAGAGGGGATGAACACATACAGGAGCAATGGAATCCAGGGCCACTACCACTACCTTATTATAGGTGAGTACGAGGTCCCCCAGATCCATTCATTCACTAGGTAAACCCGATAGATCCAGCACCGCTGATCAGGGAAACACCCCTCAAAGGGTGGTACTGGACCATCTAAGTAGGGGATGGCCTACTCAGGGGGGCCACGTAACTGAACCCAATGTTATGATGGTCAGACCACCCGACTGATTCCACCACTAAGTCAGATATCTCCATCTCCAGGAGAAACACCAATTCCAATGACTGACCACCAATATGGGTTGAGGAGGAAATAATCTGTGTGAGGCCCAGCGAATTCATTAGCTGGAGGAAGTCTTGACCAAATTCAGAGAGTTCATTGTCAACCCAGGCATTAAAATCCCCCAGGATCAGCCATCTGGGGAATCCCAATGTTGGGTCGACAATGAAGTCCACAACTTTCCACAGGAAAACTTTCCCATCTCCTGGTGGATTGTAGATGAGAAGAATCCTGCAACCCACACCCTCACCCATGATACATTCAAAGGAGTTGGTGGTTCTTACTGGTACCTCCACCAGGTTCAGTTCCAACCTAAAACAGATGGCCACTCCCCCAACCCTATGATCCATCCTTGGGTGGTGTATCACAGAGTACCTGGCCAGAATTACTGATGCCAAAATTGGACCAGCATTTTCATCCAGCCAGGTCTCGGTGATGCAAGTCAGGTCGGATGATTCAACAAGGTCTGCTATTATAGCAGTCTTGTTCTTAATGGACCTGGCATTGCATAGCACTGCCTAAGTAGGATGAATAACTGAGGAAGACTGCATTACCTGCCTTCCATAAGCAGAGCCCTTGGGTATGGGGACCAGACAGGGAGGACCCCTTCCAGGACCCATTTCACCCTAGGGCATCTCCTTGTCCCCACTATCCCAATCTGCCCACTCCTTTCCATTCCCCATCCAAGCCCAGCCCCTGTCTTCCTCCTCCTCCTGGCAATCCCCAGAGCCTGGCAGTGTCTATAAACCTCAGTGGACAATGGAGGACAAGAAAAAGGATGGAGGTCCCTTAGCCTGGAAGGGGAATAATGCCTGACCATCATTACACCTTCCCAACACAGCTCTACCACAGTTTGCAGACACAATAAACAATAACAAAATGATCAATATAATCCACACCACACTCAAACACTCACCACCCAAACATACAAAACTCTCAGAAACTTCCACATCATGTACCCACAAACACTCAAACTAACAAATAATACCAGAGAATAAAATATGCAAATTAAAACAAAACAAAACTACTAATAATCTAAAATAAAATTAAATAAATTAAACCACTACTCTCTCCAAAAAAGAACCCCAAACCCCACAATAACATCTACCCCCATTGAATAATAATCCAAATTCTTTATGGCAGCATGTAAAATGTCTAGAATGACCATCATGTTTAGCAGTGTCAGTGGCTCAGTAGGTAGCACACTCGCCTTTGAGGCCAGGAGATCAGAGGGCTGTGGGTTCAGTTCCCACATCTGGCACTTGGGTTAATATCCCAGTACTGACACTGTAGTGCAGCATGAGAGGGGTGCTGCACTTCTGAGGTGCCGTCTTTCAGATGAGACCTTAAACCGAGGTCCCATCTGCCTGGATTGGTGGTAGTTCAGGTGGATGTTAAAAGATCCCATGGCACTTATCGAAAAGAGTAAGGAATTTTTATTCAAATCATAACAATATACAAACATAATATTGATACAAATTATCAAAATTATACAACTTCATAACATATCCTTTTGGAAAAAAAACAACTTAAAATGAAGTATTAAATCATACATAGAAAAATAAACATACACAGAATTTAAACAATATTTTACACTCCGCTTTACCTTACCACCCTTTTTTTCACTTCTCTTCTTTTTTTTATAAATATATTTTTTGAGAAACATTAATAATTATAAATATCACTCCATTCATAATATATACTTCTAAGCTCATATCTCAGCTCTAACCATAAAACCTGTCCGAAAAAGTACTTAATTAATTTTCTAACACCCTGTTATATTTTAAACCTACTAATTCCAACCCACTTTATAAGAATCTATAATCACTCCATAATTGATCCCAAAGAATAGAACTAAAATATAAAGCCTCTGTGTCTTATCATATATAATAACTCTCCCGGGGAAATCTGTTGCTGTTATAGCAACAATCTACATCTACTTATCCATAACCAATACAATAAATGACCATGTATTATTCTTAAAGTACTAAGACTTTTTTTGGACATTGGAGTATTAGGGATCCCATAAAACAATAATTCCAAAGCTGGAGGAACTAAAATGCAATTCTTCCAAAGATTTTTAACTACATCCCAAAATTTCACTGCATATGATCAATCAAAACAAAGATGCAACATTGTTTCCAGGATTTCAACACACCCATCCCTTGGGCAATATCTACCCCGAAGGTTTTTATGTTTTTGGTTACTGCGTACATTAACCTTATTGTGTAAGGCTAACCATACCATATCCCAAATATGCTTGGGAATTCTTGGATCTGAAATATAATTTGAGATGTCTTTCTGATGGAGAGAAGAAAAGTTAGAAAACGGAATATCCAAAAAACACCTTTGAAGGACTTCAAAATAAAAAGCTTTTCTATCAATATTTGTGACTGAATTCCAACTAATTTGCCACATTTTGATCTTGTCAAACAAACCTTCCCATACCGTCATCAATCTGGGACGTCTTTTATTTTTGTCTTGAAAAGATCCCGATTTCCATTCTAACAACATGCCGGATATCTGTCTAAGTACAAAACAATTCCAAGCTTGATTACCCCCTTTGATTAGTGGAACAATATTACCATATAAAAAAACAGAGAAAAAAAATAATATCAGATTGACCATCTTAACTCACCCATCCTTTATTGATAAATATAATACTTTTCATCGAAGTGGATTTAAACGGCTCCCCCAAAATCCAGTAAAAAAACATCCCATTAATCATGTCTCCAAATCTCTTGGTAAAAGAAAAACAGAACTTAAAAACAAAAATATAGGAAGCAAAAAAGTTTTACCAAATATACATGTTTCAACCTAGAAGATTTCCATCTGTTCCAATTTGCTACTAATTTCTGTCCTTTATCTAAAGCTTTTTGCCAATTATATTCTGCCATATTGTCACCTCCAAAATATATACCTAATATTTGACAAGGAACCATATCTAAAGGTAAACCTCCCACAATTTCATTTTCTGGGGGAAAACCATTTATACATAGACAATGAGTTTTATTAAAATTAATCCATGCACCAGTTATTTTACCCACTTCTCTTATTAATTCACAAGCAGAAATAATAGAATTACCATCTTTTAAAAAAAGACACAAATCATCCGCATACGCCAGTAATTTTGGAAAACTACCGAAAACCCCATTTATCCCATTTAAATCCGGAGAGGCTAACAAAAGTCTTAATATAGGGTCTAAGGAGAAAACAAACAAAAGTGGGCTGAGCAGACACCCTTGTGGTACCCCCTTCAAAACTTGATGACAAGAACCTAACCATCCATTGCCATATGGTTTAACATTGGCTAGAACATAACACGATCTGATCTACTGTACAAATGGTTCAGGAATGCCATAAGCCTGTAAACAATGCCATAAATATTCTTGAGAAACCTCATCAAATGCTTTAGCCTGATCCAGACTAACCAAATACCCTAAAGGTTTTACCTTATTTACCATCTGAATGTCAAATAATTCCCTAATTAACAATAAAGCATCTGTAATACGTCTACCCGGAACAGAGCCATACTGATGTTGACAAATTAAATCTGGCATTACTAAAGATAATCGATTCGCCAATAATTTGGAAAAAATCTTAAAATCTACATTTAATAGTGCAAGAGGCCTCCAATTATTAATATTTGCCCGATCACCTGATTTATAAAGAAAAACTAACAATCCTTCATACATTTGTGAAGGTAAAAAAAACTCTATAAAAAAAAATTATATAAATATAATAATGTCAAAGGCATTAACTGCCATAACATTTTATATAGTTCTCCAGATAGTCCATCTGATCCTGGAGATATATTTACTTTTAAAGATAATATAACCCCTTCCAATTACATCTCCGAAAAATTCCCAATCATTGTCTTTTGTAAACCCATGGAGAGTTGCGGAAGGTTTGCAGCTTGAAATAAATCTGGAAAACAATCAAAATCTTCTACCTGTTTACCAAATTTAGACTCAGTATAATCATCAAGAATCTTCATTATGCTTTTATTATCAAAAACTTGTTTGCCAGAAGGAGTGTATAAATGTTCAAAAAAATGTTTCCCTATCTGATCTTTACTTGTCATAAATGTATTAACAAAGGCGGTTTTCCCTTGAGTTCCAAATGACTGTTCTTCGCATAATGAAGACATTCTATCATACTGATAATGAGTCATTAAACCTTTAACCTGTGTAATCTCCTTGGTCAAACCTTCTTCCCCTTCCTCTTGTCGGGACAATAATAGGCATAGATCATGTCTATACCCATAATATTCTTCCAACTTTGTTTTAGCTTGTAATTTACCCAAAGCCTGGAAATACCCTATCAGACAATTTTTAAAATCTACCCACCATTCCTCCACATTATCAAATAATAAATTGTTGTAAGTTTATCTTGAATTATAATCTTTAAGTTTGGTTCTAAATCCGGTAACATTAAGAGGGAAGAATTCAACCGCCATACCCCAGGGCCTCATTTTCGTCTAGGAGGGTTTTCTACACTAACTCCTATTAAAGAATGAACAGAAGTTTCTATCGGTAAATTTTTTACATTGTGTATCATCAATGATTTATGTATAAAAATAAAATCAATTCTTGAATTCAATAAACCTTTGAAAAGTCGATTTTGCTTTCAAACCCCTAAAGCATGAGCATCTACTAAATTGGCTTGCGCCAAAACTGATTTAAAAAAAACTTTATCGCAGTATTGTTTACCCAATTCAGTCCTGTGATGTAAATTTTGTTGAAATCTCTACAGAAAAAAATTTGACGACTTGTATATAAAAAGGGTTAAATTTGTTTTAGTAAAGCAATTCTTGAAGCTTTTAATTAAGGACCATAAAAGGAAATTAGTCTACATTGTAGACCATGAAGTATTACATCTAACAAAAAAAGTCTCCTAGGATCTATATCAACTATTCATAAAACTTGCACATCTAAAGTTAAAAAACAAATCCCTATTGCACTGCAAACGTCCTTTACCATTGACCAATAGGAACTGCCCCATGCCCATTCACGCATTGCTTGAAATACCTCCTTCATGGTATTCAACCTAGTATCCTGTAATAGATACACATCAAATTTTAAATGAGACAAGACACCAAAAGTAGCTAGTTTCTTAGATAATGATTTAATGCTGTTTACATTTAGGCTTGTAACCCATAGAGAAGAGAAATCAGGGAGGGGTTTTATAATTTTCCCACTGGATCTCGTAACTCACTTAGTAACATCTGAGTTTTTCCTATGGGGTAATTGTATACCTGATGTTACCATTTCCACAGATTCCTGGGATAATTTAACATCAACCAAAGGAGTTTCATGTTCCATTTGTTCCCCCCAAGATGAGAGGAGAGTAAAACAATTTGTTAGTGGTAAAGGGGACAGAGGCACTCCTTGTACCCTAAGGTCTTCTGCTCTTCTCCCCCTGCAAAGGGAGAAACATTGACTTTTCCCTTCAAATGGGGTGCATTCCTACCCAAAGAAATAGAAAGATGTTCATTATCTAAAGTAACGGATGGAGGAAACCCTCTACATTCCCTTATTGGGGAACCAAGTGAAGTTACAAAAGGAGTTTCTCATTCCCCACCATCTGCCACAGTCTGAGGGGATGAAACAACTTCCATGTCATCCTGAAAAGTAGGATTGGCTTCAACTAGGGATGAAACTAATGAGGACCTGTCTTTTACACTCCTCGTACCTCTTCCCCTCCCTCTACCACAGCGTCTACCCCTGTCAATACTTCCTGATTCAGATTACTGGGGGGGGGTTCTAACCCTATATAAAAAAATACTCTTGATCTGAAGAAGCATCATTATTATGGGTAGCCCATGAACATTCAGCATATGAGTGACCTTCCTCCCCACATAGATGACGCACAGAAGGAGCCACACAATGAGCTGCTGTGTGTCCCAACATATCACACTGAAAACATTTAACTTGGTCACATGAGGTATTCAAATGCTGCAATGAGCCACATCTATAACAGCTCTTTGGCTGGCCTGCATAGAACAATATACCCCTATCACGACCCCAAAAAAAGGAACTTGGAAGATGTTGTATACCTTCCTCTGTCTGATTCAATTGAACCCTTTTGGAACACCCCCCTGTCCAGAAACCATTCTCATCAATTATGGGTTTTGGGTGATCATACACCGAACATCTTTTTTCTAACCAAAATAAAATATTAGCCACATTAGCACCCTCATTACGAAAAAGAATAGTCACAGTTTTGATAGTCGGTTTGGTTATAGGAATCGCAGGAAATCCTTCCAAACCTCAGTGTCTTTAACTTCATAATATTTCCTCCAAAATTTATCTAGTGACTTCATGGTCACAAAACTAATATCGTACGTGTGTTCACCTGGAGGATGAATAAAGGCGTACACCTCACCAGGTGAAAATGCTAAAGAATCCACCAAAAGAGTCTTCTCAATCCAAATCCTGTCCGGAAATACAGGGGCTTTACCCTTGTAACAGAGTCTGACCAAAAATTGGCGCTTAGTCGCTTCCACAGGCTTCCAAAATAAGTCAGCGTACGTTTTCGGCCCAGAGCCTATATTGGCCGAAGAGTCACCATTTTCTTGAGCAGATTCAGTACAAGTTTCTCTACAGGTGTCGACCAGGGTCGATTGGACCTTGTGTGACTCACCTTATTTATATCGCCTCTCCAAAGCCTCAGTCTGTGAGTCCAAATTAATATCCAAAACTGCAGAGTCTTTGCATAACAAAGCCTGGTCCACCACGCCAGACTGAACCTTCAATTCTCCTACCTGCTCTTGTAGACACGTAATCACAGAGGGACTAGACAGAGGCCTTCCACCAATAGAAGGCTCCTCGCACAAAGAATCCACCATCACACCCAACTCAGACATTCCAACAGCAGCCGAAAAACCCGGCAACGGGATTTGCGGATCCGGAACCCACCGACCTGCTTCCCAAAGCCATCCTGCTTGCTGTAAAGCTGTTCCTGGATTCCATTCAGAGACCAGGCATGTTCCTACTGAAGAAACCACTGATAGTATAGGCAACACTTCATCTTTAGATTGTGCTTCCATAGAAGGTGTAAAAGATAATTTATTGCTCCCCTCCTGAGGCAGACTTGCCGTAGAGCATTTCCTTTTATTCCGTTCTGCTTCCAGCTTCTGCTGACAGGTATGAAAGTCTCTTTCAGCCATATTTATCAAGTCTAACAATTGAGATTTTTTCCTATCCAATTCCTTCTGTAGTTGTAATTCTGCAGACATCTCCATTTCCATTAGCATTGTAGAGACTGATGAATCCAAAACCACTGCTTGGTCACCACTTACAAGCTGACCTTCTCCTTCCAACATAGAAGGTACTGCAGCAAGCTCCTAAGCTCCACATCCGTGTTCATCCTTCTCCACTACCTCCTTCAGACTGAGGTCCTCCATCTCTGCAGACAGACGGACAGTGCCACCCGCCTACAGAATAGGGGAATTTCCCCGGTGTCCTGGCCATATTTTCCTCATTCACTAAAAATACCACCAACAGCTTAATCTGGTTCAAGGTCAGTTGGCATTCATCTGTATCCCCCTCCCTCGGGTCATGCCTGACAAATAGGCAGGATTTGTCTAGTGCACTTACCCGGTCAACAAAAACTAACTAAATAAATAAATAAAATGTTAGCCAGGAGCAGTAATTAATAGTCTCTAAATTTGGAGTTATGAAACCGAAGAACTCTCACCTCTCTGGGGAATCAGCAGGAAAAAGACTTTCACCTGCATTACCTCTCACTTAGATAATGGAAAATCCACAGAAATAATAGAGTTCACAGTCTAATGGTCACAAAATAAAAGAAACAAAAGTCTGACCGTGTTTTAGAGTCAAGGAAGTCCTTCTTCAATGTTGATCTTCAATTTCTTTGGCTTTTAGGAAAAGATTCCAGAAGATATCTTAATGAAGATGTTTATCTAAATGATCTCCTCTGACACAGCTGATAACAGAGGCCCAAACAAGAGGATCACTTTAGGCAGTAGTCAGGAAGACCCAACAGCACTTTCCTGGGAGGTCCCTGCCACCAACCCCCGTGCCCGCTGCTTCGGCCCCCGACAGGAATTAGCCCACCGACCAACTCCCCAGGCAGCCTAGGAATTCTCAGAGACAATTTGCCCACTCTTCAGTAGGCCTAGTCTCTTTACTCCTGCATGAGTCACGGCTTCAGTGGCCGCCCTCCTGGTAAGCCAAACAGGACTCCCCACACTGCCACCAGAAGTCCTAAGACAGGATAATTCACCCCAGATTCGAGAAACCGCTCACAAGCCTCCAACAAGCCAGCAGAAAGTTTCCTGGACCAATCCCCCGTGCAAGATCTTCTGACAATGCACCACACACCAAACTCCAGCCAAAACAATTCCTCCAGGAGTTGATGAACCATTCGGCTTCTTCCACTCCACTACATGCAGACCCTTCCTTCTCACTCCCCAACCCAGACATCCAGTGCCAAAAAGTGTCGGCTCAAAGTTTACAATGAGCCGCTCAGGACCACTGTTCTGAATAATGTCAGCATGCTACAAAATTCCGATACTCGAAACACTGGAGCCGCTGAATCAAGCAGTAAATATGGCAAATTGACAAATTAGCTGACTCCATAAAATATCGTCCCTGAACCTGAAAAATGCTGATAGACTGACTACCTCATTTAACCGCCCTATCTAGCTGCCGCTAAGCTAACAAAACAAATAACAAAATTAAATAAATACAAAACACAACAAAATAAACTTAAAGAAAAAAGATGAATAAACTAAAATAGATTAAAATTATCTGCTACTGCTGCTGCTCCTGATGACTAGCCCAGCATGACCGCCATCTTGGCTTCTCCCTATGAGTGGGCTCACTTACTAGCTGCCTGTCGAATGTCCCTGCTTCTGACTGAAGCTGCAGTTGGGAGGCTCCAATCTACATACAACAGATTGAAATCCCCCCTTTTTTACAGTCTTTGATGGTTTCCACCAGAACCTTATCCAACTCCCCCACCCCATGCTGGAGGTCTATAGATTATACCAGTGGGAATAGCAGCTCCATTTCCTGTCCCTTGGGTGACCCACAGTACCGCTGCCCCTCCCTGTATTCCCTGTATCTCTGTCCCTTTTATTCTTTCCCTCACATAAAGCACCACTCCTCCTCCTTTCTTTCCCACCCTGTCCTTCCTGAACAGAATATAGCCTGATATGGCTACATCTCAGTCATAGTTCTCAGTGCACTATGACTCGATAATGTGGACAATATCTAGGTCGGCCTCTGCTATAATGGCCTCTAGGTCAGGAATTTTACTTGCCAGACTTTGAGCATTTGTACACATGGCCTTCCAGATTTTGCTACTGCCCTGCTTCTCAACCTTCCTTTTTCCCTTTTGTCCTGTTTCCTTACTCCCTCTGCTCTCATTCCCATCTCTCTTCACTACTACCAGTTTGTTTCTTTTTTATTAATACTGTAGGTACCTTCGGGGATTTCTCTCTCTTAGGTTTCTTCCTACTGACTACTTCAGCCTCTGTGTGTGTGTGTGGGGGGGAGCAGTTAATGCTTCCCTGCTTCCTTCCACCACAACCTCAGCTAGTTTAAATGTTCACCAAAGTAACATTGAAACTTTTCACTGAGGACTGCTCTTCCCCTCCCAGATGAATGCAGACCAATCCCTCTGTATAGGCCTTTATCCCTCCAGGTGGGACCCCAGTCCCTAATGTAGCCGAACCCCTCCTCTCTGCACCGCTCCTTAAACCATGAGTTGAAGCTCCTGGTATGAAGTACCATATCTTCCCCTGTTGTAGGCAGGCAGCTCCTCAGAAAAAGCCACTGAGTACGCTACTTGCCTAAGATATCTCCCCAACTCCCTGAACCCCTCTTGAACTATCCCAGCCTTGTCCCTAGCCAGATCATTAGTCCCCAGGTGGATGATGACATCCAGCTCTCCCTCTGTCTCTGCTGCCCTAGCGATCCTCAGGATCTGCTTTCCATCCCTCTTAGCAGTGGAACTGCTTAGGCACCTGACCTCCCTCTTCCCCTCCTGTCCTGTTCCAAATTCTATCTGTCTCACAATTGATTCCCCCACCAAGAGTTGCTTCCTCTTCCTCTGGGGTCCTCTGACACCCTCCTTGGAATCTCCACTGTGTAGGACCCCCACATCCTCCCTGGTCACTACGATGGGTGCCTCCATAGGACAGTCCCACCCTGCCAGAGCAGAGTAGGAATTGTGTAGTGGATCCAGATGGGGAATTTGCCTCTGACCCACCATCCTCATCTCCCAAAGTCCACCATAGTAGAGCCAGTCCTCCTCCTTGGGATCCATTGAGGTAATGGTGGCATACTTGGTAGTTCCTGGGTGGGAGAGGAGGCCCCTGGAATGCTAGCCCACTTGGTCCAGCGTCTAGCAACCTCATCCCTCAGCCAAAGAGATGCATGCAGATGAGGCAGCAGCACAGTCTCCAGAAGGTCTCCCTGAAAACTGCTACCCCACAGTCACTGCACTTCACCACTCCCAGCATAATTTCTATTCTGACTGTCCTAGAAATACTTGGTCCCTTTTACCCTGCTTGGGTTTACCCTATTACCCTGCTCAGCTCAGCTAGTAGTACCCTTTGGTATTAGTGTTCCTTCCTTAATTCCCTTCTGCTTTACCGACTAAGGCACTGGCACTTATACCTCCCCTAGCCTTGCTTCCTAACCTGGAAAACTTTCTAGCTAGTGTCACCCCTTACCCTTTAAAAAAAAAACTTCTGTACCTCCACCCTAATCTGAGCATGTAACCTATTCCCAGTTTTAATCTACCCCTGACTTTCCACTCTCCATTGCAGTGTATGTGCTGCAGTGGGAGTGAACAGAAATTGTACCTCCATTGTCGGGCAGACATCCTGCTTCCTTGCTTCCTCCTTGGATGCCTGCTAATGACAGATACCTTTTTTACTCCTTCACCAGTCTACTCACTCACTGTTGAGGTGAAAAGTGTCCAGCCACTGGCGGCCTTGTTGGGCTGAATCCTGTCGGCAGACTCTGTTGTAATATCCTTTTCACATTTTTCCTTCATGTATGGTGCCACAGCGCAGGGGGCTACTTGACAGTCTTCACCTTATGTAGGTCTCTTGTCACTTCCAGGGTACATGTGCAGCTGCTCTGATTGGCTGCCTACTGGGGGAGGGAGGCACAGCTCTGTAGTGATAGGCTTCTATTCAGAGCTTTCCTGAGCCTCCAAGCTCCGCTCTTCACTGAAGGTTCCCACAGAAGTCGGGCACTGGGGGTGGTCCAGTCCCCCTACTACCAATCTGGAAAGCAGCCCTTTCTTCCACTGCTTGGTACTCCTGGGGCTATTTAAAATCCTTTCTGTTGGTTTCCTGATTTTACATGCAGCCACTCTGATTGGCTGCCTGCTGGGGGAGGGAGACGCTGCTATGTAGTGATAGGCTCCTATTTGGAGCTTCTCTGAGTCTGGGCAAGGGCTGGATCAGTTGGGGGTGGTGGTGTAAAGTTTGTAACCTAAAAGTGAACTAGATGTTTAATGTTCTGAAAGATAAATTTAAGTTTATAAATCATGCATTTTTTCAATTGAAGTAAATGAATGAGGTTTTAGCACATGAAGACCTCTTATACAGCAACAAGTTCTTGTGTGCTATGTTCCCCATCTGTATTAGGATTCTAACATCTGTATTCTACATTCTACCAGGTTTTTTTTTTAAATCGTATTTTTCCCCCCCTACTACCTGTCAGCCCCAACCCTTTAGAGCATCCAAGGGGTCATCTTCCTACAACCTGGCCACTGATACTTACCTCCCAGTCCCCCATGTAACTTCAGCTTACCCCCCGAGTGGGGACGAGGTGGGGCGGACTACCATAAATCTAACTTTCGCCAGGTCTGGAGGTAGTCAGCGAGCAGTGGTACATCAGAGGCATGCCCCAGGGAGCCCATCTTCCCAGAGCCAACAGGAGTTTTTCTCTTTTTCTCCTCCCCCATGCAGCATTAGCAGCTGAAGTCAAGGCTGTAGACACCGACATCTGCTGCGAGCCTGGGCCACCCATCTCCCTTCTATTGGGAGCTTGCATTCCCCCGAGCCTCCGCCCAGCATCGACCCACCCACCTGACCCTCCCTGGAGATGGCAAGCTGTAGTGGGACACTCAAGCCATACTCCCCCTGGCCGACCCACCAGTGACCCGAGTCTGCTTCCGAACCCGGGTTGCCAGTGTGGAGTGAGTTGTGGCATCCAGCGCCTCAATCATCAGCGCCATCGTGCCTGCTCTACCAGTTTTTTTTTATTTAGCTTACATTTGTGCTGAACCATGTTAGTGCTGGTTCACTGAAGAAATCTAATGTACATGAATCCTTTAAACATGACTCATAATTTACTTATTGAAAACTGTGTCTTTTAAAAAAATATGGTTTCACTGGTCTACCAATGTAAATCACATAAATATACATTCTTTACTCCTGCACAGCCATCTAAACATATTCATGCAAATGTTGCTCATTATATCAGAGAAAATAAATACATCCATCTGCAAGTCACTGTATGGAAATCAAAAGAAAGTACTGTGCCAACAGCAGTATTTTCCCACACTGTGTGCCATGTGGGTGTGGTGGGGGTGGTGAGCTGTTCATCTCTGGAAAAACCCATCTGTGCCATGACTCATTCCAAATGCTCCTCAGTTTAGTTAGAAGAGGATAAAAAAACAATACAGTGGTACCATTTTACCACAGTAACTCAAAAATTCAAACCCTGATTACTAAAATTACTAATTTACAAAATAATTTTTGTGTGTGGCAAGGTGTATGTGTGGAGGTGTGGTTAATGAAAATTATTGCTTAATGTTTGAAGAGTGTGTGTTTGTCAGGAGATTAATGGATAGAAATTATTTATCTTGTAGAATAAAGACTGAATAAAAATTTAGTGGGGCCTGCAAGGTGTCTCTTGGCTAATCAGGAGCATCATCTGCAGGATCCATGGGGCGTAGGGATGCACAAATGCTCTGGCATGACTGGGACATCAGAAGTTGAAGCTGGCAGGGAAGGAGTTATAACATCCATCAGAAACTATTCTCCCACTGTGTGGGTGGCTGAAATTTGCTTCAATAGCAGCTCCTGGTAAAGGCTTTGTGGAGATACTCCTGGCAGCATGGTTGACCACTTGCTGCTGAGTATTTCCGCTAGGTCATTGCTGTAGAAGCACACACAGGGGTGCTGGGTGGGGCTCAGAATGAGCAAAAATAATTTGGCTATGTACCCTATGTGACAGCCTACATTTTTCTTTCAATAAAAGTTTATTGGGTTTTGCAAAACCAAATATAACATATACAATATATTAAACATATATGCCTGGCTGAGTAAAAATCCTTGGAAATACAGCACTAAGGAATCTGTGAAGGTAGTACATAGGTCAAGAATAGATTCACTCGTAGATATTGCCAGTGCTGTTGCTTGGCTAACACAAAGGTCTCCTGTAATTCCCTAAAGGATTTAAGTTGACAAGTTGTTGTCAGTTAGTTGGAAAAGTTGTGAATGCCTTTATTCAGCCAGCTATTCCAGACCACCAATTTGCCTCCTAGGTTGCTTGAAAGGACAGAGCAAAGAATCTTACCAAAGCAAGGGAAAGGATTAAGACTTCTTTTGGCTAGGCAGATTTACTGTGTGTTGTTATTTTTATTTTGTACTCACAGGGATTGTTACTGTTTGTTACTAACATTTTATTGCTTTATTTTTCTCTGATTCAAATTGTTGTTGCTGGTTATACCTGCTGCTGCATTATTACAAGGTGTGCCTACAGGTGTGTGTTAACAGATTACTGCTGTAATCTTCTGATTCAAATTGTCTTTTGCAAGGCATATCTTCTGTTACTGCTTTATTTTTCTCTGTAGCAAAGTGTTTCTTACAGGGTATATCTTCTGTGAAATTATTACATGTGGTGCTTTTCAGGTTTTACAGTTATATCTATCATTAGGATACGCTTTCAGAGTTACTGCATTTGTTGCTGACTGATTGTTTCTGCTTTTACCTCCTTGTTTCTTTTGTCCGTGGTTCTTCTTTTTTGGCAGCGGAAGGGCCCAGCCACTCACCAACATCCCCAACCATCCCACACTACACTCCTTTTATAGGGTAGCACAGTCGTGACATTTCCTGTGGCAAAGCAGGAGGGGGGGCGGATCAGTGGAGTATCCACACGGTGACCTCATTTACAGGGGCACTAGTAATTTAACTTGTTATAACAAGTTATACAAAAACAAACAAAACACAAAATCAAACTTTTGCTTTCATTTTCTTACATCTAATTACTCTGACCAGGTTATAAACCCAGCAACTTATCTGGAATGGATATCATTAACTGCAGGTACTGCGGAACACTTTTCAGAAGGGCAGTTTTACAGGATTTAGGACACTGTCCTATATGCTGGGCTATTGGAGATCTTAGGGCTCAGCTCCAGGCAGCATGGGCAAAGATTGCACGCCTCAGATTTCATATTCAAGAGGAAATATATTATAAGAACCACCTGCCATTTCCCCAACATCCAATGGAAGCAACTCAACTGCAGAGGGTAGTTGGTCTGGGAGGTTGGCAGGTGGTTAGGAGGGGCAAATCAGGTGCCCCATCTCTCGGTGCTCTCCAACATATTACCTCCACAAACCATGTAAAAACTACAAACAGGTATCTGCCTCTATCTCCGAAATCAAACTAAGGGGCAGAGGACACTGTAGAGCAGGACACTGCAGCACAGGAGCTAGCATAAAAAAACTTGCCCAAAACAGGAACCAAAACAAAAAAAAGCAAAAAGAAAATTACAACTTCTGATCATAGGAGACTCCATGATTCGGGGAGTTGATACCTATCTCCAGCCAGGGGTAATGGTCAGATGTCTCCCAGGTACATCAACGTGGACAGACACTGACCTCATTCTAAAATTGTTCAGGAAGCAGGAGAAAACATTGATGTCCTGGTACACATAGGGACTAATGATCTTGCCAGCCGGTCAGTTGTGGAGACCAAGGAAAATCTGACCAGGCTGGATGACAAACTATCATCCATTTTATCCGGCATCTCCTTCTCTGAGATCCTGTCAGTCTGGGAGAGGGGGGCAGATGGACAGAAGGTCAGAGAAGGGGAGACAGGGGAGCTAAACATGTGGCTCAAGGGCTGGTGCCAGGAAAAAGAACACAAAATTGTAGGGAACTGGCAATAGTTTGGGGAGCAAAAGTTCTTTAAATTTGATGGACTGTATCTGACTAAGGGAGAGTCAGTGCATTGGGGCAGAAGTTTGACGTCATTGCAGAATATTTAAACTAGCAAACGGGGAGAGGGGTGCAGCACCCCATATGTCGAACTGGAAGAATACCCCTCCCCCCTCAGCTAGTGGTCAAACAGGAGTTCAGCGTGTTTGCAGTTCATTTGCATCACCAGGTAAGGAAAAATGTCCAGCTCCCCATGCGACACACAGGGGAAATGCCAGACCTCACCCAACAACTAACACACCAAAATCTGGCCAATGGAAAATCATGTACACTATTGCTCGCAGTCTGGGAAACAAGATCCAAGACCTGCAGGCAATAATGACAGAGGCTAAACTGGACATAGTAGCAATTAGCGAGACATAGTTTACTAGTAACCACACTTGGGAGACTTCAGTACCTGGCTATGTACTGTTCAGAAGAGACCGAGGTACAAAAAGGGGGGATGAAGTGGTCCTATATGTCAATGAAAATATCAAAGCTACAGAAATGCAGAATACACATAAGGAGCCAGAAGAACTATGGGTCACCCTAGAAACAGGAAATGGGACAGCCATAAGAACTGGGGTTGTATACAGGCCCCAGACCAGGGGGAGGACATAGACACATTACTGTTAGAAGATATACAAAACATAACAGCTAAAGGGGAGGTTCTGATAATGGGAGACTTCAACATGCCAGATACAGATTGGTCAGTACCAGCAGGAACATCTGCCAGAACTAGACACATGGTGGATTCCCTTCAGGAAGAAGGACTCAAACAACTGGTACAACAACCCACAAGAGACAGGGCTATCCTAGATCTAGTACTGACTAACAGGGAAGGATCATAGATCTCCAGGTAGAAGATCACCTGGGGGCCACTGGCCATCACATAGTATGGTTCAATTTGGCCACTACAACTAAATCATCCCATTCCAAGGCAAAAATATGGGACTTCAGAGGAGCTGACTTTGATAAGATGGTCAACAGAGTTAAGCTAGACCTGGCAAAAAGAAATACAGGTGAGGGGGTACAGGCAAAGTGGGCAAGCATTAAAGATGCAATACTTGAAGCAACATCCCATTGTGTTAGAGAGAAAAGGATGAGCAAAAGAAGAAAACCACTTTGGTTCTCAAAAACAGTAGCAGAAAAGGTCAGAGCCAAAAGGCTGGCCTTCAGGAAATATAAGGGAACACAGCGGGATGAAGATAGGTAGGCATACCAAACTTCCCTAAGAGAAACAGGGAAGGCAGAAAGGCAGACAAAGGTCCAAACCAAGGAAACACTAGCACAAACAGTAAAAGAAGGTGGCAAGACTTTCTACAGATACATTAGTGAAAGGAGAAAGTCCAGAGGGGGTATTGCTAAACTCAAAGGAGATAAGGGAGTGTGTGAGGAGGAGGAGGACCATGTAAAAGCATCTATCCTAAATGGATACTTCTGCTCAGTATTTACTGAAGAGAAGATAGGGCAGGGCCCACAGCTCAGCACCATGGACACGGGGTGGGGGAGGGAGGTGAGCACTAGTCCCTTCACAAAAAAAAAGGTCCTACAAGAGCTCGATAAGCTCAGGGTGGACAAGGCAATGGGACCTGATGGCATACATCCCAGGGTACTAAAGGAGCTAAGGGTGGAACTAGCAGAGCCATTATCAGAACTGTTTAGTGAGTCTCTGAGCACAGAAGAGGTCACAGAAGACTGGAGAAGGGCTCATGTGATCCCACTTCACAAGAGTGGTAGCAGGGAGGAGGCAGGGAACTACAGACCAGTCAGTCTTACCTCAGTAGTGGGCAAGATTATGGAGGCACTCTCCTTAAGGAAAGTTGATGTCGCCTACCTTGACTTCAGCAAAGCTTTCGATACTGTTCCACATAGAAGATTGATTAATAAGCTGGGTAGGCTCGGGGTGGGTCAGACATTGGTCAACTGGGTGGCAAACTGGTTGATGGGCAGAAAACAGAGGAGTGTTGGTAAATGGTATACAGTCAGAAGAGATGCAAGTCACAAAAGGGGTACCTCAGGGATCAGTCCTGGGGCCAGTCCTCTTCAATATCTTCTTCAGTGACACTGCAGATGAACTGGAGGGTAAGGTTTGTCTGTTTGCAGATGACACCAAGATCTGCAACAGAGTAGATGATCTAGATGGGGTGGGCAGAATGAGAAGATATCTGAATAAACTAGCAAAATGGTCTGAAGAGTGGCAACTGGGGTTTAATGCAAAGAAGTGCAAGATCATGCACATAGGGAAGAGAAACCCTGAAGCCACCTATCGGCTGGGAGGGGAGTTGCTGGCAGTGACAAGGGAAGAAAGAGACTTGGGCATCATCATCATCACTGATGACCTGAGATCATTCAAGCAGACCACTAAAGCAGTAAGTAAGGCTAGGGGGATGTTAAAGTGTATTAGTAGGGGTATCACAAGTCAGAAGAGGAAGGTAATAATCCCTCTTTACAAGACACTGGTTAGGCCCTATCTGGAGTACTGCATGCAGTACTGGAGGCCACACTGTCACAAAGATATTAACCAAATTGAGGCAGTCCAGAGAAGGGCAACCAAAATGGTGCAGGGACTGCATCAGAAGACATATGAGGACAGATTAACCGAGCTCAATATGTATACCCTAGAGCAAAGAAGGGAGAGAGGTGATATGATCAAAACACTCAAACACCTTAATGGCATTAACAAGGTGAAATAGTCTAACGTGTTTCAATATAAGAAAAATAGCAGGACAAGAGGACACATCATGAGATTAGAGGGAGGCCGACTAAGGGGTAATGTGAGGAAGTTCTTTTTCATAGAAAGGGTGGTGGATGCATGGTACGGCCTACCTCAGGAAGTGGTGGATATGAATACAGTGCAGGGCTTCAAACAGGCATGGGATAGGCATAAAGGAGCAATACAGATGAGTATGAATAGATAGGCCATTGACAGAGCAAAGGCCGATGGCACATTTATAAGGTAGAAAAAGAAATGGGCAGACTGGATGGGCCTTGCAGTCCTTATATGCCATCAACTTCTATGTTTCTATGTATGTTCAAGTGGGGGTTCTGCCACAGCAGAAAAGTAAGAGAGTGGGTTGGGGACCATGTCAAGTCTCAAGCTAGAGTTTTCCAAGCTTTCCTAATAAGAGGAAGTGTAGTGTGGGAGCAAGTTTGGTGGGAAGCTTCCTGAACATGGTTGCCTGATATGGGGCTTCACCAAGTAAGCTAGTTTTGCAGTCTATCCACTTGGGTCAGACTAGGGGATCAACCAAGGGAAAGGAGCAGGACAGTTGGCATACCATATGGGATACATGACTGATGCCCTAGTCAGGGATCTTAAGACCCCATCTGTCTAGAGGTTGAACCAGCTTATTGAGTCTGACCCTTTTGGGGTCAGAGCCCCAGAAGAAGGTTAACCATTTCTTGGTGGCTGTGATAAGTCTGGGGTGAAGGTTGATGGGCAAGTTATGCAACATGTATTGAAGACACAGGGCTGCCATCATTTTAAAAGCATGTGCATGCCTCCAGCGGGACAAGTGGAGATGCCCCCACTTAGTCAGGTCATTCTCCATTTCATTGAGTACAGGTGACAGCCAACCAACCTTCCACCGTCTTTCAAACTGCAAGGCTCCCAAAGCATGCTGTCTCTTCCACATCCAGCCATTGCAGGAAGAACTATGGTGCTTACTTCCTGGTAGTACCAGGAGGTCACTCTGACAGGGATGCAGTAAGTCAAATGTGCAGGATGATTTAAGTGCTGGAGGCCTGGGAAAAGGGTACAGCAGCACCAGGGGAGTCTTGCTGGCACCAGTGGTGTTCCTTCTAAAGAGCCCCTGAAAGTGTGGGTGTCCAAGGCAGTAGCAGCAAAACAGCAAAAAAAAGATAATCCTGTCCCTCCCTCAGGTTCCACAACCACTCAGATTATCTTTGCAGTTCTCGAAAACTAAGACATGAGATGACAATATTGGTTCACCAAGAGACATCATTAAGACCCCATTTTCTTATAAAAGAAACAAAGTAATATTAGTATTATAGAGTAAGATGAGCAGTCGCGTTTAGCATGAACTATTATGTATAACCTTATGCAACCAGAGAAAAATCATTTGAAAGTATATTGATCACAAACTATGAAAAGGGTTACGTTAAAGCATTTTAATTTAAAATAGTATTAGCAGAAACTGTACTTTTATGTCTGATAAGTAAATTTGCATCCAGGTTGGTGACTGGAATCCAGCAAAAGCAAATGCCCCCTCCTTAGGGGAAAGGGTTGCACAATACAAAATAACAGGAGTTTAGACAGCGCTAATAGTAAGCTGCTGGAATTTACTGGTGCAAAAATAGAGAACAAGCAAAATTCATCAGCACATCAGATCTACTGACCCTTGAAGGATCATCAGATCTGAAGCACTGGGGAGTTTTGCTTGCTCTCTGTTTCTATACCAGTAAATTCCATCACCTAACTATTGGCACTGTTCATGTCTATGTTGTTTTGTATAGTCGAACCATTTCCAATAAGTGTGACATTTGGTTTTGCTGCTGCATGACTTGTGTATTCCCCTCTCCCCACATCTTGGGGTATTCCAGGTATTACAAATGGGGAAGGGGCACTCCACAACTCAGCAACATAGTCCAAAGGAATAAAAGTTCATACCTGGGTGAAGATGCTGCCACTGATCAGGTAACTTCGGGGGGGGAGTACATTCAGCTGGTTGAAACTGTCACAATGACCAGTGGGGTGCAGGAAGTCCTGTCCAGGGAGCTAGGGGGAGCAAGCTGGTTAACCACATTTGATTTAATGAATAAAAGGCAATCACAGCTCCATGGAGCAGCATGGAACATAACAGTTCTGTGAAGACCTCACTGATCTTCACAGCACAAAGGATTAAACAGGTTTCCTGGGAGCCAAGACTCCCTGCAGATGGTAGCTGCAACATGAATTCTCTGTACACTACGGCCTCCAGTCCTGCACCGAACTTTGCAGTCCCTATGGCTTTCGCAAATGTGTGAGGTGCTCTTACTGCTCTCTGTACTGGCCTGGCTATCCTGATCCCAACTAATTCCCAGAGACTGGTGACCCCATGGCAGACAGTGTCCCACACAGCAGTCCTAACTAGCAGACCCAGAGGCCTAGGGACATCTACACAACACTGCTTCTTCCACTCTGACTGCACCTGTGCCACTGGATACAGACAGAAATGGGGTTTCCAGGGACAGGCTGTCACCAGTGCCCTCCATGATGTAGTCTGTCACCCTTCACCATGCCCAACTCGAAGCAGCCAGGGCTCTATGTGAGAACTCACCCAAAGGCCTACCCTGGTGCCAGGAATCGCAAGGTAGTCCATGCACTGAACCACTGGGCCCCAGGTCCCATCTCCTCCTCCTGGGGAGTTCTCCAGCACTGCAGCCCAAAACAGCCCCACATCCAACTAGGCCAAGAAACTAAAAAGAGGGTGGACCAGGATGGCAATCGACCCACCCCAGCCCTAAACCTTGGCCTTGAAGCCAAACTGGTCCTGCCTTCATTCCGGGAGCCCTACCTCCTGCTCCCAGGCACTGCCAACTGCCCTTTAAATGTGCCAAACCACTCCATTTAAAAGGGGACTCCTAGTCCCAGCTGAATCCACCAGCAGGCAGACCTGAACACTGGTCAGCCCCAAATTAAAGGACCATCAGCAAGTAAGCTTGGTTCTGTGTGATAACAGCAATCACAGAACGGTGATCCCCATTCGGGTGAATGTATTACCGAAAATAAAAACGGTGAGGTATGCTCACAGTGAAAACAATGCGGCAAGACTAGGATCTCTAAATATGCGTGGGACTGTGCCCCCCCACACCCCCTACTTAAAGATTCTTAACTCCATGGGGTGCATGTTGGGGGGGTGAAACTTGAAAAAAAATAAATGAATGGTGCGACCACAAAAAATTGTAATGCCACCCCAAACCTGAACCCTGCACCCTCACCACCACGCCACACAACCAGTTCAGCAGCCCTCTGCTGCACTGCCTCCCACATACCTTCCCTTCCCTGCAGTGTGGTTCCAGCCACCTTCCTTCTCACCTGTCACTACTCTTTCAGAGCAGCCCACAACATAGGCACTGAGACTGAGTCGCCATTATTGCAGTCCCTCAGTCTCAGTCACCCTGCTCAGTGGATACCAGTAAGCTCCCAGAGGGGGAATACACTTGGTTACAGCTTGTGGAATTTAAGTGCTGGCTCCTGTGGATTCCTGTATTTCACTGGAATCCAAGATGGCTTATAAGCAGTGATTCTTCATGTAGCTGTAGTGCCACTGCAAGGAATAGGCCAACAGTAATAATGCACACCATTGTTAAAAAAACAAAGATAACCCTCTTAGGCTTCAAAATGTCCCCAGTTTAAAACAAACACTTTATGATTTGTCACATTCTATAGAGATTGTTTATTTAAATGGGAGTTTGATTCTGATTTCTTTTTCTTTTAAAAAGTTAAAATCAGACTGCCCAACATACTGGTGTTACCATACAAAAATATTGTTTATATTCTCTTGGTCAACTACCACTGCATCCTTTCTGGACTTGGGAACATTCCAAACACAGTCTAGCCACTCATGATGTAGTGGGAGGAGAGGAACATATTGAATCATAAGTGACTGCACTGTCTAAGGTTTTTCCTAATGTTTTGTAGGTATGCTGTAAGAGTAGATCAAGGATTTAAAACAAAACAAGAATGGGTATACTACACTGTTAGCATGCATTTAGTTCTACAAAGAAAGGAAGCAGATAAATAAACTAGCAACACCATGATTTTAGAGAACATACGCAATCGTAAAATGTGTGTTTTTACCTAGAAATAACATGATGCAAAAAAGATTGACAGTGTTCCTTTATTGAAGTCTCTCCCTAAATTAGGACCTAATGGTATGGGCGCCTCAGGGCCCCAATACCTGGACTGGAATGCTTCTTCTTCCACCACTGGTCCCTTGTACTGCAGTAACAGGACCAGGTATGCAGAGTAGCAGCAGTAGCACTTCAGGCAAAGTGGCCATCATTTGTTTTTTGACTGGAGAGCTGCACTGAGTGTGATCCAAAGTCCCAAGATGGCTATGGTCCAGGACCAATAGGATTCATGCCACTGGGTACCAGCAAGTTTCTGTGTATCACCAGATCCAGATCTGGCCCAAGGGCAAGCAATGGGTCCATGACTTGCATTACAGATCCCTCCAGACACCACAGAAAGCAACCAGAGCTACCAAGAAGAGGACTGCAATGTGTAAATAGACATGGCAGCACCATCCTATCAGAAGCTTTTTGACCTAACAAGACTGCTAAAAATGAGGTCAAAGGCCACAGACTATGCAACTCTTGAAACAGGACCAATAGGGATCTCAAATTTGTAGAAGCATGCATACAACCTTTCTTAGAAACATACTGCATGCTTTCCCCATAAATGTTCAACAAATCAGACAACTGCCTGTGAACTTCATAAACAGTAGTGGAACCTAGAATCTGCACTTAGTTTACACACATTAGTAATGCAGTTAAGATGTTTGCTGTGAGGTTAGTAGCCAGACTGGCATAAAACAATTTGCCTGTGCTCTGTGAGTTAGGGTGTACAGTACTTCTCAGTTGATTTCATTAGGAGTTCTGTATGCCATTCTGTAGCACAGACAGAGAAAGGGTAAAAAAGTTTAGAGATGGGCAGTCTTACCCAGAGAACCTTTTCACCTGGGGATGTTATTCAGTCAGTAGGAGAGAGATAGCAGAAGGCCAGCACCTGAGACAAAGCTTCAGCTGACACCATGAAAAGGATCAGCAGGTAACCAGATGATATGCAATTACCCCTGCAAGGAGGAGCTGTAGATGGCTGGTGACAGCCAAATGCCAATGTTCATTACTCAGCTGCTGGTTTCCATCCACATAGGGTGGTGCTTTTCAGCATCAGATAAACCAGTTCCTTCTGCAGTCAGTCTTAAAATGGTCACCAGAGATTTGGTAGGGGTGCATTCATGTGTCCCTCTTGACATCAAGGAACATTGTACAAAACTTAATTACACAGATGGGTATAGAACTGGGTACAAGCATTTAAGTATTTTGTACTAAAACAAGCTTTGGAAAAATGGTTAGTGCAACGTGGTACAGCAAGAAAACTATAATTTCAACAAGCTGTGCAAAATCCATTAATGCAAATTGGTTCAACAAGGCAACTACACTTTCAGCAGATTTACAGTAAATAGATAGTTTAGAACAAGACATATAGTGGCAAGGAGCAAGAGCATATACAGTAGATAGGCTACAGAGAACCATTAGGCAAAGAACCTAAGTGCAAAATAACTGAGGCAAGGGTTACCCCAAAGGGCACTGGCCATAAAGCCACATGTCAAAGAAATGCAAAATCACACATTCCCCCACAATGCAAAGCATCATGGGCTATATATGCAATTTACCATGACATTTTATGTTGGTTCAGCTTTAAGCAGGAATTCATGGTGCCAAAGGGCCTCTCACATGATCTGCAAAGGGTGCAAATAGAAGATACAGACATGTGTTTTGTCCTACCCAGAAATCATTGCCATTGACCCATTACAAAGGCAAGTCATCTTCAAAGGTTACAGGAAGCCAGAGTGAGCAAGTTGGGGTCCAACTCCTCAATTTGCATGCTCAAGGCTGTGGAATGAGACCTCTGTCTGTAGTGACAGCTCTGTTCATTACTCCCCACCCATATGAGTGCATGGTGCATATTTGTGTGTGTGTGTGTGTGTGTGTGTGTGTGTGTGTGTGTGCACGTGTGCTCATGTGTGTATGTGTGTGTGTGCATGTATATATGTGTGTGTGTGTGGGGGGGGGGTTGTGTGCCTACATCTGCCAGGCCAAATTGCCATTTCCACCTTGCACTTCCTCGCATTTGTTTATTGCTTCATTACATCCTGCTTGTACAGTATGCATTTGTGGGAATAGTTGCACTCTCCTACCTGGGACTTGGTTTTTCCTTAAGGTTTCCCAAGGTCTGCTGCTGAGACATGTAATCTGGAATCTATTTTGCATGCCCTATGTTACTGCAGTCAGAAAGAACTTACATGAGAATAAGTAGAAACAAAACATAATACACTAACAAAAAGAGATTAAATTAACATGGGCACATTCCCATAACAAACATCATAGTAAATAGCCTGGCAAAAGTTAGTATTAGCCCTTTTAAGTTGCCTGTTGGTTCTTACCAGTTGTATCCTGGTAATAGAGACTTATTCATAAGCTTGTCTAGATTGTTTTTAAATATGCTTAAGGAATTATTACTGGCTATGCCTATGAGAGACTGCTCCAGCCAGTCACCTCTTTATGAGTCAGATACTCTGGAGCCACTGTGGCACATCAAACAAGAAATCCAGGAGCATTGAAGATAGGTTCTTCATGGGCTGAATTCCCAGCAGAGTGAGAGCTGATTCCAAATGCCACTGAAGCTGCAGCATGAGGAGCTTTTGACTACAGAACCATATGTAAATAACCAGAGTGCAGGCCCTGTAGAAATCTCTCTGTCAAGATAATCAGAGAGAGGGGCTTGAAAGTCTTGGGCAGGACTAAACCTTTCTTTTTAATTTGGATAGGTCCAGGAAGAAGATCTGTGTGCAGTACATTTAACTGGATTACAAACAGTGCACTTAGAAACATTTGCATTACCAGTCTTTAGTCATCCAAAGGGGATTGTCTAGTTTCTTTTTGACCCATTTAAGGGCCCCAGCAGATTGACTGGTTAGCTGTATGGTACCACTGTTCTCCTTTGCAACTCGCAGTTATTGTGGAGTAAATTGGTGAGAGGTGTGTAGCTATAATGCTTCACTCCATGGGTAATGGGATACTGTTAAGACAGTTTGTTGAATGGTTCCCCTTATAGGACTAAGTCAGTGTTAATGTTGAAAAATGGAGGGGGGGGGATCAAAAAATACTCCACTCGGGCTGTTGTAAAATTTCTCAAAGTTCTTTATTTATTTTTGTTTATTGCCCTGACATTTCGCACACTTGTGCTTTTTCAAAGGGCTTTTCATATATTCTGTAAGAATAATAAATAAATATTGTTTATAAATCTTACATTTTTGGATTCCATTTATTTTCATTATTCTTCTATTAAGATTTTCTATGTGCAAAACGTCAGGGCAATTAACAAAAATAAATAAAGAACTTTGAGAAATTTTACAACAGCCCGATTGGAGTATTTTCTGGTCCCCCCCACTAGAGTGGCATGGTCTGACATTAACAAAGTACTTAGAATACAATATGATACCTAGAGGGCTAAGGATATTCATTGAACCTAATCTGGGCATAGAGTCAGAGAAATTAGCCAAAAACTGGGATGGAATAAGAAATAGAGCATCTTTTGACTTTATGTACTGTCTTATAGAGGCTATTCTGGATGAAAGAGAATTGACAGAAAAAGAAACAACATCAATGGAGGAAGCATGAAAAACTAAACTGGCAGAAGAAGCATTTTAAGCTAATCTAGAAAGTTTAAAAGCAAAAATCAAAGAATATGAAGAAAGGCTTAAGCAGCAAAAAAAATAACACAAATTTCAAAGAGATGCAAATGACTATCGAGATAAGAAAATATGTACATATAAAAAAATATTCTCAGAAACAAACATGGGGACAACAGAACAGATACCATGAGAGCAGTACAGATAGTGACAGTAGCTATACAAGGGACCCTAATATACATAAGGAGACAAGAGAAACAGAAGAGCCATCATTACAAGATAGACAGGAGCCAGGCACATCATATCAACAAGACACAACAGCAAGATACCAACTAAGAGATAGACAAATCAGTCAGGGGAACCGCGGGGGCACAAAGGTGGGTGGGGGGGCAGTCGAAGGAATGGGAGACGTAACAACTGGAAAAACAAGAACAGGGTACAGAGGTAATCGAAATCAGAGACACACTTGTTACCTATATTCAATCTAAGTAACAAAATACTAACTAATACAGAGATAGAAGTGTTAAGCCTAGGGTTGTCATTTGCTCCAAAACAGTCCACAGACCTATTCCAGTTGGAAACAGACTTACAGAGATTTTTCAGGGCTTTAAGACTTAAGCCACAATTTCAACAAAGCGAATGAATGGATTCGTATGAGAAACAGGTAAAAACAGCATTACAAATTAAATCTAAATATAATCCACCAGTAGGGAAAAATCATCAAGTAGAAACATACTGTACATTAGTACAGAAAGAAATACATGACTTATATAGATCACAACAAACCAAAACAAACACAGATAATCTTAGTACAGCACAAAGGACAGCACTCAACAGCTTACAAAAAGATGATAAAATTATTATCAAACCTGCAGATAAGGGGGAAGGCATTATTATAATGGACAGAAAACATGATGAAAATATGTGTTTACGTTTATTAGAAAATCAACAGAAATTTCAACAAAATCCCACTGACAGACTTCAACAATTAATAATACAAACATTAACAGAATTTGAAAATAATGGATGGTTACATAGTTGGGAAACCAATATAATACTAAACAAATATCCAAGAATACCAACATTCTATGCCATCCCTAAAATACATAAAGATCCCAAAAAATCCACCAGGGAGACCGATAGTTTCAGCTAATGAATCATTATTTGAAACAATATCACAATATATAAATTTTCCCTTACAATCTTTAGTTGAACAAACAACAACTTATGTTAAACATACTACAGATATGATATATAAACAGTAACAAATGACACTTAGTGGCATACAAGAAATGAATATATTGGAAACAGTGGACGTGGTGGACCTATACATGTCCATACCACACGAAGATGGCATATGAACAATGGGCAAATTATTGAACACAAGAAGCCCACAAGCACATCCAAAGACAGAAATACTACAAGAGTTAGCACACATCATATTGACAAATAATTATTTTGAGTTCGACTCAGAGTATTATAGACAGGTAAGGGGTACTGCTATGGGAAGCACAATGGCATCTGCCTATGCAAACGCTTTTATGTACAATCTAGAAAAAGAACATATACTAAATGAGAGAGAAAATCCATTTTTTACTGATATCAACAAGTGGAATAGATATATAGATGATGGATTTTTGTTTGGAAAGGTACCATACTGAGGTTAGAACAATTTTTAAATTTCTTAAACAACATTAATCCTAATATACAATTTGTTATGACACATAATAAAATGGAAATATCATATCTTGACCTCAAAATATATAAGGAAAACAACCAACTATTTACAAGCTGATACAAAAAAATGACAGATAGGAACACATTCCTACATGGCAAAAGTTTCCATGAAACAACACTAAAACAAAGCATTCCTATTCACAGTTAGTTAGAGTGAAAAGAAACTGTACTAAAGAACAAGATTTTCAGAAAGAAAAACAATTAATGATAAATCGATTTCAACAAAGGGAATACAAGAAGTCTGTACTTAAAAAAGCTAATCAAAGAATAGAGACAGTAACTAAACAAGACACTCTACAAACCAAACAAAAGCAACATAAACCAACGATGGTATTTACAACTAAGTTCAATAATCGATTTACAGAAATCAAAAGAATTATAAACAAACACTGGTACATAATGTCAGTAGGGGAACAAGTCCCTATGGAATTCAAAGAAAGACCCATTATTGCAGCAAAAAAGTTAAAACAATCAAAGACAAACTAGTAAGATCCCAATTTAAAATTCTAGTACAGCAAGGGATGCAACTTTTACTAGGACCCCTCAAACCTGGAATGGTACCATGTGGAAGATGCTCAATATGTAACCATACCAGCAAAAAAGAAGTGTTTAAATAACCATACACGGGTAAAGAGTACCCTATAAGACAACATATAGACTGTACAACAGAGAAGGTAAAATATGTATTACAGTGTCCATGTGACCACTTATATGTGGGGCAAATGACCAGAGCTTTAAAAACACGCATACAAGAACATAAAGGGGATATTAGAAGACAGGAAGAAAAATCACAGGTAGCAAATCACTTCGCTGAACAAGGACATATGGGAGCCTCACTCAGATTCTGGGGACTTGAACAAATCCAAAAACCACTAAGGGGAAGGGACTATCAAAAACAGTTGGACAGAGCAGAAATGAAATGGATTTTTCAGTTACAAACCCTGGAAAGAAACATAGGAATGAATAAGGACACAAACTGGAATGCATGTTGGTAATGTTAAAATAAGTAAGAGAGATGGAGTACGGCTCCATAGACAAAAAACTAAAAATGAAAAACAAATACAAAATAGTAAGGTTAGACACATTAAAAAATTAACACTTTACAAAAATGGGTTCTTTTTATAATATAATAAATCCTAAAAACAGAACGGCAACGTGATAAAATGTGGCTAGTAAGCAGTAATGAAAATTGTCCTCCACTTTAATATACAAATGGTATATGGAAATCTAATAGAAGAAGACAGCAAAATTCCATCAACAAACTATGTGTCAGAAACATGAAAGTAACATCACAATTAGTTGAATGTTCATGAAAAAGAAGGGATATAAAAGCACATTTTAACAAAAATATGGTAAAGCAAGAAAGTATAAAGTTAAGAATACTTCACATTCTGAGATTCTTCCCCCAACCCCCATAGCACTATCCTCTCCATATAAAGAACACATAAACTAAACACAAGCTTAAACACATTGAAGAATCACAGCTTATTAAGAAAACCCAACACCTCAAGGCATCATTAGTTTCTCAATAAACTTAACATTGAAATGAGTAATTCAATAAATAAAAAAAAGACACACTGTGGCCAGGCAATGGCCTGATCACAATGAAGGTTGCCAAGCAAAAATGAGTTGCGCTTAATTGGAGCTCATCCATTGCAGGTGAAACTGCATGTGGTGCTCAGGCCGAGAGGTATTTAGCAAGAGAGTTTGCACCACACACACACATATACACACTGTAGCAGCATCAAACAATGCAAGGAACAACAACAGAACCAGCACACGGTAAGAAAAGACAAATATTTAGATATCTAGGAGCTGTAGCTATGTCAAATAAATTTAAAATGTGATTAAAAAACTTATTTTCTTTACATACAGATACAAGGCTCACATAATAAAGCTAAAGGAAGAATTGAAGGTGACTTCTAACATCATGCCCAAAGTATCTACACATACTAGCCAGGTAAAGTGAGATAGTAACATACAATTGAAGATTAATAGGACTGAAAAAATAAAATATTGAAGGATACTGAAAGGATTGATTCTCTTTTTAGGGACTGACAAAATAAAAAAATAAAGAAATAAGGAGTTGGAAACAACGTTCAGCACAAAAGTGAGTAAAAAGTGTTAAAACCAGTTATACAGGTAAAAACACATTGTAGAGGTGTTTAAACAGTTACTAAGAAATTTGATTGTATTAAAACTTTAAGGGTGGGATATTCAAAAGGGTTGCGCCATGCGCAATAGGGTTGCGCCTGCGCAAGTCCAAAAGTGTGCCATTCTGCGATATTCAGCAGGAGGCAGTTGCGCCACCGAAAACATGCTGAGCAACAGCGCAATGCAAATGATGGCACGCGCAACCGAAGGGGGTGGATCCATGCATAAAGAGCGCAATGAGATATCCAAAGACTTGCGCAATGCGCAACAGCGGAACAGCCGGAAGTTGCGCCCCAACGGAAATGAGCCAAAATAAAAAGTCTCAAGAGGCGCAAGAATGCCACAGGGATGCCAAGTGGGGAAGAGAGAGAGAGAAAGACAGACAGTGACAGGCCAGGGCAGGCAAGGGAAGCAGTGTGGGCCATAGGCTGCAGAAGCCAGCGGGGGGGGTGCCCGGTGCAGTGGAAGTAGCAGTCAGGACAGTGGGGGTAACAGAGCAACATCAGCTGGGGGTCACAAGCCAGGGAGATGGACAGTGGCAGCATCCACATGGAAGCTGTAATGAGGGGGGTGAGAATGCAAGGTGCAGGGGGACGTGGCCGTGGATGGGCCCATCGGCGGTACGCCCCCAACAGGCAGTACCGTGCCCGCATCAGCTTTGAGTTGTACACAGATGTAGAGATCGTGGGCCGGTACTGCCTGAACAGGGCAATACTGAGCCGGCTCTGTGAGCTGTGCAGTGATGTGATGCAGGCACCCTCACGACAGAGTCATGCTCTGTCAGTGGAGACCAAGGTGACAGCCTGCATGTGCCTGCTCACCACGGGCATCTTCCAGAGGCCAACAGGGGACACCACAGGCATCACACAGTCGACACATCACGCATCCTCACCCAATTCCTCAGCGCACTGCTGCCACATGCTGCGGAGCACATCCATTTCCCCAGCACCGCAGCAGAGCGTACAGCAAATGTGCAGACATTCCACAGGGTAGCACGTATGCCTGGCGTGCTAGGGGCCATAGACTGCACCCATGTGGCCATTTGCACACCACCTGGCCCCGATGGGGCCGCATATAGGAATAGAAAGGGCTTCCCCATTGTCAACTGCCAGGTGGTGTGTGATGCCACTGGGTGTATAATCAATGTCTGTGCCACACACCCTGGTGGAGCACATGATGCCTTTATGTGGCATCAGTCCGCACTGTGCCATCAATTCGAGAGTGGGGACATCCCCAGGCCATCTAGTGGGTGAGTACGCATGTAGGAAATGCAAACTCGGGGCAAGGGTGGGAATGCCACAGGTGCCATGGTAGTGGCACACAGGGATATGGGCAATATGGACCTGAACATGAGACTGATCTCCACTATCTCCACACAGGTGACAGCGGATGCCCACTCCGTCCCTGGCTGCTCACACCATACTGGCGCCCCATGACCCCATCGCAGCAACGCTATAATGAGGCACATGCTGCCACACGCAACATCATTGAGCGGGTGTTTGGGATGCTCAAGGCATGCTTCCGATGCCTAGACACCTCCGGCGGTGCCCTATAGTACAGACCCTCAAAGGCTTGTGGGATATTCCTGGCCTGTTGTATCCTGCACAACATAGCCAATGACTGTGGGATAGCCATATAGGTTGAAGAGGGGGACAGCGATGGGGAGGCCAGCGGCACCGGTGTTGATGGTGATGAGCAGATCCCCCTTGGAAGGTGGGACCCCCGACTGATCGGCAGGCCGAGCTGCACTGGGACACCATCATGGAGGAGCATTATGCACAACACAGGTAAGTCAAAGGGCCATGTGCAAACAACACTGTCCTGGCGCAACCCACAGGCACACAGAGTAACACACCAGGGGTGCATGACGGCAAGGGGGGTGGAAGGGACCAGGCACACAAACACACCATCATGGAGGGGCAAACAGTCATATGGACACACACACACACACACACACACACAAACACACCAGGCACAAAGCGTACATGGGCAGTTGCACAGCAGAGCAGGAACAGACATGGCAAACACACAGATCCACAGACCACACCCACCACCTGTACTGTCCAAGCACGTGTGTCAGATGCTGGGCACCCTTGCACCTTGGTGTACAGTACAATGCAGGCATCATCATGCACATGCACCTGTGGACAGCAGTCGGGATGGTGTGCAGCTGGTCCGCATGTCGGCGTGATGGGCAGGGCACCCACCAGTGCACTGCCCACTGTGACACACAGTGCACACAGGGCAGCACCAGACAGGGCCCGCACTGGGAGACAGGTCAGTCATGTTGCACCGTTCCACAGCCACCGCGGATGCGTGGGCGGCACCGCCATGACCCAACAGTACTGGCAGGCTGAGCAGGGGCCACATGGGGTGGCACCGATGGACCACCAGGGGTCCCACTGCGCGATCGCGACCTTGTCTGCAGTGGGGTCTGTAGGATGCCAAACATACCTGCACCAGGGATGCTTGGGATGCCCACAGCAGAACCCGGCCTCGACAGGCTTGGTGTCGCACGACCCCGGGAATGGGGAGTGGAGAGCGTACTGTGTGGGGTGCGCGGTACAGGAGCACCTGCATGTGTGCCCAATGCAGCCACGACAGCGACCAATGCCTGGGTCTGCCTGTCAATGGCAGCGGTCACATCCATCCGCATATGGACCATCTCTGCATGGTCCAGAGCGCAGTCCCTGCTGTGCCACTCCACAGCCACACACAGTGCCTCCACAGACGTTGCAACCTGCCTTTGCTGCTGTACTGATTCCCGCAGCAGGCGGGTGTGCTCTTCAAATGGGTACTCTGCCACAACGGCATCCTGTCCCCCAGGGTGTGGAAGGTCCTGATGCTCAACACCCCTTGAGGGTGGGCGCTGTTCACCAGGACCAGGAATGGGTGTATCAAAGGGCGGCGTGCATGTGCCACCACTGGACACTGTACCCCCAGACCTGTTGGGTGACTGCTGCTGCTGCCCCTCCAACCGCTGTGCCCCAGGAACCACTCGTTCCACTGCTGTGGCCGCAACAGTGCCAGACACCTGCACAGCCACCGGTGCTGACAGGCACAGCCTGGGACTGTGCCGACATGCTGGCACACACGTTGGAACTAGCTAGGCCCAGGGGCACGTGCTGGCCTGCTGTGTGTCCGTCATGGGACACACACATGTCACTGCCCATTGCAGTCCTTGCATCATCAATGGTGCAGGTACATGCTACAGCCACAGTCACAGTGTGCTGGCATGCTTGCATGCCAGACTGCTGAGACACAGGCTGTGCACCCCCCACACCCGACTCACCGACACCAGGTTGGCAGCCCAGCGTGCATGCTGGTGCAGTGCATGCTGGCTGGTGACAGGGTGGATGGACCCTCCTCCATGTCCAGCAGGTCATCCTCACTGCCTGGACCCACCACCACCATCCCTGAAGATGAACAGGATCTGTAACAGAAAGAGAGGACATGTGAGTGCATGTGAACAACCTTCCCCCCAACACCACCAACATGTCATATCGTGCAGTGATGGGCTTCCAACTGTCTGGAATCCACCTCCTGGTATGCCCTCAATAGCACTGCACTGCATTGATGCAGCCAGTCGGTCCTCAGCCGGGGTCAGCTCCACCACCGCTGGCTGGCCCCCACCAGTGCCAGCACGTGCCACCCTAAGGGCTGCCACCTTCTCCTTCACCCTCCTGCGGTCTGTCCCAATTTTCTTTTTGCATTCCTGCACAGAGCGCTGGTGGCTTCCGTGCAGGTTCACTGCCCAGGCTACCACCTCCCATGCAGCCGCATGGGCCTGAGGGGTGCCCTGCCGTCCACTCAGTAGTGACTCCTCCTTCAGGTAGGCCTGGAAGAGGGCCTCTGTCTCTGCCGTGGTGAAGTTGGGCCTCCTCCTCTTTCGCCCACCATCCTCATCCTCACCTTGGCTCTGCTTGGTCATGGCGATCTGTATAGGTGGAAGTGGACACCTATCACTGTGCAGTCTACAGCATTATCCCATGCCCATTGTCCAGAACATCCCACAGCATGCAACCCACCTCTCACCTGCAGTAACCAAATCTGGCCAGTGCAGCCCAATGTCGCACATTTATAGTGCAATGCATGCAAATTAGGAGTGGAGCAACTGTAATGAGATGCAAATCGCGCCACTGCGCCTTTGAATGGCTGATCAGATGATTTGCATGTGTCAGCTGAATATCGCGCCATTGCGCTTTTTGCAATACAGTTGAGCCAGCTGAGCCAATGGCGCAGATCTGTGACTGTGTGGGTACACTGCATTGCGCATGCCCAGGTAGCTTACGCAGGCGTCTGCCACACTGATGATGTGCTGTGCGCGATCGGCAATTCAGGCCATGGCCACCATTGTGCCAGTGGCGTTACAGCACTGGGCACTATATGGCACTGTGGCACTACTGCGCAATAGTCCACTGTGGCACTGGCACGCAGGTGGTTGGTCGCACAGGATGCATAGACATCAGATGGCACTGTGCGTGGCCTTGCGTCATAGACCCCTGACCTGGTGTCCGACCTTTGCCCCCCTGGTGCTGTTTGGCTGCCATGTGTATGGCCCTATTGCTCTGTTTGGTGACAGCGCTATGTGAACCGATGGCGCTGTACCAACAGCGTGATTGGAACCTATGGTGGTCTATTGCACAACATTTCCACGTGGGGTTGCCGCGCTGCGGGGCGCCATATTGCCTGCTGTAAAACTCCAACCATGGCACGCAGGAGAGTGCCCCAATGGAGCCCAGTGGAGGTGGTCAACCTGGTGGCCCTGGTTGAGCCCCACTATGGGGCACTGTATGGGGAGGAGCCCCTCACCATGGCTCGCACCCAGGTCTGGCTGCAGGTGGCCACTGACCTGATGAGGGTCACAAGGTGGCGCCGGTCTGCCGAGCAGTGCCGGCACAGGTTCAGTGACCTCCGCAGGAGGGAGCCAGATGTGCTGCAACGCCTGCGGTCACGTGCCAGGAGGAGCGTATCAGCCAGGCCGGTGTACCATCTATGCACCTGTATTCACCGTAGGGGTGGAGTGTGTTTTGGTGGCTGTGCATGGGGATGGCTCTGCCATGGTTGGCTGTGTCAGTGTGTGCAGGTGTGAGATGCATGGGTCTGGCTGTGTGGGCAGGCACACTCACTGGGGCAGGGGCAGTTTGCTTTGGAGTCACACTGATGTTTTTCTCAACATTTGTCTCCCACAGGCCAGGCAGAGAGGATGCAGGCACGGGCTGAGGAGGGCCGTGGCAGGGCCCAGGTGGCGGACGGTGGTGCTGCGAGGGGTGGGCCACAGCAGCAGCAGCAGCAGCAGCCACAGCCACTTGCTGAGTGTGAGTATCATTACATCATGGATGCTATTGCATGCTGGAGGGGGTGGGCATGACCACCAGCCATGGACAACACAACCATGCATGACACAGGCGACAGTCATCACTGTCCAGTGTCACTGCACGTCTGTGTGTGTGTCACTGGTGGTCCATGCATGCACTGGGCACATGACTGTGGAACTGGCATCCCACCACATTGCCACATCACTTGTCAGCCTTGTTTGTGCTGTGATGGACATGGGCAGTGTGTGTGTGCAGTGGTGCACATAGCTGGTGCCGCCTGGTTGGGCATGTCATGTGCATGGTCACTGTGGGTGGGTGCATACCATCACAGGTGCAGGACATTGGGCTATATGCCTTGCAGGTTGGGTGGTGTTCAGGGTTGTGGACAGTCACAGCCATTGACTGTGTTCCCTTTTCCTAGGCCTCATCATCCTCTGCAGGATGGAGCGAGCACTCCACCAGCTGACCCGGGTGTCCCTTGAGAACCGTGACATCCTCCAGGACATCCAGCGCATGGCCCCGGAGAAGGCACAGCCAACCGAGACGGCACCAGGCAGCAGAGGACCAGCCTGCTAGGCCTTAGACAGGCTTCCCCTTCCCACTTCACCCATCCCTCCCACCCTGCCTTCCCTCTCCCAGTTGTTCACCCCTACCCCTTGCCCACCCCTACCTTGTACCCCTACCCCCCCGCTCTTGTAAATAGTTTTGTTATTGTTCTTGTTCTACTTTCTATTTTTGAAATATATATATATTTTGTTATGAATACTGTGGTGGTCTCTGATTTGCAGCTGGCTATGGTTGCTCAGTTGCAGTGGTGTGCATGCCATCTGGGGTGGGATGGTCCTGGGTATGTTGTGTGTGTGTGCGTGTGTGTGTGTGCATGGGGAGGTGTCTCCAGTGTGGCAGTGACTTTCTGTCGGTCTTGCCATCTGCTGCCGCTCACTGCTGGGTGCACAGGGTGGGTCTGGCTTGTATGGTTCTATGCTACACGAGGTTGACGTGTGCTGGGGGATGCATGGTGTTTACTGCAGTGACAGTCACTGCACATGGGTGGTGTCTTGGGGTCACGGTGCAGGGTGTGCTGTGCAGATGGGGGGCTGATGTGCACTGTGGTTGTCAACCCCCTGTGTGTGGCAGTCTCAGCCTGCCAGTGGTTGTGCTGGGGCATCATGGCCCTGCTGTGCTTTGTTGGCTTGTCCCCATGGGCCAGTGGATCATCCGTCCCACCACCAGTGATGCTGTGCTTGGGGTGTGCAGGTGTCTTGTTGGTTCTGCAGTGTGTTCCCGTGCCCATGTGTGGCATGGCTGGCGGTGGGCCCCAGCCTGCCTCCCTGGTTGTGCAGTTCCATTGCTCTGCTGGGGTGGGGGGGCTCTGCTTGCGCTATGGCACCTCTGGACTGCTCAGCTGGGCTAGTCTTGTTGTGCTATGGCGCAACCTTTCTGCTCAGCTTCCCCTTCCTGGTTGCGCTATGGCGCAGTTTGTGCGATATTCAGACGTTGGCTGCTTGCGCAATTTGTTTTGCTCCATGTTTGAATATCGCATCTGTTGTGCATATACGCAATTGAATTGTGCTTGCTCCTGCTGTTGCGCACATTTTGGGAGCAGTTTGAATATCTGGGCCTAAATGTATTAAAAACAGAACCTAAAATTCAAGGAAGACAGAGAACAAAGGAAACCGAACATGCTGAGCTGAAAGAAAGCTGCAAAAGGTAACATTTAGCTAATTAAAAGCTTTTAAAATGGTACAAGGTTATAACAGAAAAGGTAACAATAAAGGGAAAGTTGTGTGATTATTGTATTGAAACTAACCTGCTAAATAAGGTTGCTGAAGGCATTTGCACATATTGGGCTGGATATTCAAACTGCGCTATTCTGTGGCACAAGCCCTTGCGCTGCACAAAATAGTTGTGCAGGGGTGTGACCGAGGCGATATTCAATGGAGTTGCGCTATTGAGCAACTCCTTTGAATATCACCCCCTGGCCACAGCCACTGTGCATGGGCGCAGTGGAACGTGCCACCGCAAGTGGTCAGAGGAGCATTCAAGATGCGTGGTAAGTACCATTGCGCCATGCACAAATTTCCGATATTCAAAAGGTGACATGCAAATGGGGCCATAATTCATGCAAGGTGCAGGGGGGGCATTTGCATCTATTTATGGCACCATTTGCATGCCATTAGCATGCAGGGCACCAATCCCTGAGGACTTGCGCCTGGCGCCCTGCCAGGCAGCAGCTGTCGGGGACTGACACCCCCTGCAGCCCGATCGCGGGCATAAGTTAAAAAATCCCCACCCCGACTGGCCCGATCGTGGGCATAAATTAAAATCCCCACCCCTGACTGACCCAATCGCGGGCATAAGTTAAAAATCCCCACCCCCACTTGGCCCAATCGTGGGCATAAGTGAAAATAAACCCCACTAGCCCGATCGCGGGCAGCAAAGTCAACCCCCAGGACATATCCCTGGTGGTCCAGTGGACGCTGAAGCCGATCGAGGGCAGCCAAGATTTCAAACCCCCAAGGACATATCCCTGGTGGTCCAGTGGACCACGAAGCCCGATGCGGGCAGCAAAGTGTTTAAACCCCCAAGGACCACCTACCCTGGTGATCTAGTGGCCCCCACCCACCCACCCACAAAGTCCGACCACCCTGCTCCTCCCCGTCAGCCGGCGGGCGGCAGCATCCCCTGCCGCCTCAGCCGCTTAAACTGACTGCCGGTAGATGTGTATGCCCATTGGTTCAGAGCAGGGCCAATGGGCGTGCAGTCCATACCATACAAGGCAGTCCAGATATGTGAATGAATGAATGGAATGAATGGTGGGCTTGTGGGTGGGGTGGGGGCCACTAGATCACCAGGGTAGGTGGTCCTGGGGGTTTGAACATTTTGCTGCCCACGATCGGGCTTCACGTCCACTGGACCACCAGGGTATGTCCTTGGGGGTTGACTTTGCTGCCCACGATCGGCAGTGGGGTGGGGGGGTTACCTATGCCCACGATCGGCCAGTTGGGGGTGGGGGGTTTTAACTTATGCCCGCGATCGGGCCAGTCGGGGTGGGGGATTTTTAACTTATGCCCGCGATCGGGCCAGTCGGGTGGGGTTACTATATGCCCGCGATTGGCTGCTGGGGGGCACAGTGGAGTACATTGAGGGCCACCCACAGGTGGCAGCTGCTGTGTTGCACCCTGCAATGCGGCAGCTCAACTGTGGGTGGCCCTCGACTTACTCCTTTTTTTTTTGCTCAAAGTTGTGCAGACGCAGTTTGTGGGTTGCGCCTGCACAACTCTGCACAGCCCGCTGAATATCAGGCTGTGCAGTTTATGCATGGTTCCTCCCCCTCCGGTTCAGCATGCCTTCATTAGCATTGCGCTGTTGCTCAGCTTGACTTGGGGGGGCGCAACTGCCTCCTGCTGAATATGGCAGAATGGCGCAATTTTGGACTTGTGCTGGCGCAACCCTATTGCGCATGGGGCAACCCTTTTGAATATCCAGCCCATTGTTTATATTGTAGTTAAGACATAAGTTTGGTGCAATTCCTTGCCATGAAGAATCAGTAGAACAGGCAAAGGCAGAAGTAAAAAGTATCTGGCCAGTGTGGAAACAAAGCAAGAATACAGGGTACATATTCTGTATTACTGTATATTATTTTTGTAAAGTTTTAATTATAAAAGTGAACAAAGCACAGAGTATGTATTATAAGTAGCATGAGAAAGCACAGTGGTAATGAAGTATAATAGAAAATCTTAATAGAAGAATAATGAAAAGAAATGGAATCCAAAAATGTAAGATTTATAAACAATATTTATTTATTATTATTATTATTACAGAATATATGAAATGCCCTTTGAAAAAGCACAAGTGTGTGAAACGTCAGGGCAATTAACAAAAATAAAGAAATTTGAGAAATTTTACAACAGTCCAAGTGGAGTATTTTTTGGTCCCCCCCTCCATTTTTGAACATTAACATTGTGGAGTAAATGTCTGGTGCACCAGATAGGGAGAGACTGTAGGACTCTGCAGGGTGTGAAATAAAGGTGAGAAAAAGTGGAAATTGTCAAGTTTGGTTCAATTTTAATTCAAAACTCTATCTTTGGTTTAGCCAAAAGCACATCAGCCAAAGACACAATGGTTCCTTGGTATTGGGTTTAACAAGCAACACATAGGAATAAGTGGCATCTGTTAACTGCCCCTCATCCTCCCCAGTCAATCTCAATCCCCTCTGCTCTCACCTGATCCTCCAGTAGGATTTGTTTAAAAAAAATTCTCAGTCCGCACCTGGCACAGTGTCAGGAGCCCCAACATGATTTTCTATAAAAGAAATGCCTGCAGAGGACGGAGAAAGGTTAGGAATGGCCAGGATGGTGCAGAGGTGGTCATTAGACTATCTCTGGCCACCTAAGAAGGGCTTAAGTGCTTTTTTGGTTCACTGGCCAAAGATCAAGTGATCACAACATGGCCCATTGGTTCAACTGGATGAAATCTAAGATATAAGTGATGACATTTTGGCCCACTCATTGAATACAAATTCAGCATGGGCACATCCTTAGAGGGAACATGAAATTGCCATGTGAACATATTCTTAGTCCTGCACCTACAGTGATATTATTTGCTGAACCTATCTTCCTTTTTACCTGATTCTTGTTCCCTTTTCCCCTAATAAACCTTTACCCTTGTTTTGCATGTAATTCCACGTACAGTACTAGGCATTAGTGCTTGGCAGTATCATTTGCTGTGGGAAAGGGTAGTACGGGAACAGGGTATTCTTTGATTATATTAATTCTCCCAGGGTATTCTTTAATTTCCTGGGGGACAATTGCCCTGAATGGCAGCCATCAGATATCTGTGACTGCTACCTGAGGTGAAGGCACCGCATCATTAAAAATATCAGTTACGCAACATCCCCTCTCAGAACCGAGATCGGAACCCTCAATTTAAAGAAATGTGTCTCATAAGTGCCTTAAATGAATCGCTTGCATTAAGATCTTGTGCTCATTTCTGTATTTAGTTTATCCCTAGTAGTAGAACTGTAGTAACATGCAAATTCATGGCTTGCCCAAACTAGAAGCAAAACTGGCTTCAGATGACCATTGTCGATCCAGTTAAGTTGGTAGCCAGTTAAATGATACATAATATCCAGACATAACATGATCTATAACAAAAAATCACAGGAAATCCCAATGCATTTCAATTGGTTTCCCTGTGATAGTTCCTGATATCTCTATTGGTGAAAGTCGAGGAGAACCTGGGAGAACTAAGTTCCAGTAGTAAAATTAAAAATCTAACTCCAGCCAGGAGCAAAATGGGAAAGCATTGCTCTTGTGTAAAATGTATTCTCTATATGCATAAAACTGATTAAATAAAGTGAAAAAAGGCAGCACATGAGGAAATGTTCCCCAGATCCCTATTAGTTATGTTTGATTCTACATCAAAGGTAGTACATGTATTCTTCCATTGATTTTTTTTCTATTTCTAACAGTGGATATATAAAGCTATACAGAGCATCTTGTCATTGGCTATCACACTATCTGTGTATCGTGTTATTAACTAAACAATTACACATTACTGGTCCTCATGAACTTTCCTGATGCAGTGTTGAACCTACTTCATGAGGGCACTGCTCAAGGTTGTATTTGTGAGGCTGGATGAGCCTGATGTGAATAATCTGTGTTTTTTTCTATAGATTAGCATTCGGTTGAATATGATGAAGGTGACCCTCTTTGGTTGCTCTTTTGCTATTTGCTGTTGTGACATAATCTCCAGGATATTTTTGCAAACTCAGTGTAAGCAATATATCTTTAAAGTGGATTGTCAGCACTGGCAGTGTTATATTACATTTGTGTAGGAGTTCTGACAAGTCCTTTAACTTCTTTGGAGCATCTAACATTGTCGTCAGGCTGACGGAGAAAGACCCTTGATGACAACAGTCCTTCTAGAACATGAAACTTAAATAATTTCCTAAACTTCTTGTACACCAAAGAGTCATAATGATGAAAAGGACAGGTGAAATTTTTTTATGGTGCACTGCATTTTGCTGACAAATCATTCTGTTTTTTGGGGTGGACGGTGAGTGATTTTTAGACTGGGGATCTGTGTGTACTGTGCTTTCTTTTTTTTTTTTGCTTTGTTTCTGGTTTTATACTCTCATTTATATAATCTCTGATCTAATGTGCAGGAGCACCACTTGCCTTTGCTCTAAAATACTCCTGGCTACTGTTTCATTACTTGTGACTATTATCAATATCCATAAACATTAAATATGGGCTTCAAGAAGGGCAGCTTGAGGAAGCAGGCATATGGATATATAAGATAACAAAACAGTTATGTTTAGTTTGTGCAATATCTGCAGTACATGGACTATTGATCTTTCTATCAGTTTAATGGGTGTATGCAACTACAGCATGGAGTAATGCTTGTGCAACTTGTTGGCAGCCAAAAGCTAGTTGTATGGTTGGATGTTGACTGTCATTGTAGTTTTTTTGGCTGTATAAGACTCTATGTCCCTCTGATGGACTACCACCCTATCAAGGTACTGGGGAGGGAAAGAAATCTTCCAGAGGAGGGTTCCACCTCTTGAGGGGCCATGAGAACATGATTCCTTGGCAATAGGTGCTTTGGAAGGAGCCCAAGGAGAGAAGTGAGCTACTGAAGGAGGACGGTTGGATGGTGGAAGCAAAGAAATGGAGCTTCCAAATGAGGCTAGAGGAAACTAGTTTATATGGACAGGAAGCAGGTGTGGTTGGTTGCCCTCACAGATGAAACCACAGGCTTTGCCTTTTAATTTAATGGGCACACACAAACACAATATGGAATAATGCTTCTGCATCTTGTTGGCAGCTGAAGGCTACATGTATGATTGGCTATTGACAGTCATTGTAGTTACATTGGACATTTAGACTCTCTGTCCCTCTGAGGGACTACCACACCATCAGGTAACTGGGAAGGCAAAGGAACCCACTTCAAGAGGGTTCCGCCCTGAAAGGTGCCATGGGATTGTTCCTTTGACTAAAGGTACCTTAGGAAGGATCCCAAAAGAACAGCTCAGCAGGAGCTGCAAACATGGATGAACAATGTGATGACATAATGAAGACAGCTGAGAGTTGGTGACTAGTGATAGCAGACTGAGGGGTGACTTCCAGAGAAGAGAGACAATGGCAGGAGTGTAGGAGAAAGTGAACAACATTCCAACCCCAACTCACAGTGAAAATTGTCATATTGGTAAAAGTAGTGTCAGACAACTATATTGCCTCTGGCACTCAGGAGGTAAAAAAACTGTGAAGGAAATCTCTGGATATCTATGGCCTTGGCCGCTATCCCTCCTGGCATGAATACTATTATTAGGCTTGTTGTGATAGTTTGGAATTAGAATTCAGTGGAAACTTTTAAAGGGATGCCTTTTACTCTATTCATCTAATGGGATAACTTTGTGGGAGTTCCATGAGTAGATCTCAAAATCAAAGGGGGTACTTCAGGGAAAGAGGCCTCCCAAAAAAACAAGGACTAGCAAACAATGACTATTGAAAGGCTAGCACCCAGCCTTGAGGCCAAGACGAGGCCTAACATTTACTGGAAACTAAAGGAAGGGGATACATAATAAGACTAGGTGGACCTTAGGCAGATTCAGGGAGACTAGCTTTTGGAGGTGCTGCTGGCATGGATGAGTGAGTGCTGTGTCCATTTGTACTATATGTTTAAATAAAACTTTATCATAATCTTAAAGCTAAGATATTGTTTTAAGTTTAGTGTGTGAACCGTAGCCTGGTCTTCCATCCCGTTTCGCAGTTTCAGTTATGGTTGAGATTTGGTTCATTCTCCTGGTTGCCACTTCCCACTCAACCCTGATGTGGTCTGCACTGCAAGAGGAGCCCTTGTGGGCTAAGAGCCCCACCCTCCAGCAGTTGAAGTCATAGACATGACACCGCAAGGAGCCACAGACCATGGGTCTTCATGGCTGAAGCTTCCTCTGGAGTTTTGGAACTTCTCACCACACAGTGGGACTGCCAGGATGTGCCACAGCAGACAGATGGCCTGAAAAAGATCATCATCCATTGATGGATCTACCTTCAAGGTGTTGACTTCAAGGGTAGCAAGTAAACAGGGAAGAGGAATATGATAATGGCCATGAAGAATGCGTTCACAGGGCCTGATGCAGAAACTGACTGATTGCATGATGATGCAGAAAGAATGAATTAATGATTTATTGACTGGACTAAATCAGGGCTGCTGAAAATGACAGGTCTGACAGTAAATGAAATGAATGACAAGTACTGAAAATAGGAACACATATCAAAGGCCATTTTCATAGTGAATACCCAGCTATAAGCAGGAATTGCAGACAGCTGCAGCCCAACCATGACTGTAGGGAAAATACTGAAGCAGACTGACTGAGTGATGTCTGAATGGTTTAGAATGGAATGGCTGGGAAAGGCACTGTGAACTGACTGGGTTAAGTGGTTGCAGTTGCTAACAGGAATGTAAGCCTGGCAGAGTGACTACAGGGAAAAGGATGCCAGTGCTGCCCTTCCCAACAAACTGTAAGGTTTATGACAGATGCATGATTTGCAAGAATAAAATAAAAACGTGTACTTAATGTCAATTACTGTAAGCTGTTTGCATAACTGAGAAATACTTTTTCTTGCATGAATAAATACAAGTTCATTGCAAGTACTCACAAGGTTTTTGCAAAAGCACAATGTAAGTTTAAACACTAGTCAAGAAATCTGCAAGTTTAAAATGTAGCATGGTAGAAGATAATTGTGCAATACTTGCAACATGTTTCTTTTTTATTTTCATTTAGTAAGCTTTATTAGTTTGGAATTTTTACAACAACCATCCATACAGACAACATGTAAATACATAAACAGAGAAATGATCATTAGTGAAAGATTAATACATAAACATAATATGAAATACGTAGATGAAGATTACATTATAATAAATCCTAGAACATATTATCATTGTCTGTATCCCACCCCACTCCACCCTCCCTCTCAACCCTCCCCGGTCTGCCACTTACTATTAATTGAGGATGGTTATAAAGAAATAGCAAAATGAAGAACCATATTAAATGAAATTATCCTAAAAAGGGGAAGTGAAAATATCTAAGGTCTACTGGATCAATAAAAGGATATACAGTGATTCCCATCTTAATTTATATTTGTCCATTCTGTTATTAACTCCAGCAATGGTGAGCTCTGCTTGCAAAGCAAACATAATCTCCTTGTACCATTCCATATAAACAAGGACATTGGGTTCCAACCAATGCCTCAAAATTACTTTCTTGGCACAGCTTGATATTAAGGCCATTTGTGCTCTCTGCTGACTTCCTTGTATACATGTATAATCACCTAGAATACAAATTTCCGGATTAAAATTATCTGATAATGCAAGAAGTGGATCAAGATGATTTTGGATGCTAAGCCAAAAAGGAGTGATTTTGTCACATGACCATAACATATGAAGCCAGTTAGCAGGGGCTTGTTGACATTTGGGGCATTGGTTAGAAGGAACCCTTCCCATTTGATGAAGTTTAACCGGTGTATAAAATAGATTATGATTAATATAAAATTGCATAAGTCTATCTGTCCCACTTAATGTATTTATATAAATGATGCCAAATTTTTGACCAGTTCCCGGAAGGGGAAGTCGCTATTAAAACATTGTTCCACCAATAGAACCTCTTACCTTACAGAATGGCAACATTTGTTAGGAGAAATTTATGTGAATAGGATATTATATGGGAAGAGGGGATATAGCTAATATAAGGGAGTAAAGCAGACATGAAGGGACTGTCCCATCCCCCTAACCCAATATAATGTGTCAACATGTGGGATATCTGAAAATATTTGAAAATATATGTGGCAGGCCAGTTGAAAAGGTGACTGGCTACATTATAGGGGAGCAGTTTTTTTGTCCTGGACAAACTGGTTCACTCTTAGGACCCCCATATCAGGCCAAAAAAGGTGAGGTTTAATTACCTTGTCCGAAATTAAAAGGTTAGAGTTTAAGAACAAGGGTTGGGCAATATCTTTGTAAGCATCCACTTTGAGGAAAGTGATTAATTGATGATCTGTATGAAGTGAGGAGCTTAATGGTGTATTCGTTAGGGAGTTAGGGAGATTCTTTCTAGTAATAAAAGGAAGGGCCTTGGGGTCAATGACTTTTTCAGAGCAAAGTGCTTGTTCAATTTACAATATGCAGGGTCTAGACAATTCCGTGGGGGTTGCATCCAATATCTAACCCTGGCCAAGTGTATCGCTAGATAGTATATTTAGAAATTAGGGGCTTGAAGACCACCGTCAGTTTTTAGACGCGTAAGTTTACAGTAACTTTGTCTAACTTTTTTCCCTTGCCATATAAAAGTATTGGTAATTCTTTGTATCTGGGAAAACCATGATAATGGAAAAGCCTCATTAAACATTTGTAAGGGATATAATACATGGGGTTAAACATTCATTTTTATTATATTCATACGACCCCATATAGAAAGTTGTAATTTTGACCAGCGTTTAAGATCTTCTGTTAAAATCTTAACTAAAACATCTAAATTAGTTTTTTTCACGATGTGGGGAGAGGAATGAAGGTAGAACCCTAAATATTTAAATTTATCGGTGTTCCATTGAAGTCCCAAGTGTTCGATGTCAGTCCTCACCATGTATATGTTGAGGCGAAAAACCTCCGTTTTACCAATATTTAACTTAGAATTTGAGATTGCCTCAAATTGGGAAATGATGTGAAAGACAGCAGATAAGATTGAGTGGGATTAGAGACATGAAGAAGTATATCATCTGCATAGGCAGAGATTTTATATTCCGTGTTACTTATTGATATACAAAATACAAGTACCGAATTCTTAATTTTCCTGATAAGAGGTTCTAAATATAAGTTGAAAATGAAAGGAGAAAGGGGACACCCTTGACGGGTACCTTGAAATAAAGTAAAAGATGTGGAAAGAACACCGTTACATTGGATATGAGCTGATGGGGAAGTGCATAAAATGTTAACCCATTGTATGAATTCATTTGGGAGGTGATATTTGGGTAATAACCTAAAAAGGTAGTCCCAAGAAACCCTGTCAAAAGCTTTTTCTGCATCCAGGGAAACAAGTGCTACCAGTACAGATGAATCCCTGGACACAGAAGAGACATAAGCTATTTTCCTAAGGTGATCAGATGAAAGCTTTCCCTTTACAAACCCTGCCTGCTCTATACTTATCAAGGAATCCCAAACCTGGCCTAATCTAGAAGCAAGACTTTTTGCAAGAATTTTGAGATCCACATTAATTAGGGCGATTGGTCTGTAATTAGGAATCAAGAGGGGAACTTTGCTGGGTTTAGGGATAATGGTTATTATAGCTTGAGTCAAAGAGGTATCAGATATGCCCTTCTCAAAGATATAATGAAAGGTATCTAAAAGAATAGGGGGAATTATCTCCTTAAATTTTTTATAGAAATTTGCAGTGAAGCCATCTGGGCCAGGGGATTTATCCAGGGAAAGCGAATCTATGGCATCACAGATTTCTATTAAAGTAATAGGAGCTTTTAAAAAGTTAGCCTGGGTATCTGATAAGGTGGGGAGATCAATATCTTGAATGAAATTGTCTAATTGTTGAGAGAAAGAGGGGAGTACAGATGCTGAATATAATTGTCGGTAATAATCATAGAATGCATTCGTAATATCTGGGGGGGAGGTTAAAAGGTCACCCAAAATCAAATAAATAGAGGTAATTATTTTGTCCGTTATTTGGGTATGAAGATGAAGAGCCATAAGTTTCCCAACCCTATCATTATGATCAAAATAGGATATTTTAGAGCGAAGCATAAGAAATTCAGCTTTTTGTGCTATTAATTGGTTATATTGAACACGAAGAGACTCAACTTTCTCCCACTCTTCTATAGGGGGCCAAAGGAAGGAGATGCCTCTCCTGGTCTTCTATCTGGACTAGAATAGAAGAGAGAGCCGCTGTTCTCTGCTTCTTACGCTTAGTTGCTAACTGAATTAGCTCACCTCTCAGTACACATTTCATGGATCCCCACAGAAAATCCTTTTTAGACATGGATGGGGCACTGATTTCCATAAAGTTAGAGATGAATGTATGAAGGAGTTGCATTTGATCCTCAGATTTCAGAAGTTGATTATTCAACTTCCAAATTCTGTCTCTGTGGATGTTGGGGGAAAGATCCAGATGAATATGAACTGTACGGTGTTCCGAGATAACCTTTGAAGAGTAGAAGGTCTGAGAGACCCCCGGAAGGTGATCAACAGTTATAAGAAAGTAATCTTTCCGTGAAAAAGAATGATGGGGAAGAGAATGAAATGAAAATTCTTTTTTTTCTGGATACATTATCCTCCAAGGGTCTGTCAGGCCAACAGAGTTCATTAACTCATGTAAAGCCTTTTGTCCCGGTGATAATTTTTGCCGAATCTGACGAGATCTGTCTAGGGAATTGGATATCACCTGGTTCCAATCTCCACCTAGTATAATTGCAAACGTGGTTCATGGGGCAAGGAGAGTCATGAGATTTATTAAAAAAAGCAGAATCATCACAGTTAGGCCCATAAATAGAACTTAAAACCAATTCAGAGTGACCCAGAAGGGCCTTCAGTAAAATAAATCTGCCATCAGGGTCAGTAATTTGTTGTATAAGACGAAATGGGATTCTGCGAGCTATCAGGATAGCAACCCCCCCTTCTAAGGGAGTCAATACCCGAACCAAAAACTTGACCCACCCAATTTCTACGTAAATAATGAATATGATTAACCCGAAGATGTGTTTCTTGCAAAAAGGCCACATCAATTTGCAAACTTTTTAAATGAAGTAGAACCTTAGATCTCTTGGCTGGAATCTGGGCTCCTTTTATATTTCAGGAGCAGTATTTAAAATTTGCCATAACAAATTATAGGATATAGTAGAGTAAAATATAAGGCAAAGAAATATGACCACTCCTGATTATATAAAATTAAAAATATTTGACCCCCTCTCAGTGGCAGACAAACCCTTAATTATTGTCCTTTCTCCCTCCTCCCCCCCCCCTTCCAAAAGTACAAGCCCTCATAGCTAGGACCTAGAAGACTTAGCTCTGAACCCCACAAATGATAATACAACACTGAACTAAGAACAGTCCCTGACTGGGATATTGATTTAGGAGGTTCAAACCCCATTGTTTGAATCATGACTACTTTTTCTGCAGCAAGCAATCAAGCATTCCACCCTCCCACCTCAACCTGTTACATAAATGATAAGATTAACAATTAACAGTTATCTACGCTTTAAAAAAAAAATAGGTATCTAACCTTACTCTCTATCTACCTATTGTGGATAAATTCAAAACTTATATGATTATGTATGTTTTTAAATTAACCATTAGTGATCTGAGGGCTGTCAAATCAAACTCATTATCTCTCAGTATTCTAGTAAAACATTGAGAAACCTCTCAATAATATTATAGAGTTGTAACACAACATATTAAACAGAAAAAAAAGGAAAAGAGGATTATTCCAAGTGCAATCCATTTAACAGGAAAATAAAAAACACACACAAAAAAGGAAAAAAAACAAAAGTAAAAAAAAAAACCATCTAACATGACCAAACCTATTATCAACAGCCACTTTTGTTATGATTTGAAAAACTTTTACAACCAAAATCACAAGATAAAAACTCAAGTATAGAAGTAGATCATGTGTCAGGGCACAGCGTGTCCGATTTATATTAATCCAGAAAGAAAGTTTAAGTTCAACCAACTATTACATTTCAACCGACCTAACCAAGTTCTGTTTTTACCACACAGGTGATTCGTTCAAGCACTGCGGTAATAGCCCAACGTAATACTGACCGGAGAGTCGGAAACACTTGCAGCAACTGATAGATCGTGCGCATCTTTGTGTGGACTAAAACGCTCACACCATCTTATTGAGTAGCAAAAAAGAATCTTCTGAGGCTCTTCCTCAGCTCAACGAGTCTGCTTGTCTCTAGAAGATCAGGCAGCTAACTCAAAAACAAAAACCTTTATGGGGCAGTTCAGGACGGGGTAAGCAGAAACTCCTGTAAGGGAGAAAACAGGACCAGACTCCCGCCAGGTCAAAAAGAAATCAAAATCGAACCCCCGCCTCCAGGAGTCCCCAAATTAAAACATTTCTCCGGAATGAGCAACAGAGACAATCAAACAGGATTCAAACTTGCATCCGATGTGTCCTCCAGTCGGCTCTAGCCTTTCCATAGGAACACACAGTGTTGAAGCCTCAGCGCGAGGTGAAAAGATCTGGGAAGAGGGCTGCAAGCTCCCCCGTAACCTGCTCTGCATTATCAAAAGTTTTCCAATTGCCCGAATATAAAACAGATAGCCTGGTGGGGTAGAGCATCCGGAATTTTATTCCAGCAGCTATTAATTTAGTGATGGAAGGATGAATCTTAGCCCTTTTTTGATGTGTGGCAACTGGCAGATCTTGGGAAAACCGAATCGGGGCTTCTTCCCATTTAACCTCCTGCAGATCTTTGACTGCTGACAGGACATGTTGGCGATCAAGATAACTCAGCAACTTAAAGATGAACGGCCTAGGCTTTGCACCAGCATGGGGTCTGGGCCTTAAAGATCGATGAGCTCTTTCCACTGCATAGGCCATCGAGTGTGGAGGGGGGCCAGCTATTTTCATGAGCAATTTGTGCGCAAAAGTAACTGGTGAATTACCCTCTAACTCTTCTGGGAGGCCGAAAATCACCAGGTTGTTATGCCTGTTTCGGCCTTCCAGATCTTCCAATTTTAATTCCAATTTTTGTAGCTTGTGCCTGATAGAAGTCATTTCTGGTTCCGTTCGGGATTTCCAGGATTCAAGTGATGACGTGCAAGCAGAGACATCTGAGAGCGTGGTTTCTTTCAGCTCTACCTGCATAGCTTTTATGTCGGAGGCAACGTCTGCAAAAAATGCTTTAAGTGGGGCCATTTCAGCTAGAAATATGTCTTCAGAAAGCGGAGCTGCAGCCACGGGAGGCTGAGAACCCTTCCCAGTGCTAGCGGTATGCATTTTAGCTCATTTCACTTGTTTGTCTGGGGTAGTAGTTGGCATTCTGGATGGGAGGGCCTGTTTCATTTTGGTCTCCATTTCTCGTGATTTACGCTGCCAATTTGTTTAAGTTGGCATCCAGTTCCTGCCCTGACACAAAGAAAATCAGTACGGATCGAAATTTCAGTGCTTATTGAACGATTTATCAATTTTATGAGTTGATTACGCCATTGAGGTGGGAGCGAGAGCACAATGCGTCCGCTCAGGAAGAAGGCATCACGTGATCTCCAACATGTTTCTTTTTTAATTTACACTATCTTTTTATTGCTCCTTCATCCTGGGGTGTCTGATCAGTCCTTTTCCCACTTCACTGGGCTGACAACCATCTCCCCAGGACTCACCTTGATCTGGAGGTCCCCCAAAATTCCCCCTTGTGGTGGGGCCAGAGGGAGGAGGGCCATAATCCCCCCAAAACATATATAGTCCTGAACAGACCATTGGTGAGTTCTTGGGTGATGGTGCGGACCCAGGAAAAAATGGGAAGGGTTTCAGTAAGCCCCAGCACCCTTTTTTTTTTTTTTTGAAATTCAAGTTTATTGATTTTAACATAGCAAACATGAACAAGATCATTACATATCTTATGCCAGGTATCCATACATGGTATAAAGAAAAGGAAAAAAAAAAGGGGGGAACCCCCAACCCCAAACCCCCCCAAACCCCCAAACCCCCATAGAATGTGCCAAACAACTATGTACCTAGACCAGTAAGTGAGTTCATAGATACATCGTACTCAGTCCTGCCTTCAAAATCGAGAAGGCAAATGGGAAAGGGAGAGAGGAAAGAAACCACCACGGCATCAGGAGGAAGCCAAAAGATCATTGGTGCAAATATAGTGCAAACAATTTACCCATTTTTGTGAAACAAATCCATGCGACACGTGAACTGGCTATCAGCCTTTCCATGTTAAGATGGGTGAAAGCTCAGCCAACCATTTAGAATAAGTCAGGGTCAGCTGATCAGTCCAATGTTTAAGAACTAGTCTCTTAACCACTATAGACACAAGGGTAATGTGATAACGGTGCTCTAAACAATCTATATCAGAGTAGTCACCTAGAATGCAGATTTCAGGAGTGAAAAGATTGGTGAGGCCAAGTAGTGGATCAAGATTGTGTTGAATAGCAGACCACAAAGGGGCAACCTTATTGCAATACCAAAAAATGTGTAAGGAATTCCCGTCACTCTGTGAGCACCTGGAGCAGAGGGACAGAGTTAGTTTTTTAAGCCGGAAAAGTTTCTTAGGGGTATAATACTTATTGTTCAAAATATAATATTGGGTAAGTCTTAGCCTGTCTTGGGTATGGTATTTATGCAGGTCTTTCCAAATATGGGCCCAGTTGAGGGTGGAATCTGGGATCAAAGAAAGCCAAATGCAAGAACCTTCGATCGGCTTCGGAAATTTGTAATCCAGCAAGAAAGAGTATATTAGCGAAATGGAATGAGGTTTAGAAGTGAGGGTAAAGATGTGAGAGAGAAAGGGTTGAACCTTGGGTTCTCTAAACTGTGAGCCAAATTTCACAGCAATAAAATGCCTTAATTGATATACCTTAAAAATCCTATTACTGGGAATTCCAAATTTAGCCAAAATGTCCGGTGATGAAAGGAGGGATCCTTGATCATAATAGTGTTCTAAGTTAGTTCCTTTAATTTGTGGGAGCCACTCAAGGGTAATCATCGAGTTGCCCAACTTGATATTAGGGTTAAGGGTGGTGGGCTGTGCTAGGTCCATTTTAGAAGAAATTTTAAGGAAGTATAAACATTGGGAAAGAGATTTAAGGGATGTGAGAATTGTTTGGTCAGTTATCCAGTGTGAAAGCACCGAGGGAGGAGTGTAAAAAATTGCATAGGGATCCAATTTAGACTCCGAAATGATCAATTTCTCAATTTGGAGCCAAATCGGGGAAAAGGGTTCAGGATGGGCTGAAAACCATCTACCTAGCTTAGAGAGGTGGGCAGCCCAATAGTAAAATGCTAGATTGGGAAGTCTAAGACCCACTTTATTCTTGGGGAGAGATAGTTTAAGAAATGAACTGCGATCTGCCTTCCCTCGCCAGACAAACTTCGAGAAAATTATGTGAAACTGTTGTAGGTAAGAGATCGGCAACCAAAGCCCTAGCAGGTTAAGAGGATAGAAGATACGGGGGAGAACATTCATCTTAATAATATTAATCTTGCCCCGGAGGGATATAGGAAGAGTGGTCCATCTTTGCAAATCTTGTTGGATATGGGCCTTAAGGTTATCTAAATTGAGTTTTCTGAGTAGAGAAGGGTCTGAGGTAAAATGAATACCAATGTATTTAATCGACTTAGGGGACCATCTCATGCCAAATTTAAGAAGCTCGTGTTTGCATGTGTGAGTGTTTAATGGGAATATTTCAGATTTAGAAATATTCAGTTTGTATTGAGAGAGGTTACCGTATTGAATGATTAGTTGCAGTGCATGTCCTAGGGAAGTGGCGGGGTAAGTAACATGTAGAAGTATGTCGTCAGCATAGGCTGAGAGGACTAGCTTATGTTGGTGCACCCGGCAGCCTTGAATATCTGGGGAGGATTTGAGCTTGATGAGAAGAGGCTCAAGATACAAATTGAACAAAAAAGGTGAGAGAGGACAGCCTTGTCTGTTACCAGTATGAAGTTGAAACAGTGAAGAAAAAACACCATTACAATAAATCTTGGCTGAGGGGGATTTGTATAGAACCTGGATCCACTTGAGAAAGGGAATTGGGAAGCCCATCTTGGCCATCGTAGCCCAGAGAAAAGACCAATCAACTCTGTCAAATGCTTTCTCTGTGTCTAACGAAATCAGGGCCGTTGGGAGATGGGATGATTGGGCGAGATGAGAAATACGAGGGAGGGTTCTGAGGTGGTCTGATGGGGACCGAGAATGTACGAATCCAACCTGCTCTTGACTAAGAAGATGGGTCCAGATTTTCTTAATCCGTTCGGCCAAGACCTTAGAAAGAATTTTCATATTGCAGTTTAGGAGAGATATGGGTCGATAGCTTGCTGGGTCAGTGGGAGTTTTGTCCGGTTTAAGAATTAGAATGATGGTAGCTTCAAGAAGCGTGGGGTCCACGGTGGTAGAAGAGAAGAGGTAATAGTATAGTTTGAGAAGTAAAGGGGCAAGTTCTTTGGAAAAACTTTATAGAAATTTGAGGGGAACCCATCCAGACCTGGAGACTTATCTGGGGCCATAGAGGCAATGGCATTTTCTATTTCGGGAAGTGAGATGGGGGCGGTCAGTATTTCTTTTTGAGAGGGCAGAAGATGGGGAATATCAAGCTTTGCTAGGTAGGCAGACATGTCAGAGAGAGAGAGAGAGAGGGGCGGGAAAGGGAGGTACACTATAAAGATTTCTATAGTAATTCTCAAACATCTGAGCAATTTCTCTGGGAGAGGTTTTGATGGAACCAGCAGGAGATTGTAGGGCCGGGATTAATCTGCAACTTTCTAAAGTACGAAGTCTTAAGGCCAAAAGCCTTCCGGCTTTCTCGCCATGCTCAATATATTTGGTTTGAGTCTTAAAAAGGCAATATTCAGCTTTTTCTTTGAGAAGATCAGTATATTCGTTTTTGACTGCCAAGAGGGTTTCGAGGGAGGACAAAGGAGAGGAAGGGGAGTGAGAGCTTTCAAGCTCCTTGATTTTGTTCATTAGCAGGGAGGCACGAGATTGTCTAGCTTTTTTCCTCGCTGAGGCTAATTTAATTAATTCGCCTCTTAGGTAGCATTTTAGGGAGCACCAGATGATATCAAATCTTGGGGTGGATCCAAGATTGTCCTCAAGGAAGTCAGAAATGAGGGTCTTAATGTGGGTCACTAAGTGGGGGTCCTTAAGGAGTTGAGTATTGAGCTTCTAGATTGTGTCCCTTTGGAAATTCGGGTCTGGGGAAAGTCTTGTCCAGACAATAGCATGATCGGAGAGTACAATCGGCTCGATGCCAGATTGGAGAAGGCCAGGGAGAAGATTTTACTAATCAAGATATAGTCTATTCTAGACCAGGATCCGTGGGATTGAGAAAAAAAAGAGAAGGACCGAAGTGAAGGGTTGGAGAGATGCCAAGGGTCACATAACTCTAATATGTGCAGGAAATCTAGCAGGGACCTTTGAACCGGAGAAGGCGGGCGGCTTGATTGAGGGTCTTTGTCTAATAGGTGAGATGGTGAAACGTTCCAGTCACCTCCAAGTATAAGTTGGGAGGGAAGTAGGGTACTTATTTTGTCTGCTAGGGACATAAAGAAATCAGAGCTACCCCCTGCTGGACCATAGACTGAGCCTAGAATGACATCATCACCGTTAAGGGAGCCCTTGATCAATATAAATCTGCCTTCCGGATCAGTTATTGTTGTATTGACCAGGAACATAATGTATCTTTTAATGAGTATAGCAACGCCTCTGCTAGAGCTGGACCCATTTGCTACGAAAACCTGCGAGAAACCAGAACGAGACAACCATTTAGCCTCTGAGTTAGTTAAGTGGGTTTCTTGCAATAGTAAAATATCAGTTTGAAATAACTCACAGTGGTTAAATACTTGAGTCCTCTTGACCTTCTCTCTGAGCCCACGCACATTCCATGATGCAATTTTGACAGTACTTACAGCCATTTCAAAAACAGGATAAGAACAAAACAGTTACTAGAACTCCCAACTCTAGTCCAGTAGAAAAGGCACACTCAAAACCTAAAACCCCAACTCATTATGGTCTGCCATGAAGGGAATGCTAAAAGTAGCAGTGTGATGACCAAACAGAACATAACTGGTTTAGCAACATACATATAGAGGCAGACAGGTCAACCCTCCCAACCCCCTTAGATCCCTTGAAAAAAACAAGCCAACTATATACATCCTGGTTCCAGGCCTGAGCATTTATAAGGGGAAGACAACTACAACAAAAGCCTGAGAACCAGGTCCCTGTTGCAAACCCAGAGAGCCCTGTGTTATTAGAATCCTTCAGATTAGAGGATCTCCAGGACACCAAAAGCCAAAATAGAAAAGTGATTCTCATCCAAACTGGATGAAATAAGGATAACTCAAAATATGGGACTGGGTTTGCAAACCCCCCTTCTACAAGCTCGCAATGCAACTTACGGCAATTACAAGGGGCACAAGAGCAATCCCCCCCACCATCAACAAAATTGTGATCTTAATACAGGGAGTCGTGATACCACAGAAAAGCTCCACTTATTTTCAAAAGAGAAAAAAGCCCGAAGAAAGGGGTTTACTCACCTCCTGAACCGGGCTATAGGGAAAGGGCCGCAGACCGGCAGAGTGGGCCGCGAGATGGAGGTACAACCTCACTAAACCAGATTGTTTCCGGGAGCTATTTTGGGAGGGACCAGATTAAACCCTCACCGAAAACAGCAAGGCTGAAATCTGCAACCACCCCAGATTGGTTCCGGTGAATAGCGAACCAGAAGTATCAAGGGTTACTCCCAGCCTCTCGCTCGTCCGCCGGAGACCCCGCCCACCATAGCAACTCGGAATCGGCCACTCAGGTAATACAAACAAGTACAAAAGGGGGCAAAAGACAGCAAGGGCACCAAACCTAGGGTGAACAACTTAAGGCCTCGCCTTAAAGCTGGAACTGGGGTTTAAAGGTTCAGCCATTTGTTTTAAAAAGATTGGGAAGCTTAACAGAGAGGTCTTTAAAGGCCAAGTCTGGAGAGTCATAGCTTTGGAAATTGTCTCCAATGGTGACCTTGAAGGTAGCAGGATACATCATACGGAAGGGAATGTCCGCAGCAATTAACTTCTGGACGACAGGATGGAAAGCGGATCACTTCATCCTGGTTTCTCTAAGGAGATCTTGAGCGCTGCGAAGTTTGGCTGGTCCCCACATGACGGTTTGTAACTCACGGGATTTGGTAAAGACATGTTGCCTTTCTATGTATCTAAGAAATTTCATGATTATTGGTCATGGAGGAGAACCCGGCAGAGGTCTGAGCCTCAGAGATCTGTGCGCTCTCTCCAGGTGATAATGGGGGTTAAGAGGTGAAGGGCCCACTATCTTAGCTAAGAATTTTTGAAGAAAGGCGATGGGGTCTGCTCCCTCCTCGAGTTCTGGCAGACCCAGGATAAGCAAATTATTTCTCCGGTTGCGACCTTCCAGGTCTTCTGTTTTCAATAGTAGCTTCCTGACCTGTTGATTTAGCATGATCAACTCCGACTCTGATTTAGTGTTCCGCTGTTCTAGGGAGTGGATTCTGGCCTCCGAGTCGGACACCCTCATGGTGAGAGAGGAGAGATCCCCTCGGATGGACTTGAGGTCCGAAGTGATGGTTTGCAGCACGTCTTTCAGTGGAGCCAGCTCCTGTAGGAATTTCTCCTCGGTGAGAGAATTAGACGAAGGAGTTTTATCACTCATTTTATCAGAGGTCGAGCAGGGCTGGTTCCTCGGTTTCTTAGGCAGCTTTTCAGGAGTGACTGGTGACGTGTGCCTAATTGTGGCCTGTTTTTTCTCCACCTCCATCCCCTTATAAGCTCAAGGGGTATGATTAGAAAATGCCCTGAGGCCAATAGGTGGAGTGTAGGCTTTCAGATGAGATGTAAATTGCTGGAGCTGCTTTCCTAGAAATCGACGATTAAAGTAGATAAAGTTGATGGGAGTAGAGAGCTCCACGCCCCTGCTGTTGCTCAGCAAGCTAGCATCACGTGACTCCCCCAGCACCCTTGTTTTTGGTTGTCTCCCTGTTCCTGCTGCAGAACGTTAATGCATGTGTGTGGAAGCACACAATCATGACATTCCCTCTGTCTCCTCCCTTTGCATCACCTGCAGTGCAGTACCACCAGGCCTCCACCTTGTGGCAGTTTAAGGCCAGACCAACATCTCTCCCATCCTTGGGAGAGGACAGCAGTCCCTCAGACACCCAATCCTCTCCCATGCTGGCAGACTCCTGGTGACCTGAGTCCATTCCCTAACCCAGGTCAGTGGCATGACAGGAGGTAAGGCCCCAGCACCTTAACACTCAGCACCACTGGGCTGGCCACATACTTGCATGTTTCTTAACTAGTGTAAGCACAGGATTTTTTCTTGCACTATTTCTACAAACATGTGTACATAAGAATAGTGTAAGAAAAAAAAACATGTACTTACACTAGTCAATAAACATGCACATATAAAACATAGGGCCCGATTCTCAAAGCCCCTCTGAGTGGCACAAGGGGCTTGCACCACAATGCAAGGTGTGACTTGTGCCAAAAGATGCACCGGGAGCAATTCTTAAAGGCAGCCTGTGGTTACATAAGCCAAAGGGTGCTTGCACCATCCTTGCAGCACAAAATGGGGTGCTGCCTGGCACTAGGGAGTTTACAGCAGATGCAGGCTGCCATATCCCCAAAGTCGGGATTCTCAAAACCCTCCCAGAGGGAAAATGTCTAAGTACTGTTAGACCAGCCAGGGCTGGTCTAAGGGTACTTAGATGTGTGTCCTCTGGGAGGGTTGAGAAACCTGTGCCACTGTGCTGCAGTCTCTCATCCCCGTCCCCAATCCTTTTTTATCTAACATTACTCTCGTCTCTGGTGGCAAGCAGCCCTCTGAGCCCCAATCCCCTTTTTATCAAAATAACCCACATCTCTGGAGGCTAGCGGTCCCACCCCATCCCCAATCCACCCCATTAAATATTCCTACATCTGTCCCTGGTAGTCTAGCAGATCCCTCTCCCTAATCTCCTCCATTAAAGAGTCATAAATCTGTACTTGGTGGTCTAGTGAACTCCCTCACCTCGACAGGCAGTGACTCACCACCCCAGTCCTCCATCCCATCACTGAGATGTCAATCAATGAGTGTGTACCATATACAGTTTGTGTTCCTTGACAGCTCAGTTGGCATCCAACCATGGAGGTGAGCACAGGGCTGTGCTGGTTGCTAGCTTGGGTGTGGGATGGGGAAGTGGGGTGGTGTGGCACTGCTTGTCATGGTGGAAGGGGTGCAGGGTCCACTAGACCACCAGGTAAAGATTTATGACCCTTTAATTGGGGAGATGGGGATAGGGATGAGGATCCACTAAACCACCAGGGACAGATGTAGGAATATTTAATGGGGCAGATCAGGGATAGAAAGGGAGGTCTGCTAGACCACCAGGGATGTGATTTCATTTATGGAAAATCAGATCTGGGCTTGGGAGGACTGCTAGCCACCAGGGACATGAGTTATTTTAATAAGAAGGAGATTGGGGATGGGGGGACTGCTAGCCACCACTCGCTGTACATGGGCACAGCTGCCGCCTGACCACTCCAGCTTTCAACACAAGATGCACTGTCTGTTTGGCACAGGGCCACTGTTGCCACAAGCTGTGAGACTTTGTCGTTGGGACCCTACTTGATAAAAGTATCAACGCAGGGTTCCTGGTACACCAGCAATTGGTGCAAACCATTGCTGGCGTGGCTTGTACAGAGTTTTGAGAATCAAGCCCATTGTCTTTAAGGATGAATGACATCTTGTAAGAAATGCATTAAGAAACATTGCTCTAATCTGTCCATATACTGTAGGTAAGAATGCATGTCTTCATAATGCTGGTACAGATCATTTAGGTACAATCTGAGCTGTAAAATGCTCCAAACACGTCTGTAAACACTTTTAAAAAATGTGCTATTTGGGTACTATTCAGCTAATATTACATATATCTTTCTTAGATGTCTCCTTCCCATTATTATTGAGGACATTTGTATAAAAAAACACTCTCAATCCTGTATAGTTTATCTACCCTTGTTTCTTATTCCCCACTTGAATTCATATCCCACCATAGCTATGTCATAATTAATCACGGTAATGAGTGTGATGCCACAAGTAGAATGTAGTATTATGACCTAAGTACAGTATATGTTAATACTGATGTGGAGACCACTCTAAGAGTTGTAAGAATGGTCTTGTGCATTCAAATCAAAATATTGGAATCAAAATAAATACATTTCCTGTTAAAACTGCAAGAAATGTATAAGCATTGATCATGTTTACTGCTTGTGTATCTGTTTATAAACTTGTTTGCAAGACACTTAACAGCACGGGGTCAGTGGTTCAGTAGGTTGTGCACCCTCCTCTAGAGTGAGAGGGTTGTAGGTTTTAGCTCCACATCAAGGTGTAAAACCAATACCATAGTACAGCAACCCCACACACACAGAACTGTTCTTGCATCACATGATATTGGCAAGAAAGTTTTCTTGAGTATAGCAAGGGCTTTTTCTTGCATGAATTTTTCATGCAGGGAAAATATCACAATCCTCAACATATTCCTTGCAGCTAATTTTTTTGAAAGGCTTAAGCCTGTGGTTCCAGTGGCTGAAGCAACAGCCATGCCCTCCTGCCTGTATTTAAACACTTCCTTCCTGCTTCATCCAGAAGCATTTTTCTTTGCTGGCCAGAGGCTCTGTCAGTCTCTCCTCTCCTCTCCCTTGGGGTTTGCTGTGGTTTGCCCGCCCCCCACTCCAGCATTGCTCATGCTCTGGGCTCTGCTTGGATTGTGCTGAGCTCTGTTCATTGTGTTTCTCCTGCTTTTGGTTAGTACTTGCTGCCTCCAGCTGCTGCATGCTTCTTGTATTGCTTGTTTTTCTGTTCTCCTGTTTGTCTTTTTCATTTGTGTTTTCTTTTTGGGGCTGTTTCCCTTTGTTTGTATTGTGCTAATCCTATGTCTGAGCTCTCAGGCTCCCATTTACTCACCAGATAATGCAAACCCTAAATTTACTTTAATGTTATCTGTATGCTTCAACTCAAGCTCCTGCATCCTTGCCTAGCAATCCTCAGTTTTCCTGCAATTGTTGTCATATGTTTCAGCTCACAGTGCTGTTTCTCTGCTGTCTCCTGTGCTTCCAATTTAATTGCTTGCAACTGGTCCTGGTTCCTACTGCTCAGCTAGTTGCCACTCTCTGTGTTTCTGTTATTCAGGCTCATTTGTTTCTATTTCAGAATAGCCTCCTACCTCTACCAGGCATTGGCTTTTCCTGGCTTCCTCATCACTAACCAGCTACCTAATCTCCAGCCTCAGAATTTTACAGACCATTCTTTTACCAAACCCCAGCAGTCTGTTTCTGACATCTGCCATACTGAAACTTCATCCATTCAATTAGATCTATTTTTTAGGTGGGGTTCTACCCTGCCAATATTACAGATGCTATCCAAGTTGCTTTTGAGTAAGGGGGCCAGGCCTTATATACCCTAGGCCACCGCTCTGATCAGGAAGCAGGAGGGAGCAGAGGGGCAAGCTTGCAGCTGCAAGCTTGTGCCAGGGATCATGTGAAGGACTGGGAGGGATGAGGAGAAGGGCAAGGAAGGACCACTGCATTAGCCAGTGGGGGTAAGCAGGAAAAGGACAGCAGGAAAGGACTTACCTCCAGGCAGTCGGCCTGGCAAACTGAGGGAGGAGCTGCTGTCAGGCTTCTGCTTGGCACTGGACTTGCGCTTGGCTGGCATTGTTGCATGATTTTTTTACCCACCCTCCCATCCCACACCACCACCTTATTAAATGCTCAGGGCAAACCACTCCCAGGAGTGGTTGGCCAACCAGGTGCAGACGAGGGGGCTAACTGGATAAGGGAAGGTGGAGCCAGTAGTGTTTGCAAACAAATTCCTCTTATGTGTTGCTGGGAGCTCTCTAGGTGCTGCTTGTAAAGTTCACTACAGGAAGGTCATGCAACTGAACTGTCAGAGGGAGGTAGGTATTAGCATGGGGTACAGGAATTGTGAGGATAATATGAAATATAGCAAGTCTAATAACTAGGTTTGGGGAAGAAGGAAACAAAAGATCTGTGGGAGGGAGAATGGAACAGAGGGAGCATGGGGGGTGGGGTAAAGGACCTGAGGCAGTAGACTGGGACAGACTTTGGAAGAGACAGAGTAGGGGGTCAGGCCTGAAATAGGAGCAGGACAGAATCGGGGTAAGGGACCAGGGAAGGGGGGGCAGAAGACATAGAAGAGGAATGATCATGGGTTGCAATAACTGTGGGGTGGCCATATTTATATACACCCTGTGGAGAATGGGAGGGGGTGCCCAGTCTTTCTAAGGCTGGGATGGCTAGCAAACAAAATCTTAAGGCTAAGGGAGGAAGTGCCGTGGTTGATGAGGAGGCAGGTCAAATCAGAAATGGAAGGGAAGGGGGGAGGCACAGTGCACAACCAGGAGAAGATAAAGGATGGGGAAGACGGGGGGAAGCTAGGACTGGGGAGCACAAGGGGGTGGTGCAAGTATGGGTGAAAAGGGTAAAAGAAGATTAGGAACAGAACTACAGGTAGTAGGTAATATAGCAGGCTCAAATAGGGATGGACCATCGTCAAGGTGTTCAAAAGGGGGATGGGGTGACGACGTCCATTGGAACATTGAATGGATTAGCTGGGAAGAAGGGGGGGTAATAGGAGTGGCAAATGAAGAGGGACAGGTAGGGCAGAGTACAGGGGAGAGTGCTGGGGGAAGGAGAAACAGAGACAAAAGGTGGAAACATTGTGCAGGAGGATGAAGGAGAAGAGAGGAAGGGAAGAAGGTGGTGTCTTGATATTAGGGCACTCGATACTAAGAGGGGTCAGGTGGGACAGCAGAGGGGAGAGACACAGCAGAATCTGGGTGGAAGCAATGCCAGAAATGAAGGCAGAAAGTGTTGGGCAATCAGTGCTAAGGTATGCAAGCTGGGGAAGTAACAGACCTCACCTAATAATAAACCTGGGTATGAATGACCTAGGAACTGAGAACCTCTTTGTGAAGGACCAGGAAGATCAGTCACCTTCCCAGATGCACTTCCTGTTCCAAGGGCTACTATACCAAGAAAAAAGAGAATACAGGTGTTTAATGAATGGCTGGGAACCTGGTATCAGGAAAAGGGGTTCAGGCTGGTAGGAGGGTGGGGGGACCTGGGAAAATAGCAGTCTTTATGCAAAGGACAGATTGCACCAAAATGAGAAAGATAAAAATGTACTGAAGGAAAGGATAGAGGAGTGCATAGAGGGGCATTTAAACTAGGTGGGGGGGAGTAACAAGATGGATAGAGGAGCACAGAGGCCTAGAGTTGTGAAACCAAATGGGCTTACCCCCATAATAGTAAGGTAACACGAGAAGGAAATACTAAGGGATCGGACATAAGGGGAGTAGGGTTGGGGAAGTCAGGGACAAGGGTTGGAGGGTGGTAACACTAAATGCATGGAGTCTGGGGAATAAGGGGGTGGAACTACTGGCCCTCATGGTGGAGGAGGGGTGTGGATTCAGCGGCTATAACTGAAACATTGGCCACCCAAATCCATGACTGGGACATGACCGTTCCAGGGTACAGGCAATACCAAAAGGACAGGAGGAAGGGGGTGTGGTTGCACTGTACGTAAAGGATGGATTAAAGTGCGTATGGGAAGAGGGTGAGGAGGGGATGCAAAGGCTCTGTGGGTACAACTACAGGATCCCCAAAAAAGTAACTGAGCTTGGGGGGTGGTGTACAGGCCACCACCCCAGTCTGATGGGGAGGACAGGGTACTGGCAGAGCAGATTGGGAGGAACTGTGGGAAGGGGGGAGTGGTGATGGTAGGGGAATTCAACCTGCCAGGGGTAGAGTGGGAAATGCCTACCACAATATGCAGAAGGGAGCGGGTAATGCTGGAAGCATTCCAAGATAACTTTCTGGTACAATTGGTCAGCAAACCAATTTTGGAAGGGAACACCCTGGACCTCATGGTGATGAATGAGGAATGGGTGAGGGATGTGAAGGTGGAGGAACCACTTGGGAGGAGTGACCACAGGACAGTCTGGTTCCAGTTACAGTTGGCTAAAGAGAAAGGTGCATCTGACACAAGGGGGCTGGACTTCAAGAATGCCAACTTTAGGGGGATGGGGGAGGTGGTGCAGGGGTTTCTGGACAGAACACAGTCAAATATGGACACACACCAAAGGTGGGACCTGATAAAAAGGGGGTTAAGGGATGCAACGGATACCTGCTGCAGTGCCCAGACTAAAAGGGTTAGGGGGAAGAAACCCAGCTAGATAAATAAAGGGGTGTTAGATAGGGGGAGGTGGAAAAGGGCAGCATATAAGAGATTCAGAAAATCAGGGAGAGAGGAGGATATGGAGGTGCATCTGAAAGAAGCAAAGGAAGTGACCAAGGAGGTAAGGGCAGCCAAGGCAGCAAGGGAACTCAGGCTGACACAAAGCATTAAAAAAGGGGAGAATGACTTCTTTAGGTACATCAGGGAGAAATGAAGTTGCAAGGACCAAATTGTGAGAATTAAGAAGGAAGGGGGGATGGGCGGAAGAGAGGGGGTGAAAAGGTAGAAGTGCTTAACGACTACTGCTGTTCAGTCTTTACAGAGGAGAAGGGGGGATGGTACCCATAGTAGGAGGAGGGATTGACAAAGACAAGGTGTGGGTGACAGATGGAGAATCACAGTGGAGAGGGTATGGGAGGGGTTAAGGACATTGAAGTAGACAAGTCACCAGGACCGGATGGGGTGCATCGAAGGGTGCTGAAGGAGCTTGCAGAGGTCCTGGCAGACTTATTTACTACATCTCTAGATTCGGGGTGTGTACCACAGAATTGGAGACTGGTTCATGCGGTTTCCCTCCACAAGGGGGAATCCAGGCATGAACCCGGGAACTATAGGCCAATAAGCTTGACTTCCATAGTGGGGAAGCTAATGGAGACCATCCTAAAGGAGAGGCTAGTGGCACTACTGGAGGTCAACGGGGTGCAGGACAGGAGGCAGCATGGCATTGTCAAGGGCAAATCATGCCAGACCAACCTTGTGGAATATTATGACTGGGTAACTAGGCAGATGATGGGGGCCATGCAGTGGATGTCCTGTACCTTGGCTTCAGTAAGGCCTTTGATTTAGTACCACATGGCAGACTTGGAAGTAAACTATGGGGCACTGGGGCAGGAGCAAAACTGGTGGGGTGGGTGGAGAACTGGTGAAGGGATAGGCAGTAGAGGGTGGTGGTAGGAGGGGAGTTCTCATCCTCCAAGCCTGTGACAAGTGGGGTCCCACAGGGGTCTGCATTGGGGCCAGTGCTGTTTGGCATATTTATTGCAGACATCTTGGTGAGCATCAGCAGCAAAGATCAGTCTGTTTGCAGATGACACCAAGATGGGAGTGGTGGTGGATGACCAAGAGTGGTGACGGGGGCTACAGGAGGATTTGGAGAGGCTTAAGGCATGGTCGGGCAGATGGCAACTCAGGTTCAACGCAAAGAAATGCAAGGTGATGCACTTCAGAACAAAGAATCTGAGAAAAAGCTACCATGTGGAGGGCATGAGGCTAGAAGTCACAGAGGAGGAGAAGGATCTGGGGGTGCTCATCATGGGGGCTATGAACATTTCTGCTCAATGCAGGAAGGCAGCAGCAAAGGCCAACAAAATGCTGAGATTCATAGCAAGGGGCATAACCTCGAGAAGAAGGGAGGTAATTCTGCCTTTATACAGATCGTTGGTTAGACCACACCTGGAGTTCTGTGTACAGTACTGGTGCCCATACCTGCAAAAGGACATTAGGCTGCTAGAGGGGATGCAATGAAGGTAACACAAATGATTCAGGATCTGGGGGAGTTGCCTTACGAGGACAGACTGAGGGAGTTGAACATGTACTCACTGGAGGAAAGGAGGGACGGGGGGATATAACTGAGACTTTCAAATACATGAAGGGGATAATCAGGGCAGACACAGGGGGTCTACTCAGGAGGAGGGGGGGAGGGGCACTGGGGGACATGACATGAGATTGGAAGGGGTAGATTCAGGAAGGAAATGAGGAGGCATTTCTTCATGGAAAGGGTGGTGGCAGCGTTGAATGCACTACCAGCAGAGGTGGTGACATGTAACACTGCAGAATGCTTCAAGAAGGGGTGGGACTTGGCAAAGGGGATGGTAAGGGGGAGGGGGAGGGGCAGCTGCTGAGTAGGGGAACAAGCTGCAGACTTTAACAGACTCTATATACCATTATGGCCTTTTTCTGCTGGCAATTTTCGTACGTTTGTATGTTCATGGTGCTCAGCTTGTGACTTCCCTGTTATTCCCATGGCGGGGGCCAGTGATATCACTGAGCGGCATTGTGGCTCCAAATAGTAGAAGCATACTTTTATCAAGGCTGTATGATTTTGCCCTGCTTCTTTTGCCTACGTGGCCTTTTCATTAACTATGCATAAATGCATTAACCTCGCAGCCTACATTGCTTTAAGATCTTCATTCCATTCCATTGCTGCATTGCAAATGCTCCTTACTCGAACAACCTAACTCTGCCTTAAAGACATTTAAGGCATCCATGCCACTCATATCAGTTGTCTATTTAAGTTGCAACCATAGCAATCACTGCTAAACCTCATCAATTCAATTACAGTACGTTAAACCTCATTGAATCAATTTCTGGCATCACAGCCTCTCACTGCTTAATGATACCACAGCCTCTCACTACTCAATCACCTACCTTGTATGACACCTTGAATTTGACTTCCTTAATGGAATTGATTGGCTTGCTTTTTCTGGCTTTGCTTAAATCAGTCAATGTTAGGCATTCCTATCCATCAATCTCATCAGTCAATCATATCAGTCCATCATATCAGTCAATCATCTCGCATATCAATACCTAATCGATGACTGCTGGCTCTAACTATCCTCCTCATATTTAGCACGTCATAATTGACCGAATGCTCTCATTTATAAATCCAAGACATGTCAGCCATGACCATTACTTTCCATTGCTCAGGGCCAGCCCTAAAGTTGACGGTCTTGCTCTACACCGAAGTCCGCATCTTGAGCATGTGAACCTCAGGCTGGGGTCTTTCTCATCTGGCCCATAGTGGGAATGTCCTCACTCTGTGTGGAGCTTTAGCCATGCAGCTGATTGATAGCACCTCTTGATGTAGAATTTAAGACTTCAGTTATGAGGGATGGCGCCATCATGCCCAAGAGCGCTCCTTTAGCAAGCCAAATCAGGTTCGACAGCACCATCTAAGCCATTCTCCCCATGACTGCCTCTGGCTTACCAGATCTGATTTTAGTCAGTAGGCCGGCTGAGTGTCTCAGCAGTCATCGCTCTCCTCCTCCCACCTTGGGGGCCCCGTTCTCGCTTCAGAGCATCCGTTGTTGCAGAGGACTCCCACAGCCCCTCACAGCATTCCAATTAGAGGAATCATGAGAGCTTTCCATAAAATTGGAATATTTTCCTCCCCTAGAACTGGGTTTCTAAATTGCAGCAACAGAGCCATCACTAAATAAAACATTGCTAGCCTGGAGGGAAGGCGACCAAGGCCTTGGCTCCCCAGAGGTCTCCTCCTCAAAGGGGTTTTTCCTCTCCTCAGTGCAAAAGGTCATAATATCTAGTTACCTTAGTTGTAATTCCTTAAGTTACTTAGGTAGGTTTTCATGGTTTTTTAGGTAGGTCTCTGCTGTTAAATGGAGATGGATCGTGGCCCTTCTTGCCATTCTCTCTCTCCTTGGGAAGTCATGCCCTCTCTTTATAATTCATTTGACCATGTTAAAATCGTTACTCATTTCAGTTATCTCTGACCGTGACCCTTATAGATAGATAGATATTTTATTTATATAGCACCCATCTCCGGAGACTCTGGGTACTGTACAAAACAATACACATAACATATAAAGCATCTTTAAAAATAGAATAGAACAAATTTAAAATAATAACAACAACATAAAATACAACTGGGAGCAGCAGCTTAACTAACAATTAAGCAAATACTGCTATTTTTAAAACACCCTTAATTGAAAGCTTGACTAAATAAGACTTAAAGTCCCTTCTTAAAGGCTTCCACCGAGGGGGGCCTCCCTAAGATAACCAGGCAGGGAGTTCCACATGGTAGGCGCAGCTGCCACAAATACTCTATCACCTGAATGCCACATCCTAACCCTGGGAACTCCAAGGAGGCCACCCCTGGCAGAACGGAGAGCCTGGGTTGGGCGGTACAGCACAAGGAGCTCTTGCAGATAGACTGAGCCCCTCTCATGCAGGGTCTTGTAGGTCAACAGCCCTATCTTGAAGACAACCCTCCACCGAACTGGCAGCCAGTGCAATTCGCGGAGTGCCGGGGTGATATGTTCACATCTTTTCACCCCCATCAGTAATCTCGCTGCCACGTTCTGTACCAGCTGCAGTCTGCAGAGGTTGCCTCCAGATATCCTCAGGTACAGGGCATTGCAGTAGTCCAACCTGAAAGTTACAAAAGCATGTACCAGTGTGGGCAGGTCATCAGGCGGGATCAGGGCTTGAATTCGGGCAATATTCCTGAGATGATAAAACCCACTTCTCACCACGGCCGACACCTGTGCATCAAATGTCAGACCACCATCCTGGATTACTCCCAAATTCTTAACCTGCCTAGAGGGTGCTAATGGCACACCCACCAGCACAAGGTCAGGGGGTAATGACACCCCCCCGCCATGACGACCCAGCTCCACCACTAGCACTTCAGTCTTGTCTGGGTTAAGCTTCAGCCACTTGTGAGTCATGCATATCTGGATTTCCTCAAGGCAGCTATTAAATACAGAGTTTGACACCTGGCTATTGGGAGCACAAGGCAAGTACAGCTGGGTATCATCTGCATAGCAGTGAAAACCCAGACCGTACTGTCTGATAATGTCCCCCAGTGGCATACACAGCGAACAACAGAGGTGACAAGACTGACACTTGAGGAACACTACAGCACAGAGGCTTTGGATTTGATGAGAAAATTCCCATGGTCACCCTCTGCACCCTGTCTGTCAGGTATGACCTGAACCAGTTGATGACATTTCCGGACAGGCCACACCAAAACCGCAGTCGGTGAAGTAGCACTTCATGGTCCACTCTGTCAAACACCGCAGAAAGCTCTAGAAGGAGGTCATTATGAACCCTCACCAGGACCATCCCTGTACTATGCCCTGCTTGGAACCCAGACTGAAAAGGCTCATAGGTGGAGGAAGCAGCAAGATGTCTCTCCAGCTGAACGACCACCACCTTTTCTACAACCTTCCCTAAAAATGGGAGGTTCGAAACAGGTCTGTAATAGCTGAGGCAGTCCGGGTCCAAACATGTTTTTTTCAAAAGAGGACTGATCAGAGCTTCTTTCAAGGCTAAAGGAAATATCCCACTCCTTAATGAACTCCAGAGATTATCTCTACCACCTCCCCCAACCCCAATCAGCTCAAACTCATCCCACACAGGAGGAGTGCTCTGCCTCAACTCAGGCTGGACCCCACAGCCCTTTTGAGAGATGTTCGATGAGACCTTAGCCCTGATGGCGGACACCTTGTCAGCGAAAAACAGAACCAGCTTCTCGCACCTTGTGCTCGAACCTACCCCTCCAACACCCAGACAAGCAAGGTGTAAAAGCCTGTCCACTGTGTGGAAGAGCTGAGCTGGTCTGTTTCTCACTGTAGCAATCTCACTAGACAGAAATTCTGCCTTTTTACAGGAGATTGCCCCCTGATAGTCAACATAATGTGACCTCAAGGCCAATTTGTCCACCACCAGGCCAGATCTCCTCCAATGCCTCTCTAACCTCTGGCCCCTAGTCTTTAAACCTCGGAGATTCTCATCATACCAGGGAGATCTCCGATGAGTAGACAGAGGTCGGACATACAAGGGTGCGATTGAGTCAAAGGCCACACCAGCCGCACCATTATAGGCTGCTACTGCCTCCTCTGCCCCAATCGCACAGGCTGCCACAACACACGATAGATCCAGCACTGCCAAAAGGTCCTCTGGGGATACACCCATTAATGACCGGTACTGGACCATCTCCATAGGGGCAGGATCATCTGGGAGGGGGCCCTAAACATGAACCCCACAGTGCTATGATCTGACCAAACCACCAGATCAACACTAAGGTCCATAATATCTAACTCAGAAGAGAAAACCAGATCCAGTGTGTGGTTGCCTGAGTGTGTCGCTGTCATTACCTTTTGTGTCAGACCCAGTGCCCCCATGCTCCCGAGTAGGTCCATCCCAAATCTTGAAAACCCCCTGTCAACCCAGGCATTGAAATCTTCCATGATCAATGACCTGGGGAACTCCAATTCCAGGCTCGCGAAGAGCTCCTCGACCTTTCGCAAAAAATCCCCTTCACTACCTTGGGGGCAATAGAGCAAGAGGACACTAAAGCCTGCATCCATGCCTCCTCAGGCAGCCACATATTCAAAGGATTTTATAGGGCCCAAAGGCAGCACCATGTGGTTCAGGCTACATTTAAAACAAAGGGCCACCCCTCCACCCCTACGATCCTTCCTTGGGCTGTGTATCATGGAGTATCCAGCTGGCACTGCCGCCTCTAAAATTGGGGCCGCATTTTCATCCAGCTAGGCCTCCGTGATGCAAGCCAGATTGACAGAGGATATCAAGTCCGCCATTATAGCCATCTTGTTCCTCATCGATCTGGCATTGCACATCACAACCCAAGTGGGATGAGGTGAAGCAGCTGGACCAGTCATCTGCCCACACTCTAAGGTGGAGCCCTTGGGTATGGGGACTAGACAAGGTGAACTCCGTTCAAGCCTCCATTTTGCCCCAAGGCGTCTCCTTGACTTCACCACCCAAATCCCAGACTCCCTGGCAGCCACCCAGGAGACAACCCACTGGGCCCTCCCCCTCCTGGCTATCCCTAAAGCCCTACATCTCAAGTAGGCTTCCCATAACAATACTGGAAGCTTGAAGGGACAAAGACCCTGGAGGTCATCCCCCGAGTAGCTGCTCCTAACAGTCCCCAAACCCCAACACATTTCTAAAAACCAAAACAACCCACTCAATAATTCAAAACTTCTCAGATACTGCCCACAACAATACACCCTGTATATTGCACAACCACACTTCTTACACACAAAAACAAACCCACTCAATAATTCAAACTCCTCACATACCACACCCATACCATTCACACCAATACCAGTTCTATATTACTCATCCAAACTTCTTTGGCACTCCTTTCACTAAAACTGCTTTCACACAACCCACAATTAAGTATTTGATAACTTCAGTGTCTCCAGGGATTTCACAGACAAAAGCAAGAATTATTACATTTGAGTCCCAGAAATTTATCTCTGCTGGCCAATGTGTATGTTCAAACCTCGATATCAACTTGTTACCACTCCAATGCTTTCCGATCTATTCTCTTTTTGGGCTTTTCATATGCTACATTTAGTCTAAGGGAATCCTTCCCATGGCACCTCTTGGGTGGAACCCTCCTCCAGGGTTCCTTGCCTTCGGCAACCCTACAGGGTGATATTCCTGAGGCACAGAGAGGTGAATGACCACATCAAAGTTTATTCAGCAAATTGCACAAGTACAACACCACACCAAGTTGTGTAAACACATTGAATTGGAAGGCTTAAGCCTGTGGTTCAAGGGGCTTAAGCAACAGCCAAGCCCTCCCCACCTGACCTATTTAAGCAAGTCATTCCTGCTTCATTCAGAAGCATTTTTTTTTGGCCCACCATCCTCCCCCCCTCCTCTAGTGGCTAGCCTCTTTCCTTGGGGGCTTCTCATAAGTTACCTTTAGCCTAAGGAAATCTTTTCCATGGCACATCTAGGGGTGGAACCCACCTCCCGCGTGCCTTGCCTTTGGCATCCCAGCAGGGTGGTATTCCCAAGGCACAGAGAGGTGAACTGCCTCATCAAAATTTATTCAGCAAGTTGCACAAGCACAACACCACACCAAGTTGCTAAGCACATTGAAATATAAAAATGTGCATTTAGCTTGCATATGCCAGCAAACATTCTTGCATGTTTACCAGTCAGAATACTTACAGAGTTCTAGCCTTTTTTTTGGTAGGGGTGGTCATGAACACAGGTAAAACAGAATGAGAAGACAGAAACAAAATACACTAGTATGAGAGAGGGAGGACATAGAATTGAGTCAGCACACTGAAGACACACTGTCAGTAAGCACCCGGAGTAAAATGAAGACACAAGAGCAGCAGGAGTGGCTGCCCCGAGAAAACAGGGAGCACAAAGCCACAGCCACTTAAGGCAAAACACACTTACCAGAGAGCTGCAGGAGGCACACACCAAACAGAAACAGAAGGCAAAAAACAAACTTAAAGTCCCACAATAACCGAGTGGTACCTCAAGCTTCTACCTTGGGACCCCTACTGTGTGGGCTCATTGTGAACTAGCTATCTTAATCTGCCACATGGTGAACATCCTCCTGTATGCAGATAATACTGTTCTATATACTAGGCATGTCAACAATGGGATAGCCATAACTGAGCCATTCAAAGCAAAGGCTGACTCGATTCTATGGTGCAGGGTCTGCAAGAGAAGCCATACGAGGAGAGACTAAAGGAGCTTAATATGTATACCCTTGAGGAAAGGAGGTAGAGGGGGTACATGATAGAAACTTTTAAGTACCTCAGTGGAATCAACAAAGCCCAAGATGGTAGCATCTTTCAGAAAAAGAGATGTGCAAGAACAAGAGGACACATTTGGAAAAAAGAAGGGGGACAGCTCAGGGGTAATGTGAGGAAGTATTTTTTCACAGAGAGGGTGGTGGATGCATGGAACACCCTTCCTGAGGAGGATGTGTGGTCTAAAACTGTGGGAGAATTCAAAAATGCATGGGACAGACATAAGGTAATTCTTGTGGGGTATAGGAAGAAATAGGCTGTTAGTTAACTAGGATCTGCAGCTTATCCAGTAGGTACGGAAATGGGCAGACTAGGTGGGCAAAGCGGTCCTCATCTGCTGTCAGAGTCTATGTTTCTATGCTTCAGTGTTGAGTTCGTGGCAACCTGGTTCACCAACAACAGCCTCAGTACTCAAAAAAAAAAAAAAAAAAAAAAGGACCATGCTGTTCAGCAGTTCACACCCGAAGAAAAAACTCACCACCCCTAGATATTTTCAGCACACTGGGCACTAGGCTGGAACAGGCTGAGTCTTTTAAATACCTTAGGCTCCACTGAGATGATAACCGATCTTCTGTCCCCCATGAAGTTAACCTTGTGAAAACAATCAACAAAAGGCTGGGTGCACTATACAGAAATAGAAATAACCTTACCCAAGGCGTCAGATGCTTAATTGTGTCTAGCTCTGTCCTATCTCTAATGGATTATGGCCTGGTAGTCTACTTTGCAACTAATGAGTCTATTATGGAGAGAATCAGAGTTCTATGCAACAAAGCCTGCAGACAGGTCCTAGATACAGATAAGTGCACCCATCTGTGTTATCTGTACTCGCTAATTAACTGACTACTCCTCACTAGCAGGATTACAAACCAGACCTGCTTACTAGGGAAAGAGGATCTCCTACTGTAGGTCTTGCCCCCCCCAGCTTAAAAACTTGCCCGAACTTGATCAATAACCTGAACTACCAGAAGCATGTCCAACCACAGACTCCCAAAACATTTATACAGGTGTAGCTGTGGACAACACATCTGGCGCCAAATTTGTGCAAAATTTGTGTAAAACCCCCATTTGGCTACATATTTTCAACACAAAGTATACTTTTTTCAAGATGGCGGCTACTGTGAGCCAGCCAGTATCATCACTTTAGTTTACCAGTTTTTCGTTTATTTTATATTTTGCTTTGGTTTATATTTTATTTATATTTCACTCGTTATATTGTTTTTGTAGTTTTATTTTATTTGCTTGTTTTATCTTAGTACAGACAGGGACGAAGAAGTGATGTAGATTAGGGTCATATACCCTAACTTTGAAAGAGATCTAGATTGGTGTTGTTATTGATTTATACCTCCCTTCTAAACGTTGAAAATTTTTCTGTGAAGTAGGTTCACATTGTTTAAGGGTACAGCAAGAATAGTCAACTAAACGTGTATTGTCCTGCTTGATACCCTGAAATTGATGTATGGACATTTGCTCGTTCCAGTTGGGTATCCGGTGGATGACCAGCACTGTTCCTTTGGAACGGAGCTTTCTTTCTCCCTATCCTTATTTGACTAGTCGTTTGACCGAGTGGTCTGGCTATAAGGAATTGCAACTGCGGGAAGTGGATTGTGAAAGTGGGGACTGTGGAAACTAAATCATCTTGCCTTGGCCTTTATTTGGAGTTGAAGGATTTTCCTGACCATGTGTCCTACAGACTAAGGGTGTCTTTTACGGTGGAAGTTGCATCAACATATTGGACGAATGGACTATATTGGTTCTAGTGAGCAGTTGACCCGACTTATTAGGTGTGCTAGGTGGTGGGGTGTACGGCTACATGGAGAATCTCGGCCTGAGTCTGTTGGGTAGCCAGCAGTCTAGGCCATGTGTTCTCTAGATTCCACATAGGGCCGTCTGGTGGGTCGGCCTTGTGGGGCGTCGTGGTGGAGGCCATGGATCTTTTCTTTTGGCTCCTGGTTGGGGATCTGAGGGATCTGGCTTGCAGACTTGGCTTGAGGAGAAATGGAGCAGAATGGAGTGGTCGATACTAGTGATACCAGTGAAGAGGACTTCCATCTAATTTATTCTCCTGATTACGGTCAGACAATCCACTTTATTTTCTGTTTACTTTGTATAGTCTCTTTCATCATGAGAGGGTCTGAGAGGCTGTCAAAGGTTTTGGGTCAGATATTTTTTATTCTTCATCTGGGAGTGACATTCCCTCGTTGAACCTTTTAGCCCCCAGTTGTGAGATGACCTGGGGGACTGAAGATGTGCTTACTCTATATTTAGCCCGACTGTAGCCTGTGCATCCTCTCCAATGGACTCCTTCTTCGGATGCCTGGTTTTCTTATTTTTTTTTTAATATTGTTCATTGTATTTATTTTGTTGATTTGATTTGAATTGAAGTGTTTGGATTGGGTGGGTAGGGTTTTTTTCCTTTTCTTTAGCATGTTTTGAGGGAGTTTTATTTATAAATTAGAGTGTGTTTGGGGTATTTAAATTCTTGCTGACTGGCTATTGGAACACGCTAAACAACATGTGTTGGGGCTGAATTTCTGTGGGCAGGCACTACTCCCCCTCTAGGTTGAGGGACCTGACCCCTTTATTAGTCTCCAATTGCAGCTTGAGGTCTATTGGTGTTGCCGGGCCCTGAGGATTGCTCGGAAGAGATGGAGGGGGTGGTGGGTCCCCCAGCTGGGGGGCGCTGTGGGCGGATTGGAGTGGTGAGGCTTGGGAGATGCTCTGGGGTGAAATGGGTCCATGACAGGGGTTCCCGATGTCTGGTTCCCATACCCAAGGGCTCCACTGATGGTGGGCAAGTGGCTCGCTCCCCCAAGGCCTCTCATCCAGCTCAAGCAGTGTTATGCAATTCCAGGTCTATAAAAAACAAGACAGCAATTATTGCTGATCTTGTTGAGTCATCTGACCTGGCTTTCATCACTGAGACCTGGCTGGACAAGAATGCTGGCCCCATTTTGGCGTCAGCTGTTCCAGCTGGGTACTCAGTGTTACACCGCCTGAGATTGGATAGAAGTGGGGGGGGGTCGCTATCTGTTTTAGATCAGAATTGGACCTTGTGGAGGTTCCAGTGGTGTCCCCCAGATCCTTTGAATGTATCTTGGTAGCAGGTGTGGGCTGAAGAATTCTTCTCATCTACCGTCCACCCGATGATGAGAAAGTTTTTCTGCAGGAAGTAGCAGACTTCATTGTGAACCTGGTGTTGGAGCCCTCCAGGTGGTTGGTTCTGGGGAATTCAATGCTTGGATCAATGATGAACTCTCTTATTTTGGTCAAAACTTCCTCCAACTAATGAATTTGTTGGGCTTCACACAGGTTGTTACCGCTGCTACCCATATTCAGGGTCATTCATTGGATCTGGTGTTCACCCTGGGGATGGAGATCACCGGTTTGGTGGTGGAACCAGTCAGATGGTCTGACCATTACTCCATAAGGTTCAATTTTATGGCTCCCCCTATGAGACCAGCCCTTTGGAGATGGTCCAGTACCGCCCTTTAAGGGGTGTTACCTCTCTAGGTATTATGGCGGTGTTATGGACCTATCGAGTTGGCCTATGGGGTGCTTGGATCCAAATACCTTAGTAGCTCACTATAATAGTGCAGTTCTGGGGGCTTTGGATTCCATAGCTCCTGTCCGAGATCCCCCCTCTCCCTTCACCCTCGGTCCCCCTGGTATGACGGGACGTTGAGGAAATTGAAGAGAGTGGGGTGAAGATTGGAATGCTGCTGGTGGAAGTCCAGTCTTGAGAGTGACAGGCTTAGATTGATCGGCCATTATTCAGGCTATCAATCAGAAATCTCCCGTAAGAAGGCAGAGTTCCTGTCCAGGGAGATTGCTGCATCAAGGAATCGACCAGCTCTGCTCTTCGGGACTGTCGATAGACTGTGCAATCCAGCCTGTCTGCAGGGCTGGAGAGCCTTGTCACAACTAAAGTGTGAGGAGATTGCTCAGTTCTTTGATGATAAGGTGTCAATGATCAGATCTGACATCCACAGAATGCGTTCAAATGAGCACGGCGGAGATCGATGTGTGATTACTGACCCTCGGTCTACCTGGATGGACTTCGACCAGCTGGCAATCATGGATCTCATGAAGATCATCCAGAGTTTGCGGCCTACTTGCTGTAGTTTGGATCTTGGTCCTAAGCACCTCCTCATGGGTTGCGCGGATGTGATAGGACCAGTCCTTGCTGAGATTGTCTGGTGCTCATTGGACCAAGGGGTGTTCCCGGAGTCCTTGAAAGAGGCTATCATGACACCTCTTTTGAAGAAATCTTCCCTTGACCCAGACTGTCTCACAAACTACAGGCTGATCTCTAACCTACCCTTTTTGGTAAGGTTATTGAGAAAGTAGTCGTACTGCAACTCAATGACTTTCTTTTTTTTTTTTGCAAGTAACTTTATTTTTTAAAACAAACCAAGTTCACATAACTCATAAAATAGGCAAAATCATAAAATGCCATTCAAGTTTGACTAGACAATCACAGACTTGTGCATATTACAATAAGATAAACAACATAAAAGAAACAGAAAAGAAAGGGGAAAAGGAAAAGAAAAAAAAAATTAATGAAACAAACCCTCCCACCTCCCAGGAAGGGAAAAAAGAAAAAAGACCCCCTACACCCAGCAGTCCCTTCAACGTAACCGAAATATATCCATATCTGGTATTGTATAATCCGTTTATGCCCATATAAGGGTCCTATGAGAGATCTGAGTAAAGGTACATGGCACAACTCTAATCAATCCTACACAAAATGTAGCGAAAGGGAGGGAGTACGGAAAGTAAGATAAAGTAAAACCTGTTTATATATTAGAGAGGTAAGTTGAAAGGGACACCTTAGAAGTTGCTATGCCCCTGTATAAAGTTTAAAAATATTATTGTCCCTAGAGAAAGGGTTATCTTGCACAATAAACATCTGAGATACTCATATACCAGAAGGATCAGAAGCCTTAATAGAGAGAAGAGGGAAAGGGATTGGTGGGTGACAATTCAATAACCAAATGTATCCTTAAGAACTGAAAGATGTTCACCCCAGCACTCCTGGAACTTCTCACCCAAATGGGAGAACCAGGCTACACATCTTTCTGCATTTAAAGCAGTAAGAAATTCTGCCCACCATTCACCAAATGAAGGTTCTCATTCCACCTTCCAGTGTCTAAGTATTACTAATTTGGTGACCGTAGCCACTAATGCTAACTGCACTTTTTGGGAATAGGTGGGGATCGCTGAATACATACCTAGCAGACAAGTGTCCTCATTAAAGTACTGGGCAATTCTAAGATAAGACGCAACCCCCCTTTTTGACCATGTTCCTGAAATTAGCTATTTTAGAGCATGACCATAGTTTATGATGTAATGTAGCTTACTCAGAGCCACATTCTTTACATTCTGCTGAAGTCAGCCTCCCTATCCGAAATAGTTTAGTGGGCATAAAGTATAAATTGTGGAGGATGTTGAACTGAATGTTTCTCAAATGGTCTTGTTTGATTAAAAAATAGTTATCCGTCCAGATCTTTTTCCATATTTTATTTGGAAAATCCTTGTTGTAATTATTTTTCCAATAATAAGCTATAGGAGAAACTCTTGACACAGTATGATTTATGATTCCCTTGTACAATTTAGCTAACGCTTTTCCAACCCTTAGAGATTAACCAAAGATTGTTTAATACTACACCCGTGTTGTCTGACCATGGGGGTTTACCCAGAAAATGTTTAATACACTGACGCATTTGAAGCAGCTGAAACCGGCTTTTTAGGGGCACCTTAAATTTTGTTTGCAGAGTAGGAATAGATAGGACCGAATTAGTTGAAACGAAAGTCAGCGAGGCATACCTCATTGTGAGATCCTCCAAAAAAAGTTTCAATTGCTTTCTTGTCTATTTTTAAATTTGGGTTATTAAGTAAGGGTTGTTTCAGGTCTTTTATAGTAAAGATTTGAAGCAAAGAGCATAACTGATGTAAAGCTCTCACATCCCACCCTAGGGGGAGAGTTCCTGATTCTTAATGGAATATTTGACCAAGGGTTAAACAATAGTATTCCCAGGGCCGTATTACTAGAACAGGCCTGTTGGTTGTCTAAGACTAGCCATGGGGGTCTCTCCACTATGCCGGCCAAAGATGTAAACCAATGTAAAAATCTGTTAGCATGACATGCCAGATAGTAAATATAAAAGTCAGGTAGTTGAAGCCCCCCCCAATGCCCTAGGATGGGTGAGTTTTCTATAGGCCCTACGTGGAATCTTCCCCTTCCAAAGAAAATCTGAACAAATCCTGTGAAGCGAAAAAAAAAGGATTTAGGGAGGTAGATATTAAGGTTACTAAAAGGGTAGAAAAATCTGGGCAAAATAGACATTTTGAGGATGTTGGCCCTCCCCTAAAAAGTTAACGGTAAACTGTTCCATCTCACCAGATCTTCTTTAGTTGATTTTAACAGCAGGTCTAGATTAAGATCCTTGAGAATAGAAAAATCTTTAGAGATTTTGATACCCAGATAAGTTAAGTGTTTTTTCTCCCATTGAAGGCCCATATTTTCAATTAATTCTTTCGTAAGGAGAGGGGATAAGGAATATACCAAAGTTTTATTTTTGTTAAGTTTATAGCCTGAAAATTCACTAAACTGAGAAATAATTTGGAGGGCGTGGGGGAGGGACTGCCTACTGCTCGAGATGTGAAAAAGCAGATAATCAGCGAATAGGGATAATTTAAATTCAAGGTGGTCTAGTCAGATACCTTTTATCCCTGAATCAACATTGAGAACTCTGGCTAGGGGTTCTATGTATAGATTAAATAGATAAGGGGAGAGAGGGCAACCTTGTTGGGTACCTCGACCAAGCGGAAAGACCTCAGAAATATAGTTATTGCATTGCAGTCATGCTGACGGGCAGCGGTACAAAACCTGAATTTGATCAATAAAGGATTGCGGTATGCCAAATTTTGATAGAACCTCAAACAGGTATCTCCACTCCACCCTACCAAATGCTTTTTCTGCATCTAGGGACACCAAGGCCGCTTCCAGCTCAGGGTCCCCAGATGCAGAGATCAGGTGGAACAATTTCCTGAAGTGATCCACAGAATGCGCCCAGCCAGGAACCCTGCTTGTTCAGGACTTAGTAAACTCTCCCATACTCCCCCCAACCTGTTAGCCAGAATTTTTGCATATATTTTAACATCAATATTTAGCAAAGAAATAGGCCTATAATTACTGATCACTGTATGGTCCTTCCCCGGCTTGGGTAAGAGTATTATTCTCGCTTCAAATAATGACTGATCCAAAACTGGGAAGGAGCCCCAATACTTATACAACTGTAACAACAGAGGGATGAGATTTTTTTTTTAAGTTTTGTAAAATAGGCCTGGACACCCATCTGGACCCAGTGCCTTATCTGGTTTTAAAGAGTCGATCATTAATGAAATTTCCTCCCCTGTGATTGGGGCTACTAATCTAGTCTGGCTATCGCTGGGTAAGGTGTGTAAGTCAGCTCTCTCTCCAGAAAAACTAAAATTTTCTCAAAATGGTCCCCCAGTACCGGCTCTGGGGAATATAATGCCGTGTAGTACTCCCTAAACAGGGTTAGTATCTCCAGTGGACTAACCACCATTGCTCCTGATTGGGGATGTTTAATAGCTGCGATCCGTTTTGATGCTGATTGTTGCTTTAACTGACAAGCAAGTAATTTACCTGCTTTACTACCTTGGCCAATATAAGAAGCCTTTAAAAAGGAAGCTGACCTCTCCACCCTCTCCATCAATATACTTGCATAATGTGCTCTTAACCTAGACAATTCTAGGTCTTCTGGAGGTGAAAGTTTATCTACCCCTTTATTTTCCAGGCTCTTAATTCTCTGCAGGCAGTTATTCATTTGACTGATCTTTTTCTTTTTCTGCACTGTCGCAATACATATAAGTTCCCCCCTCCAGGTAGCTTTTAAAGCTGCCCAGACCTGATCCACAGCAGGGATTGAGTTGTAATTAACCTTAATGGAGTCCTCCAGAAAATGTTGGAATTTTGTAATGATTAGTTTATCCTTTAATAGTTTGTTATTTAAAGACCACGTGTGCGACCTGATAGGGACATTGGGTACTTCCACTTGGACAAATCTTAGGGAATGGTCTGAAATTACTCAAGCTAGTATTTTGGAATCAGTCATGCATGGAATTAGCTGATGACTTACTAAGAAGTAATGGATATGAGAGTAGCTTTTGTGTACTGGAGAAAAAAAAATAAACTCCTTTTCTGATGGGTTAAGTAGTCTCCAAGGGTCAACAAGACCCAGGGAGGAAACGAATTCCCTTAAAGCTTTTTGAGATGAAGACAGTCCCATTCCCTTAAGATAGGTACGGTCCAGATCATTTGCTTGAACTAAATTCCAGTCACCTCCAATTATAATGGGGAGTTGCAAAAAGGGAGCCAATACCATTGCTAACTGGGTGAAAAAGGAAGGGGTTTCGACACTAGGGCCATAAACTGATCCCAATGTTATATCAAAGCTGCCCAATCTGCCAACAACAAAAATAAACCTCCGCTCAGGGTCGCTAATAGACTCCACCGGAGTAAAAGGTAGTTTTTTGGCTAGCAACAAAGCCACCCCACGCTTACTAGAGCTAAATCCCGCTCCAAAAACTTGGCCTACCTAGCTCTTGTTAAGGCACTTTAACTGGTCAGGAAGGATATGCGTTTCTTGGAGAAACACTATTGCAGGGTCATATTTGGCTAGATGATTTAAAATTATGTATTTCTTCTTACTATCTTTCCCTCCCTTAATGTTCCACGAAAAAATATTCAAGCCACTGGACATAGCTTAATCCTTGCTTGTGCCATGTAGTAGAAAAGGGTTAAAGGGCTGTTCTGCTGCCCCCCCCAAAAAAAACAGAATATCTGAAAAATACCCCCCCAAATACACCAAAATTAAACTAACACTCAAATTTTTAGAACTATATACAAATTTTATTACCCGGGCCCTAAGCCCCCTCCTAGCCTCAAGGTCCATGACACTCACAAAGGAGAGAGCCCGCTCTATTCCCTCCCCAGCCTCCAAACTGGCAAAGGACATGAAAAGAAACTCGTGACATGCCCACCATCCTCCATTCTCTGCAAGATCTCTCTGTCTAAAAAAAAATGATACAACATAAGGGGTGTTGTACGTCACGCCCAACCTTAATTAGGCAACTAGAGTCCCAAGAAAAACGTAAAAAAAATTGGCTCTGTACCATACGGGAAAAGTAATCGTTGTTTTTTACATAAGCTGGCCTTAGTTGGGGCCCTAACATTTATAAACAGTAAACAAGAGACTTGCAGAGCATTAGATACTCATTTAGGGTAAACCTGGGATCATAGTAAGGATTAAATTCCCCTAAGAGACCCTGCCGTTTCCCAGAATACGAGGCATCCATAAAATGTTTATTGGCCTATAAACACAGCTTAGACCTCAATCCCCAGTTACCACCTGAACTATGAAAAGCACTCCTCAAAAGTGACAATACGTGTTGTCAATTATGCCCAAGTGATTAGCTAGGGTAGCAAGAACGGGATTAAACAATAAACAGTAAAAAGAACAGCAAAGCAGCATAGGACTAAATAGACACAGCTGTGACTCTCTTCTAATGAATCCTTTCTTTCCCATGGGGGTGCTGCTCAATGTCACAAACGATCTGTGGAGTCAGAAAACTGAATATCTTTCCACATGGACCCGAAACAAAATAGGGTTCAAAAAAATTACCCAAAGGTGAATCCAAAATCGCCGCAGAAACAAGGGTTGAGAGAGGGAAACAATGGAATAACTATGGAACCGAAAACTAAGGTAGTAACTTTAAGAAAACAGAGATTAAGCGCTTTCACTGAAAGAGAAGCATTTGGTACCCTCTAGTGGACAAACCAAACTATAACAGCCATCACAACTTCTTCGTAACTCAACCTAAGAGTACTTACAAAAAAGAAAATTAATGTCGACCAGAATATTTACAATGGTGCCTCTGTAAATAAGCTTTGCCCCTACTGCTTAGAGAATTACATATTCCCCTCTGACAAACATTCAATAGAACAGAACTGCTTGTGAGTCATTATACAGTGCAATAATACTGTGTCCTTCTCGAACGTTCTTTAAAGCAGACTCTTTAAGTCCTCATACAGCTAAATCAGAATTTCCTCACTTAGGAAATAAATCAGGATAATTTTTCCTTAGAGTCTTTAAAGCATCTTCTATAGTGTCGAAACGTTTGGCTCCTTCTTTTAAGAAGACTTCCAGATGAGCTGGGTATAACATGCGATGCTTTATGCCTGCTGCCCACAGCTGGAAGTAATAGGTCGAAAGGAAGCCCTCAGCTGGTGGGTTTTTAGTGTTATATCTGGAACCAGCATCAGTTTTTTTCCTTCCCACAGGCTGGCTGATAGTTTTCTGGTTTCCTTATGGATGAATTCCCGGTCTAGGTAGTTTAACAGCTTAAAAATAATAGGCCTAGGTGGGTCGGCCAGAGCAGGTTTTGCCCTTAGTGATCTATGTGCCCTTTCTATGACAAATTCTGGACTGTTCGGGGAGGGACCCACCGTTTTCTTCAAAAAGCGCTGTAAGAACTGTATTGTGTTAGGGCCTTACTCCCCTTCGGGCAGACCTATCAGCACCAAATTGTTCCTCCTATTTCTTCCCTCCAGATCTTCCAAGCAATCTTCCAGCTTATTTAAGGTCCTTTTTATTTCCACCACCTCAGGCTCCATCTTGTCTTGTTTTCTTTCTACAGAGGCTACTCTAGCCTCTGCATCTGTATCCCTGTGGGCTGGCTGGGTAAGCGCTGGTTTGAAGTCCGCTACGTCTTCGATCAGTTTCAGCAAAGCCTCTTTAATGGTGGCTAACTCTGAATAAACATGTGAGGGCGAGAGCTCCTCCGAAGAACTTTGGGGAGAAGAACTACGGTGAGGGCGCTTAGCTTCTGATTCCTGTGCGGCCTCCTCAGCTGCTTGTTGCATAGACATCTTGCAGGGAAATCAAACTGCCGGTATCAAACAAACACCACCACTGCACACCAGGTTATTTGAATTTTGTAGTATCAGAAAAATAATCTGGATAAGTGGGCGTTTATAGCAGTTTGGGCTCGCAAAAGGGCGGAGCTCTGACGAGCACGTCCTATCCCCTGCACAGCATCACGTGGCTCCCCAACTCGATGACCTTCTTATCACCCATGAAATCTATGATTCTCTCCAGTCTTGTTTCAAAAAGAGGCATAGTACCGAGACAGCGCTGGATCAGGTACTTAATGATCTTCTAACTGCGAGAGATCGGAGGAGCCGTTCGGTCTTGGTTCTCTTCGATCTCTCTGCTGCGTTTGACACCGTGGACCATGGGATACTGCTGGAATGACTGTGGCTGATCTGTGGACTGCCAGGGACAGTCCTTAGATGGTTTCACTCCTTCCTCACGGGCAGATCTCAGAGGGTAGTATCAGGAATTTTTGTTTCTTCTGCTCCCTTTGTGCTGCCCTGTGGGGTGCCCCAGGGTTCTGTGCTCTCTCCCATGTTGCTCACGGTGTATATGCTACCATTTGGAGACATTATAAGACATATGGACTGAGTTTTCACTGCTACACAGATGATACTCAGCTCTATATGTCCTTTGTACCTGAACAGAATGATGCCCTCACGATCCTTAACAACTGCCTCACTGAGATCCAGGACTGGATGAGTGACAACTGGCTGAAGCTAAATCCGGATAAGACTGAGGTGTTGGTAGTGGACCCTGGTCATCTTGCAGAGAAGTTGACTCCCGGATTTCTCTCTGGCCTTGTGTTAGAGGATAGCCAGTTGAGACCTTCTGAACAGGTACGGAATCTGGACGTAATATTTGACTGCAAGTTGACACTTAAGTCACAGGTGTCGGCCGTTGTCAAGTCCTCGTTTTACCATCTTAGGAATATAGCCCGGATAAAGCACCTTGTTCCACACAATGGCCTTCCTGTTCTGGTTCATGATTTTGTTTCCTCTCATCTAGATTACTGCAATGCTCTATATCTAGGGTTGCTGGGGGTAGACCTCTGCCACCTGCAGCTGGTGCAGAATGCTGCAGCCAGATTATTGACTGGGTTATCAAGAACTTCCCATATCACACCTGTTCTGCGAGAACTGCATTGGCTGCTGGTACGCTGGAGGATTACCTTCAAGGTCGCATTGCTGAACTATAAGACCCTACATGGACAGGGACCAAGCTATTTGCAAGATCTCCTGCGGCCTTACCGCCCTCTCCGTTCTGCTGGTGAGGGATTGCTAGAGATTCCCAGGGTTCGCCTTCAATCTTCTGGGCCAGGGCTTTTTCTTTTGTGGCTCCAACCCTGTGGAATTCTCTACCTCATCGGATTAGAGAGTGCTCATCCACAGAATCCTTTAAGGAGTCTCTTAAGAGTTTTTTTGTTTGTTTCAGCTTTTGATTAGCCCCTTGCTGTTCTTTTATCCGCTGTCTTTTTATTGTGTTTTATATTTTAATTCTTATTTATTGTTGATGTTTGTTTTTATGTGCTGCACTTTGATATCTGAAAAGCACAATAGAAATAAACTATGATTTGATTTGATTCACAACCAGAGCAGCAGACTGATTAAATAACCTCCTAAGTATGATTTACAATATGACCAAGTTGAACCAGTTCTTAAGGTCACTTCAAGCATATCTAACAGAACAGGCCAACTGCTTCTGTACCCCACTTGTGGACCATAGTTCCCAAGCCTCCCCAAAGATGTGTTCACTGTTAAACTGTACAGTTGACTCATTGCTACTGTATCTTTATTTGGACCTCTGTAGTTGTGACTTGGTGTAGGCTGTGCTGCACAATGATACACACATCTGTACTTCTCTCCAGTGGTTATGCTATCCATGGTATTGCTTGTACTGCATCTATTTCTATATTGTCCTGATGTGGAACATTTGTAAAATAGCACCTGTTCTCAAAGGTATTTTTTTCTAGCAAATATGTAGACCAGGTGCCATGTGCTTGTGTGCTACTACCCTTGCCTGTTGACCTTCACACAGGTTAAGGGGCCTGGGTCCTGCTAGGATGGTGTTCAGGGATTCTATCCCACAGAAATGAATGAAATAGCACAGCACCTCCACCCAGAGTAAATTGCAGTAGGCCAGGTGTATGACTGATACAACCCTCTGGAACGCTGTATCTACCCACCTCCCCTTCCATCTTCCCCACACACTGGATACCAAACAATTCTCCATTACCATACACCACATATAACTAACAGTTTGTTTCCACAAAGCACCCTTCACACCAGTGATCTAAAAAAACAGAACACAGCTTTAATCAGGGGAAGCACTAGGGAAGGGGGTACCAGGAGCAGGAATAGCTGTGAAAGGAAGAAAAAAAGAGAAATTAACAGTAACAAGGCCTGTAGACCAGACCACCAGAGCATCCACCCCCACTGGTACCAGTGAATGTCCCTCTGTCCTAACTGGGTGCCCACATGTTCACAGGCCTACTCAATGCTGTGGGTTGGCCAGCATCAGGGCCCTAGAAGCAAAGAAGACTGAAATGTGAACAAATAAACCTTTACTCCCCTTGATTTTCAGGGCAAGTCCTGAGTACTCACAATTCTGAAGATCTGAGAGATTCCTGGAGCAGAAGGCTTCCCACAGTTTGATCTCGGCAGAGTCAGTTCAGAGAGGGTAGAAACAAGGGGACAGTAAAGGATGAAGTGTAGACTTGGACTTGATTGAAGGTATGGCCGTTAGTCACCTTGATTGGAGGTCTTGCAGCTTGTCTCATTCAGCCTATTCAGACCTGTGGCACAGCTCCCACACAAGGCCCACCCAAACACAGAGGACCCAGACCTATGAGTGGTTCCACAGCCTGGTTCCCTAATAGGTCACGGGTGCCCTATCCCCCAGCATACACTGGTGGACCCCTGTAGCCAGCAGACCCCACTCAGTGGGGGTTGGCAAGTCCCCCACCTGGATCTGAGATGCAGCTGGAAAATTCTGGGGTTCAGTTTTTCTCTCAGACAAGAAATCAGCTTTGGTATGCAGATAGACAGTTTCACAAACCTTTCCACTTTCCAGTGCTGTTTGCCAACAGATTCCAAAGTGCAGATCCACAGTTCCTTTCCTCTACTGGGTTTTAGCAGCAGCAACAGGATTCTGAAGCATAGGATACCTACTGACCTATTTCCTATAACAGTCTCTCCGATTCAACACAACATCCACTTTTGCTCTGGCTCACACACAGTTTCCAGCAAGTCTCTTTCTCAGCTTAAGAGTTTCTCTCAGTCCCTCTGATGCAGGATCTCTGCAGCAAACAATTCTCTTCAAAACCAGAACTAGTCACCTGAAACCTGGTCTATTCTGCAAAGGTGCACAGTTCCATAAGAGGCTAGAAAGGGAAAGAATCAGATTCACTTCAGTGCAGTAACTGCTCATTGCTGCTTTTATTCTTCTTTTACTGTTTATTGTTGATTTCTCTAGGCAGGTTGATTTTTTGGCTTCTTATAAGGTGCTATAGTGAATTGTTTTGGGGTTGTTGAAAATGTGAAACCTATTTTGGTGTGATTTAAGTGAGGCTGGTATTTCATTGAATTAGAAACCTATTTCTTCTAATTTCAAACCTATTTAGGTGTGTTTTTAGTGGAGCTGTTATTTCTTGGCTGTTTTTACTTACTGTTAAAAATTTTAAATCTATTTTGGTGTGACTTAAGTGAGGCTGTTATTTTCTTGCCATTTTTACTTGCTGTTGAAAATTTGAAACCTATTTTGGTGTCATGAAGCACAGTGTCACAGGTTTACTGCATGACAAAAAGTATTAACTCCCATTGAAATCCCATTGTTTACTGCAGTAACTTTACTGCAGAATTCTGCAGCACTGCGTTTCATCCTGGGTGCCTTCACTGTATGTGGGGCTGTTATTTCCTTGCTGTTTTTACTTGCTGTTGAAAATATGAAACCTATTTTGGTGTAATTTAAGTGCGGCTGTTATTTCCTTGCTTCTTTTATTTACTGTAAATTTTTGCCCACCTTCCCACCTCTGCCCCTACTGTTAATTAAATGCCATATTATATCTGATTAACAGGAGTCAAGCAAAGGGAATAGCAGGGGCTGTGGAGTAGAAGGGGAATAAGGGGGTGTAACCCTGCCATCTGCACAGCAAGTTGCAGTAGCATAGAAGTGCAGTCATCTCAGGGGTGCTGTAGAATAAATAAAAAAAAAAAACTGACAGCAAGTAAAAATACTTCCAAAAAATAAACAGATGGACCTAGAAGGAGAGCTACACATCTAGGGTAACTAGAAGGAGGGCTTCAGAAACAGGCTAACTAGTGTAATAGCTAACAGACAAATAGTGTAATATTGGAATTACACAAATAGTATAATAGCTGTGTAAGTGCAGAATAATGTGGGGAGAAGTGCAATGCTGTGGATGTGGGGCAGCCATATTTAGGCAGACCTTCTGGATGCTGAGGTGCTTCCTTCTCTGCAGGCATCTCTCTGAGCTGTGGGACAAGATAGCCAGACTTAGAGCGGAGGTAAACTGGGCCATAAGTACCTTTGCCCCTATCCAGAGACCACCCAGTCCAATGCTGCTGTCTCTAAGGATGCCAAGAAAAAGGCACACTTGGACAACAGTGGGCTCAGGGATGGTTAGGATGGTCAAGGAGAGGCACATTCCAAATCCTATTTCACTCCAGAACTCATATGCTACACTGGAAAATGGGGACAACCAGCCAAAGACACCCAGAGAAGTGGAAGGGAAGGATGTGGAGGTCAACTGAGGAGATGACCTCAGTGAGGGGGGTGCATCCTGGTGGGGGACTCTATCACATGGGAGATCAAGCTAGAAACATGCGAGGGGGAGGACAGGGAGGTGAGGTGCCTACCAGGTGTCATGGCATGGAGGGATGGGAGAAAGATCCTGGGGATCACCAGGAAGGCAAGATGGTAGGGCGAGCTGGATGTCATTATCCACCTAGGAACTGATGAACTGGCAAATGTGGAGCCTAAGACAGTTCAGGAACAGTTTAGAAAATTGGGGAGGGTTCTCAAGCAAGTAGCTACATCTGTCACTGTCTCAGAACTACTACCTGTGAGAGGAATGGGAGCTTGTAGGGGAACATGCACCAAGGACTTTAACACATGGTTGAAAAACAGGTGCTACAAGGAAGGGTTTGGATTCATTGGTGAATGGGGACCCACCTGGAGGAAAGGGGGTGTGTTCAAACCTGATGTCCTGCATCCATACTGGAGGGGAATCCAAGCACTCAATGAAAAGTTTAAATGCTACAGGCATAAGCATTTAAACTAGCCAAGGAGGTGGATGGGTCATCAATGAAGGTACCTAATTGCCCACCCCCCCCATAGCTAGCAGTGGAACCAGATAACATGATGAAGAGATATCACTACAAAGCAGTGTACAAAAGATGGAGATAGGCATCCTCGGGGTAGATAGGCAGAAAAAGGACAAAATACAACAGACGGGCAGACAGCAGAGAGAACCAGATATAAAGGACAACCAGGGAGAGGACTGGAGTAGAACAGCAAAACAGACCAGGGAGGTCACATCTTGGACTGCCACGTTTGCCAATGCAGGGAGCCTTAGCAACAAGACGGAGGATCTGGAGGCTGCCATGATGCAGTTGTACCTGAACATTGTGGCCACACAGAGACCTGGTGTAATGATAACCACGACTGGGAGATGGCCATACCCAGCTTCAACATATTCAGAAGGGACAGGGCAGGCATGAAGGGAGAAGGAGTGGCACTTTATGTGAAAGATGCCATAAAGACCACAAAGATCTAGGAGGAACAAAATGGGGGTGGGGTAGATACTGGCAGAGAACACCAAGGGGAAGGAGCTGCTGTTATATCTATACTTCTCTACTGGGACTAAAGAACTAGAACTCTACTACTGAGACCTTCAGTTTAGGGTAAATACAAAACAAACAAAAAAAAGTTAGTGTGTTTGTCTGAGTTGGCTGAAGTGAATTGTTATTTGTGCAGTTATCTAAGTGTTTGTCTCAGGTGGCTGAAGGGACTTGTTATCTGTGCAATTAACTAAGTGTAGAAAGAGCTGTAAAGTAGGAGGAGTGGCTTAGCTAGAAGGAAGCCAGGTTAAAGCCAGATTTAAAAACTGCCCTAGATAGCTTCTGCCAGAGAACAGGCAGAGAACACAAAGAGGAAAGAGCTGCTGTTATAACTATACTTCTCTACTGGGACTAAAGAGCTAGAACTCTACTACTGGGACCTTCAATTTGGGGTAAAAACAAAACAAAAAAAAGTTAGTGTGTTTGTCTGAGTTGGCTAAAGTGAATTGTCATCTGTGCAGTTGTCTGGGTGTTTGTCTCAGGTGGCTGAAGGGAATAGTTATCTGTGCAAATAACTAAGTGTAGAAAAAGCTGTAAAGTAGGGGGAGTGGCTTAGCTAGAAGGAAGCCAGGTGAATGCCAGATTTAAAAACTGCCCTAGTTAGCTTCTGCCAGAGAACAGGCAGAGAACACCAAGAGGAAGGAGCTGCTGTTATAACTATACTTCTCTACTGGGACTATATTGCCCTTGTTCCCTCCACTCCACCCCCCACCCTAAGCCGGTTCTACTTTTATAGGCACAGGATTTGACTGACAAAGGAACTTCCTGTTTGGGAGCAGAAAGTGAGTGATCACAGAGCCACAAAAGACTCACCATCCTAGAAGGAAAAGAGTAGCTCTCCATCCCCAACTAGCTGCTGAGGTCTGACTCTGAGCAAGTAAGGAGACTACTGAGAAACATAGGAACTTCTTGTCTCAGAACAGGAAGATCAGGAGCTTAAATGGCACACAGGCAGTAAGTAAGTATGGAGAAGAAGGAAAAAAAATAAAGGAAAGCGAAAATATTCCAAACAACAGTTAATGGGCCAGTAATAAGACATGCTGAGAGTGATGCAGTGCAGTGGATGTGGAGCAGCAGTCTTCCAGGAGACTTTCTGGAGGATGTGGTGTTGTCCCATCTGCAGGCACCTCTCTGAGCTGAGGGAGGAGGTTGCTCATCTCCAGGCTGAGTTGACCAGGATTTGGGGGACCTCCTCTCCCACCCAGGGACCACCAGGGCCACTGCTGTTGCCTCAGAGGTTGCCAAGAAAGAGGAGTGGTTGGACAACAGTGGGCTCAAGGAGGGTGAGCGTGGTGGAACAGAGGCACATCCCTCCAGTTGTACCTCTCCACAATTCAGATGTGGTTCTGGCAAAGTGTGGTTCTTCTATGGAGGCACCCACAGTGGAGACCAAGGAGGATGCTGGGAACCTCCACAAAGGAGACCCACAGGAGGGTGGCATGGGACCCCACAGGGGAAGGAAACAACTCCTGGTGGGGAACTCCATTCTTAGGGAGGTAAAACTGGGGGAGGAAGGGGAGAGGGAGGTAAGGTGCCTGCCTGGCACCATGGCTTGGAGGGACAGGGAGCGAATCCTCAGGATTGCCAGACCAGCTGCACAGGGGAGGGAGCTGGATGTCATTGTCCACCTAGGAACAAATGGTCTGGCTGAGAAAGGGATCAGAGCAGTGTAGGAAGAGTTTGTGGAATTGGGGAGGGGCCGTAGACAAGTAATATGCATGGTAACCTTCTCAGAGGTGCTGCCTGTCTATGGCATGGGTGCGGCTAGGGTGCTCCACACCATGGAATTCAATCAGTGGTTGAAAAACTGGTGCAGAGCTCAGGGATTTGGCTTCATTGGGGACTGGGGGTCCACCTGGAGTGATTCAGACCTATACTGGTGTGATGGTCTGCATCTGTCCAGGAGGGGAACCAGGATCCTAGGTGAAAGGTTTAAATGCTTCATTGGCAAGCATTTAAACTAGCCAAGGGGGAGGCACTGGAAAGGAGCAGGGAAATCCTATCCTCCCAAAAACATCAGGGTGGTAAGTGAGGTAAACACCAAGACAGAGATGTTGATAGGGAGAAGGGCAGGAGTATATGGAGAAAATGACAAAGGCAATAAGGACAGGGATGGGGCAAAAAGGTGCAAGGCAATCAAGAAATGGAGGGTAATGAGTACCAATGCCCATAATCTGGGCAACAAGCTCCCTGAACTGGTGGCCTTGATGAAAAAGGGATGCCTGGATATCATACCAGTCAAAGAAACATGGTACACAGAGAACCATGATTGGGATGCTAGCATACCAGGGTACACAACCTACAGGAGAGACAGGGAGGGGAGAAGAGGGGGAGAATTAGCTCTCTATGTAAGGGAAGGGATAAAAGCAATGGAACAAAAGAGTAAACAGGGAGGAGAGGAGGCACTGTGGGTCACCTTAGAGACTGGAAATGGCACCATAATCTGCACAAAGGATGTATACAGACCTCCATGTCAGGGAAAGGGAATGGACAAGGTTATGATAGAAGGCATCTTTAGGATGGCAAAGAAAGGAGAGATATTGTTGATGGGGCACCTGAATATGCCAGATGTTAACTGGAACACCTTTGCTACAGCCACATCCAAGAGCAGGGCCATTCTTGATGCCCTACAGGTGGTATGCCTCAGACAGCTAGTTTTGGAACCCACTAGTGAGGAGCAATCTTAGACCTCATACTCTCAAATGGGGACAGTGAGAGGATCTCAGATCTAGAAGTGGGTAGCCATCTGGGAACAAGTGACTACCAAACAGTGTAGTTCATGATAAACTCAGCTACAGAGTCAAGCCATACAAAACTGAGGATACTGGACTTCAGGAGGGCTGACTTTGGCAAGATGGGAGAGTGCCTTAGAAAAGCACTAACAAACAGGCTAGAAGAAAGGGTAGAGCAACAATGGGGAAACATCAAATCTGCCATCACAGAGGCAACAAGCCTTTGTATGAAGCAAATAAACAAATCAAAATGAAAGAAAAAGCCACTATGGTTCTCAAAAGAGGTGGCGGGGAAGGTTAGGGAGAAAAATATAGCATTTAGGAAGTATAAGGAAACACAGAAGGAGCAGGACTGAGAACTGTACCAGTTAAGGCAGAAGGAAGCAGGGAGAGAAGTCAGAATAGCAAAGACCCAAACTGAGGAAAATATCACCAGCTTGGTTAAGAAGGGGGATAAAACCTTTTATAGGTACATCAGGGAGCGTAGAAAGAGAAAGGGAGGGATAGTAAGACTGAATAGAATGGACGGTGGGTGGGTAAAGAGGGACAGTGAAAGAGCAGGGATACTGAATGGATACTTCTGCTCTGTATTCACAAAAGAGGAGGAAGGGGAGGTGCCTAATCTAATTAACAGAAGCACTCTGGAAAGGGGTGGTCAATCCCAGTCCTTTCACAGAAGAAAGGGTTCTGAAAGAACTCTTAAAACTGAAGGTGGACATAGCAATGGGGCCTGATGGAATTCACCCCAGAATTCTAAAAGAATTAAGGGGAGAACTAGTGACAACATTGACTACCCTTTTTAACAAATCATGGGAGGATGGTGTGGTACCTGAGGACTGGAGGAAGGCAGATGTGATTCCCCTTCACAAAAGTGGGACCAAGACAGAGGCAGGAAATTACAGACCTGTCAGTTTGACCTCTGTGGTAGGGAAAGTGATGGAATCACTTTTGAAGGAAAGAATTGTTGAGTACCTAGAGGCCAGTGGGGCACAGGACCCAAGGCAGCATGGGTTCACAGTGGGAAGGTCATGTCAGACAAATCTAACTGATTTCTTTGACTGGGTGACCAGAGTAGTAGACATGGGAGGGGCTGTGGACATGGCCTACCTAGAATTTAGCAAGGCATTTGACACAGTCCCACACAAAATATTAATAATCAAATTAACCAGTCTGGGAGTGGGTCCCAGGGTGGTAGCCTGGGTGAAACATTGGCTGGACAACAGGACACAGAAGGTAATTGTAAACAGAGTCCACTCTGAAGAAAGGGGGGTTACTAGTGGAGTACCGCAGGGTTCAGTACTGGTTCCAGTCTTTTTTAATGTCTTTATAAGTGACATTGCAGAGGGACTGGAAGGAAACGTATGCCTCTTTGCAGATGACACAAAGATCTACAACAGGGTTAATGCACAAGGAGGTGTGGAAAGGATGAGAAGGGACTTGGCAAGGTTGGAGGAATGGTTAGATGTATGGCAGCTTGGATTCAATGCAAAGAAGTGACCACTGCACTATTAGCTTTAAATCCTATTATATCTACTTGAAATCAGATAATGTAACAGAAGTATTTGCCTTCCATAAAACAGATATTAATGCACTTAATAAACATCTGGCAGATATTGATTGGTCCACTCAGTTAAATCATGACTGTATTGATGAAGTGTGGAAATCTTTAACCACTATTATTATGGATGCTGCAAATAAATTCATACCCAAAGTACATAAAAAGAAGTTAAATTCTCAACCAAAATGGCTTAATTACAAATTACGGAAATTGATAAAAAAGAAAAAAGAAATATTACAAGAAATATCACTCAAATAACTGTGAAATAACTTTCTCTGCATTTAAAAAGGTACAAAAACTCTGTAAAAAAGAGATTAAAAAGGCAAAAACCTCAATGGAAAGATCATTGGCTGAACAAGCACAAAAAGGAAACTTCAAATTGATGTTTAGTTACATTAACTCTTTAAAAAAATAAGAATGCAAGGTTGGACCAATCAGTTCTGACAATAAGTTTTTGTATCACCCTCGAGATATGGCTGAATTTTTGAATACACAGTTCTGTAAAGTTTTTCTGATAATAATGTTCCATGTAATGCTCTGTTAGGCGACCAGTCTTTGCACAATGTGGATATTCCTATCAAAATTATTAAAACTAAATTAAAGTTTATAAAAAAAGGCTCCTCTGCTGGCCCTGATGGCATCTCTGGGGAATTAATCACCTTAATGAAGGACCATCTCAGTGTGCCACTTAAAATACTTTTTGACAAGAGCTTAAACACTGGTCATATTCCATCTGGATTAAAACAAGCAAAAGTGATTCCCCTGTTTAAAAAGGGATCTAAAAGTGTTTCGGATAATTATTGTCCTATCAGTTTAACACCTATCATTTGTAAAATATTGGAACGGATCATTAAAGATCATTTAACCCTAGCTGTTACAAGATTAGATCAAACCCAACACGGATTTATTAAATGCTGAAAATGTACGACAAACTTAGTGAGTTTTTATAACTTTATCAGTGAAAATCTGGACAGAGGTAATCCCTGTGATGTTATTCTTCTGGATTTTAAAAAGGCCTTTGATTTCGCACCTCACTGGGCCTTGATCCATAAGTTACAGCTCCACAATATAAAGCCAATATATGTCAGATGGATCTTTAATTGGTTGTGTGAAAGGAAGCAGAGGGTTATAATAGATGGCCATGTTTCTAGCTGGAAAGATGTAAAGAGCTGTGTACCGCAGGGATCAGTCTTGGCTCCACTCATTTTCCAGGTTTTTATATCTGATTTATCAATCAATCAATCATTCTTTATTTATTTAAGGAGCCTTTCTTAAACCAAGGCGCCTTTACAAATTACATAAAACGATAAATATTTAAAACAAAATTAAAATAATTAACAATCACTAAAAGCTTTGTTAAAAAAAGTAGGTTTTCAAGGCTCCTTTAAAGCTTTGGACAGTCGGGCAATTTCGCACCTGACGAGGTAGAGAATTCCACAGGGTCGGGGCCATAAAACTAAAAGATCTTGCCCCTGAAGTTTTTAAGTGAACCCTGGGAATCTCTAGCAATCCCTCGTCAGTGGATCAGAGAGAGCGGGGGGGACAGTAGGGATAAAGGAGATCTTTCAGGTAAGCAGGTCCCTGATCATGTAGAGCCTTATAGGTCAGCAAACCAACCTTGAAGGTGATTCACCAACAAACTGGCAGCCAGTGCAGTCCACGGAGCACAGGCGTTATATGACTGGACCTAGAAGAACCAGTCAGAAGCCTGGCTGCCGTATTCTGCACTAGCTGCAAGCGGCGAAGTTCAACCCCCGTGAGCCCTAGGTATAGGGCACTGCAATAGTCCAGGCGGGAGGTAACGATTTATCAATGAACATCCAAAGTAAGATTATTAAATATGCAAATGATTGCAAAATTGGCAACATCTGCAAGAGTGCAACTGATTACATGGTTATTCAGGATGATCTGAAGTCACTACAGTCCTGGTCCATAAAATGGAATCTCTATTTCAACATTTCTAAGTGTTGCGTCTTGCATTTTGGAAAAAAATCCCAATTACCAATATTTTCTTTACGATAGTATTTTAGTAAGTAAGGATAGTGAAAGGGATTGGGGGATTGCTATTGATTTATGTTTGTCATTTGATTCCCATATCTCAAATACTATTAGTACAACTAACACGATATGGTAGGCAATCCACCACAATACAACACCAAAAAACTCAGATATCTTGATGCCTCTGTATAGAGCATATGTGAGACCTCACTTTGATTTTGTTTCACAATTATGGAGTCCATATAAAAAGAAGGATATAGCTAGAGTTGAGAGAGTTCAGAGAAGGGTAAAGAAATATTTGGTGTCCTCCAAATCGCTTTCATATTCAGACAGACTTTTTAAAGTTGACCTGATGTCCCTAGAAGATAGAAGAGCAAGGGTCGATCTCCTGCTCACATGGGACATCATTTATGATCAACACTTATCTGTAGAACGTGGTTTGGATCTAAAACAAATTAGGGTCAATACCAGAGATCACCTTCTGCAACTTGCTAGGAACAAGAGTAAAACCAAAAAAAAGGCTTACTTCTTTTCACAAAGGGTTGTAAGACCCTCGAATATGTTACCTTTTAATGTCATTGTCAGTGACAGTAAAGATATTTTTAAGAATAGACTTGACAGTTATGTGAAATCTAGTAAGCTGTTAAAGCACTATATGTAGATCTGAAGCATTATGGGCTTTTCATCCTTCTGCTTCATACAGTTTCTTGGTATGATTCTTAGTAAGTGCAAAATAATGCACCTGGGAAACAAAAACCCATGGGAAGATTACACAATGGGGGGTAGTAACAACAACAGAAATGGAAAGGGACCTGGGGGTAATCATATCAGATGACCTTAAGGTTAGCAAGCAATGTGAAAAGGCAGTAGGGAGGGCTGGTGGGGATACTGGGATGTATAGGGAGATGCATCACAAGCAGAAAACAGGAAGTAGTTATCCCTCTATACAGACAGCTGGTGAGACCCCATCTGGAGTACTGCGTCCAGTTCTGGAGTCCCCATCTCTGCAAGGACATAGATAGGATGGAGGAGGTCCAGAGGAGGGCAACTAAAATGGTGTAGGATCTGCAAGAGAAGACATACAAGGAGAGACTAAAGGAGCTTAATATGTATACCCTTGAGGAAAGGAGGGAGAGGGGGTACAATATAGAAACTTTTACTTACCTCAGTGAAATCAACAAAGACCAAGAGGGTAGCATCTTTCAGAAAAACAGATGTGCAAGAACAAGGGTACACAATTTGAAGATAGAGGGGGGACAGCTCAGGGGCAATGAGAGGAAGTATTTTTTTCACAGAGAGTGGTGGACGCATGGAACAGCCTTTCTGAGGATGTTGTGAGGTCTAAAACTGTGGGAGAATTTAAGAATGCATGGGACAGACATTAAGCAATTCTTGTGGAGGGTAAGAAGAAATAGGCTGTTGGTTAACTAGGATCTGCAGCTTATCCTGTAGGTAGGGAAATGGGCAGACTAGGTGGGCCAAGTGGTCCTTATCTGCCATCAAAGTCTATGTTTCTATGTTTCTACTATGGGTTAAGCTGGAAAGGAAAACAGAGTCAGCCATCCACACAGGAGGTGGTCTACAGACCACCAGCGCAGGAGGAGGAGACCGATATGGAGTTAATGCTAGTCATCCAAAGGATGGCGGACAAAGAGGAGGTGGTGCTAGTTAGAGACTTCAGTGTTCCAGACGTGGACTGCAGCCTCCCAGCAGCAGCATCAACTAGGAGCAGATTTATCCTAGACTCCGTTCAGGGTGCCTTCCTTAAGCAACTGGTCATGGAACTAACTCGGCAGAAGGCAATACTGGACCTCATGCTCATTAACGGGAACAGTGTGACAGGGGTAACAGTGGGGGAGCATCTGGGGAACAGTGACCACTGGTCACTGTGGTTTGAAATCACAGAAGGAGTAGACCCAAACCGCACAAAAACATGTATCCTGGATTTTAGGTAGGCAGAGTTTGGGAAAATGGGGACATGCTTGAAAGAGGCACTAATAGGAATGGGGAGAGAATCGGTGGTGGAGGAACAGTGGACAATATTTAAAACTGGGATTACAAGAACAACACAATTATTCATTAAACAGGTTAGCAAGGAGAAAAGGATGAGGAGGCCATTATGGTTTTACAAGGAGGTAACAGACAAAGTGAAAGCCAAAAAGATTGTATTCAGGCAATACAAAAAGACACAGGCAAAAGGGGATAGGGAGAAGTACCAGGAGAAGCAAAGGGAGGCAGGGAGGTCAGTAAGGGAAGCCAAAGCTCAGACAGAAGAGTGTATTGCAAAATCAGTGGTTAGAGTGGACAAAACCTTTTACAGGTAGATAAGTAAAAAAAGGGCAAAGGAAGTGATAGTGAGCCTGAAAGGGGAGGCTGGGGGCAACATGAAGGATGACAATAGTAAAACTGACATACTGAACAGATATTTCTGCTCAGTCTTTACTGAGGAAGGGGAGTATAATGGTCCTGAAGGGAGTTCAAGGGGTGGGAAGGGCATGGAAATAGACACAAGTCCCTTTACACAGGAAAGGGTCCTAAAGGAATTGGAAGGAAAAAGAGTCGGCAAAGCAATGGGGCTGGTTGGGGTTCACCCCAGGGTCCTAAAGGAACTAAGAAAAGTGATGGCTGAACCTCTGACAATCCTGTTTAGCCAATCACTGGAAACAGGGGAGGTACCCAAAGACTGGAGGACAGCAGATCTTGTCCCCTTATACAAAAGCAGGAACAAAGCGGGAAGCAGGGAACTACAGACCAGTCAGCCTGACCTCTGTAGTGGTGAAGATCATGGAAGCACTACTGAAGGAGAGATTGATGGAACATCTGGATGCCAACAGACTACAGGCCCCAAGGCAGCATGATTTCACTGGGGGGAGGTCATGCCAGACCAACCTCACTGAATTTTTCGAATGGGTGACAAGGGAGGTAGATCAGGGGAAGGTAGTGGATGTGACCTATCTGGACTTCAACAAGGCCTTTGACACTGCCGCATAGAAGGCTGTTAAACAAACTGGGGAATATGGGAGTGGGCAGGACAGTAGTGTGGTGGGTGGGTAATTGGCTAGGTGGCAGGACACAGGGTGGTGGTAAATGGCTGTCACTCCACAGAGGGAAAAGTCACCAGTGGGGCGCCACATGGATCAGTGCTGGGACCGGTCCTATTCAACATCTTCATCGGTGACATTGCACAGGACCTAGAAGGCAGAATTTCCCTGTTCACTAATGACACAAACTCTGTATTAGAGTGGACATGCTAGAGGGTGTAGACAGAATGAGGAGGGACCTGCAGAAGCTTGAAGAATGGTCAAAGGTTTGGCAGTTGAACTTTAATGCAAAAAAGTGCAAAATAATGCATATGGGGCACAAAAACCCTGGAACGACATATCAGTTGGGGGGTGAGGATATAGTATGCTCCAAGCAGGAAAGGGATCTTTGGGTTTTCATCTCTTCTGGCCTCAAGGCACACCCCCAATGCCGGTCAGTCTCTGCTGGGTGGGAGTGGGGTTGATGTCAGTTCAATACTTCACTGCCATTCCTTTTATGCATCTCTCTAACTCCTGCACTACCAATGCCAATGCCAGCAAGCCAACATTCAGCATTGACAAATGCTTGTTTCTAAGTTAATGTACTCAAGGTGGGAAGAAGAGTAGGTGTTCAGGTGCTAAGTGTGTTGGGAGGCAAGTTTTGTTTATTATTATCAAGACTGTGGGTCAGTTGTTGGATGCCAATCAGATAGGGGAAGGCCAGAATGTCTGCATGTATTATTTGGGCTGTGTAGAAGAAGGATTGTGGGAGATGGGGTGCTTATTGGTTTAAGGGGAAGGGAGGGGAGAGGAGTGTGTTTTGTGTATTAGTTGAGCCATAGGGGAGGAGGGAGATACACGTTACAAAGGTGGAAGAAGGATTTAATATTTTTTTCTAACTTTTTTAAAGGTATATTCACCCACAGGGTCCACTGTGTTTAGCAGTGGGCTCTGTTGGTGAATTACAGTGAAAAGAGGTTGATGAAGGGGTGCTTGGCACCCTTCCTGAAGGTTGTGGGTGAAGTATTAATTTGTTGGCACTTTACCCATCCTTTACAAAAGGAGAAGTTTGCCATTTCACTAGATCTTTGCTGGTAATGTTTTACTATATAACATCTGTACTGTGGAGTCATTACACTGCTGAATGCTTGATTACTACACTGATAGGTAGTACTGTTGCAAATGTAGTATTTTATTAATAATGTTCTTTCAGTCTATATTTGCTGGTCACGCTAAGGACAGGATACTGAAACAAACATTACCAAAGACCCACATTCTGTGGAAGGTTTGTCCAGTGCTACAGCACATTGGTTTGGGGATGCTTCATATCATTTTCTGCTCAAGAGAGTGGACTCCCAGCCTGATTGTGGGCATAAGTATGAAATATAATATTCAAACCATGCCTGGTGGTCCAAGCGGTACCCTCCCACCCACCCTGAGCCCCACCACCCTTCCCTGGTCAGCGGGTGGCAACTCCCCACCCGCCAAGCCACCCGGCCGCCTGCAGACTGACTGCGTACAGTGCGGCTGGACTCCCATTGGTCACAGCATGGGCCAATGGGTGTGCAATTCTATACCGTACTACACAGTCCAGATATGAATGACTCCATTCACATATCTGGACTAATGTCTGTTACTATCTACACACCCATTGGCCTACTATGAACCAATGAAGGTGTACTGTACCTTGATGGAGATCGGTGGGTGGCGGTGGCTTGCCGATGGGGAGCTGCCGCCTCACTGACCAGGGGAGCGTGTGCTGGGGCTCAGTGAGCAGGTGGGGAGGGAGTACGTTGGACCACCAGGGATGGTTTGGAATATTATATTTTCATACTTATGCCCGCAATTGGGCCGGGAGTGGCCCACTGGACCACCAGGGATATAGAACTGTTTATTTTAATACTTATGTCCATGATCAGGCATGGGGGGGTGCTACCACGATGGACGGTGTCGCCGGAGCTTGGGTGGCCACCCGCAGCTGGCAGCTGCCGTGTTGCACCCTGCAATACGGCAGCTCACCTGTGGGTGACCAGCTGTTGCTCCTTCTTTTCCTAGCTCAACTGTGTGCGGCACAAGTAGGTGATGTGCCTGCATGGGCTCAGCACATCCCAGGCTGAATATTGGGATGTGCAGAGTATGCATGGGCACGCCCCCCCACTTGCGCCACATACATTACTGATGCACTTAGGCACATTGGGATTTGTGCCACATACTTTCCCCTTTTGAATATCATGCTGGGGCACATCAGTGGGTTGTGCATGGCACAACTGTGTTGCGCCATGCGCAACCCTTCTAAATATCCCACCCACTGTGTATCATTGCTGCATTTTTGTGGAGAACATGGCCAGAGGGTGGTGAACCTAGGGAACAGCCTACTGGTGGAGCAAGTGGGCATGACAACAGTGCAGGTCTTTAAGGAAACTCTTGACAAATTTCTGCTTACCAAGGGAATCATCAGGAACCCTGGATAGTTGAGTGGTTTCCTATAAATTAGTATGTGATTGCAAAGTGTACTTATTTCTCCCCTGCTTAGAAGCAGTGTGGGTGGACATAGAGAAATCTAAATTCTCTTTTGATCCTAAATTACTGTATTACTATGTAAAGGATTACAAGTTGCTTAATCTGGTTTTATGTGATAAAGGCAAGCCTGAAAGACCACCTATCACATTAGACTACCACAAAAGAGCTGTGGTCAAAAAGCTCCTGATATTGTAGTGACCATCACAAATAGCGAAGGTCGCTACAATACTTTCAATCCACACACAGGAAACCTTTTTTTATAAGGGGTCTGTGCCCCCCAAGCCCCCATCACCCAAACTAAAATAATCAACTCCAAGGAGGGCAAGTTATTTTTTTTTTTTTAATTCTGTCCATAGCCAGACCCGAACCTGGGTCCACCGGCATCGCAAGTGATAATGTATTCCACTACGTTATGTGGCCAGCTTGGCAGAAACCCAGCACCCAGGATCCTATATCCTGTACTAGCAAGGATAGCTCCTTGCTATCCCCACTCTACAGGATATAGCGATGTTATTCAGCACTCGCTGTTTGAGACAGCGGTATTATTGAGTTGCTCAAATTGTAGCACTCAATAATATGTGCTCTACATGGGTGCTATTCTCAGTCTGGCTCTGGTGGGCTGTCTCTGCCACTGATTAACTGCTTTGCAGTGCACATGAAGGTAATTGCTTCCTTATAGAAATGCAGAAATTCTGAAGTCACAAGAAGACCTGGAGTCCATGGAATCTACCAGTTTCTACCTATACCTACTACAGCCTATGCCCCAGATGTGAGCTCTATCCTCCTTTTATCATCATCCGCCTCACTACCCCCTATCTCACAGTCACCAAGCCCCTGTACCTGTCCTTGACAGGGTTGGATAAGACCCTGTCCCATTTGTTATGCAGAGAGAGAGTTAAAAGCAAGGATCTATTTTGTCCTGTCCTACTTATGCCACTTCTCTGCCTCGATCTCTCTCCAGTCTGATTGTGCAATCGACTTTTATTGTGGCACTGAGGAACTGGCCATACCAAAGGTCTCACACTTTCCCCCTGCTATCTTCCTTCCTCCACTTGCTGTATCTATTCTCCCTTTCTTCCCTTGCTTCTCTGTGGTTAAAACATTTGTGAATCCTTATGTGAAACTGAGATTCCGCTGGCCTGGTGGTGCTGAGGGTTGAGGCACTGGACGCCACACCTTGCGCTACACCAGCGACCCGGGTTCGGGAATGGACTCGAGTGCCAGGGTCTGGGGAGGGGAGAATCGGCGTCCCAATGGATGCTCTCCTCCCTCAGGGTGGGTGACCAAGAGCACTAGCGTTCTGCATCCCTTCAAGCCAGTGGAAGCACTGGCAGCAGTAAGGGATGGAGGCGGCTCCATTCTGCGGAGTCAGGAAAGGGAGAACGGACAGCGCATGAGAGGTAAAGCATGCGTCAGCACGCCACCACTCGGGACGTACGTCCCAAGCACCGGACGTCTCAGAGAGTAGGGGATTAAAGGGAGAAAAATGGAAAAACACCTCTCAGCAGCTCTAGATGAAAGCCACTCCAGTTCCATCCAAGACCACCGAAGAGGGACAGACCCCGCTGTGCAGGAAGTAAGAGAAGGAGGCACTCTAGGGGAAGATACCAAGAAGGTGGAGTGGTGGAAATGAGCGGATGGAAGAAGTGGGCACCAAGAGGAGATAGGAGGGATAAATAGAAAGTAAAAAAAAAAAAAAAGAAACTGAGATTCCTTGGTATGAAAATGTATATAGTTATGTTGTTTGAAATAAATTGCTGAAAGCTATTTGGGTTTCTTCAAAAAGGTGACAATATGTAATAAAGAGAACTGACCATAAGAAATCTTTTGGCCTTCTCCAGCTTAACATAACTGTCAAAATGAGACCAGTCCTAGACATACTGTTCTATTTTGTTGCATGCGATGCCTGGATGAACTCTTGTCTCAGGAAAGAAATTGAAAAACGTGTTACATTTTGTGATAAACAGGATACAAAGTTAAACTTCCAGAAAGAGATTTAAATTGAGTAATGTTTTGGTTTTCCAGATGGAGATTTACAGATTTTCTCAGTTGTAAGAACTGCCTATATCAAGAGCCATCCTGTATCAATGTTCTTTATACTATAGAGGTACGGTTGTGCCCCTATAGTTAGGATTGAGCAAGCACTTCAATGTTAAACTCCAGTTTTTTGCACTTTAATAATGCTGCAACCATTTAATGGATTTGCATACAATTTTGCATACATGGTCTTGTTGGGCAGATCTCTGGACATGCCAGGTTTTGTTTGTTTTCCATTTTTACTCAAAATTCAAATTTTGAAAAGCACAAATGACATTCTGGAGAGTAACCAAGGCATGTAGCTTGCTTATCGGGCCCTCTTAGCTGGATACCGCACTTACATTTTCAAGAAATGGCATTGAAATGTGTTTTTTTAAACATTATTAATCTTTTTTTGTATCACGTGATATGAAAAAACATTCTTTTTTCCTATCACGAGTGACAAAAAAAGATTCTTTTTTATGAGGAAACCCTACTTTTTGTGTTTGACAGAATATTTTCCCTGGTGTCTAGTGGCACCCACACACTCTGATTTCTGTCCTTAACTCCCACCCTCTGATCCTCCTTACCTTAACTTAAAGAGTTTTTTTCTAGTGTTTAGTTGCACCCCCCAACCTCCAATTGCCCTCCCCGCATATTTATTAATGTCTTTTATATGTAATATTCTGCCCTGGTGTCTAGAGATGCCCCCTATCCCCTGGTGGCTGGCCCAGTGATTATGTACTACTTCCCTGGTGTCTGGTGGCACCCTCCACCCTCAGATCACTGTCCCTATAATTATTTTTCACAGAAGTTAAATTGAGGCAGAACAGTCCAGAATACTGTTCCACCTCCTCAGCCTGCAAGCATTTACAATTTGTTTTAACACACACAGCCAGGATCATGGCTGCGTCCCCAATTTCTGTAAGAGAAATGCAGCACAACCTAAACACAAGTTAACAAAGATGGCTTAGTGGCCATTCAAGGAACTGGATAAGTTGTTGTGTTTTGTTATTTTTGTAAGAAATTAGTGTACACATGTTAGACCGCCAACTGCTGAGAACACTTACATACGCTAATTTCATCAGCCTTTGAAGCTCCAGTCCCATGGAAGATAAAATAGCACTTTGTAATGTTAACTGCTACTGAGCTACACTGTATCTCCATAGAATAATAGAACCCTCATCCTGCAGCCCCCAGGCATCAGGCAGGAACCACAATTCACACCTTGCTAGTTGCTGTCATGGCTGGTACCAGTGACCTGCACAGAAATGGTTAAAAACATTGGATCTACTCTTTAATGTGCTTTTTTAAGCTGGAATTTATGATCCCTGGTGCCAGTGTGAAGCACAGTCTCATACCCTCACCCTGAAAACAGTAGGTGCTAGGGTATAAAACTTGATAGGTAGCTGTTGTCTCTTACTTTGTAGCTACTGCTGCTTGTAACACACTCCTCCCAAAGTGCTCTTGTGTGCTGCCTGGCTGAGCCACAGGCCACTGACTGCCCAGACCAACGGAGTGTCTGAGTCTAATTTCTCTCACTCCTGTTATGACTGACCACTCCACTAACCACCCAGGCTAGCGATCAGCTCACCATTGCCTCTATAATTCTTTGGCTTGCTTCTTGGTTAAGCAAGATGAAATCTGCACAGTGTTGGTGCTGCCCCCTGAACATATTAGGTGAGTGAGTGTGTGACTGAGTCTATATTCAAGTGTCTGAACTTTGGATAAATTGATACTGGCATCAGGCATGGCAACGCACAAAATTAAATTGCTCCATGAGTTTCATGCCTGTCTTTTTTGATATACCTGAAAGGCTCTATTCCATTTATTTTCATTGCTTTAAAAAGGAAATGGGGGGTGAGGTGTTAAGTTCCAGCATAGAGTGCTGCATAGAGAAAAGAAGGAACAGGAAGATCTCTAAATATGAGTTTTCCTGTACAACATGTAGACATTAAATGCTGTAATTTAGAAAAAGTGCTTCAGCAAGCTTTACTTTTAAAACCATACATTTAAACCATACCTCTCAACCCCCTGCCTCATAAATCAGGGACAAGGCTTAAAAAAATCAGGGACAAAGGACCAAAATCAGGGACACATTTTCAAAATTGGTAATATCTACTCAGGAACCTGGTAGAATAAGGGACTTGGTGTAAAATGCATTTTCTAAGGAAGAACAAAACTGTAACTTTAATGTTTGACATTATTTTGTGCTTACAACCCCTACTGTTTGGTCATGGAAACACAATTTTTAGGAGGGACAGAGTAACATTTTGAGGTAAAATCAGGGACATCCCTGAAAATCAGGGACAGTTGAGAGGTATGATTTAAACCGATGTACTTCTAACTTGGACTACCTACACACTAGGAGCATTCAGAGAGCTGACAAGTTTTGTTTTGTTACATGTACTATTCTACTTAGTTAAATAAAAAGCACTGACCTCTAAATTTTGTTAAAATGTTTGTAGTATCTGGCTCCTCTAGTCTTGTATGAATTGGAGCAACTGCCTGCACTGCCCATGATGTCTGACAAGACATCATCCCTTGCTTCAAGGTAGGATGAGGAAACATTCCTTGTTGTGTGTCAGATCTAGAAACTAAGTTCCCGCACTCCATAGAGAAGGAGGGCACTGGGTCACAATATAGCCAGCAAGAATAGCGTGATCAAGAACTGCGAAGTAAAAATGCTGCTAATTTTCTTTTTGTGGGAGGCTCTGCCCCCCCCCCACACCCCCAAACTAAAGGATTCCAACTCCCGGGGAGGAGCGGATCATGGGGAAAGAAAGAATTTGTGGGGCCATGGAATACTTATTTTCATGGCCCCCTATAAAAAATATTGAAGTCCTGATTGGCAAAATCTAGGAAGACCAGGATTAGAACACTGGTCTCCATTGCCACCTGGCTGAGCTATGCCATGCTTGAGCCCTCCATGCAATAGGAGCAACTCAGCCAGCCTTTGGAATTCTGCTCCCCTTGTCCTGTGGCCACACCATAGACAGTGACCTGGGGAGTGCTTACTGCAAGTGCTGTCAATCCCCTCTTGCTGTCCGTGGCAGCACTATCCAGACTAGCGCTCTCTTTCCTTATGCTTTTCTGGTAGTGCTATTCTAACTGGACACCAAGAAGGAGCAAGGAGTCCTCTAAAAAACGTTTTCCTAGGACATGTAGAGACTGAAGTTTGCAATTTACAGAAAGTAAAATAATATAAAGGCCTGTTTCGCTGGGGCTTTGCTCACAAACTGAGGCAAAAAAGGTGTAAAAGTGCAAGATAGGGCCATAAGCTTAGCAGGGTGTTCCAAATTATATTCACAAACCTTATTTTAGCCTCTTATGGCTGTGGGGAAAACAGGAAAGGTGGGTTGTATACCTATTATTAAATGTTATACAAGTCAAGAGTACCAGTCTGATATATACCCCAAAACGTGTTTGTATTTGGAGTATGAGTGAGAAAAGAATTGGGGTTTTAGTGGAAAATAGGACCCGACTGTTATAAAGGGGCAAGGTGGGGAGGGGGAAGGGGAAAAGAAGAGAAAACAGAGGGCAGTTATAAAATTACCTGTACCCTATTAAAAGATAGAGAGATGTGTTAAAATTATAGGGTGCCAGTTAATTTTGTTATTTAGCTGGTACCCAATAATTTTAACCCATCTCTCTATTTTCTTATAGAATGAAGATTTCTGTCTTTCCTGTCTACCTGGTGAGGAGCCTCATACCTTTTTTTCAGTTTCTAACTTTTAATAGCGTACAGGCAACTTCATAACCACCCCTGTTTTCTCTTCCTCCCCCTCTTGATCCTCCCCATCTTGACCCCTAATTGCACTTGGATCCTATTTTCCACTAAAGTCTCCCCCTTAGTGGCACAACCCCCCCCCTCCAGTCACCATCATCATTTAAATTTATTGTTTCCCTGGTGTCTAGTGGCACCCCCGCCACCCTTGGATACATCCTGGCTGCAATAAAGAAAATGGTCCTACAATGTCTTTTTTTTTTCAATCAGTAAGAAAGAAAATGGTCCCTCAATGATCCGACCCCCCACCCTGACCTTCAGCTGAGCATTCACCACCCTGCACCCCCCACAAACCCTTACTCAACTGAACAGGTTACAGCATGAAGATCCTCTCTCAGATGGAAGACACTTCTTGCTGCTGGAACTGCCGACTGCAATATGAGAAACTAACGTAAATGTGATTCAATGTATTTCAATTTTTTTTTAACTTTGTGGCATAACTTTGCCATTTTTGCATATTTTGAGCTCAATTTTTTTAACATGGTCTTTTTGGAACCCCACCTCATGAAAAAGGTCAGTGGAATTACACAAATCCATCTGGAAAGGTGATTTCACGGTCGCTTGACAAAATCACCTTTTGGGCAGGATTTCTAAATTTCCACCACACTTGTTCATCAGGTGGGGTCATAGGAAGGCTACTGTATGTTGAAATTGTGGGGTCAAGATATGTAAAAATGCCAAAGTTATGTACATACATTGAAACTTTGCTATTCTCCCTCATAACTTTGTCAGTTATATATATTTTGACTTGAAATTTTTAGCATCAACCATTTATTACACCCCCTTATGAGCATGGCAGTTGACATTTTTCAAATCCTGCCCAAACTGTGTTTTTGTACCTGTTGTGCGCAATGGTGTTGCAGTGGCATGGAATCATGTTTTGGTGGGGATTTCAAAGTTTTCATTAATGGGTTCATGAGGTTGGGTAATAAGAAGGCTATGCTGACAATTTCTTTCCTGTTTTAATACAAATGCAAGCTGTGCTTCTACAATAACATATATGTATGCAGATAAGGTGGGGTTGTTTAGCCAATAAAGGCACACTAAGCCGAAGCTTGTTTCTAGGTGTGACCTGGAGGCACAAGGAAGTTAAGTGACTTGCTCAGGGTTACACAGTATACAAGTGGGGGCTGTGGGATTGAAATGCAGGTCTCTAGGTTTGCAGTTTGGTGCACTAAACCACAGCGCTATACTGCCTCCTTGGAGGGCCTGCACTCCCACAAGCAAATGATACACTTATACTATCTTAAAAAGTAAGGAAATTCTTTTCTTTTTAAAAACTTCATTAATGCACAAGATAGGGTTGAAGTTGCAAAAGTAAGGAAATGTGGCAGTAGGGTTTCCAACCCTAAGACCCCACCCCCACCCTGCAGGCAGCAATAGGCATGGGGTGTACTTTAGGGTTGTCAACCCAAATGCTCACCCCATTCTCATACACTTTACCCATGTCAGCCTATTTACTCATGGAATAGGGTGAGCATTAGGGCTGACAACCTCAAGGCACATCCCATGCCTGTTGCTGCCTTTAGGGTTCGGGTGGGGTGCTAGGGTAGGAAACCCTAACACCACATGTCCCTACTTTTGTTGCTTCAACCCTAATTAGTGCATTAGCAAAGTTTTTGCAAAGAATATGTATATATAATTTGTTTTTGAAATAATAAAATGCTATCTGCAAATTTTATAACTTATTCTGGCTTGCCTATGCTTCCTGACTTTTGCCTCTATGATCACCTATCCCACCTTAAATGCTTGGACAGTCTTGTACCTTACCAGTGAGCTTGGCAGTCTGTTCTTTGCCCATGCCCTTTTTATGAAGTACTATAGTACTTTCTAATGTCTCTCTTAAATTTGCCCCCTCCCCAACAGAGTGTATTCATGGGCCCAGATATTCAACAGGGTTGCGCATGCGCAACTCCAAAAATGCGCCATTCTGCGATATTCAGAAGGGGCCAGTTGTGCCACCAAAAACATGCTGAGCAACAGCGCAATGGAAATGAAGGCATGCGCAATCGAAGGGGGCGGGTCCATGCATAAAGTGCGCAATGCGATATCCGAACACTTGCGCAATGCACAAGAGTGGCTCAGCCGGAAGTTGCACTAGCACTGACGAGCCAAAATAAAAGGCTCAAGGAAGCGGCGAAGAACCCTAGCAGGCCGCAAACTGGGGAGAGAGACAGAGAGAGAGAGAGAGAGAGAGAGACAGGAGCTGGAAGGGCAGAGGGGACAGTGGGTCCAGGAGGACAGAGAGGCCAGTGGGGGTGCCGGTGCAGTGGAAGCAGCAGTGGGGCAGCGGGGTAACACAGGAACAGCAGCGGGGGGCAGAAGCCAGGGAGATGGACAGTGTCAGCTTCCACATGGAAGCTGTAATGAGGGGTGAGACACCATGCTGCAGGGGGACGTGGCCGAGGAGGGGACCGTCGGTGGTATGCCCCCGACAGGCGGTATCGTGCCCGCATCAGCTTCGAGCTGTACACAGACGTCGAGATTGTGGCCCGGTACCGCCTGAACAGGGCAATACTGAGACGGCTCTGCGAGCTGTGCAGTGATGTGATGCAGGCACCCTCACGATGGAGTCATGCTCTGTCCGTGGAGACCAAGGTGACAGCCTGCATGTGCCTGCTCGCCACGGGCACCTTCCAGAGGCCGACAGGGGACACCACAGGCATTACACAGTCGGCCATGTCACGCATCCTCACCCAATTCCTCAGCGCACTGCTGCCTCATGCTGCGGAGTACATCCATTTCCCCAGCACCGCGGCAGAGCGTACAGCAAACATGCAGGAGTTCCACAGGGTAGCACGTATGCCTGGCATGCTAGGGGCCATAGACTGCACCCATGTGGCCATTCGCACGCCACCTGGCCCCGACGGCCAGGCTTATCGGAACCGAAAGGGCTTTTCCAGTGTCAACTGCCAGGTGGTGTGATGCCACTGGGCGATTATCACTGTTCAGCTACACACCCTGGCGGAGCACATGATGCTTCATATGGCACCAGTCTGCACTGTGCCATCGATTCGAGAGGGAACATCCCCACGTCATCTAGTGGGTGAGTACACATGTATGGAATGCAAACCCTGGGCAAGGTTGGGAATGACACAGGTGCCATGGTAGTGGCACACAAGGATATGGGCAATATGGACCTGACATGACACTGATCTCCACTATCTCCACACAGGTGACTGTGGATACCCTCCGTCCCTGGCTGCTCACACACTGTACCGGCCCCGACCCCAGCGCAGCTATTATGTTTCAATGAGGCACATGCCGCAACACGTAACATCATAGGCGGGTGTTTGGGATGCTCAAGGCACGCCACGATGCCTGGACACTCCGGGCGGAGCCCTACAGTACAGCCCCCAAAGGCCTGTGGGATATTTCCTGGCCTGTTGCATCTGCACAACATGGCCAAAGACCATGGGATAGCCATACAGGTCCAAGAGGGGGACAGCGATGGGACGCCAGTGGCGCCTGGTGATGTGGGTGATGAGCAGCCCCCTAGGACGGAGGGACCCCGACTGACCCGGCAGGCCCAGCTGCACTGGGACACCATTGCAGAAGAGCACTATGCCCAACACAGGTAAGGCAAGGGACATGTGCAGGCAACACTGTCCATGCGCAAACCACAGGCACACAGGGGAACACACCGCATGAAGGTCAGGGAGGTGAAGGTTCCAGGCATACCAACACACCAGCAGAGAGGGGTGAGCACACATATGGAGACACACACACACACACCAGGCAGCATACATGGGCAGCAGCACAGCACTGCGGAAATGACATTGCCAACACACAGCACCACCTACCACCCCCACCACCTGGACTTTCCACGTACATGTGTCAGGACCTGGGCACCCTTGCACCTTGGTGTACAGTGCAATGCAGGCATCATCATGCACACGCACCTGTGGACAGCAGTTGGGAGAGGTGCTGGTGGTCCGTGTGTCAGCTTGGTGAGCAGAGCACCCAGCAGTGCACTGTCCACCATGACACACATTGCACACAGGGCAGCACCAGACAGGGCCTGCACTGAGAGACAGCTCAGTCAGGTAGCACTGTCCCATGGCCACCACGGATGCATGGGCGGCCCCACCGTGGCCCAGCAGCACTGGCAGGCTGAGCAGGGGCCACATCGGGTGGCGCTGGTGCACCACCAGGGGTCCCACTGCGCGAACGCGACCTTGCCCGAACAGGGGTCTGCATCCTGCCAAACAAACTTGCACCAGGGGTGCTCGGGATGCCCACAGCAGAACCCGGCATCGACAGGCCTGGTGTCGCACGACGCCGGGAATGGGGAGTGGAGAGTGCACTGTGTGGGGTGTGTGGTACAGGGGCACCTGACAGTGTGGCCAATGCGTCCGCGACAGAGACCACTGCCTGGGTCAGCCTGTCAATGGCAGTGGTCACATCCATCCGCATAAGGAGCAGCTCGGCTCGGTCCCGAGCACACTCCCTGATATGCTGCTCCACGGACACAGACAGTGCCTCCACGGACCTTGCAACCTGCCCCTGCAGCTGTACAGACTCCTGCAGCAGGCGGGTGTGCGCGTCCAATGGGTACTGTGCCCCAATGGCATCGTGACCCCCAGGGTGTGGACGGTCCTGCTGCACAGCACCCCTTGAGGGTGGGCGCTGTTCGCCAGGACCAGGTATGGGTGGATCAAAGGGTGGTGGACATGTGCCACTGCTTGACACTGTACCCCCAGACCTGGTGTGTGACTGCTGCTGCCGCCCCTCCAACTGCTGAGCCCCCAGGTCCACCTGTTCCACCTCCATGCTGACAACAGTTCCAGACACCTGCACAGCCACTGGTGCTGCCCACTAGTGCTGACAGGCACAGCCTGGGACTGTGCCAGCATGCTGGTACACAGGTGTGAACCAGAAAGGCCCAGGGGCACGTGCTGGCCTGCCATGTGTCCGTCATGGGACACACACCTATCACTGCCCATTGCAGGCCTGCTATCATCAATGGTGCAGGTCGTGCCACTGCCATAGGCACAGCATGCTGGCATACCTGCATGCCAGACTGCTGTGACACAGGCTGTGCACCCCTGCACCCGTATCACTGACACCGAGGTTGTCGGCCCAGCCTGCACTGCTGCAGTGCCTGCAGGCTGGTGGCGGAGTGGATGGTCCTCCTCCACGTCCAGCAGGTCTGCCTCACTGTCTGGACCCACCACCACCACCGTCTCCTGCAGATGAACAGGATCTGTAACAGAAAGAGAGTACATGTGAGTGCATGTGAACAACAGCCCCCCCCCAACAACACCACCATGTCATACCGTGCAGTGATGGGCTTCCACCTGTCTGGAATCCTCCGCCAGGTACGCCCGCAATGGCACTCGGCTGCATGGCCACGACCAGTGTCTCCTCTGTAGGGGTCAGCTGGAACACCACTGGTGGGCCCCCACCAGTGCCAGCACGTGCCGCCCTGAAGGCTGCCACCTTCTCCTTCAGCCTCCTGCGGTCAGTCCCCATCTTCTTCCTGCATTCCTGCACGGAGCGCTGGTGGCTTCCGTGCAGGTTGACGGACCAAGCTACCCCCTCCCATGCAGCTGCACGCTCCTGAGGGGTGCCCCTCTGTCCACTCAATAGTGGCTCATCCTGCAGGTAGGCCTGGAAGAGGGCCTCTGTCTCTGCCGCGGTGAAGTTCGGCCTCCTCCTACGTCCACCGTCCACACCCTCAGCTTGGCTCTGGTCAGTCATGGTGATCTGTATGGGTGTAAGTGGACACCTGTCACTGTGCAGTCGACAGCATTACCCCATGAGCATAGCTGCCGGCCCGGGGGGGTGCGGAAGTCCCCCCCCGTTTCCTCTCCGCATGGCAGATACTGATAGAATGGGTGCCCTTTGTCCCTTTCTAAGTGCCCTTTTCATGCTCAGCCCCCTCAGCCTTTATCATCCTCCGCCCATGAGCATTGTCCTGAGCATCACTCAGCATGTAACTCACCTCTCACCTGCAGTAACCAAATCTGGCCAGCACAACCCACTGTCGCATTTTTATAGCGCAACACATGCAAATGAGGTGTGGCTCAACTTTAATGACATGCTAATCGCGCCACTGCGCCTTTGAATGGCTGATCGGATGATTTGCATATGTCGGCTGAATATCGGCGTATTTGCGCTGCGCAATCTGGAAGGTCAACTGAGCCAATGGCGCAGGTTTGTGGCGCGTGCCACACTGCGTGCGCATGCCCAGACAGCTTACACATGCATCTATCATGCTGCAGACCTGCTGAGCGCGATGGCGATTCAGGCCATAGCCACCATTGTGCCAGTGGCGCTACAGCACTGGGCACTATATGGCGCGGTGGCACTACTGCGCGATAGTCCACCTGTGGCTGGTGCGTATCTCTGCGGTCGGCGCGGGATGCCTATACATCCGGTGGCACTGTGCGTATTGCGTCATTGCCGCTGACCTTGTGTGTGGCCTCTGACCCTGGCGCTGTTCGCATGCCATGTGTACATCCCTATTGCGCTGTCCAGTGACAGCGCCATGTATCATGACGGCGCTGCTCGAACAGCGCGATTGGAACCTATGGTGGTCTATTGCGCCAACAACTCCACGTGGGAATTACGGTGCAGCGGGCGCCATATTGCCTGCTGTAAGTTGGTGCCATGGCACGGAGAAGGGCAGTGTCCTGGAGCCAGCTGGAGGTGGCCAACCTGGTGGCCTGGTGGAGCCCACTGTGAGGCACTGTTGGTGAGGCCCCCTCACCATGCCTAGGACATGCGATGTGGCAGCAAGTGGCCACTGACCTGGTGGAGGTCACTGGCGGGCCGGTCAGCTGAGCAGTGCCGGCACCGGTACAGTGACCTCCGCCGGAGGGAGCCGGAACTTTTGACGCTGCGGCGGTCACGTGCCAGGCGGGGCGTAGTCCCTAGGCCAGGTGAGTGTACCATCTATGCAGCTATATTCTCTGTAGGGGTGTGTGTGTGCTTGGGTGGCTGTGCATAGGTGCCGGCTCGGACACGGTTGGCTGTGTCAGTGTGTGCAGCTGTGCGATGGATGGTTATGGCTGTGTGGGCAGGCACTCTCACTGGGGCAGGGGGCACTCTGCTTTTGAGTCACACTGATGTTTGTCTCAACATATGTCTCCCACAGGGCGGATTTTGAGGACGCCGGGCGAGGTGAGGTGGGCGTGCCAGGAGAGCGTGCCAGGGGTGTTGTGCCCCAACCACAGCAGCAGCAGCAGCAGCGGCAGCAGCAGCGGCAGACCCAGCTGCTGGAGCAGTGTGAGTATCATTACTTCATGGATGCTATTGCATGCTGGGGGGCAAGACCACCAGCCATGCACAACCACAACCAAAGGGAGGTCATAATTCCACTATACAAGACACTAGTGAGGCCACACTGGAGTACAGTGTACAGTTCAGGAGACCATACCTACGTATGGACATGGACTGGGTAGAGAGGGTTCAGAGGAGGGCAACACGGATGGTGCATGGATTGCAGCACAAGTCCGGAGAAGACAGGTTGAAGGAACTGAACATGTACTCCTGGAGGAGGGAGGGAGAGGGGGATATGATGGGGACATACAAGTATCTTACAGGGGGGAACAGAGTGCATGACAACACTATTTTTCAGCGTAAAAGATGTTCCAGGACTAGAAAGCATGGGATGATGTTGGAGGGGGGACGATTCGGAGGAAACATGAGAATGAATTTCTTCACAGACCGGGTGGTGGACAAGTGGAACACCCTGCCAGAGGAAGTGGTGGGGGCTGACTTGGTCACGGGATTTAAGAATGCGTGGGATAGCCATACAGGAATTCTGGAGGTCAGGGGTAAGGTGCAACAGACTTATAGGAAAACAGAGTGAACTTACAAGGTCAAATGGGCAGACTGGGTGGCCCATAGGCCCATATCTGCCGACACTGTCTATGTATTTATGTATGCAGGCACGACACAGGTGACATGCATCACTGTGCAGTATCACAGCGTCTGTGTATGCGTCACTGGTGGTCAGGCATGCACTGGGCACATAGCTGTGTAACTGGCATCACCCCGTTGCCACGTCACTTGTAGCCTTGTTTGTGCTGTGATGGGCATGGGCAGGGGTGTGTGTGTGCAGTGGTACGCATAGCTGGTGCTGCCTGTTTGTGATGGCCATATGCATGTTCACTGTGGGTGGGTGCATGCCATCACAGGTGCAGGACATTGGGCTATATGGCTTGCAGGTTGGGTGGTGTTCAGGGTTGTGGTCAGTCTCAGCCATTGACTGTGTTCCCATTTTCCTAGGGCCTCGAGGTACTCAGGAGGATTTCGGGGATATTCGCACCTCACCCAGATTTCAGTGGAGAACCAGGTGATACTGAAGGCCACACAGCGCCATGGTTCCAGGAGGCGGAGGCACAGGAGCGGGACACCAGCAGGGGAAGACCGGCAGCCAGCTGAGCCATAGGCCACATTCCCTTCCCACTTCTCCCATCCCTATCACCCTGCCTTCCCTCTCCAGGTTTTTATTCCTCCCTTAACACACCCTGCCTTTACCGTCCCCCCACTTGTACATAATTTCACCTGTTTATATGTTAATCTTTTAAATATACATTTCTATTTTGATACGACTGCTGTGTTGGTCTCTGATTTGCAACTGGCTATGGGTGCTCCGTTGCAGGGGTGTACATGCCATCTGGGCTGGTATGGTCATGGGTATATATGTGTGTGTGTGTGTGTGTGTGTGTGTGTGTGTGTGTGTGTCCATGGGGAGGTATCACCGGCATGGCATTGACTTTCTGTTGGTCTTGCCGTCTGCTGCCACCCACTGCTGGGTGCACAGGGTGGGTCTGGCTGGTATGCTTCTCTGCAGCATTGGGTTGACGTGTGGCAGGGGGGATGCATGGTGTTTCCTGCAGTGCCAGTCACTGCACATGAGCGGTGTCTTGGGGTCACGGTGCAGGGTGTGCTGTGCGTGGGGGGGCTGATGTGCACTGTGGTTGTCAACCCCCTGTGTGTGGCACTCTCCGCCTGCCAGTGGTTGTGCTCGGGTGTCATGGCTCTGCTATGCTTTGTTGGCTTGTCCCCATGGGCACGTGGATCTTCCGTCCCACCCCCAGTGATGCTGTTCTTGGGGTGTGCAGGTGTGGTGTGGGTTCTGAAGTGTGTTCCTGTGACCATGTGTGGCATGGCTGGCGGTGGGCCCCAGCCTGCATCCCTGGATGTGCAGTTCCATTGCTCTGGGGGAGCTGTGCTTGCGCTATGGCAGCTCTGGACTGCTCAGCTGAGCTTCCCTGGTTGCGCCATAGTGCAACATTTTGGCTCAGCTTCTCCTTCCTGGTAGCGCGATGGCGCAGTATGTGCGATATTGAGATGTTGGTTGCTTGCGCAATTTGCTCTGCTCCATGTTTGAATATCGCACCTGTTGCGCATTTGCGCAACTGGTTTGCGCTTGCTCCTGCTGTTGCGCCAGTTTTGAGCGCAGTTTGAATATCCAGGCCATGGTCTCCAGTGCCTGTCCCTTCCCTACACCTGAAGAATATTGATGATTCAACTCTATTGACTCTATGGATCGATTTGTAGTTTTTTTATCATGTCCTCCTTTCACTTCTTGCTTTGAGTGAGTACATATTTAAGCTGCACATCTGTTCTTTCATACAGTGTTACCTGCATACTCCAAACCATTTTTCTCACCCTTCCACTCACTATTTCCAAATGGTTGTTGTCATTCCTAAGGTGGGGATTACAAAAATATTTACAGTATCTCCGTTTTGGCCTTACAAAAGACCTGCATACTGACAGGACCACCCCCTGCCCCCTGCTGGTGATGCTGCAACCAATACAGCACAGCATCTTGTTGACCTTTCCATGTACCCCTATGCAGTGGGCTGATTGCTTGAGACTGTAACTAATGATGACCTCCAGGTCCCTATACTCCAAAGTCCAGTTAACACTGACACCCCCTCTCCAGTACTCCATTTTGGGGTTCTTGTTTCCAATATGCATGATTCTGTGGTTATCGTATTAAATTTGAGATGCCAGATCCCAGACCATTTCTCCAGTTTTGATAGATCACCCCTCCATTCCTGATTCCCTCCTCTGTGTCAGCCCTGCCACATAACTTTGTATCACTTGCAAAAAAGCTACTCTCACCTTGAATTCCTACTCCTGTGTCACAGATGCATAGAGAACTGGTCAAAGGACCAATCACTAAGGCTTGTCACCTTCCTGACCTTCAAGTGGCTTCTATTCATCACAACCTTCTATGTACTTTCACCCAGCCAGACCTCAATCCTTTTTACTAAGCTGTCCCCCACCCATAAGCTTTTCCAGAGGATTGCAAGAGCAGTAGGAGAAGGGTGGGAGCTAGACATCATTGTCCTTCTGGGTTAAAACAAATAACCTGGCAAGGAACAAGGTAGAAATAGTGCAGGGTAATTTCAGGGAGCTGGGAATGGACCTCAAGGAGGTGGCGCACAGTGTTTTTTGTTGAGCTGTTACCTGTGTATGGCCAAGGAGATGCAAGGATACTCTGTATCAGAGAATATAACTGTTTGAAGTCATGGTACATGGATGAGGGCTTCAGCTACACTGGGGACTAGGGGCCAGCCTGGGAGAATATGGACCTATTTCATATCCAAATACAGGTTTAGGTCCCTTTCATTCTACCTCTCTTATAACTCCCCCAACTGCTCCCTGCCTCCTGCTCCCTCCATTCCAAGGATCACCACACTTTCTCCACTGCTTGGCCGCAATCCTATGTGGGGTAATCTGCCTTCTCCTATCAATTTCCCATACTCTGGGACAAACTCCCCTCTTCACTCTGCCTGTTCACCACCCTTGGCTCCCTCAGGCACCAGATGAAACTCCAACCACACCCCACCTACTCCTGTTTCCTTTCCTTCTAACTTCCTCTGGCTTTGCCCAACCATCCTTAGCTGGTACTCCAGCTGTGACTCCTCTGCCTGCCTAATGCCTGCACTTCCTCACTACCACTGCTCTTCCATCTCTACAGGGTTAGGCTAAAGCATGTTTTCTGGTCTTTCATCTTTGCCAGTTAGTAGGTACATGCTGTGGATTGCCATGTTTCCCTCGCACTTAAATCTGGCATCTCATTTTGCACTATGACTACAATTTACTTGGCTATATAATGTTATTTTTGCACCTACTAATTTTTGTACCAATGTAATTATCATTTCAATGTCCTAAGCAGGCAGTATAGTGTTATGCTTGTGCAACTGTGTTAGTTTGGTTTTGCCCATTGACACTCTATTCCAGAGGAACTACCATCTTATAGGGGTACCAAAGGCAAGGAACCCTCAGAGAGGATTCCTCCCCTAGAGGTGCCATGGGACAATTCCTGTGACCAAAGGTACCTTAGGAAGGATCCTAAGGAGAGAAGTGCTGCCTCTGGAGGAGGAGGGAAGGATGGTGAGGAAAAGAAAAAGTGTTTCACAATGAGGCTGAGAGGAACTGCTTATGTAGCTCAGGAAGTGGGAGTGGCTGGCTGCTTGGCCATTGAACTCCAGGCAATGCCTTTCCAAATGTTGCTCTACTGTCTCATTTCAAGTATTATACTGCACTTCTCCTGTTCCCCCCTCCACCTGGTCACACTTGGAAACAAGTATTGGCTTAGTATGCCTCTCCCAGTTATCAAATTTCAAATAAATAAATAACTTAGGGAGCTGATATGCATCCTTCCAAGAAGAGAACCACAGCCCTTGGTAGGAACTGCTTGGATGAGCATTTAAATTAGCAAGGAAAGGTCATAAAACCAACAGAGGTGGAGGGGAAGATTGCCCATCTATATGATAGAGCATCAGGGAGGTATAGCCAGAGGGGAGTTAACTCCTCTAGGGCAGGGGTGCAGGAAGGTGGGGGTAGAGACAAGCTAGAGGAAAGGGGGTATAAAGCAGGTAAGCAAGAGTAAAGAATTGAAGGAGATGGAATGGTAAAAAGTAAAAAGGGAAGAGTTGGGTTGGGGAAACTTCAGGGAACAACACCAGCAGGAAAGAGGTAGGAAGCAGGAAAGCAGGCACAGGGACATAAGGTGTGGAGGGCTATGTGTGCTAATGCATGGAGTCTGTGAAACAAAATTCTGGACCTGGAAGCTACCACAGTGGAGACTGAGATGGATTTAGTGTCTGTAATGGACTTGTGGTACAATGAGCACCATGACTGGGGCGTGACCATCCCAGACTACTCTCTGTTAAAAGGAAAACTACACCCAAAACTTGAAAAAATATATGTTGTACAGAGTGTTTTAATGTGTATGTGAAGTTCTAGTGTTTCCTTCCCTCTGACTGGTATTAGGAGTTTTTTCTAAATTAGCCTGCTAGCTTTAGGGTAGTTTTACGACCCCCTGGAGATCACCATGTCAAATAGTTTTATTGCATTTCTTTGTCCTACAGTGCACCTTGTTTCATGTAATGGTTATGTAGCAGAGCCCATAAATCCAGCAGGAAGCATTGCATTACAATCAGTTCACAACAACAGAGATGGCTATATTTTAAAATCTGTAGAATTCAGCTTGGTGACCACCCTCATCCTAAAGGTTTTACTGTCCTGAAAAACTTTGCTGTTGGTAATTTTTGTGCAGCTTGTAAAGCTTCCAATATATTTAGTTTGTTTGGCATACGTGTGCTGAATGTTGGGTCTCTCTTACATCACAGTCACATGAGACAAGATGCACTGTGGGAACCAGAAATACAATTACACTATCAGGTATGGAGATCCCCAAGGGTCGTAAAACTAGCATAAAGCTAGCAGGCTAATTTGGGAAAAACTCCTAATACCAGTCAGAGGGAAGGAAACACTGAAACTTCACATACAAATTAAAACACTCTGCACAACATATATTTTTTTCAGGTTTTGGGTGTAGTTTTCCTTTAAGGAAAGACAGGGCAAGGAGGAGAGGCTGTATTATATGTGAAGAAGGGAATCAAGGCCATGGAGGTGCAGAGGCACCCAGAGGAAAAGGAAGGGCTGGAAGTATTGTACAGTAAGTCATCCTGGAGATAGGCACAGGTATCACTACCTGTACTGAGATAGTGTACAAACCTCCACCAAAGGGAGATGACTTGAATAAGGTATTTGGAAAAGCCATTATCAGTATGGCAAGTAAAGGGGAGGTGCTTCTAGTTGGTGACTTCAGTCTGCCAGAGGTAGAGTGCAGCGTTACAATGGCAGCTTTGGCAAGAAGCAGGGCCACCTTTAACTCCATACAAGGTTCTTTTCTTGCTAGAGATGGGTACGTGCTTGACCTGGTGCTTATAAAAAGACAAATCATAGAATCATAGAAACTTAGCAGCAGAAAAGGACATGCCGGCCCTTCTAATCTGCTCCTTACTCTCCATTACTTGTCCCTCCCCCCTCTGGAACCCCCTCCACCTGCTATACAGCCCCATACGACTGTCTCACTCTTTCTTGAAACCCTCCACCATTTCAGTCCCCACTACCTCCTCTGGAAGTCTGTTCCATGCCTCCAACACCCTCTCTGTGAAGAATCGTCCCCTCACATTGCCTCTTTATCTTCCTCCCTTACGTCTTAGGCTATGCCTTCTAGTTGCAGCCCCTTCCTTTCTTTTCAGTAAGCACCCTTCCTTTACTTTTTTGATCCCCTTGACATATTTAAAAGTTTTAATCAATGTCCCCTCTCTCCCTTCTAGTCTCCAACATGTACAGATCCAATTCCTTACATCTCTGCTCCTATGTCTTGCCTTGTATACCCTGCGCCATCCTGGTTGCCCTTCTCTGAACTCTCTCAATCCTGTCTGTTATCCATGTTACAGCACCCCTGATTGTACCCCCACCTCTTGGACAGCAACATATATGTAGGTACATGTACTAACCTTTGGGCAAGGGCATTTATTGTATAAGCATAAGTGTCAGGATCTGTGTTCTACTGTATTTCAGTAATGTATATTATGCTTTATTATGTTTCACCAATGTATCTTAGTCCTGGGAGATGCTTTCCACTATATTTTTATTGTATCATGACAAGTGAGGCAATAGTGCCATCTTTAGCAAATGTACTGCTATTATGACCTTGGAGGTTTACAGTACCCCATTGCTAGCCTAATCAAGCAAGCTAAGCAACTTCTCATGTTAGTTAGGACAGCTACTCAGGCCACCTGTTTTTGGCCAATTACACACATTTTATGTACCTTCTTTAGCTGTTTCTATAGTAATTATCAGGGTATAAGACCCTGTGCAGCACACAGCTTCTCTGAGATGAGATGAGACTGCATTTTACTTAGGTAAGGAAAACTGACTAAGCTCTCCCAGTGTTATCACTGCTGGTTATAAGTCTGCATTACTGAGCTATAATAAAATTAATTTATTACATGCATACCACTTGTCGGTTGTCTCTTCCTTTGTGCTGTTCCACCAAGAACCTGAGAAAGGTCATTTTCTTACCAACTTACATTTTGGTGACTGTGTGCAGGTTGGAAGGTACAAAAGAAGATTCCATTCAATTTATTTGAATGTCAAGTAGTGTAGTGCATTTTTTGCTTATTTGGACCTACTCATGCTTACAGTGGTAGTGGTTGTGGCAGACCCACACTGTCTTGGTCTTGGGTGTGGCAGACCCATATGAGACCGCTTTACACTCACTTTGAGAGTGACAGCATACCACCTTGGCATTACCGGTCACCCAACAGGGACCAGAAAGCAGTTGGTGATGGCACCAAGGATTTTGTACAGTTTTCCAACTGCTTCTTTGTTTGTTTGTCTACCCCTTATTTGTCATGTCTGAACTTTGCACAGAACTGAGACTTGATGTCTCAAACTACCTCATATCCCATGGTGAATGGACAGATTTCATTTTGGATGCAAAATCTGCAGACAAACCATTGCTGCTAATATCTGACCACTACCTTGAGTCCAAACAACCAAAAAATACAACCTTAAGGGTCTTTTGGTTGTGGCTCTACATAACACTGTTGAGAGTCTCACAGCGAGGTGTGGCTCCCTGAACTGCAAAATGCATCTCTAAGAAAAGAGATGGGCTTGCAGGCATTGGAGTTACAGAAAAAGGAACAGAAACTAGCAGAGGAAACACAGTCACTCCACGATGCCAAAAACAGACTGTTGCACTGTACCGCTTAAGACACTGAGCAAGAAATCTGCATGTTGAGAGATGATTGTGAAAGCCTGAAGTCTGGTAAGAAACAGTTATCATATCTGAATGATATTTTGAGTGATACGAATGAGGGTTTGAGAGAGGAGAATGCTGAATTGAAAGAGGAGTATCAGAGAGTGAATCATGAGTTAGATAAAGAGCTCAGGGAAAACACTGACTTGGGCATCGCATACACAGTCTTGCAGCATGAGGTTGAATAAGGTATTGAGCAGGACACAGCAAGAGTTTGTCGTAAGAAGTGTAGAGCAAAGATAGTGAAGTTGCACCATCAATGGGAGATTCTTGCCGGCCATGTTAAGGCCATGAACGGGTTTCAGTGCATGCCCATTGAGCTTGCGTCATGCAGTGATGGTGATTCTGACTTTGATGATGAGGCATGCCACATCACATGCAAGTCCAACCCCCGTGGTGGAGTAACTTCCACCTGCCATCCACAAGATGGCACCCACTTGGGCACACATTCTGCTTCGCCATGTCTACACAAACATGGCAGATGGCATGTACAATGCCAAGATGGTGGTCCCCATAACACAGGCGGAGGGCCTGTATTCCATGGTGCACCTCTGATTGCTTCTCTCACCAGAGGAGACATGGCAGAAGACCACTACCTAATACAGAAAGTGATCAGTAACATCACCATACCAGTGGACCAGAGAAGGGCCATCCAGGACCAAATTTATAAAATGTTCAAAGAAATCATTAATCAGGATCATGCATATAAGGCAGTCGATGATACAGCAGTGGAAGCTGCTTTTCACTGCCCCACTGAACCTATTGAGTTGAATGCGACTACGCATACTTCCTACCTCCTGCAAGTTGCCCACTCTGTCCAGCAAATTGCCCAAAGTATCGGACAGATGGGCCCAACTGACAGTCTCCGTTGCCACTTGGAGAAGGTGTGCTCCCTTTGTGAGAAGCTTTCTCTCCAACCCGAATACCAGGTTCAAGTCTTGTGACAGACAATCAAACCTACCCTCTGGGCCAAACTCTCAGAGACAGTACACAATTCCGACACCCTTGCCTTCGATGACATAGCTGTGGCCCTCATAGCCGCCAATTCCCTGGGCATCGCGGGAGCTCGCTTGGCCTACAAGATTAAGCAGAATGCCAAAGAAAGTCCCACAACCTACCACCAACTGTTATTGCTAGCATATAACACCGGCAAAGGCCTAGTAGGTGAAATTGCGTGTCAAAACCAAATTGAGTACAAGGATTTGTACATCTAGAACATGACCCCAGCCCTGTGGGAAAAGGTTGAGCTTAATGTTTATCTGAGTACTGAAACCTTTGTGAATTTTCTCACCAAACATAGCGTGCATACCAGGTTTGCCTCTGTAACCTCGCTTCTGGTAAATCCAACAAAGTGGCTGTGATACACCCGCCACTGAGACCACAATCCATTACATCATGGAGGGCAACACCCAAAAGAATGATACCTCTTCTGATGACAAGCAGTCACATGGGGCGGGGAACCGGAGCTATAAAAACAACAGGAACTGAGACAAAAGCAATTGGAAAAATCCAAATGCCCAACAGGATGGCCGGAACCCAATGGTCCTAGCTATCAAAGTCTCAAAGACAAAAATGAGGCCCTCCATAAATTATTGGAGGAGATCCATGCTGAAAGAGTGGCTAAGCCTACCTGAACTATAGCAGCTGAAGCTCCGGCAGCTGGACAATCATGCAGTCAGGGGAACCCTTTTCTGGCCTCGACTACTGAACAAATGAACAGCTGAGGGAAGAATCCTTTTGTGGCACCTGTTACTGGCCAGGCCGATATGACAACCAAGGATGAACCATCTGTGCAGGCCTCTGTGATGACACACGTACATTTGTATCCTGTGAAGGATTTACAGGAGACCCTGAGAGATGCTGCAGGCCTCAGATTCCAGGAACAGAATGATGATGATGATGATTCTGAAAATACCAATTGACAATTACAGGCCCCAGTCCAGATTGTGAGTGACTTGATGGTTGACACAAATGGATGGCCGTGTAAAGGACACAGTCGGAGGCTGCCAACTTAACATGTTTTTGGATACCGGAGCAGCCATGTTAGTCCTCCATGATGAGGACCCAGTCTCATCTGACTGGTCTACCGGCTGGAAGACCAGTGCCCAGGGTGTAGATGGTACCTAGCTACACACCTACTGATCAGTTCCTCTACCTGTGGTGGTAGGCCACTTCAGGACTGATTTTGTTTTTGACTTCATGGTATTACGTCATCACCCCAGCATATTGGGAATTGACTTTCTAGCACTACACAGCTGTGTAGTGGACCTAGCCAACAGGCTACTCCTTCAGATCACAGGACAATGTCATGCTGTCACCATTTCAGACTTGCATGTGCTGGCAACCATCTCCCATAAAAACAAAGAGTATGACATCACGGCTTTGTTCAAAAGCCATGGCCTGTTTTCTGAACTTGCACCCTTACTGCAAAAACACCTTGACATGTTTTCCACCAACAAGCATGACTGTGGTAGGATGCTTACTACCACTGAGATCACAGGGCCTGACCCTGTGAGGCAGAAGCAGTACCCGTTTCCTGCTGAAGCCTTGCAGTCACTGAGGGTGACCATCCAATCACTGCTTCAGCAAGGAATGATTAGGACCTGTGTCTCCACTGTCAATTCACCTATCTGTCCTGTGAAAAAGCTAAATGAAGCTTGTAGACTCACAACTGATTACAGGAAACTTAATCAAGTTACCCTCAGTTGCGCCCCAACAGTAGCATCAGCACCTGATGTGCTCAAGCTGTTAACACCTGACAAAAGGTGGTTCTCTGCCCTTGACATCTCTAATGGGTTTTGGTCACTCCCATTAGCTCAGGAAAGCCAATACAAATTTGCTTACACCTTTGATGGACACCAGTACACCTGGACTTGCTTTCCACAGGGCTTTCACAACAGCCCCTCTCTCTTCCATCTCCACATGATGGATGCCCTGCAGGGGTTCTCTGCATCCCAGTGTCTCCTACAGTACATGGATGATTTGCTTCTAGCAACCACCAGGAAAGAAGATCATTTGGCCATTCTAGATGAACATCTGTCTCTCCTCAAGAGATCAGGCCTCAAGTGCAACCCCTCTAAGGCACAATTGTGTAAAAAAGAGGTAATCTTCCTTGGCCTATGCATTATAGACCAAGGCAGAAGCCCAGCTGTCAAGAAGATCCAGGGCTTGCAAGATCTGCCACTTCCTATTAGCATGGCAACGCTCAGATGCTTCTTAGGAATGATAAACTACACCAAGGATTTTATTCATGACTTTGCCTTGAAGGCCACTCCATTGTATGAACTTCAGAAAAAGGATGTTGCATGGACATTGGGCCCCACTCACACTGAAGCTATTACACAGCTCAAACAGGCCTTGGCCTCAGCCCCAGTACTGATCAACCCTAACCCACATCTCCCATTCCATTTGGAAACTGCTGCTTCTGATGTGGCCATGTCTGAAGTACTGGCACAAAAGTACAATGAATACTTCAGGCCCATTGCCTATACATCCCAAATGTTGTCCTCAGTAGAGAGAAAATACAGTCTCTGTGAAAGAACACTTTTGGCAGCCTACTGGGTTGTCAAACATTTCATGTACATCATTGGATATGCACCTATTATTTTGCATACCTGTCACACCCCAACCAACTTCTTACTTTCAGACAAGGTGAAAGATGGTTCAGTTTCCAACACCAGACTCACTCACTGGTCTTTGCTTTTGCAGGGCAGGAACATCAAAGTACCTCTACACAGGTACACCCTATGACTGTGCACTCCAACCTCCTTACTTATCAGAGCTGGGACCATTCTTACCAGCTACATCAGATGTTTTAGAAGACACCAGCATGTACTGCATCTTTACAGATGGCTCTGCCTCTTATGTGGATGGAGAGCAGGTAGCAGCATTTGGTGTGCTCATTTTAGATCAAGATGGTGATTTCAGATGTATTTCCAGAAAATCCACTGTTATCTCCTCACAGTATGTTGAACTGGCAGCTGTGGCCTGTGCTTTAGAGGTCATGCCCCATGGTGACAAGGATGCCATCATCTTTGCAGACTCTAACTAGGTCTGCTCTTCCCTTACTGAGTTCTTACCATTCTGGTAGAAAAATAACGTTACATCATCTGATGTCACACCTGTCAAATACAGGGATCTGTTTGTGTATATGCACACCCTGACACAACAGTTTACTCACAAACTGTACATCCACAAGGTAAAGGCTCACTGTAAATCTGACCCTTACCATGAATTCAATGATCAAGCAGACTCACTTGTCAAAGCAGGCACTTGAGGGTGGAGACATGGACAATGACTCACCCAGTAGCTGTGGCATCTATTTTCTTAGCCGCCAACACCAGGCAGAAACCAGAACTTCCACTGGAACTTTCTTTTTTTTTCAAATTGAATATATTTTATTCATTTGTAGGAAGAGTTAAGATATCATTCAACTCATACATTTGACATTAGCTTGACACATACATTCAGTTTAAACAATGTTCTGTGCTAGGGTCCTGTAACAATACAAAGTCTTGTAACGTATATATTATATACACTACAGGTCAAAAGTTTTAGAACACCCCCATTTTCCAGTATTTATTGAAATTTAAGCAATTCAAGGCCAGTGAATAACCTGAAATGTACAAAGGTAAGCGGTAAACTGCTAGAGGTTAAAACAAAAAGATTAGGTTAGCAAAAACTGCTTTAGAGAAATTGCAAAGAAAGCCAAGGTGTCAGTGAGTACAGTTTCCTACACCATCAAAAGGCACTTGGAAACTGGAGGAACTCTGACAGGAAGAGGTCTGGCAGACCCAAAGCCACAACAGAATCAGAAGACAAGTTTCTGAGTCAACAGCTTGCGTGATAGGCGGCTCACAGGACAACAGCACAGAGTGACTGGCACCCTGAACCAAAAGGGCTACTACAGCATTTTGCAGCGCCATGCAATACCCTCTGGTCTATGCCTAGTTGGTCAGGGTTCATCCTACAGCAAGATAATGACCAAAAACATACCTCCAGGCTATGTAAGAACTACCTTTGAGGAAAAGAACAAGACGGTAGGCTTCAAATCATGGAATGGCTATCACAGTCTCCAGACTTAAACCCCATCGAGCTGGTTTGGGATGAACTGGACAGAAGGGTGAAAGCAAAGCAACCTACAGGTGCAACACATTTGTGGAAACTTCTGCAACAGTGTTGGGAAGAACTTCCCGAACAATATTTGATGTCCATTGTAGGAAGATGCCACGAGTGTGTTCGGTGGTTACAGTATATCTGCTAAAGGTGGCTACTTTGATGAGTCAAAAATTTAGATTAAATTTTGTTAAACAAAATGATTCTATGATTTCTTTTTTATCTCCAATTGTTTATTTGTTCTATGCTTTAATTTCAGAGTACATTGAGACATTAACCTGTGTAAATTTCAATAAAAACTGGAAAAATGGGGGTGTTCTAAAACTTTTGACTGGTAGTGTACATGGTCTCAGTTGTGTTCAAATATTACAGTCTCAGCTGACTACAGAGACCCTTCATATTCCTCTTCCTACTTCCCCCTCCCCAGACCCCCCTCCCTCTCACTCCCTTTCAGGTATGCAGCAACAGTGTCCGTCATTCCCATTAGTCCAGGCAAGGTGGTCAGGGGCACTGGAACTTTCTGCTGCACAGAAATCTGACCCAGTACTAAAGAATGTGTTCAAATTCCTGGACAAAGGAATTGAACAAGAACTACTGTACTGGTTGGTAGTCCACACAAGAGATAAGCTGACAACATACATCTGTTTAATGATCAGAAGCTCATCTGGTATCAAAAAGAAGATACAGGTGATAAAGTGTGGATTGCACCACAATCTTTGTGAACCAAATTCATCCATATGGTTCATGATACTCCCACTGGTAGGCACCAGGGGGAAGACAATACTCTCCAGAGACTTAAAACTGTCATCTAGTGGCCTGCCATGGCCGAAGATGTAAAGCATCATGTGGACAACTGCATAGTGTGTGCCCAGAATAACCCAATTTTGGTGAAAAGAAATGCCAAATTGTTACCACAAAGGCAAACTGGACCGTGGAATGCAATACAAATCGATTTCATTGGCCCCTTTACCAACTCCAGCAAGAACAAGTATGCACTGGTTGTCACAGATTTTTTTTCTAAGTGGGTGGAAGCATTTCCCACTAAGTATAACATGGCAAAGACAACTGCCAAGATCCTGAAGAATCAATTGTTCCCCAGGTGGGGCCTACCCCTGAAGGTAGACTCGGACCAGGGAACCAGCTTTACAGCTGAGCTGATGAAGCAGACACTCCAACTGCTTTGAGTAGATCAGAAATTCCACATTCTTTACCATCCTCAATCCTCAGGCCAGGTAGAAAGAACAAACAGAAGAATCAAACAGATGTTATGCAAATTCATCAATGACAATCCCAAGGATTGGGATTCCTTCTTGCCACTACTACTGATGGCAATCGGGGCACTTCTGCAGCAACTACCCTGTGTACACCCTACGAGGTTATACCCGAGCATCTGTTGATTGACCTCCACATGTCTACTGCAGATAGAGTATCTGTAGATAAGTACATTGAAAAACTTCATGATGACATCATGAAGACACACCTGTTCACTGCAAATCATATGGGTAAGGCTCAACAACAAGCAAATGCACATTTTGATAAGCACGTTAAAGAAGTTGACTTGCAAGTTGGAGACCAAGTTATGCTTCTCCAATAGAGACAACCAACTCATTCCTTTGCCAGCAAATGGGAAGGTCCATATCCTATTGTCATCAAACTCAGTCCTGTTGTTTATCGGGTCTGAGTTCAACAGCGAAAACAGACCACCAACAAGTGGTTCCATGCTAATCAGCTCAAGTTGTATAAAAGTGATTAAAATCACTTTTTATAACACACTTTGGGCAGAATAGTACCCCTCACTTAACCATCTTTTTTGTTTTCTTTCAGGTAGACTGGCAAGATGGCTATCTTGCATCTCCTCATCCTAGTGGGACTACATTCTTTGACTGTTTATCAGAAAAAGCCTATCTCAACTGCACACAAACAATGTGTACAACATTTGCTTAGTGAACGTGAACATTCAGCCCCAGCAGGGGTCCATATTAATGTTCCTAACAAAATGGTTACTGTTAAGGAAGGCTCAGATGCTTACCTTAATGCCATGGTAGTAGCTCCAGAAAGGTTCACATTGCAAATACAATGGGAAACTGATCTTAATGGTTACACACTCCCTATAGCTAGCTTATCCAAAGGTACATTTCACGGAAGGCCCAACACAGGTATTTCACAAAATGGTACTTTTTCCATTTGCAAACTTCTTCTAGACATACTGGTTGTAACGTAGACAGCCAGTTCTGAGTGCTGTATTATATTTTTTTAATGTCTCTGCTGAAAATTCAAATGCTCTAGGAATGACCTCTCTCATCCCCCAGATTTTAGCTGACAGATGCAGGCCAAGAGAACTGCTGACAGCATTGTATCACACACTCAGTCTTTTTAGAGGCAATGTGTTACTGGAAGACTTGTATTAAGGATCCTGTTTCTCTGAGATAATTACAGAGTTGTTAAATTAATTTTGCTAAGAGAGAAATCATAAACTAGGTTTATGATGTTAAAATAAGGGAAGCTAGGATGTTACATAGAGGTGTAAGGTTGTAAAGGACCCTATGAAGCCTGTGTGAAGAGGCTACAGAATGAGATCAAAAGAGGTGTCATTGAAACTTGAGTTATGATAAGGTTGCAGAATTAATACATCATGTATAGCTATATAGTATAGATTAATAAAATTACATCCTGTGGTTGTATAAAAATATATTTTTGTTAGATATTTGACCAGAGGAGGGGCTGGATGACTTCATCAAAAAGGGATTGGCCAATACTGCTTGAAAAGATTATTCTCTTTCACTATAGAGATGCATTTGTTTCTGACGCTGGCTAAGAAAACATCTGAGCACTGAAAAAAGGCATTTAGAAAGCTAGACAAAATCTAAATATAGTTGTAGGAATTGCACTGTTTTAAACCTTGTTTTGTTTTAAAGATTTGTATGTCTTTTGATATAAAAGTTCTGTATTGTATGTTTGACATATTATTATATATTTTAGTAAAAACTCTAATTTTAGCGCAAACCTGGTCTGTCTTTGAATTGCTTTCTTTTGCTAAGAAATATTTATGGTTCAGCAGACATATAGCTTGTATGGTGGTACCAGACTGGAAACAGAAGTATTTTAAATCCGAGGTCTTTATTAAGTTTTACGGGTTCATCTCTAAATACCTGGTTAGGTGCCCGGAGGCAAAGATATCTGGCCCCCCGAGGACAGATATATCTGAGCCTGTGCATTGGGTATGCTAGCAAGAGGTTACAGTTTGAATCCCTCCAGAACTGAGACCAAAGGTTGATCCAAACTCACAAAAACAGACAAGAGGGTTACCTTGTCTGTTACACTGTTCACAAGACTGCACTCAGAGGTTGGCACTTTGGAAGTAGAGGGCCTGACCTACTGAATGAATTTGTGACAGATTGGTTGGCAGCGGTGGCATAATTTTGGTATCACAAGCTTTATTGTTCTGTTAGCTGAGACCGTAAGCTCTCTTGCAAAGTAAGAAAAAGTCAGAGTTTTAATTTAAAAAAGAAAACAGAACTATATATCACTTGGTGTACAGTCAAGTTCCTACCTATTTTATTTTTTTTTCTAAAGTACAAAGTCAGAGTAGCAATAGTTAGGAAAGATGGCGTCCTACTACAGCAGGCACACTGTAGAACAGTTAAAACAGTTGTGCGAGGACAGAGGAGTTCTGTTCGAGGTGAAAGCCAGTAAGCAGAACCTCATAGATGCCCTGATGGTAGCAGATACCCAGAGCAGTGAGTCACAGACCATGACTGAAAAGGACAGCAGAGCCACTGTCAGTGAAGGGCCACAGCAGCAGGAGATGATCACCAGTATCCTGAATCCAGAGGTACTCAAACTGCAGATTGAGTTGTGCAGGATGGAACTGGAGGCAGAGTGAAAACAGAGGAAGGCAGACCGTGAGAAGCATGAGTGCCAGCGAGCTGCAGAGGAGAAGAGAGAGCGAGAACAGAGGGAGGTGGACCGTGAGGCAGAGCGACAACAGAGGGAGGCAGACCGTGAAGCAGAGTGAGAATGCCATGATGCAGAGTGAGAATGCAGAAAGGCAGAGGAGAAGAGAGAGGAGCGCCAGTGGCAATACAAGCTGGAGAAGATGTGACTCCGACCAGCGGCACCAGAGCAGGTAAGTGGCTTGGGTTTAACTGGGACTGCAGGACTGGGTTACAAATTGAACTCTAAATTAATAGCTGAGTTTAAGGATGGGGAGGATATAGATGCTTTTTAAATTCTTTTGAAAAAATTTGTATTCAGGCTAAAATTCTTTGAGAGTCCTGGAGCTTCCAGCTATCCCCGCTACTTACCGGAAAAGCTCGGGATGCATTGGGTCACATGGACAGTGATGATTACAGCAAGTTAAAAGCTGCACTACTAAAAAAGTTTGAATTAACTGCTGAATCATAGAGAGCTAAATTCTGTAAGCTCAGGAGAAGCCCTGATATGAGCTATGAGGAGCTAGCCACAAAACAACGTCAGTTTTTAAAATGTTGGTGGGAAGGAATTGAGGCAAACACTGTTGATAAAATTGAAAATGTGATTTTATTAGAACAGTTTTATTGGGTGTGCCCAACAGAATGCCCAGCAGAGTTAAAAACCTGGCTAGAGGACCGAGATCCAAAAACAGTGCAAGAGGCTGCTGAACTCTCAGACTGCTATGCCAAAAGCAGACCTGCCCTGAAAGCGAATGGGGCATGCATGATAGCGCAGAAAGGGAAAAGCGCACCTTCAGGGCAGCTAAAACCCTCACTTCCTTCACCAAAACCAGTTAGCCCCAGGTTTCAAAGAAAAGATTTCTCTGAAGTAAGAAATGCTTGTTGGTTATGTAAAGAAACTGGGCACATTGACAGACAGTGTCCAAGAAGGGCAAGCAATAATACGCAAAGTAGTAGCAGAAAAGAAGTGGGTTGTTTGTGTGTTCCTGAGATCATGCCAGTGAACGTGAGAGAACACATGTACCCAGTCATGGTAAATGGTGTACAGATGCAGGGGTTAAGGGACACGGGGCATCCATGACATTGGTGAAAGGGGATCTAGTACAGCCTGGTCAGCTTATCCCAAACAAATCCGTGACTGTACAGGACTTTGCGGGTGAAGCAAAAACATTGCCACTGGCCAGTGTTCTCCTGGACTGGGGTGAAACAGGGGGAATTGTGCAACAGGTGGCTGTAGCTAAAATGTTAGCAGTAGATGTGATCCTGGGTAACAATCTCCAACAGGGGATGGTATGTTCAGTTACCCATAGCCAAGCGGCAAGGGAAAATAGTAGTTCCCTGAATCCCACAGAAACCAGTGTGGAAACCATGGAGAGGCTGGTTCCCCAGCCTGTGTCTCCAGATGGGGAGACTGATAAAAAGGGGGTAAAAATGTCCCTGGTAGCGAGAGACCACACAGCTACAAAAGGTTACTCCAAAGAGGGAGGGGTGACCAACTGTCAGAGGGTTAGGATTGACAGTGATCCTGAGGTCCCTGACGCTACTGCTAGGGACCCTAGTTTAGTGACTGAAGGGGACCTGTCCCATGCCATGGGAAGGTGTGAGGGATTTGCAGCTGCTCAGAGAAGTGACCCTAGTTTAGAGAAGCTGAAGACTTGGGTAGACTCTGAGTGCACACAGGGAGGTGACTGCAGACATAAGGTTTATTGGGAAGATGGACTTATGTATACACAGGCAGTACAGACAGAGGGAGGGCTGCTAGGCTGGCAGCTTGTCATTCCCCAGGGATATCATGAGCAGTTGTTCAAAACTGCACATGATATTCCCTTATCTGGTCATCTGGGAATCAGCACGAACTATGCAGAGGTTAGCCCACAATTTGTACTGGCTTAACTTCACCCAGCAGGTGAAGGAGTATTGCAGGTCTTGTCACCGGTGCCAAGAAATAGGGAAGGCGGGCAAGAAAACCCAAGCTGCCCTGATCCCCTTGCCCATAGTGGAGGAGCCATTCCAGAGGGTGGGAATGGATATTGTGGGGCCTTTAAATACCCCCAGCTCCTCAGGGAAGAGATTCATCCTGACTGTGGTGGATTATGCCACCCGGTACCCAGAGGTAGTCGCCCTATCAGCACTGAGGACAGACAAAGTGGCAGATGCCTTACTTGGGATTTTCTCCTATGTTGGGTTTCACAGGAGGTAATCACCGATCAAGGGGGTTCCTTCATGTCAGACCTGATGAAGTATTTATGGGAGAAGTGTGGGGTGGTGCAGAGATGTATGACACCGTATCACCCACAAGCCAATGGGCTTGTGGAATGTTTCAATGGTACCCTAAAGTCAATGCTGCAGGCGTTTGCTGAACAGCATGGGAGGGACTGGATACCTTCCCCACCTGTTTTGCATACAGGAGGTGCCCCAAGAGTCGACAGGATTTTCCCCTTCAAACTCTTATATGGACGCCGGACGCGGGCCCTAGACTTGATCCAGAGGACTGGGAAAGCACGCCACCCAGGAACTCCCATTGTGGATTATGTCCTTAGGTTTTGGGAAAGGCTGAAGGAGCTTATGGGGACAGCCCAGAGCAACCTGGCAGCTGGCCAACAGAAACAAAAGGTGTGGTACGACCACAGAGCCAGAGCTCACTCGTACATGGTGGGTCAGGAAGTCATGGTCCTTATTCCAGTCCGGAAAGACAAGCTGCAATCTGAATGGGCAGGACAGTACAAAGTGGTTAGGAAGGTAAATGACGTGAACTACATTGTGGAGTTACCTGACCATAGACAGACTGAAAGGATGTACCATGTCAACATGATGAAGCCATATGCAAACAGGGCTGACATGGTGTTCGCAGTATGTAGTCGTGGGGACGGGATGGATGAAGGAGACCCCCCTTTTGGACTTGCTGGAAGAGAGTAAGCAGGAGTCCTCTGTGGAGGCAGTAAATTTGTCTCCCCAGCTGAACCTGGACCAGCTCCAGAAATTAAGGGAGGTTTTAGCAGACTTTGCCCCCTTGTTTAGCATCAAACCTGGACTAACCCCCTTAGCGACAAATGACGTGGAGACAGGGACACTGACGCCCATACAGCGAACAGCATATCGGGTGTCAGAGGCTGTCCAAAAGGACATTAGGAGGGAAGTGGAGGAGATGCTGGATTTAGGGGTAATCCAGAGATCCCACAGCCCCTGGGCCTCACCCATAGTCCTTGTGCCCAAGCCAGATGGCTCAGCTCATTTCTGTGCAGACTATCGTAGACTGAATGCAGTCATGAAGTCCGACATCCACCCGATGCCCCAGACGGACGAACTCCTGGACAAGTTGGGAGGGGCGACCTACCTTACGACTATTAACCTGACCAAGGGGTATTGGCAGGTAGAATTGACAGACAGAGCTAGGGAAAGGTCGGCCTTCATCACTCCGATAGGCTTATTTGAGTTTAAAGTAATGCCTTTTGGAATGAAGAATGCCCCGGCTACTTTCCAAAGGTTGGTGAACCAGGCGTTGAATGGCGCTGAGGAGTATGCCGTAGCGTACCTGGATGACATTGTCATCTTCAGTACCAGCTGAGAGGAACACCTTTCACACCTTAGGGAAGTGCTGGGCAGGATACAGAGAGCCAGGCTCACTGTCAAAGCTAAGAAGTGTCAGGTGGCCATGGAGGAAGTGGCATACATCGGGCATGTGGTAGGCTGGGGACAGCTACATCCTAAACAAATAAAGATAGAGGTGATTCAGGCATGGCCCAGACTAGAAACCCAGAAGCAGGTCAGGAGCTTTCTAGGGACAGAAGGGTACTACAGAAAGTGTGTACCTAATTACAGTGCCCTGGCTGCTCCCCTATCTGACCTGACAAAGAAAAATATGCCAAAGAAAATTACTTGGGGCCCAGCCTGTGAGGAAGCCTTTACCAGACTGAAGGAGGCACTGTGCAGTGCTCCTGTTTTGACAAGTCCAGACTATTGCAAAACCTTTATAGTTCAGACAGATGCCTCAGATGTGGGTATTGGGGCAGTACTTAGCCAGACGTCTAGCCAAGGGACAGACCACCCAGTTGGGCACCTGAGCAGGAAGCTGCTCCCTAGGGAACAAGTGTGGAAAAAGAGTGTCTTGCCATACTGTGGACCCTGAAGAAATTACAGCCATACTTGTATGGACAGCATTTTGTGGTGCAGACTGACCACAACCCCATGGTTTGGCTGACGCAGATGGGAAAGAGCAATGGGAAACTGCTAAGATGGAGTCTTGCTTTGCAAGGATATGATCTGATAATCATACATAGGGCAGGCATTAAGAATCAGAATGCCGATGGGCTATCTAGGGTCTATGAGGAGTGAACTGATTTGGGAAGCTCATCCCATGTAGGGGATAGATCCCCCAAATTCAGTCAAGGTGGGGGAGGAGTGTGACATAGACAGCCAGTTCAGAGTGCTGTATTATATTTTTTTAATATAAAATGTATTAATGTCTCTGCTGAAAATTCAAATGCTCTAGGAATGACCTCTCTCATCCCCCCCCCCCAGATTTTAGCTGACAGATGCAGGCCAAGAGAACTGCTGACAGGATTGTATCACACCCTCAGTCTTTTTAGAGACAGTGTGTTACTGGAAGACTTTTATTAAGGATCCTGTTTCTCTGAGCTAATTACAGAGTTGTTAAGTTAATTTTGTTAAGAGAGAAATCATAAACTAGGTTTATGATGTTAAAATAAGGGAAACTAGGATGTTACATAGAGGTGTAAGATTGTAAATGACCCTATGAAGCCTGTGTGAAGAGGCTACAGCATGAGATCAAAAGAGGTGTCATTGAAACTTAAGTTATGCTAAGATTGCAGAATTAATACATCCTGTATAGCTGTATAGTATAGATTAATAAAATTACATCCTGTGGTTGTATAAAAATATATTTTTTATATATTATAAATTTAATATATTATAATTATATATTAAAAGATATTTGACCAGAGGAGGGACTGGATGACTTTGTCAAAAAGGGGTTGGCCAATACTGCTTGAAAAGATTATTCTCTTTCACTATAGAGATGCATTTGTATCTGACACTGACTAAGGAAACATCTGAGCACTGAAAACAGGCATTTAGAAAGCTAGACAAAATCTAAATATAGTTGTAGGAATTGCACTGTTTTAAACCTTGTTTTGTTTTAAAGATTTGTATGTCTTTTGATATAAAAGTTCTGTATTGTATGTTTGACATATTATTATATATTTTAGTAAAAACTCTAATTTTAGCGCAAACCTGGTCTGTCTTTGAATTGCTTTCTTTTGCTAAGAAATATTTATGGTTCAGCAGACATATAGCTTGTAAGGTGGTACCAAATTGGAAACAGAAGTATTTTAAATCTGAGGTCTTTATTAAGTTTTAAGGGTTTGTCTCTAAATACCTGGTTAGGTGCCTGTAGGCAAAGATATCTGGCCCCCCGAGGACAGATATATCTGAGCCTGTGCATTGGGTATGCTAGCAAGAGGTTACAGTTTGAATCCCTCCAGAACTGAGACCAAAGGTTGATCCGAACTCACAAAAACAGACAAGAAGGTTACCTTGTCTGTTACACTGTTCACAAGACTGCGCTCAGAGGTTAGCACTTTGGAAGTAGAGGGCCTGACCTGCTGAGTGAATTTGTGACACTGGTCATTATAACTTGACTGCATTAATAGATCCTGCCTTTTTTGATCACCTCACCTCTGAGGAGACACGTGCTTTCTGTCTTCACAACTATGTAGCTACTGAAGCTCTGTTTCTTTCTGTAGTCCCACTCACCGAAGAAGAAATGGCTGACTGTCCTCCCCAGGAGACTGGTCCTCCTAGTGGTTTGACCACCACTTCCCTTCTTGGAGCTTTGATTAAGAATGTACAATTTATGCATGTCCCAGTTGTTTTCAATCTTACACATTAGAATATGGCTGAGTTTGGTCTCTGTCACACGACCAATACTTCTAAATTTTTCAGTATGATGCTTACAGATATTGTAGCTGCTTACCACACATGCACAAATGATCCAGTTAGTGGACCTTATACCACTGATCATGTAGAGGTCTTTAGACCCTCACCTAATGCTAAAGCTAGACCACACACTAGGTGTGACACTGCAGGTATTACCGGTGCAGCAGGTACCAACTCTGGCTTTTTTGGCTCAGGCATGTCTATCTGGAATAAAGCAGATACAGCTGCTATTAAAGCACAAACACTAATTTTCAGCAAGCTGTTAAAAATGATATCCTACCCCCATTATTACATGGTGTAGATGGTTTAAGTAATGAAGAATGTTTTACTGTGTACAACATGCAGGAAATTGCCAAGGGGTTCAATGATACTAAGAATAAGATTAATGAACTGATTTTTCAAAATAACAAGGAGGCAGACAAGCAATATATTGCACGTGAATTTTTACGCTCCAGTTATGGTTCTTACATAATTGCCACTGTTAGCAGTCTCTTCAGAGACTTGGAAATGGGGTGCATTCCAGATCTTATCCATGACATAAGATTGGCTAAATAAATAAAAGTATTGATTTAGTGTTTTTTTTTATAAATTAATATTATTGGCAGGGTCTGAATGTGCTGGGTTGGTAAAAACACAGTCAGGTGGTACTCCCCCTCAAGACTGAGGGATCTCTGACTCTTTGAATGTCCGGACTTCCTTCGGAAGTATATAGGAAATGCCAAACATTTGGCATTTTAAGACGAAGGAGTGGCGGGAATAGGGGATCCTGGAACTCTTGTGGAGGATGGGAAAAGATTGGGCGGATAGTGACTGTTAGAACCAGGAGACACCCTGGGGTGAAATGGATACAGGAGCGAGGTCCATCATATCTTGTACCCATAGTCAAGGGCACTGAGTTGGTCAGGCAGGAGGTGGAATCATCCTAGGAGTCTCATCCTTTTCGGGCGGTGTTAAGCAATGCTAGATCTATCAGAAACAAGACTGCTTTGGTGGCAGATCTTGTTATATCTGTGGACTTAGCTTGCATCACCAAGACCTGGCTTGATGAAAATGCAGGCCCCATTTTGGAGTCCACAGTTCCGGCCGGGTTCTCGGTGATTCACCGCCCGAGAGTGGACCATAGGGGCCGGGGAGTTACAGTCTGTTTTAGACAGGAACTGGACCTCACGGAAATACCAGTTGGATGTACCAACTTCTTTGAGTGTATTGTGGGTGCAGGTGCAGGCTTTAGGATACTTCTTATTTATCATCCACCAGGTGATGGGAGGGAATTCCTAAGGGAGGTTTTGGATTTCATCGCCGAGAAGGTATTGGAATCCCCCCGATGGTTAATTCTGGGAATTTCAAAGCCTGGGTCGACAATGAACTCACACCGTTTGGTCAAAACCTCCTCCAATTGATGGACTCGTTGGGCCTGACACGGGTTATTACCTCTGCAACCCAGCAGGGGACACACTCATTGGATCTGATATTCCATCTGGGGATGGAAGTCTCGGGTGTGGAGGTGGAGCCCATCAGTTGGTCTGACCATCATGCCCTGAGGTTCAGTTTTGCAGCCCCGTGAAAGAGGCCTGCCCCTAAGGAGATAGTACAGTTCCGTCCTTTGGGAGGAGTTACCTTAGAAGGCCTAATGATGGTGCTGCACTTCTCGGGATTTCCAATGGATAGCACTGACCCAGAGTCCTTAGTGCTAGCCTATAATAGGGCAGTTGTGAGGGCCCTGGATGTCATTGCTCCAGTCTGTGTTTGTCCCTGTACTTTCCACCTGGGGGCCCCATGGTTTACCACAGAGATCTGTGGGTTGAAGAGACGGGGACGAAGATTGGAGAGACGCTGGCAGAAAACTCACATGGAAGTGGACAGGCTTAGACTGTTAGATCATTATAAGACCTAGCAGTTAGCAATTTCCCATAGGAAGGCAGAGTTCCTGTCCAAGGAACTTGCTACAGCGAGGAATAGACCAGCCCAGCTCTTCCACATTGTGGACAGATTGTGCAATCCAGTCTGTCTTCAAGCTGGTCGAGCTTTGTCACAGTTACAGTGTGAGGAGTTTGCAATGTTCTTTGCTGATAAGGTGTCCACTATCAGGGATGAGATCAGCCAGTGCCTCCCCTTAGGGTCTTGCAGTGATCAACTGAGGGACACAAATACCCAATTAACTTGTTTCACCTTCAGTCAACTGGCAGTCATGGATATAGTGAGGATCATCCAGACTTTGCGGCCAACCTTGCTGTAGATTGGATCTGAGCCCTACTCACCTACTTGTGGGGTGTGTAGAGATAATTGGCCCAATCCTTACTGGGGTAGTTGTGGTGTCACTGGAGAGAGGGATCTTTCCTGATCCCTTGAAGGAGGCAATAGTATGTCCCTTTTTGGAAAAACCCTCCCTTGATCCCAACTGCCCAGAAAACTACAGACCGGTTTCGAATCTTCCATTTTTGGGAAAGATTGTAGAGAAGGTGGTAGCATTGCAGCTGGAGGACCATTTAACTATCCACAGTATCTATGACCCTCTCCAATCTGGCTTCAGGAAAAGGCATAGTACTGAGACAGCTCTTATTTGGGTACTAAATGATCTCCTGATGGCAAGAGATTGGAGAACTCATTCTGTCTTGGTTCTTCTTGATCTCTCAGCAGCGTTTGACACCGTGGATCATGGGGTGCTGCTCGATCACATGTGGTTTCTCTGTGGACTAAAGGGCGTGGTCCACAGTTGGTTTAAATCTTTCCTGCAGGGTAGGACTCAGAGAGTAGTGTCGGGGATTCATTCTTTGGCCTCTCACTGTCTACGCTGTGGGGTGCCACATGGTTCGGTGCTGTTCCCCATGTTATTTGTGGTGTACATGCTTCCATTGGGGGACATTATAAGACAATATGGGTTGAAGGTTCATTGCTATGCCAATGATTCTCAACTCTATATGTCTTTTGTGCCAAGCAGGAGTCCAAGTCAAGTACATTATTTAACAACTGCCTCCTGGAGATACAGAATTGGATGAGTACCAGTTGGCGGAAGTTCAATCCAGGAAAAACAGAGGTATTGGTGGTGGAACTGGGGGTGAGGATGTCATGTTCATGGGTGGGAAAACCCTCAGGTTTATTTCTGGGGGAGACCCCACTTATGGCATCTGGCCAGGTATGTAACCTTGGTGTCATATTTGATGAGGGCCTGACCTTGAGGGCGCAGGTGTCGGCTGTGGTCAAGTCATCCTTTTTCAGTCTAAGGAATACAGCACGGGTGAAAAACTTGGTTCCATCAGAAGATCTTCCTACCCTGGTCCACGCCTTTGTTGCCAGTCATCTTGATTACTGCAATGCCCTTTATCTAGGACTGGTGGGAGTGGATATCCACAGATTGTAGCTGGTGCAAAATGCAGTGGCTAGGTTGTTGACTGGAAGCCCTAGGTCCAACCATATAACACCTGTGCTTCAAGAGTTGCACTGGCTGCCGGTACAGTCACGGATCACTTTCAAGGTCATGTTGATAACCTATAAAGCCCTACACGGGTTGAGACCCCACTACCTGGAAGAACTCCTGACTTATTACTGCCCCTCCCACTCCCTCCGATCCTGTGTTGAGGGATTGCTAGAGATTCCCAGGGTAACCTTAAAAACATCTGGTGGAAGAACGTTTGCCTTTATGGCTCCTACCCTGTGGAATACTATACCTTGCCAGATATGAAATAGCCTGACTGTAGAGGGCTTTAAAAAAGCCCTAAAGACCTTCCTTTTTAATCAAGCATTTCAGTGATGTAAATTATGTTAAAGCTGTTATATATAAAAATGTTATTTATTATTGTGGTTTTAATGCTGCTTATGGAATTTTGTAAAGGCGCCCTGAGCTTGGAAAGGGGTCCTTATAAAAAATAAACTTTATTTTACTTTACTAAATGGTATTGCCTTCATTGCAAATCAAATGGCTGCCTTACTATCTGTATAGCAAATTCCGTTAATATTTCTATGTCTACTGCTAGAAATCTTGGGTATGTTTGATGAAATCTAAATCAAGCACCTTGTCACTTTACTAAAACTTGCTCAATACATGACAATATGTTTATTACTTTTACTGTCTTACTACCATGCTTCGATCCACAAACTTCTGTCTTTGATAAACTTGCTGTTATTAATTCCATCAGACATCTAGATGATAACATCTACCGAGAAAGAACTGACCTTCCATCCTTGTTGGTTTACCACTCTTTTCTACAAGCCTGGGTGGCGCCCCACACAAACTGTTGTGCCAAGAAGGGATATTATTACTTGTGCCGCTGTGACATTTTTGACATTGTGAAACCTGTCTGCAGATACCCGCCGGAACATCTTGAGTGGGCTTACACTCTGGGTGATGAATTGCCGTCTAGTCTGACTGATGTTGATGAAGATGATGAATCTGAATCTCCACGAGCTGCATCTTCAGTGCCTGATGCTGAAACAGCTGCATCCCGAAGCTACCTGGAAGAGGAACATCATTTCACTTCACGGCTCACCAACCAGTCCTTTGCATGTCCCATAAGTCTACAGCGATGGAGGGTTCCAACTGTGAGAGTGACTTACAATTCCAATGGGCAGTATTGTGTAGTGACAAATCATAGATCCTTTACTTATGGTGAAAACAAGTGTGATATTTATGCGCCTAACTTTTGTTTTACTCCACAGCAGAAAACAGTTATCGGTCACATCATAATTACTCCTGTTCCTCTCCCTGAACCAGGTGTTACTGATACTGATCCGCAATACTTGCTTGACTTGCCTCAATATTTGCCCATGTTTAACATGCACATTGATCCTTTGACACTTTCTTTAAAGTCTCTTTAGCTAGAAAAGATTTGCATTTGATTTATATTAGTAATAATATTTCTAAGGCTGGTGATGCTCTTAATGAACTTGTTCATTATGGTGATTTAAGCACTGCTCTATCCAATACTTGGTTAGAATGAACCTTTAAAGCTTTTGTTATTATCCAAGTAATTTTAGTCATTTTTAAGATAATAACCCTTTGCTGTCTGCGACGTACACTAAGACAACATTGCAAGCAACTCAAATTCTTTAACAAAGCTCATGTGTTGGGCTTGTAAATGACTTTTTAGCTCCATTCCAATACTTTCCTGGGATTGTTACCCCTTCTGAGACAACAAGGCCGGGGATGTTATCCATGGTCCAGCACCCCTGATTGTACCCCCACCTCTTGGACAGCAACATATACGTAGGTACATGTACTAGCCTTAGGGCAAGGGCACTTATTGTATAAGCATAAGTGTCAGGATCTGTGTTCTACTGTATTTCACTAATGCATATTATGCTTAATTATGTTTTACCAATGTATCTTAGTCCTGGGAGATGTTTTCCACTATATTTTTATTGCATAATGACAAGTAAGGCAATAGTGCCATTTTTAACAAATGTACTGCTATTATGACCTTGGAGGTTTACAGTACCCCATTGTTAGCCTAGTCATGCAAGCTAAGCAACTTCTCATATTAGTTAGGACAGCTATTCAGGCCACCTGTTTTGGGCCAAATACACACATTTTATGTATCTTCTTTAGCTGTTTCTATAGTAATTATCAGGGTATAAGACCCTGTGCAGGACACAGCTTTTCTGAGATGAGACAAGACTGCATTTTACCTAGGTAAGGAAAACTGACTAAGCTCTCCTAGTATTATCACTGCTGGTTATAAGTCTGTATTACTGAGCAGTGATAAATTTCATTTATTACATGCATACCACTTGTCTGTTGTTTCTTCCTTTGTGCCGTTCCACCAGGAACCTGAGAAAGGTAATTTTATTACCAACTTACACGTCAATGTCTTTTTATAGATGTGGCCTCCAGAATTGAAAAGTGAAGCAGACATCACAATGGGCAGTCCACTGGGTATCAGTGATCACCTTACAGTGTGATTTAACATAAAGACAGGAACAAGGCAAACCACATGAGGAGGAGGGTCCTAGACTTTAGAAGGGTGGATTAAAAAAAAAAAGACACTACCTCAGAAACTGCCTTTTAGTGTGAGGAAACTGACAGGGAGGGTAGATGTATATAGTAGCAGGGAAAATAAGGGAAGGCATAATTAAAGCAATCAACCTCTGCACAAAGTAAGGAATGAAGTAAAAACAAAAGGAAAAAGAAACTGCTCTGGTTCTCTAAGGAAGTGGCCAAGGTGGTAAAGGAAAATAGAGTGGCATTCAGGAGGCCTAAGAAAACACAGATAGAGGAGGGTTGTGAAGTATATCAAATAAAACAGAGGGAAGCAGAATAGTTGGTCAGGGGAGCAAATATGCAGACAGAAGAAAGGATAACCAAAGGGGTTGTTAAAGGGGATAATGCATACTGTTCAATGTTTGGTGCATAGTGTAGTGCTTGTGTATACTTATGAACTTGAAGCTATGAACTTGGAGTTTGACCTTTCTCTAATCCCACCCTTGGTAGGAATGCTGGGTAGGTGTAGGGAATGGAAGGCCCAGCATCAAGGGTGAGAAGAATGTCAGAGGAGGAGGAGGCAGGGAAGGATGGTGGGTGATTTCAAAATGCTCCAAGTTGGCTAACACAAATTGGCTAGCTTAAATGAGGGATATGGGAGTAGCGTTCCCTCACATTGGACCAGGGACTATTAGCCCTCCCATTCAACATTTGTTACATAGCGTAGTGCTTGTGTATACTTATAAACGTCTAGTTATGAACTTGGAGTTTGGCCTTTCTCTATTCTCATGCTTGGTAAGAATGCTGAGTAGGTGTAGGGAACAGAAGGCCCAAAATGATTAATGGTTAGAGATTACCTCCTCTAACTCATGGAGAGTGTGACCAGTAGCATGCAGGACAGGAAAAAACTCCAGGGGGAGGAAACCTCTGAAAACTCATGGCTACTGACCTGCCCGTCCTCCGGGCAATCTATGAGGAAATAATCCTAAATTATTTGGACTGAGTTTTTGGTTCTGGTTAAGTCAAAGAGTTTTATCCTCTGAAGCTTTGCTGGTTGATGAGTCATATCCTCTGAATCTTTGGCGTTGTGAGTAGGAAGGTTGATTCTGGAAGATGAAGGAGAATCAGAGTCAGATGGATGTTCAGATGTAGGAAGATGGGTGGTTTAATGATGTCCAGGATTTCTGTTGTGGTATTCAAGTACTGGAAGCCTGAAGTGAGAATGGATCCAGGGAATGAATCAATGGAGGGTTGAGCACTAGATGGTGGTGCACTTGAAAGCCCCAAAAGGAATTCAAAGGAAGAAATCCAGGATGCAATCCAGAGCCAGTCCAAAGGTGAGGAAGGAGAAGGGTCAAGTGAAAATGGCTCAACGTATCACAATAAGGAATCCAACAATAGTTCTCTCAATGGGGCAAGAAGTATCCACGGAAAAAAGTACAGAATGGAAAGGAAAAAACAGTGAGGACCGGATGTCTGAGTCTTGGATGACATAGAAGGGCAATCCTTGAAGCTGGTGGAGAAATCCAAGTCAGGGAAATATTCAGTGATAGGAGACAGGCTGGAGTTGAATGATGGCCAGGGCATGCATCAATAGTGTGTGGAGAAAGCCAACATTCATGCAATGCCCACTAGGCAGTGCTAGAGATGTAGCTGCAGGACGGTGACAGATAAACTGTGATAAGAAGAAATGACAGAAAACAGAGGAGCAGAACTTCCAACCCTGGCTGACAGGACAAGCCTACCTTCACTTGATATCACTAGATAGAGCTAGGGAAGGAGCTGCAGGTCACTGATGGGCAAACTGTAATGGCAGACAAACTGTGATTGGAAGAGATGATGGAAAATGGAGGAGCAGTACTCCCAACCCTGGCAGACAGGACAAGCCCACTTTCACTCAATACCGCCAGGCAGAGTTAGGGACAGAGTTGCGGGTTGATGGTGGACATACCATGATGTGAAGCAAGGATGGATGAAACAGAGGTGTAGAACCCACCTACGCTTAATACCTTGACAAGCAGAGCTAGGGATGGAGACCATGGAATGATTGAAGGACTGTAAGAATGGAGACAAGGAACAGACTCAGTGGTAATGCCCATAGGAGAGGGATAGTTGGCTCCAAAGCAGTAGGCTATGGTAGCCAGAACATGCATAGTGCTACAGAAAAAGGATCAATCACATGGAGCCAAATTCCATAGACAAAGGTCCAGGAGGACACATAGACTTTTGGTTGGGAGCTGACAGGAGACATGAGCAGCTGGTCAGAAAGGAGTATGAAATCCATGCACTCCATTTGCAATATTGGGAGAAAATCTCAGGTGACAAGAATACCAACATACTCTGGAAATTGGAATATGGTGATGCTGTATTGAAATGGACACGTCGGAGTTTGATGAGGTCATTGTGATGGATGTAGACACTGCACAGAATAAAATGGTAGGCAGGGCTCCAAGAAAAGAGACTAGTCTGAAGTCCCAGCCTGGTGAAGTGATTCCCAATGCTGTACCACAGTGTAGGAATGAGTGGATAAGCAAACTGTAGCCATTCATGTGGAAAGCAGTAGAGAACAATGAAAGTGCTAGCAGGCCATGCCTGTGAATGTAAGGTACATCAAGAACCCATTGTCTGTGGTGTCAGGAATGAACTGCCCCTCATGGGACACCCATATGGCATGCCGCTGAATCAGACAAAATGTGTATTCTGAAGGTTCAGAGCAGGAAACAAAAACAAGAGTCTCAGAACCACAAAGGAGGTACAGGAGAGGAGTGATGTGCCAGTAGTGGTCGTGGATTCCAAACCAGCCTAACTGTATAGCAATGTGGTAGGTAACAGCACACCCAGAATTGCAGGCAGAGAACCAGAGCAGCAGCTGTATGAGGTTGCGAAAAGGTGGCCTCAGATGGCAATGTGGCCAAGATTCAATCAGGTCTGTAGCAGACAAAATCCAAACCCTGCATTCCTTCCACACATCAGTTTCCAAGTAAAGCAGCAGCAGAAGGAACTCAAAGCGAGAAAGTCAGAGCACCGGGCAAAAGTCAGAAAAGAGAGACAGATGATGGATAACAATTGAAACCATGCAGCTGTGGGACTGTTAGGTGGAGCACAAGGCAGATGACAGAAATCACCAGAGCACTGGTATGGAGCAAGATGCCAGGCACGGCGGGTGATGTAACACCCTGGAATCACCGGCATAGAATGGCATGGTGGCTGGTAAGGCAGAAAATGCCCCAAAACAAAGGGAAATGAGAGGAGACCAAGAGGAAAGGAAAACAGATAAGGATGTACCAGGGAACACCAGGAGGAAGGAAGGAGCAGGGAAAGGAGCAGACTGAGATGAAGCCACAAGGGGGATCAGGAAGGGCAGGGAAGAGGTGGAGACAAACATCAGGAGACATGGAGGCATTGAAGTGGGGGGAGAGACAGACATTGGGAGACACAGAGGCATGGGGAAGCACAAGCAAAGAGGAAGAGACAAAAGAAAACACAGGAATGAGGAATGGAGGTCGGGGAAAATAACAGGAAAGAGCCAAGCCTCACCAGCCAAGCAGCTACAGGAGTCCACGGCAATTTCAAAATGCTCCAAGCGGAGCTAACACAAGTTGGCTAGCTTAAATGAGGGATGTGGGAGGAGCTATTAGTATTTCCGTCACATTGAACCATGGGCTTTTAGCCCTCCCATAAGTGAGAAGAAGAAAGCAAGGGGAAGGATAGTGAGGATTGGAATAGTGGAAGAGGGAGACTGCACAGAAAAGAAGCAAGAAAAAGCTTGCCATCCAGAACAGGTACCTCTGGTCAGCCTTCATGTGAAAGGAGATGAGGAAGGACCACCAGGGAGTAACAGGAATAGAGGGGAGAGAAGGTGGACACAGTCCACTTTAAGAAGAACAAGTCCTGAAGGGACTTGCAGCTCTAAAAGTGGACAAGGCTATGGGACTGGAAAGAATACACCCAAGGAAGGTTCTAGCTGCACCCTTGAGAGCCTTGTTAAACAGCTCATTGGAAACAGGTTGGGTTACAGAGGACTAGAAAACAGCCAATGTGGCCCATCTACCGGCAGCAAAGAGGAGGCTAGCAACTGCAGGCCAGTCAGTCTTATTTCAGTGTTGGGAACTTTAATAGAAACACTGCTGAAAGAAAGACTGGTAGAGCAGCATAGATTCACAACAGGAGTAGGGGGAGCGTCATGCCAAATGCATAATCCAGATCAATAACCATTTTCATTTATATTTGCTAACTGAGACCACATGTACAGTACCAGTGTCAGTTTACCAAATGAACACAAATCATGGCTAGGTTAAATCTGCAGTTTGGACAATGGGTTGAATTAGTTATTGTAATGATAGATATTTGTCAGTGCACAAGAATTTACCCCACATGAAAAGTTTCATGCTTTTAGGCTGAAAGATTTATTCCTACCCTGCCCCAACACACACACATTTTCAGAGCTTTTTAACCCCCACAAACTGAACTGGCACATTTTGTGCCAAATATTTTGGGTCAAAATATGCAAAACTGTCTTTATAGCATTGATAAAATATTTCAGCATGTTTTCCATCCCCAGGGGATTTTTTTTCATAGTAGGCACACATCTTGAAAAGTGAACATAACGTCAAACATTCTCATATAGATTTGACCTGCCTGCTATCCTGGTGTGCATTATGTAGCTTACACTTAGCAGACAAATAGAGTCGCATTTGTTAGATAAACATTGTACTACCAGAAGAATGACATGTGCACTGGCAGACTCCATAGAAAATCAAATGGGCTCAGCAAAAACTGAAAGGCATCGTGGCAGTCAGCCAGAATTTACTGCTCTAGCAAGTAGATGGATTAAGTATCTCTTCATACAGGAGTGCAATGACTCAAGAGACATACACTGTGGCCCTTAGGCAAAGCACCATGGCTGTCCATGCCTCCCAATGACACGTGATAACTCTGCGCTCTCACAGCACAAAAGGAATTCTGCCCCTTGGAACAGTTGAATCTGTGGTGCAGACAAATTTAGACATGTCAAACCCTACAAATAATAATTAGTGGCAGCCAGGCATTTGACTTACAGCTAATGACTATATACAGGAGTTGAATGAAGGGCTTATAGCTGGTTAATAATAATTTGCATGGAAAGGCCTTAGCCAGGGGTGGTGGTTGCTATTTTAAACCTGAACTGTGGGGAACAAAGCTTATTTAGCTGTTATTCTGCCATCAGTGTCAGTCATCTGTCACATTTAGTTTACTCCAGTAGTCTTTTTCTGACAGATAACACCTGGAGTAAAACTAGTCAGCCCATATTATCCGCTGTCTAATGTGCCATCAGGTTTACAATTTAGAATAAACGTGCACACTTAGAACAATGCCCATAAAAATATTGTTTTAAGAAATAGTCAGTGAATTGACAGTTGGTGCCTTCTAGACTGATATGTCTTCCTATAGCTTGGTGATTTTTATAGACTTTAATGCCCAAATAGCAAACTCAGTAGCTAGTAAAGCAGTTATCTAACTAAGTGAGTGACTTAGTGACTAGACTGACTGATTGATGCTGGATCATGTAAGAACACTGGACCAATTGTCTTTTTACAGGCAAGACCCAAGCTGATAAAATGGCAACATATGAAAATTAAAAAAAATATACACATACACTGTGACCAACATTATATACAGAAATAAGAAAAACACATGCGGATATTGCATTAGCAAGTGCAGAATAAATTGTTTGTTTTTTATTTTTGTATTTATTTGTTTCACGAGGAAAAGGCTCCATTGAGCAGACTCATTTACAAGGAGGTCCTAGGTATACAATATACTGTGCAATCAAGTATTACACAGGCAGTTAGATTTTCCATGAAATAGTCACACAGGCAGCTTTTAAACAAGGAGTGGCTAGGTACAGAGCATAAACTGCAGGGACTGTATTCCACATTCTAGGTCAGAAAAAGAAGCAGGGTTTTTTACCCATACCAGAGGAAGCAGGTGGCTGTACAGGAAAACAGTGACTGCTATATCTAACAGAATTATCAACGAGCAAAATGTCAGCTAAAGGAGAATTATTTTGGTATCTGAGAGTTTTGTCATTTAGATTAGCCATAGAATAAACACTGCAAACATTGGTGGGGAACCATTTTAGAACACAGATCAAAATGAGGCATTCTAAAATGATCAGCCAGGGCAAGTCAGCACACATTTTATAAACCATGTTTTTTATGCTTCAGATTTTTACCACTTATACCAGAGCTCCCCTTATATGGTCAGTCACTTCCCAAACCTGTCTGAAGCCATCTCTACCTTGAACTCCATTTTCTAAAGGTTTATGCCCATAGCAGAAACCTGGGGAGAGGGAGTATCATTGGGAGCAGCAACATCAGGGTGACTCGTGAGCTCTGGTAGGACTAAGGGTGCTGCCTCATCATCCTGCATAATTTGTGAAGTTTTCTTAATTTATCCCTCTCTTCCCTCCCCTGGTGGGCTGGCGTCAGGCACAGATGCATTCATGAATGTGCTACATCAGGTCACCTGACATTTCAGCAGTCTAAGTAGACCATACTGCAAAACCACTTGTGGCCAAGGCACCCACCCACCCTAAAGGAGTAATGCATCCTACTGGATGATTGATCCTCCTCCAACTGCTAGCCCTCTGACCCTCCAAGCTTGGACCATGAACATGGGATGTCAGCTTTGCAAGTGCAGTACTGTAACTGTACCAGCAATACAGATGGACATAGAAACATAGAAGCATAGAATCTGAAAGCAGGCAAGGACCATGTGGCCCACCAAGTCTGCCCATGTTTCCCTACCTACAGTATCACTGAGCCCCTAATCAATCTTTGTCTCTTCCTCCCAACCAATCTCCGTCTCTTCCTCCCTTCCCATCTTCCTTTCCACTAAGATACACTTATGCATATTCCATGCACTCTTGACCCCCCCACACACACACTGTCTTTGCAAATAAATGTTAAAGACCCTGCCAGGATTTGCACTACTGATCCTTTGCCTGCTAAGCAAACATCTGTTCAGTGACCTGACATCTCAATCTGTTGAGACTTGAGCATGATGGGGCAAGCAATCATGAGAGTTCTGGCTGGCTTAGGGCTGGATTAGGGCCTATGGAGGCTAGTGTACAGTAGGAGGGGTCATCATGCAATAGTTGGCCCAGGTGAACCATACCTCAGGCTCCAGTCCTCCTGACCTTTCAACAGCCATGCTCATTTGCATCCAAGGCACCACTGGCCAGTCTGGATTTACATCTACCCCCACTCCTAATTCTTATCCTCCTTTGTCCTTTAGACTTGAAGCCTAGACTGCAACCTACTGGCTTATAGGTTGCCACTCCTTCCCTGGCTGTTGGAGTCCTGGCAGGGCATAGTATCTAATTTAAACACCTCAAATATGGGGTATTTATTTAAATCTAGGATTACAAATACCTTTGAGCTGAGGTTCTTTTACAAAGGTTCCATGTCAATACCAGGACAGTACAACAGAATACAACAGAGAAGATGCAGTTATACGCAGGCTAAACAGGTTAACACTCAGTTACGTGTAAATAAATGCATACATATTGGATAAGACAGGCAGGGCTGCAGAGAGAATACAACTGGGTTACAAAAAAGGGTAAGACACTGGGAGGTAGGAGCATGCCAGGGCAATTGTCGCAACAACTAGAGAAGTGCAGGTGGTGGGGTAGGGTGAAGGGGGGGTGAGGGGAGGGAGGAAGGAGGAGGAAGGATAAAGGGAAAAGAAAGTGCAATATGAATACCTTGGACCGGAACTGTGGAATAGGAAGGAAGGCTGTCTAGGTGAGGCAGTCACAGGTACTGGAGGCAGAGAGATTGAGTCGGAGCCTTGTTTTGAATGGGCCTAGCTTGGGAATGGAGGAGATCTCAACGTTAAGACCATTCAACCAGCTGGGGGCCCTGTAAGCAAATGACCATTGTCCCAGAGAGGTTCTGCAGTGAGGGATCAACAGGAGTTGAGTTTTGGAGCCCATAGTAAGGCGGGAGTTACTACTTGGACAGAGGAAGGCTTGGAACCCCGGGGAGGCAAGGCCCATGGTTATCTTTTTTGCCATAATGCAGGTTTGGTATTTTAGATGGTTGGAGAGTTGTAACCAGCCAGTTTGGGCATAGGGGTCACACGTATGGGTAAGTCGATGAGATCCAGTGATGTCGACAGGCTTTGTTGAGTGATGTTGAAATGCGTCTGAGGGCTGTTGAAGTGGCCAAGCCATAAATGATGAGGCCATAGTCAATAATGGAGACAACCAAGCTTTGAACTGCGACACTTAAGGCTGATGGGGTTAAGCATCACCTGTGCCTATAGGGACCAAGTTGCATATTGGCAGCCTTGGTGACGTTGTCAATGTAGGCCCCATAGGACAGGTTACTGTCAAGAGTGACACCCAGATATATAAAGGATTGCACCTGTTCAAGGGTCATTCCTAGCTGGTTTGTGATGGTCAGGGGAAGCAGCCTGTGCTTGCTGTGGGAGTTACAAAATAGCATAGACTGTTTTTTTATAGTTGAAAATGAGTCTCTGTTTGCTGAACCAGTTCTCAACTGAGGTGAAACCAAGCTGGAGATTGTTTTGCAGAGATTGTGGGTCCTTATGGGAGGTGTGAATTACGGCATCATCAGCACAGAGCATAATTTGTTCTGGGCAAGATTGAGGGAGTCTATTCAGAAAAGTCTGAATAGAAGTGGGCCCAGTATGGAACCCTGGGGGACTCCAGAGCGGACTGGCCTAGCATCGGAGAGGACACCAGCAATTTTTACCCTTTGTGATTTATTTTTGAGGTAGTTTTTAAACCAGTCCATGGAGTCTGAGGAGAGCCCAGCAGTTAAGAGCTGTTCCAGTAGCAGTTGGTGATGGATGGTATGGAAGGCCTTAGTGAGATCAATGAAGACCGACCCAGCTAGGTGGCCATTGTCCAGGGAACTGTGGATAGCTCTGGTAAATTTCAAAAGAGCAGAAGAGGTACTGTGCCCTTTTCTGAAGCCATGTTGTTGTGCTTAGAGGATATCGTATTTGTCCAGGTAGTCGGTGAGCTGGTCAGCAACAAGGTGCTTGAGAGCCTTGGAGAGGGGAGGCAATAAGGAGATTGGGTGGTAGTTTACATGATTGATCTTATTCTCCATTTTATGGACCGGTGTGATGGTAGCATATTTCCATCTGTCAGGGAACTGGCTGAGGCTGAGGGAGAGGTTGAAAATCTTGGTTAACGGTCAAATCACTTCATCAAGGATGAGGTAAAGCAATTTTAGGTCAAGTGAGTCCCCACTGTTTCTTGATTTGTCAATTGCTTTACTGATGTATTTGTGTGCATCGTGCATTGAGACTGCTTTAAAGTAGAAAGGGGGGTGGGTAGAGGAGGAAGAAGTGCTGGTAGGGTGAGCAGAGAGGACAATATCATTGAAGAAGTTGGGGGGGACAGAACTGAGGTCTGTGGAAGCCGTATTGAAAGTGTTAGTGATAGTCATGGGGTCCAAGGTAATAGTCCCATCAATGTCTAGCATAGTTGGGGAAGTTTTTGGCTGCTTTCCAGTTATTTCTTTGATATTGTTCCAGAAAGCTCTCCCGTTGCCCCATGAATTGGTGAGAGCTTCCCTGTAGTAGGTGCTTTTGTGCAGTCTGATCGCTTTTGAGCAGTCATTCCATGCACGTTTATAGTTCTGAATGTTGGTTAGCGAGTCGGAGGCACGGGCCAGAAACCATAGGTGGTCCCTAGATTTTAGCTGTGCTATTAGGTCTGCGGTGAGCCAGGGGTTGCAGAGTGCTTTGGCTTTATACTTTTTGAGGGGGGCATAGGAGTCACAGGCTGCATTGAAGTTGGAAATGAAGGAATCCAGGGCCGAATTGACATCCATCGCATTGTAGATAGGGGACCAGTTCTGCTGCCTGAGGTAGGATTTGAGGAGATTCAGCTTCCCACAGGGAGGATTCTGCTGGTGATGACTGATAGCGGTGGTTTGCAGAATTTGTTAGTCCATTCACAGATGACAGGAGAATGATCACTAAGTGAATCCGAGAGGATGGAGATGTTGGAGATACGGGCAGGGTGCCTGGTTAGGACCCAATCCAGAAGGGTGCTAGTGCCAGTTCTGTATTTGTGTCTGGTAGGGGAGTAGACCAGGTGTGTAAGGTTAACAGAAGAGATGGCATCTTTGAGGCCCCCGGTATCTGAGACAAGCCAGTTTATGTTAAAGTCTCCAAGCATGATTAACTTGGAACCAGGGGGTTGCATTAGGGCGAAGTCCAGGACGGTGCTGAGGCCTTTAACTTACTCCTTGGGAGGGATGTACACTGCTGTGAATGTGAGGGCTTTGCCATGTGCTTCTAGGATGATACGGATAGGAAGGATCTGTGCAGATGAGTCAGAGAATGGGGTGGTTAGGGAGTAGCACAAGAGAGATTCTTTGAGGGATATAGTACAGCCGCCTCCTCTTTTGGCCTTCAGATCCAGCCTAAAGACAGTGTAGCCTGGTAGGGCAATTGCCAAGTCAGGGACTTTAGGTGTTAGCCAGGTTTCGACAACCGCTATGATGTCTGGTTTGTGCTGGATTGAGAAAACTTGCAGGGCATCAAGCTTTGAGAGAAGGCTACAAATGTTTAGAGTCGCAAAGGAGAGTGCCCCAGTGTGTTTCACTTCGTTGGATGAGCCTTTAGTTATGGGGCCAGGGTTAGAGTCAATGTTGCTGGATAACAGTAGCAGAGGAGCAGGAGCTTCAGAGTACACAAATGTAGGTCTCTGATGGAGAGTTTACGAGACCACGCCATACTGATAGGCAGAGAGAGCTGCTAGTGCTGGTCCCAGAGCGTTGTCATGTATACCGAGAGTGGGAGATGGGGGGGGAGGAGCCCAGAGTCCTGGAACAGGGGCTCCCCTGAGCAGCCATTCGTAGTCAGCTGGGGCTGCAGGGGGGAGTAAGGCACAGAGTGTAGAGTGCCTGGGTGGCAGTGGATGAAGTTGAAATGGTAACTGGGTAGAGGTGAGGGGTAACAGGTACCAGAGAGATCAAAAAGAGAGAGAGAGTAATGATGACAGAATAAGGAGTTGAGACAGCATAGTGGAGTGTATTATAACCTCCAGCACCCGCGGTTGGCAAGCAGGGTGAGGGGCAGGAGGGAAGCGCAAGATAGGTGGTAGAAAAAATGGTGTGGGTTACTAGAAGGAGGGGAGAGGTGGGAATGATATAGGAAGGAGTAAAGGGTCTATAGGCACTGCAGAGAGAGAGAGAGGGAGGTTAAGGCAATGGAAAGCGTAGGCAGTGAAAGGGAAGGTCCTTACGAGAGGACCAATAGAGTTTAGGCTGGGAGGAGACTCAGGCAAGGGGGAGGAGCTGTGGTCTATTTAATGAAGGTTGGGAGGGCGGGTGAAAAATTACGTCACCTTCCAATATAATACAATGGGCGCTGAAGCCCCAGACAGCACGGAGGCAGTGAAAATGGGTATGGGCTACAATTGCTTCTAAATTGTTTATTTATCTGGATTTGGCCACCAGCTCCCAGGACATTTGTGGAACTGAGAGAATTGCCTCACAGTAACTGGTGGGGACAGTAGTTAGATGACTGGTTTGGGATCCACAATATCACAGGTTCAAATCCCAGCAGAGACAAATACTCACTGTCTGACCTTCAGCAAGCCACTTAACCACTTGAAACTCTAGTCAACACAGATGTGAAAATAGGCAGAAACAGAACCCACAGGAAATTAGATGTTGCATCTCAGCTGGACTATCTGGGATTAATAAGTTGTAAGAAAAATAAATACATATTTTTTTTAAATCTGTTTATTAATTTATCAAATAGACAATACAAAATGTACCGTACATAAACAGTAGTCAGCTCATCATAAATCACAGCCATTTCAGTATAACAGTGTATTTACACTAGTCATATTAACAGACATTTCAGATGTCCTACACTTATAGCTGCCCACCATACATTACATGTACCACTTTTGATATTAGACCAGTAATTGAAATCATAAACTGAATTAAAAGTAGCTATAATAGACTGGGGTTTGGGAGTTCACATCAGACATCGGAGGGTCAGCGGTGGGGGGGGCTGAGCATCCTAGGGATTGCTTGCCTTTTCTGAGGAGGGAGGATGGAACTTGGTATCCAGTGCCTACCAACCCCACACGTTGGCAGGGGGGTGCGGAAGCCTGGGATCATACTGGGAGCCTGTTGGGGCGGGAACAGGTGGATCTCTGCACATTGGGTGTGGGAGCACACCTGGTCCTGAGGTCACTGCAGAATTGGCCTCACATTAGATAGGTGGGGAGGGGGGGGATGTACAAGGGAAAAAACCCTCTGCACGAGCCCCATGATACCCAGATCCCAGCATGCGTTGGGACCTAGCTGATACGGGGTGGGGGGTGGATCTAATGCATTACCAACTTGAAAAGGCAATGCAAAACCAACTCATTGGCATAACAGTTTAATGTAAATTGTATCATAGTCTCTAGAGGTCAAGTGTCCACGTCACAAAAAAAACACAATTTCACTGACTTCCACCCATGTCGACAGGCTCACATGACAGTGGAGGAATTCACAGGGGATAAGGTATACAGTACATTGGTGGGGCAGGGTAAGGATGGTTGCCATGTGGCCACTTTTGACTCAACTACTTTGCATCTGGTACTTAAAGTAATTACGCATATGTAAATAGATGGGAAAAAAAAATATTCAGAAGTCATTTCAGGAGTCCTGCCCATGGATCTGAATCTTGTAGTCAGCACTGTGCCACATCCAAACAACTCCAGTAACTGAAAATGATAGGTTATAAGCTGGAGTGCACAATGGACTGGATCAATTTTAAGCTCATTGGTAAGCATTTAATTTAGAATAATTTGCATTTATATAGTGATTTTCATATATATTTTATCACAAAGTGTTTTACAAACAGTAAGAAACTGATTGTGAACTGACTGCACACATGTAATGGCAGCCATTGTGCACCTCAACACCCGCACAACCTTGGACAAGTGTGTGAACCAAATGGGAAACGGAATATTGGCCAGGACAGGTGGGGAAATCCCCCTACCTAAAGCACCTATGTGAATGCCAGAGTCTGCAATGGATAGCTGCAGGCTGAGTTTGTCTGAGGAAATTCCTGGATGACACCTAGATGGACAGGTGATAGTTTCTGCCCATTAAGGGCAGGGCTAGACAGAGGGTAGGGTTCCCAGGAGATGGGAACTGGTACCTGCTTGTAGGAGGGGCTTTGATTGTTTCTGTGGATGCAATGAAGGCACTTCCTTCTTTTGCCCCTACCTGCAGCAGATGTTAAATATCAGATCCAAGCTGCAGGGACCAGTGCCAGTGGAAGCCGCATACAGAACAAAGGTTTCAGATAGGTAAGGGTTTCCAAAGGATGAGCTATGTGCCAGGACACCTGGGTTTGATTCCCACAGCCTTCACTGCATTACAATTAAATGACTAAACAAAATGGGATTTTGAAACAGAAAGGACGAGGGGTGGCTTGGGAGAGTAGACAGGCTTAGCTGGGAAACACAGAAAGCTCCCTGTAAGCAGCCCAGAGGGATACTGGGCTTGGTATAATAAAAACAAACAAAAAAAAAGAAAAGGATAGGCTAGGATAGGCAGAATGGGGGAGGGGGAGTCTCCTTTCCCTTACACATTCTAGTTCAGCAGGTTGGGGCTTTGTTTTATCAGCTAGTATTATTCAAGCCCGGGAAGTCTGTTAAGCAATATTAAGTGAACTGAGAGATATTTGTTAATATGTTGGTTAACTAAGTGAATCAGCCCAGGTGTGCGGTCAGTGAACACCAATTGCCACATGGTACCCCCCCCCCAGTTTGAGCTGCCATTGTCCAATGGAGCACGGATGCAGGCAGGCATTGTCTGGCACGCACAGCCATAGTGCATGTGGTTTGCTTGCCATAGTAATAATGGGGGGCTTTTGCCATTTCTGTTTCTAACCTTCATGCAATTTGGAAAGTAAAAGGAAACTAAAACATTACAGTTAGAGGTCTCCGTGTGTGAGTATGTTGTCATTGGTAGTGTGCCAGTGGCGTTTTCTTCCCCAGCCCTGTGTGTAGTCAAAGAATGCTAATTGCCACATGGCTCCCTCCTTTCATCTTTGGACAGAGGGCTACCCAGACTCTTGAGTCCTTACCTGCAGTACTCCAGTACACAGGGACATCATATAAAGATTGTAATGAACAACAGTTAAATGGCAGTAGAGCAACATTATGCCACAGTGAACATCAACATTTAAAAGTACTGCTTTAGCAGCTGTATGCTTAGAGGTACTTTATATCTAACATTTTCAACATAGAGAATTTTCTGATGGAGTACCTTGCAGCTTGTTAGCCTCTGCGCTTCACCAATGAGTGTGCCATACTACATTTTTTTAAATATGGGTAAACAGTGTGGCATGGAGAACAGTCTTTCCCTCAGCATTTTACTTTCCAGGATTCCGGAGGCAAAGGGTTTTTCCAGCTCAGGTGTATCATCAGAGAATGCTGACTAACACTGACCAACACCACCCCCCCCCAACTTTCTACCACTGCAATGCTGCTTAGATCCAAATAAAGCTGTCTAATGTTACTGCAACATGGCTAAGGCTACATTAAATGGATGCATTACGCATGTAGAAAATAAAAAAGCTGTTAGCTTTTTGGGATCAAAGATCAAGATTTGCTTGAGCTGAAAACCACATTATTAGCTTTTAAAAGCTACCTGTAGCTGGCTAGCAGAAGCAGCATCTTTAAACAACACCAAGCTTTGTGGTTGTTAATCTTTCAAGCATTTAGCATTTGCTGTGACGTTGTTAAAAGAAACAAATGGTCAAACTCCAGTTCAACGGTCACATTTTTTATCAAGGAGACTGGTATAGCACAGTAAGTTATGTCTGTCACTTTTCATTAATCACCTGCTTTCCTCTTCATGAAATGCCAGCAGATAATCGGCACCAAATGCGATCTGCAGCACCTGCCACTGTGGTCAAAAGTGGGCAAACAAATGAAAACACTTTTCTCTTCCAGGGAGGGAACAAGTGTTCATATTTAATGCAGCTGTATGACTTTAGTAGGGGTCTCCTATTTATCAGAAAGGCACTATGACATTTGCTCCATTAATGCTCTGGAGATCTAAAAGTACGCAAAACACTACTAGAATAAAAAAAAAAAAAAAAAAAAAAGGAAAAACACTTCATTAGTAGTAGCTTGCATTTCACCCTTTGGCTAAGCCCTCCGGTGAGCTGTTGCCGTATGTTGTCAGGATGGTTGCACAGCAATTTGTCGGCAGCATGGCAATGCACTTCAGTTATAGGGTGCTGCCTTCTGCAGCAGCTCTGTGTTGGTAAGGAACTTGCCAGTTACACTGTTTATGGCTAGATTGTGGCTCCTCAAAAAGGGGAGTTCTGAGGTTTGATCCCCAGCTATGGTCAGTGGCAGCACCCCAGATAACCTTGGCATTCCAGAAGGCCAGGTACTCACATTTCTGGTTAAAAAATAAAGCACATGAAGGGCAGGTTTTCCAGTGCTGAATCGTTTGGAGGGGGCACAAGGGGACTGGCCTGGGAGAATGGGAGGTGGTAGTGGAGTAGGTTTAGTAACATCTCAAATTATTTTAGGACTACATCACAGTTGCCAGGTAGTGTGGTTAAGGCAGAGGCCTGAGCAGTAAATGAGGCATTCGTGTTCGTGGTTGCTTCTTTTGTCATTGCAGCACGAGTTTCACCATGGCAGGAGCAAGACTCAGAGAAAGCACAGAGTTGAAGCAGCAGCTGATATCCCTGGTATGGAAGCAAGGAAGAAACAGAATTTGACGGCAGATAAGGACCGCTTGGCCCACCCAGTCTACCCATTTCCCTACCTAATGGATAAGCTGCAGATCCTAGTTAACCAGCAGCCTACTTATTTCTACCCCCACCCCCTAGAATTGCCTTATGACTGTCCCATGCATGCTTGAATTCAACCACTGTTTTTGACTCCACAACCTCCTCCGGAAGGCCGTTCCATGCATCCACAACCCTCTCTGTGAAAAAATACTTCCTTACATTACCTCTGAGCCGCCTCCATCTTCAAATTGTGCCCCCTTGTTCTTGCACACCTCTTTTTTTGAAAGATGCTACCCTCTTGGACTTTGTTGATTCCCTTGAGGTACTTGAAAGTTTCTATCATGTTCCCCTCTCCCTCCTTTCCTCTAGGCTATACATATTAAGCTCCTTTAGTCTCTCTTCATATGTCTTCTGGTGCAGACCCTGCACCATTTTAGTTGCCCTCTCTGGACAGCTTCCATCTTGTCTATGTCCTGCGGAGATTGGGTCTCAGAACTGCACACAGTACTCAGATGGGGTCTCACCAGCTGTCTGTACAGAGGGATAACAACTTCCTGTTTTCTACTGGTGCTGCCTCTCCTATGCATCCAAGTATCCCCCAGCCCTCCTTACGCCCTCTCACATTGCTTGCCCACCTTTAAGTCATCTGATATGACTATCCCCAGATCCCTTTCCATTTTTGTTGTTGTTGGTATCTCACCCCCCATTTTGTACTCTTCCCCTGGGTTTTTGTTTCCCAGGTGCATTACCTTGCACTTCTTAGCATTGAATCTAAGCTGCCATACATTTGACCATTCCTCTAACCTTGCCAAGTCCCTTTTCATCCTTTCCACCCCACTTGTACATCAACTCTGTTGCAGATCTTTGAGTAATCTGCAAAGAGACATACTTTTCCTTCCGGTCCCTCTGCAATGTCGCTTATAAGGACATTGAAGAGGACCGGTCCTAATACTGAACCCTGCGGTACCCCACTAGTAACCCCCCTTTCTTCAGAGTGGACTCCATTTAATATTAACTTCTGTGTCCTATTCTCCAGCCAATTCTTTACCCAGACTATCATCTTGGGACCCACTCCTAGGCTGGCTAACTTGTATATTAATATTTTGTGTGGAACTGAGTCAAATGCCTTCCTAAAGTCTAGGTAGGCTATGTCCACAGCCCCTCCCTGATCTACTACTTTGGTCACCCAGTCAAAGAAATCTATTAGATTCATCTGGCATGACCTTCCCGCTGTGAATCCATGCTGTCTTGAGTCCTGTACCCCTCTGGCCTCTAGGTACTCGGCAGTTCTTTCCTTCAGAAGTAATTCCATCATTTTCTCTATCACTGAGGTTAAACTAACAGGTCTGTAGTTTCCTGCTTCTGCCCTGCTCCCACTTTTGTGAAGGGGAATCACATCTACCCTTCTCCAGTCTTCAGGTACCACCCCATCCTCCCATGATTTGTTAAAGAAGATAGTCAGTGGTGTCACTAGTTCTACCCTTAGTTCTTTTAGAATTCTGGGATGAATCCCATCAGGCCCCATTGCTTGTCCACCTTCAGTTTTAAGAGTTCTTTCAGAACCCTTTCTTCTGTAAATGGGCTGGTATCAACTTCTGTATCCAGAGTGTTTCTATTGTTTGTTTTAGGTACCTCCCCCTCTTCATTTGTAAATACTGAGCAAAAATATTTGTTTAGTATCTCTGCCTTTTCACTGTCACCCTCTACCTACCCTCCTCCCCTTTATTAAGCCTCACTATCCTTCGTTTAGTCTTCCTTCACTCCCTGATGTACCTAAAAAAGATTTTATCCCCTTCTTAACTGAGTTGGCTATCTTTTCCTCAGTTCGGGCCTTTGCTGTTCTGACTGCATTCCCAGCTTCCCTTTGCTTTAACTGATACCACTCTCTGTCCTGCTCCTTCTGTGATTCCTTGTACTTTCTGAATGCTTTCTTTTTCTCTTGAACCTTCACTGCCACCTCCCTTGAGAACCACAGTGGTTTCTTGCATCGTTTTGCTTTGTTTATTTGCTTCACACAAAGGCTTGTTACCTCTGTGATGGCAGTTTTTATTATTCCCCATTGTTCTTCCACCCCTCCTTCCTGCCCATTTGCTAGTGCGTTCTTTAGGCACTCACCCATTTTGGCAAAGTCAGCTCTCCTGAAGTCCAGTACTTTTGCCTTTGTATGGCTTGACTCTATTGCTGTGTTTATGGTGAACCATACTGTTCGATGGTCACTAGTTCCCAGATGGCTACCCACTTCTACATCTGTGATCCTCTCTCCATCTCCATTTGAGAGAACCAGGTCTAAGATTGCTCCCTCTTATGTGGGTTCCAGTACTAGTTGTCTAAGGCATGCCCCCGTAGAGCATCTAGAATAACCCCACTCTTAGAAGTGGCTGCTGCAACTGCACTCCAGTTAACATCTGGCATATTCAGATCACCCATCAGCAATAACATCCCTTTATCTTCCATTCTAAGTATACTTTCTATCATTTCCTTGTCCATTTCCTCCCCCTGAGAGGGGGGTATGTATACTACCCCTGTGCGGATTGTGGTGCCATTGCCTGCCTCCAAATTGACCCACAGTGCTTCTTTTCATCCCTGTTTACCCTTTTGTTCTGTTGCTTTAATTCCTTCCCTTATGTAGAGAGCTACTCCTCCTCCTCTTTTACCCTCCCTGTCCCTCCTGTAGATAGTGTATCCTGGTATATTTATGTCCCAATCATGGTTCTGTGTGTACCATGTTTCTGTGACTGCCACGATATCCAGATGTTCCTCCTCCATCAAGGCCACTAATTCAGGAAGCTTGTTACCCAGACTATGGGCATTGGTACTCATTGCTCTCCATTTTTTGATGGCTTTACCTTCTGTAGCAGCATCCCCCACTGACCTTTCTACCTTGGTCTTTTTCTCATTTAGTACCCTGTTTTGTAGGGGGAGGCTGGGATTTTCCTGCTGCTTATCAGTGCCTACCCCCTTGACTAGTTTAAAAGCTTGCCAATGAAGCATTTAAACCGGATGCCCAAAAGTCTTGTTCCCTTCCTGGACAGATGCAGACCATCCTGCCAGTATAGGCTGGTGTCCCTCCAGGTGGAACCCCAGTCCCCAATGAAGCCAGACCCCTGTGGTCCACACCAATTTTTCAACCATTCGTTAAACTGCATGGTGCAAAGTACCCTCGCCTCACCCATGCCACTGACAGGCAGCACCTCTGAGAAGGATACTGTGTGTGCTACTTGTCTTATGCCCCTCCCCAACTCTACAAAGTCCTTCTGCACTGCTCTAATCTCATGATGAGCCAAGTCATCTGTCCCTAGGTGGACCATGACGTCCAGCTCAGACTCCCGTGCAACTGTTCTCGTGATCCTAAGGATGCGCTTCCTGTCCCTCCAAGCCATGGCACCAGGCAGGTACCTTACTTCAATGGCAGTGGGATGCAATCTTCAGGAACCTCACTGGGCTCAGCTCGGTAGAGCTGACAGGGTAGTCCCAACCAGAATCTCCCATTCCTGTGCAGCAACTTCTGTCAGTGGTGCATCCAGGGGGCAGGAGGGGAAGGTCATGGAAGGCCAAGACGGACCCATCAGTGCTGACACCACGTGAGAGAGGTAGGCTTGTTTTTGATTGATTTTTACCACAAGTCAAATATAGAATTGAGAGAATTATTTGTCCAGACCATCTGGACACCCACACTAAGGCCAGGGATGCCTGCTTCAAAAAAAACCTGAACATCATTAAAGGAGATGCCTCAACCTGGAGGGCTAGAGGAGTGCTGTGGCCACTGCTGCTGGCACCAGTGACGATGGGCCCAGCACCCTTGCTGACACCCATGTCACCTCCCATCTTGTTGCCCACAGCCAGGGGCAGTAATTGCCAGTCTCTGGTCTGACACCTTTCCTTACACCCACACTTGATGCTGTCCTGTTGTCCCTGCATCTGGAACTGCAGCTTCTGGTTCCTCTTCCATTGGGGCCATTCCCTACCCCACAGCCAAGGCTGGTGCCTTACCCATTGGACCCTCTTCCTGCCTCTCCTATGACTGTATGTCTGATGCAGTTGCTGGCACTGATGCCCAGTTAATTGGCTCCACAGCCAAAGGCACCTTCCTGGGCCCAGTTCCAGTAGCCTGCTGCTGGTGCCACAGCTAGTTTTACCCATTCCACCATTGCCACTCCCTCCCATCTCACAAGCCGGCAATCCTCCATAACCATTGCGACCAAGTCCACTGCCACAACCAGAGGGTCCTCCTGTTCCTCTGTTGATCTTAAAGGAGAAGATGGAGAGGTTGCTGGTCTTGATGGCTGAGAAAGAGAAGAAACAGCCAGAGGCACCTGGAGGGGGGAGGGTGGAGGGAATGGGGCAGTTGGGAGGTGGGGATCCTGAACAGCAGGAACTGGTACAGATGACGCAAGGGTCATATGTGTCCATTGCTGAACTGGTGGGGTAACACATGAATGACAAAGTGTGGCAACAGACTGAGGGTATTGAGTTCATGGATGTTTTTTCACTGGTCAATAGGCCAAAAGAGCCAGAGGTTCAAAATGACTCAGAAAAGGACAAGGAGACTGGTGATGAGGTACAGCACAAAAGGAAGGTAGTTATTCTCTACAACTGGGAAAACTGGCAGGCAGGGTTTGCAATTTATGTGGGATTATGGACTGAATTGTACCTGCAAAAGACCACAGAATTGTGGAGCTGCTACTGCTGCATTATGGTAATGCATGCATTGAAAGGAGGATGGGATGCTTAGAGTATGATGAAGAGTTTCACAGGAGGAAACAGAATGATTACAGCAGGGCCTGGGGGGCCATACATCTTCCCCTACTATGGTCTTTTAAGGCTTAGGGGATGCAGCATTAGAACAAGGGTCTCCCAATGCACCATATGCAGTCCCCAGACAGAGCTTTACAACATGGAGCAGTGGTCCAGCTGAAGGGAACTTGGACAAGGGGGGTTGGAGGGCAGGCAGTGTTACTATTACAATCATGGGACATGTAAGGTGGAGGTCTGTAAATATAACCATGAGGGCTTTGCTTGTGGGTGAAATCAGCCTTTTGTTCAGTGCATGAAAGGGAATGTTCACAGCCCTTTCTGAAGGGGCAAGAGAAACCTTTCCAGGGATTTATTTAACTCAAAAAATTGATTAGCGTTTTGCTCATAAAAGTGCTAAATCTTTGTGAAAATGCATAGCTCTTGTGTCAGTGTGTTTAACAAACACAGCACCTCTAGAAAATCTATATAAATACTTTCTGTACAGTTAGTATAGTCCCAAGAAAAAAACTGCTAATCAATTATTTAAAACCCTGCTTTCAACCCCAAAAAGAGTGGAGCACATTGCGTTGGTTGGAGGACTACCCGGACAGATAGGATGCCTGGTTCTTAGCACAGAGCTGTTTGCAAGGCTTTAGGATTCCATACAGAAGCTCTTACAAGGCTTGTGAGGTGGACATAGTAAAGGCAAAACTTGGGAAGGAAGTGGCGTTAGGCAGAGTTAGTTGACCATTTGATCAACTGCTATACCCCACCTCTGGGTATATCCCATAGGACTGGTGACAAAGAAGATGCCAGGGGGAGTCCCAGTTGATAAAACACTTAACCTACCCAGAGAAAGATTCTGTCAATCATCACATTGACCCAAAGAATACTGCGGTGTCGTACGCACTATTTGATGCAACCATCGAGGTGGAGAAGGGGTCAGGAGAAGGAGAGTTACTAAGCAAGTGCAATATGGAATCAGCTTTTCATTTGTTGGCAGTACATCCTCAGGACAGGGATTTACTGGCCATGAAATTTGAGGTCAGCTCTTGCATGGACAACTGTGGTCTGTAAGGTGTTTGAACAATTTACCACCTTCCTTCACTGGGCCACTGCTAAGATGGCAGGCAGAGCAGAACTCGTCCAGAATCTGAACAATTTTTTGTTTGTAGGCAGAGTAGGGACTGATCACTGTGCACAACTGATGGATGCATTCCAGACCATGTGTGAGGACCTGAGGTACCACTAGCCCATGACAAGACAGTGTGGCCATGTACTGTATGTTTGCATCCTTGTTGAGTACTGATATAGATACTGTCACCACAGAGTTCTGCCTTCCACCTGAGAAGGTCTGCGCCCTTCAAACATTGTTGCACAAGGCATTTCAGGCACGAAAACTCACCATGAGGAACTTACAACAGCTACAAAGGCATTTGAATTTCACCTGCAGAATCATGCCGATGGGAAGAACTTTTCTCCATTGGCTGGCTAAGTGCAGAGCAGGCTACAGCAGGCCACATCACAGGCTATGGGTCACCGAGACAACCTAAAAGTCTTGTGAGCATTCCTGTTCTGTTTTAGTGGTGTGGCCATTTGGCCTACCCGGGTCACAAGCCAGGAATTGGAGCTCTACAAGGATGCATCTTGGGGTGTAGGTTTCAGGGCTTAATTTTGTGGGTCATGGTGCATATGGGCATGGTTCAGGCATAGGTAGAGGCTGGCTTGCTTTGTCAAGTTACTCTTCTTGATTCTGTCCCATCATCATGGTTTTGGTGATTTGAGGGGAGCAGCTGTACAATAAATGTGTGGCACTTAGAACAGACAACACAAGGGCAGCATACAGCATCAATGGGCAATTGGGGGGAAGGCTCCATGAGGATTCTGATGAGGGTGTTCATACTAAGGTGCTTGATTTTGAATATAAAGTTCAAGGCAATACATGTACCTGATATTGACATTGAAGTGGCTGATGATCTTTCTCATTTACAATGAGAGAGGTTTTGAGAGCTGGCACCAGAAGCAGAGATGTCCCCCAGAGAAGTCCTTCCCTACCTCTGGGAGTTGGTGATAGAGATGAATGGGAATTGCTTAAGCACTCAATGGTTCCCAGCATGATGGCAGCATATCAGAGGGGGGTGGACACCTTTATGGGAGCGAGGCAGCTGGTTGGCTAGAAAATTGCCTGGCCTGTACCATAAAAAAAGCAGCTGTGTGCATTCCTTCTCCACATGAAGTGCCAAGGATCCACACTGGCAATGGTAGGTGACACATGGCAGGAATTGCATGATTTGCAAAAGCAACAGGGATGAGAAACACAACAATGTATTTTCAGGTGTGTATGATGCTTGAAGGGTGGGCCCACGAGAACCCCAACTGGACCAACATTGCAGATTAAAATAATGACCATCCTCCCAAGATTTGCTCATTGGCTATTGAGGCACAGCTGTCTGAGACAGCCTTCCTGGTGAGATTCTATGTGGCTTTTAGGGTGTCTGAAGTCACCCAGCTAAGCAAATTGTTGGCTTTGCCAGTGGCATTGGGCAGGGAGGATGTGGTGGTGACCATCTAGGGATATTTGTCCACTTATGGCAGAGCAAGATGGACAAGGGAGCAAGGGGCTGCTGGTACAGCCTCAGGTCACCACCTTGGGTTCACTGAGATATCCAAGAGGTGGGTATCTGCCTACATCAAGCAGTTGACTCCAAGGGGCAGGCCTTTTTTATGCCACAGTCATGGTTCCCTGCTCACATTATACCAATTCCACCATCTGCTGGGCAAGGCACAGCAGTTCTAGTGATGTCTGACCAGGAGTACAATATTTACTCCTTCATGATAAGGGCAGCTTTACATGCTAGGTTAGTGGGGTAGACAGACATGCAGATTCTCTCCCTGAGGCAGTGGAGGTCTCAGGCATTCAAGAAATATGTGTGTCCACAATTACTTTAATCTTTTCTGTTTTGCTTTGTTTCCAGGTCAGGATTTTTGGGAGAAGCGAATGTGGATATGTGGCCATTTGACTGTCTGTTGGGTGGCAGTAAGAGTATGGCAGCTTCGGGGGGGGGGATCAAATCTCTTTTTCCACCCAAAATGGGCATGGACACATTGGATTGACTAGAGGAGGATGAAGTTGGGTGAGCTGCTCCCCTAGATCACAGCTGATGCTCGATGCCATGGCCCAATAGACATGTACATCATCCACCTCAGCAGAAATTATTTGGGGCTCATGAAATCTATTGGGTTGTGGAATAGGATGTGAGAAGATTTATGACTGGTGTATCAGGAGTGGCTAATGATGCAGATAGTGTGGTCCCATATGGTACAGAGGCAGAAGTGGCACCATGCTAAGAACCCCAGCACCATGAAGAGAGGGTGCATGGTTTGACCAATATGGCCATGCATCGCATTATGGACTCCACTGGGGGTCAGGTGTTGCAGCATGATGGGATCCTGGTGAAGGTCTTACAACTGTATGCATAAGATGGGATGCACCTGTCTGACTTCAAAAATGATATACTTTTAGATTACAATGTGGTTTAGAGGAAGTCATGGCACAATGTGCTTGGTGGGGAATGATTGTCCAGAAATTGCAGCAGGACACTCATCCTGTGGTGGCATGGTAGTGATTCAGGACTATACAGGAGGGCTAACAAGGATCTCACTCCTTTTCAGATGGGCCATGAGGCTGGGGAAAGGTGAGGCCTTCATGTCTGGTTATCAGCCCTAATGCTCACCCCATTCTCCTATACTGTACCCATCTCAGCTTATTTACATATGGAAAGGGGTGAGCATTAGGGCTGATGACCCCAATGTACACCCCCAACGCCTGTTGGTGTGTGCAGGGTGGGGGTGGGGTGTTAGGGTTGGAAACCCTAATACCACATTTCCCAACATTTGATGGTGGGAAACCTAACTAATGCATTAACAAAGTTTTTTTTTTGCCAAGAATATATGATATGAATAATCAGTTGACAAATACAGTTCTAATTGCCGTAATCCTAAACACATGGCCATGGCCATTTCATCCAAGCACATTGTGTGTCTTGTTTGTCCTGGTGAAGGAAGAGTTTGTGACCTAAAAGACCAAAGTGCCATGGGTTCTTTTACTTCCACCTGAATACCCACCAGAACAGCATCAGAAATGGGAAGAAGACACCTCAGTTTAATGTCTCATATGAAGGACAGGGCATCGAAATTTATGTAACTTTTGATATAAATAAAACAGGCATCATGATATGGATGGGGACCTTTAAAATTATTTTAAACCTGAGATTTTTATTTTATTTTGAATGAGACTTAGAGATTTGTAATATAACATGCATAATTTTGCAATATAAGATTTGCAGTTTAATAGTAAAGTTCACCTGCATTTCTTAAGCATACTTCACTTCCTTCTGTGCCTTGAAATTGACAAGCAATAGATTATTTCATGGAAGGCTAGGAGGAAAACTGAACTTTTGATAGTACAGTGTACAGAACTAACAACTGTATTAAAGTTTTAAGAAATGGCAGATACAACCCCTTTGTTGTCTTAGAGATCAGTATGTTAAACCTTTTACTTTTTGGTGGACAACATGCCCTTTACAGTAACTATTTGCTGACATTGGATTATGCCACCTTCTGTGTGCAGCTTTGTAAATATGGCTGGAAGGGCATCTCGCGCTGGTTTGTGACACAGATTTTCATTTCAGTATAATTAGACCTGTGTGCACCTAATTAGTGGCTGATGAAAAATGAAAAGTCTGGCAGGCTTGCCATTAATTTGCACTAATCATACCAGTGGCGACAAACAAAAAGACAGAACACTGAGTTACAAGATTGCCAATGAACATATTTTGTTATACACAGACAGAACTTTCCATATTAGCAAAGGAGAGAGAAAAACATAACTCAACCCAAAAAAATGGCAAACCTGCTCATCATAAAAATACTAACAAGAAACAAGGAAAGCAAGTAACTTTTTGAAACCTCTATTGTGGTTTAATTTCTTCCCCTAGTTGTATCTCCTTTATCCCACAAACAACCTCAATAGTTATCCACACTCATGTGCAGTCAATTAAAGTGATGATCCCTAGAAAAAGATAGGCTGGACACTGCTGTATACTGCCTACTTTACTAACCAACTAATGGTGATGTAAATCTCCATTTAACAAAATGAAGGTGTTCTGTATAGTGTTTGATTGGTCACTTGTGCCACAGGGAATCACTAATATCACAACTTTGATGTACCATCACTCTGCTAGCAGATCAATAGTAGGACAGCCTGATGTCAGATATGGTAACATTCAAAACTGCATTTGTTTTTACTAATGGCAAAATTGTAAAGTAAAGAAAAAAATAGAAAGCAAAGTTACCAGCATCACAGTATAAAGTAACAAATGCTGCCAGTATAGCCTAGAGGATAGAGTAATGAGCTGCAGCTGAGCTTGGTACAGCCAGCAGACCATTGTTTGATTCCCATAACCTCCTGCTGCATGCTGTTTGACCAGGTGCAAGTGCTCCTGGGTTGACCCTGAAAATGGGCACTTATGCCTAGTGGGTCTTACCTGGTTACCAAAGAATAAAATAATGTAAAATAAAATGTGAAAATGTATACAACAGGGCTGCTTTCCCATCCTTTTGATTCTTGTGTCATCACAGGCCCTGCAAGCAAAAGGAACCCTGCCTTGTTATACATTGTTTTCTGACTTTTATTATTTTTATTATTTCTTTTACCCAGTGGAACAGCCCACCTCTTTATAAATGCTTCAATATCTGGAAAGCTGCTGTAATCAATAAAACATCTTGTGGAGTACATGCCAGACAGCTGGTAATCTGCCTTGAGATGTCCTCCACATGTGGTGTTATTACTATTATAAATCATTCAACCATTTTTATAAGTTTTTTTTAACCTTTCCAAAAAGATCCAATTTTGTTTTTGTCTGTTAACTTTCCCAGTTTCATTCTGCCACATGCAACATCCGTTCATCCCATCAGAGACCTGTGGGTGGACAGATGAGTTGTTAGGTAGCAATGAGGCGCAGTGTTTTCTTTGCTTTAATGGTCATTTTGTACAGCCCGGCAACCAATAACCACAAAAGGAACTAGATAGATTGCAGTGTTTTGAGTTCAGTATTTGATTAGGTGTTAGGATCGTGCCAAGATTAAGCAGCCTCTGATGCCACTAGGAAAACAGAACAATAGACTAATAAGAAATAATTCGGATAGTTCCCATATTTACCTCCAGCTTCTTTCTTTCATTTTTTCTTATTTTAATCTTTTTTTCTCCAGCCACATGTTCTGTCACTTCACTTGACTGTACTCCCTCCAGCCCCATCACTAATCTTCTCAGGGACTTACCAGTTACTCACTACTTACCCACAACTGTTTTGTAGCCTGCCCTATCAGTAATGAGTGGACATTTTTGGGCACTGTCCCAGATCCAGCAGACGTGAGGATTTTCACCTCCATGTTTTCTCCTCCTGAGGATGTCAACATAGAAAGATGTGCATGCATGCACATGGGCATTTGTTGATCTACCTCTCCTTGCATCAAGTGCCCATCATCAAGTGCCCAATGAGTGGAATGCTAAGTCCACCCTCCCTGAGGGAGGAAAACTGTCCCTGGGATGGCCAGTCCTCCTTCCCTTGGCTGGCCCCTGAGTGACCAAAGTCTACTCCCAAACCCCGATCATTGGCATAGAGAGCATTTAATTCTAAGGACATTTGCATGAAAACAGGTTTCACTGACCCTTGGTCTTCATCCGCTTCTGCTGTTCAATTATAAGTAGTACTGTAAAATGGGTAGAACAAATGTTGGCTCCTGACTGGCCAAGAGGTACGTTCAGCTTGGCCACTATTCCAGCACAATGGCTCAGCTGAAAGTAGCTCAACAGAAATATGTTTAAAAAATACATCCAATTTACTATAAAAGGACCCATTTCATAATCACAATAGGGCACTTCCAGGGAGTGCATTATGTGGGCTAACGGCCTTTCCTGGGTGGCAGAAGCACTCAGCTTCACTTTGTGCTTCAACCCACCTGATGTGGGCCATTATCCCACCATAATACACTCCCTTTCATGCATTTTTGCATAATCAAAATTCTTTGTTTATGACTTCACAGTTGGTTGCTATAGACATTCATTTCATTTCTTCATTGTGACTGAGAGGATAAGGTAGAAGTGATTCACAAATGGAGGGTGATGTCAAACTGTAGACAAGTTGCAAGACCAGAAAACAACCAAATTGCCATGATCGTATTTAAATGAAACTAGTGAAGCAATGACATCATTGAGGAAGGCAAATACACAACAATAGAAATAAATGGTGGCTACTTGGAGGAGCATTCTTAGCACAGAACTGTGAAGAGTTTGACCAGTTATTCCTCAACAGAATGTCAGGCATTCGAAATGAGATCACTACAGATAGTCATGAAATCACTTGCAATGATTCAGGCTTTGATGCCACAGTCACTGCATATTCCTGGGCTGAGTTATACACAGTAACTTACATAGAAACATGGACTTTGAAGGTAGAAAAAGACTGCTTGGCCCACCTAGTCTGCCCATTTCCCTACAGATAGGATAAGCTGCAGATCCTAGTTAATCAACAGCCTATTTCTTCCTACCCCCCACAACAAGAATTGCCTTATGTCTGTCCCATGCATTCTTAAATTCTCCCACAGTTTTAGACTCCACGACCTCCTCAGGGAGGCTGTTGCATGCGTCCACCACCTTCTCTGTGAAAAAATACTTCCTCACATTGCTCCTGAGCCGTCCCCCCTCTATTTTCAAATTGTGTCCCCTTGTTCTTACACATCTCTTTTTCTGAAAGATGCTATCCTCTTGGACTTTGTTGATTCCACTGAGGTACTTAAAAGTTTCTATCATGTTCCCCCTCTCCCTCCTTTTCTCAAGGGTATACAGATTAAGCTCCTTTAGTCTCTCCTCGTATGGCTTCTCTTGCAGACCCTGCACCATTTTAGTTGCCCTCCTCTAGACTGCCTACATCCTGTCCATGTCCTTGCATAGATGGGGTCTCCAGAACTGGACACAATACTCCAGACAGGGTCTCACCAGCTATCTGTACAGAGGGATAACAACTTCCTGTTTTCTGCTGGTGATGCCTCTCCCTACACATCCCAGTATCCTCCAGACCTCCCTACTGCCTTTTCACATTGCTTGCTAACCTTAAGTTCATCTGATATGATTACCCCCAGGTCCCTTTCCACTTTTGTTGTTGTTACTACCACTCCCCCTCCCCCCCCCCATTGTGTAATCTTCCCCCGGGTTGTTGTTTCCCAGGTGCATTATTTTGCACTTCTTTGCATTGAATCCAAGCTGCCATACTTCTGACCATTCCTCCAACCTTGCCAAGTCCCTTCTCATCCTTTCCACACCTCCTTGTGTATCAACCCTGTTGTAGATCTTTATATCATTTGCAAAGAGGCATAGTTTTCCTTCCAGTCCCTCTGCAATGTCACTTATAAAGACATTCAAAAGGACTGGACCCAGTACTGAACCCTGCGGTATCCCACTATTAACTCCTCTTTCTTCAGAGTGGACTCTATTTACAATTACCTTCTGTGTCCTGTTGTCCAGTCAATGTTTTACCCAGGCTACCACCCTGGGACCCACTCCCAGGCTAGTTAATTTGATTATTAATCTTTTTGTGTGGGTCTGTGTCAAATGCCTTGCTAAAGTCTAGGTAGGCCATGTCCACAGCCCCTCCATGGTCTACTACTTTGGTCACCCAGTCAAAGAAATCAATTAGATTCATCTGACATGACCTTCCTGCTATGAACCCATGCTTCCTTGGGTCCTGTGCCCCACTGGCCTCTAGGTACTCAACAATTCTTTCCTTCAGAAGTAATTCCATCACTTTCCCTACCACAGAGGTCAAACTGACAGATCTGTAGTTTCCTGCCTCTCTCTTGCTCCCACTTTTGTGAAGGGGAATCACATCTGCCTTCCTTCAGTCCTCGGGTACCACACCTTCCTCCCATGATTTGTTAAAAGGGTAGTCTGTGGTGTCACTAGTTCTCCCCTTAATTATTTTAGAATGTCAAGCAGTGTCAGTGGCTCAGTAGGTAGCACACTCGCCTCTGAGGCTGGGAGATCAGAGGGCTGTGGGTTCAGTTCTCACATCTGGCACTTGGGTTAATATCCCAGTACTGACACTGTAGTGCAGCATGAGAGGGGTGCTGCACTTCTGAGGTGCCGTCTTTCGGATGAGATGTTATACCAAGGTCCTATCTGCCTGGATTGGTGTAGTTCAGGTGGATGTTAAAGATCCCATGGCACTTATCAAAAGAGTGAAGAATTTCCCGATGTCCTGGCCAAATTTCCTTCATTCACTAAAAATACCACCAACAGCTTAGTCTGGTTCAAGGTCAGTTGGCATTCATCTGTATCCCCTACCCCGGGTAGTGCCTGAAAATAGGCGGATTTGTCTAGTGCACTTACCTGGTCAACAAAAACTAAAAAAAAAAAAAGTTCCAATCCAGGCCCCATTGCTTTGTCCACCTTCAGTTGTAGGAGTTCTTTCAGAACCCTTTCTTCTGTGAAAGGACTGGGATAGACCCCCCTGTCCAGAGTGCTTCTGTTAATTGGATTTGGCACCTTCCCCTCCTCCTCTTTTGTGAATACTGAGAAGAAGTATTCGTTCAGTATCCCTGCTTTTGCTCTGATGCCCAGCCAATAGCAGAGCTGCTCTTTAATTAGGATTTGTTGGGGGGCTCCTGGTTGTACAGTACCTGGGTTGTGGTGATCTGCTGGGAGCTCCAAGATTCCAAATTCCAATTTTTGCTAGGACGGTCATGTGCACCTTGAAAAGGGCTGCTTCTATGCAGCCCTACAAAAGACTGTGGTAAGACCCCTCCTCAAACACAAAAAAACAACATCTTTGGACCCTGAATAGAGATGTTGCAAAGCCGAACTTCACTTGTGAAGTTCTGGTGAAGTCATCAACTTCACACTTCATAAAGCTTCAACTTTTTTGCTGAAAAGGCCAGTTTTGCAAACTTTCATGGCAAAGTTGGTGCCATTACATGGGGGTAGGGAGGGAAGGACCCAGCTTTCATTGTAGGATCGGATATAGAACAAAGCATCACACCGGTGGAGAGTCCAATGCAGCACAACAACATAGTATCAGTGCAGGCAATGAGGAGGAGTCTGAAGTGATAGCATAGGAGTACAGTCAGGAACTCAAATAAAAACAGTAAAAAATATAGTAAGGAGGACAAGGACATCAAAGAAGTAGGTCTAAGGTACCTGTGGTGGCACACAGTAAGTAGATCATGTACCCAAGGAGCAAGGACTCAACAGGAAACTGGCATTAGATGATGATAGCAGAGCAGCTGGCATGGCAAGCTTTGGAAGCAACACCATGGTATGTTGGCAAAACATATGTACCAAAGGAGGAACAAACTGCTGTCAGAAGAGGTGAAGGAGGACAGAGCAGCAGGCAGCAGCTTCAGTATTGGTTGTATTGCATTTAGGCTGGTTGCAAAGATTGTGTTTGCTGGTGTATGTTTGTACTGTGGAGGAACACACAGCATCATAGAAGGAGAAAGGAGCAACAGGCAACAGCTTCTGTATATACAGTACAGTGTGGTATTTATAGTGTCTGAAGAGGCTGTATTTGTTGGCATATGTACAGTATCATACGGAAAGACCCTGACACTGATTGTTCAATATCTATGTCAGTGATATACAGTAATGGAGAAACTACAGGGGAAAGTCTGCCTGTTTGCAGACGATACCAAAATCTGCAGCAAAGTGGATACCCCAGAGGGAGTGGAGGCTATGAGGGAGGATCTAAGGTTGCTGGAGGGGTGGTCGGAAACATGGCAACTAAAATTCAACATCAGGAAATGCACAGTGATGCACATAGGAAGAAATAATTCACGTGCAAAATACACACCGGGAGGGGAGGAAGTAAAGCAATCTGAGCAGGAAAAGGACCTATGAATCATAATCACAGAGAACCTTAAGGTAGGGACCCAATACAGAAAAGTGGTGGGGGTAGCAAACAGAATGTTGGTGTGCATAGGTAGAGGGATAACCAGTAGAAGACTGGAGGTGCTGATGTCACTCTACAGTTCCATGGTGAGGCCCCACCTGGAGTATGGGGTTCAGTTCTGGAAACCTCACCTATGCAAAGACATAGAAGCCATAGAAAGAGTACAGAGAAGGACCATAAAGATGGTGCATGGGCTAAGTGAGAAGCCATACGAAGAAAGGTTGAGGGTGTTGGATTTGTACCTGCTGGAAACCAGAAGGGAGAGGGGGATATGATAGAAACATTCAAGTATGTGAAGGGGATCAATAAAGTTGGGGGGGGGACTTATTCACAGGAAAGGTAGGCACTAAAACTAGAGGGCATGGACTGAGGGTGGGGGGGTAGGTTTAAGAGGAACATAAGGGGCATTACTTTACTGAGAGGGTGGTGGCAACCTGAAACAGTCTGTCAGTGAAGGTGGTGGAGGCAGAAATGCTGGAGGGTTTCAAGAGGGCTTGGGACAACCACAAGGAGCTGTCTAGGAGATGGAGGGGAACTCTAAAGGGGAAGGGAGCATGTAAGGAGAAGGGAAAGGGTAGACTTGATGGGCCAAGAAGGTCCGTTTCTGCCAGCACATGTCTATGAATCTATGACATTGGAGAAGGAGGATGGAGAAGAAGGCAGAAGCTTCTGCATACATTGTCTAGCATTTGTCTGCAGAGGCTTGGTTTGCTGTCATATGTATTGCACTGGATTACACTGGTATTGGAGGAGGAGAAGGAGGAGGAGGAAAAAGTAGCAGGTTGCAGCTTCTGTACTGGTTGTCTGGCATTTACGTTGGTTGCAGAGGTTGTGTTTGCAGGCATGTGTATTGAGGAGGAACACATAGCATCATAGGAGGAGGAAGGAGCAACAGGCAGCAGCTTCTGTATGAACAGTGTGGTGTTTATAGTGGCTGAAGAGTCTGGGTTTGCTGGCATATGTATTATACAGGAAGACATTGACACTGGAAGAGGAGGAGGGTGGAGAAGAAGGCAACAGCTTCTGCAACATTGTCTTGCACTTATGCAGGCTTCAGAGGCTGGGATTGCTGGCATATGTATTGCAGTGGTTTACATGGGTATTGGAGGAGGAGGAGGAGGATGATGGCAAAGTAGCAGACAGCGGCTTTATATGTTGCCTGGCATTTATGCTGGTTATAGAAGCCAAATTTACTAGCACTTGTTTTTGTGGGGGAACACGCCATCATTGGAGGAGGACAGAGTAGCAGGAAGTGGCTTCTGTGTATATTGATCTGGTATTTACATTGGATGATGACTCTACACTTGCTGGCATTCACTGGAGCCTGCCAGGATTCAGAGCAGTACATTGCAGTATTTCTGCAGAGCGCTTCAGTATGCTGTAGGGAACAGAGCGATTCAATGGCAATTTGTTCCTTTTGTAATGCAGAATTTTGTGACATCTCATGTACTGCAGAGTACATTACTGAACTGCATCCTCGCTCCTGGCACTGCTGTATATTCTGTTTTGTAGAGGAACACACTAACAGCCAATGGAAGAAGCAGCAGGCAGCAGTTTCTATACAGGCTTTGTGGTATTAATGCTGGTGGCAGAGGCTGGGTTTGCTGGTATTAAGGAGGAACACATTGGCATCAAAGGATGTTGAGGACTGAGCAGCAGACAACAGGTTTGTGTACATTGTCTGGAATTTACACTGGCTGCTAAGGATGGGTTGAAGTGGGATTTAGTTACAGAAGACAGCAGAATCAAGTCAAGTAATGTGGTGCAAACCCCCTTAAGAGTTGCTTTGTTGTCAGTTATGTGCAGATAATATTTTCAAATGTGGACTTTTGTCAGGATACTTTAAAAAAACAATAAACATGATGGTCTGGGAGCCTAGCTAGGAGACCCGTTGCTTAATTTCAGCAGGTGGACCTTATGAGCCAGCCTCACAACACCCTCTAGAGACCAAGAACTGACCTCATCACATTGTATGGCCACACTTGCCAATACTCTCCACAGTTCGTTCAAGTTCCCCTGAAGTCAGAGAATCCACACAACCAGACCTCTTCAGCACTCTTACCAGTCTGAGTCCTCTCCCCTCAGTAGACTGAGGATTCTGGGTGAGCAGACTCTACAAACCAATTAGGCCAAACCTGACATTTGGAGGTCCATGTTTAATCCCAGGCTACACTGACCTGTCCTTACTCTAAGGAATTACAGGGTGTTCGACCTGAGCTGATGTAGGAAGCTCACCTCACCATTACCACCTGGGTAACTAAGAACTCAAAAACCCAGTACTGGCAAACTCGTTCCACTTCAGCTGGCCTCACTCTGCCCTTCAGCCAAGAACAGACTGACTCTAACTGGTATGCCCACCTGACAGTGACACCATTACAGTGAATACATCGATGCCGACAACATTGACAGTTAACTGTAATGGTCTGCCTGAGACCCCGGCATTCTGTCTCCCAGTCCTACATCCCCTTCCTGAATCAACTCTGACTCTGTACTTTTACACTTAAAGGACCATGCCTCTATTTTTTTCCAGTCTGCTAGCCTGTGGAACTTGTAAGGCTACCCTTAATCTACCCTTCTGTAACTTCCTTATCCTCCACTAATCTAGGCATCATTAAACATTACAACCAACTCTCTCACAGATCTGAAAATGCAGGCCATCTTTTTACTTCACTGATTAACTATACTATGCTCCCAGGGGTCAACCTCAACCTTTTTTTTGCACTACCCAGCAGGGCAAATTTATTTCAAAATTGCACTAGCCCGCAGATGGTTTCACTTGCCCTTAAATATAATGGTAAATTTTCATCACTTATACAGGAAACATAGAAACATAGAATTTGATGGCAGTTAAGGACCGCTTGGCCCACCTAGTCTGCCCATTTCCCTACCTAATGGATAAGCTGCAGATCCTAGTTAACCAACAGCCTACTTCCTCCTACCCCCACTAGAATTGCCTTATGTCTGTCCCATGCATTCTTGAATTTCCCCACTGTTTTTGACTCTACGACCTCCTCAGGAAGGCTGTTCCATGCATTTACAACCCCCTCTGTGAAGAAATACTTCCTCACATTACCTCTGAGCCTTCCCCCTCTATCATTAAATTGTGCCTTCTTGTTCTTGCGCATCTCTTTTTCTGAAAGATGCTACCCTCTTGGACTTTGTTGATTTCCTTGAGGTATTTGAAAGTTTCTATCATGCAAGCAAAGCCAAGAAATACTCTGATTACTGCACATTTATCCAGCTCCCATATTGCTTCCAGCTCCCCAGCAGGAAAAAAAATAAAATACAGTACCATCACACACAGTGAGCCCCCCCCCCATTGTTTTGTACCATGGCCTCCTTCTCTTTTCCTCTTTCTGCCCCCCCCCACCAAATAGAGAGAGGACATCACAACAGCAAATGTTCAAGTCAAGCAGACCCAGCTCTGCACACACAATAGCTGACATCATTATGCACCTCACCACACTGTCACCACCAACCAGAGGGTAATGAACAGAGTCAGGCAGAGAAAGACACTCTCAGTCCCCACCCTATAGTCAGCTGGAGACCTGCACTTCTGAAAGTTTTTGTACAGTCTCAAGTGAGCCAGGAGCATATCTAAGGTTTCTTTGGGGTGGGGGCTAGACAAATCTAAGGGGCTTGGGAAATAGAAAACTATGACATTTTTATTTGTAAAAGCATTGCTTTTAATATGCTCTGTCCCAACAATAATAGATTTTTCTTTAACATTTTCCTTTCATCAGCCCTGGGGAAACTGTACACAGGCATAACACTATACTATCTCTATTTCTGTATAGGATGATCTGCGTACCCCAGGAATGCCTATTTCAAGCTTTCAAATTATGTATTTTTATCAAGGTTTATTTTTGTACCATACATGATCCAAAGCTTTGTTTTCAGGATGAAAGCACATGCTGGGTGGGATAAGGGAGGGACTTTATGGATGGTGATGGTTGGCGTGGTCCATTTAGAAGAGCTGGGGATCCCCTACACTTGCCAGTAATGGCAGCTGTGGATCTGTGGATGGTCATTTCAGAGTCTGGTCTGCAGTGATGTTCAGGGAAAGAACAGAGTTAAGAGATATTTGGAGGGTAGAGGTAAGTTATGGTGAGGCTAGGATAAAATCCACCACCTGCAGGGCTGATCCTGTATATCTCTTTTCATTTTGTCACTGAAATGTTGGATATAAACACTCAAAATTTAGGGAAATGAGGAGCACTGGTCTTAATAATAGTGGACACATTGTTAGAGACACATTCAGAAAACTGGAACCTAGTGACTTAACAGCACTCTACCCTTGATCACAAACCTGGACACTAGCTGAAAGTCTTAAAAGTGGAGTGATAATGACTCACATTGAGTCTTTTGTGGGATCCCTTTCTTGAACTGCCAGATAATTGCAGCTCTTAATGAACTGTTAATCACACCAGCCCATCTGGAACATTGAGAGAGAGATTAGCATTAGGACTAGAGCCTGCTAAAGTAGAGACTTTTTTTAACTACAGTAACAGCCATGAAAATCTGCACTAGTCAAGGTGGGTAAGTAGAGAGTTAGCAGCCCTAGCCCTGGTCAATTTATACTAGAGGTTAGGCTAGTAAAACAATGTTAAGATTGACCCCTGCATGCTCTCTTCATATCTTAACCTTCCACCACCAGTCATCAAACAGTGCAAGCAAACCTAGCACTACAGTGGACAGTATGGGTACACCTGGCTCTTTAAAATACTGTACTAAAGTATTTCAGTGACCCATATCTGAACCTTTAGTGCAGCTACCCCGGTGGGCTGGAACCTTGTCAGGGTGAGCCATAGAGCGTATGCCCCCTCTTCAACTTCAGTCTCCCTGCTCTCCCTGCCTTATTTGTCTGGGGTGCTTGTCTATATGACATTAGGGTCCCTTGGTGTCCACTTCAGTGGCCCCCCAACCTACTCAATCATCCATGCAAACATGTTCGGATTAGAGCCCATGAGCTACTCCTAGGGGCATTAAAGAAACTGTTGCTTTTATTATTGTGCTCTGGCAATATCAAACTGAACTCTGGTCCTCCTGTGGCTATCCCATCACCTGCTGACCTTGCCCTTATTAAAGGTGTGAGTTTCATGCACATCAATGCGTGTAGTCTACCAAAGAAGTTTGCTTCTGTACAGGCCTGGATCTTTCATACTAAGCCTTTCATACTAAATCTGATGGTATTGTGGTCTCTGAGTCCTGGCTTAAAACTGGTACCACAGACTTTGAGGTAAACATTCCATTCTACACCATTTTCAGAACAGATAGACAAACAAGAGGTGGAGGAGTTGCCATCTATGTCCATGATAAATTTTCAGCCACAGTTGTTAATTCAATTGACTTCAATTTCCAATGAATTTAAAAGCCTGACTCTCAAAGTTGAGCTTTCCTCTTCAATCTCTTTCTGTGTTGTAGAATGCCATAGGCCCCCTTCGACTGGACTACAGATATTAGACCATTTATGAACATACAAAACTTTGCCAGCAGATAAAGGCCTAGAGGTCTATCAAGTCTGCTCGAATGTGCAGCTAGCACCCCTTATTCTGCAGCTGCCCCTCCCTTCCACCCTTCCCTTTCATTGACCCTCTCCCTAGCCCTGTCCCATCCCCTTTTGAAGCAGGCCACTGTTCTACTGGATACCACTTCTGCAGGTAATGCATTCCACCCAGCCACCACCCTCTCTGTAAAAAAGTGTCTCCTCATTTCCCTCCTGAACCTTCCTCCCTCCAGTCTCATATCATGGCCCCTGGTGTCCCTCCCCTCCCTTACTTTGAACAGCCCCTCTGTACCTGTCTTGTTTATTCCTTTCATGTACTTAAAGGTTTCAATCATGTCCCCCTGTCCCTCCTTTTCTCCAGTGAGTACATGTTCAACTCCCTCAGCTTCCTCTCTTATGATAAGTCCCCAGACCCTTGATCATCTTTGTCACCCTGCACTGCACCCCCTCCAGTAACTTAATGTCCCTCTTCAGATACGGGCGCCAGTACTGCATGCAGTACTCCAGGTGCAGTCTAACTAATGACCTGGACAGTGGCAGAATCACCTCCTTCCTCCTTGTTGATATACCCCTTGCAATACAACCCAGCATTTTGTTGGCCTTTGCAGCTGCCTTCCTACATGGTGCCAAGTTGTTCATTGACCCTGTAATGAGCACCCGCAAATCCTTCTCCTCCTCTGTCTTGGCTAGCTGCACTCCCCCCAGCTGGTAACTCCTCCTTGGGTTCTTCATCCCAAAATGCAGCACTTTGCACTTTTTGGCATTAAACCCCAGTTGTCAGGTGTCTGACCAAGTTTCAAGCTTTTTCAGATCATCCTGCAACCCCTGCCATCCTCCTAGGTCATCCACCACTGCAGCTACCTTGATATCATCAGCAAACAGACTGATCTTGCTTTTGATGTCCAATGATATGTCTGCAATGAATATCCCAAACAACACTGGCCCCAACACTGAGCCCTGTGGAATGCCGCTCGTCACTACCCTTGGGTGTGAGAGCTCCCCACGCACCACCACCCTCTGTTGCCTTCCCGGAAGCCAGTTCCCTACCCACCTCACCAGCTTTGCACCTGCCCCTGTGCCTACTAACTTACTTCCCAGCCTTCCATGCAGCACCAAGTCAAATGTCTTACTGAAGTCCAGATACAGGACATCCACTACATGGTCCATGTACAGTTGCCTAGTTACCCAGTCATAGAACTCCACCAGGTTGGTTTGGCAGGATCTGCCCCATATGAAGCCATGCTGTCTGCTGTCTTGTAGTCCTTTTTCCTCTAGGAGGGCCACCAGCCTCTCCTTCAGGATAGCCTCCATTAGCTTACCCATGATGGAAGTGAGGCTCACTGGCCTGTAGTTTCCCGGTTCATCCTTGGGACCACTCATGTGGACAGTGTGTCAGGATTCCTGTCCTTGGAATTTATCATATTGGGTGATCTTAACTTGGACTGGTTTTCTAGTATCTCCACACCCCTCAAAAACCTTTATTACTCTTTTGGACTCTCCCAACTTATAACTGAAGTAACATGCCCAAACAGGAAGAACCCAAATAATAGCACACTGTTGAATCTTATTCTAGTAAATAAATCATGCATGTTTTCTCATGCTGGTGTGTTCTTCTCTAACATCAGTGACCACTGGTTCGTGGCCTGTGTGAGGTCTGCCACAAAATCAGCCTCTACTTCCAGATTTACTGTCAAGAGGAATCACTGTAACTTCGACCCCTGCGCATTTCTCTCTGACCTGCGGGATTCCTTCAGTTGGCAGGATTTCTATCTTGCAAAAACTGTAAACATGGCCTTAGATATTTTTCAGGAAATTGTGCTTAGTGCACTTGACAAGCATGTACCCCTGATTAAAAACTGCACTAAGAAAAAATCATGATTGTGGTTTACGGCAAAATTGAAGGCAGCCTTACTTAACAGAGATCCGCTTTGGAAAAAAGCTTGGAGAACCAAACTTCTGGTGGACAGGACCTTGTTTTGGAGGGCTAGGAGCCATTGTACTAAGATGGTCAGAGAGACCAAGGCAAGCTATTTTAGGGCAAAACTTAACGCTTCCTCCAGGTATTCTGCTAATTTCTGGAAAAACCTTAAGGATATTGAAGGTCATGTGTCTTCCAGCTCTTTACCCGCAAAAGTTACTAATGGTGGTATCACAGTCACAGGTAAACAGACAATCCTTAACTATCATAATAATCATTTTGCTACCACAGGGCTTGCCTATGATATTTCCCCAGCCAATAACCTCTGTTCGCAACTAGGTGCACAGTATCTAGCAGCCCCGGTCACTAATGCAGTGTTTTCCTTACAGCCTGCATCCCAAAAGGAAGCTGAAGAGCTACTTTTATACCTGGATAACAGGAAGAGCACCAGAGCAGAACTTATAGACCTCTATTCCTAAAAATTAGTATCCACATCCTGGCTGTTCCAATTACGCTTCTCTTCAACCTATCTTTCTTGCATGGTGACATTCCACCCATTTGAAAAACTGCCCACGTGATCCCATTATTCAAAGCTGGAGACCCTTGTGATCTCAATAACTATAGAACAATTTCATTACTTCCCATTCTATCCAAAATGTTAGAGAAAACAGTGAGTGCACAGCTCAGGAACTATTTAGAATCTGCAGATCTACTAAACCCTCTACAATCAGGATTTAGGCAACACCATAGCACAATTTAGCCCTTGTGAAGGTGACTAATGACTGGCAGGGGGCTCTGGACACAAAGAACTTCATGTGCACAGTTTTTCTTGACCTACAATAAGCAAGGTGTTCGACACGGTTGACCATGACTTGTTATTGGTATTCCTCCACAATATTGACATGAACTCCACACCCTGAGATGGTTTCAAACTACCTCTCAGGACACCAACAGCTGGTAAAAGCTGAAAGGGAGTCCTCACCACTGAAACCCCTGCTGAGGGGCATACTACAAGGCTCCATTCAGAGTCTGCTGCTCTTCAGAATTTATATTAATGGTACTTACTTAGGAATCATGGCTGCCAACATTCATCTCTTTGCTGATGATACAGTACTATACATTGGCAGACCTACTGCTGAAGCAGCATGTACAGAGTTATAACAGGAATTTAATAAATTGCAATTACAACTACTGAAACAGAAACTTCTATTGAATGCAAAAAACAAACAAAGGCTAGGCTATGCTTTTTTGCCCTTTATTAATGTTAACAACCCTGCAAAACTAGGAACCATACCCTAGCTTACCACACTTCTAGGTGAACCATTAGAATTCATACCCAAATTCAAATACCTGGGAGTGTGGATCGATCAGAAACTTTCCTTCCTTGATCACATTGAGGAGCCGAAGAAAAAGCTCAGGCAGAGACTTGGCCTGTTTTACAGAATCAAACATCTGCTGACTCAGGATGCCAAAAAGAAGTTGGTGAAAACCACATTCCTATCTTTGCTGGATTATGTTGGCTTCTTGTACTGCCAAGGCCTTGCTTCTGTACTATCCAAATTCAATACACTCTACCATAGAGCCTTAAGGTTCATCACTGGGGCCCCATATTTCACTCATCACTGCTCCTTATATTCTGCAGTAGGGTGGCCTTCCCTCAAGTATGGAAGACAGAGAAACACTGTGTACTGGACTTACAGAGGTATTACTGAAAAACTTCCTCAATACATATCACTAAATGTGGTAGGTAAATATGCCCTGAGAAGTGCCTTCTATATCTCCCTTACTGTACCCAGAGTCAAATCACTCTTTGGTAGGTCATTCATCAGCTATGCGCTACCCCAACTGTGGAACAACTTACAAAAAACCTTGAAATTGGTCCTCCCTATCAATTTCTCAGCATTCAAAATGCATTATGCTCGCTCCGTCAAGGAATCTTGTAGTTGTTTCCCCTGAGTAGTGACTGGTTTCCTACCACAGAGTAAGAGAATCACCCTGACACCTGCTACCTATTAGATTATTTTAACTTCTCCTTCTCCATCCCATAATGTTAAAAGGGTGTTCAGTCATGGAGCCCTGTAACTATTTCCTAATGATTGCTGCCACTTGTCCCTTGCATTCCAAGTTTCTCCATGCTGGTCCTCTTCCTCATCAAGCTCTTCATTCCTGCCTACCCTTTCCCCACTTGGTACTGTTTCAGGCCTGCTTTACACAATATCCCTTCCCGTCCTTACCTTAGTTCTCATCATCCATGGCTATCAATCAATCTTATGTATACTCTGTACATATTATTTATCAGGTATCTGTCTTCTTTACTCCATCTGTATATTGCATATACTCCCTGGTTATCCCCCTTTGGACATTGCTCCGGTGTAAACTGTTTTGAGCATAATCTACCCTGGGTTTGTAAAAATATATACTTTAAGTAAAACTTACTCTTTGTACTGAACATGTATACTGTATGCATAATCTAGTCTGTGTTTTGAACATATGTACTGTGAATATAATCTATTCTGCGTATTGAACATGTATACTGGTATATATCTTACTCTGTGAATGGAACTTGTATGTTGTGTACTGTATATAATTGTCTTTGTGTATTATATATATTTGCTGTTTGTGTAATTTGCACTGTGTACTGAATATGACTATTGTCCAGGTCCATCTTGAAAATGAACCTCTGCTCAATGGTGTTCTGCCTGGTTAAATAAAGATTTTGATTGATTGACTGGTTGATTGATACACATCAAAAAATATAAATTGATAAAGAAAAAACATTTTCCAGAAGTTCTTCCCACTAGACTAGTCACTTCCTTTCAGGACAGGGCTCAAGCCTTGCCTATAAACTGATGCAATTACTGCATGGCCCTTCTCTAAGGGAACTCCTTTCTTGGATGACAGCAACAAGAGCACACTCCCAGGAGCTCGCAAACACCAAGCTTTCAGGAAAAAATACCTTTTAAAAACAAGTATTCTTCTTGATAGAGTTTAACTGTTTAAATGTGCTTACGCAACTGGATGAGATATATGCTTGCATGACTTTGATACATTGTGGCTGTTTGCCTCTATATCCATGGGATATACCACCCTGTATGGGTACGACACAAGGAACCCTAGAGGACGGTTCCCTCCCTATAGGTGCTATGAGAATTATTCCTTGGCTAAAGTTTGCTTAGGAAGAAGCCCATGGGAAAGAGAGATGAGCTGCTGGAGGAGGAGGGGTGGATGGTGGGGCACCAAGAAACAAATCCTGGGACAGCCCTGGTAAAGAAGCCTTTTAAGGCCTAATTGGGGGGGTGACGTAGCTGGTCTGCCCATTGAATCTCAAGCTTAAAGCCTTCTCATTCAGTTGTGCTTACACATCTGGATGAGTTGTATGCTTGTGTGACTTTGATACATTGTGGCTGTTCGCCTCTCTATCCATGGGATATACCACCCTGTTGGGGTATGATGCAAGGAACCCTAAAGGAGGGTCCCCCCGTAGGTGTTGTGGGAATTATTCCCTTGGCTAAAGGTAGCTTAGGAAGAAGCCCAAAAAGAATACCCAAAAGGGAACTGAGCATCGAAGAGGCAAGAAATCAGGATAGGTCTCCTGAAAGTAATGAGATAAATGTAGATGGGAAGGACAGGAGAAGAACACGATAAGTCAAGGACAAAGAACAAAATGAAAGCTGATGAGATGCAGAAGGGTGACTTCCTCAGGAGAGAGGGAACAGCTGAGGCCACCATCCGACTCCATCCAACAGTGGAATATAACGACAGAACTTATGAAACCACTAACCCTAATATTATGACCATTGGCACAGAGGAGAGGATAACCCCCCTTTGAGGAGGAAACCTCTGGGGATCCAAAAACCTAGGTTGCTTTCCCTCCAGGCTCAAGGACATTTTGAGTAGTGATGTCACAGCTACAGCAATTTTAAAAAAGAGTTCAAGAAAGGAGAAAAATCCAATTTAGAGGAAGCTCTCACTCTGTCCTTCTAAATGGACAGCTATTTGAGGGATGCGAGCGATGTCTCTGCAACAAGATGCTCAAAAGCAAGAGAAGATGTACGAGGATGGAAAAAGTCATGAATGCTTGAATGGTTCAAAGTGAAGAATGAAATGGATGATGTATGATTATGAAATGAGGCCTAGAAGGCTGGTGTGGTTCAATTGAAATATAAAGAGGAAGATGAATGATGATGGAGTGAAGCCATGGAAGCTGGGACGGTTAAGGTGAGGTATGAAACAGGGATAAAAATTAAGTTTTGCAGCCACTAGCCAGCAGGGCTAGTGACTGGAAAAATCCACTAGCCCAACAGACTTTCCCACTGGCCCAGATGGTGTACATACTGAAGTGTTGCCTTCTGCAGTGCAAGCCCACAGGGCTAGTTAAGTGAAAATCTTACTAGCCTGATACAAAATCTACCAGCATTTGGCTAGTGGGCTGGTGCCAATTTTGACCCCTGTGAAATGAACAATGTACGATGATAGAGAGAAGCCAGCCCTGAGCAAAGGGGCAGAGGGGGTGGAGGAACAATGGGGAATAATCAAAACAGTCACCGCAGAGGCAACAAGCCTTTGTGTGAAGCAAATCAATAAAACAAAATGAAGGAAAAAAACACTATGGTTCGCAAAAGAGGTGGCAGGGACAGTTAAGGAGAAAAGGATAGCATTCAGGAAATATAAGGAAACACAGACGGAGCAGGACAAAGAACTTTATCAGTTAAAGCAGAAGAAGGCAGGGAAGGCAGTCAGAATAGCAAAGGCACAAACTGAGGAAAAGATAGCCAGCTCTGTTAAGAAGGGGGATAAAACCTTTTATAGGTACATTAGGGAGCAAAGAAAGACAAAGGGAGGGATACAGAGACTTAATAAAGGGGAGAGAATGTGAGCAGAGGGTGAAAGTGAAAAAGCAGGGATACTGAATGAATATTTCTGCTCAGTATTCACAACAGATGAGGGGGAGAGGTGCCTAAACCAAACATGGGAGAAACTCTGAATAGGGGGGTCAACACCAGTCCATTCACAGAAGAAAGGGTTTTGAAAGAATTCTTGAAACTGAGGGTGGACAAAGCAATGGGGCCTGATGGGATCCACCGAAGAATACTAAAAGAACTAAGGGGAGAACTAGTAGCACCACTGACTACTCTCTTTAACAAATCATGGGAGGATGGAGTGCTACCCGAGGACTGGAGGAGGGCAAATGTGATTCCACTTCACAAAAGTGGGAGCAGGGAAGAGGCAGGAAACTACAGACCAGCTAGTTTGACTTCAGTGGAAGGGAAAATGATGGAATCACTTCTGAAGGAAAGAATTGTTGAGTACCTAGAGGCCAGTGGGGCACAGGACCCAAGGCAGCATGGTTTCACAGCAGGAAGTTCATGTCAGAAGAACCTAATAGATTTCTTTGACTGGGTGACCACAGTAGTAGACCAGGGAGGGGCTGTGGATATGGCCTACCTAGATTTTAGCAAGGCATTCGACACAGTCTCACATAAAAGATTAATATACAAGTTAGCCAGCCTTGGAGTGGGTCCCAAGGTGGTAGCCTGGATAAAAAACTGGCTGGACAACAGGACGCAGAAGGTAATAGTAAACGGAGTCCACAGCGAAGAAAGGAGGGTAACTAACAGGGTAAGCAGGAGTTTCCGTGCTGGGACCCGATCCTCTTTAATATCTTTATAAGTGACATTGAGAGTACCTGGAAGGAAAGGTATGCCTGTTTGCAGATGACACAAAGATCTGCAACAGGGTTGATCCACAAGGTGGGGTGGAAAGAATGAAAAGGGACTTGACAAGGTTGGAGGAATGGTCAAATACGTGGCAGCTCAGATTCAATGCAAAGAAGTGCAAAGTAATGCACCTGGGAAACAAAAACCCAGGGGAAGAGTACACAATGGGGGTGAGTTAATAACAACAAAAATCGAAAGAGACCTAGGAGTAATTATATCAGATGACCTAAAGGTGGGCAAGCAATGTAAGAAGGCAGTAAGGAGGGCTGGGGGGATACTGGGATGCATAAGGAGAGGCATCAACAGTAGAAAACAGGAAGTTGTTATCCTTCTCTACAGACAGTTAGTGAGACCACATCTGGAGTACTGCATGCAATTCTGGAGACCCCATCTCTGCAAAGACATAGACAGAGTGGAGGCTGTTCAGAGGAGAGCAACCAAAATGGTGCAAGGTCTGCACCAGAAGACATACGAGGAGAGACTAAAGCAGCTTAATATGTATACCCTTGAGGAAAGGAGGGAGATGGGGAACATGATAGAAACTTTCAAGTATCTCAAGGGAATTAACAAGGTACAAGAGGGTAGTATCTTTCAGAAGGAGAGATGTGCAAGAACAAGGGGGCACAATTTGAAGATAGAGGTGGGATGGCTCAGAGGTAATGTTAGAAAGTATTTTTTCACAGAGAGAGTAGTGGATGCATGGAACAGCCTTCCTGAGGAGGTTGTGGAGTCAGCAACAGTGGGAGAATTCCAGAATGCATGGGACAGGCATAAGGCAATTCTAGCGGGGGTTGGCAGGAGGAAGTAAGCTGTTGATTAACTAGAATCTGCAGCTTATCCATCAGGTAGGAAAATGGGCAGACTGGGTGGGCCAAGCGGTCCTTATCTGCCATCAAATTCTATGTTTCTATGTTTCAACAGACACAAAGGTATGTCTCTGAGTGGAGAGCAGGTTGAGTCGAGGTAACATGGGCCCGAGAGGTTTATGCTCGAGTAGTCTATATGAAGGATTAGACCCACATAGAGGTCGGATGAGCGAGGGTTACCCAGATGCGGTCTTGAAAAGACTGATGGTGTTAATAACCAGAGGAGTGCAGCATACTTTATTAATCAATGTGAATGAGTAGACCCTGAGGTCAGACTGAGTGAAGGAGAATCAGACTCGGGCAACTGAACACCAAACAGACTTGGGTAAGAGGAGGATATGATCAGAGAAGGTGATGGGGTGGTGAGAGCAGCCAGAGGTGAGAAGAGGAGAAAGGAAGAAACAGAAAACAGGGTAGGGAGTGGCCTACAAAGCCTCTGGCCACAACGAAGAAACAAATCCTGTGATAGCCAAGGCGGAGTGGCCTTTTAAGGCCTGATTTGGGGTGACATAGTTGTTCAGCTCATTGAACCTCAGGTTTAAAGCCTTCCCATTATACAGCAGCACCAGGTCAGGATGCAATGCAGTAATGCTGCAGTATATCATGAAATGCTGCAGTAAACAGCAAGGAGCAGTGCAGTTCAGTGGCAATTAAGCCCTTTTGTGATGCAGTATTTTGTGATGTCATTTACTGCAAGTTACTTCAATGCATCATGGCTATCTGTGCTGTACTGTATAGGTTTTACATGCCTTCCCTTCTTAATCTACACCATACTTTCTTTGTGAAAATATTCTCCTTATGGCATGTTTTATTTCGCTGCAATTTAGTCATCAGCTTTGGGCTGCAGTTTCAGCTCAGTTGTCTTAAAAAAAGGTAGAAATAATGCTTTCTTAAGGCAACAGGCAAATCACAGACTATTTAGCAACACTGAAAGGCTTATAGAGGATAGGAAATTGTTTTTACATAGTTAACTGCCCTTCCAATTTTCTTCCTATATCAATTATGTATTCTGATATGCTTTGATGATTTTTTGATAAATAAACAATCTAGCTTTGGGGTGCATTCAGATTTACATTGAGTTCCACTCGCCTCACTAGCTAGTGCTCTTGATTTTCATATTTCTAAGACATTCTAAGACATCAAAAACTCCCATTCCATGCTAGTCATCTGAATGGCTTGGGATGAGTGTTTCTGATGTCATAAAATGTTAAAGCAGTATGAAAACAGAGAGCAGCAACTGCTGGGCAGAGAGGGATTCAGGGTAGTCACAAAGGAAATAAAAGTAGATAATTTAACAAAAAGGGTCACAAACATATCAGAATAGTTGGTAGCCAGTAATAGAACAACTGGAGGGCATCTAGAGGTCTAAAAATGGTTTCCTATCACCTTTAAGCTTGTGGTTTAATGGCTGAAGCAAACAACCATGCCCCTCTTGCCTGACCTATTTAAATTCTTCCTTCCTGCTTTATTTGGAAGCATTTTTTCTTTGCCGCCAGAGGATCTATTGGACTCCACTCTTCTCTTGCATTTTTTGGATTTTCTGCTTAGTTGGTGCTTCTGTTCAACAGGTTTGTGTTTCTCCTATCTTTCTCAGTCTGTATTTTGCTTTTGCCTCCAGCTGCTGCTTGCTTCTCACTGTTTTCTGTGTCTGTTCTACTGTTCTGGTGTGCTTGTGTTTCTTCAATTTTCTTTCTTTTGGGGGAGGTTCTACTTTTTCCTAGCATCCTGCCTTTTCCCTTTGCTTATATTGTGAGGCCTTTCAACTGCTATTGTTAACTGTGTGCTATTCAGCTCTCATGTTCTCCCTGCCTCTAACATTTTGCACTTCCACCTTAATTGTTTGCACCTGGACTGGCTTCACTCAGTGCTGGGCTCCATCTAGGCAGCTGCAACTCCCAACTATACAATTCTCCTACGAACATACTAACATACGAAATTTGCCAGCAGATAAAGGCCTAGAGGTCTATCAAGTCTGCTCGAATGTGCAGCTAGCACCCCTTATTCTGCAGCTGCCCCTCCCTTCCACCCTTCCCCTTCATTAACCCTCTCCCTTGTCCTGTCCCATCCTTGTTTGAAGCAGTCCACTGTTCTACTGCATACCACTTCTGCAGGTAATGCATTCCACCCAGCCACCACCCTCTCTGTAAAAAAGTGTCTCCTCATCTCCCTCCTGAACCTTCTTCGCTCCAGTCTCATATCATGGCCCCTGGTCGCCCTCCCCTTCCTTAAGTTGAACAGCCCCACTGTTCCTGTCTTGTTTATTCCTTTCATGTATTTAAAGGTTTCAATCATGTCACCCCTTTCTCTCCTCTCCTCCAGTGAGTACATGTTCAACTCCTTCAACCTCCTCTTGTATGTTAAGTCCCCCAACCCCTTGATCATCTTTGTCGCCCTGCGCTGCACCCCCTCCAGTAACTTAATGTCCCTCTTCAGATACGGACGCCAGTACTGCACGCAGTACTCCAGGTGTGGTCTAACTAATGACTCTACAGTGGCAGAATCACCTCCTCCCTCCTTGAGGATATACCCCTTGCAATACAACCCAGCATTTTGTTGGCCTTTGCAGTTGCCTTCCTACATTGTGCTGAGTTGTTCATTGACCCTGTAATGAGCACACCCAGATCCTTCTCCTCCTCTGTCTTGGCTAGCTGCACTCCTCCAAGCTGGTAACTCCTCCTTGGGTTCTTCATCCCAAAATGCAGCACTTTGCACTTTTTGGCATTAAACCCCAGTTGCCAGGTGTCTGACCAAGTTTCAAGCTTTGCCAGATCATCCTGCAAACCCTGCCATCCCCCTAGGTCATCCACCACCGCGCCTACCTTGGTATCATCAGTAAACAGACTGATCATGCTCTTGATGTCCAATGATATGTCTGCAATGAATATCCCAAACAACACTGGTCCCAACACCAAGCCCTGTGGAACACTGCTCGTCACTGCCCTTGGGTGTGAGAGCTCCCCACCCACCACCACCCTCTGTTGCCTTCCCTACAGCCAGTTTCCTACCCATCTCACCAGCTTTGCACCCACCCCTGTGCCTACTGACTTCCTTCCCAGCCGTCCATGTGGCACCGAGTCGAATGCCTTACTGAAGTCCAGATACAGGACATCCACTGCATGACCCCTGTCCAGTTGCCTTGTTACCCAGTCATAGAACTCGACCAGGTTGGTTTGGCAGGATCTGCCATGTATGAAGCCATGCTGTCTGCTGCCCTGTAGTCCTTTGGCCTCTAGGTGGGTCACCAGCCTCTCCTTCAGAATAGCCTCCATTAGCTTACCCATGATGGATGTGAGGCTCACAGGTCTGTAGTTTCCCGGTTCATTCTTGGGGCCACTCTTGTGGAAGGGCACCACATGAGCCATCCTCCAGTCCTGACATACACACCCCGAATATAGTGAGGAATTAAATAGGTCTGCCAAAGGTCCTGCAAGGACCTCTGCCAGCTCCTTCAGTACCCTGGGGTGGATGCCATCTGGGACTGGTGTCTTGTCCACCCTCAGTGCCTTCAAACCCTCTCGAACTCTGCCCTCCATGATTTCCCTATCTGTCACCACTTCCCCCCCTGCTTCTGCCATTTCTCCCACCTTGGGTGTCAGCCCCCTCTTCTCTTTAGTAAATACTGAGCAGAAGTACTCATTTAGTGCTTCTGCCTTATCACACCCTGCTTCCACCCAACCCCTCTGCTTCCTAATCCTTACTATATGGTCCTTACAGCTCCTTTTCTCCCTGATGTACTTAAAGAAGTCCTTCTCCCCCTTCTTAATGCCTTGTGCCAGCCTGAGTTCCGTAGATGTTTTGGCTCCCCTTACTGCCCTTGTCACCTCCTTCGATTCTGTCAAGTACTCCTCCCTGTCCCCCTGTTTTCTTGTCCTTCCTAAAGGCAGCTCTTTCCTCCTTACCTTTTCCATGATCTCCTTGCTCAACCAGTTCGGTTTCTTAGCCCTAGCCTTCTTGCTCTGGGCTTTGCAGCAGGTTTTGGTTGCCTCCACTGTCCCCAGCTTTAAGAGCTCCCACCTCTGGTTAGTGTCCATACTAGATTGAATTCTGGCCAGGTACCCTTTTACCACTTCCCCCATCCTCCCAAAGTTGGCCCTCCTGAAGTCCAGCACTCTTGTGCCAGATTCCACTCCTTCCTTGCCCATATCCATTGTGAGCCATACTGAGTGGTGGTCACTCCCTGGCAGCGGTTCCTCCACTGTAAGTTCTCTCACAAAGTCCCCATTTGCCAGCACAAAGTCAAGGGTATTCCCTAACCTGGTTGATTCACTGACCATTTGCAGCAGGAAGCTGTCCTGGAAGGCATCCAGCAGTACCTGCTCCCTTCTGTTCTTGGTTGTTGAGGTGCTCCAGTCCACTCCTGGCATGTTGAAGTCCCCCACAATCACCACACTACCCTTCTCACAGGTCCTCCTGATCTGTCCGACTAGTTCCCTGTCTAACTCCTCCGTCTGAGATGGTGGCCTGTACACCACTCCCATTCTAAGAATCCTATCCTTGGAATCCTGGATTTGCATCCAAAATGACTCCGTACTACCCTCCTCCCCTTCCTCCCTTACACACTTCAGTCCTTCCTTCACATATAGTGCCACCCCCCGTCCTTTCCCAATCACCCTGTCCCTAGGAAATAACCTGTACCCTGGTAAAGACAGGTCCCAGTCATTGTATTGGTGGCCCATGTTTCCATGATGGCTGCAATGTCCACCTCTCCCTCTGCTATGAGAACCTGTAACTCCGCAGTTTTCCTCCCAATGCTCCTAGCATTAAGGGTAACCACCTTCCACCCTTTTCCCCCCTTCCATCCTGCCCTCTTTTCCCAGCATCACCATATTGCCATATTCCGGCATTCACCCCATCAATTTAATTACCAACTCTCCTGCTGCTGCTCCTTTGCATCCTAAATGGCATTTAAGGTAATCATGCATAAACCACATCATTTAAATTAGCTAAACCTCATCCATTCAATTTCTGACATTTGCAGCTAACCTACGGCTGCTGGCTTTGCCTGGCATCCTACCACCTACCCACATCAGTATTACCTACTGTCATCAAGTATTTTCAATGTCATTAATATTAGGCTTCTGTATTGAAATTGGTTGGCTTGCTTTCCTCTGGCTTTGCTCTTATCAGTCAGTCTCATTAATCAGTCGCATCAGTCAATCTCATCAGTCAATGATCTCAGTCAATCATATCGCCCAGCATACCAATACCTAACCGTTGGCCACTGGTTTTGCCCATCCTCTTCATATCTAGTGCTTTATAGTTGATGTTGACTGTATGCTCTTAATCATAAATCAGAAGCATGCCAACTATGACCATTACTTTGTGTGGCTCAGGGTCTACCCAGTAGCCAACGGTCTAACTCTGCACCCACAAAATCTACATCTTGATCATGCAAAACTCAGGGCAGGGTCCCACTCATCTAGTCCATAGTGGGAATGTCCTCGCTCCAGGTAGAGCTTCAGCTATGCAGGCACCTATTAATGTTGAACTTAAGATTTCAGCTATGAAGGATGAGCTCCTTACACCCAGGAACGCTCCTTTAGCTAGCTGAATCGGGTTCGGCAACGCCTTCTATGCTGTTCTCCACACAACTGCCCTGGTTCACCTAGCCTGTTTTTAGTCAGTAGGCCGACTGAGTGGCTCAGTAGTCATTGCTCTCCTACTCCCACCTTGGGGGTCTCACTCTCACTTTAGAGTATCCATTGTTGCAGAGTGCGCTCGCAGCCCTTCACAGTGTCCCTGTTAGAGAGAACACGAGAGCTTTCCACAAAATTGGAATATTTTCCTCCCCTTGGATTGGGTTTCTAAATTGCAGCAGCAGAGCCATTATTAAATAAAACATCCATAGCCAAAAGGGAAGGTGAACTAGGCCTTGGATCCCCAGTGCTGTCCTCCTCAAAGGAGTTTTTTCCTCTCCTCAGTGCCAAAGGTCAAAATATCTAGTTACGTTTGTGATAATTCCCTAGGTTACTTAGGTAGGTTTCCGGAGTTATTTAGGTAGGTTTCTGCTGTTGAATGGAGATGGATGGTGGCCCTCCTTTGCTGTTCCCTCTCTCTTTGGTGAGTCATGCCCTCTTATCATAATTCATTCTACCTATATTAAAGTTGTTACTCATTTCCGTTATCTGCTGATCATTACCATTATCTCTGCCGACTTATGTGAAGATCCAGATCTCAATACCAGCTCGTTACCTCTGCAATGCTTTTTGATCTACTCTCTTTTTGGGCTTTTTCTAAGCTACCTTTAACCTAAGGGAATCCTTTCCATGGTACCTCTAGGAGTGGAACCCTCCCCCAGGGTTCCTTGCATTTGGCATCCCTACAAGGTGGAGGTCCCATGGCACAGAAAAGTGAATGGACACAACAAAGTTTATTCAGCAAGTTGCATAAGCAGAACACCACACCAAGGTGTGTAAGCACATTGAATTGAAAAGCTTAAGCCTGAGGTTCAATGGCTGAAGCAACAGCCACATCTCACTTGCCTGCCCTATTTAAACTCTTCCTTCCTGCTTCATTCAGAAGCATTTTTTCTTTTCCCCACTATCCTCCCTCCCCCCTCCTCCTCCTCCAGCAGCTAGCCTCCCTCTTCAGGGGCTTTTCCTAAGCTACCCTTAGCCTAAGGGAACTCTTCCTGTGGCTCCTCTAGAGATGGAACCCTCCTCCAGGGTTCCTTGCCTTTGGCATCCCTACAGGTTGGTAGTCCCAAGGCACAGAGAGGTGAACAGCCACAACAAAGTTCATTCAGGGCTCTACCATGCCAGTTCAACATCTCTAATGTCGACCGGCATTACAGCGACAGGAATCATGTCTACCACAAATCATGGTTGGCATGATTCCTTGCAGACTCCCAGTCCTGTTTTTCTATTGGGGCAAACTCTGTTTAGAGAACTCTTATACAAGATATTTCCCAATCCTTTCCTTTAGCAGTGTTTCCATTAAATTACCCACCACTGTCAGGCTGATAGGTCAATTACTGCCCACCTCTTCCCTGTTACCACTTTTGTGAAGTGGGACTACATCTGCCCTTCTCCAGTCCTTCTTAACCACCCCCATCTCAATGATCTGTTAAATAGGTCTTTCAGAGGTGCAAGCCAGTACCTCCCTGAGCTCCCTCAGCACCCTTGGAGGTACCCCGTCTGGCTTCATAGCTTTGTTCACCTTCAGGTTAGACAGTGCTTTCTAGTCTCTATCTCTTCAGAAAAAAGATTAGTGTCCACTTAACTCCCATCAGGCTCCTGAAATTTTTTGTGGTCTCTCACCTTCCTCTTCCACTGTGAATACTGAGCAGACATATTTATTCAAGATGCCTTCCTTTTCTTGGTTCCCTTCCATACAGTCCACTCCTCCCTCTTTAGCCCTCTCTTTGTCTTCCTTTTTTCCCTAACTTACCTAAAAAATGTCTTATCCCCTTTCAATACTGCCTGAACTAGTCTCTCTTCAGTTTGTGCCTTTGCGCTCCTTTCTGCTTTCCCTCCCTCCCTCTGTTTTCCTTGATACACTTCCCTATCCTCCTCCCTCTTAGTCTCCTTCTACCTTCTGAATGCTACTCTTTTAGCATGTACCTTTTCTGCCACCTTTTTCAAGAGCCATAATGGTCTTGTCTCCCTTTTGCTTGTTTCCTTGATGCAGAGGTTTGTTGTCTTCTCTACGCCCTCTTTTAGTTTGGCCCGCTGTTTCTCCACCCCCAGCTCATCTCCCCCTGCCATATCATTCCTGAGGCATTAATCTATCTTCATAAAATCTGTCTTCTGAAGTCCAGGACTCTCACCATTGTGTGGTTGGAGTCCACAGCTGTTCTTATGTTCATCCACACTGTGTGATATTCATTGGTTCCCAGATGACTTCCTACCTTAATATTTGCAATAATGCCCCATTAGTGAGCACCAGGTCCAGTATTGCCTCACCTCTAGTGGGTTCACTGATGAACTGCCTGAGGAATGCTCCCTGCAGGGAGTCCAGGATCTTCCTGCTTCTAGCTGAAGCCACAGCTAGGAGGCTCCACTCTACATCTGGTAGATTGAAGCCCCCACCAGCAACATTTCCCCCTTTTCAGACATTTTGTCAATTGCTTCTAACATTTCCTTATCTAACTCCTCCCCTGTGCCAGATGCCTGTAGATCACACCTGCTCGAATAGTGGCTCTGTTTCCTGACCCAACAGGTGACCCACAACACCTCTGTCTCTCCCCAAATTCCTTGTATCTCTGTTGCTTTTATGCTTTCTTTCACATATAGCACCACATCCCTTCTGTTCCTTCCCACCCTGTCCTTTCTGAACACTGTGTAACCTATGAGCATGTGCCAGTCATGGTTGCCAGGGCACCATGACTCAGTAAAGGCCACAATATTTAGGTCAGCCTCTGCCATGATGGCCTCTTGGTCTGTGAATTTATCTCACAGACTTCTAACATTTATTTATTTTTAGTTAACTGGGTAGGTGCACTAGCGATGAAATGACTATTTTCAGGCACAACCTGGAAGAGTACAACAATAAAAGACAGGTACATAGCATGAGTACAATGACATTACAATAGCATAGGTCAAAGCAGTTAATAGTAATGAATACATGCAACCAGGACAATAACAATCAATGCAATTCACATAGAATTTTTAGGCAGAGAAAACCTACACAGTCTAGGAAGGGATACCACAACATAGCAGCAAAGAAATATTGTTCAAATTAGTCACAACAATGAAGATTCAAATAGGCAGCAAAACAAGGCAAGAGCAAATTCCTGACTGGGCAGGAATTATTATCACAGCCTCTAAAACAAGACTCAGGTGTATGGGGCGGGGAGAGTTGTGGTAGATTAGCTCTCAAGGAGATAGTAAGGGTAAGAGGTTCTATGAGTTAGGGAGGTTAAAGTTAGATCAGGTAGTATCTGGTGGGTGAGTGGATTACAGAGGATTAAAACAAGTGCAGAGATCAGCAAGTGATAGATGTAAGCACAGCTCCTTTTTGAAGCTGCCATGGGATCCAGATATTCTAACTACTTGGGCGAGATAGTTCCAAAGCTTAGGAGCAGAGTGGTTGAAGGCAACAGAGCCTTTTAATGTTTTACATCTAGGTACATTCAGCAGGGATTTATCTACCAATCGCAGTCTATAGGAGGAGGTTTGAGGTACCAGCAATGTTGTGAGCACTGAAGGGGTATGGTTTCTGAGTATAGAGTCAATCAGGGAGCCAAGAGAGTATTGACGGCAAGCTGAGGGGGATAACCAGCCCAGGTCCCTGTACAGTTGGCAGTGGTGCTTAAGCCATGGTGACGAGGAGGCGTATCAACAGATATTATTATAAGTGACATCCCACTTATGAAGGATGGCTTTGTATGTGGCAGCAAAGGTCAGCATGCCATAGGTGAGGGCAGGAAGTAATATGTCTCTGGCAAGAGCAAGTTTAGCAGAGGGAGTCAACATGAAACTTGACTTGTAAGCAACCCCCAGTTTAGCATTCACTGCCTTGCAGGCAGATTGTATATGAAGGCTGAAGTCCAGGGATTGGTCCAGAAGAATTTCCAGGAACTTGAAAGATGTAACACATTCTATCTGTGTGCCACTGCAGTCTTGCACCAATAGGGGAGTTTGACATGTCCTAAGTTTAGGGGCAGATCCAAGTAACATTGCTTGGGTTTTCTTAGCATTAAGTACAAGCTTATGTGCAGAAAGCCATTTTGGACATTTGTGAAATCTGAAGAAAGGGATGCATTTATGCTGGCGACCTTATCAGAGCTTGAATAGGGTACAAGATCATCTGCATAGAGAATAGATGAGCACGAAAGAAAAACTTAATCTATGTTATTGATAAAAAGTGAGAAAAGAAGAGGTCCCAGAATACAGCCCTGGGGAACCCCAATATAGATGGTAGCACCATCAGATAAAGAGGAGTTGAATTTCACAATTTGAGTTCTATTTGATAGATAGCTTCCATACCAGGTGACAACTTGGGGTGAAAAGCTCAGACTTGAAACAGTGGAGAGGAGCAGGGGGTGATCATTAAGATCAAAGGCCTTTGTAAGGTCTATAAAAACTGCTCCTGTCAGCTGGCCAGCATCCATATTGGTAAGCACATCAGTAGTGAATTTGAGAAGTGCTATAGAGGTACTGTGACCTTTACGGAAGCCATGTTGTGGGTCAGAGAGAAGGCTGTACTTTGTGAGGCAGTCAGTGGTTTTATTTGCAACAAGTTTTTCCAGAATTTTACTTAGAACTGATAAGATGGCTATAGGCCAGTAGTTAGTAATCTCCTTGGTATCATCTTTTTTAAGGACCATCATTACATGAGCAGTCTTCCAGAGGTCAGGAACTTGGAACATTAGCACACATGGCCTTCCAGATTTTGTTAGCTGTTTGCTTGGTGCTCCCCCCTTTTTTCTTTTGCACCCCCCTCCTTCCCCTTTCTTTTTTGACTTAATCTGTTCTCTCCTTCTCCTTTGCTATCACCCTGCTTCTTTGATTAACTTGTAACCTGGGGGGACTCTCTCTCCCCTCAAGATCTCCTTACTCACCATCTCAACCTATGGTGGAGGCAGTTTCTGCTTCCCCTATTTCTCACCCCCCCCCAGTTAGATTTAGTAAAGGGAAAAGGACATTAGCAAAGGGAAAAGGGCAATAGTTTCATGTATTTTTATTTATTTATTTAAATCTAGGATTAAAATACCTTTGAGCCGAAGCTCTTTTACAAAGGTTCCAAGTCAGCGTGTGCAACAGTCATCATTTTTAGTTACACACATATAGTCATTGACTTACAGACATGTAATAACCAGTACAAAGACTTGAGCTATGAGCAAGACCAGGGAAGGGTGGTGGGTGGTGGGGGAAGTGAGGGTAGGAGATCGAGGGGGGGAAGGAGGTGCAGGGGGTAAGGGGGAGTATGGGAGGTGGTTGGGATGGGGGCAGGAGTGGAGATACGGGGGGAGGTGAGTAGTGTCCACCTCCCTCCCTCCAAAGCTTTTGTTACTTTTTTGCATCCCTTCCCCTTCTCCTTCCTCTGTGAATGCTGAACATAGGTATTTGTCCAGGATGTCAGCCTTTTCCTGGTCCCTTGCTACACTGCCCCCTTCCCTTTTTATTCTTAGAATTCCACCCCTAGTTTTCCTCTTTTCACTTACATACATAAAAATGTCTTGTCCCCTTTCTTTACCTCCTGGGCTCTTTTCTCTTAAGTTTGTGCCTTTGTGCTCCTTACTGCTTTCTCTGATTTCCTCTATTTACTCCGACAGAAATCCCTATCCTCCTCCCTCTATGTCTCCTTATATCTTCTGAATGCTTTTAGCTCTTACCTTTTTAGCCACCTCTTTCATGAACCATAGCAGCCTCTTTTTACTGTTGCTTTTACTCACTTGTTTGACACAGGGGTTTGTTGCCTTTGGTTGTGTAGGGGACTGGAAAAGTGTCTGGGGTAAGAAATCCCTGTACTCATCAGATAGGTTACACATCAGCGAGTGGGGGCAGGCTACTATGTGAAATGTTATGGGAGTACAGCCTGAATTTAAATTGAGTATGGAGGACAATCTAGGAGCACAGATCCCAGGTTCATAAAAGGAGGAAGTAGGAATAGCTCTTTTAAGTGGAGGGGACAATAAGTAAAAAGTAAAATTTAACAAGGGAAGGATAACTAAAGTGGGGAGGAATCGGAGGGGAAGGATAGGAAAAGATCAAGGAAGGGGAAAGCTGGTAGATGACACCAAAGGGAGGAGGGGGGCCAGGAAGGGAAAGGGGAGCAGGAAACATGGGATGTGGAGAGTATATTCCACAAATGTCAGGAGTCTGGGAAACAAACTAGATGACTGTCAGGGCTGAGTACACAGTTTGGGAGGGGAGGTTACAGTCTCAGAGGAGGAGAAAGACCTGGGGTTAGCAATTAAACCTGAAACTGTCAATGGAGTGCAAAAGAGTGGTGGGGAGGCCAAACAAGATACTGGGTTGCATACCAAAGGGGTTCTCCAGTAGGAGGAGAAAGGTAATTCTGCCCTGTACAGGTTCATGGTGTGTCCACATCTGGAGTGCTGCATGCAGTATTGGAGCCATTACCTCTTACTTCCAGTAGCACCATATAAATTTTGAACCATCCATTGCTTAACCTGATACAAAATGGCTTCCCCGTAACCCCATGTTGTATTTTATCCTGCACTCCATTTGTCTCCAGGATACTTACTATCTTTGCCTTTATTATGGTCTCTAGCAGATTACCCACAATAGATGTTAGGCTGCCAAGTCTGTAGTTTCCCAGATCATCCTTGCTCCCACTCTTGTGCAAGAGAACTACCTTTGCCTTCCTCCAGTCTCTGGGTACTGTCTCTGCCTTGAAAGAGCTATTGAATAGCTTATTAGCCATTCAGCTAGGATGTTCCCCATCACTTTAAGCACATGGGGATTTAACCTGCCTTGGCCCATTGCCTAAACTGTTTTTAGTACACATAAGCCCTCCAGTACTCTTTTGGCTTGAATGGAATCCATACTGGACCATTCTTCCCCCTGCTATGATGGCACTGTCAAGTAATGGTCCCTTGTCCTCCATAATGAACATAGAGAAGAAATATCTGTTCAGCATGCCTGCCTTACCTTTACCTTCATCTTTCCACTCTTCCCTTTGCTTCAGCCTATTTTGCCTCATCTTCCTCTCATCCCTTATGTAACAAAGGAAGGTATTTTCTCCATTCTTTGTACCCTATTAAATTCTCAGCTTCATCTTAGCCTTAGCATTTCTCACTGTCCTGTTGTCTTCTTTCATCATGCTGTGAAACTCCATCATGGCCCCTTCTACTTGTCGGTTTCTTTATCTTTTATATCCTTTTCTTAGTCTTCACAATCTTCCCTACTTCTATTGTGATTCATGTTTTTTCCCATTTTGCTTTTTGCTGATTGCCCTTACACAGATATTTTTGACCTCTGTTATTCCATTTTTTATAAATTCATATTTAGATTCCACCCCATCTGTCATTCTTACCCTTCTAGTTTCACTACAGAGGCTCCCTCATCCATATAAAATCAGCACTCCTACATTTTAGGACTTGAATCTAGAACTGATTTCTCTCTGTCTCAAGTTTCATGTTAAACCGATCTGATGGTTATTGATTCTTGGTTGATCCTGCACCATCTCTTCCCCTACAATATCCCTATTAATAAGGACTAAATCTAGGATGGCTGCCCCATATAATGTTTTTCCATAAACCACCCCAGAGTGATTTAGTTACATCTGCTGGTAAAGTTCTGACTTTGCTGTTTCACAAAATCACAAAACGTTGTGAAGTAGGACATCACAGCATGAGGTGGCTTTGTAAAGCAGCAGATCCATGCCTAAACTGGACATCCATGCAAACTACAGGTTTATCTCAGACCTCCAATTTTTAGCGAATGTTACCAAGATAGTAGTTGTACTTCACCTCAACAACAAAAGACATCTATGAGCCATTCAATTTGGGCTTCAGAAAACCCTGGCACAACAATGAGACCATCGTGGTTTAAGGTGGCAAAGTACCTTCTCGTAATGAGAAATAACGGGGAGCTGTAATATCTATAATTATTCACCTTGATCTCTCAGTATTTGACAGAATGGACCATTGGTTGCTGGTGGATCTCTTGAGATACGATTGGGGCTCACTGAGATTGTGTTGTCCTGCTTTGAACCCTCTGTGTGTGGCAGAGTGCAGCAGGTTGTAACTGGCAATGTCTTATCCAGGCTTACTGTTATCACCTGTGGGCTGAATCAATGCTCTATCCTTTCCTGTTGTTGTTCTTCTCTGTGTATGTATTGCCTTTATATGAGTTTATTAAATGGCATGATGCAAAGTTTCACTGCAATGCAGAAGATAGCCAACTGTATGTGTCCTTCACCCATTAATATTTGAGCAGACTCAGTTGACCATTAGACCTACTCTGCTGGCATCTTAGTATGTTAGTATGTAAGTAACACATGGGGCAGCTATGTTAAGCCCATGCTTACCTGAAGTAAAAGCCTGAATTCCGACAAACTGGCTGTGTTTTGGCCTGGAAAAGATGGAAATACTACCTATTATACAAGGCCCTTGTTCAACAGTGATCAAAAGTGCTGTGTACAGATGAAATTTATGAAGCATTAGCTTAGGTGATCTTGAACAATACTGCTGACCTCCTGTTAGGCTAATGCTTCAATAATTTCAGCTGTACATAGCAGTATATAAAGCTGTGTGTGATTGAGCACTACTGCTCCCCGAGGAAGAATCTTTTTGATTTGAAGCGCCAGGGAATTGTTTTCTTGCCTGGATTGCCCTTGGATCTTACTTGTGTGAGCACCAATAAATTCAAATTTTGCTCCCAGTCCCTCATACACTGGTTTCTTGTTACTTTCCTTTATGCATGTTATCTGCACAGTGTATTTTTCTGTTTCTTGAATCCTGTTTGTTACTTCACTGCTGCACAGCTGCGGAGCCGAGCACTAGTGTGTTTTGTTTTTTATTTTCCTCAACAGTGATCAACAAGACCTATAATGCCTTGATATTGGAGGATACTCTGCTGACAGTCAAGGAATCAGATGAAAACCTCGAAGTCATATTTCACTTTGAGCTGTCTCTGGAAAGCCAGGTGCCATTCGTAGACAGGTGTGACTTTTACCATTGGAAGAACATCATCAGTTTGAAGCCATTTCTAGTTGAGCAGAACCTGTATTTGCTGATACACACATCTGTGACATCCTGCTTGAATTATCCTAATGCTCTGCATCTTTGTCTGCCTGGGAGTCTGATGTACTGCCTGCACCTAATGCAAAATACAGCTGCTCGGTGGAGAACAAACGCAACCCTTAGAGATCATATTCCCTCAGTGCTGTATCACCTGAAGTGACTGCCTACTGTAAGGTGGTAGACTTCAAGATCTATCTTGTAACCTATCTGAATCTAAACAAATAGGGTCCATGATTCCTCCAAGACCGCCTTGCCACCTTGCCCTGCACACCCAGAGGCTGGACATCAACCCTCAGCCTTAGAATTTTGGGGCATCGAACATACTGAAGAACACACTGTGGTGGCAACTGGACACAGGCACTACAGCATCAAGAGATGTACTGGATCTACACCCTTAATATGATCAGTGATAGATATGGACTAAATGAGAAGGACAACTGGAGTGCCACCGGGTAATTTTAGCATTCAGAATATAGCTATGACAGTTAAATTCCAACCTTTCCCCCAACTCGCTTCTGTGTCCCCCGCATTCATGGTACAGCCAAAGAGTGCTGAATACACCATTATATGTACCTAAGAATGTACCAACAACCATTACACCTATGTGTGCAGTCTTTTCCCTCCATGACCTCCTGCACATTGACTGACCTTAATATATCTCGAACCAACACTAAAAATATACACCAATGACCTTGCTCCATGACAGCCCATGGCCATTTATTGACTAGAATTCAGAAACTACTCTGAAATAAAAACTACAAAGCGACTAGACATGTCGCTTAAAAAATAAACACATAAGCTCTCAGTAAGAGCATCTTCTTAAATAGAGAAGTTCTATACAAAACATAACATTCCTTTACCTCATTACCAGTGTATCTGTAGCTTATGTATAAGCTTAGAATACATTATGGATGAATCTTGCATTTTAAATCTCACACATATTGCTGGTCAGGCTTATCATTTAGCAGGTCTATCATGTGAATGAAATACACTGAGGCAGCCATGAGGCGGAAAGCACCCACCAAACCTCTTGGTTCAGTGTGTTGTATACAGTTGCTCAGCAACTGTAGCCAGGGACAGCCAAAATCTCGTGGCTCTTATGGATCCCATCCCACCCCTTACCCCTCCTGAAATAAAAAGTGAGCACTCTATACACACAGTGCAGTTCTTACTTCTGGTAGCAGACACTGAGAGACTACTAGAGGTAAGCAATCTTATCAGCTTAATCTTTGACATACATTTGCAAAGCAATCTATTGAAGGCAATGTTTTTGTGTTCTAGACACTCTCTTCCTGCTTCTATGTAGTCTGGCCTATATGAAACACAGATGTAACACAGATACTAAATAATTTGTGTAAGCCCTTTTTATAGCCGTGGGGCCACTTTGGTATATACTTTATGTTTACTAAATATATAAACATGCCTACATGCCAAGGTTGTTACTAAACATACCTTTGAACTTATGTATACAGCTACGAAATGTCTCACAAAAGGCAGTACAGCTAAGAAAATGGCAGCACGTGAAGCTAATTTGAAAGCCAATTTGAATGCGAGTAGAAACAGTTTGATTATACCGTCCATGAGAAATATATATCAGTTAGTGGAATTTATGCCCAGTTCTTGCTCTTTACTTATTTAAGAACAAAAGTAGCTGTACCTGCAGTATCACTAACCAGGAGGAAATCTGGCAGTTTGTCAACATCCACAGGTTAGCATTTCAGTTATACACATAGGCAAATAATTTTTAGGAAGTACGTCTACTAAAGACGATCTTATAAATTACACACACAGTACCCTTAAGGCTTTGAAGCAGCAAGGCATTTATCTGAAGAAAGGAACCTTGTTAGTTAACCTTCTAAGAAAGGTATGTGGGGCAGTTTTTTAATAGAGCAATGTGCTGAATAATAGAATTAAGCCAGCTTAATATTGTATTGCGGCAATATGCTAACAATTTATACACAAACTGAAACTAAAATCATGAGTAGTTCTTTTGAGAAATCACAGACACAGAACTAGGATATGAAAGCATATTAAAAGATAAAACTACAGTGATTATTACATATATGATAAGAAACCCAATAGATTTTCAGCTGATAAAGTGATGTTGCAGAAGGTCTACGGTCTCTGCACCTCTGTCTTGGCACTATGTTGTTCATGTAAATACTACACAAGTTAATCGATTTTATTTTTATCTTTATTTTTACTTATCTTTAAGAATGTGAGAATTATAGTATGCAAAGTTTGAATCATAGCCAAATAACAATAGTGGTTACTCGCTATCTAGTGGTAGATAATATGAACAACAAAAGCTTAAAAATTAAGACATAAATGGAAATGTTATGTATTTTTATTTGGTTTTTCTTAACCGGGTAAGTGCATTCGACAGAAGGACTATTTTCAGGCATGAACCAGGAGAGTACAGGCACAATAATACAAAACTTCAAGGAGAATATACATGAATACTAAACTTTTGCATGAGGAAATATTCACATAACAATGGACATTTTGACAACAGGTTTAAAAGGAGGTAAACAGTGCAGACAAAAAATGAAAAAAACAACAGTAATGTTACAAAAGGCAGTAAATCAGGTGATATTAAGGCAATGCAGACATTTTAAGAGATAATGTAAAGTGCTAATGGTGTGAATGTCAATAGGCAGATAGAGATGAATAGGGGCTAGAGAGATCAGTAAGAGGAGTGGGGGAGGTGGCGGCACAGGCAGTATGGACCATGATTGAAAGGGGGGCTAGAGAAGAGGGGAGAGATTAAGAATGTACTGGAGAGGGAAGGGGAGAGATAGAGGATGAAGGAGTAATTGATAGGAGAGAAGACTGAGAGGAAGTGCTACAAGAGGGGTGGACCACTAACCCCTGTTAACAGGGAGGGGGGAGGGATTTTGGGGTAGGGACTACGGTGGTTTGAAGCAGGAGCAGATATGGGATGAGATGGTGTCTTGATTCTCTGTTAAAGGAGTAATGGGAAGTCGATTGACAAAGTGTTAGAGGGATTGAGTTCCAGAATTGGGACACATGGTGGGCATAGGCACTGCTGCCTTTTTTTGTCCGGTGTCTAGGGATAATGACAGGGGCATTTTCTGCGGAAACATAGCGCATAGTTAGCTTTCTGACAGGGGAAAGAGACAGGCCAGATGTTTGGGTGTTTGAGACCTAATAATGTTATCACTGATGGATCCAAGTGAAAAATACCTTAATTCTTTAGGAGGGAGCCAGCCAATATCAGAGTAAAGAAGGCAGTGATGTTTCAGCCTGGGGGAGCAGGAGACAAAATGACAGATGTTATTATAAGTTGCATCCCACTTACGAAGACATGAATAACTGGTTGATTCGTATATAGGGACTCCATAGGTGAGAGAAGGAAGTAATATGCCATGGGCAATTGCAAGTCTAGCAGAAGGAGTGAGAGCATAACTGGTCAGGTAGGCAATCCCTAGCTTAGAGTTTACCTGATTGCAGGTAGATTGAATATGAGGGTGAAAACTTAGGCATGGATCTAGGGTGACACCTAGATAATTAAATGATGTAACCACGCCAACCGATGTGCCATCAAGGGAGGAGACAGTTAGTTGAGTTTGGACATAGAAACATAGACTTTGACGGAAGATAAGGATTGCTTGGCCCACCTAGTCTGCCTATTTCCCTACCTAGAGGATAAGCTGCAGATCCTATTTAACCAACAGCCTATTTCTTCCTACCCCCAAAAAAATTGCCTTATGTCTGCCCCATGCATTCTTGAATTCTCCCACAGATTTAGAGCCCACAACATCCTCAGGAAGGCAGTTCCATGGGTCCACCATCCTCTCTGTGAAAAAAAATACTTCCTCACATTGCCCCTGAGCCGTCCCCCCTCTATCTTCAAATTGTGTCCCCTTGTTCTTGCAAATCTCTTTTTCTGAAGGATGCTACCCTCTTGGACTTTGTTGATTCCACTGAGGACTTAAACATTTCTATCATGTCCCCCCTCTCCCTCCTTTCCTCAAGGGTATACATATTAAGCTCCTTTAGCCTCTCCTCGGATGTCTTCTCTCAGACCCTGCACCATTTTAGTTGCCCTCCTCTGAACTGCCTCCATCCTGTCTATGTCCTTGAGGAGATGGGGTCTCCAGAACTGCATGCAGTACTCCAGATGGGATCTCACCAACTGTCTGTACAGATGGATAACAACTTCCGGTTTTCTGTGGGTGACGCCTCTCCCTATACTTCCCAGTATCCCACCAGCCCTCCCTACTGCCTTCTCACATTGCCTGCCAACCTTAAGGTCATCTGATACGATTACCACCAGGTCCCTTTCCATTTTTGTTGTTGTTACTACCTCCCCCCCATTGTGTAATCTTCCCCTGTGTTTTTGTTTCCCAGGTGCATTACTTTGCACTTCTTTGCATTTAATGCAAGCTGCCATACTTCTCACCATTCCTCCAACCTTGCCAAGTCCCTTCTCATCCTTTCCACACCGCCTTGTGTATCAACCCTGTTGCAGATCTTTGTGTCATCTGCAAAGAGGCATACTTTTCCTTCTAGTCCCTCTGCAATGTCATTTATAAAGACATTAAAAAAGGATTGGACCCAGTACTGAACCCTGCGGTACCCCACTAGTAACCCCTCTTTCTTCAGAGTGGACTCCATTTACAATTACCTTCTGTGTCCTGTTGTTCAGCCAATATTTTACCCAGGCTACCACCCTGGGACCCACTCCAAGGCTGGTTAATTTGAATACTAATCTTTTGTGTGGGACTGTGTCAAATGCCTTGCTAAAGTCTAGGTAGACTAGGTCCACAGCCCCTCCCTGGTCTACTACTTTGGTCACTCAGTCAAAGAAATCAATTAGATACATCTGACATGACCTTCCCACTGTGAACCCATGCTGCCTTGGGTCCTGTGCCCCACTGGCCTCTAAGTACTCAACAGTTCTTTCCTTCAGAAGTTATTCCATCACATTCCCTACCACAGAGGTCAAACTGACAGGTCTGTAGTTTCCTGCCTCTGTCTTGATCCCACTTTTGTGAAGGGGAATCACATCAGCCTTCTTCCAGTCCTCATGTACCACACCATCCTCCCATGATTTGTTATAAAGGGTAGTCAGTGGTGTCACTAGTTCTCTGCTTAATCTTTTAGAATTCTGGGGTGAATTCCTTCTGGCCCCATTGCTTTGTCCACCTTCAGTTTTAGGAGTTCTTTCAGACCCTTTATTTTGTGAAAGGACTGGGATCGACCCCCTTCTCCAGAGTGCTTCTGTTAATTGGATTAGGCACCTCCCCCACTTCCTGTTTTGTGAATACTGAACAGAAGTGTTCATTCAGTATCCCTGCTTTTTCACTGTCACTCTCTGCCCACCCACCATCCATTCTATTCAGCCTCACTATCCTTCCCTTTGTCTTTCTATGCTCCCTGATATACCTGTAAAAGGTTTTATCCCCCTTCTTAACCGAGTTGGCTATCTTTTCCTCATTTGGTGCCTTTGCTATTCTGACTAGCCTCCCTGCTTCCTTCTGCCTTAACTGGTACAGTTCTCTGTCCTGCTCCTTCTGTGTTTCCTTATACTTCCTAAATGCTGTCTTTTTCTCCCTAACCTTCACTGTCACTTCTTTTGAGAACCATAGTGGCTTTTTCTTTTGTTTTGATTTGTTCATTTGCTTCACACAAAGGCTTCTTGCCTCTGTGATGGCAGTTTTGATATTTCCCCATTGTTGCTCCACCCTTCCTTCTAGCCTGTTTGCTAGTGCTTTTGTAAGGCACTCTCCCATCTTGCCAAAGTCAGCCCTACTGAAGTCCAGAACCTTCACTTTTGTATGGCTTGACTCTGTAGCTGAGTTTATCATGAACCACACTGTTTGGTGGTCACTTGTTCCCAAATGGCTACCCACTTCTAGATCTGAGATCCTCTCACTGTCCCCATTTGAGAGTACGAGGTCTAAGGTTGCTCCCTGATGAGTAGGTTCCAAAACTAGCTGTCTGAGGCATACCACCTGAAGGGCATCAATAATGGACCTGCTTTTAGATGTGACTGCAGCAAAAGTGCTCCAGTTAACATCTGGCATATTAAGGTCCCCCATCAACAGTATCTCCCCTTTCTCTGCCATCCTAAGTATGCCTTCTATCATATCCTTGTCCATTCCCTCCCCTGACATGGGGGTCTGTATACAGCCCCTGCACAGATTGTGGTGCCATTTCCAATTTCTAAGGTGACTCACAGTGCCTCCTCTCCTCCCTGTTTACTCTTTTGTTCAGTTGCTTTTATCCCTTCCCTTACATAGAGTGCTACTCCCCCCTTCTACCCTCCCTGTCTCTCCTGTAGGTTGTGTACCCTGGTATGTTAACATCCCAGTCATGTTTCTCTGTGTACCATGTTTCTGTGACTGCTATGATATCCAGGCATCCCTCTTCCATCAAGGCCACCAGTTCATGGAGCTTGTTGCCCAGACTATGGGCATTGATACTCATTACCCTCCATTTCTTGATGGCCTTACCCCTTTTTGCCCCATCCCTGTCCTTATTGCATTTGTCACTCTCTCTCTATTTACCCCTGCACTTCTCCCTATTGACATCTTTATGTTGGTGTCTATCTCATTTAGTACCCTGATTTTTTGGGGGGTCTAGGATTTCCCTGCTCCTTTCCAGTGCCTCCCCCCTTGGCTAGTTTAAATGTTTGCCTATGAAGTATTCAAACCTATCACCTGGGATCCTGGTTCCCCTCCTGGACAAATGTAGACCAACACACCAGTATAGGCCTGCATCCATCCAGGTGGACCCCCAGTTCCAAATGAAGCCAAATCCCTGAGCTCTGCACCAGTTTTTCAACCACTGATTGAATCCCATGGTGTGGAGCACCCTAGCCTAACAGGCAGCATCTCCGAGAAGGTTACTGTGTGTGCTATTTGTCTAAGGCCCCTCCCCATCTCCACAAATGCTGCTTGCACTGCTCTGATCCCTTTCTTAGCCAGTTCATTTGTTCCTATGACATCCAGCTCCCTCCCATGTGCAGCTGCTCCTGTGATCCTGAGGATTAGCTCCCTGTCCCTCCAAGCCATGGTGCCAGGCAGGCACCTTACCTCCCTCTCTCCTTCCCCCCCAGTTCTACCTTCCTAATAATGGAGTCCCCACCCAGAGTTGTTTCCTTCCCGTGTGGAGTTCCATGCCACCCTCCTGTGAGTCTCCTATGTGGAGGTTCCCAGCATCCTCCTTGGTCTCCACTGTGTGTGCCTCCATAGATGAACCACACATTTCCAGAATGGCATAGAAATTGTGGAGAGGTGCAACTGGAGAGATGCACCTCTGTTCCACCACCCTCACCCTCCCTGAGCCCACTGTGGTCCAACCGCTCTTCTTTCTTGGCAACCTCTGAGGCAACAGCAGTGACTCTGGTGGTCCCTGGGTGGGAGAGGAGGTGCCACAAATCCTGGCCAACTTAGCCTAGAGATGAGCAACCTCCTCCCTCAGCCCAGAGAGGTGCCTGCAGATGGGACAACACTGCATCCTCCGGAACGTCTTCCGGAAGACTGCTGCTCCACAGCCACTGTACTGCACCACTCCCATCATGTCTTTTTTCTGGCCCCCTAACTGTTGTTTGGAATACTTACTCTTTCCTCTGTTTGTTTATTTTCTTTTTTTCCTTTTTCTTCCCCTAATTACTTACTGCCTCTGTGCCCTTTTAGCTCCTGATCTTCCTGTTCTAAGACAAGAAGTTCCTATATTTCTCAGTAGTCTCCTTACTTGCTCAGAGTCAGACCTCCAGCAGCTGGGGGGGTGGAGAGCTACTCTTGCCCTTCTAGGATGGTGAGTCTTTGGTGGCTCTGTGATCACTCACTTCCTGCTCCCAAACAGGAAGTTCCTGTTGTCAGTTAAATCCTGTGACTATAAAAGTAGAACTGGTTTAGGGTGGGGAAGGAGGGCAATATAATCCCAGTAGTTATACCAGCAGCTCCTTCCTCCTGGTGTTCTGTCTGTTCTCTGGCAGAAGCCATCTAGGACAGTGCTTAAATCTGGTTTTAACCTGGCTCCTTCTAGCTAAACTACTCCCCCTACTTTGCAAATCTTTCTACACTTAGTTAATTTCACAGGTAACAATTTCCTTCTGACACCTGTGACAGGCACCTAGATAAGTACACAGATAACACAGATAACAGATAACAATTTACTTCAACTACCTCTGACAAAAACACTAACTCTTTTTTTTACCCTAAATTGAAGGTCCCATAAATTGAAGGTCCCAGTACAAGATTTCTAGTTGTTAGTCCCAGTAGAGAAGTTTTAGTTATACCAGTAGCTCCTTCCTCCTGGTGTCCTGTCTGTTCTCTGGCAGAAGCTCATGGACATGGTTGAGCTTGACTAGATAAGAATAGCATGGCTTGGGTCTTTGTTTTATTTAGAACAAGTTTATGCTCAGTAAGCCACAGTTGGATAAGTTGATAGTCACAGGAGAGATTAGCATTTATTTCATCAGTGCTGCTAGAGCTTGAGTATAGAACAATGTCATCTGCATAAAGTAAGGAGGAAGTCCTATGGAGATTTGCAGTAATGCTATTGATAAAAATGGAGAATAGCAGAGGACCTAAGATGGATCCTTGTGGTACTCTGATATTTATAGAGACTTTGTCTGAGAGGGTAGAGTGGAATTTCACATGTTGAGAACCTATCAGACAGATAATTGTCAAACCATTTTATGATGTGTGGTGAGACGCCTAGAGAGTTTATCGTGGAGGATAGAGTGGGGTGGTCAACTAAATTGAAGGCTTTAGTCATATCTATGAAAACAGCCCCGGTGAGCTTTCCAGAGTCCATAGCCACTAGGGTGTCAGATGAGAACTTGAGAAGGCAGTTGTCATACTATGTCCCTTGCGGAAACCATACTGAGCATCAGTGAGAAGATTATGCTGCTGGAGAAAGGAAGTGGTTTGGGTGGCCACAAGCTTCTCAAGAATTTTGCTGAGAACTGAAAGGATGGCAATGGATCTGTAGTTAGATGTGTCAAGCAGATCTCCCTTCTTGTGGACTGGGGTGACATACTCAGTTTTCCAGATCTTATGGACAGTGCTGCTACACAGCGAGAGGTTAAAGATCCTAGCCAGGGGAGTGGCTGTGTAGGGGGCTGCCAATCTTAGGAGCCTAGGTTCCAAGTTATCAGACCCAACTGCTGTGTGCATGGAGATATTTCTTAGAAGTCAGAGAACTTCACTCTTTTGTATAGCCTTGAAATGGAGAGTAGGTCCTGAGACCTTTGCAGAGGAGATAGGGACAGGTGATGTGGACAAGGAGACAGTGTAAAAGCTAAGGTCAGCAAACTGGCTGTTGAAGAAGTTCACAGTGGTGTGGGGATTGTTGCAGTGGATGCCACCCAGAGTCATATTATTTAGGGTGGAGGGCTGGCTAGATCCAAGAAAGAATTTATTTTTTTAGTTTCTGTTGACCGGGTAAGTGCACTAGACAAATCCTGCCTATTTTCAGGCACGACCCGGGGGAAGGGGATACAGATGAATGCCAACTGACCTTGAACCAGGTTAAGCTGTTGGTGGTATTTTTAGTGAATGAGGGAAATTTGGCCAGGACACCGGGGAAATTCCCCATCTCTTTTTGATAAGTGCCATGGGATCTTTAACATCCACTTGAACTATCACCAATCCTGGCAGATAGGACCTCGGTTTAACATCTCATCTGAAAGACGGCATCTCAGAAGTGCAGCACCACTCTCATGCTTCACTACCGTGTCATTACTGGGATATTAACCCAAGTGCCAGATGTGGGAACTGAACCCACAGCCCTCTGATCTCCTGGCCTCAGAGGCAAGTGTGCTACCTACTGATCCAGAATTTTTTAGGGTCAACCTGGGAGTCAGTAAGAAGGCCTCTACAGTATGAACTTTTAGCCTGCTTGATTTCCTTTTTACATGCATTTCTCATGGCTCTATAGGCGTTAAAGTCTGATGGAAAACCAGATTTCTTATAGAGAAGCCATGTCTTATTCCTTAGCCTTAGTTTAGATAATAAGGCAGACTTTAACCACTGGGACCATTTATTTCAAACCCGCCAGGTCACAAATTGACAATGGGATTCTTGTAATGCAAAGAATTTTGACAAGAAGATGTTTAGAGCAGTATGAACGTCAGTTGCACTATAGAGAGGGCTCCAGTCAATATAGGCCATGTCTGACAGAACAGCTTCTGCATTAAGGTTAGCAAAATTGCAGAAAGTGATGAGGCAAGGCTTCATTGATTCCAGTCTGCCTTTACCCAAGACACAATAAGTAGAGGAGTGGTCAGAGATGGCATCAGCAAGGACTGCTGCATCTAACATATTTCCAGGATGGTTTGACATGACCCAGTCTAGCAAGCTACTTGAGCTGGAATGGGGCACTATTCAAGTGGGTTCAGTTATGAGCTGGTGTAGGTTAAAATTCTGTAGTTTAGACAGGGGTAACACTTGTGTTTTCCCCAGCCAGTTTATATTAATGTCCCCTAATATAAGAACTTCATTATTTCTGGAGTAAGTGGCTGAATTGTCAAGCAACTCTTCCAAACCTTTCAGGCCATGGGAAGGGGGATTATAAGCACAGACAGTATTTAATTTCTTCGAGCCAAGATAGAGGAAGACATAGAGTGCCTCACAATAATTAATGCCTAAAACTTGAATAATTATGTTTAAACATTAGACCCCCACCCTGAAGAAGTGTACATAGGTGAACATTGGTGCTAGAGGATCTATCTTTGAAAGAAAAAGAAAATACATGTTCAAAAATGTTATGAACATTTATGGAGTGACTGGACTTTTTTCCTTATTTACTTCTGTGATTTCACCCACCAGCCCCCAAACTTTACTATAACTTGAACAAAAGGAGGGAATCCACATCTCACCACAGCCTCATTGAAGACTTGTGAACCCTGAGAAAGGTTCACTTTGTGAATGGACTCCCTGTACATGAACGTTTCTTTATCCTTTTTTTGGACTACCTTTATACACATTGAGGGTGCCACTATTGTATTTTTCATATACAGTTTGAATACAGTGAGTAGTAGAATCTTAATTTTCCCTATATTATTGTGTAATAATTTGTTGTAGCAAGCAGACATGAACAGTTTTGCTGAAGCAGGTGGCAGTGTTGAGGAAAGACAGCACTCTTTTGGGTTTAGTGAGGATGAGCAGCACAAACTTTTTGCAGCCATTAGGGCACAAAAAAATCTAGAGGTGTCAACCAGTGAACAAGAACTTAAAAATAGACTTGAACAATTGCAAAAAAAAGGACACCAAGCTGGAATGGCATGGTATCACTCCAGGGAAATATTTAAACTATAAGAGAACCCCAAATTACCTCAGGGTATTAAAAGAACCAAACATTGGTGTGGAATCAAAAAAACTAACTGTGAGATGGGAGGGCATTAGAAATTGCTGCAGTAACAACTTCATGTATGCAATAATTGAAGCCATGTTGGAGGGTAGAAGTGCTCTAGCTAATGACATCAGCAAGTTATAAGACCAACTGAAGCTGGTCTCAGAGGATGAAAAATTAAAAAAAATCTTGAAGACATTAAGAAAACACTCTTTGAGTTTGAAGAACTCAGAAAAACTAAACTTATAAAGTCAGACAAGACAGCAATGACTACAGGTTAGATCGTGTATACATTTGGAAGGCAAAAACTAATTTTAGATACAGTAGAAATGAGATGGACTCAGATAGTTCTGACAGTTACACACAGAGAACAGACAAAGCACCTCAAAATTAACTGAATCAGGTTTTTTTAGATCACAGACAGCAAGGGAACAAACCAGACACCTACAAAGATGACCCCCCAGATATATTATACCAGATCCCAGGGGTACATACCAGAAACTGACACCAGACAACAAACAGCACCAGGTGAAGGAAGAGAAGGCAGAGGGAGAGGAGGGTACAAAGGGAGGAGAATATAGCGATCTTTACCTTATGTCACAGACACCTATCGGACATTGAGGTGAGGGTGCTCAGCAGAGGCCTTTCTTTCTCACCCTTTGCTCCCCCAGACAGATTCAGGATCATGAGTGACCTACACTGGTTTTTCAGACAAATTTGCTTAAAAGATCAGTTTCACATCCAACCCCCAAGATCCGTGGTTAGGAACTAAGAACAGATATGAACTACAGGTCTACTTACAGCCCACAGAAAGGACAAAATCCAAATGTTTAGGCCTACATAAACCAGGTTCTCCTAGATGTAGAAACAGTCTTAAGAGACACCCCTAACCCTACACCTAAATATAATTTGAACAGAGTGGAATCAGAGGCACTGAAAAACCTAGAACTGGATGACAGTATTGTCATCAAACCAGTGGACAAGGGCAGTGGGGTTGTTGTAATAGATAAACTTAAATATGGGGGTATGTGTGAAACACTTTTAAATGTACCCACAAACTATAGCAAATTACAGGGAGATCCCACTTCAAGAATAATTGCTAGCCTAGATGCTATCATACTAACAGAAAAAGAGTTGGGCCACCTCCGAGAATGGAAGGTGACAGTTCTGAAGAACAACTACCCCAAAACCTCGGTTTTCTATGGGCTTCCAAAAATCCAGAAAAATCTGGAAAATCTACCCACCTGCCCTATAGTTTTGGGCAATGATTTAATACTGGAAGAACCATCCAAATGTATTTATTTATTTAGCTTTTGTTAACCAAGTAGGTACGCTAGACAAGACAATTGCTTATTTTCAGGTACGACCCGGGAGAGTACAGGAATAATAAATTTAGGTACATATGACATTGTACAAATTAGACATGTTACAGTTCATGTGAGGATACAGATTCAACACAGCATACAAAACATGGTAAGGCATGATTTGTCGATCATTACACTAATTAAGCTGTACCACTGATGGAGAACTATCTATGTGACTCCCATGATGCGATCAAAACCATTCAAAAATGGAATGAGTCTATGTCCACTCAAACCCTCTCCCAACTGGTACTTTGCACAATGGATGTGAAGGATTTGTACACTTGCATTCCACATGAGGAAGGTTTATATACCTTGGAAATTGGAATAAATAAGATCAGGGATGCCCACACCCAACCTGCCAACACACTCATTGATTTAGCACATTTGGTCCTGTATGAAAACTATTTCAGGTTTAAAGGGGTATATTATAGACAGATAAAAGGTATAGCCATGGGTAGCACTATTACCCCCACCTATGCAAATTTGTACATAGAAAACTTTGAGACCCATTTCATTACTAATTCAATGTACAACCCATTCTTTCAACACATTATAACATACAAGAGATACATAGATGACTTGTTTTTATTTGGAGTGGCACTAGGGAGGAGCTAGAGGACTTTCAGACACCTCAATCAAATGGCTGACAATTTACAGTTTATCATGGCAGCAAGTGACACAGAAATCCCTTTCTTAAACCTACTCATTTATAAGGGCCAACACACAATCGAGCACCACATATATAGGAAAGAAACCAATAGAAACACTTTCCTCTCTCCTCCACGCTACCAGTTACCACCACTCACACATTATACACAGCACCCACCTGTAATGAAACATCAAGCAGAGAACAGGGATATGTCTAACATATTCTTAAACAGGGGATATGGGAGGAGAACCATGAATAAGGCTATACAGAAGACCATGGCACCTGTAGAACCCACTAGGAGAAATGAGGAAGGTGAAGACACTTGTAATTGAATGGTATTACCCTTGATATACTCAGGATTCAGTGAACCAGTCAAAAAAATTGTTCATAAACTTTGGGAGACTTTAAGACCCATGGGGATACCAGAGCTCTGCAGCAAACCTATCATAGCATCTAAGCATGCAAACACTCTGAGGGACAGACTTGTCCATTCAGAACATAAGGACACTGGCACTAAACATGGACAACTGCTAGTAGGGATGCTGGCACCTGGGATGTCTCTTTGCAATACAGCAATAAACAACTGAATGTATAGTTATATTGACATAATGTATATTGAAAATCCATACCCCTGGATCCCAACTTTTCCCCATTACTAAAACTGGTGAACAGTTATGATTCAAGGGCAAGGATGGCAGAATGGAGTCATTGCAGATAAGTGCAGCAGGAAAAGGTGGAAGGCCAGTTATAAATGGGGTGGGCTACAGCATCCCAGACAGTAACAACTTGATAGATATTAATATAGATACAGATGTAGAGATAGAGATAGAGATAGAGATAGAGATAGAGATAGAGATAGAGATATAGAAATGGAAACTGAACAAACAACTTTGCCGTAGCTTTATTGGGAGATTTCAACAATCACAATAGAAACTGGCAAACAAGAACCTCACACAGCAGTGTGGATTTTAGTTTCAGAGAGAAATAAATAATTGTAAGTAAGCAATAATAAGCAACAGGACAATGTTTGTCTGGGGTTAATGCACATCCAGGTACATAGTGAAGAATGAAGCACTTGTGCCAAGTGCCTTCAGCAAATGGAAGTGTATTTATCCCAGAAAACCAATGACCTGTATGTTCTTGTTGCACTTATAAAATAGTTTAACTGGGAAGCAATTTTAAAGAATGCCAATGTTGTTTTATTAAAAATGGGTACTTTTTTTGTTAAAAATAAATATTAAGATGTAACCCTTCCCCACTTGCCAACATCTGTCTTCATAAACATTTAATAGATGCAATGTTTCTTTAAAATAGAATTTAGGAATTCCGAATTTTACAGAATTCTTCTGGCAGAGTATTTACCCCCTCCCACACAACAGAAAACGTTATGTGGAGCTAAGTATTCAGTTTTATCTGTGGCAGGGTAAGCAGTAAGGATTGCCCTGGCAAGCTAGTATGGATAGGATTGGACTGTCCATGGTTATCATAGAAGCACTAAAAACAATAACAAGCATTTGTCAATGCTGAACGTTCGCTTGCAGGTATTTGCAGTGGTGTTTGGCATGTATGGTGCTTTACCCTAATGTCCTGTGCGATTGCTGGTATTTGCACAATAAATTGTCAGCATGATCTTTTTGTTACTCCCATCGTGAATTGCAAGCTACTATGAAGGAAACACGCTTTGGGCAGGATGTGAAAAATGACAGCTGTACTGCTCATAAGGAAGTGTGGTAAAATGCCAATGTTGAAAATCTGGAGTGGAAATATTGAAAATTACGCAAACCCTCTGACGTGCATGGTAACTGTGCAACTTAGCTAAATAAAAACAGTCATTTTTAGGAATTTTTTCACCAAATTTTCAACATTGCCATTTAAAACCTCTGCTAATGAACAGTATCACTGTGATTTTCTTACTGTGTCCCATACATTGATTTCGCACACCGACTGCGCCATTGTGCACTACATGGGGGGGAAAGATGTTTTGGGCAGGATGTGAAAAATGACAGCTGTACTGCTCATAAGGAGGTGTGGTAAAATGGCAATGTTGAAAATCTGGAGTGAAAATGTTGGAAATTCACAAACTTACGAGCGTGCATAGGAACTGCACAATGCACGCTCGCAAAACAGTTATTTGTAGGAATTTTTTCGCCAAATTTTCAACAAAGCTATTTTAAGATCTCTGCTCATGAACAGTGACACTGTGATTTTCTTAATGTGTCCCACACACTGAGTTCGCACACCGACTGTGCCATTGTGTGCTACATGGGCAGAAACACGTTTTGGGCAAGATGTGAAAAATGACAGCTGCAGTGCTCATAAGGAGGTGTGGTAAAATGGCAATGTTGAAAATCTGGAGTGAAAATATTGAAAATTTGCAAACTTACGAGAGTGCGTAGGAACTGCGCAATGCAGACTCATAAAACAGTCATTTTTAGGAATTTTTTCACCAAATTTTCAGCACAGCCATTTTAAGACCTCTGCTCATGATCAGTATCACTGTGATTTTCTTAATATGTCCCATACCTTGAGTTCGCACACTGACTGCGCCATTGTGTGCTACATGGTAGAAACACATTTTGGGCAGGATGTGAAAAATGACAGCTATACTGCTCATGAGGAGGTGTGGTAAAATGGCAATGTTGAAAATCTGGAGTGCAAATATTGAAAATTCGCCAAATGTCTGCGGCGTGCGTAGGAACTGTAATGCAGCTAAATAAAACAGTCATTTTTAGGAATTATTTAACCAAATTTTCAACATAGCCATTTTAAGACCTCTGCTCATGAACAGTGTCACTGTGATTTTCTTAATGTGTTCCATACATTGATTTCATACACCGACTGCGCCATTGTGAGCTACATGGGCGGAAAGACATTTTGGGTGAGATGTGAAAAATGACAGCTGTACAACTCATAAGAAGGTGTGATAAAATGGCAATGTTGAAAATCTGGAGTGAAAATATTGAAAATTCGTGAACTTACGAACCTGCGTAGGAACTGCGCAACGCACGCTCATAAAACAGTCATTTTTTGGAATTTTTGCACCAAATTTTCAACATGGGGTTTTTGGGACCCCTTCTCACGAATGATGTCACTGTCATGGCATTATTCAAGGCCGAGGGGTGATTTTGCACAGTGACTGCTCAATGCCTGCGAAATCACCCTTCGGGCCAGAATAACGCCATGACAGTGACATCATTCATGAGAAGGGGTCCCAAAAACCCCATGTTGAAAATTTGGTGCAAAAATTCCAAAAAATGACTGAGATATGCAATAAAGTTGAAACACCCCTATGTAGCCCATTATACAGCTTACTGGCATTTCCTCAGTTCGCGGTCAGCTTTGAAGAGTGCAGACGTGTTCCCGGTCCACCGAAGATTGTCGCGCCGGAGTCCAGAGGTAAGTATGGGGTGGGGTGTGGGGAGGCTGGGTGCGCAGTGGGTCAGTGCGGGTTGTGGGAGGGGGTTGGGAGATGCGCCAGGGACCGTTTTTGTTTTACAGGGAAAAAAGATGACATGGATGTTGCCACGCTGGAGTGGGCTCCAGCGTGGCAGAAGATGTGGGGGCCGAGGACCGACGGGGATTGGGCACCCTGTCGGCAAAACAAATAATGGTTTGGCGCTACCGGGCTGTGGGCTCCTCAGCGTGGCAGCAGGATGGCTTGGGGGCCGTGGAGCCAACGGGGACTGGGCACCCCCATCGGCAAAACAAACAACATTTGACATGCTGGGGTGGGCTCCCAGCATGGCAGGAAAGCTTTGGGGGAACGGCGTGACACGCACGTGGGGGAGTGCGTGACGGAGGGGAAGGCGGCGGCGCTCAGTATGGCAGCAGTGTTTTCCTTTGAAGCAGATGAACACCGCTGTCATACTGAGCTCCTGCACCCATTGGTGCAGGACTGCCACACCTGCTCAAGGGAGCAGTGCATTGGATGGGAAAGGCACACCTCCAAGTGTGCTACTCTCCCAAAACGTCCTTGCGCATGCGCTCAAGCGAATGTAAAAATGTGAATTATACTTCATTTTTTAACTTGTTTATGTGTTTATGATAGGAAAGAATGTTTATAGTTTAATTAAAAAGGACAGTACGATACATATGTGTGAATTTGCAGCTGCTTGCAATGTTCTTATTTTCAGTAATTATATTCACCCAAACTAATTCATATTTTACTGTACCTGAATGGAAGTTTACATTATAAACTGCTTGTCATTGTTTCTATAATGGGCAATATTTGGTACAGTTCTCTTCACAGAACTAGGAATATAGAGTTTTGACTATCACTACATGGATTCAGAACTCTGACCGTGAGGTGCTGGCCTACCAGATCAGTGTCGAATTTTCTGACTCAAGCAGTGACATAGGCAGAACTCCAAATTGTTAGTTTCATTAAGGGAACTGTACTGAACATTGCCCATATAATGAAAACAATATAAACCTCAGTTTTGTATCATAATGTTTGTTCTGGTACAGTACGATATCAATCTTTTTGAAGAATGAATGGAGAGAATTGTTTGTAGCAGTATAGGTCTTTGTACTGTACAAACAGATGAACTAAACTGAACTCTATAGCCTGAAAGATTGTGTTCTTAAAATGTATTGATAGCCCAATAAAAGGTATCAAATTACCTACTTTGATCATCTGGGAGTATTGTTATAATTTTTGAAAACAGGAATATTATAAATATGCCCCCGGAGCCACTTGTAGCAGGATAATAGTAGTTTCAAACATGTTCTGCTCGAGACAGGACAGTGAAGCGAAGCTGAGCTGTGCTGGCTCGAGCAGAACGTAAGTGAATCTACTCTTACCCAGAATGAGTGGCAACAGGGGATGTATTAATATATTATAAATCGAGAGAACGCTCAATGTTTTCTAAAAACAAAACTGTCCCAGAATGTGCTTGTTTCCAGAGCATCTGGGCATGAAACACTCTTCATAGAATAAGAATGTCTCATGTGCAGGGGAAAGGAGTGCTCTGACAGGTCAGGAGCATTCCCTTTACATATAATACAAACAGCTGCACAATTAAAATCAGTTCCTGTTCCCTTTAAGGGAGTGTTACTTTTTAGAGCCTTTTTAAAAGTTGTCCATGATTGCAATTGGTAGTCATGTTTGTGATGTCAGTCAGAGATGAGTTAAGTGGGCCAGGAATGCTAGAAACAGAAACATAAAATGTGTTGGCAGACAAGGACTGCTTGGTCCACCTACTGTAGTCTGCCCATTTTCCCTACCTGTTTCATATACTACAGATCCTAAGTGATCAGTAGCTTACCCTCTCTTTCCTGTTGCTAGAGGTCCTGTACGTCTATCCCATGCATTTTTGAATTCCCCTACCATTTCTGCTCCTACAATCTCTGCTGAGAGGCTGTTCCATTGATCCACCACCCTTTCTGTGAAAAAATACTTTCTTACATTACCACTAAGTCTATCCTCCTCTGTTTTCATATCATGGTCCCTTGTTCTTGAACATCTTTTTTTCTGAAAGATGCTATCCTCTTGTGCCTTATTTACATCCTTGAAGTACTTGAAAGTCTGTCATATCTCCCCTCTCTTGCCTCTCCTCCAGGGAATACATATTGAGATCCTGAAGTTTCCCCTCATATGACTTTTGGTACAGCCCCTGAGCCATTTTTGTCACCCTTCTCTGAACCACTTCTACTCTGCCTGTGTCCTTCCGGAGTTGCAGCCTCCAGAACTGGACACAGTATTTTATATGAGATCTCACCAATGTTCTATACAGAGTTATCACCACTAGAGATGCAATGAAATTTTATTTTGCCAGCGAAATTCCAGCTAAATCAGGAATTTCGCCATTCAAAATATTTTGTGAAATTCTTGCATTTTGCCTGAATTTTCACTGTATGAAATGTCAAATTTCATGTGTAAATAAAACAAAAAAAAAGTGTTTTCCTCCATATCCCTGGTGTCTAGTGGTCCCATCCCCAACCCCTGGCCGATTGACGGGCCACAAATTCATATGAAGAAATCCCCCGACCCTAAGATTGAGACCTGTTCCCCCATTCACATAATTTGAAATGAAAATAAAAACAACTTCCCTTATGTCTAGTGGCCCTAACTCCCCCGACTGATCGCCATCCAAATGAAAATGATCCCCAGCCCCCACTCCCACCCCAAGAGTTTAACACCACCCCCCTTCCATTGTCCAAGTAATTGTAAATGTGGGTGCTACCGATCAGAATTTATGTACAAAAATAATTAAAAAATGTTTTCCTGGTGTCTAGTGGATCCCCCACCATACCCAGTAGTAGTAGGCAGTACCTCACCCTGCACCCCCCCATCTAGTAGCCCCCAACACCAGGCCACCAGCACAGCCCTCTACTCACCTCCATGGCCAGCAGCCCACCCAACTAGTTCAATGAATTAGTGCATGCTTCTACATGCATCGCTCATTCATGCAGCTCCGGTCATTTGATTGGTTTGGTCATCTGACTGGGAGCTGCAATGAATGAGCATGTGCTGATAGAAGCATGCACTATTCGTGAACTAGTTGAGCAGGCTTCCTGACCATGGAGGAAATAATGAAAGAGCTTTGTGCTTGTATGGGGGGCTATCAGATGGAGGCATACGGGTAGGGTACTCCACTATTACTGGACTGTGGGGTCCATGAGACACCATGGAAAAGTTTTTATTTTACATAAATTATGATCCATGGTCCTACAATTACTTGGTTGGACAATGGAAAAGACAATGTAAATCTCAGGGTGGGAGTAGAGACCCCAGGTCATTTTCATTTGGCTTGACAATCGACCAGGTAGGGTTGCACTCAGATACCAGGGATGTGGGGTCAGTTTCTGGAAGGGGAACTCTTTTTTTTTTGAAACATGTTCCCACCTGGCTTGCAATTGTGGAATTTCACCAGCAGGTGATGAAATCAGCATTTCACAGGTGAAATTTTGCATTTCCTGGGGGGGGGAGGGATTTCATATTTCACACCCTCGAAATATTTCACATAATGCGGGATTACGTGATGCATTACGTGAAATATTTCACTGGGCAAAATTTTTAAATTTTGCTCAAAACTAATCACCACCTCCTTCCTTCCTTCTGCTGGAGATACCTCTCGCTGTGCACCACAGCATTCCACTAACTCTCCTCACAGCTTTCTCACATTGTTTGGTAACCTTTAGATTATCAGATATGATTACTCACAGGTTCCTTTTCTGTTTCATGACCATCAGACCTCCCTCCATCATGTACTCCTCCCCTGCATTTCCGTGCCTCAAGTGCATGATCTTGCACTTCTTTCCATTGAACCTTAGCTGCCGCACACTTGACTACTCCTCAAGCTTGTTTAGGTCCCTTCTCATTTACTATATCATTCCTGCAGTGTCAACCCTTTTGCAGATCTTTGTGCCGTCTGCAAAGAGACACACTTTCCCTTCCAGTCCCTCTGGTATGTTGCTTGTGAAGACATTAAAGAGGACTGGTCCAAGCACTGATCCTTGCATGAACCCGATGGTAACCTCCCTCTCTTCTGATTGAACTCCGTTTAATACCACCTTCTGTGTCCTAGCACTCAGCCAATTTTTGACCCAGTTTACCATCCTGGGACTGACTTCCAGGCTGCCCAGCTTGTTTACTAGCCTCCTATGTGGGACGGTGTAGAAGGCTTTGATAAAAACTAGGTAGTCCACATCTGCTGCCCCTTCCAGATCCACTTCCCTAGTCACCCAGTCAAGGAAATGTATCGGATTTGTTTGACAAGATCTTTCTGCTGTGAATTCATACTGCCTTGGATCCTGTACTCCACTGGATTCAAGATATATCATAAACCTTTCTTTTAGTAGTGATTCCATTAGTTTCCCCACCAGCGAGGTCAGGCCAATTGGCCTGTAATTGCCAGCCTCCTCCCTACTCCCACTTTTGTGGAGAGGGACTACATTTGCCCTCTTCCAGTCCTTTGGTACTACATCTGTTCCAGCAAACTGTTGAACAGGTCTATCAGTGGTGCTGCCAGTACCTCCCTGAGTTCTTTTAATACTCTGGGAAGTATCCTGTCCACCACATTGCCTTGCCCACTTTCTGATTAGCGAGTTCCTATAGTACTCTCTCCTTCTTAAATGGAGTAGTGTCCACCTCTCTCCCAGTAGTGCTTCCATCACCTAACTTTTGTCCCACCCCTTCCCCTTCTTCTGTGAATACTGAACAAACATACTTGTTCAGGATTTTTGATTTTTCTTGGTACCCTACTGCACACTTCCTTCCTTCCAAGTCTCACAATTCCACCCTTAGTCTTTTTTTTTCTTTCTCTATCATACCTGAAAAAGTTCTTGTCTCCTTTTGTTACCATCTGGGCTATTTTTTCTTCTGTTTTCACCTTTGCAGTCCTGAATGCTTTCCCTGCCTCCCTTTTCTTTTCCAGATACAGTTGCCTTTCTTCTTCCCTCTGTGTTTCCTTGTACATCCTGAATGCTACCCTTTTCTCCCTTACCTTCTTGGCCACTTCTTTTGTGAACCATAGTGTTTTTTTTCTTTCTCTTTGTCTTGCTTACTTGCCTAATGAAATGGCTTGTTCCCTCCGCTATGACTCCCTGCATGTTATTTGACAAAATACCATTGCCTGGACATGTTCCAACTAATGTATTTCTGGTGGATTAACATGTGGATTGTGGAACTTATTTAGCTAAACAAGTGGCAGGAAAGTTCTGACCCAATGTATGACCTTTATCAATATGTACAACAGAAAACAGAGAAATAGGTTTGTACTGAATCTGGTTCCAAATAACATGGGTGATTTGCATAACAGACTGAAGAAATGGAACCACTACTGGGGAACAATCATTACATGGCAAAATTCTTGATTAATAGAAAGCTGGTCACAAAAAGGTTGAAAACAGAATACTGTAAGTTTAAAGCTGGTAAACACAATCACATGCATTGATAATTTTGTAGGCTGGAACTGGTACAGTGATAATGATGATAACAGCACTTATAATAAATTCAACACATAAGAAAAGCTTTGCGGCTAGCAAGGCTGAAAATACTCAACATTGTCTAACCCTTCATTCTCAGCCAACAAAAACTTAATAAGTGAACAAGATTAGGCATGCAATAAAAGTGAAACAAAATGTTTTTAAATAAATAAAAACTAATAGAATAAAGGAGACTAGAGACAAGTTCTGGGAAGAGGTAAGGAAATGTAAAAATATAATCAGGCAGGAAAAAAAGGAGATTGCAGAGACAGAAGGAGAGGGTCAGATCCAAAGCTGGCAATGCTCTGAAAGCAGTTAGTCTAAGGAACTCAAATTCATGCATTCTCGTCCACAGAGAACAAAATCATTCAACAACTGTATTTCTGTAAAGTGCTGGACTTTGTTGAAGTTAAACATGTCTACTGCAAGTAACACCAACCAGTAACAGCTCAAAACCCATAGGTTCACAGCCAGCTATGCAAGCATCTTCAGTCAGAAGTGGAATGACAATAGGAGTCCTTTTATTACATACAAACATAGAATGTGATGGCAGATAAAGACCTGTTGACATCTTTAGTCTGCCCATACTACCTAACTACACTGCTTAAGCCCTACTGGCCATCATGTTCCATTGTCCTTGCACCCTAGTAAGAACGCCATGTTCCTGTCCCATCTCAATTTTAAACTGTCAAATTATTTAGCCTTTATCACCTCCTCAGGCAGTTTGTTCCACTTGTTCACCACTTTTTTGGTGTAAAAGTTCTTGAGGACATCCTTCTTGAATCTACCTGTAGCCAGTTTAAGTTTCCTGTTGTACCTGTGATTTTGCTCAAGACAAGTATTGCCTAGTAGTCTACCCTGTTTACCCCATGAAAGTACTTGTAAGCTGCTGGCATGTCACCACTCTCCCTCCAAGTCTGGAGGGTGTACATGACGATGTCCATCAACCTCTCCATATAAATCATACCACCCATAATCTGGGTCATCTTGGTCAATGACACACTGCTCTGTACAGCTTCCACCTTAGCACAGTCCTTTCTCAGGTGCAGACTCCAGACCCTTCCCCAGTATTCCAGACTTGGTCTCAACAGTGATCTGTGCAATGGGAGGATTACTGCCCAGCTTCTTCTGCTGATTCCCCTCCCTATGCACCACAACTTCCTATTCACTTTCTCCATAGTTTTGTTGGAATGTGCCATAGATTTTAGACTATTCTCAGACTCTGTGCTGTACTTTATAGTAACCCCCGCTGCACACTGCATACTGCACCCTTGTTTTTTTTTTTTCCTGCTGGGCATTACTTTGCTTTTTATGCACTGAAGCTCAGCTGACAGATATTAGACCATTTCTCCAGGGTACCTTCAGTTCCTTTATCCCCTCCTCAGTGTCTACTCTTGTGTAGATCTTAGTGTCATCTGTGAACAAGCAGATCTTGCCCTGTATGCCTTCCCCTATGTCACTTCTGAATACATTAATGAGAGCAGGGCTCAGTACTGATCACTGGAGCACTCCGCCCATGACCTCCTAGACCTCTGGGAATTCCTCATTTACCACTACCATCTGTGCCCTCCCCCTTAGACAGTTCTCCACTAAAGCTACCATTAGTTCTTCCACACCAAGGTCCTTCACTTTTTTACCAGTCTCCTGGAGGGGGGGAACTGAGTCAAAGGGTTTTCTGAAGTCCAGGTACAGTATATTGACTGCTTGCCCTTATCAGCCAACTTGGTCAACTACTCAAAGAACTCAACAAAACTCATCTGACATGACCTCCTACTGGTAAACCCATGTTGCCTGATGTCCTGTGGCCCATGACTTTCAATGAAGTCCACCTGTTCTTCCCTTAGGATGGCCTGCAGTATCTTTCCAACTGTAGACATCAGGCTGACTGGTCAATAGTTACCTATCTTGACCTGCCTTTCACTTTTGTGTAGAGGGACCACATCAGCTATCCTCCAATCTCTGGGGAATAGCATCTGTCTAACAAGCATTTACAGATGACTGGAAGTGGAACTGTTATTGCTTCTACTGCCTCCATGAGCATCCTAGGATGCAGCCCATCTGGTCTCATGGATTTGTCAAATTTCAGCATTTTAACCCATTCAGTACCCTTTCTTTCATGGTACGGCCTATACTTTAGAGCTCCCTCCTTCTCTTCTTCTGCCCCTCACCGCACATTTTGGCAAAGGCCCCTCTTTCCCAAAGTAAATACTGAACAAAAGTATTGATTCAGTATTTCTGCCTTCCCACTGTACCTCCTCCTCCCAGCCGTCTTCCTTTTTAAGTCTCACTGCGCCTGGGCTTGTCTATGACCAACTGCCAAATTATTTAGCCTTTACCACATTCTCAGGCAGTTTGTTTAGATTTTGACTCTCTACCTCTTGAAGTTTTGGCTCTCTACACCTCTGGCTGTTAGCAATTTGACATTTAATTTTTGAAACTCACATTCATGTTGGAATGTTGGTAGAATTCATTTCCTTCTGTTCTGTTGAAATGAAAAATACCTTATTGACTATCTTGGTTGTTAAAACCCTTTCAGATTCATCGACTGAAAAGTACATTGGTGCCAGTGCTCATGGCCAGTGGGACGGCAAGTGTAGTCGGGGACATGGACCCGGCTGTCAAGATAATGTTTAAAAAAAATTTTGGAAGAAGTTTCTGGAGTTAAATCCTTCATCTCATGCTGGAGAATAAAATGGAGAACCTGACTATGAGGATCTTTAATACTGAGAACACCCTCCATCATATGGACATACAGGAAGACCACAGAGACACAGAATTCCACTTCCTTAAAAATGAAATTGCCTTGCTGTGGCACACAATAGACAACCTCAAGTGTAGGAACCACTGCAACAATCTTTAAATCATCAGAGTACCCGAGGAAGCAGAGGGCAAAAATGTTAGGGACTTTGTACATTTACTAGCAGAACTGCTGAATTTAAAGTACCTTCCATTTGAGGTCCAGAGGGCATACTGATCTCTGACACTGTAAACTCTAGCTGGAGATAAGCTGATACCTAATTACGCCCTTTTCTTAAGACACTCAGTGAAAGAAAAACTCTTGCACCTAGCAAGAGAAAAGCCCCCCCACACACACACACACACGCCATGGCATGGCCACAGAGGTTCCATTTACCAGGATTACTCTGTAATGCTGATTCAAAAATAGGCAGCATTTACAGACCTGAAGCACTTGCTGCAGAAACTAATGATCAAGTACAAAATGTCTTACCCACTAGACAGGGATTTAAAGTATGGGGACCTGACTACTGTGGTTACAAACTGAAAAACCCATGAGCATCACTGGAGCTGGCACTTTCTCTCCAGAGGCATCACAGATCACATGACAGATAACTATGCTTTGCTACAGATCCAGTACCACTCTCCTCTGCCCCCATAAAGAGCCCCACCCTTCAACTCTCCTCACCACTGTTCCCCCCTTTCTCACATATACCCACTCAGTCTTACTCTGTGCTGGCAGTGGAACCATGGTACCCCCCTGCTTGTGGTTCTTCACCCAGTTACTCCTTTTTCTCCATACCTTGTCCCTGACTTGTGCCTCTCTCACTAAATGCACTCTTCAGAACTGATGCTCTCCATAGAATCTCCCCCATTATCCCCCCCATTTATCCTCCCTCTTTGCAAGGTAATTCATCTCAAAATACATGTGTTGCTTGGATTACCTTATGTTCTGAACAATGAATACAATGATTAGAGAATATCACATGACCCCTCCTGAGCCCAAGGGGAGGATATTTGGCATAGTTGAGGTTTCTCTTCCTAGATGACTTCTAGAGCCCAACAGTTGCCATTTGGGGAATAAATTGTCTTTCTTTCTCTGCTGTCTCACCCACTATTAGCCTTTCCTTCTTTGGTACTTTGATTATTGTTTATTTCTTTATGCTCTTTTGATTGTGGATATAACAATCTGCATTTATACTTTGCTTGTGTATGTACAAAATTTCAAAAGCTAACACATGTTACTGTTACGTTGTTAGTTGCTTATGCTGTTGTTTCTTTCTGCATCTGTTAAAATGCTGTACACTTCACAATGTGCAATATGTATCCTTATATAAGTATGGACTGGGCATGCTATAAAAATTTGCTGAATTGCAAAGCTCCTCCCAGGTTGCTTATCTAACTCCTTTGATTCCAGTGACATGTTGGCCAAGATGAGTTCTTGAACTTAATGCCATCAAATTCACTGGCTACTTTACTGATACCCCCTCTAGCTACAATGGGAACTGACTTCTACCAATTAATTTCCTGGAATGTCCAGAGAATTAACACCCCCAACAAATGGAAGCAGATGCTCTCACTCTTGAACAAAGAGTGCTGTGACATTGTTTTCCTTCTAGAGACACACCTACTTCCTGTTGAGACTCAAAAACTAACTAGAAAGTGGGTGGGATAAGTTGTGGGCAGCTCAATATCACAGACAAATGAGGGTGAGCAGTGAGCACAAGAATGTGATGTCAGTTCAAAACAGCAACATTCAAAATAAAAAGGAACCTCACACAGCACTTGATTCAGCACTGAAGATGACAGAAAGGATTCACTTTAAATATGTCCATTCATTAGAAAATCAACAAAATGGCAGAAACATCAGGGGGAGAGGGAGCATAACTCCACCTAACATTTCACCCAGTCCATCCTGTGGGCAGATCCTTTTTTGCACTAAAACTAGAGGAATAACAATGCTTTTTCATAAACACCTCCAAGTACAGACCTTAAGGTGGTTCACTCCTAAGAGGATAGACGGGTATTGACTCAAGTGCTTACTAATACTGAACCTGTTCTCTTAGGCAATATTTATGGCCCCAGTGTAGACTCAGACTGCTTCTGTCCCAAACTTGTACAGGAAATTTCTGCCCTCTTTGAACCGGGAGACAGATTGATACGGGGAGGGTGACTTCAATATGGTCTAGGACCCAGTTGCAGATATACTGGTGCAACAACATCTCATCTGCTAAGTGTAGCAGAGCTCTACATAACCTGGTGACCAAATTTTACCTTACTGACCCATGGAGAATTCTGTACCCATGTGGAGAGACTTTACCTTTCACTCTGCTACCTCCAACATAAGCAGCAGAACTGAATGCTTCCTCCTGTCAGTCCAGACATTGGACAAGGTCCAACATACATCAATTAGTCTTATTATGATATCAGACCATGCTTGTGTGTGGCTTACCCTAGGGTTTGACCCTCCGACACCCAAACCCACCAGTGGTGCCTGGGTACCTTCCTATTGTGCTGAAAAGTCTTTACAAAGTGCTTTCCAATGAGATGGAGCTGTTCTCACTCAACAATTCTCCTGACATTACCAAAGCAGTGCTCTGTGACACCTTTAAAGCATACTTGCAGGACAGACAAATTAGGTTGTAGTGTATGCTAAAAAGCAGCATATGAAGGAATTCTTAGATCTGTGGCAGACACATAAAGAAGAAGTGCAAAAATATAATGCTCTAGCTGCTTACTCCCCCACCTGAACTGGGATATGCTACTGCTCAGATTTAGAACCAATTCTCTGTCCTCTACTGTGGTGCAGGAGGCCATGCTGAGGACAGCCCACATGTACTGGAAAGCTGGTGAGAATATTACGTGACTCCTGGCTTATCGTATGAAAGTACAGCAGGCTGGTAAACATATTGCTGCATCTGTCACCTCCCAGGAAAGTGGTAAATAGAGCAAACAAAATTGCCACATCATTTGAAAACTTTTACTCTGAGCTGTATACCTCTCAGAGATGATCAAATCCAAATGCAGAATTTCTGGAAGATCTTGCTCTCCCAAAATCACTGATCTCCAGTCAGCTGGCTTGGGTGCCCCTTTCAAAGCTCCACTCCACAGTCTGGGCACTCCCCAAACAGAAGACCCCTGGGTTAGATAGCTTTCTAGATGAATTTTACCAGACCTTCATGAACATAGTGGACAAGCAACTCCTGAACACTCTTTCAGAGTCCTATGCCAATTTGAATCTCCCCCACTCTGTGATAGAAGCCTAGATTACTTTGCTACCCAACAGACAAAGACCCAGAGGTCATCTCCAACTACCTCCCTATCTCCCTGCTCAATGAGGATGCAAACATCTTGGATAAGATACTGGCTTTCAAACTGGGAAAAATCATCCCCCAGATCATTGGCCACCACCAGACTGGTTTTGTTAAAGGCAGAATCACCATGGACAGCATAGGGGCAACTATCAACATATTATGGGTAATCTCCAATATTAGTACCTCTGCCTTATTGGTGAGTGTCAGAACAATGAAAAGTTTTGATTCTATGTAATTGTGCAACCTATACCAGGCTGTGTACATAATGGGAATTGTCACATCATTCACTATTTGGGTGCATCTGTTGTACTCTACCCCTTCCACTTACACCTTAACCAATGGTCACATCTCTTCCATGATCCCCCTAGGGAGTGGACAAGGCAGGGATGCCCCCTTCCCCCTGCTGTTCCTTAGAGTAATGGAGCCTTTGCTTTGCAAACTTCATCACATCCTAGATGTGGAAGGCATACAATGCGGAGATGTCCAGCTCAAAACTTTAGCATATGTGGAAGACTTGCTTGTGGCAGTCTTCAATCCACATTTCTCCCTTCCTGCAGTGCTGTCCATCATAAATACTATTAAACACTTGTCATGCCTGAAGGTGAACTGGGACAAGTTCACACAGGAGGGTCCCATACAACACCCGGGTCTCTGGTGCTACTGCAAGTTATGTAAGTGGGTATAGCACTACCCACTGACCTTAAAACCCTGGTGGATCTTAACCTTAACCCTCTCTTCATGGCTCTGGAATCCAACTTTTGCAAGTGGAAGAACTCTGTCTTACCTTTGAGGTAAAATAGCAGCAAACAAGATGATGGCCTTCCCAAAAATATTATTCTGCCTTAACCGCCTACCCATATCTATGACAGAGGCTAAATTCCATTGACTTGAGAGGTTATTTGCATCCTTCTGATGGGAGGGGAAGAAACACCAGATTTAGCCTCCAAAAGCTGAGATCTCCCTGTTAACAAGGGGGACGGGCCCTGCAGTGGCTTTGGGCATATCATTAAGCCTTAAGCATCAGACATAATCTCCACTGGTTACATACCCCTCTGTTTTTGACACCAGTGTGGATACCACTGGAATCAAGCTGCCCAAGCGGTCCCCCCTGAAGCCTAGGGGAATGAAAAGTCCTGGGAGCAAAGCAAAGATTTCAAGTTTCAAGTCTGAGTTTGTTTATTGACTTTTAAGGTCTTTACAATATTTAAAAGTATTTTCATATACAGTATATAATACAATCATGCTAAACTTGTCCAGAAAATGTTTAAATGATGACACAGCTATTAGAGAATATCATAACTATATACATGAGTTCATCATCATTCTTGCTAGAGAAAAGGGTCAAGAGAAACAACTTGAACTAATTCTTAATATAAAAATTTAAACAGGACACCGGGGGGGGGGGGGGTTTGGGTCTGGTTGCCGACAGTCCCAGTTGGCATATTGTCATTGCAATCACTGTTCCAATCAGAGTAATAATCTGACCTGGACCTCAAAAACATTTTTCTTGTACTCTCTCTCTTGTCAGATGTTATTTCGTTACATTCATTTATCATACTCTTCAATCCTTTACATTAATATTAATTTAGACATTTGAGAACCACCACAAAAAAAATTAAACAAATAATAAATGTTCTATAATCAGAATTATAATAAAACAGACTTTCATGCAGGTATTTACTTTTTATTGCACTGTACATTTCTAAGAATAAATAAAGTGAAATGAATCCAAGATGTAGAACCATCAGTCACTATCACTAATAGTTAGGTAAAAGTCACTACTGAAATTTAAGGGCTATATAATAACCAAGGCCACTGTTTTTCATTTTTTACTGGAAAATCCGGTAAAATTCCGGAAATAGGGCTGCCTAAAAACCCGTAAAAATGAAGATTTCATGGAATCTGGCAATTTCTATCAGATCAGTAAATCTATAAAAAAGTGTGTTTTTCTTTTCATTCCTTCCTGTACTATTTTCATTTGTTTTATTTAATGCTCTGTATATTAAGCCTTCTTTAATTCTGATTATTTGTGCACATACTAAAAGAATGATAACAGAATCCCGGTAAAATCCGGAAATTAGAGTAACAATCGCCGGTGAAATTCCGGAATCTTAAGTCTTGAAAACGGAATTTAATTGTTTTAATCACCGTAAATCAGTGGCCTTGATAATAACTGGCTGGCAATTTTTATCTATGGGCTGACCAGCTGATATTTGCTGTAATAACCGACTGGTTATTATGACATTCATAAGCCATGTCAATCAAACTATGCTACTCCCTCATTGGGTCCTGTCTTGTTTGTGGGTGGTCTTAACAGTTCTGCAAACATGGTAGCTCCATCTCTTGCTTACCACAGAGCCACCACAACATTACCCATCCATCATTAGTTTTATTATTTTGTGTAAATATATCTGGTTGATCATACCTTTCACAGCTTTGAAAGCTGTATCTGGTTGACCCTGCTGTTTGCCCAGATTGCGACATTGCCCGCGTGCAACTGCAAACATTTTTTCCTTTAAATATATCTGATTGATCCTGCCATTTAGTCCCCCACCCCCCAAAAAAAACTTCTATCTGGTTGATCCTGCCATTCATCCAAATGTGGGAGTAAGCAGTGAGCCAGAATGGAACCCAGCATTCATTAGCATGAATGGGACTATAGACTATAAGTAAAAAAAAGTAAAAAGAAAATAAACAAGAAAAAAATTAACTTGGGGAGACAGAGTGATATGTGTGTGTGTGTGTGTGTGTGTGTGTGTGTGTGTGTGTGTGTGTGTAGAGACACATGGTCACAGAAATCAGAAATCGGGCTTGAAAAAATGCTGCACAGTTATTATATAAAATAAAAGATGGGGAGGGTGTGCATATGAAAATTTAATGCACACCTGCATTGTGGGATGCTTTAATAAAACCCTCTGGCTTCACCCTTGGGGTTTATGTAGCATCCCACAACTCAAGTGTGCATTAAATTATCATATCACACCCTTCCCTATCTTTTATTCTATATGTATCAACTGTTAATTTGTTCAAGGCTATTGAATACAGAGGAAAGCAGACAACTCTACCTGATAATATTTAATATTGACCAGATGTTTAGGGATAGAAGAAAGGATGGCATCTGATTAATCATACCTGGACTAGTAAAAAAAACGTCTGTGCTAATAATACTTCTGTAGGGATACATGCTTTATTTAGTATATTCCTTAGTCAATTTTCCCTTTGTTTCCTATAGAAGGGACAGAAAAAAATATCACATGTTCTATATCATCAATTTCTCCATTGCTGCATTTACAAAAAGGAGACAGAACATCCAGCCTATGTTGTTTTATAGTGAAAACAATTACTTTTAAAAACTTTTAGCTTAAACTTTGCAAAACAAATCCTAGATGTTCATCAGTTAATATTGTTAAATATGGCTCCCTGACAAATAAACCCTTACTATTTTTATGAAGAATATGTATTTAGGAATCATTATGATATCCTGTTCGATTGACAAGCTCAAACACTTACATTTAATTTGCATATTTAACTCTGACCTTGGTAAGTAAGTAAAAATGTATTTATATATGATGCCCAATCACGGAGACTCTGGGAGCCTTACAGGTAGTGCAACAGCATTTAAGAAAAATACAGATAAACAGTTAAATAGCAAGGTCAATAAATCAGCAATTAAAATCAATAAATGAATTACAGTAAGATCAATAAAACAAGCTAATTATCAAATGCTTGATTAAAAAGATGCATCTTTAAACCCTTTTTAAAAACTCCACTGATGGGGCTTCCCTCAGTGGTCTAGGGAGTGAATTCCAGAGGGACAGCCACCTCAAACACTATATCTCCTGAGGTTTTCAGCTTGGTCATTGAAACCACTAGGAGGCCCTTATTGGAGGACCAGAGTGAGTGCTCCAGGTGGCAGGGGTGAGGAGATAATTCAGGAAGTCAGAAGACATCAGTCAGAATATGTTCTAATTGTAATGGGTATATTTTGTGTTTGATATGTAACCCCCAACTGGCTCCTTATTTAATCAACTGGCACACCTACCATAGACTAGGGGAAAAGAGAAGGTGGAGGTTACATTGATTTGCTACCATTAGACAAGGTGGGATAAGCCAGATGAAGCAGACATTATAAAAACAACACAAACCAAGTGTGGCTACTACCTGGCACACACCTGGTGGGACCAATACCATGGCCACAAACCAGGTCCAGGGGAGAAAATGTTTGCTCAGGCCTATGCTAGGTCTACACTTCTGGATGGGGTACTCAAGTAACTCCATGCACAGTAAGCAATAACATAAATGTCCAAACCATTTTTGGATTCTAGAGTGTGGCTTTATTCTGTAACAAAGTAGGACCAACACAAAGTAAAGATGGATCCCCAAGGGTTACACACACAGCAATTGTAGACATCTGAGGTACAGAACACCAAATTCCCATATTGCATAGGATGACTGTGGAACTTATAGACTAGCCACCTGTAGAACACACACATCCTCCTGGAAATTGCACACATGGCCAGTACTTGGTCACTTCCCATATGGTATAGGATAAGGTGTGGTACACAGACCACAACAGAGCACTACAGGCTCCAAACTTACAAAGCCCATATACACAGGATAAACTGGAGGAGACCCACTCACTGGGGTAGAACTGGAGAAAACCCACTCACTGGGGTAGAACTTTCTTCAGGCACTGGCCACATGCACTGACAGAAAAAAACCAAAGTGCCCTTCAGAACCTGGAGTGCTAAACTGGTCACTCCAGATGAGGGTTTCCCACCTCTTGTTTCCAAGTTCATACTTGACCATCCCTATGGTAAATACACCTAACACTGTGCCAAGATTGAAGATGCTGTCTAGAAATGTATTTCACACTTAACATTCTCACAGGACACTGCAGGAGTGTCAAAGGAAAAGGTTCTATTCACTTGAACGGTCACATACTGGACTCCACAGAGGACAGACAACTTTTAAATTGTTTTAGTTGACAGAGTCCCTCTGTCAGAGAATTCACCCAAGAAAATGTATGTACCAACTGGGCAGTTTCACACAAAACAAAAGTACTCAGAAGATGTACACAAGGCAGCTTCACCAAACATCCTAGTAGGATCAAGAGGATTGCCCCTGACACCCTGGCAGCCTGCTTCATCCCTCCTGGGATGAAACACAGAAAATCCCTTGGAGTCGGTTTCACCACTTCACACAAGCTGGATCATTGCTGAACTCCACTAAGGTGAGAAAGAAAACAACACTGCAGCTATATGTCAGAGCGGCTGCTGGATCTGCAACTACACTCTGCAGACTCCAGCCACCAACTCTCTACAGAATTCGAGTTCCCTCACTCACAACAGCTGGCTGTGGCTTATGCTGCTGCGAGAGTTCTAAATGACATCAACCCTTCCAGCTTTCAGCTGAGACTGACAACAGAGGGAGGGACAGAGTGAAATCCATGTACTGGAAAATCACTAACTGCCATCCCTGCCTACCACTAATTCTAAAGGGATTCTTGTAACCCCTGTTAACAAGGGGGTTAGAGATAGATTTCAGATATGGAAATTCATAGCCCCTATCCAAATATTGCACCTTTTCCTCAAAACAAGCTTTTGGGACCCTATTTCCAACTTGTTTTGTAAATCCATTAAAAATGTAATTATTCTTTCTTGGATAATATTTTCAATTGAATATTGGCCTAATACTATGCAAAGAATACCAGCTTGAACATAAGGTAGAACCCCCAAAAGAAATATATATAACTTATTTAACATCACCTCAGTTACTTTTGTTTTACAAAACTCCATAATTCCCCAGTGTATAATATGGAAAACTTCATATTAGAATTTACTACTGCAAGGGAACCTATAAAGGGATGCTGTCAACCCCCTTAGGCCTCAAAGTGTCCCTAGTGCAACAAAAAAAAATTGTTTTGATTGTTCACATTCTGCAGAGATGGTTGATGCAGCTGGTAGTTTGATTCAGATCCCTGTTTTCTTTTAAATAGTGAAAAAGTGAGTACTCACCATACTGGTTTTACTACACCAAAACATGTTTGTTTACATTTCATGACCAGCTCCCACTGCATCTTTCCTGATTTCAGGACCACCTCCAATGCAATTAAGCCACTCTTTATGCAGAGGGAGTAGAGGAGACTATTGCACCATGAGTGTTTGCACTGTTGGAGGGTGTTTCTAATGTTCAGAAAGTATGCAATAGCAGTAGTTCAAAGACTGAAAGCACAACAAAGTTTGTTATAACTATTTATTACCATGCATTTCAATTCTAATAAGCAAGGAGGCAGATAAAACAATCAGCAACATCAATGAATTTCAGAGAAGGTAAGCAATCATAAAATGTGGGTGTTTTCCTAAAAAAATATGATGCAAAAATGGTGGACAGTGCCTATTACTGAATGATGACAGTATTTTTTCATAAATCTAATTACAGGTATACCGCTTGAAGTTTGTTTTTTTTCATATAGCTATTTGGCCCCCATCACCTCCTCCCCCATTGCCTCCACCTGCCAACTGGCGATGGAGACACATAGATACTTTTTACAGGTTTTCTTCCGTGACCTCCCTGAGGCCCCAGCACACAACTATGTGAGCATGTAAAGGCATGCTACACACCCCATAGAGCCAGCTCTGCCCCTTCCACCTCCTATAACTGATTGCCCCATCCCTCCACCTACACTGCCCACCGGACCTCCACCCAGTGGGAACAGAACTATGGGGGGTGCCAACCCACCCTCACCACCCTCAAGAGAGGACAGCTGCCTATCTGCATGCTCAATCCTGCTTCGCCCTCCCCCACACACTGGCATCCTGATGACCCAAGATCGTTCCTGAATCCGGGTCACCAGCGTAGCACAAGGTGTGGCATCCAGTGCCCCAACCCTCAGTGCCACTGGGCTGGCTACCTCTTGAAGATTTTGTAAGTTTAGATTTTAGATACATAATTTGTCAATTCCAACTTAAATTATTTGTTAATCTAAACCCAAGAGAATCATAAGTATTTACAGGCTGTAGTTTAGATCCCTAGACATGAAGTTTATATATATACTGTATATATTTATTTGTTAGTCCAAAAGCTAATAGTTGAGTTCTGATTGTATTTATCATGAAGAACTTTTCTTCACAAAGATGTACAAACTTATTCATCTTCCACTGCAAATTGAATACTGACATTGAAATGACAACAACATAATCTGTATAAGCAAGTAAAGATATAAGTTGAGAAAAAAAATTAGTGGAATTAAATTCTGTATCATTCAGCTGAGTAATAACAATTTTACGGTGTAAGTTAAATAGGAATGGTATCATTATGCATCCATGTCTTACTCCAAGATTTGTTTTTATTTTTGTAGTTATGCCACCATGTTATATTACACCTGGTGCCATATCTGGTCCATATTTGATATCTACTGTAACAAATGCCAATCTGTTCCTAATTTATATAATGTGATCCACAAAGTTTTATGGCTAATGCTGTCAAATTCCATCTTTAACTCAATAAAGTAGCAAAAGAGTTTTCCTTTTCATATAATTATGTATTAAATGCACTAATACCATACAATACAAAGTAATTGATCAATTTGTTTTAAATCTTTTCTGCAGTTCAATAAGTATTTGATTATCATCCACCCATGTCTGTAAACTGACCAAAAGTATTATTGATGACAATGTTTGAGCTGTATGAATGAAACTAGTCGGACAGTACATTCCGGGAACATTCAACAGTACTTTTTAGTCAACTGGGAATATTAAAGCAGCAGTGCAACGAAAATGGGCACAAATTTGACCCCACCTTTTTTTCTTCCCAATTGATGCCAGATGTCTTCCAGTTTATTTTGGGGGTAACATTCTCAGTTTTTGTTATAATTTAAGAGTTTTATGAAAGTTTTAAAATAATTATTTCTCAAAAAAAAAAGATGATGCCTAATTTTTGCATAGAAGTGATATTGAGGAGCTGAGGAGGATAAGAATCTAGACAACAATGCAACTGTATAGTACACAGCATGGGAAGCATCCAGAAAACCCAAATCAACAGTTCTGCCAATATTTTTCATAACCATAGCAGAAAATTAGCTTTTTGGAATAACTTTTGTTTTGCTGCACTGCTGCTTTAATATTTCCAAACTAAGATATATGAATGACTCTTTTCATTTAAAAAATATTTTATTATAATCCATATACAAAACTGATACATACCTAAATCCAATGCACTAAATAAATTCAAAATGTATGTATAAATGTTGCATTTTGCCCTACCCACCCTCCTCCACCCTCCCTTCGTTATTGAGGAAAGTTAGCATTCCAGCCATTTCATTTCAAATTCTAAATTTTATACATGTTTCTTAGCAGGTTAGGTAGCATAGGTACTACGAGGGCATGTGGGTCATGTCAGATCTTCCTTTTATAATTTAATTAAGGGAGGTGATATTGCCTCACTTTCATTCCAAGAATTAATTTCAATTTCTGGGTTGTCCTAGTCCTCTATAATATACCATAACCTTTAACACAAAAGTGTCTCTTTGAAAATATACCACCATTCATTCTCAACCTTGGTCAAAAGAGGTAGTGTCTGTGCATTCCAGTTATTTAGTATAATTCTCTTCAAGGCTAGGGATCCTAGACGAATATTTTTTTCTTATACTGGAGAAAAATCCATCACATCGAATAGGTTTAGAACAATAACTGTGAAAGTACAGGGTATAACTTTCCCTATTATAAGAGCCAACCATTTGGTTAATTCCATCCACCATGCCTTAATTTCTGTACACAGCCAAAGACAATGATATAAGGTCCCTTCAGAGGTACAACCATGCCAGCATAAGCTGGAGTATTGAAGATTAATTTTGACAATTGAACTAGGCACAATACAAGCTCTATTTATAATTTTGCTTTGAATAATTCTATTTTTTTCATACATAATTTTTTTTTGGCTCCAAACCTGATGGCATTCCATTGATTAGTGTGAAATTCATAGTCCATATCTTTTTTCCATGATCTAGCTTGTTTTAGTTTTTGCATATTTTGGTTTTTATTTAATAAATTGTAGAATAAAAAAGGTAGCTTTTTAACTTTAGTAAGGAAAATCATTTTTATTTCTGTTCTAAATTTGTTTTCCAGCCTATCCCTATTTAACTCTCAGGCTGCTGACAGAATTAGAACATACAGAAATTTTGGAATGATATATCAGTCTGTGGCCCTGCAAGGGTTAAACAAATTTTACTACACATCTCATAAAGGGTTTTGTATGGAGAAAAATAGGATGAGTAATTTTTAATTTTCTGCACTAGGACTATGGATTTATATTCATTATAATTTAAACATTTCCCCGCCTCAATAAAATATATCAATTGATTTATATTATGCTTCTGTAGAGTCTGTCCAATTTTTATAAACTATGGTTCGACTGTAACATTAAACAAAAATATGGTGAGTGTAACCATGGAAAAAACATACCTGTTTTTTTCCTAAGATATGTTGAATACCCAATCCTAGTATAAATTGGGCCCAAATATTTAAATTTCCCATAATTAGACATAAATAATATGTCCTTAATATGAATGTTTGGAAAAGTATTTTTATTTAATTCCTGTATGATCTCTATGTCTTCTTGTGGAAAGGAGGTCCACTCCCAAACAGTAGAGATAGCTTGTGCCTGCATGTATTTATGTGGATCAGGGCAGCCAAGACCTCCCTCCTTCACAGCCAAGGTTAATACTGACCAGGGAATTCAGGGTTCTCCCCTTGCCAAAGGAATTTTGAAAAAGTCCTTTTATATCATCCGACCATTTAATCCCAGGTAATATCAATAATGATTAAAGGGGGAAGATTAAATAAGGCAAAACAATCATTTTAATCATTTGTTATCCTGCCCCACAATGAAAGAGATAAAACATGCCATAATTGAAGCATTCCTGTATTTTTTCTTTAGCTTTCTGATAGTTTAATCAAATGGTATCTTCTACATTGTTCATCAGAATTGCTCTGAGGTAGGTTAACGTCTGGACCTTTTTAAACACATTTAAGGCATAAAAATTTGAATCACACACTGTTTTGGAAATGGCCATTATAATAGTTTTTTGGTGGTTTAATTGATAACTCATGAAGGAGGAGAACTCATCTATAATTCTTAATAATGTATTAACCTAGTTATTAATATTTGTGACTAGTAATAAAATCTCACCTGCATAGAGATTTAACCTATATTTAGTTTTATTAATAATGACCCCTTGTATATCAGTAGTCAGACATTTCCTAATAGTGCAAAGTAAAGATTCAAGGCAGAGTATAAATATCAGGGGGACAGGGGACAACCCTGTCTCTCTCCCACCTCCATTGTTATTTCTGAGGTTAACTTACCATTGGTTAAAATATTAACTGTTGGGTCACTGTATAGCACCCTAATAATTTGCAAGAGATTATCTGGTATATTCCGTTTGTGAATAATATTAAGCATATATGTTCTATTCACCAGATGAAATGCTTTGGAGGCATTTAATGCTAAAACATAATATGTTTTTTTTTGACATTTCTGGATATATTCCATACAAATTTGAACATTGTAATCACTTCTGATGCAGTTCTTCCAGGTTTCAAACCTTTTTGATCAGGGTGGATATGGAGGGGGATCATTTCCAAGGGTCTCACAGCTACAACTTTTGCTATAATTTTATAGTCACTGTTCAAGAGTGCAATATGTCTATAACTACTAGTTAGATCTCTTGGTTTTCCTCCCTTATAAATAAAAAGCACTTTTGCCTGCAGCATTGAAGGAGGGATAATTCCCTCGTCATCTACCCATTACTACATCACATTATATAACCATGATGCTAGTACATCTGCAATTGTTTTATAAAATTCATTTGAGAATCCATCAGTTCCTGGTGATTTATTATTTGGGAGTGTTTTTATTGCTTGAATTATTTCTTCTATCTGGACTGGTTTCCTTTACATTTGTAAATGATTAATTTTAATGTTATCTATGACTTTATCCATTAAATATTGGTCCTGAATGGGATTGTGTTTGTAAATATCAATATAATATACATACATAATAGTAGCAAGGTCTTGTCATTCCATTTTAATCTGAGTTTGTGTATTTTTTAAACCTGCAATAATATTACTTTTCTCTACTTTTTTTAAATAAGTAGGCAAGAAGTTTTCTTTATTTGTATCCATGGATATATCCAGCTTTTTTACATGCAAACATTCAAACATATGAATGTGCCAGCAGAAACAGACCAGCTGGTCTATTCAAGTCTGCCTGAGTGTCCAGCTAGTACCCCTAATTTGCAGCTGCCCCACTCCCTCCTATTTGTCATCCCACTTCTGCCCCCACCTCCTCCACCCTCACGCTCCCCAGTTCCCTGCCCCATGACCTTTAAAGCTGTTCACAGATTTACATGATTATCACCCATTCTGGTATTGCATTCCATTTTGCTACCACCCTCTCCGTGAAGTAGTGTCTCCTAATTTCCCTCCTAAATCTTCCACAATCTAATCTTAGCAAGTGCCCCTTGGTGCCCCTCCCCCTCCTTAGCTTAAAGACCCCATCTGTCTCATCCTTATTGATTCCCCTCTATCATGTTCCCTTGTCCCTTCTATCCTCCAGGGTGTACACATTCAGTTCTCTGAGCCTGTTCTCATAGTCTCTCCCCTCCATTCCACATATCATCTTCATTGCCAATTTCTGCACCCCTCCAGTAGCCTGATATCATGCTTCAGGTATGGCCTCCAAAACTGCACACAATACTCCAAGTGTGGCCTTACCAGTGACCTGTAGAGTGGCAAGATCACCTCTCTCCACTGGGATGAAACCTCCCTTGATATGCACCCCAGTATTTTGTTCACTTTTGCAGTTGCTCTCCTGCACTAGGCAGTGTTGTTCATGGTCACTGTTACTGTTACTCCTAGGTCCTTCTCCTCCTTAGTGATCCCCAGTGTAACCCCTCCCCCAGCCAGTATTTTCTCCTTGGATTCTTCACTCCAAAGTGCATAACCTTACACTTCTTTGCATTGAACCCCAGCTGCCACCTCTCTGACCACTCCTTTAGCTTGCTTGGGTCCTTCTGCAGTTGCTTCCATTCCTCTGCTCCATTCACCACTGTTCCCATTTTGGTGTTGTCTATGAACAGACTTACCTTGCTCACCACTCCATGCCCAATGTCTGATATAATGAGACCAAATAATATTGATCCCAGCACAGAGCCCTGTGGCACCTTGCTTGTCACCAGCTTTGGAGCTGAGAGCTCCCCTTCCACCATCACCCATTGCAGCCTCCCACTCAGCCAGCTTGTAATCCAGTTTGTCATTTTTGCCCCATCCCCTATACCAGTTAGCTTCCCCTCAAACCACCCATGGGGCACTGAATCAAAGGTCTTGCTGAAGTCCAAGTAAAGAATATCGACTGAATGACCCTTATCCAGCTCACCTGTCACCCAGTCATAATATTGTATCAGGCTGGTTTGACAAGAGTTCCCAAAAATGAACCCACGTTTCCTCACATCCTGGAGGCAATTGTCCACCAGGAACAACACCAGTCTTTCCTTTAGTATCATTTACATGAGTTTGCACACTATGGAGGTGAGACTTACTGGATGATAATTACCCAATTTGTCCCTTGGTGCGCTCTTGCGTAATGGAACTACATGTGCCTCCATTCCAGTGGCACACATCCCGACTCCAGTGAGGTACTGTACAGATCCACCAGTGACTCCGCCAACACCTCCACCCTCTCCCTCAGCACCCTGGGGTGGATACCATCTGCCCCTCATGCTTTGTCTACCTTCAGTTCCCTCAGTCCTTCTAGAACTCTACCTCCCTCAGTTCTTCCATCTGTCGCATTCTATCCCCCTGTCTCCACCCTCCCAGCCGATGATGGTAGCAGTGTCCCCTTTTCTTCCATGAACACTGAGCAAAAGTATTCATTCAGTGCTTCCGCATGTTCCTCCCCCTTTTCTGTCCACTCCCCATCCTTTTTTATCCTCACTATTGTCTCCTTGCACTTCCTTTTCTCCTTGATGTATCTGAAAAAGTCTTTCTCCCCTCCATTAATTTCCTGCACTAATCTCAGTTCCCTCTGGGCCTTGGCTTCTCTCACTATTCTAGTCACCTCCCTGGACCATCTTGCATACTCCTTCCTGTCCCCTTCCTTCCCCATCATCCTATACCTCTGGTACACCTCTCGTTTTGCCATCACCACCTCCACTACCGCACTATTCAACCAACATGGTTTCCTTGCACTGCTTCCCTTTCTGTGTATCTTGGTGCAGGCTCCTGTTGCCTCTGGAATCCCCCATTTAATAATATCCCATTTCTGCTCCGTGTCTTTCTCCTGCCTTACACCCTCCAGTTTCCCTTTCAGTACTACCCGCATCCTCCCAAAGTCCACCCCCCTGAAGTTTACCATCTGGGTTACTGATTTCTTTGGCTCACCCGCACATCATGATATTAAACCGCACCATTTGGAGATCACTGTTGGCTAGTGGGTTCTCCACCCTTATTTCCCTCACCGCCACCCTATTTGACAATACCAGATCTAAAGTGTTCTTTAGCCTAGTAGCTACACTGACCAACTGCATCAGGAGACCTTCCTGGATCGCGTCCAGAAGCACTTGCACTCTAGCACTGGAGGTGACCAGAATGCTCCAATCAATCCCCGGCAAGTTGAAAACCCCCACGATGACCACTTTCCCTTTTCTACATACATTTCTGATTTGTCCCACTAATTCTCTGTCAAGCTTCTCAGACTGGCCTGTATACCACCAAAACCTCAGTTTCCTACTCCTTGAGTCTAGAAGCAGCAGCCAGATTGCCTCTGTTCTCCTTTCCTCCCCCTTGTCCCTTGTCCCATCCTGCACAGTCTGCCACCCCAACCCGCTCCCCTCCTTACTGTCCTTCCTTTACTATTTGTACCCTGGAATTGCTCGGATCCAAGTCCCAGTGCTTGGTTGCTCATGTTTCTGTGACAGCTGCAATATCCACCCTCCACACTGCCAAGAGTGCCTGCAGCTCAGATGATTTGTTGCCTAAACTTCTCACATTCCATGAGACCATACTCCATCCTGCCTCCTTCCTTTCATCTCCCTCCATCTCCTCCCTTCTACTCCCTCCCTTTTTGACTGCCCTGAGTCCTTCCCTGCTCACCTGGGGGGCAGGCTGTGACTCTACTTTATCAGATCCCTGCCTACCTGCTGTCCACTTGCCACCCCCCATCTAGTTTAGATTGACCTTTGTTGCAAAATACCTCCCCAGTCTTTGCTTTAATACCTCCTACCCCTCCCAACACAGGTGCAGCCTATCCCTTGCAAACAGATTGTTATTATACCAGGTGCTATCCCAGCCACCCACAACCCTCTACTCCTTAGTTCGACACCATTCTACCAACTATACGTTCAACTCCCCAAGCCTCTCCTTTCTCATTGTGCTTGTGCAGGGTACTGGGAGCACCTCCAAGAAGGCCACAGACTCCCCAGTGTCCTTGCACAACCTTCCCACTTCCTCAAAACTCACCCTTGTTACCTCCACTGTTTCTCCTACTAGGTCATTTGTCCCCACATGTACCACAATGTGCAGTTTTCTCCTACCCCTTCTTGCGCACCTTAGGATTGCCTGTTCTGCCTTGTCTGCCTTTAATCCCGGTATGGACTCCACCCATATCTGACTGTACCTCTCCCCCTTGCTGCCCCATTTGATCTCCTTGAGTATGGAATCCCCCAACACCAGTACACCCATCCTCTGTCACTGTGCCTACCAACCCCCCCAACCAAGGTTCTCATTCCCAGGGCCACTCAAGGCAGTGCTTTTACCATTTACCCCAGTGTCTTCCCCCCTGACCCTGTCAATCGAGACCCCTCCCCTCCTCATTTTTGACTGCCAATCTCCCTCTCCCTCCTCACCTCTCTGAATATTATCCCTTCTCCTGCTACACCGTGCTCAATCTCTCCACTAGTAATGCCCTCACTCCTTCCTCTTCATGAGTACTATCCCTTGTGCAGTCTCCTCCTGCATCCTATTCCCCATGTGTCACTAGTACAGCAAACATTTTCCCTACCCTCTTTGCATTACTATGTGTTTTCTCCTCCCTCCTGCCTACTGCTGCTCCTCTTTTGCTAGGCCCTACTAGAGTCCACACTTCATCAGCTGGCTTCCTGTCTAGTTTGCCCCCTCTCACTTCCCCCTCCCTTGACCCACTGTTCCTTCTCTGTGGTGTCATCCGATACTCTCAGATGTCATCTCTTCTACCAATGCAAACCTCACCTCACCCCTTAACTTCCCCAGTTCCCTGCCAAGCTACTGAACTTCTTCCTCGAGTCTCCTTAGCCTGTGGCATATTGGGCACCCTCCCAGCCTCCACAGTATGTTAATCCACACTGCTGCCCACAACTATTGGACCCCACAATCCTACCCATGGTTCACACTACCTATACAGGACCATGAAATACAGTCTGTCTATACTGATTGCAGTTGTTTACGAACACAATTATAAGCCCCACCAATAGCATTGGTTGCATTCCCTTTGCCTCCTCAGCTATTTAATTTAGGGAAATCTCTTTTTGGTTAATTAAAGTAGTGAAAGTCCCTCTGTCTCCTCAGTAGGGGCAGAGCTACATTGCTGCCCCTGCTGCCTCAAAAAGCAGGCAACCATAATAAAATGCCCTGTTTCTACACACACACCCCAGAACAAACACCAGTGTAAACAGGTAAAATGAAAGCACTTTATGTTACAATTACGTCCTTCACCAACACAAACAGGTAAGAATGAAAGCATGTTGTGTTGCAGTTACTTCCCTTCCATTCCCTGAAGATAGCAGCTGCCTCTTCACTCCCTGCTGTTCCTTCTTTGGAATGTCTGCTTCTGAATTTAATTTTCCTTATATTTCTTTCTGTCTCATCATTCAAAGATTTTTTTTGCCATTTTATTCAACAAACTTGCATTCCTCCAAATATTTGTCATAGTCACATATGATCAACCTAATTCTTTCAACCTGGTTTGTATTTTTTGTTTCCATTTTTTCCTTTTATTTAAATAAGCCTGACTTGAAATACAGACACCTCTTTGGACTATCTTCAGAACCTCCCACAATTCTGAATAAGATTTTCCTTCCCTTGAGTTGTTTGCTTTGAATTCCTGAATGGATATAATAATTTTATTTCTAAAATCAATATCATTTGACAAGTCATTATTACATGTCCAGTTGTTACACCTAGTAAAATCCTCTTTGAAAAAAAAATGAATACAATAGTGAATTGATATTATATGAGTGTACAAACAGAGTTTTAGTTTTATATATAAAGATATAATCCAATCTTGTGAAGTTTTGATCCTTCTTGTCATGAAGGGTATATTATTCTTCAAGTTAGGATTTTTAAGCCTCCAATAGTCTACTGTATTGTTTTCCTCTAAAAAAAGATTTTAATTTCTCTGATGTTCTTTTATTAATCTGTGATACATTTTTTTTGTCTAAATATGGGTCATTCAAAGCATTAAAGTCACCTATAATAATTAAATTATTGACTTGAATTTGGATTAATGCCTGAGTGCTAAAAATGAATCATAATTTTGAAAAGGGCCATAGACTGAACCAATAGTAATTGTAAATTTTCCAAAAATTGTGCTTTTGATCAGCACCACCCTTCCCTCTTGATCTACCCATTTGTTAAGCAAATGGAAATTCAATCTTTTCTTTAATAAGATTATAACCCCAGATGATTTCTTTGTGCCAGGAGATGAAAAACAATGAGAGATCCAGTTCCTCTTTATTCTTTTACTTTCTTCTTTCTCTATGTGCATTTCCTGCATGGCAGTAATATCTATTTTCTTTTTATCAATGTAAGTTAACAAGCGTGAATGTTTTATTGAAGAATTCATTCAATTCATGTTCCATGTGGTGCATTTAAATGCATTTTGATTTATACCCATCATTATTTGTTGAGTGTTAAATTTAAAAGGACTTGAACATTTATCCCAGATTTGAGCATAATTAATTTGAAAATAAAACTTATCAGAATGTTTGAAAGTCTCAGCTTGAGTTGAGGGAAAAAAACACAAGATTCCATGACAAACATGTAAAACCCTCCTCCCTTCTATTATAAATGCCCACCAAGTAGAGCAAAAGCCTATGACCCTTCTCCCCCACCCCTTTGTGAGCCCACAGGATCACATACAGTACCCATTTGTTAGCAAAAACATCCCTCTTTCAGTCTGCGATCAAGAATAGGAAGTTCTGTAGGCACTCAGCAAAAAAGAAAGAAATTAAAAAAATCTAAGCATTAAACAAACTAGAGCAGTTTCTCCATCTTGATTTAGCATCCCGTTTCCATATCCCCTCCCCCCCATTTAGAGTAAAGTAGTTTAAAAGTATTCATAAACCACCTTAAGGAAAAATTAAGGACTTATTCTTAATGAAGGTGACATCCTCCAAAGCTAAATTGATATAAGACCCCCTTCCTCTCTCCCTCCCATGATTCAGAACGTGCCCACCTATAGCATCAGTATAGTACAGAAGTAAACATTGTATATACATAAATGATTCCATGGACCCTATGCAGTCTTTAACTCATTATTTCAATTAATGTCATTTCTCTGATTTAAATAAATCAGGTAGTTTATTGGTTATTGTTTGTAAAGCCTCTTAGGGTGAATCAAAACTGTAATTTGTTTTATAAATGGTTACTTTATGTCTAGCTGGTGGGAGGATGGAAACTTTCGATTTTATTGACCCATTATTTTTCCTTATAACATTATTTTTTTCCTTTGCTGCACCACTTCTGGGGAAAGTCATTATAGATTGAGATGGTTGTACCTAGGACTGAAATCTTTTTCTTATAAACAGCAGGCATCAGTAAGTCCTTATCATCAAACCTGAAAAACTTGGCAATCATAGGTCTAGGAGGACCATTAACAGAGTTTAGCCTGAAGCCTCTGTGGATACAATCTATATTGAATTTTATATTGTCCGAATTTACATCCAAGAAAGATGCAGCCACCAGGTTTAGGATTTCTTTCAGTGTCTTCTGAGAGTCCAAGCTCTCTGGTACACCAATAATATGAATATTCTTTCTCCGGGCCCTTGTTTCAAAATCAGAGAGTTTATGTTTTTATCTCCCCTTGGACAGACTTGAGGTACTTTATTTGTGCCTTTAGGGGATTAATACTGTCCTCTAAATCAGAAATGCACTGTTGTGCAGTTTGTAGCTCAGATTTTAAGGCACTATTTTCTTGTATAAGCTGGTGTGTCAAGTTATGATACTGATCTATTTTGTGCTCCAAAACTTCATTTTTTTTTAATTGAAAGCAATTTTATCAAGCTGGGTAAAGAGTTGTTCAACCCAGCTAGGTACACTAGTGCTGGAGTTCATATATTTAGTAGCTATGAGCTCTTCAACTAAAATTTTTCTAAGCTGTGAGCTCCCAACCTCCATGCCAGCCCCAAACCTCATTCCATCCCCTTTACTCAGATTGTCTTTCTTGGTAGAAAAGATAAATATTGTACCTGCTCCACTGTCTTCATCCTGAACAAGATCACTGGCATTCAAAGTCAGCTTTGCAGAAGGCCAAGTCTCAGCAGGTTGACACTGGTCTGCTTCACCATTTTCCTCCTGAATATGTTCCCTGTTGTCCAAAACCTTTTTGGTGGGGGGGGGGTGAGATTCAGCAGCTCATGGATCTGCTTCACCACTTTTCTGATGATCCTATTCAATGATACCTGAGGATTCCTTGATAGGAGGGCAGAACTTTGCATCTCACTGGTCAGAGGCATTTAACATACCAATATCAGCTATAGAAGGCATCTCCATTTATGACTTCAGTGAAGGATTTACTGATCTGGGTGCAGTGTGCCTGCCTGCCAGCTCCATTTCCGCTTGGCAACCTTCACTGCCTGTTTGCTTATAAGGCTGCATCAAGGAAGATTCCTAAGGTTGTACAGTTTGTAAGTTTGTGAACAAAAAATGTGAGCAGTAAGTAGATTCTGTTTAGTATGTTCAGTATTTACAGGGCTGTTTAACACTGCAGTTGTTTTTAAAATTGTAGGCTTCACAGTTACCTCAGCATTCCCAGATTTTAATTTTCCAGCTTTCAGGTGTTTTTGCATATCCAATTGCCTGACTGACTTAGTGATGTGTTTGTTGGAGACAGAGGATGGGTCTGGATCTTGCAGCTTTTTTCTGAGTGTCATTTTAAGCCTGAACTGCTGCAGCATTTTCTTTCCCTTCCTCCTGATGTTTTGTTCATCCAGTTTGGCACACAGCATTTCTCAAAAACTTAGGTAAGGCATGTTGAAGAAAGCAAACAGTAAGCAAGAGGATATTTTAACACATTTTCCTTTTAAATGTCTTATGTTCTTGATTGCAGTGGCCTGTTACATGCCAGGGAGAGAAGAAAATGCTGAGCTAGACATTGCAGCTTAACAGTTTCATCATCTTGTCTTTAGGCTCCTCCCTGCCCTGCTCAGAAGCATTCAAGATATAGGAATAACTATAAATTGAGCTATGTAGTTATTAGAGATGCAGCAAAGCAAAATTCCACCAGCAAAGAGGATGCAAAGTGACCACTTTGCATTAGTGTTCCGGTATGTGAAGTGCCCATTTTAAACCCTCACTTCGACACTTTGCATTGTGATGATGACTTTGCATTGTGCACTCTGCCTTATTCCGGTTTAAGGCAGAGTGAGAATTCACAGGCAGCCCACACATATCATGGCTTACACTGTGTAACATGCTTCAGGCAGGCAGGCAGGAGGTTATGGGCAAAAACACTCTCCAACGTGGGCTGATTTATACATTTGCACAGGGTGTGACAAATGGCTGTGCTCCATGAAAGGCTGGATGTGGGGTGTGGACATGTGATGAAGAGGGGTGCACCGGTGACAAGTCCCCAAATTAAGTTATTTTCCCCATTTTACATACAGGGGTTGATGTACCACTTGCACTAGATATACTGCATTGACCGCCACCACCACCACTGTTACTCTGATCACCACTGGACAAGATTTCTAAAACACAATCCTCCCCCTCATCATGCCTGTAGTAATCCTCTGGTGTTATTCCATCACTACTGCAGACTTTCCTACTTGGTCTTACACACATGGAAAGAGATAACATGCTCAGTAAGGTTGATGATGAGGGTGAATGCCCCACTATGACATTAGCTGCCATCTGGTGCCAGGTCCACAGTGTCATGTGCCTGTTCTTAAAATGTGTATGCTGGCTACCCATGCCCAGATAATTCCCTTTTTTTACCTCGACTCACAAATGCATGGCAAAGCTGGCAGATTTCATCATTTGCATCTTGGACATAAAAATCCCAAATAAGGGATTGTGATCCTCTACTTTTAACATGTCCCTGATGCTGCTTATTGGACTCTGTTTTGTTAACCTCTGAAATGGGGGGGGGTGCTACATGATTTTTCAGGCTGGACACACTTGGACTCCACAGAGAAAGCTATTAGATCTTTGAGTTAAATTCAATCCAACAATTTGGGTTGAATTTACAATGGGATCTGAAGCCTTATTTGGAAGAGTGACCCAAACTTTATTTTCTTATCTATCTATCAGTCCAGACCCTGATTATACTAAGGCACCTTTCCCCTTCCTCCCTCCCCCAACACTCCTCAAAATTAACTTGAAGTAAAGTTATTTACACTCTTAATTATGTATCTGTACTCAGTAAAGCTGAGCAAAGGTGTAAACAAAGTGGTTACTCTGTAGCATGTATCTCATTTGTCCTCTTTTCTTTCTCTTCTCTTTTTCAGACCACCTGAAGGGGCTTGGAGAGCACCGGAATTCCTGCAGGAACCTAGACAAAAATCTAAGCTATGATGCCTTTTTGCCTTTGGCTTTGGCTCCCTCCTTTTCCATTGGTCTTGAACTGAGTAAAAGGGACTTAAAAGATCAAAATCGAAAGTTAAAAGTTAAAAAAATTTTAAAAAGGAAAGATTATTGTATTTTACTATGTATTTTCCTCATACCTATGTATAAACTGAAAACTGCTTTGAAAATAATGTACTATCAAATAGTTAAATGTATTTATTATTTGTTGTTCCTAGGCGTGGACTACAGTTCAGAGAGTTAAAAGTTAAAATCCACTAATTAAAATTAAAAAATTAAAATTATATTGCCTAAACTTGACCATTATTTTATAAATGTTAATTATTTTGTTTAAGGCAACATAACATTACTCATTAAAATGCGGAAATGTATTTGAATTAAAAGTTGATAAGACTGTTTATAAATACATATTTGATATATAGTTTTCCTTTTTTCTTTCATCAAAAAGTCATTCTTTCTGTATTTAACCTAAATTTTTGTTTATATGTCTATGATGTAGTATGTGACAAAATGAAAAATGAAACCATAAATAGTTTAAACCAATGTTTTGAAATTTTTTTGTTTTTTCAGTACTCTATTTTTTGTTTGGATTCCTTTATACACTTACTCATAAACCCTCTGGTAGAAACATATAACATTCAAAGAGGACTGAAATGGTTAATCAAATTATGAACAAATTAATGAATTGATAATATGTGATGTAATTGATATGTCACACCATTTTGATTTGTATAAAAGCCTTGAATGCTTTGTATGTGGCACTCACTAAGAAAGCTTGAAAGAGTGAAGCACAGGAGTTATGTTGTTGGTCACAGTATTTTGTGGGAAAAGTGAAATAAAATAAGGTATCTATACCATTGGAAACTTCAAAATGCCTATTGATTTTTTCTTTATGGGATCTAAATGTTCATAATTCTTGTGGAGTGCAGATTTACCCTTGTGTTCACACACTTGGACTCCAACTGACCACCACGACTACCTATGCTTAATACTGGGTCATCATCATTATCATCAACAGGAACCACTAAATCACAACTTTTTTGAGGGGAGGGTTTAACGCCAACAGACCCAGACACAGCCACCTTGAGTTTCTTTTTCTATGGTTCCCAACAGGGGTCATTGACATCATCATCATATTCATCAACATCATTGGCATCCACATTTTCAGCATGGATGCTGTCATGTGGATAACATGTTCCAACCAAAGTATCATTATCATCATCATCATCACCTGATATTTTTGCTCCACACTTAGAATCATTGGATGGCAAAGGCATGATCTCAACAGCACTAGAAGAAATGTGACATTGTGAGTTATCATCGCCAGGATTAGAATCATTTTCTGCTATTATGGGGATGTTAATGGGGAGTATGACATCATCTACACTGTCAGTCACAGCTTTAGACTCAACTATATTTTCTGAAATGGTTAACTGGTCAGAAGTGGAACTTGAGGCAGCAATACTCATTCCAGCAGAAACTGCACGAACACCTCCAGCTGGTACAACATCATCTCCTCTAACTATGAGTGAAGCTACAGATTGCATTGTAAAAACATTGATAGAGAAATCCCTTTACTGACATCAGCTATGCACTTCTGCATACTACCACACCCCCAGACAATCATGCCACTGGCAGCAGTGCCATGGCAAGAAACAGCTTTGCTTGCATATCTATTTGCAGGCATTTTGGGAGATCACCAAGAAAATTCTAAATAAATTTAGATTTCTGAACTTTCAGTCTGGGCTGGTGGATATGACACCAAAAAAACAACTGTGGTTTGCAGATGGAGACTGGGCACTAAACAGATGCAAAAGCATAGACAGATTAAGATTGCATTGTACAGTCAAGAAGAGCTGCAGACACAAAGTCACAACAACAACACCTTAACCAGTGCTCACAAGTCACAATCCAATCTGGAAAAGAATATCTTTTGCAGGTTTGGGGGTTGGGGGCAGTGCACTGCAGTAATAGTCCCAAACCATGATACCACAAAGCAGTACAAAATCACACAGGTGCAGTGGATAGCAGATTCACACTGCTGCAATTACTCTGTGGCAGAATAAAAGGTGTCTGATTTGATGGCACACATCACACACACACACACACACACACACACACACACACACACACACACACACACACATAGCACACACATGCACACTACAAGTAATGTGTAGCAAATTGAAAACTTAAGTAATGTAACCAAATCTTTAAACAAACTGAAATTATGCACTGCTGCACCACAGCAATCAACAAAAAAATGTTAAGAATTACTGAAAATAATACTGTGTGTACATTAACACAGTTATACGAGAACAATATAACCAAAACAGAAAGACTGCCTTTTTCTTCCAGTTAATCTACCTACCACCCCTCCCCCAAAGCACATTTCAAGTGTCTGTCAGTACACAGACTGAATGTTCTAAATTTACATTCAAAATCCACACTCAAACAATAAACTCTTGATGATATGAGCGCAGAAGGGTTTCCTACAATCGATGTACAAATTTTCTTCCCCCTCCTATTGCTGCCACTGATCCCTCTCTCAAAGCTTCCCTCATAGATCCCAATTAGCAGCCCCAAGGATTCTGCCCCTAGAGTGCTAATGCTACCCTCGTACCTTGGATTACCCTCAGGGCAGGGCAGTGGAGATCCCCCCCTCATTTCCCCCTGAGCAATGTTGGGAGCACACACAGCGGAGTCTGCTTCCTGGTTGCTGCCCTGGAACCAACACTGAGGCTCATTGCCTAGATCAGGGCAGGGTTTTTCTGGTTTTCTGTTATGGACCCCTGACGCTGGCATGCAATGAGGGGCAAGGATGCCGGGGTGCACAGAGACGCACGTCGATTCCAGCCTTCTGAAAGCATTGTCCCTTACATTTTTTGGCATTGCCCTAGCAGAATCGATGTCTGTGAGTTCTCCAAACTGGTGGCAATATAGCAGCGGAGACTGCAACCGCTCCCACCCTGGAGAAGGAGAGCAGCCATTAGGCGTTCAATCCTTCTCCCTCTCAGCCAACCCCCGGTGGCCTGAGTCCACTCCTGAACCTGGGTCACTGGCGTGGTGCGAGGTGTGACGTTCAGTGCCTCAACTCTCAGTGCCACCGGGCCAGTGATGTGCTAAATTTTGAGCAAAAACAATTACTCAAAAAGGCTTTTCTAACAGCTTTTAGAGGTTTTGAATCACAGAGCTCTAATAGCAAACTGTCTCCAGCTACCACTAGACATACACTACCCGGAACTGAGGCTGGGCAGAACAATCTATAGCCCATGTGATCTGCAATCCCATGAATCACTGCAAAATCCACTTTGGAGCTTAATTACAAGGTGAAGTGATGTAAAATACATTGATTTCTTTATACTTCGCATTAAAATTGGTACAGAAGTGGTTGGGGGAAGGCAGAGTAATGTGAAGTTATTGGTGTCAAAGGACTTCGCGTTCCTCATTATGATGCAAAGTACTCCACTTTGCATTGCGGATTACTTCACGAAGTCTGCATTACCCCACAAATCGCTTCGTGGAGTGAATTTTGGCCACTTCGCCCACCTCTAGTATTTATAAATATAATGTAAGATTGGTAGCCACCACTCTTCATCATATTTAAATATAGCTACAATTACTTTATCAGATCATGGGGCTTCATTCAATTTGGATTTAGCTAATGCTTTTGAAATATCTGTTTTAGAAAGGTAAATATGTGAAGGTTTATAAAATGTATTTACATTTTCTCAAAGAAATGGAGTGATGGCATTCCTATTCTCTCCCACCAGATCATAATATACATTAATAAAGTGTGTTACCCATGTATGAGGTTGCATGTAATAATCCAGAGATTGGGAATATGTGCACATACCTCTGGCTACCATTGTCCAAAATGTTTTTATGTCTCTTTCTATCACTGCCTCTCTTAATTTTGCCCAAAGAAGGTCCTGAAATATGAGTTTCTTCTATTTAACTGTTAGAAGACATGATTCTTTTGTTTATTAAGTCTTTGTTTGGATTTATTTTTCCTTGTTGCTCCAAATAATGACTCTATCATTTCTTTTCTACATTTAAAACTGAGCCACATTGATGTTTTTTTATTACCTTCAATTTACCGTAAAGCACAAATAAACTGAATCAGAGTTTGAAAGATATTAATGGGAGTTTCTAAATTATCTGGGTTCATGAAATCCTTATTAAATAATGCAGCTTTCAAACATTTTATATACAGTACTGCAGTATACCCTTAATATGATTTATGTTAGACTCTATTTATCTGATTCTTTTGAAGTTTATTATTTCCATGTCTTAGATGTTTTCTGTCAAATTTTCTAATCCTGTTGATGAATTTATTTATTTAGTTATTAATTTATTGCACTTTGGTGACTGGGTAGGTGCACTGGCAAACAGATGCCCTTTTCAGGCAAAACCCAAGAGCAAGAGCACAGACATCAAAATTTGAATTTTACAATAATGAAATACAGACAGTGCAAGTTACAGTAATTAATACAGATACTGCAATTAGTACATTACACTAGAGGAGTTACCCATGACAATTACAAACATTGAGTGAAAGTAAAGGTCTTTCAACTTCATTGCAAAAGCAGGAACAATGATTTTCTAATATGGTGTGGTATTGTTAATAATACTTTCATTGGAAAGTATGGTGATACTGATTATTCAATTACTTCTATATCTAGGACCTTATCAACAGTATTTTTTATTTGTCAGTATTAAATCAATTACTGGTGTCCCATTAGGTGAGTACTATGGATAGGCTCCTTCAAGATCCCATTTTGTTCTTCCATTTTTTTGCAGTAAATCCAAATACCATATAAGGAATTACATAATTTCCCTACCTTATTCACCCTGGTATGTTTTGTGTTTCTTTTATTCATTAAAGAAATACTATCATCCAAAAAATGTTGAGGGCTGCCCTAAACTTGCATTGGAAATTTGAACTACCTGGCATTAAGGTCACCAGACATTATTTTTTTAGGAGGTTTTCAACTGTATTAGCTGGATTATAATTTACTAATTTACTAATTTGCAATTTACTAGTAATTTAAAGTGTTTACAGTTCTTCTCTTTCCTGCTCTTTATGCACCCCCCATCCAAGCACTCTGCCTTGGCTCCGAAAAGTCTGACTTTCCTTTGTCCTGTTAAACTGCTCACACTAAAGCTATTCTACCTCCATGCTATTTAAACCCTGTCATTTTTTCTTCTCTCCAGCTGCCTGCCCTTGAACAGGGCTGCTTCAGCTCCCCCACGGTCGGCCAGCACCCAGACAGCCACCGACCAAGACTAGGACACCCACCTGCAGCTCCTTGGAAGGTATGTCAATGGCGCTTCCAGCAAACCCGCTCTGATTGGCCAGGATTTTTCCCCTGCTTTGCCACACTAAAGCTGTAATAAGAGGTTTTTTTTTTTTTTTTTAGTTTTCCATTAACAGGTTATACAAACCTGTCACTAGAGGGATTCTTGTTCTTTCATTTAGAAAAGAAAAAAGAAAAAAAAAGTCTACCCCTCTGAAACACACAGTTTCTTTACTTGCTATATACCTTCCTTCCTTCCCACCCTCGAGATCCTCTTGAACCGGGTAAGATTTCTCTGAACCCAGTATCATACTTTAATCATGCACCTTCACCGTTTTCTACCCGCTATTCTATTTCTTCTTGCCTGTCTTCCTCCCCTACTGCACTCCCCAAAAGCCTGCTTTCTCTCCCTCCCCCACAGCTTCCACATTCCTACATCCTTCCTCCACATAGGCACGCTGCACACTGGTCACTGCCTCTTGCCCATGGTCCATCCTACCACCACGAAACTGTCCTACACCCACACTGGTCCTAGCCCTCCACTCTGATCCCCCTGTCTATGCTTACCCTCACCCACTATCATAGATGCTCGGCAACTTCCCGAGATGTCAGCAGGTGAAAACATTCCCTTAAAGAAATACGCCGCAGCTCCTTGAGGCTATTCCTCCTCCTTCTCCTAATGCTGTCAGGCAATGTGCACCCAAACCCTGGCCCATTCTGCTCTAACGCCACTAATCTGAGCAAGCCTTTGGGTTTCCTCTCATTCATATCAATCAACATCTGCAGCCTCCTTCCTAAAATGGATGCCCTACAGGCCTTCACCAGCCAACACTGCCCTGACATCCTGGCAGTTGTCAAAACCTGGCTCACGCCTTCGGTACCGGACCATGCAATCAGCCTTCCTGGCTACAATGTCTTTAGGCTGGATCACCTCTCCAAAAGAGGCGGGGGCTGTGCTCTCTACCTAAAAGACTCCATACAAGGGCACCACATCATTACCTCAATCCAACCCACAACTGCTCAAATACTGCCAGTGAGAATCCTCCTCGGTGCCCAAAACAAAACCTTCACTGTTGCCACCATCTACATCCCTCCCAAAGAACAGGGAACTGGTCTAACAGCTGTGCTTGACTTTGTAAATTCACTCCCACCAGACACCGAATCCATCTTCCTAGGTGACTTCAACATCAACTGGCCTGCGGCTGATGCTGGTGCACACAGGGATACCATTACCGAGGCGATCCTCACACAAATGGTTGACTCATCAACCAGGAAAAATTACAGGACTGGCACCAGCACACTCTTGGACTGGATCCTTACCAGTCACCCATCACGGATATCTAACACTAATGTACTCCCTTACTCTCTCAGTGATCACTCCCCTGTTAGCTGCACCTGGTCAAATAAATTCATCAAACAACCACCAGAAACAATCACCAGCAGGTTTCTACCCAGTGGTCACCTTCCTTGACTCAAATCCCACCTCCTCCACCAAGACTGGTCCCCTATCTTCAATGCAACCAACGTAAACACTGCCCTTGACCACTTGATAAACATCTTCACTGTGGCCTGTGAAACATATGCTCCTATTAAGAAATGCAAAGTCAAATCACTGAGTAACCCTTGGCTCACAGGAGACCTCCTCAGGATGCTAAAAACAAGACACCACCTATGGGAGCTGGCCAGAAACTCTGGAAAGCAAAACAACATCCAAAACTACAAATGTGCCGGCAATGACTGCACCAAAACCATCTGGCAAATGAAGTCCGCCTATTATAAGCATGCCCTCACAAACTCCTGGGCAATGGTCGGGAATTCTGGAAGAACATAAAGGAACTCACTGGAAATCCACCCAAAACTCCTCCATCAATACTCAACATCAATGGAACCACAACCCTCAATCCAAAAACCATTGTGGATACCTTTAACAAAGCATTTACTGACCTCAGCGCTGTCCTACCTCAGGACTACTTAAAAGATGGTGTAGCCCCTCTGTCTGGAATGAACATTACTCTCACCAGCTCCCCCTGCTTCTACTTCAAAGCAGTCAAGGCTCACCAAGTACGCAAATACGTTACCATAGCCCTTGGTAAATCAAGATTCAGTAATGACTCCCTCAATCTCAAAATTCTGTCTCTCACACTTGATGAAGTGCTTAGTCCTCTGACCAGAATTTTCAACCTCTCCCTCAGCCTTAACCAGTTCCCAGACAGATTGAAATCTGCCACTGTCACCCCAGTCCATAAAAGTGGTGACAAAACTGCACACGATAACTACAGACCTATCTCCCTACTACCCCCACTCTCCAAGGCACTAGAACGCATCATCTCGGACCAGCTCACAGAATACCTGGATACGTACAACATCCTGTGCAAGCAACAACACGCGTTCCGCAAAGGTCACAGCTCCTCCACAGCCCTACTTGAATTCACCGGCGCAATCCACAATGCACTTGATTCCGGTGAACTACTACGCTTAATCTACATTGACTTAACTAAAGCCTTCGACAATGTCAATCACCGCCTCCTACTTGTCCAGCTTCAGAACACTGGGCTGTCAACCAACACCATTGGCTGGTTTAAGAGCTACCTTGAAGACCAGTCCCAAACAGTAAGAATCACTGCTACACTTTCGGACCCTAGACCGGTCCGCTGGGGAGTCCCCCAGGGCTCCATTCTGGGACCCCTCCTCTTCAGCCTATTCTTAAACTCACTAATGGACAGCTGCCCAGAACAAATAATTCTCTACGCTGACGATGATGTGATCCTCACCTCAGACCCTGATCCAAACCAATTACAAAATAAACTTCAGTGGGCCTTCTCCGCCATTGAATCCTGGTTCCTAAATCATATACTGCTTCTCAATCAGAAAAAAAACAAGTCTATGGTCTTTTGCAGCCCCCACAACAAAAACAAACAACTCCACCTCTCCATTGCAACCGAACAAGGAGCCATCCTAGAGCAAACACAATTGTTCAAGTACCTTGGCATCACCCTTGATCTCCACCTCTCATACGCTGTCAATATTAGCAATGTGGCAAAGTCTGCCAATACAAGGTTAGGCATAGTATTCCGGCACAGGAAACACCTAACCCCAGAAGCACTGTCAGTGGCTGTCCAAAGCTCCATTGTCAGCATCATAGACTATGATCTTATCATATATGGGTCTGCAACTACCACTGCTCTCAAATGTATTGTGACCTCCCTGAATAAGGCCTGTCATCTCATCACTGGCTCACATCGCTATACCCACACATGTGACCTTTATTCCCAATCTGGATGGCTTCAACTGGACAAACGCATAAAATACCAAACCTGCATCCCGGCCAAGAAAATTATAATGAGACTTACCCCACCTGGTATCTGTGCTCTCCTTAAGCCTAGACATAGGAATGTCACTACAAGGAGATTCAATTCCCATCTACTACATATGCCACGATGTCGCACGACCCAAGGACAAAGATCATTTGCCTATCGAGCATCCAACTGGCTCAACTCTCTTGGCAGCGACATAGTGACCGCTCCACCACTCAGCCTTTTCAAGTCCAAACTGCACCTCTCACTGCTTGTATCCTGTGATTGCCTGTCTTAACATTTCCACCATTCCAGCTACACATGCCCCAGCACCCAGCACTTACAATCAGTCTTTGCACCCCTAACACCTTACCTGGCATATTCCCCCAACAAGGCCCCCTGGCTGCACTGTGTCCCACCCTCGCCCACCTCCCCCGTATCTCCACTCCTGCCCCTGCCCCCACCCACCCCATACTCCCCTTACCCCTGCACCTCCTACCCCGATCTCCTACTCTCACTTCTCCCCATCGATCCCTCCTCCTCCCTTGTCTTGCTCATAGCTCAAGTCTTTGTACTGGTTATTACATGTCTGTAAGTCAGTGACGTTATGTTTGTAACTAAAAATGATGACTGTTGCACACGCTGACATGGAACCTTTGTAAAAGAGCCTCGGCTCAAAGGTATTGTAATCCTAGATTGAAATAAATAAATAAATAATACTATATCTGATTCACAATTGCCTTCTCTTAGCAATGAAAGCGTATCTACAAAATAACTCCATATGGTGGGAAAATTGCCTCTGGTTATTTCTGGTGGTATGTAGGAATTAATATCAACTTATGGGGCTGGATTTTGAACAGTTGGGATTGCCACAAGCGCCAGGTGCTCCAAAGATATGGCACACTTGGGTGGCACCTATCTAATGGGATTTCCTATCCCTTGAGACAACTGGCACTTGCTAGACCATCTATATGTGGTCTAGTTGCCATCAATAACAAGAGTCATTTTCACTGAGTTTGCACTTCAGATGTGGTGCAAGCTGTTGTAAATCAGGTTGATTGTCACAACTCCACCTGACATTATGAAACTTGGTGCAGCTGTAACAATAGGCAATACCATGTCTGCAGTGGTTCAATGGTTTAATGCAGTGCTGGAGTCTGGGCACAAGCCCTGTATCAAACTTCTGAAAATCTGGTTCATGATGACCTTTTAGTATTTCTATTATCAACATATTAGCATTAAAAGTGGGGGCAGAATGAAAAGAAAAATTAAAGAAAAGACTGGTGAGCATGTCATGGCCATTAATAATGGCAGTCTTGAATATGTATGGGCCACACACATGCAGGGTGTAGACAGAAAAGAACATGTCCTGAAGTTTGTAGGATTGAAGCAGGTATGCCTGGGACCCAGAGGAAGGAATAGGGTATTTGCATTGAGTCACAGGGAGAATTTATGGAATGACAGACTGATGCTAAAGGATTAAATTACCAAATTGATTTGGAGCCTGTTTTGCTTAAATAATCATAACTGTGCATGCTTATGGTACTCAATATGCTTGTTATATCAACTTTTGGATGAGACATTAAACCGAGGTCCCATCTGCCTAGATTGGTGGTAGTTCAGGTTGATGTTAAAGATCCCATGGCACTTTTCAAAAAGAGTAGGGGAATTTTTTATTAACACTTAGAAGTAAAACATATCAAATTAGTGTTACTGCACACCAAAACATAAGGCAAACATGAAAAATAAACATAAATAAGTATTACATCATACATTCAACACATAAATATTTGTCAGTAGAATCCTAAAACAGAGCATTAAATACTGAGTGCCCCTCCCCACTAAAAGAGCAGGGGAATTTTTTTTTTTTGAAATTAGAACAAAAAAAACATTCTATACAAAGCCGTATAACATCATACAAAACTAGAAACATGGGGAAAATTTAAAAACAATCACAGGTACTAATTCATACCATAACCCCAAACATAATGAAAAAACATTATAGTCAAACCCCCTCCCCCTCTCTATGAAAGAGTAGGGGAATTTTGTATTCATGACCCAAAAAGGACATATAAACAAAATCAGTATTAATTTTCCTCTATACTTTAAAGATCAGGAGTATACAAACATAAAAGGGATAGATCATAAATATCGAGACATAGACATACTAAGTCCTACTTATATCTCAGACAGAAATTAAGTATTACGAAGAAAATTACCACCCTCCCCCTTCCTATCAATAGAGTAGGGGTATTTTTTTTTATATACTGAAAAGTAAAGCATCTATCTGGTAGTGATACACCACACAGAAACATAATGTAAACGGCCAAGCAGAATGTTTTAGCATAATCTGGGTAGGTTATACTGCATTAAACCCAAAAAGGTTACAACCAATCTATAGAGTCCCATCTAGATTGACAAACAGATAGAGGAAATTCCTCATAATCTTGTTTTTTTTAGTCTAAAAATTGCCTTAACAACCATATCAAATAAAATGGTTTGAGAAAAATACTGTTGTTTTATAGTAAAACGACATCTCACATGCCAAATATAATACTTAAAACAAAGTAAAACCAGCCATAATGTGACTTTGTCATGTTGAAAGGTGGTGACTGGTAAGATCCCTATGCACAATATTTCCAATGTTAGGGCCCATAAAGGGAAAGTGTGCCATTTTTCCAAAACCAAGATCCAAAATTCTTTGATGTAGGGACACTCCAAAAATAAATGTTCCATAGTCTCAACTACTTCCAAACAGGTGTCCTTAGGGCAATATCGGTCCAAAATTTGTTTATGTTTTAGATTAGCACACACACATTTAATTTACCATATAATGATAACCATAGTACATCCCATACAGGGTGGTATGCGGGGTGAGGTTAACATAATACCAATGGAAAGTTTTATTTGAGGTGAATAGCAATCAAAGGGGGCCATATCTTGAAAATATTTCTGTATTATATAAGCATAAAGTTGTTTTCCACTAGAGTGCAGGAAAGTGTATCTTGAAATGGCCCATAATTTAATTTTTCCAAAACATATTTTGAGAGATTGCAGGAGATGATTTATGGATCATTGTTTTGGGAATATCTTGTATTCAGGCCAAAAAATAGTTATATCACCTAAAGTATCCTGAAGCCATACTTTCCATACTGTGTCTCTGTCTGCAAATATAGGTTGTAGATTTGTATACATAAACATGGTGAAAAACAACAACTATCGGATGCACCATTTTTAGTCCCCCATATTTTTTCTCCCAAAACAACAACACTCTTTTTATAGGATTAAGTCTGCTGCCCCAAATACAAGAAAAGAAACAGCCATTTATCTGTGTCTCCAAACTTGTGGGAAGGCTAAATACTGCACTAACATATAAAAATATGGGTAGTAAAAAGGTCTTTACCATTTGAATCCATTTTAACTTTGACAATCTCCATGTATTCCATATATCAACCTTGGTTTTTGCTTCTTCTAATTTAAATTTCCAGTTTAAATATGCTAGGTCTCCTGCTCCAAAAAGAAAGCCTAAAATTTTACACGTATCTTTAATCAGCGGTATACCTATAACCTGTGTAAAATATACTGGTTCTATTCCTAGTGGTATGAAATTACATTTGTCATAATTTACTTGTGTACCAGTATATAATAAAAAACCTTGCAAAACCCTTTTTAACACCAGTGCTGAGGGGAGATCCCCTAACAAGAAGCATAAATCATCAGCATATGCGACGCATTTAACTTCAGGATCTATACTGGAAAAGGAGAGTCCACGTATATTATCATGAGCATAAATCTTCCGTATTAAAGGATCAATAGTAAATAAGCATAGAAGAGCACTCAGGGGGCAGCCCTGGCATACATCCTGTAGTACTGGATATTTCTTCCCTATCCATCCATTACAAAATGCCTGAGCAGTAGCGTTAGTATAACAAATTGTTATCCATTTTATAAAGATATGTGGTATACCATATCCAGCTAGACAGTCCCACAGATACTCATGTCTTACATTATCAAAGGCCTTCGCTTGATCCAAGCTTAAAATCAGACCTGTAATTTCCCCTATAGATCCTTTTTGGAAAAGTTCCCATAAAAGTATAAGGCTATCAGTTATTTTCCTATGTGGAATGGAACAGGTTTGTGCAGAGTGTAAAAGGGAATGTATATTGGGTAACAGTCTGTTGTTTAGTATTTTGGAAAACAGTTTAAAATCCGTATTCAATAAGGTAATGGGTCTCCAGTTAACTAAATCCCCTCTATCACCTTTTTTGTACATAAATACTACTAACCCCTCATTCATGTTGTGAGGCATTATTCCTGTTGATAGTATTTCATTTAAAACTGCAGTGAACTCATCCAATAAATGTGGAAACATTATTTTATATAATTCATATGGTATACCATCATTCCCTGGGGCCGTTCCAGTTCTTGTTTGTGCCAGAGCTGTAGTAACCTCTAGTGTTGTGAATGATGCCTCTAATATAGATATCTCTAAATCTGGTAGTTGAGGCAAATTAATGTGTCCCAACCAAGCATTGTGTGTGTGACTCACGGGTTCAATAACTCCAAAGAGGTTCTACACATGTACATTAACCATATTCATAAGTACTCTGGGGTCTGTACACCATACACCTGCCTTATTCTTAAGCCCTGTCATATATGTTTGCTGTCTTTGAGAAGCACTTAATTGGAATGAATTCAAAAAGACTTGAGAACCTTGGGTGCCAAAACGACATTCATTATCTAATGATTTTGCACGGTCATATTGGAATTTATTCATTCATTCTCTTATATCATGTAACCTAGGAAGAACTGAGGTTTCACCATTAGCTGCCCAGAAATGCAAGTCCAAAAATTATTTTCTATATTCCAAGTACATGTCTGTTTTATATTTTCCATGTAATCTCTCTATAGATTGAAAAAAAGTTTTATATTAGTTTGTGTGTCTAGCCACCACTCACAATAGGTGTCATAAAGACACACCACTGATTTTCTAGCTTTTAAAATATTTAGAAATCCTTCTTCCACTGTGGGGAGAAGTAATGAAGCTAAATTCAACCTCCAGTATCCTGGACCTCTATGCATAGGCATATGACTTGCCACTGTAACTGATATAATGGCATGATCAGATACAGTAACAGGTACTGTCTTAGTGTCAATAGTCTGTAGAGAGTCTGAAAGAAACCAAAAATCTATCCGTGTAGATTTAGTGCCCTGAAAAAATGTTTTTACTGGAGCCCCTTTGAGGGCCATAACATCAATAAGGCCTGTTTGAAACAGTAAAGTGTTCAGGCACATAGCATCACAAAATATTTTAGTGGTTCAACATCCTCTGTCTGTCCTATATCTACTGCAGTTAAAATCACCTCCCAGGAAAACATACCTAGAGGTGATCAAATATGGTTGAAATAACCGAAATAATTTAATCTGTTCAATCTTAGTCTGTGGTGCATAAACATTTATAAGACAGCACTGTAAGTCGTTAATCACTACATCTACTAGCAATACCTGACCAGGAAAAAGATCTATCAATTGTATTACCCGTGTTGTAGGGTTATTAAGGGCAATACCAACACCACTACACTGGTCTTCTCCTACTGACCAATGAGTAATCCCCCATTTCCAACCAGCAGTTGCTGATTCTACATCCAATTTTGAATGTAATCTAGTATTTTGTAAAAACACCACATCATAATATACGTTCTCAAAAAGTCACAAAATCAGCAACCGTTTTCTTTCTGATAATATACTATTCACATTCAAGGAGGCCACCGAAAGATTATAAACTGCTGACATAAAAAAAAACAAAAGGAAAAAAGAAGAGACCCATCTTATTCTTAGAACAGTTTGACCGTGTTATTTTTTCTTATTCCCTTTTCTCATTCCCAATTTGTTGTTTTTCTTTTTAACCGAATCACTTTGTGGTAAGTTTTGCTCTAGATCAGAAGTAACATCTTGTTGTGAAGAATGTACAGATAACAAATCCGATTCAGTACCTGTGTCATCCTGAAGTCCAGTAAATGGATTATGGGTGGATGTTATGGGGGGATCAGGAATCATTTGTCTGGTATTACCAGATTGGAGACTACGTCTTCTAGACGTTACCAAGGTAAAAGCTTCTTCAGGCGGGAGAGGTGGAGGCATTGAAGTTAAAGCATTACCTCGAACTTCTATTTGAGATACAAGATTTGTGGATACTGGCCCGGCTTTGAGGGTATCCAGATTTATTTTAGGTTGAGGTTCCTTTCAGGTCAGAGCATGTTCATGGCTAACAGAAATATGTGAATGAGACCGTTCAGGAAGTGGGAAAATTGTTTGGTGTCATAAGGCAGCTTTGACCACAGTATTAATGTAAAAATCTTGGATACTGTAATCTCCAGATTTATTTTGAGCCGCTAAAGGGCAATCGGCAAAGGGATGGGCTTCTCCACAAAGAGAACATTTACTAGGCTGGTGACAGTCAAGAAGAACATGCCCCTGTTCTCCACATTGTGCACATTTAATGACTTCACACATTCTACTTAAGTGTCTGGGCAATCTGTATTTGTAGCAATGCCTAGGTTGTCCAGGATAACATATAAAACCCTTATCCCATCCCAAATAGAAACAGTTAGGTAGGTGCTGTAGGCCATGGTCAGTTTGGAATAAATTCACCTTGTATCTCCACCCTCCATTCCAGAACCCCTTGTCGTCCAGTATAGGTTCAGGATTCCCTTGGACTGAAGTTTTTCTTTCTAACCAAGATGTTATATCTTCCACATTAACACCCTCATTTCTACAAAGAACAATTATTACCTTAAATGTTTGTTTGGCGAGAGGGATAGCTTGAAAGTGTAACCAAGCTGGATTAGTTTTTAACAAAGCATATCTCATCCAAAATTTATTCAACAGGTCTGGTGTGCGAAAACTAATATCATAGTTATTATCCCCTGGGGTATGTATAAGGGCATATACCTCTCCTGGGGAAAATCCCAGCATCAGTTTAATTAATACATTTCCTATATAGAATCGATCAGGCACACCATCCATAGGGCCAAGGAACCGCAACCGGACCGCATTCCTGCGTTTTGCTAAGGAAACTTTTTTTAAATAAACTAGTAAACGTAGCTGGGGTTGGAATACAAACAGGTGTATCCTGTATGGGATTAACCTCAGCAGCAAGAACCTGTGTTTTGTTTAGAGTCTCAAGAGCACTGACTCGCATTAAATTATCTTCTGGTAACACTACATCGTGCATTTGTGAATCAAATAACCCAGTTTGAGAAGAACTACATAAAGGGGAATATGAAAGTCCTGCAGGCGAATTTGTAAAACAATCAGGTCCATAGCTAGATACATTATCCTGTAAAAGGCTGTCATCTGTTCTCTCATCTTCTATGCTTGTTCCAGGGAGGGGAATTACCGGATTGGCTATCCAGTTTCCCGTATCAGTCTGTGTCCAGCCTGCTTCACATAGTGCTTTTTATGGGGACCAGGATTTATCAAGCAAAGGTTTAGAAACCTGTGGCAAAGTAACGTCAATAGGTAGGAAACTTTTCAACACTTTAGGTACGGTACCTTGTAGGCCAGAAGGAGAGTCCAAAACAGGCATTTTCCGTTTTCGTACTTCTTCAGCTTGGATTTTTGAAAACTCGGCAATAGCAGATTCCATTATCTGCCATTTATGCTCTAATAATTCAGAGGAAACTACAAACTCTTGCAATAAAATTTGAAATTCGTGAGGCAATGTAGTTGCTTCTTCAGCTTTTCCTCCCAGGACTGCGTGTTCCACCGAAGCTGTCCAAACACTTCCTGTGTTACTACTATCCACAACTTCCATATTGTGAATCTTCAATTTGGTCCATCTGGATTCCGGTACACTAAGCTGGCCACCACACGGGTGCATCCCAGCTGTACCATTTTCCCCACATGAAAGAATAACCCTTTTCGGCATTTCCATGGCATAAAGAGGGTTTAACTCTTCATCTTTGGTGGATCCACCACCTGAGAACTCTATCTCAGAGCTCAGGGGTTGTGGTATGAGATGCTGGCCACCCGGTAGGTGCAACCCAGTTGTTCCATATTCCCCACCAAGTGTTTCGGGCTCAGCAGCCCCTGCACAACCTCCTCCACTGTCCTCCTCCATCCAACTGAGAGGAAACTCATAGATGCAGTACCACCCATTGACTCAAAACAACTAGGGAATTTCCCCGGTGTCCTGGCCAAATTTCCCTCATTCATTAAAAATACTGCCAACAGCTTAATCTGGCTCAAGGTCAGTTGGCATTCATCTGTATCCCCTTCCCCCGGGTCGTGCCTGAAAATAGGCAGGATTTGTCTAGTGCACTTACCCAGTCAACAAAAACTAAATAAATAAATAAATAAAATATTCTCTTCTAGGTCACTGAAGCCTGGTTCTTAGGAGAAGAGCTTGACCCCATACACCATTAGAGTAGGCTGCTCTTTCTTTGTTCTTATAAAGTGTATTTTTCTTAGAAATTTGCAATTGCACCTCATGTTGATATGTTGAGACATCCTACAGGGCCATTTTTGGTCCTTCTGGACCCACCTTCTTTTATCCTCTCTTCTGCCCTGTCCTCTACCCCCACTCCCCAATCCTGCCCTTCCTTCCTTTTACCCCGCTCTCTGAATTTGTTACTTTTTAGTAACGTGACTTTACCTGAGAGGTTATATATGAATTAGCAAATGTGGTTATGTATATATTATGGTATATGCATGAATGAGATAACGTTTCATGATTTACTTGATTATTTACTGTGCTAACAATATTTATGCAGCAGTTTTAAGTTAAACAGTGCCATGTGAATGAAAAGTAATTTGTATAAGCCAGTAATATCAAGTCTCTTTGTAAAAGTGTGTGTATAGTCTTCTTCTTTTTCTGTTTAGGGTTTTTTGTAGACTACTGTTAGTACTTTGCTAGTAAGTCCACTATGACTGGTACAAATGTATCACATGAATATAATTATTGTTGCCATATACTGTAAGACCCCACAGTAGGGGGCACTACCTTTGATAAAGCCAGCAATTAGTGAAACATCAAGTGATCTGCTGATCCCCACATCTGTGGTTGTTTGAACTTATTTGCAATAGCACTGTGCACTTTATGTCCATAATGGATGGAGAATTGTGAATAAATAAAATGCTTTAGTTTTTGGATATCTTTCTGACTAGACAGCATATTTTGAACATTTAGGGGGGTGAGTGCTGTGATTTGCCTAATCCTATTCTTTTTCAAGTTTGACAAGTGCCCCATTCGACCTCTTTTGTATTTTTTTCTTGTTGCTTCATTAAAAATTACAAGTCTAATTAATTATTCATGAGCCTAAAAAAAGGCTCTTGATTGGCTACTGGATCAGTCAATAATGTCTTACAAATGATCAATCCAGCTACCAACTGATGCTGTGTGACACACATGGCTCATGCAGCTCTACTTTAAAATTCAATTGAAGTAAAAATAAATGGGGGAAAAAAGAAAGTTGTTATTGCAATTAATCTTATTTTGATTTCAATAACAACCTTGAAGATTATCATTTTCATGGATTAACTACTAGCTGGAAGGAGGGGGTCCTTGGTTGTGTCTTTGGCCACCCATGCCCCAACCAGTCATTAATCCTTCAGAAATGACTGGCTTCTCAATCCTTATTGCTGAAACACTTCATATCTTAAAAATCTTGGTGGCTCTTTTTACCGTCAAGTGTTTTTATAACATTATTACATCAAATGAGTTTATAAAATCCAGGCAGGATTCCGTCTATATTCCAAAAGATCATTTTCCAACCATTATTCAATATAGATTGCATGTTATCATTAAATGTGTCCACTTGTCAATTTCATTGATCTATTACTAAAGGAGCATAATTGTTTTGCAGTAATAAATAATAAGGAAGAGGAGCACTATCCTTCACAATGTGTGGTGCAATCTGAGAGATATATTGAGGGGTCAGTAAAGGATCTCAATTAATATCAAAATCTCCTGAATCAACCAAATGGATCCCAAAAATCTCTAACTTCTCATAATTTTATTATATTTAATTCACTAGTTTTTGTTTTTAAAAAATACATTGATCCGTGGGTTATTAATGTAATCTTAGTGTATTGTATAAAAACAACTGAATCTTTTTCGAATAGTGTATGAAAGAGCCTTGAGACAAATTCACAAACTGATTTTTTTCAGTTTTGCCAACAAGTTTGTTTAAGGAATAAACCATGACAGGGTGTGGGTTATGGTGGGATTTACCCATGCCTGGTGTTGTTCCATCATGATATTTAAGTACATGAAGGGGATTAATAAGGTGAGGAAATGGAGCTTATTTACTATTTACTAGTGCTAAAACTAGGGGTCATAGTCTAAGAGTAGAAGGAGGAAGGTTTAGGGGCAATATGAGAGAGCGTTACTTCATTGAGAGGGTGGTGGAGTCCTGGAACAGACTGCCAGAAGAGGTGGTGGGAGCCAAAATGGTGGAAGGATTCAAGAGGGCATGGGACAGACATAAGGGGTTGACCAGTGGGTGGCATGGGATGTCTCTGGAGAAAGGAGACAAGTAGGGTGGGGGAGTAGGGGGCAAAGTCGATGGTCCAGAGGGGTCCTTTTCTGCTGCCCGATTACTATGATTCTATGAGACCACAAGCTGAGTGAGAAAACCACACCAGAAGTGAATAAATCCCACCACAACCCACACCCTGGAGTGGTTTATTCCGATTATACAATTTCCTCCTACATTTTTTGTAAGAAAAAATAAAAGAAAAATACAGTTATTTTTTTTTTTTGCTAATTTTAATATCTGTTATTCAATTTATTTTTGTGTCTCAAAAAATAGTTCCTTGTTGCTAGATGGATACCCCATGTATGTTTTTCTTAAGAGAAGATTGTGTGAGGCTTCAGTCCTCCACATGTTTTTTGTAAGAGAAGATCACGTGAGGCTTTATTTTTTTTTATTCCCCCCTCCCAATCCCCCAAACTCAGAGAGCGTTATGTCTAAAGTAAGTTTGATCCTGTTAGCCTTAGTTTCCAGATAAACTGAGAATGTGGCAGCTGCCACAGCAGAGAAGCACAAGGAAGCTTGTGCATGCCTCACACCATTCCCATTCAGAAAAACATTTTGACAGTTTCATGAATGCTGAGCTGGGCAAAATGTTTCATTATTAAAAATGAGGGCTAAGACTTAGAGAAATCCTGGCTGAAAAGCAGAGTCATTATACCTGGCATGTGCCTATGCAGCTCCACTGGGATTTGCATATGCATAGGCGCATGCCCAGTATCACAGCTCAACTTTTCAGCCCTGTTTTTGTAACTTTAAGCCCTCATTTGTAGTTGACAAACACTTTCCCCAGTTCAGCTCTTCTCGAACTCTGAAAATATATGTTTAGTTGAAGGGGGATGGTGGGAGGTGTGCACAAGCCTCCTGCTGCTTCAGTGCCATTTTACTGTGACTGGGCTGTGACAGCTGGCAGGATGTATTGCTTGTGACAGCCCTACTGGTCCCCATCTTCTGCACTCATGGGACCAGAGGAAGAAGACATTGCTATGATGAGGTACACAGATTGTCTGTTTCTTTAAAAAGAAAATAGGAATGAGACACTTTTTTTGTAGTAGGTGCTTTTGGGAGGATTTTGGTGTTTGGTGGCTTAGCATTGTGCCAGTATGGTGTTTTTACCACTTTGATGTTTTCGGGGGAGGGGGGTCGGACATATATGAAAGGATGATTTCAGATGTGGCTGACTGGCACTTTTTGAATGGGCTATCATAGGATTTACCATGGTTCAAAAGTGCCAGTCAGTCAGAATGCTCCATTCTTGGACCCGATTGTATAATATGCAATATATTCCAAGAAAACATTGTTAAGGATTTCAGGGAACAAGAAAACTTGCTCATGTAATTATTACTTTCCCTTAAGATTTGTGACAATTATCCATCAGTATTTTTTGTCATTCCCTGCAGATAATGTTCTAGTGTTTGATGAGGGTCCTGCACATTTAATAGAGCCAGAGAGATTACTCTAGGATAACCAATTTTCAAACTTAGCTCTGAGAACTGTTGACTGTTTTGCCAGATTAAAGTTGCTGAATCCACATTTACAAAGAAAACTATTATTTCAGTTTTCTTCTTTTTCCATAAAAGGGTAGTGTCATACTACACAAAACTGTTGTAAAGATTCTGCAATTCTGAGCAAGCACTATATTTTCCTCTTAAGAGTACTAGAATGTATATCTTTGGACGATGGGATCCCTTTTCCAAGGGTAGTGACTTTACAGTTTTCAACAGTATTTTTATACCCATAGTAACCTTCTGGTTCAGAAACTATTGTACTGAACTAACAATGACGTTTACCCATTACTAGGCAACTACCTCAGGAATTCGGAAGGCCTTCAAGATTATCTGATCATTACTTTCAGTTTTTAAATAGTGTCTAACCTTGTTTAATAACACCATTTGCTTCATGTAACTCCTTTTTTTTTCTTCCCCTCGATTTTTAACAGAGCCATGGTTTTGATGTCAAAACAGGCTACTGGATCCACTAGTTTACTTTGTGCTGCATTTTGTGTTGATTGACATGTTACATTTGCTACTTCTGTTATGGCTTCTTGGTTAACCACTATATGATTACTGTCCTCATTTACAGTAACATTTTGAGTGTCCTTCAGAGGAAAAAAACGTTCTTACTTTTCCTATTATGTTCTCCTGTGTTATTTCTGATCTTCGGAGTTTTATTTATTTTTTGGTTTGGTCACTTTCGTTTCTCTATGTTCTTTTTTACCTCCCTTTAGTAGTTTCCTTTTCCCTCCTTCACTAGTGAAGATAATTCTTCAGTGAAAGGAGGGGTAAGAGTAGTCTGTATACATGCATTACAAGCCTCGGGTTTGAATATGTGAGTTACTATATTTGGTTGTTTCTTTATAAAGGAGCCATTTTCATCATCCTCATACAGTAGGTCTGTTTGATGTAATCCTCCATCAATCTTTTAATCATAAATTGATTCTCCATTACATTTTTTCTTATCTCCAAAGTTCTTCCTTGATCACCAATAATGCCTCTAATATAACCACATTTGCATTATATGATGTTTCCATAAACCTTAATAAATCTTGAAATAAGGCTGAAGCAGTCAAATTATTTCCATCTGAAGTTTTCCAGGGTATCCTCCTACCACTTCACATTTTCACTTCTTCCTCCTGAGGTTATTATAAAAATGGTTCCCGTATAAGTTTTGACAAAGAAATATCTGCAATTTCAGTAGAACATGAGAGTTTCTTATATCACTATTATCTTGTTGTTCTCCCTTTATCATATGCATAGAGGATTCCATTTTCTGTTGCTCCTGTAATAGGTCAGTTTACTCATTTATTGTCACACCCAATTCATTAACCACATAAACAAGGTTGTTTGACTTCTTCATGAACAAAATATGTCTGGCTATGTCAGAATTAATCATAAATACTGGCTGGTTATAACTCTAACTGCATTTGTTCTATAAAGTGAATATGAATAGTTCTCAGGAGGGTAGTTTATTCCCTCACCTCGTGGTCCCAGTAATGAACATTTTATTAAGGGATATAGCATAATACAATCTGTCTCCCTCCCTAGTCATACAGTATTTACTTGATGATCAGTGTGGGTATCAGTCACTATCAAAACTATCAAATGCTGATTATTAATGGGTTCAGTTGGTATTTTAGTAATTCCATTTTTATCTATAACAGGTGTTGAAGTCAATCAATCCATGAATTGTATAATTTTTGTTTGAACTACGTCAGGTTCTTCTTTCCCTCCCCTTCTTCCTCTTTTATGTCTTGTGGGGTCAGTTGTTTCTGATTTGGCCCTCCTAGCCATATTCAATTTCTCTAGAGTAGATATTTCCCTCTTTTTGTTTATCCTCGATGCATTTTACCAGAATTTCTTCCATAAGAGTCAGCGATTCCTCTGACCTAGTACTTGTGGTTCTCCTGTTTAAATGTATATTTAATATTTAAATAAAACTGAACCTGATTTAGTATCACAATTCAATAAACAGTTATGAAGTATGACTACATACATAAATTGTATATATGATTCTATAAAATAACTCACTTCTTTCCTTCCCCTCTAAAATTCTTTTTAGTTGTTGCCTTGTTTAAACCATTGTTAGTTCTGGTTACACCAGACGTATTTCCTGTTAACTATACTGTGAAGTGAAAGACTTCTGAATCCATCTTAGGAGAGAGGATCTTATAGTAAATCAGTAGTATGATCTACCCAGTCTTTAACATACAACTAAAGTCTTCTCCAGACCTCTGAATCTTAGAATCTAGTTCCTTGCTCTTGTTCTTAGACCTCAGCAAGCATGTGGACAGTGCTGCTCTATTCATGTCTCCAGATTCAGCCACAAAATAATTTAAAACAAGGAATGAAAATCAAGAAACATTAGTTTTACTTTTAAATCTCTATTTAATTTCTTGATTTATTAAATAGATTAAAATCAACTTCTAATTGGCTTGGCCTTTATTTGAGTTTCTACTTAATTGAAATATTTAAACATTTTGGGAAAAATGAAAAGATTCACTGTATTTTAGTAAAAAGTTAATAATAAATAATTAGTTTTATTTGTAATTATTAGAACTATTTATTATTAATTGTCCTGTCATCAGATCTTTTAACCACATTAGCCATCTTAGAGTTTACAACTTTGATAAAGGCTGATTATTTAATTAACTTAGACGAGTTATTAAATGTTTTAAAATTCATAATTTGAATTTGAATTTGCTTACTTGAAATTGGCTTTATCAATCTATAGCTACAAACACTTCTAGAATTTTTAAACACTATTCATTAACTATAAATCAGTTCAGAATAACTTCCTTTTAAACTTAGCACATAAAATTGCTTTCTTTAAATAAAAGTTTTAAACTTACTTAATAATTCTGTTAACACTGTACATGCTCCTTAGTGAGCTTCTCAACCTTGTGCCAGTTACAACAGTTCACTTCCACCTATCCTGCAGTGTCAAATAGCTCGCAGCTTATAATTTATTCAGTTGTACTTAGCCCTGATTATAACAGCTATCACAGACAGACAAAATGGTGGGATACTTTAAATTTGCTTTGTGCTTTGCTCTACGACCTCTCAAGACAGCTCAGAATGATTTCAACTGTTTAGAGTTCCTGCATATATGCAGTAGATCTGTAGATCCATCCCAGGTTTGTTTGTTTGTTTGTTTAGTTGATCACTGTATTTGCATATATCTTAAAAAGTACAAGCATACAAAAACAGTAACAATGCATCAAAGGTACAACAGGGTAAACAATGGTATGATGACAGTGAACAGATGCCTTGCATATGTAGCAACAGCAACCAGTGTGTGGCAGCCACAAGTTATGCTCATGTTAACCATAAGGAGGCAGAAAAACTCTTCAAATTCACAATATGTTTTTCTAACAACTAAAACAATTAAGCTAAGTTTAATATAGATTAAAGTGGGATCTTATGTAATTAAGAAAATACCTTTCTAAGCCTTTAGTGTTAACAACTGATTCATACCTTGTGACTCATATAATGGGTAGGGGGTCCATGTCAAGGTAACAGTAGAAAGACTGAGAGGTGGAGGTGTGGGTATGAAGAGTTGTTAGCTCACACCTATCTTAGGCATCAAGTAATTAAAGTAGGTGAGCCAAAAGGCAATGTATTTTGCCTTGGTGTTTGTAGAAAAGTGAGGTAGCCTGTACAGGGTTTGCCACTTGTGTAAGGTCAACTAAGGGATCCTGGTGGGATGGTATGTCCTGGGTTCATCATCTGCACAGGAGGAATCTCTTGACCTGCTTACTGAGAAAGGCCAGTCATCTATGTCCAGCAGGTTTGAGATTAGGGGCTACTGATGCCATTCCCCTGGAGGAGGAGGAGGAGGAGCCACAGTGATTAGAGGATTTAGGTGTGTAGTACTTATTATCCCATATCACAGGCCTTATCCTGGAGAGGTTGAATGTAGGAGCAGGACAACAATAGATGTAAAATATTACCTCCTGAAACTCCACAGTGCCATCAGCCATCTGAGAGTGGGAGTTTCTGTTTGCGGAGCACTGCAGAAGTTCTGTACCATGAATGTAATATTTTGTTTTGGAGAAGCTTACTGCCTGCATCATTGATAGTTTTGTGACAGGAGGGCCCAACAGGTGTTCCAACCCTGCTCTGAGATCTGGGTGGTGAGCATGGCTTCACATCTGGTTTCAGATTGAGCTGACTAGTTCGGGATACAGGTATGGCTCTCATCATATATTCTGAAGGCAAAGCCTTTAATAGAAATAACCAGTGGTGCATTGGCAACCAAGAGGCCAATAACCAGTATTTATCTCTTATCAAGGTGTTTACTGCATTGTGGAGGTAGGGAAACCTCCAGAAGTTGGTCTCAGGGTTATACGACTGGGCATGTAAAGCCTGGAAGGTATTCAGCAGGTGGATATGTGGTACCAGGATATCCTTTACGAACAGCAAACATTTCTCTTTCCATGAATGCCAGCAGAGAGGTTTATTTTCCAGCTGGAGAAGAGGGTTGTCCCATAGTAGGATATGCAGGATATATGCCTTGCATATGTAGCAATAGCAACCAGTGTGTGGAGGCCACAAGGTATTTTCCTGTTAACCATAAGGAGGCAGAAAAACTCTTCTACACGCACATTCATTGAAAGGGGCTCACTCACATTCAGGCTCATTTGTAAAAGAGCTCAGCCAGGCTGCTGGCTGTAGATGTGAGTGGAGGACTTTGCCAGTGGCCCGCAGGGGTATGAGGGATGCGAGGTGGGGTTACTGTACTACTACCTACTACCAGACAGGGTGGATGGTCCACTAGACACCAGGAAAGTTTTTTTATTTTATGTAATGTACTCACGTCCGCAGCACTTATGGACAACAGAGGGAAGGGAGGACAGGTGAGAATCTTGGGGTGGGGGGTTCATTCTTCACTTGGCTAGTGATTGGCCATGGGGTGGAGCCACTAGAAATGAGGAAAATTTATTTTTATTTTAAATTATCTAGATGAGGGATTGGGATGAATCTCAGTGTGGGGGAATTCTTCCTATTGTGGGCTGGGGGGTGGGACCACTAGACACCAAGGGTGTGGGGTCTTCAGGAGGGGAGAAACACTTATTTATTTAAAAAACCATATGCACAAAATTCCACATTTCACACAGGCAAAATTCTGGTGAAGTGTGTGAGTTTAGCAAAATATTTTGCAGGACGAAATTCTCTATTTCACCGGAATTTCACCAGCAAAATACAGTTTTGCTGCATCTCTAGATCTGAGCCTTTGTATGGTCTGTGTTGTCTAGTATGCCTTCAGACAGCCCCTTGCCCAGGTGAGGTTCTGGCCCCCATCCTTCAAGGAGGAGCAGAGCTTGTTGAGGCTATAGCAAGGTTGAGAACCTTCCCATATAAAGCCCCCATGAGCTTGTCTACAGTGTTGAGCCACTTGGGATGGACAGCACGAGGGAAGTGTGACAGTACATAAAAAGTTTTGGTGCTGTCACTGATTTCAAGCAGAAGTCTTTCTCATTACAGTAAGCTGCAGTGGCCTCAATTTGTCACACTGTCTGAAGTTTAGACATAAGTGGAGACAGGTTGGTGTCATACAGTTTGGATACAGTAGGAGTGGTCTGGAGCCCTTTGTGGGTTATAGCTTTGGGGCAGATTTTAAGACCAATCTGCTTGAAAGTAGCAGCAGCCTTACATCTTCTGTTAAGAGTTAGTACTGTTGTCTTAGCTTGGTTTACTCTAAGCAAAAAGAACAGAACATCCACACAAAGAGATACTGATGCAGTATTACATAGTTTACTGAAAAAAGCTTACACTGACACAACTACCAAGTAGAAATAATGAGCAACGACAAGCATATACAGTAGCCTCAGCACTTTGGGGTGCTCTACCACTTCCTCAGGAAGCTATGACCTGACAGAGAAGTGAACAGTGTGATGAGGTCTCAGAGAGGTTACATTGAACAAGGAGCATTCCCAAGGAGGATCAGCAAGTCATCGGCATATAGTAAGGTGGAGTACATTCCTCCCCAAATCTGATTTTTTTATTCAGGGATGTTGGCAGATATCCACCATTAAGACGTACAACTGGTAGTACAAAAAGAAGAGAAGGGAGCCCAAATGGAAAGCATCTAAGAGAAGGGAATTAATCAAGACTTTGGTACAATGATTGGACTCAGACCTAGAAGCGAGGTCCTAGTACTAGATGGGCTAACACCAGGTACAGCTAGCTCCATTCAGTGGAATCAAATGCCTTCTCAAAATCAATAGCTATGGCTGCAGCTGGTGTAGGAGCAGATGAGGTGACGTGCATGAGGTTGATTAGAAAGAAAATATGACTGGAGCTATGCCTACCCTTAATGAAGCTCACTTGAGAGGCGTGTATCAGAAGACACAGGAATGTGTCCAAGCTGGTGGGCATGGCTTTGGCGAATATTTTACTGCCTAACATTATAAGGGAAAGAAGTCAAGAGGTACTGGAAAGGGAGGAGTCTTTTCCCTTTTTTGGTAAAACAGTAATTGTCACTTCCCTGAGAGAAGGAGGAGGGAATTCCTTTCTGTTCCACCTCTCTACATACATGACATAGAAGTGGTAAAATTAGAGCAGCTTGTGGTTTAGAGAACTCTGCAGGGTATCCATCCCTTCCTGGTACCTTGTTAGAGTTTAAGGAGAGTGACACCTTGCTGATTTTCATGGAAGTGAGCAGAGTATCCAGCAGATCTGCCTGTTGTTGGGTTAACCTGGGTAACTGTAAAGACTAGAGAAAGGCCTAGGTGGCAGTCACATCAGGTGGAGTGGGGGAAGGAAACTGCAAGTGGCTTCAGTGGGTTGACAGGTCCTACCTTGTTTCCCCTCATGATGATCCCTGAGCTCCACATGATTAGGTGCTTACATTATAAGTCTGGCATGAGTGCATGCAACTCGCATGCCCCACTGGAAGAGGGGGGACAACCTAGCAAAGTGATTGGTTTCCCAGCTGCCTCATTTGGCAGGGCTCTGGGGAAAAATGGCTCAGGGGCTAGAACAATCCTCAAGGTTAGTGAGACTCCTGTCTCTGTACTAGCTAACAGCTGCAAATAGATGCTGGTTGCTCCCATCTTACTAAACATTCAATGGGAGCAAGTGAAAAGGGGGGTCTACTGCAGCAGATAATGCAGCCCAACCAACCATCAATGGTCGGGATTACCAGATAAGGTATGTGCCATCCCTAAAAAGTGTTCATTCCTACATAGAAACATAGAAGTTGAAGGCAGATAAGGACCGCAAGGCCCATCCAGTCTGCCCATTTCTTTTTCTACCTTATGAATGTGCCATCAGCCTTTGCTCTGTCAGTGGCCTATCTATTCATACTCATTTGTATTGCTCCCTTATGCCTATCTCATGCCTGTTTGAAGCCCTGCACTGTATTCATAGCCACCACTTCTTGTGGTAAGCCATTCCATGCATCCACCACCCTTTCTGTGAAAAAGAATTTCCTCACATTCCCCCTTAACCGGCCCCCCTCTAATCTCATGCTGTGTTCTCCTGTCCTGCTATTTTTCTTATATTTAAACATGTTAGACTCTTTCACCTTGTTAATGCCCTTAAGGTGTTTGAATGCCTCGATCATATCACCTCTCTCCCTCCTTTGCTCAAGGGTATACATATTGAGCTCTGTTAATCTGTCGTCATATGTCTTCTGATGCAGTCCCTGCACCATTTTGGTTGCCCTTCTCTGGACTGCCTCAATTTGGTTAATGTCCTTGTGAAGGTGTGGCCTCCAATACCGCACGCAGTACTCCAGATGGGGCCTAATCAGTGTCTTGTAAAGAGGGATTATTACCTCCCTCTTATGACTTGTGATACCCCTACTAATAAATCCTAACACCCCCCCTAGCCTTACCTACTGCTTTAGAGGTCTGCTTGGATGATTTCAGGTCATCAGTGATGATGATGCCCAAGTCTCTTTCTTTCTTTGTGACTGCTAGCAACTCCCCTCCCAACCTATAGGTGGCTTCAGGGTTTCTCTTCCCTATGTGCATGATCTTGCACTTCTTTGAATTAAATCCCAGTTGTCACTCTTTCTGACCATTTTGCTAGTTTATCCAGATCTCTTCTCATTCTGCCCACCCATCTGGATCATCTACTCTGTTGCAGATCTTGGTGTCATCTGCAAACAGACAAGCCTTACCTCTAGTCCATCTGAAGGTCACTAATGAAGATGTTGAAGAGGACTGCCCAGGACTGATCCTGAGGTACCCACTTGTGACTTGCATCTCTTCTGACTGTATCCATTTACCACCACTCTGTTTTCTGCCCGTCAACCAGTTTGCCCAGTTGACCAACTTCTGACCCACCCCAAGCCTACCCAGCTTATTTATCAATCTTCTATGTGGAACAGTGTCAAAAGCTTTTGCTGAAGTCAAGGTAGACGACATCAACTGCCCCCTTGGTCCACCACTCTAGTTACCCAGTCAAAGAAATCTATGAGATTAGTTTGACAGGACCGTCCTTTGTAAACGCATGCTGTCTTGGATCCTGTGCACCTATGGATTCCAGGTGTTGCACTATCCTTTCCTTAAGGAGTGCCTCCATAATCTTGCCCACTACTGTGGTAAGACTGACTGGTCTGTAGTTCCTGCCTCCTCCCTGCTACCAGTCTTGTGGAGCGGGATCACATGAGCCCTTCTCCAGTCTTCTGGGACCTCTCCTGTGCTCAGAGACTCACTAAACAGTTCTGCTAATGGCTCTGCTAGTTCCACCTTTAGCTCCTTAAGTACCCTGGGATGTATGCCATCAGGTCCCATTGCCTTATCCACCCCTGAGCTTAGCAAGCTCTAGTAGGACCCTTTCTTTTGTGAAGGGAGTAGTGCTCACCTCCCTCCCCCCTGTGTCCATGGTGCTGAGCTGTGGGCCCTGCCCTACCTTCTTTCCAGTAAATACTGAGCAAAAGTATCTATTTAGGATAGATGCTTTTACATGGTCCTCCTCCTCACATGTTCCCTTTTCTCCATTAAGATTAGCAATACCCCCCTCTGGACTTTCTCCTTTCACTAATGTATCTATAGAAAGTCTTGTCACCTTCTTTTACTGTTCGTGCTAGTGTTTCCTCAGTTTGGGACTTTGCCTGCCTTACTGCCTTCCCTGCTTCCCTTAGGGTAGTTTGGTATGCCTCCCTATCTTCATCCCGCTGTGTTCCCTTATATTTCCTGAGGCCAGCCTTTTGGCTCTGACCTTTTCTGCTACTGTATTTGAGAACAAAAGTGGTTTCCTTCTTCTTTTGCACTTCCTTTTCTGTCTAACACAATGGGATGTTGCTTCAAGTATTGCATCCTTAATGCTTGCCCACTTTGCCTGTACCCCCTCACCTGTGTTTCTTTTTGCCAGGGCTAGCTTAACTCTGTTGGCCATCTTATCAAAGTCAGATCCTCTGAAGTCCCATATTTTTGCCTTGGAATCCTACAATCCATGGGCCCACAAAATGTTAATATCTGTGGGTTCCACCATATCCTCAACACTGCTGAGTGTTATTGAAAAGTAATTATGTAGGGTGAGACCCCTAAGCTAGTGCCGGAGAATTAGTTTGCAAGCTGAGAGTTGAGGAGAGTCATGTGACAGAGCAGTTGGTGCCCCCATTCTTATTTAAAACAAACCTTGAATACCTCCTTTACAGTGCCCTGGGGACTTGAATCAAGAGTAGTGCAAACAGAGTCAAACAGCATAAACAGTTCTGTTGAATGTTGGGTGCACAATGATACATAGATGGCTACAGTGCCAGTCGATGGACAAATGGATCCAACCTAGTACCCCACATGATGCTCCCTGGGACACTTACAACCCCACCATCAGTCTGCTCTGTTAATCATCTATGCAAAGTAGCTTTCAACTCAGGTTCCATAGCAAATCCATATGGCGGGGGAGTTCAAGAAAAGTGGGAACAGTGAACCTGGCAGAAGAGTTGTTAATCTTTTATAAGACTGTGCAGCAGGGTGAGGACAGAGTCTGCCTGCAGTACAGTTCCAGGCACCCCTCCCTCTCAAGATGAGCTGCTAGTAAAAGCCTCCATGTGACACAGTTAAGTCCACTCATAATTAGAAAACATTTCTATATAAAAGTCAAATATGTCCCCGAGCTATGGTGCATGGCCTAGACACATGGGTATGGCTAGAGTGCCAGTGGACATGTCTCAAGCAGGTGGGGGGGGACTTACAGGCAATATTCAAGAGTCTGTGGTACAGCTGCAAAGTCAGAGGGAGATGGGAAGCCTGTGAGAAGGTGCCTTGAGAGGGGGTGGCAGAAGGGGATGAGGGGATACAGATGTCAGGGTCATATGTACTGGTGCAAGTATGACCTGGTATTCCCCCCTTGACAGACCTTGCTCCCATTATGACCAGACTGCATGGTTCCTAGTGACCCCTTTCTTATCACAATTCACAAGGCTTGTCAAAAAATAGATATTCTTAATTAGCAAGGCTTTTCAAAAAATATTCTTACTCACTGTTCCACTGGAGAGTGTAGATTTGTCTGAGGCATGCAGCACCGGCCATGCATAAAAACATAGAAGAGGATGGCAGAAAGGGATCTGTGGTCCATCTAGTCTGCCTAAGTTGCAACTCAGGTCCCTTTGATGAGAATGGGTGATGGGGAACCACATCCGTTACAATTGACACCCAGGATTTTTCTTTGGTGGGCTCCAAAGCAGGCCAATCTTGGCCATGGGTGCCTTGTGAAAACATGGTTTTTGGGGTGTCTGTGGTGGTCCAAGTATGTTGAAAAGGAGGAGAGACCGGATAGATGGGGGCATACTTGTTAATGCCAATACATCTCAGGAGTTATTTGATTCCTCTTTTTTCTGGCTGGTAGCTGCATGATTGAAGCTGTGGTGTTGAGTCCTTCTTATGCTGCTGGCAATGTGCTCTGCATTCTTATCTAAAACAATTCAAGTAACACTTACAACTCTGGGAAGCCAGTGACCATGACTGAGAGACCCGCTGTCTGTCCTGTTGCTGGTCCTCTAAATAGGGTGGGGGTCCACTCGTGTCCATCAACTTTGAGGTTAGCTGAGGATAGGAAGGTGCCACAAAGGGTCTGGGTTTTGGAGCCCTTGCTTCCCTTGGTCAGTTTTGGTGCAGAAATTCTATCAGAACTTCTCTGGTAGAAAAACACAGGGTTTTCCATTAAATATGACCCACGTGGTGACTGGATACTGCAGGGAAAACTGCTGTATGATTTTGTGCCTAATGTGCTGTGTCTTTTTGTATTTGTAGCATTTGGAGGAGAGGTCTTTTGAGAAGTTCTGATGGAGGTGTACCTTGTGTTCTTGCCAGTACAGATATCCGAGCTCCTGTGATCTTCATAGTAACGCCTCCTTAACTGCAAAATTGAGGAAATTGGCCAGGATTGGTCTTAGCACTCTCCTTTCTTAGGTGGGGGTACCAGGGAATGGTAGACCTGTTCAGTGTTGAATCTGCAGTCTCCTATTAGTTGAAGTACCATGGAGTTGTTCCTGTGGCTGCAGTTCTCCAGGTTATCAACTCTGTCCAGGAGATGATGGATCAGCTCAGTCTGTTCCCTCACCATTTCCTGTAGCTCCTTGATTGCTGCCTCATATGACTTTTTCACAGTTTCTATGTGGTGTACATTGAGATTGGCTGCAGTTTTTGCATTTTGCAGCGAGGCTGTTTTGATTTTTTTGTGTTCCTGCAGTATTTGAGAGAAAATTGCCTTTATCCTCTCCACATCAGATGTTTTCCTGCCTATCACCATCTTCGATCGTCTTTGTAGAGCTGCTTAGGGAAAGCTGTTTCCATTGATAACTTTGGTTGTGGTGCTCTGATTTCAAACATTTTCCATTCAGATGATAGCAGGCACTATGGACTATACAATAAAAGGCTTTCTCCATAAAAGTGCACTCTATATGGGGGGGGGGGGTTGTAGCAGATTGATGCAGCAAGGGATTAGGAGCACTTGGGTTAAGCGGCCACCTTAGATTAGGCCAATCTACACCCCTTTCTCCAGTTTGTTTCAAAACTGTTTTAGAACTAATTAAGAAGTTCTGTCAAAATACGACTTTTAGAACATGGCTAGCTGTTGTGGCTGAAAACTAAAAAAACACATTGTATGGGCTCCTGTACTTTATGCTGCTTTCCTCATTGGCTGCTAGATGTGCTCTGCACTTACAAGGGTTTAAGTGCTGGCTGTGAGTGATGTCAGCTCTATGATGACTGCCAAGGTGAAATTCCATTGTGAATTCCTTATTTGGAAAATGCCAGAGAAGCTGCAAGGAAATAATTACTCCTGGTACTAAAAGTACTGAATCCTTTGAAGTATTTTAAAATCTATTAGCAATAAACACCCTATTGTTTATGCAATTTTATCTTACTTTACTTCATTTAATTAAATATTTATCCAGTCTGTGTGCACCATCAAGTTAAAATGACCCATATCTTAAGAAGCTTCTAAAATGCCATGTGATTATCAACACTGATATAAACAAGATACTTGTTGTAAACGGTATGATGAATGGCTTTAAATACCATTGGATGTTACCTTCTCACTCTTTCTAAAACTTATTAACTAATTGAGGGGTAGGCATGAGTTGGAGAAATATTTTGTCTCATAACCTACTCCAAACATAGTCCCTTACACTTCCACCTGAATCCACTATCCCTCTCAACCTACTACTCACTACTCGCAGCTCACTCGTCTCTGCCTGCTACCTACTACCCTTCCCAGGAGCTCCCAGCCATGGTACACTGGTTCTTTACAATAATATAACAATAAACTTTGTTTTGCAATCTATAATGCGGAACCTTTGTAAAAGAGCTTGCGCTCAAAGGTCTTTTCTGAATCACTAAATAAATAAATATGGAGGGGGGGTGCATGCATGGATGCCGGACTTGATGGCTGCTTAATTCTCAATATGCCATCCTGTTCCTCTTATTTAATAAAAGTTTTTGCATTAATACCGACAACCTGATAACTGCTCCTTTCCTGTCCAGTGTTGGAATACTCAGAGACTGCAAGGGAATATTCATAACTGCTGGTACCTTGCTTTTCTTCACATGCTTTAGAACTTAGAGCCACATGGGTCTGAGACAGCAGGGCCTCTCCCTACCAAGCAGTCAGCATCATGGCAGCAGCCTGGTTAACACACAGCATGGCAGAAGGGAGTACATCCAACCCCACTGGAGGAAAAGAGAATCACACACTGGAGTACATCACCAGGCTACAGAAAAGCTGGTGCCAATATGTCTGAATTGAAACTGGCTAATAAATCTACTACAGAGGAGGTTCTGATATTAGGAAACCACATGCATGCCACAGAGCAGTATGTCTGGATTTACGGGATTTCCAGCACAACATTTTGCAATGCTTAGATGAGCATGACAGGTGACTGGACAGACTCTTGGTGAGAGCCGTGGATCAAGAAAACTGGGAAGCAGGAGAAATAACATATGGATCCTCAGTGTCCTGGAGAAGACAGAAGGGGGGAACATGGAACAGTTCTTTTCTTCTTTTTTACAACTGGTGGACCCGAAGTGACAGGATCCTATAGCGGTAGAATGTGCCCAGAGGACCAGGAGGTCACCCACAGCACAGGGCTCAAGACCTTACCCAATTATTGCATACCTGCTCTAGTTCTCAACCAAAGAATCTTTATGTCAAGCTTTGAGCGACAAAAGCAAATTATTCTTGAAAGGGGCTCGTATCTCACTCTATCAGTATTTTTTACATGAGGTTATGCAGTCCTAAAAAGCATATAACCCAATAAAGGTGATGTTCTGAGATAAAGAGATCCCCTACAGATTTAAAGGACTGCAAACGTATGTGCCATAAGGAATGGGCAGATGCTCAAGGAGAGATCTTCTGCTGATTTAGAAAATTTAATACAAAAGCACTGGCTGGACCTGTGTCTCAGAAGTACAAACCCAGAAAGCTGTGGGACGAGCATAGGGACAGACAGTCAGACTATGGCATTCCCACAGTACCCAGCTCAGTCATTGTGAAAGGGACAATCATACACAGAACAAACAGATGCCAACACAGGACATCAGAGAGAAATATCCTCCCCCTCACCCTGAACGTTCCGACAACAGGGAACACAGTCCAGATGGCCCCAATAATGTCTCCAACAGCCACAGCAGACTCAAATCCAGGAGACCATGACCTCGACAATCCCACCTAGAAGCAACACTGGCTTTGCCCCTGGCAAAAGCTCCAAAAAAATCCCTGAAGGCACAACTTCAGCAGAGGAAAGCAATAGAGACACCAAATTCACAAGCCAAGAATGCTACAGTACCTGATCCCCTGTCTTGGGCATCTTTGGTAGAAGATATTAGGGATATGGACTGTATGATTACAGCAGAAGAATACATTGCCTCTTGTGACAGGTGGCTCAGGGACATGAACCTCCGGTCTAGGGAATGCTGGTTTCTACAAACTTCATGATGGAGCTGCTGTTTTTTTCAGCAAGTGGAAGCAACATATACACTTTTTGATGATTGGTCTCTGCTTCCTACCAGTATTGAGTTCATATCGATTTGTGTGGGGTATAGCATTTATTTCTAACTTCATTACTTTAAAGTGGCATGTGATTTTGCAATGGGGGATGAGGAGCAGGGAGGCAGATAGGAGTACCTGAACAATTTTACAGTGAGAGGTACTGCTTGTTAAGTGTACCCTCGTGCTTACTTTCCCTAGGAGGTCTGTATCCCCCCCCACCCCACATTCCTTACATAGGTGATTACCATGACGATCTTTCTCTACTGAGCAGATCCTCATCAGAATGGTAAATTTATTTATTTATTTATTGAAAAGTTTCACCAGTTAAGGTACACTGAACAACAAGTTTCTCCTCTCCCGGTACGACCTGGGGGAGCAGGTAGGGGAGTTACAGAGTAATATAGGGTACACACAGTAGCACAAAAGCAGTTTAAACAAGAAGCATTAATGCATGGATTATAACCATACAATGGCATGGAGTAAATTGCAGAAAAACAAAGGATTAGATGGAGGGTCAGGGGAGGAGCAATGGATGTCACACATACCTCAACCACAGAATGGCAGTTGCAGTGTGGACTGAACTGAAAAGGTTTTTCTTTTCTTTCAGGAAGGTAATAATTTGTATTACCCCCCCCCCCGAGATCTCTATCCCTGGTGTTCAGTAGTTCAAAGGGCATTGGGGGAAAAAGTCACCCCCTCCCACATTCAACAAGGGTTGATATAAATTATAACCCTCGTCCCAATGGCTTAGAATGAGAGGGAAAGGAGCTCAGCCCACAGTGCATGCTTTATATGACTATATTTTATCATATGTCCTATATGCAGAACATAACAGTTGCAAAATTCTTGTGGCACTCAGAAGGAGAGGGAATACATGGTACTTTTGTGATTATAGAGATAGCGCTTGTTATCCTGCAGGCTTTTGCAGTGCATGGGAAATCCTTCCCCTTGTTATACACAATTTACAACACCCCTCTGTGCTTCCTGATATATAAACCTCACGCTATAATCAGGCACTCCTGATACTTCATAATCACTCATGTTTCCTCCTATGTTAGAGTATCTCTTATGGACAAGACACACCTCTCCTCACCCTGTCTTATATGGGTACACAAGTTAGAATTGTGCACCCACACTGAAGCTACAAGGTGTTGAATGAGGGTCTGGCTAGCGGCTCACCCAGTTGGCAAAATGCCCATTACTACAAGAGGATGGGACAGGTTGATATCATGACTCATACCACCACCCTTGTAATAGCTGTCAGTGGTAGAGCTGGCTGTGTATATCTCAGCCATCTGCTTACATTGCTTGAATGGTTAAAAGAGTAAAGTACTTTTCTCAAGTTTATTCTGGTCTTGTTTTTATATTGTCATGTTAAATAAGTAGTAGTGTTACAATCCTTGATTTTTGTGATTTAATCCAGTTTTCACACTTATGAATGGTCACTTATTACTGTTCAGGGCTCTAGTGGCCAAGCTGTTGCACTGGTTACACACTCCGAAGCTTACACAGAGGTAACCGTTAAGCACTCAGGAGCAGCTAACCATCTACGGTGTACCTCCAGTCTGCTTACAGGTAAGCTACTGAACCAGCTCTCCAATCTAAGAAATCAACCATTCTGATAGTTGGGGCCCATACTGGTGTACCATAGAAGTAGGGAAAACTCATAAAGTTTTGGCAGATTGACACCTGTGAGCTAGAAACTACCCTGCAGGAAGGTCCCATTTTCTCCACAATAAACTTAAGGACACCACTTTCCCATGTACATGGGATTACCAGTTCTCTCACCCATTTCTATTGTTCCCAGCCCTAGTACATAGGGAATTTAGGATGGCCAAGGTAAGCAGTAATGATGGGGCCCATGGGGTTAGAGCCATCTCCTGGAACATGAAGGGGCTTAATTATCCGTTGAAGAGAAATAAGGCCCTGCAGTATCTTAAACACAAGAAGGCAGAAGTAGCCCTTTTGCAGGAGACTTATCTCACCTCAAAATGTATCCACTGGTTTGCAGACAAGCTAGTAGGGCAAACCATTCACAGTTTGGCCTCCACTACATCTAAAGAGGAAGCGGTTTTAATTCACAAGGCTCTGACATGTAAAGTAGTCCATATGATACCTGGTGAGCTAGGAAGATGGACCATATCCTTAATCACTACATCTGGGGGGCAAATTATAATATCTAATATTTACAGCCCATACACAGATGACCCTAACCTTCTTTCACAAGATCAATCAGGTCTTCATGGACATAACTCAAGAACACCCAGACATTCCCATACTTGTTGGGGGGGACCTTAATGTGGCCCCTGACCTGTTTTTGAACAATTCAATAATAACTGCTGACTCACATCCCAGAGCTCGGACTGGTCTTAGAATGTTCATGACAGAGAGGGGGCTGACTGACATATGGCGAAGAGATACTCCAACAGGCCGAGACTATACCTTTTTCTCCCCTGTCCACAGCTCCTACAACAGGATATGTGTGTGGTTGACTAACAACACAGCCTCCGCTGGGATAATGGATGCCACCATAGATAATATTATAACATTGGACCATGCCCCAGTGGGAATCATTTTCTCCCCTCCCCCCTGGGGATAAGTGAAATCACCTTGATGGTGGTGCAATCCACTTTTACTTAAAGATACAGACTTTCTGACATGGATTGGTCAGAAGGCACAGTTTTACTTACAGATGAATGCCTCAGAGGAGATATCAACAGGTATTGTATGGGAAACTTTCAAGGCTTTTCTAAGTGGAAGAATAATATCTTACTCCATGGCTAGCAACAAAAAACGAACGCAGAAGGTAACTTCCTTGCAAGCAGAACTTAGTGATAAGGAGGCATGGTGTAAGAATAATCCCCATCTTCTCCCAACACTAGCAGCAGAGATTATAGGGCTAAAATACAGAATAAACACTATGCTTCAGCGCAAGATGGAATGGCTACTCCTGTGATCGAGACATACTTACTGGGAATTGGGGGGTTAAAGGGGGCAAACTGCTAGTCTACCAACTCCAAAAACAAAAGGGGAAGTCTCAGAATATGGCTCTTCACCATAGCCAAGGGGTGGTAGTTTCTGACCATAGGAGAATCAATGAGATCAAGTGACACTTCTATGAGACACTCTATGCCCCGCTTATGGAACAGTAATGTTCAGCCCCCCCCAACCTCCTGGATTTCCTAGGTGACACTTACACTTCTGTCCTGTCCACTGAGCTCAGTGAACTTCTGGATAAACCATGATGTGGTTTAACAGAGCAAGAATTACTATTTGCCCATAAACAACTGAAATTTATAAGACCCTAGGAAATGACAGATTCCCAATAGATCTTTATCAGGCCATCCCCAAATTATCATCCCACACCTCCTGAAGGTGCTAAACTACACCAGAGAACTTCAGGGATCTCCCTTTCAGCTATGAAAGAGGTGCTATAATCTTACTGCCAAAATAATCCAATGACCCACAAAATAGTACTAAAATTACAGACCCATTTTGCTTATCTCCACAGACACAAACATTGTAGCAAAAGCAGTAGCGACAGGTTGGAGAAGGCCCTTCCCTCACTAATTCACCACACGCAGGAAGGTTTCTGGAAAGGTCCGATGGGGGGAAGACAATTTGTGCACCATGCTTCATCTCAAATGGGTAGCAAGCAAATCAGACATACCTATGGTGGCGATGGCCATGGTTATTTGGAAGGCGTTCGACTCTGTCACTTGGGAACACCTACATACAGTATTACAAACCTAAGGTATACAGTAGGTCCATATTGCAGAAGCTGGATTACAGCCCTATACAACACACCAACAGCAGCAGTTCTCACCAACAATACCATCTGCACCCCATTTACATTACACAGAGGTACCAGACCAGACAGGGTTGTCCATTGTCTCCTCTTCTATTTTCACTGGACCAAGACACTCTCACTTGGAAGCTTTTAAAGACATAAAACATACAGGGGACACAGGTAAAATCCTCTCATTACCTAGTGAATACTTATGGGGATGACATGTTACTATGTCTCACCCTGAACGCTCAGTCCCCCAGGTCACATGAGTGTTAGACACTTTTGCTCATACCTCTGGGCTCAGGGTAAACTGGATCAACATGACAGCTTCACCACTTAACACGGCATGTGATAATCAATGTACAAAAGGCACCGACACAGTTTGAATCCCAGTGAGCTTCTCCCATCTAAGGGTTAAGATTCCCTTTTGTTGGGGGAAAATAATACCTGAGAACTATTTACCAATAATGATGACTCTGGAGCAAAAATATAATATGAAGCATGTGATATGATGGAAGCTGTTTTGTTGATTCTATAGGTTTACTTATATTTACCTATGTAATGATTTTGAGTATTGACATAAAGTGCCCAATTCAGGAACAAGATTAAAATGATGCAAGGTACTTGAGTCGGAGGGTTGATTGCAAGGGCCAACCTGTGGTAATCAGTGCTGCAACTGAAATTCACAAAGGGTGCCAGCTGCAACCTCTGGTGCAAGTCCTTTGCATCAGCCATACCACAGTAGATGAGCTCCCCCTGGTCTATCTGTGAGCCAATGGGGGAACCAGTTTATGACACTTGTGTCAATGTTTTGGTGCAAGATACCATAAACTGAAGAAATTGCCACAGCTGCGTCACTCATCGCTGAATTGGGCTCAGTTGCAGAGGATGCATTTGGTGCAGTTGCACCAAGAATCGGGGTTGGTGCAGGGCTTGACACAAGCCCTGCTCATCCTTCTTATATCTGGCCCGATATGTGTGTTTATCTGTTGTAACAAAAAAATGCAATAAACTATTACATGATAAAAAAAATAATATATAACAATATTGACTAAAAAAATAAGTGTAAGCAATGTTTAAGCAATTTAAGCAATGTGCAATAAAGATTTTAAATAGAAGATAACAAAAAATCCAAATCCAAATTGGAAAGATTTGCATGAGTCCAGCTGGTTGTGCACTCCAATGCAAGGTAACTACTCTAATATTTATTAGACTATGCAAACATTGAATAACAATGCAGAGGTTATCCCCATGTCATACATTTCCAAGGCAGTCGTGGACTGTACTAGTTAAGCACCATGACTGGAAAAAGGTCCATTTAGGGAAATGGAAACCTTTTTGATTCAACACCCATCTGACTATTAAAAATAAACTTACCTTTTATACCCCTTTGGCAGTCAGAGGCGTCCCTTATGATGGGACATCTGTTTGACTCCACTTAGGGACATTGGAATCCTTTCAAAACCTGTCCACCAGGTTCAGACTCCAATGTGCAGACTATTGGAACTATCTACAAATTAGATATACCATCTACAAAAGAAAATCTCAGTATTTAGCCTCTAAAGACAATCTCCTCCCAGTCCACATCTCTGCGTGGGTGGCTAATCCCCCTAGGCTGAGAGGGAGAATTTATAATTACCTTCTGTCACTACAATGCCCCTCCCTGTTCAAACATAGAAATGTCTGTGAAGTGGAGTTAAAGGCATCCATCCAAAATTATGTCTGGGCCACAATACTCAAACAGGCATATTCAGACTTCAGGAATATGAGATACCAAATAATACAAAAAAGATCCTCCATAGGTGGTATCCTGGCATACATTTAAAACACAGAAACTCTGTTTCCCATGTTTTACAATCCCAACATTGGGTTTCCAAAGCATGGTTGCCCGACATTGGGATTTTCCCTATGGCAGAGTTTGGTCTCTAATTTACGGGGGAGTTCGGGGGGGGGGGTAAAGCCCCCTGCATTGCTGATTGTGGGAGGCAAAGCCCCCCAAAACATGGAAGAAACTTTGCTCCGGGCAAAATCACAGTGTTGAGCACCCGTGTTTTGGGCAGTTGACATTGAGATTGTGAAACATGGGAAATAAAGTTTCTCTGTTTCATAATATATCCGGTATCCCATCTCAGATGTCCTCTGGAAAATGGGACTTATGTCAACTGACATATCCTGGAGATTTCACCAAGAAGTGAGGACTCAGTCTCACAACCTATGGTGCTGATCCACCATCACACAGCTGCGGTCACAGGTTTTGCACTTCTACAACCTGTATAAAGTGTGCAAAAGGCTCACAAAGAAAAAAAGAAGCCATAGGATGAAAAATTACATGAATGTAGTCAACAGGTCTAGTTACAGAAAGTAAGTCACACGTTTCAGATTTGAGTGATTTACTAGTCAATGGAGAGTAAATCAGTATAATAAACATAGGGAAAAAATAATCTGTGCAAATGCAAATCAGGGCAGGATGATTTGGTATATTTGGTTATTCTCTGCCCTTTATATGACAAATATCATAATTCCATTATAGGAGAAAAATTAGGGTCTTTAGAAGATGAACCACAGCACCTGGTAACACATCTTCTGAAAGCACAAGCCAGGCATATACTGATCCCTGTGACCTCCTTCCTAAAGGTAATTGAAGAGAAAAGCTACATTTGAACAAGGATTAATAACAAGATAGTTCTATGTTGATATGGAGTGTGTGTCCTGAGATGGAGTTCAGTAAGGTTTATTATAACATTGTGCAATTTGGTGTTAGAAAATTACTACAATGTACAAGTATTTATGTATGGATGTATAATATTTAGATAATTTATTGTGTACTGGCCATACTTGAATTGTGTATTAATATTTTTTGGTTTTAAAACTACCTATTGTCATCACTTTTAAATTAAATTGAACAATAAAAACTAACTAACTAACTAACTAACTAACTAACTAACTAACTAACTAACTAACACTTCTACAGCTAAGTTGTAGGGATGCCTGAGCTGGCAGACCTTTTTTTTGGATATTGGGTGGTCCCATATCACAACTGGTCATCCTGCACAGAAAGATGCTTTGACTCTGCTGCCTCAGCACTGGTGGCAAAATGTCAGATCCTCCTCAGGTGGAGATCAGATACTCCTCCTTCTCTTCTTAAATGGATTTCCTCTCTCTCCAAGCTGGCAGAATATGAACAAATGAGGCAACTGGTCAACCGGAATGTGCAGACATTCCATAGTATCTGGGACCCCTTTCGTAAAGTTACTCATACATAAACTGTATGCTCAACTCATACTGTGCCTAGCCCTGTATCTTTTAACTCTTGTTTAAACAATGCAATATTGTAGTTGATGTTCCTTCTGTAATGCTCTTGAAAATGTCTTTCTTTGATTTTGTAATGTTTTTCAGAGAGAACATGAAGTAAAAAGAGAGCACATGCAAAGTGAAAGGGATAAGCAATTAATGCAGTCTATCCTTCATATTGCACTGTAACAATGTCAGTTACTGACATAATAAAAAAAATCACGACAACTGTAAGTTGTCTTGTGTCCAGGTATTTACTTATATGGTAGTATATTTGCAATGCAATGTCTACTTGTCTCATCCCTGGTAAGGGTGGATGATCAGATACTGCCCTGGATAGGATAGGATGGATATCCAGAGACTATCGCAAGAGTCATAATCATCCAACTTTAGTCCAAGAGTGTACTTGTAAGGCATAAATTGATAGGCCACTATAACCTTGAGGTATGTACTGTATATAGTTAGTAGAGTTAGCAAATGCACATGCAGTGCCTTAGCTGTGGAAACTGATGAGTAGAAGGCTAGAGAAAATGGAAAAGAAGAAAGAGAAAGAATGAGAAAAGAAAGTAAGAGAATGAGAAAGAAGGAAGGTCACTTCAAGGGATGAAGTCATTGGTGGTTATCCAGCTGAAAGAGTACCCTTCTCTGGCATCTGGTTTTAAATTGTCTTGATTAGTTAGCCAAGGTATAAGTAAATTTTTCCATGGAGTAGATTTCCAAAATGATTTTATACCACCCCTCTGTGGTATGAACATGAGAAGAGGGCCATCAAGATTATTAATGGCATTGCCTCTCCAGGTCAGTTGAAGAGCTCCTCCATTTCATGAATTACCCCCTGCCAGAACAATTTAAGTTATGGCCAAGCCCAAAAGATATGAGTATGGTTAGCCAAAGTTTGCACGCATACTCTCCAGCAGTAACCCTTGGTTTGCCTTGCATATTTTGTTACTATTTTTGAGAAGCAGAAAAAGCAGTATCTGTATTTGCTTGAAAACTCATTCCAACAAGTGGCTTGAGGTCAGTCTGTATGCTGGTATTGCAAATTGATGCCAGGTTGCTATGGGGTGAGCCATCACTAGTTTCTTATTCCATCTTTGTAGACTGGAATCTGCAGAGTCAGAAAAGGTCTCCAAAAGGGTCTTATACAGGTGTCCAATAAGGTGAGTCCACGTCTCACCTTTCAAATGTGGCGTGCAGATCCATGGAAGTAAGGGGTCCTCATCTGGCAATATTGAGATACTTTCTCCTTGTTCTGCCAGATAATACCATACCTGTAAGTACCTAAAATGGTCTGTAGGAGTGATCTGAAAGTAGCTTGCAGAGGGTCAGATGAGAAAATCTCTCAAGAGTCCAGAATTTGAAACAAAAATAAAAGACATAGTCTGCTCCAACCTTTCATTGCTCATTCCAGATTATCATGAGGGTATGCTGTATCATAGGGAATGGCTTTAAACTGAAAAGGCTGGGACAGTATCAGAAAGGTTTTCTGAACAGCAGCCCATTGCCAAAATGTTTCCGCTGTGCATTGTGCTAACTTTATGAGGGGAAGACATCCAGTGGGGTTACCAAACAGAAAATAGTACAAGTTGAAGATATCATTCAGAGTGAACTCTATATGCTTCCAGTATGGCTTGGTGAGCACTGAATAACCAGACATATAACACCTGTAGGTGGGCAACCTGTGCATACCATCTGAGACTGGGGATGGTAATCCACTTTTGAACCCTGGGCAAGTGTAGGATGGAGAAGCAAATCCAGGGAAGGGCACCCTGCAAAATAAATCCATTAGATGATCTAATTCCAGGGTTTAAAATAAATTTGATTGGACATGATTGGAAGTGTTTGCAAAAATGTAATATCAGGAAGGATATTTTGGTGTATCACCTCAAGTCTAGTCTATTAAAAAAACTTGAGTACAAGTGTGTCCATTTAAAAAGGTCATTCATGATCTGCTGGGTCAGTGGTTCAAATTTAAGAAGCTCTAAGTGCTCATCTGTTTAGTGAGCTTGATCCCTAGGTGCCAAAATGTTCCTTTATACCATTTAAAAGTAAATGCTGTCTTCGGGGAGTAGTCATATAACAGAACCTTAGTCTTCCAAGTATTCTACAGAACTTCTCAAATGGCCAGGATAGACTCCTCAGAGGTGTCAGAGTTGATAAGATGTAATTTGTGAACAAAGAGAGTCAAAAGACTTGTCTCCCAATCAGAATCTGCAATATCTGTGGGTCACTTCAGATAACTATTGCCCACAATTGGAGACAAAAGACCCACTCACCAGATTTGATTTCAGCATGTTTATTATGTACCACTAAATACTCTGATTGACATTTTGTAGTGCACCCACTACTTCTTCAGGATCTGGATTAGTTATAAAAAAGCATTTATATAATTCAGTTTTATACATTTTCTGTACATTTTAAATACTTTATGCTCAAGTCTAAGACATGGAGTAACATTTATTTATTAATATTTTATATACTTGGTATCAATAGTTTCAAGTGCCTAAGTCAATTAAATGGCTATAAATTATAATATTATAATTACTGGTAACCCTATTTATCAACCTGAATATAGGTATTGTCATATGCCGTAATAAACTGAAAACAGGTTATTACAGCATTTTGCTTTAAAAATCCTTTTGGTTCCCTGATGTTTCATGTCACTCAATGCTAGCGCACCACCTTATTGGCTGCTAGTTGGTCTGTGGGTGAGACACACAACACGAGTAACATGACGGCACCATTTTTCCGGTACTGGAACACCCGCACTGACTATCTAGCAACAAATCAACAGAAATGTAAAGTATTTTTTTTAACTATTGAATTAGTTAACCCTGCCTTCAGGGCAATCAAATAAATATCTAGCTGATCCTGCAGTACTTGCGCTGGGGACTCACGCTCTGGTTGGCGCTTTAGCAATGGCAACTGACCTTGACTAACTGCTCTTGAGGTGCTGAAGTAAAATGCACCAGTAATTGTAAAAAATAAAATCTAGGCATGTGTGTGTGTGCAATATTTTTTTATACACCCTCAGTGAGTGATGGGTTCATAAACCTTTCGAGCTTCACTCTCGAGGTTTATGGCTCATCACTCACCTTGGGTGTGTAAAAAAATATCTTAACACACATGCCTAGCCATTATTCTCTATTTAATTGAAAATATCAAAAATGTTACTCTTTAAGTATTCCTGTACCTCTGTGTGTTTATACAATTTTCATACCTTAATAAAGTATTCAAGTTAAGTCTTCAGTTTGATTTTTCTTTTTCTTTTTTCTTTCAACTTATATATCTAATAAGACAATATACAGGTATATCTACACCTTATAGCTTTTAAATAATTATTTACAATAAATGACGCTGACGTATATACTGGATTTTTTATATTTTTGCCTTAATTGCTGTTGGTTTTCAAACATTCAGTTCAATGTTTCCATTTTTTGTATTTAGAAGCTGCCTGCTTCTTAGTCCGCTACACCTGTGCAGTATAAATGTATCTTGTCTTATTTCATTCTTATTTCACAGTAATTTCTTTTGTGAAATTTCATAAAATGAATGTTGTACCTAACAGTGCATTTTTGTCTCTGTTTTTTTATTCTCTTTGTTGTTTAAGATGCTCCTAGCTTCTATTTCTGTTTTCCCAAACACATTTCAAACTATTAAAATGAAATCATGCATATACACTTGCAGCATTATCACCTTAAGCACTTTGTTTGCATCAATGTAAACATATTCATAATGGCAGCTCCGTAATAAGGTGGATAGGATGCCAGAAACACAGTAAGCAAAACCGAAGTTAAAATAAATGATAAACATAGTTGCTAGTTAATTTAAGAACCTACTTTAATTATCAAATGTTACACCATATGAGAGAGAGACGCAGGATTGGAGAAAAAAAAGTAAAGCTTGTGATTTGGGTAATGCATCATTGAAAACGCAGCTAGTTAAGAAAAGTTTGATTTAAAATGTAAAGCCTTTGTTTTAATACTGCGTCGCATTGAATGTGGCATTGAGAAAACAACTGCCCTTTTAAAAGAAACTTAAACGCTGTGTGAAAAGGACAGGGCACTAGTTCTGTTATAAGTACAGAATCATTAAATACTCTGGAAATGCACCATTACGAGAGAGAGATGTTTTATAAGTTTTAAAATAAAAGTTTGGTCATACAAGAAATACTTAATCATAGCGCCATGGAGAATATTAAGAAGAGACGCGGTAGAAATATTAGCATTTATTACTGGTATTTAGACAGAAAGCCTAATAAAAAAATTAGGACATTTGTCCTAGAAAAGTGTTGAAATATCCATGCGACTATGTCGTAAGAATGAATTTGAAAAAAACATACAGGGTATTAAGATACAAATGCTGACTTAAGTGCATCATACAGAACAGATAAAAGTTAATAGCTAGTTGATGGTGATGAAATGTAGTTAACCAAGCAGATTATGAATAAGTTTACACTGATACAAACAAAATGCTTAAAGTGATAATGCTGCAAGTGTCTATGCATGATTTGATTTTAATACTTTGAAATGTGTTTAGAAAATGTGTTTAGGAAAACAGAAATAGAAGAAAGGAGCTTCTTAAACAACAAAGAAAATAAAAAAACAGAGACAAAAGTGCACTATTAGGTACAACATTTATTTTATAAAATTTCACAAAAGAAATCATCAGTCTGAGGTGGTGCTGGGAGCAAAGCAAAGCCCCCCACAAACAATGTAGAGAAGCCCTGTCGCCATGGTGGTCCATCAATGGATTTACCAGTCGACATGGTTGATGTAAGCAAATCTGTGTAGATGTTGGGAATGTCAACAACTTTGTTGTTGAAGCAGCTTGGTGGAACATAGAAACATAGAAACATAGAATTTGACAGCAGATAAGGACCGCTTGGCCCACCCAGTCTGCCCATTTCCCTACCTACTGGATAAGCTGCAGATCCTAGTTAACCAGCAGCCTACTTCTTCTTACCCCCAGCCCCCAGAATTGCCTTATGACTGTCCCATGCATGCTTGAATTCCACCACTGATTTTGACTCCACAGCTCCTCCGGAAGGCCATTCCATGCATCCACAACCCTCTCTGTGAAAAAATACTTCCTTAAATTACCTCTGAGCCCCCCTCTATCTTCAAATTGTGCCCTCTTGTTCTTGCACACCTCTTTTTTTGAAAGATGCTACCCTCTTGGACTTTGTTGATTCCCTTGAGGTACTTGAACATTTCTATCATGTCCCCCTCTCCCTCCTTTCCTCGAGGCTATACATATTAAGCTCCTTAAGTCTCTCTTCATATGTCTTCTGGTGCAGACTCTGCACCATTTTAGTTGCCCTCCTCTTGACAGCTTCCATCCTGTCTATGTCTTTGAGGAGATTGGGTCTCCAGAACTGCACACAGTACTCCAGATGGGGTCTCACCAACTGTCTGTACAGAGGGATAATAACTTCCTGTTTTCTACTGGTGATGCCTCTCCCTATGCATCCCAGTATCCCCCAGGCCCTCCTTGCTGCCCTCTCACATTGCTTGCCCACCTTTAGGTCATCTGATATGACTACCCCCAGGTCCCTTTCCATTTTTGTTGTTGTTAGTATCTCACCCCCCACTGTGTACTCTTCCCCTGGGTTTTTGTTTCCCAGGTGCATTACCTTGCACTTCTTAGCATTGAATCTAAGCTGCCATACATTTGACCATTACTCTAACCTTGCCAAGTCCCTTCTCATCCTTTCCACCCCACCCTGTGCATCAACTCTGTTGCAGATCTTAGTGTCATCTGCAAAGAGACATACTTTTCCTTCCAGTCCTTCTGCAATGTTGCTTATAAAGACATTGAAGAGGACCAGTCCTAATACTGAACCCTGCAGTACCCCACTAGTAACCCTCCTTTCTTCTGAGTGGACTCCATTTACTATTACTCTCTGTGTCCTATTCTCCAGCCAATTCTTTACCCAGGCTGTCATCTTGGGACCCACTCCCAGGCTGGCTAACTTGTGTATTAATCTTTTGTGTGGGACTGTGTCAAATGCCCTCGTGTAGCAGGCATCCTTGTCTGGTTTTGGTATTGCCGAGATCACAGTGTGCTGCCAAGGGGGTGGAATACCCCCCTTCTAAAGTGCCCAAAAGGCTGAAAGCTTTAGAGGAAGGAGGTGATCTCAGAATTTTTTGTACAACTTTGCTGGGTAACCATCTGGACCTGGGGAACCCTGACTTTAGAACTGTGCATAATTCTGAGGACTTCTTCTGCTGTTATAGCCTCTGAGCTACAACAGTGACCAGCCTGGGGGGTTAAAGAGCTCAAATAAGTTTGTATCTACAGTATGTCTACCAGACTTTGCCTTCTTCTACATACTCTAGGAAAGTTCTACATCCATGCTGACTACCACTGATTTAGTGAGAAAAATAGGACTAAGTCAGTGGTAACTGACTTTAGGGGTGTGGACTTCAAGGGTATGGAGGAGATCCTCAAGGGACATCTGAAGGGGATCAGACCAGATATGGACACAGAGAACAGAGGGCTCCTGGAAGCTACCAAGGCCTGCAGGAAGGCCTGACACAAGGTTAGTAGAGCCAGAAAGCCATGCTGGTGGACCAGGGAGGTCCAGGAAGTGGTGAGGGAGAAGAGAGCTGCTTACAGATGATACAGATCATCAAGTGTGGTTATAAACAGGGGAGGGAGTTAGATATGATATCAGACAAGATAACCAGGGTGGTGAGATCAGCCAAGGCAAGGACAGAACAGAGGTAAGCACAGGGGATCAAGGGAGAGGTGATAAAGGTTTCTTTAGGTATAGCAGGGAAAGAATGAAAGTGAAGGGGCAGATTAGCAGACTGAGATCAGGGAGTGGGTGGGCTGAGGAGGCCAGAGAGTAGGCAGAGGTACTTAATTACTTTGCCACGGTCTTCACTAGGGACAATAGAGGGGCAGCACCTTATGGGGAAGAGGGCTAGAATTGAAGAAGGGGGGAGGTCACAGATGTTGAAATTCCTGTTGGTAGGGTTAGGTAAGACCTTAAGTCCCTGAAAATGGATAAAGCACCACGTATGGATGGTCTTCATCCTAAGTTGTTAAAGGAAATGGCGGATGTCCTTGCTGCACCCATTTCGGACCTTTTTAACACCTCCCGTCAGATGGGGTGGGCACCTAAGGATTGGAAAATGACTCATGTTGAGCCTATCCACAAAGGCGACTCATGTGAGGAGCCAGGTAACTACAGACCTGTCAGCCTGATGTCAGTGGTAGGCAAAATGATGGACTAATATTGAAAGAGAGGCTGGAGATGTTTCTGGAGGCATGGGGCCACTTGGATGATCACCAACATGACTTTGTTCATGGCAGATCTTGTCAGACTAATCTTGTGGAGTTCTATGATTAGGTGACAAAGGCGCTGGACCAGGGCAGTCCAGTGGATGTCCTCTTTCTAGACTTCAGCAAGGCGTTTGATTCGGTGCCACATTCTGGGATGCTGGACAAGCTGGGGGGACATGGGGGATGGGGGAAATGGATGGTTAGGTGGATATGAAACAGGCTGATTGGGCAGTTTCAGAAGGTGGTGGTCAGGGGGGAGGTTTCCTCTCTGAGGAGGGTCATTAGCGGAGTACCACAAGGGTCAGTGTTGGGTCCACTCCCGTTTAACGCTTACATTTCAGACACAAGTAGAGGTATCAGGAGTGAGATGAGCCTCTCTGCCAATGACTCAAAGCTGGGGGTGGTGGTGGATAGGGAGGAGGGTATGAGAGCCCTACAGGGGGACTTGGGAGACTCTTGAGAGGAGGTCTTGCACCTGAAAACTGAGGTTTAATGCTAAGCAATGCAGGGTTCTCCACTTGGGGTTTAGGAACACAGCTCATGAGTACTTTCTGAGGGAGGAGGAGAAGCTGCAGGTTTGGGGAGGGGAAAAAGGACCTTGGGGTGGTTGCAGATGCCAAAATGAACAACTCTGAACAGTATAGGAGGGCTGCAGCCAAAGCAAATAAAATGCTGGAGTGCATCTTCAGGGGGATAACCTCAAGAAGGCAGGAGGTGCTTCTCCCTCTGTATAACTGCCTGGTTAGACCACACCTTGAATACTGTGTTCAGTAGAGGTGACTATGCTTGTAAAAAGACATTGCATTCATTGAGAGGGTCCAGAGGAAGGTGACCAGGATGATATAGGGTCTGGGGAAAAGGTCTTATGAGAAGAGACTTGAGGAGCTCAATTTGTATTCCCTGGAGGAGAGGAGGGACAGAAGGGATTTGATTGAGGTCTCTATATATGTGAAGGAGTTAAACAGGGTAAGCCCTAACAGGGTGTTCAGGCTGAGGGAGGAGGGGATCATCAGGGAATACTCCATGAGGCTGGTTAGCAGGAGGCTCATGGTGGAGACAAGGAAACACTACTTCAAGGAGAAGGTAATGGAACCTTGGAACACACTGCCTGCAGTACTGATGGCTGCAAATACTGTGGAGGGTTTCAAGAGGGGCTGGGACAAGTATAGAGGGAAGGTGAAAATGAGTATTGCTGGACCTGCAGGTGCACCCACAATGAGGGATGGGGCTGGCAGTAATTATGCCCTGACTGGGTGCTGATTTTTGAGCAGACTCAGTAGACCATTGGGCCTACTCTGCTGGCATCCCGGTATGTTAGTATGTAATACTTTAATTTGTTACATTTTCTGTGAAAGAAGAAAATGTGTGCTTTGTGTCTGATAAGTTGAATGTATTATAGTGTTTGTAGTGATGTTTTTATCTTTTCCTCCATAAAAACAAAAAGAAAAGAAAAAAAAGTCTCACTATGCCCCCCTTTACCCCCCCTTATGATTATGAGTTCCATCACTGCCTTGCCCTCTCCCCCAACTCTCCTACAAGCCTCCCTGCTTACCTATAGATACTCTTTCCTGTCCTCCTTCCTTAGGCTGCCCATGTATTTCTTGAATACCCTACTCTTTGCTCTCACTTTGTTCTTCCTGTTTGATGTGAACCACAGTGGCCTATCACTTTTCTATCTTTTGTTACTTTAAGATAGGATCTGATTGATCTGAAACACATCAGGTGACTATGGAGTTTCTGTTGCTGTTTACACATAGTGTGGATTGTGTCTTGTTTTTGCAGATTTGCACTAACTGAAACAGACTTTGCATGTAGTTGAATCCTGGAGTACCGTTTTGGGAACCTTGGTGTTTGGTGCAGAGATTTATTTCTTTTTTGGTTTTGCGACCTTGCTCTTGCACAGATGTCCTTAAAACAGCTCTCTTGTACAACTTTTAATGTTAACTAGGATCCACCTAGAGCATATACCATTAGTACATTGATGAGGTGACATCGGGTCCCTGACATTGAAACCCCGATGTTGACAGACTTTGTGTCAATAAGGATTTCTTATCAACGGGGATTTATCCTTGATGGGGGGATACACCTAACTCCACTGTCAGTGTAACGTGGAGTTATATATTTAAAAAAGGGGGTGCGGGGGCAAAGCCCAAGTCATGGGGAGGCACAGACCCCCCGCATTGACGTAGTCCAGTGTGGCGGTCAGTGTCAGCATGTTGCGAGACAATGTCGGGATGCATCAGTGTCGGTGATGTCATTGGGATTGCTTCAATGTGAGGAATGTCATTAGGATTTCTGTCACTGTGACTTTGTGGAACCTACCTAGAGATGTTCAAAACTGGAAAACTTTGCTTTGCAAAATATTTTGGTACTGGTGAGTGATGTAGATCCTTGTAGTAATACTTGACTGACTGATAACCAGTCAGTCAGATATTACTACTAGGATACAGTACATGTCACTCACTGTTCATTCTCCTTACAGATTTTGAAGAGGGAGGATGCACCTGCTCCAACAGGAAATAGTTTTCTTTTCTACAGTTATTTTACTCAAAACAGAATTGAGGGCATTGGGCAAGAAGGTTTTTTTTTGCTAAGAGGAAGTAAAGGGAGAGGATTAATTTGAAGAACAAGAGTGATGGTTAAGGGGAGGTAGTGGTTAACTTGCTTGTGTAGGCAGGAGGAAGGGAATGGTGGCTGTGGCTGCTTCTTAGTTAAAACTTCACTGGGTACAGGAAGGTTGAGGGAGCCTCATGGGAGAATGGGTAGGAGCATTCTATTAAAAACCATGTGGTGTGATGGGGCTACCTGCCACGGAGAGTGGGGTGTATTTTAATTGTTTTAACATAAATAAAAGACTGCAGAAGCTGGTATGAAGTCAGACCTTCACAAAGTCTTGCAAAGTGTAGACTTCATAACCAACTTTCCCAGTGACTTAAAATGTCACACCATCTCTGGATTCCCCCCTAAAGATTAACACCCTGTATTTACTCTTGTTTCTTGTCTCATACTTTCCCTCCTACCTTAAAGCTGTAGTTTCTGTCCTTCTCCCATGTCAGCTCCCTTCAGGTTTTTCACCTGCCTGCCTTCAGCGACCAGATTCATCTCTGGTCCTGCGGTTTTCTGGCAGATGCCCCTACTCAGATGCCATTCTCCTGCTCTGGGGCATCCATGCAATGGGATGCTTGTGGGGTAGTTCTTTTATCCCTGCTGGCCTCCTACCTACTGCTTCCTAATTGGCTGTGTCCTGTCATGTGATCACTGTCCTTCTTGTTCATCGATCCAGCCCACAACAATGGCAAGGCAAGGTTTATTTTTCAAGGTGCCCAGTCTCAGAGGCTTTGGGTGCCATACAAATAAATACAAACTAATCAAAAACTACAACACATTCATAAAACACTAATAAATAAAGCAGATAATATAAAACAGTTAAAAACAACAAAAGTCATTAAAAGGCTATCCCAGAAATAAATACTAATAGACAGTGTTTGGGAAAGCTTGACTAAACAGTAGGGTCTTGAGGTAGGCCTTAAACACTTCCACTGAAGGGGCCTCCCTGACAGATGGTGGCAGTGAATTCCACAGGGTGGGGCTGGTGACACTAAAAGCTCTGTCGCTGGCTGTCTTTAGCCTCACGCTGAGAATCGCAAGGAGGACCCAGGAGGAAGAACAGAGGGAGCGGACCTAGGCCGCAGGTGTCAGAAGGTCAGACAAGTGTCTAGTGCCCAGCTCATGTAGGGCCTTAAAGGTGAGCAAGCTCACCTTAAAGAGGATCCTCCTCCTGACTGGCAGCCAGTGCAGTTCAGGCAGCACTGGGGTGATGTGGCAGTATTTGGGCTGTCCCGTCAGCCACCTTGCAGCCACGTTCTGCACCAGCTGCAGCCTGTGGAGGGTACCTCCAGAGACCCTGAAGTAGAGCACATTACAGTAATTAAGCATAGATGTTACAAAGGCATGCACCAACCTGGGGAGGTTCATAGGCAGCACTAGGTGCTTGATCCTTGTGATGTTCCCAAGCTGGTCCAGACAATTGATGACACCTGTGCTTCAAATGTCAATCCATTGTCAAAGATCACACCAAGATTGCACATGCTAAAGGAGGCCTTCAATAATACAGACACAAGAACTAACCCATTATCTGCAGCAGAGGACCTCCTATCATGCCTTCTGTTCTATTCCACCAGTTGTGCCTCCATGTTATCGGGGTTCAGTTGCAACCAGATGGAGGCCATCCAGTCACTGATTTCAGCAAGGCATCTATTATCACTTCCACTGCATTGGATGTCCCAGGGGCAAAGGAAAGCTACAATTGGGTATCATCAGCATAGCAGTGAAAACCCACACTGTATTTCCTAATGAGCTCTGCCAGGGGCAGCATGTACATGCCAAACAACATCGGGGACAAGACCGAATCCTGAGGTACTCCACATGATAGGAGCCTGGGGAGGAGGAGAAATTCCCTATCACTACCCGTTGTCTCCTGTTCATGAGATAGGACTCAAACCAGCAGATGACAGTGCCATCGAGTTCACAAAATTCCCTCAGGCAATCTAGCAACACCCGATGGTCTACCATGTCAAATGCTGAGGAGGGGTCAAGGAGAATGAGAATTGTCTCTTCTCCTTGATCTCTAGCCCTAAGTAGGTCATTATGCACCTGAACTAATGTGGTTTCCATGTTATGCCTCACCCAGAACCCTGACTGGAGGGGCTCCTACAGGTCAAACGTCATGAGGTGCTCCTCAAGCTGCTGTGCCACAACTTTCTCAACAACCTTCCCAAGAAATGGGAGGTTGGAAATTGGGCAGTAATTCACCATAACATCAGGATCTGATGATGGTTTCTTCAGGAGTGGCCTTACCAGAACTACCTTCAAGGTATCTGGAAAGACACCCTCTGAGATAGAACACTGGACAATCAAGGCAAACACCAAGCCCTCGGAATTGACACATCTCACCAGAAAATGTGTTGGCACCGGGTCCAGTTCTCAGTGCGTGTGCTTCAGCCCACGGGCAATCCCATTGATCTCATCCACCCCCACTGGTTTAAACTCCCCCAATCAGGTGGAGTGCTCTCCCAACACCAAAGGTGATCACTATCAGTCACATTGTGGCACACTGGCAGAACATCCTGCTGGATAGTGGACACCCTGTCTGAGAAGAAACAATTAAACTCATCACAGAAAGTGTCAGAAAAGGCTTTTTTGGCTGGAGACAGGCTGGATTTAGTAGCCTGTCCACAGTCTGAAAGAGCATGGTTGGTTGATTCTTTCCAGCAAAAATCTCCTTGGATAGAAACTCTGCCTTCTTCCAGGTGATTGCCCCCTGATACTCTTCATAATGAAAGTACAGGGCCAATTTGTCCACCTCTAGCCCAGACTTCCTCCAGCAGCACTCTAACCTCTGACCTACAATCTTCATCACCTTGAGCTCCCCATCAAACCACGGGGACCTCAAGTCAGAGTATTTGGGTCATACATTGACTGGTGCGACAGTCAAGTGCAACTGACATCGCCTTATTATAGGCAGCAACAGCTCACCCGAACCCCCTACCATGCACTGCTCACACTGGATAGATCTGCTACCGCCAGAAATCCCTCTGGGGTCAAATCCCTCAAAGGGTAGTAGCTTAATATCCTAGCAGGGGGAGGGCTCTCGGGGGGGCCCAAAATGAGAACTTCACTGTGCAATAGTCAGACCAAATGGCCCACTCAGTCTTGAGGTTACTAATCTTAAACCCAAGTGAGAAGACCAGGTCCAACATGTGGCCACCCTGGTGGATCACGGAAGAAACTTTTTGCAGCAGACCCAGAGATGACATCATCTGAAGGAGGTTGCAGCCTAGCCTAGAAAATTCATCATCAGCCCAGACATTGCAGTCCCCCACAACTAAACATCTAGGGGACTCCAACATCTTGCCAACGATGAAGTCTGCTACCTCCTGTAGGAATTCACCTGCCGCCCCGGGGGGTTGTAAAGCAGGAGAATCCTGCAACCTGCACCCAGACCCCTATGCACAGCCACACATATAAAAGAATCTGGCCTTCCCACTTGGTGCACAGTGAAGCCAAGCTCAGATCTAAAACAGATGGCCACTCCCCCGCCCCTGCGTTCCCCTCTTGGGCAGTGCACCAGCGAGTACCCGGGGGGACTGCAGCCTCTAAAACTGGGCCAGCATCATCACCCACCCATGTCTCAGTATTGCAAGCCAGATTGACCACTGAGACCAAGTCCGCTATAATTGCAGTCTTGTTCCTGATCGATCTGGCATTGCAAAGCACTTCCCCTAGGGGATGGGTGGGCAATATAGCCCTTTTGGGTACTAGTCCACTTGGTCCAGTGGAAACCCTAAGGATGGGGACCAAACATGTCTGGCCTCTCCCTAAGGCTCATCAACACCCAGGGCACTTTCTGCAACCGATAACCTCAGTCTGACCCCTCCCAGAGTGTGAAGTTGATCGATGCGAGCTCTCTTAATTCCAACCTTTCTACAGCGACGAGCTGTGGTGCTAGAAACTGGGAGGTTAGTAAAGGGCCACAGATCACAAACCCAGGATGCCTTGTACACACTCATAGCCTACTCCAGACCCCTTGATTTTCCCAGACACATATTGTCCCACCAGAATGCCTCAATAAATAAACAAGTAGCTATCAGCCACACAACATCCACACAACTAATACACTCAGAACTAACAGATCATACTACACACTTATTCAACCTAAAACCCCCAAATCCCAGTAACCCCCCACTCTACCCCACAAAACTCCCCCACAAAAAGCAAAACAGACAGGAGCTAAGCTTCTCAGTCTTCCAGGGGAGCAACCTGCAGAGTTTTAAAATAATGCCCAGTAAGACAGGGCTAAGTGTTTTTAAATATGAAAAAACAGTCAATATGCAGTCAAAAAGCCAGTTCCAGTCCTAGATGGCCAACAGAACCACAGGCCTTCTCACTGTCCCTAGTCTCTGCTGGGTAGAAAGTCTATGGACCAGCAAAGTACAGTACCTGAGAAGTCCACGTGAAGAAACACCATCCTTGGTGACCTGGTGCTCCTCTCATTAACTCCAGGATGATTTAAAACAATACACGGATGCAGAGTCTACCAATAATCATGAGACCATCTACTGCCACAACAAAAATTCCTTGAACAGACCTCCAAAATCCTCTGATGTTCTAGCACTGGAACACACCAGCCAAGATGAGGAAAAGTGTCCAATGTTTGTGCTCGTCAAGGCAAAAAAATGTTTTCCCAGCAGTAATCCAGATTTAAAGTCCCAGGAAAAGGAAAACATGGATGACACTCTCTATGCACCTGTGTTCCCCCAAGAAGGAAGTCTGGCCACAGCAGACACCAGTCATACCTTTGGCCCCCTCGTTTGATGTTTAAAGAGCACCTCCAGCCATCCCTGGGGTCTCTGTCCTCTGATCCCTCCAGCAACAAGCACCATTTCGGGAAATACCTTCCACCCCAATGACAGATGGTTCCACCATAAAAGCAGGTAACCTCCAAACACAAGCTGGATGTTAGGATCGGCACCATTCCATCATCATCAGTCATATGTGGATGGATAGGCAGATGGAAGACACAATTGCAGGCAATATTCAGGCAATGGCAGCTTCTACAATTCTGTGGGTAAGACGAAACAACCTGCAGATCAACTCTCTTTTTAAAAACAAAAAAGCTGGCTCCTATGTCTGTCTCACTCCCCAGCCCTGCCAAGAGCTAAAAGTCCTAACTCAACACTAACTTCCTGCTACTTCCTTTTCCTGTTTGGTTCACAAGAGGAAAAACAGTCTACACATCAGTTAGTCAAAAAAATAAAATAGCTCAGAAATTATGCTTTTGGTGCTTGCCCATGCTGCTTATGCCGATTGGGAAATGACAACTATTTTTATATAGTGTAGGTGATATCTTCATCATGGGGTGTGGGGATGTACTAAAATTGGAGGAGCTTGTGTGTTTCCCTGGCAGCCATGAATTCCAGTCTAAAATTTTGAGCAACTGAAAGACTGAAAATATATTATGGGATTAATTAATTTAAAAAAGGTATTATGTGATGTGGAATGTAATTTTTTAGAAAGCCCACAGATCATAATACTTCAAGCCAATAGCTGTAATTCACACCACATGGTGTTAAACATTCTGAAGGGCCAGCTCCTGTGAGCCCCAAAACATTATAGATAGGAGGTCATGGATTTCAGGGAAGCAGCAGATGAAGTGGAGATCAAATTCTATCAAAGAGGCTACAGTAATAGAATGGTTCAGGAAAGCACAGGAAATGGCATCGTCAATGAACAGAGATTACTTTTTAACAAGGATCCCAGACATCAGAAACATAATTGATAACTTAATGAGAGATTAAAACATATCATTGCCTTTTCACCACAGGCAAAGGAAGTTGAACAAGACAGAGAGAAACTGGCTATTTTAAGAGTGGATCCATTTTTTTGAAAACAGTATGCAGGTCACAGGATCCATCCATTATGGTTTACTATCTATCTAGTTATCTGAAGGACCTTCTTATTCCTGCTGTCTCGACCCGCCCCCTCCACTCCTCCTCTAGGGGCCTCCTCAAGATTCACAGGATGAGGTTAAAAAACATATGGCGACGGAGCATTTAGCATCGCTGCTCCCGTCCTGTGGAATTCACTGACACCAGCTGTTAGGGAGGCCCCTTCTGTGGAGGTTTTTAAAGCCCGCCTTAAGGCCTTCTTGTATGACCAGGCCTTCCTGGATTCTGTATTATAGTCCTTGCTGTCTTAGAAATTTTGATAGGCTAGCATTGCATCTTAGGTACTAGCATTCCATTTTCTAAATTATTGTTTATATTTATTGGCTTTGCTTCATTTTAAATGTTTAGTATTTACTTTTGTTTCAATGTTCAGCACCCAGAGCCTCCAGGTGGGTGTCTCTTAAATAAAATTTGCCTTGCCTTGCTTTTACTGGCAAACCAAGAACCTCAAATGCAAATTGATGCATTGTGTCCAACCAACCTTACTTAAAACACGCATGATCACCAACAAAGCTAAATGACTGTAGACACTGTAACAACTGCAAGTATTGTACTACAGTGAGGAATTCTGAGGAATTTCTGAACCCCAAAACTGGGCATATGAAAAGATTCAGATGATTCATCACTTGTGCAACCACAGAGGTGTTACACCTGGCAACATGTTTTTGTGGGTCTTTTTACATCAGTAAGATGATAAGACAATTCAATGCAGGGATAGGTGAACATGTGTGATCAACCCAATAAAACAGCTTAGATTATGCATTTTACCAATGTATAGAAGACACTAGGGATCATCAGAATCTACATAAGATATGGATTATAGGAACAGAAAAAGTGACAAAAAGTCCAAGCAATGGGGATTTTAATCTATAGCTCCTAAAACGGGAAAGTTATTGGACTGTAGTTATATGCTTGGGACCCAATAATGGCCAGGCCTTCATGGAAGCTTTGAGATCAGCTCCTTGTTACAGTAATGTTCCCTAATAAGTAAATTGGGTCTAAAATCTGTGTTTCTAAGGTTTCTTTCTGAATTACACTTAAACAGCTAATAGCTTCAAAAATTGACAATGAAAATGTTACTAATTTATAAAAGTAGCCAGTTCTGTTTATTTTTGAAGTATTTTGTTTTGTTCATTCACCCAATAAAATGATTTTTACCTGACAGTATTAGATGTGATGTAAACAGCTTTGATTTACTTGGAGATCAACATATCTAGTTCTACTTCCCTTCATACCTAATCAGCACTGTGACCTCATTTATTGTGACATCAAAAAAGACTGATCTGGAAGCAGATGATTGGCTTTTGTTGCTTAGTTCCCGAGGCGTGCCTGAAAATAGCCACCTATTGGCTAGTGCACTTATCCGGTTAACAAATACTAAATAAAATAATAAATAAATAGTTGAGATACCACAGTTGATGAGGTCACAGTGCTGATGATGTATCGGGAGAAATAGAACCAGTTGTTATATGTCAGCTTCCAGATAAAGTACTGTTCTACACATTACAGCTGGTACAGTGAGACAGTAAATCTTTTAATTAGCAAAAGGGAAATGAAAAGATACTTCAAAAAATTAATAATTCACTACTTTTGAAAGGTAATATTAATTTCAAGTTGTACACTCACTCTTCAGGGTCATATAGTGTAGATATTTAATTGGCAATAAAGCATGACTTACAGGTCGAATACAGCGAACAGTGGTTGGAGGGATAGTCTCCTCCCCCAGGAGGGTCATCAGAGGGGTCCCCCAGGGTTCAGTCCTGGGGCCACTCCTGTTCAATTCCTATGTCTCGGACCTATGTTAGGGGTAGGTTGAGTCTCTTTGCAGATGGCACAAAACTGGGAGCACTGGCTGACAGGCAGGAGGGGAGAGAGGCCCTGCAGGGGGATCTGGATACCCTGGGGGGTGGGTAAGGAAGTGGGAGTTGAAGTTTAATACAGGAAAATGTTGGGTGCTGCATCTGTGGGTCAGAAACCCAGGACATGAATACACCCTTGGGAGGAACCACACTGCAAGTCACATCGGGCATAAGGGACTTAGGGACAGTGGTGGACAGCAAAATGAATAACACAGAGAATTGTCGAAGAGCTGCAGAAAAAGCAAACAGGATACTTGGCTGCATAACCAGGGGGATTACCTCCAGGAGGAGGGAGGTGATCCTCCCTCTGTATAATGCCCCGGTTAGGCCACTTCTTGAGTACTGTGTGCAGTTCTGGAGACCCCATCTTAAGAAGGACATAGTGCTACTGGAGAGGGTCCAGAGGAGGGAGACCAGGATGACTCAGGGCATGGAGGGTAGGACCTATGAGGAGAGATTGGAAGAACTCAATCTGTATGCATTGGCGGAGAGGAGGAATAGAGGGGACGTGATAGAAACTTTCAAGTATGTAAAGGGGGTAAATAAGGGTGGAGCCAGGGAAGTGTTCAGGCTTAAGAAGGGGAGAACTACCAGGGGGCATGAGTGGAAGCTGGAAGTGGGGAAGTACAGGAGGGAGCACAGGAGATGCTTCTTCACAGAGAGGGTTATGGAACCATAGAATGTACTGCCCAGGAGTCTAGTGAAAGAGACCACAGTGGAAGGAGTCAAGAAGGGTTGGGACAGGTACAGGGGGAAGCTGAGACCAGGAAGGGCTGGGGTGGTAGATGAGCGAGCTCCCAGTAGGGGGCTAGCTTCTGAGCAGACACAATAGACCATGGGGCCTATTCTTCTGGCTTTTACTATAATACTATGATACTATGACAGGACATGGATAATTGTGAGATTTACCCATGCCTCACTTGGTATGGCATGGAGACCTAGCCGAGTGCCTTGAAATACACTAGAAGCAGATACATTTCACAATGACCCACACCCTGGAGTGCCATAGTGTGAATATAAAATGAACCATTTTAATAAAAACACTAAAACACCAAATTAATATGTTTTGATTACATATTTTATTAGAAATGCAGTTAATAATGATATTATGCATATGTTGATTACTAAAATAGTCACAGATTCAATAGCTGAGTGCATCTGGAAGTAGCATGTTTGTACAAAAGAAGGTAGTTTCTCCTGAACAGGTTCACCCACCCCCAGTTCAAGTACAAGTGCTTTTAAGAACTTCAGGTATGTTTTTAAAGCACTTAGGCACTGCCTCTGTTGATAGATGAATGTTAACTTTAAATTTCTCGAAATTTCCATGGAGATTTCACATTTTGCCAAAATTGTAATTTCAGTTATTTCCATCTAATTTAAAAATATTTGAGAAAATTGTACCATATTTGGTACATTAGCTGCCCCAGTGCTCCTACAGTAGTGCACCTTGGTTCAGATCCTTAGCTTTACAAATGATTGAGTTACAGCCCTCCAAATGTTTAGAATTTTTACAATTACAGTTAACAACTATGTAAAGTAAAGAGTTGAGCAAATTGCACAATGTTTGGTTTGGTGGCATTTCCCATGTTCATACATACATGTGTCAAGTTTCAGATCTTTAACTTTATAGGTGACTGAGTTATAAGCCTCTGAACATTCAGAAATGTTAAAATTACATTTTGCAATTACTTAAACTGCTGAATTTTAAACCCCTTTAACTTTGCAGCTTCAGAGCAGAATGTCACCAGCGTTGATAGGTTCATTGACTCTGACTATTAGGCTTTAAGGCAACCACCATTGTCCAGCATCAGAACATCATGCTGCCATGCTGATGACCCAGCTTAGGAAGTGAGCCCCTGAAAGTCACGTCGGGAGGCATGCAATAGCTAAACCTTACAATCTCTATCTAGCAGTTTCTTTGAATCTTCCAAGAATGTATGCATCTAAATTTTCAATAATCTAGCTCCAAAGGTGGCTAAGTTGTAAACATAGAAATATTTTCAGAAATGTTCACATGAATATTAAATTGCTAGACTGAGCCCCTATAACTTCCATACCCTTCATCCAAATGTCATGAAACTTGACAAGCTTTTAGGCTTGTACCAGACAATATGCATGCCAAACTTCAACAGAATTATGGCCAATTAAAGAACTTTGGAAAATTCCTAAAACTTTCACTAAATTTCACAAATTCAGAACTTGATAATTTTGCCCACCTCAATCTTCTTCCCTTTCCTCACTTACTTCTTTTTTTCATGTCTCTCCTCACATAAATATTAGGTTTTAAAATTCTGCTGGAAGAATGTTCATCTCCTGCACACATCTGCAGTTCTTATCATGACATGCAAGATTTCAAAATTCTGCATAATTATGTTGGTAGAACATTCAATCCACCCAGACACACACTTATGACACAAAAGAAAAAGACAGCACTCACTGTAGATTTTTCAAGATGCTCAGTGCATGTTTTAATCAGAGCAGGTGCCTCACAAAAAATCAGCCCTGTGCTTCAACCCTTCAGCGGGCCTTCAAGGGGCATATCCTAGGTGCTAACAAACAGCATATCATTTATACTTAAATTATTTAAAGTGATAAGCACCAAAAGTGCAAAGTGACAAAACTTAGTGATTTAAAACCAAGTGTGTTACACAAAGAATAGCTTTTTAAATAAGTTTATAGTAATAAACTGTCTCTTCATTAAATATTGCTCAGTAGCATATAAGTAAATTGTTACTATCCATACATTTGAATTTAATCAATCAATCAATCAAATCTTTATTTATTCAGGTGAACATCATTGAGCAAGGCTCATTTACAAGATGGACCTGATAAGGTCAAGGTTCAATAGTTGATACACAGCAAATACATCATACGCTTTATAAGACAGTTATACATACAGAGAAAAATAATGTTTATAACACAATGATGTACAGTGAATTCACATGTTAAAACTCAGTAAAAGGAAGGATAAGCTAATATCTACAGTATGTACAGTACATACATATCCCAATGGGGGCCATGACAGACACACAACATAATGAATACTAGGATGGTGAAGGTATTATTGGGTGCCATAAGCTGGGGTGTCTGACTGGAAGGAATATGCCATATATGATTGGAAGCCAGATTTGTAGGATGACTATTCTAGCTCTAGCGGTAGCAACTGCATTTCTCTGTGAAGAAGGCTGTACAATGCTGTTTAAAGGATGCAAATGGAATGATAATGGACAGTTTTAGGGATTTTTGTAGGGTGTTCCATGCTATAGCTAGAGAATATCTGATTGCTGCCCTCCCTAGTCTGGTGCTGACTTTAGGCAATTTGAGCAGGATGATATTGTTGCTTCTTAGGGCATAGGAGCTAGGAGTGGTCTGGTTGAAGCAGTCCAGGATATAGTGTGGGAGTTTTTTTGATAAAGCTCTGTAAATCCATAGAGCTGCATTTCTGCTCCTCCTGATATGAAGGGAAACCCATCCAACTGCATCATAAAGAGAGCAATGGTGGGTATTATATAGCAGATCTGTAATGAACCTTATTGCTCTATGATATAAGGTATCCAACTTGTGAAGGTAGGAGATGGGGCAGTGACTATAAAGGAAGTCTGCATAGTCAATAACAGATAGAAAGATGGCCTGGACTAACCTCATCGTTGAGTCTCTGTTAAGGAAGGGTTTTAATCTATAGAGGAGGCCAAGCCTTTGGTGAAGCTTTTTTAACAGTTCTTCTAGATGATGAGTGAAGTCGAGTCTGTTGTCAATCCACACACCTAGGTATTTGAAGTTTTCAACATACTCCAGATTTTCTCCAAGTATAGTGCATAGCTGGGGGAGAGTGATTGAAGAGGATGTGCTGGTGGAGTTTTGAGTTGTGAACATCATTGCTTTAGTTTTCTTTGCATTTAGCAGAAACTTTTTCTCGAGTAGCTGATGCTGTAACAAGGAGAATTCTGTTTGTAGGATTTCATGAGCAACTGTAGGCAAAGGGTTGCTGACATACAGAACAGTGTCATCAGCAAAGAGGTGTACTGAGGACTTAGTAAGGGTTGAATCAATGTTATTTATATAAATGGCAAAAAGGATAGGACCCAGAATAGAGCCTTGGGGGACTCCTCTTGACAGTGGTCTTAATGGGGATAGGTCACCTTCAACTTTTACCTGCTGTGACCTACCGGAGAGGTAGCATCTGAACCACTTAAGGGAGGGTGAATCTAGGCCAAGGGAGTGCAGGGATGAGAGTAGCAGCTCATGGTCCACAGTATCGAATGCTTTGCTCAGGTCCAGGAATACTGCACAGACATTATTCTTTTTATCCAATTCGGATTGCCAGTCATTTGTGACCTTGGCTAATGCAGTGATAGTGCTGTTTGGCCCTGAATCCAGATTGAGCTGGATTTAATAGGTTAGCATTGTCAAGATATTCCCTTAGCTGATTACTCATTAATTTCTCCAGCATCTTGGATAGCACAGGTAGAATGGAAATGGGCCTGTAATTATTAAGATCCATAGGGTCCCCTGATTTTAGAAGGGGGACCACTTGGGCTGTCTTCCACAGTGTGGGAATAGAGCCAGAGTTTAGGGAAAGGTTAAAGAGGTGTGTTAGGGGACTGCAAGTACATGGCACGCAATCTTTAGAAAGAAGGGTCCAGAAGTCTGCTCCTGCACTTTTTGGTATCCAGATGCCATAATAGATCCTCAACTTGTTTCAACAGTATAGGTTTGAAGCTAAAGGAAGAGTCAACTCTTTGATCACCAATGTAGTGGGAGCTTAATTGGTCCCTCAGCAGGTTAGCTGGGGAGGTGTCAAAGGCAAGGCCAGCCGTTGTGAAGTGGTTGTTGAATGCATCCAGGATTTCCATTTTGTAAGTGATAGGGCCATAACTATTGTGTAGTTGAGTTGGAAGGGGGTTGTTAGCATCCTGTCCTATCATACCCTTGATGGTGCCCCAAAACCTAGCAGGATTATGGTAGGAGGAGTTGAGCTCGGCCAGGTAGAAGGCAGCCTTTGCATCCCTAACTTTCCTGGTGCATCTATTCCTGGCTTTCCTAAAAATCATCCAGTTGTTTGCATTCTTAGTTTTTCTTGCCACTTTCCAGAGTTTGTCTCTCTCCAGCAGTGCAGCTTTGAGGTCAGCTGAAAACCAGCGACAGGATTTGTTTTTTATTCGGATACTAGAGATTGGGGCATGGGTGTTAAGGGCATTTATTATAATGCTATTTAGCACCTGCTGAGCTTTTTCTACAGAATATGCAATTATTCTTGTTTGCAACTTATATAAAACAGAAGCCTAGAGCTTATCTCAGACTCATTTGTGATAAAATAACATTGCAAGTATGAAAGAACTATAATTGCTCCCTAAAATTCAGGTACCAAAATGGGAGGTCAAACTCCATGCAAAAAGTCAAACCTTAATACTAGTACCCTGACCTTTATTTAAGGTTCCTATCAAAAAAGGATTTGTCTGACCTGCATAAGCAGTATATTGAAAAAAAAATACTAAACTTAATAGAACGTAGAATTATAAAAAGGGGAAAGGAGGTGTTAGAAAATTAGGGGGGAGGAGGGGACTCCAGCCTATGGAAGGCTAAATTTGAGCTTACTTTCAATGGAAAAAGATAGGCATCATCTGATTAATTCAGCAATAGAAATCGAGAAAGTGATAGAAGGTGTTGTTATTACTCAACAAATGCAGTAACGTCCCTGGGGTGGAGTAAATAAATGTATACGTCTTTTAGGCCTTATATTAGTAAGTTCTTACAACAAAATATCAACCTGAGTAGGAGATACATAATTTAATTTATACCTGATAAGGCAAAAGGTTTATATCTGCATGCTGAAATGGGTTAAAATAATTTCAGATTCATCCATAAAAAGATAAGGTGCCAAAATGTATAACTGGGCAAACCAAAATTAGAAATGGACTTTCCCCAGATCAGTTTAGTAGAGAACTTGGTCTGAGCTCCTGGGGCATACAGTACTGCAGCACTCACATTGCTTTTCACAGATAGTGGGAAAGGAGATTCCTAAGAAAAGGAGAAAGAAAAAGAAAGAGAGAAAAAAAAAGAAACAAACAAAATCAGTAAATTTATAAAAATTCTAATTTCTATACTTTCAGCACATTCTATTTACTTTTTACTTTTTACAAATATGGGGAAAAATCCACTTCTCAAGTCCCACAGCGATGGAATCACTATCCACTTAGATTCTTTTTGAGACAGGATGTTGGTTCTGTTTCCACCTCTTGGTGTTCTTTCTACATGTTCCAAGATGAAGAGCTTGAAACAATCAGGGTTACTGTTGTGATACTCTAAGAAGTGGGCCCCAATAGCATTTTACACATTTCCATTTATTATTGCTCTGACATGCCCTTGAATTCTATATTTGGCAGGTCTAGTGGTTCTACTTACATAATAGATAGGGCAGATGCAGCAGCAAATGTACACCACAAAGGGTGTAGTACATGTGACAGATTGTTTTATTTCATGTTTGTTCCCATCTTTTTTTTTTCAATTCTTTTTCCCTCCTGGTCACGGTCCTAGGAGCCTCTCTCAGGCATCCAACTGAATACTGCCCTGCCTGAAGTCCCCCCGACCGAACTTTCCTCTCTCCTCTGCCCTGCCTCACAACTGGCACCCCCAGCTTGACCCTTCTGGGGTGGGACCACCCCTCCTACATTGGGTGCTTTTGCGCACATAGACTCCAACTGTGGGCGTGGGCCCCTGGTGGAGGAACCCTGAAGGTTGACCAGGTCGGATCAAGCAGTGGGCATGGGGGTTGGTGCCGTTGCCTACCCCCAGGACTGGGTTTTTCCATATTCTGCAGTTATCCCCATGAGTGGGCACACCCCGATGCTCTTGGTGCATGGCAACCTTGCCTGCATCAGCCATGCTAGTACTTGCTTGCCTGGCTTGCTGCAGTGCACCACGGTCTCCACCGGGGGTCCATGGCTCACCAGGCCAACCCATACCCTTAGGCTGGGGAGGAGAGCACCACACTGGTGCTTAGTCCTCAACCCTCCCCTGCTGACCCCTGGCACCCGAGTCCATTCCCAAACCCAGGTCGCCGGCGTAGTCTGAGGTGTGGCGTCCAGCGCCTCAACCCCAAGCGCCACCGGGCCAGACTGTTTGTTCCCATCTTTAGTTATGCTTTTGCCAGTGTTAGCATACTGGTAAATGTTGCATCTGCCACATCTAAAAAGGCCATTTGCTTTTTCTTTAGCCAATCAGTTCCTGTAGTTTTAGTAGTACTTTCTTCAAAGCGACTATGGGTAATTCTATCCCCAATATTTCTCACTTTGGAGAATGTCACTCTTGGTTTGGCAGTAATTTCATTTTTTAAAACAGAGTCAGTTAAGAGTAGAGATGGGTGAAATGCTCTCACTTCGCTACGTGGAGCACTTTATGTATTAACCCTCAATTCGTGTAGTGCTCCATAATGTGAAGCGTATTACTCTGCCTTTATTTTTTATCATGAAGTGCACTGAAACCAATGGACTTTGTGCTACTTCACCTTGTTTTACTGCTTTACCTTAATTTTGACGTGAAGTGCCATTGATTTTAATGGGCTTTACTTTACTTTGCCTTTATATTACTATTTGATGAGAATTTTGCATTGATTTATGGGATGGTAGGTCACATGGCCTCTATATTGTCTTGCACAGCCTCAGTTCTGCTTAGTGTGTATAGTGGAAAGCTGGAGACAGTTTGCTGTCAGAGCTCTGAGAATCAAATCATCAAAAAAACTTTTAAAAATCACTTTTGATCCAAATTTAGTACATCGATTGTAGGAAACCCTCCTGTGCTTAGATCATCAAGTGTTGAATGCGTTTCTGTGCATTTTGAATATTAATTTAGAACATTCAGTCTGTGTACTGACAGACACTGTTGAAGTGTGCTTCGGGGGAGGGGTGTATCTGTAGTGGAGTAAGAGTCACATGAGAAAGGCAGTCGTTCTAACTGTTTTGTACTGGTAGTGTGTGTTAGTATTTGTGTGTTTATGTGCACACAGTAATACTTGAAGTAATTTTTGATAAACATTTTCTGTTTGTTGTGGTGCAGTGCATATTTTCCTTCTGTTTAAAAGATGTGGTTATATAGTGTACTGAACTGTTAAATTTTCTGCGCATAACATGTGGTGTGTGAGTATGTGTGCATGCCATCAAATTAGACATATTTTATTGTGCCACACAGTAATCGCAGCACTCTGAATCTGTTATTCATCTGCAGTATTTTTTACTGCTTCATTCTATCTAGGTAACGGACTGGTACTGCAGTGGCCCCCCAATCCGTAAAAGGTATTATTTTTCCATGTTTGGATTTGTGTGACCACTGGTTAAAGTGTTGTTGTTGTGCCTGTGTAGCTGCTTCTCTTGAGTGTGCAATCTCCATCTGTCTGCGTGTTTGCATCTGTGTAGGGCTCAGTCTGCATCTGTAAGTCACAGTTTTTGTTTTTTGGCTTCCCATCCACCCTTAAGTTCAGAAATCTAACTTTGTTGTGAATTTTCTGTGTAGTCCAAAATAATGCCTGCAAAGAGACATGGATGCAAAGATAAGTCTGGTCATGGCACTTCTGCGACTGGCAAGAGTGGTCGTGGGCAAGGTAGCATGCAGCATAAGTGCACAATTGATGCCAATAAAGGGATTTCTCCGACTATGTTTTTCATAGCACAATCAGTTACTTCAATGATGGTTGGAGATGCTGCTGTCCCCGCTGGTGATGGTAGTGAAGTTGCTGATGGCATGAGTAGTGCCCCTAGTTAAACCCGTGACAATATAACAATGTAAAGGAGGCAACATTTAAAGATAGAGGAGGGACAGATCAGGGGCAACATCAGGAAGTATTTTTTCATGGAGAGGGTGGTGGATGCGTGGACAAATAAAAACTAATGCTCCATATTATGATATGAGAGCAGCAGTTGGAGCATGGCCATAAGTTGGAGTTGGTGACCCTCAATGTGCTTCAACCACTGCTCCAGGTTCACAATCCTGTTGCTCAGGTGGTCCGACTCACTCCACATCAGGCCCAAATCGATCTGTGTGACAGGCATTCTTGCAGGGTTGCTAGCATCCCCTGCAGGTTCTGGAGCAGCCACTTGCTCCATGGCCTGACCATGTTTGACCCCATATGCAGGTAGAGGCCGTGCTGCTACCTGTTACCCAGCAGGGACAGCAGGCGCATTCCATCCCTGTTCAGCAACTTTGGCCTCCCACTATGCACGGTGGTGGTTTGCAAGGTGGGTCCAATGCCCACCTATCCCCACATGTCTCCTGTCTCACAAAACCTCTTTCTCCCACATTAGGGAAGGCGAAAGAGAAAGTCTTTCACTGTCTTGCCTGATTATCTTTCTGCCTGAGCCATGTGACTGGCAGACTGTAACACATGTGATCTGTGGGCTGTTTCAATTATGACTCACTGCCTGTTCAACAGAAACCAATGTGACGTGAATGTGAAGTCACATTAACGAGAAGTCATAATGGGGCAAAGTCATTATAAGGTGAAGTAGTGTAATTCAATGGGGACTTCGAGTAGCATTTAGTGATGCAGAATGGACGACTTTGCTCCAGCTTCACTGGTGGAGTTAAACTTCGCTGCATCTCTAGTTAAGAGTAATGGTCAACATTTATGTACTCCCACCCTCCCTGCCAGAGGGCTGAATTCTGTAACAAATGTGACAGTTTTGACATAGAAACATAGAAGTTGATGGCAGATAAGGACTGCAAGGCCCATTCAGTCTGCCCATTTTTTTTCTACCTTATGAATGTGCCATCAGCCTTTGCTCTGTCAATGGCCTATCTATTCATATTCATCTGTATTGCGCACTTATGCCTATCCCATGCCTGTGTGAAGACCTGCATTGTATTCATATCTACCACTTCCTGAGGTAGGACGTTCCATGCATCCACCACCTTTCTGTGAAAAAGAACTTCCTCACATTACCACTTAATTGGCCTTCCTCTAATTTCATGCTGTGTCATCTTGTCCTGCTATTTCTCTTATATTGAAACATGTTAGACTCTTTCACCTTGTTAATGCCCTTAAGGTGGTTGAAAGTTTCAATCATATCACCTCTCTCCCTCCTTTGCTCTAGGACATACATATTGAGCTCCATTAATCTGTCCTCATATATTATCTGATGCAGTCCCTGAAACATTTTGGTTGCCCTTCTCTGGACTGCCTCAATTTGGTTAATGTCCTTGTGAAGGTGTGGCCTCCAGTACTGCATGCAGTACTCCAGATGGGGCCTAACCAGTGTCTTGTAAAGAGGGATTATTACCTCCCTCTTATGACTTGTGATACCCCTACTAATATATTCCAATATCCCCCTAGCCTTACCTACTGCTTTAGTGGTCTGCTTGGATGATTTCAGGTCATCTGTGATGATGATGCCCAAGTCTCTTTCTTACCCTGTGACTGCCAGCAATTACCCTCCCAGCCTTTAGGTGGCTTCAGGGGTTTCTCTTCCTTATGTGCATGATCTTGCACTTCTTTGTGTTAAAGCCCAGTTGCCACTCTTCCGACCACTTTGACAGCTTATCCATATCTCTTCTCATTCTGCCCTCCCCGTCTAGATCATCTACTCTGTTGCAGATCTTGGTGTTATCTGCAAACAAACAAACCTTACCCTCCAGTCCATCTGCAATGTCACTGATGAAGATATTGAAGAGGACTGGCCCCAGGACTGATCCCTGAGGTACCCCACTTGTGACTTGCATCTTATCTGACTATATACCATTTAACACCACTCTCTGTTTTCTTCCTGTCAACCAGTTTGCCACTCAGTTGACCAACTTCTGACCCACGCCGAGCCTACCCAGCTTATTAATCAATCTGTAGTGATGAGCGGTGTTCCACAGGGTTCAGTGTTGGGACCAGTGTTGTTTGGGATATTCATTGCAGACATATCATGGACAGCAAGAGCAAGAACAGTCTGTTTGCTGATGATACCAAGGTAGGAGTGATGGTGAATGACCTAGGGGGATGGCAGGGGTTGCAGAATGATCTGGCATAGCTTGAAACCTGGTCAGACACCTGGCAACTGGGGTTTAATGCCAAAAAGTGCAAAGTGCTGCATTTTGAGATGAAGAATCCAAGGAGTAGTTACCTGCTGGGGGGAGTGCAGCTAGTCTAGACAGAAGAGGAGGAGAAGGATCTGGGGATGCTCATTACAGGGTCAATGAACAGCTCAGCACAATGTAGGCAGGCAGCTGCAAAGGCCAACAAAATGCTGGTTTGCATTGCAAGGGATATATCCTTGAGGAGGGAGGAGGTGATTCTGCCGCTGTATAGACCATTAGTTAGACCACACCTGGAGTACTGCATGCAGTACTGGTGCCCATATCTGCAGAGGGACATTATGTTACTGGAGGGGGTGCAGCGCAGGGTGACAAAGATGATCAAGGGGCTGGGGGACTTATCATATGAGAGGAGGCTGAGGGAGTTGAACATGTACTAGCTGGAGGAGAGGAGGGACGGGGGGACATGATTGACCCCTTTAAGTACATGAAAGGAATAAACAAGACAGGTACAGAAGGGCTGTTCAAAGTAAGGGAAGGGAGGGACACCATGGGCCATGATTTGAGACTGGAGGGAGGAAGGTTCAGGAGGGATATGAGGAGACACTTTTTTACAGAGAGGGTGGTGGCTGGGTGGAATGCATTACCTGCAGAAATGGTATCCAGTAGAACAGTGGACTGCTTTGAAGGGAGATGGGACAGGACAAAGGGGAGGGTCAATGGAGGGGAAGGGTGGAAGGGAGGGGCAGCTGTAGAATAAGGGGTGCTTGCTGCACATTCAAGCAGAGTTGATAGACCTCTAGGCCTTTATCTGCTGTCAAATTTCGCATGTTCGTATGTAGGTATGTTCTATGTGGAACAGTATCGAAAGCTTTGCTGAAGTCAAGGTAGGTGACATCAACTGCTCCACCTTGGTCCACCACTCTGGTTATCCAGTCAATGAAATCTATGAGATTAGTTTGACAGGACCTTCTTGTTGTAAACCCATGCTGTCTTAGATCATGTGCTCCTAGGGATTCCAGGTGTTGCACTATCCTTTCCTTAAGGAGTGCCTCCATAATCTTGCCCACTACTGAGGTAAGACTGACTGGTCTGTAGTTCCCAGTCTCCTCTCTGCTACCACTCTTGTGGAGCGGGATCACATGAGGCCTTCTCCAGTCTTCTGGGACCTCTGCTGTGCTCAGAGACCCAGTTCTGACAATGGCTTTGCTAGTTCCACCCTTAGCTCCTTTAGTACCCTGGGATGTATGCCATCAGGTCCCATTGCTTTGTCCACCCTGAGCTTATCGAGCTCTTCTAGGACCCTTTCTTTTGTGATGAGACTAGTGCACGCCTCTCTCCCCCGTGTCCATGGTGCTGAGCTGTGGGCCCTGCCCTATCTTTTCTTCAGTAAATACTGAGCAGAAGTATCTATTTAGGATAGATGCTTTCTCTGGAATTATTTTCCATACTCTGAGATTGTGAAACCTCTTGTGTTCTCTCTGATTTAAGTTTTAAAAGATCTTTTCTATCAATTTTATCAACCTTAGCCTTAGCTTCTTTTAGCATTTGCTCAGAGTAACCTCTTTCTCTCAGTCTACAAAAAAGACTTTCTATCTGCTTCTGGTATTCATATTCACTGCTGCAGTTTCTTTTCAGTCTAAGGTCCTCCCCATGGGGTATTGACTGGACAAATTTCCTAGGGTGTGAGCTTTTTGAGTGCAAAATAGTATTTGCTGCTGTGTTTTTTCTATATTTGTTGGTTTCGGTTGGTTTATCATCATTGCCCATTAATACCATGTCTAGGAATCTAATACTATTTCTGTTGTGCTCATGTGTAAAAAACAGCCCCAAGTTGTTATTATTCAAATAAGTGATGAAATTTGGTATGTCTTTTTTGTCCCCTTCCCATATGACTATTATGTCATCAATAAACCTACAGTATACCAGATGGCTTGGTTTTCCACAAAATTATTTCTGTTCCTGTCAAAAATATATTCTTTTTCAAAGTACCCCATGAATATATTATCATATGAGGGGGGAAAAAGCAACCCCATTGCTGGCTCACATGTCTGAAGATAATATTCCTTATTGAAAAAAAATAATTATGAGTTAAGGCAAAATTAATGGCCCACTGTTAGGAAGTGACTACTAATAATATCCTATCCCTGAAAAAAAGTGGTCAATTACTATGCCGGTTGGTAATGTAAAGACTGCTAACATCTATTGTTAGCCAGCAAAAATCTACACTCCAGATTTTACCTTGGAATTTTTACAAGAGATCCATACTGTCCCTCAGGTGGGATTCTAACAGCGTGACCTTTGGCTGAAAAAACTATCAATGAAATTGCTGAGGTTTTGGGTGAGGGAGACAATTCCTGATATAATTGGCATTCCCAGAGGATCTAAGGCATTTTGGTGGCTCTTGGGTAATATGCAAAATGTGGCTACTACATGGTAGTCTGTTTCAATGTAGTCTGCCTCATGTTTCAAAAGCCACCAAGATTGCAGTCTCCAGTCTAAGAACTCACAAGCTCCACCTGGAATTTTTTTGTTATTCAGGAATTTGGAAAATACCTTGGAGTCAGAGAATCATTTACAAAGGTTCCACGTCACATAGAAGGTACAAAACAGTAGTAAGGTAGATACAATTTGAGTCAGAGACTCATTTACAAAGGTTCCACGTCACTTAGTATGTACAAAACAATAATAAGGTAAATACAGTGTGGGAAACCGGACAAGCTAGATACAGGGTAATGATACAATAAAATACAGTTGAAGGCTCACCAGAGGTACCGGGCAAACTTAGGCCAGATGAGCCTGAAGGCATTTATACAGAGATGCACATAAATTGTAGGTAGGGGTGGGGGCAGGTAGGGTAAGCCAGCCAGAGGCCATTGTCATGGTAGGGGGAGGAGCAAGTAACAGCAGGGTCAATGGCAGTCACAGCAGTTTAGGGACTGGAGATGCCCCTTAAGGTGGGTTTTGAAGAGGTCAGTAGTATTTTCATTAGTGATGGAGCTAGGTAGGCCATTCATCAAAGAAGGGGCCTTGTAGCTGAAGGATCTTTGAAATTGGGAGGTTTGACAGTGGGGAACTGCAAGGAGATTCTTGCTAGAGCTAAGGGTTACTTTTTGGGCTGTAGACGGATAGATTAGGGAGGTGGAGAGACCAAGGGAGACTTTTTTGGTCATAAGACAGGTGTGGCACTTGATCCTGTTGTCTAAGTTAAGCCAGTCTGTGGAGTTATATAGTAAGCAGGTATGGAAGAGGTGGTCACAGTTCAGTACAAGGTGACAGGTTTTGTTGAGGGAGATGCAGAGCCTACTAACAGCTGAGGTGGTGGCAGCATTATAAATGAGCATGCCATAGTCAAGGAGGGAGAGGATAGGGGATGTGACAGCAAGTCGGAGGGCGTCTGCAGTAAGGCAGTGTTTAATTTGATACAGCAAGCCAAGGTGGACATTAAGGGCAGAAGACAGGTGCTGTATGTGCTGGTGGAAATTGAGTGCCGGGTCAAGGGTGTTGCCCAGGTATTTAAAGGAGTCCACTTGCTCAAGAGGTGTTCAGTCCATTGTTTGAATCTGGGGGCAAAGTTCCTTCATAGAGTTCTGAGGGTGGGAGGAGATCATAAACTTGGTCTTCTTATAGTATAGTATAAGGCGTCTATAACTGTCGGGTCTCCCCATAACCTTTGATAGTTACTCTGGTCATTTAATAACTCTAAGCATTTCCTTATGTAATTACTCTCATCCATTAGGACCACATTCCCCTCTTGTCTGATTTTTTGAAGACAATTCCCTTAAGGTTTTCTAGTTCTCTTAAAGCCTGAAACTGGTTGCATGACATATTTCTTTCGAATCTGTGAGATTTTTCTTTAAATAGTTTACTAGTCTCTTTAAGCAGACATTTCTCAGATACCACAAAAGCAGGATTAAATATTTTGGGGGCCAAATATTGATCTAGGTTTAAACTTTGCTCTCTCTGTCTGACTAGTTATGAGTGTCTGTGTGTTACTTACATCACCAGCTTCTTTAAATAATGTAGTTACATCCAAGTTATATAAGACATTAAATTCCCAATCAAGGTTTATCCAATTTTCTTCTAGATTTCCTCTATAATTCAAACTCTGTATGTATGGTGGTAAACTTCCCTTGATGCTTAAATTCTCTGTAAGCCCCATTTCATCAGTTCTTAGTGTAGGTTTCTTCCCAAATAAATATTTCAGCTTTAATTTTCTTACTAGTTTAAAGACATCCACCCAAGTTTTGAAAAAGTCTGGATTGGGGGTGGGCACAAAAGAAAAGCCCTTTTTGAGAACAGTTATTTGATTTTTAGATAATGAGGCTTGCCACTAAAAGGCAGGCCAGGTTGTCTGATGACCCCAGCCAGGAAGGAAACAAGAGGGGGGGGATGGGGGATAAGATAGGAAGAGGGGAAGGGGAGGGGCTTGGGATGACATCACAGGACCAGACGGTGGGTCAAATGACAAGGCAAGGCCAGTGCCCCAGAGATTGGCTGGAGGGAGCCTCAGGGGTCCTGAGCAGGGGTCCTGAAGGGGTATATCAGGCCAGGGCACCCTCAGGACAACCTCTTTTGCTGGGAAAATTCCTTGAACTTGGAACTCAGCACATTGTTGGCAATATACAGGTAAGGCAAATGGGCAGCTGGGCCTAGCAGACCACATGGCCCAGTGTGATCTAGCTGTTTTTTCCTCTAAAAGAATAAAGTTGGTTGGCTGGTGATAAGCTATTAAGTTTAAAGACAAATATGAGAAGAACAGCCAGTCGAGTAAAATATGAGATTGTTTTTTTTCCAAGCAGTTGGTAACATTAGCTCGCATTTTGGCCTGGCTTGATTGCAGTTTTCCTGGCGTTTTGTTGGCTTGGCTCAGGGATTAGGTGGAAAGCCATAAGCTAGTAAGTTTAAAGACAAATAGGAGAAGTACAGCCAGTCGAGAAAAATGTGAGATTTGGGTTTTTCAAGAAGTTGGGAACATTAGCTGGCATTTTGGCCTGGCTTGATTGCATTTTTCCTCTTGTTTTGTTGGCTTGGCTCAGGGATTAGGTGGAAAGATAAAGCAGTACTGTTTTTTCATGTGAAATAACAAAGAGGGTGCTTTGCTGTGGAGTGTAGTTCAGGTTGCTCTGTAGACTTGCAAAGTCAGAAGACCGGTGGTGGTTTTGCTTGTTCCTTGTGGTGACTAACCTGCGTTAGGCTGAGATGCATAGCAAACCAAGGCCCCAGCGGGCTAGAACCACAGGCCTGGTGGTTTGGAGGTGTTTGCAGCCACGGACTTTGTATCTGCTGCAGCAAGCAGCATGTCTAGGAGTCATTGGTGTTTAGCACAATCACCACAGGTTTGATGCAGCGGGCCACATGGCGCCCAGTAGTGGTGGCCACGTGGAGTGGCATGGGCTGTGCTGCGATGTCAGGTGTCCAAGCAGTGAGGTGGATGCCTGCTCAAGGTTTCTTGCTTGTTCATGGCATGCATAAGTGGTGCAGTAGTCCAGCTGGTGTGCGGATGCGGCTGAAGGCCTAGCAGAGTAGGTTCCCATTTTCTGGCAGTTGCTCTCAGAAGGGTGCAGAGCACTGGTGGGCCTGGGGGGATGCTGTGGGTTGCATCTCGGGTTAGTGTGGAAGGACTTGGGTGGTTTTCATTTTAAAAAAGAAAAAGAAATTATAAAAAGAAAGAAGAAGGAACAAAGAGAATAATAGGGTAAAGGATGGGAGGCTGTACGGGCAGGTGAGGGGACGGAGCAGGTAGCACCCCCCCATTCTGTTGGGCAAGGCCTGATTATCAGATAAAATGGGATTTAAATGGTGATTTTAGTATAACAGGAGTGCAAATTGTTTCTCAAAAAAAAAGAAAAAAGGGTTAAAAGGAAGAGAACCATTTTAAGAAGAAAAAACAAGCCAACTCAAGGGGTGGAATAGTTCCCCAATTACCATTCAATAAGAGCTAGTATGGTGAATGAAGCCTGCGGATTTTGTACACAGGAGCCCAAGGTTAAAGGAAGAGGAGGCCATTTGGAATAGCGATGGTGGGGGGCTAAAAGACTGCAACCGGGGCCCACTGAGTTGGCAGGATGACCTAGAGGTAGAATAAAGATACATGGAATGAACTGGTTCCAGCAGGCCAGGAGGTTTGATTGCCATCATCACCAAGTCTGTACTATATCCAACCTTTGAAACTGATGGCCGGTGGGGGGTTTACAAGCTGTGAGGATGTGGAGGGGGTGAGGCCCATGCTCCCTCCCAATGGGAGTCAGATACAGTGGCTCAGCATGTAGGTATACTCCTGTGGCAGTGAATGGCTGGGGGGGTAACAGGTCTCAAGCGTGAACACACAATGAGCGAGTCCTGGGCATGGCGGGGACTTGAAGGAGTGCCTGGCATGGGATAAGAGTAAAAAGGAATTAGCCCTGCTTGGGGAGAGGCACTGTGGGCCCAAGGCTGCTGCAGGAGACATGACACTCTGACCAATTGTTTGATGCCCTTCCAAAGGTAATCTCTGATATAGTCAAAGCAAACAATTTTGGGGTAGGGGTTTCGATGGGGCTTGTGCCCCCGGGTGGGTACTGGAGTTGCATGTGGGGATTCTGAAGGGGACCTCAGCACCTGGGCCCATTGGTCGTGGCTATTGGGAGGCGGTGCCTGCGGGACCAGGACGGGCCCCTGGTAGTACATTTCATGGGTCTGTGGGCACTGACCTTTCTTTTTAATGCAGCAGAGACCAGCAGCAGTGATGGCACCTAAGTGAAACCCGATGTCCAGTGAAAAGATAATGCAGGAAGCAGCAAAGCTGATGGGGCAGATGTTGGAGCTGGTGGCTGCAGTGAAGCAGAGGGAGGCAGGGGAGGAGGCACTGAAAAAATGAAAAGAGCGAGAGGAGCAGCCAGCCCGGGGAAAGACAGGGAAGAGGACCAGGTGGGAAGCACCACAACCTGCACCCATCCTGGCACCACTGCCAATGCTGGAACCGGATGGGGAGCCTGTACTGGGGTAAGAATGGAGCGGATATGTCTGATGAAAATGGTTTGAAAGATTATTTGGAAGGGCTGTTGGGTGATATGGGGGACGCCGGGGATGCAACAAATGGAACAGGCTGTGCAGGCTTTAAAGGGGAAAGGAGCAGAAAAGGGGGGCTGGGGCCCCGGTAACAACCAAAAAACTGTATGAAGGACCTCCAGGGTGCTCGTTGGGTGACCATGTCCCGACATCAATAAGGGAGAAGATTTGGAAGAGAGAGTATGTGGACATTTTCGGGCTGGTGGACGAGGACACAGCCAAAACATATGAACAGAAGGAGTCAGTGGGGAAGTCAGAGATGGCAGTGGCTTTGGCAGGTGTGGGACACAATGCGAGGAGGCCAAGTACAAGGGGTAGAACATAGAGAACTGGCAAGGTGGTTTTATTATTTACAGTGCGGTACTTCTAGAAAAGCAGCCAGACCTGGCCAAACCATTATTGATGTACATGTCCATCAACAGGGAAGCATACAAAGCAAAGCTGGGGTTTGGGTGGTTGAAATATGATGAAGCATTCCAGAAGAGAATGGCAGCAAAGGGGGATCTGAGGTGGGATTGCACTCACTTGGAGTTGTGGGTGAGGACCCTTTCAAGGGAGGGGAGTGGGACCGGGACTGATCACGTGAAAAGGAGTGGCCCCAAGACCTAATTGGCCAAGGCCTGTTGGGGTTTTAACAAGGGCACCTGCACGTGGAATAATTGCAAGTTCCGGCATGCATGTTCAAAGTGTGGGGGGGTCACCCCTGGTCTCCAATTGCCGGCAAAGAGAAGAAAGGGGGGGCAGAATGGGGGGCCCACACCATGAGCAGTCCTTTTGAGGGGCTCAGGGGGTCTGCAAAGCAGAGGGCGAGGGGGTCACTACAGAGGGCAGCATGCACCCCCTATGGCTGGAGCTAGACTTGAGGAGGGCCCGGGATGATGGGGCGATGCACTGGTGCACACGCCCATTTCCCTAGCAGTAGTGGAAGAGTGGACTGTGGGCTACCTGAACAAGGGCGCAGTGGTGTTGCTTGGGGAAGGTTTCCATACAGATTCCCCACTGGACTTTCAAGGGGAGAGGGCAGGGATGAGGGCCAAGAACCAGGGTCAGTGAAAGGAAAAGAGGGGATAGTGTGGGACAAGATTTCAAAGGAAATAAAGGTGGGAAGGATGTAGGGGCCACTGGGGGGGTCCCCCATGCACCCAATTTTGGGCATCCACACTGGGCATCATTACAAAGAAGGTAGAAGGGTAATTCCATTTAATTCACCACTTGTCTTACCCTGAAGGCTCATCAGTGAATGAGGGCATCCCAGACCAGCCTCAGGTCATGTCATATGCCTCCTTGGAGCAAGCCATAACATTGATCAGGGCAATCGATGGGGCACGGTTGGCCAAGATGGATACTGAATTGGCTTTTCGATTTATCCCGGTCAGCCCAGCGGATTTGGACCTATTGGGTTTTCAATTCCAGGGGAGGTTCTATTTTGACAAGGCCATGCCAATGGGATGCTCAGTGGGTTTCTCCAAGTTCGAGGCATTCAGCACCTAGGTACAATGGGTGTTCAGGAGCAGGTATGGGCTCAGGCAGGTGGTGCACTACCTAGATGACTTCCTCCACATTGGTGAGATGAGGATGAGGGAGGCACTTCAGATGTTACGGGATTTTAAGGGGATGTGCCAGTGGATAGGGATAATACTGCTAGCACAGGGCAAGACAGAGGGCCCTGCCCATAGGCTGGAATTTCTGGGCATTGAGGTGGACATGGAGATGGGATATTTCAGGCTTCCAGTGGCCAAGGTGGCATGGCTCAAGGGGCTATTGGCAGGGGTGACAGGGAGGAGGAGGGTGCCACTGGTACAGGTACAGCAACTGCTGGGGCACCTGAATTTTGCTTGCAAGGCAATTAGCCCAGGCAGGGCCTTCATGAGGAGGCTGGGCAGGGCCACAGGAAGGCCAAATAACTGCATCACTGGTTGGACATGTCAAAAGGGGTAAGGAAAGATTTCCAGGTGTGGGAGGAGTTCTTGGGCAACTATAATGGAGTAACGTTTTGGCAAGACGAAGGAGAGCAGAATATGGATCTGGAGTTGTTTATGGATGCCTCAGGTGCTTTGGGGATGGGGCATATTTCCAGGGGGAGTGGATGGCAGAGGCATGGCCAGAGTGCTGGAGGGCAAGTGACCTGTTGAAGGACATCACTTTCCTAGAGATCTTCCCCATATTGGCAGCATTGGAAGTATGGGGCACCAGGATGCAGGGTAAGCGCATCCTGTTTTGGTGTGACAATAAAGGGGTGGTGGAAGTCATTAATAGACAAAGGGGGGAAGACTGAGACAGTGGACAAGATAGTTAGGCACATGGTATTGATGAGGCTACAGATGAATTTATCTTTCAAAGCACAGCACATTGAAGGGGTTAAGAACGAGGTGGCTGACAGTCTTTCCCATATACAGCTTGGAAGATTTCAGGAGCTGAGGCCACAAGCAGTGATTCACAGGACCAAGATCCCGGACTGGTTGTGGGAAGCTGGCTGGACAGGGCCAGGGTGCTGTACTGGTGCTCCTGGTCAGCCAACACATTGAGGGCCTATGAGGGAGGTGAGTGAGATTCCAGGACTTCAGGGGGCAGCATGGTTGGGACAAGGGGAACCAGTCCATGATGACCAGGTAAGCAAGTTTGTAGTGGAGAAGTGGGAAGAAGGTATGGCCCATACCACGGTAGCAGTACATTTGGCTGGCATTAGCTGGGTATACAAGGACAGGGGATGGCCAGATGGCGCAGCCAGCAGGATGGTGAAAAGGATGGTAAGGGGTTGGCAGAGGGGGCAGGGTGCTAGGAAGGAACGGAGGCACCCCATTAAGTGGCAGCTGCTGACCAGGGTATTGAAGGCCACACAAAAGGTGTGTTCTTCGGCGCACGAGGCACTCCTCTTCAGGGCTGTTTTTGCAGTCATGGCAGCAGGAGCCTTCAGGGTGGGTGAAGTGCTGACCCCACGGAAGTCTGTGGTGGGGCAGGCATTGCAACACATGATCCTTGTGTGGGGGCAGAATGGAGCATTCATTAGGTTGGCTAGGTCCTAGATGGACCAAATGGGGAAGGGGATTATGGTGTCACTGGTATGGCAAACACAGTCTGACAACTGTGCAGTAGCACCACTAGAGGCATATGACAGCAGCGGGGAGTGGGTGTTATTCTGCCACAGGGATGGATCCCCAGTCACCAGTTTCCAGGTGGGGCAGTGCTCAGGAAGGCCAAGGTGTTCGTGGGTGAGGACCCAGGGGAGTTTGCCCCTCACTCCTTCTGGATTGGGGCAGCCTCAGAGGTGGCAGAGAGAGGGGTAGTGGTAGAGGAGCTATAGAAGGTTGGGTGCTGGAAATCCAGTTGCTATAAGAGGTACATCAGGTGTTGATAACAGCAACTCACATTATTTCTCCTGTTTCCCATGGCAGGTTCCAAGAGGAAGGTCTGGATAGTGGGGCATTTCTTCATCTACTGGGTGGAAAGGTTTGCAGTTGCCACTTCCAGAGGGGCAGAATTATGCTACAACACGGAGCACACCAAGGTGCTATGGAACAGTATTAGGGGCATGAGGTGGACCCAGCTGCTGACACTGTTGGATGAGTTAAGGGTCCAGTGGAACAGGCCAGATTGCATTATCATACACCTGGGGGGTAATGACTTAGGGGGTATTCCATGGGGGTTACTGGGACAGCACATACTGGAGGATTTGGAGATAATTAAAGGGTGGTGGCCTAGGGTGATCATCGACTGGTCCGACATCACCTCACGAAGGGTGTGGAGAGGGGTCAAGAATGTCACATTGATCAAGAAGGTGAGGAAGCATCTGAATAGGAGGGTAGCAAGGGCAGTGACTGAGATGGGAGGGATACACCTGCAGCATAAGGACATCTCCTATGACCAAGCTGCTGTGTACAGGTCAGATGGGGTGCATTTGCCAGAATTCGGCATGGCCTATTTTTGAGGCCTATTGGGGAGCTAGTGGGGGAAGTAGATAAGAAAGGGCTGAGATACTAGCCCACAAGGGGAGAGCCCCATGATCTGCTGCAAGCTGGAGGTGGGGCAGTGGAAGAAGGAAAAAGAGGAAGGGAAAAGGAGGGCCAGAAAAGGGGGGTAGGGGGTAGGCTACACGGGCTGGGGACAAGGAACCCAGATGTGGTGTTAAGGCAGGGAAGGAGAATAGGTCCACGTGCCGGATTCAGAAGTGTCAGGGCCTGAAGAGCAAAGCCCCGGGGCAGGTGGAAGTGGCTTGGTTCCAGTGATGGAGGAGAGGGCCGGATTCACAATGTCCGGACCCTGAAAATGCAAGATAAACAAGCAACCAGAGGAAGGAAGAGGCCGGAACCAAGAATAATTTGTGTATAGAATTGTTGTGGATGTACAGATTGAAAGATGACAAACGACAGTGTAAATATCTTTGTGGCAATAATAAATATTGCCAATGAGCAACCAAAAAGTGAACAAAGTTGTGGCATCATTCATTACTGGGAGGGGTTCAGGGGACAACTTGTAGTTGGTTAGATTTATAATTTTGCATCCTTGGTTCTCAAAGTTCGCTGTCCTTTCTGCTGTTGTCAGTTTTTTTCTACCTCTTCATCCCCTCCTTGTTTTAAGTTTCCTTTTGGTGTTTTGGGAATGGCTCCCTGTGCACTCCTTTCATCCTCTCTCAGCCTCTGTTCTTCTTCCTCTAAAAAAACCCCTTGAATTTCTATTAGGGTTATTAATATGTCTTTCAGATGTTCTTTCCTCAGATGGTCTGCAATCTTCTTGCAGTATCTCTTCTCTGAAACTCACAGACATTTTACTATTTTCTCTGTTCTGGGCTCTGTTCCAATTGCTTTTTAGTGATCTGGAATGTCCCCTGCTGCCAGAACGGTCCCTTCTCTCCCATACAAACATTTATTTTTGGTTATAGTCTCCCAAGTCTCTATCATGCTTGTTAATTTTTTTGCAATAAAATTTATTTAAACTCTCAAAGTCCTTTTTACTTTTTAAACTTGAGAGTTCGCTCTGTGTGGCTTTGATTTCATTAACAACTTCAGCCTGCAGGCATGTATCTTTATCAATTAGTGCCTTTAGCCAACTATTAGTACAGGTGGTGGCAGCCTCTTCCCATATTTGTATTAGCTCTTCATCATCAAAGCCTGAACTTGCAATTATATCCATTCTCAAGCCACGAGGTGTAATATTCAGTTTGAGATGTTTCTCTAGCGTAATTCTGTTGTAATAAAGGTTAAGTTCTCTTACCCTTAGACTTTCCAATTTGTGGAACAGAAATTTGAATGCTGGGTTTTCCTCACTTGTGTTCCCCACAAGAAAAATGCTGCCCTTGTTTCTTCCCCTGTGTTTGTTAAGATCCTCTAGATTTTCCAGGCATTCAGTTCCTTCCACATCATTCTCAGAGCTTAATTCCAGCATTTCCAGGTTCTCATCAAAATCCAAGTTAGGAGTAGCGCTCAAGTTTTTCCTCCTTCAGCAGTCAAAAGTTAAGTTATTCTCTATATGCACTTTTACACTACCTGTTCTGTATTGGAATAACGCAGAAGCAGTTTACCGTTACCTCCGTTGGTGTGTAAACTGCATGTGCTCCGATTCCACAGTGAACACTCACCTGAACCACGTTCCCTGGTTGGCATGCTTTGTGCCGATGTGTTCCGTTTCCCTCAATTGTGTGCAATGGCCATTCCAGTACCAGTCATTACCTTGAATGGAATTCTGGGGAAGCAGAATGAAATGCTAGAAAATGGAAGACGAGTTTTCCGACAGAGTGCTGTGTGTGTAAAGTCAGCACAAAATAGAACAGACTACAATGGCGCCACACAGCTACTGAATATTTTGGTAAAGAAACCTGTGTGTAAAAAAAGTGCCTTATGGTTCCCTGGCAATGACCCTTTGTTCTAATGTCCATGCCAATAAGTTTGCAACTCCCAGTGTCCAATAAGGAGGTGTATCTACCTGCTCTGAAACAAAAGTTTTGATCCGCAGTATCCACAGAATGCTCTCAGCATTCTCCCTGCTGCACCACAATTTGTCTTGTTACAGTTAAACAGGAAAGTGGTGTGCTCAGGTTTGGTGGTGGTATCTCAAAGCTGCCAGCTGCAATACCCACAAAAGAAAAAGACAGCACTCACTGTAGATTTTTCAAGATGCTCAGTGCATGTTTTAGTCAGAGCAGGTGCCTCACAAAAAAATAGCCCTGCACTTCAACCCTTTATTGGGCCTTCTAGGGGTGTATCTAAGTTGCTAACAAACAGCATATCATGTATACTTAAATTATTTAAACTGATACACACCAAAAGTGCAAAGTGACAAAACCTAGTGATTTAAAACCAAGTGTGTTACACAAGGAATACAAGGAACAGCTTTTTTAAATAAGTTCATAGTAATAAACTGTCTCTTCAATAAATGTTGGTCAGTAGCATATAAGTAAATCTTTAATAACCATACATTTGAACTTATTAATTATTCTAGTTTGGAACTTATACAAAACAGAAGCCTAGAGCCTATCTCAAACTCATATGTGGTAAAATAGCATTGCAAGTGTGTAGGAATTGCTCCCTAAAATTCAGATACCAAAATGGGAGGTCAAACTGCAAAAGGTCAAACCTTAATATTAGTTCCCTGACCTTTATTTAAGGTTTCTATCAAAATAGGATTTGTCTGACCTGCATAAGCAGTATATTGGCAAAAGAAATTACTAAACTTAATAGAAGGTAGAATTATAAAAAGGGGAAGGAAGTGTTAGTGGCACACTCATGACAGAAGGCTTAACATGGAACATGACATAGAAAGCAGCTTTGATTTCCCTGGTACGATGGTAAGGATAAAAGGGAGATTTTCATAGTAAGCAAAGAAACACCAGAAAATAAAATTGAGTAGTACTTAGTTTTTAAATTTGTGGATGAGTTTGATGGGAGGATTATAATGGAAAACAACATTTAATTAATTTGTATTTTTTAATGTAAGGGAGTTTTAGTTTTTGAAGGCCTAGTCAAAGTTTTTTAATGAGGTGAAAAATAGCTGTCATGTGAAAGTTTTTAATAAGTGAAAGTTCCAAGAGGTAGGTGTAAGGATTTTAATACAGTTAATGAGGCTGGCTAGTCCTTTTGCTGTGGGACATTGCAGGATTTACTTAAGGATAAAGACACAAACTGACCAATCAAATTGCAAGCTTTTTCCTGTCCATGCTATAATTAAAAGTAATATACAACAGTGTGTGTGGCTCATGGTATATTGCCATGTCTTGATTGTGCTGTGAATCATGAGGCCACAGGCTCAGTGACTCATGCTTCCAAGAAGTGGCAATATCCCATACTATACCATACCCTGGAGTATATTATTATTAATAATAAATGAAAAGTGTTGCGTACATTAAAAAATCTGTCAAAAATATTGTTTCAAGGATTTCATATTGTGCAGGTATACATTTACAAACAAGCATTTGTCAATGCCGAATGTTATCTTGCTGGCATTGGCATTGGTAGTACAGGAGTTAGAGAGATGCATAATAGGAAAGGCAGTAAAGTATTGAACTGATGCAAACCCCACCCCCATCCTGCAGAGACTGATAGGTGTTGGGGTGTGCCTTTGGGTCATTGGCTATATTGCTCATGTCATTTTACCTCACCCTACCCTGCAGACACTGACAAGTGTAGCGGTGAGCCTTGGGGTCTTCAGGCCTTATGCTCACCCCATTCCATAAGGAACATGGATTTAAACCCGGGCACTCATGTACTACGAATTTGCTATCTTTTTACAATCTAGTTAGCAGTTATCTTGACTTAAACATCTCAGTAGATGTCATTCTGTTAGATTATAGTAAGGCGTTTGATAAGGTTTCACACTCTATATTAACAAAAAAGCTAGTAACATTAGGATTTTCTGAATGTATCGTGTCTTGGGTGAACAGTTGGCTATACAATAGAACTCAAATGGTTAGAATTAATGGGGAAGTATCGGAAGAAAGATCTGTGACAAGTGGGGTCCCTCAGGGTTCCGTGTTGGGTCCCACCCTGTTTGGTATTTTTATTAGTGACCTTACTATCTTATCACAGAATATGTTGTCTAAATTTGCAGAAGACACTAAATTGGGGGGACCTGTTGATAATGAAATCAACAGGAATATCATAATAAATGACCTTAAAAAAATGGAATCTTGGGCAGTAACCAATAAGATGTCATTTAACGTGTCGAAATGTTCTGTGTTGCATTTTGGCAAAAAAAATCTAAAACAAACATATAATCTTAATAATATCAAACTTCGAGAATCTGTCGTTGAAAAAGACTTGGGTATATTGGTTGATAATGGCTTGTCTTTTTCAAACCATTTTAAAAAGTTACAAATAAAGCCAATGCTCTTTGTGCAGGATAAATAATACTTTTGTTCTTAAAACAGAAGAATGTATTATGACTTTATATAAGACTCATGTTAGACACCATTTGGATTATGGCTCACCCCTGTGGAGTCCATACTTAGTTAAGGATATCACAAAAATTGAGAGGGTTCAAAGAAAGGCTACAAAAATTATACCCCACCTTTCTCGCTTTGATTATGAAACCAGGCTTCATAAAACCAAGTTATACTCATTGGAAACTAGAAGACTAAGGGGAGATATCCTTCAATTATTTAAAATCGTATTATCTCCTACATTAATGAAATCTTGTGGATTGTCTTTTGCATCCAGAAAAATTGTAGCCAGAATACACAATAAACAAATCAAAATTGAGAAAACAAGAACAAATAGAAGACAGCAATTTTTTAATATTAGAGCTCCAAGAGTTTGGAATTCCTTGCGACAGGAAATTGTTGATTGCCAGAATATTGACACATTTAAGTTTAAACTAGATAGATGGCTTTTGAATAGAACATAAACTATTAATGATCCACATTGTGTGGAGGACATTCTCAATGGGTCTTGGCCTTCTTATGTCCTAACTACCAAGCTACCAAGCCAAGCTACCCAAGAGATGGGTGCAGTATAGGAGAATGGGGTGAACTTTGGGGCTAAAGACTACAAAGGCACACCTCAATGCCTGTCACTGGCTGCAGGATGAGGGTGGGGGTGGAAAGTCATGAGCATTACAACTATGATCCCAAGTCACACCCCTGACACCCATCAGTCTCTACAGGATGGGGAGTTACAGTTGGAAACCCTAACACCCCAGGCGTTTGTTGGTATTTTCACTCCAAATTTTCAACATGGGCTTTTTGTTACCCCACTTCATGAACAGTGGCAGTATCAGTTCATTAGCCGAAAGGTGATTTTGCACTGTGACTGCCCTTTTGGCACCACAGGTGCAAAAACATATTTTGGGTAGGATATGAAAAATGACAACTGTACTGTTCATGAGGAGGTGTAAAAAAATGGCAATGTTGAAAATCTGGAGTGAAAATATGAAAAATTGGAGAAGTCACGAGCGTGTGTAGAAACTGCACAACGCACGCCTGTAACGTAATTACTTTTGGGGACTTTTTTAATCACATTTTCAACACAGGCATTTTGGGACCTCCCCTCATGAACAGTGGCACTGTGATTTTGTCAGTCTGTCCTGAAAGCTGATTTTCCACAGTGACCACACCATTGTGTGCCATAGGTGCGATAAACACATTTTGGGCAGGACGTGAAAAATGACTACTGTACTGTTCATAAGGAGGTGTGAAACAAAGGCAATGTTGAAAATCTGAAGTGAAAATATTAACAAGCATTTGTCAATGCCGAATGTTGTCTCGCTGGCATTGGCATTGGTAATGCAGGACTTAGAGATGCATAATAGGAAATGCAGTGAAGTACTGAAGTGACGCCAACCCCATCCCCAACCTGCAGAGATCAACAGGCATTGTGGTGTGCCTTTGGGTCGTCAACTATAATGCTCATGCCATTTTACCTCACCCTACCTTGTAGACACTGACAAGTGTCGTGTTGTGCTTTGGGGTCTTTGGGCATTATACTTACCCCATTCCATAAGGAAATTCACTGAGGTGGGTGCAGTATAGGAGAATGGGGTGAAGTTTGTGGCCGAACACTGCAAGGCACACCATGATGCCTGTCTCTGGCTGCAGGGTGGGGTGGGGGTGGAATGGTGTGAGCATTACAGCTGATGATCCCAAGTCACACCCCTGATCCCTGTCAGTCTCTACAGGGTGGGGTGCTACTGTTGGAGACCCTAACACTGTAGGCATGTGTTGGTATTTTCACTCCAAATTTTTAACATGGGCTTTTTGTGATCCCACCTCATGAAGAGCAGCACTATCAGTTTGCTAGCTGAAAGGTGGTTTTGCACAGTGGCTATGCCATTTGGCGACACAGGGATGAAAACACATTTTGGGCAGTTTGTAGAAAATGACAACTGTATTGTTCATGAGGAGATGTAAAATAATTTCAACATTGACAATCTGGATTGAAAATATGAAAAATTTGTGAAGTCATGAGCATGCATAGAAACTGTGCAACACACACCTGTAACCCAATTATATTTGGGATTTTTTAATCACATTTTTAACATAGGAATTTTGGGACCTCCCCTCATGAACAGTGGCACTGTGATTTTGTTAATTTGTCCCAAATATTGATTTCCCACAGTGACCATGCCATTGTCTGCCATAGGAGTGAAAACACATTTAGGGCAGGATGTGAAAAATGACAGCTGTACTGTTTATAACGAGGTGTGAAAAATGGCAGTGTTGAAAATCTGGCATGAAAATATTGCAAATTTGCAAAGTTACAAGGGTGCGTGGAAGCTGCACAACACACACTTGTAACACAGTCATTTTATGGAAATTCATCACCAGATTTTCAACACAGGCATTTTAGGACCTCTACTCATGAACACTGTCACCGTCATTTCCTCAAACTGTCCCAAAAACTGATTTTGCACAGCAACCACGCTATTCTGTGCTGGACGTGTGAAAACACATTTCAGCCAGGATATGTAAAATGACAGCTGTACTGTTCATGAGGAGGTGTGGAAAAATGCCAATTTTGAAAATCTGGAAAGAAAATATTACAAATTCACGAAGTTACGAGCGTGCATGAAAACTGCGAAATGCATGCTCGTATAACAGCTATTTTTTTCACCACCAAATTTGCAACATAGGCTTTCTGAGAGCCCCCCTCATGAGCAGTGGCACTGTAATTTTGTTAATTGGTCCTGAAAGGTGACTCTGTACAGTGACCACAAAATCACCTTTTGCGACAGAATAATACCATGACAGTGACTGCATTCATGAAGAGGGGTGAAAATAACCCCATGTTGAAAATGTGGTTTCAAAATTCCCAACAGTGCCCGAGATATGCACCAAAGTTGCAAAAACCCTATTTATGCCATTATACAGCTTACCGGTATTTCTTCAGTTTGTGGTCAACTTTGAAGACTGCAGATGGCTTCTCAGTCCACTGAAGATCATCGCGCCGGACTCTGGATGTAAGTATGGGGTGAGGGGGGTGTGGGAAGGTGGGATGTGCAGTGGGTGGGCACGGGATGTTGGAGGGGGTAGGGAGACCATGAGGGATCATTTTCTTTTTTACAGGGTAAAAAAAAGGGAACATCGAGGGATGGTTTTTGTTTTTTCAGGGGATTTGGCATGCTGGGGTGGGCTCCCAGTGTGCCACCTAAGTGTTTTGGGGGGATGCTGTAGCTGACGTAGGATTGGTCACCCCATCGGCACATACCAAAGGGGGGACAAGAGCTGAAGAGGATTGGGCACCCCCCTCAGCACACAATAAAAGCGAGGGGGGGACATTATGCTGACAGGTAGTGGGCTCACTCATCAGCAAAATTAATGGGGAAGGGGATAAAAGCTGATGGGGATTGGCCCCCTGTCAGCAAAGAAAGACTTTTTGGGAGGGTGCATGATGCCAAGGGGGACTGGGCACCCCCTTGGCACACAGCAGAAATGGAAGGGGGGACATCATACTGACAGGGTGTGGGCACCCCATCAGCACTGTGACAGGTGGCGGCAGTCACTGCCGCCATGTTGCTTGTACATTGGGGGTGTGTTGCGGTCCTGCTGCATTGCAGCTTCACTCACATTGCAGAGGACCTTTTCTTAGATCTGGTGGCCACATTAGGGATGCATGATGTCAGCACCTGCTGCTGGCTTATTGGGGAATGAGGGACACACCTACTGATGTGTGCCCTGCATTCGCCCAACAGTGACTGCGCCTCCAAATTTGCTACTACCGCAAGATGTTGGCTGGTGCGCAAGCGTGAGCCAACATAAAAAGTGTTGAAGTTATGCACGTGCATGGAAACTGAACAACACACACTCATAATGCAGCCATTTTTGGAATTCTTTCACTAAATTTGAAACATGAGCTTTTTGGGACCCTACCTCATGAACAGTGGCACTGTCATTTCGTTAGTCTGTCCCATAAGGTGATTCTTAGGGAAATTTGTTGAGAAAGCAGTGGCACTGCAGCTTGAGGCACACCTCATGACCTTTGACATCTAAGATCCGTTCCAGGCTGGATTTAGGGCCAGGCACAGCACAGAGACGGTGCTGGTTTGAGTGCAAAATGACCTCCTTAGGGTGAGAGATAGAGGGGAGTGGTCAATTCTCATCTTCTCGATCTCTCATCAGCATTTTGCACCGAGGACCACATTGTGCTAGTGGATCTACTTAGATAGTATTGTGGACTCACCAGAACTGTCATCCACTGGTTTTAGTCCTATCTCTCAGTCAGGAGGAAACGGGTAGTGATGGGGAATTTCTCCTCCTCCCAGAAGCCACTGTTGTGTGGTGTCCCTCAGGGTTTGATCCTGTCTCCGATGTTGTTCGCAGTGTACATGCTGCCTCTGGGTGAGTTCAATAGATGTTACAGTTTTGGTTTTAGTTGCTGTGCAGATGACTCTCAACTATATATGTAATTTGCATGCAGAACAAATAGTGTCATTGAAGCGCTGAATAAGTGTCAGGCCAAAATCCAGGACTGGATGTCCTCTAACTAGCTGAGACTGAATCCTGACAAGATAGAGGTATTAGTGAGTGAGCCTGGTTGTGTGCATGATGGGAGTGCCTCTGGGATGGTAACAGGATTGGTCCTCAGATCTACCCCATTAATGGCATCCCTAAGGTGAAATATCTGGGCATCATCCTGTATGACAGACTGACACTTGATGCCTAGGTGTTGTTTGTTGTCCAAAGTGGCTTTTACCACTTAAGGAATGTCACCCACATAAAACCCTTGATTCCACCGTAGGACCTGCCATGAGTGGCTCATGCCATTGCTATATTCAGGCTGGACTACTGTAATGCTGTATAACCACCCCCCCACCTCCGCTGATTATTAAATACAGTAGCTCCTGCCAAAATATTAGTCCATGTCCCCTGGCACAGTGCCCTACCAATAGAGACTTAGCTTGTGATCCCCCTCTTCTCTGTCCAGCCTACGGGATCCAACTCTCAGGGCCTCACCTTACTAAAATGCATAGGCTCTCCTTGGCTGTGCCTTCACCACTAAATATTTTTAAATGCTATCAAATTTGGGTCGACATGGATCAGAAAGCTACTGATAAGTTGCATTAATCCAGCAACCCCACTGGCCCCTGGGCTAATTGAGTGGCTCCTTTTTTGAGGTACCATCATGTCGGGCCCTATATGGCTCCTTATACTGCCCCTTTTTCTGCTGATACCAGCTTCCCAGCATTGTAAACCTGAACTACCATCATGTTTGGTCTACAATGGCACCTTGTGCTGTATACCACATGGCAAATTATCCTTTAATTGCCTCCGTGATTCCAAGTACCAATACCTCAAACTCTGCTCTTGGACCACACATACCAGTAGTACTTATAACACTCACTCACCACAAGGCCCACCTCCCACCACGCAGACTTCTACCTCCTCCCCGCCTATTGTGGTGGGGTACTAGCTCTTGCTACAACAGATCAGCTCTTCTATGGTGGCTACTTTCCAGTCCCTAAAACATCAGATCTACTAGATGGGAGAAAGGCAGGAATTGCAAGCTTATAATTAGCGCTCTTAGAAAAATCCTACTTATCCTCCTGCTATGTTCAGGCAATGTAGAACTCAACCCTGGCCCCCCAGAAGCTATTGCTTTGCCAGCAGAACTAGCAAATTTAAAATGAATAAGCTTCTTGCATATTAACATATGTAGCCTCTTTAAAAAGATAACCTTAATACAAACCTGGGTAAATCATACCTCTCCTGACATACTTGTGATTTCCGAAACTTGGCTTAGACCCAGCACCACTGATAGAGAAGTAAACATACCCAACTATGCCTTGTTCAGAGATGATAGGCATGCCAGAGAAGGAGGGGTAGCTATCTATGTTAAAGACAAATTTTCTGCCTTCTGCTTATCCTCGGCATCTGTCACCAGCGAATTCAAATGCCTAATTCTCAAAGTGGAAATTACACAGACTACTGCACTCTGCGTAATAGGATGCTACAGACCACCGTCTGCTGTCCTACAGCTTGTGTCATATCTAAGTGACAAGTTGGGACAGGGGTTGCCAGAAACTATTATTTTAGGAGACCTCAACTTTGACTGAATCTCTAACACAGCTGCCCCCCTTGCATCCTTCTGTGATGGACATGGGCTGACGCAACTTATTACTGAGCCAACACGCCCAAACGTGAAGAACCCCAGTAAAAGTACACTTTTGGATGTGCTAATGGTGAGCAAACCTCATCTCTTCTCCCACGCTGATGTCTTCTTCAGACGCCAGTGACCATTGTTTTATTGCGGGAGTAAGATCCACCAACAACTCCAGCACCCATCAGCAAGTTCTCTATGAAGAGATCCAAGCAACTTCAATGAACATGCCTACCTAAATGAGCTTAAGTACTCCCCTCAGTGGCAAGATTTCTACCTGGCCAAAACAATTGCGTCAGCTACCAATATCTTCCACAACATTCTATCAAGGGCCCTTAATAAGTATGCTCCTCTGATTAAAGTTCGAACTAGGACCAACTCCTATAAATGGTTCACCCCTCAGATCAAGTCCTTGCCTCTAGAAAGAGATAAGCTCTGGAAAAAAGCGCACAGGCTGAACACTGCAAAGGATTGGAACCAGTTAAAGCCGAAGAAGACCTGTCCCCCTTAAAAACTCTGCAAAGAGGGGTACCTCAAGGTTCTATATTAGGGCCCTTACTTTTTGCAATCTACATTAATAACATTGACAACTGTATAAAAGAAGCCAACATCCATCTGTTTGCAGATGATACAGTTCTCTACGTGAGTCACCCAACACCTGAAGCTGCCTGCAATGACCTATAGTCAGAATTCAACCTTTTGCAAAGCCAACTCCTCCAAAAAAAGCTACTCCTTAATGCCAAAAAAACTAAAGCAATGGTCCTCTCCCCTTTTATCCATACAGCTAACCCTGTGTCCAGTGGGACAGTTCCCCAAATTATCACAGTTCTAGGTGAAAAACTAGAATTTGTTACAAAATTCAAGTATCTGGGAGTTTGGATAGACCAAAGAATCTCCTTTATTGAACATATCGAGGACTTGCTAAAACGACTTCGGCTAAGGCTTGGACTGTTTTTTAGAATCAACCAATTTCTCACCAGAGATGCCAAGAAACAACTGATCCAATCCATTTTCCTATCATTGGCTGATTACGCTGATTTCCTCTACAGCCAATGCCCCAACTCTTCTTAGCTAAACTGGACACACTCTACCATCGAGCACTGAGGGTTTATAATGGGACTCCCTTCGACAGGCATCACTGCACCCTATATCGATGATGGGGTGACATCACTAAAGTTCAGGTGCCACAAAGCTGCTCTCTGGACCTATAGAGCCATCTCTAATAAGCTGCCTTACTATATCTCCTGCTGTCTTCCCCTGAGTATAATTGGGAAATATGCATTAAGTTACTCAGCTATTACACTTAAAGTACCCAAAGCAAAATCCCGCTTCGGGAGGGCAGCCATAAACTTTCGTGCTACCTACCTTATGGAATGATCTACGAAAAACCCTCAAATTAAGCACTCTAATCAGTATAAATGCCTTCAAGACACTTTATTTCCATACAATCAGAGAAGTATGTAACTGCTTCACCCACTCAGACCCAGTACCAGTGTCTGCACTGGCATATATCCACGCCTAGACCCAATTTTAAGTGCTGACCCCCCCAGCTTGCTCCTCACCAGCCTAATTGTTCTCTCTCTCTTATCCCCCTGTCTTATCAACACTAGGCCCGTCCATCCCCTTATTCTTCCTTTCCCAACCTCAGATAGGAGTTCACTACCCTGGGTTGTGACATCCTACCATGCCCCGTACTTTATAGCATTCAATCCCGGGGCTCATTCATACTCCTTTTTTCTATCCACCTTCTCTACATCCCATTTTATCAACTCCTCTCTGTGCACCATGCCCTTCTAGCCTTTCTTCCCCTACCTCCCTCCCTTCACCCCTACCTTCACCTCTACCTGGTGTATATTTTTATTTTTATTTATTCTTCCGTTACTTCCTCCTGCAACCTTAGATAACCTGCTTTATCTTCCTATAGACACTTCTATGTATGTAAATACCATGTAATCTGTACAATATCTGTATAATTCTATGTACATATGAACTTCTTTTTCTACCTCTCTGTAAAGAGTATTATCTGTATTGCCTTATAAATACCTGTGTTGACCTGTATATACAATTGTTCATGCTCCACCCAGGTCCATCTTGCAAATGAGCTTCTGCTCAATGATGAATGCTTGGTTAAATAAAGACTTGATTGATTGATTGATTGATTGACTGATTGACTTGGGAGTCAGTGGAGGGAACCTCCGCTGACTGCAGTTGGTGCAGATCTCAGCAGTCAAGTTGCTGATGGGCCTGTCTAGCTCCTGTCATGTGGCCCCAGTCCTGAAAGGTCTAAACTGGCTGCCGGTCAGGTGGAGGATCATCTTCAAGGTGGGCTTGCTCACCTCTAAGGTCCTATATGGCTCTGGCTTCCTGTTTGACCTCCTTACACCTGCCATCCCACTACGCTCCCTCTGTTCCTCCACCAGGGGCCTCCTAGCAGTTCCAAGGGCCATTCAGAAAACCTCAGGTTATTGTGAACTCAAGGTGGCTGGCCTGGACCTCTGGAACTCTCTTCCAACATCTTTGAGGGAGGCCCCATCGGTAGAGGCATTTAAAAGGGGCTTGAAGAACTACCTTTCTAAAAAAGCATTTTCTGAGGATTTTAGTTGATGTTATAATGATTCCTATTTATTAATTTATTATGTAAATTGTTTATCTGTATGCTGTCTGCTTACCCTATTTATTTGTTTTGTAAGCTGCCCAGAGCTTCTGGGATTGGGCAGTGTATAAATACATTTTTTACTTATTTACTTACTTTTGGGGGCTTGGCTAACACAGCTCTAGAATTGTAGTTAGTCTATCACAGCTCTGGGTTGACTATCTCTACCTGTTTTTGTACTGCCTAAAGCACCTAGCTAATCACAGTACTGGAAAATGAAAAGTGGAATCTCCTGTGTTCATGTGTAACTTTAATGTTTTTACTAGTAACATTTCTTGTGCCTTTTCTACTGCTCATATAATGCTGATGATCAGTTTGTTTCTCTGCCTTGTGAGACTTCAGACTCACTGGGCCCTATGCATATATCGGCACAAGTTATTCACCAAATGCATGTAACCCATGCATGCAGCTCTGTACCTAAGGACGGGGTGCACTGGTGGCATTCACCATTGCTGGTCACTTGCCACAGCCCCATCCCACTGGCATGCAGGTCCGGGCAGGGTGGGTATGGGTGGAGTCATTGACCCAGCCAGGCATCCAATCAGATGCCAGGCATGGGTCTAACAGTGGATCCCTTATGTGGTGGGGCATGTGTTGGCAATGCAGCCAGCGAATGTCCGAGGGCCGGCAGCTGTGGCAGGTGGTAGGAGGGCAATGCTGCCAGCCCTCTCTGATGGCACTGAAGCCATGCAGTGGGAGGGTGGCATGTCTGCAGACAGTGGGGAGGTAACATTACAGCTGGTAGTTGGGAAGGGGGTTGAAATGCGGTGCCACTGGGGGGGTAGCAGCCTGGTGCCGGTGCCCCTGTGAGGGGTATAGGTGTTGTGGTTGTTGTGGGGCCGCCACACTCACTGCTGTGTACTGGGGTTGGTGGATGGCATTGGGAAGTCTTTTCCTGTCCCCCTGGAGGGTCAGTGGGATTTTCGGCCTGTCCTGCAGGGTATGCATGGGGCACATTGGGGTGTACGGCAGGGTCCTCCCTGGCATACCCTGTTCCCCCTATGCACCCCCGTAGCCAGCACTGTGTGCAGTGTTGCATGGCTTGTAGTGCTAGCATGCACCTCACCCACCCTGGTGCATTGCTTTTCACAGGGCCGAGGGGATCGGGTGCATATGTGTTGTGCATCCTCCTTTGAGCATCACGTGTGAGGGGCATGTAGGGTGCAGAGTGGTTGCGTGCCCCAGATAAATGTGTGTAGCCACTCTGCCCCATTAGTGCATAGGCCCAATATGCTTCTATACTTTGTGGGCATTTTTAAGTGAGTTGGGGCTCCTTAAGTGAGCTGCAGTTTTCGGCACTTTTGGTATTTCAGCTCAGGACAGAAAAGGATCCTTATGTGAATCTTTGTGTGGCTTGCCCTAAATTGGTAACAGAATGACTCAGTAACAAAGATTTTTTAAAGTTTTAATCCACCAGCAATGCTGGTGTGAATCCATGGAAAGTGGGTATTCACAAAATTCACAGATTTCATGACAGATGCACCAGATTCTCCATACAATTTTTATTTTTTGTCAAAAATCCCCGTAACTGAGACTATTCTGTAAAAACACCTCCTCCCCTACCCAAAACATTATATTCATTGATATCCTCTCCCTAACCCCACTTGCATCCTCTTCCCTCTTCTGCCTGGCCCTGGTGAATTGCAGGCTAGAGAGTCAGATCAAAAAGCAATCCCCACCCTTCCCCTACCCATGCGCCAAAACACACTCCCTTGCAGACCCTCACCTGAGTCCCACTGAGTAAGTTACTTGCAAAGAGTCATCACATCAATTCACCTGGGTGGGGGGGGGAGGCTGGCACCAGCATGGGGTTCTTGGATAGGGGGAGAGGGATGTAGCATACAGTTCATGCTGGGATGTGCCCAAGAAAGAGCTTTTAACATCAGTTTACCACACAGATTTAGTTAATGTCCTGGTGAATAACAGGAATTGTAGTTTTCAGCTTTGTGAATTAACTAAAATTCATGACTTTTCCACAGAATGAATTTCAGCAACTTTGCACACAACTACTCAGGGTTGAACAGGACTTATTAGGACCCCCACAGCCAAATGTGGCTGTGTGAGGGTTCCTAAGGATGGGACCCTAATCTAAACATCTTCTTCTGGGTGAGGCTCTATTGGGGTCCTATAGATAGATAGATAGATAGATAGATAGAGAGATAGATAGATATACAGACAGACAGACATACAGATAGATAGATACTGCTGATAGACAGATAGATAGATAGATAGATAGATAGATAGATAGATAGATAGATAGATAGATAGATAGATAGATAGATAGATAGATAGATAGATAGATAGACAGACAGACAGACAGACAGGCAGATATTAAAAATATGGCTTTCTCAAAACCAAGGCACAGTATGTGAATGAATATATCAACAATTAGATTATAAAAAAAACTAAATCATTTTACAGACACAGACATAACAAACACATAATATAAATAGTAACTAAACTATAAAACATAAGATAAAGAAACCTGACAGTGGAGAAGTCCGGAAGGTATTTCAGTCACCATCAAATGCCTGCCTAAAAAGTTAGATTTTCAGCTTGCATTTGAAAGTGTAGACTAAGGGAGCAGACCCAATATCCATGGGAAAGTTGTTCCGGGGGGGGGGGTGGACAACAACAGAAAATGCCTTGTCTCCAGCTGACTTCTGTCTTCATTTTAGAACAACCCATAGGCCTCCACCTGTAAACTGTAGCTCATGGGTATCAGTGCAAGTTGCAAGAAGCTCCCTAAAGTAAAGTGGAACAAGACTATTAATGGCCTTATGTGTCAGAAGTTGGATCTTAAAGTCAATCAACCATCTGTCATGCAGCCAGAAGAAATAATACAGCACAGAAGTAATATGCCACTCCTCCTGGTGGAGGTAGTAAGTCTAGCTGCTGTGTTCTGCATAGCTGGTAAACCTGACCTTTATAAAGTCCCTGATAGAATTTATTATTGTACAGAAGTCAAGATGAGAAATGACAAAAGCATGATTCACTGTTAAGAAGTCCTCTCAGTCAAGGTAGGGGTGCAATCCAGCTATTTTTTTCAAAGGGCAAAAGCCACTTCTGACCACAGCTGGCATTTGTGAAACAAGTGACAGCATCAGATCAAGGGTGACTCCTATGTGGTCCATGGCCTGCCTCGCCTGTAGCCAATCACTTCAAACAAAAAGAAAACTAAGGCTCTCCACAATGGATGACCTCAGCAATTGGATCCCACCAGCAGCAACTTGGTTTTGCCAGGATTCAGTTGCAACCCACTGTGAGGATGCCATCCAGAAACTGATATCAAATAGTGCATTCTCATACACAGCTATTTGGAGCTCTGTCTGGGTTTAAACGAAAGATATAACTGGATATAAGTAGCATAGCATTGAAAACCTAAGCCATACTTCAGGATCAATTCTTGTAGAGGTGGCATAAACACTGTGGACAATAGTGCTGACAAAATGAAACCCTGAGAAACACTACAGTCAAAGCCTAATGAGGAAGACAGAAAATTTCCCCAAACCACTGACTGCCAGTGATCAATGAGGATGGACTGGAACCAGATCAGCACAGTCCCATCAGCTCAATGTCCTCAAAATCTATTCCATAAGCTCCATGTGTTCATCAAGTCCAGTGCAGAGGATAAATCTAAAAGAACCATGAAGGAAACCCTTCCATGGTCATTTGCAAGGAGGAGATCATTTAAAACCCTCACCAGAGACTTCTCAGTGCTGTGCTGATGACAAAATCCCAACCGGAAAATGTAGAGATGGAAAACTCCTCCATGTGCTCACAGGCACCACTTTCTCAATAACTTTGCCCCCAAAACAGCAAGTTAGAAATGAGTCCAAAACTTGTGAAAAATGATCAAGATCTCAGCATGCCTTCTGAAGGAGGAGTCACACCACATTCTGTTTTAAAGCTGCAGGAAACAGTCCCACTCCCAGGGAGGCATTGATGATTTCCACTAGTACCATACCAAGCACTGCCACTCTAATCTTCATTAGAGGGGCAGCAGCAAGATCAAGCAGTCAGGGACTTGGGTGCACATTAGATAGCACCTAGCAGAATCTCTTTGGAGTTAGACAAGTGAAGGCTGTCCCAGACTGACAGAATTTTTGCCATCTCACATGCATGACCACTATATTTGTGACTGCTTACCATGAAGGAAACGTGTGCTCTGATGTTTGCAATCTTACCTGAGAAGAAATAAGAAAAAAACAACTCTCTTGCGTCATGTCTCAGGGTGGAGGATACCATCAAGCAGCACAAAGAGAACAGATGGTTTATTAATGTCAGCTGCAAAGATGCCAGAAAAGAAAGTCCTTCTGGTTGTTTCATTACATCCTGATATGGCAATGAGCCATCAGAGCAAGACTACCAGACTCTAGGACAGATTTTCTCTACTTGAACTCTAACTTTCAACCCTGCACCCTAACAGAATGGAGGACTCCATTGAGCACACATTCTTTAAAGTGCAAGGTGGCTACAGACTGGCATTAGAGTGTCAGCAATAGACAGGTTGCTTCCATTAAAAACCTCTATTATCTCAGTGACACTTGTTGTGGAGGCAGCTATTATGCAAGAGATGTGCACTGTTTCTCAAAAAACATCAGGGGTGCAACTATCCCAGCCTCTACAGTGGGCAATGTCCATAGAGGTAAAAAATGAATGAGGGGTCATCAACCCAAAGGATATGACAGTATAGTGCAACAGACCACAGATTTAATCTGAAGGTTGTTGGTCACTATAATGACAGTATAGACCATGTCCAGTATGTACCACCCACATAGGTGATGGCCTGGATATTATGTTTTGGAAGGAGATGCTCTAGAGTTGGCTGTGGCTTATTCTGTTCCTGCTTCTGGCACTAGAGAGGACAGGGAGGAGGTAATAATTGTAGAGGAGGTGAACAACAGGCCATGGTGACAGGCACTTGGAATGTCATGGCAGGAATGCATTCAATTTAGAGGCATATAATAACTTACAGCTCTTCTGAGATTTCAAAAAGAGCACCTCCTGACACTGTTTTGTGCTGTCTCGGGCACCACTCACCCCACGACTGACCCTCAACCTACCCCTTTTGCTGAGAAACCTGCATGTAAAGTGCAGCAGCAACAGGAGTAGGACGTGGATCCAGAATCACCGGAGTCTTTCTCTGATGAGCAAAATGAAGACTATGATCCTAATGAAATTATAGTGCAGAAGGAGGAAGAAAATAAAGAAGAAAGTGCATAACCTTGACCTAAGGTTGGGAAGAGTCAGAGTGCTGACTGTGGAAAGAAAAGGTAACCTGGGCATGAGCATTAAACCTAACAAGGTAACTCATCTGCTGCCAAGAGAAAAGGTTGAGCTGGTAATGAACAACTGTGTTGTAGTGTGCCTCTAAATCTCTCTGGTTCTACTGAACCAATTTCCTGTAAGTGCAAGAGGGGCTCTAGATTCTGGGCATACAGTATTTTGTGGTTTGTAACCCCTTCTTTACCTGTGTGAGATGTTTGATCTGCCAAAGACCAACACGGGTTGTCCTTCAATACTGGGCACCTCTGGTATGCACAACAGTGTTCCCATTTACCCCCAACTGTATGTGATTCATGTACAAATTATGAAATTGAAGTACATTTTTGTGTGAAGGGGTACACTGTACCCCTATAATTCTGTCTGAAGTATACGTACCCCACAAAAATGTTGTACAAATGGTGGAATGAACCCTTATAATTTAATTTGTACCCCTGAACATTTTTGGACAGGGTACAGTGCACCCCCAGATCTGCAGCCTTAATGGGAACACTGATGTACAAACACCTGCACATGCACCATTTTCATGAATGGGCTGGTTTATCTCATACTCAGAGTCCAGAAGATCAGGCTGGGTTGCATCCAGCGCTAACAGTTCCATAACAAACAGATCCAACAGAACCACCTGTTGATCGAGATAGACCAAAATCCTACTCAGTTGTTCCTTCGGCTCCATGACAGCAGTTAACTCTACATCAGAGTACAGAGCATACAGAAAAATATGCCACTGACCATGCTAAGGCCAAGTAAATAAATAAGGCAACTGTCTTATCCCTAGTCCACTGGGAGCTGATCACTAAGATGGTGACCCCAGTATCTGACCACATTGATGTGATTTATGGCATTGTCCCATCCTTCTTACTTATCAGACTGGATACCATCTGCAATGCCTTTTGCCATGTTACTTTTAATGTGCTTCCTCGTAGTCATCACTGCACCCTTTGTGACTCTTATACTTTAACCATTCCTGCATTTAACCTTAGTCTTCCTTTACCAGCACTTTAGTTTTTACATACTAGCAAATACACTGTTTGCTACATTGTGTTTATTAATTACTGTATTTATGCTGTACACTGAATGTTTCTACCATTATATTTTGTACAGTATATTTTGACTATACTTTGTATAGTTTTTCTCATTTCCCTTCTCCCGGGTTGCACCTGGAAACAAACCTTGGATCAGTCTGCCTTTCCTGGATACCAATTTTCAATAAATAAACTATGGAGCTGCAAAAGAGGCAGTAATTAATATTATGATTAATGGCACTGAACTGCAAACCTAGAGATCTGGGTCTAAATCGCATCAGCTCCCACTTGCATACGATGTGCCCTGAGCAAGTCACATAACTTTCTTGTGGTCCAAGGTCACACCTGGAAACAAGCTTCAGCTTAGTGTGCCTTTCCTGGTTAAACAATACCCCCCCCTCCCCCATACTAAATTGTATTCCCATTCACCTTTGTGTCCAATTTTGGTTTTCACTGGATGATGCAGATAGTAGAACCACATCACTCTATTCCCTCATGGCATTTTTTCACCAGCATGGCACTGCGTAGGTTTTACCAGAAGGTATGCAGAGTAAAGCAACATTTCTTTAAAGAGTCTTCATGACCCAATATTCATATCACCATGGACATATGGACGAGAAGCCTGGTACTAGACTATATGGTGATTGCAGCACAATTGATGTGCTTTACTGAAGAGAAAACCAAACAGCAGCAATCTAGTGCTGTAGTGGCTGGCAAAGCATCATTCAGATTCAAGGGACATGCAGCTCATGTCTTTGAGGTGCTACATTCTTTTGAACTGCTACTCAATATGCAGCAGTACATACCTCTCAACCTCTTGCCTTATAAGTCAGGGACAAGGCTTAAAAAAATCAGGGACAACAGACCAAAATCAGCGGCACATCTTCAAAATTAGAGCTATCCACCCAGAAAGCTGGTAGAATATGGGGCTTAGTACAAATTGCATTTTCTAAAGAAGAAAAAGTCTGTAACTTTAATGCTTGACATTTTTTTGTGCTTACAATCTCCACTGTTTAGCCATGGAAACACAAATTTTAGGAGGGACAGAGTAAAATTTTGAAGCAAAATCATGGATGTCCCTGAAAATCAGGGACAGTTGAGAGGTATGCTGCAGTACATTTTTGATAACTGGTTGTGAAAGTAAGGCATGGAACCTACCATTTACTGTCACAGATGCCTCTAAAATTACGAAGCCTGTTGATGATGGTGGGTACAACGATGTGCTATTTCTGGCCCACAGCCATACACTTGGTCATGCAGAGCTTCATCAGTAAGAACTGAGTGGCTGATGAAATGAGGGAGACTGTGGAGAGGATATGGGCCCTTTTTCTCCCATTCATGAAAGACACATACAAAGCTGTGGTGCCTGCAGTATGACAAGATCCTGTTTGAGTATGCTCCAAGGCAGAACAGTGTCACCCAAGGAGTCACATGATGCAGTGTTGGAGATAGCATTGTTCCTGCACTGCTCTGTCTGGACAAAATTATAAAATATTACATTTTCCATCTCATCAGCATTAACCAAAGCTCTAATGGAAGGACATTTCTCCTTTTATCTTCCTGTCAACATGGAAAATGAAAATATGGAGCAGCAGCATGATGATCTGTTTCTGCAACTATAGGAGTCAGAGGGGGAACAGGACAGTGGCCTAGCACTGGAGGCGAAGTGGCCTCGCTGCAGCAATTCTCCCCCCACACCATTTGTAGTAAATGCGGCTACAGTAACCCCTGAGCAGTTGTATGCATAGACACAAACAATTAAATCCACATTATTCTTACTTATCAATGATTTCTAAGACCTCAAGCCAGCGGTTCAAGAATTCACCCAACAAATTAATGATGTGGAGGTCTGGTTCTAATTTGTGGAAGAGCAAATATCTAACATCGATCTTGAAATTATCTCAATGTGATGCAACATCTCTAAGTTAGAACAGAAGATCGATGACCTAGAAGGTAGATTTCATCATAATTACTCAGTCCTCTTGGGGCTTCCTGAGGGAGAGGAGGGTCAAATTCCCATTGAAGTCATTTAGAAATTCTGCACAAAAATAGTGAGGTCCTCTCCCAATTGGCCAAGTTATGTTGTCAAGCAAGCACATCAATCTTTGAGACCCAAGCCACCTGCAGATGATCCTCCTTGCCCACTGATTTTCAGGGTCATTAACTATTTAGATAGAGACCAACTTCTAAAAGTTGCCAGGAATATTGAGCGACTCCACTGGGCTGGTAAAAATCTCAAACGGGTTCCAGATTTACCTTTCAAGGTCCGCCAAGATTGTGCTGCTTATCGAGAATTAAATCTAAATTGTGGGCAGCCAACATTAAGCATAAAATGCTCTATCCTGCAAGATTTGAGTTGACTACTATGAAAGGCATATTCCAATTTAATTCTGCATCACAAGCCCAAACTGAACTCTTTAAAATTCTGCCCGACCTCTTCAGTAAAGCAGGATGACTTTGCTGTGCTTTCTGTTTGCCTCTCCTACACAGCTTAATTCTATCCAGATTGTCCTGCCATGTTCTATTACCATTTGGTGACTTATTATTCAGGTGTGTGCAGCCTGAACATGGATATTTTTTTTCTTTTTTTCCACAAGTTACATTAGTGTACCAAAGCCTCATCAGCATTTTGTACTGATTTCGACTGCTAACTTTGATCGCAATTTACAGCTCTGGTTAATCCACGATTTGTATTACTTGTTCTTTTCAGGAATATAAATGTGACTGTATGCCTTATGTTTGGGGAGGTTAACCTTCATTTGTTTGCAGCTTTATGCTCAGTGATAGGCAATATTTTTAACTATTCTTGTGTTTGCAGGTATCCTCATCAGACAGCAGAGACATGTTTAATTTTAGTGCTGTGTCATTTTCTACACGCTTCGTCAGAGGAGAGCTTTTACCAAAGACTGTGATAACTTCCTCTACACTTAAAGATCAAATGCACACCTATTTCATAAAAAAAATTACTTTGCTTGAAGTCACATTCCTGTATCATGAATAGTGTTTCCTGAAAATATCATGCTGTTTGGTTTTGTGGTTTTCTTTAATTCAGCCTCTGTTAATGTGCTCTGCAGTAAATGAAAACTGAAGAAGCGGTAAAGATGGTTCTCTCCCCACTCCGTGAGCAATGACATCATACCTGTCCTGCCTGCTGCTTCTTCTGCAGTTAAGTCCCTGATTGCTAAATAAGCCGCTACAGTCCCTAGTTACATTAGTCAGTAGATCTAATTGTTTTCACTCAGAGTTTGTTACTAACCCATCTGGTTTGTGTTTAGAGAGATAAGCTTAAAATCTATCTTCTTGTTCTCATAAAAAATTGATCATTTGGGGTTCAGTGCTGAACTGAAGTGGTATGTATGAATCTGTGAGAAATAACAGTTCCTGTATCATGACTCACAGTTCTCTGTCATCACAGTTCTGCATTCTATGCTGGGCCATACAATACACGGTTGTTTAATGGATATAAAATAAATTACAATCCAATAATTCATAGAAGCAGCATGTATTTAATGTAGTCTCAATAAATATGGTTGTGTTCATGTGATACTTTTGTTTCCATGTCAGATTGACAAATGTGTATCTGCCACACTCTGCTATATCAGGAACATTTACTGTATGAACTCCTAACATTCAGTTATTTGAGGTTTTCAATGTGGAAATACATCATGTTTATGTAGACTAGGAATACTATATGGCATCCTAATGCTCCTATTTTCTGGCTGTCAGTTGAAGCTGCTGCATGCTGTTCCCTCTGCCCCCATTCAGGGCCAATGCACTCTGTTGGTCACTGTTTCTACCCCACAAACAGGGTTGATATGTTCTGCTAAGCCCTAGAGTCCCAGGGCCTCTGCCACCACAGTTTGGGCTGCTGCACCATGCTGCTTCAGACCACCAAAGGTGGGGTTTTTGCTGCACCCAGCTACCCACTTCCATTGCCCCAAATGGACAGGGCCACTGCACCATGTGCATCCCGGCACACAATCAGGGCTGCTGTACCCTGATGCCCTGCTGTGTCCTGCAACACAGTCAAGGCTTCTGCATCATGCTTTCCTCTGTCCCCTGACACCACTGTGCCCTGCTGCACCATAGAGCCTCTTGCCTCCACAGTTAGAGTTGTTGCACCATGCTGCTCCCTGCCACTAGAGTCAGATTATTTGGTACACTGCTGAAACTACTCGAAAGAAAAAAACAAATAATACTTTTATCTTATGTTATAGGCTGGGGGACAGAGGGTAGCAGGGTGCAGCAGCCTCAACTGTTTAAGCAGCAGTCCTGACTGTATGGAGAAGACAGTGGGCAGTGTGCTGAAGCATCCTCAAGTGAGGGCAGAAGACAGGGGGCTTTTGGGCCAGGGCAAAGAGGGAAGCAGAGAGGTGCTGCCTAAACTGTTGGACAGGAGACAGGGGCATCAGGATGCCATATAGTATTTCTAGTTATACATATACATGATGTATTTTCACACAGAAACCCTCTAAGAACTGAATTGTATGAGTTCATACAGTATGTGCTCCTGAAATAGCAGTGTGGCAGACACACATTTGTCAATCTAACATTAAAACAAAATTATCACATGAACATATTTATTGAGGCTACATTAAATACAAGCTGCTTCTATGAATTAATGGAATGAAGTCCCTGATGAAAGACTGCTGGAGGAAGCTGCCATGTGATAGCGCCACCTGCTAGACCCTCCCAGAAGTAATGACCCACTGCAAGAGACCATTCCATAGAAGATCTGTTATTTCTCACAGATTCATTCATACCACTTCAATTCAAAACTGAACCCCAAGTGATCAATGTTTTGTGAGAACAGAAAGATATATTTTAATCATATCTCTCTAAACACAGACCAGATGGGTTAGTAACAGACTCTGAGTGAAAACAATTAGCTCTCCAGACTGCTCTAACTAGGGACTACAACAGCTTATTTAGTCAATTAGGAACTTAATTGCAGAAGCACCAGGCAGGACAGGTACGATGTCATTGCTCACTGACAGGGACAGAAACATCTTCACTGTTCCTTCACTGTTTTCAGTTACTGTACAGCACATTAACAGATGCTGATTTAAAGAAAACGGCAAAAACAAACTGCATTATATTTTCAGGAAACACTAATCATGACTCAGGGATGTGTATTCAAGGGGATTCAAGCTTTATATTGAACATGTGCATTTGATCTTTTACAAATTTTGCGGACTCTCCCTAGAATGCATATGTTTAATATCCAATATAGTTATTAACTGTTATTCTGAACATGTTCTCAGTTCAACTTGTTTATTGAGATTGGCTTTCATAATTGTTTCCCTCCTAGCTATTAATCTGCATAACAATATTGGGAGACCCTGTGGTGGATTCAGGATAAATTTGGAGAGGTAATATTTGATCTGTTTAGTTTATGATATTCTGTCCCTCAGATACTGTAGCGTGTGAGATCGGGGGTCTGATTTTTTTTTCATTATTTATTTATTTTAATTTTAGGATGCAACCTTTGAGTTCAGAGCTCCTTTACAAAGGCTGCAGGTCAAGGAGAACAATACAATGGCAGACGAGCATATTGGGTATACAGCAGCAGGTATGAATTTACAGAGCACATTAACATCAGTAGTCAAACCAAGTACAAGTAACGCTATACAATAAGATAAAAATATAACACATAGACAAACTCTAAAAAAATAAGGGAAGGTATGGAGATCCATGGGCCACCGCCCAGAGATGTAGGATTGTCACAATTGTATCAGTAAAGTGAGGATGGGAGGCCAAAAAGTGAGGGATAGGGACAGATGGTTAGGGGAGGGGGGAGAAGGTTCCATGGGGAGGGCTCAGGGTTAACGGTGTGCAGCTGAGGTTGGGTAAGCAGTGGGGACATGGAAGTAGAAAGATTAGGCTAGTGGCAGGGAGATGAGAGGGATGTAAAAGGGTCAATTAAAGGAACCTGGGATAAGGACAGGGTGAAGACAGCTTTGCTAAATCAGAGGGAAAAAGCAGTCTCGAGGGTGAAAAGGTTGAGGTTGTTTAGCAGTCACAGCTGCTGGAGATAGCTAGGTAGTGCTTCAATTCTTTTTTAAAAGAGTTGATGTTGTTGGAGTTGGCTAGATCAGTAGGGAGTTCATTAATCTAATGTGGGGATCAGTAAGCAAAAGAGCGCTGAGGGAGGTTCTTCTGAATGGTGCAGATAGTGAGCTTTGTGCAGCGACCCGGTGCAGTGCTGGGTTTGTGAGAATTGCAGTAGGATGTGGATGGAAGGTGGGGCAAGGTCAAGAAGCGTTTTCTTTCCCAAGAGGCATACTTAGTACTTTACTCGCCCTGGTAGGTTTAGCCATTGTGTTTCGGCATACAGCTTACACCTGTGGGTGAACCTGTTGGCACCCAGGATGAGTCGGCAGGCTTTGTTAAATACTGTTTTGACATGCTTTGGGGCTGTGTCAGTGGCAGCACTATATACAATCAGCCCATAGTCAATAACTGACAGGACTGAGCTGGTGACAGTGAGGCACTGGGCAGCTGGGGTTAGGTGACTCCTGTGCTTATACAGGACTCCAAGTTTGACATTGACAGTCCTGACTATGCTGTCAATATGTGAGGAGAAGGAGAGGGAGTCAACGATATGAACTCTGAGGTACTTGAATGTCCTTACTTGTTCAAGGGCTTCAATTTCTTTATTGACTATGTTGAGACAGAGGTTTTTCTTTTGGGGTGTGGGCTGGTGAACAGCATTATTTTAGTTTTTTATAGTTGAGCAGCAATTTGTGCCTGGTGAACCAGTCTTCTATCTGGCAGAAACTGTTTTGCAGATCCTGGGAGAGAGGGCCTAGTTGTGGGCTGTGAATAATGATTATGGCATCATCCACGTAGAAGATAATTTTGTATGTGCAAGCTTCAGGGAGGGTGTTGAGATAAAGACTAAACATCAAGGGTCCCCCAGTATGGACCGTTGGGGAACCCCTAAGTGAGACCTTCCTGGGGCTGGACAGCACAGAGCCTACCTTCACGCACTTGTTCTGTCTGAGAGGTATTTAGAAAACCAGCCAACTGAGGTAGGGGATAGACCAAGTTCTAGTAACTTTTCTAGCAGTAGGTGGTGGTTTACTGTATGAAACGTTTTTGTGAGGTCAATAAAAATTGACCCAACTGGGTGGCTGCTGTCAACTGCACTGTGTAGGAGGTTTGAGAACTCAATTAAGACAGTGTTAGTAGTATGGAATTTGCAGAATCCATGTTGTTTGGGCATTGCAGGTTGTATTTATGTAGATACTTATTCAATTGGTCTGCTACTATCCTCTCTAGGGCCTTTGACAATGGTGATGGGATGGAGATGGGCCAGAAACTGAAGGTACTTGTGTGGTCCTCTCTCTTGTATACTGGTGTGACAAGAGCCACTTTATAGAGGTTTGGGAAGTTACCAAATGTGAGGGACTTATTAAAGATTTTGGTAATTGGGGCTGTTACCTCATCAAGTGCAAGCTCCACCATTTTCGTATCTATATTGCCGCTGGCCAAGCGTCTTTTCCCAGATACCTTTTTGACATACTGTATTTCTTGGCCTCAGAAATAGTTGTGCATTTGAGATAGAACTGCAGTACACTGTTCACTAGCTGGGTTGATGGGTGGGATCTAGAAGCTGAGGGGGCTTGTGGTGACAGATAATCAGTTGGTAGGATGGAGCTGAAGTCCATGAATGTCACGTTAAATGCTTCAGTAATGAAAAGTATGTCTCTTTGCAGATGACACAAAGATCTGCAACAGGGTTGATACACAAGATGGAGTGGAAAGGATGAGAAGGGACTTGGCAAGGTTGGAGTAATGGTCAGATGTATGGCAGCTCATATTCAATGCAAAGAAGTGCAAGGTAATGAACCTTGGAAACAAAAACCCAGGGAAAGAGTACACAATGGGGGTGTGAGATAGTGACAACAGTAAAAATGGAAAGGGACCTGGGGATAATTATATCAGATGACCTAAAGGTGGGCATGCAATGTGAGAAGGAAGTAAGGAAGGCTGGGGGATACTGGGATGCATAGGGAGAGGCATCAATAGTAGAAAACAGGAAGTTGTTATCCCTCTGTACAGACAGCTGGTGAGACCCCATCTGAAGTACTGTGTGCAGTTCTGGAGACCCCCATATCCACAAAGACATAGACAGAGTGGAGGCTGTCTAGAGTAGGGCAACCAAAATGGTGCAGGGTCTGCACCAGATGACATATGAAGATAGACTAAAGGAGCTTAATATGTATACCCTTGAGGAAAGAAGGGAGAGAGGGGACATGATAGAAACTTTCAAGTACCTCAAGGGAATCAACAAAGTCCAAGAGGGTAGCATCTTTCAGTAAAAGAGATGTACAAGAACAAGGGGGCACAATTTGAAGATAGAGGAGGGAATGGCTCAGAGGTATTGTGAGGAAGTATTTTTTCGCAGAGAGGGTTGTGGAAGCATAGAACAGCCTGCCTGAGGAGGTCGTGGAGTCAAGAACAGTGGGGAAATTCAAAAATGCATGGGACAGACATAAAGCAGTCCTAGTGGGGGGTAGGAGGAAGCAAGCTGTTGGTTAACTAGGATCTGCAGCTTATCTGTTAGGTAGGAAAATTGGCAGACTCGGTGGGCCAAGCGGTCCTTATCTGCCATCACATTCTATGTTTCTATGTAAGGGGGTCCTTAGTGAGAGTGCCATTTACATTTAGAAGTGAAGGTTTTTTTTTGGGTCCTTCCTAATCAAGTCTTTAATGTTCCTTCGGAAACCCTTACTGTTACCCCAGTTCCTTTCTAATTGGCTTTTGTAGAAATTAGCCTTAGCCAGCCTGATTGCTTTTGTACATTTATTGTGGTGCCCCTGTGGCCTTCACTTTATGCCAAAGGTTGTCTCAATCTTTCATTTGCTTAATCAAGGCTCCTGTGACCCACCCACCCACCCTCTTGTTCCTCTTTCTTATCGGTGTAAAGATATCACAAGGGCGTTAAATCTGGAGATGAAAAAATCTAGGGCTAGATCAATGTCCTTGATATTATGAAGGGGTGACAAGTCAATCCTGGCAAGGTAAGTTTTGTTGGAGTTTAGAAGGCCTCTATGGAGTACTCTGCTGGATATGATGGCAGGGAAGCCTTTGCCCCTTTGTTGGACCAATTGCAGAAAATAGGCGAGTGGTCACTCAGGGTATCAAGGAGAACTGTGATGTTGGACAGCTTTGAGGGAGAATTAGACAAGACCCAATCTATGCGGGAACTGTTACCAGTTCTATAGTTCATTCTTGTTGGCGCTCTAACCAGTTGGGAGAGGTACACACTGACAACCAGATCCTGTTGAGAGGTGGATTCAGGGGAAAGCCAGTTTATGTTGAAGTCACCCATCACTAGCAATTCATTGTTCTGCTTCAGGGTATTAGTGATGTCAATTACTTTAGCCAAGCCCGATTTTGCTTTTCCTGGTGGCAGGTAAATTGTGGCACTTGTAACAGACATGCATTTGATAGCACCAAGTAAAAGTTTTATGGCCAGCAGCTCAAAGTCGGCAGATCTTGCTGACAAGGGGAAGCACTAGGCCTTGGATTGGGCTCTTTATATAAACAAGACACCCCCTTCCTTTTGCTGGTTCTGCCTTGCCTGTAGATGGTGTGATCGTTTAGCATGATGGATGAGTTCATTATTTTGGGAGAGAGAGCTAGGTTTTCATGAGGCAGATGACACTGGGCCTGTGCTAGGTGGCCCAAGCCTAGAAGACAGTGAACTTAGACAGGAGGCTGCATATGTTCAGAGATGCAATCTTATTATACCCATTTCCCATTGTTTATTCCCCCAGTAGGTGCTGGTACTGGGGTAGGGTGGATGTCCCCAGAAAGCAGCAGAAGGATTAGGACCAACTTTTTAGATAAGATACTATTGGTGTAGAATAGCACTTTTCTCTTGAGTTGTACAGAATTAGGGTGCCTTGGTAGGGAGGACAGCATGACTGTTACTGACAGGGTGGAGTAGTGGCAGTTTGATGCCCTCCTAGTGACTGTTTCCTGCGTGATGCAGAGCAAATGGGGGGTTGTCAGTGTGTAAGACCTTGGTGGTACTTGTAGGATGCGAGAGTGGATGACTAATTATTGGTGCATACTCTAGGGAACAGCAAGAGGTGACAGGGGGGCTTAGAGGTGCATCAGTTAGCATTATTAGCAGTGTAGCAGCTAGCATGGTTAGTGTCTGCATTGTGCTCATGCAGACTAAAGGGTGACAAGAGTGAAAGGACAGATACATAATCTGCACTAAGTAAACAGACTACAATGGGACAGTGAGACTTATTTTGCCCCTAGTGGCCCAATGCTATAACAAGCAAATGGAAAAAAAAGTGAGAAGGAAAACACGCCCAGTCAATGTCCAATCATGTGACCTAGGTTGACTATAAATGTACGTGTACCTGCTCACCTATGGTGGCTGGGAGGAACTGCATGAGAGGGTAGCAATAAAACAGAAGCAGTTCAGGCAGTTCATGTAAAGCAGGGACACAAATTACTAAAGCTAAGTTCTATACTGCACAGGAAAAAATGAAGCTGTAGAGGGGCAGAATGGCGAGTTAATGCAAGCGCAGTAAACAATGGAGAGCAGTGGGGACGAATCAGGAGAAAGGCGCAAAATTCGAAAAGTGAGCAGCAGGGCTGTTATTTGCATACCTTCAGACTCTGGGGTAGTCAGGTGGGCAGCTGGCCACAGCGAGAGGTTGTTTGTCCACAGAGTGTGGATCTTCAGGGAGCCCTTATCAGGGGTTATGCTTGGCCCAGAGTCCTGAGGGTGAAAGGGGAAAAAAAATTGAAGTGGAACCACTTAAGTGGCAGTAAGACTTATCACTAGTCAGGGAGAGGGTTCCGACAAAGAGGGGGATGTTAATGGGAGCGGATGTTATTATTTGCAAGCTCAGTGTCAAACACTTTTAAATTGACAGATCTGTTGGTAATTTAATTTTCTTTTGGCCCTTTAAGAACTATTCTAGGAGCTACATAATTTTATAAAATGGGCAAAACATTTCCTAAAACTTGATTGGCTGAAAGCCTTTTTCAGCCGTGTCCTTATCAGGACATATCCACACAACGTGCACTATTTATGGCAACCAAACCACACTGCATGGTAAAATCAGTCCATGCCACTTTTCACCCGCTCTTCCGCTTCAGCTCCTTAGCACCTCACAGTACCAGTGCAATCCTCAAACTGCTGTAGAAGCCCAAGTTGCCAGCATCAAAAACACCCACAGACAGACACAGTGAATTTTGTACCAAGAAGTACACAGCATGATGCGATAGCAGAAAACAATTTAAAATAAAAGTGTTACCTCCATCTCAGGGTATAAAACTGACCGCGATATCCAACCTGTTCGCACAGCCACTCTGTAGCATCTACAAAATGGCTCTGTATGGCAAACACCAAAGGACATGCTTGTGCTGAGGGAACTAAGTCAAAGACATACAGATATAAAAAAATGAAAGTAAAAACATGATTTGTATAGAGGGACAAGAAACATCACAGAACACGTAAAGACAGAAATGCTTGCTCCCACTCAATAAAACTGAAAGTCAGTGAGCAGTCAGTCACATTTCAGACACAGACAAAGTAATAAATCTGAAGCAAAAAAACTGAAAAACTTAAATGAGTAGGACTAGGGTAGGAAGTGGAAACCATAGATACATTGTTGTTTTTCTACTTTCTACCTCAGGAATACATACTGCAGGAAGCCCTCTCCTACCAAAAAACTCTTCTTTCATTAGGGGACTGTTTTTTACCTTAGATCTCTAGTTTTATATTTCTAACTTTTTATTTGTTTTTTGTTGTTGTTTGTTTGTTTTTCAATAATTACTTGAGACCCCATTTTATAAGTGCAATAAGACCCTCTGAGGTGTGAGTTATGGCCTGATAAGTGCACTTCCCAGGTGCTCATAACGCACCTGGGGCATGTTCTTATCAGGCCATAACCCACACCTCATTGTGTCTTATTGCTGGCGTACAACTGTGGCTATATATATTTTTTCTATCTTAATCAGACTGGGATTTATTATTTACATGTGGCATTTTATCAGAACTCCTTTGTTCAATTTGTAGGAGGGACTCTAGTTCATATTCAGACTATTTCCTAAGTAGAATTTGCAAATATGATGTGATTTTTTTTTATTTTCTTTACTTGTTATACACAAGCTTATTTCTAAGAGTTTGTACACTTATCTATACTTATAATTATTTACAGAGGGATGTTGGGGAGTTGGAATAATGTGATAAATTATTGTTTGTCAAGACAGGGCAGTCTCCATGCTAGTTTCCACAGGCCACAGATTTAGGAGGGTGCTCATGGCCTGGTTCTTGTGCTTTTTTGGTAAAATGGGGACCCTCTCTTTTGGTATGAGGGGGAGGGGAGGTTTGTTTCCTATTTGTGTTATGGATGTGGGGAAAGAGGGGACTTATGCAGGCAGCATAGCTCAGGGTTAATAACCTTCAGATGATAATCAATCAATCAATCAATCAAGCAAGTCTTTATATAACCAGGCGTTCATCATTGAGCAGAAGCTCATTTGCAAGATGGACCTGGGTGGAGCATGAACAATTGTATATACAGGTCAACACAGGTATTTACAAGGCAATACAGATAATACTGTTTACAGAGAGGAAGAAAAAGAAGTTCATATGTACGTAGAATTATACACATATTGTACAGATTACAGGGTATTTACATACATGAGCGTGTCTCTAGGAAGATAAAGCAGGTTATCTAAGGTTGCAGGAAGTAACAAAAAATATATAGATACACCAGGTAGAGGCGAAGGTGGGGGAGGGAGGAGGTAGAGGGAGAAAGGCTAGGAGGGCACGATGCACAGAGAGGAGCTGGTAAAATGGGATGTAGGGAAGGTGGATGGAGAAAAGGATTATGTGTGAGCCCCGGGATTGAATGCTATAAAGTACGGGGCATGGTAGGATGTCACAACCCAGGGGTAGGGGTAGATGATAATGTGTCTCTAATATGGAATTTTATGTCTTGGAACATTAAAGGGGGAGAGATAATGCCAAGAAATGTTGCATTCTATGGCATTTAAAGAAATATAATCCTCATTTTGTATGTCTACAAGAGACACACCTTCCTCCTGAACAAGTCTATCTTTTAAATAAATTAACATACTGGGTCAATATGTCATAGATACAATGCCAGAGGGCAAAACTGTGCAACAGTAACAGGGTGTGGAAGAACAGCTACAGGGTACACAATGCCGCATGACACAAATAGTGCAGAGTGGAGGCGGCGACCCTGTAGCTGTTTCCTGGAGAGCTCTGCTGCAGAAGGTAAAAGCCCTGTTGGAAGGGGGTCTGCCGAGCAGCTGCTGTGGCTCAGGTAGTAGAGCCATCAGTGGTGGAGAACAATGGAGCAGCTGTGGGCCAGGATACTATTCCAGGTCCCTTATTAGGCTTGTTAATTTTTTTTCTTGTCTTTTTCCTGTCCCTGAGTTGTCCCCCCACCCCCCGAGGAGGTTATTTTAATAAGGGGGGGCTGGGGGTGCAGACCCCCATAATAGGGAGTGCAGGGGTGTAGCCCCTCACAGAAAACAAGTATGTTACTGTATTTATCTGTAGTCGCTGTTTTGACAGCACGGTATAGTGCTGCGCCTTTTTCGTATGCGACAACATTAACCTGTGTCATAATTATGGGTGGGGCAAGTTTATGTGACTGGGCAGGGAATTAGGCAGAGAGGTGTAGCCATTCTAATGAGTAAATATGTCCCCTTCATTCTAATTACTAAAATTAAGGACTCAGAAGATTTATATTGATTCACAGTACACTTGCCAATATGGAGCTACTAGTGGGCTCTATCTGTGGCCCAGATATAGACTTGCCCTCTTTTTTCCCTACTTTAGCATTGGCACTGGCTCCCTATATGCAGTTACCACTTATCTTAGCTGGGGAATGGAACGTGGTATATTCCCCCAACTTACATAAATCTTATAAGAGGAAGGCTGGTCTCTCCCCAACTCAGAGGGCTATAAGGAAATTCATGGAGATCTTGGGGTTAGTGGACCCCTGGAGCGTGTTTGACCCCAGAGAAAGGTTGTTACTCTCCCTCTCATGGGGTATATTCACATTTACACTACTTTTCAACTAGTCACAAGTTGTTACAACATGGCTTGGCCTCTGGTATTGAAGCCAGAGTGCTGTCAGCTCACTCCCTGGTGTATCTACACTTTGTGCCATCGCTAAGGTTCAGCAGAAACAGTTCATGGTCCCTTAATGCTTTGCTATTGGCTGACTCCACCATTATCGCCCATCTGAAACAGTTTATTTCCCACTCACTTGTGATAAATACCAGTTCCATTTTGGCACTGGATATATGGCAGGCTTCAATGAAAGCACTCTGGCATGGAAAGTTGATTAGACTCGCTATAATTCAGAAAAAGAAGTCTCAGAAACAAGCTGATGAATGGTTGAATAGAATTAAAGAGATAGAAAAATCTCTTACTAAGGATTCTGATGAAGAAACATGATTATAGCTTAGTCAGCTACAGGCTGAGTATTCGGCTTATCTGTTAGAAAAAGTATCACGGGGCACGGCTAGTATACAGGCTTCCTATGTAATACAAGGGGAGAAGGCAGGTAGATTGCTTATCTGATGCCTTAAGCAAAGGGCTGATGCTAAATGGGCATCTGCTTTATTAGGCCCATCATTGCAACAAATGATATCGGATCCTAAACAATTAGTGGAGCTTTTTAGGTTATTCTATTCTGAATTGTTTGCCATGCAGCCCACTCCAGCTGATTGGCAGACACATTTTGAAACTTTATTTGCTGACATTCAACTTCCCCAACCTACAAAAGAACAAAAGATGCTTTTGTCAGGCCATATATGTGACTCAGAAGTTGTTCAGGTGATTAATTCTTTGTTGCCTGACAAAGCTCCTGGACCAGATGGCTTCATACCTTTATTTTACAAGACTTTTAGAAACAAACTGGTCCTGTCTCTTAACTCTATGCTTAATTATTTGCATATCTCAGAAATCATGGCAACACCACTGCTTGAAGCTAAAATAGTCCTGATCCCTAAATCTGGTAAGAGTCCTGATATCCCAGATAGCTACCGACCAATTTCCCTTCTGAACGTGGAGGTCAAACTCCTAGTCTCAATTTTGGCCACAAGACTTAAAGAGGACAGGAAATTTAAAATGTCTTGGTGGAAAGCAAATGCTTCAGGCTATTCCCTACAATTACATAATTGTGTTAACCTGTAAAGATAGTTTGTTTTTATTCAGTAGATAGAACTGCTTATATTTTTTTATCATTTTCAACAATATGGTGGTTTCAGTGCTGGACTTAGGTTACCAACCCATTACTGATGCTGAAAAGTGAGCGTGCCATTCAGTTTTCAGTGACGTTATCATTTGAGGCTTTGGCGCCAACCAGTGTTATCGCGCATGAAGTCCGATCTGTGTAATGCAGAAGCTGGCATACAAATTGAATTGTTGTACTGCACCCTTTTTTTATATATATATTTCTTTTATGTTTGCTGCTGTTCACAACATACTTCTCAGCTGTACTACATTACGAGGAATGTTCCTCATTTTACTTCACAAAAGCTCCCTGTTCCACATTGTGAGGACTTGTTCCACAGTCAGTATTTATTTATTTGTACATCGGTTTACAACCTTTGAGCCAGAGGCTTATTTCCAAAGGTACCTCATCATTGAGGACAAATACATAACAGACTTTTGGTTACAGCATATCATTGAGGACAAGTACATAACAGACTTTTGGTTACAGCATATAGGTTACATAGTTAGCAAGCAAGTTAGTAAGCACATGTGATTACAACAGTTAAACAGATAGCCAGTTTAGTTACAATGGCACTTTCTTGCACGATGGTATAAGCAAGTAGCATGATCAAAGCAGTTCAATCAGCAATGGGTGAGGATTAAAAAAAGGAAAAAAGGTGTGGTGTGGGTGCCGTCCAGCGGGCATTGTCAGGGCACAGAGAGCTATGCCTCAGTTATAGACAGGTGCAGCTACATATATTAAATAGTTGGCTTTGAAGTGTGGTTTTGAATCTGGAGATCATGGGGGCATCCGAGATGGGAGCAGACAGCGAGTTATACCAGGATGGAGCTCTATAGCAGAAGGACCTCTGTCCATGGGAGGTCCTCATTCTTGAGACCAGAAAAGTGGCCTTGCAGGAGGATCGTGTACAGACCAAGGGTTGGGCTTGGCGAAGGGAGGCGGTCAGCCTGGGTGGGGATAGCCCAAGAAGGGTTTTTTTTGCTATTAGGCAGGTTTGATATTGAAGACATTCATCAAGATTCAGCAGTATTGCCATGTCATAGAGCTGGCATGAATGCGTGAGCCTGGGAGTCTGGGAGTCTCATTACATTGACGATTGCTTTTTTATTTGGATATCTGACTTAGGTAGTTTACATGAGTTTGTGAGTTTGATTAATACTTTTGATTTGAATTTATGTTTTACTATGCATTTTGATTCTGTTACGGTGCCATTTCTGGATTTACTTATATACAAAGAAGGACATAAATTGGGGACAACATTATATAGGAAACCTATGAGCAAAAATACATTATTGCACTTTGAAAGCAGTCACCCGAGGAATTTAAAAGAAAACATACCGGGTGGCCAGATGTTGCATTTAAAACAGATTTGCACTAATGAAAATTCCTTTAGGGAAAATGCTCAGATGACTGCTAGGCGTTTCAAAGCACGTGGATATGCTACTGAGTGCATTTATATAGGAGTGGAGAAAGCAGTAAAAGTAATAGACAAGAATTGTTGAAAGTAAGAAATGAAAATGAGGAATCCCAAGGCTATATTTATTTTGTTACTGAGTTTTCAGATCAGGCAGAGGAAGTTTCGAGTGTTATTAAAAAGCATTGGAAAGTATTACAAGGAGATCCAGTGTTTAGAGAAGAAGTATACAAAAGACCGAAAATTACATATAGGAGGGGTAGAAATTTAAAGGATTTATTGGTGCACAGTGTGCAGAATCCGGAAAAAATAAATACAACTTGGATTCCTACCCTTCCGAAAGGTAATTATAAGTGCGGAAATTGTGCACAGTGTAACAATACCTATAACAGTAAATATTTTATACATCCTTACACAAACCAAAAGTTTGAAATAAACGAATTTATTAATTGTAGAAGCAGTGGGGTGGTATATATGCTCATGTGTCCATGCATTTTAAATTATGTGGGACAAACAAAACAACAACTTCGGGAAAGAATTAGTGAGCATAAATCAGCCATTAGAAATAATGTTCCCACAAATGCAATGGCACGACACTTTGCGTCTGCTGGTCATGGTTCACCAGCTAATTTGAAATTTATTGGTATTGAAAGAATAAAGTTTGGAATTCGTGGGGTGGACTTGGTCAGAAAGTTAAATCAGAGAGAGTGTTTTTGGATATAAAAGCTGGATACTTTGCAACCAAAAGGTTTGAATGAAGAACTGCTTCTGCACTGCTATTTATGAATCAAAGCCAATGGGGTTTCAGGTTGGGGCATTTATGAATATTCATGAGCTTCCTTTTGTTTTTATTGGGTGAAGGGTATTTAATATGCATGTTTTATATTATAAAATGGTGATGGATTGTGTTGACCAATCAGCTCTGAGGAAGGCTATTGCCGAAACGTCAGCTGATTTCCGATGCGTCATCATGCATGTGGGCTGGTCTGCTAGGCTGTCTGGTCAGCGGGTGAGATGCATTGTTGCGATATTAAAGTTTTATTTATTTATTCCGGTATTGTCACGCACCTCGCATGTTGCTGTGTGAAAAGTTTTACTGTGACCAGAATAAAAGTTGAAGACATGGTAAGCTGTGCCACTTATGCTTCTTTGTCACAAAGTTTTTCGGTCCGTGCACTCGGGTTGCTTTTTTGAAAGCGTGTTGGTTTGCAATGTTATCTCTGTGTCCGAAGTAGCACCTGGTCAAACTGTTCTCAGTTGGAGAGAACTTGAGCACCTCGAAGTCTCGTTTGTTTCATTGTTTGAAACGCGGTTACTCAGAGGACCGCAGGTGTGCGAGGTTAGCTCTTTGACCTGGGTGACCCTGACAACGTATAGCGAGGGATTTCTATTGACAATATGGTGACCAGTATAGAAGGTGGAAATTTTAAGGAAAGCCCATTTGAACAAACTGCACTGTTAAGTTTTTCTGATTCAGAGGGGGCTGAAATAATTTTTGACCGGGCAGCATGTGAAGTTCTTTTTACCCCAACCCCTAGCACGAGCACAATGGGTTTGAGACCAGATGGCAATGATTTGGAAACTTTAAAGAAGAAGCTTGTTAGATATCAGTTACATGCTTTCTCCTTATCGCAATACTGGCGTGATAAAAAAATTCCGAGGGGACTGCGAATACAAAAAACACCAGCATATGGTTTGGATGATAAGTTACTAATGCAAGATTGGAAACGAATTCTGAACAAAGCATCCAATGATTTAATTTTAGCATTGATTAAAAAGGCAAGGAGAGATATTACGTTTGTAGAAGAACAGATTAAAAAAATGGAAAATGACTTTAAGACTGGGTTTCCTCAAGTAGAAACTCAGGCTATGTTTGAGAAAATTCATGTCAGTATTTTAAAATATCAGGCTGAGTTGAAAGAATACAAATTACAAAAACATGAAAGAGATGACAGAGACTATGCACGTAGGCAAGTTTATAATTGGCAAAGTAAAACTTGTTGTGATCCTTTCTTATATAAGAAAAACCTGTCCCATTTTGGAGTGGATGGCTTTGTGTCCTCCCCAGAAAGTGAATCTGGTAAAAGTAATGTGGCCCAACAAAGGCAGGATTTTCAGCCCTCTATTTTTCCAGGGGATACTCCGGGGTCCCATACATCCCTATACAGAGAAAGCACAAGGTTAGAAGGGGACGTGGAAAGAGGGCGAGGAGGACGTGGAAGAAACAGAGGGAGATGGCAATATTCGGGCCCTCCCAAGTGATCGAATAGACAGAACAAATGGCAATCGTAAATCTTATTAAAAGACACTTAACAAGTCATGAAGAAGCAGTATTGCAGAAAGGTTTGTCGTTTGTACCTAGCAAAAATGTGAATCCTTTTCAAACTAAGATCGACTTGTTTAAGCTTTACAGACAACTTCATTTGAAAAGTTTCTTTGGAAACCAAGATTTTACACTAAATAGTGATCATGTTGGTGTGATTCAACAGAATAATAAAATGACTACTAATGTACTGTCAAAACAGCTAAAAGAAAAGTTTTGTCACTACATTAAGTCATCATGCTGTAAATACATTTGCCGAACTGGTAGATCGTGATGTTGAAAAATTTTTAAAAGAAGTAAAGAAGTAAGATATAATTTAACTTTTCAGGAACATTTGGCCTTGAAAAAATTGAGAGATGATACAACGATTATTATAAAACCAGCTGATAAGGGTGGAGCAATTGTATTATGGGATGTGACTGAATATGAAAATGAGATGTTTACAATTGGACAATACAGCATATTATAAGAAATTAACATATGATCCGACAAATGAAATTAAACTGAAAGCTGAGGAGTTTATCAAGTTAAATGAACTAAGTGGACGTCTGAGCAAACAAGAAGCTGAATTTCTGAAGGTGGCAGCGCCGATCAAACCGGTGATTTATTTATTACCTAAGATCCATAAGGATGCTCAGAAACCTCCTGGACGTCCAATTGTGTCCAGTATTGGGTCTTCCATGGAACCTTTATCGCAAATGGCTGACTGTTATCTAAAGCCATTAGTAAAATGTCTGTCATCTTTTGTATTGGACAGTGGTAATATGATTAGACAAATTGAAAATATGGTTGTCACTGCTGAAGAATGGCTGGTTACTTTAGATATAGAGAGTCTATATTTAAATGTTCCACATGAGGGGGGGATACAGGCTATAAAGTTTTTTTCAGAAATGCAACCTGATATTATTTCAGATTTGGATTTGATTGTTGATATGGCAAACATGGTTTTAGTATCAAATTATTTTGTCTACAAGGATCAGTTTTACAAACAAAAGAAAGGGACAGCAATGGGCACTACTTTTGCCCCAGTATTGCTTTTTTATACGTGGGTCAATGAGAGGCGGTTCATTTATATAAATGTGATGGTTTCAAAAAAAATGTACGGTTTTGGAAACGTTACATTGACGATTGCTTTTTTATTTGGACATCTGACTTAGGTAGTTTACATGAGTTTGTGAGTTTGATTAATACTTTTGATTTGAATTTACGTTTTACTATGCATTTTGATTCTGTTAAGGTGCCATTTCTGGATTTACTTATATACAAAGAAGGACATAAATTAGGGACAACATTATATAGGAAACCTATGAGCAAAAATACATTATTGCACTTTGAAAGCAGTCACCCGAGGAATTTAAAAGAAAACATACCGGATGGCCAGATGTTGCGTTTAAAACGGATTTGCACTAATGAAAATTCCTTTAGGGAAAATGCTCAGATGACTGCTAGGCATTTCAAAGCACGAGGATATGCTACTGAGTGCATTTATAAAGGAATGGAGAAAGCAGTTAAAAGTAATAGACAAGAATTGTTGAAAGTAAGAAATGAAAATGAGGAATCCCAAGGCTATATTTATTTTGTTACTGAGTTTTCAGATCAGGCAGAGGAAGTTTCGAGTGTTATTAAAAAGCATTGGAAAGTATTACAAGGAGATCCAGTGTTTAGAGAAGAAGTATACAAAAGACCAAAAATTACATATAGGAGGGGTAGAAATGTAAAAGATGTATTGGTGCACAGTGTGCAGAATCCGGAAAAAATAAATACAACTTGGATTCCTACCCTTCCGAAAGGTAATTATAAGTGCGGAAATTGTGCACAGTGTAACAATACCTATAACAGTAAATATTTTATACATCCTCACACAAACCAAAAGTTTGAAATAAATGAATTTATTAATTGTAGTAGCAGTGGGGTGGTATATATGCTCATGTGTCCATGTGGTTTAAATTATGTGGGACAAACAAAACGACAACTTCCGGAAAGAATTAGTGAGCATAAATCAGCCATTAGAAATAATGTTCCCACAAACGCAATGGCACGACACTTTGCATCTGCTGGTCATGGTTCACCAGCTAATTTGAAATTTATTGGTATTGAAAGAATAAACTTTGGAATTCGTGGGGGGGACTTGGTCAAAAAGTTAAATCAGAGAGAGTGTTTTTGGATATATAAGCTGGATACTTTGCAACCAAAAGGTTTGAATGAAGAACTGCTTCTGCACTGCTATTTGTGAATCAAAGCCAATGGGGTTTCAGGTTGGGGCATTTATGAATATTCATGAGCTTCCTTTTGTTTTTATTGGGTGAAGGGTATTTAATATGCATGTTTTATATTATAAAATAGTGATGGATTGTGTTGACCAATCAGCTCTGAGGAAGGCTATTGCCGAAACATCAGCTGATTTCCCGTGCGTCATCACACATGTGGGCTGGTCTGCTCGGCTGTCCCGGTCAATGGAGTGAGATGCATTGTTTGCGATATTAAAAGGTTTTATTTATTTATTCCACCCGGTATTGTCGCCGCACCTTGCATGTTGCTGTGTGAAAAGTTTTTACTGTGACCAGAATAAAAGTTGAAGACATGGTAAGCTGTGCCACTTATGCTTCTTTGTCACAAAGTTTTTCGGTCCGTGCACTCGGGTTGCTTTTTTGAAAGCGTGTTGGTTTGCAATGTTATCTCTGTGTCCGAAGTAGCACCTGGTCAAACTGTTCTCAGTTGGAGAGAACCTGAGCACCTCGAAGTCTCGTTTGTTTCATAGCCTCAGTGATTAGCCTGCATGCCTTATTTAGGATGAGGCGAATTTTATTGAGGGAAATCATGTCAGCAGCATTGTATACTGGTAGGCCGTAGTCAACTAGGGATAATATAGAAGATGTGACTGCTAGATGGAGGGCAGCAGGGGGGAGACAGTTTTTATAGCGGTATAATATACCTAGCCGCACATTAGTGGCTGAAGCAAATGCATCAATGTGGGTGTGGTAGGTCAGAGCTGAGTCAAAGGAGACCCCAAGGTACTTGTAGGAGTGGACTTGCTCTAGTGGTTGTTTGGAGCAGGGGAGGATATGGAGTGGGAAGTTGCTGACTTTGTTTTGGGGTGGGCGAAGAGCATTGTTTTTGTTTTTTTGAGATTAATGACCAGTCTGTGCTCTTTAAACCAGGTTTCGGTATCATTATAAGATAGTTGTAGGGAGTCCTTGAGGGAGATTGGGTTACGGTGGGTGGCAAAGATGACGGCGTCTTCTGCATACAGCAGAATTTTTTCAGTGCATGCACTGGGCAGGGTGCTAAGGTAGAGTGACAAGAGTAGGGGTCCCAGGATGGAGCCCTGAGGAACCCCTGAGTGGATGGGACAGGTTTGGAAAGTGTCCCATTAATTCTGACACATTGGGAGTGGGCAGATAGGTAGCTGGTACACCAGGCAAGAGGCCCAGTAGAGAAGCCAGTGTGGCAGAGGGCATCCAGCAGGAGGGGATAGGAGACAGTGTTGAACGCCTTTGAGAGGTCAACGAACACTGCCCCGGCTAAGGAGTCAGAGTCCAGAGAACAGTGTAGGGAAGTTGAAAATTCAACTAGTGCAGTGCCGGTACTATGTCCTGCACAGAAACCATGCTGTTCATGGCAGAGGATGTTGTGTTTGGTCAGGTATTCAGTGATTTGCTTGGCAACCAGCTTTTCTAGGGCTTTGAAGAGGGGTGGGAGTATGGAGATAGGACGGTAGTGTCCCGGCAGAGGACCTATCACCACCTTTGTGAATGGGAGTAACAGTGGCAGTTTTCCATGCAGTTGGGAATTGCCCCAGGTAGAGGGATTTGTTGAGAAGGCTGGTGAGTGGGGCAAGGACCTGATCCAGTACCAGACGGAGAATGCTGGGGTCCAGGGAGTCATCACCAGGACTGTTGCTCTTTAATGCTCTGACCAGGTGGGGTCTGGCTTCCTGGGCAGTTACCCTACGTAGGTAGAAGCTAGGGCATTGGAGGACTGGGGCAGGTATGGAGGGTGGCGGGTCAAAGAAATTACTAGGGAGGACAGAGCTAAGGTCCATAAAGGATGTGTTAAGGTAGTTTGCAATGTTTGCTGGGTCCGTAATGGTAGAGCCATCAATGGAGATCTGGGATGGGGGAGGAGAGCGTGTGCTCCCATTTAATTGTTTAACATTATCCCAGAAAGTTTGGGCACACCTCCAGGAGGAGGTGAGAGTGGCCTGGTAGTGGTCGGCCTTGGCTTTTCAGATGGCCCAAGTGCACTTATTCCGTGCAACATTGTAGGCCTGTCTGTCAGCCATCAGGCTTGTTTCTGTGGCAAGGTGCCATAGGTTATCTCTAAGCCAGAGCAATTGTAATAGGGCAGGAGTAATCCAGGGCAAGTAATGTTTTTTGGTTCGGGTAGCCATGAAGGGTGCGAAGAGGTTGCAGGCTTTGTTAACGGTTTGGGAAAGGAAGGTGAGGGCAGTATCTATGTCAGGAGCATGGTGAATGGGGGACCAGTTTATCTGGGCAAGAAATTGCTTGAGGTTTTTCAGCCCACCTGGTCTGAAATGCCGGCAGAGTGTGGGCTGGGCTGTGAGTAGGGGCTAGGGGGTCACCCAGCAGAATAGGATAGGGGAATGGTCACTGAGTGAGTCAGGGAGGACTTGGATATCCAGGATTTGTTTGGGGCAGTTGGTGATGATAACATCTAGGAGGGTGCTGGTACCTCTCTTAGTGTTTACTCTTGTAGGTTGGGAAATGAGTTGTGTCAGATCAATGGCCGGGAAGGAGTCCTGGGTTTTGGAGGAGGCGGCACTGAGCCAGTTCACGTTAAGGTCCTTCACAAGGACTTGTTCTGCCTTGTGAGGAAGGGTGGCAAGATAATCAGTTAAGGATAATAGTGCTGGGTTTTGGTTCTTTGGGGGAATGTAAGCAGTGGTGAGATAAAGGGGGCCCCTGGAGGGGACTGGAGAAAGTTTAAGGGTAAGGGCCTGTGCCCCTCTTGCAAGAGCTGGAGCAGGGAGTGCTTGGCCAGTGAGTGTATCCCTTGTATATATTGCACAGCCACCCCCACATTTGCCTAAACTTTTTAAAGCAAAAATATGTAGTAAATGATGCAAAACATATATTATTCAATTAATAACAGACTTTTGGAACATAAATGCAAACCTTTCAACAGTGTTCTGAGCCTCCTAGGTAAAGATTTGATTAAGTGTTCCACATTTTGCTCATTTGTTCCAAATTTTTTTTTTCAATTCACACTTTATTCACAAAATTTCCACAATACAGGAGGCAGTGAAACAAGTATGAACAGTCAGTTAGTAGTACAATCCAACACTGCCCCCAACCCCCACCGCCCCGGCACAGCAGTTCCCACGAATACTGTAGTAGCTAGTTAACAGTGATGATCGAATACTTGATAAGATAGGAGGTACATCAATTACACTTTAAATCCTAGCGGTGATAATTAAAGTCTGAAGGGGATCCCATATAGACTAATACTTTTGTAGCCTATTTTGAAGACTTGCTATGGCCTTCTCTGTGCGGAGATTAGCAAGGATTTCACGTATCCATTTCTGATATGTTGGACAAATCCCGTCTTTCCAATGCCTGAGAATAATTTTTTTAACCAAGAGTGTGATCATGGAGATATGAAATCTCCGAATTTTAACCTTAATAGAAAACAAATCTCCCAAAAGGCAAATATCTGGAGTAAAACAGTCCTGTAATCCCAATAAGGGATTCGGGCTGGTTTTAATTAAATCCCATAATGAAGCTATCTTGGGGCACGACCAGAAAATGTGAAAAAGCGTCCCAGCTTCCTGGGAGCATCTAGTGCACCTATCAATATTGAGAAGACCCCATTTTGCCAGTTTGACTGGCATGTAATACATATTGTGCAAAATATGACATTGCATGAGGCGTAATCTATCTTGGGACATGTATTTATGACAGAACATCCAGAGAGCCGACCAATTGAAAGTGGACTGAGGGAAAAATGGGTTCCAAAAACTAGTGGGACCATTGCCACTCCCAAACCACCATAAATACAATGCCTGATATATCTTAGAGATAACCCCTGGGGATTCAAGAAGGGAAGAAAGTTCAGGTACCAATGCAAAAACTGTTGGGCGGGGAGGGACTTTACCAAACACCATTGATTAACAAATGCTTCAGTTGACAAACCCTGAATGACTGGGAGTCAGGAATGTTGTACCTTCTGAGAATCTCGGTTACTGAGAGCCAAGTCCCCCGAGTCCTCCAATAATGAGGACGCTATCCCTTCACCTAACTGAGGTAACCATATAGGAGAAATTACCTGCTTATTTATGGTGAAAGCAGGAGAATTCCAAATAGACTGAGACAGGTCTGTACTCGGATTATATCTTAGAAAGGAACACAGCTGCAAGTGAACCTTTAATGAGGTCATGAGAGTGGGGCATTTACTAGCATTCTCTAACAGGGCGACTTTAACAAAGAGCATGGTCGAGGGATCCATGTTCATAGCCTGAATATAGTCTAGTTCAATGTTAAGCCAGGCTGGTCTCAGATTTTCCGGACCAGGCCACTTGTTCCACATTTTGAGAGGCAATGTTCCACATGTGGGGGGACAAAAGGTTGAGAGGTATGGTTCACAAAGTTTTCTTACTCTCAGAAGAAGCCAGAAGGTGAAGGAAGGAAACATATTCAATTCAGTGCTTCAGAGTAACTGGTAACTGGTATTTTTCTTTTAAACTTAGATTGTAGGCTTGTAGTGACACTATACTTTCTTTCTGTGTTGTCTTTACTTATAATTGTTTTTGGGCTGTTGAAAATTTAAAAAATAGTGGTGGTGTAATTCTGTGCTGTCTTTAAATGCTGCAAATTTCCCACCCCTTCCCCCAACTCTTAATTATATGCCCTGATAAATCTGATTGACAGGAGCTAAACACAGGGTATAGTAAGAGGTGTGAAGTAGGAGGGGCATAAGGGGGAAGAAGACCACCCTCAGCACGACAAGTGTTTTGACTCATTTATTTATTTATTGGTTTCTTTTTCCTTAAAAAAAATATATATCTGAGGATCAGTTACATGATTTTTAGTACTGTAAATAAATAAAAAGAGAACTAAGAGAGCTTCAGTAGCAGATAAGTAGTGGAATTTCAGTATAATGTGTGGAGTGGTGCAATGCAGTGGCTGTGGGGCAGCCATATTCAGGCAGACCTTCTGGACACTGAGGTGCTGCCCTATCTGCATGCATCTCTCGGGACTGCGGGCTGAGGTAGCCAGACTCAGAGCGGAAGTAAACTGGGTCAGGAGTACCATCACCCTATCCAGGGACCACCCAGTCCAATGCAGCTGCCTCAAAGGATGCAGAGAGCGAGGAGCACTTGGATGACAGTGGGCTCAGGGAGGTTAGAGCAGTCAGGCAGAGGCACATCCCAGATCCTATTCCTCTCAAGAACTCATATGCCACACTGGCAAATGAGGACAACCAAATAGAGGTACCCAGGAAGTGGAAGGAAAGGATGTGGAGGTTAGGCAAGGAGGTGACCTCAGTGGGAAAGCAGTGGACCCCAGAGGAGGAGGAAGTGAATCCTGGTGGGGGACTCCATCATAGAGGATCCAGCTAGGAACACAGGAGGGGAGGACAGGGAGGTGAGGTGCCTACCAGGTGCCACAGCATGGAGGGATGGAAGGAAGATACTGGGGATCACTGGGAAGGCAAGACGGAGGGTGAGCTGGATGTCATTATCCACCTAGGTACTAATGACTTGGCAAATGGGGAGCCAAAGGAAGTTCAGGAAGAGTTTAGGAAACTGGGAGGGTCTCAAGCAAGTAGCTACTTCTGTCACTTTCTCAGAAGTACTACCTGTGAGAGCAAGGGAGAGCATAGAGTGCATGCACCGGAACTTTAACTCATGGTTGAAGAACTGGTGCTGTGAGGAAGGGTTTGATTCATTGGTGACTGGGGACCCATCTGGAGGGATGGATGTTTGTTCAAGCCTGACAGCCTGCATCCATCCTGGAGGAATCAAGCACTCAATGATAAGTTTAAATGCTACATTGACAAGCATTTAAACTAGCAAAGGGGTGGCAGGCCAGCAAGGATGATACCTGCTCACCCCCACAGCTAATAATGGAACCAGTGAACCAGAGGAGGCTATCTCTGCAAAGCAGTGTGCAAAAGATGGAGATTAGTGTCCAAAGGTGGATAAGCAGAAAAGGGGCAAAATTCAGCAGAAGGGCAGACAGCAAGGAGAACCAGGGATAAATGACAGCCAAGGAAGGGCTGAGTAGAACAGTGAAGCAGTCTAGGAGGTCAAATCATGGAAAGCCATGTGTGCAAATGCCAGGAGCCTTAGCAACAAGATGGAAGATCTGGAGGCTGTCATGGTACAGTCAGACCTGGACATTGTGGCCATCACTGAAACCTGGTGTAATGATAACCATGACTGGGAGATGGCCATACCTGGCTACAACATATTCAGAAGAGACAGAGCAGGCAGGAAGGGAGGAGGAGGGCACTGTATGTGAAAAATGACATAAGGGCCACACAGATCCAGGAGGAACAAAATGGGGAGAGATACTGTGGGTTAAGCTGGAAAGGAAAATGGGGCCAGCCATCCGCACAGGTGTGGTCTATAGACCACCAGCCGAAGGAAGAAACAGATAGGGAGCTGATGCTAGCCATCCAAGGATGGCAGACAAGGGAGGTAGTACTGGTTGGAGACTTCAATATACCAGGCGTGGACTGGAGCATCCCAGCAGCATCAACTAGAGCAGATTTATCCTGGACTCCTTCAGGGTGCCTTCCTCAAGCAACTGGTCATGGAACCAACTCGGCAGAAGGCAATACTGGACCTTGTGCTCACAAACAGGGACAGTGTGATGGGGGTAACAGTGGGGAGCACCTGGGTAACAGTGACCACCAGTCATTGTGGTTTGAAATCACAGAAAGAGCAGAACCAAACCACACAAAAACACGTATCCTGGATTTTAGGGGGCAGACTTTGGGAAAATGGGAGATGCTTGAAAGAGGCATTAAGGGAATGGGACAGGAATCAGGGATTGAGGAACAGTGGGCAGTATTTAAAATGGGGATTATAAGAACAACAGAATTATGCATTAAGCAGGTTAGCAAGAGAAAAGAAAGAGAGACCATTATGGTTTTCCAAAGAGGTAGCAAAGAAAGTGAAAGCCAAAAGATTGCATTCAGGCAATACAAAAGACACAGGCAGAAGGGGATAGGGAGAAGTACCAGGAGAAACAAAGGGAGGCAGGGAAGTCAGTAAGGAAGCCAAAGCTCAGACAGAAGAACACATTGCAAAATCAGTGGTTAAGGGGACAAAACCTTTACAGGTACATAAGTGAAAAAAGGACAAAGGGATGGATAGTGAGACTGAAGGGGAGGATGGGGCCCCTGGAGGATGACAACAGTAAAGCTGACATATTGAACAGGTATTTCTGCTCAGTCTTTACTAAGGAAGAGGGGTAATGGGTCTGAAGGGAGTACAAGGGGTGAGAATGGTGCAGAAATGGACACAAGTCCCTTTACACGAGAAAGGGTCCTGAAGGAACTGGAAGTAATAAGAGTTGATAAAGCAATGGGACCAGATGGGGTGTACCCCAGGGTCCTTAAAGAACTAAGAGAGGTGGTGGCTGAACCTCTGGCTATCCTGTTCAGCCAATCACTGGAAACAGGGGAGGTACCCAAAGACTGGAGGACAGCAGATGTAGTCCCTTATACAAAAGTGGGAACAAAGAGGAAGCAGGGAACTACAGACCAGTCAGCCTCACCTCGGTAGTGGGAAAGATCATGGAAGCACTACTGAAGGAGAGATTGGTGGAACATCTGGTTGTCAATGGACTACAGGACCCAAGGCAGCATGGTTTCACCAGGGGAGGTCATGTCAGACCAACCTCATTGAATTTTTGACTGGGTGACTGGGAGGTGGATCAGGGAGGGCAGTGGACATGGCCTATCTGGACTTCAGCAAGGCCTTTGACACTGTGCCACATAGAAGACTATTACACAAACTGGGGAATATGGGTGTGGGCAGGACAGTAGTGTGGTGGGTAGGTAACTGGCTGGGTGGCAGGACACAGAGGGTGGTGGTAAATGGCTGTCACTCCACAGAGGGAAGAGTGACCAGTGGGGTACCACAGGGATCAGTGCTGGGACCGGTCCTATTCAACATCTTCATCAGTGACATTGCACAGGATATAGAAGGCAGAATTTCACTGTTCGCTGATGACACAAAGCTCTGTAATAGAGTAGACACACCAGAGGTGTAGACAGAATGAGAAGGGACCTGCAGAAACTTGAAGAATGGTCAAGGGTTTGGCAGTTGAAATTCAATGCAAAGAAGTGCAAGATAATGCATATGGACAAAACCCTGGCACAATATATCAGTTAGGGGGTGAGGATATAGCATGCACCAAGCAGGAAAGGGATCTTGGGGTTGTCATCTCTGATGACCTCAAGGTAGGAAACAGTGTGACAAGGCATCAGGTAAAGCAAATAGGATGCTGGGATGTATAGGCAGGGCATCACCAGCAGGAAAAGGGAGGTCATAATTCAGCTATACAAGACACTAGTGAGGCCCCACCTGGAGTACAGTGTACAGTTCTGGAGACCATACCTAAGTAAGGACATAGACAGGGTAGAGAAGGTTCAGAGGAGGGCAACAAAGATGGTGCATGGGTTGCATCACAAGTCCTATGAAGACAGGTTGAAGGAACTGAACATGTACTCCCTGGAGGAGAGGAGGAGAGGGGATATGATAGAGACATACAAGTATCTTACAGGGAGGAACAGGGTGCAGGAAAACACTATTTTTAAGCGAAAAAGATGTTTCAGGACTAGAGGGCATGGGATGAAGTTGGAGGGAGGACGATTCAGAGGAAACATGAGAAAGAATTTCTTCACAGAACGGGTGGTGGACAAGTGGAACACCCTGCCAGAGGAAGTGGTGAGGGCTGAAACAATCACGGGATTTAAGAATGCATGGGATAGACATAAAGGAATTCTAGAGGTCAGGGGTAAGGGGAAATAGACTTCTAGGAAAACAAACTGAACTTACAAGCTCAAATGGTTAGACTAGGTGGGCCATAGGCCCTTATCTGCCGACACTGTCTATGTATCTATGTAGTGTGCTGTGATCAGAGATAGCATTGTAAGAGCGCATACCAACAGCTGTGAAACACAAACAACAATCGCCATTAGAAGCAGTTGGAAGTTCAGTATTTGTAAATCCATATTCTTCTTCTTATTTGCAAAGTTTCTAGTCAAATTTGTAATAATTTCTAATTGCTGTAAGGGTACCGTCAGTGAACAAAGTGACCTCTTCGTGAGTTGAGCCCCTGAAAAAAAATTAATTAAAAACAATATTGTGCGAGGAGCTTTCGGGTTGGGGCGGTTGTGTGCTAGGAGCTACATAGATAGTCAACTGACTCTGTCCTGAGCAATGAAATGTTCCTTGCTTTATGGGAGTTCTGATTTCCTAGACTCCGTGGTGTGGTGATCTGTCTTTGAACTGTTAGATTTCATATTACATCGCACTTCAAACTCCTGTAATCATGTTACCAGTCATGTACAAGTAGGGTGTACAGCATTATAGGTGATATAGTCCCCGCCCCACTCCCACCCCATCCACAAATCCAATCTCAGGACTCCAATTATTTAGTATTTACATTAATTATCCTTCAGACAATGGAACCTTAAGATATAGGCCACATTAAACTTGTGCTGTTTATATGAATCTACACTTCCACAACTTGTTCTCAATCAGGAAAATCAACTGCATACCAACCATATGACCTATCCATCTAAGCATTTTTGCCTTCCTTTGCATCGTAACATTTTTCTCCCCCTTATTTAACAGTGTGCTAGTCTTTTTCAACCAGTGTAATTCTAGTGGTGTCTTCCTGAACAAAATATTCCCTGCCGCTCCATATTAAAAATAGTATCCGGTTAGATTTTATAGCTGTATCATATTCTTCAATTTAAAGTTAATAACTGCTAATTTCCTGTGCATTGTGAGAGTGCCAAAATTAGATGGTGTGTGAACATCAAGTAGTGCCCCACTGGGATGCGAGTTATCCCTGGTTGTCATCATACCATAATTTGATTACGGAGCAGCCTATTTACGCTGTTGTTCAGAAATGACGTTGGGGGCGGGGTACCTGCATCATCAGTATTTCTTTTAAGTTATCATGTTTTTTGTTTTTTTATTTGCTTTTTTCATTTGAACAATAAGCGCATTTGTTTTACCTGTAGTGCTGTCGAATGTAATGTACAGGCAGTCTAGTGGAGAAGCGATTAATTATCTGTTTAGTGGAAGAGTGCATCGACACTATTTTATTTTTTTTTAAATATTCATATTGCAATATCCAGTGTGATAAAATATATTTCTCGCATTATTTTGGAGCCTGTGGAGCAGTGAGCCAATGAGCAGACATTTGACGTGGAGTTGCACAGCCTGAAATGGGAGAATCTATATGATATGTAGTTGGGAATAGCCGTTAGTCCGAGCAGAGTCTGACGTGTGGAGCCAGGCAGCACAGCTACTGTCCTGGTGTTAGGATACAACTAAACTACGCTGAATATCATTTTATTGAATATTAAAGTACCTGTTCAGTCTTCAATGTTATTAACCCCTCCACCCCCAACTACACAAAAACGAACACACAATGTGATGCACTTGTCCAGATGTGACATTGACAATAAATAATAAAATAATAATACAGTACAGTATACATTTTAAAACAAAGATGCCACTGGCTATAGAGTACGTCATGGTGGGAATCTAATGCTCCTGTATTGCTATATGCACTATATATAAATAATCCGTGCAAATAACAAAATATTTTGAATAATTCTGCAGTTAACAAATGAATGAGCTGCAGGCTAAATGTGGCGCAGGTACCATGCTAGAGAGCAAGAGCAGCCAGAACAAGGGTGAGTTTTACAAGGGTCAGTAAGGAGAAGCCGAGTCAATCTCCCGTGCCTCATAATCTAGATATGCAATTAAATCCTTGTGTCAAACCTGTGAATTGGGTACTCACATAATGGTAAATACAATTTATTTGCATTGTGAAAAACAAAAGTCTATTTCAGTTGCACTTTGGTTGGTGTACTCATTATCACATACTGTGCACTGAATAGTTGCTCTTAGAAGTTTAGCAGTGGTTTCAGAAGCCGAGTAGTAATCGTGTCATTTGATGCATTAACTGGCCGTGATTAGGGACATCGTCTGGTGAGGCTGAAAACTGTTATCTATAATGTCATGGTCCCTACTTATTAATGATAATGCCTGATTTTGAGTTGAGCTGCATTGACGATTGCTGCGTACTGCGTATGTGGTTGGAGTATTTTGCTTTGTTTTAATCATGGTGAATCAGTACATCCAACAGTTCACCGCGTCCATTAAACTTTCACCACATTCTGAAAGTATGTAACACCCAATTTTCTACTGTATGTTTTTTAATAATTTTGTTGAAGAATTTAACTTACAGCCCTAGTTATAACGTTGATTTTTACATTAGGAGTAACTTATAAATAGCATTAATTAGATCAAAAAATGCACCACTTAAGCCAAACTTAAGCCAATATCACAGAATGCATTTATAGGAAATTGACCAAAGATTATGGCTGGATGTTACAGCAACAGGCATATGGCACCATTTCCATTTGATCATGCAGCTGTTTTCACAGTGACTCTATCAATAATTTAAGTGACTTTAATAACGTGCAATTTCGTAAATATTTTAAATTATCAGCACAGTGTTATTGCATGGATAACTGCACACAGAGAGGCAGCTCACTTGACAAGCATTTTGACGGTGCCTAATTAGTAAATCGCAAGGCTTAGAGTACAAACTGCACAGACTATTTACAGCCTCTTTACAGCCAAGATGATGACACTCACATATGATAACAGAGATTACCAGCATCAATTTATCAAGTGAGTGATTAGTTTATATTTTTGTTTTAAAAAATGTGTGTTTTATTTGCTAATAGCAAATTTTGATTATGTATTCTTGAAATTATTTATTCCTGTGTTATGAATGTTTTTCCTATAATGACACCCACCCATTCACCCACACACACAATTTTAAAGCAACAGTGCAATAATCAGTTGAACATTCTGACCTATACTTTTTATTTTAGGTTGCACCTTATCTACTAACGTGTATGACACCCTCAATTCCACAGTTTGAGTCTGCTTTAATACTTTTTATCACATTTGAAATATTAAAAAGAGTGCTCCTTTTAATATGGCTTGTACCAGGTTTCATCAGTATTCTCAGCTGTTTTGTGCATTAATTGTTTAAAGACTCTTCTGTTGTGATTAAAATGAACTTGCCTGAAACAGACAATGCTCCCAGATTTTATGTAACAGTAGGTGTTCAAAAATATCTTGGAACATCGATGAATACCTGTTTTGAGCCGTATTACAAATAATTGCTCCTGTTATTAATTCAAATGTGAAAAAAAGTATTAAAGTCAACTCAAAACAGAGAGAAGGGTGTCAGATAAGTCAGAAGATAAGTGTCAATGTAAAATAGTAAAGAAATAAATATAGGTCAGAATTTTTACCAGATTATTTCTATTTTTTTGTTGTCATTATCTCTTCCAACAACCCCACACACACACACAAAACCCCCAACTTTTTTTTAATTCTCTCTGATGTTCCTGTGGCCAAAATGCACAGTTGGACTTTCCCCCAGTCTGCACATCTTGTTCACTAATCTGTGGTGTGTGATGGTGTCAACTTCATTGTTGCAATATATATAGGGTATTTCTTCCACTGTCCTGCCTTATCCACATCTCTGTTATTTGGAATTTGTTTAGAAAAAGTATTCTGTTAGAAGGTTAAATTGAATAGTTAACATACTGCATCAGATAGTTATTCTATTCCTATAAGTTATTCTTCTTTCATCACTTATAGGATTCCTCAGCATCATTGCAATGTCTCAAGAAACTCAAGATTTATTTTCCATTTGTCCTTCTATTGACATTGACATGGATAGTGAGGGAGACTTTTTTTTTGGTAGTAGGTTCATCGGTGTGCTTTCTGACCTAACTGTCCAAGGATACGCTTTTAAACCTGAAATATCATCTGGTGAGATTCAAGAGACAAGTGAAGATAAGAGCAGTGGAACTGAAGACAATCACAGTACTGAAACTAGCAACACATGTCTACAGAGTAATTACTGATACACGGTGTGCTAGATGTGTTTTGATGCTAACTGTTCAGGAGAGTGTGTGCTGCCGAGAAATATCTGCAATACAGTACAGGATTGCAGAACTTGAATGTATAACCTTAAATAATTATCTGCAACATATCTGCCTTGACACTGACATTTTTGAAGTGGCATTGCTGGATAACAGGCACATTTGTGGTGGTGTTCTTATTTGCCATTTAACAAGTAGGTGAATTATTACCCATCACTGCAATTGTATAGATATGTACTGGTTTGATGGAAGTAGATACAGAACTATGAGGTCATTTATCTCATTACATTTGACACAATTGTAACTACTTAACCCCCACTAGATATGCAAATGAAGTAATTATAAGGGAGGCTTGTATTCTATGTAATCAATATTCCATGGCACGATGTGGGCTATGCTTAGATTTATTCATGTGGGATGTTTGTTTGTCACATAGTTGTCAGACTATGGTAACTCACATCTAATAATGGCATATCATTTTGTTACACACAATGAGGACTGGTACATTCCATTTAGGCAATGTTCACTTACAATATTGGGCCTTTTCTCTATAATTTGAATATCATGACATGATTATTTCATATTGGTAGATGTTTGCATACTGAATTAATGGAAATATAGAAACGTTTAAATTGTCATCAGATAAGGAGCAATTGGCTAACCCAATTTGTCACACATCCACTTGGTCAACGGTTTCTCACTACTCCTTCACATCTCTAAGGTTTCCTTATGCCTTTCACACACATGTTTATCTCCCTCCATGGTGATTGATCCCACCACTTCCTGTGACATGCTATTCCATGTGTCCATCAACCTTTTTGGAAAACATCCTCAAATTAACACTTGACGTATCCCCTTTTAGTTTCATCGCATACCCTGTTGTACTTGCCCTCATCTTACAGTGAAAGATGTCTCACCCTTGATCCTTTTTTTACCCTTATGGTATTTGATTTGTTTCTATCATTATACCATAATAAATCCCCCTTCCCTCCACCCACTGAGGACTCCTACCACCCAGCCCCCCCATCATCACGGGTGGCTGCACCCTGCCCGCATACTGCCCAGCCACCTACCGAATGAAAGCTTACAATATGATCTGAAAGCCCATTGGTCCACAGTGTGGATGAATGGGCTTGCACACCATACTGTACTACACAGGCATGGATCTGCGAATGAACCCATTCACAGTTCTGTGCCTGTGTAGTACAGTATGGTGTGCAAGCTCATTCATCCACACTATGGATCAATGGGCTTACAGATTATACTGTAAGCTGTCATTTGCCGGGCAGCCGGGTGGTAGGCGGGCAGGGTGCAGCCACCCGCCAATGATGGGGTGGGGGGAGCTGGGTGGCAGGGGTCCTCAGCAGGTGGAGGGGAAGGGGTTCCACTGGCACAATGGGGATTGTGCTATCAGATGGTTGCCTGTGATCGGGCAGAATGGGAGGGAGATGGATGCCACTAGACAACTAGGGATTTATTCATTTCATTGTATAGTGATTACGGTTATGGGCAGGGAGGGGGGAACCACTGGACCTCCAGGGTGTTTAAACCATACAATCTTATGGCTATCAGGGATACGGGCAGGGATCGGGATACCACTAGACCACCAGGGCTTTTACGGTTACCTTTGCCCACCATCGGGCTAATGGGGAGGGAAGGGGGTTCCACTTGACTACCAGGACATGGGATTAATAAGTTTTGCTGCACTCATGGTTGTGGGGTGGGGGATGCTCTGGGACCCCCTTAGTCCTCTCTGCAGTCTGTGCAGGGTGCCAGGTGCATTTCGCCGGGCTGCCCTTTGCAATGCATGTAAATGGGACCATAATGACATGCTAATGGCCCCTTTTGTGCCTTGCATACATTACAGCCTCATTTTCATGCCCCAGGCTGAATATCCTGGGTGATGCACCTAGCGCAACTGCACTTGCGCTGGTGCATCCCCCTGCTCCCCTTCTGTCTCTTGCACTGGCACAGTATGTGTGCCCTCAGTGCCATATTCAATGGTGCTGAGCCATGGCACAGCACTGTTAAATATCGCCTGGTCCATGCCCTGGTACAGCCCAGTTGTGCTATGCCTAGGCTTGCGCCACTGCCAGGCACAGTCTGAATATCTAACCCATAGAATATAACATTCATTTACAGTCCTCATTTAGTGGCTAAATTACTGTGTTGTAAATGTTAGATGACCACTGTTGTTCTTGAGACAGTAGGCAGACATGGTAAAAGCCAAAATAGCAGGTGTCAGGAAACATAAGAAGACTCAAAGACAGGACAAAAAGGTGATATACCTACTGAATATAAGGGTGCAGGTGGGACCATTAGAAGAGCAAAGGTGAAGAATGTAGAAAGATTATTGCAGAAGGTGAAGAATTGAATATCACCAATGAAGAAATTGACCTGGCAGTTATCATTTCAAATGGCTTAAAAATGTATACGCTGGTTACAAAGGCTGCATGGATGGCCAGAGGCATGCTTGATGCATAGTTATAGTTATCACTAGTAGAAGCTGAGAGATGGTGATGACATTGTACAAAACAATATTTCTTAGCATTGAACCCTAACTGTCATGTTGTCCACCACACCTCCAGCTTCATTTGTAGTGGGCAGAAGGACTATTTCATCATAAATGCACACAAGTAAATATATTGATTCTACAGATAAATACTCTGGGATATGCGTGGAACACATTTTACTGTGCTGCAAGCAGTTAAAGTCACTTGGCCTTTGGTCTCTTGCCTTATTACGCCACTGGCTGTGCAGTAAAATGCATTCCATGCACACCCCATCAAGCCTTATTGCTTACATATGATGGCCCCTTCAATTTGTGTAATAAAAATTAAAGAATAATATCATTGTTAGCAACATTTGTTTTTGGAAAATCAAATATGTGGACCATGAGAAAATTTTGCTCATTTACAACTTTGCTTGAAGTGTCCATATTAATGTCCAGTTCTGGCATTTCCACTGCTGCATCAAGTTCTTCACACAAATGACATTCTCTCAAGGTGATTTATTCAATGTCACTGTTCATCTGGATTATGTTGCTATTGATCTCCATAGCATCTTAATAAATAGAAGACATTGACAACATCAGTTATTACAACATACTTATTTCCATATTGCTTTTTTTGTTCTACGTTATCCATTTTTCTCCCCGTGCAATCCCTCCCCATCGTGGCATGAAAGTGTGTGTGTAGAGGCACACTCATGTCATGTAACTGCGCCTATGTCTCTGAAACTCTGGTTCTGCCCTCCAGCCTCCTCTAGGGGGCAGCAATGGAGTGGTATGCCAGCCCACCCCTCCCTGGGAGAGGAGAGCAGTCCCTTGGATGCATGATCCTCTCCCTTCCCTACCAACCCCCGGAAATCAGAGGTCACTCCCGACCATTGGGCAGTAGCACAGCATGAGGTGTAACATTCTGCACCTCAACCCTTGACACCACTGGGCCAACCTATTGCAATGTACTTCTAACTGTGTTTTGAAAGATATCGTGAGTGAAAAACATATTACAGAAGATAAATTATTAATTTCATTTACGTTAATTTAATTATAATAATACATTTTTAATTTTATGAATGCATAATATGAAGAAATGTTTATATTATCAAAACAATATAGTACCATATCTGTTCAGGCATGCTGTTCAGACTGTTCATTCATTGCATCATAGTGGGCATCTTCTTGCGGTAGGTTGTTTGAGGACTGACTAGGTGACACTATAAATGGTTCAGAGATTGCATCGACACTTGTTTTTCTGCCATTTTGACTATTGAAAAATGGAACAGCATTTGTGTGCAGTCTATTAGTCCTTTGAAATGAGAACACACCATTACTATCAAACTCTCCCTTACTGAAATAGTCTTGGTCATGGAAATGAGCACTGCATACATATCTCCTAATGTTTGTGTCATATTTTTGAATTGGTAATACGCTTATCAATTTCTTTAGTAAATCAGGATTTTCAGATGGTAAATTGTGGAAATGTAACAATGGATTTCTTGTGTAAGTGTTATTGCAAACTGTAACGGTGCAGTATGGACCAAAGGTTTTTTTTTACTGATACACTGCATCATTTAAAATTGATGATGAAACCAGAAAAATGTTTGTTGCTAATACCATGCAACTACAATCACCAGGTTCAACTTGAGTCCTGCAAAACACCAAAGACAACGATTCTAAAATTATCCAAATGAAGGTGATGTATTGCATATATATCAGATACAGTTTACATGGAAGGAGTAGCATAAAAAGTATTGTACACATCAACATAGGTATTCTGTGTCCCCATCCTTAGGCCATCAGTGATTATAACTCCTAGATCCTTCTCATGACTGGTTGCAGTCATTATCTCTCTCTCTTCCCAGTGTGTATGTGGTATTTGGATTTCTTCTCCCCAAGTGCATCACTGTGTATTTCCTGTCATTGAATTTTAGCTGCCATGTTTCTGACCACTCTTCTAGCAATTGTAGATCCTTCTTCATTGTCCCCCATCAGGTTGTCCATCCTGTTGCTGAGTTTTGTATAGTCCACAACAAGGCAGACCTTCCCCTTAAGCCCTTCTGATATGTCACTGACATAGATGTTAAACAGAATGGGCCCCAACATGCATGTAACAGTCACAAAATGATGGTGTGTTTGTGTGTGTGTGTGTGGAGGGGCAGTCAATCTGTGTGAAAGACGAGGGGAGTTTATTAAATTTGTCATATTGGCATACATACATGACCAACAATAAGGTGAACAAGTGTGTCAATTTGACTGAATGGAATGTGTGTGTTTTGAACAAATGTCGAAGCAGAAGATCACCTTTCCTTACCAATAATTTTGACAGGTGGTGACATTCTATCCTGTAAGCCCATCATTATAACATATTTAAGCAAGGTTTACAGCAAACTGATGTCATAACAATGGGATTATCAGGTTATAAACTGATTGAAAACACCGGTTAATAGACACGGTACTTACATTATAAAAAGATAGCAGTTAAGTAATATAAGGAATCATAGAAGGAGAAGAACAGAGATCTGTATCAGATAAAGCAGAAGGAAGTGGGGAAAGCAGTCAGAATAGCAAAGGCCCAAACAAAGGAGAAGATAGCCAACTCAGTTAATAAGGGGGATAAAACATTTTATAGGTACATTAGGGAGCGAAGAAGGAACAAGGGAGGGATAGTGAGATTTATTAAATGGGAAAGCTATTGACACAACTAGCTACCCTTTTTGGTAAATAAATCATAGAAACATACTGTAGAAATATAGAAACATAGAATTTGATGGCAGATAAGGACCACTTGGCCCACCCAGTCTGCCCATTTCCTTACCTAGTGGATAAGCTGCAGATCCTAGTTAACCAGCAGCCTACTTCTTCCTACCCCCACCCCCTAGAATTGTCTTATGAGTGTCCCATGCATGCTTGAATTCCACCACTGTTTTTGACTCCACAACCTCCTCCAGAAGGCCATTCCATGCATCCACAACCCTCTCTGTGAAAAAATACTTCCTTAAATTACCTCTGAGCCACCCCCCATCTTCAAATTGTGCCCCCTTGTTCTTGCACACCTCTTTTTTGAAAGATCCTACCCTCTTGGACTTTGTTGATTCCCTTGAGGAACTTGAAAGTTTCTATCATATCCCCCCTCTCCATCCTTTCTTCGAGGCTATACATATTAAGCTCCTTAAGTCTCTCTTCATATGTCTTTCGGTGCAGATCCTGCACCATTTTAGTTGCCCTCCTGTGGACAGCTTCCATCCTGTCTATGTCTTTATGGAGATTGGGTCTACAGAACTGCAAGCAGTACTCCAGATGGGGTCTCACCAGCTCTTTTCTACTGGTGATGCCTTTCCCTACGCATCCCAGTATCCCCTCAGCCCTCCTTGCTACCCTCTCACATTGCTTGCCCACCTTTAGGTCATCTGATATGAATACCCCCAAGTCCCTTTCCATTTTTGTTGTTGTTAGTATCTCACCCCCCCACTGTGTACTCTTCCCCTGGGTTTTTGTTTCCCAGGTGCATTACCTTGCACTTCTTAGCATTGAATCTAAGCTGCCATACATTTGACCATTCCTCTAACCTTGCAAGTCCCTTCTTATCCTTTCCAACCCACCTTGTGTATCAACTCTGTTGCAGATCTTTGTGTTATCTGCAAAGAGACATACTTTTCCTTCAGTCCCTCTGCAATGTCTCTTATAAAGACATTGAAGAGGACAGATCTAATACTGAACCCTGTGGTACCCCACTAGTAACTCCCCTTTCTTCAGAGTGGACTCCATTTACTATTACTCTCTGTGTCTTATTCTCCAGCCAATTCTTTACCCAGGCTGTCATCTTGGGACCCACTCCCAGGCTGGCTAACTTGTATATTAATATTTTATGGGTGACTGTGTCAAATGCCTTGCTAAAGTCTAGGTAGGCCAAGTCCACAGCCCCTCCCTGATTTACTACTTTGGTCACCCAGTCAAAGAAATCTATCAGATTTGTCTGGCAAGACCTTCCCGCTGTGAATCCATACTGCCTTGGGTCCTGTGCCCCTCTGGCCTCTAGATACTCGACAATTCTTTCCTTCAGAAGTGATTCCATCATTTTCCGTACCACAGAGGTTAAACTAACAGGTCTGTAGTTTCCTGCTTCTGCCTTGCTCCCACTTTTGTGAAGGGGAATCACATCTGCCCTCCTCCAGTCCTCGGGTACCACTCCATCCTCCCATGATTTGTTAAAGAGGGTAGTCAGTGGTGTCACTAGTTCTACCCTTAGTTCTTTTAGAATTCTGGGATGATTCCCATCAGGCCCCATTTCTTTGTCCACCTTCAGTTTTAAGAGTTCTTTCAGAACCCTTACTTCTGTAAATGGGCTGGTATCAACTTCTGTATCCAGAGTGTTTCTACTGTTTGTTTTAGGTACCTCCCCCTCTTCCTTTGTAAATACTGAGGATGGGAGGATAGTGTGGATCCCTAAGGACTGGAGGAGGGTAGATGAGATTCAGCTTTACAAAAGTGGGAGCAGGGCAGAGACAGGAAACTATATACTTGTTAGTTTTCCTTAGTGGTAGAGAAAATTATGAAATCACTTCTGAAATAAAGAATTGTTGAGAACTTAGAGGCCAGAGGGACACAGAATCCAAGGCAGTATGGATTAACAGAGGGAAGGTCATGTCAGACAAATCTAATAGATTTCTTTGACTGTGTGACCAAATTAGTATACTTGGGTGGGGCTGTGGTCATGGCCTACCTAGACTTTAGCAAGGCATCTGACGCAGTCCCACACAAAAGAATAATATACAAGTTGGCCAGATTGGGAGTGGGTCCCATGGTGGTGGCCTGGGCACAAAATTGACTGTACAACCGTACACAGATGATAATAGTAAATGGAGTTCACTCCAAATAAAGGGGGGTTACTAGCTGGGCACTGCAGAGTTCAGTACTTTGGCCGATCATCTTTAATGTCTTTATAAGTTACATTGCAGAAAGACTGGAAGAAAAAGTATGCCTCTTTGCAGATTACACAAAGATGTGCAACAGGGCTGATGCACAAGCGAGGGGTGGAAATGGATGAGAAGGTACTTGGCAAGGTTGGAGGAATTGTTAAAAGTATGACAACTTAGATTCAATGCAAAGAATTGCAAAGTAATGCTCCTGAGAAACAAAAACCTAGAGGAAGAGTGCACAATGGGGGGTAAGATACTAACAACAACAAAAATGAAAAGGGACCTGGGGGGTAGTCATACCAGATGAACTAAAGGTAAGCAAGCAACCTGAGAAGGCAGTAAGGAAGGCTGAGAGGATACTGGGATGCATAGGGAGAGGCATCACCAGCAGAAAACAAGAAGTTGTTAAACCTTCTGTACAGACAGTTAGTGAGACTCCATCTGGAGTGCCGCGAGCAGTTCTGGAAACCACATCTCCACAAGGGCATATCCAGGATGGTGACAGTCCAGAATAGGGCAACTAAAATGGTACGGGGTCTGCAACAGTAGCCATATGAAGAGTGACTAAAATAGCTTAATATATGTACCATTGAAAAAAAGAGGGGAGATGGAGGACAGAATAGAAATTTTAAAAGTACCTCAAGGGAATGAACAAAGTTCAAGAGGACAGCATCTTTAAGAAAAAGAGATGTGCAAGAACAAGGGGGCAAAGTTTGAAGATGGGGTGGTCCAGGGGCAACTTGATGAAGTATTTTTTCATGCAAGGGGGTGGTGGATTCATTGAACAGCTATCCTAAGGAGGTTGTTGGGTCAAAAACAGTGGGGAAATTCAAGACTGCATGGGACAGACATAAGGCAATTATATTTGGGGGTAGGAGGAAGTAGTCTCTTGGTTTACTAGGTTCTGCATATTATCCAAAAGGTAGGTAAAGGGACAGACTGGGTGTGCAAAGCGGTCATTAACTGATATAAAAGTCCATATAGTGAATAGTAGAGCATTGTTCTATATAGAAATTCACCATTTTTAAAAAAGCAGTTGTACCACAGTTCACATGTCATGGAAAGTGATTGTTCCCTTCTGTGGTAGAACAGCTTTCTAGAACCTCTATAGTCTGCTCAAGTCAGTTTCATTTTGAAAGAGACAAAAACACAATGCCCTCATTTTGCATAATACTATACACTATAAAAAATACAGGATGGGCAACTTCATGCATGACCAATGTGTTCTGTCACCTCTAGGTACTCATTCCCATGGACTTCTCGAGCTTTGCTCTCAAGGTCAGAGGGAATCAGAACCCATCTGTGGCAGATCACACTGGTTGTGCATAGTCACTTATCCAGTATTCTCTATGTTTCTATCTTTCTGTAGCTAATATTAGTTAAGCTGGGAATGCTATTGGTGCCTGTAGGTCTGGGATGTGGAGACTGTCTGCTTCTAGTAGGGGGACCCGTCACATAAGGGGCATAAATAAAGGATTGGTTATCTAGGATCTGCAGCTTATCCTGTAGGTAGGGAAATGGGCAGATTAGGTGGGCCAAGTGGTCTTTATCTGCTGTCAAAGTCTATGTTTCTGCGTTTCTATTTTTGCACCAATAAGGGAGGTTTGGTTGAGACAGCCAGGAGTGAGAGCCAGGGTTTGGCCTGTAACTTTGGTGGTGATGGCAGTGGTGGGGTGGATTGAGCTATTTGCCAATTAGGTACTCATCCCTCGAAGACCCACGAAGGATGTTCAGCAGTATGGGAACATAAAGATTAGATGGGAGCTGCTACTTGTTGCCGTCCTTGAGTAGTGGAACATTGTCCATCATCACCTATTCTTGGGAAACATCCTTTGTTGAAGAGTTATTGAATAGCCAAATCATGATTTTTGGCTAACTAAAATGCAGTTTCCATTGTTATCCTTTGATACATCCCATCTGGCCCCAGGGCCTTGTTTTCCTTTAGGGATGCTACAGTAACCCTTTTAATGAATTGTTTGATAGTACAGCATAGTTATACAGTCTCATTTCTTGGACTCCTCTATCTGCATCCTTTATGCCACTCCTTGGCAGGTTGCAGTGCTCTCTGAAGTAAATACTGTGCTGATGTAGTTGTTCAGCATGGCTGCTTTCCACACATCTTCCTTTAATATAATGCCCCCTCTTTTAGCCTGACAATCACACTCCTGTCTCTCTGTTATCCCTCATAGTTCTAAAAAATTCTTACCCTCCCTTGGTCCACCCCACTCAAAACCACAATACACAGTTCAGTGTCTACCTTTGCAAGCTTGACTGCACTCATGGACTCTCTATTTTTTTCTGATAGTCAGTCCATTCATTATCCCCCTGTTTTTCCTTGGACTTTTTACAGGCCTTCTTTTAGTGGCTATGCATGATGTCCAATTGTCCCACCAACAGTGATTTTCCTACCAAGATGATTAGTGAATTTCCCTGGAGTCCTGTGGTCCCTCCACCTCCCACTGGGTATTCCAGACTAAATGATTAATGGATTACCTTGGTGTCCATTCATCCTACCTGCCCTCTGTTTCCCAGCTGCTATAACAAATAATCCAGATATCCAGTGGTCCCAAACACTCCCTTATCAACCACTGATATGATGAGCAAATTTTCATGATATCTAGTGGGCCCCACCACTCATCTTATATGTGACAACTCCCCACCACCATGTCCAGCACACCTAGTCCTCACCACTAACACCCCAAGCCCCCTACCTACTATAAGCAACCACCTGATGGTGACTGAAATATTTCATCCTCTCGCCTCTGTGTTCAGACACTGATACAGGAGTTAAGGGCATGCATGCTTAATTTTTTTTTACCTGCTGACAAACAACATTTCTGGATAGTTAAAAATCAGTCACTAGAACAATCCATGTAAAGACACTTCATTATGAAAAAAAAAGTAAGACCAGTAACAATATCAAAATTCATTCCAATAACCTGATACCAAAATCACAGGTTGTTCAGATAATGAATTCAGCAGTTGGAGCTGCACACCACAAAGTAAACTTGAAAGCAGTGCTATGCAAGTAGAACATTACTCTGTGCAAATATCCCAGAATATTTCAGTATACAAGTTACTAAAAATAAACCAAAATACCAAGCAAGCAGTTAGTGATCAGCTGCTGTGAACTGCTGGAAGGAGCACAGACTAATAAGGGAATCAAGGGCAAAAAAATACATATTAGGCAGTATTGTAAAATGTGGAACTGAATTATCAGCCTGCAGTAAACTGAACTAGAAAAAAAAAACTTTGCACTACTAATGATGATCACACGTTGTTACAAATTTAGTTTTACTTACATAAATAAAATCTATTCAGATCAACTAGTCTGCTGTGTTAGCATGAAACGGCACATTGGAGCAACTTGAATGGCAGTCGTTATTAATGTACTAAGACAGAGATCAGCCATGCACTTTACTGCTGATGATCACATAGCTCTCAGGATGACACGTGGTGGGGGGGCAGCTGGAGGCAGGATCATCTGCTGAGAGGGACACCAAGCCTGCTACTGTGAGGTCAACAATTTGGTAGGGGAAGTCAAGACAGCCAATGGTGCTAACAGAGTAACTAAGGACCTCGACCAGCACAGGCAAATATATCTGGACAGCTCAGGTACAAGCACCATCTCTGTCTTCTTTTTACAGCACAGATACTGCTTTCGAGGGAATGGGAGTGATGTTGTATATAACAGGAAAAAAAAAAAACAAGCAGGCTGACAATTTGAGCAACACTGGCCAACATTAATTACAATAGCAACAGACAAATTAATGATCCGCTGGTGTTGTAATATTGCATAAGGAATAGGTGCACAGTCAGGTCAAGGTATATTACTGCATCATGCTAACCCACAGGATTTCACACCAGGGGCCAGATATTCAAAACTTTGCCCTGGGGCTAAATTAGCACTGCCCGTTGGGCAAACTGTGCCCAGAGCAAAAACATAGCCATATTCAAAATAAATAGCCCGGTGCAAACCCAGCTGAATATAGCAAGCGAAGGAAGCCGGGCAAACAGGCCCAGGAGTGCAGGGCAAACATTGCCCAGGATTAAGACAGCACTAAATATAGCAGAGAAGGCAGCACTGAATATAGCAATCAGACAGAGGGCAGTGCAAACACCCACAAAAACAAAAGTGTCACAGAGGTGTAAGCAGCTGTCCAGGAACACAGGAAAGCAGAAGAGCCCAGCCAGACACAACTACAGTACCAGTGAAAGGAATGGAATAACCTACAATCACAAATGAAATCAGTATGCCACAGAACACTGTCAAATCCCAAGTCCACCCCAAAAAGACACAGGACACAGGAATGTCAACTTCAAAAAAGTATAATGTAAACTGTGAAAATACAAAGTGCAAAGGCAACATGAACATATTTACAGAAAAAAAAATCAAAACACAGCAGAACACTTTTATGTACAAATGGGGTGCAAGAAAACCTAATGAAAGGGAAAGGGCAGGCGTAATAAAGGGATTGACAACAATGGGAAAACAGCAGTAATAGTGCAAACAGTCAAATGTTAAATAAAGCAACAGAACAATGGGGTAAGAATGTGGTTGTGCGAGGATGTGGAAATGCAAAGCAATGATGGGAACAGGATGGCAGAAACAGGGCTAGGGACACTGGGCCAGGGACAGGAAGCAGGATAAGATACATAGAATGCAGGGGTTAGGTGTGGGCAGGTGCTGGCAGACGTTCTTCCAATACAGCTGCAAAACGTCTTGTCTCTGATATGAGCACAGCCTGTTGTTCAATTAGGGTGCGCTGCTGGTGCACTATCCTCCTCAGAAGCTCCTCTGTTCCCTCACCCTCCTCTGGACGGCTGGCCCACAGTGATGACCTACGTGGACCTACAGGAGAAAGGGGGACCACATCAGGGCATGATAATGACACAAAGGCGCCATGTACCACCACACGGTGGACAGCATGCCCCAACAACCATGCCCATGTGCTAGTATGTAACAAACCACAACACACACTAACATGTGCCTGCAGGACAAGGCAGTACGTAACAGGCAGCATGCAACACCCCAGTGTACATCGATTTGCATGGAAGCAGCTGAGAAACCCAACAACATGGAGGCCAGCCAGCACAGTGGCGCAGCAGACTGTAACAGTGCAAACAGACAGCCACCTCCAGAGATGTGAGCGACAAGTGGACACTGACTGATATGCACATGGGATGACACATGGTGGGACATACTGCCCACGGTCACACAGCTATGATACAAACTACAGATGACACCAACTGGAGAAATTGCCACAGCCCCAAGCACGTGTGCAACCACACATGCCTGTCATGTACACCCCCAACAGTGGCCCACCCTCACTGCTGCCCTCCACAAGAACTGTTGACACCCAGCCAAACTGCCACCCACGATGCCATAATACAGCAGCTGTACAAATGATGACAGGAAACCCTGAAGAGGTGGGTGGGTGACTGACATAAGTGTGCAACAGTGGCAAGTGACACAGATAAAGACTCGACAATGACCACAGAGAACAATGACACTGGCATCAGAACAGTAAGGACTGCAGGACAGGTAACCAAGCAGTACACAACCAGGGGAAGTGCCAATGCCCAGCCACACCACTTGCTGCAACAGAAGGGTGAGGGGCCCACAGTGGTGTACAGAATGGCACAGTGCCATGACACCACCCATGCAAGAAGACACACACATGTGAAACACAGACACTGGGCCTGCTCCACCAGTGGCACTGCAGCGGTGGGCCAAAGCCATGCACAGGACAGTGTCACCCTGGTGGTCAAGGCATGGTGAGGCACACACACACCTGTGGGAGCAGCATCTGCCATAGGGGCTGACAACCAGCACACCATGCTACCACAGAACAACTCCTGCAGCACACCTGCATAACATGTGCACAAACAGTGTGCACTACAGGGACAGAGGGACAGCACTCTCTTAGGGACAATGGCCCCCACATCAGAGCATGAGCCCACAGGCAGGGGTGTAGCCAGACATCCACATGTTCTACATACAATCCCAAACAGCCGCACCCCCTTCATAAATGCTGTACTCAGCAACCCCAAATGGTAAACCCTTCCAAAAGGGTATGATGTCTGTCAGATACCCCCACTCTCTAATGAGGTTGTACATTTCAGGTGGGCCCCCTCAGTTGAGTAAGTGGTTACCGCCTGAACTCTGAAAACATTTGCATTTAGTATCATGTTCCCTTATTAAATAGGGTATCTGGGACACTGTTGATAAATGTGAGATGCAAACACAGAACTAGTGTATCCGAATGAAGTGGAATATTGATATAAGTGTGTCAACCTGGGCCCTCCTCTATTGATGTTCCAGGTGGGCCCTTGCATCATCTGTCCAGGTGGGCCTCTGCACCCAGTCCGACCCTCTGTCCTACACAACAGCATTTAAAACAGGGCCACACCCAGTGGCCTACAGTGACCAAAGCGTCTGGTGTACCTAGGAACAGTTGACAGACATGCAGTACACCAAAGTGTACACTAATGTGTACAGTGCGTATGCCTACATACACTGCTCAACTGCCTCGCCCTGTAAGCCAGACTCATAGTGGAAAAGCATAACATTGCACAGTACTCACGCACAAACACCACTTTCACCGTCCGTGTTTCTGCTGCACGCCAGCCAGTGGAGGCACCCCGCGCCTGTCGGATGATGGCCCTGTCTGGCTTGTGGCACGCCCTCCTGCCTGTGGTTTGTTGTCGGCGCTTTGCAGTGAGAAGAGGGTACAGCATCATCAGTACAATATCAGCCACCACGGTACGCTAAAGACCACCCTGTACCCCAGTGGTGTAGCACAACACATGCAGTGGCAGATGGGTGCAGTGCACCACCAAAGCCATGCCAAGCATGACAGGGGTCCATGCACACTGTCTACCCCTATCCCACACAGTACACACATGGCTTCATGGACTCATGAGCAACATGTAGCTCAGCAACACATAAGCACACCACGAACACACTGCCCCACCACCCATGCCAGCAGTCGTGCTACAGTCATCCCTTACCTGGCACAGGCACAGTCCCCTCATGAACCATGGCCCTGCAGCGTTCAAGCAGTGGTCGCTGCCTGCGCCTGGAGGTCAGCATAACGATGCCGCACTTTTCACCATCAAGTGGGATACCTGTGATGGCACTTAGTCTGCGGCAATGGAAGCCCAGACCTGTGTATGGGCAAGTCACCTCCCACACAGGTCCAAATAGGTGGTGGCGGCGCCTCTGTGAACTGCACGAGTTGGCAGTCTCAACTCATCCCACCGCCTGTCACAGCCACCACTGCCCTTTGCCTAGCTCTCCCAGACATATTTGTGCTGTGGAAGGGGCAAATAAACTGAACAACAGTGCAACAACTGTGCATACACCCTGACACACAGTACAACTGAAGTGCAGCGCCGCGCTGACATATGCCGTAGCGCCGCGCTAACAGGAAGTGATTGCAATGCGCAGGCGTGACCCCTACCATCACCCTGGTCCGATATTGCATGCATGCGTGTAGCGCCGCACTGAAGCTGGTTAGCGCTGCGCTGAAGCTGGTTAGCGCAGCGCTAAAGCTGGTTAGCGCAGCACTGGACCGCGCTATGACAAGGGTAACATGAGCATGCATGCTGCACATAGCGCGGCGCTGTTCCTCAAATAGCGCTGCTGTGCTAGCGCCGGGCTATTCAGAGCCATATTCAACGGCTGTATGCAAATGAGGGTACTTGTGTATGCATGGGGCAAAACTTGTGATTAGCATATCATTATTCGCTCATTTGCATGACTAACAGGCAGGATTGCCTGGCCGGCTATATAAAGGGCAAGCAGTGCACCACCAGTGTTGTATTGTGGAACTGCAGGGAATACAGCAGTGAACAACATGGAGAGAGACATGCAACAGGGGGATGGGCAGCAACAGCCAGGTATGTATCAAGGGTGTGGATAGGCATATTCATTGTACACAGTTGTGTCAAGTTTGGTCGACCGCCTGTCACAAACCAATTATCAATCTAATCTGTGGTATTTGGGTTAGTGTTGGCCACTGTGGACTGTGTCATGCATGTATGATCTCGTTAGAGTGTAGAGGAATCATCTGACAATTGTTTGGAAGGGGGTGCAATTTTGATGGGCCGTGTACATTATGTAATGGGGGGACGGTTGGAGACTGTGTACACTCCTGGTATGTATGACCACTGTGGGACAACATACGTCCACTGCATTGTGCTCATCCCCCCTGCAGTTCAATGTGTCATGTGCCAATGTTTGCACATTTGTGTCTGCACGCCAGGTGCACTGGTGCTGTACCATGACAGTGCACTGTCTTGTCTTCCTGCATGTGTGGAGTGATGGCCTCTGCCCCCACCCGGGAGTACACAATGTACCAGTAATGTGCACTCCCATGCCACAAACAGTCATGGGGGTTCATGGCACATGTGTGCACACCACTCCAGACACAGGACAGACAGTGGCAATGTGGGCATGTGCAACGTACAGGCACATGCAGCCATCTGATATGTCCATGTGGCCTGTAGCACTGAGGGGGTGATATCATGCAGTCCACTGTGTGATGCAGTGCAGCACCGACGCAGTCACTGACACCTGTCCACTTTTTATTATCCCATAGGTGTGCAGGCTCAACTGGGCGCATCCGTTCACCTAAATTCTCCCACAAGATAGCTAAACACTGGCACATGAGTAAAGGTGAGAGAACATGTGTAGCACTAGGGCCACCAATGCTGCTGTGCGGCAGGCTTGGAAAGGAGGTGACTGCAGTGGTGAACGCGTTGGTGGTCTTTGAGATCGACTGAGGCAGTCCGGCGCTTGGAATGACCTCCTGCGGCGTGCAAGGAGGAGGTGGCACAGCGCCACAGAGACAGGACCAGAACTGGTGGTGGTCCACAGGAACACCAAGCAACGTGTGCAGGAGCCACACATGGCGGTGGTGGCATCCACATGCGGATGGTGGCAGTGGCAGGTGTGCCAGGTGGTGGTTGTGAGACATCCCTTGCACTTCCAAGGCCAGGTCTGTATTCACATGTGCAACCCTGTATGTGGTGCAGGCAAGGTGCATGGTCCTGCTTTTGGTGTCCTGCACAGGCTGCACTGTATCCTGCAGAAATGATGGCTGGCATGGTCAAGATCACTGTGGGGTGGGTGGGTGCATGTTGGCACAGGCTTGTGTGAGGTGGGTACCTGTCCTGAGGGCTGCATGGTGTGGTGGTGGTGGTAGTGGTGGTGGTTTGCCACAGTGTCCATGGATGGATGACTGACCCTGTCCCTATTCTCTCCTCAGCACTCTTGGACAGATCTGCACCACCACAGCATGGTCCACAGATGTCTAGCCAGGTTCCCGAGGTTGTGGAGGAGTTTGAAGACGATCAGCCAACAACATCTGGACTTTGTGTATCTCAGGGCCGTAGGGGCCCAATGCATGTTGGGCATACCCAGGGCCAGGGCATGCAACTGTCTTGGGAGGAGGGGCACACCTCACCAGGGGTGTTAGGAGACAGTGGGCACCTGGATGTTGCCCCAACTGAGAGTGATGGGGTGGGAGAGGTACTGCTGGTCACTGTCACCAGTGCAGATGACAGTGGTGTCTCTACATATGCACATCAGCTGGACATTCCTGTGCCAGGGATGGGGTGGGGCTTGCTGAAGGCCATGGAACAGGTCAGGGTGCTTCTGTAGGTGTCGGCAGTGTGGCTGAACACATGGTGGTGGGTGGTGTGGGTGGTGTTGCAGGACAGCAAGGCATGCATTTTCTGACAACTGCTGAGGTTCCAGTCCATATGGTGCCACAGCCCACTGCCACTCGTACGCAGCAGCCGGCTGTAGCAGTTGGTGCAGTGCCACAGGTGTGACAACCCACCTCTCCCTCTGGGCTGAAACAGCTTTTAGAGAGGTGTGTGTCCTTGGGTATTCGCTGCCACCAGCCGGACTTTCCTTCCGGCACCTCTTTCAAGTGTACAAACTTGAATAATCACACGTGCAATTGCACAAGTTAAAGTCTGGTAGTGTGTCTCTTTCAGGTGGTGGATGCTACACAGAGTTTACCCTAGCCAGTGGAAAACCAAATCTTACCTTAGAAAATGACATCAGAGACACAACTGTTGAGCAAATAAATAGCTTTACTTAACAGAAAGTGCAATGAGCATTTACAGGAAATGTATTTACAACACAAGAGAATAACACTTATACAGGAAAAGTAAACAAATGTTTTTAAACAACAGATGGCAAAAGAAGAAGGCTATTACTGAAATATACTATCACTAAACTTACCCTTCCCTGTCCTTACAAGAGACACTGGACCCTGTTCTAACTGCCAGCTCCCACGGACATACCAGGTAGGCTCCAAGCTTATGTTTCCCCTCACAGCTTCCAGGGCAAGAGAGCGAGTTCTCTGTCTTACAGAAGCTTATATAGTCTATGGAGACTAGGTCATTCCTATTCTCCCCTTAAATGCACCAACCAACTAACATGTATGTATTTAATTGTCCCAATCAGAGTGAACACCTATTGGTGACCAATTATATTCCCTTTTCACCTTAAGTTTATATTTGAATGATCCAATCCATTCAAACTGCCCTGTGTCCGTGTCTGCAAGGTCTGTGTGTGTCTGGAGATGTCCACTCGAGATTTATGACCCAGCTCTTATCTAGCAGCTAGGAATTCCACAAGCTGGTTGCTGCTGGAGGATTTCAGCCTCAGTGTATTTTTTCCACACTGCTAAAAAAATAAGGCATCTACAGAATCCAAACCATTAACTCTTTCCTTCCCATTTCTGTCACAACAGGCACCACTGCCAGCTGCTGCTGTGGGTCCTGTGCCTCTGGTCCATGAAGGCCATGGTGCCCGGCCACTCCTGCAGGCTGCTGTCACATCACAGCAGGAGGCCCATCTGGACCTGCATGCCATGCGGCGTGAGCTGCGGCATGAGCTGGGTCAGATACGGAAGGCAATAAGAGTGGGCTTTGCTCGTGCTGAGCAGCAGGCAGAGGACAGGTTTGGCTGCTTGGTGGGTGCCACAGACCGTGGCTCTCGGGCTGACTGCTGCAGTGGTGGCAATTGGTGGTGTCATGCAGGGTGTGCCTATTAGTTGGCAACATGGGTTTGTTGGCTCTGGTGCACATGGCAGAGGGGCACACAGGCAGGCACACCATGGGCACAGGGCTGCCACTGTTACCAGTTCTGAGCCATCACAAACTCCACCTGCAACCCAGCGGTGCCGTGGCCATCCATATCCCCTATCTGCCTCCACCAACCCCCGGGGGCACAGGAGGCCAACCGTGCCTGCCTCACCTTCCACTTCAGCTGTGTCCTCTGCACAGAGCACCCCAGGGTCCGTAACCCATGGTACGGGAGCACACCGCATGCGTGGGTTGCGTCGCCGGTGATGCCCACAGGCTGTCTGGCATACTCTAGGTGCTTCCCTGTCATGCATGGGCAGATCTGTGCACACGCGTGCACACACACACAAACACACTCCCACCAACACAGTTGCCCCCGCTTACCCTCACAGCACACATTGCACCTCCCCACCATGATTACACCGTTTGTGTGTATCCCCACCACATATGTGCTGCACAATCATGGAGTCACACCACATGCACACACTATTTGTATTACACTGGGTTTGTTTGCTGTTGTGATTCTGGTTTTCACTGTAATGTTAGTCTGTGCACATTAAAATTGTTGCTCACTTGTACTCTTCAGGTTGTTGTGCAGTCTGTACTTACCCTCTGGTCTGTTGCAGTCTCCTGATGATGTTGTCCCAGTGCTGTATGGCCCTGTGTGCCATGCGAGGGTCCCTCCTCTCCAGTTGCTCCACTATCCCCCTGACCACTGGCTCTGGCTCACTGTCAGACTGTCTCTCAGGTTCAGGTGCCTGTATCCCACGGTTCATTGCCATGTTGTGCAGCATACAACAGGCTAGGAAGATACGGCATACCTTCTGAGGTGTATATTGTAGGGCACCACCTGATGTGTCAAGGCATCTAAATCGCATCTTCAGGATGCCAAACACCCTCTCTATAATGTTTCTTGTTCTGGCATGTGCCTCGTTGTAGAGCTCCTCCGCCACTGTGGCTGGTCGGAGTACTGGTGTGAGCAGCCAGGGCCACAGGGGATAGGCACTGTCTCCTGTCAAAACATATAACTTGTTAGTGCTGTACTGTGTTCTGTCAGCTGCTGTCCTGCACCTGTCTGTGGCCCTCCCACATCCCTTCTCTGGCCTGCAATGCCTGCCCCCATCCATGCTGTTGTGTGTTTGCCTTGTGTGCTACAACTCACCGACTAGTTGTCCACTGGGTATTCTGCCCTCCTCAAAGGCCTGACACAGCTGAGACTGGTGCCAGATGAAGGCGTCGTGGGCACTGCCGGGGTACTGTGCATATACATTGGTGATGCGCCCCGCCGCATCGCACACCACCTGGCAGTTGATGGAGTGGTACCCCTTCCTGTTCACATACACATCACTGCCATCTCCAGGTGGTGCACGGATGGGGACATGGGTGCAGTCAATGGCACCCAGTACAGATGGTAGGTGTGCAACTCGATGGAACTGCTGCATTGTTTCTCTGCGCTCTGCTGCTGTGCTGGGGAATACTATGAATTCCGAAGCATGTGGCAGGAGAGCCTCTAGGAACTGGGTCAGGATGCGTGAGGTGGCAGACTGTGTTACCCCAATGGTGTCCCCCGTTGGTCGTTGGAACGTCCCTGTGGCAAGGAAGCACATCGCTGCTGTCACCTTCTCCTCCACTGTCATGGCATGACTGTGTCTGGTGTTTGACTGCAGCTGCTCATGCAGGAGTTCGCAGAGCTGCCTCAACATTCCCCTGTTCATCCGGTACCGGCCAACGATGTGGTCATCAGGCAGGGTCTCAAAGGAGACCCTGGGCCGGTACAGCCTGTTTGGCAGCATACCGCCTCCTGAGCCTGCGCAGGCCCATGTTGTGCCTGCCCTTTCCTCCCACCTCCTCCTCCTCCACTACAGCTGCCATCAATGGCAGGATCACTGCTACTGGGACTGCACACATTCCTACTTCCTGTGCTGCTCTCTCCTCCTCTGTGTTTTGCCCTGTGTTTAGACCGGCCTTTTATAGGCGGTAACTAGCACCGCGCTAAGGGCTGTGCTATGTATCCTAGCGCAGCGCTGAACCTTTGAATATCCCCTTGCGCATCTCTCTGCACACCCCGCCCATCCTTTTGCCCCTTGCATACATTACTGGTTAGCCCAGCGCTACTGCAGTTTGGCAGCGATATTTGGCCTTTTGAATATAGCAGACCTGCGCTAATCCCGCGCTAAATCTGCGTAAATGGTTTTTGCCCGGCGCAAAGCTTTGAATATCTGGCCCCAGGTATCATAAACCGAGGTCAGTATCAAACTATGCTTCACTATCAACTTTTCATAATGAAACTAGAGACTTCAGCATATTTATGACCTAAATATAAGTATCTAGAAGCAAACTTTTGAATGGCTCTTGATGCCAGTTTTTTAAAACATGCATTCGGTTACAATATCAAACTGTATTCAACTGTGAATATTTTGTTAATCTACATGAAAACATTCAGCCAACATTTAGCGGCAATAAAAGACTAGAACAGCAAACAGCTGTTTAAAAAAAAGTAACGGGCAATAGGCACAAAAATGTATACAGAATAGCATGACTGTATACCATACCTCAAGCTCTCAAATAAGGACATCATTTAGAACCCAGATCTTCTCTGGTGTCCCTTGTGCAAAAAAAAAAAATACTGAGAATCGGAGCAGCAATGGGTTAGTGAATTATTGAAATAAGTCACAAAATACAAAAATGATAGGTAACTGAGTAATAAAAAATTGTTTAATTAGCAAATTGAACATGTTCAGATTTAATTTGAGGTCAATAACATTTCATGTCCCCTTTAAAAAAGTATGGACAAATTTGATTGGGCCTGAACTGGCTGGATTCATAATGGGCCATCACTCCGGTGACCATTTTAAGAAGCTTTTTTACTTGTTTTCTGCATCCAGGGAGGCCAGTGCAGATGCTATCCTGGTCTTCTTTGACACAGAAAAAGCATCTGATAGAGTTTCTTGGGCCTATCTATTTGCTCTACTACCAAAATTTAGTTTACCCCCGACTATATTAGATGGATAAAAATCCTTTATAAAGTACTTCCCTGTCATTAAGAGTGCTTGGTAATAATGAATTGTCTGTCCCTTTTTTATTGTCCAGAGGCACGCGTCAAGGCTGCCCTTTATCCCCTGTGCTATTTAATTTATATATTGAACCGCTTGCAAGGAAACTTATTTCCTCTAAACAAGTTATTGGGATTAAGACAGGCTTTGGGGAATACAAACTTTCAATGTTTGCAGATGACATCCTCTTTCCTATTTCTAACTGGAGCTCTTCTCTTCCAGTTGCATTATCTTTACTCTCGGATTTTGGGCAGCTTGCATATTACAAACTAAATTTTACTAAGGCTAAAGTTTTCCCCTTAACCATAAATTATTGCAAGGTGGAAGCTTCTTCTTTAGGGCTTAATTGGTAGTCAAAATCCTTAACATATTTAGGAATCAAATTAACCTCAGATTTAGTTATCTTGCAAAAAGTTAAATTTGGACCCCATTTTACTTCAGCTGGAATTGAATTTACAGAGGTGGCAGAAATTACCAGTATCTCTATGGGATCATACAAATGTCCTTACAATTGCCATTTTGATGCACCTTCTATACCACTTAGGTATGCTAAATGATTGAAGAAACTGGAGGCTCTGTGACCCTAGCAATACTTCTGGATCACAAACAAGACTAAAATCAGCCACTCTCAGAGTGGGGCTCATTAGAAACTATCCCGGGGCTGTAGCTGACCATTCTCCATATGGCAATCAACAGCCCTTTTTTAAAGAAAAAACAAATATTGTGTTGTTTGTGTTACATTTTAGCACAGGGCATGACTGTGAATTGGAGCACCTTCGATGTCCTCATCAGGAAGCAGGAAGAGAGACTTGTAGTCCGTTGCCAAGGACTACAAGTCTAGGGGGAGACACCTTGCTTTTTTAGTCACATTTGGGACTGTAAATACCTGTGTCCAACCTCACAGGGGCTCCGCATGATGGGTTCTTGTGCAGTTCAGTGAATTAGAAATTATATTTTATACTTGAGTGATTGAAGGCTCCATGACCCTAGCAATACTTCTGGGTCACAAGCCAGGCTGAAAGCAGCCACTCTGTGAGTGAGGCAAGCTGAGCAGGCATGCGCAGTGCCACACGTGAAGGTGCGTGCTGAGACATGCACGTTCGGCGTGTGTCTGACGTGTCAGACGGGACAGGCAGGAAAGGCAACCCAAAATCTCTGTAAGTAAACACAACACCTAAGTTGTTCATACATCATATACAATTGTAGTGTTAAGAACAAGGAACTAGTAAACATGAATGGAACTAAAACAACTTTGGACTCTCTCTGTAAGGATGGCTATTTGTCTTTGTGCACAACGTGCAATATGTACACGCTAATAAACTCCCAAGGGGAAACTACTTATGAGTGTGATAAATGTGCAGAGTATGGCTGTGCAAATACTTTTTTGTGAATATTTGGCTGAATAGTCAGTATTCAGGTCCAGCACAACCAAATATTCAGCCGAAAATTCTTATTTGGCAAAAATTATAACCCCCTTCCCCCCACCATCAGATAGCACCCAAAACCTTCTCCCCCTGAGATTCCCAACCACTATTACAATATTTAAATAAAAAAGGTAGCAAATTCTTTTTGGGGCAGTCGGCACAACCCCACCCACCTCCATGGCCAGCTGCCAGTTTTTATTACTAAATTAAAAGTTAACAGTCCTCCCCGTGGTCCTCCTCTGCACACACTCTGGTAGCCAGTAGCAGCTTTCTGCCTCCCCCCACCCTGTCTGTGCCTAAACAAGATATATAAATGTAAGAAAATGGCAGCCAGTGCAGCCCTCCCTCCTCCACAGCTAGCTTCCTTCTTATGAATGAAACCATGCCTGCGTGCACTTATATAGAGAACAAACTGATCACGTGATCAGCTTGTTCTCTATATAAGTGCAAGCAGGCAAGATCACATTCACAAGAAGGCAGCTGGTCATGGAGGAGAGTGGGCTGAACCGGCTGCCTTCTTCTTACATTTATATATCTTGTTTAGGTTCAGGTAGGGTGGGGGGAGGTGGAACCTGCTGCTGGCTACTGGGTGGGTGTAGAAGGACCTTGGGGAGGACTGCTAAATTTTAATTTATTTATGAAAACTGGTGGCCGGCAGTGGAGGAGGGTGGGGTTGTGCTGGCCACCCCAAAAAGAATTTGCTGCCTTTTTTTCAACTACTGTAATAGTGGTTGGGGAACTTGGTGGGGAGGAGGGTTTTTTGGGTGCTATCTGATAGTGGGGGAAGGGGAGTCATATTATTCCCCAAATATGGATGAATACTGAACTATTTGTTATTTAGATTACGAATAATGAATAGCTCATTAGTCATGGTATTCAGGAAATAATATTCATTATTCGCACAGACCTAGTAGCGAGTATGAAACTGCATTTTACAAATTGAATCTTGTTACAACTAAATTAACAAACATAAAAGAGGTTATGGAGATTGAACAGGACTGTAACCAACAAAACCTTATACCAAACACTTCAGGCACCACCTACATAATTGCTCAAAAAAAGAGTAAAAGAAATTGCTCTACCAGAGAATAAGCAACCTGGAACCTCTTTAAATCTCCAAATCCCTAAGAAACCTAAGTACTCAGGAAATGAGGACATCAATGGGTGGTACACAGTAACTGCTACAAATTAATATAGAAAGGGCAGGAGGGCACTCTCAGTACAGGAAACCTTACTATCAAATAGGTTTCAAGCACTTGCAGACAACTCAGAGCATAGCAGTACAACTCAGCTGTCCTTTTCTCCCTCTAGTCAGGTAGAAATGATAGTGTTGGGGGACTCGATAATAAGACACTGTGACACTACTATATGTCAGGGAGATAAGGAAAATATAATGGTTCTTTGCTACCCAGGAACTAGGATTAAGAATATGCAGAATCATTTACCAAAGGCTCTAGAATCTAAATCCAACAAAAAGCAAATAGTAGCTATGCATGCAGGTATAAATGATGTCAGCATTCATCATGAAAAATATATCTATATAGACATAATGGACACTGCTCAAAAAATAAAGCAGATGGGAGCACAGGTAATTATATCTGGAATACTACCTGTTCCAAGGGCAGTACATGAAACAAATTGGACCATTGTGAGAATTAATACAAGACTGAACAATTGGTGTTCTGAACAAAAAAAATATTTTATTGACTCATAGGATAGATTTGATGGAAAGAGTAATCTGTATAACAATGACGGTCTACATCTAAATAGATATGGAGCTCAGACGCTGGGATTATTGATTAGAACTAAAATGGAAACCTCTGATTTAAAAGGAAGTGGAATGGGGTTGGGATTTAACAAACAATAAAAGAGAAATTAAAAATGGTAACAAAAATAAAAACAATTTTAAATTTCTGTTATGTAATACCAGATGTTTACAAAGTAAATTCAGTGACTTTCAAAGTGCACTTTTTACTTCTCACATAGATATAGCCCTAGTAACTGAAACATGACTGGATGACAAAGATAACTGGGGTCAAGAAATAGATTGATATCATATGATTAGGAAGGATAGACAAGGTAGACAGGGTGGTGAAATTGCTATTTATATCTCAAAGGATATAAAACATTCTGATGTTACAGCACAAATAAAAACACATAAGGGAAATACAGAAACATTATGGATTAAATTAGGAAGTAAATCCACAAATGAACATATCCTTGGTTTATGTGATAGGCCCCCAGATTCCACTTCTGAGATAAACAAAGAAATAATGATGGAAATAGAAACAGCAGTAGAGATGAGTAATTTAATCTTGGAAGGGGATTTTAATTATTCTGACATTGATTGTTTAAACAATATGGCCTATTCCAAAACCAGTAGGGAGTTTTTTTTGAGTTCTGTTTGGAAAATAGTTGAATCCAACATGTGCGCTCCTCCACAAGATTGGATAATTTATTAGATTTGGTTTTAACAGATGATGGTGTAGATATCATACAATGTGATGTCCAAGCCCCACATAGGAAACCGTGATCATGCTATTAATATTCAGGATCCCACTATTAAAGGGTATACTGAATTTTATATTTACAAATCAGTAGACATTGAACAAATAAATAAAGACATTAATGAGATAGATTGGTGTGATATTCTAACACAGAAAACAATAAATGAATGTTTGGAGTATATAAAAACTGTCATTCTAACAACTATGAATAAACATTTAAATATGTTAAAAAGTATCAAAACAAAGGAAAACAACCTAAATGACTTAATAAAGGGATGCACAAGTTAATAAAAGAGAAAAATAAAAGGTATGGTCAATTCAAAAGGCACAATACAGATATTAATTGGAATAGGTCTAAGTGTTTACAAAACAAATGCAAAAGGAAAATAATGCAAAAAAAGACTTATGAACTGAGATCAGCAAATTCAGCAAGGAAGGGTAATAGTAAACAATTCTACAGTTATATAAATTCTTTAAAGAAACCAGAAGCTGAGCTAACATTAATACAGGATAACAGCAGTCTCGTAACTGACTCTGTGGATATTGGCAATGTCTTTAACACATACTTTAGTTCAGGTTACAATACAGACATCAGCATATCTACAAATAACACATCTGACTTAGGGTAATGTTTCTAAGAGATAACTAAAGAAAAACAATTCTTGAAATAGAAAAATTTAAATTCCATAATTCACCTGGTCCAGATAACATCATCCCCCTTGTTAAAATTAATGAAAAAATCATATTTGGAAGCCACTGAAAATATGATATAAAAAATCAATAAATCATGGTAATGTACCAGAGGACTGGAAGATATCAAAAATTATTCCCCTATATAAAAAAGGAAACAAATTTGTAACAGCTAATTACAGACCTATTAGCCTGACCAGCATTCCTTGTAAAATCCTAGAATCCCTAATTAAAAATAGAATAGTGGATCACTTGAATACCTTACCAATGTTCGATTATAACCAACATGGGTTTTGGAAGGGTTGATCATGTGCTACAAATATGATATGCTTCTATGACAAGGTAAATAAACTACTAGACTCTGGCAAATCAGCTGACGTCATTCTGTTTTACTTTAGTTAAGTCTTTGACCTTGTTTTACATTGGGCAGTAGACGAGAAATAAAAAAAATATGGACAGGACCAACACATGGTAAGATGGGTTGTGAATTGGTTAAAAGACAGGAAACAGATAGTTACTATAAGGAGAAATGTGTCAATTCAGGCTAGTGTCACTAGTGGGGTCCCGCAGGGGTCCGTAATGAGACCAATAATCTTTCAGATTTTTATTGCCAACCTGGAGGAAAACATAACTAATAATACAATCAAGTATGCAGATGACACTAAGATAAGTGGACCATGTGATACAAAAGAGGAAATCTCCTCAATCCAAAAGGGCATAAATGCCATTGCAGACTGGACTGTAAGATGGGGCATGAAATTAAATATTGATAAATGCTGTGTGCTCCATCTGGGGAGACATAACCCTGCACATAATTACATCTTAATAATAATAACATTCAAATTAAAAGTATGGAAAAAGTCCTTGGAATCAGAGTAGATAATAAGCTCCAATTTAAACAACATTGTGCAAATATAATTGCAAAAACTGACCAAATAATTCTATCAATAAAATGAAATATTAGAAGCAGATCTAAGGAAGTTCTCATGCCAATATACCTATCCTATGTCAGGCCACAGATGGCTTATGGAACTTGTTTATGGAAGCCTCAAAATTAAACAGAAATAAATGGAATAGAAAAGGTGCAACAAAGGTATACAAAATTAATCAAAGGTAATGCAGGCAGGTCATATGATGAATGACTACGAAGCATTGGATTGCATAGTTTGGAGTTGAGGAGGAAAAGGGGAGACAAAAGAAGGAAGAGCCAAAAAGAAACCAGATTATGAAAAAACTCCATAGCAGGGATTTGAGAAAAATCACCTTCAGTGTTGCATGTGCAACAGGGTCACCAAACGTTGCACATGCAACAGTGGACACAACTGGTGTTTAACTTGAAAAAAAAAATATTTTTACTTTATTTTACTAAGCATTTCAAGACACAATGACCTGAGAGTGAAAAATGGACTATTTTGTGGGCTTACTCCATATCATATTTGAGAGAAATGCACCTTCAGTGTATCACGTGCAATTGAGAAACCAAATGTTGCACATGCAAGAGTGGACACAACAGGTGATTAACTTGAAAAAAAAGTTACTTTTCTTTTTACTTTATTTTACTGAGCATTCAAGAAACTATGACTCAATAGTGAAAAAAAGGGTCTATTTTGTGGGATAACTCATATCAGACATGACAGAAAAACACCTTCAGTGTTGCACATGCAATGGGGACACCAAGCATTGCACATGCAACAGTGGACACCACACAGCTGTTTAAGTTAAAAAAACATCGTCTGCACTCCTCTCTCACCAATGTCCTGTAGTACATTTGAGACCCAATCCCAAAAGAAAATCATCCACTCAAAAAAAGCTGGATGCTTTTGAAGAAAATTTGGGAACATGCAAAAAATGTAGTTTACTTAGACACCACAGTTGCATGCTCCACGTAAAACTTGAGTGAACCAGAAATTCTATATGCATTGAAAAACCTGGGGTGAAAATGTTTTCATTAACAAAAGACAACACCTGAGGCAGTTTTTAACATACATTTACTGAAGTGCAACTAAAATAAAGTCTTCATAGGAGCAATGTAATGTACTGTGGTTTTGCATGTCACATTTTGCTAGGGAAAATCTGTGACATTTTGGAGCTGGACATGGAATAAAAATTAAATGGGTGCACCTAGGTTTCTCAAACTATGAAATGTATCTCTACTTGGGGCTACCTTTTAAATTTACTTATCATGACTGCAGTGGTTGTTATTATTTTTTTTAAATCAACATACAAAGTATTGGGCACATTGGTACCCCCATTTCATGAACTTACTCAAAAAACAAATAGAGAGATACCAGGTAACATCAGTTTGTTACCCCCTAGAAACTCCCACATTACAGAAACCAAGGAACACAGGAGATACCATAAGCTTTATAACTAGTGAATGCAATCTAAGGTAACTAAAATATTTAGTCATTGTCTCCAACTAAATGATGAGACTGGTAGGAATAGCAGTTCATAGTATAACAAATTGTAAGTTTAACCTGGTAAATACTTCACCCTTTATTAAGTCCATACAGAAAATTAGACAAATGTGTCCATCCATAATAAAATTAGGTATGCTGCAAGCTGTGTCATCAGAACCCTTAAAGAGTCCAAAGATCCTCTGAATGAAACTGCTGATACAACTGCAGCTAAATGAAAATACTTTAATCAAGTACATAATATAAAAAGCTTCCAAAATATATTGTTGACGGTGTGCAACGGAGGACCAAGAGTCATAGAAGCTCTGTTAATAAAACAAGTGAGAAAAACTTCCTAATGATCAGCAGCAGGAAAGAGTAAAGGCAATGCAAAGGGGGCATAAACAATAATGATCAGATGCTTCAGCGCATGGAAAAGAAACTCATATTAAAACATGCATGGGACCCAGAAATGCTTGTAACCATCCTGGTGAGACACTGATTTAAAAAACAGCATCCTTCATTAATGAAGAAAGGTAATTCAAAAAAGGCACTAGGACCATTGGGAGCCCCCGCCTTATAATATTGCTGCAGCACTCTGGAGCATTTACAAAAACAATAACCAGAGTTATCAAACACCATTCTGTAGCATAGATAACTTGACCATCAAAATAGACATACAGAATGTTCAGTGATGCCATATATCATAAGCTGCTATCATCCTGATATGAAAGAGGAACGTAGATTGAAGAAATCCCAGTGCATAGCCAATCATGACCAATGAACAAATCTCAAAATGAATATAAAGAAAGCCCATTATTGACACATAGAGGAGTATATCAATGCACTGGAAACACAAAGTCTGATCAGGGAATAGAGTTGAACAAGGCTACATGTCCATACTGAAGGAAAATCTGTGCTGCAAAACATAGCACCAAATCCTCGATCAGAAAAGAATGCTGTATCGAAGGTAGACTATCCAGGTGGATGATAAAGGCTTTAGGAACCCCCCAATAGAACTGACTGTTGACAGCCTCTCCACAGTGAACATGAGATCGAAGACCATGTCTAAAAGTCACATAGGCTGCCCTCAGAACAAGCATGTTAGAAAGGTGAACCAAGATATAGTTGAGATTGTCCAAAAAGCATTAACCTGTGAAGGATCCCATTGCAAGGCAGAATAATGAATTGGAGTAGGATTGAAAGTCATATGAACCATCCTGATACATGGGGCAGCCTCCCACTGGTGCTAGCAGTTGCAGGGAATGACGAGTTCCAAATAGGACTGTAAAACCTGGTGATTCATCCCAACCATATTAGACAGAATAGGATCCCAATGCAACATGGGATTATGTTTCAAAGTGGGATTTCACATAGGAGGTAAAGTCCTATACTGTCGGGCAGCCTCCACTTGAGAGCAACATCAAAGAGAGGTACAGATTGAACCAAGTCCATAAAGCAGAAACTTAGCAGGTTAGTAAAATCGTGCATAGCAGAAAAACCATCAGTGAAATAGACCAAGTAATTTTGTCAGATTCACCTCCAGGACCAGACATCAGCCTTTCTACAGGTCAGGGAACAAATTCTTCAACCCAGAGGTGGCTCAGTCATCGGAATCAAAAGAATGCCAGGAACCCAGAATGAGGACCTGAAGCCTGGCAGGACAGAGCATTTTAAATCAGATGCTCACTGCAATGAGCTTAGAGACTGACAGGTGGCAGGCAGCATGCTTTTGCCAAACTAAGTTAGGTAAGTCTTGCACCACCCACAATTTGGCATCATCCCTCAACATTTTGTGGCAGCTCCCTCACTTTGTTCAATATATGTTGTTTGTCAAGATAGTTCAGAAATTTAAGGATACAGGACCATGGTTCAGCTCAAGACCTCGGGAAATTGTGCTTTTAGTGCCTCTGGGCCGACCCTATGGAATTCATTTCCACCTGCAGTCTGGTAGGCTCCCATGATTGAGGTGTTTAAGAGGAGGTTAAAGGCCCTCCTCTTCAGCCTGGCCTTTGATTGCTGATGCCATATTTAGTTTTGGCCAGACTTCTGAAGACTGACTTCTGGAAACCTCCATTTTGCTGAATATTAGTCTTGTTATGGTATTATTTTAATTTTTTTATTTTCTCTTTATGCCCCCTTCTCACCACTGAACTTGAATTTCTTCAGGAGTCTCCAATGACCTAGTTCATCTCCGCTCCTGCTCGCCGGCAACCAGTGCAGTCCATCCCCCCATGGAGCCTTGGATATTCCCCCAGGCGGGTATGGGGTGGGGCCCTTACACCCTGACGTGTCTATATTTTGTTGGGAGATGCTGGTACTGGCGCCAGTAGGGGCATTGTGGATCGTGGCCAGGAGCTCTGTCTACTGGGAGTCCTGTGGGGTATTTCCTGGTTTTCTGGTGTCCTCCCCCCGAGAACGTAGACACATGAGGAGAGCCAATGGGTGAGGCACATATTGACGTGCAATCTCCTCCCGACTCTCAGTCTGCGTCCTCCCCTTCATAATGACTCTCCCAGCTGCACTGACACCTGTGGTCACCCAGGTGATGGTAAAGCAGTGGGACAGGCAATTTTTCCCACCCTGGAGAAGGAGAGCGGCCGATGGGTGCTCTATCCTTCTCCCCCCCCGGCCGGCCCTCCAGTTATCCAAGTCCGTTCCTGAACCCGGGTCACTGGCACCGTGAGCGATAAACCTACCACTGTGCTGACAGGCCAGCTTGTTATGGTATTAATGAGGTTTTACTATATGTTTTAATTTACTGCTTTATGTCCTTATTTATGTTTACCACCCAGAGCCTCTGGGATTGTCCACCTTATAAATAAAATTGCCTTGCCTTGAGCCAGAGGGTGGCATGGGATGCAAGAAGCAGTGAGCCCGCTCTATAACATAAATCAGTGATGGTGCCACAACTTTAGCACATAACTGTTGGGCAAACAATGTCATATTAAATCCTTTAGATAGTTCCAGGAGCCCAAAAATGATAATATTTTTCTGACGGCTCCGTCCATCGAGACCTTCAACTTTAGCCTCCAGCTCAGCATTTTTCTGCTTTAGCACATGGAAGTCGGGCTCAGGTTTATCTCTCCAGGAGTCTAAAGAATGAAGCCTGGCTTCATTATCCCCCTACAAGGTGGCCCAGGTCAGATAGACTAGCTCATAAACATTTAAGTTCCAGTGTGAGCTCCAGCAAGGATTCCTTGAAGTGGGTAAACTCCAAAAGGAAGTGCTCCTCCATCAGTGGCAATGACGTCACTGGAGTTGCAATGGAGAAGTGATCTGAGCCAGTGCTCTGGGCCTTGGTTCATTTTATAGACTTATCAGGTATGTTCGGTTGGGTGTGTTTTGGAGGAGCAGCTCTCATCTCCACCTCCATTTTCAAACCACAATCACAATGATCCAGAAGCCAGAATATTCAAAGTCCACTGCCAGAATATGTAGATGAAGAACACACAGGAATTTATAGCGATAATTGCTGTTTTTTGAGAGTAGGAGCAGGAGCAGGATAGAAGAGCTACCACTCAGGCTGGAGCATCATGTGACTCCCCCCCATACACAATATTTTAGAATGGAGATATGTATCCTTGGTAATTATACTGCAGTTTATTCTACATCAGATAAAACATATATGGGCTATATTACTTGGGTGACCAAATTACTATTAATGAGGCATTGGAAAGAGTTTTAATTGCCCTCAAGGGCTGGCTGGATTCAAGAAGCCTTCTGTGTCCTCAATGTGCAAAAGGCCATAGCCACCGACAACCAGGCACGACTGAAATTTTAGTCTTTTTGGGCACCCTTTTCTCACCAGGGCTGGGTAGGATTTGACCTCTTCTTTATCCCTCTCACCCCATTTGTTATATGACTTAATGGCTATTGGACTGTGATTTGAGGTTGCTTTAATAAAGTGGTGGTTACTTGGCTCCTTAGAGCTATGCAGCTTTTTTCTCAGCATTTTACTATATCAGCTGCCTGCATGGGTGGGGTGGGGAAGGGGGATGGGTTTGTTGAGTGAGGGAGTATGGTGGGGGGTTGTCCATTGTTTTTTTTTTGTTCATTTATGCATTTATTTCAATTCTCACATTTGTTTCTTCAGATGCATTTTTGTAGAGACTTGTACTATGGTCAGTATTATGATTTGTGGTATCTTTCCCTTGTTTTCTCAATAAAGTTTATTAAATAGCAAAAAAAAAGAACAGTGTCAACCACTAAAACTCAATGTTCCACATGCTCCAGAGGTTTCATGAACAGCAGTTTGCAATTCATGAATAAATATTGCACAATGAACATCATATCTGTCAGTAGCAGAAACATCATCCAAACTCTGTAAACCATCTTGAAGCAAATTGAAGTGGTTACTCATTAAGTGAATTCCAAAGACTTGTGCTTGACCACAATTCTTGCCCAGGTCAGGTTTTTACATACATTCCTTAGACACCAGTGATTAGCATGGCCTTGATGTGCACGCCAGTGAAAATGTAAAGAGGCTGACTTGATGCCCATCTATTGTGTGCAGAGAGAAACGACTGTCTTCAGAGAATGTTCACTGAGGACCAGTGGATATGTTCCTCCATTCTGGATCCTCAGTTTAGAAAAAAGGATACCAACATTCATTCTCTGAATTCGAATATGGATCATTGGAAGGATGTCCTGTGGGAAAGTATAATGTGTTTAACAGAATCTGACAATGAGCATGAGTCAGAGCCAGAAGTTGAAGATCATAAACATGAGTTTCATCTTTTACTGGGGAATTCTCAGATAGATTGCATGACACAAATAAACTTGATGGAATCTATAACAAAAATAGCATCCTAAGTGTTTGTTTAATTTTATTTTATGTATTTGACAATTCAGATGATACCTTTGTGTGCTAGTGCTCTTTTACAAAGTTTCCACGTCAGAATTGCAAATCTTACTTCATATTTTACAATAGAATTACAGTGCAATTAGGACAGAGACAGAGTAAAAGGGCATATTCCAGAGGGAAAGCTTGTCTGAACAATAAAGATACGTCAAAGTTGTGTAAGTGCACTACTGACTGAACAAGAAGCAGGCTGCTAGAGAGACAGAAGAACACAAAAATGATGATTACATCTAGTTCAATGACACATTGCAATCACACAGAATTGCTTGGGCAGCCTGCATGGATTTCTAGGACACACCTGGGGAGGTTCAGCAAGGATTCTGGATGTTCATTTAGCCAGCCTGCAGCCCTAGTGGCAAAGTAACACTACCCTATTGAGTTTTGCATAAGGTAGTTCATAGACATTCCTGGCCATGCTCCTCATGCTATAATGGTTAGACACTGGGTGGAAACAATTTTTTAGCAGAGGGAGTGTTAGGCCCATCAGTGCTTTTTTAGCTAGCAGACAGGTTTGAAATGTTAATCTGCTTGGAAGGAGAGAGGGTAGTCAGTTAGTGAATAAAGGGTGCAGTTTTGGGTGCACTTGTCAGCCGTAACCCACAACAGCACTCTTTATTGCATAACACCTTGACCCTATGTAATATAGAGTCACAGGCAGCATGCATAGATAGGTAGTTCATAGTCCACAAGGGACAGGATGGAGCTGGACACAGTCACTTGACTTCTACAGCAAGGCTATTTGGATTTCTGAATAAGGCACCCAGACTTCTGTTTACCAAGGACACCAGATTGTCCATGTGGGAAGGCAAGGATAGAGTGTCCTCCAGAACTCCCCTAAGATATTTGAATGTGTCCACCTGTTTCAGCATTTGACCTTTATTTTTTTTTGAGGATGACAAGGGAGGAGACCTTTCTTTTCATCTGACTCCTGGTGAAAAGCATGGGATTTTTCTGTTGTTGTTGAGTACTAGTTTATCACTAGAGAACCATTTTTTCTAAGGACTCAAAGTTTACCTGGAAATTAAAGGTGAGGTTGCTAAGGTTGGTGTCCTTAGCATTGATGACAGCATCATCTATGTACAGGAGATGAGATGACTGACAGGCATGTAGCAATTGATTAATAAAAAGGTCAAAGAGGAGAGGGCACAGAATAGAGCCCTGTGACACACCTATGGATAATCTCCAGGTATCAAACAGGGAGCCACAAATTTACACCCTCTGTGTGTGTTCAGGTACTGTAGGTAACTTTGAAACCAAACCACTAAGTCAGTAGACAGACTGAGGCCAAGGAGCTTACCAAATAGCAGCTAATGATTGACCACATCAATGAACTTTGTTATGTCAATGTAAATGGCTCCCCCACATTACCAGTATTAAGGGTCTCATGCATGTAGTTGGTGTATACTACCAGTGCTGTGTTGGTTCTGTGGCATTTCCTAAGACCCTGCAGCTGGGAACATTGCAGTTCATACTCTTCTTCATATTTGACTAGCTGGTCTGACACAGTTCTCTACAGGGCCTTAGACAGAGGGGAGAGGGTTGAGATGGGTCTGTGACTGACTATATTGGAATGATCATAATTTCTGAATACTGGTGTTACCAGTGCAGATTCCACTTCTCTGGGAACTGGGTGTATCTCAGCGAGAAGTTGAAGATCCTGAATATAGGGAGGGAGAGTTACTCCAGAGCCAAGGTGAATAGCTGCATGTCAAGTGTGTCTCCCCACCAATGGTTTTTCCAAGGACCTTTCTAATATACTTGAGTGGGTGTATTTAACTGATATGGGTTCAAAATAAAATTTAGGATGCTATAGGTCAAAGTCCTCCGAGAGACTGGCTTCATGATCAGGACCCCCTAAGATGGCCGGGTCTGGCACATCTGGGATGATGGCACTGATGTTCATGAAGTCTTCATTGAATCTACTGGCAGTCTCACAAGAGTCAAGAACCTCTTTCACGTCAACAAAGAAAATTCTTGTGGGCATTATTTCACCTTTTCCCAATAGCACTGAAGAATTTTCCCAAAATGTTTTACAATTTCCCCAGCTATGCATTTGTTGGGCCCTGCAGTACTGTGATTTGGCCAGACTTATCTCTCTATTGTATTTATTTCTGGCTTCTTTAAATTTTTGAATATGAGTCAGAGACCTAGTCCATCAGGCCTGTGTCCACAGTCTATCTCTGTCTTTGATAAGAGAAAGGAGCACATGGGTGATCCAGGCAGCTGGTGTTCCACCAACCTTATGTTTTTTGAGCAGTGCAAATTTGTCACATACTTTACTGTATTCATTGACAAAGAATTCAAGAGCAGAATCAATACAGTATCAGGAATTGCATCTGGGTAGCCCCAGTCAATCAGGGCCAGATGGGATTTGAAGTCAGGCAGCTTACTTTTGTTTAGGACACAGACTGTGCTGAGTCGGGGGGGGGGTGGGCTTTGACTGTTTAGTTGCCCATACACATTGCACATACTAACATATTAAGATGCCAGAAGAGTAGGCCAAAAGGTCTATTGAGTCTGCTCGAAAAGCAGCACATGGTCAAGACACCATTGCTGCCCCATGTCAGTGGTTACTTAGGGAGTCAGGCAGAACCTTGACTGATTTAACAATGTCAGGATGAGTTACCAGAACCCAATCAATTAGAGTCATAATCCTAGTTCTATAGTTGGTTCTGTTGGTTTTTGTGACTATCTGGGATAGGTACAGTTTGTCAATCTTGTGTCTAAGGCTAGAGCTGAACATGGCAACCAAGCTGATATTGAACTTTCCAGTGACTATGCACTCAAGGTCAGGTAGCTGTTTACTAGGGGGGATATAGACTGACAGGACGATGAGGGACTTGTATCCTTGCCACAGTAGTAGATTAATTGGCAGGCATTCACAGTTCCTATCCAGATCTTTGATTTCTAGTTTAGATCTTTGTAGGTCAGTATTAAGATAGCTAAGGTAGCCCCCAACTTGATACCCTTCTCTATTCTCTCTAACGATGTTGAACCATGGTATGAAGATGGCCAACTCAGGTATTTTGGGACTGAGCCAGGATTCAGTAAGGGATATGATGTCAGGTCATACTGTTGCGGCCCAGGCTTCAAGTTGGGAAAGTTTAGGTAGATAGCTATGACTGTTTAGTGACATTATCTTTAGCTTTTCTTGGCTACCATGGCTAATGTGGGCCACTGGGCCAGAGTTAGTGTTAGTGATAAGCCTCTTGAGGCTCTAAGATAGTGCCTCAGACACCGTGGTTTTAACCTGAGAGGATAGGTCTTATATGTGTCCCTAGGAACACTGAGGTTCTGGGAAAACCTGTAGTATTCCCCAAGGGACAGCAGGTAGAGGGTCCACTTAGAGTATAGTGAAGCACTGGGGGACTTGGGCATTGAAGAACTGCTCAGTAGGGTCAAGTGGCTATGGGATCAATATGTACCCAAGTGGGGTGTTACTCCTATTTCAGCCTGTGAGGTCATGTAGTTCATCACAATATGTAGATGAGCCAGCAGAATTAGTAGTGGTAGTGCCACTTTTTCAGAGGGAATAGGTCCATTAAAGGAGGCATGACACCCATTGTCAGGTCTTTTTGCTGGGAGCCCTGGCCACAACCTAGTTACATGGTCTAAAACTGGTAAGATTTAAAATGTTTTGTAAATGAGGTAACTGAGTAGACTCTCTCTATAGTTTCCCTATTGAGATTAGTTAGGCAGTAATCACAGGGTGAGCAGGTGACCAGCTTTGCCTTATAAGAAGTATCAAATCACATCTTTTTTTCTGGATCATTTGTCACATGGACCAATACAGCAACATAACTAATTTTCTATGTCAGAGATTTATGCAATAATTTAAAGGTTTGGGACCACCCATTTATTGTAGGGTGAGAGCAGTAGTTGCAGGGTAAGTAGGAGACCTACAACATTAGAAAGAATACTAGAATAATCCTTGAGGAAGCAATCTGCAGGTACTTTCATTGACACCCAGATTGCAGAGTACTTCACTGGCCTGCTGTACTTGCAAAAGGATCTGGAAATTACTGGCACTTTCAAATACGTTCATGGCCTTATCTGGGGTGAGTGGCTGTTTATTACCTGTCATGCCCAAGCCTGAGTGTTCACTCAGAGTGTGTCTTCATTGCAACAGGAGCCATCAGTTCTCACAGATGGACATGTCTCAACGGGTCTATGTGATAATGGCGACTGTCTAAAGGCGATCACCGTTATCGCACAGTCAGAGTGCCGAAAATGTTTTCGGCACTCTGCCAATTCTGGCGCACAGGACAGTGGTGCCAGAAGAGTTTTTAATGCTTTCTGTGGGAGGATGAAACCCCTACTTGAGGATTTTCAACTCCAGGGGGGTGCATGTTGGGGGGGTGAAAGCATTAAAAAAAGAAAGGTTCGGGCCGGGCGCAATCAAATTGCACCAGCGACCGGACCCGAACCTGGTACCTCACCCACTACAACCATTAGCCAACCCCCAATGCCACGATGCAGCTCAGCCATCCATCACAGCACCACCCCTACAGCCCCTCCACCCCTTCCCAGCCCATGCTCACCGTGCTCAGTCCCCCCCCCCGCATGTGCATACACATACCGACATTGCATTGCCCATTTTGCCTACCCCCTCATCCGGTCACCCTACCCTCCCATCTCTGTAAGGGATTGAGCAGGGAAGGAGTTGCCATTAAGGATGATGCCCTTCCTCATGTGCCCACCTCACGAGTTACCCGTCTCAACGGAGCTTTTGCTTCTCACAGATGGACATGTCTCAGCACTAGCAAAACTAAGATGCTGACATTCTCAAAGACAAACCTGCAGGAATCCTGTCAACAAGCAATTGTGCCCCTTGGCCTTGTGTATGATAGTTCAGTACTGGGGAGGCAGACTTCTGGTTGTGATACAGGATGGGAGGATGGAGAAGGTGAGACAGTGTGGTGCTGAGGACTGGAGGAGCTGGCTGGCATACAGGAAGCCACTTTTTCTGGAGTAGTTATCACACTGTCAGCTTTTCATCTTCTCACATTAGTACCATCCTTTTCAGCACCATCATCTGTAATCCCTATTGGCAACTCATCGAAGGCTACCATCACTGGCTGGTTGGTATTCTCTGAACTATTGTAACTACTAGAACATTAGTTAACACATGGTCATAGAATCATAGAATCATTGAAATTTGATGGCAGAAATACTGCACTTACACTGCCATTATTTTTTTTCAATTAATATTTTATTGAGGTTTTATATTATAGATCACAGATACTTACAATGCACCAGTGATACTTTTATAGTTCTCCGAACCTGGCCAGAACTATGTTCCTTGGATTACAGGCTAATTCTTAAGTAGAGAGAAACATTATTGGTTAATGAGGGTCTGAAATATACTGTACCACATTAACAACCAACAGAAGACCCAAGTTCCCTTCCCTCTAATCTGGTTACATAGATGTAGCCCTCTAACATACCTTATCCTCAACTAGAATATCAACATTTGATGAAGAATCAGCACAAGCAGTAAATAAAGCAAAACAGGTATAAAAAGAAATCAGCAAAATTAGTGATTTGTGTGACAGAGCAGTGGATGAGAAGAGATCCCTTCCAAATGGGGTAGCTCTGAAAAACAAATATGAGACCATGCCAAATAGGGAATAAGGGGCAGTAACCTCCTTTATTCAGAGATCACAATTCAACCTGGAGTATTATGAGATGTGCAAAGAAAATACCCCAAATTAACACAACAGACAGGCTGAGGATTAGGAAATACAGGGCCCCCACACTTTCTCACAGAGTGCCAATTTATCTGCAGCAATAAAGGAGAGGTGTTTCAGGCTGGCTAGTTTATGCATATTGTCCTCCCATTCATCTGTGGAAGCTATGTTTTCTGACCTCCATTTTCTATACATCAGCTGTTTAGCTTCTGTAATTGCCAAATAAACCATAGGTGGAGAAACATAGAAACAGAATTTGACAGCAGATAAGGATCGCTTGGCCAATCCAGTCTACCCATTTCCCTACCCAATGGATAAGCTGCAGATCCTAGTTAACCAACAGCCTACTTCTTCCTACCCCCCCCCCTAGAATTGCCTCATGACTGTTTCATGCATTCTTGAATTCCACCACTTTTTTTGACCCCACAACCTCCACCGGAAGGCTGTTCCATGCATCCACAACCCTCTCTGTGAAAAAATACTTTCCTACATTGCCTCTGAGCTGCCCCCATCTTCAAATTGTGCCCGCTTGTTCTTGCACACCTCTTTTTCTGAAAGATGCTACCCTGTTGGACTTTGTTGATTCCCTTGAGGTACTTGAAAGTTTCTATCATGTCTCCCCTCTCCCTCCTTTCCTCAAGGCTACACATATTAAGCTCCATAAGTCTCTCTTCATTTGTCTTCCAGTGCAGACCCTGCACCATTTTAGTTGCCCTCCTCTGGACTACCTCCATCCTGTTTATGTCTTTGTGGAGATTTGGTCTCCAGAACTGCATGCAGTACTCCAGATGGGGTCTCACCAGCTGTCTGTACAGACGAATAACAACTTCCTGTTTTCTACTGGTGATGCCTCTCCCTATGCATCCCAATATTCCCCCAGCCCTCCTTACTGCCTTCTCACATTGCTTGCCCACCTTCAGGTCATTTGATATGACTACCCCAGGTCCCGTTCCATTTTTGTTGTTGTTAGTATCTCACCCCCCATTGTGTACCCTTCCCCATGGTTTTGGTTTCCCAGGTGCATTACCTTGCACTTCTTAGCATTGGATCTAAGCTGCCATACATTTTACCATTCCTCCAACCTTACCAAGTCCCTTCTTATCCTTTCCACCCCACCTTGTATATCAACTCTGTTGCAGATCTTTGTTTCATCTGTAAAGAGGCATACTTTTCCTTCCAGTCCCTCTGCAATGTTGCTTACAAAGACATTGAAGAGGACCTGTCCTAGTACTGAACCTTGCGGTACCCCACTACTAATCCCACTTTCTTCAAAGTTGACTCTGTTTACTATTACCCTCTGTGTCCTGTTCTTCAGCCAATTCTTTACCCAGGCTACCATCTTGGGACCCACTCCCAGGCTGGCTAACTTGTATATTAATCTTTTGTGTGGGACTGTGTCAAATGCCTTGGTAAAGTCTAGGTAGGCCATGTCCACAGCCCCTTCCTGATCTACTACTTTGGTCGCCCAGTCAAAGAAATCTATTAGATTTGTCTGACAGGACCGTCCTGCTGTGAATCCCTGCTGCCTTGGGTACTGTGCCCCTCTGGCCTCTAGGTACTCGACAGTTCTTTCCTTCAGAAGTGATTCCATCATTTTCCCTATCACTGAGGTTAAACTAACAGGTCTGTAGTTTCCTGCTTCTGTCCTGCTCCGACTTTTGTGAAGTGCAATCACATCTGCCCTCCTCCAGTCCTCAGGTACCACCCCATCCTCCCATGATTTGTTAAAGATGGTAGTCAGTGGTGTCACTAGTTCTACACTTAGTTCTTTTAGAATTTTGGGATGAATCCTGTCATGCCCCATTGCTTTGTCCACCTTCAGTTTTAAGAGTTCTTTCAGAACCCTTTCTTCTGTAAATGGGCTGGTATCAACTCCATATCTAGAATGTTTCTATTGTTTGGTTTAGGTACCTCCCCCTCTTCATTTGTGAATACTGAGCAGAAATATTTATTTAGTATATCTGCCTTTTCACAGTGACCCTCTGCCCACCCCCTTCCCTTAATTAAGCCTCACTATCCCTCCCTTGGTCTTCCTTTGCTCCCTGACGTACCTATAAAAAGTTTTTATCCCCCTTCTTAACTGAGTTTGCTATCTTTTCCTCGGTTTGGGCCTTTGCTGTTCTGACAGCCTTTCCAGCTTCATTTTCTTTAACTGATACAATTCTCTGTCCGGCTCCTTCCATGATTCCTTGTACTTCCTGAATGCTTTCTTTTTCTCTCGAACCTTCCCTGCCACCTCCTTTGAGAACCATAGTGATTTCTTACATCGTTCTATTTTGTTTTGTTTATTTGCTTCACACAAAGGCTTGTTGCCTCTGTGATTGCAGTTCTGATTATTCTACATTGTTCTTCCACCCCTCCTTCCTGCCCACTTGCTAGTGCATTACTTAGGCACTCACCCATTTTGGCAAAGTCAGCCCTCCTAAACTCCAGTACTTTTGCCTTTGTATGGCTTGACTCTACTGCTGTGTTTATCGTGAACCATACTGTTCGATGGTCGCTAGTTCCCCAATGGCTACCCACTTCTACATCTGTTATCCTCTCTCCATCTCCATTTGAGAGTATCAGGTCTAAGACTGCTCCCTCTCGAGTGGGTTCCAATACTAGTTGTCTAAGGCATGCCCCTGTAGGGCATCTAGAATAATCCCACTCTTAGAAGTGGCTGCCGCAACTGCACTCCAGTTAGTATCTGGCATATTCAGATCCCCCATCAGCATTATCTCCCCTTTTTCTGCCATTCTAAGTATACTTTCTATCATTTCCTTGTCCATTTCCTACCCCTGAGATGGGGGCTCTATACAACCCCTGTGCGGATTGTGGTGCCATTGTCTGTCTCCAAATTGACCCACAGTGCTGCCTCTCCTCCCTGTTTACCCTTTTATTCTGTTGCTTTGATTCCTTCCCTTATGTAGAGAACTACTCCTCCTCCTCTTTTATCCTCCCTGTCCCTCCTGTAGATAGTGTATCCTGGTATGTTTATATCCCAGTCTTGGTTCTATGTACCATGTTTCTGTGACTGCCATGATATCCAGATGTTCCTCCTCCATTAAGACCACTAATTCAGGAAGCTTGTTACCCAGACTACGGGCATAGTTCTCCATTTTTTGATGGCTTTACCTCTTGCAGCAACATCCCCCCACTGACCTTTCTACCTTGGTCTTTTCCTCATTTAGAATTCTGTTTTGTAGGGAGAGGCTGGGAATTCCCTGCTGCTTATCAGTGGAGGGTTTTTTGTTGAACAGGAAGTTTATTAATGTTACCCAGGACCATAAGGGACTCAATCATAGATATTGAACACTGCAGCACACCCAACACTTTAGCCTGCAGCTGGCTGGCTCATGAGCCCACCAATTTAGGAGAGGACCAAAGAATTTGTAACAATGTACTGTACAGCAGGTAATTTTTGCATTCAGAATGTTTTTGCTATATTTGCTATTTAGATTATATCGGTGAAATCTACCTGAACATCATAATAAACTGCAGTTGCACTCTGTGCTGACTAGTGCCACATATTGAGCGAGGTAATGGTAAAAATGGTACAAACATGCCTCGAGGTACTGTAATTCACTGTAATTTAATGTTCTCTCTGACCTGCTTTACCCCAGGACATAGGCACTGGATGACATTTTGTGTTAGTCCATCTTGGCCGATGGACCACTCGCAACACGTTGAGACATGCTAAGATTGAGAACGTACGTGCTGGTGTGCTTTTATGATGCTATGTGTATAGTGTGCATCATGGTGGCAGGGGGGAGACTAGTACAAGCAACAACAAGGAATGCCAGCACTGAGAATCACAATAAAACTTTATTAGATTTCAAAATTAAAGTGCCATGCCAAAAAAAAAAAAATCAGTCCAGAAGGCTTTTCCTTCTAGCTTTTCCATCCATCATGTCACATGCTGTGAAAACACGAGAGAAAGAAAGTGAAGGATAGTGTATGAGAGGCTGTGCCACTTCAGAGTGAAATTTTGAATTGTGTTTACCTCTCAATCTGTAATTTCTGAAAGTCTACTATCTGTGAATCTGGCTTCTGAACCTGAAAAAAAGTTTAAGAAATGCAGTTTGTTATGATTCCAGACCAGGATAGAATGAGATTGACAGTAAATGAAACTTACATGGTTCAGGCAATCGTGAGCCTCTTGTATCCCTGCCTATCAGAATCCACATAAAATGTCATCATGCCTCATTTGTAACATGTTAAAGCTGGTCTCAAGCCAGACTGCATGGTGTTCTTTCAGTTTCAATTGTTTCAGATCAATATTCATCTCTGTTGCTGCTGAGCCGATTTTGTCTGAAACCAATCCTGCGTACCAGTCTCTAAAGCAGTTCTTCAGTAAATCTTTAAAGATTTTATTAACTGAAACATCAATTGGTTGAAGTGAGTCTGTACAAGAAGCTGGCACATAGACAGGGATGATGCTGCATTGTTTCAGTTTCTGAATCACTGGTTGTGTAGTATGGGCTCTATACAAATTCCATATTAACAGACACTTCTGTTCCTGGGGTAGATCCATGGTTGTCTTTTGACAGTCAAAATATGGCACCATCAATAAAGTCGATAGTGCTATGCTCATTAGTCCAGTGGTTCACTGTCTGCGTGATGTCCCAGGCTAGTGGAAATTTGTGAGCAGGGGTGAACATCCCTGTCTTGCCCTTGTATATCACCTGTGGAGCGAGCATGTTGCCAGAGACAGTGCAAGCTAAGACAACAGAAACCTGTCACTTGTCGCCCATTCCAGTCAGTGATACCTGTTTTGAGCCAGTGGCCTCCATGGTCCACTCGGAAATAGAGACCATGTTGACTCCTGTTTCGTCAACATTGATAACCAAATCAGGAGGGATTAGCTCTTGTGCAAAAGCTGTAGCTATTCTCTTCAAGAATCCAACATTTAAAGCACACAATCTGAGGGGACCTTCCTCACTACTTTTGTGCCTTTGCATTTGCTAAACCCCATTTGATTTAGGAAACCCCATGCCCACTTAGTGCTCAGCTATAAATGCCCACCATTCTCCAATAACAGTTGTGGAGACTTGGCCTTCATAATGCCAACTGCCACAGAGTGTATCACACAAGCATTTAGCACTGCTCCTTCACCCCTCATTGATCTCACTATTTTTTTAAGCTGTTCTTCAAAATCATATTCTAGGTGTGTGGGTCTGCCAAGCAGCTTCTGAGGCAGAAAAGGGGACATGTTTGAAGGTTCACCAGCTTTTTTAACAGCAGCCAGGTAGTCTCTCTTAAATTTTCTTACTGTACTCTCATTAATCACACTACCTGACTGTGAAAGGTGATACCACACAGCCACCATCACCTCATTCTCGGCAAAGTACTTACCGAGCTAAAATCATAAGTCAGGGTATAGGTGGCATAGGAGAATGTTGCTTTTTTTCAGGTGGTGGACCAGAAACAGAAAACTCCCTGACAACAGATAAGGCAACATGAGACTCTACACCAGAGCTTGCTGCAAGTGCATCTCTGTCCATATTGCTGGCTTCCAGAGGGTACTTTCTCTTTGTGCCCTTACTTCAGCATAGTAGTGACATGACTGACTGACAGCAACATGCTGCGTTCTGACATACAGTGAGCAAGAGATGAATCAGAGTTGAATCAGCAGGTACAGTGCTCCCATTTAGCTAGTTGTGTCTACGCCTATGAGAAACCATATTTTGCAGTAAGTGTATAGTGCTAATTCTAGCAGATGTGATTTAAAATAGCTGGTAATGCTCTGCGAATATTGGGGACCATGAATTCAACCTGCAATTCAGTACCTTCTTGCTGGTGACTTCTCCAGCATTCAGAACTGGTTACCAAGTTAATTTTATTCAACTGATTGGGTGTCCCATACCACTGCTGCAGTGTTTTTAATTGCATAAGCCTCCCCCTGCATCCCTACATGAGCCATAGGTGCTAATCAAAAACTAAATCCCAATCCTCCTCTTCTATACTACAACCAAGCTTTTTTTCCCATCTAGCCTTTACACTTGAGTAAACTACCTTTGTGTTATGTGTATATCCATGGCACTCCAAATTGCATAATAAGCAATACTTCCTAATAGGGAAGGGATGAGATGAATCAATCGGTGCCTGTAAGGGTGACTGCTTTCAGAACTTTGTTTTCAAAAGAGTTTCTGGCTTGAACGCTAGTGTCCAGTCTATAATGTCTGGCAAAAGTATGAAAGCTGGACTATGTTGCTGCTGCACAGATTTCTACAACCATGTCTTGATTCCTCTCTGCCCATGAGGTGGCCTCTGCCCTTGTGGCGTGCACTTTAATACCATCCAGGGGTGTCTCCCCACTGATCTGTATGACTCTTGAATTGTCTTATTCATCCATGTGTCTATGGTTGTCTTTGACACCACTATGTCTTTTCTGTGGGCTTGTCTGATCATAAAGGGTCTGTCTGACTTTCTAAATTCTTTGGTTTGGTTTAGGTAAATAGTTAGGGACCTTTTAATGTCTAGCGTTTGTAGGACTCTCTAATTTTTATTTGTGTGATCCAGATAGAATGTGGGTAGTTCGATAGTCTGGTTTAGGTGGAAATTCTGTCTTTACTGAATTGGATGAAGGTGTTTTTTGCATGACAGCATGTTTGAATCATTCAATCATTGTTTATTGGAAGGCAAATTGAGAGCAAGAGCTCTCTTTTACAATTGTGCCCAGTACACAAAAAATATCAGAAACATAAAACACTCAGTAATACATACAGTTGCATCACATAAATTACAGACATTAAGTATCACTTCAATTACTGGTGCTGAGTATCAGTTATAGTAAGTGCTCAGTGATGGATAGAATTCAACTATAGCAGTCATACCGGCATTGCAGCAGTCTATTTAAACAAGCCTTTAATTGGTTGATTGGAATTATAGGAGTCATTTGCAATGTTTTCTGAATGAACTCCCATGGGCATGGAATGGCTATTACCAGAGTGCATTCCCCAGAGTTTGTTCAAAATCTTGGCATTATATAATTTGACAATTTGGCTGATCTGAGCCTGTAAATGTTCAATGAGCTTGGATTTAATTTGCTCAGTAGGTAGGATGGGATTGTATTTGTTATGAATCTATATCCAAATATATACCAATGCAGCTGTTTCTGCAAGGTTAGAGTTCCAGCCCACAGCTTCATATAAGTAACAGTGATGTGTATTCCATGGCAGGCCTGTTATGAATCTCAAGGCACTATGATAGAGTGGGTCAAGTATTCCCAGGAATGTTTCTGAGGCATTTCTATATATACGGTCCCCGTAGTCCAGTATGGATAAGAATAATGAGTTGAACAGGGTCTTTCTAACTGGAAGGCTAAAAATGCCATGTTCCTATGGAAGACTGCTAATAGACCTTTCAGTTTGTGAATTTGGTTTTGAATATGGTTTTGAATGTGGGAGCTAAATGCTAGCTGCTCATCTAGGTAAAGACCTAGGTACTTGTAGGTAGCTACTCTAGAAATGACTTTCCCCTTCATGGATTTTAGTGAGAATTGGGTGGAGTCTATGCCCTTCTTGCTGAACAGCATCCATTGTATTTTCTTTACATTGAGAAATACTCTCAACTCTGTTACTATTTTCTGAATTTTATAAAAATTGCCTTGGATTACGTTCATTGCAGTGCTGACATCTTTATTGTGCATGTATAGCATAGTGTCATCTGCATAAAGAAATAACTTTGTATCTTCAGAAGTGTGCAGAGGTACTTCACTGATGTAAATCAAAAATAAAAGGGACCCTAGGATTGACCCCTGGTGTACCCTTTGTTGGTATAGGCCAGATCAGAGCAGTTATCACCTGCCCTAACACACTGCTATCAGGGACATAGGTAGGCAGAGAACCACAGTGGTGCATTAAAGCCCACACTGGAGGTTTTTAACCTGGTTAGTAGAATATTATGGTTGACAGTGTCAAAGGGTTTGACAGGTCTAAGAAAACTGCAGAGGAAGCTAGTCCTTTATCAAAAGTGGCAAACAAGTCATCAGTTACTCTGGACACTATGTTTGTCATGTTGTGTCCCTTCCTGAGGCTTGTTTGGTATTTGGTTAGTACATTGAATGTAGTAATGTATGAGGTTAGTTGTTTATTTTCTAGTTTCTTGAGTATTTTAACTATGGAGGAGAGTACAGACATAGGTATATAACACCCAGGGTCAGAGAGGCCACCCCCTTTGAAAACTGGGATTATGAAGGCAATTTTCAAGTCATCAGGTATCTGGGATGTTTTCAATGATAAGTTAAACAGATGAGATAAGTGCTTTGCCAGAAGCAGCACAGCAGTTTTATAGAAAATTGGTTTTATTCTATCATAACCAGGTCCTTATTTTGATTTGAGTTTAGTGAGCTCCTGCAGAACATCCTTCTCTATAATGCTACTGAAAGCAAACAAGAGCCAGGAAGTGTCCCCAGCAAAGTCTGTATCTAGATGGGTTGGTAACATGTTGGTATTTTCGTTTTCGAAGGCCAAGCCTGCCTCAGCAAAGAATGTGTTGAATGCTGCTACTTGATCCTTGGGGTTATGCATAGCGATGTTCTTGTAATTTAAAATTGTGGATAGCGTTGATCTGCAGACCTTGTCTTGAAGAGTTGTATTATCAACCAATACTTTTTTAGAATTGTTAGAGTCATTCAGAAATTTCCCATTGCAGTATCTAAGTTTAGCCTTATGAATTTCAGATGTGCCTCTGTTTCTATGAAATTTATAGGCCAGTATATCATAGGGCTCTTTAGTGGACTGAGATTTAGCCCACAGATGGTTCTTCTCCCTTCAGAGCCTTTTTAAGTTGTACCTGAACCAGGGTGCTGGTGTAGCCCTGACTCTTTTTTAATGTAAGGGGCACATTTGTTAATGATATCCAGGAGAGATGTTTTAAAGAATTCCCAGGAAGAGTAAACATCTGGGCAGGCATACATCAGGATCCGGTTGATGCTGGCAAGTCTAGTAAGAATTCTTGTTCACAGAAGGATTTGAAATTGCAAGTAATAACTGTTTGTGCTGGTGAATCGGATCTTTTGTGTTGTCTTATAAAGGTGATGTAACAGTGGTCACTCACATCTGTAAGCGTTTAGTTCTCCCATTTTTGTGGCTGAATAGATTGCTACTAGGAATACAGTCTACAGACCCATCCAGAACAGACCAGTTTTGTTGAGTGGTTTCAATGGATGCTTTCTGAGGGCATTTAGAACTAAGGTTACATCCCTATGGGCCATGGTTATTCTTGTGCATGGTCTCATTCTTTCGGCATCTTTTAGGAATCACAGTATGTCCTGGTGAAAACCTGGAGCTGCATCCCCTATTCTTCCTAGCACCACCCCTGTAGCTGAGGCCTGCACTCTGAGTGATGAAGGGTACAGTCCCTTGTCTTGGCCTTGTTGCAAGAATAGCAAATTGTGTGGTGCTGTAATAGCTTGTGGGTTTATGTGATTTGATTTGCACCCTCTATTGAAGATATCCCACTGTCTACTGTATGTGGATGTTGTGGATGGTCTCCTGGACAGTAGCATGGTGGCTATTACCAAATCATAGTATCCTGACTTCAACAGTCTCTCCCTCTCAAGAGCAAGGCTGTAAGTGTTAATATGTCCTCTCAGTTCAATAGGTGCCATTTGTCCAGTGTCATTGCCACCAAGTTGCCAAACCATGCTCTTCTTGGCCAGTATGGGATGATCATTATGGTCAGTCTTTTCAATTGTCTTACTTTCACCAATGCCTGTGGGATCAGAGGAAATGGGTGAAAAATGCAGGCCCTGTCTTGTGTCCACGGGAGATGAAGGGCATCTACACCCTCTGAGTTTGTGTCCTTGAACCTTAAACAGAACCTTTCTACTTGGGCGCTCTGTGATACTGCCATAGGGTCTATTGTTATAGGCCTCCATTTCTTGTTGATCTGGTTGAATATCTGTGTGTGTAGCTTCCATTCCCTGGGGTGGCTCTGCTGTCCACTCAGCCAGTCCATTGTGGTGTTCAGTTCCTGGCCAGGTGAATTACCGTTATGTGGGCTAGGTTGGTTTGAGCCCATGACAACACTCTTGTCACCTTTCTCTTGAAAGTGGGACTTTTGGTGACTCCTTCCTTGGCTATGTAAGCGACAGTCACTCTCTTGTCTGACCAGATCAATACTGATGTCCCTCTGTTCTTTTTTTTTTGAATGAAGTTAGAGTGTGAAAAACTACCCTCATCTCTAGTACATTGATCGTCAGTCTCACTTCCATCTGAGTCCATTCCCATCGGCCCAATCTGTGTCAAATGGAGGTGCCCCAGCCTTGAAGACTGGCATCTGTGTCTATGATTGCCTTGTGCTGTCTCTTAAGGGAAACACCTTTAGACAGATTCTGTATGTTGATCAACCATTTCAGTGACCTCCTCACTTGGTCCATTAAGTGCACCACTGTGTGCAAGTTCTTCTCTGTCAGTGTTCCATATGATATGGCTAATGTCTGAAGTGGGCACATATTCCATCTGGCCCAAGGAAACAAGTCTATACAGGACACTATTGGCCCCAGAATCCAGGTCACTTGCAGTAATGTTGATGACTGTTTCAACTCTAGCTCATGGGCTAGAGCTCGTATCTTGTCTATTCTCTTCTTTGATGGGTGAACCAGGCCCATGATCATGATCACTTCGGTCCCCATGTATTCTACCCATTGAGAGGGTTCCAATGAACTCTTTTCCTTCTTTATGACCCAACCATGGGTGATAAGTGTTTGCATGACTATGTGTGCGTCTCTCTCCACCTGTATCTTCAACCTGGTGTATATGAGCCAATCGTCTAGGTACAGAATCACATCTATTCCTTATTCTTTTAACTTGGCTGCTATCACCACAGACACTTCAGTGAATACCCTTGGGGCCAAGGCTAGACCAAATGGCAATGCCTGGTACTGGGAGTGTTGTTCCATAATATAAAACCTTAGGTACCTGGAGTGAGAAGGTATGTGTAGATAGGCATCTCAGAGGTCCATGGACATAAGAAAGTCTCCCTTCCATATGGCTTTCAATGTTGACCTTATTGTCTTCATTTTAAATGTTTGGCATTTTATTGACCTGTCAAGGGATTTCAGGTCTAGAACTGGTCTGAAGTCCCCTGTTTTGTTTTTTTTTGGTAACAAAAAGCATATTGAGTAGATACCTTCTCCTCTTTCTTCATCCGGCACATGTTGCAAGGCTTTGTTCACCAGGAGTTTGATTAGTATTTCCCAAACTTGTTGAGGGTGTGCCTACCTTCTTAATATTGGTGATAGGATTAGTCTGTCTCCAGACAGTTTGTTTGAGAATTTGATTGCATATCTTTTTGAAATGATCTCCAGCACCCACTCATCTGTGTTTGTGCTGTGCCACATTGACTGGAACAGTAATAGTTGCCCTCCTATGGGTGGACTGTTCAAATCATCTTGTGTGCTCCAAGTGTAGTCATTTTTGTAATTGTATGTTAGACTTTCTGTTATTGGTGCCAGACCTGCTCTTTCCAGGTCCTCCCCTGTTTTTGGTTTTGAAAATGTAGTTGAAGGAAGAGAAGTTCCTGGGCCTGTAGCTGATGTTATTAATGTAGGATCTTCTGCCCCTGAAACCTTGGTTTCTGTGTCTGCCACTTTGGGTCTTGTGGGTGCAGAATGCACTCCAAAAGGATGGCAGGTTTGAATATATATGCTTTTCTTTAGTGGTGCCCTTTCAGTCCTCCTCCTTCTGCTTTAAGAACTCTTGTAGGTCCTCTCCAAATAGCTGGCCACCTTGGAAAGGTAGTTCTAGTAGCCTGTTATTGGAGTCATTGTCTGTGTTCCATAGCTTTAACCATATTGACCTCTTGTTCTATTTACTACTGCAGCCATTCTTGCTTTCAGTTTTAGTGTGTCCATTGACATATCTCATAAATATTTGGATGTTTGTAGTGTACATTTTAGAAGATACACCTGATATAACTTGGGATCCATTTCTTTTATCACTTCCTCTATCCACCTAATTTGTGCTGTTGTGATGTATATTGTAGTGGTAGTAGTTTTTGCTGCTAGGCCCACCATTTCAAAGGACTTCTTCAGTATCTCTTCAAGCCTCTTGTTGACCTGGTTCCTGAGCATGGTTGATCTGTCTGCTGGTATAACCGTCCTTTTGCTCCAAGCCATTTTTCGTGGCTCCACTGTTGGTGTTGATCACCATAGCTTTACAGTAGTTTGTGTTCCTGGATTGGGAACATGCAATCCAAGACTCATCTCTCTGGAATATGGGCATTCCTTGGTGAAGATGTCCTTGATGGTGGAACATATTCAAAAGAAGTTGGATGGTTTTAGCTTTTGTGTTATCATGGGGTCTAGCTTGCTCTCTGGTCATGGGGGTGGTAAGTTGAACTGCATAGTTGATTTGATGGCATTCAGAAGTTTGGAAACCACTTTGTACAGACAAAGTTTTGATGTTAGTGAAGGTTCTTCTGTTTCCATGAGGTCCTCTGGGTCATCTTCCTCATGCTCTGACCTTTCATCCTCACTTGGTTCTTGGTCATCTCCCTTATCTGAGGGCTTTCTAAGCCTAAGCTCTTGCCCTTGGTACTGCTGTTTGTGACAGTTGTGGATTTTCCTGAAGCTGTTATCAATTCTTTAGGATTGGGCTGAGACAGTGCTTCTAGTTGTCCCATCATTTTAAGCATGAAATTCTACTGGCATTCTATGATCACTGCTGTGGCTTGCTTATGCATGAGAACTAAAGGATCCAGCTGCCAACATGCATTTTCTGAGGTTCCCACCCCTACAGGGGACTTCTCCAAAGAAAAAGCCCCACCTGACTCCACTATATCACATGAGGAGCAGTGGGGGCCATTGTGGTGGGGAAGCAGGGTCATTTTGCATGCCAGACATTTCCTTGACTTCGCCATCTGGGGAGACAGAAATGGGTAATAACTAAGGGTTAGCCCCAGTAAGCATGAATGAGGCATCTTGTGTAAGTTAACTTTGATACAATATATGCTTTCATCACTGTGATCCTTGATTTGAAGAGGGCATGCATGGTAAGGTACATAGTTGTTAAAATATTCCCCTTTAAGGCTGGAAAAGTATGCATAGGCAAGTTTGTCTGTAGATCTATTAGGAGCTTCCTCAAATAAGAGGGCTGCCACTGGAAATCGGCAGCCATCTTGAGTGTGCTGGCAATATCTCATGCATTAGAAGAGTAGTAGTAGCACCCCTTTAAGAGTCATGGCCACCCACAGTGGTTTGAATTTGCCAAGGTGGCTGCTGTTATGACATGGACACAATCTTAGTTCCCCCTGGGATCCCAGGTCTGTAGTGATTTACTGAAGATGGAGCCAAAGCTCCTACAATTCAGGATATTCAGTTATGGACAGATCCTGTACTATGCCTCTGTGTGAGGCTTCTGTTGTGCCATATGTTCCAATGATTACAGCAGTGCATTGTGCAAGTGTGGCATGCCAGTACTGCACATATACCAGAACAGCCACATCGCACATGTTCCAATCCACTCGGTGGAATGGCATGAATCCAGATAGAAAACAAAGTGACTAGCAGTATTATGGTGGACTCGGCACTGGAATGGATGCCCAATGGAGGACCTAGCAGTGGAGCCTCTTTGGATTGATGAGATACTGTTGAAGAAGGGAGGGGAAGACAAATCTGCAATAAGCCTTAATGAGAGTTCTCAGTCAGAAGGCAACTACCTTTGGGGCGTGGGTTTTCTTTTTTTTTAATTAAACATACTTTATTAAGTTTTTTCTCACCTTGAGCCAGTCACAGGTATACAAATGAAGTAGTACAAAAAATCAGTGAAAGTACAAGCTGATGCCCAGGGAAGCATATAAGAGAAAAAAAAACAACAAATAGACAATAAGAAAAACAAAAGCACAAACATCACAGACAGTACAAGTATAACCCACATAAAAAAAAAACCTCCCTCCAACTACCCTCCCCTCCTACTAAACATTACTTTGAAGACCAATTGTAAGGTTGCTGTATTGAACTAGAGATGGGAGCTTATTCTGGGTAGAAACATAGAAAATGGAATTTGATGGCAGATAAGGACCACTTGGCCCACCCAGTCTGCCCATTTCCCTATCTGATGGATAAGCTGCAGATTCTACTTAATCAACAGCTTACTTCCTCCTGGCCCCCACTAGAATTGCCTTATGCCTGTCCCATGTATTCTTGAATTCTCCCACTGTTCCTGACTCCACAACCTCCTCAGGAAGGCTGTTCCATGCATCCACAACTCTCTCTGTGAAAAAATACTTTCTAACATTACCTCTGAGCCATCCCCCCTCTATCTTCAAATTGTGCCCCCTTGTTCTTGCACATCTCTTCTTCTAAAAGATACTACCCTCTTGTACCTTGTTAATTCCCTTGAAAGCACTGGAATCCACTGACATAAGTCAAATTATACCAATGACTAAACTACTTCAGTGTGGCAAGTAGTGCTTCCAAATGGCCCCAAAGATTCAAGTAGACCAGACTTCTGTCTCTCATATATGCAATGTGCTTTTCCAGTAGTAGTGCAAGAAAGATTTCTCTATACCACTCTGTACTGGAGGGCAAAGTTTCCTATTTCCAGTGTTTCATTATTAGAAATTTGCCAGTGGCAGCTATTAACGCAAGATGGGCTTTCCTAATTCTAGGTGTACTGGGGGAAACAGATACAGTAAACAAGCCTACAGAGTAAACAAGTTATCAAGGCCTAGTAAAGGGTCAAGGACCCTTCAAATGGTTTGCCAAAATGTTTGCACCTTGGGACAGGCCCACAACATGTGGTATAGTTTAATTGTTTAATTGTTTCATTAGTATTTCGGAAAGACCTTTGAGCGTGAGCTCTTTTACAAAGGTTTCACATCAGGGTGGACAATAAGACAATACACATGTTCAGTGGTTAGAGAGGCCTGATCATTAGGCATTAAAGAGCAATTACATGACAATTAGATGAATAGGAGAAAAAAACTGAGCAGTTGTAATTGAATACTAGAATATTTCTAATCGGTTGCCCTAGGTAGCACACCCCTGGAAACCTCCAAATCCATTTATAGACTATGGCAGAGTAACTGCATAGAGTTTAATGCTATCCCAGATGGCGAGAGGCTGGGTGACAGTGAAACAAGGGGGACTGGGTTTGAAATCAACCACAGAGAGCTAGAGGTGGGGGATAGTGAAACAGGTGGGGCTGTGATGGGGAGCAGCTCCAGAGGGCTTTGTCGAGTATGGTGTGTGTGTGTGGGGGGAGTTGGGAGGGGCAGTACCAAGTGCATTTAAAGAGGACTGATAGCTTACCTAAGCCCTTGGCTAGGCTGGAATGGAGGCAGGGTTCTCTAGGTAGCCCTGCTGGGTGTTACCTTGGGGATAGGCCTGTCTATCAAGTGGGGCCTGAGAAGCAGGTTCATTTTAGGTTAGACATTAGGTGTTTGAGGTCTACTTTGAATTGAGACAGGTTGCTGTTTGTTTGTAATTTCATTGGGAGTTCATTTATCCAGAGGGACACCTGATAGGAGAAAGCACGCTGCCCTAGTGAGGTTCAGCAAAATGGTGTGGACAGTGCTCCATTCTTCCTCCATCTGGTGATGTGTGTTGAGAGAGAAGCCTCGAGTAGGTTTCGTATACAGGGTGTTTTTTCTGAGGAGTGCCTTCTTTCCCAGGAGCCAAGTTTGGTATTTGATCCTGTCTTTTAGGTTAAGCCAGTTTGTGAGCTCAAACAGGGTGCAAGTATGAGTGTAGTGATCTGCACACAGGGTGAGGTGGCATGCCATATTGAGTGCAATTTGGACCCTTTTGAGCACTGTATCAGTAGCAGCTCCTTAGACCACCAGCCCCTAGTCTATCATGGAGAGTATGGAGCTGGAGACTGAGATTCAGAGTGCTTCTGGGGTGATGGATTTCTTATGCCTGTAGAGGACCCCGATCGTTGCATTTACCACTTTTACAAAGGAGTCTATGTGATGTGTATAAGTGAGAGAGTCATCAATGGTGACTCCAAGGTACCTGAACAAGTGCACCTGCTCAATCTGCTCACCAGCCTTGTTGGTGAATACGAGGGGAGCATGCTTGTGTTTGTTGTAGGGGTTGGATTGTAGCATGGCCTTGGTTTTCTTGTAATTTAGTAGCAGCTTTTGCTTACTGAACCAGTCCTCAAGTTTACTGAAAGAGTTCTGTAGTTCTGTTTGTAGGGCAACCTGAGAGGTGCTGCTGCTCAGCAGCATGGCATCATCTGCATACAGAATAAGTTAGGTGTCACAGGCTTTGGGTAGGTCATTTACAAAGAGGCTGAAAAGCAGGGACCCTAGAATTGATCCTTGAGGGACTCCTAGGAGTACATCTCTGGAGCTGGATAATGTCTGCTCAATTTTGACTCACTGGCTCCTGTGTGTTAGGTAGCCATTGAACCAATTCATGGCGTTTGGTGCCACACCAAATCTTTGGAGCTGGAGTACTAGTAGAAGGTGGTTGATGGTGTTGAAGGCTTTGGTGAGGTCAATGAAGATGACCTCCCAGTTTGCCTTCATCCAGCGCCTTGTGCGCATATTCAGTGTATTCCAGCAGTGCCGTGGTGGTACTGTGTTTTTGCCTGAAGTCATGTTGGTTTGAGCAGAGCAGATTGTACTTATCGAGGTATTCTGTGAGTTGACTTGCCGCAATTTTTTCCAAAGCTTTGGATAGTGGGGAGAGGATAGATATTGGCCTGTAGTTTGACACCAGCGCCTTGTCACCATTCTTATGCACTGGAGTTACCAGGGCTTGCTTCCATACCTCTGGAAATTGAGCTAGGACCAAGGATTTATTAAATAGCATTGTTATGGGCATGATAAGGATATCAAGGGTGAGAGATAGTAACTTCATGTCTAGCCCATCACTCCCCAATCTGGTTTTGCCTAGGACTTTCCTGACCATCATTAGGGCCTCCTTCACCGTCATCTTCTTAAAAGTAGAAGGCTGGGTGGTTAGTTATGATCAGGTTGGCACAACCTTGGTCCTCCACAGGCAGAAGGTAGTCTGGAGGCAGTACTGAGGACAGGTCTGTAAAGGCCTGGTTAAAGGAATCAGCAATGACTAGCAGATCTGAGGAGGAAGAGTTATTAATGTTGAGCATCTTAGGGTGCTGTTTTTCCATCTTTACCAAGGATGTTCTTGATATTGTCCCAAAACCTCTTTCCATCTCCCCATGCATTGTTAAGCTGGGTCTTATGGAAATTGACTTTTGCAAGCCTGATAAGTTTGGTGCACTGATTTCTAGCCATTTTGTAGCACTGTAAATCATGCTTGTTGCCTGAGTCTAAGGCTTTTTCCCAGAGGCAGTCCCTCTTCTTTAGGAGGGAGAGGAGCTTGCCATCAATCCAGCCATTAGCCTCCCCCCCCCGAAATTTCCATTTTGTGCATGGTGCATAGATATCACAGATGGAATTGAAGCCCTCAGTGAAAAAACGAAGGGCCTGGTCCAATGTAGGTGCCTTGTTGATGGGGGACCAGTTGTAGGCAGACAGGGCCAATCTGAGGGATCCAAGTTTGCCTTTCTGCAGAACCCTGCTGTTGATGAGGTGGGGTGGGCTTTTGGCAAGTTTAATGGTCCATATAAAGGAGATTGGGGAATGGTCACTTAGCATGCCTGGGAGAACCCTGAGTTCAGAGAATTGAGTCAGTGAGCTAGCTAAGACCCAGTCATTGAGGGTGATGGTACCAGCCTTGTAGTTCTGCCTGGTTGGGTGAGTTATGTGTTATGTGAGATTGTGGGAGGTGATTAGGTCTCTGGAGGGTGTTGCCTCCTTACATAACCAGTTAATATTAAAGTCACTGGTCAAGATGAGTTCTGAGCCCTTTCTGAGTCCAGTAAATTCTTCCATAACAAGAGGAAGGCCTTCCTTGGCTTTCTTGGGGAGCAAGTAGGTTGTGGTGATGGTAAAGGACTTGCCTTTTAGGCTGACTTGTATTTTTACCACTAGTAGTTCATAATCCTCCACAACTTTGGAGATGGGGAGGACAGAGCAACTCAGTGAGTTTCAGGAATATAGGATTCAACTGCCACCTTTCCTGCCTATTCTATCAAGTCAAAATGCTTGGAATCCTTTGATGGCCACCTCACCATCTTTGATCCTACCCGACAGCCAGGTTTCAGTTAGGCAGAGTATGTCAGGGGCATGGATGGTCATACAAGCCTGGAGCTGATCGAATTTGGCAGTTAGGCTGCAGATGTTTAGCAATGCTATCTTTAGGCCGTTTACTATAGGGCCCCCCCTGCTCCTCAGGGTTGTTGGTCCAGGGTTTAGGTGAACATTGCCAGAGAGTAGCAGTAGCAGAAAGATAACCTTTCTGGCAGATAGGGTGATGTTTCTCTTCCCTTCTGTCTTCCGTTGCCTGTGCTTCAGGTGAGGAAGGTGTCTATATGCCTGTGCTAAATTAGGGGGAAAGCTAACCGTTAAGGTTACGGTTTGGAAGGTTGGCTTGGCAATAACTGTGTATGGGAGGTGTGGGAGGATAAAGAGCCTATCATTACCAGAAGTGGTAGTGGCCATGTGTATGCTTTTCTTCTAGCTTGCATCCAGTGAGGATTCAGAGTGGGGAGGTAGTGGTCCGAATTCATATATGGTACCAGCAATGCCAAAAGAGGTAGTGAGGAGTAGTAGTAGCTGGTTGCACCCCATGGTAGTTTGTTTGGTGTTGCTGGCCTGCTTAACTGCTAGCTGGTTTATAGTTGAAAGGGTATATAGTTGAATTAGGGTGAGGTCCCTAACAATAGGGCAGGTAGAACAGTAATTGAGAGGAGTTAGATGGAGTGGCTGGAGAAAAAGTTGAGAGCAAGTGTGTGATCCTGTGGGTGGGACTGCTTTAAAAAGGGGCAGTGAGAAAGTGGGTCAAGTCAGGTATTGAAGACAGGGAGGCCAATAGCATGAAAATGTGCAGTAGTGGAGTGACCAGTCAGCTGCTAGGCTGAGGAAAGGGATGGAGTAAGGGTCTATTTAATGCTCCAAGAAGGTGGACAAGGGGGGCTTGGGGAAAAATTCAGTCCAGAACACAGCACAGAAAGAGATTTCCCTGAGATCAGGAAGCACCAGGCATTGGAAAATCGGCCAAGGAGCAAAGCTGCCAATCAGTGCATGGCTCCTCCACTGGGCATCCAGTCAAAACAGCAGCATTCATAACCACGTGTTTCAGAGGTCTGGTGCATACCTGAATCTGTCCAGGTGTCATTCGGGTGGTCTGTTAGCTGTGGCCTGCTTGGAGAGAACCAGGGCCACAGGAGCAGCTTGGGAAGCCCGCAGATGGGCTGTCTGTGAAACAAGGAGGGAAACACAGAGGATTAAATACAGCTAGAGTACAATAGCAAGCTCAGTGGGGGGGGGAGGCAATAGGGTAGGATAAAGCATGAGGTAAAGAGGTGGTAAATGCAGGGCAATTATTTAGATCTAGAAGAGCAGTTAATGGGGGTCTGTGCTTTGGCACTGGAACATCTCAGAAGGACAGCAGCAGCAGGGGGTGTAAAGGAAGGGTTTGTAGGTAAGGCAGAGAAGACAGCAGGGTGTGTGGAGAGACAGCATTACAAGTGGGGCAGAGAAATTAATAATTAGCAGAGTGACCAGTGTGGGGAAGGGGCAGGGTTTGTCAGTATGGCAGAAATGGAAAACTGCAGCAGTCTTGCTCAGTAGCTAGGTCCAGCAGTCAAATGACAGCTACTATACAATACAGTTTGTTCAGCACTAGACTGCACAGCACTAAGTATCACCGAGAGACTAGACTAGTGGCTTGTAATAGACTAGCTAAGCTGGCAGGTAAAGTAAGACCAATTGATGCATAAGATGTGTAAATTACATTAACAAAAATTATTTCAAGAACACAGCATAGAAAGAGATTTCCCTGAGATCAGGAAGTGCCAGGCATTGGAAAATTAGCGAAGGAGCAAAGCTGCCAATCAGTGCCTGGCTCCTCCAGCTGGCATCCAGTCACAACAGCAGCTTTCAAAACCACGAGTTTCAGAGGTCTGGTGCATACCTGAATCTGTCAGGGGATCAAGTTGGGTGGTCTGTTAGCTGTCGCCTGCTCAGAGAGAGCCAGGGCCACAGGAGCAGCTTGGGAAGCCCTCAGATGGGCTGTCTGAATCTGTCTGGGGGTCAGTCAGGTGGTCTGTTAGCTGTGGCCTGCTCGGAGAGAGCCAGGGCCACAGGATCAGCTTGGGAAGCCCGCAGATGGGCTATCTGAATCTGTCCAGGGGTCAGTCGGGTGGTCTGTTAGCTGTGGCCTGCTCAGAGAGAGCCAGGGCCACAGGAGCGGCTTGGGAAGCCCGTAGATGGGCTGTATATAGAGTACCATCTTTAAACTTACACCGTCCACATGTCCACAACCAGGGAGTGATTGTCTCACTATTATGATTCTGAATGGGGAACTTGGAATTATATGTAAGTCATGCATATTCCCATTCTATTTAATTTAACTGGGGTATAGTACGTAGTATGCATGACGTAAAAATGTACTTGTCGAAGCCTGTCCTGTTTAATCAAGTTATAGGCATTTTTCCAAATCTTCCCCCATACTTCAAAGTCAACAGAAATATCTAGTGCTTGTGACCAGTAGTAACAGACCCCAGTTGGTAAAATTGGGTCAGTTTCCTGACATTTCTTGACAACTGATGATACTGCATGAAGTTGTTTTGCCTCTTGCAAAAGATCAGTCAACTCCACAGCAGGCATCTCTAAGGCCAAAGCTGTGAATCTTACAAAAGACTGAATGGCTTTCTTGGTCTGTAAAAACTTGTATCCCAGGTTGTTAGGGACTTTATGCCGTAACTGGAATTCCAGGAAAGGAATAACCTTTCCATTGTTGATGAAGTCTGTGAGCTTAAGGTGGTTAAGGGCTTGCCAAAATGTGGGGGAAATTGGTTTATCTGCAGTTTTAATGTGGGGCTTACAAACTAGGGGTTGGTCCAGTTAGTGATGCCAATTCACAAAGAGGTGACCTTGTGTTTGATGGAATGCTCTAATGGACCATCCTATAGGGCTGAATTTGAGCAGTTTCGGTAATTTGGAAGGAGTCATGTATAGGAGAGCAGACAATGAACAGGAATGTTGTGAAGTTAAGTAATGCTCCATTTCCAGCCACAATGGGAGATAGCTCACAGTTCTGAGAGGAACCCTGAGAAGTCTGGTACACTGGTCCCAATAGGTTACCTTGCTGATGTGAAATGCACTGTAGTAGCCAAACAGGGAGGGAGCCATTAGGCCGCCCAGAGTTTTAGGTGCAGTGAGTTTATAATAGGCCATAAGAACTCCCTTTCCCTTCCATAATAAGGCATTAAACCTTTTCTGGAGGTTGGCAAACCATCTTTTGGGCAGGAAACAACCCAGCATTCATAATGGGTAAAGAACTTGCGGGAGTATGTTCATCCTAATTGTGCTTAGCCTGCCCCAGAAGGAGAGCAGAAGAGATCCCCATCTATCCATGTCCTCATTGATAACTCTAATTAATTTAGAAAGGTTCTCCTTGATCATTGTGGGCATGTCCCGTACTAACACTATGCCCAAGTAGGTAAGTTGTTTAGGTTCCCAAGAGAGGTGATGGTTTGCCAGCTCGGCTTGGGTCACCTTTCTATTAAGTGGGAAAACTTTTGTCTTGGACCTGTTTAGTTTGTAATAAGACACTTTGGAGAAGTCTTCAATTTCTGCTAGCAGAGCTGCTATGGATATTTGGGGATTTTCTACATGGAGGAGCAGATCATCTGCATAAGCGGAGAGTGCATATCGAGAAGGCCCAACCTTGATACCTTGGATTTCATGGGAAGATAACAACCTTCTAATAAAGGGCTCTAAATAAAAATTTAAAAAGGAGAGGGGATAGTGGGCATCCTTGCGTGGTGCCACGTGACAACATTATTAGTTTGGAGAGTCTACCATTGCACCAAATCTGTGCAGTTGTAGAGGCATATAGGAGTCGTACCCATTGGAGAAATCTGTCTAGCAGTCCAAAGTGGGTGAGGGTAGCAAAAAGAAAATCCCATGAAACTCAGTCGAATGCCTTCTTGGCATCCAGGGACACCAGCACCATTGAAGTGTCAGAATCTCTGGATGCCAAGAGGAGGTGTAATAACTTCCCCAGGTGGTCTCCTGAGGATCTACCAGCCATAAAACCCACTTGCTCCTTACCTATCAATTCACCCATGACAGGGGAAATCTTATTGGATAGTATCTTTGCAAGGATTTTGATATCGGAGTTTAATATAGAGATAGGGCAGTAGTTTTCTAGCATAATGGGGTCTTTCCCTGCCTTTGGGATCAGGGTTATGAGTGCCTCTTGGAAACCCTGATCATTGTTATACCAGAAATTAAAGACTTCCTTCAACAACAGTGCTAGGGCCAACAAACATTTCTTATAGAGATTTGAGAGGCCAAAAGGACCCGGTGATTTGTCATCAGGTAACTGGTTGATGGCATGTCAGATTTTCTCTACAGTGATACGAGCACCCAGTGAGGTGGTGTATGCAGGTAAGATTCTAGGGAGGGTGACAGAATCAAGGTAGTGGGCAATATCCTGACTGAACAAGCGCTGCATGAGTGTGTTTCTTCACTTTAAATCATAACTCCATGTGAAAATAACAGCTAAATTCTCTAATTTGAGCCCTGCAAATAGCAAGTGGCAGATAGAGGGGCTTTGTGGCTCATGTCAGCATAGCTGAGGTCCACAAATCTCAAGGGGCTAATTTTTACTTTATTTTTAAATTCACTGACTGCTCCTTGGTGCTTACAGTACTTAATTCAGCCTGTGGTTGTAGCACTTTCGCACCACTACATTTCAAAGCTCCATCAGCTGTTTGGCACTTTCAGGGAAATGGAGCTATATAAAGCGCTCTGTGGTGAGCAGGGTGAGCACGAGCAGGGCGAGCGCATGGCGATGCGTGTGAAGACGCATGCAAAGACACGCACTTCAGCACGTGTTTAGCATGTTTGGCAGTGTTTGTTGGTGCTTGGAAGGTTAGGTGAGGTTATTTTACTTTATCCCCCCCCCCAAAGAAAAAAACCTTCTTTCATTTCAATGTGGGCAAACTTGAGTGGCAATTCCTTGCATGGATTCTTTAAATTCCACGATAGCAACAAATACTAGCACACAACCAGGGAGTGATTGTGCTACTAATATGACTCTGGATGGTGAACTTGGAATTATATGTAAGTCATGCAATATGTATCTCTTGCTGAAATCTACAACGAATTTAACAAAAGATTATACATGTAAAAAATGCCTTGATAATAAACGGCTACTAGAAGATATTGAAATGTTTTCAGTTAGATTACAACAGCTAGAGGAAAGCCAACTTACTATGTGTGAATGTTTTAAAGCACTACACAGTCCCTCCCCTACAACTGAAACCATGGGTAATATGATATCCTTTCACTCATCCACCTGCTTATCCTTGAACATAATCCCGAATAAAGATGCATGTTGTAACAGTAACACTGGAAGTAACTTAATAACTACCAAAAATGTGACAACAGAAGTAAACACCATTAATTTGCTAAATAAGAAAAGAAATAGGAAGGATGATTCTGAATGGTCAGTGGTACCAGTGCAAGGGCTTGCAAAAAAGGGCGAAGAGCTGACCAGTTTTGTTTACCTATCCTTAATTCTTTTTCAGCACTTTCCAATCTATCTGATAATAATTGCCTAACTGAAAATAACCTAAATTACTTAGGTTATCACATGTTAACAAGGGAAAATGAAATTTTAAACACCATGCTTATTGTTTCAGGTTCACAACCATCTATTAGTGAAACAATAAGTGTTTTTACAAATTCTAAATGTAGGCCTAAACTGATATCAGCTAGTACAGAAACTCCAATAATAGTAAATGACAATTCTTCATCTCAACCAAAAATAAATTCTACGTTATCATTAAATGAGTGTTCAGGCTCCTTAATTAATGTCCATCATATGCTAGATCCACCCCCCCCCCCACTGTCACTAGGACTTTAGCCCCATCTATGGACATTACTGAGTCAAGTTATTAGGACTCTACATGTCAAGTCTATGTATTAGGGGACTCTATTATTAAACACTTGGACAGGGCAATTTGCAATCCAGACAAAGCTACGAGAACATGCTCCAGTTTTAGGGGAACAAAGATCTCTGATATTACCAAAATGGTCAATGATGTACTTATGGATGCTGGGAATAACCCCTTAGTTATTATTCATGTAGGAACCAATTATATAAATCAAAGCAGTTCCCTACAGATCAAAAAAGACTTTGTGGCTCTAAACAACTTACTTGTAGAGAGGGGATATACCATATGTTTTTCAGAAATACTACCAGTTCTCAGGGCAACTGATAATATAACTTGTTAAATTAAGGAAAATAATGAATGATTGAGAAAATGGTGTTTTAAACAAGGCATATGCTGCATCCCACACTGGGAGAACTTTGATGGCAGGGAATCCCTCTTTAGTTGGGATGGATTGCACCTGAGTAGGAGGGGAAGTGTCTCATTGGGCAAAGTAATAGGTACTGTTATTAACAAACATTTAAACTAAATAACTTGGGGGAGAATTGGAGAATGCCAAATTCTCTTAACACAAAAAATAATGTCAGTACTGGGAAATCACTTAACATTCTGTTCTTTAATGCAAGATCTCTTAATTCCTTAAAAATGGCAGAGCTTACAGCAAAATGTATCCAACTGGACTTAAGTATCATTGCTGTTACTGAAACTTGGTGGGATCAATCTTCACTTTGGACTAGAAACATTCCAAATTAAAAACTTTATCATAAGGACAGAACAGACAGCAAAGGTGGTGGTGTATGTCTCTTTGTTAGAAAAGATATTACTGTGTATGAAATTCCATCAACCACCTTGACTGAATCAGTATGGATTTCCATTCAACCAATTGATCATCCCAAAATTAAATACAGGGGTGCGTTATAGACCACTATCAGCAGATATCCAATATACTACTGAATTATTAAATTTAATATCAGAATTATACCAGGAAAATGATATTCTAATTTTGGGGATTTTAATATGCTAGGTATAGACTGGAATCTGAATATAAGCAATAAAAACCATGCTAGGTTATTTATGAACACAATTACTGATCTAGATTTGGACCAATTGGTAAATCAGCCTACACGTGGCAATAATATTCTGGATCTTGTAATTGTAAATGAAGGCTTTAATATCTCAGGGAATAATATTATGGCACCTATTGGCAACAGTGATCACAATTCCATATTTGTTAGTACTTGCTTACAAACTCTCAAAATTAATAATAACTTCCAACGTAGGAATTACAATAAAGCAAATTTTACTAGGATCAATCAGGAATTAACAAGAATTGATTGGTCCAAATTATCCAAAGATAAAGGAATAAATGAAATGTATACATGTTTAATAAATATTATTCATTCTCTAGAGGATAAGTATATTCTTTTAAAGTCTAAAAGTAATAAAAAGGTAAAATTACTGTCTGGTTTAATAACACTATTAACAAACAAATTAAAATCAAGGAACATTTATTCAAGAAATTAAAATCAAATCCTAGTTCATCCTTAAGAGACAAATACAAAACTGCTTTGGCTACACTAAAAAAATCAATCAAATCTGCCAAATTAAAATTAGAGTTTAATTTGGCACAATCAAAAACTAACCAGAAATCCTTATTCTCCTATATTAATGGAAATAGATTTAATGACATAATTATAGGACCTGTCTGTAATGACGGGATTATTATAACCTCAAATAAAGATATGGCAGACTATTTCAATAGGTATTTCTGTTCAGTCTTTGATCAATCAAGAAACCTTGTAACTTACACCAACAGTAGTGATTCTTGTATTCCGTTATTTCAATTAAAAGAAGTAAAAAACTCACTAAGATTAAAGGATTGACTAGTTCCGGACCTGATAATATTAACGCCATATTTCTTCTTGAAACACTAGATTCAATTATTATTCCTCTTCAAATACTATTCAATAAATCATTATTAGATTGTAAAATGCCTGATGCTTGGTGTACAGCTTTGGATTACACCTATTTACAAAAAAGGGCTAAAGTCCAATGTCCAAAACTATCACCCATTTAGTTTGACCTTCATTCTGGGAAAAAACATGGAATGATTAATTAAATGTAGATTAGAAAATGCACTGGAAAAACTGAATATTTATGATTTGTCTCAGCACAGATTCAAATCAGGTTTTTCATGTACAACAAATCTCATATCATTTTACCAACATATTACCAAACTATTGGATAGTAATGTATCTACTGATGTATTGCTGTTAGATTTTAGTAAAGCTTTTGACTGTATATCACATTCCTTACTAATAAACAAACTACATAATTTTAAAATCCCATTTCGACTAGTAAATTGGATATCAGAATGGTTGTTCAATCGCATCCAATTGGTTAGAATAAATGGAGTTCTATCAGATCCTGGGGTTGTCGCAAGTGGGGTCCCGCAGGGATCCATTTTGGGGCCTGTTCTGTTTAACATTTTTATTCATGATATGGTCATAAAATCTAACAACTATTTATTAACATTTGCTGATGATACAAAACTCGGTGGAAGAGTTGACACCCCAGAACATTTTAAACTGCTTGAACAGGATTTGTATACCATAGAACAATGGGCTAATAAAGCTATTTAACATCAACAAATGTAAGATTTTACATTTTGGTAGGAATAATCCATTTCACAATTACTATCTAAATGAGCAGCTAATGGAATCATCAAGCTGTGAAAGAGATCTTGGCACCCTAGTTAACAACAAACTGTCATCAGGTGATCATTGCAGTAAAGTAGTTAGATCTGCCAATATTGTAATGAGACAAAACAAAAAAAACATTTATTAGTAAATCAGAACACAATTTAATACCATTATATAGAGCATATGTTAGACCCCACTGGGATTATGGTTCTCCCTTTTGGAGTCCTTATTTAAAAATGATATAAATTGTCTTGAACAAGTACAAAGAAGATTAACTAAATCCATTCCTAGATTGAAAGATAAATGTTATGAGACTAGGCTACAACAGACAAGTCTTTATCCACTGACACTGAGAAGAGAAAGGGGAGATTTACTTCTAACGTATAGGTTAGTTCATAATTACAAGTTGTTTAACATATGTGGACTAGCATATGCTGACAAAAGAATTGTGGGAAGATTACACACTAAGCAATTGAAAGTAGAGTGGGCCATAAATAAAAAATATGATATTTTTTTCAATATAAGGGCAGCAAAATCTTGGAATTCTTTACCACCAACTATTGTAGAGGCAGCAAATTGTGATACCTTTAAAACTAGGCTTGATCTCTGGTTACTAGCCCAGCGATCTGATTAATATCCCACTGTCATGGTAGGACAATCTAGATGGGCCCTGTGCCTTCTTTTGCCCTAATTTTATCCAGTAAATCCTCTGGTTTAGAGTGGGAAAGGGGGTCAAAATCATAGAGTTTCTGATAGTATTCTTGAAAAGCTTTGGCTATTTCTGTGGGATTGGTATGGACTGAACCCATTTTTTGAGGCTTCAGCTTGTTTGAGTCTAAATGCCAGAAAACTTTCCAGCCCTTTCACCAGCCTCAAGGTATCTGAGTTTAGTACAGTGGAGGGAAAGCTGTGCCTTTTGAGCCAGCAAGTCAGTATACTTTGCTTGTAGGTGATGCAGCTTGACCCATTCAGAATCCACGGAGCATTTGGTAAGGCTCTGTTTGAGGGAGCGTATCGAGCTGAGCAGTGAGACCATTTGCACCATGGTCTGATGTGCTTTAGTTGTTGCCATTCAGATACACTCATCCCTAAGAGCACACTGCAGAGCTGCCCATACTAAATCAGTTTTATCCACTGATCCCATATTAGTAGTTAGGAAGGAGGATATAAATTCCCTAATGTGTTTCTGCACATCAGGCTTTTGTAGCAGCTGATTATTGAAACACCAAAGTGAGTCATTTTTGATCCCCGTGCCTGGTAGATAGTTAAAGCTAACAGGTGAGTGGTCAGACAGTACCCTAGCATGTATAGTGGAGTCCAAGACCCCAGCAAGACCAAAGGTGCTCACTAAGAAGTATTCTATTCAGGAATAAGAACGGTGAGGGTGGGAGTAGAAAGTGTACTGTTTTTCTGTGGGATAAAGGATTCTCCATGTGTCTATCAGACCACTACCACTAATAAGATCTTTCAGTGCCCTCTGAGCCGGGGATAGACCACACCTTCTGCAATCTGACCTATCTAGTGCCAATTGAGGGGTGATATTCCAATCTCCACCCAATATAGTTAATTTAGGAGGGTTGGTAATAAGAGAATTAAGCAACTGCATGAAAAACTGGGGGGAGTCTATGTTGGGGCCATATATGGCTCCAAGAAGAACTGGATATGACTCCAGCATCCCATGCAAAGGAATGTATCACCCACTGGGATTCCAGATCTCTTGGTTCAATTGAAATGGAACCACTTTGGCCAGTAGGATTGCAACTCCCCCACGGCTTGTGGAGGCACCAGCACCAAAGGCCTGCCCCACCCACATTCTCCAGAATAAAAAAATATCACTTCTCAGAAGGTGTGTTTCTTGTATGCAAGCTATCCCAGCATCGAAGTGTGAAAGGTGCCTTAGTATAATTTGCCTTTTGCACCTATCCTGTGCTCCCCTTAACATTCCAGCTCACAAAGACATATGATCTACCCATTTGAACAATAAACTAGATCAGCAGTGGTAGACAGGATTTTAAAGACAACCACACATTTCAAAGGTGACCCTCCAATGTCATGTTTGGTAACCCCTCTCCTCTGAAACCCCCCCAAAACACATAAATATTCCCAAAACAAAAAAAAGGACACACAAAACCCTCCCCCCCCCGGTTCTAATCAACTGCACTCCTGCTGAATCCAGCCAGGTGATGGTGCTGAGCAAATCTAATTATAGCCAGTCCCCACTTAACCTTCCACCCCCTCTCAAACAGACTGCACCAATATCCAAAACATTGAAGTTAAATCTAAGTGCACTTCTATCCATTAATAATTGTGGTAAAAATCAAAAGCCTCTCCAACCACTATTTACATCATAGTGGCCATCATTACACAAAATAAAGAAGAAAACTTATTTATTGGCCACAGAAACATCAGCAAGATTATTTTGAGATTGGTTCTGCAGCCCAAATTAAGATTAATATTCCCTTGTAGTCACAATTAGTCTTGCAACACCAATTTTGGGAGCCAAGAGTTCCAAAAGTTACTTAACATCCAGGGGTATTCACATAAACAAAATAAGCATACTATGAACTTGGGTCAAACTCCAAGACGACCAGAAGAATTTCAGTTTAGCGAAAAGGCACTAGTCAGGAGTAGGATAGTTCTCCATGTTCATCTTACCATCTGACCATCTTACCATCTGGACCAGACCGCAGCTAACAATCGAGCCCGCAAGCTTAGTGGCTAAACATCCCCTTTCTATGAGAGAGCTGAGAAAAATTAAAACAAGCTACAGTACAATTTCTCTACATTTGCCAGAGATCGGAAACAAAGAGACTGGGCAAAACTGCAGAATATAGATTGACGTGGTCACCGCTACTCAGGGAAGCATAATTGAGGCAAAACCAGGCCCCTCTACTAACTAAAGTAGATCAAACCTGCATGATCCCAGTAACTTGAACAAATTGGGTAGCAGGGTCTTTAGCTCTTGCGTAGCCTGTTCAGGACTTTCAAAGGACAGCCATTGCTCACTGTGCTTCACTTGCAGGACTGCTGGATAGTTAACGTGGAACACTTTGCCAGCTGCTATTAGCTTGGATACGGTCAGATGAAGCTCCTAATGCCGTACTCGAACTGATTGTGGCAGGTCTTGCATGATGCAAATCCATCGCCCTTCCCACTGGACCTCTTGCAGCTCCTTGATTTTAAGTAAAATACACTGCTTGTCCTGGAAAATTAGCAATTTAAAGATGAGGGGTCTTGGAGGTGAGCTTGCCAGTGGTGGAAGCTGGAGGGCATGGTGCGGTCTTTCAATTATGTAAGCCCCTCAATTGGGTGATGGGATGGCCACTTTCTCACTCAGCTTTTACAGAAAAAAGATCAGGGAGGTGTCTTCTTCACTCTCCAGAAGCCCGATTATTATTAGATTATTTCTTCTGCTTCACCCCTTAAAGTCTTCCAGCTTCTCCTCCATTTTCTTGATTTTCCTGTTGATGTGCATCATTGCTTGTTCTGCTTTCTCAGCATTCTTTTCTAGGGATACGTTCGCACCTCCAGGTCCCCGGTTCTAATTGTTTAACTTGCCACAGAGGGTTTAATTTGCTGCATATCTTCAGAGATTGTGGAGATCGCAGCCTGTAACAGTTGTATTATCTCTAAAAATCTCTCCTCAGAAAGCACAGTCTGGTCAGTAGGAAGCTGAGATATAGCTGCTATCTGGTGCTTAGCATGCTTTGAGGCCTTGTCTTTTACAGGAGAAACCGGAGGTGTATGCCTTGGGGGGCGGGGCTTTCTTCATATATACCACCATTCTTTTTAGTTGTTTCTGATTGTGGAGTCTCTCCAGAAGAGCTGTGATCAGTTTTCAGTAGAAAAGTTAATCTGGAGCACTGAATTAGTGTGTTTGATGGTGGGTGGGTGGTGGAGCAGAGGAGTAGTGCTGCTGTCGCTCAAACTGCCATCATGTCTGGGGCGTTGGTTTTCTAATGTCACTCTGATTTCATAGCACAGCAAATATTGGAATAGCTCTACTGGTGAGACCTCCCTGCTTATGAAGGGGAGAGCTGCCATGAGGGAATTGAGAATTAAGTGCTGGTGAGACCTCCCCACTCAAGAGGGGGGGAAACTGCCTGAAACACAAAATACACAACTGAAGATGATGTGCTGGTGAGACCTCTCTGCTAGTGAGGGTGGAGAACTGCCTGAGGTACATAACATAGCCCAAGCTGCATAGGTGCCACACTGGGCAGGGGAGCATAGCCATAAGTAATCTTACAAAATCGGAATTAGGTACCAGATTCTGGGTCCGTGCACATGATCCTCTACAGCTACTGTGATACTGGCTGTAGGGGCACAAAGGTACTCGGCTTTCCCACTAATGGGAGGGGGTGCTAATATGAATTGGTAGCAGATCTGAATTTCTGGACAGTGTGGAAGCTCTGTACACCATGATACCTGACTAACAGAATGAGTGAAACTGGATAGATAGCTTGTAGAGGAAAGCTTGCAGTTCTCTGACCCAATGACAGTGGGGCCCTGGATAGCCAGAATGTAACCCAGGGCAAGTTAGTATCTAGTTGGTAATTCATATTTTAGAGCACAGAGAAGTCAGAGCCTGCCTATTCTGGTTAGTCTTTCCTTGTAATGTTGTTATAGGCACTCTTACTTTGTGTTAGAAGGGTAGATACCTTAGAAATACAGGAGCTCAGTGACTATGCTTGCAACCTACTCACATGCACATAAAAACTGATGAGAACAGGAACAGAAGGGGCTCAGAGATGATCTTGAAATTCTGTACAAGATCACATGTGCATCTCACTGCCTATCAGGTGAACATGGCCCTAAGGTAAGGACTTGGATTGCCACAGATATACACATAACACAATTATTCTTACTAATGCCATGGTAATGTATCATAAGTTTATTTCTCTTTGGTAAAGTCCCTCTGTTCTTACATAATTTATATTTATATTTATTAAGTCTAGGATTACAAATACCTTTGAGCAAAGGCTCTTTTACAAAGGTTCCACATCAGAGAAATACAAATTATGGGGAACATCAATACAGACATTACAACAATGTGGACATTGCAAGCAGATTACAGATTAATACAATTCAAGGGTAACACTGTAAGCAAGGCAGCCAGCATCATTTGTCAGAGAAAACAGACAAGAGATAAGAAGTGCCAGAGTCATAGGGAGAGGGAAAAGGGGAGGGTGAGGAGGGGGAAGAAGGAATGTAGGTAGGGTGGAGAGAGGGTGAAAAGTGCAGCATTGGGTATACCAAGATGTGAGGGTAGAATCCAGTGAGGAGGAGAGGGGGGACCACTAGAACAGGCAGGGAAGTGAAGAAACAAGGTTAAGTTGGGCAGTCACAAGAGCTGTTGGTAGTGAGATAGTCCCAGAGCCTAGTTTTAAACATACCAATTGTCGGGGCAGAGGAGATGGTGGGGCTGAGGCCATTGAACCACAGTGGCACTTGATAAGCTAAAGAGAGTTGTCCCTGTGAAGTGTGACGGTGGGGTCTTTCAGTAGCTGTAGTGTGGATCTCTGAAGGCACCGTTTGTTGGTTCGGTGTTGTAACAGAGTTGAGACCTCAGATGGTGCAAGGCCAAGGTAGATTTTTTTTGCCATGGAGCAGGTGAGAAACTTTATGCAGTTTGATAGTTGGAGCCAGATGGTCTTCGTCTACAGGTCCCATGTGTGGGTGAGACGGTGAGCACCAGTGATGAGCTGACATGCCTTATTTAAGGCAGTTGAGAGGCATCTAAGGGTTGTGATTATGGCCAAGCCATAAATGATGAGAGCATAGTCTATTACAAAGATCACAGAGCTCAGGACTGCAACCTTTAAAGCTTCTGGCATGAGGTGTTGTCTGTGTTTATAAAGGAGGCCAAGCCATGTATTAGCAGCACTAGCCAACATTATCTATGTGAGGTCCATAGGAGAGATTAGGGTCAACTGCATCCTGAAGTATTTGAAGGACCCCACCTTATCTAGAGTGTTCCCCTGGGTGGTGGAGATAGCCAAGTAGTGTAGCTTGTGTGGGTTATGAGAGCTGCAGAAGAGCGTAGACTTGTTTTTTTTGTCATTGAGGACCAGTTTATGATTAAGAAACCATGTCTCTACAGAACTGAAACCAAGTTGAAGGTTGTGTTGAAGAGTTGCAGGATCTTTGTGAGTGGAGAATACAACAGCATCATCTACATATAGTATAATCTTTTCAGAGCAGTGGTAAGGGAGAGAGTTTAAGAAAAGGCTAAAAAGGATGGGGCCCAGTATGGATCCCTGTGGGACACCCAAGTGAACAGGCAGGGTGTCAGAGAGAGCATCAGCAATTTTTACTCTCTGCAACCGGTTTCTAAGTAACTTTAAACCAGAGAGAAGTGTCAGATGATAGCCCGGCATTCAGTAGTTGGTCAATTAGTAGTCCACGGTGTACCATATTGAAGGCCTTGGTGACGTCAACAAAAACGGCCCCTGTGAGAAGGCCGTTGTCATGGGATTTGTGCAATGCTCCAGTGAACTCAAGAAGGGCTGTGGTGGTGCTGTGTCCTTTCCAGAAACCGTGTTGTTGTGGACAAGGTATATTGTATTTATCCAAGTGGTCAGTAAGTTGATCAGCCACAATGAGCTCTAGTGACTTAGAGAGTAGGGGCAGTATGGAAATAGGGGGATAATTGGAGCGATTCATCTTATCCCCACTTTTTTTGACAGGTGTCATGGTGGCTGTTTTCCATAAGTCCAGGAATTTTCCACAGTTGAGAGAGAGGTTTAGGATTTTTGTTAATGGATGAATTACCTCATCGAGGGTGAGCAACAGAAGCTTAAGGTCCGGGGTGTCACTACTAGATCTAGATTTAGAGATAGCTGCAGTAATATAGTGGCAAGCTTCATTCAGCCTTACCTCCCTGAAGTAGAAGAGTGGATGGTTAGACTGTGGGGCTGAGGTATTTGGGGAGTAGGCCCTGTTTTCGAAAAAATCATGGGGTAAGATAGCACTAAGGTCTGAAAAAGCTGTGTTAAAGTTTTTTGCGATCACCTTGGAGTCGAGGGTTGAGGATCCATCAACCATTAACATGGCTGGAGAGGTTTTTGGCTGCTTCTCCGTGTCATCCTTGATATTGTCCCAGAACGCACAACCATTTCCCCATGTATTGGTGAGAGCATCTTTGTAATAGGTGTATTTTGTGAGTTGGGTGGCTTTCGTGCAGGCATTTTTTTAATTTTATTTATTTGTGTCTAGGATTACAAAGTACCTTTGAGCCAAGGCTCTTTTACAAAGGTTCCATGTCACGCTGGTTACAGGGTAACAGACACTAAAACATAAAACATTTACAGGTACATGGTTTTAGACAGTAACTTTGCTTGACAAAATCAGACTGAGTGATGAGTAACTCAAGAAACAATAGGAGGAAGAGGGCAAGAAGTGGAGAGGGCTGAGGGTAGGGGAAGGCATAGGTGTAGAGGGTCAGGTTGAGGCAGCCAAGGGGCCTTGTCAGGACAGACACAGGGCAAGTGCATTAGAAGTTGCATTGGACAGGTAAGTGCAAGAAGAGAAGGCAGAAACTGACACCGATAAGGTCAGAAGCAGCATAGGGAATGCAGATGTTATGGGGTGCAAGCACAGTTGGAGGTGCCAGTTATGGAGTGGCTGAGCTTTTTTTGAATGCTCCAAGTGTTGCTGTGGATGAGGTATCACTAGAGAGCTCATTCAGCCAACATGGAGCCCTGTATGCAAATGACCTTTGGCCTTGGGATGTGCGGCAGCAGGGAATTTGAAGGATTTGGGGCTTAGAGCTCCTGGTGTTGCGGTTGGTGATTTTGGGTTTGAGGAGGGTGCTGACTCCTGGTGGTGCCTTTCCTATCATGATTTGCTTAGCAGTGATGCAGGTTTGATATTTGATTCTGTTGTTCAGTTTCAGCCAGCCTGTTTTGGAGTAGAGGTTGCAGGTGTGGGTGAGACGGTGGGAACCAGTAACGAGTCAGCAGGCTTGATTGAGGGAAGTCAAAACATGCCTGAGAGATGAGGTTGTGGCAGATCAATAGATAATGAGACCATACTCAATGATGCTGATGATGGAGCTCTGGACAACTATGGACAGAGCTTCTGGGGTTAGATGTTTCCTATGTCGGAATAGTAGGCCCATCCTGGTGTTGGCTACTTTTGCCACATTATTGATGTGTGGGACATAGGAGAGATTACAGTCAAGGGTGAGGCCGAGGTATTTGAAGGTATGAACTTGTCCAAGGGTGATTCCTTGCTTGGTTTTAATGGAGAGCTGATATTGTTTGTGTCTGTTTTGGGAGCTGCAGAAAATCATGGTCTTTGTCTTTTTCTGGTTAAGTATAAGTCTGTGTATTATGAACCAGTTTTCAACTGCAGAGAAGGCCTGTTGGAGGTCACCTTGTAGATGGACTGGATCATGGTGGGATGCCAGAATGACAGCATCATCCACGTAGAGTAGGATCTGTTCAGGGCAGAAATCTGGCAGTGAGTTCAGAACAAGTCTGAAAAGGATGGGGCCCAAGATTGAGCCCTGTAGGACACCGGACTGAACTGGTCTTTGGTCTGAGAGTGTGCCAGCAATTCTCACTCTTTGGTAGCGGTTGTCTAAGTAGCATTTGACCAGTTCACTGAGTTAGGTGAGAGCCCTGCTAGTCAAAGCTGGGCAAGTAGGAGATTGTGGTTGACGATATCAAAGGCTTTAATTAAGTCAATGAATGTGGACCCAGTAAGATGACTGTTATCAAGTGATTGATAGATTGCACCAGTGAATTCAGGTAGCACCGTGGAGGTGCTATGACCTTTTCTAAAGCCATGTTGCTTCTTGCACAGGATATTGTGATTGTCTAGGAAGTTGGTGAGCTGGTCTGACACAATCCGTTCTAGGGCCTTGGAGAGTGGAGGTAGGATGGAGATTGGATGGTATTTGGGGAGCATTTCATGCTTGTTTGTAATTTTGGATGTCCAGTTGTTTGCAAGTGGCCCTGTCAACTGCCCAGAGGTGGTCCCTTAGTTTCAGCTGTGAGAGAAGAGCCACGGTGAGCCATGGGTTAGAGAGAGATTTTGTTTTGCGCCTTTTAGTAGGGGCAAAGAGGTCACAGGCTTTTTTGAAAATTGAGATGAAGTGAACATGAGCCAAGTTAACATCTGTTGCTTTGTAGATAGGTAGCCAGTCTTGTAGAAGCAGGTATTGTTTGAGATGTGGAAGTTTTCCACTAGGAAGGACTCTGCTAGTGATAAGTTTGGGAGGGCTTGAGGAATTATTTTGGCCATGCACATATGACTGGGAAGTGGTCACTGAGAGAGTCTGGGAGAACAGTCATATGAGAAATCCTTGTGGGGTGAGTGGTGAGGACCCAATCCAAGAGGGTAATGGTGCCAATCTTGTAGTTAATCCTAGTAGGAGAGTTTACCATTTGCGTGAAGTTAGCAGCTGAGATGGAGTCTTTATAGGCACTGGTGCCCGATGCTAACCAGTTTATGTTGAAATCCCCTAGTAGAATAAGTTTAGCTTCAGGAGGATGAGAGTTGATAAAGTTTAGGACATCATTGAAGCCATATTTAGGGTCCTGGGTGGGATGTATACAGAGACAATAGTCGGGGTTTTATGGTTGGGACCTAGGATGATTTTTATTGGCAGAATCTGGGCCAAGGCAGAAAGTGATGGAGTTGCTACAGGGTGCCACGACAGGGAGTCTTTGATCGAGATTGTGCAAGCATTGCCTTTTTTGGATATCCGGTCCAGCCTGTGGACATTGTAGCCCTGTAGTGTTACTGCCAAGTCAGGAACTTTAGGCGTCAGCCAAGTTTCCACCACTGCAAGGATGTGAGGGTTGTGTTGGTATATAAAGGCTTGGAGTGCATCCAGCTTTGGTAGTAGGCTGCAGATATTAATAGTTGCAAGCATAAGGGCAACTGGAGTTTGTGTGTGGCCTGAGCTTCTAGGGCCAGGATTGGGATGGACGCTGCCTGAGATGAGAAGAAGGAGGAGGAGGAGTAGGAGTTTTAAGGAGCATAGTCACAGCTCTTTGAGAGATAGTTTTGATCATTGTTTCTGGGAGTAGAGGTTGCAAGGTTTCAGATGGTATCCCATATGGACTGCAAGGTGGCACAGTGTAGAGAGGTGGCCACACTTTTTGAGAGCAGTGGTTGGGGTAAGTAACCAGGAATATCCAAATGGTGGACCAAGCACAAGTCTCAAATGGAAGTGAAGGGTTCCCTTGGAGTAGCAGTGGAAACCAGAGTAGAGGGTGGCAGGGGGGGGTGTGGGTGTCTAGGACCAGGGAGAGAGAGAGAAGGGGGGGCAGGGCATGGAGGAGGAGGAGAGGTGAGAGAAAAGCAGAAAGAACCTGCATGGCTTGCATACTAGCACAGTAGGGGTGGGGAAGCGAGTTGAACAGGAGGGAGTAACTTGGCTAGCAGGAGGCAGATAGAAAGAGAGACTGAGAAAGAGAGCACCTCAATCAGTAAGCACTACATGGGATGAGAGAAGGGGGATGGGAGGCATAGGCAGACCAGAGGAGGCTACAAGTGTTAGCCAATAGGCAGTGGGAGGTGGGATATGTAAGAGGGAAGGTGGGGTTAGAGGTCTATTTAAGTAAGGTAGGAGGGGGGTGGGCAAACTTTTGTGGCAAAACTAATGCAAAGTCAATGGGCGCAGCACCCAGAGAGCAAAGCAAGGCAGTGAAGACAGGGCTGGCAAATCAGCTGCTGTTCGAGAGGTGTGTTTACAGATGGTGGGAGAGCATCTGCGTTTAACCCTTGTAGGTAATTGTATTTACTGTTTTACAATAATACAACAATCATGGTTATGTATTAAAGGACACTGTCAACCCCTTTGCATCATGCTATGTCTCATTGAAAACCAACATTTTATGATTTTGCAACTGTGTAACTGTACCCAGCTTTATTTTGTTTCAAATCTTTGAACTACTTTTATTGCATACGTTCTTAACATTAGGAACACACCTAAACTGAGCAGCCACTGATGATGCAATAATTTTTTTTTGATTATTTATTTATTCCCTCCTTGGCAGTGGGAAGGGGATTGCCCATGGTTCCCCCTTTTCCAACCGGCCCTGTGGCACTGCACACCTTGCTTGCTCGACCCCCTCCTCCATTCTTCTCATGAGCCACTTCACGGCAGGCACTTACCCCACCACCACAGAAGGCCCAGGAACAGGATCGGGGGTGGGGGGCACAGCCTGAGTGTGAGTGGTCCGGTGCCATTGGGACCAATCTTCATGCATACTGGACGATTTTTCCCTTGTTCCCCCCATGTCATGGGCATGTGATAATGTCAATAATGTGGTCACATTGAATGTCTGCCTGCACCGACCCCATGTTCCAGCCTCTCAGTGCACCAGCCCCCAGCCACCACCAGGAGCCAGTAGCACAGTGGTCCATCCATACCACCCACCCCAGAGGAGGAGAGCAGTCCATGGGATGCTCAATCCACATCTCACTGAATGATCCTCCAGTTCCAAGGTTGCTCCCAACCCCAGATCACTGGCGCTGCAAGCGGTAGGTCTACTGTTGTGTCAGCTGGCCAGCCTGATGCAGTAGCTTTACCTCCTCCCTTTGCATCTTGAGTGGCTAAATTATGTTGGCAGTGTTACTAAGTCCAGAAAAAATGCAGTGGTAATCGATTAGGGAATGTAAACAAACATGTTTTGATGTGTGAACACCAGTATGGTGGGTAGTCTGTTTTTCACTTTAAAAAAAAAAGGAATTAGAATTATATAGTCCTTGAATCATATTAGACTGTTGCATCATTCTTAATAGTGGATCAATAAAAAATATATACAAAACTGGGCTTAGGGGTCACACTTGCTAAACTCACCTTGTAACCGAGTTGATGCCCCCAAATGGGAGTTAATATACAGTATAATTTCTGAATGTTCATAAAATAAAGTCACCCACTCAATAAACCTGTTTGGTATCCCGTACAATTCCAGAACCTTAAATAAATAATCATTAGAAATTTAGTCAAATACAAACATACGAAATTTGCCAGCAGATAAAGGCCTAGAGGTCTATCAAGTCTGCTCAAATGTGCAGCTAGCACCCCTTATTCTGCAGCTTCCCCTCCCTTCCACCGTTCCCCTTCATTAACCCTCCCCCTTGTCCTGTCCCATCCTCGTTTGAAGCAGTCCACTGTTCTACTGCATACCACTTCAGCAGGTAACGCATTCCACCCAGCCACCACCATCTCTGTAAAAAAGTGTCTCCTCATCTCCCTCCTGAACCTTCCTCGCTCCAGTCTCATATCATGGCCCCTGGTGTCCCTCCCCTCCCTTACTTTGAACAGCCCCTCTGTACCTATCTTGTTTATTCCTTTCATGTATTTAAAGGTTGCAATCATGTCACTCCTGTCTCTCCTCTCCTCCAGTGAGTACATGTTCAACTCCTTCAACCTCCTCTCGTATGATAAGTCCCCCAGCCCCTTGATCATCTTTGTCGCTCTGTGCTGCACCCCCTCCAGTAACTTAATGTCCCTCTTCAGATACAGACACCAGTACTGCACGCAGTACTCCAGGTGTGGTCTAACTAATGATCCATACAGTGGCAGAATCACCTCCTCCCTCCTCGAGGATATACCCCTTGCAATACAACCCAGCATTTTGTTGGCCTTTGCAGCTGCCTTCCTACATTGTGCTGAGTTGTTCATTGACCCTGTAATGATCACACCCAGATCCTTCTCCTCCTCTGTCTGGGCTAGCTGCATTCCCCCAGCTGGTAACTCCTCCCTAGGTTCTTCATCCCAAAATGCAGCACCTTGCACTTTTTGGCATTAAAGCCCAGTTGCCAGGTGTCTGGACCAGGTTTCAAGCTTTGCCAGATCATCCTGCAACCTTGCCATCCCCTAGGTCATCCATCACCACGCCAACCTTGGTATCATCAGCAAACAGACTGATCTTGCTCTTGATGTCCCATGATATGTCTGCAATGAATATCCCAAACAACACTGGTCCCAACACCGAGCCCTGTGGGACACCGCTCATCCTGCCCTTGGGTGTGAGAGCTCACCACCCACCACCACCCTCTGTTGCCTTCCCTGCAGCCTGTTTCCTACCCATCTCACCAGCTTTGCACCCGCCCCTGTGCCTACTAACTTCCTTCCCAGCCTTCCATGTGGCACTGGGTGAATGCCTTACTGAAGTCCAGATACAGGACATCCACTGCATGGCCCCAGTCCAGTTGCCTAGTTGCCCAGTCATGAGAACTCGACCAGGTTGGTTTGGCAGGATCTGCCACTTATGAAGCCATGCTGTCTGCTATCCTGTAGTCCTTTGACCTCTAGGGGCCACCAGCCTCTCCTTCAGGATAGTCTCCATTAGCTACCCACAATGGATGGAGGCTCACTGGTCTGTAGTTTCCGTTCATGCTTGGGGCCACTCTTGTGGAGGGGCACCACATGAGCCATCCTCCAGTCCTGAGGTACACACCCCGAATGTAGTGAGGCATTAAATAGGTCTGCCAAAGGTCCTGCAAGGACCTCTGCCAGCTCCTTCAGTACCCTGGGGAGGATGCCATCTGGGCCTGGCGCCTTGTCCACCCTCAGTGCCTTCAAACCCTCTCGAACTCTGCCCTCCATGATTTCCCCATCTGTCACCACTTCCCCTGCTTCTGCCATTTCTCCCACCTTGGGTGTCACCCCCTCTTCTCTTTAGTAAGTACTGAGCAGAAGTACTCATTTAGTGCTTCCATGTATCGCACCTGCTTCCACCCAACCCTCCTCCCTCTTCCTAATCCTTACTATGTGGTCCTTACAGCTCCTTTTCTCCTGATGTACTAAAGAAGTCCTTCTCCCCCTTCTTAATGCCTTGTGCCAGCCTGAGTTCCGTAGATGCTTTGGCTCCCCTTACTGCCCTTGTCACCTCCTTCGATTCTGTCAAGTACTCCTCCCTGTCCTCCCCCTCCCTGTTTTCTTATACTTCCCAAAGGCAGCTCTTTTCCTCCTTACCTTTTCCATGACCTCCTTGCTCAACCAGATCGGTTTCTTAGCCCTAGCCTTCTTGCTCTGGGCTTTGCAGCAGTTTTGGTTGCCCACTATCCCCAACTTATGAGCTCCCACCTCTGGTTAGTGTCCATACTAGATTGAATTCTGGCCAGGTACCCTTTTACCACTTCCCCCATCCTCCCAAAGTCAGCCCTCCCGAAGTCCAGCACTATTGTGTCAGATTCCACTCCTTCCTTGCCCATATCCAATGTGAGCCATACTGAGTGTTGGTCACTCCCTGACAACGATTCTTCCACTGTAAGTTCTCTCACAAAGTCCCCATTTGCCAGCACAAGGTCAAGGGTATTCCCAAACCTGGCTGGTTCACTGACCATTTGCAGCAGGAAGCTGTCCTGGAAGGCATCCAGCATTACCTGCTCCTTCTGTTCCTAGTTGTTGGGGTGCTCAGTCCACTCCTAGCATGTTGAAGTCCCCACAATCACCACACTACCCTTCATGCAGTCCTCCTGATCTGTCCCTAGTTCCCTGTCAACTCCTCCATCTGAGATGGTGGCCTGTACACCACTCCATTCTAAGAATCCTATTCTTGGAATCCTGGATTTGCATCCAAAGTGACTCCGTGCTACCCTCCTCCCCTTCCTCCCCTTACACACTTCAGTCCTTCCTTCACATATAGTGCCAACTCCCTCCTTTCCCAATCACCCTGTCCATACAAAATAACCTGTACCTGGTACAGACAGGTCCCAGTCATTGTATTGGGTGGCCCATGTTTCCGTGATGGCTGCAATGTCACCTCTCCTCTGCCATGAAACCTGTAACTCTGCAGTTTTCCTCCCAAGACTCCTAGCATTAAGGGTAACCACTTTCCACCCTCCCCCATCCTGCCCTCATTTCCTAGCATCACCAACAGTACTTGCCATTTGTCCTTTGTCACTGTTATAGGGTAGCTCATATGGTTTCCCAACCTGTGGTTTCTGCATATCTCTTCCCCAACTGCCACCCCCCACTCCTAGTTTAAATTCCCAACTTCCTCTATGTACTCCTCTATCCTCTGTTTCAACACTTTCTTTCCCTCCTCACTCAAGTGTAGTCTGTCCTTGGCATAGAGGCTACTGTCCTCCCAGGTCCCTACCCACCATCTCAACAGCCCATACCCTTTAGCACAACACCAGGTTCTTAGCCATCCATTAAATTCCTTTATTCTCAGCTTTCTTGTTGTGCTTGCCTTTGGCACGGGAAGTATCTCTGAAAATGCTTTCCCCTGATCTACTGCCAGTGAAAACCCAGAGCAAGTATTATTCCTACCTCTTTCTAATAGTTCCCTAATGATTACTAAAGTTTCCTGTATTCTTCTCCCAGGTACTGCACATGATTGTGCAGAAGATATTATTAATGGAGAAACCATAGCAGCCTAGAGCCAAAATTTTAGATAATATCGTCTGATCTGTATTAAGGAGACACTATGCTGTGTCACCTTTTTTATGTAGGAAAGTAGTAGAACCTATGACACTGAATAAGGCAAAGATCCAGTTGCCAAACTTTCATTAGTAGTATAGGTGGTAAATATTCAGAAAAAAAACCTCTAAAATTCAACTGTAAGGCTATTTTTCCCATGTGCAATGCTATTATTTAAACGTTTAATAGCCTCCTCTGTCTCTGTTCTTTCTACAGACCTAGTTAACTGCTGTTGGTAGTCAATTGAAATTTTAGGAATATCTATATATCCTAAGTGCAAAATGTCCCGTTCTGAATTCACTGACTGTCCAAAGTTGTCTGACTCATGTTCACAGGCATAATAAATTAGGTCCTCTGTATTAGAAACTGAATCCTCAGTCTCTGCTCTTCTTAGTGCCATCATTATTCTCTTGTCTACTCTATTGTTACATGCTTTAAATGCATCAACAGCTTGCTTACCTTGTGTTCCAGACTAAGCTTCTTGTGCTGAAGAGGAACTCTATTGTACTGATATTGTTTAATCTGAGATTTTATGCTGTCAATTTGCTCTGTTAAATTCTCTCTTATTTCATGCATTCTTGATATTAACCTATATAAATGTGATCTAGCATTGAGATAGGACACATATTTCTTAGTAGCTAATTTCTTAGCATTTTACTTAAAAATACTGGAATTCTGATTTTGAATCATCCCACCATTCCTCTAATCTGTCATACAGGTATGCACTGATTACCGACCAGCAGAATAAAAAAACACATTAACCCATTTACTTTTTATCACCTCTTGCTCCGACTAGTGTACATTCAGCCTCCATTATTTACATTTAGGTATTTGTGTGGTTCTATGTAAACTGCTCCTACATATAACTGCTAAATTGTCAGATGTCTCTATAGCTATATATGTAGTTTCTTGAACAAGACATTGCAAAAAATATTCAGTCCTTATAGCTAAAGCACCTGTATAAAAGGTGGCTTGGGGAACTTCATGTGCAGCAAGAAATCCATCAATTAATTGTACAATTGTTAATATTTCATTTAAACTATTGGCATCATAGAATATCTTAGTTACCTCCCACCTTATCTGATGATGTTAGGCCACAATTAAAGTCTTCACTTAAAATGATGTGTTTGTTAGTATGCAAAAATGTCCTAATTTCCTGAAAGACATTAACTCTTTGCGCTTTTGTCTGAGGTGCATAAACATTAATAAGTCATTATTCCGTATATCTATATGTTATATCTAAAAGTAGTGCTATTCCTGGAATTACGTCCAAGATGTTCTAAAAGGAAATTCATGTCCTTACATAAAATGCCTACCCCATTACAATGTTCAGTCCCATGGGAGCAATATGAATCTCCCTGTGTCCATGCATTTTTGTGGATGCAATTTCATAATTTATTTTTAATCTGGTATCCTGTAGGGAAAAAAAATACTACCTGGCCATTTTTTATCAGTGACAAAGTTGTCACACATTACTTGTATGTTTTCATACAGTTAACATTTAGAATAACAGTATTATATGTATAAACTAAACACATAAGATTTCTAATATGTTCTCTTTTGATCTAGACTTTTCTTTGTTTGAGATCTGGTTCTCCTTCTCACTTTTAAATGAAGATTCAGAAGAAAACCCTTCTTGACCTGACAATTTATTCAAAAGTCTGCATGTACTGAAGGAGGACTGAGACCCCTTCTCTTCCACCTTCATATTTAAGCAATAAGGCATAACCAGGGGTTAGATTAATAGTCTGTTAATCATCCCCTAGGGGTGTAATGTGGCACGAGGCACAGCCGAGTGCCATATTGCCCCAGGGGGTGATTAGCTGACTGTTACTCTAACTCCTGGGAGTGCCTTATTGCTATTATAAAAAATGGTTCCAAAAGAAATGTGCTAAAAGTATACTTTTTGAATGTTTTCCTCATTTAGAGGGAGATTTTTAATAAAATAGTTCTTCCACCAACAATTTAAGAATGCTGGTTCGAAATCAGAATGCATCATTCCACACATTCAGCAGTGCTAGAGGATGGAATGCTGACAGGAAGAATCCATGTGCCATGGTGATCAGGCTGTACATGACAGTGTAACATGGACTAATGTAAGGCTGTTGGAATCTTAACAGCCAATCAGATTGCAGAATTTCTGAGAGCCTTTTTATAATTCCCCATTGCTTCATGTGTGCCAATACTTATTCTGTAAAGCAATTTCTTTGTACTTTGCTACTTTCTTTTTTATTTGTCTTCCTCTTTTTTGGATGTTATCGTCTGCATTTCTGATTCTTGTGTTTGTGGGGGGCAATAAACTTTGCTGTGCTCTGTTCACATTTTATTTGTTAGATATTTCCACTTACTTAACAGTGTGTGTGTGTGTGTGTGTGTGTGTGTATATATATATATATATATATATATATATAATTTTCCTACTCCATCACCTCCTTATGTACCACTCCCTGGTTTTTTGGTTCCTTGGGATCCACTGCCCATCTCTTATGATACATTTTTGGTATCTTAGTACTCTGTGATTCTGTTGCCAGATTTGAGTGTCGTTCTGCCTGTTTTCTAGGTGCCACCACATTTTGAGAGTGACCTTTTGATATCAGATCTTCTTGATTCATTCCATCTTGCCTACTATGTGCCATCCAAGGGCATTGCCTGTACAAGCATCCCTGCTCCTCACATAAATTATATTTAAAATGATTTGGACACCCTACACTCATGTGCCCACAATCCAAACAACTGGAGATGATAAATCTAATACTACATCTGTTTTTTAAACAATAACAGATATTGATACACTAGCCCCCTCATTTCTGAATAGAATTGTAATACTTTGTGTAGCTAGAGTTGACAAAGAAATCACCATGAATGGAGACCACAAAGAAGTACCCTTAAGTCTGTCATATTTCATCCAAAACCTGTCTAATGACTTTAAGGTTTCAAAACGTATGACAAATGTACTTTCTCTTGATATACTGTATGAATTGCCACGTAGATTTCTGTGGCAAAAAAATATATACCTGTATATATACATATTCTTCTAACAGTTTGGGAATCACACACAGCCAAATCAGATACTTATTCCAAACCTCCCTGGTGTTTTAAATGTACTGCATTGCACCTTTGCACTGATTCTCCCCTGGCAGTTAAAAATCAATCATTTTAAATAACCCTCCCTGTTTTTCTTTAGTATTTGTCCCTGATGTTCTTTCTCAGGGACCAGACTCATTATCATTAAACTCTGCTGGTACATCATTTTCATTTTGAGTACAATCAGTAATGTCTTTTGAAACAGTTCAGTCTTCACTAGTACCAGCCTTTCTTTCAAGATGTACTTTTGTTTATTGTTCTGGCTCCCTCAGTTGAAAAGAGTAGGGAATTTTATTGGTGCAAACATGACAAACATAAAAGTCAACACATGTTCAAATCATAAAAAGCAAAACAATGGCATCACATGTACTATACAAATGAGTGGTGAAAACCTAGTCATAGCTTGTGAGACTAGGTAGCAGCAAAAAAGGAGTTACCTTTCAAGTACAGAGTTCTAACCTGAATATTTATCCTACACACAACTGCATACAGCTGAATCATGTTCTATTGCAGTGTATGACAGGGCTGAATAAGGCCCTGCTCCATTTGTTATGATGAAAGAGTTTAAATGTAACGGTCTGTTCTATCCACTATTTTTCTGTCTCTTCTCTGTCTGGTTGTGCAACCAAATTTTTTATGAGACCTAAGAACTGATCACTCTGACGGATCCGCAATTCTCCACCTCTGACTATCTCTTTGCCTTCCCTTGCTATTTCTGTCTTTTCTACCCTTTGCACATTCACAGTTATAAAATATATATGAATCTTTGTATGAATCCTTGTGTGAAACTGTAAATGACACTGGCATCCCTTCATTTGAAACAGTATCCCTTTGTTTAAAACTGTATAGAGTTATACTGCTGAAATGATTGCAAAATGATGTCTGGAACTCAAGGAGTTAACCTGAAATGCAGGTTTTAAGCCCTTTGCAAAGCTGTCAATAAGAGGATAGTTCTGGGATACCATGTACTGTGTTGCTGAACCTGCAATGAATGAAACTGACAAGAACATTTTTTAAACTGACAAGAATATTCTTTGAGAAGCAGACCTCTCAGTTCCCAGACAAAGACTTATAAAAACAGCAGCAATGCTTTTGCTAGAGAGACAAGGAGAGTGAGAGACTGAGAGACTGAAACTTGGAATTAAGAGATACCTTCAGAAGAAGAACTTAGTTTTCTCTGCAAATTGAGGTAAGTACTTAAAAGATGTGAAGATGGGAGATAAGACTATGAAGGGACTTATAGATTTGGGAAGCAGACAGACCCTAGTGCACATTGAAGTGTGGGGAAAGCAATGTCCAAAAGGACCAGGTGCTGGTGTCATCTGCATCCACGGGGACACTCAATAATACCCCACCAGTCAGGTGAATCTGACTATTAATGCAGTGTCACACCAATTGAAAGTGGGGGTAGTACCTAAGTTACATGTACCTGAGATTATTGGAAATTACTTTGTAGGATTTATTGAGTTAATCAAAGAAGGAGTAAATCCTGATGTTTCAGCAGCTGTGGTGACAAGAGCTCAGGCAAAGAAAAATTCAGATGGTGGGGACCCTTTTCCTTTCACAGATTTTGATTCAGACTTGTTTGAGCACTGCTCTAAGATCTGGAAGTCCAGAAAAGAAAGATGGCGCCTTAAGAATGAGTGGCAGCAAAAGACTGATGGACATAAGAGGTTAACATATGAAAATGATGAAACTAAACTGATCACTAGTTGTAATTTTCTTTCAGAACAAGTTAACAATGTTTCTCTCCAGGGTTATTTCAAGCAGCTGGGGGTGAAACCAAAACAGGGTAAACCAAAGTTTAAAAATTGTAATGGACTACTATACAGAGTTTGGGTTAAACCTCAGACACAGGAACAGTTAGAACAATTGGTTATATGACAAAAGTATAGAGCTGAGTTGTTACAGATAGCACATGATAGTCCTATGGCTGGTCACTCAGGGAAGGATCACACCCTTGCCAGACTGCTGTACAGATTCTACTGGCCTGGAATTCATGAAGATGTTGCTACTTATTGCAGTTCCTGTGCTGAGTGTCAGAAACTAGCCCCAGTGATTAAAAAAGACAAGGTGCCCCTCGTGCCCCTACCCTTGATAGATGTACCTTTTGAGAGAATTGCAATGGATGTGGTTGACCCCTTAGACAAAAGTAAAAAGGGTAATTGATTCATTTTCATAGTGTGTGACTATGCTACTCGATACCCAGAGACCATCCCAATGCATACTATCACAACCCCAAAATGGCAGCAGAGCTTGCCAAATTTTTCAGCAGGGTGGGCATACCTAAAGAGATAATTATTGATCAGGGTAGTAATTTTGGTGCTGCATTACTGAAGGAACTGCACCAACTACTTGATAACACTGCCATAAGAACCCCCCTCTTATCATCCTCAGACAGATAGCCTTGTTGAGCATTTCAATCACCACAATTTCATAAGCGACTGTAGCAAAAATAGGTCTATGCCATAAAATACAAAGGTGCTGCCTAAAGGCTAAGCCAAATGGGCATTCAAAGAAAAAGTGAGACTGTGTCACCAGGATTCCAGCACAGGTACCTATGGGATGCATGTGGTCTGCTACAGATTTGTGTTTCAGGGAGGCACAGACCATCCACTTACCATGGAGGCTGAGCAAAAGCACATCCCACATAAAGAATAGGACGGAATTATTTGTAAGCTGGGAAAGTGCCATGGGTTGGTTGGTAAGACAGCAGAATTTCAACTCCAGTTGAGGGGTAAAATTGTCAGGAATAACATGCATGTATATGCTCTTTCTGGGAAGTTCAGAACAATCCGTAAATGAAAGATGCCATTGGAAGAGCTTTCTAATCACAATTAACAAGTAATTAGGTACTAAATGGGCAGAAGTCCTTCCCCATGGTTGAGCACCATGAGTGTTTCAATAGGTCAAAAAGGGTACTAATCACGCTTCCATCAGGGGGACCCAGAAAGCTGAGGCCCCACCCAAGACAGGTGAAAAGTTACATGTAAAATAAATGTTAAAGTAAAACACTATCAGGGTCACCCTACATAGCCCACTTTTGTTTGTAGGTAGATAGGTAACATTCCTCTGGATTGAGTTTAGGCGGTAACCCCACAACCCCTGAAAAAAACATTATACAACTTTGTTTCCAAAGAATGGGGAGGGGGATAAAAAAACTGAGCTAAGATATGTGTAACATGGCAATAATAAAGATTTAGTTAAAGAAATTCTCTTGAACTTAGCAAGATTTCTGTGCTTCCAATGAACCAGAATGCCTTCAACCGTTTTGATCCAATCTGCCCAATTAAAAACCACAGCGTCAAAGTGATTAAAATAAATACTGAGATGTTTTACCGGATCAAGACACACTGTAATTCCTGCACATGTAGAGGATGGCGACTGAGTTAGATCACCTAACACTTATACCAACGCTGCAGTGACTCCCTGATGGCGAAGACTATCACAGTGTCAGGATTTAGCCAAACTCTGCATGTCATTGTGATGTTCTCTGCATGGCAAGGGGATTGCCTTGCAGGGTGTTTGCCCCCCTCCCAGTCCAACTCCAACTCGGAGTTAGAATCCTAAAGACTGAAGGTGTGGGGTGCAGAGCCCCCCACATGGGAGGGTTCTTGGGACACAGCCCCCCAGTGGAAACACAGAAGCATCCCCAATACTGCATTGCCGACACTCAGCAGTGCATCTGTTGCTGTTGGGGATGTCTCTGTAGCAGCTGTTGTGGCAGCATGGTAAAACCCACCTAACAGTATTGCCACACTCTTGGCAAAATATTTTAGAACTAGACTTCAAGGAAAAGTTACTCACCAGGGACTTAACATTATCTCCCATTTCCAATTCACATGAGAAGATGCATAGGTCATCAGCATACACCAGCACCTTAAGTTCAGGAGTGGCAGGCATAAGTTGTGGTCCTCGGATAGCTGGGGAAGCATGGAGCTGGCAAAGCAAAGGGTCAATGGAGAACACATAAAACAAGGGACTCAACAGAAAGCCCTGCCTCACCCCTCTGCAGTGTAACACGGGGTAACCTCTAAAATAATTAACATAAGGTATCTTTTGAGTGATTGTGTACATCATCCAGATCCAGGATAGAAAATACAGGGGGTTGTAATATTATAGGAGAACGTCAAACAGGTAAGACAGGGAAACCAGGTCAAACACCTGCTCCTGGACCAGTGAGATAACATAACCATGACAGGTACCCTGCTTACCATGTTCAAAGACTTCTTGGAGTAGGTTGAGGTTATCAGTAATTCAGCATGAGGGAACAAAGCAACACTGCTTCCTAGAAATCAGAAGCTCTGCTGCCAAGGCCAGTCTTTTAGCAAGTAGTTTAGTAAGTATCTTGTAGTCTGTATTGAGGAGGCACAGCTGTCTCCAATTTTCCAACAGTGTCCGGTCACCCATTTTATATAAAACAAATAAGGAAGACTTCACCCATGTAGGGCAGAAGGGAACCCATCACAAGCAACTGCATGAACATTACCTGCAGTGGGGTAGCCAAGTAGTCCACGAAAGTCTAATAGAATTTCAGGGGAAGGCCATCCATCCCAGGTGCTATATTTGAAGGAAGTCCTTGAACACAGAAGCTTCAACCACCTCCTATAATGATACAGGGAGGATCAAAGACCCAAGTATATGTGGAGGCAAGAGTGGGAGATCAAAGGATTGGGCAGAAAACTCAAGAGGATCTAGAATTGTCCATGGAGCTGAATTTTGTCTGGATGCATGTATGCGCCATAGCCATGATGTCAGTGGGTACAGATGAAGGAGACATATGTATAGACTTGTGGAAAGCCCACATATGTCTTCACTGAAGCCTGGCATCGCAGGCCTTAAAATTATCCAACAATTGTTTCAGATCCTGGATGCCAAACTTTGATTCCAGTTCCAGGGACTTAGCCCAGTCATATTGGTATGACATAATTTGGGATTTTAGTGAGACAATATCCAATGTGTGATCCCTACCCATGGAGTGCATATCTGAGATAAGTGTATGCAAACAATATCTTAAATTCAAGTAAGTCAGATATCGAGAACTGTGCATATGACACGCTTCCCTACAGAAAAAAGAACAGAAAGCACGTTTAGAGCCTTTCCACTACCTGGTGAAGTCATCATAGATACTCAAAACAGATCATCTTGCAAAAAAATCATTCAAGCAGTCATTCGGGAGCTTAGGGTCTGACAGCAGCTGAAAATTAAGTCACCAGGGTAGTGCCTTGGTGGGGGTGGGTAAGGACAACACTGAGCACAAACAATGTAATGCTACAAGGTCTGAAGTTTCCACTGGGATTACAGAAGAGTGTGTTACCTGTGGGTCAGGGTATTAAAAGAAAAAATCAATATGAGTGGACAAGGAATCCTTCATATAAGTGAGTCACGGGTTACCCGTCAGAGTAGCTTGACTGTCATGCAGTCACACTTTTGAGATCATAGAATTCAGAAAAGTGTAATCACAGAATACATTAGTAGTTTTTCCACCCCTATCCTGTAAACCTAAACTGCAGTCGAAATCCCTCTCAACAGTAGCAACCGGGAGGTAAATAAAAAGGGTTGTAATGTTTATAAAGTTGTACCCGAGCAGCCTTAGACTGAGGTGCATAAACATTAATCAGTCTGAGAGACAATGGACCCAGTGCCTACCCAGGAGAAAGATCAAGGAGGCTGGTCAACTGAAAACTGAACCTTCTACTGACCATCAGATGTGTTCAGTCCTTGAGACCAGGAGGACGGACCATAAGTCAACAATTTCTAAGCAGCTGTTAATTCATATGAAGTTCTAAAGCACGTGTCTTGTTAGAAGATAATAGCACCAGGAAGAATATAAAAATGAAGAATGTCAATAATCTCTTCCTATAAGACTTAATACTATTGGTGTTTAAAGACAAAAAGGAGAGATGCATGAGGGAGGAAAAAAGTACCAAGTGGGCAGGCCCCCTCCCAGTTGCATCTGTGAATGAGTGTGGCTTCAGACTCATTTAGCAAGCTATGCTCCTTGTCCATCTTCCACATCAGACTGTAAATCCCTTTGTGAGGAAGAGAGGGAAGCGTCTGACCCTTAATCTTCAGTGTCACCCCATGGAGAGGAAGATGCCAAAGCAGGAACAGCATTACAGAGAGGTAGAGCAGGTAAAGCAGAATGCTTACCCTTCCCCCTGGTTTGGCATCCTCTCGTTTTGGCAGGGATGGGGAAAAGTTCCATATTCGCAGAAGGGGGGGGCATGGGGACAGAAAATATAATGGGGTAAGTGGATTTCTGAAAGGTAGCCTCCTGGGGCACAGAGGCTGTGGTGGGATGCTAAGCCATAGATGTACTGGGCCCAGCAGAGGTCAGAGGAAGGGTAAGTCAAAGTCTGAGGGGGCATCCTGAAAAAACAGGGTCAGTATCCTCTCTCCCCGTCTGTGACTGGCCCTTTGCAACAATGGTATCCTGATTAAGGCTATCAGATTGATTATGTAAGGCCCGGGGCAGTTAAAAAAAGAAGTGGCCCTGCTCTTCACAAAGATTGCAGTGAAAGGGATTGGGACATGTATAGGAAAGGTGGCCATATTCCAAACAGCAGGTGCAATGGGCAGCATTACAAGTGAAACTTAGGTGTGTGCAGGAACTGTACTTGTGGGAAGTCTTGGGCTGACCTGGGTAAAAACATATACTTTTGTCCCTCCCTATATAAAAGCTACCCAACAGGTGTTCAATGCCTGCAGCTGTTTGTGAGAGCTTCACCTTAATTTTCCACCATCCCCTCCAGATGTGCTCTGAATCGATAATGGGGATGGGGTGTCCAGGACTTCACATCTTTTCTTTATGCAGTATAGCACATCTGAAATGTTCACACTGTACATTCATTCCTAAATAGGAATGTATCCATTTCGCTAGTTGATTTGATAAGTGGAATGGTTATGAATGGGATACAGACAGGGAACTACTTCAGCTTCTCATACTTTAGCCAAAATCGATACAAAGAAACTGATATGCAAAAGCTGACATCAAAAGTTTCTTCGCCAGTTATGTGAATCACTGCATAAAAATTAGTGGCCACAAAACCCAGTGATTCTTTAAGAAGTTTTTTTTTTATTATTTATTATACTTTTTGGTGCCACCAGCTGCCTGGTACCTCAGCCCGGTCATGGACCCTCACTCCCACTTCCACATTAGATGCACCACTCCGATGCCCCCTGGCGTACCCCCCAGGGTGGGGTTGTGGCACCGACCCCTTGAGGTGCAGCAAACGACAGAATAGGTCGAAGGGGACATTCTAGAGGCTGATAGAAGCCGAGGGCAGGCTTCAGCTAGGGTGGCCAGTGGCACTGTTTTTTCTGAGTATGCAGAGGCAGGGACATGCAATGACATCCAGTGTCTACCACTCCTCTGAGGTTGCTTTTGGTGCTGGTGTACGTGGTACACCTAGCCTCCACTACGTGTCCACATTGAACCGAACACTGTACCTCCCCTCCCCCTGGAGAAGGAGAGCAGTCATCAATGCTGAATCCTTCTCCCTGGCTGGCCCTCTGATGTCCCGGGTCTGTTCCCAAACCCGGGTCAACAGTGTCGCAGGTAGGCACCCTGCCCCTATGCCAGCAGGCCAGCTTCTTTAAGAAGTTTTCTAATAACATACATTCTATCAGGGGCTATTCCAAACCCTCTCTATAATGTAATCTTACCTCATTCCAACATATAATAGGGTCTCTAACTGCTGTAAATAATTCTGACATTTTTGTGATGGGTGGGGCAGTATCAGGAGAATTGTCAGGGGAAATGGAAAAGGCAGGTCCCCAAATGGCAGAGTTCACAGCTGGAGCTGAAGAGGAAGAAGGGGTGGTGTTCATCAAGCAGCTTTAGGAAGCATCAGAAGATGGGGCAGCCCTATTCAGATCCAAGGCTGAAGTAATGTGTAATGCAGCAGGACGCTGTACAGAAACCTTAGGAGGCAAGGGAGAGGAGAAAAGATCCAGTAGTACTGGGACCCATATAACACCATCCTCAGCTCACATCCAGCCTGCTGCGAGTAGGGATGCCTCTGCAGACCACTTCAAAAAAGATTTCTTACTCTGGCAACTATGCTGTTCACTTACAAAAGGAAAGGATATGTCTGTTGTCTGAAAAGGCAGAGGTGGCTCAGCAACCATTGATACTGGAGAATCAGGTGAAACCCCTGAAGCAACGAGTGCAGTATCAGCTGGTACAGTGTCAATCTGAGATGTAGTGGAACAGACAGGTGGCAAAACTGCAGCAGGATGCAACATAGTCTCAGAAAGTGCAGCCATTCGACTGAGATGGCTCCGGGTACAACAACTGGGATTTTCCATGTTCAGGCTGTACTGGCAGCAAATTGGCCGATACTGTGGGAGAGATGTGAGGGTATACCAGTGTAGGAGGGAATGGTGCAACAAGAAGGTCTGGAGAGATTCTGACTATGGTGGTATGAGTAAGGCAAAAGGAAGCAGATGCAAGCTGCTTCCTCTCATTCGAAATTCCAGTCAGCTTCATCGATAAGATGCAAAAAACAGCTCATCTGAGAATCCAGTTCCCATCTCACGGAGTCTTCAACCAGGAACAATGCTTTCACCTGCAAGGCTGGCATCTTGGGAGGCAGTATAGCCCAGAGGTTAGAATAACAAGCTGTGATTGAGCTTGCTACATCCAACGGACCTGGATTTGATTCCCACAACCTCCACTTGCATACTATGTGACTCTGCGCAAGTCAGTTAACCACCCAGTGCTCCCAGGTCACCCCTGAAATCAGGCACTTGTGTCTAGTGGACCTTACCGGGTTACCAAAAAATAATAATAAAAAAAAAAGTCACTGAAGGCAGACACAGAAAAATTTAAGGTATCCATCATAAGTTCAGATGAATGAATATCAGATTCAAGAGTGGCCTCAGGTAGAACAGAATCGGGGAGGAGGTCCACTCCCTTATTCCCGAACAGAGCTCATGCTTGAGATCAAACACAGACACCATCTTGGCAGAATGCCAGATGCCAGGTTAGTAGGGGAATTCCCCTAATGTCCTGGCAAAATGTGCACAATTTGCTGAAAATACCACCAACGGCTCAGTCTGATTCAGTTGGTTACCACCTGTACCGCTCCCCCCTCCCCCCCTCGGACAATGCTGAAAATAGACAGAATTGCCTAGTCCTTCTTTCCTGGTCAACAAAAAAAAGGAAGGAAGGTTGGTAGGTCACAGAGACTTTATAGCTAGCTCTAGAGCCATGCTTTTTTTTATTAAAAGGAACATGCACCTTGTTTTTCATGTTTTCAGTATAATTGGAAATTAGGGAAAATGTAAAGTCTGTTTAAACTCCCCACTGTGTGGTTTCATATGTTTGTTTTGAAACCGTCTTTTTTGTTTATTTAGGGCTCCTCATTAATGCTGCTGTCTTTTTGCCCAGTATTCATTTTTTTAATTACTTATTAGTTCCGTAACCTGATTACATCAGTTGAGTGAATGTCTTGCGTGAAGCTTTCCCTGCAGGCTTCCACTTAATTGATGTCCATGGGATCCAGAACTAATAAATAATTAGAATAATGAATTATTTGACAGGAAAAAAGCAACAACAGCAAGGAACCTTAAAGAAGGCAAAAAGAGGATCACTTCAAAACCAACACATGGAACAGTACCCTGAGGAGATTAATCAGAGTTCAAGCATGGCCATATTTTCAATTATATTAAAAAATTGTAAACAAAAAACAAGAATTATATTCCCTTTAAGACATACTCTAGTAAAACATCAGTAGGAATATATGGAGATAATACAGCTTCTGCTGAAAAATTCCCCTGAGGCTATATCTAACATTAAGAGGCTAGTTTCATGAGACAAAACGTTTAACATGTCCTTAAATATTATATACAGATATAAAGTACTATAATATGAACAGAAGTCTCCTGCAACAAGAATGCGTCATTAATATGGTAATGCCATATTACTATGCACCTATTGTACCTCTGTACTCTGCATATAATTGTACACAGTGAGAACACAATGGGAGCTATTTATTAAAGCTATAAATTAAACAAGAATGACTGTGTCATAAACATTTTAAAGCCAGCTCCATGTTACCATGAAAGATGTTGCCTGTCTTGAAGCTTTCCATGTATGTTTCTTAGTCCATCTGTCGAGATGAATCAGTTTCTTCAAAGTCTGAAACTGATTTTGTCACTTCCAAAGCCGTAATTAGGAAGGCAGTGAGCCCCAATGAATCTTTGCCTTAAGGTCACTTCATCAGCCTGAAGTACAGCACTTGGCTCACCAACAAATGAAGTAGTTGAAGGTTACTTTGAAGATAATCCACTTTTAAATTCAAATTTCCTGTATGCTGCAGAAGTAGCTCAGCATAATATAACCTGATCCTCAGATGAAAGTAGTTCACTGGTCATAGATGACAGAAGTTATTTTGAGTCATGTGTGAAGCTGATAAGTACAATAGTTGGCAAGTACTTAGAGAGGCAGATCTTTATAACCTTTGAATGTGATCACAGGGTCCAATTACAGTTCTGTTCAAAATGTAGCCAAAAGAATATAGCACACAAACCATATGAATAGTGTAGGATTATTAGAGATAGCAAAGGCCTTCAAATATGGTACCTCAGAGTTTAGCTGGATCTGAGAATGTTATTGATTGCCACAATGGAAATGTTAAGCTCTTCAAGCTTCAAATATTAAGCATGCTGATGCTGTAGACAGGCACTCTTTAACTTCTAGAAGAGGAATTTGCTGTTTAGTAATTATATTGTTCCATAAAGACATAGAATGTTTAGGCAGAAAAAGGCCCTGAGGCCCATCTAGTCTACACATTCATCTCTTGAACATGCAAATGTGGTATAGGGGGCATAATGCTATGGAAACATAGAAACATAGACTTTGACGGCAGATAAGGACCGAAAGGCCCATCTAGTCTGCCCATTTCCCTACCTACAGGATAGGCCACAGATCCTAGTTAACCAACAGCCTATTTCTTCCTACCCCCCACAAGAATTGACTTATGTCTGTCCCATGCATTCTTGAATTCTCCCACAGTTTTAGACCCCACAACCTCCTCCGGAGGCTGTTCCATGCATCCACTACCCTCTCTGTGAAATAATATACTTCTCACATTGCCTCTGAACCGCCCTCCTTCTATCTTTAAATTGTGTCCCTTGTTCTTGAAGTCTCTTTTCTGAAAAATGCTACCCTCTTGGACTTTGTTGATTCCACTGAGGTACTTAAAAGTTTCTATCATGTCCCCCTCTCCCTTCTTTCCTCAAGGGTATACATATTAAGCTCCTTTAGTCTCTCCTCATACGGCTTCTCTTGCAGACCCTGCACCATTTAGTAGCCCTCCTCTGGACTGCCTCTATCCTGTCTATGTCCCTTGCAGATGGGGTCTCCAGAACTGGACACAGTACTCAGATGGGGTCTCACCAACTGTCTGTACAGAGGGATAACAACTTCCTGTTTTCTGCTGCTGATGCCTCTCCTATACATCCCAGTATACCCCAGCCCTCCCTACTGCCTTCACATTGCTTGCTAACCTTAAGGTCATCTGATATGATTACCTCCAGGTCCCTTTCCTTTTTTGTTGTTGTTACTACCTCCCCACCCATTGTGTATTCTTCCCCTGGGTTCTTGTTTCCCAGGTGCATTATTTTGCACTTCTTTGCATTGAATCCTAGCTGCCATACTTCTGACCATTCCTCCAACCTTGCCAAGTCCCTTTTCATCCTTTCCACGCCTCCTTGTGTATCAACCCTGTTGCAGATTTTTATGTCATCTGCAAAAGGCATCATCTCCTTCCAGTCCCTCTGCAATGTCACTGATGAAGACATTAAAAGGACTGGACCCAATACTGAACCCTGCAGTACCCCACTAGTAACCCCCCTTTCTTCAGAATGGACTCCATTTACAATTACCTTCTGTGTTCTGTTGTGCAGCCAATGTTTTACCCAGGCTACCACCCTGGGTCCCACTCCCAGGCTGGTTAATTTGACTATTAATCTTTTGTGTGGGACTGTGTCAAATGCCTTGCTAAAGTCTAGGTAGGCCATGTCCACAGCCCCTCCCTGGTCTACTACTTTGGTCACCCAGTCAAAGAAATCTATTAGATTAGTCTGACATGACCTTCCGCTGTGAACCCATGCTGCCTTGGGTCCTGTGCTCCACTGGCCTCTAGGTACTTGACTATTCTTTCCTTCAGAGTGACTCCATCACTTTCCGACCACAGAGGTCAGACTGACAGGTCTGTAGTTTCCTGCCTCTGTCTTGGACCCACTTTGTGAAGGGGAATCACATCCGCCTTCCTCCAGTCCTCGGGTACCACACCATCCTCCCATGATTTATTAAAAGAGTAGCCAGTGGTTTCACTAGTTCCTCCCTTAATTCTTTTAGAATTCTAGGGTGAATTCCATCAGGCCCCATTGCTTTGTTCACCTTCAGTTTTAGGAGTTCTTGCAGAACCCTTTCTTCTGTGAAAGGACTGGGATCGACCCCCCTATCAAGAGTGCTTCCTGTTAATTGGATTACTTGGATTAGGCACTTCCCCCTCCTCTTTTGTGAATACTAAGCAGAAATATTCGTTCAGTATCCCTGCTTTTCACTGTCCCCTCTGCCCACCCACTGTTCATTCTATTCAGCCTCACTATCCCTCCTTTGTCTTTCTCGCTCGCTGATGTACCTATAAAGGTTTTATCTCCTTTCTTAACTGAGTTGGCTATCTTTCCTCAGTTTGGGCCTTTGCTATTCTGACTTCCCTCCTGCTTCCTTCTGCCTTAACTGGTACAGCTCTCTGTCCTGCTCCTTCTGTGTTTCCTTATACTTCGGAATGCTATCTTTTCTTCCTGACTTTCACAGTCCACCTCTTTTGAGAACCATAGTGGCTTTTTCTTTCATTTTGATTTGTTCATCTGCTTCACACAAAGGCTTGTTGCCCTCTGTGATGGCAGTTTGATAATTCCCATTGTTGCTCCACACCTCCTTCTAGCCTGTTTGCTAGTGCTTTTTCTAAGGCACTCTCCCATCTTGCCAAGTCAGCCCTCCTAAAGTCCAGTACCCTCACTTTGTGTGGCTTGACTCTGTAGCTAAATTAACGTGAACCACACTGTTTGATGGTCACTTGTCCCCAGATGGCAACCCACTTCTAGATCTGAGATCCTCTCACTGCCCCGTTTGAGAGTACGAGGTCTAAGATTGCTCCCTCACGAGTGGGTTCCGAAACTAGCTGTCTAATGCCTGCCACCTGTAGGGCATCAAGAATGGCCCTGCTCTTGGATGTGGCTGCAGCAAATGTGCTCCAGTTAACATCTGGCATATTCAGGTCTCCCATCAACAGTATCTCCCCTATTTCACAGTGCATATGTTTCTGATCATGCAAAACAAAATATACCACTTATGCTATATACTGATCACTGGGCTTGCCACTGGGACTTCTTACAAGGTGTTAAATTAGGTTATTTATTCATTCAGTTGAAGGCAGGCCTCTGCCTTCTTTAAAATCACTCAGGACTCATTACTCACAGTACCACTTCTCCATGCTAAGCAAATCACTTACAGCACAAAGGCTTTGATACAAGACCCATGACTGGCTACTCATCCTGAAAATTAGAGGGGCAGTTGGCAAGAAATCCTTCTTTTGTGCTGAACATACTGCATACAAATATTGGCCAGACCTGCTAAGATGGGTCAGCTCTGTTTTCAAAGTGACCATATACAGGCATCTTCCCAAATGTTGCACTTGCTTCTAGCGCCAGAAATTTTATTTCTGTATTTCATTTTTTTGGCTAGGTGAGTGAACTGAGACAAACCCATTTTCAGTCATGCCTAGGTGTGACACACACACACACACACACACACACACATATATACAGTGTGTGTATATATATATATATATATATATATATATATGTATATATAGTATAGCAACCATTTGGGGGGAGTAAGGGTGACAGTCTCCATGAAGGCAAAGGATCTGGGGGTGATGGGGTGATGACTGATGCCGAACTGAACAACTCAGAGCAGTGCAGGAGAGCAGTGGCAAAAGTGAATAAAATGCTTGGGTGTATAGCTAGGGGGATAACATCCAGGAGCAGGGAGGTTATTCTTCCCCATACAACTCACTGGTGAGGCCGCACCTGGAATATTGTGTGCAGTTCTGATGTCCCTGCCTGAAGAAGGACATCACACTGCTAGACAGAGTCCAGAGAAGAGTAAGAAAAATGATTAGTGGTCTGGGGGAAATGTCATATGAGGACAGACTTAGAGAGCTGAACATTTACTCCCTGAAGGACAGAAGGGATAGGGGAGACATGATAGAGGCCTTCAAATACCTGAAGGGAATCAATAGGGTAAAAACGGAGGGATTGATCAAAGTGAAAGGTGAGGGGACTTCAAGAGGCCATAGTCTCAGTCTGGTAGGGGGATGGTACAGAGGGAAGGTGAGGGGATATTATTTTACTGAGAGAGTCGCGGCATCCTGGAATGCGCTTCCAGATGAGCTGATAAAAATGGAAACTGTGGGAGGTTTCAAGAGGGGTTGGAACAGATACAGGGACATGGTTCGAGTTGGAGGTAAGGAGAACAGCAAGGATGTGCCGGGAGGGGAGCGTGGGAGTGATGGGTTAAAAAAGGAGGTAGAGCAGCTACTGTACCTTATCAGTGACATGTGTTCAGGCAGACGTGATAGACTGTTAGGCCTAATCTGCTGGCAACTATGTATGTATGTATGTAAGGGGACTTACATAGAAACTAGAAAGTGATGGCAGAAGGGGGCCGCATGGTCCATCTAGTCTGCCCATAAGACTAGCCCCCTCTCTTAACTGCTATTCAGTGTTATAATACATTTGTGCCTATCCCATGCCATTTTGAATGATTCAACTGACCTAGCATCACACAAGGGCTGCAGCATTCCCTTATTTGGGATTTTGGGAGCCCCACTGTGGCCCCAATTCAGGCAGAGGTTAGACCAGCTATGAGCTGGTCTAACAGCCTTGCACCAGAGGTCTGGAATGAGCTTAGTGGGTGTGGGCCAGCAAGGACTTTGTACAGGGCAGACAGACCTGTGGGGGTGCAACTGTTGGCAGTGGGTGCACAGTGGTTGTAGTAGAGTACACAGAAGGCACCGAGTTGATGTGCCCTGGACAGATGGACAGACCCACTAGGACAGGGTACTCCCTGAGAGTCATGAACTGACTCTGTCCCAGATCCCCAGGTGCAACCAGCCTTGGCACATGTCTCAGAGCTTCCATAGTCCCTGACATACAGTGGTAGGATATGACTGCAGGGTACTGGGTGCAGTCAGTGGACAGAGATGTATGCTGGGCACCACAACATTCCTCTTCTGCACTGCCTGCTGCAGTGAGCCATGCTGATGCCGGAATACACTGTTGGGGACTGTTTAAGCTCCAGGAGAGCTGCCAGGGCTGGTAGTACCTGGAGGTTCAGGACAGGGTCTATACTTGGCTACCAGAGAGTACTCTGTCCTAGCAGGTCTGTCCAACTGTCCAGGACACACCCTTCTGGTGCCACCTGTGTACCCTGTCACAGCCACTGTACCCCCACCACCAACTGTGGCACCCTTACAGGTCCATCTGCCCTATTCCATGACCTCCCAGGATTCCTCCCCCTCCCCAACATAGTGATCTGGACCAGCATTGTACCAGGTAGAAGGGCTTGATGGGACCCTCTGACAAAACTCTCTGGTACACCAAATCTTTGCCACAACACTCTGACTGGAGCAACTCTTCAGACATTGGCACAGGGATCCCCTTTGTACTGAAATCGGGTGCAGCTTCCATGCCGCACCCCTGGTTTGTCACTGTCGTGGATTGATCTAGCGACTCCGAAAATTGAGCTCCCTGTTTTGAGTTGCACCTGCACCCTCTGGGATGCACTGAACACCCTGGTGCTATTTTCAAAAGTGTTGTTGTATTCATAACAGTTGCTATAGTCTATCGCAGCTTACATCAAAAAAGTGATGCATGTATCACTTTTTGGATACAAGATAGACCTGAATAGCCGCAATCTGCAACAATTTCGCACAAACATCAGAACACCTTTTAGGAGGTGTACCTTTTGATTGCAATGGGCTGAGCTGCTGCACAAAATGCCACATTTCAGCAGCTTAATTTTTTAAATATTGCCCAAGGTATCTACTAAAATAAATTGTTTTATAAAATAACACTGGAAAATCTACAAACGTGATTGACAGAAACATGTCACATGACCATGCTTTAAAATGCTATAGCATATGGTTAGGACTTATTATGAATGGAATTCAAACAGCTCAAAAACCTTGTTGCGCAAGTTCTGAAGTTGTGCGCATCTGAAAGTTGTGCATGTTCTACAATCATAGTACCTGCACCCCACTCATGCCAACTGCTGCCTGCTTTCATTTTCTTTTCAGCACTCAGTTTAAAATGGTTACAATGATTTGTGAAATTTTCTCTCTTTCCTCACTCATTCATTTATTCTTGGTCCTGCTTGGTGTATCACAACCTTTTTACACTGAAATAATGTCCCAAAATTTTAAAATGTATTCCTTCATTAACTCAGAAGTGCTCGCGTTAGCCTCCAGCATCACTCAACGTAACCATGATAGCACACAATGTTCCTACTTGCAAGTGCTTGCTCTCTCTTTCTGTTCCTCTCACTTTTTCTCTTTAGCAATCTCTGTACAGTAACAACAACAACAATACAGAAAAACACAGGCAGAAATAAAATAAGGTAATAAAGGCATAGTTATGCCCAGCTGATTATTATTAAAAAAGAATATGATCTGCTTTACCACAGTGCAACATAGAAGCAGACAAAACTAGTAGAGTAATATTTTTACTAAAACCATATACTGTACTATATAAAAAAAAAGAATATGGGTGACCATACACAACTCATCTTGTATTTCCATCTCAGGGTTGAGATAACAGCATGGACCTCTTGAGCTTCACTCTCAAGGTCCATACCCTGTTATCTCAACCCCCTGATAGAAAAAGAGGCATGTTATGTATGGTTGCTCAATAATTATTCCTTATTTATTTCTCAACTTATGTATTATTGCACTTAAACCACTATGTTAAAAGAAATTTCATTTAACCATAATGTCTTTGAAACATTTCTCATAAACAAGTACCTGGCTTAGGTCCAAATTTATAAGGGTTTTGCATTTTTCCTGATGCAAAAGGAAGGCAGGTCATGATGATTTCTTTTGCAAGCTACCCCATATCAACAGAAACCTGCCCCTTTTCTAAGCAGCCCTTATAATCTTCAAACATCCATGTCAAGATTGAGGATACACACTTCCCCCTCCTTGCTCCTACTGCAGATGTTATTTGCAGGCTTGATCTAATTCTGATTTTGTAGCAGTGTTGCTGTTTATTGTTGATTCTACAGCCTTTTAGAGCATGTTTTTATACTGAATAGTCCTATACACTTGTCTGATACTATTTATTGTATTTATTTAAATATTTTTTTTCACCAGAATAACATACTGTTTTGCAAACAGCTAATTTCCAGATGTGTCCTTGTAGAAATGAGCACCGGAGTAACACAAAACTAAAAACAAAGGGTGGGGTTCTCCTTGACATGCCACTGTTATCATTTGCATACATGACCCCAGCTACTATATTTAGGGAATTGTAATGTTCTCATTTCTGGGGAAAGATCATGAAGCATTTCCCATGTGGGACCAATGCTATGTAAAAGGTTACATCCCCCTACCTCGGTAGCCCTATCCTTACCTTTAACCCCTCCCCCTGCTGCCCTGCTCTCTTTCTTCCATTCAATTCAACAACAAGAGCACTGTCCCGCATCCCCACCTGCCACTGAATCACCCCGGACTAATTTCCACATTGTGCACCTTTGGTTACTTTGGTACTTTGGTACAATAAGACAAAAGGAGGCCGATGGCTCATCATGATTGTCCCCCACAACCTTGCTATCCATTTCCCCCCTGGTAACTACTGCCTCCCCTCACCTGTCTCTTTAACCCTGATACACCTCTACTGAAAAGGACTTGGAGGCATTGTCAAACATTTGCTCAAGACAGGGCTGTGTGCTGCTTCTTACAATGATTGATTGATTATTTCTAGAAATATAAGACATATTCAATAGTTCTTTGTACTTTTTGTTGTACTTCAATTTGAATCTTGTGTTGTCTATGTATATCTTGAATTTTTGACATGGATCCTTTGTAAAAGAGCTATAATCTCATATATATTATAATCCAAAGTATCAGATAAATATAAATATAAATACAAATAAACTTTTAATGTGGTATATATGCAGGATCAATATCCAAAGAATACATGAGCAAGTTTATGTCAATAGATCAATACACTTGTAGCCATTATGTTACAGTTAAAAGTGTACTGATGCAGTATACAGTATACAGTATATTGGCATGTATCAAGCTGAACTGACAGAAAAAATCTTGTCAACAAGACTCGGGGATTTTTGGGTGCTTTTCTGGTGGTGAAGAGGGATGAGGCACTTTGCACATGCCTAACCTTTTCTCCAGGCCAGTGACCCAAGTTCATGAATGAGCTCTGGTTGCCAGTGGTCAGCCAGGGTGGCAGAGGATCAAACATTTGATGCACTGCTCTCTTCTCCTGGGGAGTGGAGGCACGTCTGCCCAGTCTAAGACTACCACAAGGTGAAGGCATGGTGGTAGTGCAATGGGGTGGCACGAGGGGAGAGAATGAAGGACCATTCTGCATGAGCATCTACACACACACGCTGGATGTCCTATGCTAGGGATGGGACAAAAAGTGTAAAAGAAGTCAAAAGATTTGTGAAGCCTTGCTTGATTTGCCTGGCTCCATACCATCACCCAGGACCAAGCTTCAGTCCAATCTGGATAAGTGTATTGGGGTAGGATAGCCCTCCTCCCTCCAGTACTGCCACAAGACTGATATTGTTGGGAGAAAACTGAGAGAGGTAAGTCCTGGAGAGATGGTGACTGGCTCAGAGGAAAGTGGACAGGGCTTGACCAGCCACCTTTGAACTGGAAGCATAAAAAGACATTATAGCAGAAAGACTCAAGGATTTTATTTAAAAGAAAAAATAATATGTAACCCCAACAGTTCAAATTTTAACCTTCTTTGAATAAATAATCCTTAGACTGGGTTAACTTTGAAAGTGTTTTTTCTTTTAATTTAAATTTAATTACATTTGTTGGCTGAAAGATCATAAGGTTGTGGGTTTTTGGCCCACACCAGGTATTTGCAGTAATACCCATACACATAACTGACACTGTAGTGCAGGATAAGAGGGATACTGCACTGCTTAAGTGCCATTCTTCAGAGGAGATGTTAAATTGAAGCACCTTCTGCCCATCTCTGGTCACTGTCTTATTGAAAGTAAAAGATCCCATGTAACTTATTGAAGAAAGGTGGGGGATGTGACAGAAATGGGAAGGAAATAGTTAATGATTTGGATTCTGTAGGTGCCTTATTTTTTTTAGTAGTTTGAAAAGAAATACACTCAGGCTAAAATCCTCTGTCCAGCTGCATCCAGCTTGTGGAATTCCTAGCTGCTAGATAAGAGCTGGGTCATAAATCTCGAGTGGACATCTCCATACACACACAGACCTGCAGCAAGGGTATAGACAGGCATACTCACTGTACACATTTGTGTGCACTTTTGTTGAGTGCCTGTCACAAACAATAAGCCAATCTGTTAATATTTTCATTCTAATCTGTAGTATTTGAGTTAGTGTAGGCCACTGAAGACTGTCTCTGCTTAAACTTCTGTTGTTTAGGAGACAGATACATGTATAACCTCTTTAGAGAGTACAGAAATCATCTAACAACAATTGGATTTGTTTGGAAGGGAGTGCCATTTAGAAAGAATATGTATATTTTTTAATGGTGGGGGTAACTGTTGGAGAGTGTGTACAAAACAGAAATGTTTGGCTACACCCCTGACCTGCAGACATCTACACAGGGCAGTTTGAATGGATTGGATCATTCAAATATAAACTTAAGGTGAAAAGGGAATATAATTGGTCACTGATAGGTGTTCACTCTGATTGGGACAATTAAATGCATACATTTTAGTTGGTTGGTGAATTCAAAGGGAGAATAGGAATGACCTATTCTCCAGAGAATATATAACCTGAAAGATAGAGAAGGCTGTCTCTTGCTTTGAGGAAGCTGGAAGGGGAAACATAAGTTTGGAGCCTACCTTGTAGCTATGTCTGTGGGAGCTGGCAGTTAGAATAGGATCCAGTGTCTCTTGTAAGGACAGGAAAGGGAAAGTTTAGTGAAAGCATATTTCAGTAACAGCCTTCTTCTTTTGCCATCTGTCATTTAAAAACATCTGTTTACTTTTCCTGGGTGAGTGTTATTCTCTTGTATTGTAAATATATATCTTGTAAATGCTCAGTGCACTTTCTGTTAAGTAAAAAGCTCAACAGTTATGACTGTGATGTCATTTTTCTAAGATAATATTTGCTTTCCACTGGCTGAGGTAAACTCTGTGTAGCATCCACCACCTGAGAGAAACACACTACCAGACTTTAACTTGTGCAATTGCACATTTAATTATTCAAGTCTGTACACTTGAAAGAGGTGCCGGAAGGAAAGTCTGGCTGGTAGCAGCGAATACCTGAGGACAGACACCTCTCTAAAAGCTGTTTCAGCCCAGAGGGAGAGATGGGTTGTCACATATTGGTTGGCAGTGGTGGGATGATGATAGCAGACTGCATAGCACACTGAGATACAGAGTTTGCCAGTGGATCAGTTACCTTAGCATTCCAAACAGGATATATAAGAGGATACATTTGTACAACAGTTTTATTTGTTTCTAGTTAGCACAGTAAAGTCTAACAGTAGAGAATGAGTTCCATGGAGTATGACTCACTTACTGTGCCACAGCTTTTTGAAAGATGCCAGGAAAAGGGATTCATCCTGAAGGTCTAAAGCAGAAGAAAAAGGCAGACCTCATAGCTACTCTCTTGGCACATGATCTGAAGCAGACAGTCACTGAGGGTGAGTCAGGAGCTGAGGCAGCAGACCCCCCAAATCAGCTTGAGGCACTGCGACTGCAGCTGTTGCTGCAAGAAAGGCCGTTGGAGGTGAAAAGACTGGCTGCTGAAGCAGAAACAAGAAGGTTGGCTGCAGAAACGAAAAGACTGGAAGCTGAAACAAAAATATGGGAAGCAGAGACAAGAAGACAGGAAGCAGAAAAAGAACTGGAAAAAAAGAGACTGGCAGACAGAGAGAAGGAATGTGAAGAAAGAGAAAAAGAACGACAGCACGAGAAGGAGATGATTACCCTGCGCTGCCAGCAAACCATGAGTAATGGTGGAGTGAGTTTGCCTCATGAAGCCAAAATTAATTCTAAATTGTTCCCTCAGCTTAGAGAGGGGAGATGACCTTGACTTATTTTTAAGGTCATTTGAGAGAGTATGCGACCAAATAGAATTGACTAAGGCTTCCTGGTCAACTTATCTCACACCCTTACTGACGGGGAGAGCTTTGCATGCATTTGCTAAAATGAGTAATGAAGACTATGCTGATTATGATGAAGTGAAAACAGTGTTGTTGAAAATTTTTAATTAACTCCTGAGGCTTATAGAAAGAAATTTAGGGAGTTAAAGAAAAGCACAGAAGACAGTTATGCAGAACTGCAGGTTCAACTGCGTACTTATCTTGGTAGGTGGATGGAGGGGGGCTAAAGCAACCACTGTGGAACTGATTAAAGATGTATTGGTGAGAGAACAATTCCTTAAAATTGTACCTGAGGACATGCGTGTATGGCTCATAGACAGGGCATGCGTATCTTCCACAGAGGTGGCAGGAAGCGCTGATGCATATCTGTCTAGCTGGCCATACACACAGAGTAAGTCTTATGGTGGGGAGGCAGCACATGGTTATAAGGGATCCCATGGGGGCAGCCCAAAGGAAACCAGCCTGCACCTGAGCCCAAAGTAGAACCTTCTGGTTCTAAGGGGACTCATGAGACAGGACCCAAGAAATGTCATATTTGCAATCAAGTGGGACACTTGAGATATAACTGCCCTCAGAAACTGGTTAAGGGGCAGAGGTATGGGGGAGTGGGTGATCAAAAGAGCACTGATGTGTGTTGTAGGGTGTGTACAGTCTGAAGAACCACTCTCCTCTGATGAGAATCTGCATCCCATTATAGTTAATGGAATAGGGGACACAGGCACTGACATCTGCCTGGTAAGGCAGGATCTCATTCGGGCAGAGCAGATGGTGCTTAGTAAATACTCCAGGATCCAGACATTCACAGGGCCACCAGTAGAATTATCAATGGCTAGAGTCTTCCTGAGCTGGGAAGGGGGCCATGTAGAAAATGAGGTGGGAGTTGTAGAGGACCTACCTGTAAATATGATTGTGGGAAAGGATTTGGACCCCAGTAAAAAACTGGTGTGTGTTGTAACTCATAGTCAGGCACAAGGGCAAGCTTCTGAGGGTGAAGAGGGGGTGACTCTGGGTGGTCCAGCCACACCTTCAGCAGCTGAGGAAGTGTCTAGCACAGCACAGGGGAGGGGCTGGCTAGAAGCAGCAGTCCAGAACCCCAGTCACAAATAGAGGAGCCCACAGGACTTCCTTCAGAAGGGGCACTGGCAAGGGTCAGATTAGGGCAGCTGAGTGCTGCACAGAGAACTGACCCTACCCTGGAAAAACAGAGGGAAATAGCTCATAGGGCTGAGCATTCTCGGGGGGGTAAATAGTCCATTTACTGGGACAATGGGCTGTTGTACAGAGAATGTACAACAGAGGAAGGGCTAGATGGTGAGGTACTCCAGCATCTGGTAGTCCCTAAGGTTCACCATCAGCAGCTTTTGGCCCTTGCTCATGGTATCCCTTTTTCAGGGCACTTGGGGGTGAGACGCACAAAAAAGCATCTAACTAACAATTTCTTCTGGCCTGGTATTGGCAAGGATGTGGCAAATTATTGCAGGACTTGTCCACAGTGTCAGCGGGTGGGGAAAATGGGGGACAAGGCCAAGGCAGCTTTGGTGCCCCTGCCCATTATTGATGAACCCTTCAACAGGGTAGCTGTGGACATAGTGGGGCCATTGAGCACCCCAAGTCACACTAGCAAGCAGTATATCCTGGTAGTTGTAGACTATGCCACCAGATACCCAGAGGCAGTGGCCCTAACATCCTCTGAGGCAGAACCAGTGGCAGATGCACTGTTGGGAATATTTAGCTGGGTGAGCTTTCCCCAAGAGATACTGTCAGACCAGGGTGCCAATTTTATGTCAGGGTTAATGAGCAGTTTGTGGGAGAAGTGTGGGGTAAAGCAGCTCAAAACCTCCCCATACCATCCCCAGGCTAATGGTCTGGTGGAGCGATTTAATTCAACCCTTAAGACCATGCTAAGGACTTTTGCTGACCAGCATAAGAGGGACTGGGACAAATATGTGCCTCATCTCCTATTTGCATACAGGTAAGTCCCACAGGAGTCCACAGGGTTCTCACCTTTCGAGCTCCTGTTTGGTTATAGGGTCCAGAGGATTCTAGATTTGATTCAGGATGAATGGGAGGGTGACCATGCCTCCCAGGGGGAGTCATTTGTGGAGTATGTCCTGAACTTCAGTACCCACCTTAGGGAGCTCATGGGGTTTGCTCAGGAGCACCTGGCCACTGCACAACAGCGGCAGAAAGTCTGGTATGACCGTGGGGCCTGAGCCAGAGAATATGAGGTGGGACAGTGAGTGATGGCACTCATCCCTGTCTGACAGAATACATTACAGGCAGCATGGGAGGGGCCATTCTCCATCGTCCAAAAGGTTAGTGATGTCAATTACATGATAGAACTACCGGACAGAAGGTGCAAATGAAAGATGTATCATGTTAACATGCTGAAGCCCTACCATGACAGGGAGGAAATAGTCCTCACTGTATGCAGTGCCCCAGAGGAGGAAACTGAGATAGATCCACTGTTGGACCTGCTTGGGGAGGCCCAGGTTGCATCCTCTGTGGACAACATTACCCTCTCTGAACAGCTGACGCTAGCCCAGGTACAAGAAATTAGGAGTGTGCTGAGACAATTTGAGGACATGTTCACAGGGAAACTGGGGTACACCACGATGGCAGAGCACCATGTGGATACAGGGACCCAGGTTCCCCTGAAACAGTCCCTCTACGGGGTACTTGAGCACATTAAGAAGACTGTGAAATAAGAGCTCAAAGAAATGCTGGAACTGGGGGTAATCCAGGAATCTAGTAGCCCCTGTGCATCACCCGTGGTACTGATCCCCAATAGGGATGGCACCACACGATTCTGGGAGGACTACCGGAAGCTTAATAGCTGCACAGAGTCTGATGCCTATCCCATGCCCAGAACACATGAGACCCTGGAGTGACTTGGGGGAGCCAAGTATTTGCCCACAATAGACATAACAAAGGGCTATTGGCAGGTACCTCTGACCCCTGTGGCCAGGGAAAGATCAGCTTTTGTTACTCCATTTGGTTTATATGAATTTAAGGTAATGCCATTAGGAATGAAGAATGCACCTGCAACCTTTCAACGGCTTGTAGATCGCATTCTGACTGGGGTATGAATTTGCATTGGCTTATATGGATGATATAGTCAAATACAGCCAGACCTGGGATGAGCACATCAAGAATGTGCGGGATATGTTCCACAGGTTAAAGAAGGCAGGTCTGACAGTCAAGACAGAGAAGTGCCATATAGATATGGCAGAAGTATCCTACCTTGGGCACCGGGTGGGTAGTGGACATATCCGTCCAGAGCCTGCCAAGGTTGATGCCATCCTAGCTGGCCTACTCCTATCACAAAGAAACAGGTCAGGGCATTTCTAGGGATAGCATGGTACTACCGAAGGTTTGTTCCCTGCTATAGTGATCTGGCTAAGCCCCTGACAGAATGAACCAAGAAGGGAAAGCCAGATACAGTGAAGTGGTCAGAAGGCAGTGAGGTTACTTTTCAGGAGCTAAAAAAGGCCTTAAGCCGCCCAGCTGTATTGGCTAGCCCTAATTATAGTTTAAAGTTTATGGTCCATGTGGATACCTCAGATCATGCACTGGGGGCTGTGCTGATCCAAGTTACCCAGCAGGGGTGGGAGCACCCAGTTTTGTACCTCAGCCGGAGGTATTTGCCCAGAGAGGAAGCATATGCCACAATTGAGAAGGAATGCTCGGGAATAGTGTGGGCCTTTCAGAAGCTGCAGCTTTATCTATATGGGAGAGAATTTACTGTGGTCACATATCATAATCCCCTGATTTGGCTTCATAGGTCAAGTGGGCAAAAATGGAAAACTACAACATTGGTGTTTGGTACTGCAGGCATACAACATGACCATCAAGCATCACAGTGGCAAACACAATGCAAATGTGGATGGGCTATCTAGATAGGGCTAATGGCCTGGCTGGATACTTTTGGGCACTTCCCAGTAATTGCATGACTGGCTGTGTCACTTGGGGTGGCCCAAGGGACACACCTTCATTATCTGGGGGGAGGAGATGTGACAGAAATGGGAAGGAAAGAGTTAAGGGTTTGGATTCTGTAGGTGCCTTATTTTTTAGCAGTTTGAAAAAAATACACTCAGGCTAAAATCCTCTGTCCAGCTGCACCCAGCTTGTGGAATTCCTAGCTGCTAGAGAAGAACTGGGTCATAAATCTCAAGTGGACATCTCCATACACACACACAGATCTGCAGACACCTACACAGGGCAGTTTGAATAGATTGGATCATTCAAATATAAACTTAAGATGAAAAGGGAATATAATTGGTCACTGATAGGTGTTCACTCTGATTGGGACAATTAAATACATACATGTTAGTTGGTTGGTGCATTCAAAGGGAGAATAGGAATGACCTATTCTCCAGAGAATATATAACCTTCTGAAAGACAGAGAAGGATGTCTCTTGCTTTGAGGAAGCTGGAAGGGGAAACATAAGTTTGGAGCCTACCCTACCTTGTAGCTATGTCTGTGGGAGCTGGCAGTTAGAACAGGGTCCAGTGTCTCTTGTAAGGACAGAGAAGGGTAAGTTTAGTGATAGCATATTTCAGTAATAGCCTTCTTCTTTTACCATCTGTTATTTAAAAAACATTTGTTTACTTTTCATGTATGAGTGTTATTCTCTTGTGTTATAAATATATATTTTGTAAATGCTCAGTGCACTTTATGTTAAGTAAAAAACTATTTATTTGCTCAACAGTTGTGACTGTGATGTCATTTTTCTAAGGTAAGGTGACAACAGTAAAGCTGACACATTGAATAGGTATTTCTGCTCAGTCTTTACTGAGGAAGAGGAGGGTAATGGGTCTGAAGGGAGTACAAGGGGTGAGAATGATGCAGAAATGGACACAAGTCCCTTTACACGAGAAAGGGTCCTGAAGGAACTGGAAGTAATAAGAGTTGATAAAGCAATGGGGCCAGATGGGGTGCACCCCATGGTCCTTAAAGAACTAAGAGAGGTGGTGGCTGAACCTCTGGCTATCCTGTTTAGCCGATCACTGGAAACAGGGAGGTACCCAAAGACTGGAGGACAGCAGATGTAGTCCCCTTATACAAAAGTGGGAACAAAGAGGAAGCGGGGAACTACAGACCAGTCAGCCTCACCTCGGTAGTGGGGAAGATCATGGAAGCACTGCTGAAGGAGAGATCAGCGCAGGGCGACAAAGATGATCAAGGGTCTGGGGGACTTATCATACAAGAGGAGGTTGAAGGAGTTGAACATGTACTCACTGGAGGAGAGGAGAGACAGGGATGACATGATTGAAACCTTTAAATACATGAAAGGAATAAACAAGACCGGTACAGAGGGGCTGTTCAAAGTAAGGGAAGGGAGGGCCACCAGGGGCCATGATATGAGACTGGAGCGAGGAAGGTTCAAGAGGAGATGAGGAGACACTTTTTTACAGAGAGGGTGGTGGCTGGATGGAATGCATTACCTGCAGAAGTGGTATGCAGTAGAACAGTGGACTGCTTCAAACGTGGATGGGACAGGACAAGGGGGAGGGTTAATGAAGGGGAAGGGTGGAAGGGAGAGGCAGCTGCAGAATAAGGGGTGCTAGCTGCACATTCGAGCAGACTTGATAGACCTCTAAGCCTTTATCTGCTGGCAAATTTCGTATGTTCATATGTTCGTATTGGTGGAACATCTGGTTGTCAATGGACTACAGGACTCAAGGCAGCATGGTTTCACCAGGGGGAGGTCATGTGAGACCAGCCTCATTGAATTTTTTGACTGGGTGACTAGGGAGGTGGATCAGGGGAGGGTAGTGAACATGGCCTATCTGGACTTCAGCAAGGACTTTGACACTGTGCCACATAGAAGACTATTACACAAACTGGGGAATATGGGTGTGGGCAGGACAGTAGTGTGGTGGGTAGGTAACTGGCTGGGTGGCAGGACACAGAGGGTGGTGGTAAATGACTGTCACTCCACAGAGGGGAGAGTGACCAGTGGAGTACCACAGGGATCAGTGCTGGGACCGGTCCGATTCAACATCTTCATCAGTGACATTGCACAGGACCTAGAAGGCAGAATTTCACTGTTCGCTGATGACACAAAGCTCTGTAACAGAGTAGACACACCAGAGGGTGCAGACAGAATGAGAAGGGACCTGCAGAAACTTGAAGAATGGTCAGGGATTTGGCAGTTGAAATTCAATGCAAAGAAGCGCAAGATAATGCATATGGGGCACAAAAACCCTGGCACAATATATCAGTGGGGGGGTGAGGATGTAGCATGCACCAAGCAGGAAAGGGATCTTCAGGTTATCATCTCTGATGACCTCAAGGTAGGGAAACAGTGTGAAAAGGCAGCAGGTAAAGCAAATAGGATGCTGGAATGCATAGGCAGGGGCATCACCAGCAGGAAAAGGGAGGTCATAATTCCACTATACAAGACACTAGCGAGGCCCCACCTGGAGTAAAGTGTACAGTTCTGGAGATCTTACCTACATAAGGACATAGACATGGTAGAGAAGGTTCATAGGAGGGCAACAAAGATGGTGCATGGATTGCATCACAAGTCCTATGAGGACAGGTTGAAGGAACTGAACATGTACAGTACTCCCTGGTGGAGAGGAGGGAGAGAGGGGATATGATAGAGACATACAAGTATCTTACAGGGAGGAACAGGGTGCAGGAATACGCTATTTTTAAGCAAAAAAGATGTTCCAGGACTAGAAGGCATCAGATGAAGTTGGAGTGAGGATGATTCAGAGGAAACGTGAGGAAGAATTTCTTCACAGAACGGGTGGTGGACAAATGGAACACCCTGCCAGAGGAAGTGGTGGGGGCTGAAATAATCACGGGATTTAAGAATGCATGGGATAGACATAAAGGAATTCTGGAGGTCGGGGTAAGGGGCAACAGACTTCAAGGAAAACATAAACTGAACTTACAAGCTCAAATGGGCAGACTGGGTGGGCCATAGGCCCTTATCTGCCAACACTGTCTATGTATCTATGTATCTGTGTAATATTTGGTTTCCACTGGCTGAGGTAAATTCTGTGTAGTATCCGCCACCAGAGAGAGACACACTACCAGACTTTAACTTGTGCAACTGCACATTTAATTATTCACGTTTGTACACTTGAAAGAGGTGCTGGAAGGAAAGTCTGGCTGGTGGCAGTGAATACCCAAGGACAGACACCTCTCTAAAAGCTATTTCAGCCCAGTGGGAGAGGTGGGCTGTCACAGGGAAATTTTATTAGAATTGATACAAACATGAGGACATACATCAAAATATTACAAGGACAGTAAAGAAAAGAGAAAGGAAAAACACATCTTGTTCAAGAAATGAAAAAGACAATACAATAAAGGGGGGACAGCTCATTATCCAGTGCTTTAGTTCCCTAGAAACTAAGGAAAATATAAAGTATATGATAAACATATAATAATTAATCACATTCTAGAAAAAAGATATACAATATCAAACAGAAAATACCCATAATTCTCTGCTTCAATATGGTCACCACTAGGACACCCCAGAGTATTTCAATAAAGAAGCTATCATCCTTGCCAAACAATGTTTGGAATATGCAGTCACAGTTGCCTTGTTTGAAACTCTAGGAATATTTTCCTATCTATTTCATAAACAGTTTTGCAAGCCTGCGACACCATTTTAGCCATGTCGTGATATGCTATTAGTTCTGTTTTAGTGGAAAAGCACAACAAGCTTGCAACAAGTCAAATTTAAAAACAGTAAAGAGTACTTCTAAGGTGTCTTTAGTTATTGACTTCAAACCCAAGGAAGGAAAACCCAAACACAAGGCAGTCAGAGACTATGTCTTGATGGGAGACTTCAACTTTCCATTCATTGACTGGGATTTGTAAGAAGGCCAAGGTACTTGTGAAAATAAATTCATTGATATTATGATAGCAAATAACCTGGAACAATTGGTTAAAAAACCTACTAGAGAAAATAAGATTCTTGATTTTGTACTAACTAATATTCAGACAGGCATATCTGTCCCATAAAGTTTGCCACCATTAGGGGATAGGGATCATCAAATAGTTGAATTCAAAACTGAAATTAAAAATCAAATACCAATGGTATCACAAAAGTAAAGGATTTCCATGCAGCTAATTATAAAGAAATCACAGATTGGTTAGCAATATGGGACTGGGAAAATGAGTTAGAAGATCAAAACCTTGTGAACACTTGGAAAACTATTAACAATAAAATTTAATTCGGTATATTCAAATGGGTTCCACAAAGAAAAACATATCATAATAATAAAAGATTATTTTCTTATGGTGGAACAATAAAGTAAAAAAGTCTTTAATAGAAAGAAAAAAACTGTATAAAAATATATCAAAAACCCAAATGAAAAAACTAGAATCAATTACAAATCACTAACAAATAAAATAAAAAACAACATCAGAAAAGCAAAAGATACATTTGAATTAAAATTAGCTACAAATACTAAGGGCAACAAAAACAATGTTTTAATTATGTGGGTTCTCTGAAGGGCAATTAAAAGGTTGTGGGTCCCATTGGAACATTTGATGGCACTATCTCTAATGAGAAGGATATTGCTGGTGAACTCAGTAAGTATTTTGATAGTGTTTTCCAACCAAAGGAACAAATAACAAATATGTTTTTAAGATGTTACTACATATGAGATCTCATTAGTCATAGGATCTATAAAACCCAATGGTTCAGCAGGCCCGGATGAAATACCTTCTAAATTCTTAAAAGAAGTAGCCCCCGTATTATTAGGACCACTATCTAAATTATTTAATATATCAATTCATGAAGGTAATGTCCTGCCACAGTGGAAAGTGGCTAATGTGACACCTATATTTAAAGGTGGTGAAAAATCTAATGTGGATAATTATAGACCAATTAGTCTTACTTTGGTCATAGGGAAATTAATGGAATGACTACTGCAACAAAGAATTATAAATCATATTAAAGAGAAAGGATTAGTGGACATAACTCAACATGGGTTCATTAAAAATAGATCTTGCCTTATCAATTTACTCTAATTTTTTGAACCTGTCAGTTCAGCTATTGATAAGGGAATGTTGGTTGATGTACTGTTTTTGGACTATAGTAAAGCATTTTACACTGTCTCACATGGGATCCTTGTTGAACACCTCACCAAAATTGAAATTCACTCCAACATAATTAACTGGATTATTTCTTTGCTAGACAACAGAAAGCAAAAGGTAGGGATTCATGGATATGAATCAAGTATGGGTAATGTCACAAGTGGTGTACCACAAGGCTCCGCTTGGGTCCCAGTCTCTTTAATATACTTGTACCATCTATGCAGACTAACAGTTCTGCACGGATGTGCAAGTATGCAGATGACTGCAAAATTGGTGCAGTCATCACAGATTTGAACTCATGTGAGCAGTTTCAAGATAACATTAAACAATTAAGCACCTGGGCAGAACAAAACTACATGAAATTTAATGAGGGCAAATGAAAAATTATGTACTTTGGTCACAGTAATTCTAATTATACATATACGTTGAATGGTCATATATTGGCAACAACCACTAGTAAGAAAGACCTAGGTATTTATATTAACAACAATTTATCTTTTGATGCACATATTAAACACAAGACTACATACTGCCACGAAATTTTGAGTTGTATATTCTATAACATTAAGAGTAGGGAAGCAAATGTGATCATTCCTCGGTATAAAAGTCTTGTTAGACCTTATTTAGAATACTGTACTCAATTTAGTTCCCCTCAAACAATAGTGGGTGAAAAAATGATAGAAAAAATTCAGAGAAAAACTAAAAAAAGTTAAAACAATGTATGATATGAGTTATCAGGAGAGACTTAACAAACTTAGATTATATTCTATGAAATACAGAAGGATTAGAGGTGACCTGTGTCTTGCATTCAAAGCCATGAATGATCAATTCCTAAAGGAGACTATTGGAATAACTAGCCAAACTAAAAACAAACACACTAGATTTCATAACCAGCAGATGACTTGAGAAAAAAAAACATTACTTTGAAAAGAACTAAATGGGTTACACAAAGAATAATATCAAGATGGAATGCACTCCCCCAAGTTATAATTGAGAGTGACACAACTGATACCTTCAAAAACAGACTTAATTTTATGGGCAATTCTAAACATGAATACCACCCTTAAGGGGTGGCAAGTACTCTAAAGGCTCACACCTGCTGAACTTGTAATTTACATTATGAACCTATGAACTATAAGGAACATATGTAACTGAAGGCCAGTTCAACTGGGCCATAAGGAAGTCCTAATCACCCTTAGCATAGAAACATTATATGCTCTTGTGTTTTGAATATTTTATTGCGCTCTAGATGTGGACAATACCTTTCTTCTAAGCTCTCATGCTTATGTGCCCCCTTTACCACCCGGTGACCATTGGCACATAACTTTGATACATAATTTTGGATACATACATTTTTTTAGATACTGTACATTAAGGAAAAGTGGAAGTAGAAGGTAGGGATAGTAGTACTGAAAGAGGAAGGGGGGTTCTGTAGAAGAGGACCATCAAAAATAAGACATATTGAACAAATACTTCTGTTCAGTATTCACGGAGGAAGGGATAGGAAATTGACCTTTGTTACAAGACAAGTGTATAAAGGATCGAGAGGTGGACACTGGCCCATTCACAGTGGAAAGAGTCCTAAGAGAGTTGTCAAAGTTAAATGTAGGCAAGGCATGGGTTCAGATGCAATGCACCCCAGGTTGCTAAAGGAGCTCATGGAGGAACTGTCTGCACCTCTGACAGCCCTGTTCAACCTGTCACTAGAAACAGGGGTGATACTGGGGGACTGGAGGGGGCAGATGTCCCACTCCACAAAAGTGGAAATAGGAAGGTGGTGGCAAATTACAGGCTGGTCAGCCTGACTTTGGTAGTGGGCAATGTAATGGAATCACTACTGAAGGAAACGATTGGAGAATATCTTGTTACCAGCAGTCTACAGGATCTGAGGCAACTAGGATTCCCAAGGGGAAGGTCCGGCCAGACAAACCTGATTGAGTTCTTTTAAGTGGACCAGGAAGGGGCAATCAACAAGGCCTATCTGGATTTCAGCAAGGCCTTTGATACTGTTCCACATAGAAGGCTTGTAAACAAACTGAGTAGCGTAAGAGTAGGTCCTAAAATAATAAAATGGGTGGAGAGTTGGCTTAGTGGTAGGAGTTAAAGAGTGATGGTAAATGGGGTACACTCTGGGGGAAGCAAGGTGACTAGCAGGGTGCCTCAGGGGTCAGTATTAGGCCTGGTCCTCTTCTATGTCTTTATTAGAAACTTTACAGAAGGATTGGAAGGGAAGGTATGCCTATTCATGGATGACACAAAAATCTGCAACCAAGTAGACACATGGGGGGGGTGGTGAAAGAATGAAGGAGGATCAAAAGAAGTTGGAAGAATGGTCATGAGTTTGGCAGCTAAGATTCAATGCAAAAAAAGTGCAAAATCATGCACTTAAGGCACAGAAATCTGGGGTAATGTACCAACTCTGGGGGGAAGTACTAGCAGTCACAAAACAGGAAAGAGACCTAGGAGTCATCATTTTTGATGACCTGACAGTAGCTAAACAGTGTGACAAGGCAGTGAAAAAGCTAACGAAATGCTCAGATGCATAAGAAGGGATCACGAGTAGAAAGAGGAGGTAATGATACCCCTGTATAGATCGCTGGTGAGACCCCACCTCAAGTACTGTGTACAGTTCTGGAGGACCCATCTCCAGAAGGACACAGATAGGGTGGAGGCAGTGCAAAGAAGGGCAACCAAAAAGGTACAGGGCTGCATCAGAAGTCATACGAGAAAAGGCCTAAGGATTTAAAGATGTACTTCCTAGAAGACAGCAGGGAACAGAGGGGTATGATAGAGACATTCAAACACCTCACAGGAATAAACAAGGTGCATGAAGGGATCATTTTCCAAACAAAAAGATGCTTAAGGACAAGGGGTCAGAATATGAAGCTGGAGGTGGGAGACTCAGAGGAAATGTGAGGAAGTACTTCTTCACAGAGAGGGTGGTGGACACTTGGAACAGCCTGCCAGCAGAAGTGGTTGGGGCTAGAACATCACAGGATTTAAGAAGGCATGGGATAGACACAAGGGAATCTTAGAAACAACAGGGGGGTGTAAGCAAAAGTCCAAGAAGGGTCTAAGGTGGCACTATAGGTAGGGAATTTAGAGCAGACTAGGTGGGCCAAGTGGTCCTTATCTGCCAACAACTTTTTTGTTTCTGTTTCTGTAGAAGATCCTACATCTGCAATGGTACTCTTCTATTGGATAATGCAATCAAAGTGGTGATCCTGTGTTCTAGTGGGCAACCAGAAAAGTCAAGGGACATGTAAAAATGGACATATTCTTATAGAGCCCTTTCTGTGTAATAGGCAGTGTAGCCTAGAGGTTAGAGTAATGAGCTGTCATTGAGCTTGGTAGATCCAGTAGACCTGGGTTTGAGTTCCACAACCTCCACTTGCATACTGTGTGACTCTCGGCAAGTCACTTAACTTCTCCAGTGCTCCTGGATTGCCCCTGAAAACAGCCACTTGTGCCCAGTGGTCTTTAACTAGTTACCAAAGAATAATAAATAAATAAAATAAATACTTTGCAACTCATTCAAACTTAGTTTCCACAATCTGGCTTTCAGGCTAACAATTCTTCTGATAACAGAACCCATGATCTAGCCTTCTGCTTAAGCACCTTCCAAAAATTATAAAACAAAAATATACTAAGAAGAATGCCACTGGGTTGATCACTCCCAAACCATCTTTTTGAGCAGATAAATAAGTAATTCCCTTTCTCACTGGGTTTAATCACCTACCCCAGGTTAACACAAAAAAGCTGTACAGTTTGGCTTCTAAATTGGGTTGGAGTGGAAAAACAAAGCTAATGTAGAGACATCTTGGAATCAACAGTAATTTTGCAAGAAACAATTTCTTTTTCTTAGACAATTTCCAAGATTTCCACTGCTGTACCATGATACCCATCAAAATAATCCTTGCTTCACAATTGAAGGTAGCCATATTGTCCACTGCAAAACAGAGCCCCAAAATATCAATTTCAGAAGCCTAAATTTGCACTCGAGCTATCGTTTTTATGATATTTTGGCAAGCCCCAATACCAACTCATTTAGTATTAGTCAGAGCAATCTGAGACCAATACACCCTTGAAAAATCTTGCAAAACTTTATCCACCAGGGCCCCTGATGCTGAATTTCTATGAAATAAACAAACATTGTCCGCATAAGCCTTTATTGTCAATGGTGGAATACTATCATTAAACACAAAACCAGCTATAGAAGCCTGTTTTATGTAAGTGTCTGAGTAATGGATCAATCCCAAGAACATACAGTAGAGAACAAAAGGGGCACAACTGGGGAATCCCTTTAAAGATTCTCAGCCTGTTCATGATCCATTCATTAGTCAAGGGGCAAACATACATTTGCTTATATAAATTCTCAGTCCATAATACAAAACTAGCAGGGAGGTCAATGTGATGTAAAATTTGAAAAAGGTTGTTAAACTGTACATTTTGAAACTTTAATAAAGCTTGATAAGTATGAACTAGCTTATCAAAGGCCTTCTGGTCCACTAATATAACATAACCCAATAATGTCTGAAGGGCTCCCCTCTCAAAAACGTCTCTAAATAATATCAAATTGTCTAGAATTGACCTGCTCAGTAAAGCACAGTTCTGACGAAGACAAACCAGAGAATCAGGTGCACCCATGTCAGTGCGACAACCTTTTTGTTGACACTGACATGGGTGCAGGGAATCTGCAGCCTTGCTTTACAGTGCCAGGAAGTGCAGCTCTCTGATAGCAGAGTGCCAAACTGCTCTGCAAGGAAAACAGTTTTTCTTTTTTCTGGGGGGCTATGCCCCCCTTGACCCCCCTGGACATTATATAACAAACTCAAGGGGAGGGGTGCATGTCAGAGGAAAGAGGAAAAACCATTGAGGGGTAAAAGTTGATCTGACAGTGGGTGACCAGAAATCAAGGTCACCTTTGTCAGTGTCAACAAAAGTGAGTCACCATAAATGCCGTGACATAAATACGTCGCAGTTGTAACTGTATACCGAGAATCAGCCACATGCTCTAGGCATTAAACCAACATTTTAGAGTGCATTTTTTGGTCAACTTTAGAAAGACAAATTGTTCACCAGTTACTGAGCTGGGATCTGACTCCTTTCATATAAAGAAAAGATTTACAGCACAATGGGCATGGAATCTGAGAAAACACCAGTATCTAGAATTTTATTATACAGTATATGTTAACTAATGCTGGACATACCAGGTTGGAAAAGATCTTATAAAATTCTGCAACTGAGCCATCACTTTCTGGAGAGTAGTTACAGCTAGGATATTTTGCTGCATTTAGGACTTCAAACTCTGAAACAGGGGCAGTCAAATTCCAATGTATGGAATCTTGCAGAGCTGGAACACATACGTTTCTCAAAAAAGTAGCCACCTCCGGGACTGAATCATGGGAATAAAGTTCATAGAAAAAATGTTCTGTAACCTGTAATAAATCTGAAATTTGGGTTACCTGGAGCCCCTATTGTGTTGTCAAAGAGGTCAAAAGTCAGTCTTCAACATGTTTCCAACATCCCTTAAAAGCACTGAAAGTCTGTTGATTACCCTGAGTTCCAAACTGTCGTTTTTATGTTGCTTGCACGTATGTGCAAGAAACATAGTGCCACCATCTGAGTTTTCGGAGGTGTGGCACCCGTCTTCCAATTCAGTCAGTGTGTTTGCAGATGAAGCCTCAGTTCCCCAATCACTGCTGCCCCTGTCTATGACGGCAGTTGAAAATGCAGTGGCATACAGTTGAAAGGGAGAGCTCCACTTCAGTGAGCAGAGCTCTCCCCCCCACATACACAAAGCAAGCACGCATATTGTGTGCTGATGCACCACCCCCCATGCACATGCCATGTGGCCGACGGGGGTGCTCAATCCCCCGTCGGCTCCACGCCTTCCCCCCCAAAAGCTGTCCAGATGCTACGCTGGGAGACCACCCCAGCGTGGAAAAAACTGTCATAGCCGACGGGAGTGCTCAATCCCCCATCGGCTCCATGGCTGCACGCCCCCCCAAAAAAGCTTTCCAGGTGCCATGTTGGGAGCCCACCCCAGTGTGGCAAAGCTTGTTTTGGCCGACAGTGGTGCCCAATCCATCATCGGCTCCAGCCCCCCCAAACAGCCTTTCCAGCTGCCACGCTGGGAGCCCACCCCAGTGTGGCAAACGTCTCACGTCGTCTTGGTAAAAAAAAAAAAAAAAAAACAAGAAAACGTTCCCTCGCTGTCTCCCTGCCCCCCCACAACCCGCACCCACCCACTGTGCACCCTACCTCCCCATTATCCCCCTCACCCCAGACTTACCTCTGGAGCTCGGCGCAACGATCATCGGTGGGCCGGGAACACGTCTGCACTCTTCAAAGCTGACTGCGAACTGAGGAAATGCTGGTAAGCTGTGTAATGGAATAAAAAGGCTTTTTCAACTTTGTTGCATATCTCAGGCATTTTTGGGACTTTTTGGCCCAAATTTTCAACATGGGGTTTTTGGGACCCCTCCTCATGAATTCTTGCACTGTCATGGTGTTAATCGGGCCTGAGGGGTGATTTCGCAGTCACTGCGCAAAATCACCTTTTGGGACCCATTAAGAAAACGACACTGCCAGTGTTCATAAGGTGGGCTCTCAAAAAGCCTATGTTGAAAATTTGGTGAAAAAATTCCTAAAAATGACTGTTTTATGAGCGTGCATTGCGCAGTTCCTATGCACGCTTATAAGTTCATGAATTTTCAATATTTTTTAACCCCAGATTTTAAACATTGCCATTTTACCACTCCTCCTTATGAGCAGTACAGCTGTCATTTTTCACATCCTGCCCAAAATGTGTTTCCGCCCATGTAGCGTACTATGGCACAGTTGGTGTGTGAAATCAATGTATGGGACACATTAAGAAAATCACAGTGACACTGTTCATGAGCAGAGGTCTTAAAATGGCTATGTTGAAAATTTGGTGAAAAAATTCCTAAAAATGACTGTTTTATGAGCGTGCGTTGCACAGTTCCTACGCACACTCGTAAGTTTGCGAATTTTCAATTTTTTCACTCCAGATTTTCAACATTGCCATTTTACCACACCTCCTTATAAGCAGTACAGCTGTCATTTTTCACATCCTGCCCAAAACGTGTTTCCACCCATGTAGCGCACAATGGCGCAGTTGGTGTGCGAAATCAATGTATGGGACCCATTAAGAAAATCACAGTGATGCTGTTCATAAGCAGAGGTCTTAAAATGGCTATGTTGAAAATGTGGTGAAAAAATTCCTAAAAATGACTGTTTTAAGAGTGTGCATTGCACAGTTCCTACGCACGCTTGTAAGTTCTCGAATTTTCAATATTTGCACTCCAATGACTTCCAAATACCTAAACAGCACATACAAGCAAGCAACATTCGGCATTGACAAATGCTTGTTTTTTATCATACTATATAGTGTAGCTCTCACATGCTCCTTAGTTGTCTTAATTTGCTCAGTATAAGTACCCTCAGACCTACTAGACAAATCAAGCAACCTGTGCAAACGAGCAAGCAAACAAAGATGTTTCTTGCAATTTGAGAGGGACAGGTGACGGAAGACAGGTGAGAGAATGGAGGAGCCTATTCTGTATAGCAGCAGGTAAGGTTTGTCTGTGGACACACCCCTAGATGACATCTGAGCAGGCAGTGTGGTAGTTTCTGCCCACTAGGGACAGGGCAAGGCAGGTAGGTAGGGTTCTCTGGAGGTGGGAGATGCTGGGTCAGCCCTCTTTCTAGATTCTACCTCTCCAACAGATAGTAGATTCTGCCTCTTCATAGCACACAGGAAGGAAGCTTTATTTTGGTAAGTTAGGCTAGATAGTATAGCTGGGAGCTTTGGTTAACAGGAGGCAGCACTTCTTTGGGTAATTTAGGCAGAGCCTGTGACTCACTGTGCACCTTGCAGTATTGGGCAGTTTACAGCATTCATTAGTTCCCAAACATAAAAAAGAGGGCTTCCTTTGTTAGCCTGTGTTAAGCTTCCATGTTAGATTGATGGACCCCAGGTGCTTCGCCTCCAAGTTTCTGGTCACCAGACAGGTATTTACTTTGCAGGGACTGTTCATTAACCATACTAAAGCTGTTTCTTTTTTGGTGGCTTGCTCATTTCTCGGTGCCACTACTGTTTCCCATAGTGTTAACACCTAAGCAAGCATTCCCTGTTGGGTAGTCAGGGTGCGAGACAGTTGCTTGGAATGCCACCCACCACCCCAACATAGCCTGATAGGTAAAATCTATCAATCTGAATTACTGTATAGCTTGTTTTTTGTTTCAGTTTTTTGGCAAGTAATCACTCTTGACAGCATCAAGCTGGCAACGCTCATGCAGTATTTGGAAATGGTGAATTTCTTACTTGCCAGAAAAGACCTATTCACATTTCTATGGTCCTCTGTTTTCCTAGATTATGTGCTACAGATGACAATCTATTTGTATTTATGGAAAAATATTGCAAATTGCACACCAAGTCCCTCACTGTCTTGGTGCAAAGCTTTATTGTGTTTGCCTTTTAAGGCAGAGTTCTGGAACTAGGATGGCCACGTATCTTATTGTGGAGGTGACTCATCATTTGGGAGTGAGCTGATTGCCATGTGGGTGGCCAGGATGCCTGTTTAGCATCTTGGGAGTTTGTTAGATTTATCACAGGCTGGGGGTAGCCTCTTCATACCTTTTCAGCAATGTGGGATACAGCATGTCAAGTAACCTCGTGAGAGACACTGACAGTAGCCATTCGGGGTGACCCACAAGTGAACTGTAAAAAACAAATATGCAACTTTATCATATTTAACAATCTCAACAGAGTCATGGATATGGCACCAAAATTAGGCACCACTCACCTAACCTCACCAGTCCTCATTAGCTCCCCCACAGGAATGACCTGGAGGGGGGTGGGGTCCAAAGTGCTGGGAGGCTAGTGAGGCCTGTATCACCTGGTGCTATTTGTTGTTGGAGAAAATAAATTCAAATTCTATAAACAAGTAAGTTACCCAGTCCACTGGAGTAGGAGCACCTGTTCTTTTAAAAAGTGGTAATCTGCTTGGCCTTTGGTACCCCTCTTGCCACAGAGGCTGACTTCAGAGCAATTTGAACCCTTGATGCCCATTCTTGTCATTAAAAGTCAATGGCAGTGGTGTGGGTGCTACAAACAGTCTTTTCAGAGCTATGGGGGTTCCTGGTTCCCTTCTTTCCATTATACATTAATGGCAGTTATAGGGGTGCAATAGGGGCTCACTTCAGAGATGTGAGGCCCTTTGAGCCTCCTTTTTCCATGATAAGTAAATGCAGTAATACGACTGCTACTGGGGTTGACTTTAGAATTATGTGGTCCTAGCCATGGAAAGCTCTACCCCTTTGTAATTCCAGCGCCAATTATATAAAAAGTAACAGTCTGCTGACCCCCTAACTGCAGCTCTCCATACTTGTTCCACCTTACTAACAGTCATTTTTTTTTAATAACAGGTAAGTACAGTAGGCAAATGGTGGCGGTGGGGGGATAGGCTGAGCTCTGTTCTGTAAAGTCAACCAATGAACCACAGAACCATCCCCAGGGTGGGCTGCTGCTCCAACCTACCTTCTCCAGGTGAAGATGAATGGTGTGGCAGTACAACTGCAACCACAGATCTTGGACAGGGCCTGTTTTGTGCTCCTGTTCACAGGGTCCATCTTAGAGCTGCTCCTGGGGAACAGCCAGAAGCCATTGCCTTTTGAGTTGCTGACCCTGTTCTTCAAAGCAGCCGCATTCATATCTGTCATGAGCATCGGCAGCAGGTCCTAGCAGCAGTACCAAGGAGGAGCAATGGCAAGCCAGCTGGTAACTGGGACTGGCAATTCTACAGGATTGAGCGACCTTGTCACTAGCTAAAAGTTCCATGGCAGAATAGGCAAAAAGTGACCCCCCCCCCAGCCCATACCAGGAACCACTCTCCCCGCAAGGTCCAGGCCCTGCTGTTGCAATGGAAACCCGCTGCCTGGTGGTCACCCAGCAACTGTGCTTTGCTTGTCAGACCATGGGTCTGGTTCATCCACTCGCAACAAAACGCAATCAATACAAAATGGCTTTGTTCCGAAGGGGTGCACTTCACAGCCACTGAGACCATTAACAGGCTACAACAACTCTTGTGGCCTGGCACCGGACAGCTGCCTACCCTGCCAGTCTTATGTCCTCATTACTTGATACTGTACTCAGCACTCTAGTGGCTGACATGCTTCCCCCTTTGCTCCAAATGAGAAGCTTGGTACGGGAGTTGGAAAACAAACAAAAAAAATGTAAAACAACATCCCTGGAAAAGTGTTGATAGTGGTATGGTGAGGTTGCTGGTGCTGATACAAATGTGCCTGCCCCTTTGATGAGCTGGCTGGCTCTGCAAAATGGAAGTACCAACAACCTGGCTCTCTGGGCTTACAAGATTGTCACCCCCCCCATAGAGTCAGGGGCTCTGATTTCACTTCTCAAGGACAGAATTGAAATTGGAGCCTCTGATTCTTGTAGAGGGATAGTCATGCCCCCACAGTACATGATTCACCCATGCCGGTGTGACGTTAATATTGCCAATGGCAATTACAGCACCAGCATTCTGCTGATGGCAAATAGTATGACAGGTAACCTGTACGCCCAATAATATGGGCGAAGTGGAGCTGGTAGAAAAAAACAGAAAAAAGCACTGCACTGATACCGCAGAGACCCCAGTACATAGTACAATATTCCACACAACAAGACATACGGAACCTGTGTATTGTGGAGGATGGAGCCCCCTACACCCTCTAAATTAATATAACCAACTCTGGGTTGCAGCAAGGTTGACAGGAAGTAGTGATTTTATCAGGTTGCACACAGTTACAGGCAGGGAAAAAAAACTGCAGCAAAAATCAAATGTCCACCAGTAAGTAGTGCAGCCAAACCATGCCGCTTCCCTCATCTGCCTGAACCCAAAACACCTGCGGCACCGTGACTGAGGCCCCACAAACAGCACCCTCACATCCACAAGCAAACACACACCTGCTGCCACTTGAGAGTGCCCTAGTAACCATGTGCCAAAACATCACACCTCCTGCCAAACACCCAACATAATCAGTGCAATAAAACACAGATTGCACAAATGCCATATGGCAATCCACTTTTGCTGTAATGACCGTGGCAATAGTAAGTCACCGTCCTAACGGTATACCCAGTGTATACAGAACATTGTCTCATTTTGCTTCAACAAGCCCCTGGAAATACTGCCGTTCTTATTATAAAATTAGCCTCTGTCTAGCCCTCTGTCTGCCATTCCTCATCTCTGTTTTGTTACCTTTTCCTGACTCATTTGTGGAGAGGCTGCAAAGTTAGATTTACTATTTATGTGCCACAATTCATTTTCAATATAATTACTTGCATCAGCTCATTCAGATCTGCTCTAGTCAGTGGCTGGATAGGCAGCTGTAAAGGTGATGAAGTAAAACTGCAGAATGCATCTGTGGATCAGCTGTTTGTGTCTGAGTTGAGTAAGGAACCAACCACTGAACAGGGACAGCAAGCTCGTTTGTAGGCACCAGTGGAAGGCTATGAGCAGATCTGTAGTACAGGTAGTTAGAAAGCAGCAGGTAGTGGATTTTAATTTATCATTAATATACTTTGTACATATCTTCCCTGTGTTCGTTATAACTGCACCTGCCCTTACTATGCTCCTTTCAGCACAGCAGAATTACAAGGAGCAAGACAAGCAGCTTTTGGCAGCAGCAATGTGGGTCAGGGTCCTTGCTCCTTGGGAGCCCCTGGAACAGCTGTGCATGCTGACAGCAGCAGTGGTCTGAGCTCCCCCTCCTCCATAGCTCCCATGACAGCTGTCCTTGGTAGTGAACTGGCACAGTCTACACTCTCCATGTTGGCAACTCCAGGGCTCTATCACTTATTCATGCAGGCCAGAAGGGGAGAGGATGAAGAGCAGGATAATCATGATGCCACGCAGCTGGCTGCTTGGGGTGTCTTGCAGATGAAAGGATGCAGCTGCATTCTGATAGGTGTGGCTGCCTCCTTTCACCACACAAAGTTTCTTCCCATCAGCCAGGCTGAACGCCATCACAATCAGCCTGCTTCTCATTGGACTGCACTGGTAAGCCTCCTGCATCCTGAGCTGCACTGGCCACTACAGTGAAACATCTCTGTACCCTCTACTCTCCTGAGTAGCCACAACATGCTCACTTCATGAACGTTCACAGAAGCAAACAAACAAAAAAAAATGTAATGACACTTACCATCAAATTAGCGATGTCCATGCCATTTACTAGCCCAATGGTGCCAGAGGGAGGGATTGTTAGGAAAAAGAAACTTGAGTCTGTGTCTTATGGACTGCATGGTTTTGTGACTGCCTTGCCAGTCATGCCTGTGAATGGTCAAACCTGCAGTGAGAGGAAGGCAGAAGGAAAGAAACACATTGTTTCAGGTGAGAGATATCCAGTACCACTTAAGAGACAACTGATCTTAAAGATGGGATCCACTCTCAAAGCTAGTGCCAATGAAAGCAGCACTATTACAGTAATTAGAGCGATGGAAGGAAGAAAGCAATGTCAGAAAGGGCATTCCCTTTCTTTAGTAATCATGAGCAAGTATTCTTACTACAGATACCTCACTGCTGGGGTGGGACTTCCACCTACAGGACCTCACAGTGAGTAGCACATCTTGAAACAAGAAGGTGGCAACCTTACCTGTACGAGGAGTCACCATCACCAGTGAGGGTGAGGAGTGTGAACAACAGTGAAAGTCACTTACCTTCACAGTAGAAAAATATAGGTCTTACTGGACTTGAGGCCTCCTGCCTTGATGAGCTGGCTGGCTGGAGGACTGACTGGAAGTTGGCCTGGCAATGACATTTACGCTGGATTAAGAGACCAGCATTGGGGGGCATGGCTAGCAGCAAAGAAGAATGAACGCCTGAACTCTGAGCTTCCACTAAAACCTCTAAATAATCCTCACCAAATCTGTTTCTTCTACTGATACAGTGTGAACACACAGTTTTCAGTGCTCATGTAGCTTTTGTCCTTTGAGCGACTAGGTGTTTGATCCCTGACTATTATGTTTTTCCTCCCGTTTCAGATGCCTTTGTCCGAACGACTAGGCCTCAACACACACCAAGATGGATTCTGCCCTAGGACCCAACCTGCTGCAAGGTGATATGCCTGAAATTTGGCAGATGTTTGCAGAGATTCTTCAGCGTATAGAAAAACTTGATGTAACAGCTAAACAGAACTCAACATTATCGATCTTTTACAACAAGCCTGTGTTACCAAGCACATACTAGCCGAAGCTGAAGATTGGTGGCATAAGGTGACTGCCAAGTTGCAAGAACAAGAGAGGCTTATTCATGTACTTTGGGACAGGGTGGAAGATCTGGAGAACCAGGGCCGTCGCAATAATTTGCACTTGATGGCTTCCCGGAGGGGTGTGAGGGGACTGACACAATTTCCTTTCTACAAAAGGAGCTGCCTGATTTTCTGGACTGGCGAAGCAATGCCCCTTTAGAGATAGGCAGGGCCCATAGAGCTTTAGCCCCCAGCCCTGATACCGGAGCTCATCCCCATGCAATTCTGGCTCTCTTTCTCTGTTTTCAAGATTGAGAAATGATCACTAGGCTGGCACGTGTAAAGAGGAATCTCCAATGGAAAGGTCACAAAATACATGTCTCTGCGGACTATTCCCAGGAGGTAACTACCAGATGCAGGGCCTTCACGACAGCCCTCAGAGCTTGTGCTGAACTGGGTTAGAGTATTCCCTACGTTATCCGGCCTTGCTGAGGATCATTTACAATGGAGCCCCTAGAGTTTTTGATAACCCTACTGCTGCTGAGAATTTTCTATCTGCTCAAGCCCCTAAATTATCCTGGGGCTGTCTGCAAGACCCTGTAGGCTCGCAGGCCTACTCAAGCTGGCCATCTCCGATGGAGACCTCTATGCAAGTTTCTAGTCATCACTCCCTGTTATCCCCAAAATCTCAGAGTGCTTCTAGCTGAATAGCTCCTCAGAAACTATTTGGTAGTGAAAGTAAGCGGCAGAACAGGAGACAGCAAAGGATCGAAGGGGCACATGTTGGCAAAACTCCACGGCTCTGGTCGAGAAGCCGGAGTGAAAGCCCTGAATCCACAGCTTCACAGAACTCCTTTCACCCTGATATGAGCAACAATAAGTTTCAGGCTCTAATGGATTTATCTGCAGATGGTTCCCTTGTTGCCCCCCCCTTTGCCTCCTCGATCCGCGTCGTCAAAAGATGCTGGGCCCCCGAATGGACAAGAACCTTGCAAGAGCGGAGGTAAAGGATTCGTCCTGGGAGGCCTCGTGTTCACCAGAAGATAAACTGGAACCGACACCATCGAAGGATGTATCTTCAGTCGCTGAAGCTGTGGGATGACTTCCCCTGTGTATTGTGCTTTGATCTTCTTCTCGGTCTTCTTCTCGGGATGTCAATCCATCCCTTAAGTCCTGAATCTAACAGGTTGGGAGACAAGGTTCATAGTTTCTGATTCCTCATGAAGGATACATCAGGCTGGTAAAGAAGCTGTCTACCCCCTTACCATGCAGACTTCCTGTAGATATATGTTTTCTTTTTGTGGTTATTTTTGGATTACTTCCCCCAGTGCAGGTATCCTCACTTGTCCCCTTCCCATGCCTAAGCAGGAATTAGGCATTAGGGGAACTTTCTTTCGATATTTTCTTAGTGCCCTTCTCCTTATTCATTACTAATATGGGCATTTATTGGTTTTGCTTTGCATACCCTTTCCAGTGGAACGTGGGAACCGTACATGAGGACCTGCAGGTTTACTTTACTGACAACTGGGTATCCAATCTTTTTCTTTTTTTCTTTGTATGGCACATATGAGTAGAAGAACTCATTAGCTGATAGGAGATCATGAGTAGCTGATCTTGGATTTCTACTGTCCTCTCTGTTTAGAGTAGTTTTTGACTACACTACCCCCCAGCGACCTCCACTGGTATCTGGGTCATCACTGGTTGATACATTCAGCAGTTGCTGGTCAGACAAGGCATCGTTTATGGAAAAGGGACAGGGTGGGAGGATGGTTTTTGTTAGTGTTTGGGTTTTTTTATATTTAATTGGTTGGTTCATCCTTCTGATAAGGATGTTTTCTGTCTATGACAATACCTTGGCAAATTGTTACTCTGTTCTTATGGCAATCTGGTAGCTAGGGCTATAGACAGTAGTATGGATATAGGCGGGGAGATTTGGCTTACTGGGCATAATCCACTTGGGCTGTGCTTCCTTTCACATCTTTTGTCAGCCATGTTATTTCATTTGTCATATGAGGACTAGATTCATATCTTGGAATGTCCAAGGGCTCAACTCACCAATTAAGTGGAAAAAGGCTTTGCTTCATCTAAAGAAGTTGCAACCTATGGTGGCATTCCTCCAAGAGACAAAACTGTCCCCTTCTGAAGCCAGGAAGCTCAAATGGGATTGGGTAGAACAGGAATTACATAGTGCAGCAGTATCCCATAAACGGGGTGTATCTATTTTATTTCACAAGAATTTGGGGTAGAAAGTGAAGTGGCACAAGCATGATACAGATGGAAGATGGCTCCTGGCAGACATGGAGACTTCTGAGGGCTCTCTAATTCTAGCTAACCTCTATGCCCCTAATCAGGATTGTCCTCAGTTCTTTTATACTTTTAACCAGGCACTTACTGACTTTAATGAAAATAATGATCCAGTACTAGTGGGTGGAGACTTTAACTTGGTTCTGGGTTTCCTTATGGACAGAAGTAATAAAATGCCTGAACCCCACAGGCAAGACCTTAAAGTAGTCCAGACATTAATGTCAGAGCATACTCTTCTGGATGCCTGGAGAACAATGCACCCAGGGGTATATGATTATTCCTGCTTCTCTCAGGTTCATGGTTCATCTAGCAGAATTGACTTCTGGCTTATTTCATCTGCTCTTTATTATAAAGTATCTAGGGCTGATATGCATCCAATATATGTTTCTGACCATGCCCCCTTAGAACTAGGAATTACAATAGGGTCGGACCCCCTTCCAACCACTTCATGGCCATTGGATCCCCTTTTACTGGAAGATGCTGATTTCCTCTGCTAGTTGGGACCTGTAGTGCAGGAATACTGGGAAATTAATGATAATGGGGAAGTGAATGAGTCGACCCTTTGGGAGGCCTTCAAGGCAACCCTTCGAGGCAGAATCATTTCATTTGCCTCTGCCAGGCGGAAGCGTTGAGAAGCTGATCAGAGAGCTTTAGAAAAACAACTTGCCTCCCTAGAATCTCAATATAAATCCCTTCAACCTTCAGTCCCCTCCCAGTCCCTATTGGCTCAACTAGCTAGCACCAGAATTTCTTTAAATGTTCATTTGACCCGGCAAGCTGAGCTAAATCTTAGACAGCTGCATCACTCCTACTGGGAAGGGGACGAAGCCAATAAACTACTGGCTTATCGTCTTAAGCAGCAACAGGCATCCAGAACTATTCATGCACTGAAGGACACACATGGGGGTCTATCTCATTCTAGCAACGGGGTGAATCAGATCATGGCCCAATTTTATGAGGCACTGTATTCTTCCCATTATCCTCCTGATCCACTGACCACCCAAACATTTCTGGATAAATTATCTATCCCCCATTTAACAGAATCTGATTCTAGACAACTGGAAGATCCATTTACTGAGGCTGAAGTGGAGAAGGCTATAGTTGATGTTATCACTGGGCTTCACACAGGTAGTTTCCTCCTCGACCCATATTGGTGGGCACTCATTGGATCTGGTGTTCCTTCTGGGGATGGGGATATCTGATTTGGTGGTGGAACCGGTCAAAAGGTCTGACCACTCCATCAGGTTCAATTTTGAGGCCACCCCTATTAGGTCAGCCCCTTTGGAGATGGTCCGGTATCACCCATTAAGGGGTGTGTCCCCGGATAACCTGATGGCAGTGCTGGACCTATCGGACCTTCCGATAGATTGCTTGGATCCTGGTGGCCTAGTACAGGCCTATTATAGGGCGGTTACGGGGGCCCTGGATTCTATTGCACCTGTTCGTGTTTGTCCTCTCACTCTTCGCCCCATGTCTCCATGGTTTGATGAGACCATGAGGGAGTTGAGGAGGGTTGGACAAAGGCTGGAGAGGTGCTGGCGGAAGTCTGGTCTGGATGATGACAGACTTAGTTTGATGGACCATTATATGGCTTATCAATCCGCAATCTCTCGTAAGAAGGCAGAGTTCCTGTCCAGGGAGGTAGCGGCTGCACAGAATAGACCAGCTCAGCTCTTTTTCGGGACTGTGGACAGACTGTGCAATCCAGTCTGTCTTCAGCCCGGAAGGGCTCTTCCACAGGACGGTGAGGAGTTTGCCTTCTTTGCAGATAAGGTTGCCAAAATCAGATCAGACGTCCATTCTTCCCTCTCCAATGGGAGCGGTGATGGTCAGCTGGAGGTGTCGAACACCCAGATGGTATGGTCTGACTTCAGCCTTCCCAAAATCGATGATATTGTGATGGTCATCCGAGCATTGCGACCAACCAGCTGTGATTTGGACCCTGGCCTCACACGCCTTTTAGTGGATTGTGTGGATAAAATCGGCCTAGTCCTGGCTTTGATAGTCTGGAAGTCTTTGGAGAGGGGGATCTTTCCAGATACCCTTAAAGAGGCTATAGTTAAGCCTCTTTTAAAGAAATCCTCCTTAGACCCAGATTGTCTAGCAAATTACAGACCAGTCTCTAACCTACCCTTTGTGGGTAAGATTATTGAGAAGGTGGTCGCAAGGCAATTGGAGGATCATCTGACCAACAACAATATCTACAATTCTATCCAATCTGGATTTAGGAAGAGGCATAGTACCGAGAAAGCACTTGTTCGGGTACTAAATGACCTCCTAATAGCAAGAGATTGTAGGACCTGTTCTATCTCGGTACTTCTTGATCTCTCAGCAGCATTTGACACTGTTGATCATGGTGTGCTGTTAGAGCGTCTGCGGTCCATCTGTGGATTATCTGGTATGGTCCTTGGGTGGTTTAGATCTTACCTCGAAGGTAGGACTCAGAGGGTGGTGTCGGGAATTTTTTCCTCGGCATCAGTCTCCCTATCTTGTGGGGTACCGCAGGGCTCTATTCTAGCGCCTATGTTATTTGCAGTGTATAAGCTGCCGTTGAGAGCGATTATAAGATGATACAGTCTGGGTTTCCATTGCTATGCTGATGATACCTAGCTATATATGTCTTTTGTGCCCGGCCAGGATGCTGCCTTGTCGGTATTTAATAACTGCCTTGCAGAAATCCAAGATTGGATGAATGGGAGTCGGGTGAGGTTAAACCCGGAGAAAACTGAGGTGTTGGTTGTGGACAAAGGTCGCTGTGAGGTGGGTTTGCCGTCTGGATCGCACTCAGGCTTAAGGCTTGCAGGCGTTCCCGCTGACGACCTCAGATCAGGTGCGAAATCTTGGCATAATAATTGATGACCACTTGACACTTAAAGCTCAGGTGTCGGCAGTGGTCAAAACTTCCTTTTTCCATCTGAGGAATATCACCAGGGTGAAGCACCTGGTTCTTCCAGAAGATCTCCCAACATTGATCCACGCCTTCGTTACCTCCCGCCTTGACTATTGCAACTCTCTGTACCTAGGGCTATCGGGGGTTGAGCTTCGCCGTCTGCAGCTAGTGCAGAATGCAGCGGCCAGGTTATTGACTGGTTCTTCTAGATCCAGCCATATAATGCCTGTGCTCCGTGGACTGCACTGGCTGCCAGTATTTTGGCAAATCACCTTCAAGGTCAGTTTGCTGACCTATAAAGCCCTACATGACCAGGGACCTACTTACCTGAAAGAGCTCCTTTGCCCCTACTGTCCCTCCCACTCCCTCCGATCCACTGATGAGGGGTTGCTGGAGATTTCCAGGGTCCGTTTGAAGACTTCAGGGGCTAGATCATTTAGTTTTATGGCCCCGACCTTGTGGAATTCTCTACCTCGTCAGGTGCGCAATAGTCCGACTGTCCTGAGTTTTAAAGCAGCCTTGAAGACCCACCTTTTTAACATAGCTTTTATTGATTTATAATAGTTTTAGATTTTGTTTATTTATTGTTCTATGAAATTGTACAGGTGCTTTGGTTTTAAGAAAAACGCCTTTTTAAAAATAAAGTTTGATTGATTGATTGATAGCCTCCCTAAACCCTCGGAAAACCCCAGGGAAGGATGGACTGCCTATTGATTTATATAAAATCAAGGGAACAAAATTGTCTCCTTACCTTATCCGGATGTTTCAACATTCACTGCAGGTAGGCCTATTACCCCCAACGCTGCGAGAGGCTACTAATATGGTACTTCCAAAAAAAGGGGAAGGATCTGCTCTCCCCTGGCAGTTACTGTCCCATCTCCCTTATTAATGCAGACACTAAAATTTTGGCCAAACTTCTTGCAAATAGGTTGGATGGCCTCCTATCAGATCTGGTTCACCCTGCTCAGGCGGGTTTTGTACAAGGCCAATTGGGATCAGACCATTATAGATCGTTACTTTCTCTATTGCATTGTGCCAAATTATCTAATAAGCCCTCTGTAGCCCTTGCAATTGACTTTGAAAAGGCCTTCGACTCCGTTCAGTTGCATTTTTTGTTTCATACTTTATCCAAAATGGGCTTAGGACCTGGTTTTATTTCTTGGATACAATTGATATATGCCTCCCCTAGAGCTTCGGTCCTGACAAATGGGATTATGTCCCCGTCCTTTCCCTTGCAGAAAGGAACCAGGCAGGGTGCCCCTCTCCCCACTTTTATTTGTCCTACCAATAGAGTCCCTGGCTATTGTCCTTAGAGAATCTCCCCAAATCCCCAGTATACAAGTGGGAGGAAATATCTTTAAAACGTTTTTATATGCAGACGACCTTCTCATCACCACTAAATCTTCCCTCGAGGTGATTAGTAATATCCTGGACACTTTAGCCATCTTTGCCGAAGTGTCAGGACTTAAGATAAACCCATCTAAAACAGAGGTGTTTCCCTTAAATTTACAGACTCCGGGAGCTGACTTTACAGCCAGAGGTCTCCAATGGTCCCCTAATGGTATAAAATACCTGGGTATTATTCTTCATCCAAACACAGGAAAAATGCTCTTTGCTAACTTTACAGCCCTATTTGACTCCCTTAAACAAGACATGAGAAGGTGGAAGGCCTTGAGATTGTCGCTTGAGGGTAAGATCAACTCTATAAAAATGATGACTGCTCTGAGGATACTATACTTGTTAGCCCATCTGCCCTTAGTAATTCCTCAGAAATGGTTTCAGAAATTTGAAGCAATGGTAGGTAATTTTTTATGGGAAGGAGCCTTGCCTTGATTTAGTAAAGCCAAATTATGCCAGCACTGGAGAAGAGGAGGTTGGGGTCCTCCTTGGCTTAGAAATATCATATGGCCTTCATTACTTCGCAGACTATTAGATGGTTTTCTAAGATAGGTCAGGCCTTCCCAACTTGGCTCCCTTTAGAGGCGTCCATGGTCCATGCCCCCTCTCCAGCAGTGGTGCTCTACAGTAAGAAAAATCTATCCTTAGATGTCTCTCCCCCTATATATGTCTCCACTCTATATTGGAAGCAAACCATTTCTTCCCTAGGACATGACCCAACCCCATGGAGACATATGCCTCTGTGGAATAATCTAGTCCTACTAATAGGGAAGTCCCCGATATACTAGAAATATTGGGAGGCCCAAGGTATATCCATGATTCAGGATTTATTACTCCCAAACACTGTCATATTGGATACTTTTGAATCATTAAAAGATAGATTTGACTTCCCACCTAACCATTTCTGGAGATACCTTCAGATTAGGGATGCTATACTCCATTTGCCAAACACCCCTTCTGAAAGGGATGGACAGAGTCAACCCCACCAGGTAATTACATAGGGAAAGCAACTCAGGGGCAGGGCTAGTGGGATTTACTCTGCTCTGAGGGATGCTACTCTAGACCCACCCCAGAGGGCTAAAGCACAATGGGAAAAAGACTTTCAGGTTCCAATTTCTGCTCAACAATGGCAACATGGCTGGATCAGGGCTCACGCTGCCTGCCGGGATGGGCATACATGTCTAATCATGAATAAGACCAGTCACAGATGGTACAGAGACCTGGCTAAATTTAAGAAAATGGGTCTTCTCCCTACTGACACTTGTTGGAGATGTGGTAACCCAGGAGCACATCTGTTTTATGTTCTCTGGGATTGTCCCACTCTGCATTCCTTTTGGGTTTCGACTCAAGTAATGTGTCAACAAATTTTTCCGATACAGTTCTGGACCCACCTCTCTTACTATTAGGGTGCACTCAGCCGCATGTGCCTAAATTCAATCCAGGGGCCAAATGGGTAACTGCAGTAGGAGCTATTGCCAAAAGACTCATATTATTACATTGGAAATCCCTGGTAGTACCTTCCTTTCAATAGCTTCTCCTGGAATTTAACTCGGGGGGCTATATTTGAAAGAATCTCCAGTTTTGCAGCTGGTTCTGTGGCTAAATTTGAGAAATCTTGGCAACCCTTTCTGCAACCTAAATATTGCCATGGCATCCCTCATTGAACAGATTCATGGTCCAGATATGTTGACTCTTCCCCTATGGGTTTTAGCCTGTCCTCATATGTAGCTCCTTCCCTAGTGAAAGATTGCCTTATTGTATATAGTTGATATGGTTACATGATTTATGATAGGCACACTCCTGCTCTATAACTTTATGCTGTAAATTGACCGGGCTTGCTCATATTTTTGCTTTTACTTTTAATCCATTATACTTAAATACCTCCTCTTATGTATTGTATGTTTGTGTAATACTGTTCCTTCCCTTATGTCTCCCCCATGTTTCCCCCAGGTCGCATCTGGAAACGAGTGGTCCTCCGCTCAGTATGCCTGCCTGGTTAAACTCTTGAATAAATAAATAAATAAATAAATAAATCCCGCTGGCCATGGTGGCTTCTGGGACTTAAATGGACACTTATCACTTTTAACTAGTTATTTGTGTATTTTGGTCTTGGCTGAATGTACTGAGTCAGTATATGTCACTATATATGTTGCTGCATCTTTCAGGTCATACCAAATGTTGCAGCAATGGCCCGATTTTCTATGTACCATTGTGAACTATGTGTGTGCCTTATCTAAGATAAAACAATAAAAATTGTCAAACTGTAAAAAAAAGAGACCAGCATTGTCAGTCTGGATGCATGTGGTGGAGGCGGTGTCCTATGTTGTTTATGGATGTGGAGGACACAAGTAGGCCAGAGAAGGTGGAGGTGGTGTCTTACTTTTTGGAGGAGGCACAGTCTGCATGGCTTACAAGAGGAGCTGGAAATGAGGGAGGGAGATGAAAGGAAGCAAGCAGGGATTAAGAGGGGTGGAATCTTAGTGCTGGGGGACTCAATACTAAGAGGAGTTAGGTGGGGTAGCAAGGCGGAGAGGCATAGTCGCATTTGGGTGGAGGCCATGCCAGGAATGACAGCGGAAAGGGTGGGACAGTCTGTTCTGAAATATGCTAGAAGGGGTAGGGACAAGCCTCATTTAATTATACATCTTGGGATAAATGACCTGGCTGACAAGACAGTGGATATAGTCCAGAGGAGGTTTGAGGAACTAGCACAATTATGTGAGGGGGCAGGAAGATCAGTAACTTTTTCTGAGATACTTCCGGTGCCAAAGGCAAGCACAACAAGAAAGCTGAGAATAGAGGAATTTAACAGATGGCTAAGAACCTGGTGTTGTGCTAAAGGTATAGGGCTGTTGGGGGTGGAAGGGACCTGGGAGGACAGTAGTCTCTATGCCAAGGACAGACTACACTTGAGTGAGGAAGGAAAGAAAGTGTTGAAGCAGAGGATGGAAGAATATATAGAGGAAGTTGGGAGTTTAAAATAGGGTGGGGGTGGCAGTTGGGGAAGAGATATGCAGAGACCACAGGTTGGGAAATCATATGAGCTTACCCCATAACAGTGACAAAGGACAAATGGCAAGTACTATTGGTGATGCTAGGAAAGGAGGGCAGGATGGGAGGAGGGGAAAGGTGGAAGGTGGTTACCTTAATGCTAGGAGCCTTGGGAGGAAAACTGCAGAGTTGCAGGTTCTCATGGCAGAGGGAGAGTGGACATTGCAGCCATCACAGAAACATGGGCCACCCAATATAATGACTGGGACCTGTCTGTACCAGGGTACAGGTTATTTCGTAGGGACAGGGTGACTGGGAAAGGAGTGGGGGTGGCACTATATGTGAAGGAAGGACTGAAGTGTGTAAGGGAGGAAGGGGAGGAGGGTAGTACAGAGTCACTTTGGGTGCAAATCCAGGATTCCAAGAATAGGAGTCTTAGAATGGGAGTGGTGTACAGGCCACCATCTCAGATGGAGGAGTTAGACAGGGAACTAGCGGGACAGATCAGGAGGACCTGCGAGAAGGGTAGTGTGGTGATTGTGGGGGACTTCAACATGCCAGGAGTGGACTGGAGCACCCCAACAACCAGGAAAAGAAGGGAGCAGGTACTGCTGGATGCCTTCCAGGACAGCTTCCTGCTGCAAATGGTCAGTGAACCAACCAGGTTAGGGAATACCCTTGACCTTGTGCTGGCAAATGGGGACTTTGTGAGAGAACTTACAGTGGAGGAACCGCTGTCAGGGAGTGACCACCACTCAGTATGGCTCACATTAGATATGGGCAAGGAAGGAGTGGAATCTGGCACAAGAGTGCTGGACTTCAGGAGGGCTGACTTTGGGAGGATGGGGGAAGTGGTAAAAGGGTACCTGGCCAGAATTCAATCTAGAATGGATACTAACCAGAGATGGGAGCTCATAAAGTTGGGGATAGTGGAGGCAACCAAAACCTGCTGCAAAGCCCAGAGCAAGAAGGCTAGGGCTAAGAAACCGAGCTGGTTGAGCAAGGAGGTCATGGAAAAGGTAAGGAGGAAAAGAGCTGCCTTTAGGAAATACAAGAAAACAGGGAGGGGGGAGGACAGAGAGGAGTACTTGACAGAATCGAAGGAGGTGACAAGGGCAGTAAGGGGAGCCAAAGCATCTACCGAACTCAGGCTGGCACAAGGCATTAAGAAGGGGGAGAAGGACTTCTTTAAGTACATCAGGGAGAAAAGGAGCTGTAAGGACCACATAGTAAGGATTAGGAAGGAGGGGGGTTGGGTGGAAGCAGGGTACGATAAGGTGGAAGCACTAAATGAGTACTTCTGCTCAGTATTTACTAAAGAGAAGAGGGGGGTGACACCCAAGATGGAGAAAATGGCACACAGGGGGAGGTGGTGACAGATGGGAAATCATGGAGGGCAGAGTTCGAGAGGGTTTGAAGGCACTGAGGGTGGACAAGGCACCAGGCCCAGATGGCATCCACCCAGGGTACTGAAGGAGCTGGCAGAGGTCCTGCAGGACCTTTGGCAGACCTATTTAATGCCTCACTACATTTGGGGTGTGTACCTCAGGACTGGAGGATGGCTCATGTGGTGCCCCTCCACAAGGTGGCTCAGGATGAACAGGAGACTATAGACCAGTGAGCCTCACATCCATCGTGGGTAAGCTAATGGAGGCTATCCTGAAGGAGAGGCTGGTGGCCCTCTTAGAGGCCAAAGGACTACAGGACAGCAGACAGCATGGCTTCATATGTGGCCGATCCTGCCAAACTAACCTGGTCGAGTTCTATGACTGGGTAACTAGGCAACTGGACAGGGACATGCAGTGGATGTCCTGTATCTGGACTTCAGTAAGGCATTCAACTGAGTGCCACATGGAAGGCTGGGAAGGAAGTTAGTAGGCACAGGGGCAGGTGCAATGCTGGTGAGATGGGTAGAAAACTGGCTGCAGGTAAGGCAGCAGAGGGTGGTGGTGGGTGGGTAGCTGTCACACCCAAGGGCAGTGACGAGCGGTGTCCCACAGGGCTCGGTGTTGGGACCAGTGTTGTTTGGGATATTCATTGCAGACATATCATGGGACATCAAGAGCAAGATCAGTCTGTTTGCTGATGATACCAAGGTTGGCGCGGTGGTGGATGACCTAGGGGGATGGCAGGTGTTGCAGGATGATCTGGCAAAGCTTGAAACCTGGTCAGACACCTGGCAACTGGGCTTTAATGCCAAAAAGTGCAAGGTGATGCATTTTGGGATGAAGAACCCAAGGAGGACTTACCAGCTAGGGGGAGTGCAGCTAGCCCAGACAGAGGAGGAGAAGGATCTGGGTGTGATCATCACAGGGTCAATGAACAACTCGGCACAGTGTAGGAAGGCAGCTGCAAAGGCCAACAAAATGCTGGGTTGTATTGCAAGGGGTATATCCTCGAGGAGGGAGGAGGTGATTCTGCCACTGTATAGGTCATTAGTTAGACCATACCTGGAGTACTGCGTGCAGTTCTGGCGTCCGATTCGAAGAGGGACATTAAGTTACTGAGGGAGGCAGCGCAGGGCGACAAAGATGATCAAGGGTCTGGGGACTTATCATATGAGAGGAGGTTGAAGGAGTTGAACATGTACTCACTGGAGGAGAGGAGAGACAGGGTGACATGATTGAAACCTTTAAATACATGAAAGGAATAAACAAGACAGGTACAGAGGGGCTGTTCAAAGTAAGGGAGGGGAGGGCCACCAGGGGCCATGATATGAGACTGGAGCGAGGAAGGTTCAGGAGGGAGATGAGGAGACACTTTTTTACAGAGAGGGTGGTGGCTGGGTGGAATGCGTTACCTGCAGAAGTGATATGCAGTAGAACAGTGGACTGCTTCAAACGAGGATGGGACAGGACAAGGGGGAGGGTTAATGAAGGGGAAGGGTGGAAGGGAGGGGCAGCTGCAGAATAAGGGGTGCTAGCTGCACATTCGAGCAGACTTGATAGACCTCTAGGCCTTTATCTGCTGGCAAATTTCGTATGTTCGTATGTACAATCAAATTTATGCTGGGTTAAGAGTTTGCGTTTGTCTATCGCTGAATGCTGTGGAGGTGCTGGCCCATGCTTTTTGTGGGTGTGGAAGACACAAGCAGGGCACAGGAAGAAGAGGACATGGAGAGTAAGGACTAAACAAAGTGGTTCAGTAATTATTTGAGTAAGGTTTAGTGCCTCTGTCCTGTGGGTGGTGGGTCTGGTGGCTGGGGAGATGCGATTGATGTTCAAGTTCCCAAGGAGGAGAAGTCCACCAGAGGAGGCATTGGAGGCAAGAGCTATGAGACAGTCAACCAGAGAACAAGGAGAGATTTTAGGGGAGGCATAGTAAACACCTATGAAGATATGAAGTGTGGAGTGAAGGGAGGGGGCCTGCCTAGGAGGAGCTCCTAAGAGGAGATCACAGACTCTGATTGTGATATAACAGGTTAGGTTCTGATGGACATAAAGGGTGACACCATAACCCCGTTTGCCATGTTCCTGCCTGAAGAGGTGGTAGTCAAGGAGAGCAAAGCTAGAGTCAGGTATCCTGGTGGAGGGCCAAGATTCTGAGATACACAAGAGGTCAGGAGAGTGTTAAGAGATCCAAGCAGTGAGAAGGCAGAGCTTATGGATGAGGTTTCTAGCTATGAGCTGGATGTTGCTGAGACCTTTAAGGGAGAAGGAAGGGTCGAGGGCAGGTGGAAGGCCATTGTTATATTCTACATCACCAGCTAGAAGGAGTAAAAGGATGGAGTGGGAGGGGGCAAGGGGTGGGAGGGAAGGCATGGTGGAGCAGTTTGAGGATTAGATGGGAAGAAGCGGAGATGAGGATGGATATTGGGGGATGGTAAGAAGAAGAAGAGGAGGTAAGGTGGAGAGCAGGTGAAGGGAGGAATGGGAGAGGAAGGTGACAGGGTGGAAGTGAGTAGAAACAGAGGAAGAGAGGACAAGGAAGGGAACAGGGACAAGGGGGGAGAGGAAGAGAGAGGGGACAGGGGTAGGAGTGGGAGAAGGATGAAGCAGAGGAGAAAGAGGGCTGAGTACATCATTTGAGGTTAAGACCAGTAACAAGTGACTTTGCCTAATGTGTTACTATCTTACATTCTTCCTATGTGAAACAACATGCATTACAGGAGAGTTGGCTGCAAATTCAGCAAATACAAACACCCTTTTTTACATTCCATTTTTATTTCATAGTGCTGTTTCAATGATAAAGCAGTTCAAAGGTTCTTCCCTTGATATTATCTTAGTGTTGAAACTACTGTAGCTGGGGTGTGTAAGGAAACAGGTAGTCCCCTGCTCAAATTGCTTTCCACCATTTGGAGATCTCATTTATAACTGCAAAGCTGTAATACATCTAAAAACTGTTTGTTTTAGCATCACATTTGTGTCCAGTGACTTTTTGTGAGTGATGACTCAAGAAACATTTTAAACTGATTTAATGAATTAAATGCATTTGAGTCCAGAACTAATATAATGAATATACATGCAACAATAAGAGATTCATTTCATGAGAGTGACTGATGGATTAAATTTACTTAGAGTACATTTGATGCCCCTATCCTGCCACAAGGTCATGACCAGTGAAGGAATTATAGGGGGGGGGCTTGCCAGGGCTCACCCCCCCCCCCAGCTCTTATGTAAGCATTGGTAGCTCAGGCATCACTGCCATTGACTTATAATAGGAAGGTGGGCTGAATTTCAAGATAACACCATTATGGGCCTCCTAGCTCCCAAAGCTCATAAACTGTCATTTCAACACTGGTACTGTAGTAACTGGTATCCAATCAAAAGGGCGACTGAGACTGAGTGACTCAAATATGAGCGACTCAATCTCAGTGTCTGTGTTGTGGGCTATCCTGAAAGGATAGCGATGGGCAAAAAAGGAGCCAATGAGGGTGACCGGACCCACATCAAGGGGGATGGAATAGGAAATAAGGTATGTGGGATGCAGTGCAGTGGCAGGCTGCAGAGCTGGCCATATGGCATGGTGATGAGAGTGCTTGGCTATGGTTGGGAGGGTGCAGGGTTTGGGTCTGAGGAGATGCAAGAGTTTTTGCTGTCGCAGCAAATTTTATTTGTTTTTTACAAGTCCACCCCCCCCCGACATGCACCGCTCTGGAGTTGAGAATCTTTAGTTGGGGGGTGTGGGGTGTGCTGCCCCCTGCATACATAGAGATCTATGTCAACACCATTGTTTTTGCTGCGAGTGTACATCCCTGTTTTTATTTTCAGTGATGTACACTCACCTTAATGGCAATCGACATTCAGCGACCTCCGTTATGACACAGAACTGTACTGACTATATGAGGTTTGAGTGTGAAGACACATTTAAGATTAACTGCCAGTGTATTACTACTACTCATGTTGTGCAGCCCTCAGTATCTCAGTGAAGTGACTGCTGCCAGAAGTTAAAAACATCAAGGCAATCAATGTGGGATCTGCAAAAGAACCATTGTCAATGTACAATACTTCTAAGTTTCCCTCCCCAGTCTATGAGATTGCATCTGATTGCCGACACTGGACTCTCAAGGAAGGGTTGCACACTACAAATACATTTACAGTACATATAGTTCAGATGGAATCCTGGGTCTGGCACACTGGAATTAAGCTGGAATCCAGGCAAAATAGTTGAAATAACAGTTACAAATACCATCTGCAGAGTCTAGATGTCTTTCTATTCACACAGAGGAAGATATCACTGAAGAAAAATAAAGTGGGCACTGGAACTCTGATTAGAAGTATTAGATGACAAAGTCCCAAACAGTTACAGTTAAGTCACCACTCTAGGGAGGCATGGATGGCTGCATAGCTGGCATGCACATTGTTACCTCTAAAGGGAAGTACAATGCAGAAGAATGCAGAAGAAAGAGATTTCAGCAGGTAGTTTGGACTTCTTTTATTACATCCCATAGGAAAACTAATGATGTGGCATGCACCTTGGGTCTTCAGGCACCCAATACAGTTGAAGAGCAGTGTCCAACAGTCACAGCTAGTAAATGAGGCAGTTCCGCATATCAAGTACTAGAAACAGTGATAGGGATTGAGTGATTCACCATGCCCATGAAAATGTGAATGGACAGTTTGGACCCTCCAGAGCACAGCATTTAACACCTAAATCATTTATCCCTAATCATGAAGAGCATAAATTGTGGTTGCAGTTCCAACTTAAGAACAAGCATCAGACCAACCAGGCAGCAAGACAACCCTCCTGACACCATCCATGGTGGTAAGCCATGATATCCACAAGGGTGAACCATACCACTTCACCACAACCTACAACATTTAAGCCCTAATTTAAGCAGGCAGTAAAAAGTGAAATACAAAACTTACAGTTTATGTTGAGGATAATGCAATAACAATCTCCAATAGCATAAAGTGAATAGCAGACTATGGTTCTCAGTCTAGCAGAATACTTTTTTTTCAATTCTTTGGTAACCAGGTAAGGCCCACTAGGTGCAAGTGCCTGTTTTCAGTGATGACACAAGAGCACCGGAAGGTTACGTTACTTGCTCAGAGTTACACAGTATGCAAGTGGAGGTTGTGGGACTCAAATCCGGGTCTGCTGGATATACTGTACCAAGCTCATTCACAGCTTGTTACTCTAACCTCTGGTCTATTCTGCCTGCCAAAGCAACAAAGGAATAGATGTTCCCCAATTCATGCAGTGGAAAAACTTAGGAAGAACTTTAGCAGTTTGCTAGCATCAGCAATGCCATTACTCTACATCTCTCGTGATAGATTATTATTTTTATTAAACCCAGTTCACTCAAGTACCAACATGATGTCCATCACAAACATACAAAATTATCAATACAAGTAAAAATTACAAAATAAGAATAATACTAGTGCAAATTAATAACAACTAAACAAACAAGTTTTAACTGCACTGTAAAAACTATGAGATTTGCAAACATTGGAGAGAGGGGTACAGAATTCAAAAAAATCAGCCCAGCCAAAGTACAAGCATTTGTCAATGCCTAACATTTCCTTGTATTTATGTGCTGTGCATGTATTTGGTACTGGTAGTGCACAAATGCAAATGCCCTGCACCAAGGGAAGACTCCGTCAAGGTTCATTGCACTTCTGTACACTGATGGATGTGCAGAACTCATGCGTCTGTCTGGTGAGCTGTGGAAGCACAGGGCCCTGTGGTCCCTGCACTTCCATATGACCACAGAGAAAGATACACAGGACAAACAGTGCATCTGTCAGCCAATGCACAAGGCACTCTGCCACCAATGAGATGGTCACCAAAACAGGAGTGATCTCTAATCTTCAACATAATCCATTCCCATCCAGTGAGCCCACTCACTTTTTTTATAGCTCTATTGGAAGCAAATGAGCCTAGTCAGCCTCAGCCCAGCAGGTATTTCTATCAAGAAATTATGCAGCTTCCTCCATACTCTGGTGCACTGGTAGCAGTATATATTTCTGGGCCTAACAACGTGAATGCTGATGAGTACAGCAAGATGGTGGTGGCTCCACCTTCTCCTCAGAGTGGCTACTTGGCCCATGTCAAGCACATATTTTCTCAATTACTGAGTGAAATGGGAGAAGTCAGAGCCGCTTGCTGTAAAGCATATTCAGACATCAACAAGTTCATACACTGAGTAACTCATGTGGAATCTCAGCTCACTGAAGGTAACCATTACAAGCTCCACAACTGCATGAGGGAGCAGGAACAGAGGATTAAACTGCTTAGGGGGCACTTTGAGGATTTTGAGAAGAGGGGCCGATGCAATAATCTGCTTGTCAGTTTTCTTGAAAGCAGCAAAGGACAGGACTGTACCAGATTCCTTCAAGTGGTACTGCTGATATTGCTCACAACACAGTCACCTAGACTATGAAACTGACTGAGCAGACTGCTCCTTGGTACCAAAACCAAAAGCTGAACACCCTCACCCCATCCTAGTTCAATTTCTCAGATACCCTGTCAAGGTTAATATTTTGTGTTTAGCGAGGGAGCGAGGCCACCAGGTTTGGTAGCCTTCTGAATAAAATTTTTTAAAGACTTCTCATATGGGCTATAGAGAAAGAGGAGGGCCTTTACTAATATTTGAAAGGGCCTATATCAATGTGGCACCAAATATAGCATGAGATACCCTGCCACACTCTGTATATCTTGGAATGGGATGTCCCAGGACTTCCACACCCCTGAAGTTACAGAATATTTTCTTCAGTTGCACTGGCCTAGCACAGACCTGTCTCACCTCACAGATGCTAAAGGATCAGGGATACTAGACTCTACTGCAATGGACACCACAGCGTAGGCTCCAACACTCAGTTACTGGCTGAAATAATAGGACTGTCACTGCTAGGAGGAAACAGGATACTTGTACAAAAACATTGGAGCCAAAAGAAAAAAGTTAAAGAACAATGAAAGCCTTGCTCTGCAGACAAGAGGAACAACAACCCTCTGTGTCCAGACTTAGGAGCAGAAGCCACAGCCGGGAGACCAGGTCTTTTATGGAGGAGTATCCATTGCTCACTCAGGCCAACAGGTTTGCAGTCTTGTAGCAGCTATCTCTGAGTAGACTGGCTGACTTTCCCCGCTCTCACTTGGGACTGCTTTCCACCAGCCTCTTGATCCACCTGTAATTTTATGGGCCGATAGCTTTCTCCACCACCTTTCCAGTTGATAGTTCATCAGTGCCTGAGGAAGCCGGCCCAACCCTCCAAAAGTTGACCACTTGCCATCGTTGATGTTGGGTCTGAAGGATGAAGACATGGAAAAGACTCTGTGAATGGACTTTGTGGATTCAGATGCAGTTTGTAAAAATTAACCTTTCTGTTTTCCTCTCTGTTTGTTTCCCTAGAGATTCCCACCTCACCCTATGTCTGATTCCTGTTGTAGTTATCACTGACGCAGGACTCCATTTGCTTATGGGTCAATTAGCAGTATGCTTACACTATTGTTTTACTCTCCAAATGGCTTTAGTTTAGCTCTTTTAAGGAATTGTGATGGGGCAATAGGGTGAGAGGGACTTGGAAAATGGGTTGGTGCAGCCCCGGACAGTTAGCAGGCTGGGGAAGAGCTGCTGGGAAAAATTGTTTGCCTGCATATGCTTTGGCTCACTGACTTGCTCTCTCCTGTCCAACCTCCAGAGCTCCCAAGAACCAACAAGTAGTTTTCCTGCTTAAGGTGTGTCCTTTATTTTAATCACTATTTGGTCCATGACTTGCGTATACCTAGGAAAGTGTGCCCCCCTCCCAACACCCCCTTCATCCCCATAAATTCAGAGTAACCCCCTGACTTTGATCATCAGTCAAATTGGCAAGTCTGAAGTGGCTGTCTAGATCTGTGTATTTGAGCAGGAAGGCAGGAGAAATGGCTTATGGGCTCTATCCCTAAACAATGCTTGACATGTAAACACCCTGTGACTGACACCATGCATGAATCACAATTCCCTTATAGAAGCATGTATGTGTGTAAACATTTTTTTTATTTATTTATTATGCTTTTTGGCACCCGAGCCGCCAGTCACCTGGAAACTCAGACTGGTCACGGACCTCAGCTTCCACCTCCATATTGAGCTGAGACCCACCAATACCCCTTAGCTTGCCCACTAGGGTGGGGTTTGTGGTACCATCTTCCCAATAGTGCTGCAATGATGGGATTAGGCCAGAGGGCTGGCCTGGAGGCTAATCAAAGCTGAGGTGGGCTTCTTGGGTGGCCAGCAGGCTAAAGAATTTTTGTGGAGTTTTTTTTTTCCTTTGGGGCAGAAACATGCAATGATGTCCAGTGTCTGCTCTGCCCCTGAAGCTCTCAGATGCCAGTCACTTGCGGTACACCTGGCCTCCACCAGGGGTCCATCAATTACTGGACATTCTCCCCAACCTCCTCCCGGAGAAGAAGAGCAGTCCTGGGGATGCTTCATCCTTCTCCACCTGGCCGGCCCTCCGACAACTCATGTCCATTCCCGAACCAGGGTCACTGGCATTGTAAGCAGAAACCTAACCACTGTGCTGATGGGCCAGCCCCGTGTGTAAACATTTTTAAACTCTAGTTAGCTGAGGCAATCCTTGCCCAATTTTTATATTTTCATAGGTTTCATAGGGATTTCATGCAAAAAGACAAATAGTCCATAATGCTTGCCATTAGATTTCCTATCTAGGTTAGCCCAAATTTATCTGAATCAGACATCACTAAGTCCATGTTATATTTGAATGAGTCCATGTTTTGGATCTCTACCACAAAAGTTGGTAGATTGTTACATAATGGGACGGATCTCAAATTAAACCAGTGTTTCCTCCTTAATGAATGCCACTTACTAGTTAGTAGTTGTCTTGTATGTTTACGGCTACTGAGTCTAAGTTTGGATTCTATTAAGCCTAATCCCTTGGTAAGGTTTGAATCCTTAAGTGAACCATATATAAGACAAAGATCACCCATATTGGTGACCATATCACCAATATTTTGGCACAGGGTACATGACTCTCATAAACCACTTCAGCTGGGAGGAGGTAGGTATAGACCTGCTAATGATGCTTGCATTTGGTAATTGGCTAAGACCCTCCACATGAAGCACACCCCAGGCTACATTGAGGTACCCATAATCAGTATTAATGTTGACATCTTACATGATCCCCCTGGTAATGTCCCTGAGTCAAACACAGCAGGACTCTTATAGGGGATTGTCTCATGACGGAGATGAACACTCAAGTTTACTTAGCAAGATGGTTACTTTTCCACAGTTATTTACTATAGGTGTTTGCCTCGTTAGACTCCTAGAAGGCCCAAATATTTTACCCACTGGGGTGCAACATATGTGTGGAAATGTGGCAAATTGGGAAGGGGCCAAAAATGTTCATTACTGATTTTACATCTCCTTCTTTCTACATTTTGCTACCTAATTGAGAAAGGGACCATCTGCTGTCCTTGGCATTATGCTAACTAACACTATGCACACAGATGCCACAAGGGCATAGAATGCCACAATCTGGTTACCAGTGACGGAGGGTAAGGCTTTTCTTGTTTTACTTTTTGTTTTCCATCCATTGTTTTAGACTATCCAGAGGGATCCTTCATAGCTCATTATTCTCTGCAGGACCCTGCTAAGACTTGTGAACATCATTGGTCCAAGAACCACCCCCCCCATGAATATTATGAGGTTCGATATGTGACATTTATAGTATGTTTGCTTGGGGGATTTCAGCTTTATTCACAAGGGATTAGAGCTCAACAGGGCAATTAACAGTCTGGAAAATGGAAATTGTTGCTTCTTCTTTCAGACCCCAGACTCTCACTTTCTCCACTTGGAGCAGGTAAATTGCTCTGAGGGCATAGAAAGTGCATTCTGCAAGTTTGGGAGGGAAGGGGGAGGGGGGTTTTACAGTGATTTTGGTCATTTATCTTTTCAGAATGTGGGGGAGTCTGGAGGTTAGCCAAGGGATAGCTGTTTGTTGTTCATGTCTATATTTTAATAAAATGCAACTGGTATTTCTGGTCTCACTCTTACATGACTGGTTGCAGGAACACATTATTAAATGCAAAGAGTGATGAGATGAACACTTATCTAAACTCACTAATTTTAACTTACTTATCTATAAAACCAATGTCATGACATCCCCATCTCCACTTACATCTCCCTATGGCCCAGTCCACTCGTAGAATATAAAGGGTCTCTACCACCCCAGTCAAAGATAAGCAGTTCTGAATCAGTTAGAGAAAATGAGTGCAGAACTGGCCATCCTCCAAGAGACTTACCTCACCTGGGAAGATGTGCTGAAACTAAAAGCAGAATGGGTAGGAATTAAAGTCCATTTGGTCTTTGGTAGGAGGAAAAAAGTGTGTGTGTGTGTGTGTGTGTGTGTGTGTGTGTTGGGGTGGTTCTCTTTTATTCCACAGGTGGTTACTATGGCAAGTTCTGTGACATAAAACAGACTCAGATGGGTGCTGGGTGTTAGCAGAGGTTAAAATATCAACTCTGGGACTAATAATTGGAGGACTCTGTGGCCCTAATGAGAATGACATGAATATTTTTGCTGGGCATTAGCAGAGGTTAAAATACCAAATCTGGGACCAATAACTGGAGGACTTTATGGACCTAATGAGAATGACATGAATATTTTTGCATCACTGGTGCAGATGCTGGGTGACTTCAATAAGGACAGACTGCCCATAATGTTGGTTGGGGACTTCAATCTACTCATTGGTTGGGTCTCAGATAAAATTCTGCTATCCATTACCCCACTAAGTTTGGCCCAGCTAGCCTTGACCTCCCTTATAGAAGAGTTTGCCCTTGTAGCCAAGTGCGCAAATGCTCAAAGTCTGGGCAGCAAGGTTGCAGACCTAGAGGCCACCATAGCAGTAGTTACAGAGACCTGGTACAATGACAGCCAGGACTGGGATGCAGCCATATCAAGGTATACTCTATTCAGGAGGGACAGAGTAGGTAAAAAAGGAGGAGAAGGATTGGCTCTTTATGTGAGGGAGAACATAAAGGCCACAGAAATACAAGGGGATCAGGGAGAAGCAGGGTTACTGTGGGTTACCCTAGAGACAAAGAAGGGGGTTGCTATTTCAATAGGGGTGATCTACAGACCTACAGAACAAGGGGAGGAGGTAGGTAAGAAAATGATGGATGAAATCTGAGAGACAGCTAACACGGGGGAGGTATTGCTGGTAGGGGGTTTTAATATAACACATGTGGAGTGGTACATCCCAGCTGTAGCCACAGGTAGAAGTAGAAAAACTCTAGAATCTCTGCAGGGGGTGTTCCTCAGGCAACTAGACAGTGAACCCACTCATGGGGAGGGCCATACTGGACTTGATACTGTTGAACAGGGACCGTGTAACTGACAACACAGTGGGGAGCCACCTGGAGACAAGCGATCTTTGCATGGTGTGGTTTGGGGTAAGAAAGGGGTCAGAAATAAACTACGCTAAAAAAAAAGAGTCCTGGACTTCAGGAGGGCTGATTTCAAGGAAACGAGAGAGTGTCTCAGGGAAGCATTAGCAGAGATAGGGAAAATGGAAGGGGTAGAGGAGGAGTGGGCAGGAATAAGGAAAGCCATCGAGAATGCAACAAACCTCTGTATCAAGTAGATTACAAAGGGCAAGAGAAAAAAGATACTGCATTGCTTCTTTTATTTTTTTATTTTTATTTTATTTGAGGCTAGGATTAAAAGTACCTTTGAGCAGAGGCTCTTTTACAAAGGTTCCATGTCAGTAAGAACTGGCAATACAGGCTTCAAAATTATAGTATAAAACAATCAGTAACACCAATAGTCATAACATATTAATTACAAGTGCATTACATGAAACACTAGGAGGTGTATACAACAAAGGAAAGGGGAAGAAGGGAGGGGAAGGCATGGGGGTGGGACAGAGTATGGCAGCCTACAGGGCTTTGTCAAGGCAGAACAGTGGTGAGTGCAAATGCTGGGCATTGGAATGATGACGTGCTAGGTGTGAGGTCAACAATGGGCAGCAGAGATTAAGGGCAGCAGCGATGGGAGAATTGCTTAAACAGGACAATCACAGGTGCTTGAGGCAACAAGGGAGAGGTGGAGCTTAGTCTTGAAAGTGTCCAGGGTTGGTGAGGCAGAGATGTGACTAGTGAGACTATTTAGCCAGCTGGGTGCTCTGTATGCACATGAGCTTTGTCCTTGGGCTGAGTGACAGTGGCGGATTTGCAGGAATTGGATTTTTGAGCTCCTGGTACTGCAGTTGTTAATTCTGGTTTTGAGGAGGGAGCAGACCCCAGGGGGAGCATTGCCCATCATTATTTTCTTGGCTGTGATGCAGGTTTGATACTTAATTCAGTTATGAGTTGCAGCCATCCAGTTAGATAGTAGAGGTCACAGGTATGGGCGAGACGGTGGGCTCCAGTGACAAGATGACAGGCTTTATTGAGAGAGGTACCAACATGTTTGAGTGAGAAGGCAGTGGCAGAGCCATAAACAATGAGTCCATAGTCAATAACACTCACAATGGAGCTCTGGATAGCAACAGACAAGGCTTCAGGGGATAGATGTTTCCTGTGATGGAAGAGTAGACCCAGCCTGGTGATTGCCACTTTCACAACATTATTAATATGGGCATTGTATCTTGCTTGTAGAGCAGAAAGAAGCTAACTGAAAGAAGCTACCATTTTCTTACTAATTTAACACTCCTATCTCAGTAGGAGTCAGTTTCTGTTGAGATTAAGCACACAGATACTTCATTAGAAGTAGAAGGGGTCTTATTTAAGGTTAAAAAAAGAAAAGAAAGTCAGTCAGTGTGTGTTCTGTGCTGGGAAGGGTACTGTATCAACTTACTTTGCTAAATCAGTAGGAGGAGAAAGAGCTTAATTTGGGGGTGTGGCTCAGACAATATAAAAGCAGGTGACTCCAATTGTAACTTCCTGTTGCTAGCCTTTGAAAGACAGAAATCTTGCTTGTAGAGCAGAAAGCAGCTGACTAAAAGAAGCTACCATTTTTTTTACTAATTTAACACTTCTATCTCAGCAGGAGTCAGTTTCTGTTGAGATTAAGCAGACAGATACTTTATTAGAAGAAGAAGGGGTCTTATTTAGGGTTAAAAAAAGAAAAGAAAGAAAGTCAGTGTGTGTTCTGTGCTGGGAAGGGTACTGTATCAACTTACTTTGCTAAATCAGTAGGCGGAGGGAGTGCTTAATTGGGGATGTGGCTTAGACAATAAAAAAGCAGGTAACTCCAATTACAACTTCCTGTTGCTAGCCTTTGGAAGACAAAAATCTTGCTTGTAGAGCAGAAAGCAGCTAACTAAAAGAAGCTACCATTTTCTTACTAATTTAACTCTTGTATCTCAGCAGGAGTCAGTTTCTGTTGAGATTAAGCAGACAGATACTTTATTAGAAGTAGAAGGGGTCTTATTTGAGGTTAAAAAAGAAAATAAAGAAAGTCAGTGTATGTTCTTTGCTGGGAAGGGTACTGTATCAACTTACTTTGCTAAAATCAGTAGGAGGAGAGAGAGCTTAAATGGGGGTGTGGCTTAGACAATATAAAAGCAGGTGACTCCAATTACAACTTCCTGTTGCTAGCCTTTGGAAGACAGAAATCTTGCTTGTAGAGCAGAAAGCAGCTAACTAAAAGACGATATCTTTTTCTTAGTAATTTAACACTTTTATCTCAGCAGGAGTCAGTTTCTGTTGAGATTAAGCAGACAGATACTTTATGAGAAGTAGAAGGGGCCTTATTTAGAGTTAAAAAAAGAAAAGAAAGAAAGTCAGTGTGTGTTCTGTGCTGGGAAGGGTACTGTATCAACTTACCTTGCTAAATCAATTGCTTCATCCATCCACTTCCAGCCCTGAACTCGTTCCCAGCCTGCCCCCAAGCCTGAATCCTGCTCACAGCCTCCTCCAAGACATGAGCACTATTTCACCTAATAACTAGCATGAAGCAGATTGACCATCTGATGAGCTAGCGTAGCACTTATTACTCCATACCTCCTACCGCTCCTTCTACTATATGCTTCCTCATCCCTCTCCTATTATACAGTTATGACCCACTTTCGCTCAGAGATTGTACACCATACTTTTTATGTCAGACCTTGTCTGGGGTCAATTGTGCTTGTTATTTGATTTGCTGTCCCTGTATAATCCTCTATGTGGGCAGTGCCCAATCTGTACAATGTATTATCCATATTTGAGCATGGAATCTATGTATGTATGTACTTGTAAAACAACAGGTCCTCCTTGTAAATGAGTTTTGCTCAACGGTGACCACCTGTATAAATAAAGACTTTTATTGATTGATTGATTGAAATCAGTAGGAGAGGAGAGAGAGAGAGAGAGAGCTTAAATGGGGGTGTGGCTTAGACAATATAAAAGCAGGTGACTCCAATTACGACTTCCTGTTGCTAGCCTTTGGAAGACAGAAATCTTGCTTTAGAGCAGAAAGCAGCTAGCAAAAAGAAGCTACCATTTTCTTACCAATTTAACTCTTGTATCTCAGCAGGAGTAAGTTTCTGTTGAGATTAAGCAGACAGATACTTTATTAGAAGTAGAAGGGGTCTTATTTGAGGTTAAAAAAGAAAATAAAGAAAGTCAGTGTATGTTCTTTGCTGGGAAGGGTACTGTATCAACTTACTTTGCTAGAATCAGTAGGAGGAGAGAGAGCTTAAATGGGGGTGTGGCTTAGACAATATAAAAGCAGGTGACTCCAATTACAACTTCCTGTTGCTAGCCTTTGGAAGACAGAAATCTTGCTTGTAGAGCAGAAAGCAGCTAACTAAAAGACGATATCTTTTCTTAGTAATTTAACACTTTTATCTCAGCAGGAGTCAGTTTCTGTTGAGATTAAGCAGACAGATACTTTATGAGAAGTAGAAGGGCCTTATTTAGAGTTAAAAAAAGAAAAGAAAGAAAGTCAGTGTGTGTTCTGTGCTGGGAAGGGTACTGTATCAACTTACCTTGCTAAATCAATTGCTTCATCCATCCACTTCCAGCCCTGAACTCGTTCCCAGCCTGCCCCCAAGCCTGAATCCTGCTCATGGCCTCCTCCAAGACATGAGCACTATTTCACCTAATAACTAGCATGAAGCAGATTGACCATCTGATGAGCTAGCGTAGCACTTATTACTCCATACCTCCTATCGCTCCTTCTACTATATGATTCCTCATCCCTCTCCTATTATACAGTTATGACCCACTTTCGCTCGGAGATTGTACACCATACTTTTTATGTCAGACCTTGTCTGGGGTCAATTGTGCTTGTTATTTGATTTGCTGTCCCTGTATAATCCTCTATGTGGGCAGTGCCCAATCTGTACAATGTATTATCCTTATTTGCGCATGGAATCTATGTATGTATGTACTTGTAAAACAACAGGTCCTCCTTGTAAATGAGTTTTGCTCAACGGTGACCACCTGTATAAATAAAGACTTTGATTGATTGATTGATTGAAATCAGTAGGAGAGGAGAGAGAGAGAGAGCTTAAATGGGGGTGTGGCTTAGACAATATAAAAGCAGGTGACTCCAATTACGACTTCCTGTTGCTAGCCTTTGGAAGACAGAAATCTTGCTTGTAGAGCAGAAAGCAGCTAGCAAAAAGAAGCTACCATTTTCTTACTAATTTAACTCTTGTATCTCAGCAGGAGTAAGTTTCTGTTGAGATTAAGCAGACAGATACTTTATTAGAAGTAGAAAGGGTCTTATTTGAGGTTAAAAAATAAAATAAAGAAAGTCAGTGTGTGTTCTTTGCTGGGAAGGGTACTGTATCAGCTTACTTTGCTAAATCAGTAGGAGGAGAGAGAGCTTAAATGAGGGTGTGGCTTAGACAATATAAAAGCAGGTGACTCCAATTACAACTTCCTGTTGCTAGCCTTTTTAAGACAGAAATCTTGCTTGTAGAGCAGAAAGTAGCTAACTAAAAGACACTATCTTTTTTTTAGTAATTTAACACTTCTGTCTCAGCAGGAGTCAGTTTCTGTTGAGATTAAGCAGACAGATACTTTATGAGAAGTAGAAGGGGCCTTATTTAGAGTTAAAAAAAGAAAAGAAAGAAAGTCAGTGTGTGTTCTGTGCTGGGAAGGGTACTGTATCAACTTACTTTGCTAAACCAATTGCTTCATCCGTCCACTTCCAGCCCCGAACTCATTCCCAGCCCACCACAAGCTTGAATCCTGCTCACGGCCTCCTCCAAGACATGAGCACTATTTCACCTAATAACTAGTGTGAAGCAGATTGACCATCTGATGAGCTAGTGTTGCACTTATTACTCCGTACCTACTACCGCTCCTTCTACTATATGATTCCTCATCCCTCGCCTATTATACAGTTATGACCCACTTTCGCTCGGAGATTGTACACCATAGTTTTTATGTCAGACCTTGTCTGGGGTCAATTGTGCTTGTTATTTGATTTGCTGTCCCTACATAATCCTCTATGTGGGCAGCACCCAATCTGCACAATGTATTATCCTTATTTGTGCATGGAATCTATGTATGTATGTACTTGTAAAACAACAGGTCCTCCTTGTAAATGAGTTTTGCTCAGCGGTGACCACCTGTATAAATAAAGACTTTGATTGATTGATCGAAATCAGTAGGAGGAGAGAGAGCTTAATTTGGGGGTGTTGCTTAGACAACTAAAAGCAGGAGACTCCAATTACAACTTCCTGTTGCTAGTCTTTGGAAGACAGAAATCTTGCTTGTAGAGCAGAAAGCAGCTAGCTAAAAGAAGCCACCATTTTCTTACTAATTTAACACTTCTATCTCAGCAGGAGTCAGTTTCTGTTGAGATTAAGCAGACAGATACTTTATTAGCAGTAGAAGGGGTCTTATTTAGGGTTCAAAAAAGAAAATAAAGAAAGTCAGTGTGTGTTCTGTGCTGGGAAGGGTACTGTATCAACTTACTTTGCTAAATTAGTAGGAGGAGAGAGAGCTTAATTGGGAGTGTGGCATAGACAATATAAAAGCAGGTGACACCAATTACAACTTCCTGTTGCTAATCTTTGGAAGACAGAAATCTTGCTTATAGAGCAGAAAGCAGCTAACTAAAAGAAGCTGATATTTTCTTACTAATTTAACACTTTTATCTCAGCAGGAGTCAGTTTCTGTTGAGACTAAGCAGGCAGATACTTTATTAGAAGTAGAAGGGGTCATATTTATGGTTAAAAAAAGAAAAGAAAGAAAGTCAGTGTGTGTTCTTTGCTGGGAAGGGTACTGTATCAACTTACTTTGCTAAATCAGTAGGAGGCGAGAGAGAGCTTAATTGGGGGTGTGGCTTAGACAATATAAAGGCAGGTGAGTCCAATTACAACTTCCTGTTGCTAGCCTTTTTTCTTACTAATTGCCCTCCATCCCACCCTAAGTCAGTTCTACTTTTATAGCCACTGGATTTGACTGACAACAGGAACTTCCTGTTTGGCAGTAGGAAGGGAAGGATCATAGAGAAACATTAGTTTTGTTAACCCTAAAGGAAAAAAGTAGCTCACTCCCCCCCCCCAGCTGCTGGTGGTCTGACACTGAGCAAGGAAGAAGGAGGCTACTGAAGAATATTGGAAGTTGCTGTCCCAGAACAGGAAGGGTGAGAGTTGTAAGGAGGGGACAGAGTAAGCATACAGAGAAACAAGAGAGGGGACACAAAATAAGACATCATAAGAGTGGTGTAGTGCAATGGCTGTGGGGCGGCAGTGTTCCAGGAGACATTATGGAGGCTGCGATGCTGCCCTATTTGCAGGCACCTCTCTGGTCTGAGGGAGGAGGTTGCCCATCTCCAGGCTGACCTGGCTGGATTCATGAAACCTCCTCCCCCACCCAGGGACCACCAGGGCCAATGCCACTACCTCAGAGGTTGCCAAGAAAGAGGAGAGGCTGGACCAGGGTGGGCTCAGGGAGGGAAAGGGTGGTGGAACAGAGTTGCATCCCTCCAGCTGTACCTCTCCACAATTCATACGGTGTTCTGGTGGATAGTGGTTTCTCAATGGAGGCAACTGCAGTGGAGACCAAGGAGGATGCTGGGAACCTTCGCAAAGGAGACCCACAGGAGGGTGGCATGGGACCCCACAGGGGAAGGAAACAACTCCTGGTGGGGGGGCTAAATCATTAGGGGGTAGAAGTGGAGGAGGAAGGGGAGACGGAGGTAGGGTGCCTGCCTGGTGCCATGGCTTGGAGGACAGGAAGTGAATCCTCAGGATCTGGAGCAGCTGCATGAAGGAGGTAGCTGGGTGTCATTGTCCACCTAGGGACAAATGACCTGGCTAGAAATGGGATCAGAGCAGTGCAAGAGGAGTTTGCAGAGTTGGGAGGGCCTTAGACAAGTAGCATATACTGGTAACCTTCTCAGAGATGCTGCCTGTCTATGGCAAGGGTGATGCTAGGGTACTCCTCACCAGGGAATTCAGTGAATGGTTGAAAAACTGGTGTGTAGCTTAGGGTTTTGGTTTCATTGGGGACTGGGCAGCCACCTGGAGAGATGCAGACCTATACTGGCACGATGGTCTGCCTCTGTCTGGGGGGGAAACCAGGATTCTAGGTGAGAGGTTTAAATGCTTCATTGACAAGCATTTAAACTAGCCAAGAGGGGAGGCACTGAAAAGGAGCAGGGAAATTATAGCCTCCCCCCCATAAAACATGGTAATTAGTGAAGTAAACATCAAGGTAGAGAAGTCATTAAGGATCAGGACCGAGGTAAATGTAAAAAAAGGCAAAGGCAGTAAAGACAGGGATGGGGCTAAAAGGGGTAAGGCCATCAAAAAGTGGAGGGTGATGAGTACTAATGCCTATAGTCTGTGTAACAAGCTCCCTGAACTAGTGGCCTTGATGGAAGAGGGTTGCCTGGATATTGTGGCAGTCACAGAAACATGGTACACAGAGAACCATGACTGGGTTGTCAACATACCAGGATACACAATCTACAGGAGGGACAGGGAGGGTAAAAGAGGAGGAGGAGGAGTAGCTCTCTATGTAAAGGCAGGGATCAAATCAACAGAACTAAAGAGTAAACAGGGAGCAGATGAGGTACTCTGGGTCACCCTGGAGACAGGAAATGTCACCACAATCCACATGGGGGTTATATACAGACCCCCATCTCAGGGGGAGGGAATGGACAAGGAAATGATAGAAGGCATCCTTAGAATGGCAGAAAAAGGGGAGATATTGTTGATGGGGGATCTGAATATGCCAGATGTTAGCTGAAGCACCTTTGCTGCAGGCACATCCAAGAGCAGGGTCATTCTTGATGCCCTTCAAGGGGCATGCCTCAGACAGCTAGTATTGGAACCCACACGGGAGGGAGCAATCTTAGACCTGGTACTCTCAAATGGGGATGGAGAAAGAATCTCAGATTTAGAAGTGGGTAGCCATCTAGGAACTGCGACCACCAAACAGTGTGGTTCATGATAAACACAGCCATACAATCAAGCCATACAAAAGCAAGAGTATTGGACTTTAGGAGGGCTGACTTTGGGAAAATGAGAGTGTGCCTCAGAAAAGCACTAGCAAACAGTCAAGAAGGAGGGGTGGAGGAACAATGGGGAGTAATCAAAACAGCCATCACAGAGACAACAAGCTTTTGTGTAAAGCAAATCAATAAAACACAATGAAGGAAAAAAACGCTATGGTTCTCAAAAGAGGTGGCAGGGAAGGTTAAGGAGAAAAGAAGAGCATTCAGGAAATATAAGGTAACACAGAAGGCGCAGAACAGAGAACTTTATCAGTTAAAGCAGAAAGAGGCATGGAAGGCAGTCAGAATAGCAAAGGCCCAAACCAAGGAAAGGATAGCCAACTCTGTTATGAAGGGGGATAAGACCCTTTATAGGTACATTAGGGAGTGAAGAAATATCAAAGGAGGGATACTGAGGCTTAATAAAGGGGAGGGAATGTGGGCAGAGGGTGACAGTGAAAAAGCAGGGATACTGAATGAATATTTCTGCTCAGTATTCACAAAGGAAGAGGAGGGGGAGGTACCTAAACAAAACCAAAAGAAACACTCTGAAGACAGGGGTCGATACCAGTCCATTTACAGAAGAAAGGGTTCTGAAAGAACTAATAAAATTGAAGGTGGACAAAGCAATGGGGCCTGATGGGATTCACCCAAGAATTCTAAAAGAACTAAGAGTAGAACTAGTGACACTGCTGACTACTCTCTTTTACAAATTGTGGGATGATGGGGTGGTACCTGAGGACTGGAGTAGGGTGGATGTGATTCCTCTTCACAAAAAAGGGAGCAGGGCAGAGGCAGGAAACTACAGACCAGTTAGTTTGACCTCAATGGTAGGGAAAATGATGGAATCACTTCTGAAGGAAAGAATTGTTGAGTACCTAGAGGCCAGTGGGCACAGGACCCAAGGCAGCATGGATTCATGATGGGAAGGTCATGTCAGATGAATCTAATAGATTTCTTTGACTGGGTGACCAAAGTAGTAGACCAGGGAGGGGCTGTGGACATGGCCTACCTAGATTTTAGCAAGGCATTTGATACAGTCCCACACAAAAGATTAATACACAAGTTAGCCATCCTTGAGTGGGTCCCAAGGTGGTAGTCTGAATAAAAATTGGCTAGACAACAGGATGCAAAGGGTAGTAGTAAACGGAGTCCACAGTGAAAAAAGGAGGGTTACTAGCAGGGTACCGCAGGGTTCAGTACTGGAACCGGTCCTTTTTAATGTCTTTATAAGTGGCATTGCAGAGGAACTGGAAGGAAAAGTATGTCTCTTTGCAGATGACACAAAGATCTGCAACAGGGTTGATATACAAGATGGAGTGGAAAGGATGAGAAGGGACTTGGCAAGGTTGGAGGGATGGTCAAATGTACAGCAGCTCAGATTCAGTGCAAAGAAGTGCAAGGTAATGCACCTGGGCAACAAAAACCCAGGGGAAGAGTACACAATGGGGGATGAGATACTGACAACAGTAAAAATGGAAAGGGACCTGGGGTAATTATATCAGATGACCTAAAGGTGGGCATGCAATGTGAGAAGGAAGTAAGGAAGGCTGGGGGGATACTGGGATGCATAGGGAGAGGCATCAATAGTAGAAAACAGGAAGTTGTTATCCCTCAGTACAGACAGTTGGTGAGACCCCATCTGGAGTACTGTGTGCCGTTCTGGAGACCCCATCTCCGCAAAGACATATACAGAGTGGAGCCTGTCCAGAGGAGGGCAACCAAAATGGTGCAGGGTCTGCACCAGATGACATATGAAGAAAGACTAAAGGAGCTCAATATGTAAAGCCTTGAGGAAAGAAGGGAGAGAGAGGGGACATGATAGAAACTTTCAAGTACCTCAAAGGAATCAACACAGTCCAAGAGAGTAGCATCTTTCAGAAAAGGAGATCTGCAAGAACAAGGAGGCACAATCTGAAGATGGGGGAACGGCTCAGGGGTAATGTGAGGAAGTATTTTTTCATGGACAGGGTTGTGGATGCATGGAACAGCCTCCCTGAGGAGGTTGCAGAGTCAAGAACAGTGTGGAAATTCAAGAATGCATGGGACAGACATAAGCCAGGGGGGTAGGAGGAAGTAAGCTGTTGGTTAACTAGGATCTGCTGCTTATCTGTTAGGTAGGAAAATGGGTACACTAGGTGGGCCAAGTGGTCCTTATCTGCCATCAAATTCTCTTTCTATGTTTCTATCTAGGAGAGTTTGGAGTCAAGGGTGATGCCAAGGTATTTGAAGGTATCAATTTGTTTAAGAGTGACTCCTTGTTTGGTATTTATGGAGAGGTGATACTGTTTATTTTTGTTGCTGGAGCAGACCAGTCTGGCATCTGAGAACGTATAAGCTATTTTCACTCTTTGGGACCGGTTGTCTAGGTAGCTTTTGAACCAGTTCAAGGAATTGGATGAGAGCCCTGCCTTCCAGAACTTGACAAGCAGGAGACGATGGTTGACAATATCAAAGGCCTTCATTAAATCGATGAAAGTAGCCCCCTTTTGTTTACCATTATTCAGTGAGTGGTAAATGGTGCCGGTAAATTCAAGTAGTGCTGTGGAAGTACTGTGACCCTTTCTAAAACTGTGTTGATGCCTGCACAAGATGTTGTGCTTGTCCAGGAATTCAGTAAGCTGGTCTGCCACAATATGTTCCAGGGCCTTGGAGAGAGAAGGCAGGGTGGAGATTGGACGAAAATTTTCATGGGCAGTTTTGACACCACTTTTGTGTATAGGGGTTACAGTGACAGATTTCCATTTGTCCAGGAACTGAGACTGAGGGAGAGGTTAAAAATCCTGGTCAGAGGCCAGAGAACTTCTTCAAGGGTGAGGGATAGAAGTTTGAGGTCGAGCGAGTCATTGCTTGATCTGGACTTGGTAATGGCTTTGGTAACATAGCTGCGGACCTGGTACATCTTGACCGATTTAAAGTAGAAGGGAGGGTGGCTAGTGGGGGCAGAGGAGGTTGGGGACATTGAAGTGTCCTCCTCTTTGAAAAAATCAGAGGGAAGTACAGAACTGAGGTCAGTGAAGGCAGTATTGAATGTGTCAGCAATGATCTTTGGGTATCACCATTTATGCAGAGCATGGATGGGGAGATTTAGACTGCTTCCTGGTGACTTCCTTTGTGTTGTTCCAGAAGTCTTTTCCGTTGCGCCAGGAATTAGTGAGAGCGCTCTTGAAGTAGGCAGACTTCGTTTGCCGGATAGTTTTGGTGCAGTCATTCCATGCACGTTTATAGTTAGAGATGTCAGTTTGCCTCCCAGTGTTTCTAGCAAGCTCCTAAAAATGATTCCTTGCCTTTAATCACCTTAGGAGGTCTTCTGAGAGCCAGGGGTTACAGAAGGCTTTTACTTTTCGCTTTTTAAGGGGTGCAAATTTGCTGCAGGCTTCATTAAAGATTTTGATAAAGTGGTCCAGTGCAGTGTTCACATTTGTTGCAGTAAAGATTGGTGACCAGTCCAGTTGGAGGAGGTGGGTTTTGAGATGAGTTACTTGGCCACAAGGTAGAACTCTGCTGGTTATGGTTTTTGGGGGAGGTTTACTGAATTTGTTGGACCAGGAGCATCTGACAGGGCAGTGGTCACTGACTGAGTCAGGGAGGACAGTGGTGTTAGTAATCCGGGTGGGGTGGCTGATAAGGATCCAGTTCAGTAGGGTGCTGGTACCCATTTTATAGATTTTCCTGGTTGGGGAGTCAACCATCTGGGTGAGGTTTGCCACTGCTATAGAGTCCCTGTGAGCAGCTGCCTCAGCAGCAGGCCAATTTATATTAAAGTCACCAAGAAGGATAGATTCAGTGTCTGGTGGGAGAGACCTGACAAATTCCAGAGCTGCATTAAGGCCTCTACCTTGCTCTTTTGGTGGAATGTAGATCATGATAACTGTGAGGGTTTTGTTGTGAGTTCCAAGGAGAATTTTGATGGGAAGAACCTGCACCACAGTGGTTTGGGGAGCAGTGCTGATGTGGTGACCCAAGATAATATCCTTTCGGTATAAGGTGCAACCGCCACTTCTTTTTGTCGTCTGGTCAAGCAGAAATACATTGTACCCAGGGAAGCTAAGAGCATGGTCTGGAACAGATTGGGAGAGCCAGGTTTCAACAACTGCTAGGATGTCCAGACAATGTTGGCTAGCAAAGGTCTGAAGGGCATCAATTTTGTGGAGGAGACTACAAATGTTGAGTGAAATGACTGAGAGGGCACCTGTGTGCTTGTTCTGGTTTGGTATCTTAGTAGGGGCTGGGCCAGGATTTGGATGAACGTTGCCAGACAACAGCAAAAGAAGAAGCACTAGCTTCAGAATACACATGTGTAGTTCCCTAATCAGGTGCTTACACCTTCATGTCAGTCATGAACGTGACTCGCTAGAGCGTATCATGGGATGAAGGTGAAGGTTCAGAGTGAAAGCAGTACAGGTGAAAGAGGGAGGTACCCACTGCCCATAGGTGGGAGAGGGCAGTTCCTTAGGGGTAGGCAGGGCCCGGGGGGGTGGCTAAGTTCTAGATGTAGGGTACCTAGGTGGTGATACGTAGAAGCAAGTAGGTAGATGCTTTGGGGGGAGAGGAAGCAGGCACTGGGAGGGTGGAGTAGTGGAAAAAGGGGAATAAGGAAGAGGAGAGGGGGGTACAGAGTACGGATGGGTACATCCTTAGCTGTCAGAGAAGAGGCAGAGGAGAGAGGGTGCAGGGATAGGCAAGGTGGAGAAGAAAAAGGCAACAGAGACAGGTGAGATGAGGAGTGAAGCAGAGAGAAAGGCAGGTGCACTGCAAAAATCTAGTGGACACGACAACACAGAGGTGCTGTACTGTGATGGCAGGAGTAAAAGTGTGGGAAGGTAAGATGGAAGGACAAAAGGAGGACGGCCTGGCAAGGCACCCTATAGAAAATAAGCATAGGGAAGGGGCAACTAAGGGAGCGTGGGGAAGGTCTATTTAATTAAGGTTGGAGGTGGGGGCGGGCAAAAAATTTCAGCCGCTACCACTTGGATTCAATGGGCGCAGCAGCCTGGAGTCAGGAAAGTTACAGTAGACCCATGCCTGAGCAGGAAAAACACAAGTGTCCAATCAGGGTGCTCTGCAGTGAGCAACGGCCAATGGCGGCAGCTCACAGCAGCCCCGGTGAGTCCGACAGTCTTACCCGGCTCTTGGTGTTCCGAGGGCAGCCAGGAGGTGTGCGGCTGAGTGGCTGTAAGAGCCGAGCTACGGTCAGTCCAACAGAGGGCTCGTTGCCCGAAAGTCAAGGGCAGATCTGGAAGAGGAGAGAGAGAGAGGTAGGGAGTTAGCTGTGGGAGGGGAGCTGGAACAAAGAAAGGAAGTAGCAGAGAAAGTAAAGGCAAAGAAGCAAGCATTCAAAAGGTACAAGTCAACACAGAAGGAAGAGGATAGGAAGGGTTATAAGGAGAAACTAAGGGAGACAGTGAAAGCAGTTAGGAGTGCTAAAGCATAGATGGAGGAAAACATTGCCAAGTCAGTAAAAAAGGGGGATACAACATTCTTTAGGAATACACACAAAAAGAGGAAGAACAAAGTGGGGCTAGTAAGACTGAAAGGGGAATGAGGGAAGAGTGTGGAAGAGGACCAGAAGAAAGCAGACATGCTGAAGAAGTACTTTTGTTCAGTATTTCCGAATGAGGAGGTGGGTGACAGGCCACAGATAGGGGAAAAGGGCATAAATGGAAGTTGGACACTAGTCCCTTTACAGAGGTGAGAGTCCTCAAGGAACTAGAGCAACTAAAGGTGGATAAGGCAACTGGGCCAAACTGGATTCACTCCAGGATACTGAGGGAACTTAGGAAGGAGCTTACTGCACCTCTCACAGCTATGTTCAACTTATCACTGGTTATGGGGGGTAGTTCCAATGGACTGGAGGAAGACAGATGTGGTCCCACGTCACGAAAGTGGGAACAGGAAGGAGGTGGAAAACTACAGGCCTATAAGCCTGACTTCAGCGGTGGGCAAAGTTATGGAAACACTACACAAAGAAAGGATTGTGGAATACCTTGAGGCAAATGGACTGCAGGATCCAAGGCAGCCTGAAGGTTAATGGGGGGGGGGGATCCTGCCAGACAAACCTGATTGATGTCCTCTATTGGGTGACCAGGGAAGTGGATCAGGGAAGGGAGGTGGATGTGGCCTACCTTTATTTCAGTAAGACCTTCACTACTGTTCCACACAGAAGACTGATAAGCTGGGCAGCCTGGGAGTGGGTCCAAAGGTAGTAAAATGGGTAAAAAGTTGGCAAATAACAGAAGCTAGAGATTGGTAGTAAATGTAGTTCACTCAGTAGAAGGCAAGGTAACTAGCAGGGTACCACAGGGGTCTGTTCTGGGACTGGTCCTCTTCATGTCTTCATTAGCGACATCACAGAACAGCTGGAAGGGAAAGTATGCCTGTTCACAGATGACACAAAAATCTTCAACAGAGTAAACGCACCTAGGTTGTAGAAAAAATGAGGAAAGACCTGAAAAAAACTGGAAGAATGCTCAAGGGTATGGCAGCTAGGCTTCAATACCAAAAAGTGCAAAATTATGCACGTGGGGCACAGGAATCCAAGGACAATGTATCACTTGGAAGGGGGGGTGACAACAACAAAACAAGAAAGGAACCTGAGGATCATCATATCTGATGACTTGAAGGTAGCAAAGCAGTGTGATAAGTCAGTGGGAAAGGCTAGTAGAATGCTGGGGTGCATAGAAAGGAGTATCACCACCAGAAAGAGGGAGGTGATGTTGCCCCTGTATAAATTGATGGTAAGACCCCACCTAGAATACTGTGTCCAGTTCTGGAGGCCTCATCTCTGGATCGGGTGGAGACAGTACAGAGGAGTACAACCAAAATGGTGCACAGCACACATCAAAAGCCCTACGAGGAAAGACTCAAAGAATTAAATATGCATTCTCTACAGAACAAAAGGGGAAGGGGAAACATAGCAGAAACATTCAAATACCTCAAGGGTATCAATAAGGCACAGGAGGGTAGCATTTTACATACAATAATCAATAACAAGGGGGCATGATATTAAACTGGAAGGGGGAGGCTCAGAGGGGATGTGAAGAAGTACTTCTTCATAGAAAGGGTGGTGGACGTCTGGAACAGACTCTCATCAGAGGTGCGGGTACTAAACTGGAAGGAGGATTCAAGCAGGCATGGGATAGACACAGGGGAACCTTAGTAACAGGCAGGGGGGTTGGTTAAGGCCGCAGATCAAGTAGGGTCTGCAGCAACACTGTAGGAATGGAAATTGATGGCCAAGGGCTCCTTTTCTGCTGACAAATTCTATTTTTGTATGTTTCTGTGTTTCTGATAGATGGGGATTGCTTCATTCTTCTGTTAAAGAATGTACATTCTTTTCAGCAGCACATAAATCATACAGTAGAACTAACTCCTGGCTGTTATCCCCTTCCCTCAACCTGTCACTAGTAATAGCAGCTGCAGACAATATATTTCTTTTTGACTATGCCCTGGCTCAGGTAATGGTTGGCTTGGATCCCCAACAACCCAAGTCCACCAACTGAAGACTGGACACCCTACTCCTGAAGAATGCTACTTTCATCAGCCAAATGCTACTAAAAACCAAAGTGTTCTTTGGAAAGAACATTTCTCTCAAAGTCTCCCCTGCATCCATCTGGGAGGCATACAAAACGTATATTAGAGGTGTAACCCCCAACATGGGGGCTTACCTTGTTTCTGTCCCGTTCTCCCATTTGTTCCTGCTGCATCCCGTTATGTCTGGGTGTCCCCCGATTTTCCCAGTATCCTGTGAGAAGGGTGACCGCTATTGAGTGCTTACAAAAAGGGTGACTCAATAGCGGCCTGCTTACAGGGCTACTGGACGGGGGGGGTGAAAACGGGTATAGTGACATCCTGTCGCTACATGTATATGCGCACTTGTGGGAGGGAGCGATCAGGCCGTGTGACAGGCAGAAGGGAAGGGAGGGTTTGTGAGGTGTAGCGTGACTATGGGTTGCCGAGCTGGCCATGTGGCGTGGTGGGTTCGTGGAAGGCTAGGGTTCAGAGGGTACCGGGTTAGGTGCTGGGGAAAACCAGGATTTTTGCAGTGGTCCACCAAAAAGTGTTTTTTGTTTTCACCCCCCCGACATGCACCCCCCCAGAGTTGAGAATCCTTTAGTAGGGGGGGTGTGGGGGATGCAGCCTCCCAAATAAACAAAAAAATAGCAAGTCCCTGGTGCCCTTTTGCCATGCACAGGGAGTGTACATCGGCAAAATGATTTTCACCAATGTACATTCGCCCTAACGGTGATAGCCGTTATCACATAGCCCGATTTTCCCCCATGTGGCACCACCATTGGCTTAAGTCATTATTGTTCCCTAGGGCCCAAACAGCCCCAACATATAATTTTTGCCCTAAATGGGCATGGAGTGCATTGCGGAGCTGCTGGCATTTCCCACATACACTTCAAGGCCAGCCAGCAGCTCGCACATACGTGAATCCACCCTCTGTTTATCAACTGCAACTTCGGTCAACTGAGTCGCTTCCTGGCAGTCCCAGTCCCCATTTGGGAGAGGTTGTGGGCCAGTGACCAGAATAAGTCTGGGGAGAAGACTCTTTTAATTATAAATAAAGAGCGCTGAGAAGAGCTGGTAACGGGGCTCATAAATATGTATAAGCACACCATAAATATTAATGAGGAAGCAGCCTGCTGCCAGGGGACTGTATATTTCGATAGCAATGACAAGCTAAGGACTAAGTTAAGATGTTGAACCTGACCAGCATTCAACAGGGCACTAAATGGGCTATTGAACAGTGGGGCTATTGTAAATAAATAAATAATTGTTCTGGCTGCACCAGACTTCTAAAGTGGGACAGTATTGGACTGCAAGGGGACTGTGTACAAACAGTAGCCATAATTGCAGCCAGCAGCCAATCGGAAAGCCAGGATTCACTGAAAAGTATCTTGGGACTTTACCAGAGACTTCTGGGATCATGCCAAGGACCTGTGGGGGAAAAGCACAGACTTAACTTAGGCACCTAAACAGGAAGCCTATCAGATGTCAAGGAAGCCTATTGAATATTCATTTTGTGGACAGACAAATGGATTCAGCCACACGGAAGCCTCAGAAAGCTCCCAAGAACCCAGAGACTTATCTGACTGAGTTCAGTTCAGTGTGAGCTCCTTCACAGAGAGGAGGCTCTGGTTCTCTGCTAAAGAGAATGGGCCTAGTCTGTTCAGTGAGAGCCTTTCTGCAGGGGAGGGGGGGAGCTCTGTCTCCTGAGAGAAAGTGGCTGCAGAAAGTGGAGTCGCTGGCCTGGGGGTTGCCAGTTATTGTCTCCCTGGGCTAGCATTTGCCTTTCCACATTTGGGGAAATTGTGTGAGAAACCTGAATTTATTGTCAGCTGTGAAAGAGCTGCATAAACGTTCTGCCTCAGCAGGGAGTGTGCATGATGAAGCTGTAACTTCAGGAAATGGAAAGCTTCTGAATCATTCAAAGTGAGTAAACTTCTGCTTGCAAGTTCAAGTTATTGGAAGACCTGCTTGGGACAGAACAGCCCAGATAGCCAAGAGGTGCTCAAGTTCTGTTTGCACCCTGCATCTGATCAGTGCCTGAGATAGGGTGGACATCTAATGCAAGAATGACTGCGGATGGTCCAGTTTTGTGAAATGCCTAATGTGACTGTTTAAGTGTGCTTAAAAGAATGAAGGGGAAAGTATCCTGCGGATGGAGCTTTGACTGGAGTTGCCTGAGAGGACTCTGTAAATGTCCAATTGGAGCTGCAAGTGCCAGCATAGCCAAGAGGGACTTTGATATTGTGTATTGTGCTTTGAGGAGCATCTGAGAAAAGAGAATTACCTACAAATAAAGTACTATCCTCGTAAGGAGTCACTCATTGGGCTCCTATTCTGTTTTGAGAGAGCAAGAGATTTTGTCTGAAAGAGGCTGTGCAAGCTTTGGGTCCTCCCTAGCCCTAGGGAAAATCACCCATGCTGAGAACTGTCTTGAAAGCTAAAAGGACCATGCCTGCAATGCGGGCAGCATGCTTGAAGGGACTGTAATCACTTAAAGCAACCAGAATGTGCTGAATGTAAAATGCACTGAATGCAAAATACTGTTTTCCAGATTGGCCTGGGAGTTAGCCTGGTAGTTTGCCACCTATGCATTGCCATATGCGCTTCCCGCTGAGAGGCATAGCCTAGACGTGGGGGTCTGGAGCGTGCCTGCCCTAGTCCCAGCTTGGTCTGTTCCTAATGCGGCTGCAAGGCCAGAGAGAAAGCGGCAACCAGTTTCCAAAACTGAGAAAGTTCCAGTCTGCAAGCCGCAAGAGACTGGTGAAAAGGAGTCTTCTAAAGCTCTTTCCTGCACCTCAGCCACAGCTTCTCTACACCAATGATGACTGCAAAACCATGAGAAGGAAGAGCCATTCTCTGCCTGCCAAATGGGAACTGTAAATAGTTTAAAGCTGTGTTTGCTAAGTTCAGTAATCTAAGGACTGAGCACTAGAGCAAGGGAACTGATTCTACAAAGTTTGAATTAAAGATAATTAAAAGGAAAATATGTTTAATCTGATTTTCTTCTAAAGGGCCCCAGCACTAGCCGACTCAGCTGCTACTGCATCAGGCCTGCACCTAAAACCTAAATACTGGGTACCCAGGTTTAATATGTAGAATTTGTGGGGTTCTATAAAGATCTGGGACTGGTACCAGTGTGGGAAATGTGTCAACTGATTATAAATGTAGCTAGATAGCTACAGTAGACAGTATTTAAGACCTGAATCCATCAGAAGGTTGGTGGGTGGCCACTGTGATTGATGTTTATGTTGTAACTTTTTATTGATTTTTAATAAGAAAAGTACACAAACTTACATCCACAAGGCTGAGGTCTATGACAGTAAAGCAGAGTACATATACTTAAAACATTAAACATTACCTATCTTATGGGGAAAGGGTAGGAAAGGGGGAGGAAGGGGGAACTAAATCACTACAGAGGGAGGAAAGGGAAAGGGAAAAGGATCAACAGGTTACATACATATCCATATACAGGAAATTTCAGGTAGGATCCATATCCATTCTAGTCTACCGATTAGGAAGGAAATAGAGCTTGTGCTCCACCTGTCTGTAGTGAGTCAGTGAAGGATAAGGGTAAGAGGGAGGAGTATTAGTATGCGATGGTCAGGAGGAATAAGAAAGACCTAAAACATTCCAGTTTTTAGCAGTGTGCCAGCATTGTTTATAACAGTATGCAACCATTTATATAGAAATGTACTCACTGGAGGGCTGAGCTTCAAGACAGGGTTTGCTGGACATAGGCACACAAGTCAGTTCCTCTGTATCTGTGCAAGTCACTCTAATCATTTTCACGGCAACATGAGAGGAGTCGAACTAGGAGTGTGCATATGTTCTGCAATCTCTGGCCACTATCTAGAGGCAGAACAGAGGAACACAAGCAATCCCAAAGGTTCAGGTTCGTAACATAAGTAACAATTATAATGCAATACAACAAAGTAGAGCTGGTAATTGCATAATGTAAGGCCTTCGAAGGACTTGACTTTTGTATATCTATAGGAGATAGGTAGAAGATCTTACTAAAATTGAGGGGGGAGATAATTAAGGGGAGTAGGTACCTAAGTTTTCCAGTCATTCTTACACTTGGTTAGTAAGATATTGGCCCAGTTGTGTCCCTCAGGTTAAGAGGGGCAATCATCCTATACCCATACATAACTTAAGTAGGGGGGCCCAACAGAGTCTAAATTTAGAGAGTTGGTATTTCTGAAGATGTGAGATTCTGTCCAGTTTAGCCACTGCTGAAAGAGAAGCCAGCACTTCCATCAATGTAGGGACCATGGAAGATCTCCATTTACAATTCACACTTTATTCACAAAATTTCCACAATACAGGAGGCAGTGAAACAAGTATGAACAGCCAGTTAGTAGTACAATCCAGCACTGCCTCCCGACCCCCCCACTCCCTCCCCGGCACAGCAGTTCCCTCGAATACTGTTGTAGCTAGTTAACCGTGATGATCTCATACTTAATATGATGGCATGTGCACCAATTACACTTTAAATCCTAGCAGTGATAATTAAAGTGTGAAGGGGATCCCATATAGACTTATGTAACCTATTTTGAAGGTTTGCTATGGCCTTCTCTGTGCAGAGATTAGCAAGGATTTCATGCATCCATTCCTGATATGTTGGACAATTCCCGTCTTTCCAATGCCTGAGAATAATTTTTTTGACCGAGAGTGCAATCATGGAAATGTGAAATCTCCAAATCTTAACCTTAATAGAAGACAAATCTCCCAATAGGCAACTATCCGGAGTAAAACAGTCCTGTAATCCCAATAAGGGGTTCAGGCGGGTTTAAATTAAATCTCATAACGAAGCTATCTTGGGGCACGACCAGAATATGTGAAAAAGCGTCCCAGCTTCCTGGGATCATCTAGTGCACCTGTTAATATCGAGAAGGCCCCATTTAGCCAGTTTAATTGGCGTATAATACATATTGTGCAAAATATGGAATTGCATGAGGCATAATCTATCTTGCGACACGTATTTGTGACAAAACATCCAGAGAGCCGACCAATTGAAAGTGGACTGCGGGAAGAATGGGTTCCAAAAGCTAGTGAGACCGTTGCCACTCCCAAACCGCCATAGATACAATACCTGATATATCTTAGAGATAACCCCTGGGGATTCGAGAAGGGAAGAAAGTTCAGGTACCAATGCAAAAACTGTTGGGCGGGGAGGGACTTTACCAAACACCGTGATTAACAAATGCTTCAATCGACAAACCCTAAATGACTGAGAGTCAGGAATGTTGTACCTTCTGAGAATCTCGGTTACCAAGAGCCAAGCCCCCGAGCTGTCCAATAAAGAGGAGGCTATCCCTTCACCTAACTAAAGTAACCATGTACGAGAAATTACCTGCTTGTTTATGGTGAAAGCCGGAGAATTCCAGATGGACTGAGACAGGTCTGTACTCCGATTATATCTTAGAAACGAACACAGCTGTGAGTGAACTTTTAATGAGGTCATGAGAGTGGGGCATTTACTAACATTCTGTAAAAGGGAGACTTTTACAAAGAGCATAGTTGAGGGATCCATGTTCATAGCCTGAATATAGTCTCGTTCAATGTTAAGCCAGGCTAGTCTCAGATTTTCCGGACCCGGCCTTACCCATTTCAGGTACTTAGCAAGATGACTAGCCCAGTAATAAATTGCCAAATTAGGAATCTATAACCCCCCTTCATTTTTGGCAGCAGCTAATTTGTGATAGGCCAGCCTGGAGTGTTTATTAGACCAGATAAAATTAGTGAAAAGCTTATGCATTTTCTGAAACCAGGATACAGGAACAAATGAGTTGAGATGCGACAGGGGATAAAAAATACGGGGAAATACATTCATCTTTATTATATTAATGCAGCCCCATAGTGAAATCGGAAGCTTATCCCATCTCTCTAGGTCCTGCACAGTCATCTGAGAAAGAGGTTCTAAGTTTTCTTTAAACCATAGGGAAGTGTTACGTGTTAACTTGATATCCAAGTATTTGATAACACGAGGAGACCAGCACAATCCCAAGGGGATAATGTCTGTCTTAAAAACCTTGTGATTAAGGGGAAAAAAGGACGTCTTGTTTGCATTCAACTTATAATTCGAAAAACGGCTACATTTGGCTATCTCACTTAGCATATTCGGGATAGAAGTTACCAGGTGGGCCAACTGGAGGAGGAGATCATCAGCATATGCTGTTATCTTCACCACATTATTCCGGATCAGAATACCTTGTATTCCAGTGTTATTAAGAATATTTTGAATAAGGGGTTCTAAATAAAGATTAAATAATAGGGGGGAAAGGGACAACCCTGTCTCGTACCTGAATGTAGCAGGAAAGATTTTGAAAAAGCCCCATTACCTGAAATCCTTGCAGAGGGAGACCGATATAGCGCCCTAATCCAGCCTATAAAAATGGCAGGAAACCCAAAAGCTCTGAGAACTTGGAACAAGTAATTCCAGTTTACCCGGTCAAATGCCTTCTGGGCGTCCAGGAAGACCAAACCCGAAGGAAAGGTGGCATCCCTGGACTCTGAGAAGACATGCGAGAGAGTACGTAAATGGTCTGAGGATGAATGTCCCCTCATGAACCCAATCTGAGACATACCAATCAGATCTGGGAGAACCAGCGTTAGCCTATCCGCTAATATCTTCGAAAGAATTTTGAAATCCTGACTCAATAGGGATATTGGCCTGTAACTCTGAACCAATTCAGGGTCTTTGTCTGGTTTGGGTAATAGGACTATTAAGGCTTCAAACAAGTGAGTGTCTACTGCAGCCCTGGAGAGAATGTGAAGGTAGAGCCGGTGGAGTACAGGCAATAATTGCTTCCTGAAAACTTTATAAAATAAAGCGGAAAACCCATCCGGTCCCGGACCTTTATCCAAGGACAGGGCCATTATAATAGCCGAAATTTCCTCCTGTGATAGAGGAGAGGATAAAAATTTTGGGGGGGAATTTGCCAAGGAAGGCAGGCTAGAATCCTTAAGGTACTCTTCCAAATCCTCTATGAAAGGAGGGCTATCCATGTCCCTATATAGCTGCTTGTAATAAGTAGCAAATTCTTGCACAATCTCTAAAGGGGATACTCTCAAGGAACCGTCTGCTTGTGCCCTGATAGGAGGTATAAACCTTGCAGTCTCCTGCTGTTTTATACGCAAGGCCAACAGGTGCCCCGCTTTTTCTCCTTGATCTGTGAAACTTGCTTTGGTACGAATGATAGCCAACTCCGCTTTCTCTCTTAATAATTCTAAATATCTATCTTTAACTACTAATAATTTCTGCCTCTCCTCCTTGGAAATATTGTTTGGCTGTCTAGATTCTAGTTCCCGAATTTGAGACAATAATGATAATAACTCTGCTTCCTGAGCCCTCTTCCTCTTTGTAGCTAAACTAATGAGAATACCCCTAAGATAAGCCTTAAAAGCTCCCCATATAATGTCCGGCGTAGCACTTTCTAAAGGGTTGGTAGAGAAAAAAAAATCAATCTGATCTTTCACTAGTCAACAGTATTTATCCTCCTTCAATAGCTGCTCATTTAGTTTCCATCGGGTCTCTTTCTTGGGAATATTAGAGAAAGCCAGATTACATAACACCAGAGAATGATCAGATACAGGGCCTGATTGAATCGAGGCAGATGACACACCCGGCAAGAGCTCATGAGAGACCAGAAGGTAATCAGTGCAAGACTGTGAGCCACGTACCGGCGAACTAAAAGTAAATTCCCTGGAATCGGGATGCAAAACTCGCCATACGTCACACAGTCCGCATTGATCCAGTAATTCCTTGAAAGCTCTTTGTCTCGGGGACAGTCCCCTCAACACGTTCCCAGACCTGTCTATGTTAGGGCCCAAAACCAGATTAAAGTCTCCCCCCATGATAATGGGAATAGGGAGTAAGGGAAGAATAGTGGAAGTCAATTTCACGAAAAAGGTGGGATCGTCCGCATTTGGTCCGTAAATGCTGCCAAGCAAGAGTGGCATGGCCCAAAGGGTACCCTGAACTAGAAAATACCTTCCCTCTGAATCCCTAAAAACCTGAGGGAGAATAAATGGAACATCTCTATTAACCAGCATCATGACACCACAACTACTGGTTGAGCCTGAGGCATTTAGGACCTGACCCACCTGTTGTCTCCTGAGTTGTAGTGCCTCAGTATCTAGCAGGTGAGATTCTTGTAAAAACGTAATCTGTGCACGGAGCAAGCTCAGGTGTTTAAGCACCTGGTATTGCTTAGGTATTCTCCTAACCCCCTTCACATTCCACGTAGCTAGGTTAATACTACTAGCCATCTTTGTTGACAAAGCAAGCCCGAGGTTAACCTTTGACAGCTACTACTATTATGATCCACGTACCCCTGTTCCACTAAAACTGCTGTGCCATCCTCCCACCCCAAATCCCCTCAATCCTGCCCAAATTAGCCCTTCCACCCCCTCAAGTAACACCCAATCACAAACTAGCTTAAAAGCACAAACTATTACTTTCTTCCCACCCTCCCCACCCTCAACTGTCACCAACAAAGTTCAACAGCTACTGCTTCTTCTCCCCTCCAGCCCCCGACATTACCTCCTAAATCCTAAGAAGAAGATCTCCATTTACAAAGCAGAGCTCTCTTGGTTTGCATTGCCAGAAGGGCGAGCCATTTGTATTCCAGGTAAGAGAGCTTAGGAAGCTCGGTGGTAATACCCAGGAGATAAAAAAGAGGGCAGAGAGGGACTTAGAGCTTTGGTTCTTTGGAAGCCACATCTCATATTGACTGCCATAAAGGCTAAATTAATGGGCAGGACCACAGTATGTTTTTTTTATTTATTTTATTTAAACAGCAGTTTGGAAAACCTTTGAGCGATAGGTCATTTACAAACGTACCTTGTCACAGTAAGACAAACCAAAATACACAGTATAGCAGTACAACATAAGTATAACAGTAAATTAAGACTTAGATACAAACAAGCTGGTACAGGTAGGATGGATGCAAACAATACCAGAGTTATGTTGTCCTTAGCAGCTTAGTGATAAGCTTTGTCATAAGTATTGGGTACGGCTTTGACTAGTGGCAGTTACAGCATCGGGTGTTAATAAGGTGGTTACGTAAGGAAGTTTTGAAGCACAATATAGTTGGAGCTTCGGAGATGGAGGGGGGCAGTGTGTTGAACCAGGAGAGGGCCCTAAAGCTGAAGGCTCTTTGGCCGTGAGAGGTCCTAACTCTAGGGACAACAAGAGAGGTTTTCCCAGAGGTCCGAGTATGAACTAGTGGGACAGAGCAGCGTATGGTGGTGGTCAATCCTGGTGGGGATAGCCCAAGGAGGGTCTTTTTTGTGAGGGTACAGGTCAGATATTTGAGGCGCTGCGAGATCAAGTACCAGTGCTTTAGCATACAGTAGACAGGTGTGTCATCCTAGGTGCTCCAGTAATTAACCTGCAGGCCTTATTCAGAGAAGTGCACTTTATGGAGTGCAGTCTGATCAGCAGCACCATAAACCTGGCAGTCCATAGTCCATTAGGGACCGGATAGAGGAGGTGACATGGAAGTCAAGAGCTCGGGGAGGCAGTGTTTATACCGGGGTAAGATGTCCAATCGGATATTAGTGGCAGTGGCTAGGGCAGCGATGTGTCCATGGAAGGAGAGGGAGGGGCCAAAATGGATCCCTAGGTATTTATAGGAGCAAACTTGTTCGGAGTGGGAAAGAGGACCCAGAGTGAATGAGGAGTTTGAAGTTGCAGGACTTATTTTGAGGATGAGTGAAGAACATGGTTTTGTTTTTAAGATTTATCACCAATCTATGTTCCTTGAACCAGCCCTCGGCTTCAGTGAAGGACTTCTGCAGCGAGTCCTGGAGGGCAATAGAGTTATGACTTGAGGCAAAGATGACTGCATCATCAGCTGTGACACAGAATGTTCCCCAGCAAGAGCGTGGAAGGGTGCAAGGTAAAGGGAGAATAGTAAGGGGCCCAGAATGGAGCCTGGGAACCCCAGAAAAGATGGGACAGATGTCTTGAGGTCCCATTAATTTTACACGCCAGTGAGCGGTCAGACAGATAACTGGTGCACCAGGAGATAGGCCCAGCAGCAAAACCAGAGAGACTAAGGGCATCAAGAAGGAAGGGGTGGGAGACAGTGCTGAAAGCTTTGAGAGGTCAATGAAGACAGCACCAGTCGGAGAACCAGTGTCTAAGGAGGAGTGGAGAAAGTTGAGAACACTAGGGAGGCTGTGTTGGTACTGTGGCCCGCTGGAAGCCATGCTGCTCAGGACAAAGGACATTGTAGGTGGAGAGGTAGTCAGAGATTTGAGAGGCCACCACTTTTCCAAGGCCTTGGAGAGAGGAGAGAGAATGAGATCGGTTTGATAGTTTTCAGCCACAGTCCTATCACCACCTTTAAAGATAGGGGTGACAGTGGCAACTTTCCAGGCAGTTGGAACCTTCCCAGGCAAAGAGAGTGGTTGATGAGGCATGTGATCGGGTAAGGACTGTGTCTAAGACCAGCCGTAGGATACATGGATCCAGGGTGTCACTGCCTGTACTATTACCTTGAGGGCATGATACAAAGTGGCCATGTTCTGGAAGAAACACGCAGTGGAGGAGAAATAAGGTGAGAAAGATTTATTGCAGGTGCTGGGGAGGATGGTCAAAAAATTTGTAGGAGGATAGGCTAAGGTCAGTGAATGAGGTGTTGAGGTGGTTGGCTATGAGGGTTGGGTCTGGAGGAGATCACACCATTAATGTTGATCTGGGTGGGTGGGGGAGTGTGCACTCCCATTTAACTGTTTAATGTTATCCCAGAAGGTTCTGGGATTCCCTCATGAGACAGTGAGTGAGGACCGATAGTGCTCAGACTTGGCTTTTCTGATGGCCCGAAAGCACTTGTTTCGGCGGCAGCATATAACCGCCTTGTCATTGGGCCGGCCAGTCTCAATGGCATGGTGCCAAGGTTGTCCCTATGTTTCAGCTGGTGGATCAAAGCTGGGGTAACCTAGGGGCATTCTTCCTTTAACGGCGGGTCAACACTGGGCAAAGATATCACAGGCATTATTAAAAGTTTGGGTAAGAAGGAGAGAGCTGTGTCGATGTCAGGAGTTGCCTGTATAGGAGACCAGTCAATTTGGGACAGAAGTTCCTTAAGTTTTAACAGTCCACCAGGTATTAGACGCCGCCGGCATGTGGACTGTGCTATGGGTTTGGAGACTGAGGATGACCAGTTGAATAGAATGGGGGAGTGATCGCTGAGAGAGTCTGGGAGGACTTGTACATTGGGGATCCGATTAGGGCGGTTGGTGCATCAAATCTCCTGCCAGAGCTTGATATCTCCAACACTTATCGGAGTCCAGGAGCTTAGCTTTATAGAGATTCACAGGGGTTTTATACCACGAGTGGAATATTTTATTTTGTATTAGACGTGATCTGGCATCTCTCAACAATTTATGTGTGTCCCTCCATGCTCAGTCCCAGGCGTCGGAGGTGATTGTGAGGTGTAACATTTTTTCCCACTTATGTTTAGCGTCTTCAGACTGATAGGGTAAAGAGTCCCTGAGGGTGGTGTAGATACGTCCTGCCAGACCTTTTGGGTTTTTAATCCAAGATTGTAAAACAGAAGGGTTGCATTGTGTTTGGGGGGGGGTTCAGAATAGGTCTTTGGGCTTCTCTAAGCTGTAGGTAGCTCCAAAACTCAGTCTGAGGGATATACCACTCCTTCTGAAAGTAATGAAATGGGTATGTTAGGTTGTACATGGGGTCCACTACATCTCCAATGGTGGAGATCCCCTTATTGGCCCAGGGTTCCCACCAAATCCAGTAGCCCCCAATTGTGATGGTGGGGTTCTGCCAAAGGGGAGTGTGGATGATCAGGACAGGGTCCATCTTCAATCTCCGATGAACGGCATACAATTGACTCTCAAGGCCTCTACTGTAGGGGAAGTAAGGGTTGGATTTAAACTGTTGGGAGGTCTGGATTTACTATGGGGGCCTGCAAATAAGAGTGAGGAAGGGAGGAAAGTTCCCGAGATGTCTAACTCTATTTGGAGCCACTGAGGAGAAGTGGGTAAGTGAGGGGCCATCCATTTGACCATCTGGGCCAAGAGAAAGGCCTGACGGTAACCCTCTAACCAAGGGAGGTTCCAGCCTCCGTGTTTCCAGTGGGATCAAAGTTTGGCTCGACTGTATCTAGGTTTGGTGCCTTCTCATAGAAAGTGTCCTATTAATTTATCGATGGCCAAGTACCAGTTTTTGGGAAGGCAAATGGGAATATGCATAAGTAAGTAAAAGAGTTCTGGAGTCGTGACCATGTTGATGGCAGAAATTTTGCATGCCAGAGTAAGTCTAAGGAGCTTCCATCTATCAAATTCTATTTTGATGAAGGAAAGAAGGGGGTGGTTATTAATTTGCCAGATTGTATCAAGGGAGGGAGACAGTATTATCCCCAGGTAGGTAATACCTTTTGGGGCCCAAAGAAGGTCAGACCTCTCTGCCATCTGTTGGGTACAGTACTTATTCAGGGGCATCAGCTCAGTCTTGGTCTGATTCAGTTTGAGACAAGAATATGTATGAAAGGACTCTAGGAGAGACAGTAAAGGAGGTATAGACTGGTGGGCATTAGCTAAAGGGAGGAGAAGGTCATCCATACCTACCATAAGACCAATTATTTCAGAGTGACTATGAATGACATGGGCCAGGGGCTCGACGGCTAGGACAAATAGAAGGGGGGAGAGAGAGGACAGCCCTGTCTTATCCTGCACTCTAATGTAAAGGGTGGGGACAGTACAGAATTTGTGTTAACTCTGGCTGTGGGTAGATTGTAAATGGCTTGTATCCTTGATAAGAATATTTCACCCATTCCGAAATATGCAAGGACTAGATATAAATAGTCCCATTCTACAGAATCAAATGCCTTTTTGAAATCCACTGCAAGAGCAGTGGCTGGGGAGGAAAGGGATCTAGCGGAATATATGAGATTCAGAAGGGTTCTCAAATGATCCAAACTATGCCTACCAGGAATGAAACCTGCTTGTGAGGGGTGTATGTTATGAGGGAGGAGAGGGGAGAGCCTAGTCACCAGGAGTTTGGCATATAACTTGCTGTTGAGTTTAATGAGGGAGATCTGGCAATAATTCCCTGGATTAGTGGTGTCCTTACCTTTTTTGGGGATAAGAACAATGGTGGCCTATCTCATTGAGGAAGGGAGTGCACCTTTATGTTCTATCTCCCTAAATACCTCAGTTAGAAGGGGAGAGATAACAGGGGCCAGTACTTGATAAAAATCAGCAGTGTAGCCATCTGCTTCAGGACATTTCCCCAGCTTCATAGTTTGGATAGCTGAACATACCTCAACCTGGGAAATTGGGAGCTCAAGGAGTTGAGACTCCTGCGTTGTAAGGGAAGGTAGCTGAAGGGAGTTTAGAAAAGGTCATGTATCCAGGTTCATACCCTTATGCGACGAGGTGTAAAGGGATCTATAAAAGGATGCCATAATTGAATTAATGGTCTCTGGGGTGCTAACCAATACCCCTTGCTTGTCTTTCAGCCCATGTATGTATCTACTGGCCTGTTGCTTACAGAGTTGATAAGCGAGAACTTTGCCTCCCTTATCTCCTCCATCCCTCCCAGAATGTGTGTCTAAGGTGAAGGATGGCCACTTCGGCCTTCCTGTTCAGCAGCTGATTAATTTCAAAGCTGAGTCCCAGAATGGTCCAACCTGCGTTAGAAGGGGTAGAGGGGTGAGGCAGGGCCTTCAAGGAGGCTTCAGCTACTGCCAACTCCTGCTCAAACTTATGTAGCTGGTGTTCTCGATCTTTACGTTTGGCTGCTGCAAACCCCATGATATTCCCTCGCATTGTAGCCTTAAAGGCCTCCCAAGTATTACCCGGTGAGGTGTCCGTAACGGGATTCTCTGCAATAAATAGAGAGGCCTTGGTTCGAGCCCTGGGGATAAAATCTGGGTCTCACATAAGGAGGGGGTCTAGCTTCCTGTTTCAGGTTGAGGGCTACTGGGTCCCAGAGAACAAGAAGTAGGACCGTGGCATGGTCAGAAATAATACAGGGGAGATTTTTAACATCCAAAGTTTTGGATGTTAAGATGGGGGAACCTAACCAGAAGTCTAGCCTACTATATGAAGCATTTGGGATCGAGTGGAAGGTGTAATCCCTCTCTCTGGGGTGGAAAAGCCTCCAAAAATCTGTGAGACCCTGATCCAGAATCCTTTGATTTAGTGTCTTCCCACTTCTGAGGTGAGATTCCTTGCCCTCATCATTTTTATCTACCGATAGGACTAACGTCAGGTTAAAATCACCTCCCTTGAGAAGAGGGCTTTCTGAGGGGTGAAACTCCAAAACCACTTCTGAAAGAGTATGGAAAAAACTTGGGGTGTCTTCATTGGGGGCGTATATATTACAAAGAGTGACCGTACCTGATGGGGTCTCATAATTCACTATCACCCATCTGTCCTCTGAGTCTGAAGTTGTCTTAGTCAGGGTCCATGGAAGGGATTTGTGCAGGAGGATGATTACCCCGCAATTCCTGGAGGGGGCATTGGAGTGGACCTGCTGTCCTACCCAATCCTTTAGCATATATTTATAGTCTTCCCTGTCAATTTAGTCTCCTGCAGGAAGGCTATTTTGGAGTGAATGCGCTTCAGGTGTGTCAATACTTTTCTGCCCTTCAGCGGTGAATTTAGTCCTCGGACATTCCAAGTGTGGAACACAATCTCTGGCATTATACCTTGCTTATAAGATAGTTGACTGGAAAAAAATGATACCACTAAACAAAACTACAACAGTGAGTTATTTTTCCTCACTAGGTTGTAGGTTATATTGATAGCCACTGACCATTGACACTGGCTTAACAGACAGTGACGAACTCTATTATGTGGGATCACACTGCCCTGTAATCTCTTGGTGTTAAACAATTACACTTTACAGATCAAACAACTTTCCTGTAGCTTCTAATCCAGAAGTATTAATTAACGTAACCTATTAAATAAAATAACAGTTTGAGGAATGAGAAAGGACTTAACCAGTTGGGTTTCCAACAAATGGTATGTCCTATCTCTTCTGTGGGGCGTGATTAGAAGAAGGGAAGTCAATTACCAGATGAAATATGAGAAGCTTGTTATGTACTACCACACTCGCACACAAAACAAACAACACAACAATTCAATTCAAACAAAACAAAATGCACCCCTGCCTAGAGCAAAACGGGTTTTTTTCTGGCCATCAATCCCTCTAAGTTAACCCAGAGAACAATGGGAAGTCTCAGATGCTAACTGGGGGCCAACCTAACCAAGGCCTCACAACAAAGAGCATCCGTTTACCCTGGGTGGAAGCATTCACTCGTAAGGGGGATCCTATCGACTTCTTCATGGGAGGCCTTCAGCAGAAAGTGTCTGCCGTTTTGAAGAAGGTAACTTCCATCCATCTAACAAACAACTCGACATTATTAACAGGATAGCCCAACATTTTGTAGATCTCCAGACGAAGTGCCTATGGGGGGGAGGAGATCCGTTTACCGATCTAATCATCAAAAGGACAAAGAGCATTGTCACTACAAATCGCATCCCCCATTCTTGCGATTCTCTTCCCATTACCCCTTCTTACACCCACATTGTTCCCCAAGGCACAGCCTGGTTAACTTATCTGATACTCGGTGTCCGATCATCTCAGATGAACGTCTTGAGGAGGTGTCAGTGGCTTCAGAGCAGTAGATGCGAGATTGCAGCCTGTAGGAGAACCCGGAGCCATGGTGTGCCAGTTTGGGCCCTGTAAAGATAGGGCATTCTCCGACTTTGAGGCCCAGGAACTGATATCTTCAGCCAGTGCTGCTGGTGAGGGGTCAGAAGTAGATTCCATCTCTTCTCGAGAATCAGTGTCGCGGTGATCTTGAAGAGGGGAGTACCTATTCTTGGCAAAGTATGGGCTCATGTACAGAATTTCTTCGGAAGCCCGATCTCGGTGTTGTGGGTGATCCCGCTTAGCGTGTGATGATTTTGGGGGTCTCCTCCAGATCTTGGAGTTGCGGGAGTCCCATTCAGTCGGTCCAGCTGCTGGAGGGGGATCATCTTTTACAGAGGACTGGTTATCTCGGGTTATTTCAGAGTGTAGCTGGTGTGTGGGTCAATTATCTGATGGCAGTGTTATCAATAAATGCCACAGCAGCTTCCGGGGTGTTGAATTCCTGGGAAGCACCCTTAACTGTAATCCTTAGGGAAGCAGGATAGTGCAAGGTGAAAGGGATCCGTAGACCATGTAGTTTCTGATGGGTCTCCATGAAAGCCTTCCTTTTATTTGCCAGTTCGGTGAAGTAGTCTTGGAAAATCATAATCTGGTGTTCTCTCCACCACAGCTGCCCCAGTTCCCTAGCCCTGGCCTGGATAGCTTCCTTTTTGGCAAAGTTTAGAATGCGTGTGGTGATAGGCCTTGGTCTGTCCTCCTGCACAAGTTTGGGCTGCAGAGATCGATGAGCACGCTCAATCATGGTTCTAGTGGACGGAGGCAGTTTAAGGATTTCAGGCAGCACTTGTTGGAGAAATGAGAGAGCTTTCCCTCCTTCAGAGCCCTCGGGGAACCCGAGAAGCTGTATGTTATTACGGCGGCTTCTATTCTCTAGATCGTTAATTTTTTGTTGAAGTTGCCTAATTTGTGCCGTCTGACTTTGCATTGTGGCACAGTGACCCTGTAGGATATCCTCTTGATTCTACACCTTCTGCTCTGTCCTGTCAATTCTAGCATCTAATAGCTGGCTCGAGTTCGCTGAAGTATTTGCTGCCAGTGTTAGAGCATCGATACTAGTAATAATCGATGAAAATATTTTCCTGATAGAGAGGTCTTCATCCCCTTTAATGGACTGCACCATGATGCCTTGAGTGCCCGATCCAGCCAGAGCACCGAAGGAGATAACTTTACGATCCAGTTGTGGAGGTCTCTCAGTTTTTAACTATGTGTAGAGGGAGACTTCTGATTGCCAATAATGGAAGAAAAGTTTGGTGGGGATCGGGACAAGAGAGGTAAAGTTGGGTACTTAGCTCTAGGTTTTTCAGCGTTCGCAAATTAAGCCTCCATCTTGGATGATGGTAAGCCACGCCCCCGTGATTGATGTTTAGATTTAAGAAATGCAGAATGATTATTTGATTGCAATACTAGGAATGCCAGTCTAATGTACCCGATGCCAATCTAAATGCCAATCAATGTAAATGTCTAACCCCTGCTTCCAGGTCATGCATCCTAACCCTCACCCCTTGTAAATAAATTGGTGTTTGCTTGTTTTTTATAAAAATCTTGTGTCATGAGCATATTATTAGCGAAAGCCTTTAATTCCAAAATGTTGTAATGTGGGGTTTTGGTTTACTGGGTCCTGTGTGGGGTGACTATTTGGCATTGTGGGTGGGTACAGCATCCCAAGGGGTTGCACCGGGTTTTATCTAGCCCACGCAAATGTATACTGTGGGTGGAGGCATTGTGCAATAATGCGATCTTTGAGAAAGAGCCAGTTTTAATATCAGTAATGGGAACCCAGGCCCCTCAACCTTGGTCGGGTCTGCAAGGCAGGGGTAATTAGCCCTTCGATACCTGGCACCAGGGTTACAGAGGAATAATAATTTTCTATGCCTCATATGGCACAAGGCCAGAATGAAAGAGGAGAGAGACCTGGTAAAAGGACTGGGGCCAGATAAGCCAGCACAGATACCTCAGAAAGTAACTTGCACGACTGTAATACCCAGTACAGCCCAGGTGCCTCATTCCCCAAAGTCCCCACTTTTTTTTCCCCTTTGGTAACCAGGTAAAGCCCACTAGGCATAAGTGCCTGTTTTCAGGGGCAACCCAGGAGCACTGGGGAGGTTAAGTGACTTGCTCTGAGTCACATAGTAAGTACACAAGTAGAGGCTGGGGGAATCAAACCCAGCTCTGCTGTATGTACCAATCTCATTCACAGCTCATTACTCTAACCTCTAGGCTATACTGCCAGCCTTTCCAGTGGAAGTGCCCCTGGCTAAAAGAATAAAGTGCAGGTGACTGATGGAGTAGTTGTACAGTAATAAGGGACCATCAAACAGAAGCTGCTTGCACTTAAATATTTTTGTGCTGCAGTTTCTCTCCCCTGCCAGTAGTTTCCGGCCCTCACTAAGTGGCATTAGTCAGTACCAGTTCTCTTGAACTGGTTAGATCATTGGTGGCCTCCCATGTCATCAGAGAAGCAACATTCTGAATTCTGGGGGGCTATACAGGGTCCAGCATGGTAGGAACTGCCATCCAGGGGTTGTTGAACAGCACTGTCAGGTACTGACAGAGTTAATGTGGTCAGGCTCACCTAAGTTCAGTTGGGGCCGGTGATTAGGCCTGAAAGAGTGAGAGACAACACTGACCTGAGAGTGCAGAGTAGGTTTACCTCTGTCAGAAGTGGTTCCTTTTCTCCTCCTGTCCCCCAAGAACAGCAGCCAGTGTCGGTGAGTCTCCTCATAGGGCCAGCGGTCAGAAGAGAGGAGCAGTTGGCAGTTGGTGAGGGCTCTGTTTAGCCTGGTTTGATATTTTATTTTATTAAAATTAGAAGTATATTTTGGTCCCTCATCTTTGTGTAGGGTGGCTATGGTGGTAGAGGAAGAGGCCGTGAGAAGCAAGCAAAAGAGAACAAGCATGCCGCAGTAGTGAGAGGGTGAATCAGGGGCAGCTTCAGGCCATCAGCAGGACCACCCACAGCACCGCCACTGCAGCATCTATAACAGAGGCAGAGCAGATAGGCAGGGCAGGCCTCTTATCATAAAAGTAATACTCAGGTGGACTAGGTGGGCAGAGCAAGCCCCAGCAGAGTAATACCCCAGCATCAGGGCAAGGGCAACCACAACCAAGCGGGCTAGTAGCCCAGGGAAACTTGTATCCCAAGCCAAGGGCTAGTGTTCACTATTTAAACAAATAATTTTATTCACTGTGACAACCATCCCCAGTCAGAAGCAGAGGGGAAAGGGAGCAGACAGGCCCCAGTTAGCCACCCAGCAGCATAGCTGCCACAGCCCTAGCAAAGAGCTAGTTACTGGTTTAAAAGGTTTTGTTTCCAGGTTTCATCATTTCTTCAGTTTGGATGCCTGTTTTTTCAGATTTTTACTTGGAGTCAGTGTGATGGCCTGGAGGTTCTTCAAATATGCTATGCCCAGTTCTTTAGATTTCTTCATGGGGTCCATGGTGATGGCCCGGAAGCTATTCATTTTGCCAAAGTTCCTTGAAATTACAAGTATTCTATTACTTTCCCAGAGTCCTTTGTGACAGCCTGGAGGTTCAACCTGTTGAATGCATAAGCAACAATACCTGATTGGGGGGGCAGTATTGAGCTATACCAGACCGCCCAAGGGCATAATGAGGCCCAACGTCACAGGCAGAGGGCCTTATAGCTCCTGGAAGGTCCGGTACAGCCCATACTGCCCATCCTTTAGGGTATTATTGAGATTAGAAAATGGGTATGTGTAGAGCATTTGTTTTAGAAAAAAATGTTTTAAGAGGTTAAAAAAAATATATACAGACAATCATTTAAATTGCTAGGCTGTATTGAAAAATAGTACCTCTACTGGTAAAATTGCTAGTAGGGGGCATTAATGTTTTTGAGAGCTGTTTGTTTTATGCTTGCCCCCCAACCCCCAAGTAGTTCGCGTGGCACATTTGTTTTGTATACTGGTGGCTGCATGTGTATAGCAGAATTTTTTTTTTTTTTGGGGGGTTGTTTTAAAAGTGGGTGCTGCAGGAACTGACGGCAGGAGGTGCCAGAGACATGACAGTTCATATATGTGGCTATGCAGACTTCCCTTTTCCTTCCTGTTAACTGTAAATTAAAAGTTTTTTCCACATAAATACAAAATCTGACAGCCTTTTTTGTACCTGCTAATACCATTTGAAGTTACAATCCTATTCCAGCAGCAGCCCTGAATCCATCTTGGCAGGCACTCAAAGCCATCAAGTAAGCAGCCGCTACAGAAATGGCTCACTGGTATTTAAATAAGTCTGCCTCTGTACACATTTTAAATCCTGCTTACAAACCTGTCAGTATCAGCCAGCCCGGTGCTGCTGAGGGCTGAGGCGCTGGAAGCCACAACTTGTGCTACACCAGCAACAGGGGTTCAGGAACGAGCCCGAGTGCTGGGGGTCGGCAGGGGAGGGAGATGGATCAAGCATCCGCAGGACTGCTCTCCTCTCCCGGGGGTCTTCCCGGCACAGTAGTGACCCCCAGTTGAGACTGGGGGTACTACCTGAGTCAAGCAGGGGTGTAGCCAGAAATTTCTATTTTGTACACAGTCTCCAACAGTTACACCCCCCCATTAAAAAATGTACACATCCTTTGCAAATGGCACCCTTTTCCAAACAAGTCAGATTGTTGTCAGATGATTCCTCTAATCTCTAAAGAGGTTATACATGCATCTGTCTCCTAAACAACATAAGTTTAAATAGAGACACTCCTCAGTGGCCTACACTAACCCAAATACTACAGATTTAGAATGAAAATGTTAACGGAAAAGCATATGGTTTGTGACAGGCACTCAACAAAACTGTACACAAATGAGTACAGTGAGTATGCCTGTCTACACCCTTGCCTGAGTGGGAACAAGTATCAGGGATGAGCACAGCGGGTGTCTACGAGGGTACTCTGCATGCTGACGTCATTGCATGACTGTGCTCAGGAGGGAAAAGGCAAGAAAAAGGCCTCATAGACCACCGGTGAGATGACAGTGGCCCCAAGGGAACACCCACATCCCAATTGCCGGCCCAGAGGCATCCGGATCTCTCTGCATGGCCGACCCATCGGCCACAGGTAAGGCTCCTCATACTTAAGGAACTGACCACCGGGAAGGGCAGAACCAGCCTCGGAGGTGAAACAGGGGGTAGGGCCTGCCTGGGGTCATTCGGGGAAGAAGATCCTGGGAGATGCAAGGGGGTTCAGGCTGGGAGTTAGGGCTGTATCCAAGTGGGCACTCCTAAAGGATGCCTGGAGGTCTGGGAGTAAAACAACAACAAAGAAAAAAAACTGTCAGTACCACAGGCAAGAACAAAGCTAAAGAAAACAGGCCACTTCTTTTCATCGCTCTGATTTTAAACTGGTTCAGTGAACGAGTGGGGAAAAACACATGCCATAGTCATAATGCGCAAGCTGTCATTACAAAGAAAAGGTGAACTTGGCAGTGAGCGGGAGATCTGATGTGGTGTTGGAAAAAGGAGGCGTCTTCAACATGGGAGCAGAACTGAGTGAGAGAGGTGATGTGATGTCGGTGAACAGCGGTGACTCTACTAGTATCCTGCTATTGATTTCTTTTCTGAGCAACTATTTAAATACAGTAGAGTAGCGGGTACCGATGGGAAGGGAGGGGATGAAGTTGAGGTGGAGGACAGACATAATGGGCAGCCAGGAGCATACCAGATATACTAAATTTAAAGTTTCTTTTTGTTATTAAAACTGCAAGGAAGGTAGTGAAGAGAGGTAAAGGATTGGGGAGGGGGTCATTCAGTGTTGAATGTTGACAGTTTGGGATGGGGTCCCTCATTCCTCGCTAAGCAAGAAAGACAACATGGCAGTATTTTCCTTTCTAATGTTCTACTCACCCAGTACTACTTAGAACAATATGAGGCAACAGAGACTAGGATTAACTATTTCTTGGTCTCTGTTGTCTCATACTGGATGGCAGATTGACGCTTGCAGCCAATCAGCATCGATGATACTCTTTGCACATTTTCTAAAAGTTTGTGCAGTACTCATCCATGGGTTTTGTTGATGCCCAGTGGCTCAAATCTTTTGTTCATGGTGAAAGTCAGTTCTTCAAACCAGCCAACAGAAAGCACGTGCTCGGAGGTTCCTCTGTTTGCATTCTACTCAACCACATCATGTATGGTGCTCAGTAGATCCTTACAAACAATGGGGTGGTATGGCACACATTTTAAAACTAAATAATTGGAGTGATTTTATTACAGTAATATTTATAGAAGTGATTTTAGAAATACAGTTCTAGTATTAGAGTTGTGGTTTGAAAGTGAACAGTTATTGCTCACCTCTCTTTTTCCTGTTCCTGTTTCTGTGGTTCAGTTGCTCAGTAAACTGGTTCCTTTTCGTGAGTTATGTCTCCAGCCTTTCCATTTTAATGAAACTTCCATTGTGTAACCTGATAGTCACAGAACCACCTTACCAATGAACTGAACAAGACGGCACACTTTAATCAAAAACCTGACGGGCTGCCAAATCCCACCCAACTCAGAATTTTTGGCATGCTTCTACCTGTTGTGTTTGTGACACGTTAATTGGCCGGTTGGTATTCAAACAAATTCTTGGTTCACTTCATCTGGCATAGTCATCGGGATACTTTGATTGGAGTCCAAAGCAGGAAGCAGCCCAACAGAAACGGAAGCCAGAAGGCTAATAACTGTGGAAGGAGGAGGAGCTGGAGAGGGGGCATGACTAAATACAGTTACCAGTACCTTACTAATGTTGAGCACCTTGGTTGCCATGCTTCTCAGAAGATCCCACAGATGCATCTGCCATGAACCAGGGAGAGCTCAGAAGCATATGTAGTTCATATTCCGACCCTATGAGACCCCCAAATGATAGCAAGCAACATTTTTTATTGGAAAACTGCCCGATGCAGCCCACCATGAAGTCAGTTCTTGGCCAGAGCATGAAAAGGCACAGGAGATAGCCGGCCCAATGGCGTGGAGGACTGATATAGTCTGCACCTTACTTCTGGCCACACCAGCGACCCAAGTTCGGGAACAGATTCTGGTTGTTCAGGGGCTGGCTGGGGGTAGGTAGGATCGAGCCTCCACGGGATTGCTCTTCTCCCTCGGGGGAGGGGGATTATGTGACCTGCTGCTTGCCTGCTGCCTTGATTTGTCCAGGTGGTAGCACAGTCTGGATGGATGATAGCCAATCACGGTTGTTTGAGGGTGTCTCTGCGGAGGTGGTGCTCACCCATTACATTACTGTACATGTGTGGCTTAGGGGAGAAAACCAAGGAGGAAAAAACCCTCTGGCTGCAGGATGACATTTAGGCTTTCGCAGACCCAGCACCAGTGACCGGGTACCTTGCCGCAAGTCCTGTAAGCAGATGATGGCAAGCTAGCAGCTTAAGTCCTGGGGAAGTCGGGTGATGGGACCGAGGGGATCAGACAGTATGGGGCAGGCTAGAGGCAACAGAGGGGATAAAATATGGATGAAAGAAAAAATAAGGCACTGGTGAAATAGATTTTCAATAGACTCCGCAGAATGATAGATACCCACGTGCTCTCAGGTCTGGAAATGAAATTCTTTTCCAGTGCACAAGGAATTAATTAAACCCTGTGAAGTATGCTCTCAGTTTGCAGTAGGCCCTCGAGGCAAATGAAAGGGTGGATCCCCATGAGCTCCATGACCTTGACAAACTTTTGAAGGACTAATTCACAGATGGGGTGAGGAGCAATATTATCCATCAAGAACTAAGACTGCTGTGAAAACAGAACCCTGAGATTAATTTTTTTTATATATATAGATTTTTATGATTTTGTAGTTTTTTTTCTTCCTGTTACCATCCCGAGGCCCTGGCACATGGCCGTGTCTGCATGTGGAGGCATGCACGCACACCATGGTGCCAGCTCAGCCCCTTCCACCCACCCATATGATGCCACCCCCTCCCACCTATGCTACCCACTGGCCCTCTACCTGGTGGGAACAGAATTATGGAGTGGGCTACAACCCACCCTCACCACCCACAGGAGAGGAGAGCTGCCTACGAGCTTGTTCAATCCTGCTCCTCCTTCTCCCCCATGTGCCAGCGGCCTGACTACTGGAGGTCATTCCCGAACCCAGGTTACCAGCGTAGCATGAGGTAAGGTGTCCAGCGCCTCAACCCTCAGTGCCACCTAGCCTGCTCTGAGATTAAGTTCTTAGACTTGAAGGAGGACCCGTTTGAATTCTTAGGCCCAGAATGACCAAGTCACAGATTAAGTTCCCACCAGTCTTGCAGCATGGCAAGGGTGAGATGCTGGACAGGACACTGACATTTTGCTGCAAAACTTCAGTTACAAGTAACTGACCAGACTGGACTACCAAAGACAGTCAGATACAAGAAATCAGAGGAAGACCTCAGGGATCCAATATTCACCAGTGCAACAGAAAGAGAAATCCAGATGATCTAGCACCAAAGAGGCCCAGTAATAACTTGATTCAAGAAGAACAGAGATCCTTGGAGACTGAGCTATCGTCATGTATGTGGCAAGATATGAAAAGGGAGTCCAAAATATCAAAGAGGGCCTGAAACAGAACAGGAGAGATCAATTTTCCAGAGGACCTGGATAATGCCCACCAAGGTGTCTGATAAACAGGAATGTTGAAGGAAAGCCACCCAACCAGTTTGATCTGAATGAGAATCCCATATGTCAATTGTGCGAAGTCAATGGTCACAATGAAAGTAGGTGCACCCAGGGCATGAACTCACCAGCTGTGGCTTTAAACAGAGAGTCCTCAGTGCGGCAGACCTAACCACAGGACAGGTAGAAGTAGGTACCCTAAGAAGCCTGACTAGAGCCAGATTTGTTGAAACTGCCCTATCACAACCATAAGAATCAATGGGACTGAATTGGAAGTGCTACTTGATACTGGCTTGCAAGTAATGACACATCAAGGCAAATCCTTCTTTGAGCACTGTACAAGGGGCCAACTAGCAAAACCCCTTAAAAGATGGATGGATCTTGTTGCTGGCAATGGCCTGAACATTCCCATCATACGATACATGGAAGCGAATACCAAAACAGGAAGAACAAACATCAGAACCAGGGGATCTTGATCAGCAATCTATATGACGACAACGTACCACTCATAATCCTGGACATGAACCTGCACCAGCAGTGTCAGGATGATTTAAGAGAACAGATCAGTCCACTTCTGAGGAAGGAGAAACAGGCCTGGCAAGGGACAGTCAAGCTTCTTCAGTACCATCAGCACTTTGCAAATGAGAAGGGAGAAATTGGAAATGTCCAGATGATGGAAGAACAGCCAGTTCACTTGGAATCTGGGGCTGATGTATTCCTTCTGCGCAAGGGCAAGGTGGGACTTACAGGGAAGGACTACATAGCCCTGATGGAACCAAGGACAATCCGGTCATGGTGACTCAGAGCCTGCTCACAGTGAAAGATGAAAAAGTCCCTATTCGTCTGCTCAACTATGGCACTCAACCAGTGATGGTGTACAACCCTCACCGAAGTCTGAATACTAAGTTTTGTCTTCATTTTGTCTTCTTTGCTAGTATTGAAACAGTAATTTTTGGGTAATATTCAGTAGTAGTAAAGTAGCCTGCACACGAGATGAAAAATTTAAATGAGCTATGTAATTTTAGACTAACTTAGTAATAAGTATTTATTTAGTAGTTAGGTAGTCTTATATGCAAATTAAGGCAGTGCTGTGAAGATTATATGATTACTTAATGATTACTTCTGAATTGTGTAAGTGATTACTAATGAAGTCTAATGAAGACTAGTTGTATACTTTGCAGTAGTGGGGCTTTATGTGATAAGGGCGAGTTGTTTAAAACACCGCCCCAAGTCACTACAGTGAGCAACAGCAGATCGACCGCTGCAAACAGTGATGGTCAGTACCAGCAAACAAAAAAACAAAAAAAGAAACATATTTTATGTGGGGGTTCTGCCCCTCGCACCCCTCTTTGTGGGGGGCAAGGTCCCCGCACCTCTCAACTTAAAAATTCTCAAATCCATGGGGAGGGGGGAAGGTAGACTTAGAAAACAAAACAAATTCATGGACAAACAAAAATCCTATCCTGCCCCAGGATTGAACATGGGTCTTTCAGCTCTATAGGTGGTGGCTCTAGCCACTACACCAAATGGCCAGCTCGGCTGGGCTTGGCCACACTACACCTCATATCTTTGTCTAGCAAGTGCAGCTCACTGCTACACTAGTTCTACCTACTCCTTGGCATTCTTCAGCACTTGTTCTTTTTATGGGTGGTATTACTGAGTGGCTCAAATTGAACCGTTCAATAATATGCGCTCACAACATGGTATACCCAGTAGTGGTAAAGTAGTAGTATTGTAGTACTCAATTAGTATTCATAGAGCCATATATGCAAATTGCCCAGCTATCTGGCACACCCATTGGACCCTTTCTATCCAAGCTCCACCCTGCACCATTCCTAGGATGCCCTGGTCCTTGCTGGCCCCCAGTTCCCATGGCCCTGCCCCTAGACCACCACATTTCAGCTTGCACCAGCCACCATCTGCCCTGGTTCTATCCCTAGCCCACCTCTGCTCCCCCTGCCTCAGACTTCCTGCTCTACTTTGCTCCCTGGCTCCCACAGCCCTGCCCCAGGACAACCCCAGGTCTGAACTGCTCTGGCCCATCCCAGCTCTCTCTGTTCCCATTGCCATTCCCTTTGACTACTCCATATCTCCCTGCCCTGGACTTTCCTGCCCCCCCCCAACTCCCATGTCCTTGCCTCTGTTCCACTCCAGCCTCCCACCCAGCCCCAGCTGGGCTCTGCAATAGAGCAGTCCTTTGGATGTTCGATCCCCCCCCCCGGATGACCCTCCAACACCCTGAGTTTGCTCCTGAACCAGGGACATCAGTGCCATAATGCTACCACTGCACTGTTGGGCTGGCCTATACTGAAATTTCTGAGATATTTCCTAGAATTGCTGTCTCATGCTCCTAATTCAGGGGCTCAAGATTTGAACTTCAACCCCTGATGCTCATAGACTAGAACTCTACCACTTAGCTAAAGGAATAAAATTAATACATTTAGAGGCAGTGTAGCATAGTGGTTAAGAGCAGTGAGTTGCAGACCTGAGGGACTGGGTTGGAATCACACAGTCACTACTTGCATACTGTGCGGCCATGAGCAAATCACTTAACTTTCCTGCGTTCCAAGGGTGCACCTGGAACAAACATTGGATTAGTGTGTCTTTCCTGGCCAAAAATAGAAAAGCAAAAATAAACAAATAAAAAGAAAGCATTAGGGAATTTATATAGTCAGCTAGTCTGTATGCACTAACAAGCCACCTACAATTGTAAAGATAAACATTAATAAGAAAGAGATGCAGACATGCTTACTGGGAGCACACTGCATCTGCACCAAAAACCAGTAAACTGCACCGGCAACATCCAGGAGACCACACTGCGAAACAAAAACAAATGGATGTTTAACCCACACAGGCCTTCACACAGTCTACCACATGCACGCTGTCACACTGCATGATCCCAGGCCCCTATGCATGTAGTCATGTTCATCACTACCCCCTACCCCCCCTTACACTGTCACATCCACCAACCCCACGTAAGTTGTCACTCCAACAGACCCTATAACATCATGTATGCTGTCATAACTCACATTTCCATACCCCATGCATGATGTCACACCCACCAATCCCATACCCCATGCACACTATCACACCCACCAGTCCCATACCCCCATGCACACTGTCATGTCCAGCAACTGACCACATGCCCCCATTCACTGTCCCAACCACTGACTACATACACTATTTATTTAGCTTTTGTTAACTGGGTAAGTGCACTAGCCATAAAATGACTATTTTCAGGCATGACCTGGGAGAGTACAGACATGCAGAAACTTAACAGGATAACAAATTATAAGTGCTTTACATACAATGGCCCAGATATTCAAACTGCGCCATTTTGTGGCGCAAGCCCCTGCACCGCTCAAAATAGTTGCACAGGGGTGTGGCCAGGGTGATATTCAACAGAGTTGCGCTATGGCACAACTTCTTTGAATATCGCCTCACACACTCCACTGTGCATGGCATAGTGGAACTGCACCAGTGCAAGTGGTTAGAATGGAGCATTGAGATGCGGTGGTGCAAGTTCCATTGTGCCATGCACAGCACCTGCGATATTCAAAGGGTGACATGCAAATGGGGCCATAATTTATGCAAGGCGCACAGGGGGCCATTTGCATCTGATTACGGCTCCATTTGCATGCCATTAGCATGCCGGTGCACCGATCCCCAATGACTTGCACCTGGTGCCCTGCCAGGCAGCAGCCGCTGGGACCGACACCCCTGCAGCCCGAGCATTATGTCCCATAAGGACAATGCATGTCTCAATCCCTGGTGGTCCAGTGGACCACGAGTAACCTGATTGTGGGCATAACAGTATTCCCCAGTAGCCGATCGCGGGCAGAAGTATACCCCCACCCCGAGTAGCCCGATCATGGGCAGAACAGTATTCCCCACCCCCGAGTAGCCCAATCAAGGCAAAACAGTGTACCCCCACCCCGAGTAGCCCGATCATGGGCAGAACAGTATTCCCCCACCTCTGAGTAGCCCAATCGCGGCAAAATAGTACCCTCACTCTCTCGAGGCAGCCCGACTGTAAGAGTCAGACCTCCCCCCAAAAGTCCAATATCCCTGGTGGTCCAGTGGACCGCGAGTAGCCCGACAGGGCGGCATTCCTCACCCCCAGTCCAAAATCCCTGGTGATCTACTGGCCCCCCAACCCACCCGTCCACGGAGCCCCACCACCCCGCTCCCCCTGTCAGCCGGCAGCACCCCACCTGCCTGCCGCCCTGCGCTTCGCCGACTGCCAGCTCAGTGGGGCTGCCCATTGGTTCAGAGCATGAGCTAATGGCATGCAGCCCATACTGCATAAGTCGGTCCAGATATGTGAATGAATGAATCTATTCCCATATCTGGACTGACTAGTATGAGAGTTGTATCCTCATTGGCTCATGCCTGAACCAATGGGCGTGCTGCCCACCAAGCTGTCAGTCGGCGGGCAGGGGGCGGCAGGCGGGGTGCTGCCCGCCAGGCTGACCACAGGGGAGCAGGGTGGTGGGCCCTGTGGGCAGGTGGGGTCACTAGATCACCAGGGATTTGGACATGGGGTGAGCAATGCCACCTGCGATTAGTACTCGCAGTCCACTGACCACCAGGATATTGGATTTGGGGTCTGATGCCCGCGATCGGGCTACTCGGGGTGGGGGAATACTGTTCTACCCGTGATTGGGCCACTCGGGGTGGGGAATACTGCATTGCCCATGAGCTGGGCTACCTGGGGTGGGGAATACTGTGCTGCCCGGATCGGGCTACCGGGGTGGGGGAATACTGTTCTGCCGCACACCGGGCTACCAGGGGTGGAGGGAATACCGTTGCGCCCGTGAGCGGGCTACTTGGGGTTGCACTTCTGCCCACCGACATCGGGCATGGGGGCGCCGCCAGGCACGGGCGAAACAGTGGAGGCCACCCACAGGTGGCAGCTGCTGTATTGCACCCTGCAATGCGGCAGCTCACCCGTGGGTGGCCTCGACTTGTTCCTTCTTTTTTCAGCTCAACCTTGTGCAGGCACAGGTAGGGGTTGTGCCTGCATAGCTCTGCATGGCCCGGGCTGAATATCGGGCTGTGCAGTTTATGCATAGGCACGCCCCCCCCACCTGTGCCTGCATACATTACTGATGTGCTCCGGCACATCGGGATTTGTGCAGGCGCACTTTTCCCTTTAAATATCGCACCGGGGTGCATCAGTGGGTTTGCATGGTGCAACACTGTTGCGCCATGCGCAACCCTTTTGAAAATCTGCGCCAATGAGTTAAAGAGGATACAATATATCAGAACAATCAAAGTAACGCCCTTTACATACAATGAGTTAAAGTGGATACAATGTATCAGAGACATACAGAGTAGACCATTCATAAGTTTATAGGTGTCTACCTATGCAATGAATAGAGGACCTTGGACAATAAATTATCGGGTGACATCTCATATGAACAGAATAAAGTACACAAAAACAAAAACAAGTAATACAAAACGAAGAAATAACCATTGAGAGCAGGGGGTTTCATTAAGGAAAAGGTCGGTAAGTGAGGAAGAGGGGAGCAAGTCATGAAATTAGATTATATGAGTGTATATAAGTGTAAGGGGAGATGCCTGCAGTGCCAAGATTGTATATGGGCAGGAAAAGGGAGCCGGGACAGGCTGAGGCAGTAAGAGGGTTATATAGAGGTGTGGAAATACTATTGTATGGCCAGAGACATCAGTCATTAGGTAGGGTGAAAGCAGGAACAGGTATCAGCAATCAGCAGATTCAAGCACAGTTTTCTCTTAAAGCATGTGTGGGAGCTAGAAAGTCTAATGTCAAGGGGGAAAGGAATTCCACAGCTGTGGAGCCGCATGCTCAAATGCAACAGTTCCTTTCCTAGTGCGGCACCTAGGCAAATTCAGAAAGGATTTATCAGCTGATCGTAGACCATGGAGTGTGTCCTGAGGAACAAGCATAGCTGCAAGACACCTAGGGGTTTAATTTCGAATTATCGAATCAATAAGAGAGCCAAGGTAGTATTTCCTACTAGCTAACGGAGAGAGACAACCAAGATCATTATAAAGTTGACAGTGGTGTTTAAGCCGAGGAGCAGAAGAGACATAGTGACATATGTTGTTATACATAATATCCTATCTGAGTAGGTCAGTTTTATGAGCAGCCCCAAATAAGGAGCCCCATAGGTTAGGGTGGGGAGCAGAATTCCCCCTTGCATTGGCCATTTTAGCCGATGGCATGCACATACTCACACCTACCATCCTCCATACACCCTGTCAAACTCACTGACTATACCTCCATGCACACTATCATACCTCACAGCCCCATGCCCCCATGCACTCTGTCACACCTCATGATTCTATAACTCATGCATGCTGTCACACCCACTGACTGTACATGCTCTGCTGCAAATAAATAGCATGTGTGAGCAATGAGATCAGAGCATAATTTTTAAGAGCTATTATTGTAACATACCCTACCATATGGCAGATTACGCAGAATTAGAAAGAAGACAAGACTTGCAATGTCCCTCAGTGTTTCCAGGTGTGAGCACATTGAGCACGGCTCCATGTTGTGGATGGAAATAAGAACCAGAAACATTACTTGTCTGTAGCATGATGTATGCTGCAAGCCCTCACATGAGCTAATTGAATCGCAATTCCTGCTTTTTTTTTCCAGTTGTGTGATCCTGCAAATGGCACAAGCTGATATGTGGGTTGTGAATCCTGGATAAAGTATTTCAAGTTATTTTGCACTTGTTCATATTTTGTTACCTTGTCTAATGTTATATTGTCTGTACCCTGACCTTGTTCTAAACTGTATTTCGCTCAGCCTCTTTCGTTTGTTCTGACCCCCTACTGTATTACCTATTTCATGTGCTGCATCACATGGTATGCTCATATATTGTCTACCTGTATTCTCTCAGGTCGTGCCTGAAAATAGGCATTCCCATGCCTAGTGCACCCACCTGGTTACCAAAAGCAAATAAATAGACAAATAAAGTCCATGAGACACCATGTCTGTTTGCCTTCCTCCCTCCCTCTTGGCCACAGAGTGAGCTCCCTGTTTGAAAAGTGACAGCATGTGCGTATAGACACTAGAATAATATTAAATATAATGATTATACTAATTGTGTGCATTTCTTGGCCAACTGTTGAGATAAAGCTGCTTGCAGTTCCTGCTGTATTCCTCTCACAGACAGATACACAGCAGCAGTCCATCTCTCACGCACAATATTTCTGCCTCCTTGCTGTACCTGCCCCTCAGCCCCAGGACCGGATTAAGGCATAGGCAACATAGGCATGTGCCTTGGGGCCCTGTCTGCCAGGGGGCCTACAGCAATCTTCAACATATATTTACTATGTATCAGTTTCTTCTACCTGAGATGCATTTTTTTGTAAAGGACTTAACTGCTAGGTAACTTGAGCAAGGCAGGGACTGAAGTGTGACATGATTCTCACCTAATTGATTAGGTGTTGAGTGTAGCTGATTGCTTCAGGGGCCCATGGCCAGGTTGACCTGTAAGGTGTGAACATGCCCATTTCCTTTGCTTTGATTCTCCCTCCCACTTAGACTCTCCACTTAACAAGTTTTACTCTTAAATATAAAAGATTAACAGTGCAATTTAATATGCAACCTTTATATTTAAAGAGCCTCTGAGATCATTAGGAAAACTTTGAAAAAAGTAAGATTTATAATCAGCTCCATTCCATTTTCTTTATTACTTCATATATTTAAGTAATTAATTCTCAATGTTCTTTATGACTGAAAACAGTTGCATGAAAACAAGATCTGTCCAGTAGACTAGTTCAAGTTTCAAGTTTATTGCAAGAATAACTCCATTGTGCAGGCTCATTCACAAGGAGGTCCTGAAAAGATATATCAGGAACACATACAGATAAAAAGCAGGTAAAATGTTCCTGAGTTTAAATATCTCGACATCACCTTAGACAATTCCGTTTCTTGTACGCAGCACATTGGCAATGTAGCTAAGGCCGCCAACATATGTATAGGCCTGCTCCACAAGCACAAAGACTGCATGACCACTGATGCTGTTAGACTGTCCATCTACAGCTCCATCACCTCCATCATCGACTATGGTCTAGCCAACTATGGCTCTGCTTCCCTTACTGCCCTCCGGAGGATATCAGTGGCACTCAACAAGGCCTGTAGGCTTCTAACAGGTGCATCCTGCCTAACAGACACCTGTGACCTGTACACCCAGGCCGGATGGCTACCTCTCCTTAGTAGAATACAATACCAGACCTGCTTGTTAACCAAAAAAGTTCTGCTCAGACTCATGCCATCAGGATTGGCAAAGCCCCTTACGCCAACGGCAGTACCAAGCTTACACAGTGCTCTATATCAAACCTTCCAGGTCCCCAGATGCCAGACCACAATGGGTCAGAAGTCATTCATGCACAGGGCTCCTCAATGGTACAATACCCTTAACAAAGAAACACAACTGCAACACTTGGTCCCTTTAAAAGGCAACTCTGACTATTCCTCACCTCTACCACTCAATGTGACTGCCTCTCCTAAGTAACTGCCTCCTCATTTTACCCTAGTCGAAGGTGACCTGTAACCTTCCTTAGAGCTCCACTTTTTTGGCACCAGTTTCCCCCACTCTCACCGCTTATCCCCCCCAACACCACACTGCCTTACGCACCTCCTCCCCTCTCTAATGGCACTTTCAGATATGGGGCCCTCCAGCCCATCCACCTCACACTTTTGCCACCCACCTCTACCTGCCGACAATGGCCCTTTAGCCTGCCTACTTCTTCCTGACTCCCTCCTACCCTATACTGACTATATACTGTACACCCTGAAACTTGTCTGAAGCTGGCTTATGTTGTCTCTCTCCAATTTTGGTTGTATAATAAATGCTTAGACATCTTTGTGTTTTTAAGACTGTAATCATTGTTGACCTTTGTATGTATGTTACCCCACATCCTTTGACGTGGAACCTTTGTCAATGAACAGTTCCTGCTCAAAGGTATTTGTAATCCTACAGTTTAATAAAATAAAAAATACAAAAATACATACAGTACCAACACATACATAAAATGGGGTAAATAATGTTCAATTAATACAAGACAAATACAATATTTACAGAGCAAAACCTTGAGAATATGTTACAGAATATGGAAACTGTCAGACTAGGGATTTATATCTACTCTGACCGCTTCTCTACAATTTGCATCACAGTCCCCTATTTATAACACACATATCTTCACAGAAACATATCTTAATGTCACAATTAGATGTCAAGTGTAGACAGGCAGCCAGAACTAAAAAGGGCAGATATACTGTATTCTTACAGATACCCTTGGTAGTGTCAGTGGCTCAGCAGGTAGCACACTCGCCTCTGAGGCCGTGAGATCAAAAGGCTGTGGGTTCTATCCCCACGCCAGGCACTTGGGTTAAATCCCAGTTTTGACACTGTAAAGGGGGGGTGCTGTATTCCTGAGGTGCCGTCTTTCAGATGAGATGTTAAACTGAGGTCCCATCTACTTGTTCTGGTGGTAGTCCAGGTGGCTGTTAAAGATCCCATGGCACTTCTTGAAAAGAGTAGGGGAAATTTTTATTTGAGAAAACTGCACTTTACATCCCAAAGAAAAATTACTTATACATAGATCACGGTAACAAGGAAACACAAGAAGATATCACAACATATTCATCCTATTTTATCCTTTAGAAATTACACTTCTGTCCAACGAAGGGCCCAAACGTCCAAAGACATATGCTGTTTCTCAAACCTGCATTGTTTAAAGAGTTCAGTCTCCATAATAATAACAGTTTGTTCAGATTCTTGATCTATTTGTTGTAGGACAAACTTACATCTTGTCTGCCATAATACACATTTTATAAAAGCAAGAATCAGACATATCATTCCCTTTTGCATAACCAGATTACATAAACTAAAACCTTCCACTATTTCTGAATATGATAGATGTTTCCAATATCTATTGTTCCATTGGGTAGCTATTATATTCCATACAGCATGAACATATGGACAGTTGATAAGAAAATGTGACATTGTTTCTTCTATCGTTATACAAGACATCCTCGGACACATCCTTTCCTCCATTTTTTTATGCTTTGCATTACCTTTCACATATAAACAGCCATGTGCACACAACCAGCTTATATCCCATATTCGAGGAGGAATATAGGGGTCTTTCAGGGATTCTAATATGCTATTATTATAACTGGAGTAAATCTCCTTAAAGGAAATTGATGGTGGACTGATAGTATTAAAGATTGTTGAATATACTGTAAAACTTTGGAGGAGGTAAGAGACAAAATATTTAACTGAACTTTCCAGGTTTTCAGTTTACCAAGAGCTGGTCTAAAGAAAACACACCCTGTCTTCACTTGGGTTTTTAACTCACCCTGTTTCCCCCAGATGTTATAAAGAGGCAGTAACCACTCGCTAGCAAATATAGTCCATACTGCTAAACTAGGTTTTGACAAATCAACTAAATTTACATGAAAAAAGTTGCAATAGAAAAAAAGTACCGGATTGGTCAGATTCAAACCCCCTTTCACTACCGGTAAATATATTACTTCCCTTTTAATGGGATTCAAGTGACTTCCCCACAGGACCTGGAATACTAAACCTAACAGTGAAGCTTCCAACACCCGAGGTAAAGGATAAACTGTACTGAGAAATATAAATATTGGAGGCAAAAAAGTTTTAATTACTGCTACCTTTTTCTTTTTTGACTGATTCCATGTTTTCCACACTTCTACCGTAGATTTTGCAAAGTCTATTTTTTGTTGTCAGTTATACATACTATTGTCCCCCCTTCCAAACCAAATCCCTAAATACTGAAAGGGGTCAGAGGATACACAAATTCCTTTCCAAGATGTTGGGGACACACTTAAATTACTTAAAGGGTATACAATACTTTTCTGTACATTAAGACAGGTTCCTGACAACCTAGAAAATCTTTCAATACAATCAAGGGCTCAGATACCTGAAGTGTAATCTGCTACAAGAATACATATATCATCTGCATAGGCAGTCACTTTAATTTCCATATCACCTCCTGGTGTTGGAATTCCAACTATGTAGGAATCATACTGTATAAAACGAAGTAATGGGTCTAAACACAACACATGAAGTAGAGGACTAAGCAGACATCCCTGTCTTACCCCTCTAGATATATCAATGTAAGTGCCAAAATGATCATTGACAAAAAGTAGTGCCCGATCATTCTTACATAACAATGAGATCCAGTTCACAAAACAAGCGGGTATACCATAGTGTGTTAAAATTAATGAAATAAAATAATGTGGTACTCGGTCAAAAGCTTTTTCCTGATCTAGGGACATAACAAAACCATGTGATTGACAATCTTTAACCCTTTCTATAATTTCCCAGAGCAATAAGAGATTATGAAAAATAGAACATCCCAAAATTGTACTTGTTTGGGTAGATATGATAAGTGATGAAGCAATATTAAGTAATCGAGTATGTAAAATTTTCAATAACATTTTATAGTCAGTGTTCAACAAACTCAATGATCTCCAATGATCAAGAATAGCTCTATCACCTTTCTTATGTATCAAAATCTGTATTGCAACACAGAAATGCATATCTACTTGCATACTATCCAAGACAGTAGTAAAGACCGTCATTAATATAAGCTGCAATATTTCAGCAATAGCCACATCAAATTCTGAAGAAAGGCCATCTATACCAGGGGCTGTTGATAGTTTGAGATGTTTAATAACCTCCCCAATGTCTGTCTTAATAATAGTTCTAGTAAGATCTCTTAAAAGGTTATTAGATATACAAGGAATCTCAATGGCATATAGAAAATCAGTCACTTGTGAGTCATTAATAGGAGATATGTTATACATTTCTGTTAAATACTTTGTAACAGTTTGTAATATAGGTGGCCCAACAGTTACTTTAATACCATCCATCCTCCTTACTGCCTCCATAAACCTCTCAGCGGCCCTATGCGAGCAGGTCTTAAATGCATCTCCAAACCCAGTTTTCCCTGGAGAACAAATCCTATGTTCATTTAACATTGCTGTTGCCCTAGAGTATTGTAATTTCAACATGTCTTTTTTCAAGTTGAGAACCGGTGGCGTTAACCTAATATGTTGAATATTAATGACTGAACATAACCTACTAAGTTGCTGTCTGAGTTTAAGGTATTCCTTATACTGACTCAGTCTAACTTCAGAAGAATGTGTCTGAAACTCCATTTTTAAACCCCTTTTTGTTTCTTCCCACCAATTACTAATATTCTTCACTAAACATGCCACTGACATATTTGCCTTAAGAAATTCAATGATCTTAAGCCTCACTGTGTACTCCTTCAGGAGTGCTGTATTTAATTTCCAATACCCCTGAACATATTGTGGTCCACACTCCACTCTCATAACAATTAGAAGGACTGCATGGTCTGAGGTTTCAAGAGGAACTGTTTCTGCTTGCAAGATGTTAATTGTTTTTTTTTGTGGATATAAAGTCTATTCTAGTAGAAAGTATGCCCCTAAAGTAAGTATGACCTCCCTCACAATAGATATTCCTGAAAGAATCTTGCAACCCACTCTGTTGAATAATACTATTTAAATAGTTGGAATCACAATACATTTTCTTTGCAGTAGCATCTCTGTCTTGTCTATCCACTACACAGTTAAAATCACCTCCCCGAATCACCATTTTAGTAGGGAGTAAATAAGGGCTAACCTCCCGATATAAGTCAATCTCCTTCTTTTTTGTAAGAGGAGCATAGATATTAATCAACCTCCACCCTATACCCTTAAATGTAAAATCTAATAATAATGCCCTACCTACTGAAATTTCCACTAGACGTGACACCCTAAACCCATCACCCTTAAACAAAATACCTACCCCTTCACAAACCCCTGTGCCAAATGAAAAAAAGGAAGGGCTCGAACACCACAATTCGTGGGCTGAACGAACCAATGAGATAGAAACATAGATTTTGACTGCAGATAAGGACCGCTTGGCCCACCCAGTCTGCCCATTTCCCTACCTAATGGATAAGCTGCAGATCCTAGTTAACCAGCAGCCTACTTCTTCCTACCTCCACCCCCTAGAATTGCCTTACGACTGTCCCATGCATGCTTGAATTCCACCGCTGTTTTTGACTCCACAACCTCCTCCGGAAGGCCGTCCATGCATCCACAACCTCTCTGTGAAAAATACTTCCTAAATTACCTCTGAGCTGCCCCTCTCTATCTTCAAATTGTGCCTCCTTGTTCTTGCACACCTCTTTTTTTGAAACATGCTACCCTCTTGGACTTTGTTGATTCCCTTGAGGTACTTGAAAGTTTCTATCATGTCCCCCCTCTCCCTCCTTTCCTCGAGGCTATACATATTAAGCTCCGTAAGTCTCTCTTCATATGTCTTCCGGTACAGGCCCTGCACCATTTTAGTTGCCCTCCTCTGGACAGCTTCCATCCTGTCTATATCTATGCGGAGATTGGGTCTCCAGAACTGCACGCAGTACTCCAGATGGGGTCTCACCAGCTGTCTGCACAGAGGCATAATAACTTCCTGTTTTCTACTGGTGATGCCTCTCCCTATGCATCCCAGTATCCCCCCAGCTCTCCTTGCTGCCCTCTCACATTGCTTGCCCACCTTTAGGTCTCTGATATGACTACCCCCAGGTCCCTTTCCATTTTTGTTGTTCTTAGTATCTCACCCCCCGTTGTGTACTCTTCCCCTGGGTTTTTGTTTCCCAGGTGCATTACCTTGCACTTCTTAGCATTGAATCTAAGCTGCCATAATTTGACCATTCCTCTAACCTTGCCAAGTCCCTTCTCATCCTTTCCACCCCACCTTGTGCATCAGCTCTGTTGCAGATCTTTGTGTCATCTGCAAAGAGACATACTTTTCCTTCCAGTCCCTCTGCAATGTTGCTTATAAAGACATTGAAGAGGACCCGGTCTAATACTGAACTCCTGCGGTGCCCACTAGTAACCCCCTTTCTTCAGAGTGGACTCCATTTACTATTACTCTCTGTGTCCTATTCTCCAGCCAATTCTTTACCCAGGCTGTCATCTTGGGACCCACTCCCAGGCTGGCTAACTTGTATATTAATCTTTTGTGTGGGACTGTGTCAAATGCCTTGCTAAAGTCTAGGTAGGCCATGTCCTCAGCCCCTCCCTGATCTACTACTTTGGTCACCCAGTCAAATAAATCTATCAGATTTGTCTGGCATGACCTTCCTGCTGTGAATCCATGCTGCCTTGGGTCCTGTGCCCCTCTGGCCTCTAGATACTTAACAATACTTTCCTTCAGAAGTGATTCCATCATTTTCCCTACCACTGAGGTTAAACTAACAGGTCTGTAGTTTCCTGCTTCTGCCTTGCTCCCACTTTTGTGAAGGGGAATCACATCTGCCCTCCTTCCAGTCCTCGGGTACCACCCCATCCTCCCATGATTTGTTAAAGAGGGTAGTCAGTTGTGTCACTAGTTCTACCCTCAGTTCTTTTAGAATTCCGGGATGAATCCCATCAGGCCCCATTGCTTTGTCCACCTTCAGTTTTAAGAGTTCTTTCAGAACCCTTTCTTCTGTAAATGGGCTGGTATCAACTTCTGTATCCAGAGTGTTTCTACTGTTTGTTTTAGGTACCCTCCCTCTTCCTTTACAAATACTGAGCAAAATATTTGTTTAGTATCTCTGCCTTTTCACAGTCACCCTCTGCCCACCCTCCCTCCCTTTATTAAGCCTCCACTAACCCTCCCTTGGTCTTCCTTCGCTTCCTGATGTACCTATAAAAGGTTTTATCTCCTTTCTTAACTGAGTTTGCTATCTTTCCCTCGGTTTGGGCCTTTGCTGTTCTGACTGCCTTCCCAACTTCCTTTTGCTTTAACTGATACAGTTCTCTGTCCTGCTCCTTCTGTGATTCCTTGTACTTCCTGAATGCTTTCTTTTTCTCTTGAACCTTCATGTCACTTTCTTTGAGAACCATAGTGATTTCTTACATCGTTTCATTTTGTTTATTTGCTTCACACAAAGGCTTGTTACCTCTGTGATGGCAGTTTTTATTATTCCCCATTGTTCTTCCACCCCTCCTTCCTGCCTATTTGCTAGTGCATTCCTTAGGCACTCACCCATTTTGGCAAAGTCAGTCCAACTAAAGTCCAGTACTTTTGCCTTTGTATGGCTTGACTCTATTGCTGTGTTTATTGTGAACCATACTGTTCGATGGTCACTAGTTCCCAGATGGCTACCCACTTCTACATCTGTGATCCTCTCTTCATCTCCATTTGAAAGAACCAGGTCTAAGATTGCTTCCTCTCGAGTGGGCTCCAATACTAGTTGTCTAAGGCATGCACCTGTAGGGCATCTAGAATAACCCCACCTTCAAGTGGCTGCTGCAACTGCACTCCAGTTAACATCTGGCATATTCAGATCACCCATCAGCAATATCTCCCCTTTTTCTGCCATTCTAAGTATTCTTTCTATCATTTCCTTGTCCATTTCCTCCCCCTGAGAAGGGAGTCTGTATACAACCCCTGTGCGGATTGTGGTGCCATTGCCGGTCTCCAAATTTACCCACAGTGCTTCTTCTCCTCCCTGTTTTCCCTTTTGTTCTGTTGCTTTGATTCCTTCCCTTATGTAAAGAGCCACTCCTCCTCCTCTTTTACTCCTCCTGTCCCTCCTGTAGATAGTGTATCCTGGTATGTTTACATCCCAGTCATGGTTTTGTGTACCATGATTCTGTGACTGCTACGATATCCAGATGTTCCTCCTCCATCAAGGCCACTAATTCAGGAAGCTTGTTACTCAGACTACGGGCATTGGTACTCATTGCTCTCCATTTTTTGATGGCTTTACCTTCTTTTGCAGCATTCCCCACTGACCTTTCTACCTCTGTCTTTTTCTCATTTACTACCCTGTTTTGTAGGGAGAGGCTAGGATTTTCCTGCCTCCCCCCTTGACTAGTTTAAAAGCTTGCCAATGCCTCAAACCCTAGCTGTTACTGCATCTCGCTATGATCTTACACTTGCTCTTATTACAGGCACTCAAACTGAGTTGCTCAATTTGAGTCACCCATATCATTGGATATCATGCAAAGAGTGAAGGAGACACGTAAGGCATAGTTCTGGCTGCATCATCACAGAATGCCTACCTAGCATAGAGAAGAGATCTCTTATCTGGGTCCTGGGGAGCCTGGGATCAGTAGCGGAGCCAGGTTTAGGAGAGTTTAAGAGCTGGGGGGGCCATTTAGTCAATTGTGAGCTCCACAATGGGCACTAAACAGTGACTAAAGATCATGGTGGGGCACCACTACTCACAGTGTGGCAGCCAGGAGGGGTGACCTCCCCCCCAGTCCCCCTCCAGCTCCACCACTGCCTGGGATGAGTGTCTCGTATTGAAGTCCAGTTGTTCCTGTAAAAAAAAAAAAAGAATAGCCATGGAGTCACAGAGGTTCCATAGTTCTTCAAGAACAAAATGGGACCAATAGGGAAGGTTAAACATAAACAATACTTATCTGATATGCAAAGAGTCCGTGTCCTGTCAGACTGGGGTCAACATCCTCTGAGACCTGTAGAAATAAAGGAAAAAAAAAAGATTAGTATAAGGAAAAAATAAAAGCAAAACTAAAGACAGAGTTCCAGAGAGGTACAAGAGCTACAGGGCAAGCATTGAAGTTACATACATAAGGCCGTTGATCCCTGGTTCAAATCCCACCATGGTCACTGATTTAGGATAAGACCTTCAAAATGTCACATGACCTCCTAGCTTTAAAACTGGGTTGAAACTTGATGTCACTATGAACTTGACAGGGGAGTAGCCAGGCTACAACCTTAAAGTGAAGGCCTTCATTTTGACTGAATAATTGTTAACATAAATGGATAATACCTGACCCATACAGCATGTATCAATACTCTGGCCTTCAAGGCTGGGTGACTAAAAATAAAAGATGCCACAGATGCCACAGCCTCCAGACATGGGTCAACGAACAAGCAGGGCACAGCAGTGGTCAACACAAGGCACAGTTCCAGTGGAGTTGGCATTGAACATGGCACCAAACATTGATGGCAGTGCAAGTGGGTCAGTACGGAATCAGCAGTGCATGTAGCACAGCAAGTGGTGACATTGTGCATGGAACAGCAAGCTGGCAGCTGTGCAAGTGGTACTGTGTGGTGATGACAGTGTACATGGCACAACAGATTTAACAGTGCATGTGGCAATGCCGTGGTAACAATACAAGAGTTACTGTGTGGTGTTGCCAGAGCACAAGGCACAGCACCAAGTCAGCAGGGCAAATGGCACCACACAGAGATGGTGGTGCAAGTGACAGTGCAGTGGTAATAGTGTGTATGGAACAGAGAGGTGGTGGCAGTGAACATGCACAGTGTCTGCAGTGCACATAATGCAATGCAGAGTTGGCAGTGCACATGGGAACATTATGATGGCAGTGCACATAGCACAAAGCAGTGGCAACACTGTGGTGAGGGGAGTCCACAAGGCACAACGCAGAGCCAGTAGTACTGTGATTGTAACCTTATCAGCTGAGGGCTTTAGAAGGAAAATATTGACCCTAATGGAGGAACTATTAGCTGACAGTTGTTATGACTATTGGCAGTCAATAATTCATCCCCAAAAGTCAAGAATTCCCATTATATATCCAAACAATTCTGGTCCGACCACCACCCATCACTCAGATCATCCCCCTTCCACCAGCCAACCACGCTCCTCTCTACTAGATTACCCTTCCAGGCACTGGACCATCCTCCATGCAGGTGGACAACCCTTCAAGCCCCTGCTTCTCCCAAGATAAGAAATCTCACTAGAGCTAGAACACCCCAGAGCCTTCTGACCAGTCTCTTCCCCAGCCGACCACCCTCCCTGTATCTCTACCAGCCTCCAACCACATGCCAAACAACCTCCATGTAGCTGGAGCACATCTCTAAGCCACCCCTTCAACAGACCACAGTCTCTGCAGCTGCCCCCTCAAGCCTCTGGACCAGCACTCCCCCAGCCAACCACTCTACCTACAGCTGGACCCACCACAAGCTCTGTACCAGCCCCCCCCGAGACAGCCAACCACCCTGTAGTTGGACCTCCCTTCCATCTCCATACTAGCTCTCCCAGCCAGCCACCTTCCCTGCAGCTGGCTCACCCTTTCATGCCCTGGACCAGCCTCCCCCCAGCAGATAACCCTCCCTGCAGCTGGACCCCCTAGGCCCTTTGTTCCTGCCCATGGACCAGTCCCCCAAAAGCTGAGCACCCTCCCTGGAGCTGTACACCCAGCTGACCACCCTTCCTAGGTGCTGGACCCACCCTCCCTCCACAGCAGCCCCCCCAGACCCCCTCCCCAGATCACCCTTCCACAATCATGGACCCCATATCTCTCAACATAGTGTTAACAAAATGTGAGACATTAACATACAAAATAAACTGCAAAATTCAAACAGCACAGCACCTTTAAAATAAACGGCTACATGGAATCATAATTAGTTAAAAAGGCATGCTTTTCAGAAACAATTATACAAGAAATTATTCTACAATACACAAAAGAGAGACTTTCATAATCAGTAATCTTCAGAAAAAGAAAACAAAAAGAAAGTACATTGATTCTAACATTACTATTTAATTTAATATAATGGATTTACATATGCTAAAATTGTAATCAAATACAATATAAAATGCAAAAAGCACAGCTGACCCCATCTCATATCCGTTTATGGCCAAACAGGATATAGCAAACATACATTCCTCCACAAGTGTATAAGGAGATATTTTCATAATGAAACAGTCTGAAGCTTTAGTAAGCAGAACTAAAAAAGCAAGCACACAGATCCCTGCATTACTAGTTAATATTAAAAAGAGTAACACATGCAAATGTTTTAATCAACTACACAATTTCAAATAAAAAAAGCACATCTCCTTCCCCGTCCCCCCACATACATTCAAACACTCAAATATCTGCAGTAAATAAATGGGTGTTTACTCACCTGGTAAAGGTGATTGTGTTGGTTGACATCCATGGCACTCCAGACATTACCTCATGGGTTTTAGCCCACCTGATAGGCTAGCCCACCTGATAGGCTAGTGATGCACATGACTCTAGGATCAAATTTCTAGTATATCCAGGTCCCAGAAACCCCTGTTCTCCAGTTTGAATCTTCCAAAGCTGAAAGTAAGGTTAGTAACAGGCAATACCAAGAATAAAGAAAAACAGTAACCATCCTATATGAATAATGCAGAGTGAGGCCTATGTAAAATCGGGCCGTAGGCCCCTACTTTATTTTCCTGTTAATACAATCTAAAACTCGGCCCCTAATGGGTCGACATACATGTGATATGTCCAACTTGCTTAAGAGGGAGATTTGGGTTAAATTAGGAGGGAGATTGGCCTGCTAGTAGGGAGATGCCGGGACGTTGTGAGTTTGTCCTTAAATGGCATCAAAAAAATAAGAAAAAAGTCACTACAAAAATGTAATGTATTTCATTTTGTCAAGAATAAGCACTAAGGAGAATAAACAGCTAGTTATATAAAGTTATCAGATACATTGTACATCACTGATTTAATTTTTATGTGTCTTTATCTGCCAAAAAAACATGGATATTTTGGACAGAATTTTACTTAAGCAGGAGATTTTGTTTCCCAGGAGGGAGGGGATTTCAGTCAAAAAAAATAGGAGTCTCCTGTGTAAAGAGGGAGATATCACATGTATGGGCCGATGGTGGACATCCTGGATGTCTCTTTGAGAAGTCATGGAATCAGTTAGTTTTAGACAATATATCCTCTTCTAGTTCCTGGTCACTTCTGACCACTGAGTCGGGTGGGTCGTGGAGTGCCATGGATGTCAACCAACACAATCACCTTTACCAGGTGAGTAAACACCCATTGTGATTGGTTGACCATCCATGGCACTCCAGACATTACCTCATGGGTAGATAAGAAGCAGTACTGTACCCACAGGAGGGAGACAGAGTGGTCTAGGAGTGAGAGGAAGAGTTGGCGGCAGCACAGAGAGAACCTGTGTCGCAAAGGTTGGCTGATGTCGGTACAGGTGTTCTAAGCGATAATGCCAGGCAAACTTATGGATGGAAGTCCAAGTAGCTGCCTTGCAGATGTCTTCTGCTGAGACATTGGCCCTCTCCGCCCAGGAGGTTGCTACCGCCCTGGTGGAATGTGCCTTGATACCCAGAGGGGGCATCATTTGTTTTGCTTTGTAGGCCTCCTGAATGGTTCTCCATAACCAGCCAGCAATGGTGGTTTTGGATGCGGCTTTTCCCTGTCTCTGTCCCATTGTGACAATGAACAACCTCTCGGTCTTGCGTAGAGGTTGTGTCCTAGCTATGTATGTGGATAGGGTGATGCCTATGTCTAGGTGTTGTGAGACAGTCTTGTCTCCCATTTGAGAGTCTCCCGTGAATGTGGGTAACTCAATGGGTTGTTCCCTGTGAAAGACGGAGGAGACCTTCGGTTGAAAGGCTGGAACTGTGCGTAGGCATACCCCTCATGGGGTGAACACTGTGTAGAGTTCCCTGCATGACAACACCCCTAATTCTCCGATTCTGTGGGCTGAGCATATTGCCATGAGGAAGCAGGTTTTCAGACCTACCCAGAACAGGTCTACGTTCTGTAGTGGTTCGAAAGGGGCTGTACTGAGGGAGTCTAGTACCAGAGGGAGGTCCCAGGGAGCAATGGATGAACGGACCTGGGGTCGCAGAATCTCAACTGCCTTCAGAAAACGCAAGGCATCCAGGTGAGCACCGGGGCTCTGTCCCCCATGGGGCCAATGGCTGCCCCGATGGCCGACGGCTGTACTCTAACGGATGAGTGGGCCAATCCCTTGCCTACTCCTTGTTGAAGGAATAATAGGATGGTAGACATGTCTGTGAGCTCCAGACCCGTACTCCGATCTCGGCACCACCTGGCGAACACCGACCATTGTCTGCCGTAAGTATAAGTGGTCGAGGAATGTCTGGATTGCAGTATTGTCGAGATGACCCAGTCGTGATGACCCGCGTTCATCAGTCTTCTCCTCTCAGGAGCCAGGCTGTGAGTTTTAGGGTCCTTGGAGCCGGGTGCAGTACCGGGCCCTGGGTCAACATGTCGGGTTGGTAGGGTAATCTGAGACTGGTCAACGTCATTGCCAGGACCGTGGCAAACCATGCTCTCCACAGCCAGTAAGGGGCCACTAAGATGATGGCCCGTCCCGAAGAACGGATCTTGGTGAGAACTTGTGGTAGCAAGGGAATGAGTGGAAAGATGTAGGAGTGGTCCCGGAGCCAAGGTTGCGACAGGGCATCAGTTCCCTGGGATTGACTTTCCCTGTATCTCGAGTAGTAGCTCCTGACCTGCATGTTTTGTGCCGTGGCCATGAGGTCCATGGAAATGGGTCCCCAGGTCTCCTGAATCAGCTCGAAGAGGCTGGGGTGTAGATGCCACTCCCCTGGGTGGACTTGTTATCGACTGAGCCAGTCTGCACGAATGTTGAGCTTTCCGGTGAGGTGAACTGTGCCGAGATGGGAGAGGTGGATCTGTGCCCAGTTGAGGACCTTTGCCACCTCTCTTAGCATAGCTCTGCATCTGGTGCCTCCCTGTTTGGTGATATAGGCCACCGTGACCTGGTTGTCAGAATGTATCAGTACCGACTGTCCGGAGATGGAGGTCTTGAAGGCTGTGAGGGCATGGTATACTGCCCGCATTTCTAGGGCGTTGATGGACAACTGGACTTCTGCAGGAGTCCATCAGCCCTGTGTCATCCTGTCTCCCAGGCAAGCACCCCATCCCAGGAGACTCACGTCCGTCTCTATTGGGACCTGGTAGGATGCCTCCAGTGGTACCCCTCTGGTCAGATTGGTGCAAATTTCCACCATGTTATTGATTTTCTCACCGATGGTGGTAATGGGAGTGTCACATTCATGTTGTGCTCGCTCGGAGATCCCCATGCGAGAACGTAATTCTGTAGGGGTCGCATGTGCCACCTGGCCCAGGGAACCAGGTCGATACAGGATGCCATGCATCCTAATAGTTGCGCCAGTCTTGCTATGGAGGCCTGATGACTGGTAGGCACTCAAGGTGCTAGGCTGATCATGTTGAGGACCCTCATCTCGGATGGTTTTCCTAGCCCTGTGACATGTTGATGCTTGCCTCTAGGTGCTCTATCTGTTGCGTGGTCACCAAATGGCTCTTGCCTAGGTTTACCACCCAGCTGTGCTCCTCAAGAGCCCTTATGGTGAGGGTGATGTGTTGGTGGGAGCGCTCTCTGGTCCATGCCTGGATCAGCCAGTCGTCAAGGTAGGGGATGATGTCGAGATCCTGTTCCAGGAGCCTGGCCACTAGTACCACTGACACCTTGGTGAACACTCTTGGTGCCGAGGTAAGCCTGAAGGGTAGCACCTGGTATTGGAAATGCTGACTTAGAATATGGAATCTGAGGTACTGTCTGTGTTTCGGCCTGATGGGGATATGAAGGTAAGCATCCTTGAGATCTAGGGATGTCGGGAAGTCGCCCATGTGTATACTGCATAGGGTTGACCTCAGTGTGTCCATCTTGAACCTCTGTGGAATCACGTGTTGATTGAGGTGCTTGAGGTCCAGGATGGGGCATAGTTTGATGGATTTCTTTGGGACAAGGAAGAAGATGGAATATACTCCCACCTTCTGTTCGTGTGGAGGTACGAGTTGTATCGCTTTGTTGCGGATCCAGTTCCACTGGATTTGTTGCACCTGATGGGCTGTAGCCTTCTTTTTGGTGATGGGTGAGGTGATGAACCTGTGTGTTTGTGTGGGTGACTCGATAATTCTATCGAGTAACCTCTTGACACTACCTCGTGAACCCACTTTTCCGAGGTCGTGTAAACCCACTGGTGGCTGAAGAGCGATAGTCTGTGTCCCATGGGGGGACATCGCTTCTGCCAGTGTGGGAGTCTGCGTGAGCAGTCATTGCTGCTTTCCTTGCTGACCTCTACCTCTTCCTCCGAACCTTGATCTGTGGGATCTGAAGGAGAAGGGAAGGTAGGACTGGGTGAAAGGGGTGCTTTGTGAGGTGTGGGAACCTCTACCATGAAAGGAAGTGGTTGGGTATGCTGTGTCTCTATGTGTCTGGTAAGATCTATGTCCCCCCCAAAATCTCCGTCTAGCGGAGGGTAGGTAGGAGTGCCGACTTTTGTTCTTAAGGAGTTTCTTGCCATCCTCTTTCTGCTTTAGGAACTCCAGTAGGCCCTCCCCCAAAAACATGTTTCCCCTTCAAGGGAAGATTCTGTAGCAATCTCTTGGATTCATTGTCGGCCTCCCATAGCTTAAGCCACAACCCCCATCTAGCATGGTTGGTCATGGCTGTGGCCCTTGCGTTAAGTCTGAGGGAGTCCACTGCCATATCGGCTAGATATTTTGCTGCATCGAGAGTGCATTCCAACAGTTCTGCCTCTCTCGACTTGGGGTTGGCCTGCTCCAGAAGCTCTTCTAGCCAACATATCTGGGTCTGTGCTGTGTAAATGACCATTATGGATGCCCTTGCCGCCATTCCTTCCATTTCGAAGGCCTTCTTTAACATATCTTCCACCCTTTATTCTGTGGGGTCCTTCAGGGATATGGTTCTGCATGGTAGATTGTTGCGGCTGTGCACCATATGCTGGCCTTGTCCTCTTGAATGGGGTACATACGGTCTAGATTTCTTTTGTTCGACATCTGGCTGGGCTCAGTGGACTGCCATTCCTTGGTGACAATGTCCTCGATCACCGGGCAGACTGGAAATGCTTCCTTGACAGTTGACCTCTGCTGAATCAGTAGGTCCAATTTTGATTCTGGTTTGTTCTCCTCGATCTTGAACCCCATGGTGGCCTTGAAAATCTTCATGAGGCCTGGAATCATGTCAAAGGAGCATAGTTTTGAGGTGAGGGATGGAACGGATTGTGGCCCCATGTCCTCTTCATCGGAGTCTGCTCCGTCTTCTTCATCTGGCAAGTCCCTGTCCTCCCCGGAGTCCGGCTTGAGACTATCTGGAACCGGCTCTGTCAGATCCATGTGATTCTCATTGGCCCCTCCCACGATGTCTTGCTCCAGAGGGGATGCAGCCTGCATCCTGTGTTGAGTGAGGGACTCCAATTTTTCCATCACCTTCAGCATGAAGTTCTGTTGACTCTCCATCATCGCTATGGTGGCCTGTTGGTTCTGGAGTAAGAAGGCACCTGGATCCAACCAAGTTGAACTGCTGGGGTCCGGATTACTGGGCCCCATGCTGGTGGTCTGTTCTAGCGACAGGTCATCATCATCATGGAGGCATGTGGCACATAGAGGGCCAGGGGCGTGGGGTAGGAGGTTAGTGCTGCAAGCTGTGCACTTTTTGGCCTTGACCATCTGGAGAAGACAAAAGATGGATGGCATTTGATAGGCTTGAGGTACAAAATGGACCTTCAACTTGTAGTTGGCCCACATTAAGCAGAGTTGTTGTAGTGCTGTTTCTAAGGAGCTAGGAGAGGGATGCAGGCTGTCTTTCTCATGGGAGTCACTGGAGAGAGGGACCCGCATGGAGACTGGTCAACTGGAGGTCACAATAGAGAGGGACCACCAGTGCAGCAGCAAGTTTTGTAGTGCACATATGGGCTGCTATGGGGAGGAGCCCATATGGAGGGGTGGGTCTTTTTTTTTCTTTTGGAAAGTTAAGCTAAGGTCAGTAAGGGAATCGAATGCCCTTGAAAACCCCATTTGGAGACTATGGACCCCTTGTAGGCTATGCGGTAATCCTCATACCAAGGCAGCGTTATGTGTGAGCCCTTGTCCAGAAGAAAGGCCTGAATCAGCTGTAATAGCTGTCCTTGCTGTTTCCAAAAGTAGACAAGAGCTGTGCCTCAATTTTAGAAACCTGTAGAAGGCCAAGAACTACAGGTTCCCCTCTCCCCTCCCCCATCTGCAGCGTGGAGCTTTATCCGTGGATCGATGCAGTACAGCAAGAGGAAGCCCCAGAAACAAACAAATTAGCTGTGGGGGAGACTCAGTAGCGCGCCCCCAGGAGAGCAAAGTGCTGGCTTATCCCTGAGTTGCAGTGCAGTGAGTGGCCGAAATGCCAGCCATGTGGTGTGGGGAGGGGCTTTGTTCTCCTCGTAGGCTCGTCTCGCTGGCTCATGGACCCGAGGATAGCCGGGTCCCAGCGTAATTCCTTTGTCCTTTTTAAATTCTGAAAATCCCCTGGCTGTGTAGGGCACCACGGATATGGTGTTGGTCACGAAGGCACAAGAGAAAGCTCGTCGCTCAGTGCGCAGACCACCCAGTTCCTCAAAGAAACAGTCACACTGCTGGGGAAAATTAAAACAATTCAAACTAAGCTGATTTGAAATAGCGCGCAATACACGAAGTAGGAATGTGGTTCAAAACTTTGTGGCTTTCACATAAGTAATTAAACAAATATTATACATGGTCACCTTCAGCCAGTCCACGAAGTACAGCAGGACCAGGACCAGGACCAGCTCAAAGAAACACAACTGAGTACTTACCTTGTTTGTTTTTTTTTCTTTGCGAAGGGGGGTCTCAATAAACAAATCCAGAGAATCACAGCAGAAGGACACACTGAAAAGAAAATACACAGAACTATATAACTGCAGCGCCACCTGCTGGACAACACAGATACTAAGGATTTTTTTTCCAATAGGTATACCTCCACTAGCAAAAAAAAACTAAGAAAAAAAGTATTTTAAACATTTTTCACATTTTCATATTCTTAAAAACACAATGAGCCATTGTATAATAGTAATAATGCACTCCAGGGTGTGTGTTGTGCAGGGATAATGTCACTTCTGGAGTGATTAGTCACACTCAGCCTGCGGCCTCATGCCTAATCACCCCAGGCTTGACATTATCCCAGCACAACACACACCCTGTCATGCATTATTGCTTAATTTTTAAACAAACAATTGTATGTCTGGTAGGACTATACAGTATCTCTGTTATTTGGCTTGCATTTCCTTGTCAGTGAGCAAAATTGAATATGAAGAGGCCTGCCTTGATAATTAGGACAGCAGGGATCCTGGTGTGCTAGCCTGATCAGATGCACGATTTGAACTGGAGAGCAGGGGTTCCTGGGACCTGGATATACTAGAAATTTGATCCTAGAGTCATGTGCATCACTAGCCTATCAGGTGGGCTAACCTATCAGGTGGGCTAAAACCCATGAGGTAATGTCTGGAGTGCCATGGATGGTCAACCAATCACAATCTTTCTTAATAAATCTGCAGGTTACTCCAGGTTTTCTCAGATAATAAAAACTGTAAAGTCTTTTCTCTGTAAATATAATACTGTATCTGCAAAATGTATAAATCTCAACAGCTGAAACTCAACTCTCCCAGCCCTGAGGTGTTCAACTGCCAATTCAAATATGGGAGAGGTTCAAGAAGTCACATGAGGAATTAAGTCACATGTATTGCTTGATGCCCCAAAGGATTTTGGGACATGTAGTTTTTCTTATTACTAGATATTTATTTATTTATTTAGTTTTTGTTGACCGGGCAAGTGCACTAGACAAATCCTGCCTATTTTCAGGCACGACCCGGGGGAAGGGGATACAGATGAATGCCAACTGACCTTGAACCAGATTAAGTTAAAAAGTCAAAGAAGCATTTAAACATGTCAGTTTTAGAAGAAGTACTATTTTTTACAGAAAATGAAATGGGAGAGGGCAAAGGATCAATATAGGAGGCCCCTCTTAGGGAACCCACTTTTTTAACCATGTATTTGCCCAGGATAGTTAAACTGAGGCTTTTCATTCTCAGTGAGTTCTAGTACAGGAGCAGTATGAGAAGCCTTTTTTAATTTCATTTATTTATATTAAATTTTGTTAAACAGGTAGCCCCGCTGGGTCCCGAAGGTCCCTTTTTCAGGGGTGACCCAGAATTAGTTACATATAGTAAGGTACAGACAATTGGAATAGTACATTTCTGGACAGATCATACAGGATTACAGGTTAAGACAGAGTACAGTGTTAAATTGTACAGCAAAGTTATGTACAGCAGGTTATAAAGTAAGATGATATCATATAATTGCAATCACAGACATGAGACTAATGGGATAGTTCGGGTACTAGCCAGTGCAGGTTCCATTGAGCTGATTGGCAGGGAAATAACCAGGGGAAGGAGCGGGAGAAGATACGGGGATGCAAGTGCATGGAACAGTTATTCTTTGGGACAGGAGCAGAGGCTACAGTTCAGAAAGTGCACGTTTAGACCCTTATGGAAATTCTCTAGGGAGGTAGCTTCCTGTAAGTGGCCAGGGAGCTTATTCCACAGTGCAGGGGCAGCATGGGTATAGAATTTGCTGCCTACTGCAGAGTTGACCCTGGGTACTTCCAGGAGTTTTTTATCTGTGGAGCAGAGCAATCTGCTGGACTGCTTTGGCGTAGTCAGCCCAGCTAACCCAACTGGAGGGTGATCACCAAGGAGCTTATGTGTGTTGCATAGTAGGGGGTATTGAAGTCTGTGGCTGAAGGAAGTCCAATTGAGAGAGGCGAGGACATCACAATGGTGTGTCTTCATGGGAGAATTTGTGGCAAAGTGGACTATTTTATGATAAAGGGTTTGTAGTCACACAGTGATCCAGTTTAGCCATTCCATGCAGGATTGGAGCAGTGCAGGTTAAGGCTGGGATGATGCTACTCTTTGCGACTGCAAGCCTGGTCTCAGGTATCATGTCAGCACTTAGGTGGTATAGCAGGCCAAGCTTTTGGTGGATATTTTTGGATTACTAGCTCCACATGGGATTTTAGAGTGAGCCCTGGATCCAGCACCAAGCCACAATACCTGAAGGACTGCACCACCTCAACTGTAGCGCCAGATGCTGTGACAAGCGGAATTAGATGAGTACAATCAGGGCCTAGGGATCTTGGTCCAAACATGAGTGCTTTAGTTTTTTTGGACTTTAGTACCAGGTGATTTTCTATTAGCCAAGTTTTGATCTTTGCAAGGTCTGACTGGAGTTGCGGCAATAATTTATCCATGTTAGTCATAGGTCTGTAGAGTACTGTGTCGTCAGTCTACTGTACCTCAGAGCTGCTCTCACAATGGCAGTAGAGGTCATTGACAATCAGAGAGAACAAGAGGGGACCCAGTATTGAGCCTTGTGGAACCCCCTCATTAATAGTGAGCGTTCCAGAGGTGGCACCTCTCCACTTGACTTGTCGGGAGTGGCCAGACAGGTAGTTGCTGACCCAGTTTAGGGAGTGCTGATCAAGACCGAACTTACTCATCTTTGTTAACAGAAGGCAATGATCTACCAGATCAAAGGCCTTCGTTAGGTCAATGAAGACAGCCCCCATTGGGGAGCCATTGTCCAATGCAGAGAGGACATTAGAGTTGAATTTAACGAATGCAGTGTCAGTCCCGTGCTTTTGTCGGAAGCCATGTTGGGTGGGTGACAGTAGATGGTTTGTTTCCAGGTAGTCCCTGAGTTGGCAATAGACTAGCCACTCTTGGATTTTGGCCAGGGAGCAGAGTAGGGAGATGGACCTGTAGTTACTTATTGTTTCCCTAGGTCCTCCATTTTGGACTGGCACTACATGGGCCTGCTTCCAAATTTTGGGAACCACTCCATCCCTCAAGGACCTGTTTATAAGGCAGGTGATGGGTAGGGCAATGGCAGGGGCAGCTGCCTTGAGCAACCTAGGATCCAGGCCATCTGGTCCAGCAGATCCAGTTGGTTTGATAGATTGTAGGAGGAACATCACTTCTTTGGTTTGAACTGTCCTTAGGTGAAAGGGGGAGGGTGGAGGTTCCAGCACTGCAGCTTCCATAATGTCCTGCTTATGGGGAGGGTGGGTTTGTTCAGTAACTGTCCAGATCCATGAATCACTTATTAAAGGCATCTGCTGCCTCGCATCCCTCATTTAAGGTTTGGCCATTGCTGATTATCTGGCCCTGGGGTGGCTTATTTGTGCCTTTTATCAGGTCATTTATACAGGACCAGAATGACTTTGGGTCAGCTAGGTTTTGCCGCTGGAGGTTTTTGAGGTACTCCCTCTTTGTGTTTTTTGTGGCCTTCTTGCACTGGTTTCTCAGCGACCTGTAGTCTGCTAGATCTTGTGTGAGGTCTGAGCATCTATATTTTTTCCAGGCCTTGTCTCCATGTATTATTAGGGATTTTAGCTCAAGCGTGATCCATCTGTAGCATTGAGCATGGGGGCTGACCACAGGTCCTGCCTTGGTTTTCCTGGGTGCCAGGGCTTTTCCTTTTTCTGGTCCCACAGGCATAGACATGCAATGGCATCATCACATGGTGGGTATGCATCTGCACCCACCTGCAGGATGTCCACTGACATCTCCATACCCCTTAACACAACCCCATCAGCTGCAAATCTTCCAGTCTGCACTGGGAGCTGTTAGAACTGCAGGGTTCACAACCCTCCCATGCCAAGAGGAGAGCAGTCCATCAGACACTCAGTCCTACTCCTTCCCAGCTTACCCCCAGAAACCTGAGTCTGCTTCTGAACACGAGTCACCACTGTGATGTGAGGTGTGGCGTCCAGCATCTCAAACCTCAGCACCACCAGGCCAGCTATTGTGGCATTTGTTAGTATTAGCAAATGTTCATCATAATAATTTAATGGGTATAAAGTCTGCCATTAAAAATGGCTTTTGATGTGATTTAATGGAAATAATAAATATGTAATGGGTCCTAGTTGTCGTTCATTAATGGGATATTTAAGGAATTTAATCAAGTAAGCAAATAATACTTTCAAAACCAATATCAATTTAATGACAAAAAAACTAAACCATTAAAGAATTGCAACAAGATTCAATGATAAGAATTAATGGGTTTGCCTAATGTTAATGGAAAATTAATAGAAATTATTGGTATTTTAATGTACATTGTGTGCAGTAGTGTTTACATTCCACACAAAATAATTGTCTAAGTTTTGGTTGTATATAGCAGAATGGGACTTGAGAAGGGAGAAAATCCTATTTTGCTTTTCTGTAAATATATTTTCTGCTGGAAAATAATGGAAATGTTGTACTTCATATTGAAGCAGTAATAACAAGATGACTTCTGCACAATTCGAGTCACACATTTGTTTCAGTATCTTATAGGGAAAACTAAGAGACACTACTGATTGTAGTCTTCAGGCATGATTCAGTCCATATTCAAAAAATTATTTTCAAAAGAATTGCAGATCTATTTCTAATCTTCATTTAATAATAAGTTACTCTTAAATAAATAATCTGTTGAATACTTCCTAAAATGCAGTATTGTTTGAGGTAGTATTCTTCTGATGATGACTAAAGATGATGATGATTAATGATGACTAAAATTAGTCTTCAAAGACAAATTAATGACTACTTCAATACTAAATTTAGTATTCAACTTCAGTGAGGGAAGTGACAAGCAGTTGGATAGTTGATAAAAGTCTATTGGGATGATGTCCTAACCCCAGAGGATTGTCAGGAGGTCTAAACCCTCACTCTCAGGTTCTTGGCAATAATGGGAATGCAAGGAATCACAGACACATTGCATAAGAGTAATAAATCTTGTTTATTACTACCAAAAGGAAAATCACAGTTGCCCTAAGCATTTCTTACCTTTAGGAACTGGGAGACAATGCTAAGTATTCCCTATACCTCGAGGAATCTCCATGTCTCCAGGTCTCCTGGGGTCTCCGAGGTAAAAGATGTAAAGTCTTACATTATATACCTAAGATAGTTACCATAGTTACTGTAAGATAGAAACATTTCTAGTTACAGAGATGAGCCCTGTTGGCTAAATTAGAGGTGGATCCATAGTCTTAGATAACATTATACAATTCTGTTATAGTCATCACTTTGTGGAAACAAAGAAGTACAGTTCACATACATAGCTGTGTAATAATACAAATCATCAGAAGATGGCAATGCCAACTCATATATCATAACATTACAAGGACACAAGTGTCCTAACATCTTGTAAGCAAGAAATACATGTGTATATTAGAAAGTAAAGCATATAGCAATCATATGCATACATATCCTGACATCTACTTTTGTACGGTAGATGTCCTTAAACCTATATGTTAGTATAACATATACATAAATGCTAGCTGTCTGTGGTGTACCTCTGGGGTATCAATTAGGGTGCAGGGACCTCATGTAACATTCCCCCCTTGTTGCTTTAGAAGAGGCAACACAAACAAAAGGGAAGTGGAGAGAGAGCAGGTGTCATTTACAGACCCGATACATGAGCCTTATAAGGAACTCCAGCTGCTCACGGTGTTGGCAGATTGTACACCAGAGGCAGCAAAGCATAATGATAAGGAAAAATATCAAAAATTCTTGTATAATAACAAAACCTTTAAAGGTAATCTCTAACCAAGTGTTAGTACTTGCACTATTAAAATCACCATCATTAATAAGATCATATACTGATTCATTTGCTTTGCTGATGCAGATGAGGAGGGTGTCTTTCCTGTCTAAAAGTGACTTTAGTGTTAAAGACAAAGGATCAATGTGTACATTAAAGTAAGGTAAATACTCTGAAAGAGTAAGAAGACAATCAGGGTTACCATTAATGATATGTGGTTCCACAAGTGGAACAGAGGTAATAACTGTGTGCCCAATAATAGTGGTCTGGTGAGGAACAAAACAGAAATTGGGTTCTGTAATAACACATATCTCATTGCCATAAGTAAATTGCTTAAAATTAGTTACCGCACAAAATTCACTATCAGAATTATAATGCATTTTTACAGTAGGTAGTCTCCATTTTTGTAGTTGTACTGGGCAAGGGTAAGTCTGGTTTGAAATCCGTGTTGACTGCCGATGAAACTCCTTCTGGTAAGACTGGTACAATCGAGAAGCATCTGGAGCAGATGCTGAGTCCTGGTATTATGTGCCATTGCTGGTGATGTCATTGTCCATGGTAAAGGACCAATCGATACTGTCTGGGGAATATCCACATACAGGTTTAATAACATCAAATACGTCACATCAACACAAATAAATATACCATTTCTTCTCACAACAGTCCATGTGCTGTGAGACCCATGTGTCCAGAAGAGGATGAAAAACCAGAAGAGGCAGCAAGTTGAGGAGTTCTCTGTAGCATCATATCCCAGTACTGACACTGTAGTGCAGCATGAGAGGGGGTGCTGCACTTCTGAGGTGCTGTCTTTCGGATGAGACTTTAAACTGAGGTCCCATCTGCCTGGATTGGTGGTAGTTCAGGTGGATGTTAAAGATCCCATGGCACTTATCGAAAAGAGTAGGGGAATTTCCCGGGTGTCCTGGCCAAATTTCCCTCATTCACTAAAAATACCACCAACAGCTTAATCTGGTTCAAGGTCAGTTGGCATTCATCTGTATCCCCCTCCCCTGGGTTGTGTCTGAAAATAGGCAGGACTTGTCTAGTGCACTTACCTGGTCAACAAAAACTAAATAAATAAAATAAAAGGTGCCCAATGGAGTGTATGGATGCTAGTTCATCAAATAAAGCTGTATTGGGATCAAAACGTGGTAAAGAAACAGTAAACAAACATAGTATCCTTAATGTAACATTTCTTAGAAGTAAAACAAAGACCAGTATTAGGGTGCCTGGTCACAAATCCCAAATTCTTAGCAGTAGAAACAGGGATAGAAACAGATTGTAACATACACAGGGCAACACAGTTAGGGGATTTGCAATAAGGGCAGTACCATTCAGAGATACGTCTATCATGCATGATATCAGGGATTCTTCTGGATCCCAGGTCATGGAAGAGATTGTTGATGGTAGTGATAATGTATGACCCAGAGTCAGAGTACAAAATTTCATGGGCAATGTATTGCTTATCTACCTCCTTATTGTTCTGTGCAATAAGGGCGTTAATCTTTTCTTTAGAATCTGAAAATGCCTTAGCAATGTTGTGGGTGTTATAGACAGTATATCTTTCTTCCTGACTAAGGCCATCCACACCATGCAGTAATGAAGGTATGATGTCATTGATCATACCAACTTCAAACTTCTGTGAATGTGTTTTGATTGTAGCAATGTCCGCTTTATTCCAATATAGACATTGTAGTACCAAAGAGACCAGTGACGGTGCCTGTGGCACCAGTGGCATCTGATGTGTCACCTGTGTTTCTTTTATGACTTTTATCATCTTTCTGAGAAATAGGTTTTCTTCTAAAGTTGCTCTATGCTTGGTGGTGCGTACCCTGGCAATAGGGTCTTGATTACAATTTGAAAAGCTGCTAAGCTATCAAGTGATAAAGTACTATAAAGCAATGATGTGTTAGTAGTATGACACATACCAAATTCTTTCATATTCCAGTAAGTCAAATTAAACAAAACAGGTATATGCATGTATTGTAAGTTGTTAATAAGTGAGCCAGGCAATGCAGTGACTGTAAGACCACTAAGAGGACCAGGGTTTTGTTTAGGATATTCCAAAAGTTGTTTCTCAGTGGGGGGTAACTCAGACAAATACATGGCAGCTGAAGCCATGTTGTGTATGGCACAAAATTTACTGGCAGAATCTTTAGAAATTGTATCACAATATGAGGGGTCAATTAAGGCAATAATATTGTATAAATCTGAAAGTCTAAGAGAGGTTTGGTGCAAGGACAAGGTATCATTTGTGGATAATTTTGCATTGGGCCATCCATGGAAAGTTCCCTTAAAGAGTTTGGCCACGGGGAGTATTTGTCCTTGAGACTTGGTTTGCCATTCAATTTGTAGGGTAGATTTATCAGGAGCAACAACTGAGGCAGTGAGGTAGGCATCTGAACCTTCCTGAACTGTAATCAAATTGTCAGGGACATTGATGGAGACTCCCTCTGGGGTAGTTGCAGGTGGATCAAGATGAGGAAGGATGTGCTTTGCCGTGCCTTGGATGCAGGGGATAACTCCTGAGATGAGGAGAAAATGGAACAAGACAGCCATTTTGTCAGTGTATCTGAAAAGGAAAATCAGACAATAGCAAGGTTAGTACTATTGCACCAAATGGGGTGAGGAAAAGTAATTATATTCCTTTACACAGTTTCAACTGGTTTGCATGTAACCATTTGTCAGTCAATTTGTTGTTTTGTCCGAGTCTAATTTGATAGATTGATGGACTGAGCTTGTTGACAATTGGGTATCGTTCTTCCCACTTGTTGGACAAAGAGTGTGTTGGATACGTAAATTTGAAAACCATTGCCTGATCTCCAACTTGCCAATCCACTTGTTGTGCGTGTTAGTCAAACTGAATTTTGGACTGTTGCTGGGCCTTTCCCATGCAGTTTGCAGCATACAAATGAATGTGTATTAGGTCTCTTCTCAACTTTTCCACATATTGATCCACTGAGACATGCCATGTGGTGGGAGTGTGCAGGTCAAACAACAGGTGTTCAGGTAATCTCATACTTCTGCCAGTCATCACCTCAAAGGGTGTCAACTGAGTGGTGGATGAGGGTGTGCCCCTAATTGCCATAAGGAATAACTACAGTAGGGAATCCCAATCCTTGGGATTGTCCTCAATAAATTTAGAAAGCATTTGCTTAATCCGTCTGTTGGCCCTCTCTACTGGACCTGATGATTGTGGGTGATATGTTATGTGGAACTTCGGGTGAACACCAAAGAGTTCAAGTGCTTCTTTCATCAACTCCCCTGTAAAATGGTTCCATTGTCGGAGTCCACCTTAAGAGGTAGGCCCCACCTGGAGAAAATCTGTTCCACCAGGATTTTGGCAGTGGCTTTTGCAGTGCATGTCTTGGTGGAAAAAGCCTCAGCCCACTTAGAGAAGAGATCAGTTACCACAAGGGCGTATTTGTTGTTTCTACTGGTATTGGTGAGGTGACCAATAAAGTCAATCTGTAAAACATGCCAAGGGCTAGAATGCCTTTGTGGTAGTAGTCTGGCATTTCTTTTGGTAGGGATGGGGTTGTTTTGCACACAAACAAGGCAGTTATCTATGTACTATATGACATCCTTGGTGACACCAGGCCACTACGCAGTGGTCTTGAGCCTCTGAAGTGTATTTTCCACTCCCTGGTGTCCACCAGTGGGGGTATCATGCACTTGGTGCAAAAACTCTGATCCAAAATGATGAGGGACCACCCACAATTGTGTGGTGGTGTCATCTGGTTGATGCCAAATGAGCTTCTCATCTGGGGACAACTGTAACTTACCTTCATGCCTTTGATATGGGTTATGGGCAGGTAGATTCTTCTCAGTGCCTTTGTCCAGAAATCTGAACACATCCTTGAGTTCAGAGTCAGCATGCTGGGCTTCTGACAAATCCAAGAGGGAGAAGGGTTCAGATTTCTTCCGGACAGCTGCAATGTGCACAACTGCTGTGGCTTCTGGATGGTCCATCATCCAGACATCCTCCCTCGGGCCTCTTCTTTAGCAAGGGTGTCAGCAGTATCATTGAAGGCATGATAGGGGTCATGTATGAAGTGGGACTTAACCTTGTGTACATAGAGTTTGTGTGCAAATTTATGTGCCAGTGAATGAATGTATATTACCAGTTCCTTGTGTTTCATTGGGGTGCTATCAGAAGAGGTAAAGGAGTTCTTCTGCCAGAAAGGGACAATCTCTATGAGAGAGCAACAAACCCAGTTAGAGTCTGTAAAAATGATGGTATCCCCGGTTCCATGCTGGATGAACTCGAGGGCACAGGCCACCGCTGCCATCTCTGCATACTGTGATGATGCTACACTGCAACATTTGAAAATTTTAACAGTGTTACCAAAAGGGTAAACCACAAATATACCCATTCCTGCTATCTGTTCTCCCTGATAATAGGAGGCTGATCCATCTGCAAAAACATGACACATTGAGGTGTTCACAAGTAATTGTGATGTAGCAGGAAGGAAAGGGCCTGGATCTGGTAGATCAGGTGGCTGTAGTGTACAGTCATGTGTTTCTCATTGGAAAAGGAGGCCATGCACCAGCATGGATGGCATTTTGGTTGGGTGGACCTTGATGTCCCTTTCCTGGAGAAGGAAGGACCAGTGTATCAGTCTGGTATTAGAGACTGGTCCATCCTTTACTCTGTCTGATAGTAGGAGGGTTGTTGGGGTGTGGTTTGTATTGATGATCAGGGGGGAGTACCCAATGATATACAAAAAGTGCTTGACAGTCCAGTAGGTAGCCAGAAGGTTCCTCTCACAAAGACTGTACTTCTGTTCCACTGGGGTCAAGAGCTGTGATGCATATGCAGTGGGCCTTAGGGTGCCATGGACCTTCTGCGCCAATACTGCAGACATATCAATGTCAGAGGTGGCAGATTCCAGATGGAATGGCAAGGCTGAATTGGGGTTAACCAAAGTTGGAGCTGAGGACAGGGCCTGCTTCAGTGATGTCATAGCTTGGGTATGTATGGGGCCACAAGTCCAGGGATCATCTTTTTTCAATGGTTCATATAGAGGGAGGTGGCCTTCTGAGCAAAATCACAAATAAAATCTCTGGAATAATTTACCATACCTAGAAACCTTCTAAGGGTGGCCACACTGGTGGGCAGTGGCAAGTCCTGTAATCCCTGTATCTTCTTTCAGGTAGGGCTTTTGCCTTTGTCTGTTATCCTCAGACCAAGAAAGAGTACCTCCTTCTGGCACAGTTGTGCTTTTGCTAGGTTACATTTCAGGCCTGCCCTCTGAATGAGGGTCAACAATTCATCCAAGAGATCCAGATGTTGTTCCTGTGTGGCTGTGGCCAGCAACAGTTTGTCCACATACTGCAAGAGGCACTGGGGTGTAGAGAAACCTTCAAGAGTGTCCATCATGTGCAGATGGAATAGGGAGGGGCTGTTATGGAACCTCTGTGGTAAGCAGGTCTACGTGTACTGCCTGTCCTCAAAGGTGAAGACAAACTTATATTGACTCTTGGGGGCCAATGGCAATGACCAAAAACCATTGGAAATATCCAGGGCACTAAACCATTGTTGGTCAGGGGTCAGTAGTCGTAGCACATCTGGCACTGATGCCACTATTGGGGCACAACTAGAGGTGACCTGGTTTAGTCTCCTGTAGTCAACTGTAAGTCTCCATGTGCCCATGCTTTTTTTCACAGGCCATGTTGGGGAATTTGCAGTGGAAACACATGTTCTGATTACACTTTGCTTTAGGAGTGATTTGATTGTATCCCTAAGAGAAGGCATGGACCCAGATGGAAAAAGGTAATGCCTTTGCCTCTCGTGAGCTGGGCCTGTCACTTCAGTGACAGTGTGCATCTTGCCACAATCATGCTTGTTAGTGGCAAGTGCCTCCTGATGCCTTTGTAGGATGGTAAGGAACTTTGGGAAAAGCTTGTGGTTCTTAAACAAATCTATGATGTCATACTCTTTGTCATTGCGGCTATTGTTGCAACCACATGAGTCATGAATCATGACAGTGTGGTACTGTCCCTGAATCTGTATCAATAACATGTTGGCCAGGTCTACCACAGAGCCGTTTGGTGCCTAGAAGTCAATTCCAATAATACTAGGGTGATCATGCAGTACCATCAGCTGAAAGGTGTGAGACACCTTCAGGTGTCCCAGTGTCATAGGTAGTGGTAAGGAGCTGTATGCAGGTAGCCTAGTTCCATCTACACCAGTCATATTGGTCTTCCATCTGGTAGACTAAGGTAATGTGTTTGGGTTGTCATCCTGCAATACAGACACTGCTGCGCCTGTATCTAGCAATACTGTAAGTAGGTGGCACCTGATCTCGGCCTCTGTGCAGAGCCTCCCATTTGTATCTAAGACCAGTTTGTTTACAATATGGACTGGGGCCTGTAATTGTTAATCCATACCAGTGGAAGCATGGGGAAGATCTTGAAAGAGCGTTTGGGCCTGGTTCCTGTGAACCGTCTAACCATGCTATACTGATGCTATATAGGGAGCAGCTTCCGGGTTCAGGCCTGTAGGGGCCTGAGAGCCTGGGCTTCTGGTATCTCTGCAGCCTGTGGAGGCCTGCTCTCCTGGTTGTATTGCAGCAAGGGTCTGAACTGGGACAGCGTCCACTACGGAATGCACTTTCCCAAGGAGAACTCGGGGGCTTCGGTTCTCATCTGCTATTTCCATATATGAAGGGCCTGGTCTCTGTTGTTTACCCTTATTGTTTTTCTGGTATTTCTTGTTTTTGTGGTAGTTCCAGTTCCTGCCCCAGGATTGTTGTGGGACCTGCTGGGGGTGTTGGTTTTCTGTGGGGAGAGGCTGTTTCTCTTGGGCCTGCCCCTCAACCGTGTAGTGCATCGTGGCCTCTGGGATGGATTTCATGGCGGCTACCTTCTTGGAGCTGGAGCTTGAATCATGGTTGTAGAGTTGATAAACTCTCTCTGCTTCCCGAAGAATATCGGCAAACCTCTCCACGGTGAGATAAATGGTTGGCTCTACCTTCTCTCGCACTGCAGGGATCATGTTCTGAAGGAACAGGGTTTTGTACTAAATAAGGTCCACGTCAGTGGCCTCTCCTGCAAGATTCTTTCCTGCATGGTAGGCCATCCAAAGCCTCTGGTGGAAGGTCGCTGGACTTTCCTTCGCATTCTGTTTCACAGGGTATGCGAGCATTACTCCTACCACACTTGGGTCGTGTGCAGTAATGAGTTTGGTTGCAACTTCATCAAAGGTGTCATGGCTATCCTGTCAGATAGCATCAGGGAATTTCACCCATAGGCCGGGATCAGTGGTCTGCTGTAGGATCTGGACTTGGTAGTCTGCAATGAGACTAAGCATTTCGCATTTAGCACGCACCTTTTCCAAATGGCAACTGAGGTAATCAGATGGGCTCATCCGACCAATGCTGTCAGCTATCTGCTGAACAGAGTGGGCCATTCATAGGGGATTGTTGGGATGATCGTTTGTGTAGATTGCCTCGGCCACCCTACAGGGCTGCCTGAGCTGCAGCTTCAGCCGCAGTGTGGACCATTCTTTCCCAAGTAGCAGCTTCCTGAAGCATCTGCTTAATCTGTGTTCAGAGGGCCAGTTTGCTTTTGTTAGGTAGGGTCTCATTGCCTAAGGCAGTATCAATCATTTTATCTATCTCTTCCTTATCATCCACATAAATAATGATGATTGGTGGTGCCTTTGGGACCAGGCCTGGGCCTGCTTCCACCTTATCATGGGGTTCTCCATGTTGGAGTCCCCCATGATTGTCATCATGCTGTTGATGATTTAGGGATGTGGTTTAATGTGATGGGAGGCCGTCATATTGAGGATGGTAGGGTGGGGTCACTGGGTCATAGTAGGGGCGTGACTGGGTGTTGCACTGAGAAATGTCATCATCCTCCTCCTCAGATGATGTTGACGTCGTCAGGATGGGGGCTATGCCACCCATCTCTTTGATGTGACCGGACATTACCTCGCGCTGATGGCGCAGTTTTGCCATTTTACATTCACAATCCTCACGACTAACTTTTGTAACATTCTGATCCACATCATCCTGTAACTGCTTCTGTAACATTCTATACGCGGCGCTCAATTCGCTATTGTCCCTGGTAGCTACTCCTAAATCATTATATACCCAATTCATCTCATCCTGAAGCTCTCCCAACTCATCATGGATCTGATCATTAGTTCTACTTAATAAGTCATTCATTTGCAATGCCTGCCCCTTATCCTGTCTCAAACATTCACATTCCTGCTTCAACATGCAAAGTCCCTGCTCATTTTCCTGAACAGAATGATGCAAAAGTGAATGCTTTTCGTTCTGCAGAGTTTGGAGCTCAGAGTCCAAATCCTGCTCTGTTTTCAAACATTGTTTCCTGCAGTTCCATCTCCTGCTTAAGAGAGGAGACTTGCAGATTGAGGATTTGAAACCTCACCTTGGAGGCTTCTAGAGCAGCTTAGAGAGCCACGACTCGTCTCTGTGTACTGGGTTGAAATCCCCAGCATGGGGTTGTGGGATTGACTTGCATCCTGCGTGAAGTCAGACCATCCTCCATGGGAGGTAAAGAAGTTCAAGACATCGAATCTCAAGTCTGTGTAGATATTTGATATGGTGGCCATGTGGTGGGAGGCAATGTAAACTCAGACTGTGAAAAGGCGCCTTGCTGTGTATCAATTCATAACAGGTGCACTAGTTCACAGGCAGGCTATTGTGCACTTGTAAGCTTGCAATTCAAAACTGCCATGGGGTGAGGTGAGTCGGCATTGACCACACCCAGTAAGAAACCAGACTTTGCAAGTAGTTACAAAGTGTGTGAAAAATGGGAGAGGTAATGTGGGTGTGCACACCTTCTGTCCACGTTAGGAAAAGAAAGCAGTAGCAATGAATGAAAACTTTGCAAACACCAAATATTGCCTGCACATGGTCATCAATTGTCAGGAGGTCTAAACCTTCACTCTCAAGTTCTTGGCAATAATAGGAATGCAAGGAATCACAGACACATTGCATAAGAGTAATAAATCTTGTTTATTACAACCAAAAGGAAAATCACAGTTGCCCTAAGCAGTTATTGCCATTAGGAACTGGGAGCCAATGCTAAGCATTCCCTATACCTCGAGGAAACTCCATGTCCCCTGGGGTCTCCAAGGTAAAAGACATAGGGTGGGATATTCAAAAGGGTTGCGTAATGCGCAATAGAGTTGTGCCTGCGCAAGTCCAAAAATGCGCCATTCTGCGATATTCAGCAGGAGGCAGTTGCACCACTGAAAACATGCTGAGCAACAGCGCAATGCTAATTAAGGCATGCGCAACCAAAGGGGGTGGAACCATGCATAAAGTGCGCAATGCAATATTCAAAGGCTTGCTCAATGCGCAACAGTGGATCAGGTGGAAGTTGTGCCATAGCGGAAATGAGCCAAAATAAAAAGGATCAAGGAAGAGGTGCAAGAACACTACAGGGAAGCCACATGAGGCAGGGAGACAGACAAGACCAGAGGGAGAAAGAGTGCAGGCCAGGGAGAGCAGAGGACAGAATAGGGGCAAGGAAAGGTGTGTGGGGCCTCAGAGTGCAGAGGCCAGTAGGTGTACCTGGTGCAGTGGAGGTAGCAGTCAGGACAGCGGGGGGAACAGAGCAACAACAGCCAGAGGGGGAACACAAATCAGGGACATGGACAGTGCCAGCTTCCACATGAAAGCTGTAATGAGGGGGGTGAGAAGGCATGCTGCAGGGGGACATGGCCGTGGAAAGGCCCGTCGGTGGTTCGCCCCCAACAGGCAGTACCGGCCCACATCAGCTTTGAGCTCTACTCAGATGTCAAGATTGTGGGCTGGTACTGCCTGAACAAGGCAATACTAAGGCGGCTCTGTGAGCTGTGCAGTGATGTGATGCAGGCACCCTCACGATTGAGTCAAGCTCTGTCCGTGGAGACAAAGGTAACAGCCTGCATGTGCTTGCTCACCATGGGTACCTTCCAGAGACCAACAGGGGACATCACAGGCATAACACAGTTGGCCACGTCACGCATCCTCACCCAATTCCTCAGCGCACTGCTGCCACATGCTGTGGAGTACATCCATTTCCCCAGCACCGTGGCGGAGCGCACAGCAAACATACAGGAGTTACACAGGATAGCACGTATGCCTGGCATGCTAGGGGGCCATAGACTGCACCCATGTGGCCATTCGCATGCTACCTGGCCCCGATGGAGCCGCCTATAGGAATCGGAAGGGTCATGCCAGTGTCAACTGCCAGGTGGTGTGTGATGCCAGTGGGCGCATCATCAACTTCTGTGCCACACACCCTGGTGGAGCACATGATTCATTCATATGGTACCAGTCGGCACTGTGCCATCGATTTGAGAGTGGGGACATCCCCACAGGACATCTAGTGGGTGAGTATGCATGTAGGACTGGCAAATCGGGGGCAAGGGTGGGTAAGCCACAGGTGCCATGGGTGTGGCACACAGGGTTGGGGCAATATGAGCCTGAACAAGACACTAACCTCCACTATCTCCACACAGGTGACAGTGGATACCCACTCTGTCCCTGGCTGCTCACACCCTACCGGTGGCCCACGACCCCATCGCAGCAATGCTTCAATGAGGTACATGCCTCCACACGCAACATCATTGAGCAGGTGTTTGGGATGCTGAAGGCGCATTTCCGATGCCTAGACACCTCCAGTGGTGCCCTACAGTATAGCCCCTCAAAGGCCTGTGGGATATTCCTGTCCTGTTGTATCCTGCACAACATGGCTAAAGACTGTCGGATAGCCATACAGGTCGAAGAGGGGGACAGCGATGGGGACGCTGGTAACGCCGGTGATGATGGGGATAGGCAGCCCCCCCTTGGATGACATGACCCCCGACTGATCCGGCTGGCCCAGCTACACCGGGACACCATCACAGAGGAGCACTTCACCCAACACAGGTAAGTCATGGGGCCATGTGCAACCAACAGTGGCTAGGGCACAACCCACATACACACAGGGAAACACAGCGGGGTGCATGACTGCAAGGGAAGTGGCAGGGCACAGAAGAACACACATACAACCAGGGAAGGGTGAACAGTAACACGCCACATGGATAGACACACACACACACACACACACACACTAGGCACAAAGTGCACAGGGGTCAGGTGCACAACGGAGCAGGAGCACAGACACTAAAAACACACATGTCCACAGGCCACCATGTCCACTGACTGTCCATGTACATGTGTCAGATGCTGGGCACCTTCGCACTTTGGTGTACAGCGCAATGCAGGCATCATCATGCACACACACCTGTGGGCAGCAGTCGGGAGGGTGTTCAGGTGGTCCATGTGTCTGCGTGTAGGGCTGGGCACCCACTGGTGCACTGCCCACTGAAACACACATTGCACACAGGGCAGCACCAGACAGGGCCCACATTGGGAAACAGCTCAGTCTTGCAGCACAGTGCCAAGGCCACCTCAGATGCTTGGGCGGCCCCGCCGCGACCCAGCAGCACTGGCAGGCTGAGCAGGGGCCTCATAGGGTGGCACCGATGGACCACTAGGGGTTCCACTGCATGAAAGCGACCTTGCCCACACAGGGGTCTGCAGCACACTGAACATACCTGCACCAGGGGTGCTCAGGATGCCCACAGCTGAACCCGGCATCGACAGGGTGAGTGTTGCAAGACACCGGGAATGGGGAGTGGATAGCATACTGCGCGGCGTGAGCAGTACAGGGGCACCTGACTGTGTGCCCAATGTGGCCATGACAGCGACCAATGCCTGTGTCTGCCTGTCAATGGCTGCGGTCACATCCATCCGCAAATGGTCAATCCTTGACAGGATTCTCTCATTGTCCCTGCTGTGCCAGTCCAGAGCCACACACAGTGCCTCCATGGACATTGCAACCCACATCTGCTGCTGTACTGATGCCTGCAGCAGGCGGGTGTGCTCGTCAAAGAGGTCATCTGCCACATCGGCAACCTGTCCCTCAGGGTATGGAAGGGCCTGATGTATGGCACCCCTTGAGAGTGGGCACTGCTCACCAGGACCAGGTATGGGCAAGTCCACAGGTGGTGCACCTACATCACCGCTGAACCCTGTACCCCCAGTCCCTGGTGGATGACTGCTGCTGCTGCCCCTCCGCCTGCTGTGCCCAAGGGATCAGTTGTTCTGCTGCTGTGGCCACAACAGTGCCAGTGACCTGCACAGCCACTGGTGCTGCCCACCGGTGCTGACAGGCACAGCCTGGGACTGTGTTGACGTGCTGGCACATATGTCAGAACCAGCTAGGTCCATGGGCGTGAGCTGTCCTGCTGTGTGTCCATTCTGTGACACACACATGTCAATGCCCATAGTGGTCATTGCATCATCAATGGTGCAGGTCTGTGGCACAGCCACAGCATGCTGGCATGCTTGCATGCCAGACCGCTGAGACACAGGAAGGGCACCCCCACACCTGTCTCAATGACATCAGTGATTGTAGCCAGGCATGCACACTGGTGCAGTGCACGCCGGCAACCTGCGGAAGTGAATGGTCCCTCCTCCAACTCCGGATGGCTGTCCGCAGTGGATAGGCCCTCCACCGCTAACCCCTGCTGATGCACAGGATCTGTAACAGAAAGGAAGGACACGTTAGTGCATGTGATCTACCTTCCCCCCGACCATGACATACCATGCAGTGATGGGCTACCACCTGTCTGGAAGCCACCTCCAGGAACGTCCTCAATGGCACTGTGCTGCATGCTTGCAGTGAGCCTGTCCTCTGCTGGAGTCAGCTGCATCACCTCCGGCTGGCCCCAGCCTGTTGCAGCACGTGCCGCCCTGATGGTTGCCACCTTCTCCTTCACCCTCCTCCTGTCGGTTCCCATCTTCTTTTTACACTCCTGCACAGAGCGCTGGTGGCTGCTGTGCAGGTTGCCGGCACATGCCACCCCCTCCCATGCAGCAGCACAGGCCTGAGGGGTGCCCCGCCGTCCACTGAGAAGTGGCTCTTCATCCAGGTAGGCCTTGAAGAGTGCCTCCATCTCAGCCTTCGTAAAGTTAGGCCTCCTCTTCTGCCCACCATCATCCTCCTCACCCAGTCCTTGCTCGGTCATTTCACAGCCTGTATGGGTGAGAGTGGTCACCTGTGACTGTGCAGTACACAGCAGTTCCCTGAGGCCATAGTCCAGAACATCACAATGCATGCAACTCACCTATCAACTGCAGTAACCGAATATGGCCACTGCAGAACAGTGTCGCATATTTATAGCGCAATCCATGCAAATTAGGTGTGGAGCAACTTTAATGAGCTGCAAATCGTGCTGCTGCACCATTGAATGGCTGATCGGATGATTTGCATATGACAGCTGAATATCACGCTTTTGCGCTTTGTGCAATACGGTTGAACGTGCTGAGTCAATGGCGCAGTTCTGTGATTGCGTAGTACACCGCACTGCGCATCCCCAGGTAGCTTACGCAGGCATCTTCCGTGCTGATGACGTGCTGTGTGCGGTAGGCAATTCAGGGCATGGCCACCATTGTGCCAGTGGTGCTACAGCGATGGTCACTACATGGTGCTGTGGCACAACTGCGCAATAGTACGCTGTGGCAGTGGCACACAGGCGACCAATCACGCTGGACACATAGACATCCGATGACGCTGTGTGTGGCCATGCACCAGAGATCCATGAACCTGTCCCCGACCTTTGCCCCCTTGGCGCTGTATGTATGGCATGTCTGCAGCTCTATCGCGCTGTTCGGTGACAGCGTGATAGGGACTGGTGGCGCTGTACCGACAGCATGATAGAGAAAAGCAGCATTGTATTGCGCAGCAATTCCATGTGGGGTTGCCGTGCTGTGGAGCACCATATTGCCTACTATACATCCAGAGATGGCACACAGAAGAGCCCCCCAGTGGAGTGCTCTCGAGCTTGCGAACTTGGTGGCCGTTGTGGAGCCTCACTTTGGCCCACTATATGGGGAGGATCCCCTAGACAGGGCCAGGACTCAAGTGTGGCAACAGGTGGCCACTGAGCTGGAGGTGGCCACTGGCCGACAGAGGTCCGTGGAACAGTGCAGGCACCGCTATGGGGACCTGCAGAGGAGGGATCCAGCTCTACTGGCACGTCTACGGTCATGTGCCAGGAGGGGCGTGGTGCCTCGGCCAGGTGGGTGATCCGTCCATACACCTGTATGGTCCATATGGGTAACACAGTCTATTGTGTCCAGCACATGGGGAAGGGTTGGTCTAGGGTTGGCTGTGGCGGTGTTAACAGGATATGTGATGTATGGGTCTGGCTGGGTGGGCAGGCACACTCATTGGGGCAGGGGAATATGCTTTGGGATTGCACTGATCTGTTTCTCACCTTTTGTTTCCCACAGGTGTGGCAGACCGGAGGAGGGCCATGGCTGAAGGGCAGGGAGTGGTGCCAGCGGTGCCTGAGTGTGGTGGTGGAGAACCACGACAGCAGCAGCAGCCCAATGAGGGTGAGTGCCATGACAACATGATTGCTATAGCATGCTGTGTGACAGGGTGCGGGGCAGGGCATGGTCACCATCCATGGACACCACTGCCATGCACGTGACATGTGACAGTCAGCACTGTCCAGTGGCACTGCATGTCTGGGAGTGAGTCAATGGTGGTCCATGCATGCACTGCGCACATGGCTGTGGCACTGCCTGCCCACCGCGTAGCCACATTACTGTACGGCCTTGGTTATGCTATGCTGGACATGGGCGGTGTGTGTGTGCAGTGGTACACGTGGCTGTTGCGGCCTGGTTGGGCATGTCTTTTGTACACGGTCACTGTGGGTGGGTGCAGTCCATCACAGGAGCGGGGCACTTGGCTGTATGCCATGCATGATGGGTGGGCTTCAGGGATATGGACAGTCACACCCATTGACTCATCCCTTGTCCTAGGTGTCATGATACCACGCCGGATAGAGAGGTCCATGCAGCAGCTGTTGCAGGTAGCGATGGACTCACTCGTCATCCTGCAGGACCTACAGCAGCATGGGATGCGAAGGAGGAGGAGGCCCCGGGACCAGCACCAGGCATCAGGGGAGCAGGCTGGAAGACAGTAGCTGCCCATCACCTCACCCCTTTACCTATCCCTCACACCCCGCCTCTCCTCTCCTCTCCCAGCTGTTCACCCCTGCCCCTTACCCACCCCTACCTTGTACCCATACCCCCACCCCTGATTTGTACATTTGTATATAGTTCATGTTGTTGTTATTCTTATTGTTGTTCTTTTTGCAATAAAGATATTTTGATATGAACACTGTGGTGGTCTCTGATTTGCAGCTGGCTATAGGTGCTCAGTTGCAGTGGTGTGCATGGCATCTGGGGTGGTATAGTCATGGGTATGTATGTGTGTGTGTGCATGGGGAGGTGTCTCTGGTGTGGGAGTGGCTTTCAGTCGGTATCTGTGGTGTGTGTTGTTCCCTGTGCATTGCATTGCTGTGTGCAGTGTTCCATGGTGCCTGCTCTGTGTCCATTGTGCCCCTGTCAGGCTGTCCTTGGCCTGTGCAGCTGACACTCTTGCATGTCTGTGGCCTGCCAGGTCTGCTGCCTTGTCAGTGGGTGCTGTCCCTGAAGGTCATCCACTGTGACCATCACGCTGCTGGGTTGTCACCTGTCACCGGTTGGGTGCATGTTTGCCTCGGGTGACACTGTGGCCTCCACAGTTGCTGTACCACCTCCATGCTGTGTCTTGTGTGTGTTGAGGGGCAGTGCAGCACTGTCTGTGACTTGTGCTCCAGGTGTATGCTGGTGGTGTACAGGGCCACAGTACATGCACAAGGTGGGTGTCACCCCTGTGCCATGGTGGACTGCAGGCTGTGTGTGTACAGTTTACATATGCCCACACTGGGGGATGGGTTGCCACACTACTGTGTCCCTGTGTTGGTGTCTCCGAGGGTATGGGTGTGTGTTTGCCCCTGCACTGTGTTGCATCCGGTTCACTGCATGCTTCCACGCACCACTGTGGGTGTCTGTGCTGGCTGCTGTGGCTAGTGGTGGGTCGCGCTGTGACACTTGTCTACTGTGCAGGGTGCTGTGTCAATGGCAGTGGTGTAAGGGGCACGCCCTTTCCCATGTGGGGTACCACTTGTGGCGACACATGTTCAGTGTCTCAGCTGTGCCTCAGGGGGGGGTTGTGCGTGTTGGCACTGTGTCTGCCGTTGTTGCATTGCCGTGTGTTGCCACCCACTGTTGGGTGCTCATGGTGGGTCTGGCTTGTATGGTTCTGTGGTATACGGGGCTGCAGTGTGATGGAGGGGTTGCATGGGGATTCCTGCAGTGATGGTCACTGCTCATGGGGGGTGTCTTGGGGTCACAGTGCAGGGTGTGCTGTGCACGGGGGGGGGAACTGCTGTACACTGGGGTGGTCCGCCCCCTTGTGTGGCAGTCTCAGCTTGCCAGTGGGTGTGCTGGGGCAACAAGGCCCGGCTGTGCTTTGTTTGCTTGTCCCCATGGGCCGGTGGATATTCCGTCCCTCCCCCAGTTATGCTGTGCTTGGGGTGTGGGGGTGAATTGTCAGTTCTGCAGTGTGTTCCTGTGCCCATCTGTGGCATGGGTGGTGGGCCCCTGCCTACCTCCCTGGTTGTGCAGTTCCATTGCTCTGCTGCTGGGGTGCTCCCTGCTTGTGGTATGGCACCTCTGGACTGCTCAGCTGGGCTGCCCTTGTTGTGCTATAGCGCATCGTATCTGCTCAGCTTCCCCTTCCTGGTTGCGCTATGGCGCAGGTTGTGCGATATTCAGACGTTGGCTGGTTGCGCAATTTGGCTTACTCCATGTTTGAATATCATGTCTATTGTGCATGTGCGCAATGGACTTGTGCTTGCTCCTGCTATTGCGCACATTTTGGGCGCAGTTTGAATATCTGGGCTGTAATCTCTTACATTATATACCTAAGATAGTTACCATAGTTACTGTAAGATAGAAACATTTCTAGTTACAGAGATGAGCCCCGTTGACTAATTTAGAGATAGCTCCACAGTCCTTGATAACATTATACAATTCTGTTATAGTCATCACTTTGTGGAAACAAAGAAGTACAGTTCGTGTACATTGCTGTGTAGTAATACAAATCATCAGAAGATGGCAATGCCGACTCATATATCATAACATTACAAAGACACAAGTGTCCTAAAATCTTGTAAGCAAGAAATACATGTGTATATTAGAAAGTAAAGCATATAGCAATCATACACATACATATCCTGACATCTACTCTTGTACAGTAGATGTCCTTAGCCCTATATGTTAGTATAACATATACATAAATGCTAGCTGTCTGCAGTGTATCTCTGGTGTATCAATTAGGGCGCAGGAACCTCATGTAACAGGAAGATGAAGGAAAGAAGGCCCACTTGGTCAGTACTGCAGTAGCACTGCAAGAGGGTACAGGTGACAATGTGGACCAAGAAGCCTGGATCCAAGATATCCACATAGGAAACTCAAAGATGACAGAACTGGAAATAGAAAGATTGCTAAAATTAATCAAGCAACATTCTGACACCTTCTTGAACCATGCACTGGATTATGGATGTGTAAATAACATGACCACCACATTCCAACAGGAGACCACTCACCCATTCAGGAATGGTTCTGACCTATACCACCTGCTCTACATCAGCCAACCAAATAACTGCTGAATGAAATGCTCTGAAACAAGAATCATAAAGTAAAGTCACAGGTCATGGGTAGCACCAATTGTTCTAGTCTGGAATAAAGATGAGCAGGTCTGATTCTGATGGGAGTACTGGGAACTCAACCAAGTGTCGCACTGGGATGCTTAACCTTTTCCACACATCAAATAAGTCCTCATAGCTCTGAAATCAGCAACCTTCATCTCCACCAACAAACTTAGCTAGCGGCTACTGGCAAGTACCCATGGCACCAGAGGGCCAAGAAAAGATTGCCTTTGTGTCACAAATTATTGGACTGTATAAATCCTCCTGGATGCCCTTTGATCTCTGTAATGAGCCCAGAACATTTCAGTGCCTGGTGGAACAATGTCTGGGAAGTGAGAACTTTGATACAGTTCTGCGGTACCTGGACAACACAATATTTATTTGAAAGCATATGAGAAGCACCTTAAACACATGAAGCTGCTCTTTAAGCCCCTAAAGAAGTGTTGCCTAAAGATCGAACACTCAAAATGTTGTTTGCTGAAGGAACATGTGAATTACTTTGGAAGCAATGTATCCTCTGAAAGAATAGCTTCAGACCCTAAGAAAGTCAGAATGGTAAAAGAATGGCTTCATCCTACCATCATCAGGGATGTGAAATGATTCCTGGGATTTGTTGGCTACTATCACACATTCATGTTAGATTTTTCAAAACAGGCATCTCCTTTCCATGAACCATTGCACCACTCAAAAGGGCTAAAGTCTCAATGCACAGAACAATAAACTGGACACTGGAATGACAAGCAGCATTTGATCACCTCAAGACAGTATGCACCATGGTACCAGTGTTAGCATATCTTGACTACTGAAAGCCTTTCAATATCTCCACTGATGTCAGTAAAAGAGGCCTGGGAGCAGCATTTGCATGTGAATGAGAGGGAAAGGAAAGCGTGAGTGTCTATGCTAACAGAGGACTGTGGGGTAGTGAAAGAAATGATGAATGATAAAGCTCCTTCCATCTTGAGTTCCTAGCACTTATTTGGGCCATAGGTTCATAGAAAAAATTACGAACTCAGGAGACAGAAACTGTCCTTAGTGAGCTCGCCACCAAGCTTGGTGGAAAAATCCTATAGTAAATATTCTGTTTTTTTACTTCCCATGTAGTTGTCTAAAAGTCTTTTAAATACTTCGATGTTTCTAGTCTCAACGACTTCCCTTGGTAAAGCATTCCACTGAAGTACCATTCGTTGAGAAAACCATTTTGCTCTTTTATGAGTTTTACAGTTTCCTCCTCTTAATTTATAACTATGTGATCTGGTATGTGCATCAGAATTGTTACTTATTAACCCAATAGTGTCAAATAGGTATTGATCCTTAGTTGCCTTATAAATTGTACACAAGTCACCTCTAAGTTTTCTATAATGTAGTGAATATAAGTCTAACTTTTGGAGTCTCGATTTGTATTGATAGGATCTCAGACATTTAATCTTTTTTGTCATTTTCCTTTGAACCCTCTCGATTAATTTGTTACTTTTTTTCGTAGTTGGGCCACAAAAAAGATGAACAATACTCCAGTTGTGTCCTTACCAAACTTTTATAGAGTGGAAGTATTACTTTATGATCTCTACTCTTTAAGTGCTTAAAGATAGACCACACAATTTTATGACACTTTTTAACTTTATCCAAAGTATGATTTTCAAATGATAAGTTATTATCAACAATAACCCCTAAATCCTTTTCTGATGTAGTTTCTATTAACATAACATTGTTAATTTTATAATTGAATTTTGGATTATTATATCCAAAGTGCATAACCTTACACTTTTTTTCATTAAAACTCATCTTGTTTTTAATTGCCCAGGTGGAGATATCATTTAATCCATCCTGAAACTTCATTGCATCTTGCCTGTTTTTAACAATGCAGCCAAGCTTGCAATCATCTGCATACTTGGTCATCCACACGTTATTTATAGGTTGCATTGTAGATATTAATAAATTAAACAAAACAGGTCCCAGCACTGAGCCCTGGGGGACACCACTGCCCACCTCAGCCCAAGGAGATAGATGTCCTCTAACAGCAACTCTTTGATATCTATTTTGGAGCCATGATTTTACCCAATTAATAATTTTAGAATGAAAACCTGAAGTTACCATATACTCTAATATAACTTGATTTGAGACATTATCGAAGGCCTTGGAAAAATCCAATAGGACTACATCCACAGGCAACCCTAGATCAAGAGATACACTCACATTTTCATAAAAATTTAATAAGTTTGTCATACACGATCTACCCTGGGTAAACCCATGTTGACTTATATCCTGTAAATTTAAGGAAGAAATATGTGCTTCAATTCTGGTTAATAAGACTCTCTCAAATAATTTACCAACAACAGATGTAAGACTTATTGGTCTATAATTGGTCACTCTTTGTTTGTTACCAGTCTTATGGATAGGGATAACTATAGCTCTGTTCCATATTTGTATTGTTTCACCTTGATTTAGGGTTGCATTAAACAGCATTGTCAAAGGTCCACTAATGGAATTTGCAATTTCTTTCAAAAATTTAGGATGAATATTATCTGGTCCTGGCGAAGATTGCATTTTTAATTTTGTAAGTAAGGTTCTAACCTCGGACATAGTTATTGGGGGTAAAATCCCATCATTGTCCTGATTTGAAACTACTGGTATTGTATCATCAGTGTCATATATACTACTGAAGTAGTTGTTAAATTATTTTGCCATTTCAATTTCATCATTTATTGGGCCCTTATTATTTACCAGCAGTCCAACTGTTGAACAGTTTTTTTAGAGAGCCAACATAGTTATAAAATGCTTTATAATTATCCTTTGTTTTCGTTGCCAGTTTTACTTCAAAATAAATCTTAGCTTTCCTAATATTTTTTTTTACTATATTTGCTTTTACCGTATATAAGTTCCAGGTAATAGGAGTGGGGTTTTTTGTATTTCTTATAATAGGCTTTTTTCTATTTATAGCCTTTTTTATGCTGTTATTCCACCAAGGAGGAATTCTACTTCCATTATGATATTTAGGTCTATTTGGTACCCAAGTAGTCAAACAATGTTGGATTTTATTGTTTATAATTTCCCAAATATGGCCACATTCCAAGTCTTTTAAATTGTTTTCCCAATCCCAGTTATCTAAATAACTCATTATCTCACTATAATTAGCTTTATTAAAGTCCTTTATGATAGTCACACTATTTTTAATTGTATTGCATAGGTTAAATTTGACCGATACCATATTATGGTCACTATCCCCAAGTGGAGGTTTGATGATTGGGTGAGACATTCTATTCTCTGCATTGGTTAATATAATATTGAGAATATTATTCTGTCTAGTACCATTAGTTACCATTTGTGTTAAATCTTGTTCTATAGTGTCAATAGGGCCATGACAGAGAAGTTCTGACATTACCAAACCACCACCCCTTTCACAGTCTACACAGACAACAACCTGTTGCACATTTTGATACAGCCAAACTTGAAGTACTAGAGCAGGAGTGGGCCTCCAGGCTGGCTAGATTCAACTTCCCAATTAAGCATCATACTGGAAAATTGAAAGGCAATGCTGATGTCTTCTAGGACAAAGTGCTGTGAATGGAAAGATTTGGAAATGCCACCATTTGTCAGAATTCCAGTGGCGATAGTTTGACTGTTGCCAGTGTCCACAGAGAGTCAACCCAAACTCAGAGGCAGAACCTGCACTGCCAAAAGGTAGAAGAATAGACCTGTGGATGCAGTTACAGGACCAGCGCCCTCTGATTAGTGAGTCAAAAGAGATCCTAAGGAGTAGAAGGACTATACATGCCCAGGAGTGAAAGGCTCTCTGCCCAGAAATGACTGAACTAAGAAGACATTGAAGATACCTCAACCTTATTTATTTGTTTATTGAATTTTGTTGACCTAGTAAGCCCACTGGGCCTAGAAGTCCCTTTTTCAGGGGTAACAGGGGGGAGGAGGGATACAGATGGTAAGCAACTGAAACTAAACCAGATTAAGCTGTTTGTGGTATTTTTTTTTTTTTTAGTGAACAGGAGAAATTTGACCAGGACACTGGGAAAATTCACCTACTCTTTCAGTAGGGGGCCCGGCCTTTGCAATGGCCCCTTGGTGCTCAGCATCGGAGGAGAAGGACGTGTCAGAGGTAGGGGAGTTGGTCCCCCTCCCTATCTCCATTTTGCAGGAGACCGACCTGGAAAAGACCACTGGAGAATCAGCTGGGGCTCCTGCATGGCTGTCTCAGTTTGTAAACCCGGAAGAAGGACCTACCATTACCCCAGGCACCACAGTACGAACACAGGCAAGTCAGGAGTATATTTCTTCGGCGACTACTTCTGCAGTTTTGGGTCTGGCGGTGGATATTGTAATGGATACGGCTGGGGACAGGGTTGCTGGGGCTTTGGTCTGCCTGGCTTCTTAGAGTCCTGCCAGTCACGTTTTGACGTGGTCTGACAGGGCTCAGTGGTGTATTCTGGAGCCGACAGCAGATGCAGAAGACATCAGGGTTCCTGTGCAGTGCAGCTCTGTGTTGAAGGGGGCTGGGGAGACTGGCAGTTGTTCACTTCTAAGCGAGTGCCAGGAGTCTCCCCTTGACTCCTCCAAAATGGCAGCGGGGTCTAGTGCTTTGCCTCCCTGTGTGGAGCGCGCTGGGATACATACAGAAACTGGCTCCTGTTTTGCAGTTCCACGGATTTCTCCTACAGAACAGTCGGGAGTGTTGCCATCCCAGATTTCAAGTACTATGGTTTTTCATTGTGTGGATGTCGGTTTACAGAGACCCCAACAGCAGGTCATGGTGGGACATGCCCCCTGGTCATGGGTTTGATTCCCACCTATCTGCTTCAGGCTTAACTATTGCTGCAGTTCTTCGGGGCACAGGGTGGGAGAAGTCCCCCTTGGATGATTCCTGGACCTCCCCTGCATGGCTCAGCACCACTTCACAAGGGGATTTGTTGGACATTTCAGACCCTCTGGATGTACCCTCAGGCTTAAGTCTTTCACAGCCCCCTTCCTGATGTGTAGGAGGGGCTCAGGGTTTGGAACATGGGGCAGTTCTGCACAAGACTTTTCCTATTTCTACGATGGGGACTAGTGTTGGGGATGGGCCTCTTGCCCCTTTGTTGCCCACTCTCGATTCCAACTTGCCACTGACTGCTGAGCCTTCCATTGACATGGTGGGGACAGGGGGAGCAGCTCACTTCAGGCAGTCGGGCCTAGTGAGGCCCCTAGGCCTCCGCCTGCTAGTGCTTCTGTCCAGTGCATGAACTCTACCTTTACTGCTCTGGCACCTGGATTATCTGCTGGCCCACGGAGGCCTAAAACTTTTGCTGGTTTATTTCATTCCCCCCCTGAGCAGGCCAAATGATGTAATGCTGTTTGGCTTGGATACAGGGGTGGGCTAGAAGTGTTTCCAGATCGTTTACATGTGGAAAAAACATTGATTAAATCCAGTCTGCAATTTTCTCAATCTGAAATTTATGCCTTAATTCATACTTCTGGTGATAATTATTTTGACATTAGCTTTGAAACAGCCTTAAGTTTAGATACATATTGGCATCATTGCCAGGCAGTTCGTCATACTCCATTATGGTCCCCTTTTTTTGCCATTCCTCTGACTAAGCCAACTATTAGGAATATCACTGTTTTGTTTAAAAATGAGGGGGTGGCGATAGATGACATTGTGCGTTGGTTATCTACTAAATGTACAGTATTGGGTTTACCTGATCCAATTATTGACTCAGAGTTTTTTTTGGACGGGGGTGGAAACTACAGGTAAAATTGCCGATTGTTAATGGGATTATTCAGCACTTGCCTAGCTGTCTCTATTTGGGCAGGGATAGGGGTTTTGTTTTTTACCCAGGACAACCTAAATCCTGTTTTAGGTGTGGGGCTCATACACACCTTAGTAGCGCTTGCGATCAACTTAAATGCTCCTCATGTCTGGGTTCCAGACATATGAGTATTAATTGTCCCCACCCATCCTACTGCAATTTGTGTGAAGCAACCTCACACTCCTTTAAATATTGTCCGTGGGCCTCTCATAATAATCCAGTGATGCCTTCTGACTCCCAGGATGAGACTGTTAATCAGGCTTAATGATCTGCTCAGGCTAGGCCTCAGTTTCAGCCTTTTGCTACTGCACCTGCCCCTTCTCCCTCTGGTCCCTCTTCTTCACGGGTTGACCCGGTTTTGGTTCTAACACCCCTGACTGCACCCACGTCCAGCCTGGAAGTTTTGTCCGGTGACATGGGTACAGTACCCCCTGATAAAGTTTCCACCCCAGCTGTTGCTGGGGAGCAGTCCCTGATCCCTTGCACTTCGACTACACCCTGTGCTAAAGACAGTATGCCCCCCCCGAAGATACGGTTTGGGTTCCAGTGGGGAACAGGAGGCAGATGAGAAGCTCTCTCTTGAAGGGGGTTCCCCTGCCTTCTGCCTCTCCGCCCTCTGATGTGGTGGCGAAAAACTGGTTTGCTGTATTACATAAATGTAAACAGACGGTTGACACTGAGGAGGAGTCCGATGCCTCCTCTGTTGCATCCTCCCAGGTCGAGATGTTGACTGACACCGAGCAGATTTCTGGTGACACTCAGCTTAGTAAGAAAAAATGATGTAAGATGAAGTCTCCAGGCAAGGGACGAGGTATAAAAAAGTCTTGAATTGTGCAATGTTTGCTATGGGGGATGTCTTGTCTTTTGGTAGCTTGAATGCTAATAGCCTTAAAAATGTTAAACAGAGACGGGCTATTTTTTCCCTCCTCTTGTCCTTACCTTTGAATATTATTTTTTTACTGGACACAAGGCTCCACTTGCTGAGGGGAAATTGGGCAGACCTCCAGGGATTGGAGGGATGGCCTGTCTTTCTGGTCCTTGGTTGAGGATGTGTGTTCCGGAGTGGGGATTCTTGTTAAAGGGGTGGACATTCATATTACGAGACTGGTTGATTTGATTCAGGGTCAGGTTCTTATTTTAGATGTCATTCTCCAACAACAAGAATGGCGGTTAATCAATATTTACAACCCTCAACTTAAAACACCGCGGATTCAGACTTTGAAAGCTATCCAGCCCTTTCTTCACTCTTCAAAATCAGTTATTTTTGGAAGGGACTTTAACTGTATTTTGGCCTTGTCTGATAAAACTGGAGTTACCCAAAAATTATATTCAGATTCTAACTTTCTTAACACTTTGTATGTCACTGCTAATCTGCATGATGGGGCTTCTTTTGGTGCACACCCTCCAGTACACACTTTTCACCGGGATAGACGTACCACGTGAATTGATTATTTTTTTCTTTCCCATTGGTTGACTAATGTTCAGTATTCAGTTCTCCCATGTGAATATTCACATCATTGTGTGTTATTGTTGAACATCGGTTGTCCCAGTAATAAACCTGTGTCGCATACTTTCTGGAAAATGAATATTTCTGTTTTGGGGGGAGGAAGGAGGGTGGCAGGACTTGTACGGGCTTCTCCAGGACAAGATTTCAGTGTTTGACTTGTACGACAACCCAACTTTTTGGTGGCAGGATACTAAATCTGATATTAAGAAATTCTGTAAGCAGTTTTCTAAACAAAAGTCCTCAGATCACTATTTTCAATACCTTAAGTGCCGTCGGCACTTACAAAGATTACTGTTGCGGCAAACAGAATGGGGACTTGATTATTCTGCCCAGATTCTGCAAGTCAAAACTGAGATGCGCTCCTCTCAGTATGACAGGACCACATCACTTTTTTTAGAACAAAAATATGGGAGGAAAGGAATGCCCAAAGTTGCCAACCCATATGACAGTAGCCACCAACAGGTTGAGTCTAAATATATGCTCTCCTTGATTTCCCATAATGGCACACAGATTAGTGATAATCATAACATTTTGGAGGAGGTTTCATACCATGCTCAGACTTTATATGGGCAAGCTTATGATCCACAGGCCTGGGAAGGTTTTTTGGGTTCTTTAGGTGTTCCTGCATTATCCCCTGACTGTATTAATGCTTCCTGTCAGCCTATTACTAGTGCTGAAGTGGACTCTGTCATTAGTCATTTAAAATCTACTGTTACCCCTCCCCTGATGGCACCCCCAATGAGTTCTACAAAAAGGCTAAACTCTTATTATTACCATATTTAACGGTGGTACACAATGTCATTTTGCAAGGACTGTTGTCTATACCTCTTGCCTTCGCTAATAGTTACTTGATTTTTTTATATAAACATAAAAATGTTTGTTAAATTCCGATTGGAAGATCTTATGTAAGATTGTTTCCAATAGACGCTCTCAGATTGCCAACCAAGTGATTTTTTCCACTCAGACTTGTGCAATTCTGAATCATTTTATGCTTTCTAATTTGAAAATCTTGCATGAAGTCTTTGATGGGAGTGGCACGCAAGGTTATGTCCTTAGCTTAGATCAGACTAAAGCTTTTGACCAGGTCCCACATAGTTATTTATTTGCGATCCTAGAAAAGTATGGGGTACCTGCAGAACTTCTGCTTTGGATTAAGAATCTTTATCAGTCTGCCTACACAACGCCATTGGTTAATGGATTAAAAGGCTCCCATATCCCTATCAAGAGAGTGGCACGTCAGGGGTGTCCTTTGAGTCCCCTGCTGTATGTATTTTCTATTGACCCTCTTCTCAGGAAACTGAATCAGGAAGGGACCATTAGACATATCTCTATACAACCGGATTTCACCTTTCCCAGTGCTCTGGCTTATGCAGATGACATCTGTATTCTGGTAGCAGATCAAGCATCTGGTGAGAGGGCTATTGAGATTGTCCGTTCCTTCTCCATGATTTCCGGTTCTGAGTTAAATACCCAGAAGAGTGTGGGTATCTCAGTTCACATTCCCCCACAGACAGAGTCTCCGGACAAAGGAGGAATAGTGGTTCATTCCCAGAAGATTTGTATTTTAGGTCTTTCTTTTGGCCCGCCTAATGCGGCGGAATGCAATTGGATTTCATCTATGGAGGTAGCTGAATCCAAAAGTGTTCACTGGAAGCGGTTCCCCATGTCCCATCAAGAAGTGGATTTATCTGCTAAAAACTTGTATCCTGCCTATTTTTTTATTGGTTAGTTATATTTTTCCCCTCTCCATACATCTTGAAGCCCGTCTTTATAATTTATTTTTTCAGCTACTATGGGGCAGCAGACTAAACCCAGTCAAGAGATCTATTACTTACTGGCCTCTTAAACAGGGCCGTCTTCAGATGGTAAACCCGGTATATTTTTATTTTTCTATTTTTGTCCATTCTAATATTTTTCCATGTATAGCGAACTCGACAGATTGTTGGGTCCTTAGTTTTTGTTCCTGTTCTCGGTATTTTCGGGATAAATGGCAAGCCCCTGCATGGAAACCATTTACCAAAATTCCAACCGTGATGTCTGGATACCTTATTGAAATTTTTAGAAAGGTAAACCTGTGGAAAGTGTCTTATGATATAGATATGTTACAGAATAGAAAACATTTATATTCCTCAGTTCTGCAAACCATGTTCCTGGTGTCGCCCTGTTTTGATGAGCCATGTGACACTCAATGTTTGACAAAACAATTACTGGAAGGTAGGATTCCGGAAAAAATGTGGGATACCTTGTGGTTGTGTTGTCATAACAAATTAAATGTTAAGGGTAACCAGGCTCATAAGCAATTGTCTGAAAGGTATTGTGCTCGGGACACCTGTATATGTACACTTGAATCTATGTTGCACCTGTTTTTTGACTGTCCTTATATAGCACCATTGTGAACTCAGTTGGGTCAGGAATGGGCTTTACCTATGTTCTCTGCTTTAACTTATTCAGATTTAGTTCATGGGGAATTTGGACCTAGTTGGAAAATGTTTTTACCGGGTGCATTATGGGTTCTGTTTGCAGTCTGCAAATGGTGTATCTAGCACAACCGATGTATGTTTGTTCTTCAACAAAAGACAGTTTCTTTGAAAGACCTAAGGGAGCACATTGCGAACGAAATTTCTAGTATTTATTGTTCGGAAAAAAAATCTTTGCCCGCACCCTTAGTAGCGCTTTGGTGGAGCACGCAGCCTTTAATTTTGTTTGAAGGGGTTACTTGAATTGTGTTCTCTAAGGGGGGATTGGGTCTTGAGAATTGTTTTCTGTATTTTTTTCTGTTTTTTCTGCTTATTATTAACCTGTTTTGAAGGTAGTTTTTTATTTCTGTTTTTGCATTTATGTATATTGATATGATTTTCCTGTGCTTTGTCTCGAGCTTTTGTTTTCTTATATTATCTTACAATAAAAAATTACCCTACTCTTTTTTGATAAGTGCCATGGGATCTTTAGCATCCACCTGAACTACCACCAATCCAGGAAGATGGGACCTCTGTTTAACATCTCATCCCAAAGACAGCACCTCAGAAGTGCAGCACCCCCCTCATGCTGCACTACAGTGTCAGTATTGGGATATTAACCCAAGTGCCAGATGTGGGAACTGAACCCACAGCCCTCTGATCTCCTGACCGCAGAGGCAAGTGTGCTACCTACTGAGCCACTGACACCAGGAGGTAAGTTGAATTGTGTGTCAAACACAAGATCCAAAAACTCAAAAGGAGATCACCCAAATGCTTATTCCATAAACAGAAGCAGCTACAATGCTGGAAGCCTATCTCAGTAGATCAGGTCACTTCAGACACCAGAAAATGGAGAGAATAATCAAACAAAGGTTCTAGTCGGTCAGTACGAGGGACAATATTTATTTATTTATTGAAGTTTCAGAATTTACCTTTGAGTCAATAACTAATTTTCAAAGGCTCTACATCAAAAGTAGAGAGAGACATTCAACAATTACAATGCAGAAGAATAAATACAGTGGTGAAGTAGGCAACAGTAACAAAAATACAGAGAAGGAACATCACTTAAAATTTGGTACAATATGCAGTTAATAACTGGCATAACGTCTAAAATATAGGGGTAAAATAAGCAAAAATATAAAGTATACAGGTGGTGATAAACAGGTAGACAGACATGGGAGCCCATATAAAAGTATCAGAGGCTGGACCGGAGTCCATTGTCAGAGGCGGAGGGAGGTAGGGGGAGGAAAGCGGGAGAGGGGAGGGGCAGGGGGGGTCCCTGAACAGGGTGGCAGGGACCAGGAAAAGGTAAGGGGCACAACAGAAGGATGGAATTAAAGTAACAGGTGGGGTTAGATGCAATCACAAGTACTGGCAGAGCTAAGGTGGTCCCTTAGGGTGGCCTTAAAACTGCCAATCTTATTTTCAGATGCAATGGAGCTGGGGAGAGAATTCATCCATGTGGGAGCTCTGTACAGAAAATATCTCTGGCAAAGGGAGGTATGGCATCTGTGGACACTGAGAAGAGACTTGGTAGAGCTAATAGTGTTTCTGAGTACAGGGGCTGGCTTTATAAGGGCAGAGAAACTGAGGGGGGTGATGCTGAGAGAAATCTTTTTGGCCATGAGACAAGTGTGGAATCTGACTCTGTCACTGAAGTTAAGCCAGTTATGCTCGAGCTGTACAGGATGCAGGGGAGGGCAGTATGGTCACAGCCAAGGGTGAGGTGGCAGGCTTTGTTAAGAGACAGTCTGAGTCTACTGAGGGAGGAGGTGTCAGCTGCACCATAAATAAGGATCCCGTAGTCAATAAGGGAGAGGATTGAGGAGGAGACTGCCAAACAGAGGGCATCAGGGGTGGGGCAGTGTTTGTACCTGTGCAGGAGGCTGATTCTAGTGTTGATAGCTATAGAAAGGTGGTGTATGCATTAGAGGAAAGTAAGGGCAGAGTCAAGCATGATATCCAGGCATTTGAATGTGCCAGCATGTTCAAGGGGGGGGGGTCTGGTGGGTGTTAAAGATGAGAGGACATGTGTTTTTGTGAGGGCTCTGATGGCCTGCAAAGGTCATGACCTTCATCTTTTTGTAGTTCAAAACTAGATGCCAGCTGGCGACCCATCACTCAGCCTCAATGAAGGAGGTTTGGAGAGAGTGCTGAAGTACAGTGGTGTCAGGGTGGGAGAAGTGGAGGACAGCATCTTCTCCATATAGTAGTAGGTTACCTGAGCAGGCAGCAGGGAGGGAGTTTTGGTATAGACTGAAAAGTAAGGGGCCCAAGATGGAGCCCTGTGGCACTCCAGACCTGACTGGCAGGCAGGAGGAGAGGGAATCCCCTATCTTGACCTGCTGGTGTGAGGATTACATGACCTGCACCTAAAAAAGGAAATGGACAGTAACAACAAAGGCTCCCCGCACCTGATCATAACTCAAACTCCTCTCGATACTGTTTGGGACCATTTGAAAGTAGAAACAAGTACAAGTGGACTTCAGTATGTGCTCATGATCATTGATCACTACACAAAATACATGGTGCAGTACCTGTAAAAGACTTGTCAGCCAAAATCACAACTGAGGCCTTTTGGAGACAATTTGTTGACCCATATGGATATCCACTGCAAATTTTAACTGACCAATGTAGTGATTTAGAATCAACAGTTTTCAAAGAACTGTGTTCCATGTACAGCAGCAGGAACCTGAGAACAGTCCTATACTACCTACAAACAAATGGATTATGTGAAAAAGTGAACTATGCACTGTTTTGCCCAAGAACCAGAAAGTAAAATGGCCAGAACTGCTTCTTGAATTTTGCTATATTTACAGCAATGCTGTCCATTGCTCAATGAGATAAACACTCTTAATGTTCTGTAGGCATGGAAGACTTCTGATGGGCATAGTCATGGACGTGCAGCAAGAATCCAGAAATGTGGGATAGGGTATGTTCATGAAAATGTTGTACCAAATTGTGACATGAAGGGTTAATTTTCAAATGCAGAGTAAATCATTTATTTCTAGCATTTTAACATGCTGTGACCCTACAGTGAAAAATGCACTTAGTTGCAAAATAACTGGCTTTTAAATGACCAAGAAAAATAAGCTTCAGTGTTCTGAATGTACCAACAGACACCAACCTTGTGTTCTGAATGTACCAGCAGACACCAACCTTGTGTTAATAATGTATAGCAGACACCAGCCTTGTGTTCTGAATGTACCAGTGGACACCAACCTTGTGTTCTTAATGTATAGCAGACACCAACCTTGTGTTCTTAATGTATAGCAGATACCAACCTTGTGTTCTGAATCTATAGCAGAAACCAGCCTTGTGTTATGAATGTATAATGGACACCAAATGTGCATTGTCAATGTGACAAAGACCAGCAAACAACAATGTAGGTCCATAAAAGTTTACTAGGTGTGATCTGTGTTGTCAACAATTACATATTCGTACACTGAAGTGCACTGAAATAAGAAAAACACATCAATAAGAAGTAAAAATAAAAAGTCATAGAAAAGATTGTGCATTGCAAATAGTCATACTGTCCAACACTTTAAATGCTGTCAATTCCAGCGATTCTTGAACTTTTCATATTAAGTGGTGATAGTTTGCAGTTCATCCTGTGCAACTGCAAAGCTTCCATTTCCTGACAGATGTACAGGTCCATAGAAAGGTTTCTGCTGTATCACCATATCAGTGTCCTGCAGTTGTGGCCTTGTGAGACACCCATTTGCAAGCTGGTTCTGGAATTTGACAGTGAAAGTACATTGTAGTTCATTAAATGCAAGCTCTTGCCTGATAAAAAACTGTTTGGAATAGTAGACTGCATAGAAAATTTCCAGCTGTATCTTGTGTGGGTTTAATTTTGTTTTAGCAGGTGGACAGCCAGCAAGCACACTAGGGACAGAAGCAGTGGAGAAGGCCATTACTGAAGTATCGAGAGTAGAAGAATTGTCCATTGCTTCAGTGCCTGAAGCAGCAATTGGGTCAGTTGATGAAGTGCTTGGAACAGCAGAGGGGCTGTCAGTAGAGTGGCAGGAGCAGAGGAGAGGTCAGTCACTGGAGTGCTGGAAACAGTGGGGTTGTCTGTATCTGTAGTGCTGTGCTCATGAGCACTCATTTTTGTGCACTGAGTTGTAGAGGAGTCCATCACTGACATTGCTGGACAGTGTCATTCCTAAGTTCAAGAATCTGAGCTGTCTGAGAAGTACTGGTGCTGCAGTGTTTCAGTCTGAGCCTCTTTGAAGTCCATTGATCCACATGCTCCATGTTTACACATGTGCCATCATCATTTTGGAACTTGGGGTAGAACAAAAGACAGTGCTGTGGTGGCAACCACACCATCCTCCACCGATCGTGTGCTCTGGACATGTCTTGTCCCAGGAAAAGCTTTAACATCTGGTCCTTTTGTCCTTCTTATGAATTTGTCAGGCACCTAGAAAAATTTTCTCTTGGAATGCCCACACCCATCACTTGGAGGCTGTCTGGTCAGATTGTCATGGCAGTGCATGAACATCTCTTCTGCTGTTGAAATGACAGCAATTTGTGATTTCATGGCCCTGGTTGCTGACTATTTCACCACGGCACTCTCCCCATCGTAGGGGTGCTTACCATAACGTGATACAAAAACTGGCACATTCGATAGGGAATCCAGACTCTGATGGAGCCTTTGAAATTCTATAGAAGGACCATTTTGATTTGTATTGGCTGGCACAGCCATCTGTAAAATGTACCTCCTTCATAATGCTTATGTGGCAAGTGTTCATGATGTGTTCGTTGGCTATCTTAACAAAATGTCAAACAGCATGGTGGTCATGTGCGAGGTAATTTGAGATAAATACCAGGTATTCCATGACAAGATCATTACAATGTGAGCACCTGTAATATGTAACTATTGGGTGCACCATAGCCTGCTCATGGTGCCAGTGGCAGGACTGGATCTCATCCTTGTACTTGCAGGCATAGTTTTTGGCAAAATCCAGCACCATGACAGCCCAGCCCAGCCTTGTGGTAGATTTGCCTAGAGTGATGTAAATCACTTTATTTGCCACTATGCCACATGTAGATAGCGATCGAGAAACTGTAGGTCTTCCATGAGACTATCAACAAGTTTTTGCAACGTGGACTTCTTGCTGACCAACACTGTGTGGGTTGTTTTCATGTCAATGCCATCATTTGTTTTCTTCACTGTGATAGTTCTCCACTGGAACCATCTTGGCATTTCTGTCCCATGTTGACTCAGTAGAGCCTCTGCATGTTTTTTAATTTCCTTCACTGTACAAGTCCCACATACCTTCTCCAGACAGTCTTTTCTGAAAAACATGGAACCTTCATTTGTGCACATTGCCAGCTCCACAGCTTCATAAATATTGGTAACTTTGCACTCTGGCAGTTTGTAAAGATCCACCATGTGGTTTAACGATCACAGTTGTAATGTGGCATTTTCATAATACTCACATAGACAGTGGTCCAGTTTCTGTTGTCTGGCAAGTTTTACGTGCTTGGGGCACAAAAAAACTTGATGGCACTGATTTGACACTCTGGGTGTTGCTTCAGAAATTCTACATGCAGTAAATGAAGGGGGTTCAATAGGAATGCTTTTGTACATTGGCTTCTTTTTAAGAATGCCTTCTTGTACGGCAGAGGGTTGCTGACTGTTCAAAAAAAGCTTTTCACTTTGTAGTTTCCTTAGGCAATGCAGATTTGTGTATGCTTTTTACATGCTTCTGTTCACTATGAGATGCATTCATGAGTGTTGTCCAGCTAATTCCAAGGGTTGTGCTTGCATACTTAACATCTTATGTTTTTTAGCACCAAAACTGCTCTGACCCACTCTGGTTCCTGTTGTCTATTCTTCACATTTTCCTTCATGAAATCCAGAATTTTTACCTCCAAATTTTCACAGCATTTCATGTTTAGTCCTCTTCTTGACATTGCTGCCTGCTTTGCAGGTGAACTTAATGTTATCACTTATCACTCTATTGTTGATGCAAACCATACAGGTGACTTAGGCAGTGCTGCTTGAGCCCTTTAAACTGCCTTTCAGATGACAATGTCTGATTGGGTGTCCACAACTGGAGCTGGATAACTAAAATTTACTTGCACTTCTACTGTTGTTAGACTTACCTCAGCAATAATCATCTCCCCTTTCATTTTAAAGCCAGTGGGTTCCTGCTGAGCAAGCAACCAAGTTGGGGTGCCATTCCAGAAAAAGAAAAACAGGTCAGGTGGCTACTTTCTGCACTCGAGGTACAACTAGCATTTTCTGGCTCCATTTTGAGCAGAACACAAAGTCAGGGCACATCTCAAGTAAAAAGGGAGCCCTGCCAGAAAAAAAAAAACAAGTTGGGGCCCCAATGTAAAACAGCACCTCACGCTGTTAGTAGCATACTCGGATGCTGCAAAACAGAGCTGGAGATGTGGAGAATGTATGTGGATGCCACACAACACAGTCAGGACAGCTGTGAACATACTGCAGATGCCACACATGCCAGATTCCAAACACTGCAAGACAGGCATGCTGAGGCATCCACGGTGTAGTATATCACCCTCCAGCCATAGAAGCAAACATCAGCTGGCAGCAAACAGTAAATAAATCAAGGAGTCAAAATAAGTTGCACAATGATCCCCCATCCCTAACACTGGCAGACCTGGTCAGAATGCTTACCTTTTGGTGTTCTGAGTGCACTTTGAATGACTGGGCTGTTCCTCATTCTTAATACACAATGGCCACTCCAAGTGGACACCAAAACTTTCTGCTGTACAGAAAATGGCAAGAAAAGGGGCAAGCACTTATGTGCAGCATATTTTATACCTCCCACTGGCCACCCATATCACAGGAAAAACTGGAATCCCAAAGGGATCAGGCAATTGGGGGGAGGAGGGGCATTCTGAATGTACCTAATAGGAACAAGGACACGATTTGTTGGAATGGTTGAAAAAGATGACCTCACTCAAATGTGAATGCTTTTAGATACTTGGACATTACACTAGACTCTGTTTTAAATTATGATGCTCATTTAAGTAATGTAACATCCAAAATTCATAACAAATTAGGCATGTCATATAGACTTAGATAAATTTTGACTGATGAGACCAGAATAACGATAGTTAAACAATGTTTACTCCCCACACTTACTTATGCTTCTCTGGTTACAGACAATGGCTCTGTAAACTTCTTAGCTAAAAAGTCAACATTGATTCAAAAGTTAGGTAAATTTGCCTTGTCACGTCCCTGTAGTAGTTCCCACTGCATAGTCTTAGACAAAATGGGATGGTTGTCAAAAAAAACAGAAGTATGACTATGCAATGCCTAAATTTATTTATAGAATACTTCAAACAGGAATACCTATTAGTCTATGGGAATATTTACAGCACTTTGATTTGACCACATCTTCTAGGGCTAAGGGGTTGAGGTGGTTCTGAGGCTTCCTTTAAGAAGAACTGTGTGTGGATAGAGGGTTTTTTCCTTTGTAGGTCCAAATATGTGGAATGGTATACCTTTTACTATTAGGAATCTGTCCTCTTATGGATCTTTTTCAAATTCATTGTACTTGTACTTGCAGCTTAAGTCTTTTTTTAGAATGTAACTGTTTTAACTGAATATTATATTACATGTAATTGATGTGGATTTTTTTTTTGCTAAAATGCTTCTTTGTTCTATGCTATTATATTCATCATGTTTGACTTTGTGGGTTGCACCTGTAAAAGGATTACATTTCCAGTTGTGTTAACCCATTAAACAAATAAACACATGGTAAAAGAGCAGGCAAGATGTATATTACCTGTCAATATAGCAATATAGCAAGGGCAGCACTGGTAACACACAGGAGCATTAAAAAAAAAAGATTTACATGTGAAAAGGTAATTACATTCAGAACACATTTTGGAGGTCCTTCAAACTATAAAAATAATGGGGAAAACAACATAGGTAGGGTAAAAGAATTACAGAACAGCATCTGGATTGTTGAAAGCATACTTTATTTAAACAGAAAGATGGCAGAACTGACAGAAAACATACAACTAAAACCTACAGACTTTCCATGTCACAGTTTAGGGCCAATAAAACAGCAAGGAAATTGGTCTGGACAACAAACACAAAATTCCATGCTGCTGCAGACCACAATTTTATTATAGGTATCTCTCCATATACAAGGCATTAAAACAGCATTTCAAACATTGTCTTTTATTTTTTTCCTCACTTTATATGACACGCTTAACATTTCCATTCCAGTAGTACAAGATTTTTTCATGAACACAGCCAAGAACCAACAACAGAACAGGTGTAAGAACACCATCAATTAAAAGAGGTGGCTGGTATTATACCAACTCAGATGGAATGTGTGTGACAGAGACAGAAGAAACAGGATGACCAAAGAGCACAGGCTGTACCTTTGTCCATTGGACACAGTGTCATGTTAAAGAACACTCAAACCCAAGGTCAGAAACTTGCAACCAGGTGGGAGCCCAGACCATTTGTAATTGTTGAAGCTCCATGCCCCAAACTATCCATGTACTGAATCAATCCGGAAATGGGAGAATGCACATGTAAAGTTGTACACTGGAATACTGTATGTTGAAGCCATGTACATTCAAAGAAACTGGTATGGAAAATGTTGGGGACATTGGAGGTGACAGAAGAGGCAGATGCACACTGCATCAGATAAGGTTGCCCCTGTGGTTTCCATAGAATGGTATGGACTGGCAGGTATCAGTATGTTCAGCCCTGTTACTGCCATTTCTGTAGAATATGCTTACATAGATCCTCTGATGCAAAGATATGCCTCCAAAATGTTGCATTGGATAACTATAGTAGTTCTGATAAAGTCAGCCTGTAAATAAGAAAGTGCAAAACAAAATTAAAATGAGTGTTACTGTTAAAGCATAGATATTAGGAATGTTAAATGTAGAAGTTAAGAATGTTTAACATTTATAAGCAACGTGTCCTCACAAACAGTTTAGGTGGATACATGGGGACATGTATCTCTTAGACGTTCCAAATGTGTAATACCCCAGTACATCCCAGTCCTCGGTACAGACCAGATGCCACAGTTCTCTGAGTCCCCAGTGTCTCCTTTTCCAGTGGATGTGCCCCTGGGTAAAAGAATAAAGTTCAGGTGATTGTTGATGGAGGAATTGTACACTAATGGGGGCCCCTTAGATAAAAGCTGCCTGCAGGTAAACTTTTTTTCTTCTGCAGTTTTTCTCCCCTGCCAACAGTTTTTCACCCCAGTGAGTGACATGAGCCAGTGCCAATTCTCTTGAATGCCCAGCTTGCAGTGGACCATTGGTTGCCCACCACATTATCAGGAACATGGTGTCCCCAATGTTGAAGGATTATATAGGGTTCAGCATGGCAGCAGTCATCAAACAGTGCTGTCAGGTGCTGAAACAGTAAGCATGATTGAGTGCACTGAAGTTCAGTCAGGGCCTGCAATCAGCCTAAGGGATAGAGAGAACAATGACCTGAGGGAGCAGAGTAGACTTTCCTCTGTCAGAAGTGGTTCCTGTTCTTCTCCTGTCCCCCAAGAGCAGTAGTCAGTGTTGGCTGATCCCATTGTAGACTCGGTGATCAAAAGAGAGGAGCAGTCAGTCAAGGAGCACTATTTAGCCCTGTTTTATTTTTTTTTTTTATTAAAGTTAAAATTCTGTTTTGGTCACTCATCGATGGCTACAGCAGCTTCAGCAGTCAAGAAAGAGTCTGGGAGGGAGCAAGCTAGATAGCACAAGTGGGTTGCAGTGGTGAGAGGGAGCACTGGTGGTGAAGATGGGCTGTCAGCAGGAGCACAAACAGCCCCACCACTACCATTACAAGAACAGCAACCTTGTCTTCCTAGTCACCAGTACAAGCAGCAGCCAGCAGTTCCATCCTCTCCACCCTGCTCAGCCAACATTAGTAGAAGCCAGTAAACCCCTCTTTACCAGCAGCTTCACCCCCGGTTGGGGCACTGAGTTGGCGTCAGCACCACCAGGCAGGTGCTGTCTGCCAGATCTTTCAGTTAAAAAAAATAAAGTATTTTATGTGTTAGACACCACAACAGACAGTAGCCAAGGCTGCAAGCAGGGTGGGCAGGGCTCCAATATCAAGGGATCACCAAAAGGAAGGCTAAGAAGGCAAGTGGGCTCTAGTTAAAATAGTAAGCTTTCAGAGGGTGGAGCAGAGGGCAAGCCCCTTACCATGAAAAGCAGTGCCCAGGTGAATTAAACGGGTAGAACAAGCCCCAGCAGAGAAATGCCCTGGTACCAGGGCAAGGGCAACCAAATGGGCTAGTAGTCCAGGGGCAGCTGTAGCGCAAGTCAATGGCTATTTTTTTGTTTTGTATATAAAGATTTTATTGAATTTCAGCATAGAAACTAACACAAAAAAACAGACAACATAGCCAGAAAACCATCTACAAATAGTGGTACTACTGTAATCCATATACATCACAGATGGTAAGCAGCGTTAATTGTCACTGACACCCATGCGGGTAACAGTTATAATTCATCAACAACCAGAAAAGAGCCAGATGACAAGAAAAACTCCATAGCACCATTTACTCCAAAAAGACCAATGTGCAATGTGGAATATACAATGGAACACATTCCGAAAATCCAGAGAAAACAACTAGAAGTCTTAAGAAATTTATAAAGTCTGAAAGGAGCCTACAACACCTCTGAATCACAAGTAACAACTGGATCTAAAATGAAAACACAGAAAGTGGCATATAAACTATAAAGATCACCCCATCAAGTTGATCACAGTGTGCCTTGATTCAATCCTAGAAAATCAAGCCAAAGTCCCCATGCTGAGTGAAAAAAACAGAGATTTCCGCTTCCTCAAATATAGCACCTGTTGAAAGGATGCAGTTCTGGACAGAGATATCTGCCAGTTTACAAAGTTAGGAATACATGTAGATTTCCAGTTCTGAATCAGCAGTCTCTTTGCTTCTAAAGAGGTATAATACAGTAACAGCTTATGCTTCAAAGTTGCTTGTGGGATCAGACTTAGATCTCTCAAAATCCAAAAACCTGGGGATCAGGGAAGAGGTATATGAAAAATAGCCTCCAAATGCAGAAAAATCCTTTACCACCAATCTCCCAGGTCTAAACAGCCACTGAAGATATGCAAGAGAGTCCCAGGTTCCTTAGAACACCTCTAACATAAATTAGAGGCACTAAGACCTATTGAGACCAACCTATCTGGGGTCTAATACCATCTACTAAGAACCTTCTTTTGTATCAATTGTAAACATGGTTCAGGAGAGAACCTATGCACCTTCACCCAACATCGATTCCAAGTATCATCAGAAAAGTAAATTTGCAGTTCATACGACCATTTGGCTTTACAGTATTCCCAATCAGTCAAATGTAAATCCAAAATACATTTATAGATAACACTTATCTGACCTCTACTTTATTTGGCCCATTGGATTAGGTGCTTCCCCAGATCAGTCGGAATGAAGGAAGAGTCTGGTGTAAGCCATGGCCGACATGCATGTCTCAGTTATAAGTACTCGCAAAAGTCTCGGGAAGGTATTAAAAAATCACACTGCAGCTGATTAAACCTACAAAATATCCCATTATACTGATCAATAAGATCGCCCACCATTTGAATTCCTTTAGCAACCATGGCTTCCAACAGATCTGAGTACCACTTATCTGCAGACTGGGGTTATGCCAAAGAGGCTCAAATGTCACAAGAAAATCAGAACTCCATTCAAATAATCTCATCATCTTTTTCCAGTTATCATAAATAAAAAGGATGGGGAGGGTAAGAGCATTAATGAGAGACTTTGGGCATCGAAACATAACAGAAAGAAGTGTATCACCCACCAGATCCTGTTCAATATCCACCCATAAAGGGAAATTTCAGGAAGGAGCAGAAATTCATAACAGTGCACGCTTTAATCCCATACTCACATGGTATGCCCAAGGCCAAGGTAACTTTCACCCTCCAATCACTCCAGGCACCCGTAAAAGCTTCCTAGCAAATCTTAGGAATCCCCAACCCCCAAATAAAATCTGACAACATTCTGTCCATCTTGTCCCACAGCCCAGGGGATATTGGAATAGGCAAGTTGCTGAATCAATAAAATAGTTTAGGTGAATGCCATTAATTTAATAGCTGCCACCCTACCTGGGAGGGTCAGATACAACTTAGACCACCTACTAAAATCTATGGCCAAAGTTTTCCAAACTTACATAATATTTACAGTCCACATTGTCTGAACATCTCTAGAGATGAACATGCCCAGATATCTAATCCCACCGGGTGACCATTTTTAGGAGGGTGTAAGTAAAGAAGCCCAGCTAAGGTCCTCATGATATAAGGACATAAGTTCAGTTTTATTTCAGTTAACTTAAAGACTCCTAATGACATTGAACGAGTCTAAATCAGCCCATGTATTGGGAAGGGAGGACTCCACTTTCAACAGTAACACAAGTAAGTCACCGGCATAAATTAACACAGAACAAACTTGGGACCCCTCCCTGATACCATGAATGTTGGTATGCTGCCAAATGGCGGTACTTAGGGGTTTCATCACTAATAAGAACAGTAACATGCTTAGCAGACATCCCTGCCTTGTGCCGGGGTATAAATTAAAAGAATCGGCCAAAACACTGTTTGCAATAACTCTGGCTTTGGGGGAAGCATACAGACACTGGACCCAAGCCTAAAAACCAGGACTTAAACCCAGAGTTGAAAGAGTATAAAATAAATAACGCCACTCGATAAAGTCAAAAGCCTTTTCAGCATTGATTGCAACTATAGCCACAGAGTCTTGACCTCTAGAAGCAACCTGGATAAGATTAATTACTGCCTGAAGGTTGTCACTGCCCTGCCTACCCTTCATGAAACTAGTCTGCGATTTATATATCAAAAAAGGAAGACCTGTTTCTAATCGCATAGCAATACATTTTGCTAGAATTTTGCAATCAGCATGAATAAAAATATAGGCCTATACTTTATACGGATTGTCTGATCCTTGTTGGGTTTAGGCAGGACAGTGATGGTAGCCTCCTGCATGGACAGGGAAACCGAGCCAACTTCCTTAATATATCTAAAATGTTCCAGAAGACGAGAGGCAAGATGTTCTTGAAAAACCTGGTAAAAATCAGCACTCAGCCCTCCAGGCCTGGGGCCTTTCCAGACTCCAACTGGTTAATAGCTAATTTTATCTCTGTCAAGGAAATCTCTGCATTCAGCACTCAAGCAATCTCTGGCGGTAATGATGGTAACTGCAGCCATGAAAACAAAAAAGCTTCAAAAGTATATCTGAGATGGGGAGACTGAAGATGCATATAGGGCCTGATAATATTCTTTAAATAAATTAGAAATTTCTTGGGGATCCACTACCAAAGAATCCTGACCTATCTTTAAATACAAAATTTGTGTTGCCATAGCTTTTGCCTTTAACCGATGGATCAGTTTCCCCACTTTCTTCCCTGATTCTCAGTAAGATTGCTGCATACAAAAATAATGCCCATGAGGCCTGCTGCTGATACATTGAGTTTAATTGAAACTAAAGCTCTAGAAGAATCTGTGCATGATCTTGCCAATGATCTTGCAGGGGCTGTTGATACATAGACTCTTCCAGGGCCTTAATGCCTGCTGTTAGATCACAAATCTCTTGCTTTCAAATTTTATTTTCTTTGGCAGCATAGACAATTACAAATAAAAGCCTTGAAAGCATCCCTTAGAGTAAAAGGGGAGATGCTGCGGTCTTGATTAACTTGAAAATAAAGAAAAATCTCCTCCTTTAACAAATTTTGGAAAGCTTCAGAACATAAGAGAGGAAGATTTAATAGCCATCTAGGGGATTTAGAGATACTGCACTTCCTTTTGGAGCCCAGACTAGGCAAATGGGAGCATGATCCAAAATAATAATCGGAAAGATATCCACACCTAAAACCCCAGACACAAAGTAGAGCTCCCCCCCCCAAAAAGTCTAATCTGCAACAAGTATGAAACCTATTGGACCTAAAAGTATATGCTTGGCCAGTGAATGGGACAGTCTCCAGAAATCTACCAAATTAAGTTCAGCACAAACTTGAGTAACAAAGCTCTGGACCATTGGTGAGAAGGGCTCACCTTTACTGCTGGAGCTCTGTCTACCATGGGGTCCAATACAAAATTGATATCTCCCCCTATTGACACTTTCAACTGAAGTTGATATCCATCCATATTTTCCTGGGAAATACAGTCAAAAAAGTCATCCAAATTAAAAGCATAAATGTTAACCAATAAAATGCCTGCCCCAACTAGGGACCCCCATAAAAAAATACTCCACCCCTCTTCATCAGCCACCATCCGCATGACCTTTATGGAACACCCTTTTTAATGAGGATCGAGACCCCTTGCTTTTTAAGTGAAAATGTGCTGCAAAACTCCTGACCTACGTACCTTCTAACCAGTTTCAAAGTGCCAGTCTTCAGAAGATGAATTTCCAGAAGGAAAGCAACATCACAATGAATGGACTTTAAATAAGACAACACTTTCCTTTGCTTTATTGGGTGATTCATTCTCTGAACATTCCAACTCGCTATTCTCAAGTCCGCCATCTCAGAAAATAATAAAAATATTTAAACAAAGAAATACATAGCAGGCTCCTATAAGACCAAGAAATAACCCCCTGAGAATTAAATGGTGCCACACCTATAGCCTTGCTAAAACAGAAGAGCTGGTTTAAGGTCGGCAGCTCAGAATCATAACTTGTTTCTAATGGGCCCTATAATTTGAAAAATGAGAACTGGATAACAGCAAATAGGATATAACAGATCCTGAAAAAAAAGCAGTAGAACTAAATAACACAGCACTACTACATTTACCCCTGGTATAACTATATTCAGAGATAACAAAAACTCCAACAGGTTATTAACCCCCCCCCCAAAGAGAACTATGAAACACTATAAGGTATCCCACCACTCAGAGAACAATATGAGAACCAAAATATTAACATATAGAATACTGATATCACCTTGAAATGGTAACCATAAGGCTTGGAGAGTGATATAATGGGCAGACGACATTAATCCACCCAAACCCCCCCTCCCAGCAGGTGTAACTTTGGGCATGCTAGCTCAGTCCTGTGCTTCCCTGCTGCAAGTCATCTTATATCTCCTGACCCGAGCCTGAAATTAGAAAAAAAAGTGCTCATTTGTCAGAAATAGCCACCTCAAAAAAGAGAAGACCTAAAATACCTCTAGAAAATAGAACATGTAGTTCATAAGCCCTCAAAATCCCCCACATACAAAACAATTGTGTGATATGAGATAACCACACAAATAAAGGGTGGGATAGGGGCTCCAACACATTCTGCAACATCAAAAGCAGTGAAGGATATTACAATTAAGACTAAGGTCTGACCCATCTTAAAGTCGGTCTAAACCTTTTAGAGTTCAAATGTACTGCCTGCTGTAAATAAAGGAGGCCACTTCTTGGGGCAAAGCCCTGTCCCTTAACATACCATTCCAGTAATACTTATCAGGGCTCACAGTGTCTTCCTCTTTTAAGCTTGACCAGCATTGCCAGGGCTTCTATACTTACCCATTTACCGATAGGCTGCCAGTGTAGAAGAGTCCCTTGTAGAAGAATAGAACTCACCACTGTCATTGCCTGACAAACTTCAGCAGATGTTCCAGCTTCAAGAAGATGTGAGCTCTGTGTCACCTGATCCAAAGGAATGGATGCTACCAGCTTGTCTTCTACATAGTCTGCCCACTCCACACCATGCTCAGTAGATTCTTCAAGTGCTGATGTTGAGGATAGCCGCGGATGTAGGCTCAGGATCCGCTGATCACCCTGTAATACCGGGGAAGCTACAGCAGCAGGGGAGAATGAGCTAGGCAAAACAGGCTTGTTTTCTTCACTATGTCACTGAGCTGACCTGGAAGGATCACCCCGACGAGAGCTCTCTCTGCCTCTTGAATTTAGAAATGGGATGGTTGCCATTCGGAGCGGGGATAGAAACAGGGTGGGAAGGTGCTGCTTTCAACACAGAACTTGGACCCCAAGCAGCAACAGAGGCACCAAGTTTATCCCCTTGCATGGCAGCATTTTAAAGACCAACTCCTGCAATGCTCTTTCTAGCCTCCGCATGAACCTCAGTTTTAAGGGGCCCAACAGATTCAGTGAGAAAATGCTGGGCTTCCTGAGGGGTGGTAAAATGTAACCAATGACCACCCCTTAAAACAGAGAGAATATCAGGATATTTCAATGATTACTGCAGCTTCCAGAGGGACAGCTCTTTCCATATTGGTGCAAATGCCTTGCATCAGGCTGCCACATCCTTAGAAAAATCTTGAAAGATATTGTAGACAAAGAATGGTGGACTGCTCTTTGGCAAAATTTATGCCACAACAAAAATAGTACATCAGTTAAAGTGATTTATTTATTCACTTATTTCAACATTTTGATATTAAATGGCATTTATTATTTATGTTGAAATTGTAGCTTGTCCCCGGAAGCCATAAGTTCAATGGTGAAATACTAGGGTGTTTAAATAAAGAAGACTGGAGAAAAGACTAATTGTGTTGTGGCATAATTTTTGCCAAAGAGCAGTCCACCATCCTTTGTCTACAAAGAAATTCTTTGTCACCTGTTTTTTTTCAGCAATCTTCAGGCCAAACCCTTCCTAACTCTATGCCAGGCAGTGCAGGGAACTGCACCATTTCACAGATAGGAATCCCATGCTCAGTGAGGTTGGAGGCTTTGTTTCAGGTTCTTCAGTGATTCTCCCAAGGTCTACAACCAGGAGGTGTACCAGTTCTTCAGCTTTGTCCAGGTCCAGTTCTTCAGATTATATCCAAGGGCCCATGGTGCTGGCCTGGAGGTTCTTCAAGGTCTCACCCATTTCTTAAGTTTGCAATGCATAGTTCTAAATATTTCTTCTGGTGGTAAGTGGTGACATCCCAGAGGTTCTTCAAATTTGTAATGCTCAGTTCATCAGATTTCTTCCCAGGGTCCATCATAATGGCCTTGAAGCTTTTCATTTTGCCAAAGTTACGTGAAATTACAAGTGTTCTATTTCATCCCTGGAGTCCATTGTGACACCCAGAGGTTCTACCTGTGGAATACAAGTTTTTGTGGTTCTCATTCCTGGGTTCTGTCAATGACCAGTGATTCAAATCCTTTGTTCTTGGTAATAGTCAGTTTTTCATGTCACCAACAGAAAGCATGTGCTTGGAGGTTCCTCTTTTTTGCATTCTACTTGACCACATCATCTATGGCACCCAACAGATCCATATAAACTCTAGGGTGGCACTGTACAGATTTTAAAGTTATGCAGGTATAGAATGGTTTTGGTACAGTATTATTCATAAAAGTGAGTTTCAAGGTACAATAATATTAGAGAAAGATTTTAGAAGTACAGTTATAAAAGTACAAAGAAAATCAGGCTAACAGCACTTATCAAATCAACACACTCCCTTATAAAGACAAATAAGAATGTATTTATTATTGCTAAAAATACATACCTCAAAGAGCAACACTCACTCTAGCAAACTACACCAATGTTTCATGCATTCCATGTGCTTTTTCAAGGCATGTAATGCATGAAACATTAATGTAGTTTGATAGGGTCGGTGCTGCTCTTTGAGATATGTGTTTTTAACAATAACATATTTTGATCTGTCTTCATAAGGAAGTGTGTTTGTTGGACTAGACTTTGACAACAGATAAGGACCACTTGGCTCACCCTGTCTGCCCATTTCCCTACCTTTCGAATAAACTGCAGATCCTAGTTAACCAACAGCCTACTTCTTCCTACGCCCCACTTGAATTCCCTTTTGCCTGTTCCATGCATTCTTGAATTCCCCCACTGTTTTTGACCCCACCACTTCCTCTGGAAGGCTGTTCCATGTGTCCACAACCCTATCTGTGAAAAAATACTTCCTCACATTGCCCCAAGCCATCTGCCTCTATCTTCAAATTGTGCCCCCTTGCTACCCTCTTGGACTTTGTTGATTCCCTTGAGGTACTTGAATGTTTCTATCATGTCCCCCCCTTCTTTTCCTCTAGGGTATACATATTATATACATGATAAGTGTTGTTAGCACAATTTTCTTTGTACTGTACTTTAACACTATTTTTATCGAGACTCCAACTTTGAGTTCTTGTAGCTGCCTCTTGGTTTGGAAGAACAGTTACAGTATTGTGGTTCAAAAGAAAAATTTTATTGCTTGCACCTCTTTTCCCTGTTCCAATTTCTGTTGTTTATCTGCTCATTAAACTGGTCTCTTTTTGTGAGTTGTGTCTCCTGCATCTCCATTTTGGTGAAACTTCCATCGTGAAGTCAAACAGTCAAAGAACCGTATTACCTATGAATCATATAGAGTCCCAGCACACCTTAATGAGAGACCTGACAGGCTGGCAAATCTCACTTAACTCAGAATTTTCAGCACACTTCATCTGTTTTATTTGACAGCTGATTGGTAGATTTAAGGTCAAATGAATTTTCAGCTCATTTCAAGACTCTGAATCTGAAATACAGGTTCAACATGCTGGTTTTCAAACAAGCAGAGTTGGCTATTATTAGACTGAAGCATACATACTGGAAAGGCAGAGAATGGACCAGGAAGCTCCTAGCTCACCACCTTTTGGTATCCCAAGTGAGTGACACATTGTGTATCTTCGAACCACTCAGGGTCACATGCTTCAAAACCTACAAGATATTAATGAGAGAATGAAAAAATTCTATTTGGTAGTATACAACGCCCATTGCTCAAGGGACTCAGAAATTTGCAGTTTTCTATCATCCCCCAGTATACCTTGCCTTAACTCATTACTTCAAGTAGCTCCATATGAAGTCTGAACTATCCACTGTTTACGTGACACAAAATGGCTGCCCAGGTAATAATGAGTTAAGCCCACTCAACAACAAACCCTTACCTGGCTAATGGTGAAGAAGGAGATAATTTCTGCCATCAAATCCCTATCTATTGCAAAGCCCCTGTGGATGATGGCATCCCTGTAGACCTATGCCATGCCACATCTGGTATGCTCATATAGATCATATATCAGTATCTCGTCATACAGATCATATACCAGTATCCTATATCAGATATCTGATATATGATCATATCAGATCATACACATCTGGTATGCTTATTCCATATGCTCACATTCATCTGATCATACAAATCATATATCAGTATCTCATCATACAGATCTTATATCAGTATCCTATATCCAGTATTTTATCTGATATGTGATCATATCAGATCATACACATCTGGTATGCTTATGTTCATATGCTAATGTCACATTCAGCAGCTGCACACCTCCAGTGCATATTTGGCAAAACTTTAGAACAGGGTACCTTGCAATACACATTGAGGGGAGCCATCATCATGATAATACCCAAGTATGACAAGGATAGCAAACTCTGCTCCAACTACTGCCCCATCTTTCTCATTAACATGGACTGTAAAGTCCTGGCTAAGGTGCTAGCCTTATGCTGGAAGAGTGCTTACAACAACAGAACCACCCAGCACAGGTGGATTTCATTAAGGGGGAGTTAGGCTCTGACCATTTGTGATCCTTGCTTAATTTGATTAAAGCAGCTCAGGAAAGACAAACAGCTGAAGCTGTAGTCTCAACTGACTTTGAAAGAACCTTTGATTTGGTAAGCTGGGCCTTTCTACACAGCATGCTGATCCAACGTGGCTGTGGTGCTGAATTCCTGAGATGGATTAGGGTCCTCTACTATGACTCAGCATTGAGAGTCACTAGGAATGGCCTTCTGTCTGCTTCTTTCCCTGTACTGAATGGCTCTAGGCAGGGGTGCTCCCTGTCCCCTAAGGCTGCATGGGATTAAGGCAAGGTCACAGTCAGTGGTAGTTGCTATCTGAGTGGCCTCCTGACTCCTGTCAACCGTGGGCACTCACTCCTTCCACTCCTCCAACAAAGGCCTTTTGGTGGTTCCTAGGGCTCAGCTGAAGACCTCTGGAGATTGTTCATTTGAGGTTGCAAGCCTGGTCCTATGCAATTCACTCCCTAGATCCCTGAGGGAGACCCCAGTCAGTGGAGGCCTTTAAGTGGGGTCTGAAAGTGCATCTATTTAGAGAAGCATTTGAGAATTATTTATGAGCTGAAGAAGTAGCCAACTGTTAAATAGTTTTAATAAGGATTTTACTCTGTGTGTTGATACTCTTATTTTGTTGTTAATTTGTAATGTTTCTTCTCTTTTTATTATCTATTTTCACTTTCCATTCTGTACAGCGCCCAGAGTCTCCTTGATAGGGTGCTTAACAAATCAGCTTTACTTACTTACTTAAAATCAGCTATACTCTGTTTAGCGCTGTGTCACAGGCAGCTGTATAGACAGGGAGGCCATAATCTCTAAATGACAGAATAGAGCTGGCTACAATAAGGCATCTAGCATCCCCAGGGAAACTGATCTGGTTACAATACAGGGCACATAGTTTTCTGTTAACTATGACCACTAGATTGTCAACATGGAAGGCAAAAAAAAAAATATGGCTTGCATCCATTTGGTGGCTTTTTTATTTTATTTATTTTCTCAAATTTGTTTACCAGATATGGAGCACTGGATCAAAGGTCCTTCTTCAGGATCAACCCAATCCAGATGCACCAGATATATAATATAAGAAACATTACATACTATTACAAAAGATCATATCATACATATTTTAAATTCCCACTCTTGGAATTGCACCCTTTTTATGACTTTTGAAAATACCACTCTGTATGTGTAAGATTTTCAGAGAGCCATGTCTGACAGCCATGCAGATAGTTAGACCACCTACAAGGTGGTCTAATGTCTCGGGGCGATTGCTGTGACTTGTACCCCAAAAATGATGCAGGTGTCAAAATTAAAAGCATGCATCATTCTTTTGACCATAAAAAGTGACAAGCATCACAAATACATTGAGATTTTTGAAAATCTGATGCAAGCATCCCCCACACATTTGCCTGGATGCAGCATGCATCCAAAATGCGGAGGCAATGGCTTTGTTCAGCAATTTGAAAATCCAAGTCCATGTGTGTATCTTCTTTATTACTAAAAAATGTTGCATGAAAATGGATCATTTGTCCCTGATAGAGTCATATTGAAAGAAGCACTTCTTTACTATTTCAGCTGGAGTAAAAAAGTGCTAAAGCAGACTAAAAATGAGAGATAAATCTAAAAATAAGCCACAAATCAAAAACAGAATAAAAAAGTATAGGTCAACATTTGTGCCACTATCATGCACTGCTGCTTTCAGTTGTAGGACATGGGCAGCAGGAACAGTTGAAAGCTGCTGGACACATATCATAGTTTTAAGCAGATGTCCCAAGTAAAGAAAAAAACAAAGGGAATAAAATGCAGACAATATTTCAACTATAAGCTAAATAATGTCTTAAAATGTAATAATCTATTTGAATGTCTACAGACATATGTAACAGTCTGTAATATCATTGCAATGTACCCAGCTGTTTTAATTCATGTAATGCTTTAATAAGTTAAATCAATAAAACTTAACCACAAAAAAATGTAATGATTTGCAACATTTCTCAGCAGTGAAAACCCCTCTTATTTGTTTTTTTTTCTCTAAAAAAGAATTTCTCTTCTAAATGCTTATGGCTGCTATAGAGTATGCCATTGTTTAACTGAAAACTTTTTCCTGAGGTACATTACAGTGACAATATTGACGGATTATGGTAATGTACCTGAGGGACTCTGGCATTGCTTCTCTGGGTCTTGGGCCCCCTCCAGAATCAGCAGCTCAGACTCAGAGTTGACTATAATAAAATAGAGGGGATACATGGAGCAGAGCCTCTGGCATGGGGGTGTTGGGGGGACAAAGTACCCCACAAAAACAACCTTTTTGCCTGACAGCTTTATGAAAACCTTGATTGTGGTTGGTGTAAAAGCCACTGATGTCAGATCAGTCAGCAAATTTTATGTTGAACCACTGTCGTGGAACCCTGCTTCTAGTGGCTAAATTTGGCACAGTGTAGGATGTGAACAGAAGGGGAGCTAAGTCACTTAGGGATAACAATATATGCTTGGCAAATCATCAGAGTACAAACAAAAATAAACTAACTATAATGTACACAAAGGCAGGTAAGACAAGTCCAAAAATCATTGTCCATAAAATAATGCAGGATGTTACAGAAGCTATTTAAGTGCCACTTTTCATTCATTTCCTTTTGGCTGAAGCATCTCAAAAGTTATGATTGAAAATGCTTTTCTCCGTTGACTAGGTCCCCCCCCCCCCACCAACCACTTTGGGTTCAGCTCCTCTCTTTCAATGCTAACAAAACTGAGTGTGGATGATGCTCCATTCTTTCTCTTCATAGAACAGCTCACGATAGAATTTTGCTTGCTTATATGATTTCCCATGCAATATGAATTAAGCCCAACCACCAGGCAACAAGGAGAACCCCATGGTTAGATACTTACTTTAACTTTTAAATCATTAATTTGCCTCACACTGAATGACTTCCAATTTTTAGCTGGTTGTATGTTAGGTAAAAGTGAATCTTAAGAAGCCAGTTTAAGCCAAGAGAATAATACTCCAGCATTGATGGTCTAATACCCTATCCACACATATGGAATGGCTTTCTGAACTGGTTAAAATTGAGTGTTATGGAAGAGTTCATTATGCCATCTTACATAATTTAACCATCTATAATAAAATTAGGCAACCCCTTTCTTTCTTCTCCCTATTGCAAAATACCTCAAGGGCACTACCTGTCAGTACGATGCCAGCCTTTTTCAGCTTATAAACCAATAATCGATGGATCCTCTTCTCCTTGATCCCTCTTTAGTTTTACCCATTCAGACACTCACATACATTCTTACCCCTCCTGTTTAAATCTGATCAGTGCTCCTTCTGATCTCCCTTCCCTTCCACCCCCAGAATTTCCCCCTTCACCCTCCTTTACCCCCACTTCACTCATACACATTAAATAGAAATGTATTGATATGTTCATCATAAGATTGTTACTTAGATAGCCAGTATATACACCTTAGTTACCACTTTATAATATTTCCAATATTCCACAATACGTTCATGCCTGTATTGCATTACTCATTATTTGTATTGTTCCTATATTCCTTGTGCAGTTTATACTGTTTAAACATGTAAGAATTGTCCTAAAGATTAGCTGTGTTTTTCCCTTAACTGTTCTCATGTTTTATGTACTTTGAAGATTATGTATGAAATCAATAAAATGTAAATTAAAAAAAAAGCAAACAAAAGTGAGTTAAAGATTTACTTTATCTGTAAGGGTAGTTACCCCACCATTGAGTTCACCTTGTCATCTGATGTTTGGCCTTATTTCACATCTCAGTTAAAACCAGATTATTAAGAAATTCCCTTTGAAAGTTTTAAAGTAAAAGAAAAAAGTGAGTAAGAAAATACATTTGAAAGAATTGCTGTTTTGGTTGGGGGTGCACTAGATTCTGTTTAATTACTGATAAGATCATTTGAAGCTACCTGATGCTCATCAAGAAAAATTACTTCATCTGGGGTATTCCCACCACTGCTTATGGCCCCTGTATCCTCACAACCCTACTGCAACCAGACCTCTGTCACATACTCACACTTCCTGCCCCTGCAAAGCTGGGCAGGACAAGCTCCTCAATGCTGTTATGCTCAATAAGATGTGATCTACCCTTCCCAGTATTAGGCTGGGCGAGCCCCTCCCTTGGCAGGCTGTGCAGTAGGTTCAACTGGGCAAGGTCCTAGGTGTTCTGGCCAGGTACTGAGGCCAAAGCAGCTGCCTTTATAGTGTTTTGACTACAGCATTCATCACACATCTGGGTCTGCTTGCTGTTGTTCCTCTAGATTCCTTACTGGCTCCCCATAGTCCATACCCTCCAGCTAGCAAAGATTACATAGCAAAATAAGCTTCAGTGGCTAGATAGCTGTGACCCCACATTGCCATATGAAACAGTATAGTTAGAATGATCTAACAGTAAATCATCTAATAATGAGCACTAACAGAAATGGCATTTTTGTTGAACATGGCAGTTGAACATTCAGAAAGGTAAGCACTTTAATTTAAATAGTTTGATAGTTAAACACTAATTGAATGCTTTCATGAAGCTGAATGTACGGTAGATTGAAAATATACACTTCACATCTAGAGGTATTTTGTTAGCTAAGCATGAGTTAAATGTCACCTGGCCTTAGAAAACTAATTTGCATATTCTAGAAGCACATGAATATGTTTTAGGGTTTTGCATTAATTTTGAAATTAAGTATTGTTATTTATTTTTGAGTATGTTTGGCTGGGACAGGCACACTGATACAAAGTGCATTTCTTGATGTGACCCAGGATCCCAGGAAGGTTAAGTGACTTGCTCAGTGTCAGTTTGCAAGTGATGGTTATAGAATTCAAGCCCAGGTCCACTAGGTCTCCAGCTTCACAGTTCAGTGCTCTAACCTCAAGCCTATATTGCCTCCAAAGTCCAAACTCTAACACCATGTTTATAAATATTTGTTTAGCAATAGAAAGCAATTTTATGGAACACAAAAGAAGCATTAAGTATTGGCTCACCATAAATTAAGGCTTCTCCTTTCTTGAGGGTTTAAATACAAATGGGAACTGTTAATGGCTTTGGAAAATAAAGATTCCCTGAACAGCTCATGGTAACTCTAATGATAACTACTGTGTAATTGAATAGAACAGATACTTAAGCAAAAGATGGTTTCAAAACTGAGATGCTAATACACAACCAAGCTAAACAGTTTCTAATTTAAGGCAAATAAAATTTTACAATTTAAAGCATTTTAATAAGTGTATTTTACAGTTGAATGCTAGTTGAAGAGTTCATTCTGATATCATTTGGAACAACTGAGTGCTCCAGTGTGTTGAGTTTTAACTAACTTGCAAGGCTACAATTCAACTCAAACTCAACAAACCATCAACTGAAAACTAGTTGATCACTAGTTTGGGGTGTTGGTTGAGCACTCTACATTTTTCCATATATGTTATAGCCCATGAAATATAAATGGAAAAACCGCAGAGTGATTTGTATCATAGTCCCACATTAGATACCAACTCGGGGATAAAAGAAGCTTTTGAGAACAGGTGGGATGTTTAAACTTCATAAAAGTAGATATTGTATTGGGTATATGGAATAGGCTGACTTGTGATATGTAATTTATCTCCAAAAGCAAGGGGTCAAGAGTTAACTATTTCTCTTTCATTTGAGCTGCTTGGTTCAGTGCTGCACATGGCTATTGTGATGCCACCAGCATAGCAAAGACACATTTCTGATATGTTCAGTATTCCACTGTGATGTACCTAACTTTGCTAGGTATTAACCCTCAGGCTGCCAACAGAATTAGAATGTATCGAAATTCTGGACTGATATATCGGTCTGTGGAATTGCCAGGGTTAATTGTGACATACCACAAAATGCAAGATATTGTGATATTTTGCAAAATGTTCCAAAAGATCCATTTTATTTGGTGGCATTTCTCCCTACATCTATTTATAAAACATGATTTGGGTCAGATTTAATGGGGCACTGTCAACTGTCTAAAGCCTCAAAGTGTCTCTAATTTAAAAACAGATTGTGGGATCTCTCACATTCTGTAGAGAGTTCTGATGTAGCTAGTAATTTGACTCTGATGACACTCTTTTTAAGTGAAAAATGGACAGTCCACTATACTGTTGTTACCACACAAAAACATGTTTGTTTACAGTCCTTGATCAACTCCCCCTATATCTTTCCTGGACTTGGAAACACCCCAAAACAGTCTAAGCACTCAAGATGCAGAGGGAGGAGTGGAGTCTATTGCATGATTAGTGTCTGCATTGTTTGTGGATGTCCCTAATATTCAGAAAGTATGCAATGAGAGCAGATTAAAGACTGGAAGCAAAAATAAGTTGGGTATACTTATACTACTAGCATGCATTTCAGTTCTACTATTTATTTAGTTTTTGTTGACTGGGTAAGTGCACTAGACAAATCCTGCCTATTTTCAGGCACGACCCAGGGGAGGGGGATACAGATGAATGTCAACTGACCTTGAACCAGATTAAGCTGTTGATGATATTTTTAGTGAATGAGGGAAATTTGGCCAGGACACTGGGGAAATTCCCCTACTGCTTTGCTGGTGGTAGGGGGAGCTGCTGGTACTGCATTTTGGAATGGCATACTGTACTGAACTCTCCACGGAGATGGACATCCTTTCTACTGTGAGTCTGGAGTATTCTTGTGAAGTGCCTGAGCTAGAACGATCCCAAGATGGGTTTTTTTTTGTATACTGCATTACTTAGAAAGAAAGCAGATAAAAGAGCCAGCACTATCAATGAATTTTACAGACAGTAAGTAATCACAAAATGTGGACTTTCAACTAGAAATAATATGATACTAAAAGGATTGACAATGTTATTTTAATAAATCCTTAGTAAAACATATGGTAACACTGCTAGCATAACATTTAATTTGTTGCACCAAAGACAATGCAGTCATTTGATAAAACAAAATATTTCTATGATATTGTAGCATGTTCAGGATCAACAATTATTAGTTAGGTAACAGCCTTGGAAATGTCCACTGTTAATGATCCGACAGTATTAAGCTATTATTTTCATATACTATAGAATACTGTTGTCTGTCTCTTCTCCCTTCTTTCTTATCTAATTACTTCATTAATTTGTCACATTCATGTGTAAAATATGTAAGCTCTGGTATTTTAAAGTGAGCTGTTTTTATGAAACCTGCTATTTTCTTTCTGAAGAAGGACCTTGTAGGTTCAAAAGCTTAAAGATTTTCTATAAATCTCTGTTGATCCAATAAAAAATATCAAATCACCTATTTTGTGCATCTTCTTCTCCCTGTAGTTACAGATGGACCTATTGAATTCCTTTTCAGGCTTGCATTCTCTTTGTGAAGTTTATGCTTCAAAGCCAGTGCTCCTAGGGTTCTGCACTTCTGTATTTCTTCATCTCTAGTGCTCTTTTCTGATGCATTCTCTTCAGTATAATATCAGTTAGGACAATGTAGAAGCCTCTCAACCTTCTGTACTTGATAGCACATCTTTGCAACTTCACAGCACCATTTCTTACTTATTAGAATAAGCCTTGTAAATTTGTTTCAGTGACTTCCTCCTGTTATCTCAGCTGGTTTCATCCAGTTTGCTGCACTGAGGAGTGAATGTGCTGTCTATTTAAAGAGTTAGAGCACTGTTTCACTGAATGTACAGTGTGATCAGTAGCTACTGAAATTAACCCTTTAGTCATCTTAATTTTGCTTAGCAATATATCAAATGTTAAAAGGGGGGATTACATGTGCAAGGTGGTCTTCAATCTGGGGAGGAGAGAAATTCCTGAGGTGCTTAATCCCCCCGTCAACCCATTATGATGATCCATGTGCAGAATGTAAACCCAGGTCACTAGCAGGGCAGAGGGCATGCTTGCCAGAGGGCATTTATTGTTTTAATGAAAACTTAGTATAACTTTGTAAAACATCAAACAGTGTTCCATAGACAGCAATAGTTTCTCTAAATGCTATAATTTATCTAGACACTGATGTTGAGACTAAATGGTTTACATTTTCTAGGTGTTATTGATCGGAATTCTGTCATGCAGTCATTACGTGGTTACTACTGTACATGTGCATGAAAGTAACATAACATATTTCAAGAAGCTTTAGTAATAAACAAACCTCTGTGCATCAGAAACCAAGCCAGTGCTATCTGGCTAGATTCCCACCATCAGTCATATTTATCTTCCACAAGATGTTGGAAGCAGTTCGATTCTGCATGTACCCAGGATTATGGCTAGATCTTACATTTGCATTCTACATGTAGAACATGTTTTCTGCCTTATTGGTCCTTGTACAAAAAAATGAAAAAGATATCAAATCACCCACTTTGCTCATCTGCATGTTGAAAAATAATTCCAGAAATGTAGACTCATGAGGTTATCAATCATTTTATTTAAAATAACTATGGTATGCTGATATTAACCACAAGGATACATCTTCTTTGGTTCCCCTTAAACTATATTCCATTAATAACAGAGTACAGCTCTATCCCCCACTCAATGCAACCCATCACTGTGGGCTCTAAGAAAAATTGTACTTCCTTCATTTTTATCCCCAGTTCTGCCCTGCAGCTAGAACCAGGATCTACTTCAGCGGTGTGTAAGTCTCATACCCACCGAGGTAGCCATTCCATCCGTGGACCTGCTACACTGACATCAGCTACTGAGTGGACTTACTCCTTCTACTTTACATGACCTTCCTCCATGTTCACACTTCCCCATCAGCTTGATAGGCCAAGTATCTGCTACAGACAAAAACTCATAGGGGACTGTAGTCATTCTCCACAGTGGGGTGGGGTGGGGGGATGAATGGGGGCATAAGATGACAAATTGGCCCTTGAAGGTATGTGTGGCAGTGGAAATGTCACTTACCTTGCTCCACATACTTTTACTTTCTGTTCCCTTCATATTCTCACACTCTCCGGGATGCAGTGACATAGATACATAGATACATAGACAGTGTCGGCAGATAAGGGCCTATGGCCCACCTAGTCTGCCCATTTGAGCTTGTAAGTTCAGTTTGTTTTCCTAGAAGTCTATTTCCCCTTATCCCTGACCTCTAGAATTCCTTTATGTCTATCCCATGCATTCTTAAATCCCGTGATTGTTTCAGCCCCCACCACTTCCTCTGGCAGGGTGTTCCACTTGTCCACCACCCGTTCTGTGAAGAAATTCTTTCTCATGTTTCCTCTGAATCGTCCTCCCTCCAACTTCATCCCATGCCCTCTAGTCCTGAAACATCTTTTTCGTTTAAAAATAGTGTTTTCCTGCACCCTGTTCCTCCCTGTAAGATACTTGTATGTCTCTATCATATCCTCTCTCTCCTCTCCTCCAGGGAGTACATGTTCAGTTCCTTCAACCTGTCTTCATAGGACTTGTGATGCAATCCATGCACCATCTTTGTTGCCCTCCTCTGAACCTTCTACCCTGTCTATGTCCTTACGTGGGTATGGTCTCCAGAACTGTACACTGTACTCCAGGTGGGGCCTCACTAGTATCTTGTATGGCGGGATTATGACCTCCCTTTTCCTGCTGGTGATGCCCCTGCCTATACATCCCAGCATCCTATTTGCTTTACCTGATGCCTTGTCACACTGTTTCCTTCTTGAGGTCATCAGAGATGACAACCCCAAGATCCTTTCCTGCTTGGTGCATGCTATATCCTCACCCACCAACTGATATATTGTGCCTGGGTTTTGTGCCCCATATGCATTATCTTGCACTTCTTTGCATTGAATTTCAACTGCCAAACCCTTGACCATTCTTCAAGTTTCTGCAGGTCCCTTCTCATTCTGTCTACACCCTCTGGTGTGTCTACTCTGTTACAGAGCTTTGTGTCATCAGTGAACAGTGAAATTCTGCCTTCTAGATCCTGTGCAATGTCACTGATGAAGATGTTGAATAGGACCGGTCCCAGCACTGATCCCTGTGGTACCCCACTGGTCACTCTTCCCTCTGTGGAGTGACAGCCATTTACCACCACCCTCTGTGTCCTGCCACCCAGCCAGTTACCTACCCACCACACCACTGTCCTGCCCACACCCATATTCCCCAGTTTGTGTAATAGTCTTCTATGTGGCACAGTGTCAAAGGCCTTGCTGAAGTCCAGATAGGCCATGTCCACTGCCCTCCCCTGATCCACCTCCCTAGTCACCCAGTCAAAAAATTCAATGAGGTTGGTCTGACATGACCTCCCCTGGTGAAACCATGCTGCCTTGGGTCCTGTAGTCCATTGACAACCAGATGTTCCACCAATCTCTCCTTCAGTAGTGCTTCCATGATCTTTCCCACTACTGAGGTGAGGCTGACTGGTCTGTAGTTCTCTGCTTCTCTTTGTTCCCACTTTTGTATAAGGGGACTACATCTGCTGTCCTCCAGTCTTTGGGTACCTCCCTGTTTCCAGTGATTGGCTGAACAGGATAGCCAGAGGTTCAGCCACCACCTCTCCTAGTTCTTTAAGGACCCTGGGTGCACCCCATCTGGCCCCATTGCTTTATCAGCTCTTATTACTTCCAGTTCCTTCAGGACCCTTTCTCGTGTAAAGGGACTTGTGTCCATTTCTGCACCATTCTCACCCCTTGTACTCCCTTCAGACCCATTACCCCCCTCTTCCTTAGTAAAGACTGAGCAGAAATACCTGTTCAATATGTCAGCTTTACTGTTGTCATCCTCCACGCAGCTCCCATCCTCCCCCTTCAGTCTCACTATCCCTCCCTTTGTCTTTCTTTTTTCACTTATGTACCTGTAAAATGTTTTGTCCCCTTTACCCACTGATTTTGCAATGTGTTCTTCTGTCTGAACTTTGGCTTCCCTTACTGACTTCCCTGCCTCCCTTTGTTTCTCCTGGTACTTCTCCCTATCCCCTTCTGCCTGTGTCTTTTTGTATTGCCTGAATGCAATCTTTTTGGCTTTCACTTTCTTTGCTACCTCTTTGGAAAACCATAATGGTCTCCTCTTCCTTTTCCTCTTGCTAACCTGCTTAATGCATAATTCTGTTGTTCTTATAATCCCATTTTAAATACTGCCCACTGTTCTCAACCCCTGATTCCTGTCCCATTCCCTTAATGCCTCTTTTAAGTATCTCCCATTTTCCCAAAGTCTGCCCCCTAAAATCCAGGATACGTGTTTTGTGTGGTTTGGTTCTGCTCTTTCTGTGATTTCAAACCACAATGACTGGTGGTCACTGTTACCCAGGTGCTCCCCACTGTTACCCCCATCACACTGTCCCTGTTTGTGAGCACAAGGTCCAGTATTGCCTTCTGCCGAGTTGGTTCCATGACCAGTTGCTTGAGGAAGGCACCCTGAAGGAGTCCAGGATAAATCTGCTCCTAGTTGATGCTGCTGCTGGATGCTCCAGTCCACGTCTGGTATATTGAAGTCTCAACCAGTACTGCCTCACCCTTGTCTGCCATCCTTTGGATGGCTAGCATCAACTCCTATCTGTTTCTTCCTCCTGGGCTGGTGGTCTATAGACCACACCCTGCGGATGGCTGGCCCCATTTTCCTTTCCAGCTTAACCCACAGTATCTCTCCCCCATTTTGTTCCTCCTGGATCTGTGTGTGGCCTTATGTCATTTTTCACATACAGTGCCACTCCTCCCTTCCTGCCTGCTCTGTCTCTTCTGAATATGTTGTAGCCAGGTATGGCCATCTCCCAGTCATGGTTATCATTACACCAGGTTTCAGTGATGGCCACAATGTCCAGGTCTGACTGTACCATGACAGCTTCCAGATCTTCCATCTTGTTGCTAAGGCTCCTGGCATTTGCACATGGCTTTCCATGATTTGACCTCCCTAGACTGCTTCACTGTTCTACTCCAGCCCCTTCCTTGGTTGTCATTTATCCCTGGTTCTCCTTGCTGTCTGCCCTTCTGCTGAATTTTGCCCCCTTTCTGCTTATCCACCTTTTGGACACTAATCTCCATCTTTTGCACACTGCTTTGCAGAGATAGCCACTCCTCTGGTTCACTGGTTCCACTGCTAGCTGTGGGGGGTGAGCAAGTAGGTACCGTCCTTGCTGGCCTGCCACCCTTTGCTAGTTTAAATGCTTGTCAATGTAGCATTTAAACTTATCATTGAGTGCTTGATTCCCTCCAGGATGGATGCAGGCCGCCAGGCTTGAACAAACCTCCATCCCTCCAGGTGGGTCCCCAGTCACCAATGAATCCAAACCCTTCCTCACAGCACCCAGTTCTTCAACCATGAGTTAAAGTTCCTGGTGCATGCATTCCTATGCTCTCCTTGCCTCTCACAGGTAGTACTTGAGAAAGTGACAGAAGTAGCTACTTGCTTGAGACCCCTCCCAGTTTCCTAAACTCTTCCTGAACTTCCTTTGGCTCCCCATTTGCCAAGTCATTAGTACCTAGGTGGATAATGACATCCAGCTCACCCTCCCGTCTTGCCTTCCCAGTGATCCCCAGTATCTTCCTTCCATCCCTCCATGCCGTGGCACCTGGTAGGCACCTCACCTCCTGTCCTCCCCCTTCTGTGTTCCTAGCTGGATCCCTCTTACGATGGAGTCCCCCACCAGGATTTGCTTCCTCCTCCTCTGGGGTCCACTGCTTTCCCACTGAGGTTACCTCCTTGGCTAACCTCCACATCCTTTCCTTCCACTTCTCTGGGTACCTCTTATTTGGTTGTCCTCATTTGCCAGTGTGGCATATGAGTTCTTGAGAGGAATAGGATCTGGGATGTGCCTCTGCCTGACTGCTCTAACCTCCCTGAGCCCACTGTCATCCAAGTTCTCCTCGCTCTCGCATCCTTTGAGGCAGCTGCATTGGACTGGGTGGTCCCTGGATAGGGGTGATGGTACTCCTGACCCAGTTACTTCCGCTCTGAGTCTGGCTACCTCATCCTGCAGTCCAGAGAGATGCATGCAGATAGGGCAGCACCTCAGTGTCCAGAAGGTCTGCCTGAATATGGCTGCCCCACAGCCACTGCATTGCACCACTCCCCACATTATACTGCAATTCCACTACTTCTCTGCTACTGAAGCTCTCTTAGTTCTCTTTTTATTTATTTACAGTACTGAAAATCCTGTAACTGATCCTCAGATATATATTTTTTTAGGAAAAAGAAACCAATAAATAAATAAATAAATGAGTCAAAACACTTGTCGTGCTGAGGGTGGTCTTCTTCCCCTTATGCCCCTCCTACTTCACACCTCTTACTATACCCTGTGTTTAGCTCCTGTCAATCAGATTTATCAGGGCATATAATTAAGAGTTGGGGGAAGGGGTGGGAGGGGGAAAATTTGCAGCAATTAAAGACAGAACAGAATTACACCACCACTATGTTTTAAATTTTCAACAGCCCAAAAACAATTGTAAGTAAAGACAACACAGAAAGAAAGTATAGTGTCACTACAAGCCTACAGTCTAAGTTTAAAAGAAAAATACCAATTACCAGTTACTCTGAAGCACTGAATTGAATATGTTTCCTTCCTTCACCTTCTGGCTTCTTCTGAGAAGATGAACCTCTGTTTGCTGCTTTAACTGTGACTAAGCCCCACCTCCAGTTATCACGTAGCTGAGGTCAGAGGCCAGACAATTAACACCCTTCACCCAGCTACAGGACAGTCAGACAAGCCAAGATAAAATTTGCAGCAATTAAAGACAGCACAGAATTACACCACCACTATGTTTTAAATTTTCAACAGCCCAAAAACAATTGTAAGTAAAGACAACACAGAAAGAAAGTATAGTGTCACTACAAGCCTTCAGTCTAAGTTTAAAAGGAAAATACCAATTACCAGTTACTCTAAAGCACTGAATTGAATATGTTTCCTTCCTTCACCTTCTGGCTTCTTGGAGCACCTGCAGTTTTCTGTGTCACTCACTCCCAGTTTGAAGTCTCCTTTCATGGTGCTCTGCCTAACACTTGGAGGCGATGAAGTATCAGAAGGGGTTTCCCTCTCTTACAGGAAGGAAAGTGTCAAACCAGAAATCTGATCCTCCCCTGCTAGCCTCGGCTTCTAGTGTCCTGGGCATGGATTGTGACTGTGGGTCACCAGCATACCATGAATTGACTAAGTTTAAGTAATCGGAGTTTGTTTGTATTTTATTTATTTAAATATATTGTCACTGGGTATTTGTAAAGACTTGCTCCAGTTTCATTTTTTTTTTCTGTTTTTGCAGTTAAACTTTTTGTCAGAATATATATTTCAACATCAAGATAAGGTAGGGTAAGGTAAAATGTATTTATATGGTGCCCAATCCCAGAGGCTCTGGGCACCTTACACAATCAAAAATAGGCAGGGTAAGCAATAAATAGTCTCATATCATCCATAATGAAACCCCCTTAATTACCCCTACTTGCGGCCTCTTTGATGGGTAAGCTGTTCCTAGCCGACCTCACCACCACAGTATTAGCCTCTGACCAAGTAAACCTATCACATTTCACTGGGGACTACCCACCTCCCAACCTCCCACCTACTTCAGCTAGATGTGAGTCCACCCCCACTGGGCCCCTCACACCCCTGCCATCCTCTCTAACCTCCAGTGTTGCCAGCTGGCATCCTGGCTCCTAACGCTCCCTTCTCCCCTCCCCTGACCTCAGCCCCTGTGAATCTATCTACTCCTACTCTTCTTGCTCTTACTTGCAGGTGACATTGAGACAAACCCTGGCCCCAGCAAGCTGCAGTTGCACCAAACAACCCCATTTGGACTAGCCCACCTGGATTAAAACTCGCCCACATAAACATTTGCAGTCTCCCTGTTAAATTTCCTGAAGTCAAAGCCTGGGTCTCTCTTTATAACCCTCAGGTATTATGCCTAACAGAGACCTTGCTAAAGCCACAACATCCTGATACCATGGTCCAGCTAACTGGCTACTCCCTTCTTCACAAGGACCAATCCGGCAAAAGAAAGGGGCGGTGGTGCTGCAATTTTTATACACAAATCGATCACCGCCACACTCATCCTGAACTCTGATGACAACTCTCCTAGCAACTGGCTTATCACTGAAGTTACTCCTGTGTCAAAAAGGAAACTTTTCCTGGGGTGCTGCTATAACCTTCCAAATGGTGGGGTGGAAAGCCTTCAGGACTTCCTCACTGGCTATGGATCACTCTCCCCTCCCAGAGATTCCCTCCTCTTTGGTGACTCCAACCTTAACTGGCTCAGCCCTCATGAACCTGACTATGCTAACCTCCTAAAACAACAAATCCTGGTGCAAATCATCAATCTCGCCACTCGCATCAACTGTCTTACATCCAACCACACCTTCCTGGACTGGGTAATTACTAGTAGTGGTGACAAGATCACCCACACTGGCACACTGTCTGACTCCTTGAGTGACCACTCTCCCACATTCACCATATGGTCCTCTAAGGCTCCCACCCTCCCCCAAAGTACCTATCCATCTGCAACTTTAAACCCCTCAGTCTGCCCCACCTCACTGTGGACATTGGTGCCATAAACTGGCAGGAGCTCTGTGCTATCTCTGATGTATCACAAGTCACTATCCACTTCACCAATGCTCTACTTGCCATCCAAGACCACCACTTTCCCATCACCACTTGGTGTGTCAAAGTGGATTCAAATGCTGGATAACCAGAGAGTTCTTTACCCTCATGAAGGCAAGAGATAGAAAGTGGGCTACATACAAACTGGCCCCCTCCCCAGTCCTTTGGAACGAGTACCGCCACCTGCAAAATAAATATAAGCACTCCACTGGGTCCTTAAAGCATGACTACTATATAAGGGTACAGAGAGAAAGTCTGGGTAATACCAGACATTTCTGGGATACCATCAGCTCCCTCTTGAATTCCTCCACCCATAGTTCCAACATTCAACTGTGCTCCTCTTCCAGCCTACTTACCAACCCCTCTGAAGCTGCAAAAGAGCTAAACACCAAATTTACTGACCTGTCTGCCCTATCCAGCAAGCTACCACCTGGCCTTCCTGACCCTCATGCTACCAGCCCCACTTTCCCACACAGCTCCCACCCCCACATCCACCCATTATGGACTACACTCTACCCCTCCCACCACCCCATCTCCTAATATCCTCTCTAATGCTCCCCCCTTACCCCCTCTTTTTACTTCATGTCTATAACCCTGAAGGAGAACTACAATATGCTGAAGAGATTACCAAATAGGGGTAGCCCTGGCTCTGATGGCCTCTCCCTGGTCTTCTTGAAGCTTGTTGCACCAATGATCTCCAACCCAGTCACCTTTGTTTTCAACCTTGCCCTAACTACCCCCACTATGCATGCCTCCTGGAAATCCACTAGAGTAGTCCCCATCTTTAAATCCGGGGCCCCCCATTTCCCTGACAACTACCAGCCCATATCTATCCTTTCCCACCTAAGCAAACTCCTTGAAAGGTCATATACAGTCAATTAACTGACTACCTCTCCAATCACAATCTCCTATGCAACCAACAACATGGTTTCTGCAAGCATCACAACACTGCTACTGCCCTTGCCCTTTTCACAGACCACATTCTCACAAACATGGATCGAGGGTGGGCCACTGGTACCATCTTCGTAGACTTATCAAAAGCCTTTGACATGGTTAATCACTCCTTCCTCTTCTCTAAAGTATTAGCCCTTGGCTGCTTTACTGAAACCACAGACTGGTTCTAAAGCTACCTCTCGGGGTGTTCCCAATCAGTGTGTATTGGTACCACCATCTCCCCTCCTCTATCTGTTTCCACTTGTGTCCCCAGGGGTCCATCCTGGGTCCATTACTCTTCTCTATATTTAACTCTCTTCTAGCCGACAGCCTCACCTGTAGCTCACTGCTCTAAGCTGATAATCTTGTCATCTTCCACAGTGACCTATCCCTCTCCAGTATATCCTCTGTCTTGTCTGAAAACCACTGTGCTGCCTCTCACTGGTTTTCATCCAACCTCCTGCTAGTCAATGCGAAAAAAACAAAGACCATGTTATTCAGCTCTAAACCTTATCTAGCCAAAATCCTGCAAGCTAACGATGATTTTCTCATCCACCCCTCTGATGGTCCTGGCCTCAAGAACATCTCTACTTTTAAGTACCTAGTAGTATTGCTTGATCCCTTGCTCACATACAGCAATCACATAAACAACATCGTCAGGAGGATAAATCAGAAACTTGGTGCTGCCTACCACCTAAAGCCTTAACTGATCAATGAGGCTCGCTTACCATAGTCACTTGCAACCTGCTCCCCATCTTTGATTACTGCTCTCCCATATACACCAGAACCTCTACAATCCTTCAGGCTAGGATCACGGTAACCTACAACAATGCTTGCCAGTTTTCCCTGTCTACTTCTTACACTACTCACCACTGTGACCTTTACCGCACACTGGGTTGGCTCCCCTTGTAGGGGTGATTTATCTGTACCCTTGGTTGCCTAGTAGATACTGCCACCAGAACTGGCGCGGTCTCTCCCCTCACCACCCTCTTCAATTTCAGAACATCCACCAGGAATCTGCACTCCTCTTCATTGCCCTCCCTCCAGGTACCCAAAACCCTCACTGGTATGGGTAGGAGAGCTCTATCTAGTGTGGCCCCCTTCTTGTCTGCCCACCCCATTAGAGTATCAGACACTCACCAAATTTTAAAACACAACCTCAGATCCTGGCTCATGGACAAATACAACTGTTACTGCCCCCTCGCTAGCACTCATCATGCCTGAAATGTGCCTCTTGGCACTTCTCACTCTTCCCACCTACCCTTGTCCCTCTATACAACGGTGCTGTCTCTCTCTCTTTTATCTTCATCCATCCCAGCTTTCACTTCCCCTGCAACCTCTACACAGTTAGCACTGTCTGCCTACACGCATATTGAATTGGCTCATACTTTATTTGCATGTTCCAATTTGCTACCTGTCTGTACCTTATAATGACCAAAATTCACTTTTACCTGTACTGCACTGTATTTCTGGGGGTGCTACAAGTTAATGCTACTGTATTGTACTGAATCTGTATTGTGATTATTACCTGTTATACCTATGTACTTTAGTTGCCACTGGCTGGCCCGGGTCGTGCCTGAAAATGGTCCCTAGGATCAGTGCACTTACCCTATTATCAAAGAATAAACAAACAAACAAATAAATATATAAATAAATACTAGTGCTGGCAGGTCCTTGGGAAGAACTAGGGGTTTGATCTGAGCAACATTCCGTAAATGGTAAAAAACACTTTGGAAAACAGATGATACCAGAGCATCAAGTGTCAATCTGTCTTCCAGGAAGATGCCCAGACTTCTCACCCTTGGAGAAACTATGAATGGAGTGGTTTCCAGGACCAATCCTGCTGCCACTCTGGAGGCACTCCCATCATGCCCTTGACCAGGCTCAATCACCAGGACCTCCTCCTTGTCAGGATTTTGCCTCAGCCAGTTTGAGACAATCCAGTCCTGGTGTTTGGCTAGGTAGTTGTTAAGCACTTCCACAGCATCATTTGTTCCAGGGGGAAAAAGACGTGTGTAGCTGGGCATCATCTGCATAGCAGTAAAAACCCAGACTGTACAATCTGATGAGCTCTCTCAGGGGTAGCATGTACACCGCAATCAGCACTGGTGAAAGGATTGACCCTTGAAGAACTCCACATGGCAGGAACCTCGGAGAGGAGGAGAAATTCCCCATCACCACCCTTTGCTTCCTGCCTAAGAGATAGGACTCAAACCAGTTGATGACAGTATCGGCAAGTCCACAGTATTCTCTAAGGTGATTGAAAAGCACAATGTGGTCTACGGTGTCAAATGCTGAGGAGAGATCAAAGAAAATGAGAGTTGATTGGTCTCCTCTATCTCTCTCCCTGAGGAGATCATTTTGTACCCTGACCAGTGCTGTTTTAGTGTTATGCCTAGCCCTGAAACTGGACTGGAATGACTCATAGATGTAATTGGCCATGAGGTGCGCCTCTAGCTGCGATGCCACTATTTTCTCAACAACCTTCCCTAAAAATGGGAGGTTGGAGTGATGGTTTCTTTTTTTTTTCCCAGTTAAATGTTTTTCTCTACATATATAGTGATGAGGCATTTGATTACAGGTAATGCACTCTCTGTACAGTAGAACTACAGTTGCATTATAACACCTTGACAGTTGTGACAGGCCTAAAACATACAGAACTAGTATATATACATTTACATACCTGCCTTATGGAAATTTGGCCAGAAACACGTGGAAGGTAACAAAACTGCATCTACTGCCAACGCTACGGTGTGATCAGGATGTCGTACCTGCCTGTGGTGAAGTGTCATGTCTCCCATTCTGTAACGGAGAGAATATAACCACAAAGTAACACATAGACTTAATAACATACACATATACTTACACTATAAACATCTGATTTGTGCAGTGTCTTATGGGGAGTAAAAGGTGCCTTCCTTTCACAATTCCTCTAGGACTGTCCGTGTGTGCCCTGTATTTATTCTCTCACAGTAGGGAATTGTCTACTTTTATCCTATGCCTGCTCTGGGTGCTAGGTATACCTGGTATGTGCCCAGCATTTCAGAAAGATACCTCCTTGGAATAGGGCTATGTGCGAGCGTCTGTCCAACTAAAATATGGCAAAGAGTGATGTGATTATGTCACTGAAGGTCGGAATAATGGTGCTTCTCCAGTTGCTAAGCAGTAGGCGTTTGACTTGCATGCTGAGCAACATCAGCCATCTAAGTTCGGGGGAGGTTAGATGTGGTGCTCCTGATCTTAGGCCTAATAATAATAGTGGAGCTGACTGGGGTACATTTTTATGAATGTATCTTACTGCCTTCCTGGGAAACCTGTTTCCAAATGGGTTATTCTGGGACAAGCCCACAGTACATTTTTTTTAATTTTTAGTTTTTGTTGACTGGGTAAGTGCACCAGAGAAATTCTGCCTATTTTCAGGCACAGCCTGGGGGAAGGGGAAACAGATGAATGCCAACTGACCTTGAACCAGATTAAGCTGTTGGTGGCATTTTTAGTGAATGGGGGAAATTTGGCCAGGGCACCTAGGAATTTCCCCCTGCTCTTTTCAAGAAGTGCCATGGGATCTTTAACATCCACCTGAACTACCACCAAAACAGGCAGATGGGCTCTCGGTTTAACATCTCATCCAAAAGACAGCACCTCAGGAGTGCAGCATCCCCCTCATGCTGCACTACAGTGTCAGTGTTGGGATTTAACCCAAGTGCCTTGTGTGGGGATGATGTACAGTATGTCTTCCCCTTGCTGATGATGCCAGCAATTATCTTGGTTCAAGAGTTTGGCCTTAAAGAGTACCACAGGGGTACTATACCAGGAGTGCAATATCTTACTATGAATAAGTCTGCTTTGGGCATCTCTGTGATATTTATGACCTGCTGCCCAGCACTGTTTCCACTGGGTGTCTGAGAAAACTATGTTCATGACCTTCTCCCACTTGTGCTTTGTGGCTGAGCATTGGCTTCGAAATGTGTTCCTAATCTGATAGTAGATGGCACCTGTAGTGCCTCTGGGGAGAGCTAGCTATTTTGTGATTGGTAAGGGTTTTGAATAATTCTTTTTTGCTGGGAGCAGGACGAGTTTCTCTGTATCTCTGAGCTGGAGGTACCACCAAAAGTCTTGTGAGGGTATCCCTATTTTGATTGGAAATTTTGAAATACATCCATTGCTCTGGTAGTGGATGTTAAAATGTTCTTGTTGTAATAGATTCCCCTATCAGCCCAGTGGCACCAGTATATTGACTGTCTGTCTATAGTAAGTGCGATGTTGCACTGCAGGGGAACATATGTAGGGGTTTTGGGGAACTTCCCAATCTTTTATGTAGCTGTTTCCAGTATTTGATTGTGGGGCCGATGGTGGTATGTGTGTTTGTGTTGTGTGTGTGTGTGTGTGTGTGTGTGTGTGGTGTGTGGTGTGTGTGAGGGGAGTCTGACCAAAATAGGTATGCAAGAAGGAGGTTCCTCCCTGTGCTTGTTCCATTTGGATCCATTGAGGAAGAAGTCAGAGCTTGGGCAAAATCAGCTCAATGTTTGGGAGTTTTGAAAGGTCAGTTTATAACCCTTCATCCAGGGGTGGCCCCACCCACCCCCCACCTTCCAGTGTGCCCTTAGTTTGTTGTGACTGTATTTTGGCTTGTGGGATCCCCATATAAAAGCCCCTACCATTTTGTCTATCCTCTGGTACCAGGTGGTTGGGAGGAATAAGGGGATGTGTGAAAGCAGGTAGAAGAACTTGGGTGCCATGGACATTTTGAATGTGGCTATTTTCCCCACCATGGTGAATTGGAGGCATGACCATCTATCTAATTCTCCCCTGTATTCTATCAATAGAGGTCCCAGATTTCTCTCCCACATGGTGTCTATCCTAGTAACCATTATGATGCCTAGTTATGAAATTTCAGCTTGGAACCATATGCAGGTCTTGAACAGGCAGGTTCTGGGGTTGGCATAAGTGATTGGGGGGGGGATTTCTGTTTTGTTCTGATTTACTCTAAGTTCCAGGTAGTTTGTGAACTTATCAAGAAGACCATCAATTGTTCAAGCCTAGGTTTGCTGGCCAAGGCACCTAGCTTCACCTGAGCTCTTTTCTTCTAGGTTGCTTGAAAGGACAGGGCAAAGAAGCTTACCAGAACAACAAGAAGAATTAAGGCTTCTTTTGTCATCACGTGATGGCAGCCTAGGAAGAGTAGCTTCTCCGATCAGCTCCGTCTACAACCCGCATATACCAGCCTTGAAGTGAAGTAAATAAAGATTCATCAATAGATATTGGAGAGTGAAAGACCTGAGTAACCTCCAAAGATTGTAAAGCTTTTTGAAAATGGAAGCTTTTGTTAAAAAACAAACGGCAAAACATACGCCGCCTCCCTCACCTGAGAAAGAGCAGGCCGCAAAAAGGCCACATCAGGGACCTGCTAAATCCAGTCCGGGGCCGTCTGCATTAACATAGGATAGGTTTCTGGAAATTTTCATCCCGCTGCAATCCTCAGTGGATGAGATCTACGCAGAAATACAATGCTTTAAAACAGCACTGGAAACAGTTGAAATGAGAGTGGGGGATAACGAAATTAAAATTAAATCCTTGGAACTTAAAGCAGATAAACACGATTTGGAAAGAGCCTCCCTCAACAAGAGAATCAAGAAAATGGAAGAAAAGCTCGAAGATCTCGAGGGCAGGAGTAGAAGAAATAATCTTATTATTCTTGGTGTTCCCGAAAAAGAAGAGGGATCGACGACTATTTTATTTGTTCAGAAGCTCTTTGAAAAAATTGTGGGTCCACCTCCAAACGGCAGTTATGTTGTGGAAAGAGCACATAGATCGCTTCATCCCCCTCCTGTCCTTAGAGCCCCTCCGCGTCTGATAATTTACAAGCTGCTGAATTTTTTGGACAAACAATATATTTTAAATAAGGTCAAATCGCTACAGGACGTTGCTTGGGAGGGAAGAAAGATTAGAATTACCCACGATCTCCCACACTCGGTACGCCTTAAAAGACAGAGCCTACATCCCATAGTTTCAGAGCTGGTGGCAGCAGGCGTGCAGTTCCGAGTCCGATACCCAGTGTTGCTCCAGGTCAAGATTTAAAGATCAGTGGCAATCCTACGACTCAGTTGAGGCGGCTCAAGGAGAACTTAAAAATGCCTTGCCAGAGCTTTTTAAATGATTACGGGGGGGGCAGCCGGTGTACTAATCTTGTGACGCTAAATAACTGATTTAATTGAAAGAGGACTGACAGGAAGGGGGATTGACCTCCTCAGATTGTTTTGTGCTTGCTTGCGATGTGCTTCGCTGCGGTGTCAGCAAGGAGAATGTTGTGAGCAGGATCGAAGCTGCAGCAGACTTTTTTCCACGCTGAAGTATTTAATTTGATTCATGTCCAGAGCCATATGAGGACAGTGAGCTTGACACAAACCCTGGAGGTTCGAGGTTGAAGTGTCATTTTTTTTTTTGTTTGTTTGTTTTTTCTATGCCGGGGAGCCAAGAAGAACTGAATGGAGCACAGTGGAATGGAGGGAGTGTGGCTGAGAAGTTGTAATTGATGGCTCTCGTGTTGTTAATGAGAACTGCCTAGATGGTGCGGATCATCCGAGCTTGGCTACAGTTTGATCGCTCTCCAGATGAGCCCCTGGTGATTTTCCCATCCAAGTTTAAAAAAAATTAGTGCAATGGCCCAGGAAGGATGAGTTTGACTGAAAACGGAGATCCGCATACAGAGGACTTGCTTACTTTTGGTTTTCGGACACTGATACTGTAGATCGGGGAGCAGTGAGAGCTTGTGGTCCTCAGAGAGATACGTCCATAATATCAGGATAACAAGGACTGAAATGATTATATTGACTTCGATACATGTTTTAAAAGTTACAGGGAAAGTGCATACAATGTGGGGCATTTTGTTTAGAGTTAATCTGGGATATTTTGCTTAGTTTCTGCACTATGAGATTTTTTCTTTTCGACATGGTTAAAGGGACTTTAACAGGAACGTATTTCTCCACTAGAGGGGGCTATGGACCATAGAAAGTTTTGATTTTAATAGTTAATTAATGTATGGAGATTTGTCATAGTGGAGGAAGTGTACATATTGGAAGGCTGATTTGTCTCCGTTATTAGGATGAATATTTTTTGTTATGTAGCATGTTTCTCATATCATTGAATACTCTACAAGGGCTTAGATTATAGAATTAGAGAAAAGATGGGGTTGGGGGTGGGGATGGCGGATCCTAGGTTGAAATGAACATCACACGACATAGTGAAGTAGTGGTGCAGTTATTGGAACTGGGGGTAGTTTGGGGGTATAGGGGGGAGAATGGGGGATTGAAGGCAACAGCATTCACACGCCAGAATATAACAGTCAGGGACAGGCGGCTAACAGAACCTAATACAGTGGGGGAAGATCACAACTGGGTATTATTTTTGAATTCTAAGGGTCATGACAGGAGTTATTAATTTGGTAAGTTGGAATATTAAGGGTGCTAGAGACAGATGTAAGAGACATATTGTACTGAAACACCTCTCAACTCTTAAAGCAGACGTTGTGTGTCTGCAGGAAACACACCTTCCTAGAGAGGATACTCAACTATTTGTTAAACAGTGGGTGGGCCAAGCTTTCGGAGCTGGCTCTTCCTCCAATAAAGGCAGGGTGGCCATAATATTTCATAGGAGGACTCCCTTCCAATTAGAAAGGGAGATATGGGATACACAAGGTCGATACATTTTCCTAGTGGGAACTTTAGTCTCAGTGAAGGTAGTTATCGGATCAGTATATGGCCCAAATACAGACTCTCCACAATTTTTTATGCAAATAATAGAGGCTCTGAATGGTTTCACTTCCTCCACCTTTTTAATAGTGGGGGACTGGAGTATCACAACACAGTTACATTTAGACCGGACTGATAATAGGCATGTGGGTCTCTCCCCTGCACAGCGAGCCCTAAGAGAAGTAATGGATAATCTAGGCCTGATCGATGTCTGGAGACTGATGAATGGGGATATGAGACAATATACCTTTTTCTCTATTCCGCACAAAACAGGTTCTAGAATTGATTATTTTTTAATCAGCATGAGTATTCTTCCCTTGGTCGTAGAGGCCGGAATTAATGCCAGAGTCATATCAGACCACTCCCCAGTTTTCATCAAGTGGGTACCGGCACAGGGGGTTACAAGGGACTTCAGGTGGTTTAATAACCAATTACTGCAAACGACATTCATTCAGGAGCAAATAAAGACGTTTATGACACATTTTATAGATACTAATTTAAATTCGGTCACGAATATAGACATTGTGTGGGCAGCGTTGAAATGTGGGCTTAGGGGAGAGTGCATCCGGATATCGGCGACCAGGGTCAGAAAATCCAAGATGCACTTGGAAGAGATCACAATGGCCATTAGAAATGTGGAGACTAGCATCACAAAGCACTCTGATGAGCTCGACTGGATTAAGCTGCATCAGTTACAAGCCCAATATTCTGCAATAATGATGCAGAAAGCAGAGCTTGCTTTACATAGAACAAAGATAAAATATTTAGAATCAGGAGAGAGGGCAGGTAAATTACTTGCACTTAGATTAAAACAGCTAAATTCCAATCGAGTTGTGGCTGCAATATGTAAAGAGAGTGGGGATAATATGGTAAAAGAACCAAAATAAATTGTGGCCACTTTTAAAGATTACTTTTGACGAATCTATTCAGTTGATTTAAAAATAAACCCACCTCTATAGAAATCCAGAAGTTTTTAAGCTCTGTCCCCCTAACCAAGTTATCGAATATTAGAGTGAGCCAATTAGGAGCCTCAATCCAAGAGGCAGAGGTGAAGGTTGCAGTTTCACAGTTAGCGGGAGATAAATCCCCAGGGCCAGATGGGCTAACCACTAACTTCTTTAAGACCTATGTGGATATAATATGCCCAATTACAACTAAAGTGTACAATTTTTGGTTCAGTGAAGGTATCTCTGATCTGTCCTTCCTAGAGGCACTCATCACTCTCATTCCCAAACCTGACCGGGACCCCATGCTGATGGGCAGTTATCGTCCGATATCGCTGTTGAATGTCGATATCAAAATATTAGCTAATATATTAGCAAATCAGTTGAGTCCATTCATGAGCAGCATGGTTAGTGATGAACAAGCGGGATTCATGAATGGAGGCTATCCAGTGATCATCTACGTAAGATTCATCACCTAATTATACATGCCCAAGGTGCACAATACCCAGCAGCATTATTGGCACTAGATGCCGAAAAGGCATTTGATCGAGTGTCTTGGGACTTTCTTTTCGCAGTTTTAGATAACTTTGGATTACCTAAGGAGTTCCTAGATTGGGTTCGAGTTCTATACAATGCCCCCACAGCTCGTGTATGGTGCAATGGCATATTGTCGTCTCCCTTTCCTTTAATGTGTGGCACAAGACAGGGATGCCCGCTTTCTCCACTTCTGTTTAATTTATATCTTGAACCCTTGATTCGAGATTGCAGGCATCACAAGTGATCAAAGGAATTGAATTGGGGAGTAGGCGATATCTCATTTCAGCATATGCAGATGATCTTCTGATGCATTTAGAAGAACCGGACACTGGTATACCAGAAATACTAAGAGAAATAACTAAATTTTCTAGAGTCTCCAACTATAAAGTCAACCCCTCCAAGACAAAACTTTTCCCACTGAACAATAGATGTTACCCCAATATAGCGAAGGAGCTTGGCCTCACTTGGGAGTCAAGGATATTGACATACCTTGGTGTTAAAATTATGAGAGGAATAAGTTCAATGGTCAAGGAAAATTTTGGTAGCCTCCTTAAAACCATCAAACAAGATCTAAATAGATGGAATTTTTTGCCCCTGTCGTTATGGGCCAGAATAGAAAAGGTAAAAATGAATATACTGCCTAGGGTTATCTATCCTCTAAATATGCTGGGATGTTATTTGCCCAAAGTCTGGTTTGTGAATCTAAGAAAGATGCTTAGTACATACCTATGGAAAGGGAAAGCCATTAGGAAAGCGTACCAGAAACTTACCGGCCCAAGAGAGAAGGGAGGACTTGCTCTTCCATCTTTCTATAAGTATTATATTGCATCACACATAAGTAAGGTAGTTCATTGGTTTAAACCAAATACACCCCTCGTCATTGTACCCTTATACACCTCTTTGGATTTTTATTGAAAGAGACCTAGTTAGGAAACATAGGATATCATTATGCACGGTCGCGTATACTACTATTAAACTTCTCCCAAGATTGTTAAAGGACACCCCTATTGGTTGGTCATTAAAGGCCTTACAGCAGACCCAAAACTTCTAAGGGTCAGCTGGCAGTACTCGCTAGAACAAATGTTGACACAGAATATTCATTTCTTAATACAACGGGCACCAATTTTGCCTGGGTTCTGGAGATCGCTAGAGGGCCTAAAGTTGGGAGACTTAGCTCCACAGGGTAAGTTAGTAGCATATGAGTGGGCATGTATCAAGTTTCCAGAAATAAAGGGACAATACTTCAAGTTCCGACAAGTTTCCAAGTCGATCAAAGCCCATCTTAATAAAAAGGAGGCCGGGGCAGATATTAGAGTCGAATTAGTAGATTTAATTAAGATAGCTGACCAGCTCCATTCTATTTCTGGAATCTATGGTGCATTGCAATGGTTTGATGACAACCTCCCAAATGGTGTTAGTTATTATTGGACACATAGATTAGGAATAGCAGAGGACAGGGACACATGGAAGCGCATATGGTTTAATACATATAGGAATATTAGACAAGATAGATACAGGCTTCAGCAGTTTTACATTATATATAATATGTATTATACCCCTCACGAAACTACATAGAATGGGCAGGTTAACACAATCTGCATGTACCAGATGTGGGAGGAAGGCAGCGATATATATCATGTACTGTGGGATTGTGCTAAGATTCAGCCCTCTGAGGGCAATTCGTGTCTCTATTACAAGAGGTAGACCTGGATGTTTTTTACACTCAAATCTGTTTGTTGAATAATTTTAATAACGGTATGTCCAAACAGCAGAAACTATATATGGCCATAATATCAGCCTCTGCAAAAGCTGTTATACTGAAACACTGGAAGGATACTTCTACCCCTGCCTAAGGGCAAATGGTACAAAGAAGTTACACTTTATGTACAGGTAGAATCCTATATCGCCAAGATGAGTAATAGGGCCAAGGTTATTACTCCCAGTGGGTCTTTAGATACAGCCCTGACATCATGGCGCCTGGGAGTCACCTATAGGAGGTATCCCTATTCAGAAAGTTTGACTGGTTCATTGGCGGTGAATGCTGTTTTAATTAATTAAATAAATAATGGGGGGGGTCTGTGGTTGAGTAGTGTTTAGCTAATTTTTATAGGCATGAACGTACTAATAGTATAGGCTGGTTAGTAGTATATATAGTGCATCTATGATTATTCTGTAAATCTTCACCAGCTTAATGTTTGTTCATGGCACATGTAATGGATATGCCAATAAAGTAAAATGAATAACAAAAAAAAAAAGGCTTCTTTTGTCTAGGCAGGTTTACTGTGTGTTGTTATTTTTATTTGGTACTCACAAGGGATTTTTACTGTTTGTTGCTAACATTTTATTGCTTTATTTTTCTCCGATTCAAATTGTTGTTGCTGGGTATACATTCTGCTGCATTATTGCAAGGTGTGCCTACAGGTGTGTACTTATAGATTACTGCTGTAATCTTTTGATTCAAATTGTCTTTTGCAAGGTATATCTTCTGTCACTGCTTTATTTTTCTCTGTAGCAAAGTGTTTCCTACAAGGTATATCGGCTGTGAAATTATTACTGGTGGTGTTTTACAGGTTTCACAGTTTTATCTGTCATTAGGATAAGCTTTCAGGGCTACTGCATTTGTTGCTGGCTGATTGTTTCTGCTCTTAACTCCTTGTTTCTTTCATCCGTGGTTCTTATTTTTCAACAAGGGAAGGGTCCAACCACCCACCCCCATCCTTGTATACCCCACACTACACTCCTTTTATGGGGTAGCACAGTCGTGACATTTCCTGTAGCAAAGCAGGAAGGGGCAGTTCAGAGGGTTATCCACACAGTGACCTCATTTACAGGGCACTAGTAATTTAACTTGTTATAACAAGTTATACAAAAACAAACAAACAAAACACAAAATCAAACTTTTGCTTTCATTTTCTTCCTTCTAATTACTCTGACCAGGTTATAAACCCAGCAACTTACTTGGAATAGATATCATTAACTGCAGGTACTGTGGAACACTTTTCAGAAGGGCAGTTTTATAGGATTTAGGACACTGTCGTACATGCTGGACCATTGAAGATCTATGGGCTCAGCTCCAGGCAGCATGGGCAGAGATTGTGTGCCTCAAATTGCATATTCAAGGGGAAATATATTATAAGAACCACCTGACATTTCCACAACATACAACAGAAGCACCTCGACCACAGAGGGTAGTTGGTCCAGGAGGTTGACAGGTGGTTAGGAGGGGCAAATCGGGTGCCCCATCACTCGGTGCTCTCCAACATATCACCTCCACAAACCATATAAAAACTACAAACAGGTATCTGCCTCTATCTCTAAAATCAAACAAAGGGGCAGAGGACACTGCAGAGCAGAACACTGGAGCACAGAAGCTAGCACAACAAAAAGCACCCACAACAGGAACCAAAACAAAAAAAACAAAACAGAAATCCAAAAAACCTTTGATCATAGGAAACTCCATGATTAAGGGAGTTGATACATACCTCCAGCCAGGGGCAATGGTCAGATGTCTCCCAGGTATATCAGCATGGAGAGACATTGACCGCATTGCTGAAATTGTTCAGGAAGCAGGAGAAAACATTGAAGTCCAGGTATACATAGGGACTAACGATCTCGCCAGCTGGTCAGTTGTGGAGACCAAGGAACACCTGACCAGGCTAGGTGACAAATTGTCATCAATTTCATCCAGCATCTCCTTCTCTGAGATTCTGCCAGTCTGGGAGAGGGGTACAGATGGATAGAAGGTCAGAGAAGGGGAGATGGGGGAGCTAAACATGTGGCTCAAGGGCTGGTGCCAGGAAAAAGGACACACATTTGTAGGGAACTGGCAACAGTTTTGGGAACAAAAGTTCTTTTAATTTGATGACTGCATCTGACTAAGGAGGGAGTCAGTGCATTGGGGCAGAAATTTGATGTATTTGCAGAATATTTAAACTAGCAAATGGGGAGAGGGGTGCAGCACCCGAAACATTGAATGAGAAGAACACCCCTCCGCCCTCAGCTAGTGGTCAAACAGGAGTTCAGCATGTTTGTAGCTAATTTGCATCACCAGATAAAGAAAAAGGTTAGGATCTCCATACAATGCACAGAGGAAACGCCAGACCTCACCCATCAACTAACACACTGAAATCTGACCAATGAAAAATCATGTATACAAATGCTCACAGTCTGGAAAACAAGATCCAAGACCTGCAGGAAATAATGACAGGCTAAACTGGACACAGTAGCCATTAGCGAGACATGATTTACCAGTAACCACACTTGGAAGACTTCAGTATCTGGCTATGTATTGTTCAGAAGAGACCGAGGTGCAAAAAGGGGGGGGTGTCCTTTATGACAAGGAAAATATCAAAGCTACAGAAATTCAGAATACACAGAAGGAGCAAGAAGAACTGTGGGTCACCCAGGAAACAGGAAATGGGACAGCCATATGAACTGGGATTGTGTACAGACCTCCAGACCAGGGGGAGGACATAGACATGTTACTGTTAGAAGATATACAAAACATGACAGCAAAAGAGGAGGTTCTGGCAATGGGAGGCTTCAACATGCCAGAGACAGATTGGTTAATACCAGCAGCGACATCTGCCAGAACTAGACACATGGTGGATTCCCTGCAGGAGGAGGGCCTCACACAACTGGTACAACAACCCACTAGAGACAGAGCTATCCTAGGTCTAGTACTGACTAACAGGAAAAGGATCACAGATCTCCAGGTAGAAGGTCACCTGGGGGCCAGTGACCATCACATGGTATGGTTCAATTTGGCCACTAGAACTAAATCATTCCATTCCAAGGCAAAAATATGGGACTTCAAGGGAGCTGACTTTGATAAGATGGTTAACAGAGTTAAGCTACCCCTGGCAAAAAGAAATACAGGTGAGGGGGTACAGGCAAAGTGGGGCAAGCATTAAAAATGCAATACTTGAAACAACACCCCATTGTGTTAGTGAAAAAGGAAGTGCAAAAGAAGAAGAAAACCACTTTGGTTCTCAAACACAGTAACAGTAAAGGTCAAAGCTAAACGGCTGGCCTTCAGGAAATATAAGGAAACACATCAGGATGAAGATAGGGAGGCATACCAAACTTCCCTAAGGGAATGCAGTAAGGCAGGCAAAGGCCCAAACCGAGGAAACACTAGCACAAACAGTAAAAAAAGGTGACAAGACTTTCCTTAGATACATTAGTGAAAGGAGAAAGTCCAGAGGGGGTATTGCCAAGATCAAAGGTGATAAGAGGGCGTGTGAGAAGGACCACGTAAATGCAGCAATCCTAAATAGATACATCTGCACAGTATTTACTGAAGAGACGGTAGGGCAGGGCCCACAGCTCTGCACCATGGACACGGGGGAGGTGTGCACTAGTCCCATCATCAAAGAAAAGGTCCTACAAGAGTTCGATAAACTCAGGGTGGACAAGGCAATGGGACCTGATGGCATACATCCCAGGGTACTAAAGGAGCTAAGGGTGGAACTAGCAGAGCCATTATCAGAACTGTTTAGTGAGTATCTGAGCACAGTTGAGGTCCCAGAAGATTGGAGAAGGGCTCATGTGATCCCGCTCCACAGGCGTGGTAGCAGGGAGGAGGCAAGGAACTACAGACCAGTCAGTCTTACCTCAGTAGTGGAAAAGATTATGGAGACACTCCTTAAGCAAAGGATAGTGCAACACCTGGAATCCATAGGAGCACAGGATCCAAGACAGCATGGGTTTACAAAAGGGAGGTCCTGTCAAACTAATCTCATAGATTTCTTTAATTGGGGAACCAGAGTGATGGACCAAGGGGGAGCAGTTGATGTTGCCTACCTTGCCTTCAGCAAAGCTTTCAATACTGTTCCACATAGAAGATTGATTAATAAGCTGGGTAGGCTCAGGGTGGGTCAGATGTTGGTCAACTGGGTGGCAAACTGGTTGACGGGCAGAAAACAGAAAGTGGTGGTAAATGGTATACAATGAGAAGAGATGCAAGTCACAAGTGGGTAATTCAGGGATCAGTCCTGGGGCCAGTCCTCTTCAATGTTTTCATCAGTGACATTGCAGATGGACTGGAGAGTAAATTTTGTCTGTTTGCAGATGACACCAAGATCTGCAACAGAGCAGATGATCCAGATGGTGTGGGCAGAATGAGAAGAGATCTGGATAAACTAGCAAAATGGTCGGAAGAGTGGCAACTGGGGTTTAACGCAAAGAAGTGCAAGATCATGCACATAGGGAAGAGAAACCCTGAAGCCACCTAAAGGCTGGGAGGGGAGTTGTTGGCAGTCACAAGGGAAGAAAGAGACTTGAGCGTCATCATCACTGATGACCTGAAATCATCCAAGCAGACCTCTAAAGCAGTAGATAAGGCTAGAGGGATGCTGGGGTGTATTAGTAGGGGTATCACAAGTCGGAAGAGGGAGGTAATAATCCCTCTTTACAAGACACTAGTTAGGCCCCATTTGGAGTACTGCATGCAGTACTGGAGGCCACACCTTCACAAGAACATTAACCAAATTGAGGCAGTCCAGAGAAGGGCAACCAAAATTGTGCAGGGACTGTATCAGAAGACATATGAGGACAGATTAACGGAGCTCAATATGTATACCCTTGAGCAAAGGAGGGAGAGAGGTGATATGATTGAAACATAAAAACACCTTAAGGGCTTAAACAAGGTGAAAGAGTCTAACATGTTTCAATATAATAAAAATAGCAGGACAAGAGGACACAGCATGAGATTAGAGGGAGGCCGATTAAGGGATAATGTGAGGAAGTTCTTTTTCACAGAAAGGGTGGTGGAGACATGGAACGGCCTACCTCAGGAAGTGGTGGATAGGAATACAGTACAGGGCTTCAAACAGGCATGGGATAGCCATAAGGGAGCAATACATATGAGTATGAATAGATAGGACATTGACAGAGCAAAGGCGTATGGCACATTCATAAGGTAGAAAAATAAATGGGCAGACTGGATGGGCCTTGCGGTCCTTATCTGCCGTCAACTTCTATGTTTCTGTTTCAAGTGATTGCTGAGTGACTGCTAGGGGAATTAGCAGATCATCGGTGTACATTAAAGTAGAGTATTGGGTTTTCCCTTTTTGCAGGGCACCTATATTTTCATGCCGTCGGATGGCTGTGACTAAGGGTTTCACTGCCAGCACAAAAAGTAGGGGTGATAGGGAACATCCTTGCCTGGTCCCTTTTTGAAGTACAAAGGATCCAACAGCAGAGATTGTAAGTGTGTGGACATGGGGGTGGTATAGAGCAATGTGATACAGTCACAGAATCTAGGCCCAAATACCAGATGTTGGAGTACCGTGTGAAGGTAGCCCCACTCGACTGAGTTGAAAGCCTTCAGGAAATTGACTGTCAACATGGCAGCAGAAGTCTTGACATTTTTAGTAGTGTGGATTAGGTTAATCAGGGAGCAGATGTGGTCAGCAGTATATCTGCCTTGTACAAAGCCGACTTGGGAGAGATGAATCAGAAAGGGAAGGAGAGGGTTTAGCCTGGTAGCAATCACTTTAATGTATGCCTTGCTGTCCACACTAATAAGGGAAAATGGGCCAGTAGCTAGCTGCTGCGGAAGGATCTTCACCTTTCTTGGGCAGTACTGTTATAACTGCTTCTCCGAGTGTAGGCAGTAGTATGCCTTTTTCCTCTGCTTCTGAGTATATTTACCTGGCAGAGAGCTGGGGATTCCAGGGGAACGAGGTCCTGTAGGAAGTCTACTGAAAATCCATCTCCTTCTGGTGGCTTGCCCTCTTTTAATGCAGCAGAGCTTTTTGCACCTCCTCTACAGTGAGAGGATCATCCAGTTGTTCCTTTTGTTGGTCCAAAATCATAGGGAGTGAGAGGTCATCTAAAAATGATTGAATGCCCCCAGGAATCTCCGTGCAGGAGGTTTTGTATAATTTGGAGTTGAATGCTGTCATAATTCTGTTAACTTCAGTGGGGCTAGTGCACACTTTTCCTATTTGTGGGTCAGTAAATCCTGCAATATGTCTGCTAGCCTACTGCTTCCGAATTTGGTATGCAAGCGCTTTCCCATTCCCCTCCCCCCCGTAGGTATGCCTGAGTTTTAATAAGGCCAGCTCGGCCTTGCTGGGTAGGAGTTCATTCATATCCATATGCAGCTTTATGACCCTGTGACCCATCTCTGAGTGGTGGTATAGGTGATGCATGGCTCTGCATTGCTTTTCAGCTGTGGCAAGTTCCACTTCTAGAACCTTTAGTTATTGTTCCCTTTTTTTCCTTCAGTGCACTGCATAATCTATTATTTTTTCCCTAATGATGGCCTTGTAGGCCTCCCATGTGTTTCCTGTTGATGTATCTGAGATTGAATTTTCTTGGAAAAATGCTTTAGTTTCTTTTGGCATCCATGGCAGAAATTCTGGGTCTCTTAGTAGTGGGGGGGGGGGGAGGTCAAGTCTCCAGGTGGGTGAGCATGGGGGAGATGGGCCCCATGATAGCAGCAATTGAGCTGGGGCATGGTCTGAGATGATTTTAGGAAGAATGCTTGAGTCCAGTATGGACTGTGTGATCCTGTGGGAGATAAGCCAGAAGTCAAGCTGGCTATATGTGCCATGCACCCCAGAGTGGTATGTATAATCCCTCTCATATGGGGGTATTATGTACCATGTATCTACAAGGTTACATTCCTTAATCATGTGATGCATAGCATGTACCCCATGGGATGTGATTCTTTTCCCTTATTACTGTACGTCTGTCTAAAGGTGGAACGAGTGTTAAATTGAAGTCCCCTCCTGCCACAATGGGGGTGTCCCCATCTATCGTGGATCCAGTTTTATTGGACAAGCCATGGAAGAATGATGCGCTGTCCTTGTTTGAGGCATATATATTTGCTAGCAGCACAGGGCCATTTGGGATGTCCATTAGTGCTAGAGTCCACCTTCCCTGTGGATCAGAGCTACTAGTTGGTAAAGACCGTGAGAGAGATTTGTGTACCAAGATGACCACCCTTCTTTTCCTGGACGGGGCATAGGCATGTATCTCTTTTCCTACCCAGTCCTTTATCAGGTTTGAGTGATCATCTTTATTTAGTTTTGTTTCTTGTAGGAATGCTATATGGGTCTTTACTCTCTTCAGGTGGGACAACACTTCCTTTCTCTTAATAGGAGTACTAAGTCCCCTGACATTCCAGGTGATACACAAAATATCATCCACTATCTAGTATGCTGATGCAGATGCACCGTTTTGTTATGCAATCACCTGGGGAGAGAAAGATCCAATTTAATAGGTAGTGTAGTGGGGTAGGGTGTGTACGGTTGACTGAGCTTAGCTGACAGGTCCAGGCGGGGGTCCAAAGAAGAGCACAGAAGGCAAAGCATAACACTGTTAACTTATCATTTCTGCAACCGCAAAACTTACACATTACTACTAATACAACAATGTAACATCTTAACATATTTACAACATTTGCACCATTTAATGCTAAAGAAAAGACTGGCATATAAGGCCAGAGGCACTGAGCCACCTGAGGCCCATCCAGTCCATCTGGTGGGAAGTGGTGGTCAGGAGGCCCTAGTCATGGGTAGAGGTCCTCCTCCTGACATTTCCTATTGCTGTAGGGAGGAGGTAAGGGCATACCATCCTTTACCTTCACCTCCCAGGTAGTGGTGGTTTCAGCTCTATGTGTACCACTTATTATATATAGCCACACTTGTATGCCTCTGAAGCAGATTCCCATACATTGTTATAGCCTTGTGTATCCTGCTGCTTGAGGGCTGAAAGCGATTCTCTGTATGTGCTGAGGAGTGCCCATCCCTTCTTTAAAACCTCCTGGCTGACTTGGGCTTTGAAGATGTGTTGGAGTCAGGTGCATATTCACCCTCATCCCTCCACATTCCTCTGATCTAAGGGTCAGGTTTGCTTGTTTTGTGCAATTGCTATGATTGTGGGGGCACAGTCTTTCATCTGGGTGTGAGTTGGGTTCCTGGGCAGGCTTTTTCTGTTTTGTCTGCCGCTCTGTTTGCATAACAACATCTTCTTTGTGGGGCCGAGGAATCACTTTGTCAAAGCCTATAGCTGGATACCCTGTTACCCTCATAGCAGAATTCAGAACCTTTTCTTTTACATATACATCTCTATAGCCTTCTAAATTCATCACATTTCTATTCAGTTTGCATGGAGGTTCAGTGTTATAATGATCACTGTGTTTGACCACTGCAGGATCATTCTGTCACAGGTACCAAGCTATGCCTTTTCTAAGTCATACCTTGCTGTCCGGCCAGGTGATCTATGTACTACATAATGGTTTAGCCCAATCCCTGTAATTATGCAGACTTTAGACCAATAAACTTGGTCCCCCCTCCCCAGTTGAGACAATCACTTTTCTTCCAGGTGAAATCTCTGCTCTATTAGGTAAACAAGTTTTATGCATAGTGTCCCAGTACTTTTCTTTTTCATAGAGTATCAAGGCACAAGGTGGGTAGTTGTGTCCCCATGGGCTTACTTCAGGGTGATCAGGGCAGCAGATGTCCCTGTCTTAACCCTATTATTGGGGTTCTCTATCTATGCTATGGTGACAACCTTATTACCCCCCTGGCTGCCCTCCTCATGCCTTTGACCCCCGTGCAAGAATAAAACTTGGAAGCACTTATCTGACTCATTTGTCTGGTTTGATGTTGCTGGTCTCCTCAGGAATAGTAGGGTCCTGTGGTGCCTGCTTCTAAAGGCTAGGATCCAAGGGAGATGGTGGGGCCTGGGATTGCACCAGAGCCTTCTCGCAGGTGCTAGTCTCTATCCCAGTCTCGACTGCAGCTTCTGTTACAGTGGCCCCAATTATAATTTCTTCCTCTGGATAGGAGGGAAAATCTTCTGTGCCAGACGCCTCCATATGTGCTAGTGACTCATACATGTTTCTGGTGAAATAGGGGCTCGAGATCTCCATTTCCCTCACCCATGATGCAACATCCTTGTGGTCCTTCTCATATTCCCTTTCTTGTGGATGTTACTTCCTGGCATGGCTGCCGGATTAGTGCTGCTTCCTTGATCTGGCCAGGATGGCCCACATTCCGACAGGCTGCTCCTGGGTCATCTATACCCCTTTTTAATGTTGCAGTTGTTGGTCTGTTATTTTCTTTGGGTCTTCTGTTGTCTCTGGGTTCTGCATGCTGTCATTGGGCTGGATCCGCAGCCCTGGTTTGTTTGGGCCACATTCTATGGAGGTAGTCCTGCAAAGCCTCCGGATTTGAAAACACCAAAGGGACTCCATTTACCACTAACTGCATGGTCACAGGGCATACTAAAGAAAACTCAATTCCTAGTGAGAGCGTAAGTCAGTGGGCTTCTGTATATTCCTTTTTCTGGTTTGCCAGTTCACAGAAATCATCTTGAAAAATTAGAATGCATTGCCTTTACCATGTCAGAGCCCCCAGCTCCCAGGCCCATGAAAGAATTGAGTCTTTGTTGATGTAGTTTAAAATGGGGGCCATGAGAGGCCTCAACCTCTCATTTTGTTTGGGGGCTAGACTCAGGGTCCTGTGACCTCATTCTAGTGCCATCCCTTGTGGGAGCTCATGCTGTAGAATATGAGGTAGTTTGGAATATAGAAATACAGTGGCTTTCCTTTCTCTGCCCCTTATGGGAACCCCAGGAGCTGCAGATTGTTCTGGAGGCTCCTGTTCTCTAAATCATCCAGTTTACCCTGTAGGAGTTGAATGATGTGGGACTGGTCCTTTAAATCAGCATTCAGTTCATCATTTGCTGTGGCATTGGACATGATCTGTCTTTCTGCTTGGCACATTCTAGTGTCCATTTGTTGGATGGCGAGGGTGGTGTTCTTGGATGCCAGGGTAACTTCAGCCATCCTTTGCATCAAGGCATTTAACATTTTGTTTATTTGCTGCATGTTCAGAGCAGTGCTTACAGCCGAGGCCATGTTGTGAGCCTTGCAGTTGTTCCATTTTGTATCCCAGATCATCTGTTTCAGGGCTCCGATTGGCTCTGAGTAAGTAAATAATCCTGTCTCTGAGAGTTTCTTATGTTGATCATGACTCATGATAGTAGTCAATTCTGGCTGCTGTTGATGGAGTTTTGAGCTTTAGTTCCCTGGGTTGATGGAGCAACGGATTAGGCAACCATTACTGTAGGAGCCAAGCCATACCCCCAAGTCATGTTTTTTTAAGGAGAGGCCTCACCAATTCCTCCTTCAAGTCATCAGGGAAGATCCCCTCTGAAAGCAAACACTGGGTTTTCTTGGCGAACTTTGGACCAACAGACCCAGCACATCCCACTGGCAGATGGGTTGGGGTCAGGTCCAGTTAAAAAAAAGTGGGCTGCAGCTTCGAGATCACCTCAACAACCTCAGCCACCTCCACTGGCTGATACTCCTCCCAGACAACAGGCGTGCCGATGCTCCCACCAGGCCAACCACCACGGGGCAAACCTTGCCCCACTGGGAAGATCCCAGACTGGTTGGAATACTGCAATATGAGCAGACTTGATAGACAAAATGGCCTTCTTCTGCTGGGTTCTTCGTATGTTCATATGGAGGACACCCTGTCAGAGAAGAACTGAACAAACTTATAGTACATTGCGATTGAAAATGCTTTTTGTGGCTGCAGACAGATTGGATGGAATAGTCTGTCCACAATACAAAAAACTGAGCTGGTCTGTTCCTACCTGTAACAGTCTCCCTGGACAGGAACTTTTCAATCTTATGGTCTATTGCCCCTTGGTACTCACAATAGTAAGGCCAGTTTGTCCTCAGAACAGTTTGTCCTCCTCAGAACAGGTCCTCCAGCAGTAATGCTCTGACTTCTGACCCTTGGTCTTCATTTCCATGATAGCCCCATCAAACCATGAGGGTCTCAAGTGAGAAGATCTGTGTTGTGTATGGACTGGTGTGATGGCATTGAGCACTTCAGAGATGGCCATATTATAGGCAGCCACCACCTCACTCATGCCAATCGCACATGCTGTACTCACACCAGATAGATCTGCTACTGCCTAAAGTTCCTCTGGGGGGGCCCAAATGAGAACTCTACAATGCAATGATTGGACCAAGTGACCCAATCAGTCTTGAGTTCATGACCTCAAGCCCCAGTGAGAACACCAAGTCCAAGGTGGAGCAGGGTTATGGGTCGTAGAAGCAACTACTTGTGTCAGGCCCAGTGATGTCATCAAATGGTGGAGGTCACATCCAAGATGTGAGGATTTGTTGCCAACCCAGATGCTGAAGTCCCCCCAAATTAACCATCTGGGGGCTTCAATATCCTGCCGACAACAAAATCCATGATCTCCTGCAAGAAATATGATCCCCGCTCCGAAGGACGGTAAACAAGGAGAATCCTGTAACCTGCACCTCGACCCCCACACACCGCCACACATTCTAAGGATGAGGTAGAACCCACTGGGCACACAGCATAGTTCAGGCTGGATCTAAAGCAGATGGCCACAGCCCCACCCCTGCATTCCCTCCTCGGGCAATGCACCACAGAGTACCCGGTGGGGACGAGTGACTCCAAAACTGTCCTGGCATCATCTCCCAGCCAGGTCTCCATAATGCAAGCCAGATCGACAGATGGAAATCAAGTCCACCATTACTGCAGTCTTTGTCCTCATCAATCTGGCATTGCACAGCATGACCCAAAGGGGACTGATACAGACTGCAGCCTCAATGGTTACCTGCCCACTCAGTCCGGTGGGAACTCAGGGAATGGTCATCAAACAAGTTGGGGCCTCTCTCCTGGCTCCATTTAACCCCAGGGCATCTCGTGCTCCTAACCACCCCAATCCTGCTTACCTGCACTATTCCTGTAGCACCCCACCACCAACCTCTATGCTCCCTGGTTATACCGGCCTCCCGGCAGCATCTTTCTGCTACTGCTGGAATAGGAAGATCAGTAAAAGGATGAACGTCATACAACAGGGGCATCATGTAGGCGAGGGGCCTATATCTACAACACATCTTCCAGCACTAAACCAGTAATAAAACCCTATTTAGAGCCCTCAGGTAAAACCAGTTAAAATAATAGTAAAACCTAACTCTAGACATACACCCATCATCCACACAGAATATCTACAGAATACTATCCTACAGTACATTAATTCTAGCTACAATTGCACACTATCTAACCAACACCCACCCCAAAGAAAAATACCCCCCAATATAAGATTAAATAAAATCGAACAAAACAGGAGAATCCAGCTATATTAAATCCAGAGGACAAGTACAAAAATGTCAGTTCAAAGATTTTTGAAAATGTAACCGCCGTTGCAAAGTGCAGCATACATAGTTACATTTGCCAGAAAGAATTGATTTGAGGCAGAAGGGAGGCAACAGTAATTGCAGTAACTACCACTTTATGAAAATTGTGTAACTACAGCACAGTACTACCAATCTTCCCTATGTCACTCTTCACCATTCATCACTGTCTGGGTGACAGCCAGAGGCGCAGCACCCTGCAGGACCTTTTTTTTGTAGGGGGAGGGGCTGGCACCAGAGGTGGTGCTGCCCTTGAGGCTGAAGCATTACGAGGCGGTTGCAGGTCGGCCAGCAAAGGTCATCTGGCTCCTCCTCCTGCACCCCAGTTCTGCTTCTCCCGCCATCGAGAGTGCAGCACCTCACACCTGCTGAAGAAATTTAATCTGTGACATTGTGGCCTAGTCAGTTGTTTCAATGCTGTTATCAACACCATTTTTGCTCCATTCCAGTTCTGCCATCTGTAGGAACTCAGCACCGTTTTCTGCAGGAATCCGATAAGACTGTTCCTTTTTCTTTCTTGAAGTAGCACTGAGTCTGTTTCTTATTATTTTAGTTACCACGAGTCATGCTGGGTTTGTCCAGGGACAAACATTGTTCTTCCAAGGCAGACCAGCCTTCTATGCATCAGTGTCCCTGAACTAGCAGATGTCCGTCACGGACCGGCATGACTGATACCTCACCTGCCTGGATCCATCTCACAATATGGATAGTTGTGACACTTACTTCTCTGTAGTCTGTGGAGTACTGAAGCACTGTGCATGGAAAGTCATGTGCAATCTGCCGACTTTCAGAGGGCTTCATCTTATGAGGGACTCCAACTGCAGGACTCTCTACCCTTCGTCCAGGTCCTCTCCCAGTTCTATACAGACCAGAGAGAAGGGGGCCCCCCTCCCCTTCTTGCCTTGCCAGGGAGGAGGTCTCTTCCACGGTGCTGGAGTAATGGTCTGGCCCTCTTGGGGGCCAAGCCAGGAGCACCACATAGGCAGTCACTTCCTCAGAGGTGCAGGGTCCCCCACTGTCATTGACCACAGCTGCTGGGCCTGGCATGGGTGGCTCCTCAGCACCACCTGCCAGTGCAGTTCATGATCCCATGGCCATTAACGGCTCCTTGTGGTGCCATGGATTGGAAAATCTCTGGAGCTGCTTGTCTGGAGGTCTTCTGGATCTCCTCCTCTCCAGAGCCAGATGATCAGGAGACTGATCCAGACTGGCTGCCTGACTCCTTGGAGTTGGAGGGTTCTCTGGTGCCCAGTACCTCTGTGCCCGCCTAGGCATCCCTTCCCTTTGCACCGATGATTATGGTCTGTGCCGGCTCCCATGCCGATGTCGATGTTGGAAGCAGGCCTGCCGATAGTGGCCCTCAGTCTAAGGGGATGGTGGTTTGGGTCTTGGGGACCCAGACAGCTGCTGGTCCCATTGCCGGTGCCGTTCACCCCCGGGCCAGAACAGGGACTTCCTCTTCTGTAGCCCCTCTTGGGGGGCCTTGGGATTGGAGCAGTCTCTAGCTTCAGGAGTGAGGAAGAAGTCAACCTCAGTGTCAACGGTGTTGAGAGGGCAGGGTATGGGACAGCAACCTTCCCTGGGAACCATTCGGGTTTCAGGGAAGAATCACAGCGCTGAGCCCTTTTTCTCTCCCTCATCCCCTTTGGGGGAGGCTTTACTGGGTGGGGTTGGGGTCCGCCATTCTGGTTCTATGTGGCCCCAGTCTCCTCACAGGGGAGTTTCCCCTTAAGGGCTCAGTCCTGACCACTTTGTGCTGGTTGAGTGGCCAGTAACTGCATGGACCAGTGGATCCACAGGAGGTCCGAGATCACCAGAAAGGTCTCCTGGCCTTGGCAGAGGTCACTCACATAAGGTGAAGTGTGTCTCCCCATTGCATCTGCATCCCCCCCCATTTCCCAGGCCAAGTGGGTCCTTCATGGCCCTTGACCTAGGAGCAGTTCAGAGCCACTGCTGCCACCTTCCCCAGGTTTGTCAGGGCTATGGACGAGCAGGTCTTTCACCTGTCTCTCCTGCAGCAGCTGGACTCAGAGTCTTCAGATTCATCGGTTTCCTCATCTTCCTTCTTCCAGGAAGAGGATACCTCTGTCTGTCAGTCCTGAGATGATGATCAGAGTGTCAGTGCTTCCTATCAGTGCTGGTCAGTGATCTGCACCTATCCCACATCACAAGATGCAATACTGAGCAGACGATGTATGTCTTTCTTAGCAAATTCAGTGTGGACCACCTGGTGGTCCCTTCCTGGCTGATTCCCTTCCAGGAGGCATCATCCCACACCTGGCAGTGCCCATCTGCCCCAATTCCAACCCCTATGGACTGCCAGTGCAGGTATTGTGCACCCTTGAGGTCTCCAGGGGCCTTGCCTCATCCCTCTTCAGGAGTGAGGGTACTGTATACCCCTTCCTGGCATAGACACCTGGTGTGCAACTGACCCACAGATGTGGACACTACGGAGTTCAACCACTGGGGACAGAGAGTGTTCTCCTTGGCATGTATCATACTCAGCATTGCTGCTCATCAGGCTCACCACACTGCCTAAAATAAGCATCTGTTGTCAATACTAGGCCAGGATGCTGGCACTGCTGCCCGATAAAGAGGCAACCAGACAGACCATTGTGCTGTCCACGCAGGGCCTGAAGCTCGCAAGGCAGCAGGCTGCCAGTGAGGTAGCTTCAAGGCTAGCAGTGACAGCTATCTGCATTAGCAGATGTGTGGCTTCATCTATCAAGGCTGTGACTCTTGGACAGGCATTAGGTACTTGCCTCAACTTTTTGGGGGACCCACCTTTTCTCACCTACAAGGCAAGGCAGGAACTACAGAGGCAACTTCCATCTCCCAGGCAATAAGAGACTGTGCCTCACCCTGACCAGTCTCAGGCCTAAGTGGCCTGTAATGGGTCTCCTCCTTTCATGGTCCTCCCCAATGACAGGCTGAGTGATTCACATCCCTCAGGGAAGTGCTGGGCCCCCCTTTGAGGGGGGCTCGTTACTCACCCAGACAGTGATGAATGGTGAAGACTGACACAAGGAAGATATGAAAATTATGTACCTATTGTAATTCTTGATCTTCCTGTGTATCTTCACCATTAATCACTGGCACCTGCTCACATTCCCTTCTGGGCCTCAGTCCCTGGGAGATGCCCCCTCTCTGCTTGCCCTCTCCCTCCTTGATGTCAATTGTGGTCAGGGTCCCACATGTACCTCTGGGTCCTCTGTTACCTTCCTCAGTGACAGAGGACCCACCCTGGGAAGGAGGGCAAGTAGGGCTTCTGACTTTGGCCTTAGGGACTTCCTGTGGGTCCTTCCCTTCTCACCCAGGGGGGTACCTCTGGGAATTGGTCTGGTCCTGTGGGCCGTGACTGACTCCTAGTGGTGGGGGATATACCCTAAGTGGGGAGGGGGGATAGGGCCCATGTTTGAATGGAATTTTTAATTACCTTTCAGTTTAAAATGTTCTCCTGCTGTACATAAGACTTGTAATTAGTAGTGTAGACATGTGGTAACTGATGGACAGGCAGTGCAATCTGTATTTTGTAAATATATAAACTATATATATATATATATATATATATATATATAAACTATAAAAGCAGGTGAGTCAAATTACAGCTTCCTGTTGCTAGCCTTGCTTGTAGAGCAGAAAGCAGCTAACTAAAAGAAGCTACATTTTCTTATTAATTTAAAACTTATATCTCAGCAGGAGTCAGTGTCTGTTAAGATTAAGTAGACAGATAACTTTATTAGAAGTAGAAGGGGTCTTATTTAGGGTTAAAAAATAAAGAAAAGAAAGAAAGTCAGTGTGTGTTCTGTGCAGGGAAGGGTACTGTATCAGCTGACTTTGCTAAACCAGTAGGAGGAAAGAGAGCTTACCTGGGGGTGTGGCTTAGACACTATAAAAGCAGGTGAGTCAAATTACAACTTCCTGTTGCTAGCCTTGCTTGTAGAGCAGAAAGCAGCTAACTAAAAGAAGCTACATTTTCTTATTAATTTAAAACTTATATCTCAGCAGGAGTCAGTGTCTGTTAAGATTAATGTAACCCCCTTGTTACCCGGGGTTACTAGAATCCCAGTAAGACCTAGTGGTAGGTAGGGAAGGCAGCTTGTGAAACTCCAGTTAAATGGGTTTCACACTGTCTCACTCTGTCTCAGTCACAGCTGAGACTGACAGATGACATCACCATAGAACTGTCACAGCTGCATAAGCCACATTGGAATCTGCAGCACAGGGAGTGAGTTAGAACTTTGGGAGTTTTCAAAGTCAGTTTGCTGTTTACTTCCTAGTGAGAAGGAAGTCTCCTGTTTGTCTTAAAGCAGGAAGGAAGTGTTTTCTGTTTACCTCCTTGGGAGAAAGTTAGAGTCCAGTTTAAAGTGGTGGAGACTGCTGTCCAGGTCTCAGTGCCCCCCTCCCTCCGAGGGGGGGAAGTAAAGTCTCTCTGTGGATTCCAGGGGCAATCCCCTAATTTCCACTACAGAAGAAAGCTGCCTTTTTACAGTTTCTGTTCTGGTTTGATAACAGTGAAAGAAGTGGTACTTCGCCTCTGGGGCACCTGCAATGAAAGGGTGAGTGTTGTGCTCTATTTGAGACGGCAAACAATATGTTTCTTCAGTTTGGAAAATATGAAGAAAGCTGGTATGTAAACTACTATTTGGGAGGCCTATTGTACTAGAACAAACAAATGGAGTAGTTTAAAATTTAAAGTCTGAATGGATTTCAAGTAATGCTGTAGAGGGGCTGCTTCAGGTCATCCACCGTTTAATCTACATTTCAAAGTTTGAGTTTCTGTTTGTCCAGAGAAATGGCCGGGTATGGGCTGTGGGAGCTGGAGGTGGGAACACCTCCCATCTTTAGTAACCAGGTCCATCTCTACGGATTTCTACTGATATTGCTACTTGCCTCATGCGCCTGGCCAGTGATGAGGTAGGTACCCAGACATGGGTCGCAAATTGGAAAATCTCTCTAGGAGTCACAGACTCTAAGTGATGTGGGGAGCCACAGCTTGGGAAAATATACTCCTTGTTTGATGGGAGTCCGAAGGAAGTAAGAAAACAAATCTCTCTAGGAGTCGCAGACTCTAAGTGGTGTGGGGAGCCACAGTTTGGGCAATCATTCTCCTTGTTTGATGGAAGTCACAACAAGTAAATTGGGTTCATCCTTTAAATGGACTGTCAGTCAAGAGGCCAGCAGGGGAGCTGGGCCAGTCGGGCTGTGTATCCAAAGCGCATGCAAGTCCGGGCTGAGTGCCTGGTGGGTCCAGAGACAGACAACAGTAGAAATGGGTTAATTCTTTAAGGTGACCGCCTTGTTAGTCTCTATCTGCATTTACAGTAAACGTAGCCCCTTGGGGGTCCATCTATGCTTTGTTATGTTCAGCTAGTTTATGAATAAAAGCCACCCTGAAAAATCCCAATCCTGGTTCTGGACATTACAGTTATTGCTTCCTGTAGTTGGATTTACTTGGGTGCCCCTGTGCAGAGTGGCCAAACCTAGGTCCTTTGTGCCAGGTAACCTCATCCTCCCCGAGCCCAGTTCCCCACCAGGTATTGCTGCCAACGCCAACAGCATGCCACCTGTCATTTTAGTAAAAAGGCAGGGGTGAGGGGTTACATTAAGTAGACAGATAACTTTATTAGAAGTAGAAGGGGTCTTATTTAGGGTTAAAAAAAGAAAGAAAAGAAAGAAAGTCAGTGTGTGTTCTGTGCAGGGAAGGGTATTGTATCAGTTGACTTTGCTAAACCAGTAGGAGGAAAGAGAGCTTACCTGGGGGTGTGGTTTAGACACTATAAAAGCAGGTGAGTCAAATTACAACTTCCTGTTGCTAGCCTTTTTTCTTACTAATTGCCCTCCATCCCACCCAAAGCCAGTTCTACTTTTATAGCCACTGGATTTGACTGTCAATGGGAACTTCCTGTTTGGCAGTAGGAAGGAAAGGATCATAGAGAAACATTGGTTTTGTCAACCCTAAAGGAAAAAAGTAGCTCACTCCCCCCCCCCAGCTGCTGGTGGTCCGATATTGAGCAAGAGAGATGGAGGCTACTGAAGAAGATAGGAAGTTGCTGTCCCAGAACAGGAAGGGTGAGAGTTGTAAGGAGAGGAGAGAATAAGCATCCAGAGAAACAGTAGAGAGGACACAAAATAAGACATGATAGGAGTGGTGCAGTGCAATGGCTGTGGGGTGGCAGTGTTCCGGGAGACATTCTGGAGGCTGCGATGCTGCCCTATTTGAAGGCACCTCTCTGGTCTGAGAGAGGAGGTTGCCCATCTCCAGGCTGACCTGGCTAGGATTCATGAAACCTCCTCCCCCACCCAGGAACCAACAGGGCCAATGCCATTACCTCAGAGGTTGCCAAGAAAGAGGAGAGGCTGGACCAGAGTGGGCTCAAGGAGGGAGAGGGTGGTGGAACAGAGTTGCAACCCTCCAGCTGTACCTCTCCAGAATTAATTTGCTCTTCTGGTGGATAGTGGTTCCTCTATTGAGGCACCTGCAGTGGAGACCAAGGAGGATGCTGGGAACCTTCACAAAGGAGACCCACAGGAGGGTGGCATGGGACCCCACAGGGGAAGGAAACAACTCCTGGTGGGGGACTCAATCATTAGGGGGTAGAAATGGGGAGGAAGGGGAGAGGGAGGTAGGGTGCCTTCCTGGCACCACGGCTTGAAGGGACAGGAAGCGAATCCTCAGGATCGTGGGAGGAGCTGCACAAGGGAGGGAGCTGGATGTCATTGTCCACCTAGGGACAAATGACCTGGCTAGGAATGGGATGAGAGCAGTGCAAGAGGAGTTTGTAGAGTTGGGAAGGGGCCTTAGACAAGTAGTGCATACAGTAACCTTCTCGGAGGTGCTGCCTGTCTATGGCAAGGGAGATGCTAGGGCACTTTTCACCAGGGAATTCAATGAGTGGTTGAAAAACTGGTGTGGAGCTCATGGTTTTGGCTTCATTGGGGACTGGGGAGCCACCTGGAGGGATGCAGACCTATACTGGTGCGATGGTCTGCATCTTTCCAGGGGGAACCAGGATCCTAGGGTGAGAGGTTTAAATGCCTTCATTGGCAAGCATTTAAACCAGCCAAGGGGAGGCACTGAAAAGGAGCAGGGAAACCGAACCTCCCCACAAAACATGGTGATTAGTGAGGTAACACCAAGGTACAGAAGTTATTAGGTAGCAGAACAGATTTAAATGTAAAAAAGGCAAAGGCAGTAAGGACAGAAATGGGGCTAAAGGGCAAGGCTATCAAAAGTGGAGGGTGATGAGTACCAATGCCTGTAGTCTGTGTAACAAGCTCCTGAACTAGTGGCCTTGATGGAAGAGGGTTGTCTGATATTGTGGCAGTCACAGAAACATGGTAAACAGAGAACCATGACTGGGATGTCAACATACCAGGATACACAATCTACAGGAGGGACAGGGAGGGTAAAAGAGGAGGAGGAGTAGCTCTCTATGTAAAGGAAGGGATCAAAGCAACAGAACTAAAGAGTAAACAGGGAGCAGATGAGGCACTTTGGGTCACCCTGGAGACAGGAAATGGCACCACAATCCGCATGGGGGTTGTATACAGACCCCTCATCTCAGGGGGAGGGAATGGACAAGGACATGATAGAAGGCTTTCTTAGAATGGCAGAAAAAGGGGAGATATTGTTGATGGGGGACCTAAATATGCCAGATGTTAACTGGAGCACCTTTGCTGCAGGCACATCCAAGAGCAGGGTCATTCTTGATGCCCTACAGGGGGCATGCCTCAGACAGCTAGTATTGGAACCCACTCGGGAGGGAGCAATCTTAGATATGGTACTCTCAAATGGGGATGGAGAAAGAATCTCAGATTTAGAAGTGGGTAGCCATCTGGGAACAAGCAACCACCAAACAGTGTGGTTCACGATAAACACAGCCATACAATCAAGCCATACAAAAGCAAGAGTACTGGACTTTAGGAGGGCTGACTTTGGGAAAATGAGAGAGTGCCTCAGAAAAGCACTAGCAAACAGGCAAGAAGGAGGGGTGGAGGAACAATGGAGAGTGATCAAAACAGCCATCACAGAGGCAACAAGCCTTTGTGTAAAGCAAATCAATAAAACACAACGAAGGAAAAACGCTATGGTTCTCAAAAGAGGTGGCAGGGAAGGTTAAGGAGAAAAGGACATCATTCAGGAAATATAAGGAAACACAGAAGGAGCAGGACAGAGAACCTTATCAGTTAAAGCAGAAAGAGGCTGGGAAGGCAGTCAGAATAGCAAAGGCCCAAACTGAGGAAAGGATAGTCAATTCTGTTAAGAAGGGGGATAAGACCTTTTATAGGTACATTAGGGAATGAAGAAAGACCAAAGGAGGGATACTGAAGCTTAATAAAGGGAGGGAAATGTGAGAGAGGTGACAGTGAAAAGCAGGATACTGAACACATATTTCTGCTCAGTATTCACAAAGGAAGAGGAGGGGAGTTACCTAAACCAAACAAGAGAAACACTCTTAAGACGGGGATCGATACCAGTCCATTTACAGAAGAAAGGGTTCTGAAAGAACTAATAAAATTGAAGGTGGACAAAGCAATGGGGCCTGATGGGATTCACTCAAGAATTCTAAAAGAACTGAGGGTAGAACTAGTGACACCGCTGACTACTCTCTTTAACAAATCATGGGAGGATGGGATGGTACCCGAGGACTGAAGGAGGGCAAATGTGATTCCTCTTCACAAAAGTGGGAGCAGGACAGAGGCAGGAAACTACAGACCAGTCAGTTTGACCTCAGTGGTAGGGAAAATGATAGAATCACTTCTGAAGGAAAGAATTGTTGAGTACCTAGAGGCCAGTGGGGCACAGGACCCAAGGCAGCATGCATTCACGATGGGAAGGTTGTGTCAGACGAATCTAATAGATTCCTTTGACTGGGTGACCAAAGTAGTAGACCAGGCAGGGGCTGTGGACATGGCCTACCTAGATTTTAGCAAGGCATTTGATACAGCCCACACAAAAGATTAATACACAAGATAGCCAGCCTTGGAGTGGGTCCCAAGGAGGTAGCCTGGATAAAAAATTGGCTAGACAACAGGACGCAAAGGGTAGTAGTAAATGGAGCACACAGTGAAGAAAGGAGGGTTACTAGCGGGGTACCGCAGGGTTCAGTACTGGGACTGGTCCTTTTTAATGTCTTTATAAGTGACATTGCAGAGGGACAGGAAGGAAAATTATGTCTCTTTGCAGATGACACAAAGATCTGCAACAGGGTTGATACACAAGATGGAGTGGAAAGGATGAGAAGGGACTTGGCAAGGTTGGAGGAATGGTCAAATGTATGGCAGCTCAGATTCAATGCAAAGAAGTGCAAGGTAATGCACATGGGAAACAAAATCCAGGGAAGGGACACAATGGGGGTGAGATACTGACAACAGTAAAATAGAAAGGGACCTGGGGGTAATTATATCAGATGACCTAAAGGGTGGGCAAGCAATGTGAGAAGGCAGTAAGGAAGGCTGGGGGATACTGGGATGCATAGGAAGAGGCATCAATAGTAGAAAACAGGAAGTTGTTATCCCTCTGTACAGACAGTTGGTGAGACCCCATCTGAATTACTGTGTGCAGTTCTGGAGACCCCATCTCCGCAAAGACATAGACAGAGAGGAGGCTGTCCAGAGGAGGGCAACCAAAATGGTGCAGGGTCTGCACCAGAAGACATACGAAGAAAGACTAAAGGAGCTTAATATGTATACCCTTGAGGAAAGAAGGGGAGAGAGGGCATGATAGAAACTTTCAAGTACCTCAAGGGAATTAACAAAGTCCAAGAGGGTAGAATCTTCCAGAAAAAGAGATGTGCAAGAACAAGGGGGCACAATTTGAAGACTGAGGGGGGACGTCTCAGAGGTAAAGTGAGGAAGTATTTTTTCACTGAGAGGGTTGTGGATGCATGGAACATCCTCCCTGAGTAGGTCGTGGAGTCAAGAACAGTGGGGGACTTCAAGAATGCATGGGACAGGCATAAGGCAGTCCTAGTGGGGGTAGGAGGAAGTAAACTGTTGGTTAACTAGGATCTGTAGCTTATCAGTTAGGTAGGAAAATGGGTAGACTAGGTGGGCCAAGCGGTCATTATCTGCCATCAAATTCTATGTTTCTATGTTTCTATGTTTCTAATACAGTGCAAACAGTAATTAGAGAAACTATTCACATGGTATTTTGAAAATGCAGTGCGAACAGTAATTAGAAAAAACATTCGAACTGTATTTTCAAAATATCGTGCACATGGATTTTCCAATTACCATTTGCACTGTAGTCTGGGGATTTATAGAATCCCTGTCCATAAGGAACAATTCCCCTTTTGTGAGCCACCATCTTGTTTTCATTTTTCCCCACAAACAAAATGTAATTTGCCCCACGGATGTGTTGTGTGGTGATTGAAGCATGAGGTTTGTTCAGGGTGATGTCCTCTACAAACTCATGGCTTTGGTTTGTATTGTTTCTCTGAAAAAATGGCAATTTTATTGTTTTAAAAATCCTTGTTCGTCACTTGTTTCCAATCCTTTTGTATTGTACAGTATAAGAAAATGTGATAAATACTATGGGTGGGATTCACAAAGCCTGTGAATTTCCTGCAGCTGTGGGTAAACCTCTATGCAAGTGGGTTGCTGACGTGGAGCAGCAGGTTACCACTTGGCGGTGGAGTGTCCACAGAGCTGGAGCGGATTATGACTGGCTCCACAGGTTAGCTGGCGCCACTTGCGGGTGGTGTCACCAGGAGATGGCTGCAGAATGGAATGTGCTCATGGCTGGTGGAGCAGCCAGAATAATTCTTCACAACTGCTGTGGCTGTGAATTGCAACCGCGCAGCTGTGGGCAATACAGTCCGGAACAGCAGTTGCAGAGTGGGACTTAGGATTTGGCAGCTTTGTGAATCCTGCCCTATGTATATTACAAAGAAACATAGACACATAGACTTTGACAGCAGATAAGGACCCCCTCCTTACTGCCTTCTTATTTTGCTTGCCTACATTCAGGTCATCTGATATGACTACACCCAGGTCCCATTCCTTTTTTGTCGCTGTTTGTCGCCCCCCATTGTGTACTCTTTCCCTGGGTTTTTGTTTCCCAGGTTCATTACTTTGCACTTCTTTGCAATGAATCTAAGCTGCCATACTTTTGACCATTCCTCCAACCTTACCAAATCCCTTCTCATCCTTTCCATCCCCCCTCGTGTATCAACCCTGTTGCAGATCATTGTGTCATCTGCAAAGAGGCATACTTTTCCTTCTATACCCTCCGCAATGTCACCTATAAAGACATTAAAAAGTGCCAGTCCCAGTACTGAACCTGCGGTATCTCACTAGTAACCCCCCTTTACAAGGAGTGGACTCCGTTTACTATTACATTCTGTATCCTGTTGTTCAGCCAATTCTTTACCCAGGCTAACTTGTTTATTAATCTTTTGTGTGCAACTGTGTCAAATGCCTTGCTAAAGTCTAGGCAGACAACATCCACAGCCTCTCCCTGGTCTACTACTTGGTCACCCAGTCAAAGAAATCTATTAGATTCATCTGACATGACCTCCCCATTGTGAATCCATGCTGCCTTGGGTCCAGTGCCCCGATGGTCTCTAGGTACTCAACAATTCTTTCTTTCAGAAGTGATTCCATAATTTTCCCTACCACTGAGGTCAAAATAGCAGGTCTGTAGTTTCCTGCCTCTGCCTTGCTCCCACATTTGTGGAGGGGAATAACATTCATCTTCTTCCAGTCCTCAGGTACCACACCATCCTCCCATGATTTGTTGAAAAGGGTAGTCAGTGATGTCACTAGTTCTCCCCCTAGTTCTTTTAGAACTCTGGGTGAATCCCATCAGGCCCCATTGCTTTGTCCACCTTGAGTTTTAGGAGTTCTTTCAGAACCCTTTCTTCTGTGAATGGACTGGTATCAACCCCTTATCCAGAGTGCTTCTATTGTCTGGTTTAGGTACTTCCCTCTCCTTTTCTTTTGTGAATACTGAGCTAAAGCATTCATTCAGGATCTCTGCCTTTTCACTGTCACTCTCTGCCCATTTCTCCTCCCCTTTATTAAGTCTCACTATCCCTCCATTGGTCTTTTTTAGCTCCATAATGTACCTATAAAAGGTTTTATCCCTCTTCTTAATTGAGCCGGCTGTCTTTTCCTCTGTTTGGGCCTTTTCAATTCTGACTGCCTTCCCTGCTTCCTTCTGCTTTAACTGATACAGTTCCCTGTCCTGCTCCATCTGTGATTCCTTATACTTCCTGAATGAAATCTTTTCCTCCCTAACCTTCCCCACTATCTATTTTGAGAACCATAGTGGTTTTCTCCTTTGTTTTGTTTTGTTTTATTTGTTTCACACAAAGGCGTGTTGCTTCTGTGATGGCAGTTCTGATTTTCCCCCATTGTTCCTCCACCTTTTCTTCCTGCCCACTTTCTAGTACATTCCTTATGCACTCTCCCATTTTGCCACAGTCAGTCCTCCTAAAGTCCAGTACCCTCACTTTTGTATGGCTTGACTCTATAGCTGTGTTTATCATGAACCACACTGTTTGGTGGTCGCCTGTTCGTAGATGGCTACCTACTTCTACATCTGAGATCCTCTCTTCATCCCTGTTTGAGATTACCAGGTCTAAGATTGCTCCCTCCCAAGTTGGTTCCAACACTATCTGTCTGAGGCATTCCCCCTGTAGAGCATTGAGAAGGACCCTGCTATTGGATGTTGCCCGGCAAATGTGCTCCAGTTAACATCTGGCATATTCTGGTCCCCCATCAATAATATCTCCCCTTTTTCTTCCATTCTAAGGATGCCTTCTATCATTTTCTTGTCCCTATCTTCCCCTTGAGATGGGGGTCTGTAAACAACAGTCATGCAGATTGTGGTGCCATTTCCTGTCTCCAAGGTGACCCACAGTGCTACCTGTTTACCCTTTAGTTCTGTTACTTTGATCCCTTCTCTTACATAAAAAGAGCTACTCCTCCTCCTCTTTTACCCTATCTATCCCTCCTGTAGATTGTGTACCCTGTTATGTTGACATGACATCCCAGACATGATTGTCTGTGTACCATGTTTATGTGACTGGCACAATATACAGCTATCCCTCTTCCATCAAGACCACTAGTTCAGAAAGCTTTTTACCCAGACTATGGGCAGTGGCAGTCATTGCCCTCCATTTTTTGATGGTCTTACCCCTTTTAGCCCCATCCTTGCCCTTACTGCCTTTGCCTTTTTTCCATTGACTCCTGTCCTGCTTCCCATTGACATCTCTACCTTGGTGTTTACTTTGCTAACTACCCTGTTTTGTGGGGGGATGCTGGTTATTCCCTGCTCCTTTTCAGTATCCCCCTTTGGCTAGTTTAAAAGCTTTCCTATGAAGCATTTAAACCTAGCACATAAGACCCTGGTTCCCCTCCTGGACAGATGCAGACCATCATGCCAGTATAGGCCTGTATCACTCCAGGTGGAACCCCAGTCCCCAATTAAGCCAACACACTGTACCTGCACCAGTTTTTCAACCATTTATTGAATCCAATGGTGCGGAGTACCCTACCCTCACTCATGCTATAGACAGGCAGCACCTCCAAGAAGGTTACCATGCGTGCTACTAGTCTAAGGCACTTCCCCAAACTCCCCAAACTCCTCCTGCACTGCTCTGATCCCATTCCCAGCTAGGTCATTTGTCCCTAGGTGAACAATGATGTAAATCTCTCTCTCTCTCATGCAGCTTCTTCTGCAATCCTGACGATTCGATTCCTGTCCCTCCAAGCCATGGTGCTGGGCAGGCACCTTACCTCCCTCTCCCCTCACTCCCCCAATTCTACCCCATAACAATTGAGTCTCCCACCAGGAGCTGTTTCCTTCCCCGTAGGGTCCCATGCCACCCTCCTTTGGGTCTCCCTTGTGGAGGTTCCCAGCATCCACCTTGGTCTCCACTGTGGGTGCCTCCATAGAGGAACCATGCTCTGCAAGAGTAGTGTATGAATTGTGGAGAGGTACAACCTCACCATCCCCAAACCCACTGTGGTCAAACCACTCCTTTTTCTTGGTAACCTCTGAGGCAGCAGTGGCAGCCTTTGTGGTCCTAGTGTGGGGAGGAGGTTTCCATGTTCCTTGACAGTTCACACTGGAGATGGGCAACCTCCTCCCTCAGAGCAGAGAGATGCCTGCAAATAGGGCAGCATTGCAGCCTCTAGAATGTCTCTTGGAAGACTGCTGCCCCACAGCCAGTGCATTGTACCACTCCCCACATGTCTCTCACCCTTCCTGTTTAGTTTTCTTTTTCATCTTTTTTGTTAGTGTGTCGGTTTGTTTACCCCCATGCAGTGTTTTAGCTTGCTAAACTTTTAGCATTGCATTAGGAGTGGTGTGTCATTCTCCTAACTGATGAGATCCCAAATAGTCATCTGTGAACCTTTCATGGACAAGAGCACAATATATTTGAAGGTGAAGCCAGAGAGTGGTTTCTTCACAACAAAATGAGAAAGGAATGAGGCTTTAGCTCATATTGACATGTTTATCTTACAGGATTTTATTTTTGTAGTATAAGGGTCAGCTGAAATTAAAGTTATAAAATAACCAGCCCTTTATCATGCAATGAGCCTAAAACAAAACTTCATGTATGGTACTTATGTAAAATGTAAGATTGTTTTGTACTTGTCTCTAACATTTAGAAATTTTTAGCATTTTACAAACCACAGGAATTTGATGTAAATGGGGTTTCTTTACTCCAACAAAAATCCTGTATAAAAATAAAATTTTTATCAATCAATTGATTATCAATCAAAATGTCTCTCCAAGTTATTGTTTCCTCTATTCTGCTGTGTAAAGTGAAAGATGTTGTGCACTGTCTGTAATGGAACAAAAAGGTTATAAACAAAGTTTACCCAAAAAAAAAAAACTTAAAGAGAAAAGATAAAGCCAGAGAGTGGTTTCCCCAAAAGAAAGCATGATAGTAACTGGACCTTAGCTCATGCCAGCATGTTTAAATTTAAAGTGTAGATTCCTTATGGTGGGGGGGGTCACCATGCCATCAGTGGTCAGGCTGATCATCATTCAGGTGAATGATAAGACCAAGAACCCTTTTAAATGTTAAAATGATGGAATAAAAAAAACAAGTACGAAAATTGAATTGACTTAGATGAATTGTAGGCTTTCAAGCAGCTTTTTTTGGGAAGGGCACAGGTCCTACTTCCATATCTGAGTGAGCTACAGCACTGAGAGGTTGAGGTGCTTGCCCAAGGTCACACAGTGAGTATTTGGTTCTAGCAATGTTTGAACCAGTAATCTCCCAGTTTTTAAGCCTAAGTGCTGTAATGACTACATCACAATTCTTCTCAAACCATTATGTGTTGACTCTTAAAAAATACAAGTTTCCAAAAGCTGGGCATGTTTACACTTGCAGACAGTTGTCAAAGTGCAAGGAATGATCAGAACCCTTTGTGTGCTGCAGAACCCCACTCCAAAGTTATGTGGCAGCATTTCTAAACTATTGGTGCAGATTTGCTTTGCATCTACCATATAATTATTTCTTCAGGGCCCAATTTCTGTCCAGCATTGGCTAACAGATCATGAGCATAGGAAAGGTTTCTTCAGGATACATAAAGAAAAGAAACAAGGCCAAACTTGTGGAAACCAATATCTTTTAAATGATTTACCACACGATGGTTTGAGAGGTAGTGTGGTCTAGTGGTAATCAGCATACAGAATATAAACATACAAAACTGCCAGCAGAAGAAGTCTGTTTGGTCTATCTAGTCTGCTTGTTGCAGAGCTAATGAATCTTCTGTTACATGGTGCTCTAGTCCCCTCCCCTAACACCCATATTCTCCTGTTGATGTTATCCAGTCTCCTCTTAAATCCTCCAACTCTATTCTGATTGAATACTTCCTCTAGTGGCATGTTCTACCCTGCCTTCACTCTCTTTAAGGAACTGTCTCCTGGTCTTTTTCCAAAAGCTACCTTCTGCTAGTCTGCAACTGTATCTCCTTGTGTTCTTGTTTTCAATGAACCTAGAAAAATCACCCTGGTTGACCTTGTTTAAAACTTTGAGGTACTTGAAAATCTCAGTCATGTCCATTTGTTCCTCTCTTTGAGCGACTACATGTTTAGGTTCTCCAGCCTCTTCACATACAAAAGCCCCCAGTGGCCCTGAATCATTCTCATTGTCTTTCTCTGTACTGTCCCCAAGTGGATGTCCTTTCTGTGGTAGGGGCTCCTTTGCCATACTACATTGAGAAGATGCTTTCAAATTGTTTATTATCGCTCTTAGGTAATTTTTCTCCCTTGAGTGCTCTGCAGGAACCAGATTTATGCAATATTTTTTCTGCAGCTTTTCAATCAAACATGCATCACTTTACATTTTTTTGGCATTGAATTTTACTTGCCATAGTTTAAAGCACTGCTTCAGCTTTTCTACAGTAAATCCCTTTTTATGATGCTAATACCCTCAACATTATATTCTCCCCCACAGAGTTTTGTGTCATCTGCAAACAGAATAATTTTCTCCATAACCCCACCCTGATGCATTAGATATGTGTTTAAATAGTATCAACCCCAGGACTGACCTTGCAATACCCACATGTGGCCTTCCTGTCATCTGGGAATTTATGCCTCATTGACTCTCCTGACTGCTATCTGGCAGCCAGTTTCTAATCAACTATGTAGCCATCCCCATGTCTTGAGTTCCCATCTTCTGTGTAACCCTCCTTTGTGGAACCAAATCACAAGGCTTCCTTAAGATCACATGCAAACTACTGGCTTCCTAGCCCTTCTCTACCACCTGTGTCACAAAACTGAACAAGTCTATTATTCTTGTGCAACATGACCATCATCTCATGAGACTGTTAATTATCATCCATAAGACTGGTTTCCTTTGAGAAGTCAGTTACAGTATCTGTTCATTTTAACTGACTCCAGCAGTTTGCTCATTTTCACTATTGACGTGAGGTTCACTAGCTGTAATTATCTGGGTCTTTCCTATTCCACTCGAGTGCAGGAGCATCACTTTTGCTACTATCCAGTCCTCCAGCACATCACCTGATGACAGTGAAACATTAAATAGGCCTGCCAAGGCATCAGCCAGTGACTGGTTCATCTCAGTTAGTACCCTTAGATGCAGCCCATCTGGCATGGGTGTTTGTTTACATTCTGTCACTACAAACCATTTTGAACTCTTAGATTTATATCCAATCTCCAACTGTTGCTGTGTTTATTTATTAAACTCATTTATTTTACATTTGTTGACTGAGTCAGTCTGTCCAAATTCTCCTTGCATAAAGTGAATTAGAAGCAGGTCACACCAGCCAAAGAACAGCTGAGTAGAAACAAGAAATAAAATGCTACTTAGAAGCCAAACTGTTTTATCACATAGGTCATTTTCCTCATTCTAAACATTTCAATGTACTATATTTCGATTTCCAGAAATGTATCCCATTTTGTCTTACTTATCCTTTACAGAAAATTGGTGCAGCTGGTGGCATGAAAATAAATTTACAGTTCAATTCAGACAAATCACTCACATCAGCCATACAGTAGTTTGGAGTGGTTCTTATCTCAGTTTGTTGTACAGCGTATCTGTATCATGCAATGGGGACAGGAACATGGAAGCTATTGGAGCTTTGTTCATCATTTGTAGAAAATAGGCCCACAGCTGCTTTGTGTGCATACCAGAAGGCCATTCCATGCGTGTGGGTGGATATTTGTGTTTGTCTGTGTCTGTAGGTTAGTTTTTGTGGATTTACATGTTTTTCTGCTTGGAGTAACTTCACCATTCTTACACTCAATGTCTGTGAATGTCTCCTGGACTGAATTTCTGCAAAATATCTTCACCAGGTATCAGCATTTTCATTTTAAATCAACTTTTGGAAGCCACCCAAGGAAAAATAACTCTAGCAACTAAGTCTGACAAACTCGGTGATGCTGGGCCCTGCGATTGAATCAACATTTTCGTCTGACCTGCTCCAAAAGGAATTTTACTTGGGCTATTCAGCAACCATTTTTTAAGAACAAAGGAAACATACAGACAAAAGGATTTCACATCCTGCATATGCCCAGGGCGCAGTTTATCACCTTTCAGGAATTTTAACACATTCTGTGACCCTGGGTTTCAGCAGTTCATCGTTTCCACTGGATGAAATTTACTACCAGGTAACAGCATTTTCATTTTAAATCAACTTTAAATGTACTTGTCTCTAAAGGGCTGCTCTACAACAACTTTGAAAACAAAGGAAACAGACAGACAAAGGTTTTCACATCCTGCATATGCCCAGGCCAAAGTTCATCACATTGAAGGAATTTAACACTTTCTGTGACTCTGGTCCTCTTCAGTTCATCATTTCACTGGATCTATCATTTTTCATTTGCTGCTTTCTCCTTGGAGGATCCCTGAGCGGCTCCATTGCCATACAAGCCCTCCAAGCTCCCTCCTAACTGTGCCTCTGCCAGCAGCCCGAGTGGCACCTCCAAAACCAGAGACCACAAAAGCCTGCAAGCAACCACAGCCCTCCAAGACCTTTTAGTGGGGCGACAGGCATCTTCAAAGCCACCACCCATGCCACCCTCTCCAGCCAGCAACAATGACAGGTACGGTAACTTTTTGAGCAGCCGGAAAGCAGTGCTTTCTTACTTCTGCAACCTGATTGGTTGGTCTCCCTGACTATGTGCTCCTATTGGCCAGTTTCTTTTGAAATGCTGTGGCTCTACAGTACGAACTCTCTCATTCAAAATTCTACTGCTTAATTCTGGAAAATCTTAATATTAGCAAATAAGATTGTTCATAACTGTTTTAAAGCATTAGAGCATTAATTGCCATTTAGTTTGCAGTGTGTGTATATAAGCAGGCCACCTCAGCACTCTCAAAATGTCATTACTACAGCTTTGTTAAATAATTTATTCTGTTATTGACTGTTAAGTAGTATCCTGAAACTATTAAATTAGACCGGCCCCGCCATGCAGAGCACAGGAGGGCTGGCAGGAACGTTGGAATTAAATATTCGTCAGCATCGTAGTTTTAATATTACGCTTTGAAAGTCGAAAATTACACAAATCATGCTGAAGTTTAACTTTTAGGTTAGGTCATTTACGTGATCAGGGTATTCAGATAGCAACATAGTTTCTTCTGTGAACTGGCCACTTCAGATATGGTGCTGCACCCCAGTCTCCCTAATGAACCCTCCTCTCACCTCTAAAACTTCACCACTTATACTCCTGTCTCTCCTGTTATGTCTAAACTGGCTAACAACTTGTACATCTTTGCTACTTATCCTCGCGCTAACAATGATAGTGACTTCAGGTTTTCTAACATCCTGCTGTACTATTACTCGATTCTACTCCTGCTCACTCTATCCTCATCAAAAAGGGCTGTATCTATCTGTCTATCCACTCCTATCTCTTGAACTATCGTAGACCCAAACGCCAGCTAGGCACTCTCTGCCAACCTACTTTCTCACCTTGCCCGGCGTCCTTATGCTTGCCGGAGATATTGAACCCAATCTGGCCCATGGTTTGCGCTCACCCCTGCAACAGCTGCAACAAAAAGGGTCTGGTTATAGCCTACATGAATATCCGGAGTCTCACGAGTCACCTGGCTGAGCTCTCGATGCCTGGGCTAAACTGATTAACCCTGACATTTTATGCCTATCAGAGACTTGGCTGAAGCCTTGGGTGCCTGATGCCACTTGTCTTGTGCCTGGTTATAGCATTCTAAGGAAGACAGTATTGGGTCAAAGGGGATGGGGGTTGCGATTATGTACAAAAATCATCTATCCTGAACATCCTACCCTTTTGATTCCCCTAACACCTTGTGAAACTCTACTGCGCTACCCCTGGCACTGGGTTCAAAACTGCTGCACATCATTTGTGCTACAATCCACCTACAAGCAAGATGAGTGGTCTCCAGAATTTGCTACAATATGTCTCCCAGAATGTAAAATCAAATGAGGCTCTACTCCTTGGGGACCTGAACCTTAACTGGCTGGGTCCACAGCACAGCATCCTTGAATCTCTAATACAGAAGCACAATCTACACCAAACTATCACAGGCTTTACAGAACTACTACAGCACACTCAGGGTCCCTACTTGATTGGATCCTCACCACCAGACCTGATCGTGTATTAGATGCCACAGTGCTTGCTGACTCAATCACTGATCATTCCCCACACTTTGTTGATGGCGATCCTGTCCACCTCCTCCTCCACCACGTCTGATTAGGTTTTCAAACTATGCTGCCCTGGACAAACAAGCCTTCCTATTTGACCTCTCTTGTGTTGACTGGTCTAACATTTATACTGCAACCAATGTTGATACTGCCCTCAATTCATTTCTGACTGAATTTGGCAACATCCAAAAGAAGCACCTCCCTACAGTCAAAAGGAGGGTAAGGGGCCAGCATTCGAGGTGGCTGAAAAAAGACCTGCTTCAAAAGTTAAAAGTTAGAGACAATCAATGGAAAAAGTACAAACAAACTGGACTGCAGTCAGATCTCATTCTGTATAAACAATACAGAAATGACTGTAAAAGATGCATCAGGCAGGCCAAAGTAAATACTGCCAAAACCTGCTGATTAATTCTTCCAATGACCCTCGCAAGTTTTGGGGTCACATTAAGTCCTTCTTGGGTTCTGCTAAAGATGTCACCCTCAGATATGGTCCTACATGGTGTACACTGTAATGATTCTACTACCATTGCAAATGCTTTTAACCAACAATTTTCTGACTTATCTGCCTACACAGCTTCCTCCCATCACAATCCTCTGCTTCACAGTTTAACCCCACAGCATCTGAAGGACCCCCAAACTTAACCAACCCTTATATTTCAGGGAAGTGTCTAGGCATCAGGTCCCAAAGCTGTTCAGGTCACTCTCTGAAAACATCAGTACTGGCTCAGATGGCCTAGAACCAAGACTACTAAAATGGCTTCTTACTACATCTCTGGCCCCTGGCACACATCTTCACCCTATTTCTCTCCAATGGCATTGTTCCTGAAGTCTGAAAGCAGCAGAGCCACTCCTGTATTTAAGAAAGGCAGTAAAATGACATATCAAATTACCGCCTATTGCTATTTTGTCTGTTCTGAATAAAATCCTGGAAAAGTAGTATCCATGCAAATCACTGAATACCTTGAGAAATTCAATTTACTAAGCTCAGCACAACATGGTTTTAGAAAGCATCACAGCACCATGACAGCACTTGCAAAATTCACTTCAGATATCGTTACCAATATGGATAGAGGAAAGTTGACAGGGCAGTCTTCATTGACTTAACCAAAGCTTCGATCTGGTTGACCATTCTGCTACTATCCACCCTCAGTACCTTGGGCTTCTCTCCCCAGTCACTACCTGGTTCAAAAGCTACCTCCAACAGAACACAAGCTGTTAAGTTTAATTCATCCATGTCAGACAGTGCTGTTATCAACATTGGGGTCCTCAGGGTCTATACTTGGCCCTCTTCTATTCTCATTATTCGTCAATAAACTTCCTGAGCTGGTCACCACAGGTCACTCTCTTTATGCTGATGACCTGGTAATTTATTATCCTCTGATAAGGTCCTGGATCTAAATGCTGCCCTTACTGCAGATTTTCGTGCTGTACAACACTGGTTGAACTCTCAACGCCTGGTTTTAAATACAAATAAAACAAAAGTGATGATGTTTGGCTCAATCACAAGCTTAGATCCTGTCCTCTGACCATCTCTGTCCTCTGATATCGATGGGGACCCTATAGAAACTGTCACTTCCTTTCGTTACCTTGGCATCCACCTGGATCAAACCTTGGACCTGAAAGCACATATACAGGAAACCTGCAATTCAATTAACTGCAAATTGGGGGCTGCCTATAGAACCAAATACCTGCTCACCCCTGCTGCTAAATTGGCGATAGCCAGAGGCATTCTATTTCCAACCTTTACATATGGGTGTCCCATCCTGTCCTTGGCCACCAAATCTTCACTGCAACTATGGGATACTACCTTCAATAATGTGTGCAGGTATGCAACCAAAGCACCTCTGCTGCAGCATCATTGTCTCTTATATCAGGACCTTGGTTGGCTCTCTCCTTCCTCTACCAGGCAGTACTACTTGTACAATTTAGTTGATTCCATCCTAAGGACGTCCAAGCCTGCTATCCTGTCTGATCTCCTCAGGCTGGCCATTCCCACAAGGAATCTTAGATCGGCTGATCAGACCTTACTATCCATCCCCTTTTGTCGGACTAAAAAGGGCATGGGCTCCTTCCATCATGCTGCCCCCCACCTATGGAACCTACTACCTCAGGATCTAAGAGATGTCTCCACTCATGTGACTTTTAAGAGCAAACTCAGGACTTTCCTCACTACTATGGACAAATGTGTTTGCTTTGACCCTACCTGATCCGCTGCATTTGTACTGTTTCCTCATTGCTAGCACTTTTGCCTGTCAAATGGGTGTTCTATACTGTGCCTTGTAATTAATGTTTTATTTTGTGCCTTGTAATTAATGTTGCCTTAACCTGTTTCTTTATAAGCCTAATGTTAGCTGTTGACAATTGTAAGTCGCTATTCTACTCCATGACATTCTTATCTTCACTTCACAGCCTCTCCTCACTTAACCCCACTGCTGCTCTCTTCCCCTTCTTCTGTTATATCCTCTTTCCCTTTTGCCACTCCCCACCAAACTCACCTTTACCTGTTCCTACCTCATCCATGCCCCTCCTTAGTCCCCACCCTCCTGGCTGTACTTAGTCACCTCTCTCCACCTACTACTGCCTACTCCCACCGTCTACCGACCCCCCCTTCCCTGCCCTGCCGTCTCTTGGTTCCACTGGCTCAGCTTGACTTTGACACTTTTGCCGCTATTGCCGTAACTCCTCCGCCTCTATCCCCCTCTCACCGGCATCCTCACTCTCGCCCTGCCGTCTATCGGTTCCACCAGACCGGCTGTATTTTCCTACCTCCTACCACTGTTGCCATCTACTGCCGCTCCCCCTACCACCCTCTCTTCGCCTGCCGTCTTCGGCTCCATAGGCCCGGCCGCAGGTTGTACTACCGCTGTTGCGTATCTGACGGCACTTCCTCCACTTAATCTCTCCCTCCCATCCTTTTGCCAGTTTTCCCTTCCTTGTGTCTTTTCTACTGATGCCTATCCTCTCTTATTTTCTGCCTTCTACTATTCACATTTTGAGGTATGTTCCATGATCAAGTGCGAAAGTATATTTTTGTTTACTAATGTATGTTACATTTGCCATATGTATTTCTCTCTGCATTTTTGTACTCATTGTCTTAATAATCTGCTGTACTCTTTGTGTATTGTAATGTACCTCCCGGTCGTGGTTGAAAACAGTTACTTGTTGACTAGCTGACTTACCCGGTTAACAAAAACTAAATAAATAAATAAAAATAAAATTTCAAAAAGCTCTGTAATTGGTTATTGAAGCTACAATTTGCCGACTGCAGTCACATAAGCTAAATGAATTCAATTATGCAGCAGTAACTGTGCAATTTTAATATATAGCATATTTATCCTAGAGCTAAGAAGAAGGCTTAAACTCAATTGAGACTGGGCAAAATATGTGCAGCTCATACTAAAGAAATGACATTTGGCATGTATACTATGCAGCTGCGTACATTTAAAAAAGAAAACCATTATCCAAAAGCTATTAAGAAGCTACATGAATAATTTAAAAAATAATTTCATATGCAGAGGCTAGTATTGTAAATATGTTTAAAATGGAATACAGTTTTTTACCATTATCTTTGCGAGGTATTGAAAGTTATTGTTAACATTAATTCTAAGGCTTGAACTACTGAAATTGTTTTCACTTTAAAGTGATGGTAATTTGCATATAAAGTTGTGCATTTTTCCATGTGTTGGTTATGTCTGACATAGAGTTCCTTGCTTCATAAACTTGCAACATTAGTCTCCAGAACCCTGGTTATAAAGAAGCAAATGTGTGCTGAATCAATATACAATTTGTGGCTTTAATGGCCCATATGAGTAGTCTATAGTTTCCAGAATATAAGGTAGTGCACTCTTTTCTGATTTTCCTACTTGGTGATTGTAATGGTAATACTTTCTAGAATGTAGGTCAGCATGCTGTCCAGGAACATGTTGAGGCATCCGACTAAATTCTCAGACTAATCTTAGTCAAATTTTCTTGAACTCCAAGGAATAAGTCAGTAGCCAATGGATACAGTGTATTGGTGGCCCTAGCTAAGAATCAGATAGCTTGGCCCATTCACATTGTATAGTCTGGCAGCCCACACATGCCAAGAACTAAGTGCCTAGCTACTGTAAGTAAAACATGTAGTACTGTGTAGACCTATCCTCACATGAGAGGAGTGCAGTCGTGTATTTTTTTTAAACACTGTTGCTTTGTTATTTGTGTTTTTAGGGTCAGAAAGTGTCCAAAGCTGCACTAGCCTGAAGCTATATCTGGGCATGGTGTTAGAGATCAGGGTACGTCGAGTGATGTAGGTCATGCTCCTTTGAGGGACTACACACCCAGATGTCCATATCTGCTCAGGGAGTAAACTCTTGCTAAATGTACCTTGGAGGGGGGGACTATTGGGACCTCCACACTGTATAAGAGCACTTTTAAGTGCTATTTGGCTAAAATCATAGTGTTTGAGAGAGTGGGGTGAGCAGACACATGACTGGCTCACTTTCGCACTCTGTCGCATAAAATCTCACCCAGTGTCAGAGAGCAGCTACATGTAGACCTCTCCTCGTATGAGAGGAGTGCAGTCATATATTTTTTTAAACAGTGTTGCTTTGTGCTTTGTGTTTTTAGGGCACAGAAAGTGTCCAAAGCTGCACTAGCCTGAAGTTATATCTGGGCAGGGTGTTAGCAGGGTACTCTGGGTGATGTGGTCCATGCTCCTTTGAGGGCCTACACACCCAGATATCCATGTCTGCTCAGGGAGTAAATTCTTGCTAACTTTACCTTTGTTGGGAACTATTGGGTCTTTCACACTGTAGAAGAACACTTTTAAGTGCTATCTGGCTAAAGTCACAGTGTTTGAGAGAAGCGGGTGAGTGGTCACATTACTGTCTCACTTCCACATTCTGGCACATAAAATCTCATCTAGTGTGAGTGGGCAGCTACGTGTTGATCTATGCTAGAATGAGAGGAATGCAGCCTTGTATTTTTTTAAACAATGTTGCTTTGTGCTTTGTGCTTTTAGGCCAGAAAGTGTCCAGGCAGCACTAGCCTGAAGCTACAGTATATCTGGGCATGGTGTTAGAGAGCAGGGTACATCGAGTGATGTAGGTCACGCTCCTTTGAGGGACTACACACCCAGATGTCCATATCTGCTCAGGGAGTAAACTCTTGCTAACGGTACATTTGGTGGGGTCTATTGGGGCTTCACACTGCAGAAGAGCACTTTTAAGTACTATTTGGCTAAAATCACAATGTTTGAGAGAGTGGGGTGAGTGGTCACCCGACCAACTCACTTCCACATTCCAGCTCATTAAATCTCATCCAGTGTGAGCAGGGCGAGCATGAGTGGTCTGAACGCATGTGAAGATGAGTGCTAAGGCACGTGCAGCACATCTGATCATGTCTGTAGTGTCTGTAGTGTCAGTAGTGGAAGTAGAGGAAGAGGGCTAGGAAGTATACATTAATAAGGTAACTAATTCTCTGTGGTTACCCCTAGTAAGTAATATAAGTAATACATTTGGGGACACTCTCTTGTGGAGCAAAAATCAAATGGTTACTCACATTGTTAAGATTGAGGGAGGTGTTTTAGGAGTCAGATGCATGTTGTGTAGCAAAATAAGTACAGATGTCACTAATGATGTTCTAATCCTTACCTGCAAAGAATGTTTATTGATTAAAGAGTTAAGGAACAAAGTACTACATTTAGAAATTAAACTTGTTTCAATGCAACAACAGAAATTACTACATGATGTGGGAGACTCATTATAGGCTGATATGGGTGTAAATAGCGATTCAGCACAAGACACAAGAAAGAAGGGTAGAGAGAGAGAGAAGGAAGGATTATGGGAAACTAAAAAAAGAAAGTACAAAAAGGGTAGGGGAGCAATGGGCCTGAATCTAGAGTCCAGTAATAGATTTGAGCCTCTCGTATTACTGGAAGAAGAAAACAATGAGGTAGTAATTGAAGGAACAAGTAAGGACAGTAAAAACTAAATAGTAATCCAAGGAAGAAAGAAGAAGATCAAGAGAACTTGGAAAAATGGAGCAACAAATGATATAATGTAAGAGAAGTAGAAGCAAAAAGCAATAAAAGGTGTAACTCAGCTATGAGTGCTGAACAGAATGATATGAGGGCTAGCACTCACACCAACAAGCATGGTGAATTATAATGTGGTTAAATCCAGGATCTGAATGTTATAGAAAATAGTGTAAAAATGTGCAAATCGGAGGGGGTGGAGTACAGTGCAGGATCCTCTGTCTCACCAGATTGTAACCTTTTATTACCCCTAAACCCAAATAGTGCCAACAGCAGTGTTGATATGAATAATCAACTTGGTATGGAAAACAGCACCAGCCCTAATGATGATATGGGCACTGATGTGAATGAAGAAGCAATAAATGATATAAAACAAGTGTATGTGTTAAGGGATTCCATTTTGAAGTACACTGACCGATACACTTTCAGAAGCTGTAAAGAGAATGTAACAATCAGTTACTTTCAGGTGCAAAGGTGAGGGATGTACACAATATGTTACCAACTATAGTAAAATAAAAAGATGGTACTGCCACATTGATTCTGCGCTCTGGGAGTGAACAATATAAAGGGCCAACCACTAGAAGAGATAAAAGAGGAATATAAAAAATGGGGGCAGAGGCAAAAAGACTAAAATGCAAAGTATACTTCTCATAAATGTTGCCAGTCCCTAGGGAAAATATGTACTGTATAATATTAACAAGATAAAAAATGTAAATAACTGACCGAGGCAGTGGACCTTGATAGTGGGATTAGGATGCGTCACACATTGGGAAGACTTTATCAATGTGTCTGATTGTTTTTGTCAAGATGGATTGCACTTAAGCAAAAAGGGTAGCAGAAAGTTGGGGTTCAAACTTAAGAAAGCAGTAGACATTAGTTTAAACTGAATTAAATGGGGAGAGGGGAAATGTACTATAAGTACAACACTGGAGCCCAAGTAGCAGCAGTTAATAGAACTGGTAGGAAGGTTAGTGGACTGAAGATGTGGTCATTAAATGCTAGAAGTTTGAATATAAGTGAAAAAGCAGAATTAGAAGCTAAGTTAGTAACAGAAGGGGTGGACATCTGCTTAATTACAGAAACTTGGTGGGAGACAGGAGTCTTGTGCAATCATAATATAGAGGGCTACACTTTATACTCAGGAGATGGACACAATTAAAAAGGAGGTGGAGTAGTAGTTTATGTAAGTAATAACATACATAGTATGGTATAGAAACTGAAAAATAAACATTCAGAAGTGGAATCACTCTGTGTGAAAGTACAAATAAGGACAGAAAAACAAATGTTCCTAGGGGTGTTCTACAGACCACCAAATACCATCAATGAGATCAACTTAAGTATAGAACAGGAAATTGAAAATATGGCTATAGAAGGGGATGTCATCATAGTAGGGGATTTCAATTACCCAGCTATAGACTTGACCAACTCCCAAGTAAGAACAGCTGCTGCAAATATGTTGGTTGAATCCCTGGAGATGGCAAGACTATACCAATTAATACACAAACCAATGAGGGGCAATAATGTGTTGGACCTGTGGATTACAAATAGAAGGGAGACAATAAAAATCAACATTAGAGCACACTTATGCAATAGCAACCACAACACTGTCGAATTTATAGTTAATAAGCAGGCCCAAGGCATAAGGGCCCAAGGTACTGTTTCCAAAAATTACAACAAAGCACATCTTAAGGAAATAAAAAATGAGCTTAGAGAATAGGACTGGTCAGAAAGTTTTAAAAATAAAGATGTGGAAGAAATGGAGTGCATTCAAACATAAATTGAGAGAATTGGAAGATAAATATGTCCTAATAGGAAGGTACAATAAAAGAGGTAAAAGACCCTTTGGAGTACAAGAAAAATGATAAAACTATCTGAAGAAAAGAAAAAAAGCATCGACAAAACAAAACAGAATGGATCTGATAAAAGATACAAGCCTATAAGCGTAAGCAAAAAAAAAATAAAGAAAACAATAAGACAGGAGAGGTGCAAATTAGAATTCAAGATTGCTCATACTAGAGATAATCGAAAATGCTTTTTACAGGTATGTAAATGGTCAAAAAAGATCAGTCAACCAAATAGGCCTGATAATGGATGGTGGAGAAGAACATACAACACCCAAGGATATGGCAGAGATTTTTAATGATTATTTTTGCTCTGTTTATGAGAAAAAGGATAATGATAATATTCATTACAATCACAGAAAACAAGGAGCACTCAGCTTAGTGATTAGTGATGTCAAAGTTGAAGAACTATTAAATAAACTAAGGCCTGATAAATCTGTGGGACCAGACTCAATGCATCCTAGATTTTTGAAGGAACTGAAGGAACATATATCCAAACCATTGGCATGTATCTATAATGCGTCCTTTGGGTCCGGGGAAGTGCCAATGGATTCGAGAATGGCTACTGTGGTGCAACTGTTTAAAAAAGGAGACAAGCAAAACAAATCTAATTTTAGACCAGTGAGTTTAATGGCAGTGTTATGCAAAGCACCAGAAAGCTCTCTGAAACAAAAGATAGAGGGGAACTTAATTTTAATAAATCATAAAGATAAAAAAACAGCATGGTTTTAGGAATAATAGAGCGTGTATTACAAATCAGCTGTCCTATTATTAGCTTGTTAATAAAGATATGAATAACAACATCCTAATAGGCATATTTTTCCTAGACTTCCAGAAAGCCTTTGAAAAGGTAATGCATCAAAATGTAATAAACAAAATGAGTAATATAGAAATAGATAATAGACTGCTCACATGGCTCAATTATTGGTTGGATGACAGAAAACAAACATTCAGAGTTCTAGGTTCTTATTCAGGACCAGGTAACATTACAAGTGGGGTACCACAGGGCTTGGCCCTGGGCCTAGTACTATTTTCCCCTATATATTAGTGATCTCCAACTGGATATAAATAATTGGGTAGTCAAGTTTGCTGATGACATAAAGCTTGGAGACCATGCATGTAATACAGAAGAAACTGAAACACTAAGATTGGACTTAAAAAAAATTGAATACTGGTCTATGATAGATAAAATGCCATTTAGTGGGGATAAATGCTCAGTGATGCATATGGGAACAAATAATACTAATGCTGAGCATAAATGCAATGGGAATCCTTTAAAATCAGTTCAAATGGAGAGAGATTGTGGAAATAAAATTGACAAGTGATTTAAACTTTAAACAGCAGCGTACTGATGTGATATAAAAGGCCAACTTGACAATAAAATATAAAAAGGAATTTTTGTGAATAAAAGTAGTGAATGTATGCTATCATTATACAAGACATATGTTAGACCACATACAGACTATGGATCCTCATTATGGAATCGGTATGTTAGGGGAGAAATTAATAGATTGGAGAGAGTCCAGAAGAGGTACACCAAAAACATTACTGCACTAAAAGATTATAGTTATACTGACAGATTACAAAGGTTTGGCTTATTTTCACTGGAACAGAGAAGAACGAGAGATCTACTGTTATTGTACAAAATAATGAGAGATGTAGAACTGATGGAGGAATTGAACATCACGGTTTTGGATAAACCTGAAGGGCTAAGGGGACATAAACGTCAAATTGGAACAGATAAAATAAATAAAAATAACAGCTATAACTTTTATCCCAAAAGGACAGGAAGGTTATGGAAGAGATTGCCAAATCAATTGATATCAAGTGCTACACTGAATCTCTTTAAAAAAGAGACAGTCTTATCTTAAACAAGGGATTGACATGGACCAACTGATGTGGGAAATGGTGTTAATGGGTATTTTAGTGCCTTCTTCCATTCTATAACCAGTGTAAGTACCAGTTTAAGTATTTTTCATTGGTTTAATAAAGGAGATTGACTTTTAGTCCAAAAACTCTTCCTGTTCTGTAATTAATCTTTTCTATATTTTTGCTTCCTGCACACATTTTACAGATTTTTTTTAATTGTTCCCTACAATGTTGCTTTGTTTTATTGGTAATTGTACTACTCTCTTTTTTATATTTTGGTGCATTTAGTCATCCTGTGTCACAATTTGTTCTCTTTAAAATCTTTAGCTGCTTATTTGTACCAAATGTAATTATCCCCTATGCACCAATGGGTGCGTAATACGTGCGGAGGCATGTTATATGCCTGCAGACAGGTGCGCACCAATGGCATTCACAACTGCTGGCCACTTGTCCTTGGCCCTGCCCCTGTTCACAGGTCCACACAGGGCAGGTGCGTGTGAAGTCATAGATGTAGGTTGGCATCCAGTTGGATTCCTGCCATGGATCCAACAGTGGATATCTTATGTGGCAGGGCCACATTGGCAGTGCACCCTGCAGATGTTCAAGGGTCAGCAGCTGTGGTGGGTGGGAGGAGGGCAATGCTGCCAGCCATCTGATAGCACCGAAGTGGTGCAGAAGGATGGCGGTTATGTCAGGTGATGGAGGGGGGGACAGTACCACCGGTAGTGGGGTGGACATGTGGTGCAGTTGGGGGCAGCATCCATGTGCCAGTGCTGCTGTGAGAGATTTGGGTTGGGCGGGTTGAGGCACACACCACTTTTTGCTGGGGTAGGTAGATGGAACCAGGTGGACATTTGCTGTGGCCTGGAGGGTCAGTGGACTGTTCGCCATGTCTTGAAGCATGTCCTGGGGTGTGCATGGGGTGCATAGGGGGTTTATGGCAGGGTTCTCCGTGGCATACCTAATGCCCCCTATGCACCCCCACAGCCAGCACTTCTCACCTTTGTGCATTGCTTGTAGCACTGGCACACACCCTGCATGGTGCAGACTGTGGACCTGGGGGATCAGGCACATCCTGTCTACACCCCCCTCCTTTGTGCATTCCACATGGGGGGCACAATGGGTGCAGAGTGGCTATGCACCCCTAGATACGCATGCATAGCCACTCTGCTCCATCAGTTCATAGGGCCCCTTGTGTGTGCTCTCTTTTGGCTTACCCATCTAATACATTAGGTCTTTCTATATGTAGCCCAGGTGCCATGTGCCAATGTGCTACTACCCCTGCTTGTTGGCCCTCATACAGGTTAAGGGTCCTGGGTCCTGCTGCAGTGGCAATTGGGGGTTCTTTCTCAAACTTATGAATTATAGCATGGTGCCTCCAACCAGAGTAAGTTGTAAGTGGGTCAGGTGACTGACTGATACAGTCCCCTGGGATACTGCACCTACCCACCTCCTCAACCAGCCATCCAGCACACTAAACTCCCAACAACCTATTCCCACCTAATTTCATAAATCTATTAGAAGGCAAAATGCAACGAACCTCTTTTGATACAGCAATTTAACAAACAACTCACAGCTTTATTGGGGGGTGGGCTAGGAGAAGGGTACCTGGATGAGGGATAGCTGTGGAATAAAAATGGCAAACATTAACTATAAGGGCTCATAGGCCAATCAACCCTCGGCTGCCCACCCTCACTGGTACCAGTGTTACACCCTGAGAATTCCCTGGGGTACCCACTAGTTGCAGGTCTGGATGTTGCAGCAGGTTGGCTGGCTGTTGGGGCCCTGAAACTTGAGAAATGTGTAAACTAGATTTACACACCCTTGTTTGTTTTCCAGGAACCGAGTCCTGGGTACTCACAGTCTGCAGGACTTAACAGTGTCTGAAGATGAAATTTCCCAATGTCCTGGAGTGAGGAGCTCCATTTGAGAAGTACCCAATGGGGCAGAATGGATAATATCTCTGTTCTCTTGACAGGATTGGTCTTGCTTAAAGATCTGAAGCTTGTCCCCTTGATTGAAGATCTGGCTGCTTGTCACCTTCAGCTACTTATGGCCAGTTGCACAGCTCAATGGCAGGTCTGCACCAGCCCCAGAAGTCCCAGACCCAGGAGTGGCTCCACAGCCCATCTCCCCACAAGGGTTGTAGGTGCCCTAGTACCCCAGCAAGCGTCGGCAACCTCCTGAGACAGTGGATCCCACTTGGAAGGGTTCAGCTAGTTCCCTCCCTGGGGCGAGCAGAGAGCCCCTGCAGTCCCTGCACTGAATCTGCATAGTCACTGGTAGCTAGGCAGTTCTTCCAAAGAAACAGCAGTGCTAGTTTGTCACAGGTGCTAGCCTTTGAACAACAGCTTCAGTTTGTGCTCAGCCTATAGCACTCAGCAGGAGTTCGAACTAGACAAATCCTTCTCACCTTCAATGCTTTCAGGCTCTAAATGTCCTTAACATGTACCTTTCAGCTTCAGATGGAATACAGCTCTCAGCCACTTCATTCAGGCCACACGGCAAATTCACAGAACCTGACTAGCACCCAGCTCCAGAGACACTCTGTCTCTTCACAGATACTGTTAAAGTCCCAATCCTTAAAGCGGTTTCTCTGCAACAACTGTTTAACTTCCCAACAGGCAACACAGTTCTATCATCTCAGTTCCTTGCACAGTGCATGGTTTCTGCAACAGCTATTTTCTCCAATTAAGACAGCACAGTCCACAGTACATGGAGAGTTTCAAAATCAGTCCAGTCTGTCTCTCACTTTCTTCTCTCCTCAAACTCCTTTTCCGCAGTGGCAATCTCCAACCAAGACCTGGGCAAGGCCTCTGACAGCCCAGTTCCACTCACACAGGATCCTCCTGACTCAAGAAGAGCCCAGGAACAGACCAACTCAAACCCAGAAAGTCCTAGATTATTCACTCAAGAACCAGTCTGCTGATTGACTGTTCAAGCCTATCAATCATCAATAATCATAGAGATCAATAGTTCCTGATTTCTCATTGGGGCATGTTGCAGGCACTTGAATTAGTGAAACTCCCTCTGCTGAAGTCCTTTGGTTCAACTTTAGGTGCCTAGACACTTGATTGGCTGCTGGCACGGGTCAAAGCATCAACAACATGGTGACCCCAATTCATTCCGGAGCAGTCCTTCCATAGTTCATACTTTGATTGTTCACTGCAGACATAATATTTAGTTTTGTGTTTCAGTTTCACCTGCATATGATGGGGACCCCTTCCCCTTGTTGAGCGACTACATAAACATTTGCTCCCAGGCCCGTCCCAGGAACCCATCACTAGCTCTGATTGTTAGAGCCTCTGGAGCAGGGGCTGGCTCATTAATATTCATGAGCCCTATTTGAATACTAATTCCCCCCCTTTTTTGGCAATGCTTAAAGCACTGTTATAATCACTTCCTCCAGGTATCCAGTCCCAATTTAGCTACCCAATGAGGGGTTCGAGAACACCAGAGAAGCAGAAAACTGGCTGCAACGGCAGCCACCAAACAAACAGGCCACACACTACTCGCAAGATGAGTCAAGTGGCGGTCCTCCCAAACACATACTCAGAGGTTGTCAGTCATGCTGATGGAGCCCCTCACAGCCCATAATGGGCAGAAACAGAAACTGGAGCCCCCTAGTCTTCAGGTAAGCCCCCAGAGGGGGGTTACATATAGATTGCTTTGACTTGTACTATTATGTTCTGAAATATAACAAAAAGTTTTAGGATACAGTGGTCCTAAACACAATAAATAAAAATATATTGTATAGTACTGGGTAAGGAATAAAATGTTTATTATTTATTTATTTATTTGCATTTACTCCAACTGGGATAACCCCATGAGATGCAACAGTTCATTTTCATGATGGTCCCAAGGAGAACAGCAGCAACCAACAGATGAACATAGTCCTCCACAAATAGTTAAATTCAAGTTAAAATATTCAAAGCAAAAACAAACTGCAAAGGCTAAGTAAGCACATCCAAACAGTAATCTAGGCACGCTAACACACTAGTGTCACAGCAAGGAAAGACCATTGGATTTGTTATGCGACATGATCATGGTCAGGGAGACGGGAATACTGGATCAAAACATTCACAGGGAGTTCTGAGGTGGCTGGAATGACAGAACTGGATCTTTTGCAAACTGATATCATTCCTCAGTTGGAGAGGCAGTTTGCTTCAAATGTCTGGTGCTGCAAGTACAAGGCCTTTCTCCAAATGCATGCTTTATCCTTGGAACTGATAATGTAAGTGCTGCTGTTGAATTTAGGGAGTAGGCACTGCTTGACTGTTTGAGGTGGGCTATGCGATAATCAGGGGCATTTTCTTGTGCACAGTTGTACAACATAGAAAGGCAGTAGTTATCACACCTGTTTGAGGGACTTGGACAGTTAAGCTGGTCATACAACAGACAATGATGCTCCACAGAAAAGGATGAACCTGCACAACTTTTTATACAAGTTATCCGTGAGCAGCAGAGTGTTTTGCTTACACAGTGGTATATGATGTCTTCATAGTTGATGGAAAGGAGCAGAAGTGTGGGAAAACCTGTTTCCTCATGTAAGCACTGAAACAGTGTTTAATCCTCTATAGAAACGTGAGCTTTGGCCATACAGTTGTTAAGATATGATCAATGTGCCTACTATATGTGATATATCAAACCACGTTACTAGGTTTTTGAACACATTGCCTTGCTCAATAGCATTGTCAGGTCAATTGAACAAGTTAAAAAGGTCTTGGATCCAAATACCATATGCTTAGTTTCGATTGCTTTAAGGATCAAGCAGTTGTTGACTCAAAAAGATTGTGCTGAAATCCTATTGGAGTTCCAAATTAACCTCTTACATTTTCATTACCCTGTAGTAAAATATGGTATTATCTGTATAATATATATACTTTATGCAGATTAAAACTTCCACTTTGCTTTAGGGGGGTGTCCTAACAAAAATGGAGAACAGGAGAGGGACAAAGATTGAGCCTTAAGTAATCCTTAGATACAGCAAGGTCTGAAGTAATGCCTGTCATGAACACACTCCTGAGGGTCAAGGTCCACTGAGCTCACAGTGCCCACTACTAAGTGCAATCCGTGATAGGGAGGGAGAAAACAGGGATACCCTTCTCGTGTCCTTCAAGAGTGTCCGCTGGGTTTACAATGGAACACTTGCCACGAGGTAGCAGAGTGCCCCTCTTTACTTTGGATCAGGGCACGATACCTGTCTTGAGTCTTGTGGCCAAATATGAACCCTTTTCTTGGCTGTTAGACAAAGAAGGAAGACCCAGGCATTACACTCTCTTCGGAGTAGCAGTGTAACATTTGATTTGGCCTTCTTCCCACAGGACATGCAACAGCCCAGTTCGCAATCCCTGCAGACTCATGTGAGACTCTGGTATTCTCCCTATCCTTCCAGATTCTCTTTTTCAATGTAGTAGCTATTGGTGACTCCTGTAAGCATATAACAGTTGTCACAGATTCTTAATAAACCTTCTACAATCACAAATACAACATAAGGAAACTCTCACATGCATAATTTCTTCAGAAAAGCAAATGCTTTGACTAAAATAATTAAATAAATGCAGTTACAACTAAAAGAGGACATATACTAATTTGTGTTACAGTATAATAAACAAACTGGAAAAGTATACCGAATAAAACACATTAAAACTGGTTAACTAAGTATCTGTCTTAAGAATGAAGATTTGATAGTCCTTGTACCCACACTGGGTTTTTAGCAGTTTGGCTTCTGTGTGTGTCAAGCAGAGCATCCAGAGGAAAATGTGTTTCAAACTTCTCTGTGGATCATCTTACATACCTGAGGTCCAAGGCATTCTGTAAGTCTTAACTTTTAGGCCAGTAGATGTCACTCTTGTGCTGTTCAAATGTTTTACTAAGGTTTTGACATCACAACTTCCTGGCAGATACTAATAACCATGAACATGACTTCAGAGTTAAAACTTTGATGTCTCACTATAACACTCTGTAAGCTGATTCATAGTTTTCAACCTTGACAGTGAGACTGGCCCTCTGTATCCTGCCCAACACTTCCTTCAGGTAGGACAGGTGTTTCTTCCAACTGGCACTGAAGATGGCAATATCATCCAGATAAGCCACTGCATACTCTTCAGTACCATGCAACATCAGGTTGACCAACCTTTGGAAGGTGGCATGGGCATTCTTCATTCCAAAAGGCATTACCTTGAATTCAAATAATCCTATTGCAGTGATGAAGGCCGACCTCTCCCTAGCTCTGGCAGTTAACTCCACTTGCCAATACCCTTTTGTCAAGTCAATGGTGGTAAGGTATGTTGCCCCTCCCAACTTGTCCAGTAGTTCATTTATCTGTCTGCCCATAGGCTTGTGGGTGATAAGGTGTCATGCGGCTCTGCACCACCACCCACTTCTCCCACAAACACTTCATCAGGTCCGACATGAAAGTGCCCTGCTGATCAGTGATAACCTCCTACAGGAACATGACAATGGAGAAAACTCCTAGCAAGGCAACTGCCACTTTGTCAGTCCTAAGTGAGGAAAAGGGGACCGCCCTTGGGTATTGGGTGGCATAATCTACCACTGTCAGGATAAACCTCTTCCTGGAGGAGCTTGGGCAATCCAAAGGTCCCACAATGTGCATTACTACCTTCTGGAATCACTCCTCCACAATGGGCAAGGGAATTAGGATGACTTTGGTTTTACTACCTGCCTTCCTTATTTGTTGGCACCGGTGACAAGACCTGCAATATTCCTTCACCTGCTGGGTGAAGTTGGGGCAATATAAATTCTGGGCCAATTGCTGCATGGTGTGCGTGATTCCCAGATGTTCGGACATGGGGATATCATGAGTCATCTTGAGCAACCACTCATGGTATCCCTGGGGATCGGCAAGCTGCCTTCCCATCACCCCTCCCTCTCTCCTTACATCCTATGTATACAACAGTCCATTGTCCCAATACACTCTATGTCTCCCATCACCTCCCTGTATCCCATCAGATTCTGCACAAGCCCTCAGCCTCCAAACCAGGATCAGTCCTCTGAGTCGCTGCAAATTCATCACATTTTCCCATGGCATGTGACATGTCCCTTCAGTTTCTAAACTGGGTTCCATAGCTCTAGTATCAGGGCAGTCAGGATCACTGCCATTCCTAACTGTTGACCTTTGGTTATCCCTCCCTTCTCAGAGTAACCTTTGTAGCTGTTTTGTGAACTGCTACATGGGAAGTTCTCCTTTCACTACTCTCTATGTCAGGAGACACAGGTTGGGGAACCAGCCTCCAACTGTTTCCCTCAGGGCCTTATATGGGATCTAGGGAACTACAATCAGCCTTTGCCATCTGACTGCAGGTACTCACACACACACCACCCCTTCTGGAGATTGTTCCCCATAATCACATCCAGAGTGAGGTTGTCTGCAACTGCCACCTTTTGTACCCTCTTTCCGGTCTCACCCCAGTTCTAGAGGACGCTAGCAAGTGGCAGAGCTTTTTCCTCCTCAGTGAATCCCCTTACTGCTACAAACTGAATAGGAATAAGCTATTCAGGCTCAACCAAATCCCCTTTTAGTAAAGTAAGAGATGCCCCCATGTCTCTTAACCCATGGGTCTGCACTCCATTTACAGTAACTGGGTGTGTGTGCCCCCTCATGTTTATAGGCATGCTTTCAGGGATACATAGTGCACCAAACTCTATTTGAGCACCTCTTTGTCTGCTGTGTGCATTTTTAGGACACTATCCAGCAAGATGCCCTGACTGTTTGAAAGACCAACAATCATCATTTCTTTTAGACAATAAATCCTCTTTTTGTAACCTAGGGCTTCCCCCTTTCTGTGGAGACAGCGAGGGTTTTAGCTGCTCTGAAGGTGTGCTTTTCCCTTTGTGTGCTGCCATGACCACCCCACTCCCTTTCAGAGCAGGCCAGTTCAAGGCATAGCAGTCCGAGAGATCAGCAGCCTGCTGCACTGTTTTGGGGTTATGGTCCTCTAACTAGCTTTCTAGCTCTACAGGGCAAGCTCAAAAGACTTTCTCCAGGAGTATGACCTCCTCAAATTTCTCAGCAGAATTTGCTTCCACTCCCTCCCACCAACATTTCAAAAACTTATGTTGCTTGGTGGCGAGTTCCCCATAGCTCATGTCAGGGCTTCTTCTGAGCTTGTGGAACTTAACCCTGTATGCTTCAGGCATTAATTCATGCTTTTTAAGCAATGCAGCTTTAAGTTTCTCATAATTGCTACTGTCCTGATTGTCCATTTGGCCTAAGGCCTCACACCCTCTACATGTAAGCAGCGGGGATAGCTGGAAGATCCAGGACTCCCTTGGTATTTTAGCCTGGATACAGACCTTTTCAAATGAATTCAGAAATGCATCCATATCCTCCCCCTCTTTAAATTTAGCTATTAATTTAAATTGTAACTTTTACTCCAGTCCTGGAGTCCCAGGTTCACTCCTGCCACTTACTTCCTCTGGTGCTGGTCATTAGAGTTTTAGCTTCTCCAGTTCAAATTCTCTCTACCGCTGTTTTTCTCTTTCCTCTGCCTGTCTCTGAAGCTGTTTTTCACTTTACTCAGCCTCTCTTTGAAGCTGTTTTTCTCTTTCTTTGGCCTCTCTGTGAAGCTGTTTTTCTCTTTCCTTGGCCTCTCGCTGAAACTACCTTTCTTTTTCATTGGGCTCTCTCCAATGCTGATTTTCTTTTTCCTGCATCTCCAGCTCAAACTTCCTCTGCTCAAATTCCCTTTGCTGCTGGGTTTCAAACCTTTTCTGCTTGAATTTGAGCTCCAGTCTCCTCAGCTCCAGCTGCAGCCTGATCCCTTCCTGCTCCAGCCCTGTGGTGACCTTACCCTGCTGCTGTGGCTCTGGGTTCCTTCTGGTCTCACTGTCCACCTCCCTGGGACTAAACTCTGCAATGGACCCTGGCACCCCCATGCCCAGGCTCAGGTCCTTTTTAGTCACTGGCCATGACTCGAGGTTCTGGGCAGACGCTAGCTCATTGGCTGCCATGAGATCCTCCACAAGGTGCTTTTTGGCTCATCCCTCATATTGGACCCCTCTCTCCTGACACAACTGATTTAGGTATTCTGCAGTGTAGTCACTGTAGATGGCAGCCATCTTATTCCCTAACTACTGCTGTACTAGTTTTACATCTGGGGAAAAAACAAAACTAGGTAGGAACTTTATACTGTAACCAAATTATATAAATATATATATATATATATATATATATATATATATATATATAGCCTTGATTGTGTGTGGACTGTTTTCATTTTATCATGTTTCCCTCATGTTTATAGGCATGCTTTCAGGGATACATAGTGCACCAAACTCTATCTGAGCACCTCTTTGTCTGCTGTGTGCATTTTTAGGACACTATCCAGCAAGATGCCCTGACTGTTTGAAAGACCAACAATCATCATTTCTTTTAGCCAATAAATCCTCTTTTTGTAACCTAGGGCTTCCCCCTTTCTGTGGAGACAGTGAGGGTTTTAACTGCTCTGAATGTGTGCTTTTCCCTTTGTGTGCTGCCATGACCACCCCACTCCCTTTCAGAGCAGGCCAGTTCAAGGCATAGCAGTCCAAGAGGTCAGCAGCCTGCTGCACTGTTTTGGGGTCTTGGTCCTCTAACTAGGTTTCTAGCTCTACAGGGCAAGCTCAAAAGAATTTCTCCAGGAGTATGACCTCCTCAAATTTCTCAGCAGAATTTGCTTCCACTCCCTCCCACCAACATTTCAAAAACTTATGTTGCTTGGTGGTGAGTTCCCCATAGCTCATGTCAGGGCTTCTTCTGAGCTTGTGGAACTTAACCCTGTATGCTTCAGGCATTAATTCATGCTTTTTAAGCAATGCAGCTTTAAGTTTCTCATAATTACTACTGTCCTGATTGTCCATTTGGCCTAAGGCCTCACACCCTCTACATGTAAGCAGCGGGGATAGCTGGAAGATCCAGGACTCCCTTGGTATTTTAGCCTGGATACAGACCTTTTCAAATGAATTCAGAAATGCATCCATATCCTCCCCCTCTTTAAATTTAGCTATTAATATAAAATGTAACTTTTACTCCAGTTCTGGAGTTCTAGGTTCACTCCTGCCACTTACTTCCTCTGGTGCTGGTCATTAGAGTTTTAGCTTCTCCAGTTCAAATTCTCTCTACTGCTGTTTTTCTCTTTCCTCTGCCTCTCTCTGAAGCTGTTTTTCTCTTTCTTTGGCCTCTCCGTGAAGCTGTTTTTCTCTTTCCTCGGCCTCTCACTGAAACTACCTTTCTTTTTCATTGGGCTCTCTCCAATGCTGATTTTCTTTTTCCTGCATCTCCAGCTCAAACTTCCTCTGCTCAAATTCCCTTTGCTGCTGGGTTTCAAACCTTTTCTGCTTGAATTTGAGCTCAGTCTCCTCAGCTCCAGCTGCAGCTTGATCCTTCCTGCTCCAGCCCTGTGGTGACCATACCCTGCTGCTGTGGCTCTGGGTTCCTTCTGGTCTCACTGTCCACCTCCTGGGACTAAACTCTGCAATGGACCCTGGCACCCCCATGCCCAGGCTCAGGTCCTTTTAGTCACTGGCCATGACTCGAGGTTCTGGGCAGGCGCTAGCTCATTGGCTGCCATGAGAGCCTCCACAAGGTGCTTTTGGCTCCCCTCATATTGGACCCTCTCCTGACACAACTGATTTAGGTATTCTGTAGTGTATTCACTGTAGATGGCAGCCATCTTCTTCCCTAACTACTGCTGTACTAGTTTTACATCTGGGGAAAAACAAAAACTAGGTAGGGAACTTTATACTGTAACAAATTATTATATATATATATATATATATATATATATATATATATATATATATATATATATACATATAGCCTTGATTGTGTGTGGACTGTTTTCATTTTATCAATCTGATACACTGGGCTTGCATCCAACTGTTATGCCTGTGTCACCAATCTCTTGAACTGCAACACTATGCAACCAAATCTATTGTATCCCAATGCTGTGCACCAGATCTGTCACAAACCCTCTTCTGAGGGTCAAGGTCCACTGAGCTCACAATGCCCACCCCAAGTGCAATGGAACACTCACCATGAGGTCCCAGAGTATCCCTCTTTATTTTGGATCAGGGCACAATACCAGTCTTGAATCTTGTCGCCAAATATGAACCCTTTCTTGGCTATTACACAAAGGAGGAAAACCTAGGCATTACATTCTCTTCAGGGTAGTAGCATAACACCTGATTTGGCCTTTGCACTACAGGACATGCAACAGCCTAGTTCACAATCCCTGCAGACTTGTATACACTCTGGAATTCTTCCTATTCTTCCAGATTCCCTTTTTCAGATGCTTTTTCAATTTGGTTGCTATTGGTGACCCCTCTAAGCATTTAACAGTTGTCACAGATTTTTAATACACCTTCTGCAGTCACACATACAATATAAGGAAATTTACACAGGCAGAAATTCTTTAGAAAAGCAAAATATTTTACTAAAATGATTAAATAAATGTAGTTACAACTAAAAGAGGACATATACTAATTTAGGTTACAGTATAATAAACAAACTGGAAAAGAATACAGAATAAAACACATTAAAACTGGTTAACGAAGTCTCTACCTTAAGTATTGAGGTTTCAAAGTCTTGGTAGCCACACTGGGTTTTTAGCAGTTTGGCCTCTGTGTGTGTCAAGCAGAATGTCCGAGGAGAATGTGTTTCAAGCAGCTCTGTGGCCCATCTTATATACCTGAGGTCCAAGGCATTCTGTAAGTCTTAACTTTTCGGCCAGTAGAAGTCACTCTTGTGCTGTCCAAAAGTTTTACTAAGGTTCTGACATCACAGCATCCTGGCAGATATTAATAACCATGAACATGACTTCAGAGTTAAAACTTTGATGTCTCAGTATAACACTCTGTAAGCTAATTCACAGTGTCCTGTAAAGAATGGCTACTTCCCAAAATCTATATAACATCCTGGGCTTTGAAATTTATAACATATAATAGCTTCTCTCTCTATATCCTTAAGAGTTTTATTACCTTGGCTTCCCTCAGTTTACCAGGAAAATACTCTTGATCAGCTACCCCAAAGCCTTTGACAAATAATTGTCAGTTTCCTGGCATGCAAGCTGTTTTTTAGGTCAAACGAGGTCAAAACCCCTTTAAAAAATCCAGTCTTCTATCCATGTGCCTTTGGAATTAACACTGGCATGTACATATAACTACATAAGAAAAAATTATATATAGAACAAAATAATATCTGCAAATAAGGGCTAACAGTGGGGTAGCTCACCACAATGCTTTGCATGAACACTAGGTGGGCTTGGTTACTCAGGTAGTATTTGAATCATTTGGTGGCTGACTGGCTAATTATCTGGCTAAGACCTGGCATCATGTGCTTGAGCAAGAGCATTTCATGGTCCAGAAACTAAAAGCCCCTAGTGAGGTCTATGAAGATAGTTCCAGTGAGGGGACTATTATAGATGGTTATTTGGAGACCACTAGGGATTTTGAACAGTGCAGATATGATTGGACACCCCTTCCTAAAGCCAAATTGCATGAAAGAAACAAAATTGTGTAGCTCGAGATGCTCTGTCGGCACTGAGTAAACACTTTGTTTCAAGAACCTAAAAGATGGCAGGAAGGCATGAAATGGGTCTCAAATACAGAGCATGTTAACCACTACTTTGTGGAGGGTCGAACTCTGGCATTTTTCCAGAGTGTAGGCATCTCACCACAGGTGATGAAGAATTTTAACAAATTTTAACAATATGGTAACTGGGGCACAGATACAGTGTGCCATAAGGCAGAACATCTTCACGTCAAGAAAGTCAGCATAACCATTTCAGTTTTGACTGATGCCCTTTAGTGCTTTTAGGACCTCTGTTGTAGTGATATGCTGGAAGATAAAGTTTGGTAGATCACAAGGGTCAGACTGTGGGTTGAATGACAAGACACACATTGTGGGTATCACAAATGAGTTCTGGAGCTTCTTAGTGATGCTGAGGTAAGCAACGTGGACAATAAAGGCATTGGCAATGTCTGGAAGACAGGTGAAAAGACATCTAAAGGGGGTTACAGATTTGATCAATTGTCTGTTGAATGCCCATTTTAAATATGTGTTTAGATCCTGACCAAAATTTGCTGGAAAAATGTTTGTTTTCCTCACAGATCTGACAGTAGCTCACTTTTGTCTTTGATGCATCCAAATTTATTCCGTGTAGATTTCAAAAATTTACATAGAGTAATGTTCACTGTCAGTAGGGATTTTGATCTTTTAAATTTGGCCCAAGTATATCAATTTTGAATTCAGTTCACAGATCTTCATAGACCGCTGGCCCATTGCTGCAACAGTAGAACTTCACCTCACAAATCGGTGACCAGAGTTCAGGTGTGTCCTCAAGTCAGCAAGGGCTAACCATGGGAGGAGTTCTGAGCATTCCACTGGATGATCTCCTCCACTGTGGGAGGAGGCCCGCCTCTACTGCACTATCACTAGTGGTGGTGGTGCAGCTGAGCTAGCAAGCAAGGGAGGAGGATGCTGAGGGCTTCTGGTGCACTAAACAATCTCTGACTATATGTGCACACCACAGAGCCATCCAGGCAAGTGTTCTGTGGGCAGGGAAGAAACTGGATAAATGCTGGGCTTTTAGCATGATGCTCAGCTCTTTTAAGCCCCATGGAGCTAACTTCCCACCCCACTTTCTAAAACTGTGTTGTCAACTGGGGGGTCAGCCCAACCACCATTGGCCCCACCACATGAAAGGTGAGTTCTGGGTAGGAGGTGGCAGAGATAAGTGACAGAGAAGGCAGGGTGGGGCTCTAAGGTGGTTCTGCCTGAGGTTGGTCACCTCAGAGGTAAGAACATAAACAAATAAATTATCTCCTTGGGATCCAGGGTAATGGTGTCCTTTGACAACATTTATTCTCATTAGGCATGTTTGTTACAGACACTGAAAAATTCACTGGCAAGGAATTCCAAGACATAAGCTACTGAAGAAATAAGCTTATAATGGTCCTATCTTATGGTGGACAAGTCCTCATAGAAATTCTCCAGTGTGAAATGCCTGTATGATCGAGCTGTGATCATTTTGGAGTTTTTGTTATAAATCTTCCAGATACCAAAGTGATGCAATAATCACTGAAGCACTCTGAAAGTACACCATCAGCTGTGATTCTGTCAGGATGGTTAACAAGAATGTAATCTAGGGTTTGCACTTGTTTTTTTTTAATTCAAGTTTATTGAAGTAATGTTGGCACAAAGATGATAACCACATCTTACAAATGGTAACCTTTAACCTTGCAGTGCTACTTACAATGCACCATCACAGATTAAGCAAAACATTTTTAACAATATAGGCCCCCTGTTTGGTTACCTTTGCCTGTCCTCTTACTCCCCCACCCTCCCACCCTAAACCTATGAGGGTTAAGATGGATCTGCTCATCAGCGTATGTGCCAGGGTCAACTAGTCTTACAATGGTAGACTAAGATTGGAGCAAGTAGAGCACTTGGAAGGGACTCCATACCCGCTCAAATTTCGCAAGGCTACCCCTTCTCAAGGCCCTGAATTTTTCCATGTTTAAATTAAAAAGTAGTTCTTGTAACCATTCTACATAATTGGGTGAAGTATTATCCAGCCAGTGTTTTAACACTATTTTCTTGACCGAAGATGAGATCAAGGCCATGTAATATCTCGGACTTTTACAGCGATACTAGTATAATCACCTATCAGGCAAATTTCTGGGGTAAGTAATGCTCGATGCCCAGCAGGGGATCTGCCTTGTGTTTAATTTGGTGCCACAGCCCTTTTACCAGTGGGCAATCCCAGAAAATATGAAACAGGTCTCCATCAGCCTGCAGACAACAGAAGCATGACTGGTCAGATCTACGTCCGACTTTATGCAATTTGGAAGAAGTCCAGAACAAATTGTTTAAAAAATGGTATTGCATGATGCGTAATCTGTCCTTGGTGATATACTGGTACGTGTGCCACCATATAACATCCCAGTTCCTTCCTTGGTCCCCAAAACGACTCACCCAGAATCTAGGTTTATTATCGGTGTCCGAAATAAACTTGGTCAAACAGTGCCTTATAGAGCTTGGAAACGCGTGTGGCTCCCAGGCCGTATGGGCCAGGGATTCGAACCATTCCCCATTAACCTTCTTCTCCCTTAATTGTTCTTGAATTTCTCTAACAAGTGTTTGAGTTGGTATATTTTGAAGGTTTGGTTAGGGCCTACGTTATACTTTACTAGAATTTCTGTCACTGTGAGACACCTGTCCCTTGCATAATGTCCAGTAATCTTCAACCCTTTCAAAAGGGAAGCCAGGATTTGCTTATCAATTTCCCCAATCCTCAGGTTGGGATTATGACATATTGGCTGGTATTTATCTGCACCGGAGAATAGCGGAGAAGCACATAACTGTATGTGTGTGCGTAAAGATCTTTAATTGGGTGGCTGCTAGTCTAGAAGGAGGAGTCCTTAAGGGGAATGAAGGAGAGCTTTCAGGTCTACACCCACCAGCTTATCAACTCTTTTCCAATTCGATCCAGGATGGTACATACGGCAGTAGTTCCAAGTCCCTGGGGGCAGGAGCCAACGTAAATACTTACAGAGACTACTTGCCCAGTGATATAACCCGAAGTGTGGCAACCTTAAACCGGCTCGCTCCCTGGGGGTGACAAGTTTGTGATAAGCTCAACAAGGAGATTTCCTTCCCCAGATAAACTCCGAGATAGTTGAATGTAGTGCTTTGTGCCATTTTAAAAGTAACCAAACGTTGAGCATATTTAAGGGATAAAAATGCTCTGCAGAACATTCATCTTGATTATATTTATCCTTCCCCAGAGAGAGGAAGTCTGCCCCATCTGTCCAGGTCTTGTTTTATAGTTACCTTAAGGGCATCCAAATTAAGTCTCACCATTTTGGCCTCTGATCTTGCCAAAACAATACCAAGATATTTCAGGACAAGTGGGGCCCACTGTATATCCAGTTCCGAGATATCAGACTTGAAAAGTTTCATATTAAGGGGGGAATATTTGGTTTTTCCCTATGTTAATTATATAGTTAGATAACTTGCCATAATTCGCAATGGTTTCTAGAACCGCCGGTACTGAATCTTGGGGGTGGCTAATATGGAGTAGGATGTCATCCGCAAATGCTGAGATCTTAAATTCCTGTGCCCCAATTTTTATCCCCATAATCCTGGGATCCTGCCTAATCTTACATAACAGGGGCTCTAGGTATAAGTTGAACAACAGGGGGGGGATAAAGGACATCCCTGCTTGGTGCCCAATAATAATGGTAAGTTTGCTGAAAATACTCCATTGCAGTATATTTTTGTGGTCGGGGATCTATATAAGGCAAACACCCAATTAATGAATAGAGGAGGGAAGCCAAATTCCTCCATAGTCAAGGACAGAAACCTCCAATCTACTCTGTCAAATGCTTTCTCAGCATCGATAGACATCAGTCCGCATGGAGCTTTCTATCCTTAGATGCTGAGAAAATGTGAGGTAATTTACAGAAATGGTCTGATGCCATTCTACCATTCATGAACCCCACCTGGTCTCGGTGGATTAGACTAGGAAGGACCTTAGCTAAACGGCCTGTTAGTATTTTCGCTAATATCTAAACATCATCATTAATTAAGGTTATGGGACTATAATTTGGGACCTTGTCAAGTTCTTTCCCTTCTTTAGGGATAAGCACAATCAAAGACTCAAAAAGGTGACTATCAACAGTTTCAGAAGTAAGAATACTATGGAATAGCCTTTTTAACCCTGGGCATAGCTGGTTCCTAAAGCATTTGTAAAAGTTCTGAGAGAAATCCGGGCCATCCGGCCCAGGGGCTTTGTCTGCTGGAAGCATCTTTATTGCATCTAAAATTTCAGATTCTGATATAGGGGAGGAGAGCCTCTCCTTCTGGTCCTCGTGCACTAGAGGCAAATTACACAAAGAAAGATAGACCCTCACCTCCTCGCTACTTGGCCTATTGGGCATAGGGCTATACAAGACCCTATAATATTCCTCAAATTCTTTTACGATCTTATGGGGGGTGGTTTTGATGGACCTGACTGCAAGGGAGGATATACTTTGGATAATTCTGGATGTTTCGGTTGCTTTGAGTCACATAGCGAGAAGGCGGCCTGCTTTCTCACCTTGATCTAGATATAGGGCTTTCATTTTATTCATGGCATATTCTGCTTTTTCTCTCAGAGTCTCATTATATTGGCTCCGGAGCCTAACTAACTTCTCCCTAGTTTCCGCCAGAGTGTTTTTTGATAGAGCATTCTCTATTTCTCTGATCTGGTTCAACAGTTGTCTGGCCCAACTCTCTCTCTTTTTCTTCCTTACTGCAGCGATCTTGATAAACTCCCCCCTTAACACACATTTCAGAGCACTCCATTCTATGTCTCCCCTACCCGTCGTGTTGCAATTTTCCTTCTCGTATTGTGCGATTCTCTGGCTTTTACTATCTCTAGTCTCTGCAGAGTGGAGAAGTTGGTTGTTTAATTTCCAGATGGTTTGCTTAGGTGTGTTAGGGGCAAGGTTAAGGGTACAGCTAACCATGGAGTGGTCCGAGATGACCCCTGGAGTAATTTTACAATCTATCAAACCAGGAAGCATGCCTTGACTCATCAGAAGTAGTCTATCGAGACCTGGTTTTGTGGACCTCCGATAGGAATGTGAATTCCTTTTAGAGGGCACAAAACCCTCCACAGGTCACATAGGCCCAGATTGTCTGATAGATCTCTGATGCCTCTCTGGGCCAGAGAGACCCTACCTCGTTACCTTCTTTATCCATTTCTGGGTTAAAAACAAGGTTCCAATCGCCACCTAACAACATAGGAAGGTGAAGAAGGGGACAGGACTTTTAGTAGTTCGTAAAGAACCGGGAGAGTCCCGTTTGGGCCATATATACTACCCATCATGATCCTTGTTTGATTTATGTGGCCTACTACTATTATGTACCGTCCCTCGGGATCTACCAGTTTCTCCTCACACACAAAGGGAATATTCCTAGTTATTAAAATAGCTACCCCCCTACTGGCAGTACTATCACCGGCGGCGTATACCTGGCCCACAAACTGACGCCTCAGTACGTTAGATTCCCTCTCCAATAAATGTGTTTCCTGCAAACATATAATTTGGGCCTTTGCAACTGCAGGTGTCTCAAAGCCTTGTATCTCTTTAACTCCTTCCTTGCCCCTTTAATATTCCACGTGATGAATTAGTATATACTACCCATTCTCCATATGCTCCTTATGTAATCCACGTGTGTTTGACCACACTCTAGTTCTCCCTTCCTCTCCTGGCAACCCCTGATGAGCAGATCCAACCAAACAGTTTCCCATTGACCCCCTATCAATCCACCCCCCCTCCTCCACTCTATCCCTTTTCTGAGACCAGGAATACTCTAGCAACTCCTTATCCTCCTGCTACTATTACCTCAAACCTTAAATTTGCCCAATAAAGAATCCCCCCTCCCACCAACAAAACCTTCTCTCTGCCCATGAATTCCCAAGTTCCAACCTTCCTGAACCCCTCCAGCCTCCCCTCCTGCTGACAGCATAACTGCCTACTTGCCGGATGAAAGCCTTTTGTGGTACGAGCCTTGACATACACCTCCCAAACCTAAATATTTAGTGCAACACCTGAGACAATGTACTCAACATCCCTAATTGCCTCTCCCTAAGGCCAAGTTAAACTTAGGTCTGATACCCTCCAACGAGGTTATTAACATTTTAGCCATCCCAGGTAGTACTAACCTGAAAAAGAAAAACTGTTTTTCATTACAGTTCAGGAGAAAAGTCACTACCTTAACATCCTTGTGAACACACTCCTGATCCCCTGAAATAAAGCCTCCATTCTTTAACCAACTTATATCGTACCTATAAACTTATAAACATTGCCTTGTTGCACAAATCCCCCACAATTTAAATGAAAAAGACCATATGAAAGCAGTCTAGAAGATCGAGTGCCCCAAACCAAAAAGAGAGACCAAACAGAGGAAAATTAAACATAAATCAGTTTACATGACTCTCGAAAAGTCTGGTCTCTCTAGGAGCAGCTGCTCCCCGAGCCCCTATTCGAGAAAGCGCATTCTTAAGGGAGAAAAAGAAAAAAGGGGAAGCAAGAGCAGTAAAAGCTCAGGTTATATGATGGGAAGGGAGTGGGATCAATCCGACTTTCAACCCCCACTGACAAAGGCTCCAGAAGGTCCAAGTAGTACAGGTGCTCCCTCTAGTGGTTAATGTACAAAAAACCGGACTGTCCGCTTAAGAAGGCGTCCAAAGTGCTACGATTGGCGACTTTCCAAGATAGGAGCCCTCTCAAATCTGGTTTCAGGCAGTCGGGCGATGCTGCTAGGGTCCACAGGGCGCACCCCTTCAACCTACTTCCAATGCTCCCGAGCGACAAGTGAAGCAGCCCCCGAGGACTCCCTAGGAAACAGGAGCCATGCCCAGGTATTGGAACGAGACGTCCAGAGAGAGGCGCCAAGGACTGACAGGGATAGGGGCTACTGAGAACAAGAAAGGACCAAGTCCAGACTTCATTTGGCGAGTGGTGCTAGAGCAAATCACCACAAGTGCTTCATGCATTAAAGCCATTGAGCATCAAGGTGTGGTACTTTAAAGCTTGCCGATCACCACCTTTCCTCTTCTTCCTATATTGTTCTGGAATCTCGATTGAGCCCTGAAATCCACTTTCAGACTAGTTCGCAGAATCGTAACAATAAAAAAAGGAAAGAAACCATTACTGCCAGTGTAGCTTGGGCTTAATTTGAGTAGCAACAGTCCCTAGTATTACTATTATTTGGCACCATACACCTGATGAGAGAGCTCTGTAGTTTCCTGTGACCCCGGTTCTTTGTATGATAGGAGAGCCTAGGCTACATCATTCTGTACATTTGCCTGACTGATTTTATTCTTTAGTACTCCCCAGATCGTGACTCTTTATGGGCTAAAAACCCGCATTCACTTTTGCTTGAACAGGTCCGGAAGGGCTTCCTGCAACCCTTTAGCAGCTGACTGGGCATTCGTAGCTGGACCACTGGCGGACAGAGCCACTTTAGCTGCAGGATACCCCATTCTAAAACAGATACCAGCGGCTATTAATTTCGTTACAATGTGATGGTACTCCGCTCTTCTTTGGCGCACCGATAGCGGGAGATCCTGGGTGATTCTCAGCATGGTGCCCTCCCATCTCACCTCTTTAAGTTCTTTAACTTTCGCTGAAACAAACTGCATCTCTTGGAAATTTAGAAAGCAGAATATCAGCGTACGAGGCGGAGAACCAGTGGTAGGCATAGCCCTCAGAGCCCGGTGCGCTCTCTCAATTGTGTAGTTCTTGCCAAAGGGTGTGGGGCCTGCCATCCGATGGATGAATTTTTGGATGAAAGCGACTGCATCGGATCCCTCTTCCTTCTCAGGGAAACTGATTATGATCATGTTGTTCCGCCTGCTTCATCCCTCCAGATCTTCAATTTTCAGTTCCATTTTGTTGATTTTCTGTTTCAACTGAATTAAGTCTGGTTCTTGTTTAGCAATCCGTTTCTCCAGAGAGGTAACTTTTGCTTCTGTATCTCCCATTCGGCGAGATAAATCCTCGAGAGCCTGTGTCACTGCCTTCGGCTCTTCGGTCACCGAGCACAATTCAGCACGAAAAGGCTTAAATTCTGCTAGAAACTGTGCCAGCATCAGGGGCTCATTCTCTAGGTTGCAGTTTTCACTTTCTAGGCCTCCTGCAAGCGTGGAAGTTCTGGCTTTTTTCAGCAAGGCCTTGGCTGGGGACACTGGCGGAGTATGTTTTGGCGTGGATTTTCTCATTTCTACTTCCATCTGCTCCCGATTTCCTTCCAAGGTGTTCTGGCAGCTTTCAGGTGTACAGATCAGAGACAGCACTTGATGTAACTCCTTCGTTGCAGTATAAAAAAGGCTTGTAATGGAGCAGGAGGCTGGAGCAGATCAATCAGGCTGCTTTCATGGAACCTGCATCACGTGACTCCGAGTTTGCACTTGTTGGTGGCTTTGTTGAGTCTTGTTGGTCAGGTGATCATTTTGGAAAGGTTTAAGCTGGAAAGCACATGTTTATTTGGATGATTCTTTTCCACTCCAAATGAGGTTAAGGTCACCAAACAGGAACATCCCAAGGATGCACTTTCAATAGTCAAGCCCAGTGCCCCTATAATGGCATCAAGTAGTGAGACCCATTGGTGGTCTATAAATACAGGCCTGTAAAATAGCCTTGGGAGAGTTAAGGTTGACTTTCTTGTAGAAGGCCCCTATTATAAGCCATGTCCCCATTGCTACAGACACTACAAGACTGCCTATGGTACAGAGAGAAATACCCTCCATGCTTGTTTCTCTCTTGCCTGTACACAGGGTATCCTTCTATATGGATGCATAAATCAGGGATTCTGGAGTTAAGTCATGTTTCTGACAATGCAGTGATACTGGACTTGAGAACAGTGACCCTGACTATTAGCTCATCCAGTTTAGCTACCAGATTCATGTTAATATGAAACATGTTTAGACTGTTGCATGAACAGTGATAGCTATAACCATTAGTAATGATGGTGATCACTGCAACAGGTTGCGTTGCCATAGTGAACACTGTCATCAGAATGTAACTTATTACTTTGCAAGTGATAGTGTGTGCTAGTGGTATTGCAGTAGCAAAAAACATAACCCACTTTTACTCTGAATGTCACTTGCTGCCACTATAGAAGAGATGCTAGAGTTACGTGGGGCAACATAGTGTGAGTTTAAGAAGGTGGATAAGGACCAGGGTTCCTTTCAATATTACCACGTAGTAGAAATAGACTGACTTTGATAAATTTGAAGGGCCCTAGGGCACTATACTGAACAAGCATTGGCAGTACTTTGTTATCACTGAATAGGAGAATGCATGCCCCATCCATCGTAAAAATATGACACCGGTGAAATGACCTTGGAACATCTGTAGATGGCTGAAGTGCCAACTTTTAATGGGGGCTGAAGAACTAGCTGGCAGGCAAACATTAAAACACACCCCACTGCTTGATTTGTTTATGCTCAGAGGAATAACAGTGCAACAAGAAAGCTGAACACTACTGCTGTATTCAGTGCCAATAGTACCACAAAGCAAATACAAGTAAGCAGATTTTTTTTTAATTATTATTCATGACTTACAGTTTTGCTGTTACTAAATGTGATAGCTCCTTACCATGGATATGCCAGCAGAGAACCAAAAAACATTCAGACAGGTTTTGTGGTTTAGCGCATTATCAGGAGTGCTGGCTATCTCCTAATGCTGGATTATGTAATGAGTGATCTTAAAGGCACACGGTGGGATTCACAAAATATTCGTGGGACTAAGTCCTCTTCAACTCAGTTGCAGACCAAAAATCTCCACAGCTGCAGAGATTTGTATTCACAATCCGCTGCAGCTGCGGGGGATATTCGACTGGTCCCACTGGGCATAACATGTTCTGCAGCTGTGGGAAAAACACCCCCAAACTGTTGTAAATCATGGAGCCAGTTGTAAAACAGTTCCACATTTGTGAATACTGCATGCGGGAAAACTGCAGCTCCACAAATGGCAACCCGACTTGCACCGTGTTTTCATGCAGTCACAGTATTTTCTGGGCTTTGTGCATTGCCCACAGTGTTAGTATTTGTAGGTAAAGTGCACCTAGGTATGTAGTGATAGATATGGAAGCAAATGGTTTGATACTTCTATCAGACCAACCAAGTCCTTCCTCTGAGACATATGGTAGTTATTCAGAGGTAGGTTGTGTTTTATTCAGTCTCCATAATTTTTGCAGTGTGATATTTGACTGCTAATCGCTTTTATATTTATGCCCTATGATATTTACAGATCTATTGCTATGAAATGTACAGTATAAGACAAGCTGAAGGTGGTATGCCCTTTGTGGCATTGCAAGTATTTATATGCAATTGTGAGCCATTATTCATTTTATTTTTTTTAATATTACTCTTTAAATCCACTACGGTCATATTAGATATTGTTTCTTTGGTGCTGAATCATTGTAACCTGCCTTTTTCTGTGGTTGTTGTTAATAGTAGTACACCCTATTGTGGCATTTTCTGATAGCACCATTTTTTGGGCACATGATCCTGGGCAGAGTGGTTACAGCATAACATGCTATGTGTTCATAGGCATTGGTACTAGTTTTCTATTTACTGTTTTTCTTTTGAATATTTATTTTTGCTTTTATTGACAGCAAATCCCCTTTCCCTCCATCCTCACCTGCCCCTTCCCCTCCCTAAGTTATTATTGTTTTATTTTCAGATACATATTCTTTTGTATTTCAAATACCACTATTAAATTATGGCTCACACTTGTAGGCAATATTGGTTCCTTTGATACACTGAATGCATTTTTTTATATTGCACTGTTTGTATATTAGATGCTACTAGTAATAATATTTGCATTTGCACTTTACTCATGAAGGTATTTACTGTGGGCCTGATTCTTAAAGAAAGGCACAGGTCTTGCAAGTGCCCTGCATCAAACCCTGCAGCTGCAACACACACTTTGCTGCACTTTGTGCCCGATTCTCAAAGATTGTGCACATTTGTGGCACTTACTCTTTATAGTGATTCTGAACTACATTTGTGGCACAAACCCATAAAAGTCCACAAAATTAGACCAACAAAATCTGGTCTAACTTGCACCATGTGGCTTATGGGACTGAGAATCCTGATTGGCAGTCAGGGAATGCAACAAGCCCCATACAAATGGGGTTTGTTGCACCCAGGGCTTGTGGCAGGCCAACTCATCTGAGAATTGGGCCCTGTATCTTTTAGATCATTCAATATATAAGCCAGCATTAGGAGACAGCCAGCATTCCCTGATGACATGTTAAATAGAGAAACTGGTTGGAATGTTTTCTGGTTCTCTGCCAGGGTTCCCATGGTAAGGGGCTATCATGTTTAGTACCTGCAAAATCGTAAGTCACAAGTAAAAAAAAACAAAGTTCCTCTGTATTGGTTTTGTGGTACTACTGGGCATTGAATATGGTGGAGGTGCTCAGCTTTCTTGTTGCACTGAGAGTGAGACATGCAATCACAGGGCAAAATGGTAATACTGTACTGAGCTTTTTGAAGCTGCTGTATGTATGTAAGTGCCCTCCAAATAGTGGGGGCTTACCTGAATTCCTTTGCCATGGACTGCCTAGAGTAGTTGTAAAATTAATTTATGTACTGTAGGTCTATTGCTGCAGTGGGAAACAAATTAAGGCAGTAATGGGTTAAGGTCCCAGGAGCATTCCAATGCATCATAAAGCATGTGACACCTTAAGTCCAGTAAAGCTTAGGAAGTATGCCCAGTTTCTTGTCTAATACCAATGGGAATAAAACTGTCATTTTGACAAGACACAAAGGAGTACTTACTATCTTAAAGGAGGAATTCTAGTTTGACGCTATTACTTAAGAAGACATATTTTCAGTACTATTTCCTTGGAATATGACATCATTCTCCCTGATACTATGCTTATCTACCTCTTCAAGCGGATGAATCAACAATTACTCTCACAGAGTGGTAGTTTGGGGCGACCCAGTCAGCTATCAAGAATCTACTGTGGTTTCAACAGTCACATGGTCAAGAAGGTTTCAGAGGTTTTACAACCTTAAAGTATAAACCTGAACTGCGTGTTGCTGATTGTGTCACTAGGACATCTTTTGGAGAAAGAGGCTGTTTCCATTTTTTGGAAGAGAAGGCAAAACTTGCTGATCCAGTAAATGTGTTCCATCTGCAAGCTTGTGGAACCAGAAACCATAAGAAATATAGTACCTGCATCAATCCTGCAGACAATCTGAGAGAAGTGTGTCCTAAACTAAGTAAGTAAAACTTTATTTTTATGGCGCCCAATCCCAGGGGCTCTGGCCACCTCACGAGAGGTATAAGACAGGCAGGGTTATTCCAAGCATTACATACACAATCATCAGTCATAATTCAAACACAATCATTTCAAATCATAAGAATTAAATAACAATAATCAATAAATAACACTAAAACCAGTTGCAGTTAATTGGGAAAAGCTTCTTTAAAAAGACTGGCTTTCAGTCCCCTCTTAAAAGCCTCCACCAATGGGGCTTCCTCAGGGAACTGGGAAGTAAGTTCCAGAGGACTGGGCTGGACATTAAAAGCACACTCCCAGGAGGTTTTTTAGCCTGGACCTCAGAACCACTAGGAGTCCCTTGGTAGAGGAGTGAGGGGAGTGCACTGGATGGGCAGGAGTAAGAAGGTTGATCTGGTACCCAGGATCCTATCTGTAGAGGACCCTATAGGTGAGCAAACCCACCTTTGGTGATGATCCTCCATCTGACAGGTAGCCAGTGCAGATTTTGCACTACCCTTTGCATCCTGCAGAGGAAATAGGACTCAAAACAGTTGATGATGGTACCAGCAAGTTCATAATACTCTCTAAGGTGATCCAGAAACGATGTATTTCATGGTGTCATATGCTAAGAAGAAATCTTGGCGAACAAGAACTGGCCTGTCTCCTCTATCCCTTGCACTGAGGAGGTCATTTTTCAGCCTGACCAGGGCTGTGCCAGAGCTATGACCACCCCGAAATCCAGATTGGAATGGCTCAGAGATGATAAAGGTCTCAAGGTGCTCCTTGAGCTGCAGAGTTGCCAATTTCTCGACAAGCTTCACCAAGAATGGAGGTTGGAGATTGGTCAATAATTCACCAAGACATGTTGGTCAAGTGTTGGTTTCTTCAGAAGGAGCGTCACCATTGCCTCCTTCAAGGCATTTGGAAAGAACCACCTCAAGACAATCTCAATGACAATCTCGGTGAACACTGGACCAATGGACTTGGTGCATCCCACTAGGAGATGAGTCAGGCCCAGATCTGGTTCACAAAAGGTGGGGGGCAACTTTGAGACTACCTCAACAACCTCAGCAACCCCCACTGGCCAAAAACTCCCTCCAGAAAAAAAAGAGTGCCTCTGTTCCCACAAGGCCTGCCACTGTGAAACTGGTCTAGCCCCACTGGGAAGATCCTGGACCAAATAGAGGACACTGTCAGAGAAGAACTGAACAAACTCTACCCACAATGGGACTGAAAATACTCTTTTCAGCTGTAGACAGTTAGGATGAGGTAACCTGTCCACAGTCAAAAAGAGCTGAGCTGGTCTGTTCCTCCCTCAGCAATCTCCCTGGACAGGAAATCTGCCTTCTTACAGTGAATTTCCCTTTGTATAGTTATTGTAGTAAGCTTTCAAAGCCAGCCTATGCTATTCAGACCTGGTCCTCTACATAGAAACATAGACTTTGATGGCAGATAAGGACCACTTGGCCCACCCAGTCTGCCCATTTCCCTACCTACTGGATAAGCTGCAGATTCTAGTTAACCAACAGCCTGCTTCTTGCAACCCCCCACTATAATTGCTTTGTGTCTGTCCCATACATGTTTGAATTCCCCCACTGTTTTAGACCCAACGACCTCCTCAGGAAGGCTGTTCCATGTATCCACCACTCTCTCCATGAAAAAGAATTTCCTCACATTACCCCTGAGCTGTCCCCCTCTATCTTTAAGCTGTGCCACCTTGTTCTTACACATTTCTTTTTCTGAAAGATGCTACCCTCCTGGACTTTGTTGATTCCCTTGAGGTACTTGAATGTTTCTATCATGTCTCCCCTGTCCCTCCTTTCATCAAGGGTATACATATTAAGCTCTCTCAGTCTCTCTTCATATGGTTTCTGATGTAGACCCTGCACCATTTTAGTTGCCCTCCTCTGGACTGCTTCCATCCTGTCTATGTCCTTGCGTAGATGAGGTCTCCAAAACTGCACACAGTATCCAGATGGGGTCTCACTAACTGTCTGTATAGAGGGATAACCACTTCCTTTTCTACTTGTGATGCCTTCCTATGCATCCCAGTATCCCCTGGCTCTCATTAATGACTTTTCACATTGCTTACCCACCTTTAGGTAATCTGATATGACTACTCCCAGGTCCTTTTCCATTTTGTTGTTGTTAGTACCTCCCCTGCTATTGTGTACTCTTCTCCTGGGTTTTTGTTTCCCAGGTGCATTACTTTGCACTTCTTTGCATTGAATCTAAGTTGCCATATGTCTGACCATTCCTCCAACCTTGCCAAGTCCCTTCTCATCTTTTCTACCCCCTCTTGTGTATCAACTCTATTACAGATCTTTGTTTCATCTGCAAAGATGCATACCTTTCCCTCCAGACCCTCTGCAATGTCACTTATAAAGATGTTAAAGAGGATTGGACCCAGTACTGAGCCCTGAGGTACTCCACTAGTAAGCCCCCTTTCTTCAGAATGTGTTCCATTCACTATTACCTTCTGTGTCCTGTTGTGCAGCCAGTTCACTACCCAGGCTACCACCCTGGGACCCACTCCCAGGCTGGCTAACTTGATTATTAATCTTTTGTGCGGGACTGTGTCAAATGCCTTGCTAAAGTCTAGGTAGGCCATATCCACAGCCCCTCCCTGGTCTATTACTTTGGTCACCCAGTCAAAGAAATCAATTAGATTAGTCTGACATGACCTTCCTGCTGTAAATCCATGTTGCTTTGGGTCCTATTCCGCTGGCCTCTAGGTACTCAACAATTCTTTTTTTCAGAAGTGATTCCATCATTTTCCCTACCACTGAGGTCAAACTTACAGGTCTGTAGTTTCCTGCTTCTGCCTTGCTCCAACTTTTGTAAAGGGGAATCACATCTGCCCTCCTCCAGTTCTCAGGTACCACCCCATCCTGCCATGATTTGTTAAAAAGTGTGGTCAGTGGTGTCACTAGGTCCCCCTTAGTTCTTTTAGGATTCTGGGGTGAATCCTGTCAGGCCCCATTGCTTTGTCCACTTTGAGTTTTAGGAGTTCTTTCAGGACTCTTTCTTCTGTGAATGGACTGGTATCAACCCCCCTACACAGTGCTTCTATTGTCTGGTTTAGGTAACTGCTCCTCATCTTCTTTTGTGAATACTGAGCAAAAGTATTCATTCAGTATCTCTGCCTTTTCACTGTCTCCCTCTGCCCACCTCCCCTCTCCTTTATTAATCTTCACTATCCCTCCCTTAACCTTTCTATGCTCCCTAATGTACCTATAAAAGGTTTTATCCCCTTTTGACTGAGTTGGCTATTTTTTCCTCGGTTTGTGCCTTTGCTATTCTGACTGCCTTTCCTACTTCTTTCTGCTTTAATTGATACAGTTCCTGTCGTGCTCCTCTGTGATTCCTTATACTTTTGAATGCAGCCTTTTTCTCCTTAACCTTCCTGCCACCTCTTTTGAGAACCATAGTGGTTTTTACTCTGCTTTGTTTTCTTTATTTGTTTTACACAAAGACCTGTTGCCTCTATGATGGCAGTTTTGATTTTTCTCCATTGTTCTTCCACCCCTCCTGTTTGGCCATTTGCTAGTGCATTCTTCAGGTGTTCACCCATTTTGCCAAAGTCAGCCCTTCTAAAGTCCAGCATCCTTGTTTTTGTATGGCTTATCTCCATGGTTGTGCTCATTGTGAAGCACACTGTGCAGTGGTCGCTTGTTCCCAGATGTCTACTGACTTCTAAATTTGTGATCCTCTCCCATTTGAGAGTACCAGGTCTAGTATTGCTCCCTCCTGAGTGGGTTCCAGCACTAGCTGTCTAAGGTCTGCCCACTGCAGTGCAACGAGAATGAACCTGCTCTTGGATGTGGCTGCAATACATGTCCTCTAGTTATCATCTGGCATATTCAGGTCCCCCATCAACAGTAGCTCCCTTTTTTCAGCCATTTTGAGAATGTCCTCTATCATTTTCTTGTCCATTTCCTCCCCTTGAGGGGGTCTGCTAACAATGCTCCATTCTCTGACACTTGGTCTTCATTTTCTCGAAAAGAGCTGGTTAGTACTATTGCCAAGTAATAGTTAGCAAACCACACTAGGGTCTAGAAAGTCTAGATATGTGTGTGTGTGTGTGTGTGTGTGTGTGTGTGTGTGGCGTGGCCCCTGTTCTTTAGAATCTTCTGTCCTGCAGAGCAGGAAGAGGGAAGAGCCAGAGAAGTCCAGATGACCATGGAGATAGAATGTCTGATCTACTTACAGAAAGGAACCTGAGACCTGCATCTTCTAGCTGGCTCCCACCCAACTGCACAACTGAATCATCAGTCTGAGAGGACTCACAGCTGCAAGAAGGAGTCCAAGTGCCCTGCAACTAGGAAAGCTGTACATGGTGTTGTCACCAAATCTACAGATTTGACCTATGAGTCAGGAGCTGCACATACCTCATTCTGAGGTTTGCCATCATTAGGTCCAATTGCGTGTTTAGAATGTTGGAGACAGAACTCCAGGCTGGTTTTCTGTGAGAATCCTAATACACTCTATAGAATTATAAACAAACGTGTACACATTCCAAACAAATCTAAATAACTTTGAAACTATTCTAGGTGCAAAAAAACAACCTGCATGAAAGTTGTTCAGGACAAGAAAAATCTTTAAAATTAGGGTAGTTACTAAGCTGCACTAATTATATTTCTTAAAATATGGTGATCTTATTGCCTGTATTTCCATTGTAGTTTTTACAAAATTCACCTTTTGGATGGCCATATTTAAAAAAATATATAATTAATGCAGCTTAGTGATTACCTCATTTGAAAGGTCTTGTTGTTCCGAACAACTTTCATGCTGATTATGAATGGGTAGGTGGTATAGTTTTTGAGATATTTACATTTGTTTGGCATGACTCCTACTGTGCTTGCACAGAGAGAAAAAAATGAAAGGGGGGGTTGGAAGCACAGTGAGGAGTCATGCCACACAAATGTAAATATCTCAAAAAGTATACAACTTACCCATTTACAACCAGCATGAAAGTTATTCAGGATAAAAAGACCATTCAAATGAGGGTAGTCACTAATCTGAATTCAATATATTTTTCAAAATATGACCATCTGATTACATGTATTTTCATTTTCTTCACAATTTTCACCTTTTAGGATGGCCATATTTAAAAAAAATGTATAATAAGTGAAGCTTATTTACTATCATCATTTGAAAGGTCTTTTTGTCCTGAACAACTTTCATGCTGATTATGAATGGGTATGTGATATACTTTTTGAGATATTTACATTTGTTTGGCATGACTCCTACTGTGCTTGCTCAGAGATAAAAAATGAGGAGGTTCGGAAGCGCAGTAAGGAGTCATGTCACACAAATGTAAATGTCTCAAAAAGTATACCACCTACCTTTACAACTAGATTGAAAGTTGTTCAGGACAAATATCTTCTAAATGAGGGTAGTCACTAAGCTGCACTAATATATTTTTAAAATATTGCCATCTGATTACCTGAATTTCATTTTCTTCACAATTCTCACCTTTCGGATGGCCATATTTTAAAACATATAATTAGTGCAGCTTAGTGACTGCCCTCATTTGAAAAGTCTTTTTGTCCTGAACAACTTCCATTTATTTATTTAAACATTTTACCAGGAAAGCATACTGAGTAGAAATACTGCTTGATTCCAGATGCATCCTGGGGGAAGGGTAAGCACCAGTATATAAGTACAACATTGAGAAAACTAAGTCCGTAACACATTAATACAATTGGTACAATTGATGGTGAACTACATGCATGCACAATACAACAAATATAGATGTACCATGTGCAGTGAAGAAAAAGCAAAATTATTCATGCAATACCAGGAAGGTTAGTGTGGAATCATTGTAGATATCTAAGCTTGGGCACTCACATACAAACATAGTGCTGCTGGACTGGACTTATTTGAAAGCATAGAGGAGCTGGCCTTAGGACAGGCCAACATTATTAGTTGCAAGCGAGGAAGGGGTGACATGGGCTTTGAGCAGTGAATGTAGGTGCTGATTGGTGGAGATGTGCTGAATGCCCATGTGGAGGAATTCCATAATTTAGGTATCCACTATTTGAAGGCTGCCTGACCTCCAGTGGTAGTCATGTGGCATAGAAAGGAGCCGAGTCATTATTTCCTAGTGCACATACACTGGAAGGGCAGGGGTGATGATAGTAAGGAGGCAATGTAAGATGGGCAGGGACTGGGTCAGAACTTGGCTGTCATCCAAGCACAGTGTGACAGCCTATGGTCCTGGAGGGAGGTGAAGCCTAACATCTAGTAGAGGGTGCAATGGTGGTCAAGGGGGCAGTCCAGAGCAAAATGACAGAAAGAGTTGAAAAGTGTGTCTAGTCTGGCTAGGGAGGATGTGGGTGCAGCACTGTAGACTACATCCCTATAGTCAAAAATAGGAGAATCATTTTCCATGTACCGGATAGAGTGGATGCACCCATGATTTGAGTAAAGAGACCCCAACCTAGGATGGAGCTTTTGTGGATGGCATCAATGTGTACAGAAAGTCAAGGTGCTGGTCAAGGCAGACCCTAAGATATCTATAGAGTCACAGTCCTCCAGGGATGTCCCATCCAGAGTATGGCATATGAGGATGGTAGTGAGCTGCAATAGTCTCTGCCTAGTGCTGATGATCATGGAGACAGTTTTCTTGGCATTGAGGGAGAGTTGGTTTGTGCAGAACCAAAGCTGAACATTGTTGAAATCAAGCTGTAATCTGGTTGCCACATCTGAGGTAGTGGGGCCGGATGTAAACAGCACTGTGTCATCTGCATACATGTGAATAGATGTATGAGGGCAGGCAGAGGGCAGATCATTTAGGAAGATGGAAAACAAGAGTAGGCCAAGGATGGAGCCCTGTGGCACACCAGTGGTGACAGGAAGGGTTACAGTGATGTTGTTCCCAATATGGACAGATTGGAATCTACCAGCCAGGTAGGAGTGGAACCAGTTGGTAGCTACACCAGATAGTCCAGCAAGTGAGAGCTTGGGCAGGAGGAATTGGTGTGAGACAGTGTTGAATGCCTTTGCTAGATCGACAAAAATTGCTGAGGTGATGTGTCCTTGGTCCATACTAGTATGAATAGCATCCATGAGCCTTAGCAGGAAGGTAGTGGTGGAGTGGTTCTTCCTAAAACCAGACTGGTAAGGAGTGAAAAGGATGAAGAGTCAAGGTAGGAGGAGAGTTGTGGAGAGGACCAGGTGCTCCTGTAGTTTAGCCAGTATATGAAGGAGAGAAACTGGGCAGTAGTTACTGGGGATGGATAGGTCACCACCTTTCAGAAGGAGGATGACTGTAGCATGCTTCCATTCAGATGGGATGGAGCTGTGTGAGAAAGAAAGGTTGAAAAGTGCTGCCAGTGGGGAGGCGATGGCTGGCACAGACAGGTATAACATTTTGGAGTCCAGGCCAGTGAGGCATCTACCTTTGGACAGGTTTAAGGTGAGCAGCACCTTTAGTACTTCTTGCATGGTAACCTGGTGGCAGGAGAAGGAGGAGGTTGGTGGAGGGGTTTGAGCAGGGGTGTAGGGGCGAGGGGGAAATTGGAGCAGAAGGGAGGGAGGACAACAGAGATGAGGTGCACCTCATGAAAAGGAGTTAAACTCTGAGGCCCCTGAAAGAGGGTCAGTTATGGTGGAGCCATCTAAGTTTAATGCAGGAGTAGGGGGTTGTAATGGAAGTGAAAAAAGTGATTTGACCTCCTTCCAGAATTTGGCTGAGTGGTCAAGGTTTGAGACTAAGGTGGTACTGAAATACTTTGCTTTCTCCTGCTGGATTAACCTCTTGCAGGCATTATGTACAGTATGTTACCATAAGTGGTTCATGGTTAGGCCAGAGACTTTGAAGGATTTCCAATCCTGATCTCTACCCCTGAGGTGGTCCATGATGTCAGCTATGACCCAGAGCAGGTGTGCACTCCTCACCCACATCCATCTGAGTGGTGCATAGAAGTCCCAGACTGCAAGGAACCTGGACTTGAAGAAGTCCAGGGCAGCATTGAAGGAGGTTGCCTGAGGGATGCCAGACCAGTCAGTATTTCCTAGGTCTTTCAGGAGGAAGGTGAGGTTGAGGGATTTATAGGATCTGGTCAGAAGTGTTTTTGGAGGAGGTGCCTTTGACCTGAAGACTTTTCTTACTGTGTAGATCATATGATGATCACTTATTGAGTCTGGTAGAAGGCCGGAGTCTACTACACATTAGGGGTGGGAGATGAGAGCCCAATCAATGAGAGAGTGGTTTGGGGATTTGTGGTTCAGGCATGTGGGCTCAGTGATCACTTGGGACAGGTTGAGGGTAGTCACTTGGCTGCACAGCTTAGAGCTGGCATTAGTGAGCTAGTTCCAGTTGAAATCCCCAAGGATATAAAGCTCACCACCTTCTGCCAGGATGTTAGGTTGGAGATGTGTTCCATAAATCTGCCATGGTGGTGGAGGTGCACAGTAGGATCCTGATATGTATATGGGCATATTATGGGGAGGGACAGTTCCAGCATTAAGATGTCAATGGACAGCACAGGCATGGTTAAAGAGACTCGGGTGAATTGAGATGCAAGATGCAATATACATGATAGCCTCCACATTTAGGCCCAGGGTGAACGTGATGAATGGCAGTGTAGCCAGAGACAGTGATTTCAGTATCTTTGATATAGAGTTTTAGCCAGTTCTTGGAGATAATCAGAATGTCAGGGTGCAGGGACAGGGTGAGTGGTAGCAGAAGGGGTAGTTTGTGAAGCAGGCTGCAGAATTTGAGATGAACCAATTTTAGGCCTTTAGGGAGTTGAAGGAAGGGAGGTGGGATATGGCATGGGGGGATGGGCCAGGGTTTACCTCAACATTCCCAGATAAAAGGAGTAGGAGGTATATCATGAAGCTGGAGAGGAATCAGGTGCAGTGTGGCTTGCGTAGAGACTCATGTCTGACTTGAAAACACTGAGGGCATTTGTGTGGGGAAACTTAGGGCTAACAGGCCAGCATGGAAGGAGGGTGGAAGATAAGCTGGGCCACCAAAATTGCATTGTAAATGTGCCACATGTAGTATGCCTGTGGGGGATATGGAAGATGGATGTTCATTGGTAGCCAGGGTCCTATATGTCAGCAGGCTTGCCTGTAATTCAGGATACGAGGCTGGAGGGATTGACACTTGTGGGACACAGATGGAAATTAATAACAGGGAAGGCAGCATGGTGTCACCGTTTGTAAAGGGGAGTATCAAGTTTAGTAAGCTGTATCTGTAGCAGCCACTAGTGGTAGAAGCAGATAATCTGCTAATGGTAAACCAGGCTGATAGGTTCCCAACATCACATGCAACATGCTACATATATGGAACAAGCTACATATCTAGCTGATCCCTAAGGGTGGGGTTGCTGGGGCAGCTGGCTCAAAGCATCGGAGAGGTCGGTCAACTGCCATCCTGGTGCAGCCTCACATACCTGAAGTCGAGCAATCACTCAACAGCTGTCTCTGCTCTGGGGGAGGGCTCCTTCTTTTCATCTTCGTGACCATGACCACCCTTGGGGGGGGAGTCAACTCCACTGAAGTCGAGATATAGCTTGGCAGCTGTTTCTGCTCTAGTGAGGGCTCCTTCTTCTCACCCTCATGACCATGAGCACTCTTGGGGGGAGCCAACTTTACTGAAATCGAGAGATCACTCGTTGGCTGTTTCTGCTCTGGGGGAGGGCTCCTTCTTCTCGCCCTCATGACCACAACCACCCTCGGTGGGGAAGCCGACTCCACTGAATAATGTAGGGCTGTGAAATCTTCGATTCCATTCTAAACAATCACACAGTGTACCGAATACAAAGAAAAAACAATGACTGATATGTGACAAATGTATGTGGATGGACTATTTTACATTTTTTAGCAAAATTTTATACTAATATATGTGGGTTTGAAAACTCTTACAGAGTTTGTGGTTTAAACTTTTAATATGGGCTGATGTTTGTATCTAAGAAATAAGGCACTTCAGGGATGATGATGGAGCTAGGTTTACCCAATAGTCAGAGGCTGAAGGCACTCAGCATTGCGTAGTGCCTTACAACACCTCTGTCCGTGGTGTAAACCTAGTATAATCAATGTCCCTGAAGTGCCTTGTTTCTTATATAAAGTGGGCCCAGTAGCAACATTTATAAAACAAATGCTAAAAGTTTTCAAAGTCTTTAAAAAATATAACCAAATGTTGCTAAAATATATAAACTGTACCCTACATGGATGTTACACTTTTGTCAGTCATGTTATTTTTCCACATTCAATACATTGTGTGATTGTTTATCACATAATAGACTAATTCAAAGATCTGCATTATTCCAGTAGTGAAATGCTTCTCCCCCCCCCTACCCCACCATCACACACACACAGAATTGTACCACGGAATACATAAGTTCAAAATTCGTATGAGTTTGACTGGCGTACACACACACACACAGGCTTCAAGTGGAGCAATAACCACCACTTTAATTGTTGCCAGGGAAGGAGCAGGTAGTTATATGGCTAACTGGGTTATTTTTATGGTCATCAAAGAAACACCATAAATGGAACCCTGAATAGAACTTTTTTTAAAATATGTGTATGAGTATGGAGTGACTCTTGAGTAAAAATAACATTACAGTACTTTCTTACTTTATTTAAATCAATATACTTTTATTTTTAAGGCCTAGTTGAAGGTTTTTTTATTATACAAGTAAAGGTTGCATCCATGTTTGTGACTGAAATCAGGAAGTAAGTGGCTTGTGGATTCTGTACCAGAGTTATGAGTTGCCCAAATTTGCAGGTACTTATTTTTAGCCACCTGTAGTGCTGTTCAATAGCAATGGCTAGAGTGCAGTGGCTCAGTCAATCAGGGCACATGGTTTTCATTGTCCAGTTTATATTTTTTTGCATAGTAACATTGTAACTGATGACACATAAGGACCGCTTGACCCATCTAGTCGACCCTCATTCCCTGCCTATATCAGTGGCCACTAACCCTACTTGGTCAGTGGCTTTAACCTCTCTTTTCAAACTCTAGGGTTCCTTTATGTCTATCCTGTGCATGTTTGAATCCTCCCACTATGCTAGCTCCCATCACTTCCTGGGGTAGGCTATTCCATGCATCCACCACCCTTTCCGTGAAGAAAAAAACTTCCTAACATTCCCCCTTTATCCTTCCCACTTCCAATCTGATATTGCGCCCTCTCATCATTGTACAATTCACATACTGGAATATGTCACCCACTTGCACTGTGTTCATGCCATTAAGGTACTGCACGTGACAGTTTCAGTCATATATCCCCACTCCACCCCCAACTCCAGTTTATACTTATTGAGGTTTTTTTTCTGTCTTCATATGTCTTGTGGTGCAAACCCTGCACCATCCTTGTTGCCCTTCTCTGAACAGCCTCCGCACTTTCTATGCCTTTGCGAAGATGCGCCCTCCAGAACTGTACACCATACTCAAGATGGGGCCTCATAATCATTTTGTACAGTTGCATCACCACCTCAAGTCTTATGCCAGTGATACCCCTTCTTATTCACAATATTATCCCACTAGCCCTCCCCACATCCTTGCTATAGTCTTTGGACACCTTTAGGTAACCTGATACGATGATCCCTAAATCCCTTTCCTCCCTTTTATCGATCAGCAACTCCCCCCCCCATCCTGTAACCATCTGCAGGGTTTCTGCGCAACAGGTTCATGTTTGTGCACTTATTTGCATTAAATTGTCAAACTTTGGACCATTTTCCCAGCTTTACCACGTCACTCCTCATTCTTTCAACCTCTTCAGGAGTGTCTTCCCTATTGCTGATCTTGGGGTCCTCTGCAAAATGGCAAATATTTACCTCCAGCATTTAGAAATGTCAATAATGAAGACATTGAAAAGGATTGGACCCAGGACAGATCATTGAGACACCACACTGGTAACCCACCTTTCCTTGGATTTGAACCCATTTACTACCACCCTCTGCTTTTTGTCCCTCAAACAGTTACTAACCCAGTTCTTCACTTTGTGGCCTACCCCTAGACTACCAAACTAATTAACCTGTCTCCTGTGTGGAATGGAGGCAAAGGACAGGCTGAAATCAAGATTGACGATATCCACCACTCTCCCCTAATTCACTTCCTTTGTTACCCAGTCAAAAAAGTCTATCAGATTCATTTAACATTACATTCTTGTTGTGAAACCATGCTGATGAGATGAGGCTAACCTAACTATAGTTTCCTGCTTCTTCCCCGCTTCTACCGTTGTATAGAGGGACTACATGTGTGCACTTCTAGTTCTCAGGATCCACCACTGTACCGAGCAACTCACTAAACAGGGCTACCAGTGGTGTTGCTAGCACCCTTCTTAGTTCTTAAAATATCCTGGGGTGTATACTATCTGGTCCTATCACTTTGACTACCCTCTGTTCTATGAGTTTCTCAAGGACTCTTTCTTCTGCAAACGGACTGGTGTTTACTTAACTCTTTTCAATGTTTCTGATGCCTAGTGTTGGTCCCTGACTCCCCCATGCAGCGAATACCAACCTGAAGTATTCATTCGTTATTTATGTTTTTTTTTTGTTTGTTTTTGTATTATCTGTTTGACTCCCCGCCAGTCTAGTCGTCAACACCTTTGGGCGGCCAGGCCCCACCCCTCTGCCACATTCCTCCCTTTCGATGTCCACTGTCCCTCATCGTACTGCCCCCAACCAATTCAACATACCCCTTCACCCGGGGAGCCACCTCCAGTGGTCATGACTGGGAGGGGAGACTGAATGCCTGAAGGTGTTTTTTCCTTTCCTTACTGGGGAAGTTTTGAGGGCACAGCATGAGCATCCCTGGCTGTTACGGTGATGGGAGGGTGGACCGCAGTAATCAAGATGGCTAGACAGCCATTTTTGTGGTTTTTATCCCATGCTCACTCGAGTGCATGTCACGGCATCCTGGCCAATCACACATGTGACGTGTGGTCACCCAGGACGCAATGTGTGATACCGAACCCAGCCACCAGGAGCTGCCAAAGGGTGGTGCAAGCTAGACCCCCTTCCCAGAAGAAAGTGTCCCATGGACACTCTTAAATCCTCCCTGCCAGCCTCTGCTCCTGTCATCTTGTGCACAGGTATGGACCTAGATTGCCAGTGTACCATGCGATCCCCCATTCCCCATGCCACAAGGCCAGCTATTTATGCTTTTTTCAAAGTTTCCAGGAGTCATAAAAGCAGTAAAATGTGAATTTGTAGGTCACAAGGAGGTTGACCTGTATGTGCATAGTATGTGTAATATTATACAATGGCAAAAAAGAATCCTGGTCTCTGATTGGTCAGTCTGGGACTGGACCCATGATGTTATCCCAGCACAACATCACGGGTCTAGTCTCAACAATGTGAACCCATTTGGAGGACCATGATGACCATTACTTACTCTTTTTTGCATCTTCTCTTAGAAACAAAAGATTTTTTTAAAATTATTTTTTTTATTCTGTATTACAAGAAGCTGGTAGCATATGCTTAGTAATGCCCCTCCAGGGTGTGTGTTGTGCTGGGATAACATCATGCCTCCGGTATTGGACACAGTCAGCCTGCGGCCTTGTGCCCAACCACCTGAAGCCTGATGTTATCCCAGCACAACACATACCCTGTAGAGCATCATTGCTTAATTATGTGTGTGTGTGTGTGTGTGTGTGTGTGTGTGTGTGTGTGTGTATATTATGCAGGCACAATACTGCCTGTATATTGTGGCTGAGTAAGCACTTCTATGTTAAACTCAATTTTTGCACCTTAATGCTATAACTTTGCCAACTTTCATCCAATTTCCATAACATTTGGAAAGCACAGCGTCTGTGCCAGGATCTCTTGATCCTGTAAATTTCATATAGATCGGTTCAGGAGAGGCAAAGTTACAGAGGTGCAAAAAGCCCCAAAAGTCTCCTGTTTTAAAAAATTTGTAAGACTTTTATTGCCACCAGATAACTAAAGAAATGCAAGGCATTGAAACTGGAACTCTCGGGTTTAATAGAGGTTGGTCCAAGGTGTGTGCTTTTGTGGTTTTTAGGTCCCTCAGTTAAGTAGTTTTTAAAATATTTAATAAAAATGTTCGGTTTCTAAGCATGCGCAGTTCAAAAATCAACTTTCTATTTATAACTGAATTTTTGCGAAGCAGCAGTTTTCACTATATGACACAGAGCCTTTACTGTACGACAACTGTGTCGTATAGTGCGACCGCTGCTGCTGTCGCTACTCATAGGTCAGAAGCTACTGTCATTGTAGCCCAGCCTGACTATGCCTTCAACTCTATCTGCACACCGGGGGGCCCCAATCCCCAGTGGCAGTGTGTGCATATGTATGTATTTATCTATTATTATTTTTTCTATATATTTTTTTTATTTATTTTTTTTATTGGTAAAATCTGACCCGGGGATGCTCACCCCTCGGTGTCAGATCAAACACACAGCCCCTTGTTTCATGTAATTTACCCCCACACCCTCCCACACTGCTGAGTGGGACACTGGGGAGCCCACCCCCAGTGTCCCGATAGATTGCTTTTATATGTATACCTGCAAAAAAGGAAACCGTCCACAATGTTTTTTTATTTAAGCCTGAAAGAAAGAAAATGGTCTCTCATTGTTGCTGCTCTTCCACTCCCCTATCTCAACTATCCCACTGAGCACCCACCACCCCATCCCCCTTACCCTATATTTACCTCCTGAGGTTGAGACATATACAACTCAACTGCCTTTAATGAACGACAGCTGTGTGGTATAGTGCAAGTACTATCCAGTACTATACAAAACAGCTTTCTTTAATACTATAAATGACAGCTGTGTTGTGTGGTACTTGCACTATACAACACAGCTTTCATTCATTAAAGACAGCTGTGTCATATAGTGTAGGCCCATGCTGTCGTGACTTGGGTCAGGGGTGGGGTTACTGTCATTGTAGCCCCGCCAGCCTGACTGTGGCTGAACCACTGAAGCCAAGTGTCATCTGTATGCCCTGGGCCCCAATCCCTGGTGACAGTGTATTTATTTATTTATATATGTATTTATGTAATCTTTTTTTTTTTTACATGGATGATTGAATTCCAACACCAGGATGCCCACGCCCTGTTGTCGGATGCTTCCCCAGTTTTAAACCCCTTTATTGTCAGCAGTTAACCCTCCCCCAAGCAGTATGGACACTAGAGAACCCACCCTCAGTGTCCTGAGGTATATTTATTCAAATGTAATATAATCCAACACTGGGATGCCTATGCCCCGTGTCGGACCCCCTCCACTGCAGCCCCTTGTTTAATTTCATGATGATATCAGGGGCCCCAATCCCCAAGTTGTAATTAAGTGCATGTTCCCACTAAGCAGTATGGGACACTGGGGAGCCTACCCCCAGTGTCCCAATAAAGTGTGTCTGTAAAAAAATAAAACAGTCCCCCGACATCTTCTTTTTTTGAGAACCTTCATCATCCCCTCATCCCCCTGTCCCCATCTCGACCCTCCCACTGAGCATCCACCACCCCACACACACCCTTACCCTATACGTACCTTCAGAGGTCTGCTGATGTCATCTTCTGTGGAAAGGGACACATCTACCCTCTTCAAAGCTGAACTGTAAACTGAGGAATGCAAGTAAATGCCATTTGTGTTATGTTTGCTATCCATGGCACTCCAAACATTACATCATGCATTTTAGCCCATGTGATAAGCTAGTGATGCACATGTGACCCAGGATCAAATTTCATAGTATATTTAGGTCCCAGAAACCCCTGTTCTCCAGTTCTTTCTGTGCATCTAAGAAGGCTACAGACCACCAGGAGTCCCTTTGTGTAATCTATATTAATTAAGACTGTAGGTAGGTCTCAGCTGCCCTTGAACCACAGCTAATTTTCTGCTTTTTGTTGGTCTATTATTTTTTTACTAGATTTATCCTTAACACTGGAATAAACTGGCAGCAGCAGACCCTAAGTGATTAATTAAGTAGTTATTTGTGCTAATTGATATAATCAGTGAGAAAGCATCAGGAGGTACTGTATTTCTTAATTGCAGCATGCTGGATTTTAAGGTTGTACGAACATCAGATTTTGTACTTGGCTACATGTTGTTCACTGCTGTACTTTTGATGGATTAAGCATTTAGGTCTCTGGCTGTTGAGACAGCACAAAATAATTGTTTGTCTCATTGCAGCATGCAGTTTTCCCTTAAGGTTAAACATTAGCAGAACCTTTCTTTCACTGCTTAGCTGACTGTTATTTTAATTGTCTAATTGTTCACTCCAAGTGCTATTGGGGTAAGGAGAAAGAGTTATAATCCTGTTGATTAGTTTTTTTAATTGAAAAGAGATTAGGAAAGAGATGGAGGTTATATTGTTCGTATGCTCACCACCTTTCCCCTGTATTGCTACCGCAGGTGTGGTCATTCATTTAAAAATATGTGCAGGCCTGTCCTCCCCCCTCCCAAACAGGGACTGTGTGGCACAGCATTCTTTCTGATCCATGCTCACCCCACCACTAGTGGGGCAGTGTGCAAATGTACCAGACACATCCAGTTTTAAGCTTGGCTCCTGATAATCACTGGCCCCTGTATGTAGCAGCCAAAATTGCATGCCATAAGCTAACACACCTGATCCTACAGGCTCCTCTATCCAGCAGCCTGCAGGGCTGCATTCACACCACTCCTCCCAAAACTATGTTTAATGTAGTCAGAGTACAGCAGAGTGCCTCTTGCTCTACCAATTACAGTGATCACACTGCTCCATTTGGATTGAGGATAAGAGAGCATGCCCAAGTGCAAAATTAAGAAAAGGAATGGAATACTTCACTGAGGAATCATGCAAAGAGAGAAAAACATTGTTAACTTTAATGGAATACAAGCTGGTTGCAGGGCCACGACCTGCTCTTCACGGATGTGCGGCCACAATTTTAGAAGCCTGCCTCACTCACAGTTGCCATTTTCTGGTGCTGTTTCAGCACATGTGCAGAATGAGAACAGCAGCAATTTTGGTAGTTCAGCAAACAAACGGGCCTCCGCGCATGTGCTCATTGCGTGGATCGGCCATTTTGTTCTGAAAGAAATAGTTCCCAATTTAGAGACTGGGGAGGAAATACTTTATAAAACAAGGGGATAAAAACATATGGCATACAGACACCAGGCACTACTACTGCTGCTCAAGAGGGGCAGCCTTAGATCTCAGTCTTTACATTGGAGCTGCTTTGCCTACTACATCTAGGCATAGTGTGGCATAAATTTTTACATGCATGTGTGTGTGTGTGTGTATACTGTATATATATATATATATATATATATATATATATATATCTATATCTATATATATATATATATATATCTATATAATGTATTCTCACTTTACAGAGGGTGGCATTATCTTTGTTACACCCTAATTGGATACTTGATGCCTAGTCATTCCTCCAGATATAACCTCTTCTTCTCCTCTCATCTTTTCAGGTGGTGAAGGCAAAGAAATGCACTTTGTGTAGTGTCACCTTGATGCCCCACAACAGGGCCTCAATGACCTCCGTGTTTACGCGATGAAGAGGAATCATCCAGTGAGAAGTTCCCTTCAACAGAAACAAATAATCCTGGCAAGAGCAGCTCAAGGTGGATGAACCCAGGGGCTCTATTCCTCCAAATGCAACAGGCCATGTGGCCATGATGACAGCCAACAGAATTTTATGCCAAGGTAATGGAGAAGCTGGAGTCCTTAACAAAGACAAGACCAGCTCCCCCATCTGGCCCAACTCCTCTGCAAGACTCACACCCCCTGAACCAGATGATGTCTTAGGGGGTGAGCATAACATCCTGACAACAACCCTAATCCAATCCTGGAAGATAAAAATGGTGCCAATATGCTACCAGATGAGGAGGAGGATGTGGACTTGGAGAAGGAAGAGATGTAGGTTGCACAGGTTGCTCTCTCTCTATGACCTCAACACTTTGTTCAACTTGGTCCAAGGCCTTATGAAGGCCATGAAATCCACTATATGATTCGAACTTGAACCAGTAAAATCAGGATCAAAACTTGATCCAATGATCCAGCAAAAACAGACACTGATGAACATGTTTCCAAGATGTCCAGCACTTGATGACATATTCTCTAAAGAGTGGGAATCCACAGAACCAGATCATTTTTCTAAAAAGAGAAATTTGGACAGCATGTATCCTGTGCACAACGATAAAGCTAAACTCTGGTGCACCGCCCCAACTATTAACCCATAGATAGCATCTCTAAGCAAAAAGACTGTGCTGCCAAGTGGCACTGTTTCCCTAAAAGACCCCACTGACAAAAAGGTTGAGGATCTGCTTAAAAACCTTTTTTGAGATCATGGGGATGGCAGCTACAACACCAATGACAGCAGTCTACTCCACCAAGACACAGATCCGGTGGCTGGAAGAATTGCTGGAAAAAGAAGACACAAAAAACAGAGACTCTGAGCTGTTAGAATGTACTCTTGATAGTACTAAATATCTGGGATACATGGCCATAGATGCATTTAAACTCGAGGCAAAAGCATCAGCCCTAACTAACAGAGCCAGGAGGCCATTATTGCTCAAACTCTGGGAAGCAGATAGTGAGTCAAAATCTTTACTATAAAATCTAACATTAAAGGGAAATCATGTTTTTGAAGAGGTCCTTCAAGAGTACCTCAAGCAGAAGGAGGAAGGGAAGGATCTGGCTAAAGATAAAAATAGAAAGCCTATCTTCCTTCTGGCCAACACAGGTTTTGGGGGAACAGTAAGTGCCAACAAACTAAATAAAAGGCGATTACAATGCCAAAAACTCCTTTTGAGGTAGCAGGTACAATAATAACAACAACTAGCAAAACTCATTCCATGCCAATTACTCTTCTACATTCAGGGGAAGAACCCCCCACTTCAGAGGCAGAAACAGAGGAGGAAGAGCAAAGCAACAGTAACTACAGAGTCACAGTCAATCCAGCACCCCCTCAGGAGCAGCTATACGCCCCCCCCCCGTGGAACAAAGACTGACACTATTTCAAGAAAAATGGCAACAGAATATATCAGACAAATGGGTCTAACAGGTAGTTTCTCAAGACTACACTGTAGAGTTCTCCCAAAAGCCAGACAGAAACAGACTCATCCTGTCACCTTTAGCAAAGAAAAAAAACAACTGCTCACCAGGTACAGGACATTTTGCAAGAACTCATACAGAACAAAGCTATTCAAACAGTGCCAATGAGCAAGGTATTGGAGTCTATTCAGTTTTCTTTCTGGTACCCAAAAAGAATGGAGACCTGCGTCCAATCCTGAACTTAAAATTTCAGAACCATTTTGTCACCATGCACAAGTTCAAAATGGAGATGCTTAGAGTTCAACACTGAGGCACGTGCAGGTAGGCAGCTACCTAACCTCCATCGACCTGAAGGATGTGTACCTCCACATCCCAATCAGAACAAGCTATTGTCAATTTTTACAATTTAGCATTCTGGGACAACACTTTCAGTACTAGGCCCTGCCCTTCAGACTTGCGTCTGCACCAAGGGTGTTCATGAAGGTGCCCATAGTCCTCGCAGCCCATCAACAGGAACAGTGGGTAGACGTTATACCCTACCAAGACAACTGGCTAATACGCACCTGCACCAGTGCACAGTTAAAGAAGTACATGAACTTAGTCCTGAAGTCCCTAGCAGAGCATGGTTGGGTATTCAGTTACTCCAAAAGCTCACTTCTGCCATCCCAGCAGATAGGACATCTGGGGGCAGAAATCAATGCATCCAAAGGAAGGGCAAGGCCATCCCACAGATGAATAGACAACATAGCTGGCTATGTGTGCTGTGGTGTATGTACAGTTGTGCAGTATGTGACTGGCACACTGGTATTGGGGTATTCCCAATACTGGCCCATGTGCACTGCGTGTTGTGTCCCAGCCTTGTGGCCACACCCAGTCTGTGGTGAGACCTGGCCACATGTACACCCTCCCCTCAGCACCCACCATGCCCACAGTGATGCATGTGTGTGCTGGCATCTGTTGGTCATCACAGATGTATGGTCTGCAGGTTTGTGCTGTATGGCACACTACCATGGTGGCCCCCGGGGGCCGGGTCACCACATACTGCCTGGCATGGCTGGAACTGGTAGCAGGAGCTGGCATCATTGTGGTGCCATTAGTGTGCAGCATGTTTCCTCCATGTCTGGCATTTTCTCTGTATCATAGTCATATGTTAGGGACGTGCAAGGCCGCACTAAAGCTGCGCTAATGCTGAGCAAGGCCACAATGTCACGTAAAGCTGTTTGCCCGGAGTTAAGACCAGCTTTTCCTGGGTGGTAATTCGTACTGCGCAAAGGGTCATGCTAAGTCACTTTAAACACCTTAGTGAGGTGCTAGTCACTGAATATCTCATAACGCCTATATTCATGTTCAGTTTTCCCCTTGCATATCATGATGGTTTGCCCGGCGCTAATGCGATTTGCATGCACTATTTGGCCTTTTGCATATAGCAGAACCATGCTAATTCTGCACTAAACCCACGCAAACGGTTTGCACACATTGCAAAGCTTTGAATATCTGGACCTGTATGTTGTATTCCTACTGTTGCTGTGTTTTAGAATTGTTTACTCCCAGTGTAATGACTGTTATATATTTGTTCACTATATTTATTTTCCCTGTTCCCCCTTTCCCCAGGTCACACCATGAGCTGAGCAACTTGTTCAGTGTACCTTCCTGGTGAAACATTTCAATAAATAAATAAAATAAATAAATGTAATGTTTGGAGTGCCCTGGATACAAACTAACACAATCACCTTTACCAGGTGAGTAAACACCCAATAATGTATTTCATTGGTGTCTTGAACTTATGGTGATATCGTTGCTATTTTTTTAAATTTTTCCACCAAAGTTTCAACATGGGCTTTTTGGGATCCCACCTCATCATGGACACTGACATTTTGCTACACAAGCCCAGAAGGTGATTTCATAGTGGCTGCATGTAATCACCTTTTGGGACTGATTAACAAAATGACAGTGCCAGTGTTCATGAGGTGGGGTCCCAAAAAACCCATGTTGAAAATTTGGTGAAAAAAATTCAAACAAATGACTGCTTTATGAGAGTGCGTTGTGCAGTTTCTACACAAAGGCACAGAAGTTTGGTAATTTACAATATTTTGACTACAGATTTTCAAAATGCTCATTTTGTCACACCACCTCATGGACAGTACAGCTTTCATTTCTCACATCCTGCCTGAAATGTGTTTTCACACCTGTGGTGTGGAATGATGTGGTTGCTGTGTGGAATCACCTTTCAGGACTGAGTAATGATATGACAGTGCCAGTGTTCATGAGGTGGGGTCCCAAAAAGGCCATGCTAAAAATGTGGCAAAACAATTCCTAAAAATGGCTGTGTCATGAGCGTTCATTGCTCAGTTTCTATGCAGGTGCATAACTTTGGTTATTTACAATATTTTGACTCCAAATTTTCAACATACCCATTTTTTCACACCAACTCATGAACAGTACAGCTGTAATTTTTCACATCCTGTCTAAAATGTGTTTTACACCTATGGTGCGGGATGGCATTTCGGCATGGATTTGAACATTTTCATCTATGGGGTTTATGAGGTAGGGTCATAAGAAGAATATGTTGAATGTTGGGGTCAAAATATAAAAAAACAAATAATTTATTAAGTAACACTGATTGCAGGGATGTCTGTTGCACCTCTCGGGAACACGCTGTCCTATTGTGCCAGTGAGCTGTTTTCAGGTGTGAATTCAGTGAGCCAGTTTAAAGGAACAAGGCTGATAGGGAAGGTGCTGCACCATGTAGCAACAGTCATGGCCTGGGTTGGAACCAAGCAGTGTTTTGGTGCAGACACCACACCCTGTGGTGGGTCAGGGAACCTCACCCACAGGGTATCAAGATGTGTGCTGGGGTCTGCTGGTCCCAAGCACTGCATCATGACTGTCTCCAATATTGAATTTAGCTCTTCAGGACTTGAGCAAATGAGGATACAATTCCAGGACTGTCTTCAATATTGTATTTATCTCATTTTGCAGTTCAACTATCACAAAAGAAGGGAAATTATTTGCAAAAAACTATGTTAATGTGGAGATTAGGGTTGAAAATGAAACCCCAAGTAATGACAACCCCAATTAAGACCCCACCACTGTTTCGCCAATATTCCAGAGACCCAAATCCCTAATTTTCATTTCCCATCTTTGTACGCTTTGCATTTTTACAACCCTAATCTCTGCATTAATGTAGTTTTTTGCAATATATATAGATATATACATATACACAACAACCGTGGGTCTCGGTTCAGGAAGATATCTGAGACATCTCACAGACCACATGTGAGTATATCAGATATCTTCAAGTTGGTATGTCACAATAGATATCTTTCATGCTGGGTATGTCACAAAAGGTTCAGGATTCATTTAGAATGTCCGCCCTCAGTAGCAGTACTAACCATAAATGGAAATGACTTTAAAATGAAAAATGATAGCATGGTACTGGGAGCATGAAAGTTGTTCAGCACAAAAATATCTACAAAATGAGTGGTGTTTCATTTATAGCTACCTTTTCTTTTTTATAATTGACAAAGAACAGCAGAATTTTTTTTCACTTTTTTGACAAACAAATGTGAATTACTTTACAATGAAAAATGATAGTATGGTACTGTGTGCATGGAATCTGTTCAGCACAAAAAGATCTACAAAATGAGAGGTGTGTCATTTACAGATACCTTTTAGTTTTTTTATAATAACAAAAAATAGCAGAAAATTCTATTTTTTCACCTTTTGCAGCAAACAAATGCAAATAACCTTAAAACAGAAAAAAAAGAAACCCACACGTGTACAAATCAAATAAGAGATGGGTTGGAGTGAGATAGCAATCCTTGTCAGAATATTTTTGGTGTTACTTGCTATACCTAACTACTGACATATCACAATGCAACACAATGATATACATTTGTAAACTTTAAAATAGGCCCTCAATCACCTTGGTTTAATTCTCGCTAAACCTGGAAGTTCTTCTGAAAATGACACAGCACCACATTCTGAAGTTAGAGAAATGGAAACTAGTACTGACATGTTAGATACATCTGTGGAGTTGCCCTTATTTACCAAAGATATTCAGTCACCAGGACCTTATGATGCAATCTACAGTGGTGCAGAAGTTAGCTGTCAAACAGATTCTGTGGTATACAATTAAATTTGTTTTTTAATGAAACTCAAGATCTATCTTATATAAGCAATAAGACGTGATGGGATATGGTGGTACTTGGTTTACCCCATGGTCAGTGGCAGTGTGAGGCATGAGGTGAAGCCTAGTGCCTTTGGCCCCCTGACAGTGGAGTAAACCTAGTACCACCAGTGTCCCTGGAGTGCCTTATTACTTATATAAAATGGGCTAATAGGCAACTTTCACAAAACAAACACAATACATTTTTCAAAGCCGCTAAAAAATATAATAAAATGTTGCTAAATCATGTAAATTAACATATGGTGTTTAAATTTAATATCATTCTAAAACATACAAAAAAATACTGTTAATACTATTGATAGCACAGTGGTAATACTACACCAGAAGTAATAAAAGTATCAATTAAAGCCCATAATACTATTGTTCAGAGCTTTGAATGTTACTATTACCACTGTCAATCAAAACAACACCATCCAATAGATTCAAAATGCAGCTTACGATTGGCCACTTTCGGTGTGTATGTGGGCAGAACAGTTTCAAAACATGGCGGTCATCTCACGTTTAGTGAGAGTGTATCGCGACGCTCTTCGCATTTCTTCAGTTTTGTCTTTCTTAGAATTATTTAGAAATGGAATTATCTGGTTGATCCTGTGTTTCTAAGCAAAAAAAAAGGTAGAACTACCTACCAAATGTAAAACAAACTTCCACAGCATAGTCTGCAAGGGGGCTGGTGAGGGCAAGGGGGCGAGATAATGCCTTGGAGGAGCAAGACAGTGTGGCTGTCGGCGAGGACCGAGAAACTCCTTCACTGCTGCGGCTGACCATCCATTACAAAATGTCAAAAAATCAGATCCATATATTAAAAAAAATAAATTGGTTCCTGCACATCACAAGGCAATAATTCACAGAAACCTATCTATTCTATTATAGTTCCTCCTCAGCTGTTTTTCACCTGTCAGTCATCTATCTTTCTTCACATTCAGTATATTGTGAGATTGTTTAATATGGAATAGAATATTTCAATGCTCTGCATTATTCCAGTGTTAGAATGCCCCCCAACAAACACACACACACACATGCACACACACACACACACACACATACACACGGAATGGTAACATGGAATACATTAATTCAAAATTCTTCAGAGTTCCACCAACAAACACACACAAGCCTCAAGTGGAGCCAGAACCTCAGTTTTTTCAGTTGCCAGGTAAGGAGTAGGAAGTTCTCTTGCAAATTGGTTGGGATAGGAGGGGGATTTTGCAAGCCCATCAAAGAAATAACAGCAATAGAAACTCTGAATAGTACTTGCTTTTTTCAAATGTGTGTATGTGTGCATAGGAAGGGGCGTTTGAGTAAACATAACAGTAAATTATTTACTTACTTATTTAATTTAATGGACTTTTATTTTTAGGGCCTAGTTGAAGCTTTTTATATATGAGTAAATGTTGCAGCCATGTTTGTGATGGAAATTATTAAGTAAGTGGTTATGAATGCTGTGAGTTGCTCTGGTTGGCAGTGACTTGTTTTTTACAATTGGTGGTGCTCTCTTATTGCCATGGCTAGAAACAAGTCTCAGCCAATCAGGACAGAAGGATTTCCTTGCCAACTTCATATATATCATTATTATGTATTTATGTTTCTTTACATGACATTTTACTTTCCATGTCATCAATAACGAATGTGTCAAATGTCACTTCATGATCATTTTTATACTGGCATGTAAAAGAATCAACCTCAAGAAAGCATTTGTATGCCAGTAGCTTTTACAAGAACCAGTCATAGTAAATTACAAATCCAACCCCCCACTCCATCTACCCCTCTCTCCACACCCTAATTTGGAGTAGGGGTGCTCTCATCAAGACAGTACATATCACCAGGAAATTGTTTTTTTGTTTTTTTTGTATGGCTTATGATTGGATTTAAGAAAGTGTATTTAAAATACAAACACACTTTATTTCTTTAGTTCTCAATTTCACCAATAAAATTAGGGGAGGGGAAGGTCAACTGTATAAACATAATACATCATGACAGGGTGTGATTTATGCTGTAATTAACATATGGGTATTTCTGTTGGGTCACTCTGCATGTGATCATGTGGCCGAACCCCACCAGTTGTGGGTAAATCACAACATATAAAATGGGCAAGGAAATCATTATCTGAGAACTGGATTAGCCATTGCTATCATAGAGCACCACCAATTGTGAAAAGCAAGGTCCAGCAAATTGGGTTAACCCACGTGGGTAAGAGTTTTCTGCTCTGTTTGCATACGCATTCTATGTTTGAAGCTTTCAGTACATGTCTTGCATTTTGTAATATCACACTTAGAGTCAGTAGCTTCTAAAGTTTACTGGTGTTGCCCTCATTACACTGTTTTGCACAGTGTTTTTACCTACATAGTTGTATCTTTTTGCTTAAATAACAAACACCCTTTCATGATTAATGGCATGGTACCCTTTTCGTCAGTTAGGAAGTGTTGTAAGAGTTAAAATGAACTACATAGTTGAGTTGACTTGACTCAATTGTTCCTAGAGATAGAACATTTTTTTTGTTTGGCTTCTCACTTGAAATAGTGAGTTTTGTATTGGTAATGATTAATTCCAGCAAGTGGCCATACAGTTCAACTGACCTTTCACCACTGCTGTAGTGAATTGGCTGATACATCACATTTCAATATAAGATGTGGTTCTGTTTCTCTGTTTTTCAGTGTTATGCTAACAAAGGTACACAGACCTTGAAATATGTGCCTAGGGCTGTTGGAAAATTGAGGTTCTTCCATGGCACACAGACGTGTCAAATGGGTGTTCAACGAGGAACTCAGGTCAACCTGCACTACGTGTCAGATAGCTCTGTGGGAACACAATATGTGCAACCAAAGTTTGCTGAATATTCAAGACTGGGATATTGAAGAAGTCATAGATTTTGATTCCAGATCTGACACAGAAGAGGTTGATGCTGAACATAATGACAAGTAAGTTAAACATACAGATGGTATGTACATGGTATACCATTAGATGTGCACAACAATTTGGGCATCACAATTACTGAAACAAGAAAAAGGTGTGAGTGGCTCACAAAAGATGGATTTCGTAGTGCCCTGAACTCTTTACATTTTCACCACTGACACTACTCTCCTCCAGTCTGCTCATGCCCGGATCAGGTGTGTGCTAATCTGTTGTGGTCAGATGTAATCAGCACCCCTCTGTGGAAGAACACACTGGCTGTGTACAGTTGCCCATCTAGTATTCTGTATGTATTAGTGATTGGATGAGGGGAGATCTAACTGTGATATGTTGGTCAGGCCCAATGTTTTCTACATTGTGTCATAATATTAGGATGAATGTGCTTCTTCTAGTTTTTAACATGTCTAGCTCTCTATTCGCGAATAGTGTATGGGAATCCATACCCACATCAGACCTTGCACTTCGTTCCAGTCAACTGCTGTTTGGGTTGGGTGGTGGTGGAGTCACTAGAGGATTGGTGGCATGCTCAAATTACTGACATGGCATACTGCAGGTGTCTCTATAAATTATTTGCCTGAAAAGACTTATAAAAATGTTGGCAGAACTGCTGCAGTCTGATTGTTAGCATTTTGACAGCCATACATTATGCATTGTTACACTGTCATGTACAACCTGATCACCATGTGACATGATTTCTTCATGTCAGCATTCCATCTTCTAGCACTTCCAGCAGGCAGAAGCACTAAATGACTGCTTCTGTTCTGTGTTTACCAAGGAGACGCATGGGCCAGTGCCGGAGAGGAAGGGAAGGTGAGCTTGGGGGGCATAGAGTTCACAGATGAGGGCATTCCAGTGAGCAGGCTGCTGGATGGCCTTTGGGCCCTGCAGGTGGACAAGACTTCAGGCCCAGATGGCATAAACCCCGGGGGTTCAGAAGGATCTGGCAGAGGTCTTGGCAGGACCACTGGCAGACTCATTTAACATCTCTGTGGAGACTGGATGTGTGCCCCATGACTGGAGGATAGCGCATGTGGTACCCATCCAGAAAAGGGGCACAAGGATGAACCGGGTAACTATAGGCTGGTCAGCCTTATCTTCATTGTGGGGAAGATAATGGAGACTTTCTAGAGGAAAATGGCATGCAGAAGAAAGGGCAGCGTGGGTTTGTCTCAGGCAAATCCTGGCAGACCATCCTGGATGATGTTTACGATTGGGTGATTAGGGCACTCGACTGAGGCCAGGCAGTGGGTGACTTGTATCTGGATTTCAATAACAGAAACATAGACGTTGACGGCAGATAAGGACTGCTTGGCCCACCTAGTCTGCCCATTTCCCTACCTACAGGATAAGCTGCAGATCCTAGGTAACCAATAGCCTATTTCTTCTCACCCCAACAAGAATTGCCTTTTGTCTGTCCCATGTATTCTTGAATTCTCCCACATTTTTACACCACACAACCTCCTCAGGAAGGCTGTTCCATGTGTCCACCACCCTCTCTGTGAAAAAATACTTCCTCACATTGCCCCTGAGCCACCCACCCTCTATCTTTAAATTGTGTCCCCTTGTTCTTGCACATCTCTTTCTTCTGAAAGATGCTACCTTCTTGGACTTTGTTGATTCCACTGAATTACTTAAAAGATTCTATCATGTCCCCCCTCTCCCTCCTTTCCTCAAGGGTATAAATATTAAGCTCCTTTAGTCTATCCTTGTATGGCTTCTCTTGCAGACCCTGCACCATTTTAGTTGCCCTCCTCAGGATTGCCTCTATCCTGTCTATGGCCTTGCGGAGATGGGGTCTCCAGAACTGGATGCAGTACTTCAGATGGGGTCTTATCAACTGTCTGTACAGAGGGATAACAACTTTCTGTCCTCTGCTGGTGATGCCTCGCCCTATACATCCCAGTATACCCCCAGCCCTCCCTACTGCTTTCACATTGCTTGCTAACCTTAAGGTCATCTGATATGATTACTCCCAGGTCCATTTCCATTTTTGTTGTTGTTACTACCCCCCATTGTGTAATCTTCTCCCGGTTTTTGTTTCCCAGGTGCATTATTTTGCACTTCTTTGCATTCAATCCAAGCTGCCATACTTCTGACCATTCCTCCAACCTTGCCAAGTCCCTTCTCATCCTTTCCATGCCTCCTTGTGTATCAACCCTGTTGCAGATCTTTGTGTCATCTGCAAAGAGGCATACTTTTCCTTCCAGTCCCTCTGCAATGTCACTTATAAAGACATTAAAAAGGACTGGACCCAGTAGTGAACCCTGCGGTACCCCACTAGTAATCCATCTTTCATCAGAGTGGACTCCATTTACAATTACCTTCTGTGTCCTGTTGTCCAGCCAATGTTTTACCCAGACTACCACCCTGGGACCCACTCCCAGGCTGGTTAATTTGACAACTAGTCTTTTGTGTGGGACTGTGTCAAATGCCTTGCTAAAGTCTAGGTGGGCCATGTCCACAACCTGTCTCTGGTCTACTACTTTGGTCACCCAGTCAAAGAAATCAATTAGATTCATCTGACATGACCTTCCTGCTGTGAACCCATACCGTCTTGGTTCCTGTGCCCCACTGGCCTCTAGGTACTCAACAATTCTTTCTTTCAGAGGGGATTCCATCACTTTCCCTACCACAGAGGTCAAACTGACAGGTCTGTAGTTTCCTGCCTCTGTCTTGGTCCCACTTTTGTGAAGGGAAATCACATCTGCCTTCCTCCAATCCTCAGGTACCACACCATACTCCCATGATTTGTTAAAAAGGATAGTCAGTGGTTTCACTAGTTCTCCCATTAATTATTTTAGAATTTTGGGGTGAATTCCATCAGGCCCCATTGCTTTGTCCACCTTCAGTTTTAGGAGTTCTTTCAGAACCCTTTCTTCTGTGAAAGGACTGGGATTGACCACCCTATCAAGACTGCTTCTGTTAATTGGATTAGACACCTCCCCCTTCTCCTCTTTTGTGAATACTGAGCAGAAATATTCATTCAGTATCCCTGCTTTTCACTGTCCCTCTCTGGCCACCCACAGTCCATTCTATTCAGCCTCACTATCCCTCCCTTTGTCTTTCTACGCTTCCTGATGTACCTATAAAAGGATTTATCCCCCTTCTTAACTGAGTTGGCTATCTTTTCTTCAGTTTGAGCCTTTGCTATTCTGACTTCCCTCCCAGCTTCCTTCTGCCTTAACTGGTACAGCTCTCTGTCCTGCTCCTTCTGTGTTTCCTTGTACTTCCTGAATGCTGTCTTTTTCTCCCCAACTTTCCCTGCCACCTCTTTTGAGAACCATAGTGGCTTTTTCTTTCATTTTGATTTTTTTATTTGCTTCACTCAAATGCGTGTTGCCTCTGTGATGGCAGTTTTGATGTTTCCCCATTGTTGCTCCAACCCTCCTTCTAGCCTGTTTGCTAGTGCTTTTCTAAGGCACTTTCCCATCTTGCCAAAGTCAGCCTTCCTGAAGTCCAGAATCCTCACTTTTGTATGGCTTGACTCTGTGGCTGTTTATCGTGAACCACACTGTTTGATGGTCACTGGTTCCCAGATGGCAACCCACTTCTAGATCTGAGATCCACTCACTGTCCCCATTTGAGAGTATGAGGTCTAAGATTGCTCCCTCACAAGTGGGTTATGACACCAGCTGTCTGAGGCATGACACCTGTAGGGCCTCGAGAATGGCCTTGCTTTTGGATGTGGCTGCAGCAAATGTGCTCCAGTTATCATCTGGCATATTCAGGTCTCCCATCAACAGTATCTCCTCTTTCTCTGCCATCCTAAGTATGCCTTCTATCATATCCTTGTCCATTCCCTCCCCCTGACATGGGGGTCTGTATACAACCCCTGTGCAGATTGTGGTGCCATTTCCAGTCTCGAAGGTGACCCACAGTGCCTCCTCTCCTCCCTGTTTACTCTTTTGTTCAGTTTCTTTTCTCCCTTCCTTTACATAGAGAGCTACTCCTCCCCTTCTTCTCCCTTCCCTGTCTCTACTGTAGGTTATGTACCCTGGTATGTTAACACCCCAGTCATGGTTCTCTGTGTACCATGTTTCTGTGACTGCTATGATATCCAGGCATCCCTCTTCCATCAAGGCCACCAGTTCAGGGAGCTTGTTGCCCAGACTATGGGAATTGGTACTCATTACCCTCCATTTCCTGATGGCCTTATTCCTCTTTGCCCCATCCCTGTCCTTATTTCCTTTGTCACTTTCTCCATTTACCACTGCCCTTCTCCCCATCGACATCTCTATCTTGGTGTTTACCTCACTTACTACTCTGACTTTTTTGGGGGGGCTAGGATTTCCCTTCTCCTTTCCAGTGCCTCCCCCCTTGGCTAGTTTAAATGCTTGCCAGTGAAGCATTTAAACCTGTCAGCTAGGATCCTGGTTCCCCTCCTGGACAGATGCAGCCCATCATGTCAGTATAGGCCTGCATCTCTCCAGGTGGACCCCCAGTCCCCAATGAAGCCAAACCCCTGAGCTCTGCACCAGTTTTTCAACCACTGATTAAATCCCATGGTGTGGAGGACCCTAGCCTCACCTATGCCATAGACAGGCAGCACTTCCAAGAAGGTTACCATGCATGCTACTTGTCTAAGGCCCCTCCCCAATTCCACAAACTCTTCCTGCACTGCTGTGATCCCTTTCTTAGCCAGGTCATTTGTCCCTAGGTGGACAATGACATCCAGCTCCCTCCCCTGTGCAGCTGCTCTGCGATCCTGAGGATTTGCTCCCTGTCCATCAAAGCCTTGGTGCCAGGCAGGCACCTTACCTCCCTCTCCCCTTCCTCCCCAAGTTCTACCTTCCTAACAATGGAGTACCCCAGCAGGAGTTGTTTCCTTCCCCTGTGAGGTCTGATTCCACCCTCCTGTGTTCTCCCTTGTGGAGGCTCCCAGCAACCTCCTTGGTCTCCACTGTTGGTGCCTCTATAGAGGAACCACACTTTGCCAGAATGGCATAGGAATTGTGGAGAGGTACAGCTGGAGGGATGTGCTTCTGTTCCACCACCCTCACCCTCCCTGAGCCCACTGTGGTCCAACCACTCCTCTTTCTTGACAACCTCTGAGGCAACGGCAGTGGCCCTGGTGATCCCTGGATGGAAGAGGAGGTCCCACAAATCCTGACCAACTCAGCCTGGAGATGAGCAACTTCCTCCCTCAGCCCAGAGAGGTGCCTGCAGAAGGGACAACACCGCATCCTCCAGAACGTCTCCCGGAAGACTGCTGCTCCACAGCCACTGCACTGCACCACTCCCATCATGTCTTACTTCTGGCCCCTTCACTGTTGTTTGCAATCCTTACTCTTTCCTATGTTTTTTTCTCTCTCCCTACTTACTGCCTCTGTGCCCTTTAAGCTCCTGATCATCCTGTTCTGAGATAAGAAGATCATATATTTCTGAGTAGACCACTTACTTGCTCAGAGGCAGACCTCCAGCAGCTGGGGGGGTTGAGAGCTACTCTTGCCCTTCTAGGATGGTGAGTCTTTGGTGGCTCTGTGATCACTCACTTCCTGCTCCCAAACAAGGAGTTTCTGTTGTCAGTCAAATCCTGTGCCTATAAAAGTAGAACTAGCTTTGGGTGGGAGGGTGGAGGGGAGTGAAGAGGGCAACTTAGTCCCAGTAAAGAAGTCCAGTCACACAGCACTCCTTCCTCCTGGTGTTCTCTGCCAAGCCTCTGGCAGAATCTATCTAGGGCAGTATTTAAAGCTTGCTTCCTTCTACCTAAGCCACTCTCCCTACTTAATAGATCTTTCTACATGTAATTAAATTGCGCAGAAAACAATCCCCTTCAGCCACATGAGATTTACACCTAGATAACTGCTAATTATCTGAGATTACTGCTCAGATAACCATTCACTTCAGCTAACTCAGACAAACACACTAACTTTTTTTTGTTTGTTTTGTTTTTGCCCTAAATTGAAAGTTCCAATAGAAGAGTTCTACTTCTTTAGTCCCAGTAGAGAAGTCCAGTCACTCAACACTTCTTCCTCCTGGTGTTCTCTGCCAAGCCAAGGACATCAATTCAGTGCCACATGGAAGGTTGATTAGCAAATTGGGATACCTGGAAGTAGGGAGGAAGCTTTTGGTATTGGTCAAGAACTGGCTGCAGGACAGGCGGAAGAGGGTAGCAGTAGGAATGGATCTCTCAACTCCCAGTGCTGTAACCAGCGGTGTACCACAAGGCTCAGTAGTTGGTCTGGTGTTGTTTTGCATGTTTGTCATCAACATTTCAGATGGGATTAGAAATAAAAAAACACTTCTTGCTGATGACAGTAAGATCAGTGCAGTGGCACTGGGTCAGGGGAAGGTCACTATGTTCATGATACCAGAAGAGGGGAGTCACTAAACAAGGGTGCTGTATCAGATGTTCCAGATGGTGGTGGAGGGAGAGCTCCAGTGTAAGTGACTGTTAGATTCATACTTGAGCATGCATTATAGACCATTATGGACTGTTACAAATGGCATTTTTTGTATGTTTGTATATTCGTAGCTATCTGACCTAGTAAGGATAAACTATCAATAAAAATGTGGGAAGCCTGATCAAAGTTTAAAAGCTATGTATGTCTTATTCTGCTACCCTCCTTTCGGTATATACCCGTAACCAATTTTAAAAGATGTACTGACACATTAATTTTGTTTACATTTTGTATAGGATGACAGAATTAACTACAGAGAAGACTCCGCTTAAACAGAGAATGTTTGTTAAGTTTGAGAGTGCAATTGTCCTCATGCTGCGAACTTGCTTGTTTTGACAATGCTACCATATTTTTGTGGCATGTTTTAGGTGGTCTAGCCATTCTTGAGCAAGTCTGCATAAATGGTCATTGTAGACATTAGGAAAGCCAGCCTAGAATGGGGATCATGCCAGTTGGTAATTTGATGACTACATGCGGCATATATTTCAGAGGACGTAGTCCAGTGTGAATTCTAAATTTCCTGCTGCATCTTAACCTACCTAGGATTTCACTGAGGACATACAACTAAATGCAGTCTTCATATCTTGTTCAGTCTGTACAATGTGTCTGGAAGCAGCATCAGGACCGACTGCTGAATGATTTAAAAACTGAGACCACAAATCTGGGTGGGAATGCTAGATGATGCTCACCAGGGCATACCACAAAATTTGGGTCATACACCCTAATCGATCCTCTTCATTCCAAGATTATTGACCAGCAGTTAATACAAAGCAATGAGGTATCTGGCTACAATGCAATGGAGCTGGAAGGGTTAAAAAAGTGTCTAACAAGGGTGAAAACAGCTGGCATACCCGTTCATAGCCTGACAACAGACAGACACATTATTGTAAAGAAATTCATGCAGGACCACGAGAAAGACATACTACACCAGTTTGATATCTGGCATATTGCAAAGGGTTTGTATGATTTTTTCCCCCAAAACATATCTCATAACTTCATTACATGCTTCTTTGGGTGTTGGTATATCAAATATTATTTATGTACTGCTGTAGGTATTAAGAAAAAAAATATTGAAAGACAAAGAGGAAAGAATGTGCAGTATTGGCAGAGTGGTCCAAAGCTATAAGTTATCAGGTGTACCGTCGTGCCAATTCAAGTAATGGCAATGGGAATATGGTTTTGGAGACATGGCATTCTGTCCTAAATCATGCATGTGATATTCACTCTGTCCACAGCAACATTTTCCACAAATGTGAACATAGGAAGTTGGAAGAACGTAACTGGATTGTGAAAGATTAGAAACTTACAGTATGTTCTGTAGTAAACCACTTTCCCATAGCACATTGGAAGTTGTACATGTTTGAATCTGTTGGAAATTATGAACAGCATGTATGTTCTTTCCCCTAGCTGATACCATGACAGCTGACAACCTCATGAGTAAATTGTTGGGAGTACCTAAATCATCATAGAACCCACATGGTGGGAAGATAGGTTGTGTTAGTATATGAAATGGGCAAAGATAACCATGTGTCCTGATTATCTGGGACTTGGTTATAGCTCCTGCCTTGAGAAAAGCACAACCAGTATCTAAAACGTCACTACCAACTGTGACAATTTACAGACTTCATACTCTACTTGTTTGTGTGTGAGTATATGTCAGTGGAACTCTGAAGAATTCTGAATTCATGAATTCCATGTCACCAGTGCATGTGTGTGTGTGTGTTTGGGGGGGGGACTGAGCATTCTAGTACTGGAGTAATGCATAGCTGTGAAGTTCATGCTAAATAATCATGCAGTGTAATGAATACAAACAAAGGCAGGTGACTGTCATGTCAAAAATAACTGAGGAGTGAATATTTTACATTACTCAGCAACCTAGCATTATATTTGTTTTAGTTTTTTTGTTGTGGTTTTGAAAACATTTAGTGTTTGTTTCTTAAATGTTGCCTATGGACCAATTTTATATGAGCAATAAGGCACTTCAGTGATGCTGATTGTATTAGGGTTGTATTACTGTCCGTGATATAAACCTAGTTCAACCAATTGTCTGTTTAAGCAATAATGCATGACAGGCCATTGGTTGTACTAGGTTTACCCCAATGGTCAGGGGCATTGTAAGGTATGAGGTGAAGCAGAGATCCTTCAGCCCCTGTCCATGTGGTAACCCTAGCACAACCAACATCCCTGAAGTGTCTTATTGCATACATAACATTGACCCATATTCAAATTTTAAAATAGTAAACACTCAAAAACTTTTCAAAGACGCAGAATAAAATGTAATACAATATTGCTAAATTATGTAAAGTAGTCCCTCCACAGATGATTTTTATTTGTCAGTCATCTGTCTTTTTTCACATTCAATACATTGGGTGATTGCTTACCATGGAAGAGAATAATTCAAATATTTGCAATACTTTAGTAGTAGAATACCACCCCCCAACACACGCACACACTCTCTCTGAATGGAAAATAGGAATACTTTTTTTTTTTGTATCTTGTTTTTGCTACCTGCACCCTGGAACTCTTTCAGCATGCCCCTGCTCACCTTGCCATTCTACTGACTGTCTGAAGTCCTGCCTCCTTAGAGATAGCCACTCTCCACCATCCATGGCTAGCAGACCCCACCAACTCTGAGACCCCTGAGGTAGGGCCACCTCCATTCTGGCACTCTAGCTATAATCAAGTGTGCTGCAGTGGTGGTGGAAGGACAGAGAGGGTGGAGGCGAGGTCCCAGTTTGGTCATGTGGTGATGTGGCAAAGAGGGGAGCCATTGCCTATCCAGGAGTTTTTTTTTTTTCTGTAAGGTTTCCCCCAGGAGCATGGGTGTGCAATGATGCCAGCACGGCTGAACCGTAGGCATCTGCTGCAATCCTCCCCTTAACTGCTTCACACCTTATTGTATACCCAGTCTCCACTGGATGTCACCACTGTGCCGGAAGCCCCCTGGATCCCTCCCCAGGGAGAGGAGGGCAGTCCATCAGATGCTCTATCCTCTCCCTCCCCTGCTGACCCCTGGCACCCAAGCTCATTCCCAAACTCAGGTCACCAGCATGGCACGAGGTGTGGCGTCCAGTGCCTCAACCCTCAGTGTCACCAGGCCAGCAACATGGAACACTTGAATCAAAAATTCTTCAGAGTGCAACTGGCTTAACACACAGACACATACAGGCCACAGGTGGAGTCAGAACCTCAATTTTATCTGTTGCCATGTATGGAGCAGGGAGTTCTTTGGTAAACTGGAACGGATAGGATTGTGATTTTTCATGGTCATCAAAGGACACTAGCAATAGAAACTCTGAATAGTATTTGATTAATAAAATTTGTGTATGTGTGTAAAGATGGGAATTCATCAGCATTAGTATGTCCCTTACTCACACCATTGTGACTCATTCAACTTATAACGGTGTACATCCACAGTTTATTCAGATATCATACAGTATATTGTAATAATGTTTCCTGTTATTAATGTGTCACACAGGGAGCAGAGGCTACAATGATCTGGATATAACTGCAACAAATATGTTACTAAAGGACATTGGTTGATTGTCACCAGTAGAGCAGCCATCATCCCTAAAATCATATCACAAGGTGCTGACATTCTTTGCACCCAAGATGGCACATTATTTTTTGACAGTAAGGAAGCACGGTAAGTAATGAAATAATTCTCATATGAAATCAATTAATACTGGATGGATTTACAACAATGATATTTTACAGATCACATATTACTGATGTCAAAGTATCGTATGAATCTGTTGGAAAAATACAATGTGTATATACATATATTGCATCCTCATTTACTTGGTTTCCAAATGCAACATGTGATTTTGAAAATTTTATTCAAAACTATTGTCATGAATTGAGTCATATGCATGCAATAACCTGGTTGCCATAGAAACACGGGTTCCAGCTACTCTAAAATTAAAAATTGAATACTTCTGCAAATCTTGAAAAAAAAAACAGTGTTATGAATTCTAAAGCTCATATCATCAGCCTTTGCCTAATAAACAGCTGACCAATTAGGGTTAGGTATGAATTCCTCATTCTTGCTCACCTGACACAGCATTGCCCAGCTCCTAAATGCTGACATCCTTAATGCTGACAGGACCAAAAGCTGAATAATTAAACCTGACAAACCAGCTTTGGTGCACTACAAACTAAAAGCTATTAAAAGGTTTTGAAATTCTGCTTTTGTCTGCAAAATATAACTATTTAAATCCTTCTTTGGTCTAGAAGATAGAACTGTTTAGATTTTGTTTCAGTCTAGAAGATAAAACAATTTAGATAATTATTTGGTCAACTTTTTAAAATCCTACTACCATCTGGGGAATGGCTTCGGGCTCTGCGCCACCTTCATTCCTGTAGAAGCTGTCTGGGATTGTGCTTCGGTCTTGGAAACAAGTACAACTTCAACTTTTTTATTTTATTTATTTATTTTATTTATTTAGTTTTTGTTGACTGGGTAAGTGCACTAGACAAATCCTGCCTATTTTCAGGCATGACCCGGGGGAGGGGGAAACAGATGAATACCAACTGACCTTGAACCAGATTAAGCTGTCGGTGGTATTTTTTAGTGAATGAGGGAAATTTGGCAGACACCGGAAATTTCCTACTTTTCGATAAGCACCATGGGATCTTTAACATCCACCTGAACTACCACCAATCCAGGCAGATGGGACCTCGGTTTAACGTCTAATCAGCTTCGGTTTACAAATTACAAGTAATATAAAATCTGGCTTCTTAATTGGTGTGCTGTGTCTAATTAGTAAGCATTTGATTTGTTAGCACCCTTTGCAAACTGTGTGAGAGGCCTTTCGGCACCATGCAATTCTGCTTAAAGTTGGACCAGCATAACATTCTGTGGTGATTTGCATATGCAGCCCATGATGCTTTGCATTGTGGGGGCATGTGTGATTTTGTATTTTCTTGATACTTGGCTTCCCAGCCAAATGCCCTTTGGGGTAACCCTTGCCTCAGTGTTTGCGCACAGAGGTTCTTTGTCTTTTAAATAATTTGATTTCTATGTCTGCAGTTTGTTTTACAAAGAGCTACAAATCTAATGTTTTCATTTTATTAGATAACAGTGTTTGCAGAGCCTCCAATCAGTTCGAAGTGGCTTTTCCTGACCAAGGCAGGATTTCGGATGACTTTTGTGGGACCGAACATCATGCATAAAGCAGGGTATGGATAGTTTTATGTTACAGACCGAAGGTAGCAAACCACTTTGAACACTGTTAGAGACAAAAATCCACTGTTGGGATTTGGTGAAGCATTCAGCAGAGACTGTTATAGAGTTGATGATCTCTCTGAAACATATATGTATCTTGTAAAATTGGAACCACTCGACAAAGTTTGCCAGGAGTAATGCAGTTTTAAAAAGGGATACAGTGAACTTTCTGGGCAAAGCTTTTCAGCAGAGAGCATGATTGAGTTGTTTTGATTTGCTGTACTGTTGACGGGATTTTCAAATTACGGATGTTTATAGATGGGATTTTCAATGACAGGATTTCAGTCAAGTCAGGGTTTCAAAGTCATTTTTTATTTGTCAGGATTCCATCAGTCAGGATTTAGTACAGATCCCACAGATTCAAAGTTATTGAAAAATAAATTCAGCTTGTGAGTATAGGTGTCTGAGTACAAAGTTGGACACCTTCTTCGATTAGGGGAATTAAGTCTTAAAGTATGTCTCTATGTTTCTGAATTGGATAGCCATTGATTTACTGCTGTCCATGCCATATGCTAAATAGAGATGCAGCAAATGTAAAATTTCACATGAATCACCAAAAATTTGCACTTCGGCGGATCTGCAAAGTCTGCCCTGGCATGGCAAACATCAGCTTCATGTGGATTGCATGAATTTCACCACAGAGCATGAAATCAACCACAAAGCATGAAATTCTTAGGTGAAATTTCACACTGCATGGCAAAATTTGTGGAATTTGCGATTGACGAATTCCACAAATTGTGCTTCGCGAATTGTGTGAAATTCATGAATTACTCTGCAGAGCAGATTTAGTGGACTTCACACATCTCTAATGCTAAACAATGCATAAGCAACAATAATCAAAAATACCAAGTTCACTTATTGAGGTTGTTTGGCATATCTAAGACAGTGCTGTTGTTCACTGCTGCCCATCCATTACCATCCATTTAGTGTATAGTAAAATGTTGTTTTTCATAAGATTCCATACTTTTAAAACTGCTGTTGTACTACAGTTCAAAGGTCATGGAATGTGATTGTACCTTTATGTGGTACAACAGCATTCTAAAACCTATAATGACTGCATGAGTCAGTTTTATTTTGAAAGCAAAAAGAGTGAGGCAAACACATTACACACAATACTATACACTATAAACAACACAGGGTGAGCAACTTTATTCACAACCAGTATTTCATACTAACTCAGAGTTCTGATTCACATGGACCTCTTGAGCTTTGCACTCAAGGTCAGAGGAATCAGACCACCTCTGTCACAAAACACATTGGTTGTGCATAGTTGACCATCCTGTATTCTCTATTTATTATATCATATATGCATGCATGTATAGCTTCATGTTGCATACGTAGTGTCATCATTGAGTATTATCTATCATTTCTATTAGCACACCTTGTGAAACAGAACATGATAATGTGTTGTTTGCATACATATGGAATTTTCAGCCTTGTAGGGCTCTAAGTGAAGAACATCGAACCATTGCATTAAAATACAGCTGTCCCGAAACACATTTTTTCATTTTCATTTCAGCTTACTCATAGCAGTGCTTCACTTCAATGACAATTCTGAGAGGGCACAATGTATTACAAAGGATGGGCAAGCTGAAATGGGGTGTATCATTCCTTAAGACGTATGCAGCCATCTTGAAGGACATAAAGGTACTCATCACCTACAGTAAGTTCAATTAGCATTGACATGATACTTAAACAATGAGTTTGAAAGGGACTGCAGTGGATAGATTTGACCGTACGCAAACGTGCACAGTGAGGAAACTTGCTGCACGCTGAGTACACTCAGCCACTTTAAATGTGTTACTAATGCAACAAGACACAAAGGTGCATTGGTGATGTTGGACTTACCCCATGGTCCAGGGCATCACGATGCCCGAGGTGAAGTTGAGTGCCTTCAGCCACCTTACTGTGGGGTAAACTTATTACCACTTACACCCCTGGTGTACGTAAGTGCCTTTGTAAAATAGGCCCATGGTTAAATTTTAAAAACGGAATAGTCTAAAGGTTTTGAATCCTAAAAATAAAAATGTTTTTTAATAACTAAAAATATTTGATCGGTGAATTGTTTTCTACTTTAAGTCATCTGTCTTTCCTCACATCTGATACTTTACTATATGTGTTTATATACCATGGAGTAGAAGAATTATAAGCTCTTCATTATTCCAGAAGTAGAATGCTCCTGGACAGCAACCAAGCTGACCACCAACCCCCCCCCCACACACAAACACACCCAAACACACACACACACACACATATGTGCCATGATAACATGAATTCCATGGCATCAAAATGCCTTTGTTTCCAACTGTCATGCACCGAAAGACACACAAACACAGGATTCAAGTACTGCCATTACCACAGTTAGGAAGTAAGGAGTCATCTGAAGGCCTTGCATAGACTGATAGGGACAAGATGGAAAATGTTCTTGATATTTAAAGTAGCAACAGAAATGAAAACTCTGACTAGTACATAATTTTCCAATTAAGCAATAAGACATGACGGGGCATTGGTTGTACTAGGTTTATCCCATGGTCAGGGGTGTTGTAGGGCATGAGGCAAAGCTGAGTGCCTTCAGTCCTTGCCCATGGGGTAAACCTAGTACAACTAACATCCCTGAAGTGCCTTATTGCTTATATAAAATGAGCCCATAGGCAACATTTAGAAAATGAACACTCTAAATGTTTTCAAAGCCACAAATAATATAATAAAATATTATTAAATTAAGTACAATAGTCCTTTCACAGATGTTTTTCACCTGTTAGTCATCTGTTTTTTTTCACATTCAATACATTGTGTGATTGTTTACCATGGAAAAGAAGAATTCAAAGCTCTACATTATTACAGTAGCATAAAGCCCCCCCCACGCACATACACACACACATGAAATGGTAACATGGAATACATAAATTCAAATGTCTACAGAGTTCCACTGGCATACACAATACACACACAGACACACACAAACAGGCCTCAGGTAGAACCAGTAGCTCAGTTATATCTGTTCCTAGGTAAGGGGCAGAGAGTTTTCTGGAAAAATGGTAGCAATAGCAGGGGGATTTTTCATGGTCATCAAAGAAAAACCAGCAATGGAAACTCTGAATAGTAATTGATTTTTTTTTATAAATTTGTGTATGTGGTTAAGGAGAGGCTCTTGAGTGAAAATTACATTGCATTATTTAATTACTTTATTTTAGTTGTTTAACCAGGTATAGCACACTAAGCTGAAAGCTTTTTTACAGGAGCAACAGGAGGTTAAGTGACTTGCTCAGGGTCACACAGTATGCAAGTGGAAGCTATGGGATTCAAACCCAGGTCTGGTCTGCTGGATGTCACCAGATTTGCAGCTCAGAGCCTTAGACCACTGCGCTATACTGCCTCCTTTAATATACTTTATACTTTAATTTATGGGTTTTTATTTTTAGTGCCTAGTAGAAGGTTTTTATATATTAGTAAAGGTTACAGCCATGTTAGTGATAGAAATAAGGTAGTAAGTGGCTTATGACTTCTGTATGTGCCTTGTGAGTTGCCCTGGTTGGCAGGGACTTGTTAAGGCTTCGGTGGGCAGAGCCCTGCAGGCCTCTTGCTATCAGAAAAGGACTTTGTAATCCTTCCCACCAAACAACAGTATAGGACAATGAAAATTTAGAGTTGCATCACAGTCCCCTACATAGTCTTTGAAGCCCTCTGCTATGTCAATGCAGTCTTACCGTAGGCACTATTTTTCCCCCATCCACTGCTGTGTCAATGCAGTCAACATAGAAACATAGACTTTGACGGTAGATAAGGACCACTTGGCCCACCCAGTCTGCCTATTTCCCTACCTATTGGATAAGCTGCAGATTCTAGTTAACCAACAGCCTACTTCCTGCAACCCCCCACTATAATTGCCTTATGTCTGTCCCATGCATGTTTGAATTCCCCCACTGTTTTAGAACCCACAACCTGTCCAGGAAGGCAGTTCCATGCGTCCACCACTCTCTCCATGAAAAAGAATTTCCTCATATTACCCCTGAGCCATCCCCCCTCTAACTTTAACTTGTGCCCCCTTGTTCTTACACATCTCTTGTTCTGAAAGATGCTACCCTCCTGGACTTTGTTGATTCCCTTGAGGTACTTAAAAGTTTCTATCTTGTCCCCCCTGTCCCTCCTTTCATCAAGGGTATACATATTAAGCTCTCTCAGTCTCTCTTCATATGGTTTCTGATGTAGACCCTGCACTATTTTAGTTGCCCTCCTCTGGAGTGCTTCCATCCTGTCTATGTTCTTGCTTAGATGAGGTCTGCAAAAATGCATGCAGTACTCCAGATGGGATCTCGCCAACTGTCTGTACAGAGGGATAACCACTTCCCTTTTTCTACTTGTGATGCCCCTCCCTATGCATCTCAGTATCCCCCTGGCTCTCCTTACTGACTTCTCACATTGCTTACCCACCTTTAGGTCATCTGATATGACTACACCCAGATCTTTTTCCATTATTGTTGTTGTTAGTACCTCCCTGCTATTGTGTACTCTCCTCCTGGATTTTTATTTCCCAGGTGCATTACTTTACTTGGTATTACTTGGTATGAAAGAACAGAAGAAGGCCAGAGCCCATCTAGACTGTTCCCCACACTATGTGGGACATTATTTATCTATTATCCCTCAACCAAACAACTAATTTGTTTTTAAAGACAGTGGCACTAGTTGCCTCTACCAATTATTGTGGCAAGGTGTTCCATACAATGGATGCTCTTATTGGAAAAAAGTTTCCCCTTTTGCTGGTTTTATAAGTTTTTACTTCAAGCTGTTTATTATGCAGTCTCGGAACATGTCTCCTTTTGAGAGTGTTAGACCACATTTTCCATTAGATCTGGTGAATTTATTAAATTAAAACTATAAGCATATCACCTCTTAATCTTCTAGTTTGAAGAGAGAAGAGACCAGTAGCCTTTAATCTGTTCTGATAATCCAAGTTTGTTAATCTTGGTATCATTCTAGTTATTCTCCTTTGAACCTGTTCAAGAAGTGCTATGTCTTTTTTTTGGTTTGGATTCCAGAAAGGGGAGCCATAGTCTAGATATGTTCTAATGTATGCCCTATACAATGGAATAAGGCATTGTTCAGTGCGATTAACAAAAGTGCGTTTTATTTGCCTCAAAAGTCTGTTGGTCATGCAAGCAGTTCTAGCACAGTGATCATTTGATGTAAGTTTATTATTAACATGTATCCCTAAATCTTTTTCACGATTTGATGAGTGAAGTGATAGTCCGTTTATATAATATATCGTTTTTGGATTATTTACACCGAAATGCACTACTAAACATTTGTCTTGATTAAACTGCATATGATTTTCATTTGCCCAAAGTGTTAATTTTGCCAAATCCTTCTTTAATGCAAAAATATTTTCTTGATTATTAACCTTGCCCCCAATTTAGTAACATCTGCAAATTTAACCATGAAGTTATTTGGCCCTGTTTGTAAATCATTGATAAAGAGATTAAACAACAATGTTGATCCCAAGACCGACCCCTGTGGTATACCACTTGTCACACTACCCGAATCAGACAAGATATCATTAATTCTGACTCTCTGAGAATGATTTGTCAACCAGTTTAAAGTCCAGTTGACAATATCAGGTGACAAACCTAGATTGTGCATTTTAGCAATGAGTTTTTCATGTGAGACTTTATCGAAAGCTCTACTAAAGTCCAAAAGAATTACATCAGTAGGTATACCCACATCTAGTAGAGTACTTACATTATTGTAAAAAGATATCAGATTGGTGGTTCAGGAATACTTGGGAGTAAACCCATGCTGATTTGAATCATAAATTTCTAATTTTTTACAATCTTGATCTATTAGAGACTTCATTACTCGTTCCATTAATTTCAACCACTGAGGTCAGGCTAATTGGATGATAATTTTGCACAGACCCTCTATTGCTTTTTTTAAATATGGGAGTAACTATTGCTGAATGCCAATCATTTGGTACAATGCTTTCTTGTAAGGATTTGTTGAAGATAATTGACAAAGGTATAGAAATATTTATAGAGGTTTCGATCAGAAACCATGGATGAATACCATCTGGGCCCGGACTAGTATTTGTTTTTAGTTTTTTGATAGCCCGTATAATGTCAGTTTGATAGAACCTATGATAATCTACGTGGTGGACTTTAAATGTACTAATAGGTGATTTTTGAGGGAAGACAGAAGAAAAGTACTTATTAAAGAGATTTGAGGTTTCTATATCAGATAGAGAAAAGCCATTGGTTATAATGGAACCAATGATCTTTGATACACCTTTTTTACTATTTATATAGGAGAAAAGAGATTTGTGACAGTCTTTTGTGTGAGCTAGTTTAAATTCTAGCTTATTTTGACACAAAGATCTGCAACAGAGTTGATGCACAAGGTGGGGTGGAAAGGATGAGAAGGGACTTGGCAAGGTTAGAGGAATGGTCAAATGTATGGCAGCTTAGATTTAATGCTAAGAAGTGCAAGGTAATGCACCTGGGAAACAGAAACCCAGAGGAAGAGTACACAATGGGGGGTGAGATACTAACAACAACAAAAATGGAAAGGGACCTGGGGTAGTCATATCAGATGACTTAAAGGTGGGCAAGCAATGTGAGAGGGCAGTAAGGAGGGCTGGGGGATACTGGAATGCATAGGGAGAGGCATCACCAGTAGAAAACAGGAAGTTGTTATCCCTCTGTACAGACAGCTGGTGAGACCCCATCTGAAGTACTGAGTGCAGTTCTAGAGACCCAATCTCCTCAAGGATATAGACAAGATGGAAGCTGTCCAGAAGAGGGCAACGAAAATGGTGCAGGGTCTGCACCGGAAGACATATGAAAAGAGACTAAAGGAGCTTAATATGTATAGCCTTGAGGAAAGGAGGGAGGGGGACATGATATAAAGTTTCAAGTACCTCAAGGGAATCAACAAAGTCCAAGATGGTAGCATTTTCAAAAAAAGAGGTGTGCAAGAACAAGGGAGCACAATTTGAAGATAGAAGGGGGCATCTCAGAAGTAATGTAAGGAAGTAATTTTTTCACAGAGAGGGTTGTGGATGCATGGAATGGCCTTCTGGAGGAGGTTGTGGAGTCAAAAACAGTGGTTGAATTCAAGCATGCATGGGACAGCCATAAGGAAATTCTAGGGGGTGGGGGTAGAAAGAAGTAGGCTGCTGGTTAATTAGGATCTGCAGCTTATCCATTAGGTAGGGAAATGGGCAGACTGGGTGAGCCAAGGTCCTTATCTGCCATCAGATTCTATGTTTCTATGTTTCTATGTTTTCCAATTTAATAGAATTTTTTAAGTTTTCACAGATAGTCTGTATTTATGTAATAAGTAGTTTTAAATGGAACAGAACTATTCTTAAGTTTCCTAAAAGTTAAATTTTTATTTTAATCTGATTTTTAATTGTCTTGTTGAACCAAGGGGAATTTTTCCTTTATTATTAAATTTCTCTTAGATGGAATAAAGGTATTTTCAAATAATGTACAATGTTTTAAAAAGTCCCAAGCTTGTTGTGTTGTACAATTAAGAAGATTAGATTCCCAGTTTATGTTTTGTAAGTATTCATTGATTTTAGAAAAATTTGCTTTATTATATTTTTTGTACAGTATAACTTCCTTTGTGTAGTTTTGACCAGTTGAATTTCAAAAGAATAGATGAATGATCACTGGTCCCAAGTGGATCCCAAATTTGTAAATTGCTAATTTGTTGCTCTATGTTAGTAAACAATAGATCCAAAATATTAGGGACCTCATGTGGGTTCAGTAACACATTGTTGTAGTCCAGTACTAACTACCACATCTATTAGTCCTTTCTCAGTATAGGACTGTCCTGAGAATGAGTCCCAGTTAATATGAGGGAGGTTAAAGTCACCAAATATTACAGTATCTTGAGATTCTGAAAAATGTGTAATTTCTTCAAACATATCAGTTGTGTAATCTGAATTTGCAGATGGAGGTCGATAGATGTTACCAATAGTTATATAGGACTGCTCCTTCAATAAGATTTTAACCCATATACTTAGGGAGAACACACTTCAAAAGAAGGAATATCATTTCGTATGTACATACAAACTCCACCACCTTGCTTATCTAATCTGTTTTTATGATATAATTTGTAACCTGGAATTTCTCTGGACCAAATTGAGGATGCGTCCCACCAAGTTTCAGTTTCTCTCACCACACCTATATTTAAAGTTTTACATTTGGCTTCGAGTTCTGCTAATTTGAGTTGGTTTAAAGATCTTGCATTCCAAGCTAGGAATTTACATTTAGTTGTAATAATATTTTGGTAAGTATGGTCAAGTCTCCAGGTGGGTGAGCATGGGGAGATGGGCCCCATGATAGCAGCAATTGAGCTGGGGCATGGTCTGAGATGATTTAGGAAGAATGCTTGAGTCCAGTATGGACTGTGTGATCCTGTGGGAGGTAAGTCAGAAGTCAAGCTGGCTATATGTGCCATGCACCCCAGAGTGGTATGTATAATCCCTCTCATATGGGGGTATTATGTACCATGTATCTACAAGGTTACATTCCTTAATCATGTGATGCATAGCATGTACCCCATGGGATGTGATTCTTTTCCCTTATTACTGTACGTCTGTCTAAAGGTGGAACGAGTGTTAAATTGAAGTCCCCTCCTGCCACAATGGGGGTGTCCCCATCTATCGTGGATCCAGTTTTATTGGACAAGCCATGGAAGAATGATGCGCTGTCCTTGTTTGAGGCATATATATTTGCTAGCAGCACAGGGCCATTTGGGATGTCCATTAGTGCTAGAGTCCACCTTCCCTGTGGATCAGAGCTACTAGTTGGTAAAGACCGTGAGAGAGATTTGTGTACCAAGATGACCACCCTTCTTTTCCTGGACGGGGCATAGGCATGTATCTCTTTTCCTACCCAGTCCTTTATCAGGTTTGAGTGATCATCTTTATTTAGTTTTGTTTCTTGTAGGAATGCTATATGGGTCTTTACTCTCTTCAGGTGGGACAACACTTCCTTTCTCTTAATAGGAGTACTAAGTCCCCTGACATTCCAGGTGATACACAAAATATCATCCACTATCTAGTATGCTGATGCAGATGCACCGTTTTGTTATGCAATCACCTGGGGAGAGAAAGATCCAATTTAATAGGTAGTGTAGTGGGAGTGGGGTGTACGGTTGACTGAGCTAAGCTGACAGGTCCAGGCGGGGGTCCAAAGAAGAGCACAGAAGGCAAAGCATAACACTGTTAACTTATCATTTCTGCAACCGCAAAACTTACACATTACTACTAATACAACAATGTAACATCTTAACATATTTACAACATTTGCACCATTTAATGCTAAAGAAAAGACTGGCATATAAGGCCAGAGGCACTGGGCCACCTGAGGCCCATCCAGTCCATCTGGTGGGGGAGTGGTGGTCAGGAGGCCCCTAGTCATGGGTAGAGGTCCTCCTCCTGACATTTCCTATTGCTGTAGGGAGGAGGTAAGGGCATGCCCATCCTTTACCTTCACCTCCCACCCGGGGTAGTGGTGGTTTCAGCTCTATGTGTACCACATATTATATATAGCCACACTTGTATGCCTCTGAAGCAGATTCCCATACATTGTTATAGCCTTGTGTATCCTGCTGCTTGGAGGGCTGAAAGCGATTCTGTATGTGCTGAGGAGTGCCCATCCCTTCTTTAAAACCTCCTGGCTGACTTGGGCTTTGAAGATGTGTTGGAGTCAGGTGCATATTCACCCTCATCCCCTCCACATTCCTCTGATCTAAGGGTCAGGTTTGCTTGTTTTGTGCAATTCGCTATGATTGTGGAGGGGGGGGGGGCACAGTCTTTCATCTGGGTGTGAGTTGGGTTCCTGGGCAGGCTTTTTCTGTTTTGTCTGCACTGGCTCTGTTTGCATAACAACATCTTCTTTGTGGGGCCCGAGGAATCACTTTGTCAAAGCCTATAGCTGGATACCCTGTTACCCCTCATAGCAGAATTCAGAACCTTTTCTTTTACATATACATCTCTATAGCCTTCTAAATTCATCACATTTCTATTCAGTTTGCATGGAGGTTCAGTGTTATAATGATCACTGTGTTTGACCACTGCAGGATCATTCTGTCACAGGTACCAAGCTATGCCTTTTCTAAGTCATACCTTGCTGTCCGGCCAGGTGATCTATGTACTACATAATGGTTTAGCCCAATCCCTGTAATTATGCAGACTTTAGACCAATAAACTTGGTCCCCCCCCAGTTGAGACAATCACTTTTCTTCCAGGTGAAATCTCTGCTCTATTAGGTAAACAAGTTTTATGCATAGTGTCCCAGTACTTTTCTTTTCATAGAGTATCAAGGCACAAGGTGGGTAGTTGTGTCCCCATGGGCTTACTTCAGGGTGATCAGGGCAGCAGATGTCCCTGTCTTAACCCTATTATTGGGGTTCTCTATCTATGCTATGGTGACAACCTTATTACCCCCCTGGCTGCCCTCCTCATGCCTTTGACCCCGTGCAAGAATAAAACTTGGAAGCACTTATCTGACTCATTTGTCTGGTTTGATGTTGCTGGTCTCCTCAGGAATAGTAGGGTCCTGTGGTGCCTGCTTCTAAAGGCTAGGATCCAAGGAGATGGTGGGGCCTGGGATTGCACCAGAGCCTTCTGAGGTGCTAGTCTCTATCCCAGTCTCGACTGCAGCTTCTGTTACAGTGGCCCCAATTATAATTTCTTCCTCTGGATAGGAGGGAAAATCTTCTGTGCCAGACCTCCATATGTGCTAGTGACTCATACATGTTTCTGGTGAAATAGGGCTCGAGATCTCCATTTCCCTCACCCATGATGCAACATCCTTGTGGTCCTTCTCATATTCCCTTTCTTGTGGATGTTACTTCCTGGCATGGCTGCGGATTAGTGCTGCTTCCAGTCTGGCCAGGATGGCCCACATTCAAACAGGCTGCTCCTGGGTCATCTATACCCCTTTTTAATGTTGCAGTTGTTGGTCTGTTATTTTCTTTGGGTCTTCTGTTGTCTCTGGGTTCTGCATGCTGTCATTGGGCTGGATCCAGCCCTGGTTTGTTTGGGCCACATTCTATGGAGGTAGTCCTGCAAAGCCTCCGGATTTGAAAACACCAAAGGGACTCCATTTACCACTAACTGCATGGTCACAGGGCATACTAAAGAAAACTCAATTCCTAGTGAGAGCGTAAGTCAGTGGGCTTCTGTATATTCCTTTTTCTGGTTTGCCAGTTCACAGAAATCATCTTGAAAAATTAGAATGCATTGCCTTTACCATGTCAGAGCCCCCAGCTCCCAGGCCCATGAAAGAATTGAGTCTTTGTTGATGTAGTTTAAAATGGGGGCCATGAGAGGCCTCAACCTCTCATTTTGTTTGGGGGCTAGACTCAGGGTCCTGTGACCTCATTCTAGTGCCATCCCTTGTGGGAGCTCATGCTGTAGAATATGAGGTAGTTTGGAATATAGAAAATACAGTGGCTTTCCTTTCTCTGCCCCCTATGGGAACCCCAGGAGCTGCAGATTGTTCTGGAGGCTCCTGTTCTCTAAATCATCCAGTTTACCCTGTAGGAGTTGAATGATGTGGGACTGGTCCTTTAAATCAGCATTCAGTTCATCATTTGCTGTGGCATTGGACATGATCTGTCTTTCTGCTTGGCACATTCTAGTGTCCATTTGTTGGATGGCGAGGGTGGTGTTCTTGGATGCCAGGGTAACTTCAGCCATCCTTTGCATCAAGGCATTTAACATTTTGTTTATTTGCTGCATGTTCAGAGCAGTGCTTACAGCCGAGGCCATGTTGTGAGCCTTGCAGTTGTTCCATTTTGTATCCCAGATCATCTGTTTCAGGGCTCCGATTGGCTCTGAGTAAGTAAATAATCCTGTCTCTGAGAGTTTCTTATGTTGATCATGACTCATGATAGTAGTCAATTCTGGCTGCTGTTGATGGAGTTTTGAGCTTTAGTTCCCTGGGTTGATGGAGCAACGGATTAGGCAACCATTACTGTAGGAGCCAAGCCATACCCCCAAGTCATGTTTTTTTAAGGAGAGGCCTCACCAATTCCTCCTTCAAGTCATCAGGGAAGATCCCCTCTGAAAGCAAACACTGGGTTTTCTTGGCGAACTTTGGACCAACAGACCCAGCACATCCCACTGGCAGATGGGTTGGGGTCAGGTCCAGTTAAAAAAAAGTGGGCTGCAGCTTCGAGATCACCTCAACAACCTCAGCCACCTCCACTGGCTGATACTCCTCCCAGACAACAGGCGTGCCGATGCTCCCACCAGGCCAACCACCACGGGGCAAACCTTGCCCCACTGGGAAGATCCCAGACTGGTTGGAATACTGCAATATGAGCAGACTTGATAGACAAAATGGCCTTCTTCTGCTGGGTTCTTCGTATGTTCATATGGAGGACACCCTGTCAGAGAAGAACTGAACAAACTTATAGTACATTGCGATTGAAAATGCTTTTTGTGGCTGCAGACAGATTGGATGGAATAGTCTGTCCACAATACAAAAAACTGAGCTGGTCTGTTCCTACCTGTAACAGTCTCCCTGGACAGGAACTTTTCAATCTTATGGTCTATTGCCCCTTGGTACTCACAATAGTAAGGCCAGTTTGTCCTCAGAACAGTTTGTCCTCCTCAGAACAGGTCCTCCAGCAGTAATGCTCTGACTTCTGACCCTTGGTCTTCATTTCCATGATAGCCCCATCAAACCATGAGGGTCTCAAGTGAGAAGATCTGTGTTGTGTATGGACTGGTGTGATGGCATTGAGCACTTCAGAGATGGCCATATTATAGGCAGCCACCACCTCACTCATGCCAATCGCACATGCTGTACTCACACCAGATAGATCTGCTACTGCCTAAAGTTCCTCTGGGGGGGCCCAAATGAGAACTCTACAATGCAATGATTGGACCAAGTGACCCAATCAGTCTTGAGTTCATGACCTCAAGCCCCAGTGAGAACACCAAGTCCAAGGTGGAGCAGGGTTATGGGTCTCAGAAGCAACTACTTGTGTCAGGCCCAGTGATGTCATCAAATGGTGGAGGTCACATCCAAGATGTGAGGATTTGTTGCCAACCCAGATGCTGAAGTCCCCCCAAATTAACCATCTGGGGGCTTCAATATCCTGCCGACAACAAAATCCATGATCTCCTGCAAGAAATATGATCCCCGCTCCGAAGGACGGTAAACAAGGAGAATCCTGTAACCTGCACCTCGACCCCCACACACCGCCACACATTCTAAGGATGAGGTAGAACCCACTGGGCACACAGCATAGTTCAGGCTGGATCTAAAGCAGATGGCCACAGCCCCACCCCTGCATTCCCTCCTCGGGCAATGCACCACAGAGTACCCGGTGGGGACGAGTGACTCCAAAACTGTCCTGGCATCATCTCCCAGCCAGGTCTCCATAATGCAAGCCAGATCGACAGATGGAAATCAAGTCCACCATTACTGCAGTCTTTGTCCTCATCAATCTGGCATTGCACAGCATGACCCAAAGGGGACTGATACAGACTGCAGCCTCAATGGTTACCTGCCCACTCAGTCCGGTGGGAACTCAGGGAATGGTCATCAAACAAGTTGGGGCCTCTCTCCTGGCTCCATTTAACCCCAGGGCATCTCGTGCTCCTAACCACCCCAATCCTGCTTACCTGCACTATTCCTGTAGCACCCCACCACCAACCTCTATGCTCCCTGGTTATACCGGCCTCCCGGCAGCATCTTTCTGCTACTGCTGGAATAGGAAGATCAGTAAAAGGATGAACGTCATACAACAGGGGCATCATGTAGGCGAGGGGCCTATATCTACAACACATCTTCCAGCACTAAACCAGTAATAAAACCCTATTTAGAGCCCTCAGGTAAAACCAGTTAAAATAATAGTAAAACCTAACTCTAGACATACACCCATCATCCACACAGAATATCTACAGAATACTATCCTACAGTACATTAATTCTAGCTACAATTGCACACTATCTAACCAACACCCACCCCAAAGAAAAATACCCCCCAATATAAGATTAAATAAAATCGAACAAAACAGGAGAATCCAGCTATATTAAATCCAGAGGACAAGTACAAAAATGTCAGTTCAAAGATTTTTGAAAATGTAACCGCCGTTGCAAAGTGCAGCATACATAGTTACATTTGCCAGAAAGAATTGATTTGAGGCAGAAGGGAGGCAACAGTAATTGCAGTAACTACCACTTTATGAAAATTGTGTAACTACAGCACAGTACTACCAATCTTCCCTATGTCACTCTTCACCATTCATCACTGTCTGGGTGACAGCCAGAGGCGCAGCACCCTGCAGGACCTTTTTTTTGTAGGGGGAGGGGCTGGCACCAGAGGTGGTGCTGCCCTTGAGGCTGAAGCATTACGAGGCGGTTGCAGGTCGGCCAGCAAAGGTCATCTGGCTCCTCCTCCTGCACCCCAGTTCTGCTTCTCCCGCCATCGAGAGTGCAGCACCTCACACCTGCTGAAGAAATTTAATCTGTGACATTGTGGCCTAGTCAGTTGTTTCAATGCTGTTATCAACACCATTTTTGCTCCATTCCAGTTCTGCCATCTGTAGGAACTCAGCACCGTTTTCTGCAGGAATCCGATAAGACTGTTCCTTTTTCTTTCTTGAAGTAGCACTGAGTCTGTTTCTTATTATTTTAGTTACCACGAGTCATGCTGGGTTTGTCCAGGGACAAACATTGTTCTTCCAAGGCAGACCAGCCTTCTATGCATCAGTGTCCCTGAACTAGCAGATGTCCGTCACGGACCGGCATGACTGATACCTCACCTGCCTGGATCCATCTCACAATATGGATAGTTGTGACACTTACTTCTCTGTAGTCTGTGGAGTACTGAAGCACTGTGCATGGAAAGTCATGTGCAATCTGCCGACTTTCAGAGGGCTTCATCTTATGAGGGACTCCAACTGCAGGACTCTCTACCCTTCGTCCAGGTCCTCTCCCAGTTCTATACAGACCAGAGAGAAGGGGGCCCCCCTCCCCTTCTTGCCTTGCCAGGGAGGAGGTCTCTTCCACGGTGCTGGAGTAATGGTCTGGCCCTCTTGGGGGCCAAGCCAGGAGCACCACATAGGCAGTCACTTCCTCAGAGGTGCAGGGTCCCCCACTGTCATTGACCACAGCTGCTGGGCCTGGCATGGGTGGCTCCTCAGCACCACCTGCCAGTGCAGTTCATGATCCCATGGCCATTAACGGCTCCTTGTGGTGCCATGGATTGGAAAATCTCTGGAGCTGCTTGTCTGGAGGTCTTCTGGATCTCCTCCTCTCCAGAGCCAGATGATCAGGAGACTGATCCAGACTGGCTGCCTGACTCCTTGGAGTTGGAGGGTTCTCTGGTGCCCAGTACCTCTGTGCCCGTCCAGGCATCCCTTCCCTTTGCACCGATGATTATGGTCTGTGCCGGCTCCCATGCCGATGTCGATGTTGGAAGCAGGCCTGCCGATAGTGGCCCTCAGTCTAAGGGGATGGTGGTTTGGGTCTTGGGGACCCAGACAGCTGCTGGTCCCATTGCCGGTGCCGTTCACCCCCCCCCCGGGCCAGAACAGGGACTTCCTCTTCTGTAGCCCCTCTTGGGGGGCCTTGGGATTGGAGCAGTCTCTAGCTTCAGGAGTGAGGAAGAAGTCAACCTCAGTGTCAACGGTGTTGAGAGGGCAGGGTATGGGACAGCAACCTTCCCTGGGAACCATTCGGGTTTCAGGGAAGAATCACAGCGCTGAGCCCTTTTTCTCTCCCTCATCCCCTTTGGGGGAGGCTTTACTGGGTGGGGTTGGGGTCCGCCATTCTGGTTCTATGTGGCCCCAGTCTCCTCACAGGGGAGTTTCCCCTTAAGGGCTCAGTCCTGACCACTTTGTGCTGGTTGAGTGGCCAGTAACTGCATGGACCAGTGGATCCACAGGAGGTCCGAGATCACCAGAAAGGTCTCCTGGCCTTGGCAGAGGTCACTCACATAAGGTGAAGTGTGTCTCCCCATTGCATCTGCATCCCCCCCCATTTCCCAGGCCAAGTGGGTCCTTCATGGCCCTTGACCTAGGAGCAGTTCAGAGCCACTGCTGCCACCTTCCCCAGGTTTGTCAGGGCTATGGACGAGCAGGTCTTTCACCTGTCTCTCCTGCAGCAGCTGGACTCAGAGTCTTCAGATTCATCGGTTTCCTCATCTTCCTTCTTCCAGGAAGAGGATACCTCTGTCTGTCAGTCCTGAGATGATGATCAGAGTGTCAGTGCTTCCTATCAGTGCTGGTCAGTGATCTGCACCTATCCCACATCACAAGATGCAATACTGAGCAGACGATGTATGTCTTTCTTAGCAAATTCAGTGTGGACCACCTGGTGGTCCCTTCCTGGCTGATTCCCTTCCAGGAGGCATCATCCCACACCTGGCAGTGCCCATCTGCCCCAATTCCAACCCCTATGGACTGCCAGTGCAGGTATTGTGCACCCTTGAGGTCTCCAGGGGCCTTGCCTCATCCCTCTTCAGGAGTGAGGGTACTGTATACCCCTTCCTGGCATAGACACCTGGTGTGCAACTGACCCACAGATGTGGACACTACGGAGTTCAACCACTGGGGACAGAGAGTGTTCTCCTTGGCATGTATCATACTCAGCATTGCTGCTCATCAGGCTCACCACACTGCCTAAAATAAGCATCTGTTGTCAATACTAGGCCAGGATGCTGGCACTGCTGCCCGATAAAGAGGCAACCAGACAGACCATTGTGCTGTCCACGCAGGGCCTGAAGCTCGCAAGGCAGCAGGCTGCCAGTGAGGTAGCTTCAAGGCTAGCAGTGACAGCTATCTGCATTAGCAGATGTGTGGCTTCATCTATCAAGGCTGTGACTCTTGGACAGGCATTAGGTACTTGCCTCAACTTTTTGGGGGACCCACCTTTTCTCACCTACAAGGCAAGGCAGGAACTACAGAGGCAACTTCCATCTCCCAGGCAATAAGAGACTGTGCCTCACCCTGACCAGTCTCAGGCCTAAGTGGCCTGTAATGGGTCTCCTCCTTTCATGGTCCTCCCCAATGACAGGCTGAGTGATTCACATCCCTCAGGGAAGTGCTGGGCCCCCCTTTGAGGGGGGCTCGTTACTCACCCAGACAGTGATGAATGGTGAAGACTGACACAAGGAAGATATGAAAATTATGTACCTATTGTAATTCTTGATCTTCCTGTGTATCTTCACCATTAATCACTGGCACCTGCTCACATTCCCTTCTGGGCCTCAGTCCCTGGGAGATGCCCCCTCTCTGCTTGCCCTCTCCCTCCTTGATGTCAATTGTGGTCAGGGTCCCACATGTACCTCTGGGTCCTCTGTTACCTTCCTCAGTGACAGAGGACCCACCCTGGGAAGGAGGGCAAGTAGGGCTTCTGACTTTGGCCTTAGGGACTTCCTGTGGGTCCTTCCCTTCTCACCCAGGGGGGTACCTCTGGGAATTGGTCTGGTCCTGTGGGCCGTGACTGACTCCTAGTGGTGGGGGATATACCCTAAGTGGGGAGGGGGGATAGGGCCCATGTTTGAATGGAATTTTTAATTACCTTTCAGTTTAAAATGTTCTCCTGCTGTACATAAGACTTGTAATTAGTAGTGTAGACATGTGGTAACTGATGGACAGGCAGTGCAATCTGTATTTTGTAAATATATAAACTATATATATATATATATATATATATATATATAAACTATAAAAGCAGGTGAGTCAAATTACAGCTTCCTGTTGCTAGCCTTGCTTGTAGAGCAGAAAGCAGCTAACTAAAAGAAGCTACATTTTCTTATTAATTTAAAACTTATATCTCAGCAGGAGTCAGTGTCTGTTAAGATTAAGTAGACAGATAACTTTATTAGAAGTAGAAGGGGTCTTATTTAGGGTTAAAAAAGAAAGAAAAGAAAGAAAGTCAGTGTGTGTTCTGTGCAGGGAAGGGTACTGTATCAGCTGACTCTGCTAAACCAGTAGGAGGAAAGAGAGCTTACCTGGGGGTGTGGCTTAGACACTATAAAAGCAGGTGAGTCAAATTACAACTTCCTGTTGCTAGCCTTGCTTGTAGAGCAGAAAGCAGCTAACTAAAAGAAGCTACATTTTCTTATTAATTTAAAACTTATATCTCAGCAGGAGTCAGTGTCTGTTAAGATTAATGTAACCCCCTTGTTACCCGGGGTTACTAGAATCCCAGTAAGACCTAGTGGTAGGTAGGGAAGGCAGCTTGTGAAACTCCAGTTAAATGGGTTTCACACTGTCTCACTCTGTCTCAGTCACAGCTGAGACTGACAGATGACATCACCATAGAACTGTCACAGCTGCATAAGCCACATTGGAATCTGCAGCACAGGGAGTGAGTTAGAACTTTGGGAGTTTTCAAAGTCAGTTTGCTGTTTACTTCCTAGTGAGAAGGAAGTCTCCTGTTTGTCTTAAAGCAGGAAGGAAGTGTTTTCTGTTTACCTCCTTGGGAGAAAGTTAGAGTCCAGTTTAAAGTGGTGGAGACTGCTGTCCAGGTCTCAGTGCCCCCCTCCCTCCGAGGGGGGGAAGTAAAGTCTCTCTGTGGATTCCAGGGGCAATCCCCTAATTTCCACTACAGAAGAAAGCTGCCTTTTTACAGTTTCTGTTCTGGTTTGATAACAGTGAAAGAAGTGGTACTTCGCCTCTGGGGCACCTGCAATGAAAGGGTGAGTGTTGTGCTCTATTTGAGACGGCAAACAATATGTTTCTTCAGTTTGGAAAATATGAAGAAAGCTGGTATGTAAACTACTATTTGGGAGGCCTATTGTACTAGAACAAACAAATGGAGTAGTTTAAAATTTAAAGTCTGAATGGATTTCAAGTAATGCTGTAGAGGGGCTGCTTCAGGTCATCCACCGTTTAATCTACATTTCAAAGTTTGAGTTTCTGTTTGTCCAGAGAAATGGCCGGGTATGGGCTGTGGGAGCTGGAGGTGGGAACACTCCCATCTTTAGTAACCAGGTCCATCTCTACGGATTTCTACTGATATTGCTACTTGCCTCATGCGCCTGGCCAGTGATGAGGTAGGTACCCAGACATGGGTCGCAAATTGGAAAATCTCTCTAGGAGTCACAGACTCTAAGTGATGTGGGGAGCCACAGCTTGGGAAAATATACTCCTTGTTTGATGGGAGTCCGAAGGAAGTAAGAAAACAAATCTCTCTAGGAGTCGCAGACTCTAAGTGGTGTGGGGAGCCACAGTTTGGGCAATCATTCTCCTTGTTTGATGGAAGTCACAACAAGTAAATTGGGTTCATCCTTTAAATGGACTGTCAGTCAAGAGGCCAGCAGGGGAGCTGGGCCAGTCGGGCTGTGTATCCAAAGCGCATGCAAGTCCGGGCTGAGTGCCTGGTGGGTCCAGAGACAGACAACAGTAGAAATGGGTTAATTCTTTAAGGTGACCGCCTTGTTAGTCTCTATCTGCATTTACAGTAAACGTAGCCCCTTGGGGGTCCATCTATGCTTTGTTATGTTCAGCTAGTTTATGAATAAAAGCCACCCTGAAAAATCCCAATCCTGGTTCTGGACATTACAGTTATTGCTTCCTGTAGTTGGATTTACTTGGGTGCCCCTGTGCAGAGTGGCCAAACCTAGGTCCTTTGTGCCAGGTAACCTCATCCTCCCCGAGCCCAGTTCCCCACCAGGTATTGCTGCCAACGCCAACAGCATGCCACCTGTCATTTTAGTAAAAAGGCAGGGGTGAGGGGTTACATTAAGTAGACAGATAACTTTATTAGAAGTAGAAGGGGTCTTATTTAGGGTTAAAAAAAGAAAGAAAAGAAAGAAAGTCAGTGTGTGTTCTGTGCAGGGAAGGGTATTGTATCAGTTGACTTTGCTAAACCAGTAGGAGGAAAGAGAGCTTACCTGGGGGTGTGGTTTAGACACTATAAAAGCAGGTGAGTCAAATTACAACTTCCTGTTGCTAGCCTTTTTTCTTACTAATTGCCCTCCATCCCACCCAAAGCCAGTTCTACTTTTATAGCCACTGGATTTGACTGTCAATGGGAACTTCCTGTTTGGCAGTAGGAAGGAAAGGATCATAGAGAAACATTGGTTTTGTCAACCCTAAAGGAAAAAAGTAGCTCACTCCCCCCCCCCAGCTGCTGGTGGTCCGATATTGAGCAAGAGAGATGGAGGCTACTGAAGAAGATAGGAAGTTGCTGTCCCAGAACAGGAAGGGTGAGAGTTGTAAGGAGAGGAGAGAATAAGCATCCAGAGAAACAGTAGAGAGGACACAAAATAAGACATGATAGGAGTGGTGCAGTGCAATGGCTGTGGGGTGGCAGTGTTCCGGGAGACATTCTGGAGGCTGCGATGCTGCCCTATTTGAAGGCACCTCTCTGGTCTGAGAGAGGAGGTTGCCCATCTCCAGGCTGACCTGGCTAGGATTCATGAAACCTCCTCCCCCACCCAGGAACCAACAGGGCCAATGCCATTACCTCAGAGGTTGCCAAGAAAGAGGAGAGGCTGGACCAGAGTGGGCTCAAGGAGGGAGAGGGTGGTGGAACAGAGTTGCAACCCTCCAGCTGTACCTCTCCAGAATTAATTTGCTCTTCTGGTGGATAGTGGTTCCTCTATTGAGGCACCTGCAGTGGAGACCAAGGAGGATGCTGGGAACCTTCACAAAGGAGACCCACAGGAGGGTGGCATGGGACCCCACAGGAAGGAAACAACTCCTGGTGGGGGACTCAATCATTAGGGGGGTAGAAATGGGGGAGGAAGGGGAGAGGGAGGTGAGGTGCCTTCCTGGCACCACGGCTTGAAGGGACAGGAAGCGAATCCTCAGGATCGTGGGAGGAGCTGCACAAGGGAGGGAGCTGGATGTCATTGTCCACCTAGGGACAAATGACCTGGCTAGGAATGGGATGAGAGCAGTGCAAGAGGAGTTTGTAGAGTTGGGAAGGGGCCTTAGACAAGTAGTGCATACAGTAACCTTCTCGGAGGTGCTGCCTGTCTATGGCAAGGGAGATGCTAGGGCACTTTTCACCAGGGAATTCAATGAGTGGTTGAAAAACTGGTGTGGAGCTCATGGTTTTGGCTTCATTGGGGACTGGGGAGCCACCTGGAGGGATGCAGACCTATACTGGTGCGATGGTCTGCATCTTTCCAGGGGGGAACCAGGATCCTAGGTGAGAGGTTTAAATGCTTCATTGGCAAGCATTTAAACCAGCCAAGGGGAGGCACTGAAAAGGAGCAGGGAAACCGAACCTCCCCACAAAACATGGTGATTAGTGAGGTAACACCAAGGTACAGAAGTTATTAGGTAGCAGAACAGATTTAAATGTAAAAAAGGCAAAGGCAGTAAGGACAGAAATGGGGCTAAAGGGCAAGGCTATCAAAAGTGGAGGGTGATGAGTACCAATGCCTGTAGTCTGTGTAACAAGCTCCCTGAACTAGTGGCCTTGATGGAAGAGGGTTGTCTGGATATTGTGGCAGTCACAGAAACATGGTAAACAGAGAACCATGACTGGGATGTCAACATACCAGGATACACAATCTACAGGAGGGACAGGGAGGGTAAAAGAGGAGGAGGAGTAGCTCTCTGTAAAGGAAGGGATCAAAGCAACAGAACTAAAGAGTAAACAGGGAGCAGATGAGGCACTTTGGGTCACCCTGGAGACAGGAAATGGCACCACAATCCGCATGGGGTTGTATACAGACCCCTCATCTCAGGGGAGGGAATGGACAAGGACATGATAGAAGGCTTTTTAGAATGGCAGAAAAAGGGAGATATTGTTGATGGGGGACCTAAATATGCCAGATGTTAACTGGAGCACCTTTGCTGCAGGCACATCCAAGAGCAGGGTCATTCTTGATGCCCTACAGGGGGCATGCCTCAGACAGCTAGTATTGGAACCCACTCGGGAGGGAGCAATCTTAGATATGGTACTCTCAAATGGGGATGGAGAAAGAATCTCAGATTTAGAAGTGGGTAGCCATCTGGGAACAAGCAACCACCAAACAGTGTGGTTCACGATAAACACAGCCATACAATCAAGCCATACAAAAGCAAGAGTACTGGACTTTAGGAGGGCTGACTTTGGGAAAATGAGAGAGTGCCTCAGAAAAGCACTAGCAAACAGGCAAGAAGGAGGGGTGGAGGAACAATGGAGAGTGATCAAAACAGCCATCACAGAGGCAACAAGCCTTTGTGTAAAGCAAATCAATAAAACACAACGAAGGAAAAAAACGCTATGGTTCTCAAAAGAGGTGGCAGGGAAGGTTAAGGAGAAAAGGACATCATTCAGGAAATATAAGGAAACACAGAAGGAGCAGGACAGAGAACCTTATCAGTTAAAGCAGAAAGAGGCTGGGAAGGCAGTCAGAATAGCAAAGGCCCAAACTGAGGAAAGGATAGTCAATTCTGTTAAGAAGGGGGATAAGACCTTTTATAGGTACATTAGGGAATGAAGAAAGACCAAAGGAGGGATACTGAAGCTTAATAAAGGGAGGGAAATGTGAGAGAGGTGACAGTGAAAAGCAGGATACTGAACACATATTTCTGCTCAGTATTCACAAAGGAAGAGGAGGGGAGTTACCTAAACCAAACAAGAGAAACACTCTTAAGACGGGATCGATACCAGTCCATTTACAGAAGAAAGGGTTCTGAAAGAACTAATAAAATTGAAGGTGGACAAAGCAATGGGGCCTGATGGGATTCACTCAAGAATTCTAAAAGAACTGAGGGTAGAACTAGTGACACCGCTGACTACTCTCTTTAACAAATCATGGGAGGATGGGATGGTACCCGAGGACTGAAGGAGGGCAAATGTGATTCCTCTTCACAAAAGTGGGAGCAGGACAGAGGCAGGAAACTACAGACCAGTCAGTTTGACCTCAGTGGTAGGGAAAATGATAGAATCACTTCTGAAGGAAAGAATTGTTGAGTACCTAGAGGCCAGTGGGGCACAGGACCCAAGGCAGCATGCATTCACGATGGGAAGGTTGTGTCAGACGAATCTAATAGATTCCTTTGACTGGGTGACCAAAGTAGTAGACCAGGCAGGGGCTGTGGACATGGCCTACCTAGATTTTAGCAAGGCATTTGATACAGTCCCACACAAAAGATTAATACACAAGATAGCCAGCCTTGGAGTGGGTCCCAAGGAGGTAGCCTGGATAAAAAATTGGCTAGACAACAGGACGCAAAGGGTAGTAGTAAATGGAGCACACAGTGAAGAAAGGAGGGTTACTAGCGGGGTACCGCAGGGTTCAGTACTGGGACTGGTCCTTTTTAATGTCTTTATAAGTGACATTGCAGAGGGACAGGAAGGAAAATTATGTCTCTTTGCAGATGACACAAAGATCTGCAACAGGGTTGATACACAAGATGGAGTGGAAAGGATGAGAAGGGACTTGGCAAGGTTGGAGGAATGGTCAAATGTATGGCAGCTCAGATTCAATGCAAAGAAGTGCAAGGTAATGCACATGGGAAACAAAATCCAGGGAAGGGACACAATGGGGGTGAGATACTGACAACAGTAAAATAGAAAGGGACCTGGGGGTAATTATATCAGATGACCTAAAGGGTGGGCAAGCAATGTGAGAAGGCAGTAAGGAAGGCTGGGGGGATACTGGGATGCATAGGAAGAGGCATCAATAGTAGAAAACAGGAAGTTGTTATCCCTCTGTACAGACAGTTGGTGAGACCCCATCTGGAGTACTGTGTGCAGTTCTGGAGACCCCATCTCCGCAAAGACATAGACAGAGAGGAGGCTGTCCAGAGGAGGGCAACCAAAATGGTGCAGGGTCTGCACCAGAAGACATACGAAGAAAGACTAAAGGAGCTTAATATGTATACCCTTGAGGAAAGAAGGGGAGAGAGGGCATGATAGAAACTTTCAAGTACCTCAAGGGAATTAACAAAGTCCAAGAGGGTAGAATCTTCCAGAAAAAGAGATGTGCAAGAACAAGGGGGCACAATTTGAAGACTGAGGGGGGACGTCTCAGAGGTAAAGTGAGGAAGTATTTTTTCACTGAGAGGGTTGTGGATGCATGGAACATCCTCCCTGAGTAGGTCGTGGAGTCAAGAACAGTGGGGGACTTCAAGAATGCATGGGACAGGCATAAGGCAGTCCTAGTGGGGGTAGGAGGAAGTAAACTGTTGGTTAACTAGGATCTGTAGCTTATCAGTTAGGTAGGAAAATGGGTAGACTAGGTGGGCCAAGCGGTCATTATCTGCCATCAAATTCTATGTTTCTATGTTTCTATGTTTCTAATACAGTGCAAACAGTAATTAGAGAAACTATTCACATGGTATTTTGAAAATGCAGTGCGAACAGTAATTAGAAAAAACATTCGAACTGTATTTTCAAAATATCGTGCACATGGATTTTCCAATTACCATTTGCACTGTAGTCTGGGGATTTATAGAATCCCTGTCCATAAGGAACAATTCCCCTTTTGTGAGCCACCATCTTGTTTTCATTTTTCCCCACAAACAAAATGTAATTTGCCCCACGGATGTGTTGTGTGGTGATTGAAGCATGAGGTTTGTTCAGGGTGATGTCCTCTACAAACTCATGGCTTTGGTTTGTATTGTTTCTCTGAAAAAATGGCAATTTTATTGTTTTAAAAATCCTTGTTCGTCACTTGTTTCCAATCCTTTTGTATTGTACAGTATAAGAAAATGTGATAAATACTATGGGTGGGATTCACAAAGCCTGTGAATTTCCTGCAGCTGTGGGTAAACCTCTATGCAAGTGGGTTGCGACTTGTGGAGCAGCAGGTTGCCCTTGGCGGTGGAGTGTCCACAGAGCTGGAGCGGATTATGACTGGCTCCACAGGTTAGCTGGCGCCACTTGCGGGTGGTGTCACCAGGAGATGGCTGCAGAATGGAATGTGCTCATGGCTGGTGGAGCAGCCAGAATAATTCTTCACAACTGCTGTGGCTGTGAATTGCAACCGCTGCAGCTGTGGGCAAATACAGTCCGCAACAGCAGTTGCAGAGTGGGACTTAGGATTTGGCAGCTTTGTGAATCCTGCCCTATGTATATTACAAAGAAACATAGACACATAGACTTTGACAGCAGATAAGGACCCCCTCCTTACTGCCTTCTTATTTTGCTTGCCTACATTCAGGTCATCTGATATGACTACACCCAGGTCCCATTCCTTTTTTGTCGCTGTTTGTCGCCCCCCATTGTGTACTCTTTCCCTGGGTTTTTGTTTCCCAGGTTCATTACTTTGCACTTCTTTGCAATGAATCTAAGCTGCCATACTTTTGACCATTCCTCCAACCTTACCAAATCCCTTCTCATCCTTTCCATCCCCCCTCGTGTATCAACCCTGTTGCAGATCATTGTGTCATCTGCAAAGAGGCATACTTTTCCTTCTATACCCTCCGCAATGTCACCTATAAAGACATTAAAAAGTGCCAGTCCCAGTACTGAACCTGCGGTATCTCACTAGTAACCCCCCTTTACAAGGAGTGGACTCCGTTTACTATTACATTCTGTATCCTGTTGTTCAGCCAATTCTTTACCCAGGCTAACTTGTTTATTAATCTTTTGTGTGCAACTGTGTCAAATGCCTTGCTAAAGTCTAGGCAGACAACATCCACAGCCTCTCCCTGGTCTACTACTTGGTCACCCAGTCAAAGAAATCTATTAGATTCATCTGACATGACCTCCCCATTGTGAATCCATGCTGCCTTGGGTCCAGTGCCCCGATGGTCTCTAGGTACTCAACAATTCTTTCTTTCAGAAGTGATTCCATAATTTTCCCTACCACTGAGGTCAAAATAGCAGGTCTGTAGTTTCCTGCCTCTGCCTTGCTCCCACATTTGTGGAGGGGAATAACATTCATCTTCTTCCAGTCCTCAGGTACCACACCATCCTCCCATGATTTGTTGAAAAGGGTAGTCAGTGATGTCACTAGTTCTCCCCCTAGTTCTTTTAGAACTCTGGGTGAATCCCATCAGGCCCCATTGCTTTGTCCACCTTGAGTTTTAGGAGTTCTTTCAGAACCCTTTCTTCTGTGAATGGACTGGTATCAACCCCTTATCCAGAGTGCTTCTATTGTCTGGTTTAGGTACTTCCCTCTCCTTTTCTTTTGTGAATACTGAGCTAAAGCATTCATTCAGGATCTCTGCCTTTTCACTGTCACTCTCTGCCCATTTCTCCTCCCCTTTATTAAGTCTCACTATCCCTCCATTGGTCTTTTTTAGCTCCATAATGTACCTATAAAAGGTTTTATCCCTCTTCTTAATTGAGCCGGCTGTCTTTTCCTCTGTTTGGGCCTTTTCAATTCTGACTGCCTTCCCTGCTTCCTTCTGCTTTAACTGATACAGTTCCCTGTCCTGCTCCATCTGTGATTCCTTATACTTCCTGAATGAAATCTTTTCCTCCCTAACCTTCCCCACTATCTATTTTGAGAACCATAGTGGTTTTCTCCTTTGTTTTGTTTTGTTTTATTTGTTTCACACAAAGGCGTGTTGCTTCTGTGATGGCAGTTCTGATTTTCCCCCATTGTTCCTCCACCTTTTCTTCCTGCCCACTTTCTAGTACATTCCTTATGCACTCTCCCATTTTGCCACAGTCAGTCCTCCTAAAGTCCAGTACCCTCACTTTTGTATGGCTTGACTCTATAGCTGTGTTTATCATGAACCACACTGTTTGGTGGTCGCCTGTTCGTAGATGGCTACCTACTTCTACATCTGAGATCCTCTCTTCATCCCTGTTTGAGATTACCAGGTCTAAGATTGCTCCCTCCCAAGTTGGTTCCAACACTATCTGTCTGAGGCATTCCCCCTGTAGAGCATTGAGAAGGACCCTGCTATTGGATGTTGCCCGGCAAATGTGCTCCAGTTAACATCTGGCATATTCTGGTCCCCCATCAATAATATCTCCCCTTTTTCTTCCATTCTAAGGATGCCTTCTATCATTTTCTTGTCCCTATCTTCCCCTTGAGATGGGGGTCTGTAAACAACAGTCATGCAGATTGTGGTGCCATTTCCTGTCTCCAAGGTGACCCACAGTGCTACCTGTTTACCCTTTAGTTCTGTTACTTTGATCCCTTCTCTTACATAAAAAGAGCTACTCCTCCTCCTCTTTTACCCTATCTATCCCTCCTGTAGATTGTGTACCCTGTTATGTTGACATGACATCCCAGACATGATTGTCTGTGTACCATGTTTATGTGACTGGCACAATATACAGCTATCCCTCTTCCATCAAGACCACTAGTCAGAAAGCTTTTTACCCAGACTATGTGGCAGTGGCAGTCATTGCCCTCCATTTTTTTGATGGTCTTACCCTTTTCCCATCCTTGCCCTTACTGCCTTTCCTTTTTCCATTGCCTGTCCTGCTTCCCATTGACATCTCTACCTTGGTGTTTACTTTGCTAACTACCCTGTTTTGTGGGGGATGCTGGTTATTCCCTGCTCCTTTTCAGTATCCCTTTGGCTAGTTTAAAAGCTTTCCCTATGAAGCATTTAAACCTAGCACATAAGACCCTAGTTCCCCTCCTGGACAGATGCAGACCATCATGCCAGTATAGGCCTGTATCACTCCAGGTGGAACCCCAGTCCCCAATTAGCAACAACACACTGTACCTGCAATTCAGTGTTTTCAACCATTTATTGAATCCAATGGTGCGGAGTACCCCACCTCACTCATGCTATAGACAGGCAGCACCTCCAAGAAGGTTACCATGCGTGCTACTAGTCTAAGGCACTTCCCAAACTCCCCAAACTCCTCCTGCACTGCTCTGATCCCATTCCCAGCTAGGTCATTTGTCCCTAGGTGAACAATGATGTAAATCTCTCTCTCTCATGCAGCTTCTTCTGCAATCCTGCGATTGATTCCTGTCCTCCAAGCCATGGTGCTGGGCAGGCACCTTACCTCCTCTCCCCTCACTCCCCAATTCTACCCCATAACAATTGAGTCTCCCACCAGGAGCTGTTTCCTTCCCTGCAGGGTCCCATGCCACCCTCCTTTGGGTCTCCCTTGTGGAGGTTCCCAGCATCCACCTTGGTTCCACTGTGGGTGCCTCCATAGAGGAACCATGCTCTGCAAGAGTAGTGTATGGATTGTGGAGAGGTACAGCCTCACCATCCCCAAACCCACTGGTGGTCAAATACTCCTTTTTCTTGGTAACCTCTGAGGCAGCAGTGGCAGCCTTTGTGGTCCTAGTGTGGGGAGGAGGTTTCCATGTTCCTTGACAGTTCACACTGGAGATGGGCAACCTCCTCCCTCAGAGCAGAGAGATGCCTGCAAATAGGGCAGCATTGCAGCCTCTAGAATGTCTCTTGGAAGACTGCTGCCCCACAGCCAGTGCATTGTACCACTCCCCACATGTCTCTCACCCTTCCTGTTTAGTTTTCTTTTTCATCTTTTTTGTTAGTGTGTCGGTTTGTTTACCCCCATGCAGTGTTTTAGCTTGCTAAACTTTTAGCATTGCATTAGGAGTGGTGTGTCATTCTCTAACTGATGAGATCCCAAATAGTCATCTGTGAACCTTTCATGGACAAGAGCACAATATATTTGAAGGTGAAGCCAGAGAGTGGTTTCTTCACAACAAAATGAGAAAGGAATGAGGCTTTAGCTCATATTGACATGTTTATCTTACAGGATTTTATTTTTGTAGTATAAGGGTCAGCGGAAATTAAAGTTATAAAAATAACCAGCCCTTTATCATGCAATGAGCCTAAAACAAAACTTCATGTATGGTACTTATGTAAAATGTAAGATTGTTTTGTACTTGTCTCTAACATTTAGAAATTTTTAGCATTTTACAAACCACAGGAATTTGATGTAAATGGGGTTTCTTTACTCCAACAAAAATCCTGTATAAAAATAAAATTTTTATCAATCAATTGATTATCAATCAAAATGTCTCTCCAAGTTATTGTTTCCTCTATTCTGCTGTGTAAAGTGAAAGATGTTGTGCACTGTCTGTAATGGAACAAAAGGTTATAAACAAAGTTTACAAAAAAAAAACTTAAAGAGAAAAGATAAAGCCAGAGAGTGGTTTCCAAAAGAAAGCATGATAGTAACTGGACCTTAGCTCATGCCAGCATGTTTAAATTTAAAGTGTAGATTCCTTATGGTGGGGGGGTCACCATGCCATCAGTGGTCAAGGCTGATCATCATTCAGGTGAATGATAAGACCAAGAACCCTTTTAAATGTTAAAATGATGGAATAAAAAAAAAGTACAAAATTGAATTGACTTAGATGAATTGTAGGCTTTCAAGCAGCTTTTTTGGGAAGGCACAGGTCCTACTTCCATATCTGAGTGAGCTACAGCACTGAGAGGTTGAGGTGCTTGCCCAAGGTCACACAGTGAGTATTTGGTTCTAGCAATGTTTGAACCAGTAATCTCCCAGTTTTTAAGCCTAAGTGCTGTAATGACTACATCACAATTCTTCTCAAACCATTATGTGTTGACTCTTAAAAAATACAAGTTTCCAAAAAGCTGGGCATGTTTACACTTGCAGACAGTTGTCAAAGTGCAAGGAATGATCAGAACCCTTTGTGTGCTGCAGAACCCCACTCCAAAGTTATGTGGCAGCATTTCTAAACTATTGGTGCAGATTTGCTTTGCATCTACCGCAATAATTATTTTCTTCAGGGCCCAATTTCTGTCCAGCATTGGCTAACAGATCATGAGCATAGGAAAGGTTTCTTCAGGATACATAAAGAAAAGAAACAAGGCCAAACTTGTGGAAACCAATATCTTTTAAATGATTTACCACACGATGGTTTGAGAGGTAGTGTGGTCTAGTGGTAATCAGCATACAGAATATAAACATACAAAACTGCCAGCAGAAGAAGTCTGTTTGGTCTATCTAGTCTGCTTGTTGCAGAGCTAATGAATCTTCTGTTACATGGTGCTCTAGTCCCTCCCCTAACACCCATATTCTCCTGTTGATGTTATCAGTCTCCTCTTAAATCCTCCAACTCTATTCTGATTGAATACTTCCTCTAGTGGCATGTTCTACCCTGCCTTCACTCTCTTTAAGGAACTGTCTCCTGGTCTTTTCCAAAAGCTACCTTCTGCTAGTCTGCAACTGTATCTCCTTGTGTTCTTGTTTTCAATGAACCTAGAAAAATCACCCTGGTTGACCTTGTTTAAAACTTTGAGGTACTTGAAAATCTCAGTCATGTCCATTTGTTCCCTTCTCTCTTTGAGCGACTACATGTTTAGGTTCTCCAGCCTCTTCACATACAAAAGCCCCCAGTGGCCCTGAATCATTCTCATTGTCTTTCTCTGTACTGTCCCCAAGTGGATGTCCTTTCTGTGGTAGGGGCTCCTTTGCCATACTACATTGAGAAGATGCTTTCAAATTGTTTATTATCGCTCTTAGGTAATTTTTCTCCCTTGAGTGCTCTGCAGGAACCAGATTTATGCAATATTTTTCTGCAGCTTTTCAATCAAACATGCATCACTTTACATTTTTGGCATTGAATTTTACTTGCCATAGTTTAAAGCACTGCTTCAGCTTTTCTACAGTAAATCCTTTTTATGATGCTAATACCCTCAACATTATATTCTCCCCCACAGAGTTTTGTGTCATCTGCAAACAGAATAATTTTCTCCATAACCCCACCCTGATGCATTAGATATGTGTTTAAATAGTATCAACCCCAGGACTGACCTTTGCAATACCCCACATGTGGCCTTCCTGTCATCTGGGAATTTGCGTCTCATTGACTACTCTCTGACTGCTATCTGGCAGCCAGTTTCTAATCAACTATGTAGCCATCCCCCATGTCTTGAGTTCCCTATCTTCTGTGTAACCCTCCTTTGTGGAACCAAATCACAAGGCTTCCTTAAGATCACATGCAAACTACTGGCTTCCTAGCCCTTCTCTACCACCTGTGTCACAAAACTGAACAAGTCTATTATTCTTGTGCAACATGACCATCATCTCATGAGACTGTTAATTATCATCCATAAGACTGGTTTCCTTTGAGAAGTCAGTTACAGTATCTGTTCATTTTTAACTGACTCCAGCAGTTTGCTCATTTTTCACTATTGACGTGAGGTTCACTAGCCTGTAATTATCTGGGTCTTTCCTATTCCACTCGAGTGCAGGAGCATCACTTTTGCTACTATCCAGTCCTCCAGCACATCACCTGATGACAGTGAAACATTAAATAGGCCTGCCAAGGCATCAGCCAGTGACTGGTTCATCTCAGTTAGTACCCTTAGATGCAGCCCATCTGGCATGGGTGTTTGTTTACATTCTGTCACTACAAACCATTTTGAACTCTTAGATTTATATCCAATCTCCAACTGTTGCTGTGTTTATTTATTAAACTCATTTATTTTACATTTGTTGACTGAGTCAGTCTGTCCAAATTCTCCTTGCATAAAGTGAATTAGAAGCAGGTCACACCAGCCAAAGAACAGCTGAGTAGAAACAAGAAATAAAATGCTACTTAGAAGCCAAACTGTTTTATCACATAGGTCATTTTCCTCATTCTAAACATTTCAATGTACTATATTTCGATTTCCAGAAATGTATCCCATTTTGTCTTACTTATCCTTTACAGAAAATTGGTGCAGCTGGTGGCATGAAAATAAATTTACAGTTCAATTCAGACAAATCACTCACATCAGCCATACAGTAGTTTGGAGTGGTTCTTATCTCAGTTTGTTGTACAGCGTATCTGTATCATGCAATGGGGACAGGAACATGGAAGCTATTAGACTTTGTTCATCATTTGTAGAAAATAGGCCCACAGCTGCTTTGTGTGCATACCAGAAGGCCATTCCATGCGTGTGGGTGGATATTTGTGTTTGTCTGTGTCTGTAGGTTAGTTTTTGTGGATTTACATGTTTTTCTGCTTGGAGTAACTTCACCATTCTTACACTCAATGTCTGTGAATGTCTCCTGGACTGAATTTCTGCAAAATATCTTCACCAGGTATCAGCATTTTCATTTTAAATCAACTTTTTGGAAGCCACCCCAAGGAAAAATAACTCTAGCAACTAAGTCTGACAAACTCGGTGATGCTGGGCCCTGCGATTGAATCAACATTTTCGTCTGACCTGCTCAAAAGGAATTTTACTTGGGCTATTCAGCAACCATTTTAAGAACAAAGGAAACATACAGACAAAAGGATTTCACATCCTGCATATGCCCAGGGCGCAGTTTATCACCTTTCAGGAATTTTAACACATTCTGTGACCCTGGGTTTCAGCAGTTCATCGTTTCCACTGGATGAAATTTACTACCAGGTAACAGCATTTTCATTTAAATCAACTTTAAATGTACTTGTCTCTAAAGGGCTGCTCTACAATAACTTTGAAAACAAAGGAAACAGACAGACAAAGGTTTTCACATCCTGCATATGCCCAGGCCAAAGTTCATCACATTGAAGGAATTTAACACTTTCTGTGACTCTGGTCCTCTTCAGTTCATCATTTCACTGGATCTATCATTTTTTCATTTGCTGCTTTCTCCTTGGAGGATCCCTGGAGGCGTTCCATTGCCATACAAGCCCTCCAAGCTCCCTCCTAACTGTGCCTCTGCCAGCAGCCCAGTGGCACCTCAAAACCAGAGACCACAAAGCCTGCAAGCAACCACAGCCCTCCAAGACCTTTTAGTGGGCGACAGGCATCTTCAAAGCCACCACCCATGCCACCCTCTCCAGCCAGCAACAATGACAGGTACGGTAACTTTTGAGCAGCCGAAAGCAGTGCTTTACTTCTGCAACCTGATTGGTTGGTCTCCTGACTATGTGCTCCTATTGGCCAGTTTCTTTTGAAATGCTGTGCTCTACAGTACGAACTTCTCTCATTCAAAATTCTACTGCTTAATTCTGGAAAATCTTAATATTAGCAAATAAGATTGTTCATAACTGTTTTAAAGCATTAGAGCATTAATTGCCATTTAGTTTGCAGTGTGTGTATATAAGCAGGGCCACCTCAGCACTCTCAAAATGTCATTACTACAGCTTTTGTTAAATAATTTATTCTGTTATTGACTGTTAAGTAGTATCCTGAAACTATTAAATTCGCACCGTCCCCGCCATGCAGAGCACAGGAGGGGCTGGCAGGAACGTTGGAATTAAATATTCGTCAGCATCGTAGTTTTAATATTACGTTTTGAAAGTCGAAAAATTACACAAATCATGCTGAAGTTTAACTTTTAGGTTAGGTCATTCATTGATCAGGGTATTCAGATAGCAACATAGTTTCTTCTGTGAAACTGGCCACTTCAGATATGGTGCTGCACCCCAGTCTCCCCTAATGAACCCTCCTCTCACCTCTAAAACTTCACCACTTATACTCCTGTCTCTCCTGTTATGTCTAAACTGGCTAACAACTTGTACATCTCTTGCTACTTATCCTGCGCTAACAATGATAGTGACTTCAGGTTTTCTAACATCCTGCTGTACTATTATACAGATTCTACTCCTGCTCACTCTATCCTCATCAAAAAGGGCTGTATCTATCTGTCTATCCACTCCTATCTCTTGAACTATCGTGAGACCCAAGCGCCAGCTAGGCACTCTCTCTGCCAACCTACTTTCTCACCTTGCCGGCGGCTCCTTATGCTTGCCGGAGATATGAACAATCCGGGCCCTCATGGTTTGCGCTCACCCCTGCAACAGCTGCAACAAAAAGGGTCTGGTTATAGCCCACATGAATATCCGGAGTCTCACGAGTCACCTGGCTGAGTCTCGATGCCTGGGCTAAACTGATTAACCCTGACATTTTATGCCTATCAGAGACTTGGCTGAAGCCTTGGGTGCCTGATGCCACTTGTCTTGTGCCTGGTTATAGCATTCTAAGGAAGACAGTATTGGGTCCAAGGGGATGGGGGTTGCGATTATGTACAAAAATCATCTATCCTGAACATCTACCCTTCTGATTCCCCTAACACCTTGTGAAACTCTACTCGCTACACCCTGGCACTGGGTTCAAAACTGCTGCACATCATTTGTGTCTACAATCCACCTACAAGCAAGATGAGTGGTCTCCAGAATTTGCTACAATATGTCTCCCAGAATGTAAAATCAAATGAGGCTCTACTCCTTGGGGACCTGAACCTTAACTGGCTGGGTCCACAGCACAGCATCCTTGAATCTCTAATACAGAAGCACAATCTACACCAAACTATCACAGGCTTTACCAGAACTACTACTCAGCACTCAGGGTCCCTACTTGATTGGATCCTCACCACCAGACCTGATCGTGACTAGATGCCACAGTGCTTGCTGACTCAATCACTGATCATTCCCCCACACTTTGTTGATGGCGATCCTGTCCACCTCCTCCTCCACCACGCCTGATTAGGTTTTCAAACTATGCTGCCCTGGACAAACAAGCCTTCCTATTTGACCTCTCTGTGTTGACTGGTCTAACATTTATACTGCAACCAATGTTGATACTGCCCTCAATTCATTTCTGACTGAATTTGGCAACATCCAAAAGAAGCACCTCCCTACAGTCAAAAGGAGGGTAAGGGGCCAGCATTCGAGGTGGCTGAAAAAAAGACCTGCTTCAAAAAGTTAAAAGTTAGAGACAATCAATGGAAAAGTACAAACAAACTGGACTGCAGTCAGATCTCATTCTGTATAAACAATACAGAAATGACTGTAAAAGATGCATCAGGCAGGCCAAAGTAAATACTGCAAAACCTGCTGATTAATTCTTCCAATGACCCTCTCAAGTTTTGGGGTCACATTAAGTCCTTCTTAGGTTCTGCTAAAGATGTCACTCCTCAGATATGGTCCTACATGGTGTACACTGTAATGATTCTACTACCATTGCAAATGCTTTTAACCAACAATTTTCTGACTTATCTGCCTACACAGCTTCCTCCCATCACAATCCTCTGCTTCACAGTTTAACCCCACAGCATCTGAAGGACCCCAAACTTAACCAACCCCTTATATTTCAGGGAAGTGTCTAGGCATCAGGTCCCAAAGCTGTTCAGGTCACTCTCTGAAAACATCAGTACTGGCTCAGATGGCCTCAGAACCAAGACTACTAAAAATGGCTTCTTACCATCTCTGGCCCCTGGCACATCTTCACCCTATTTCTCTCAATGGCATTGTTCCTGAAGTCTGGAAAGCAGCCAGAGCCACTCCTGTATTTAAGAAAGGCAGTAAAATGACAATCAAATTACCGCCTATTGCTATTTTGTCTGTTCTGAATAAAATCCTGGAAAAGTAGTATCCATGCAAATCACTGAATACCTTGAGAAATTCAATTTACTAAGCTCAGCACAACATGGTTTTAGAAAGCATCACAGCACCATGACAGCACTTGCAAAATTCACTTCAGATATCGTTACCAATATGGATAGAGGAAAGTTGACAGGGGCAGTCTTCATTGACTTAACCAAAGCTTTCGATCTGGTTGACCATTCTCTGCTACTATCCACCCTCAGTACCTTGGGCTTCTCTCCCCCAGTCACTACCTGGTTCAAAAGCTACCTCTCCAACAGAACACAAGCTGTTAAGTTTAATTCATCCATGTCAGACAGTGCTGTTATCAACATTGGGGTCCTCAGGGTCTATACTTGGCCCTCTTCTATTCTCATTATTCGTCAATAAACTTCCTGGAGCTGGTCACCACAGGTCACTCCTTCTTTATGCTGATGACCTGGTAATTTATTATCCTCTGATAAGGTCCTGGATCTAAATGCTGCCCTTACTGCAGATTTTGCGTGCTGACAACACTGGTTGAACTCTCAACGCCTGGTTTTAAATACAAATAAAACAAAAGTGATGATGTTTGGCTCAATCACAAGCTTAGATCCTGTCCTCTGACCATCTCTGTCTCTGATATCGATGGGGACCCTATAGAAACTGTCACTTCCTTTCGTTACCTTGGCATCCACCTGGATCAAACCTTGGACCTGAAAGCACATATACAGGAAACCTGCAATTCAATTAACTGCAAATTGGGGCTGCCTATAGAACCAAATACCTGCTCACCCTGCTGCTAAATTGGCGATAGCCAGAGGCATTCTATTTCCAACCTTACATATGGGTGTCCCATCCTGTCCTTGGCCACCAAATCTTCACTGCAACTATGGGATACTACCTTCAATAATGTGTGCAGGTATGCAACCAAAGCACCTCAGCTGCAGCATCATTGTCTCTTATATCAGGACCTTGGTTGGCTCTCTCCTTCCTCTACCAGGCAGTACTACTTGTACAATTTAGTTGATTCCATCCTAAGGACGTCCAAGCCTGCTATCCTGTCTGATCTCCTCAGGCTGGCCATTCCACAAGGAATCTTAGATCGGCTGATCAGACCTTACTATCCATCCCCTTTTGTCGGACTAAAAAGGGCATGGGCTCCTTCCATCATGCTGCCCCCCACCTATGGAACCTACTACCTCAGGATCTAAGAGATGTCTCCACCATGTGACTTTTAAGAGCAAACTCAGGACTTTCCTCACTACTATGGACAAATGTGTTTGCTTTGACCCTACCTGATCCGCTGCATTTGTACTGTTTCCTCATTGCTAGCACTTTTGCCTGTCCAAATGGGTGTTCTATACTGTGCCTTGTAATTAATGTTTTATTTTGTGCCTTGTAATTAATGTTGCCTTAACCTGTTTCTTTATAAGCCTAATGTTAGCTGTTGACAATTGTAAGTCGCTATTCTACTCCATGACATTCTTATCTTCACTTCACAGCCTCTCCTCACTTAACCCCACTGCTGCTCTCTTCCCCCCTTCTTCTGTTATATCCTCTTTCCCCTTTTTGCCACTCCCCACCAAACTCACCTTTACCTGTTCCTACCTCATCCATGCCCCTCCTTAGTCCCCACCCTCCTGGCTGTACTTAGTCACCTCTCTCCACCTACTACTGCCTACTCCCACCGTCTACCGACCCCCCCTTCCCTGCCCTGCCGTCTCTTGGTTCCACTGGCTCAGCTTGACTTTGACACTTTTGCCGCTATTGCCGTAACTCCTCCGCCTCTATCCCCCTCTCACCGGCATCCTCACTCTCGCCCTGCCGTCTATCGGTTCCACCAGACCGGCTGTATTTTCCTACCTCCTACCACTGTTGCCATCTACTGCCGCTCCCCCCTACCACCCTCTCTTCGCCTGCCGTCTTCGGCTCCATAGGCCCGGCCGCAGGGTTGGTACTGCTGTGCGTATCTGACGGCACTTCCTCCACTTAATCTCTCCCTCCCATCCTTTTGCCAGTTTTCCCTTCCTTGTGTCTTTTCTACTGATGCCTATCCTTCTTATTTTCTGCCTTCTACTATTCCATTTTAGAGTATGTTCCATGATCAAGTGCGAAAGTATATTTTTGTTTACTAATGTATGTTACATTGCCATATGTATTTCTCTCTGCATTTTTTGTACTCATTGTCTTAATAATCTGCTGTACTCTTTGTGTATTGTAAATGTACCTCCCGGGTCGTGCTTGAAAACAGTTACTTGTTGACTAGCGCACTTACCCGGTTAACAAAAACTAAATAAATAAATAAAAATAAAATTTCAAAAAGCTCTGTAATTGGTTATTGAAGCTACAATTTGCCGACTGCAGTCACATAAGCTAAATGAATTCAATTATGCAGCAGTAACTGTGCAATTTTAATATATAGCATATTTATCCTAGAGCTAAGAAGAAGGCTTAAACTCAATTTGAGACTGGGCAAAATATGTGCAGCTCATACTAAAGAAATGACATTTGGCATGTATACTATGCAGCTGCGTACATTTAAAAAGAAAACCATTATCCAAAAGCTATTAAGAAGCTACATGAATAATTTAAAAAATAATTTCATATGCAGAGGCTAGTATTGTAAATATGTTTAAAATGGAATACAGTTTTTTACCATTATCTTTGCGAGGTATTGAAAGTTATTGTTAACATTAATTCTAAGGCTTGAACTACTGAAATTGTTTTCACTTTAAAGTGATGGTAATTTGCATATAAAGTTGTGCATTTTTCCATGTGTTGGTTATGTCTGACATAGAGTTCCTTGCTTCATAAACTTGCAACATTAGTCTCCAGAACCCTGGTTATAAAGAAGCAAAATGTGTGCTGAATCAATATACAATTCTGTGGGGCTTTAATGGCCACATATGAGTAGTCTATAGTTTCCAGAATATAAGGTAGTGCACTCTTTTCTGATTTTCCTACTTGGTGATTGTAATGGTAATACTTTCTAGAATGTAGGTCAGCATGCTGTCCAGGAACATGTTGAGGCATCCGACTAAATTCTCAGACTAATCTTAGTCAAATTTTCTTGAACTCCAAGGAATAAGTCAGTAGCCAATGGATACAGTGTATTGGTGGCCCTAGCTAAGAATCAGATAGCTTGGCCCATTCACATTGTATAGTCTGGCAGCCCACACATGCCAAGAACTAAGTGCCTAGCTACTGTAAGTAAAACATGTAGTACTGTGTAGACCTATCCTCACATGAGAGGAGTGCAGTCGTGTATTTTTTTTAAACACTGTTGCTTTGTTATTTGTGTTTTTAGGGTCAGAAAGTGTCCAAAGCTGCACTAGCCTGAAGCTATATCTGGGCATGGTGTTAGAGATCAGGATGCGTCAGTGATGTAGGTCATGCTCCTTTGAGGGACTACACACCCAGATGTCCATATCTGCTCAGGAGTAAACTCTTGCTAAATGTACCTTGGAGGGGACTATTGGGACCTCCACACTGTATAAGAGCACTTTTAAGTGCTATTTGGCTAAAATCATAGTGTTTGAGAGAGTGGGGTGAGCAGACACATGACTGGCTCACTGCACTCTGTCGACAAAATCTCACCCAGTGTCAGAGAGCAGCTACATGTAGACCTCTCTCGTATGAGAGGAGTGCAGTCATATATTTTTAAACAGTGTTGCTTTGTGCTTTGTGTTTTTAGGGCACAGAAAGTGTCCAAAGCTGCACTAGCCTGAAGTTATATCTGGGCAGGGTGTTAGCAGGGTACTCTGGGTGATGTGGTCCATGCTCCTTTGAGGGCCTACACACCCAGATATCCATGTCTGCTCAGGGAGTAAATTCTTGCTAACTTTACCTTTGTTGGGAACTATTGGGTCTTTCACACTGTAGAAGAACACTTTTAAGTGCTATCTGGCTAAAGTCACAGTGTTTGAGAGAGCGGGGTGAGTGGTCACATTACTGTCTCACTTCCACATTCTGGCACATAAAATCTCATCTAGTGTGAGTGGGCAGCTACGTGTTGATCTATGCTAGAATGAGAGGAATGCAGCCTTGTATTTTTTTAAACAATGTTGCTTTGTGCTTTGTGCTTTTAGGGCCAGAAAGTGTCCGAAGCAGCACTAGCCTGAAGCTACAGTATATCTGGGCATGGTGTTAGAGAGCAGGGTACATCGAGTGATGTAGGTCACGCTCCTTTGAGGGACTACACACCCAGATGTCCATATCTGCTCAGGGAGTAAACTCTTGCTAACGGTACATTTGGTGGGGTCTATTGGGGCTTCACACTGCAGAAGAGCACTTTTAAGTACTATTTGGCTAAAATCACAATGTTTGAGAGAGTGGGGTGAGTGGTCACCCGACCAACTCACTTCCACATTCCAGCTCATTAAATCTCATCCAGTGTGAGCAGGGCGAGCATGAGTGGTCTGAACGCATGTGAAGATGAGTGCTAAGGCACGTGCAGCACATCTGATCATGTCTGTAGTGTCTGTAGTGTCAGTAGTGGAAGTAGAGGAAGAGGGCTAGGAAGTATACATTAATAAGGTAACTAATTCTCTGTGGTTACCCCTAGTAAGTAATATAAGTAATACATTTGAGGACACTCTCTTGTGGAGCAAAATCAAATGGTTACTCACATTGTTAAGATTGAGGGAGGTGTTTTAGGAGTCAGATGCATGTTGTGTAGCAAAATAAGTACAGATGTCACTAATGATGTTCTAATCCTTACCTGCAAAGAATGTTTATTGATTAAAGAGTTAAGGAACAAAGTACTACATTTAGAAATTAAACTTGTTTCAATGCAACAACAGAAATTACTACATGATGTGGGAGACTCATTATAGGCTGATATGGGTGTAAATAGCGATTCAGCACAAGACACAAGAAAGAAGGGTAGAGAGAGAGAGAAGGAAGGATTATGGGAAACTAAAAAAAGAAAGTACAAAAAGGGTAGGGGAGCAATGGGCCTGAATCTAGAGTCCAGTAATAGATTTGAGCCTCTCGTATTACTGGAAGAAGAAAACAATGAGGTAGTAATTGAAGGAACAAGTAAGGACAGTAACAAACTAAATAGTAATCCAAGGAAGAAAGGAAGAAGATCAAGAGAACTTGGAAAAATGGAGCAACAAATGATATAATGTAAGAGAAGTAGAAGCAAAAAGCAATAAAAGGTGTAACTCAGCTATGAGTGCTGAACAGAATGATATGAGGGCTAGCACTCACACCAACAAGCATGGTGAATTATAATGTGGTTAAATCCCAGGATCTGAATGTTATAGAAAATAGTGTAAAAATGTGCAAATCGGAGGGGGTGGAGTACAGTGCAGGATCCTCTGTCTCACCAGATTGTAACCTTTTATTACCCCTAAACCCAAATAGTGCCAACAGCAGTGTTGATATGAATAATCAACTTGGTATGGAAAACAGCACCAGCCCTAATGATGATATGGGCACTGATGTGAATGAAGAAGCAATAAATGATATAAAACAAGTGTATGTGTTAAGGGATTCCATTTTGAAGTACACTGACCGATACACTTTCAGAAGCTGTAAAGAGAATGTAACAATCAGTTACTTTCAGGTGCAAAGGTGAGGGATGTACACAATATGTTACCAACTATAGTAAAATAAAAGATGGTACTGCCACATTGATTCTGCGCTCTGGGAGTGAACAATATAAAGGGCCAACCACTAGAAGAGATAAAGAGGAATATAAAAAATGGGGCAGAGGCAAAAGACTAAAATGCAAAGTATACTTCTCATAAATGTTGCCAGTCCCTAGGAAAATATGTACTGTATAATATTAACAAGATAAAATGTAAATAACTGACCGAGGCAGTGGACCTTGATAGTGGGATTAGGATCGTCACACATTGGGAAGACTTTATCAATGTGTCTGATTGTTTTGTCAAGATGGATTGCACTTAAGCAAAAAGGTAGCAGAAAGTTGGGGTTCAAACTTAAGAAAGCAGTAGACATTAGTTTAAACTGAATTAAATGGGAGAGGAAATGTACTATAAGTACAACACTGGAGCCCAAGTAGCAGCAGTTAATAGAACTGGTAGGAAGGTTAGTGGACTGAAGATGTGGTCATTAAATGCTAGAAGTTTGAATATAAGTGAAAAAGCAGAATTAGAAGCTAAGTTAGTAACAGAAGGGGTGGACATCTGCTTAATTACAGAAACTTGGTGGGAGACAGAGTCTTGTGCAATCATAATATAGAGGGCTACACTTTATACTCAGGAGATGGACACAATTAAAAAGGAGGTGGAGTAGTAGTTTATGTAAGTAATAACATACATAGTATGGTATAGAAACTGAAAAATAAACATTCAGAAGTGGAATCACTCTGTGTGAAAGTACAAATAAGGACAGAAAAACAAATGTTCCTAGGGGTGTTCTACAGACCACCAAATACCATCAATGAGATCAACTTAAGTATAGAACAGGAAATTGAAAATATGGCTATAGAAGGGGATGTCATCATAGTAGGGGATTTCAATTACCCAGCTATAGACTTGACCAACTCCCAAGTAAGAACAGCTGCTGCAAATATGTTGGTTGAATCCCTGGAGATGGCAAGACTATACCAATTAATACACAAACCAATGAGGGGCAATAATGTGTTGGACCTGTGGATTACAAATAGAAGGGAGACAATAAAATCAACATTAGAGCACACTTATGCAATAGCAACCACAACACTGTCGAATTTATAGTTAATAAGCAGGCCCAAGGCATAAGGGCCCAAGGTACTGTTTCCAAAAATTACAACAAAGCACATCTTAAGGAAATAAAAAATGAGCTTAGAGAATAGGACTGGTCAGAAAGTTTTAAAAATAAAGATGTGGAAGAAATGTGGAGTGCATTCAAACATAAATTGAGAGAATTGGAAGATAAATATGTCCCTAATAGGAAGGTACACAATAAAAGAGGTAAAAGACCCCTTTGGAGTACAAGAAAAATGATAAAACTATCTGAAGAAAAGAAAAAAGCATACGACAAAACAAAACAGAATGGATCTGATAAAAAGATACAAGCCTATAAGCGTAAGCAAAAAAAAAATAAAGAAAACAATAAGACAGGAGAGGTGCAAATTAGAATTCAAGATTGCTCATACTAGAGATAATCGAAAATGCTTTTTACAGGTATGTAAATGGTCAAAAAAGATCAGTCAACCAAATAGGCCTGATAATGGATGGTGGAGAAGAACATACAACACCAAGGATATGGCAGAGATTTTAATGATTATTTTGCTCTGTTTATGAGAAAAAGGATAATGATAATATTCATTACAATCACAGAAAACAAGGAGCACTCAGCTTAGTGATTAGTGATGTCAAAGTTGAAGAACTATTAAATAAACTAAGGCCTGATAAATCTGTGGGACCAGACTCAATGCATCCTAGATTTTTGAAGGAACTGAAGGAACATATATCCAAACCATTGGCATGTATCTATAATGCGTCCTTTGGGTCCGGGGAAGTGCCAATGGATTCGAGAATGGCTACTGTGGTGCAACTGTTTAAAAAAGGAGACAAGCAAAACAAATCTAATTTTAGACCAGTGAGTTTAATGGCAGTGTTATGCAAAGCACCAGAAAGCTCTCTGAAACAAAAGATAGAGGGAACTTAATTTTAATAAATCATAAAGATAAAAAACAGCATGGTTTTAGGATAATAGAGCGTGTATTACAAATCAGCTGTCCTATTATTAGCTTGTTAATAAAGATATGAATAACAACATCCTAATAGGCATATTTTCCTAGACTTCCAGAAAGCCTTTGAAAGGTAATGCATCAAAATGTAATAAACAAAATGAGTAATATAGAAATAGATAATAGACTGCTCACATGGCTCAATTATTGGTTGGATGACAGAAAACAAACATTCAGAGTTCTAGGTTCTTATTCAGGACCAGGTAACATTACAAGTGGGTACCACAGGGAGCAGCCCTGGGCCTAGTACTATTTTCCCCTATATATTAGTGATCTCCAACTGGATATAAATAATTGGGTAGTCAAGTTTGCTGATGACATAAAGCTTGGAGACCATGCATGTAATACAGAAGAAACTGAAACACTAAGATTGGACTTAAAAAATTGAATACTGGTCTATGATAGATAAAATGCCATTTAGTGGGGATAAATGCTCAGTGATGCATATGGGAACAAATAATACTAATGCTGAGCATAAATGCAATGGGAATCCTTTAAAATCAGTTCAAATGGAGAGATTGTGGAAATAAAATTGACAAGTGATTTAAACTTTAAACAGCAGCGTACTGATGTGATATAAAAGCCAACTTGACAATAAAATATAAAAGGAATTTTGTGAATAAAAGTAGTGAATGTATGCTATCATTATACAAGACATATGTTAGACCACATACAGACTATGGATCCTCATTATGGAATCGGTATGTTAGGGGAGAAATTAATAGATTGGAGAGAGTCCAGAAGAGGTACACCAAAACATTACTGCACTAAAGATTATAGTTATACTGACAGATTACAAAGGTTTGGCTTATTTTCACTGGAACAGAGAAGAACAGAGATCTACTGTTATTGTACAAAATAATGAGAGATGTAGAACTGATGGAGAATTGAACATCACGGTTTTGGATAAACCTGAAGGGCTAAGGGGACATAAACGTCAAATTGGAACAGATAAAATAAATAAAAATAACAGCTATAACTTTTATCCAAAAGGACAGGAAGGTTATGGAAGAGATTGCCAAATCAATTGATATCAAGTGCTACACTGAATCTCTTTAAAAAAGAGACAGTCTTATCTTAAACAAGGGATTGACATGGACCAACTGATGTGGGAAATGGTGTTAATGGGTATTTTAGTGCCTTCTTCCATTCTATAACCAGTGTAAGTACCAGTTTAAGTATTTTTCATTGGTTTAATAAAGGAGATTGACTTTTAGTCCAAAAACTCTTCCTGTTCTGTAATTAATCTTTTCTATATTTTTGCTTCCTGCACACATTTTACAGATTTTTTTTAATTGTTCCCTACAATGTTGCTTTGTTTTATTGGTAATTGTACTACTCTCTTTTTTATATTTTGGTGCATTTAGTCATCCTGTGTCACAATTTGTTCTCTTTAAAAATCTTTAGCTGCTTATTTGTACCAAATGTAATTATCCCCTATGCACCAATGGGTGCGTAATACGTGCCGGAGGCATGTTATATGCCTGCAGACAGGTGCGCACCAATGGCATTCACAACTGCTGGCCACTTGTCCTTGGCCCTGCCCCTGGTGCACAGGTCCACACAGGGCAGGTGCGTGTGGAGTCATAGATGTAGGCTGGCATCCAGTTGGATTCCTGCCATGGATCCAACAGTGGATATCTTATGTGGCAGGGCACACATTGGCAGTGCACCCTGCAGATGTTCAAGGGTCAGCAGCTGTGGTGGGTGGGAGGAGGGCAATGCTGCCAGCCATCTGATGCACACCGAAGTGGTGCAGAAGGATGGCAGTTATGTCAGGTGATGGAGGGGACAGTACCACGGTGAGTGGGAGTGGACATGTGGTGCAGTTGGGGGCAGCATCCATGTGCCAGTGCTGCTGTGAGATTTGGGTTGGGCGGCTAAGGCACACACCACTTTGCTGGGGTAGGTAGATGGAACCAGGTGGACATTTGCTGTGGCCTGGAGGGTCAGTGGACTGTTCACCATGTCTTGAAGCATGTCCTGGGGTGTGCATGGGGTGCATAGGGGGTTTATGGCAGGGTTCTCCGTGGCATACCTAATGCCCCCTATGCACCCCCACAGCCAGCACTTCTCACCTTTGTGCATTGCTTGTAGCACTGGCACACACCCTGCATGGTGCAGACTGTGGACCTGGGGGATCAGGCACATCCTGTCTACACCCCCCTCCTTTGTGCATTCCACATGGGGGGCACAATGGGTGCAGAGTGGCTATGCACCCCTAGATACGCATGCATAGCCACTCTGCTCCATCAGTTCATAGGGCCCCTTGTGTGTGCTCTCTTTTATGGCTTACCCATCTAATACATTAGGTCTTTCTATATGTAGCCCAGGTGCCATGTGCCAATGTGCTACTACCCCTGCTTGTTGGCCCTCATACAGGTTAAGGGTCCTGGGTCCTGCTGCAGTGGCAATTGGGGGTTCTTTCTCAAACTTATGAATTATAGCATGGTGCCTCCAACCAGAGTAAGTTGTAAGTGGGTCAGGTGACTGACTGATACAGTCCCCTGGGATACTGCACCTACCCACCTCCTCAACCAGCCATCCAGCACACTAAACTCCCAACAACCTATTCCCACCTAATTTCATAAATCTATTAGAAGGCAAAATGCAACGAACCTCTTTTGATACAGCAATTTAACAAACAACTCACAGCTTTATTGGGGGTGGGCTAGAGAAGGTACCTGGATGAGGATAGCTGTGGAATAAAAATGGCAAACATTAACTATAAGGGCTCATAGGCCAATCAACCCTCGGCTGCCCACCCTCACTGGTACCAGTGTTACACCCTGAGAATTCCCTGGGTACCCACTAGTTGCAGGTCTGGATGTTGCAGCAGGTTGGCTGGCTGTTGGGGCCCTGAAACTTGAAATGTGTAAACTAGATTTACACACCTTGTTTGTTTTCCAGGAACCGAGTCCTGGGTACTCACAGTCTGCAGGACTTAACAGTGTCTGAAGATGAAATTTCCCAATGTCCTGGAGTGAGGAGCTCCATTTGAGAAGTACCCAATGGGGCAGAATGGAATATCTCTGTTCTCTTGACAGGATTGGTCTTGCTTAAAGATCTGAAGCTTGTCCCCTTGATTGAAGATCTGGCTGCTTGTCACCTTCAGCTACTTATGGCCAGTTGCACAGCTCAATGGCAGGTCTGCACCAGCCCCAGAAGTCCCAGACCCAGGAGTGGCTCCACAGCCCATCTCCCCACAAGGGTTGTAGGTGCCCTAGTACCCCAGCAAGCGTCGGCAACCTCCTGAGACAGTGGATCCCACTTGGAAGGGTTCAGCTAGTTCCTTCCCTGGTTCTGGGTGAGGACTCCCAAGCAGTAGAAGCCCCCTGCAGTCTCTGCACTGAATCCATGAGTCACTGGTAGCTAGGCAGTTCTTCCAAAGAAACAGCAGTGCCAGTTTGTCACAGATGCTAGCCTTTGAACAACAGCTTCAGTTTGTGCTCAGCCTATAGCACTCAGCAGGGAGTTCGGAACTAGACAAATCCCTTCTCACCTTCAATGCTTTCAGGCTCTAAATGTCCTTAACATGTACCTTTCAGCTTCAGATGGAATACAGCGCTCAGCCACTTCATTCAGGCCACACGGCAAATTCACAGAACCTGACTAGCACCCAGCTCCAGAGACACTCTGTCTCTTCACAGATACTGTTAAAGTCCCAATCCTTAAGCGGTTTCTCTGCAACTGTTTAACTTCCCAACAGGCAACACAGTTCTATCATCTCAGTTCCTTGCACAGTGCATGGTTTCTGCAACAGCTATTTTCTCCAATTAAGACAGCACAGTCCACAGTACATGGAGAGTTTCAAAATCAGTCCAGTCTGTCTCTCACTTTCTTCTCTCCTCAAACTCCTTTTCCGCGGTGGCAATCTCCAACCAAGACCTGGGGCAAGGCCTCTGACAGCCCAGTTCCACTCACACAGGATCCTCCTGACTCAAGAAGAGCCCAGGAACAGACCAACTCAAACCCAGAAAGTCCTAGATTATTCACTCAAGAACCAGTCTGCTGATTGACTGTTCAAGCCTATCAATCATCAATAATCATAGAGATCAATAGTTCCTGATTTCTCATTGGGGCATGTTGCAGGCACTTGAATTAGTGAAACTCCCTCTGCTGAAGTCCTTTGGTTCAACTTTAGGTGCCTAGACACTTGATTGGCTGCTGGGCGGGTCAAAGCATCAACAACATGGTGACCCCAATTCATTCCGAGCAGTCCTTCCATAGTTCATACTTTGATTGTTCACTGCAGACATAATATTTAGTTTTGTGTTTCAGTTTCACCTGCATATGATGGGACCCTTCCCTTGTTGGCGACTACACTAAACATTTGCTCCCAGGCCCGTCCCAGGAACCCATCACTAGCTCTGATTGTTAGACCTCTGGAGCAGGGGCTGGCTCATTAATATTCATGAGCCCTATTTGAATACTAATTCCCCCCCTTTTTTGGCAATGCTTAAAGCACTGTTATAATCACTTCCTCCAGGTATCCAGTCCCAATTTAGCTACCCAATGAGGGGTTCGAGAACACCAGAGAAGCAGAAAACTGGCTGCAACGGCAGCCACCAAAACAAACAGGCCACACACTACTGCGCATGAGCGAAGTGGCGGTCCTCCCAAACACATACTCAGAGGTTGTCAGTCATGCTGATGGAGCCCCTCACAGCCCATAATGGGCAGAAACAGAAACTGGAGCCCCCTAGTCTTCAGGTAAGCCCCCAGAGGGGGGTTACATATAGATTGCTTTGACTTGTACTATTATGTTCTGAAATATAACAAAAAGTTTTAGGATACAGTGGTCCTAAACACAATAAATAAAAATATATTGTATAGTACTGGGTAAGGAATAAAATGTTTATTATTTATTTATTTATTTGCATTTACTCCAACTGGGATAACCCCATGAGATGCAACAGTTCATTTTCATGATGGTCCCAAGGAGAACAGCAGCAACCAACAGATGAACATAGTCCTCCACAAATAGTTAAATTCAAGTTAAAATATTCAAAGCAAAAACAAACTGCAAAGGCTAAGTAAGCACATCCAAACAGTAATCTAGGCACGCTAACACACTAGTGTCACAGCAAGGAAAGACCATTGGATTTGTTATGCGACATGATCATGGTCAGGAGACAGGAATACTGGATCAAAACATTCACAGGGAGTTCTGAGGTGGCTGGAATGACAGAACTGGATCTTTTGCAAACTGATATCATTCCTCAGTTGGAGAGGCAGTTTGCTTCAAATGTCTGTGCTGCAAGTACAAGGCCTTTCTCCAAATGCATGCTTTATCCTTGGAACTGATAATGTAAGTGCTGCTGTTGAATTTAGGGAGTAGGCACTGCTTGACTGTTTGAGGTGGGCTGTCACGATAATCAGGGGCATTTTCTTGTGCACAGTTGTACAACATAGAAAGGCAGTAGTTATCACACCTGTTTGAGGGACTTGGACAGTTAAGCTGGTCATACAACAGACAATGATGCTCCACAGAAAAGGATGAACCTGCACAACTTTTTATACAAGTTATCCGTGGGCAGCAGAGTGTTTTGCTTACACAGTGGTATATGATGTCTTCATAGTTGATGGAAAGGAGCAGAAGTGTGGGAAAACCTGTTTCCTCATGTAAGCACTGAAACAGTGTTTAATCCTCTATAGAAACGTGAGCTTTGGCCATACAGTTGTTAAGATATGATCAATGTGCCTACTATATGTGATATATCAAACCACGTTACTAGGTTTTTGAACACATTGCCTTGCTCAATAGCATTGTCAGGTCAATTGAACAAGTTAAAAAGGTCTTGGATCCAAATACCATATGCTTAGTTTCGATTGCTTTAAGGATCAAGCAGTTGTTGACTCAAAAAGATTGTGCTGAAATCCTATTGGAGTTCCAAATTAACCTCTTACATTTTCATTACCCTGTAGTAAAATATGGTATTATCTGTATAATATATATACTTTATGCAGATTAAAACTTCCACTTTGCTTTGGCGGGGGGGGGGGTGTCCTAACAAAAATGGAGAACAGGAGAGGGACAAAGATTGAGCCTTAAGTAATCCTTAGATACAGCAAGGTCTGAAGTAATGCCTGTCATGAACACACTCCTGAGGGTCAAGGTCCACTGAGCTCACAGTGCCCACTACTAAGTGCAATCCGTGATAGGGAGGGAGAAAACAGGGATACCTTCGTGTCCTTCAAGAGTGTCCGCTGGGTTTACAATGGAACACTTGCCACGAGGTAGCAAGTGCCCTCTTTACTTTGGATCAGGGCACGATACCTGTCTTGAGTCTTGTGGCCAAATATGGACCTTTTTCAGCTGTTAGACAAAGAAGGAAGACCCAGGCATTACACTCTCTTCAGTAGCAGTGTAACATTTGATTTGGCCTTCTTCCCACAGGACTACAGCAACAGCCCAGTTCGCAATCCCTGCAGACTCATGTGAGACTCTGGTATTCTCCCTATCCTTCCAGATTCTCTTTTCAATGTAGTAGCTATTGGTGACTCCTGTAAGCAAATAACAGTTGTCACAGATTCTTAATAAACCTTCTACAATCACAAATACAACATAAGGAAACTCTCACATGCATAATTTCTTCAGAAAAGCAAATGCTTTGACTAAAATAATTAAATAAATGCAGTTACAACTAAAAGAGGACATATACTAATTTGTGTTACAGTATAATAAACAAACTGGAAAAGTATACCGAATAAAACACATTAAAACTGGTTAACTAAGTATCTGTCTTAAGAATGAAGATTTGATAGTCCTTGTACCCACACTGGGTTTTTAGCAGTTTGGCTTCTGTGTGTGTCAAGCAGAGCATCCAGAGGAAAATGTGTTTCAAACTTCTCTGTGGATCATCTTACATACCTGAGGTCCAAGGCATTCTGTAAGTCTTAACTTTTAGGCCAGTAGATGTCACTCTTGTGCTGTTCAAATGTTTTACTAAGGTTTTGACATCACAACTTCCTGGCAGATACTAATAACCATGAACATGACTTCAGAGTTAAAACTTTGATGTCTCACTATAACACTCTGTAAGCTGATTCATAGTTTTCAACCTTGACAGTGAGACTGGCCCTCTGTATCCTGCCCAACACTTCCTTCAGGTAGGACAGGTGTTTCTTCCAACTGGCACTGAAGATGGCAATATCATCCAGATAAGCCACTGCATACTCTTCAGTACCATGCAACATCAGGTTGACCAACCTTTGGAAGGTGGCATGGGCATTCTTCATTCCAAAAGGCATTACCTTGAATTCAAATAATCCTATTGCAGTGATGAAGGCCGACCTCTCCCTAGCTCTGGCAGTTAACTCCACTTGCCAATACCCTTTTGTCAAGTCAATGGTGGTAAGGTATGTTGCCCCTCCCAACTTGTCCAGTAGTTCATTTATCTGTCTGCCCATAGGCTTGTGGGTGATAAGGTGTCATGCGGCTCTGCACCACCACCCACTTCTCCCACAAACACTTCATCAGGTCCGACATGAAAGTGCCCTGCTGATCAGTGATAACCTCCTACAGGAACATGACAATGGAGAAAACTCCTAGCAAGGCAACTGCCACTTTGTCAGTCCTAAGTGAGGAAAAGGGGACCGCCCTTGGGTATTGGGTGGCATAATCTACCACTGTCAGGATAAACCTCTTCCTGGAGGAGCTTGGGCAATCCAAAGGTCCCACAATGTGCATTACTACCTTCTGGAATCACTCCTCCACAATGGGCAAGGGAATTAGGATGACTTTGGTTTTACTACCTGCCTTCCTTATTTGTTGGCACGGTGACAAGACCTGCAATATTCCTTCACCTGCTGGGTGAAGTTGGGGGCAATATAAATTCTGGGCCAATTGCTGCATGGTGTGCGTGATTCCCAGATGTTGGTACATGGGGATATCATGGTCATCTTGAGCAACCACTCATGGTATCCCTGGGGATCGCAAGCTGCCTTCCCATCACCCCTCCCTCTCTCCTTACATCCTATGTATACAACAGTCCATTGTCCCAATACACTCTATGTCTCCCATCACCTCCCTGTATCCCATCAGATTCTGCACAAGCCCTCAGCCTCTCCAAACCAGGATCAGTCCTCTGAGTCGCTGCAAATTCATCACATTTTCCCATGGCATGTGACATGTCCCTTCAGTTTCTAAACTGGGTTCCATAGCTCTAGTATCAGGGCAGTCAGGATCACTGCCATTCCTAACTGTTGACCTTTGGTTATCCCTCCCTTCTCAGAGTAACCTTTTGTAGCTGTTTTGTGAACTGCTACATGGGGAAGTTCTACCCCCCCTTTCACTACTCTCTATGTCAGGAGACACAGGTTGGGGAACCAGCCTCCAACTGTTTCCCTCAGGGCCTTATATGGGATCTAGGGAACTACAATCAGCCTTTGCCATCTGACTGCAGGTACTCACACACACACCACCCCTTCTGGAGATTGTTCCCCATAATCACATCCAGAGTGAGGTTGTCTGCAACTGCCACCTTTTGTACCCTCTTTCCGGTCTCACCCCAGTTCTAGAGGGCTAGCAAGTGGCAGAGCTTTTTCCTCCTCAGTGAATCCTTACTGCTACAAACTGAATAGGAATAAGCTATTCAGGCTCAACCAAATCCTTTTTAGTAAAGTAAGAGATGCCCCCATGTCTCTTAACCCATGGGTCTGCCTCCATTTACAGTAACTGGGTGTGTGTGCCCCCTCATGTTTATAGGCATGCTTTCAGGGATACATAGTGCACCAAACTCTATTTGAGCACCTCTTTGTCTGCTGTGTGCATTTTTAGGACACTATCCAGCAAGATGCCCTGACTGTTTGAAAGACCAACAATCATCATTTCTTTTAGACAATAAATCCTCTTTTTGTAACCTAGGGCTTCCCCCTTTCTGTGGAGACAGCGAGGGTTTTAGCTGCTCTGAAGGTGTGCTTTTCCCTTTGTGTGCTGCCATGACCACCCCACCCTTTCAGAGCAGGCAGTTCAAGGCATAGCAGTCCGAGAGATCAGCAGCCTGCTGCACTGTTTTGGGGTTATGGTCCTCTAACTAGCTTTCTAGCTCTACAGGGCAAGCTCAAAGACTTTCTCCAGGAGTATGACCTCCTCAAATTTCTCAGCAGAATTTGCTTCCCTCCCTCCCACCAACATTTCAAAAACTTATGTTGCTTGGTGGAGAGTTCCCCATAGCTCATGTCAGGGCTTCTTCTGAGCTTGTGGAACTTAACCCTGTATGCTTCAGGCATTAATTCATGCTTTTAAGCAATGCAGCTTTAAGTTTCTCATAATTGCTACTGTCCTGATTGTCCATTTGGCCTAAGGCCTCACACCCTCTACATGTAAGCAGCGGGGATAGCTGGAAGATCCAGGACTCCTTGGTATTTTAGCCTGGATACAGACCTTTTCAAATGAATTCAGAAATGCATCCATATCCTCCCCTCTTTAAATTTAGCTATTAATTTAAATTGTAACTTTTACTCCAGTCCTGGAGTCCCAGGTTCCTCCTGCCACTTACTTCCTCTGGTGCTGGTCATTAGAGTTTTAGCTTCTCAGTTCAAATTCTCTCTACCGCTGTTTTCTCTTTCCTCTGCCTGTCTCTGAAGCTGTTTTTCACTTTACTCAGCCTCTCTTTGAAGCTGTTTTCTCTTTCTTTGGCCTCTCTGTGAAGCTGTTTTCTCTTTCCTTGGCCTCTCGCTGAAACTCTTTCTTTTCATTGGGCTCTCTCCAATGCTGATTTTCTTTCCTGCATCTCCAGCTCAAACTTCCTCTGCTCAAATTCCCTTTGCTGCTGGGTTTCAAACCTTTTCTGCTTGAATTTGAGCTCCAGTCTCCTCAGCTCCAGCTGCAGCTTGATCCCTTCCTGCTCCAGCCCTGTGGTGACCATACCCTGCTGCTGTGGCTCTGGGTTCCTTCTGGTCTCACTGTCCACCTCCCTGGGACTAAACTCTGCAATGGACCCTGGCACCCCCATGCCCAGGCTCAGGTCCTTTTTAGTCACTGGCCATGACTCGAGGTTCTGGGCAGACGCTAGCTCATTGGCTGCCATGAGATCCTCCACAAGGTGCTTTTTGGCTCATCCCTCATATTGGACCCTCTCCTGACACAACTGATTTAGGTATTCTGCAGTGTAGTCACTGTAGATGGCAGCCATCTTATTCCTAACTACTGCTGTACTAGTTTTACATCTGGGGAAAAAACAAAACTAGGTAGGAACTTTATACTGTAACCAAATTATATAAATATATATATATATATATATATATATATATATATATATATATAGCCTTGATTGTGTGTGGACTGTTTTCATTTTATCATGTTTCCCTCATGTTTATAGGCATGCTTTCAGGGATACATAGTGCACCAAACTCTATCTGAGCACCTCTTTGTCTGCTGTGTGCATTTTAGGACACTATCCAGCAAGATGCCCTGACTGTTTGAAAGACCAACAATCATCATTTCTTTTAGCCAATAAATCCTCTTTTTTGTAACCTAGGGCTTCCCCTTTCTGTGGAGACAGTGAGGGTTTTAACTGCTCTGAATGTGTCTTTTCCCTTTGTGCTGCCATGACCACCCCACTCCCTTTCAGAGCAGGCCAGTTCAAGGCATAGCAGTCCAAGAGGTCAGCAGCCTGCTGCACTGTTTTGGGTCTTGGTCCTCTAACTAGGTTTCTAGCTCTACAGGGCAAGCTCAAAGAATTTCTCCAGGAGTATGACCTCCTCAAATTTCTCAGCAGAATTTGCTTCCTCCCTCCCACCAACATTTCAAAACTTATGTTGCTTGGTGGTGAGTTCCCATAGCTCATGTCAGGGCTTCTTCTGAGCTTGTGGAACTTAACCCTGTATGCTTCAGGCATTAATTCATGCTTTTTAAGCAATGCAGCTTTAAGTTTCTCATAATTACTACTGTCCTGATTGTCCATTTGGCCTAAGGCCTCACACCCTCTACATGTAAGCAGCGGGGATAGCTGGAAGATCCAGGACTCCCTTGGTATTTTAGCCTGGATACAGACCTTTTCAAATGAATTCAGAAATGCATCCATATCCTCCCCCTCTTTAAATTTAGCTATTAATATAAAATGTAACTTTTACTCCAGTTCTGGAGTTCTAGGTTCCTCCTGCCACTTACTTCCTCTGGTGCTGGTCATTAGAGTTTTAGCTTCTCAGTTCAAATTCTCTCTACTGCTGTTTTTCTCTTTCCTCTGCCTCTCTCTGAAGCTGTTTTTCTCTTTCTTTGGCCTCTCCGTGAAGCTGTTTTTCTCTTTCCTCGGCCTCTCACTGAAACTACCTTTCTTTTTCATTGGGCTCTCTCCAATGCTGATTTTCTTTTTCCTGCATCTCCAGCTCAAACTTCCTCTGCTCAAATTCCCTTTGCTGCTGGGTTTCAAACCTTTTCTGCTTGAATTTGAGCTCCAGTCTCCTCAGCTCCAGCTGCAGCTTGATCCCTTCCTGCTCCAGCCCTGTGGTGACCATACCCTGCTGCTGTGGCTCTGGGTTCCTTCTGGTCTCACTGTCCACCTCCCTGGGACTAAACTCTGCAATGGACCCTGGCACCCCCATGCCCAGGCTCAGGTCCTTTTTAGTCACTGGCCATGACTCGAGGTTCTGGGCAGACGCTAGCTCATTGGCTGCCATGAGAGCCTCCACAAGGTGCTTTTTGGCTCGCCCCTCATATTGGACCCCTCTCTCCTGACACAACTGATTTAGGTATTCTGTAGTGTATTCACTGTAGATGGCAGCCATCTTCTTCCCTAACTACTGCTGTACTAGTTTTACATCTGGGGAAAAAACAAAACTAGGTAGGGAACTTTATACTGTAACCAAATTATATATATATATATATATATATATATATATATATATATATATATATACTTGATTGTGTGTGGACTGTTTTCATTTTATCAATCTGATACACTGGGCTTGCATCCAACTGTTATGCCTGTGTCACCAATCTCTTGAACTGCAACACTATGCAACCAAATCTATTGTATCCCAATGCTGTGCACCAGATCTGTCACAAACCCTCTTCTGAGGGTCAAGGTCCACTGAGCTCACAATGCCCACCCCAAGTGCAATGGAACACTCACCATGAGGTCCCAGAGTATCCCTCTTTATTTTGGATCAGGGCACAATACCAGTCTTGAATCTTGTGGCCAAATATGAACCCTTTTCTTGGCTATTACACAAAGGAGGAAAACCTAGGCATTACATTCTCTTCAGGGTAGTAGCATAACACCTGATTTGGCCTTTGCACTACAGGACATGCAACAGCCTAGTTCACAATCCCTGCAGACTTGTATACACTCTGGAATTCTTCCTATTCTTCCAGATTCCCTTTTTCAGATGCTTTTTCAATTTGGTTGCTATTGGTGACCCCTCTAAGCATTTAACAGTTGTCACAGATTTTTAATACACCTTCTGCAGTCACACATACAATATAAGGAAATTTACAGGCAGAAATTCTTTAGAAAAGCAAAATATTTTACTAAAATGATTAAATAAATGTAGTTACAACTAAAAGGACATATACTAATTTAGGTTACAGTATAATAAACAAACTGGAAAAGAATACAGAATAAACACATTAAAACTGGTTAACAGAGTCTCTACCTTAAGTATTGAGGTTTTAAAGTCTTGTAGCATAATTGGTTTTAGCAGTTTGGCCTCTGTGTGTGTCAAGCAGAATGTCCGGGAGAGAATGTGTTTCAAGCAGCTCTGTGGCCCATCTTATATACCTGAGGTCCAAGGCATTCTGTAAGTCTTAACTTTTCGGCCAGTAGAAGTCACTCTTGTGCTGTCCAAAAGTTTTACTAAGGTTCTGACATCACAGCATCCTGGCAGATATTAATAACCATGAACATGACTTCAGAGTTAAAACTTTGATGTCTCAGTATAACACTCTGTAAGCTAATTCACAGTGTCCTGTAAAGAATGGCTACTTCCCAAAATCCTATATAACACATCCTGGGCTTTGAAATTTATAACATGTAATAGCTTCTCTCTCTATATCCTTAAGAGTTTTATTACCTTGGCTTCCCTCAGTTTACCAGGAAAATACTCTTTGATCAGCTACCCCCAAAGCCTTTGACAAATAATTGTCAGTTTCCTGGCATGCAAGCTGTTTTTTTTAGGTCAAACGAAGGTCAAAACCCCTTTAAAAAATCCAGTCTTCTATCCATGTGCCTTTGGAATTAACACTGGCATGTACATATAACTACATAAGAAAAAATTATATATAGAACAAAATAATATCTGCAAATAAGGGCTAACAGTGGGGTAGCTCACCACAATGCTTTGCATGAACACTAGGTGGGCTTGGTTACTCAGGTAGTATTTGAATCTATTGGTGGCTGACTGGCTAATTATCTGGCTAAGACCTGGCATCATGTGCTTGAGCAAGAGCATTTCATGGTCCAGAAACTAAAAGCCCCTAGTGAGGTCTATGAAGATAGTTCCAGTGAGGGGACTATTATAGATGGTTATTTGGAGACCACTAGGGATTTTGAACAGTGCAGATATGATTGGACACCCCTTCCTAAAGCCAAATTGCATGAAAGAAACAAAATTGTGTAGCTCGAGATGCTCTGTCGGCACTGAGTAAACACTTTGTTTCAAGAACCTAAAAGATGGCAGGAAGGCATGAAATGGGTCTCAAATACAGAGCATGTTAACCACTACTTTGTGGAGGGTCGAACTCTGGCATTTTTCCAGAGGTAGGCATCTCACCACAGGTGATGAAGAATTTTAACAAATTTTAACAATATGGTAACTGGGGCACAGATACAGTGTGCCATAAGGCAGAACATCTTCACGTCAAGAAAGTCAGCATAACCATTTCAGTTTTGACTGATGCCCTTTAGTGCTTTTAGACCTCTGTTGTAGTGATATGCTGGAAGATAAAGTTTGGTAGATCACAAGGGTCAGACTGTGGGTTGAATGACAAGACACATTGTGGGTATCACAAATGAGTTCTGGAGCTTTAGTGATGCTGAGGTAAGCAACGTGGACAATAAAGGCATTGGCAATGTCTGGAAGACAGGTGAAAAGACATCTAAAGGGGGTTACAGATTTGATCAATTGTCTGTTGAATGCCCATTTTAAATATGTGTTTAGATCCTGACCAAAATTTGCTGGAAAAATGTTTGTTTTCCTCACAGATCTGACAGTAGCTCACTTTTGTCTTTGATGCATCCAAATTTATTCCGTGTAGATTTCAAAAATTTACATAGAGTAATGTTCACTGTCAGTAGGGATTTTGATCTTTTTAAATTTGGCCCAAGTATCATCAATTTTTGAATTCAGTTCACAGATCTTCATAGACCGCTGGCCCATTGCTGCAACAGTAGAACTTCACCTCACAAATCGGTGACCAGAGTTCAGGTGTGTCCTCAAGTCAGCAAGGGCTAACCATGGGGAGGAGTTCTGAGCATTCCACTGGATGATCTCCTCCACTGTGGGAGGAGGCCCGCCTCTGCTGCACTATCACTAGTGGTGGTGGTGCAGCTGAGCTGAAGCAAGGGAGGAGGATGCTGAGGGCTTCTGGTGCACTAAACAATCTCTGACTATATGTGCACACCACAGAGCCATCCAGGCAAGTGTTCTGTGGGCAGGGAAGAAACTGGATAAATGCTGGGCTTTTAGCATGATGCTCAGCTCTTTTAAGCCCCATGGAGCTAACTTCCCACCCCACTTTCTAAAACTGTGTTGTCAACTGGGGGGTCAGCCCAACCACCATTGGCCCCACCACATGAAAGGTGAGTTCTGGGTAGGAGGTGGCAGAGATAAGTGACAGAGAAGGCAGGGTGGGGCTCTAAGGTGGTTCTGCCTGAGGTTGGTCACCTCAGAGGTAAGAACATAAACAAATAAATTATCTCCTTGGGATCCAGGGGTAATGGTGTCCTTTGACAACATTTATTCTCATTGGCGCATGTTTGTTACAGACACTGAAAAATTCACTGGCAAGGAATTCCAAGACATAAGCTACTGAAGAAATAAGCTTATAATGGTCCTATCTTATGGTGGACAAGTCCTCATAGAAATTCTCCAGTGTGAAATGCCTGTATGATCGAGCTGTGATCATTTTGGAGTTTTTTTGTTATAAATCTTCCAGATACCAAAAGTGATGCAATAATCACTGAAGCACTCTGAAAGTACACCATCAGCTGTGATTCTGTCAGGATGGTTAACAAGAATGTAATCTAGGAGTTTGCACTTGTTTTTTTTTTTAATTCAAGTTTATTGAAGTAATGTTGGCACAAAGATGATAACCACATCTTACAAATGGTAACCTTTAACCTTGCAGTGCTACTTACAATGCACCATCACAGATTAAGCAAAACATTTTTAACAATATAGGCCCCCTGTTTGGTTACCTTTGCCTGTCCTCTTACTCCCCCACCCTCCCACCCTAAACCTATGAGGGTTAAGATGGATCTGCTCATCAGCGTATGTGCCAGGGTCAACTAGTCTTACAATGGTAGACTAAGATTGAGAAGTAGAGCACTTGGAAGGGACTCCATACCTGCACAAATTTCGCAAGGCTACCCCTCTCAAGGCCCTGAATTTTTCCATGTTTAAATTAAAAGTAGTTCTTGTAACCATTCTACATAATTGGGTGAAGTATTATCCAGCCAGTGTTTAACACTATTTTCTTGACCGAAGATGAGATCAAGGCCATGTAATATCTTCGGACTTTTACAGCGATACTAGTATAATCACCTATCAGGCAAATTTCTGGGGTAAAGTAATGCTCGATGCCCAGCAGGGGATCTGCCTTGTGTTTAATTTGGTGCCACAGCCCTTTTACCAGTGGGCAATCCCAGAAAATATGAAACAGGTCTCCATCAGCCTGCAGACAACAGAAGCATGACTGGTCAGATCTACGTCCGACTTTATGCAATTTGGAAGAAGTCCAGAACAAATTGTTTAAAAAATGGTATTGCATGATGCGTAATCTGTCCTTGGTGATATACTGGTACGTGTGCCACCATATAACATCCCAGTTCCTTCCTTGGTCCCCAAAACGACTCACCCAGAATCTAGGTTTATTATCGGTGTCCGAAATAAACTTGGTCAAACAGTGCCTTATAGAGCTTGGAAACCGCGTGTGGCTCCCAGGCCGTATGGGCCAGGGATTCGAACCATTCCCCATTAACCTTCTTCTCCCTTAAATTGTTCTTGAATTTCTCTAACAAGTGTTTGAGTTGGTATATTTTGAAGGTTTGGTTAGGGCCTACGTTATACTTTACTAGAATTTCTGTCACTGTGAGACACCTGTCCCCTTGCATAATGTCCGCAATCTTCAACCCTTTCAAAAAGGGAAGCCAGGATTTGCTTATCAATTTCCCCCCAATCCTCAGGTTGGGATTATGACATATTGGCTGGTATTTATCTGCACCCGGAGAATAGCGGAGGGAAGCACATAACTGTATGTGTGTGCGTAAGGAATCTTTAATTGGGGTGGCTGCTAGTCTAGAAGGGAGAGTCCTTAATGGGGAATGAAGGAGAGCTTTCAGGTCTACACCCACCCGCTTTATCAACTCTTTTTCCAATTCGATCCAGGATGGTACATACGGCAGTAGTTCCAAGTCCCTGGGGGGGCAGGAGCCAACGTAAATACTTACAGAGACTACTTGCCCAGTGATATAACCCGAAGTGTGGCAACCTTAAACCGGCTCGCTCCCTGGGGGTGACAAGTTTGTGATAAGCTCAACAAGGAGATTTCCTTCCCCAGATAAACTCCGAGATAGTTGAATGTAGTGCTTTGTGCCATTTTAAAAGTAACCAAACGTTGAGCATATTTAAGGGATAAAAAATGCTCTGCAGAACATTCATCTTGATTATATTTATCCTTCCCCAGAGAGAGAGCGGAAGTCTGCCCCATCTGTCCAGGTCTTGTTTTATAGTTACCTTAAGGGCATCCAAATTAAGTCTCACCATTTTGGCCTCTGATCTTGCCAAAACAATACCAAGATATTTCAGGACAAGTGGGGCCCACTGTATATCCAGTTCCGAGATATCAGACTTGAAAAGTTTCATATTAAGGGGGAATATTTGGTTTTTCCCTATGTTAATTATATAGTTAGATAACTTGCCATAATTCGCAATGGTTTCTAGAACCGCCGGTACTGAATCTTGGGGGTGGCTAATATGGAGTAGGATGTCATCCGCAAATGCTGAGATCTTAAATTCCTGTGCCCCAATTTTTATCCCCATAATCCTGGGATCCTGCCTAATCTTACATAACAGGGGCTCTAGGTATAAGTTGAACAACAGGGGATAAAGGACATCCTGCTTGGTGCCCAATAATAATGGTAAGTTTGCTGAAAATACTCCATTGCAGTATATTTTTGTGGTCGGGGATCTATATAAGGCAAACACCAATTAATGAATAGAGGAGGAAGCCAAATTCCTCCATAGTCAAGACAGAAACCTCCAATCTACTCTGTCAAATGCTTTCTCAGCATCGATAGACATCAGTCCGCATGGAGCTTTCTATCCTTAGATGCTGAGAAAATGTGAGGTAATTTACAGAAATGGTCTGATGCCATTCTACCATTCATGAACCCCACCTGGTCTCGGTGGATTAGACTAGGAAGGACCTTAGCTAAACGGCCTGTTAGTATTTTCGCTAATATCTAAACATCATCATTAATTAAGGTTATGGGACTATAATTTGGGACCTTGTCAAGTTCTTTCCCTTCTTTAGGGATAAGCACAATCAAAGACTCAAAAAGGTGACTATCAACAGTTTCAGAAGTAAGAATACTATGGAATAGCCTTTTTAACCCTGGGCATAGCTGGTTCCTAAAGCATTTGTAAAAGTTCTGAGAGAAATCCGGGCCATCCGGCCCAGGGGCTTTGTCTGCTGGAAGCATCTTTATTGCATCTAAAATTTCAGATTCTGATATAGGGGGAGGAGCCTCTCCTTCTGGTCCTCGTGCACTAGAGGCAAATTACACAAGAAAGATAGACCTCACCTCCTCGCTACTTGGCCTATTGGGCATAGGCTATACAAGACCCTATAATATTCCTCAAATTTTTACGATCTTATGGGGTGGTTTGATGGACCTGACTGCAAGGGAGGATATACTTTGGATAATTCTGGATGTTTCGGTTGCTTTGAGTCACATAGGAGAGGCGCCTGCTTCTCACCTTGATCTAGATATAGGGCTTTCATTTTATTCATGGCATATTCTGCTTTTTCTCTCAGAGTCTCATTATATTGGCCCGGAGCCTAACTAACTTCTCCTAGTTTCCGCCAGAGTGTTTTTGATAGAGCATTCTCTATTTCTCTGATCTGGTTCAACAGTTGTCTGGCCAACTCTCTCTTTTCTTCCTTACTGCAGTGATCTTGATAAACTCCCCTTAACACACATTTCAGAGCACTCCATTCTATGTCTCCCCTACCGTCGTGTTGCAATTTTCCTTCTCTAGTCAGCGATTCTCTGGCTTTTACTATCTCTAGTCTCTGCAGAGTGGAGAAGTTGGTTGTTTAATTTCCAGATGGTTTGCTTAGGTGTGTTAGGGGGCAAGGTTAAGGGTACAGCTAACCATGGAGTGGTCCGAGATGACCCCTGGAGTAATTTTACAATCTATCAAACCAGGAAGCATGCCTTGACTCATCAAGAAGTAGTCTATGCGAGACCTGGTTTTGTGGACCTCCGATAGGAATGTGAATTCCTTTTTAGAGGGGCACAAAACCCTCCACGGGTCACATAGGCCCAGATTGTCTGATAGATCTCTGATGCCTCTCTGGGCCGGAGAGAGACCCCTACCTCGTTTACCTTCTTTATCCATTTCTGGGTTAAAAACAAGGTTCCAATCGCCACCTAACAACATAGGAAGGTGAAGAAAGGGGGACAGGACTTTTAGTAGTTCTGTAAAGAACCCGGGAGAGTCCCCGTTTGGGCCATATATACTACCCATCATGATCCTTGTTTGATTTATGTGGCCTACTACTATTATGTACCGTCCCTCGGGATCTACCAGTTTCTCCTCACACACAAAGGGAATATTCCTAGTTATTAAAATAGCTACCCCCCTACTGGCAGTGCTATCACCGGCGGCGTATACCTGGCACACAAACTGACGCCTCAGTACATTAGATTCCCTCTCCAATAAATGTGTTTCCTGCAAACATATTATTTGGGCCTTTTGCAACTGCAGGTGTCTCAAAGCCTTGTATCTCTTTAACTCCTTCCTTGCCCCTTTAATATTCCACGTGATGAATTCGTATATACTACCCATTCTCCATATGCTCCTTATGTAATCCACGTGTGTTTGACCACACTCTAGTTCTCCCTTCCTCTCCTGGCAACCCCTGATGAGCAGATCCAACCAAACAGTTTCCCATTGACCCCCTATCAATCCACCCCTCCTCCACTCTATCCCTTTTTCTGAGACCAGGAATACTCCTAGCAACTCCCTTATCCCCTCCTGCTACTATTACCTCAAACCTTAAATTTGCCCAATAAAGAATCCACCTCCTCCCACCAACAAAACCTTCTCTCGGCCCATGAATTCCCAAGTTCCAACCTTCCTGAACCTCCTCCAGCCTCCCCCTCCTGCTGACAGCATAACTGCCTACTTGCCGGATGAAAGCCTTTTGTGGTACGAGCCCCTTGACATACACCTCCCAAACCTAAATATTTAGTGCAACACCTGAGACAATGTACTCAACATCCCTAATTGCCTCTCCCTAAGGCCAAGTTAAACTTAGGTCTGATACCCTCCAACGCAGGTTATTAACATTTTTAGCCATCCCAGGTAGTACTAACCTGAAAAAGAAAAACTGTTTTTCATTACAGTTCAGGGAGAAAAGTCACTACCTTAACATCCTTGTGAACACACTCCTGATCCCCCTGAAATAAAGCCTCCATTCTTTAACCAACTTATATCGTACCTATAAACTTATAAACATTGCCCCTTGTTGCACAAATCCCCCACAATTTAAATGAAAAAGACCATATGAAAGCAGTCTAGAAGATCGAGTGCCCCAAACCAAAAAAGAGAGACCAAACAGAGGAAAATTAAACATAAATCAGTTTACATGACTCTCGAAAAGTCTGGTCTCTCTAGGCGCAGCTGCTCCCCGAGCCCCTATTCGAGAAAGCGCATTCTTAAGGGAGAAAAAGAAAAAAGGGGAAGCAAGAGCAGTAAAAGCTCAGGTTATATGATGGGAAGGGAGTGGGATCAATCCGACTTTCGACCCCCACTGACAAAGGCTCCAGAAGGTCCAAGTAGTACAGGTGCTCCCTCTAGTGGTTAATGTACAAAAAACCGGACTGTCCGCTTAAGAAGGCGTCCAAAGTGCTAGATTGGCGACTTTCCAAGATAGGAGCCCTCTCAAATCTGGTTTCAGGCAGTCAGGCGATGCTGCTAGGGTCCACAGGGCGCACCCCTTCAACCTACTTCCAATGCTCCCGAGCGACAAGTGAAGCAGCCCCCGAGGACTCCCTAGGAAACAGGAGCCATGCCCAGGTATTGGAACGAGACGTCCAGAGAGAGGCGCCAAGGACTGACATGGGATGGGGGCTACTGGGAACAAGAAAGGACCAAGTCCAGACTTCGATTTGGCGAGTGGTGCTAAGAGCAAATCACCGCAAGTGCTTCATGCATTAAAGCCATTGAGCATCAAGGTGTGGTACTTTAAAGCTTGCCGATCACCACCTTTCCTCTTCCTTCCTATATTGTTCTGGAATCTCGATTGAGCCCTGAAATCCACTTTCAGACTAGTTCGCCAGAATCGTAACAATAAAAAAAAAAGGAAAGAAACCATTACTGCCAGTGTAGCTTGGGCTTAATTTGAGCTAGCAACAGTCCCCTAGTATTACTATTATTTGGCACCATACACCTGATGAGAGAGCTCTGTAGTTTCCTGTGACCCCCCGGTTCTTTGTATGATAGGGAGAGCCTAGGCTACATCATTCTGTACATTTGCCTGACTGGATTTTATTCTTTAGTACTCCCCAGATCGTGACTCTTTATGGGCTAAAAACCCCGCATTCACTTTTGCTTGAACAGGTCCGGAAGGGCTTCCTGCAACCCTTTAGCCGCTGACTGGGCATTCTCGTAGCTGGACCACTGGCCGGACAGAGCCACTTTTAGCTGCGCAGGATACCCCATTCTAAAACAGATACCAGCGGCTATTAATTTCGTTACAATGTGATGGTACTCCGCTCTTCTTTGGCGCACCGATAGCGGGAGATCCTGGGTGATTCTCAGCATGGTGCCCTCCCATCTCACCTCTTTAAGTTCTTTAACTTTCGCTGAAACAAACTGCATCTCTTGGAAATTTAGAAAGCAGAATATCAGCGTACGAGGCGGAGAACCAGTGGTAGGCATAGCCCTCAGAGCCGGTGCGCTCTCTCAATTGTGTAGTTCTTGCCAAAGGGTGTGGGGCCTGCCATCCGATGGATGAATTTTGGATGAGGTGACTGCATGGATCCCTCTTCCTTCTCAGGAAACTGATTATGACATGTTGTTCCGCCTGCTTCATCCCTCCAGATCTTCAATTTTCAGTTCCATTTTGTTGATTTTCTGTTTCAACTGAATTAAGTCTGGTTCTTGTTTAGCAATCCGTTTCTCCAGAGAGGTAACTTTTGCTTCTGTATCTCCCATTCGACGAGATAAATCCTCGAGAGCCTGTGTCACTGCCTTCGGCTCTTCGGTCACCGAGCACAATTCAGCACGAAAAGGCTTAAATTCTGCTAGAAACTGTGCCAGCATCAGGGGCTCATTCTCTAGGTTGCAGTTTTCACTTTCTAGGCCTCCTGCAAGCGTGGAAGTTCTGGCTTTTTTCAGCAAGGCCTTGGCTGGGGACACTGGCGGAGTATGTTTTGGCGTGGATTTTCTCATTTCTACTTCCATCTGCTCCCGATTTCCTTCCAAGGTGTTCTGGCAGCTTTCAGGTGTACAGATCAGAGACAGCACTTGATGTAACTCCTTCGTTGCAGTATAAAAAAGGCTTGTAATGGAGCAGGAGGCTGGAGCAGATCAATCAGGCTGCTTTCATGGAACCTGCATCACGTGACTCCGAGTTTGCACTTGTTGGTGGCTTTGTTGAGTCTTGTTGGTCAGGTGATCATTTTGGAGAGGTTTAAGCTGGAAAGCACATGTTTATTTGGATGATTCTTTTCCACTCCAAATGAGGTTAAGGTCACCAAACAGGAACATCCCAAGGATGCACCTTTCAATAGTCAAGCCCAGTGCCCCTATAATGGCATCAAAGTAGTGAGACCCATTGGTGGTCTATAAATACAGGCCTGTAAAATAGCCTTGGGAGAGTTAAGGTTGACTTTCTTGTAGAAGGCCCCTATTATAAGCCATGTCCCCATTGCTACAGACACTACAAGACTGCCTATGGTACAGAGAGAAATACCCTCCATGCTTGTTTCTCTCTTGCCTGTACACAGGGTATCCTTCTATATGGATGCATAAATCAGGGATTCTGGAGTTAAGTCATGTTTCTGACAATGCAGTGATACTGGACTTGAGAACAGTGACCCTGACTATTAGCTCATCCAGTTTAGCTACCAGATTCATGTTAATATGAAACATGTTTAGACTGTTGCATGAACAGTGATAGCTATAACCATTAGTAATGATGGTGATCACTGCAACAGGTTGCGTTCTATAGTGAACACTGTCATCAGAATGTAACTTATTACTTTGCAAGTGATAGTGTGTGCTAGTGGTATTGCGGTAGCAAAAACATAACCCACTTTTACTCTTGAATGTCACTTGCTGCCACTATAGAAGAGATGCTAGAGTTACGTGGGGCAACATAGTGTGAGTTTAAGAAGGTGGATAAGGACCAGGGTTCCTTTCAATATTACCACGTAGTAGAAATAGACTGACTTTGATAAATTTGAAGGGCCCTAGGGCACTATACTGAACAAGCATTGGCAGTACTTTGTTATCACTGAATAGGAGAATGCATGCCCCATCCATCGTAAAAATATGACACCGGTGAAATGACCTTGGAACATCTGTAGATGGCTGAAGTGCCAACTTTTAATGGGGGCTGAAGAACTAGCTGGCAGGCAAACATTAAAACACACCCCACTGCTTGATTTGTTTATGCTCAGAGGAATAACAGTGCAACAAGAAAGCTGAACACTACTGCTGTATTCAGTGCCAATAGTACCACAAAGCAAATACAAGTAAGCAGATTTTTTTTTAATTATTATTCATGACTTACAGTTTTGCTGTTACTAAATGTGATAGCTCCTTACCATGGATATGCCAGCAGAGAACCAAAAAACATTCAGACAGGTTTTGTGGTTTAGCGCATTATCAGGGAGTGCTGGCTATCTCCTAATGCTGGATTATGTAATGAGTGATCTTAAAGGCACACGGTGGGATTCACAAAATGTCGTGGGACTAAGTCCCACTCTTCAACTCCAGTTGCAGACCAAAATCTCCACAGCTGCAGAGATTTGTATTCACAGTCCGCTGCAGCTGCGGGGGGATGTTACGACTGGTCCCACTGGGCATAACATGTTCTGCAGCTGTGGGAAAAACACCTGCAAACTGTTGTAAATCATGGAGCCAGTTGTAAAACAGTTCCACATTTGTGAATACTGCAGCTGCGGGAAAAACTGCAGCTCCACAAATGGCAACCCACTTGCACCGTGTTTTTCATGCAGTCACAGTATTTTCTGGGCTTTGTGCATTCGGCCCACAGTGTTAGCATTTGTAGGTAAAGTGCACCTAGGTATGTAGTGATAGATATGGAAGCAAATGGTTTGATACCTTCTATCAGACCAACCAAGTCCTTCCTCTGAGACATATGGTAGTTATTCAGAGAGGTAGGTTGTGTTTTATTCAGTCTCCATGAATTTTTGCAGTGTGATATGTGACTGCTAATACGCTTTTTATATTTATGCCCTATGATATTTACAGATCTATTGCTATGAAATGTACAGTATAAGACAAGCTGAAGGTGGTATGCCCTTTGTGGCATTGCAAGTATTTATATGCAATTGTGAGCCATTATTCATTTTATTTTTTTTAATATTACTCTTTAAATCCACTACGGTCATATTAGATATTGTTTCTTTGGTGCTGAATCATTGTAACCTGCCTTTTTCTGTGGTTGTTGTTAATAGTAGTACACCTATTGTGGCATTTTCTGATAGCACCATTTTTGGGCACATGATCCTGGGCAGAGTGGTTACAGCATAACATGCTATGTGTTCATAGGCATTGGTACTAGTTTTCTATTTACTGTTTTTCTTTTGAATATTTATTTTTGCTTTTATTGACAGCAAATCCTTTCCTCCATCCTCACCTGCCCTTCCCTCCCTAAGTTATTATTGTTTTATTTTCAGATACATATTCTTTGTATTTCAAATACACTATTAAATTATGGCTCACACTTGTAGGCAATATTGGTTCCTTTGATACACTGAATGCATTTTTTATATTGCACTGTTTGTATATTAGATGCTACTAGTAATAATATTTGCATTTGCACTTTACTCATGAAGGTATTTACTGTGGGCCTGATTCTTAAAGAAAGGCACAGGTCTTGCAAGTGCCCTGCATCAAACCCTGCAGCTGCAACACACACTTTGCTGCACTTTGTGCCCGATTCTCAAAGATTGTGCACATTTGTGGCACTTTACTCTTTTTATAGTGACTTGCACCACATTTGTGGCACAAACCCCATAAAAAAGTCCACAAAATTAGACCAACAAAATCTGGTCTAACTTGCACCATGTGGCGCATGGGACTGAGAATCCTGATTGGCAGTCAGGGAATGCAACAAGCCCCATACAAATGGGGTTTGTTGCACCAGAGCTTGTGGGCAGGCCAACTCATCTGAGAATTGGGCCTGTATCTTTAGATCATTCAATATATAAGCCAGCATTAGGAGACACCAGCATTCCCTGATGACATGTTAAATAGAAACTGGTTGGAATGTTTTCTGGTTCTCTGCCAGGGTTCCCCAATGGTAAGGGGCTATCATGTTTAGTACCTGCAAAATCGTAAGTCACAAGTAAAAAAAAACAAAGTTCTCTGTATTGGTTTTAGTAGGTACTACTGGGCATTGAATATGGTGGAGGTGCTCAGCTTTCTTGTTGCACTGAGAGTGAGACATGCAATCACAGGGCAAAATGGTAATACTGTACTGAGCTTTTTGAAGCTGCTGTATGTGTATGTAAGTGCCCTCCAAATAGTGGGGGCTTACCTGAATTCCTTTGCCATGGACTGCCTAGAGTAGTTGTAAAATTAATTTATGTACTGTAGGTCTATTGCTGCAGTGGGAAACAAATTAAGGCAGTAATGGGTTAAGGTCCCAGGAGCATTCCAATGCATCATAAAGCATGTGACACCTTAAGTCCAGTAAAGCTTAGGAAGTATGCCCAGTTTCTTGTCTAATACCAATGGGAATAAAACTGTCATTTTGACAAGACACAAAGGAGTACTTACTATCTTAAAGGAGGAATTCTAGTTTGGCGCTATTACTTAAGAAGACATATTTTCAGTACTATTTCCTTGGAATATGACATCATTCTCCCTGATACTGTGCTTTTCTACCCTAGGAGGCGGGGCAGAAAACTACAATAAGAGCTTAGCTGCTATGCCCTCTTTAAGCTGGATCGAGAATCAACAATTAACTCTCACAGAGGTGGTAGGGTTTGGGGCGACTGATCCAAGCTATCAAAGGAAGTCTACTGTGGTTTCAACAGTCACATGGTCAAGAAGGTTTCAGAGGTTTTTACAACCTTTAAAGTATAAAACCTGAACTGCGTGTTGCTGATTGTGTCACTAGGACATCTTTTGGAGAAAGAGGCTGTTTCCATTTTTTTGGAAGAGAAGGCAAAACTTGCTGATCCAGTAAATGTGTTCCATCTGCAAGCTTGTGGGAACCAGAAACCATAAGAGAAATATAGTACCTGCATCAATCCTGCAGACAATCTGAGAGAAGTGTGTCCTAAACTAAGTAAGTAAAACTTTATTTTTATGGCGCCCAATCCCAGGGGCTCTGGCCACCTCACGAGAGGTATAAGACAGGCAGGGTTATTCCAAGCATTACATACACAATCATCAGTCATAATTCAAACACAATCATTTCAAATCATAAGAATTAAATAACAATAATCAATAAATAACACTAAAACCAGTTGCAGTTAATTGGGAAAAGCTTCTTTAAAAAGACTGGCTTTCAGTCCCCTCTTAAAAGCCTCCACCAATGGGGCTTCCCTCAGGGAACTGGGAAGTAAGTTCCAGAGGACTGGGCTGGACACTTAAAAAGCACACTCCCAGGAGGTTTTTTAGCCTGGACCTCAGAACCACTAGGAGTCCCTTGGTAGAGGAGTGAGGGGAGTGCACTGGATGGGCAGGAGTAAGAAGGTTGATCTGGTACCCAGGATCCTATCTGTAGAGGACCCTATAGGTGAGCAAACCCACCTTGGTGATGATCCTCCATCTGACAGGTAGCCAGTGCAGATTTTGCACTACCCTTTGCATCCTGCAGAGGAAATAGGACTCAAAACAGTTGATGATGGTACCAGCAAGTTCATAATACTCTCTAAGGTGATCCAGAAGCACGATGTATTTCATGGTGTCATATGCTAAGAAGAAATCTTGGCGAACAAGAACTGGCCTGTCTCCTCTATCCCTTGCACTGAGGAGGTCATTTTTCAGCCTGACCAGGGCTGTGCCAGAGCTATGACCACCCCGAAATCCAGATTGGAATGGCTCAGAGATGATAAAGGTCTCAAGGTGCTCCTTGAGCTGCGAATTGCCAATTCTCGTAAGCTTCACCAAGAATGGAGGTTGGAGATTGGTCAATAATTCCCAAGACATGTTGGTCAAGTGTTGGTTTCTTCAGAAGGAGCGTCACCATTGCCTCCTTCAAGGCATTTTGAAAGAACCACCTCAAGACAATCTCAATGACAATCTCGGTGAACACTGGACCAATGGACTTGGTGCATCCCACTAGGAGATGAGTCAGGCCCAGATCTGGTTCACAAAAGGTGGGGGGCAACTTTGAGACTACCTCAACAACCTCAGCAACCCCCACTGGCCAAAAACTCCCTCCAGAAAAAAAAGAGTGCCTCTGTTCCCACAAGGCCTGCCACTGTGAAACTGGTCTAGCCCCACTGGGAAGATCCTGGACCAAATAGAGGACACTGTCAGAGAAGAACTGAACAAACTCTACCCACAATGGGACTGAAAATACTCTTTTCAGCTGTAGACAGTTAGGATGAGGTAACCTGTCCACAGTCAAAAAGAGCTGAGCTGGTCTGTTCCTCCCTCAGCAATCTCCCTGGACAGGAAATCTGCCTTCTTACAGTGAATTTCCCTTTGTATAGTTATTGTAGTAAGCTTTCAAAGCCAGCCTATGCTATTCAGACCTGGTCCTCTACATAGAAACATAGACTTTGATGGCAGATAAGGACCACTTGGCCCACCCAGTCTGCCCATTTCCCTACCTACTGGATAAGCTGCAGATTCTAGTTAACCAACAGCCTGCTTCTTGCAACCCCCCACTATAATTGCTTTGTGTCTGTCCCATACATGTTTGAATTCCCCCACTGTTTTAGACCCAACGACCTCCTCAGGAAGGCTGTTCCATGTATCCACCACTCTCCATGAAAAGAATTTCCTCACATTACCCTGAGCTGTCCCCTCTATCTTTAAGCTGTGCCACCTTGTTCTTACACATTTCTTTTCTGAAAGATGCTACCCTCCTGGACTTGTTGATTCCCTTGAGGTACTTGAATGTTTCTATCATGTCTCCCTGTCCTCCTTTCATCAAGGGTATACATATTAAGCTCTCAGTCTCTTCATATGGTTTCTGATGTAGACCCTGCACCATTTTGGTTGCCCTCTCTGGACTGCTTCCATCCTGTCTATGTCCTTGCGTAGATGAGGTCTCCAAAACTGCACACAGTATCCAGATGGGGTCTCACTAACTGTCTGTATAGAGGGATAACCACTTCCTTTTTCTACTTGTGATGCCCCTTCCTATGCATCCCAGTATCCCCCTGGCTCTCCTTAATGACTTTTCACATTGCTTACCCACCTTTAGGTAATCTGATATGACTACTCCCAGGTCCTTTTCCATTTTTGTTGTTGTTAGTACCTCCCCTGCTATTGTGTACTCTTCTCCTGGGTTTTTGTTTCCCAGGTGCATTACTTTGCACTTCTTTGCATTGAATCTAAGTTGCCATATGTCTGACCATTCCTCCAACCTTGCCAAGTCCCTTCTCATCTTTTCTACCCCCTCTTGTGTATCAACTCTATTACAGATCTTTGTTTCATCTGCAAAGATGCATACCTTTCCCTCCAGACCCTCTGCAATGTCACTTACAAAGATGTTAAAGAGGATTGGACCCAGTACTGAGCCCTGAGGTACTCCACTAGTAAGCCCCCTTTCTTCAGAATGTGTTCCATTCACTATTACCTTCTGTGTCCTGTTGTGCAGCCAGTTCACTACCCAGGCTACCACCCTGGGACCCACTCCCAGGCTGGCTAACTTGATTATTAATCTTTTGTGCGGACTGTGTCAAATGCCTCCATAAAGTCTGGGTAGGCCATATCCACAGCCCCTCCCTGGTCTATTACTTTGGTCACCCAGTCAAAGAAATCAATTAGATTAGTCTGACATGACCTTCCTGCTGTAAATCCATGTTGCTTTGGGTCCTATTCCCCGCTGGCCTCTAGGTACTCAACAATTCTTTTTTTCAGAAGTGATTCCATCATTTTCCCTACCACTGAGGTCAAACTTACAGGTCTGTAGTTTCCTGCTTCTGCCTTGCTCCAACTTTTGTAAAGGGGAATCACATCTGCCCTCCTCCAGTTCTCAGGTACCACCCCATCCTGCCATGATTTGTTAAAAAGTGTGGTCAGTGGTGTCACTAGGTCCCCCCCTTAGTTCTTTTAGGATTCTGGGGTGAATCCTGTCAGGCCCCATTGCTTTGTCCACTTTGAGTTTTAGGAGTTCTTTCAGGACTCTTTCTTCTGTGAATGGACTGGTATCAACCCCCCTACCCACAGTGCTTCTATTGTCTGGTTTAGGTAACTGCTCCTCATCTTCTTTTGTGAATACTGAGCAAAAGTATTCATTCAGTATCTCTGCCTTTTCACTGTCTCCCTCTGCCCACCTCCCCTCTCCTTTATTAATCTTCACTATTCCTCCCTTAACCTTTCTATGCTCCCTAATGTACCTATAAAAGGTTTTATCCCCCTTTTTGACTGAGTTGGCTATTTTTTCCTCGGTTTGTGCCTTTGCTATTCTGACTGCCTTTCCTACTTCTTTCTGCTTTAATTGATACAGTTCCCTGTCGTGCTTCCTCTGTGATTCCTTATACTTTTTGAATGCAGCCTTTTTCTCCTTAACCTTCCCTGCCACCTCTTTTGAGAACCATAGTGGTTTTTTACTCTGCTTTGTTTTCTTTATTTGTTTTACACAAAGACCTGTTGCCTCTATGATGGCAGTTTTGATTTTTCTCCATTGTTCTTCCACCCCTCCTGTTTGGCCATTTGCTAGTGCATTCTTCAGGTGTTCACCCATTTTGCCAAAGTCAGCCCTTCTAAAGTCCAGTATCCTTGTTTTTGTATGGCTTATCTCCATGGTTGTGCTCATTGTGAAGCACACTGTGCAGTGGTCGCTTGTTCCTCAGATGTCTACTGACTTCTAAATTTGTGATCCTCTCCCATTTGAGAGTACCAGGTCTAGTATTGCTCCCTCCTGGAGTGGGTTCCAGCACTAGCTGTCTAAGGTCTGCCCACTGCAGTGCAAATGAGAATGAACCTGCTCTTGGATGTGGCTGCACATATGTCCTCTAGTTATCATCTGGCATATTCAGGTCCCCATCAACAGTAGCTCCCTTTTTTCAGCCATTTTGAGAATGTCCTCTATCATTTTCTTGTCCATTTCCTCCCCTTGAGGGGGTCTGCTAACAATGCTCCATTCTCTGACACTTGGTCTTCATTTTCTCGAAAAGAGCTGGTTAGTACTATTGCCAAGTAATAGTTAGCAAACCACACTAGGGTCTAGAAAGTCTAGATATGTGTGTGTGTGTGTGTGTGTGTGTGTGTGTGGCGTGGCCCCTGTTCTTTAGAATCTTCTGTCCTGCAGAGCAGGAAGAGGGAAGAGCCAGAGAAGTCCAGATGACCATGGAGATAGAATGTCTGATCTACTTACAGAAAGGAACCTGAGACCTGCATCTTCTAGCTGGCTCCCACCCAACTGCACAACTGAATCATCAGTCTGAGAGAGACTCACAGCTGCAAGAAGGAGTCCAAGTGCCCTGCAACTAGGAAAGCTGTACATGGTGTTGTCACCAAATCTACAGATTTGACCTATGAGTCAGGAGCTGCACATACCTCATTCTGAGGTTTGCCATCATTAGGTCCAATTATGTGTTTAGAATGTTGGAGACAGAACTCCAGGCTGGTTTTCTGTGAGAATCCTAATACACTCTATAGAATTATAAACAAACGTGTACACATTCCAAACAAATCTAAATAACTTTGAAACTATTCTAGGTGCAAAAAAACAACCTGCATGAAAGTTGTTCAGGACAAGAAAAATCTTTAAAATTAGGGTAGTTACTAAGCTGCACTAATTATATTTCTTAAAATATGGTGATCTTATTGCCTGTATTTCCATTGTAGTTTTACAAAATTCACCTTTGATGGCCATATTTAAAAATATATAATTAATGCAGCTTTAGTGATTACCTCATTTGAAAGGTCTTGTTGTTCCGAACAACTTTCATGCTGATTATGAATGGGTAGGTGGTATAGTTTTTGAGATATTTACATTTGTTTGGCATGACTCCTACTGTGCTTGCACAGAGAGAAAAAAATGAAAGGGGGGGTTGGAAGCACAGTGAGGAGTCATGCCACACAAATGTAAATATCTCAAAAAGTATACAACTTACCCATTTACAACCAGCATGAAAGTTATTCAGGATAAAAAGACCATTCAAATGAGGGTAGTCACTAATCTGAATTCAATATATTTTTCAAAATATGACCATCTGATTACATGTATTTTCATTTTTCTTCACAATTTTCACCTTTTAGGATGGCCATATTTAAAAAAAATGTATAATAAGTGAAGCTTATTTACTATCATCATTTGAAAGGTCTTTTTGTCCTGAACAACTTTCATGCTGATTATGAATGGGTATGTGATATACTTTTTGAGATATTTACATTTGTTTGGCATGACTCCTACTGTGCTTGCTCAGAGATAAAAAATGAGGAGGTTCGGAAGCGCAGTAAGGAGTCATGTCACACAAATGTAAATGTCTCAAAAAGTATACCACTTACCCTTTTACAACTAGATTGAAAGTTGTTCAGGACAAAATATCTTTCAAATGAGGGTAGTCACTAAGCTGCACTAAGTATATTTTTTAAAATATTGCCATCTGATTACCTGAATTTTCATTTTTCTTCACAATTTTCACCTTTCGGATGGCCATATTTTAAAACATATAATTAGTGCAGCTTAGTGACTGCCCTCATTTGAAAAGTCTTTTTGTCCTGAACAACTTCCATTTATTTATTTAAACATTTTACCAGGAAAGCATACTGAGTAGAAATACTGCTTGATTCCAGATGCATCCTGGGGGAAGGGTAAGCACCAGTATATAAGTACAACATTGAGAAAACTAAGTCCGTAACACATTAATACAATTGGTACAATTGATGGTGAACTACATGCATGCACAATACAACAAATATAGATGTACCATGTGCAGTGAAGAAAAAGCAAAATTATTCATGCAATACCAGGAAGGTTAGTGTGGAATCATTGTAGATACTAAGCTTGGGCACTCACATACAACATAGTGCTGCTGGACTGGACTTATTTTGAAAGCATAGAGGAGCTGGCCTTAGGACAGGCCAACATTATTAGTTGCAAGCGCAGGAAGGGGTGACATGGGCTTTGAGCAGTGAATGTAGGTGCTGATTGGTGGAGATGTGCTGAATGCCCATGTGGAGGGAATTCCATAATTTAGGTATCCACTATTTGAAGGCTGCCTGACCTCCAGTGGTAGTCATGTGTGGCATAGAAAGGAGCCCGGAGTCATTATTTCCTAGTGCATAAGCCGGTAGGACAGGGGTTGATAGTAAGGAGGTGAGGTAAGTGGGCAGAGACTGGGTCCAGAACTTGGCTGCCATCCAAGCACAGTGTGACAGCCTATGGTCCTGGAGGGAGGTGAAGCCTAACATCTAGTAGAGGGTGCAATGGTGGGTCAAGGGGGCAGTCCAGAGCAAAATGACAGAAAGAGTTGAAAAGTGTGTCTAGTCTGGCTAGGGAGGATGTGGGTGCAGCACTGTAGACTACATCCCTATAGTCAAAAATAGGGAGAATCATTTTCTGTACCATGGCGCGGTATGCCGACAGTGGGATCCACCCACGATTTCAGTAAAGAGCCCCCAACTTAGGATGGAGCTTTTTGTGAATGGCATCAATGTGTACAGAAAGTCAAGGTGCTGGTCAAGGCAGACCCCAAGATATCTAATAGAGTCACAGTCCTCCAGGGATGTCCCATCCAGAGTATGGCATATGAGGATGGTAGTGAGCTGCAATAGTCTCTGCCTAGTGCTGATGATCATGGAGACAGTTTTCTTGGCATTGAGGGAGAGTTGGTTTGTGCAGAACCAAAGCTGAACATTGTTGAAATCAAGCTGTAATCTGGTTGCCACATCTGAGGTAGTGGGGCCGGATGTAAACAGCACTGTGTCATCTGCATACATGTGAATAGATGTATGAGGGCAGGCAGAGGGCAGATCATTTAGGAAGATGGAAACAAGAGTAGGCCAAGGATGGAGCCCTGTGGCACACCAGTGGTGACAGGAAGGTTACAGTGATGTTGTTCTATTATGGACAGATTGGAATCTACCAGCCAGGTAGGAGTGGAACCAGTTGGTAGCTACACCAGATAGTCCAGCAAGTGAGAGCTTGGGCAGGAGGAATTGGTGTGAGACAGTGTTGAATGCCTTTGCTAGATTGACAAAAATTGCTGAGGTGATGAGTCCTTGGTCCATACTAGTATGAATAGCATCCATGAGCCTTAGCAGGAAGGTAGTGGTGGAGTGGTTCTTCCTAAAACCAGACTGGTAAGGAGTGAAAAAGGATGAAGAGTCAAGGTAGGAGGAGAGTTGTGAGAGGACCAGGTGCTCCTGTAGTTTAGCCAGTATATGAAGGAGAGAAACTGGGCAGTAGTTACTGGGGATGGATAGGTCACCACCTTTCAGAAGGAGGATGACTGTAGCATGCTTCCATTCAGATGGGATGGAGCTGTGTGAGAAAGAAAGGTTGAAAAGTGCTGCCAGTGGGGAGGCGATGGCTGGCACAGACAGGTATAACATTTTGGAGTCCAGGCCAGTGAGGCATCTACCTTTGGACAGGTTTAAGGTGAGCAGCACCTTTAGTACTTCTTGCATGGTAACCTGGTGGCAGGAGAAGGAGGAGGTTGGTGGAGGGGTTTGAGCAGGGGTGTAGGGGCGAGGGGGAAATTGGAGCAGAAGGGAGGGAGGACAACAGAGATGAGGTGCACCTCATGAAAAGGAGTTAAACTCTGAGGCCCCTGAAAGAGGGTCAGTTATGGTGGAGCCATCTAAGTTTAATGCAGGAGTAGGGGGTTGTAATGGAAGTGAAAAAAGTGATTTGACCTCCTTCCAGAATTTGGCTGAGTGGTCAAGGTTTGAGACTAAGGTGGTACTGAAATACTTTGCTTTCTCCTGCTGGATTAACTCTTGCAGGCATTATGTACAGTATGTTACCATAAGTGGTTCATGGTTAGGCCAGAGACTTTGAAGGATTTCCAATCCTGATCTCTACCCCTGAGGTGGTCCATGATGTCAGCTATGACCCAGAGCAGGTGTACTCCTCACCCACATCCATCTGAGTGGTGCATAGAAGTCCCAGACTGAAGGAACCTGGACTTAGGAAGTCCAGGGCAGCATTGAAGGAGGTTGCCTGAGGATGCCAGACCAGTCAGTATTTCCCTAGGTCTTTCAGGAGGAAGGTGAGGTTGAGGTTTATAGGATCTGGTCAAAGTGTTTTGGAGAGGTGCCTTGACCTGAAGACTTTTCTTACTGTGTAGATCATGATGATCACTTATTGAGTCTGGTAGAAGGTCGGAGTCTACTACACATTAGGGGTGGGAGATGAGAGCCCAATCAATGAGAGAGTGGTTTGGGGATTTGTGGTTCAGGCATGTGGGCTCAGTGATCACTTGGGACAGGTTGAGGGTAGTCACTTGGCTGCACAGCTTAGAGCTGGCATTAGTGAGCTAGTTCCAGTTGAAATCCCCAAGGATATAAAGCTCACCACCTTCTGCCAGGGATGTTAGGTTGGAGATGTGTTCCAGTAAATCTGCCATGGTGGTGTGAGGTGCACAGTAGGATCCTGATATGTATATGGGCATATTATGGGGGAGGGACAGTTCCAGCATTAAGATGTCAATGGACAGCACAGGCATGGTTAAAGAGACTCGGGTGAATTTGAGCGAAGATGCAATATACATGGCTATATCGCCTCCACATTTAGGCCAAGGGCAATCATAAAGAATGACAGTGTAGTCAGGGATAGTGATTTCAGTATTTTTGATATAGGGTTTTAGCCAGGTCTCGGAGATAATCAGAATGTCAGGGCACAGGGATAGAGCAAGTGGTTGCAGAAGGGGTAGTTTATGAAGCAGGCTACAGACATTGAGATGAACCAGTTTTAGGCCTTTAGGGAGATGAATGGAGGGATGTGAGATATGGCATGGGGGTGATGGGCCAAGGTTTACCTCAACATTCGCAGATAAGAGGAGTAGGAGGTACATCATGAGTCTGGAGACATGCTGGTTGTGAATGGGTAAGTGGTATACTTTTTGAGATATTTACATTTGTTTAGCATGACTCCTTATGTGCTTGCTCAGAGAGAGAGAGAGAGAGAAAAAAATGATGGGGTTGGAAGCACAATAAGGAGTCATGCCAAACAAATGTAAATATCTCAAAATGTATGCCACTTACCCATTTACAACCAACATGAAAGTTGTTCAGGACAAAAAAACGTTCAAATGAGGGCAGTCACTAATCTGAATTCTTTATGTTTTTTCAAATATGGCCATTCGTTTGGTTAAAATTGTGAAGAAAAATGAAAATTCAGGTAATCAGATGGCCATATTTTAAAATACATAATGAGAAGCTGGCCCAATGGCATGAAAGACTGAGGAATCACTGCCTTACCTCCTGCCACGCTGGTGACCCATGTTCACAGTGTGAGTGGGATGCCGGGGGTTGGCCGGTGGAGGGATAGGATTGAGTATCTGGAGGACAGGTCTGCCTTCCAGGGGAGGGGTGGGGACAGAGTCCTCTGCTTTCCTGGCCTCTAGTGGCAGCTGGGAGCTGGCACAGTGGACCCACACAGAGGGGGTGGTCATGGAGGAGATACCCAGCATGCTGCATGAAGAAGTGTGTGCAGCTTGGCCACTGGTGCCATTGCATGTGCCACACTGCACTCAGGGATGGAGAAACCAGAAAAATGGTGGAGACCAATGGAATGAAACTGGTCCCTCGCAGGTGCTGTACCCTACCAGCTGGACACCTCCAGGAACAGCAACGGAGGTAAGTACCAGTGGACATCAGGGTGATGGGGCTGGGGGGACCAGTGTAGGAAAGGCCATTCATCCAGGGGCAGAAAGAAAACAAGCAAAAACAAAATAAAACATATATATATATATATATATATATATATATATATATAACAGTAGTTATAGTGACTACCCCTCATTTGAAAGGACTTTTTATCTTGAACAACTTTCATGCTGGTTGTGAATGGGTAAGTGTTATACTTTTTGAGATATTTACATTTGTTTTGCATGACTCCTATTGCTCTTGCTCACAGAGAGAAAAAAATGGGTGTGTTTGGAAGCATAGTAAGGAGTTATGCCAAATAAATGCAAATATCTCTGAAAGTATACCACTAACCCATTCACAACCATATGAAAGTTGTTCAGGACAAAAAGACCTTTCACAAGAGAGTAGTCACTAAGCTGTACTTTGAACAGATCATAGAAAATATCCACTGGATTACTGTATTTTTACATGTAAGAGCTGTATTATATCTGAATAAACACCAGTAATACTGTGTACAGTTGCCATGTATAAATGTTCAGATGTGTATTCCTGTTATCGAAACAAAAATACTTTGATTCTGCAGACATAACAGTGTCAACAGTAGATGCCTTTTTTACTCCCATCACAATACCAAAGTAATTAAATCATGTCATACCTTTCCAGAAGATACACAGAGACGTGTTTATCAACTTGAAATCAAGGTTTACCTCACTTCTTTGAAGACTTTGAAATATGTGATAGTAACGAGACTGAACATGACTGAAGTATCCCATCAAGGTTGTTCCAGACAAAATGAAGGAATCGATTGATGGCTAAATTATTAAAATGTGTGGTTTTATTTTAATGTGTGACTTACTTAAACTTTTTTGTGTGATTTTATGACCTGGTGATTATCATAGTATATATGTTTTGACTTCTAATTTATAATATAACTGGTGTTTCGTACCCTCAGTCTTGTGTGCATGTTTTTTATTTTTTATATCACCACACACAGAATCTTGTAAAATGTAAAACAACACCAACATTTATTAATATACACTAAGGTTACTTATAACAAGGGGATGGGAGTAATTTGGAATCCAAACAGGCATTATTTCCTGGTATAACTCGCTTCCATTCTCTCCTAAAATAGTACTGTATTGACACATGTAATTGTGCCTACCACCTACATTTTAACCTTATGTGTCCCTGCTTGCCTTGGTTTATATGTTGTATTGCAGCAAAACAAAATACATTCACTAGACCTAATGCTACTATTGAACTTGAGATATGTTCAGTGCATATTCCTTCTTTGTACAAACCTACGACTATGCTGTATTTCACCTTATCTTTTTTGTTATATTTTTTTATGATTCTTTTGTTATATTTATTTATGACTTTGATAACCGGGTGAGTGCACTGATCCCAGAGACCATTTTCAGGCACAACCCGGGCCATAACACATGGCGCAGGGTGACAGTGAAGTACAAAGTAAAAGTAACACACATGAAAAAGATTTGATACAAGCAACAATAGTAGATACAATATACAGGTTTGATGCATAAGTCCATTTGAGAACAGTGAATACAAGGTTTCAATATCAGACATGAGAAGACTTGGTACAAACAAACAAATCATAGGCACGGTGTACAATGTGAGACTGCATCGTCCAGTGAGCAAGTAATGCACAGAATACTCAGTAAAAAATGTATATATAATATGTACAGGCAAGGAAGTCAAATATTACTATGAAAGATGTAATATAACAGTTGTAGCAAGATAGTTGACTAGTGTGGGTAGGTGGGTAACCCCTGGGCTGGGGAGTTCACTAGTGTGAGTTGGTGTGAGACCCCTGGGAGCATCGGCAGGATGAGTTTTCTAGGAACCAAACTTTAAGATGGGACTTGAAACTGGAGTGTGTGTCAATGGAATGGAGTTCAGCCAGTAGTTTGTTCCACCGCAAGGGGGCAGCTGGAGACCAAGCTCTGCTACCCATGTTGGTGGATACCCTAGGAACAGCTAGAGGGGGAGTACCATTTGAGCTGAGGTTGCAGAGGAGTATTTGGGTTTTCAGAAGGGCAGTTAGGGGGGATTATGGAGCCGTGCAGATGACATTGTCCACCATGCAGCAGAGGGCTAGCGACCTTGCAGCGGTAGCCATCCAAGGGTATTATAGAGGGTACAGTGGTGGGTGGAGAATGGGGCCAATAAAGCAAAGCGGCAGGTGCTGTTGTAGGCAGTGGAGAGTTTAGCCATAGCAATAGGTGAGATCCTGGCATAAATAGGGGAGCAGTAGTCAAGAATAGGGAGAAGATTGCCCTAGACAATGGCTAGTCTAGCTTCAGGGGTAAGGTATTGCCTTCTGACAAGTGGATTTGCATGCTCAGTGAAGGCGAGGGAGGGGTTGAGCAGTACTCCTAAGTATTTGTAGGTGTTGACGTCCTCCAGGGCTGTGCCATCTGGGGGGAGAATGCGTAAGGGGGTGTGGCTCTTAGTTTTGGCCAGGAAGGGCTTAGATCCAAACAGCATGGATTCAGTTTTTTTGGCATTTACTAAGAGGAGGTTTTTTGAGAACCAGATGTGGGCTGCAGCATAGTTGTGTGAGAGAACTGAGGAAATTGCAGCCGTGGATTTGTCACTGTGGAAGAGGACAAGTTCATCGGCATACAGAAGAGAGATACAGTTGAGGCAGTCGAAGGGAAGTGCATTAACAAATAAGGAGAAAAGGTGGGGACCCAGGATTGGGCATTGAGGGACCCCCACAGAGACAGGCAGGGTGGGGGAGCAGGTTTGACCAATACACATGAATTATGAGTGATCAGTAAGGTAGCTAGTGAACCAGCTTGTGACTTTCTGAGAACAACCAAGGAGAGGCTAAGCTTGGGAGGTAAGGAGGCATGGTTAACCATGTCAAAGCCTTTGACAGGTCAATGAAGACAGCCACGGTGGCTTTACCATTATACATGTTAGAGGGGATGTGGTCAGTCAGAAAAGTGAGGGCAGTGGCGGTGGAATGGTTCTTGTGAAAGCCATGCTGTTGGTTGAATAAGAGGGTGTATTTGCTTATGTACTCAGTGAGCTGATTGTGGACCGCTATCTCGAGTAGTTTACTGAGATGAGGGAGGATGGATATTGGACAGTAATTGTCAGAGGATTTGGGGTCACCGGATTTAAGAATGGGGATAACCTTAGCTTTCTTCCATGGGTCAGGCATGGAGGAGGTGGAAAGGGCAAGGTTAAAGATGAAGGTGAGTGACATGGCAATCGCCGAAGAGATCAGCTTAAGAAAGACTGGAGATAGGCCATCAGATCCAGAGGAGCCGTGGTTAGGTAGATGTTTGAGTAGCTTCACTGTATCATGTATGGAGAGGGCTTTAAAATAGAATGGAGGTATTTGCAGGTGAGTGGCAGAGCTGGAGGAGGATGGCATTGTGTCAGATATTAAGGCCGGGCTTTGAGGTTGGGCAGTTGGCAGCTTATTTAGGTACATGGATAAGTTAGTGAACTTACAGTTGAAGACACTGGCCACATTGTGAGGGTCGGTCAGCAGCCCATCCTGGGAGTTGAGATGTGGTGCAGCGTAGCTGGAGCAGGGGTTTAGGAGGGAGCTGATTGAGTCCCAGAATTTTCTAGGGTCTCCAAGGTTGGCCTTTTGCAGGTTGCGGAAGTGGGTCTGTTTCAAAAATTTGGCCTGTTATTTACATTTGTTCCTCATGTGCCTGTAAGCATCCCAGAGGGCAGAGAGGGGTTGTTTGAGTGGACCAGGCATGGTCTCTGGCCTTCATAAGGGTAGGAGGTCTTTAGAGATCCAGCGCGAGCACCCGCCTCTGACCCGTCTGCTGGTAGTGACAGGAAAAGCAGTCCTGGAGTGTTAGTAAAGTCTGCGTAAATGTGGAAACTGCCATGGCTACATTGGAAAGGGAAAAAAGCATGGACAAGTCCAAGGACTGGGCTTCCTTGAGGAGATTTGTGGAGACTGGGCAGCTGAAATTTCTTAGAGATAGGTATTTGGGTTGGGGCTCTTTAGTTTGGAAGACCAGAGGAGGTAGGTCAGTGAATGATCACTTACAGAGTCAGGCATGGTGCCAGCGTGTAATGCTCAGTCCTCCCTGTTTATGAGGATCCAGTCTAGTGAAGTCTGGTTGGCTGAGCGTGGATTAAGTCTGGTGGGAAGAGTGATCACCTGCACCAGGACATGCTGCTTCAACAGGGATACATAGTCAGGCTGGTGGCAGCTCAGCCAGTTTAGATTAAAATCACTGAGAAGGATAGATTCTCTATGGGGAGTTAGAGAGCTCAGGCTTTGGAGGAGGCTGGTGAGTCCAATAATTCCGTTTGTGGGGGGGGGTTGTAGCAGCAGTCAATATAGAGTTTCTTGCAGGATCCCCGGGTCAATTCAGAGAGTAGCCATTCACTAGGTGAGGAAGGGTCGGAGTGTAGGACAATGCTAGCTGAGAGGGGTTCTCTTAGGAGCAGGGCCACACTGCCACCTTTTTTCCTGCCTGGCCAGTCAAGGAATAGGTTAGAGTAGCCAGGTATTTTGAAGGTGTTTTTGGTGTGGTGTGGCTTTAGCCATGTTTCAGTGAGTCCTAGAATATGGGGCTTGTGTAGCTCAATCCAAGCCTCAGGGTCAGTGAATTTAGATGGAAGGCTGCAGACATTGATATGTGTGATTTTAAGACCAGGGGCATTTGTCCAGATGCTGGAGGTGGAGGTGATATGGGAGTTTGTTGGGCCAGGGTTGCATTCAATGTCCCCAGCAAGGGAGAGTAGTGATAGTAGGAGAATGTATGGGCAGGAGGGAATAGAAGGAGACCAGGAGAGGTTAACCAGGTAGTGGCCAAGGAGGTGGCGTCTTCCTTTATAGTGAGTAGGATGAGAGAGATGTACCTCAGGTGGAGTTATCCTAGTTGGGAGTGAAGAGGGTTGAGACAGGGAGAGGGAGAATGAGAGGAAGGAGGCGCTGCCATCAGCCAGCACACCGTTTATTGTGAAGTCAGTCAATACCAGCGAGGAAGTTAGGGAGATGACAAATAATAGGTAGTGCCAGCTTCATCTTCTGAGGGAGAGTGGGGACAATGGAAAGTAGTAGGAGGGAATTAGCTTGGTTTGCCTTATGAAGGGGGAGAGGAGGGAGTGGTGAGGCAAGGGGCAGTTAGAGATGTAGTTCTCTGGGGCAGGAACACACTCTAGAAAGTGTTCTGTAGCTTTAAATTTGTATATGGCAAGACGGCCAATGGGAGAAAGGTACACAGAAGGGGGAGTGGTTTAGGTGTATTTAACAAGTTGTGGACAAGAGGGTGGGGGCCAAAAAAAAAATCAGCTTCCACTGGTACCAAAATCCAAAAGTCAGGGCTAGTACCTTGAAGTATAGAGGATTTCTGAAAAACTGTTTAGGTTCAAGAAATTGACGGGTCCATGGCCTGGTCAAGGCACTCTGGATCCCTGAAATAAAGTAGAAAAACAGGATTTTTAAAGGCTGGAAGAGGAGGCTTTTTACATCAGAACAAAGAGAATAATAGAAATGGGCAGGGTCAGAGAGCAGAGCACACTGTTTGGCGGTTGGGGAGGAGACAGAGTGCAGGCCAGACAGCAGAAGGATTTACACAGTCAAGGCTTACAATTCGCTTCTAATATCAACTCAGAACTTAAAATGACCGTAAGGATTAAACAAATTATTAAATCCTGCCACACAAATTCAACTAGAGAGACAGAGAGAGATACAGTAGTTAATGATGTGTTCAGCGAAAATCAGCTTCCACTGGTAACAAAATCCAAAAGTCAGGGCTAGTACCTTGCAGTATAGTGGATTTCTGAAAAACTGTTTAGGTTCCAGAAATTGAGGGGTCCACGGCCTGGTCAAGGCACGGTGGATCCCTTGCAGTATAGAGGATTTCTGAAAAACTGTTTAGGTTCCAGAAATTGAGGGGTCCATGGCCTGGTCAAGGCACGCTGGATCCCTTGCAATATAGAGGATTTCTGAAAAACTGTTTAGGTTCAAGAAATTGAGGGGTCCGTGGCCTGGTCAAGGCATGCTGGATCCCGTTGGATATTACTATGTTTCTCATGCATTCTTGAATATCAGTTTTCTCAATTTTGATAATCTGTCCTACCCAGGACCTCCTTGTAAATGAGCTTGCTCAATGGAGCCTTTCCTGGTAAAATAAATAAAATAAATAAATAAAATGAATTGTAAACTATTTACAATTTTACCTATTTAAATATATATATATATATATATATATGTATCTCCAGGCATTGAAATATTCTTTAAGGGACAGCCAGCCTGGTGGCGCACAGGGCTGATGCACTGGTCGCTTTACCTCTCGTCATGTTGGAGACCCGGGTTCGGGTACGGACTCGGGTCATCGGTGAGCCATGGTGGAGGGGGGACAGGATTGAGCATCCCTTGTAGTTCCACAACCACTGGGTACAGGTACAGTGGCTAGTGTAGGTGGGAGGGGGTGGCAACACTTTTGATGGTGTCTCTAGCTGCAGCATGCACATGCCTCCACATGTGCCCACAACAGAGAACAGTGACAGGTGAAAAAAGGAGGAAAAATATGGATATTAAATATGTATGTAAATAAAAAAATATTTTTCAAGGGACAGCCAGTGTGGTGGTACAGAGGGCTGATGCACTTGACGTCTTACTGTCATCATGCTGGGTACCCATGTTCAGCTATGAACTCAGGTTGTTGGGAAGCTGTGGAGGAGGAGGAGAGCAGGATTTAGCATCCATGGTACTGCTCTCCTTTCTAGGGGTGGTTTTCAATCCCCTGTAGTTCCGCAGTCACTGGGTGGAGGTATGGTGACTAGTGTGGGCAGGAGGGGTCGCCAACACTTTTGATGGTGTCTTTAGCTGTGGCTTGTGCATGCCTCCACTTGCACACCCAGCAGAGAATGGTGACGGGTGAAAAAAGGGGGAAAAATATAGGTATTAAATATGGATGAAAAAAATAATTAAAAGATGATTGCAAAGGGGGTTTCGGTAAGTACTTTTACAGCACTGTGTCCCTCAAGTCCTGGCAGTCATTACACAGGTGATGTCCTGTGGAACTTGTAGAAGCATTCTACACACAATGGAACCTGGCATGCCATAAAGATGAAACGGGATTCTGCCTGTTTCTTCTTCCTCGCACAGTTCTTGCAGCGGAGCTTTGCTGCCTTGATGGGAAAGTGTGGTTCCTGCTGTTCCAAAGATGGTGTGTTGGAGCTCCCAGACAGTAAGCAACATACACTGAACGTTCTCTACAGATAGTATTATTCAACTCTGCTCCCCTCCCCAGACCTGTCACCTTAGCACTACCCCGTACTGTGGTGTGCCCCTCCCTTGTACTCCCAGAGTGCTCCCTATGGCAGAGTTGAAGGGAAAGGATCTCCCTGTTTCCTTTGGTCTCAACCAGAATTGACTTCAGAGGGACCATGCATGAATCTCCAGCTGTGGGACCTGCACACAAGAAGATTTCAGCATAGTAACAGAAATAATTTTCTAATTCTGTGTCACCCAGTTTCATGGGCAATAAGTGTACAGGGTGTACCTAGCACATTCACATGTAAAAGTGTGATTGGGACATTGTGCCATGCATGCCTTCATCCACCCTCCCACTACTGTGATAGTGTGCAATGCCACCCAGCTGTTGAGATATATATCATCAGCTGGACGTAGGCACAAGGTCTGTCGGTACTGCATTTGATACTGAAGGAACAGCAGCAAATTTGGCTGCCCTCCCTCCCTCCCTCGAGAAGGATTTCATCCATTGGGATGTTTGATCCTTCACCACCCTGCTACTTACTGTGGCTATAATTGTTTCCAGTGCTCTGACTGACACCTGGTGTGGGACTGGAACTCACAACCAGAGGTGGCTGTGATACCAACTGAGTTACTTGATGCTTCAGACCTCTACAGTAGCATGCTTGATGTCTAAACATTACTATTTTACACAACTATGGTAGATGCAGGAAAAAACTTTCTCATTTCTGTTTGCCTGATCAGAAATAAGCTGGTAGAGAAACACAAGGAGCAGCAGATGAGAGAAATCAATCTCCCTTTGCTCAGTCGTCATGTGTGTAGCTGGTCCCAGAGCAGCAGTGAATACAGCCACATCCACCTTCTTCAGGCTGCTGGTCCAGGATGATGGTTCTGAGTCACTACATGCATCCTCCTTCTCCTCATCCTCAGAGTGAACAATCATGTGGACAACCTCCACATCCACATCAGACCCTTCCTGCATATCTCCAATCTCCACATCAGTGAAGCCAAAAAACTCCTTGTCACTATCAGTTGATGTGAGGAATTGACAACGTGTCTCCATCTCAGCAATCTCCACTGCTGTAAAACTACAAATTTTTCCTCACTATCGCTACTGAGGAAAGCCTTAGGTATTGAAAGCAGTGAACTCATTTTTGGTATTATTCAGCAAACAATCCAGTCAGAAGAGCAACAACACTGGCAGCACACTTTAAACAGTGCCCTTTCAGCTCTGAGCTACAAAGCTGTGTGAAGGGAAACTAGATGTGGTGGGAAAATTACCTCAGACAGTACAGAAAAGTAACATGAAAAAATATTTAAACACTTATGTACATATGTGTATATTTAACATAATTGCATATATGCACTTATGTGTACACAAATGTGTGTATTTATTACATTATTTCTGTGTGACAGTTTTAAGCTGTGGTGGAATGTTCATTCATGCACTGTGTGAGGGCATATAGTATCCCCTGCTGTCATAAACAGTGCTGCTGTTTCTTCACATAAATAATCAGCGCCCCCCCATGACAACTCATTCTGTTGCCATATTTTGACAGGGTAGACATTTAAATTTAAAGTTTCTGTCAGCTTTTCCAAGTATCTTTACATTATACCTCCTAAATCATGTCATTTTGTGAAGCTGTGCTGAAGAAATTCAAGTCATGTTTCAGCAGCACTCATTGCATATGCCATTTTACTTGTCAAAATGTAAATTTATGGCCCAGTGGCACAGAGGGCTGAGGTGCTGGATGCCTTTCCCCAGGCTACAACGGCAACTGAGTTCAGGAGTGAGCTTGGGCCACCAGGGGTCAGCGGGGGAGAGCAGGATTGAGCATCCAGAGGACAGCTCTCCTGTCCTGGAAGGGAGAGAAGTTCTGATCCCGGGTTATGGTGAGTCTTGGTGGTGACTGGGAGCACAGCAGCTCGTGGGTCTATCAGTCAGTGGATTGGCTGTGGCAGTGATCCTGTGGTCATGCCTGGGAGCGTCCATTCCCTCGCTGGACACATTGCATGTCCAAGCCATCGGGGAGGGAAAAACAAGGAAATGCCTTAGGCCTCAGCAGGCGAAGGTGAGTCAAGTGACAGACCACCATGCCCAATGCCAGATTCTCCAGTCTGCTTCCAGAGCTTGCTACGCGATGCCTGGTCTGCCCACTAAATTTCAGAAAAGTAGCTGGAGGAATTGGTGGTCCCGCCCTGGGGGACTTAGATCCGGGGGGGCAGTGGACTGGCACAAGTGGAGTGGAGTCCTCTTCCTCCAGCAGGTAAGGCTGGGAATTTCAGGTGGGCAGAATACGGTCAGGTTGGGTGCCCAGGGGAGTGAGTCCGAGGCTCCAGAGAAAGAGCATAAAGAGAGTTAACAAAAAAAAAAATGTAAACTTATAAGCCACATTTTTCATAAACTATAAAGATTTCCTGGGAGGGTGGGATGCCTTCTATGTATTGGGAACATCAATTTCAAATTTGTGACCATAATCATTGAAATAAAAGCTTCATAGGGGTGGCTGTATAATAGATCAATTACTTCCTGGATGGACTGGGAATGAACAGCTAATTTGCAGTTGCCATTTTTAAATAACAAAATAAAACCTTTGTGGCACATAAACATCATTTGTATAACCATGGTATGGTTTGCCAACATGTGCAAATATGTAAGCTGTAAAGATTTATATTTCTGGCTCACTTTTTATTAGGAAATAACCTCGGTTTTGTTAGCCCAGTGTGATTCACTTCATCAGCATCAGCTGATTTGCATACGCTGGTTTCACTTAGAAATACATCGCTATCTGATGTGTTTCCAGCAATGTATTTACTTTATAGAGAAGGGTGGCCTCTGTTTTATATTTTAGGAGCTTTATTTTTATGTTTCTGCTCCTAATTTTTAATGGTATAGCCTCCATTTTGCTGTAGTACAGCATTTCCTGCTTGTGATATGTCGACCCCCTAATTTGCATATCATGAACTTTATAGCTGTAATACAGCTTCAATAAGGTCCCAAACAGTAAATTTTTGCAGTGTGCTAGCAGACTGGGATATTACCAAAAGGGTGCAGCATTTACTTTTGCTTTTCTGCTGCCTGTTTTCATGCTAAACTTCCTGGTTCTTCGTTTGCATTACTGGAAGTCACTTCCAGTATTGGAACCATGCGGTTGGGGTAGGGATGGCTGTTATGAGGAGCCACAGTGTCAGATTTTCAATGGGAGGACCCTGTTTTTTTGGCTCTACTCCCATTACAACAATGTCAGCTATTGGCTGATGAAGTGCCTGGACAGTTATTCGCTTGGTTACAGTGGTGTCAGTGGAGAAAGTGGAAGACACCTCATGGTGTCTATCGGACTTTTGCCTGCATCAGTTGGGATACTGCCTGGCTCTACAGGATTCTCAGGACAGAAGAATCTTGATGCTGTGTGTCGTGTACAGGTACCAATGAGTTTGCCTTTATAGTTGAGATTGCAGAGGAGCTGGAAGGGAAGGCCTGCCTCTTTGTTGATGACCCCAATATTTGCAATAGGGTGGACACTCTGGGGGGTGGAAAGGATAAGCAGAGACTGAAGAAAACTTGAGGACTGGTCAAGAGTATGGCAGCTGAGTTTCAATGCTAAAAAGTGCAAAATAATGCATTTAGGGCACAGAAACCTTAGGGCAGAGTTCAAAATGAGTGCAGTGGTATTGAGAACCACCAAGCAGAAAAGAGACCTAGAGGTAATCATATCTGATGACCTAAAAATGGCCAAGCAGTGTGACAAGACAGGAGGGAGGGTTACTGGGATGCTAGATTGCATAGGGAGGGGTATCACCAGCAGAAAGAGGGTGGTGATGTTGCTTCTTTATAGATTGCTGGTAAAACCCTACCTAGAGTACTGTGTCCAGTTCTGGAGACCACATCTCAGGAAAGACCTAGACAGAGTGGAGGTAGTTCAGAGGAGGGCAACTAAAATTGTGCAGGTATCTGCATCAAAAGCCTTATGAGGAGTGACTAAAGGACCTCAATATATACATCCTGGAAGGTGGGTTATGATACAGACCTTTAAATACCTCACAGGGGTAAATAAGATATAGTAGGCAAGTATTTCTCAGAAACACGTGCTCAAGATCAAGTGGACATGCTATGAAGCTGAAATTGGGTAGATTCAGGAGAGATGTGAGGAAGTACTTTTTCAGAGAGAGAGTGGTGGATTTCTGGAATAGCCTTCCAGTGGAGGTGGTGGGTGTAAAAACAATGGTTGGGTTCAAGAATGTATGGGATTGGTATAAAGGAATCTTTGTATAATGGAAGTGGGGAGGGAGAAGAAGATGATCAAGAAAGGTCTGTGGTGATACTGTAGATAGAGAAAAATGTGCAGACTTTTTGGACCAAGTGGTCCTTACCTGCTGTCAGATTCTATGTTTTTGTTTCTATGTGTAGCGATCACTATTTCCTAGTGGTTCTTGAACCACACAATTTGTAATGTCAACTCCTGGAGAAGTTAGAATTAAATCGAAAATACTTTGGTCTCTAGGTTTATTTACATGCTGTTTGAGATTATTTTCCATGTCCAACTCACATATTTTTTTTTAGTTTTACTCCTGGTGTTTTTAAGATTTGCCCAGTTAATGTCTGGGTAGTATAGGTCACCCAATATGAGGGCTTCTTCCAATTCCTTTGCTGTTTGTATAGCAGATGGTCTATGTTTTGAAGGGTGTAGAAGGTAGTGTATTTTTTCCATGTGACTCTGAAGGCAGACTTGCTGATGCCAATGGCAGATTCATGCTGTGGTGCAAAAGTGTGCTCCACCCCCTTTAAGGAGCCAGGCATATACCATCCCTTTGCTTAACTAGAAACAACTGAACCTGGTATGTGTCTTCTTTCCCAGCATAATTCAAAGACAGTCATTGACTGCAGCTTGTCTTTGAATTACATGGGGGAAGAAGACACATACCACTGTATGCTGTAATGCTAGAAGGGGTTGCTGCCGGTGACAGTTGGGCTTGGCTATGAATTGACAGAACCAGATATCTAGTGTGGATTTAATTACTGATTGGTCCAGCACTCCACTCATGTATGTTTAGCTTGCCTTGCACAACTTTTGGGCTATGGAGCTGGACCCATCAGTCTTGATCATTCTTGCCTTGGGAATTTTAATTCCCATCAACATGCAAGTTGTCCAGAGGTTTATTACAATGCCTCAGGGACTGCTTTGGTCTGTAATACTGCTGCCTTGCTAGTTAGTAGCCTGCCTGTTCATCATTATCATCCTCATTCTGGTCTGCTTCAGTCTGAAGAGTCTAGTGCTGCTGCTGGCTTGTTTCCTCAACTGACTGCTGCCATTATGTGTTTAAATGGAGCAGTTCCATTTGAGAATTGTACAAAGACAGGTACCATGGCAGGAGCACTGTTTTAGGTTAGTGAAGGGGAGTAAGAAGTGTTTAAATGGAGCAGTTCCATTTGAGAACTGTATTGGGGTATCGGGATAAATCTGCTCTTGTCTGGGTGGGCGGGCAGACATAAAAACTAGCAGTGTCAGCTCCAACACTGATCATGCAAAAAAGGCAGCAAATCCAGCACAACCCCCCTGTAGAAGGACTGGCATCATGGCAGGAGCACTACTGCAGGTCGGTGAAGGGGATTGAGATATGTTTATGGAGCAGTTCTGTTTGAGAACTGTATCAGGGTATCGGGGTAAATCTGCTTTTGGTTGGGTGGATGCACATAACCACTGGAGAATGGGAGCCATGATGCCAGTCCTTGAGCAGGGGGAGTTGTGCTGAAAAGAATTTAAGTTTCATAGCAAAGAAAAAGTGAGTGCAATGTTTAAATGTTGCAGTATTAACTGTCATACAGTGATTTTTGTTTCTGGCCACCAGGTTTGAGAGTTTGGGGACCCTCTCTCTCCTATGTCTGTAGGTATTTTAGCTGTAAGCTTGATTGGAGGCAGACAAAAGATATAAGTGTCCATAATTACAAAGACAGAAGGAAGTAAAATGCAAAACTTACATACAACCTCTACAGTATGCACATATTATGATCTGAGCAATCCATAGTTTTGGGGGCTGGTATGCATGGGGGGATGAAATATAATGAGAAGAGCACATAATAAAACATAGCACAATTGCCCCATTATGTGTCTAACACGAGAAAATAAAGTGCAACAGGTCAGAAACAGTCAGTAGGGTTAAAGTTCCATTTACTGTTCTCACCAACTTCATATGAAGTACATTATATAACAGATTTTTTTTTAACCGGCAGTTACATCTGTTTTAAAGAAAAGTTTGTTCTTCCCTGGAACAGTAATAGGAATAGTAAATGTCTAACCTCAGGAGAGGTATTTGTGCTTTTGTGTTGTACATCAATAAGGGCAGTACTTATATCACTTGTAGTATTGTATGCTGTGGAAGTTAACAGCAGTTCCACCTGGGGCTGGAATTTATTGCTGTTATATTAATATTAATAGAAGAGGGGTGGAAGCATGTAAGAGCCCATATTGTGCATAATGCAGAATTGTTGATCACAATGCCAGAGGTCAACTTAGAAGTATGTAATGTAGAGTTATTCTGAGTGTAACTAACAGTACCATCAGTAGTGGGTCTTCCTAATGTCCTTTCTTCCACCCACCCCTGCCTTCTAGTAAGACATCAATGAGCTCCAATCTGGTCCTATATTGCAGTCTGCTTAGTGTCTCTCAGTCATGCTGGACAGAAGTATACCCCCCCACCCACGGTTTGCTGAAGGCTGTTAAGTGACCGATATTAATATTATAGGGACAGACAGTACACTGCATGGATAGAAGGGGGAATTACCTAGCAGCTGGGACTGACACATACTATTGCTTTCTTCCATCATGGATGGGGTGGGGAGCACTCTACCTTATTGATGTGCTCCATGGGCTAGAGAGAGAGAGACTTGAGTTGGGGAGGCTGAGAAGTAAAGATATTCTGTGTGGTGGGAAGAGGCCATCCCAGGGCACTTAAAGGAGGCAGATAGGCTTTTAAATTCATTTTAACTTATTTAACCTATAGTATTTGAGATGGGCAGACTGGATGGCCCAGGATGGGCCTTTTCTGCTGACACATTATTATGATACTATTTTTGGTAGAAGTAATGAATAATGTGAGAGTCTTGAACAGAAATACTCAGCCATATATATGACTGCAGGATTGGCACACCCCTACTGTAACCAGACTACAACTTGCTAGGGTGCCACCTGTAAAATGTTATATTGGCTCATACCCCCCCCCCATCTCAGCCATAAAAAGTTAAAAAAATAATTTTTGTATGTCAGATTGGACACTTGAACATCAGGATTCCTGGGATTGGCAAACTTGCCCAACATGTTAGTTGGTTCTGACTACTGTCTGATGGATATTTTGGTTCAGAGTTCAGATTTAGTTGTAGGGTTACAATTTTTAATAAGCCCAAAGTGGGACATTTCTTACTGAATCATGATTTTTGTGGGATAATATGTAACCTAGACCAATGCCATGGACTTGTTTCCTCTAAATAATCAGAATTAAGACTAAGGGTTGTATTTTTTACTTGCTTGAATTGTTTCTTTTCATTTTAAGGTATTTTAGTTAAGATATTGAAGTTTTCTGAAAGATTTAAAGGAAAATTAAAACATATTTTTTTTCTTCTGTAAGGTTAGGAGTCGGATGTGTAGTATCTTTCATGTTTTCTGCAGGACACAAGTGCCCAAATCAGGACTGTCCTGCAAAAATCAGGACAAGTGGTAACCCTATTTAGTTGAAGTTACACATATTTTAATAAAAATTGAAGATGTAAGAAAAAAAAAAACCCTGACAAAACACACATTTTAAAGTACCAAACATAGTGAAAGCCCATTGTTTGTTAGCATGAGTTTAATGCTTGGCAGAGACAAGGACTGCCTGTGTCTGTCCCAGCTCAATGGACTTTGCTTTCAGTAGCTGAGCTAGCCAGCCAGCCAAGTCATTAGCCATCAGTAAGGCCATTATCTATCAGTCAAACTGTCATCACAAGTGCTTTAACTCTTATGGCCACAAATCTGATACTGTCACCATCATTCAGGAATGTGTTTGTATGGCCAGTATTCACACTCTGCACCCCAGAAACTTGGCAAGTCTCTGTTATTCAGTGCTCGGCTATTTGGCAAAAATTACGAAAATACAGAATTTTTTAGGTAGCCAGCCCAGGGCTTGCCCCTTGGTCACCCCACACTCTGAAGCAGTAATATCCTATACCCAAAGTACAGTACTTGTTTGTTGATAAATCCGTGAGGCAGCCTTACTGTTTGCAGCTGTTCTGTAATGGAGAGGGAACTAGGAGATTTTTTGAGGGTGTAATCAACACTTTATTCATGAAACTGGGCCTAAAATACACCAAAATGCACCATTTCACACTTTACATTTTCAAATTTTCCTGGAGGGGCATGCCCCCAGACCTTCCTAGAGAAATTTGGTTTTCGATGTCAACTGAGCCTCCCCCCTTCTGTTAATTCCTGGATCCTCCATTGGATGCAGCTAGAGAATCCCAGATAGAAGTAGAAGCATGGTTGAAATATATTTTTTATATTATCTGCAGCTCTTGGAATAGTGGAGAAGGAATCATTGATTGTTAGCATGGGGCAAGCAGCTCTGAACTGATTAGAGCACTAGACAGTGTGATCAAATACAGCTCAGGAGAAGACAGTACATTCTCTAGGACTTAAGAATTCAGAGAAGGCTAAGATCATAGCTTACTGTAACAGCTGAGTGGTTAGTGAACCAAAGACTTCATCCTGTAAGAGATTTGTTAGTTTGCAATATAGAGCATTGACTAGAAGCTTCATTGAGGGCGGTCCTTGAGGAATAAATGGCTCCTGTCTTGAAGGAATGCTTTAACTGCTAGATTAGATAAGTATAAGCTAGGATAGATGGATTTTAAGGTAAAGTATGTGTCCAATATACAGTGTGTCATCTGATAGTATTGACCAACAGGCCTACTACTTGAGACCAGTGGATCCAGCTGACAGCCAAGTTCTTGAAGCTTATGATGGGTCCAAAAGTCTGATTGCTTGGGAGAAATATGATGAGGCTTACAGGCTGATTGCTTGGAGCAGTATGATGGGCCAATAGGCCAAACAGCTATAAAATATGTGATAAAGATGTCAGATCAATCACTTATAATCAGTATGATGTGACCGACAGGCAGAATATATATGAAATCATGGTGTGGATGACAGGTCAATTGCTTATGAGCAGTATGATGTGGTCAACACGCCGAATGTTTGTGAGTTGTAAGATGAATCGAACAGACCATATACTTGTTAGCAGTATGATATGGCTGACAGACCAGATAATTGTGAGCTGTACAATGTGTCTGAAAGGCAGAAGAGCTGTGAACAGTATGGTATGGACACAGATCAGTTGCTACTGAGAATATAATTCAGCTGAAGGGCCGCCTGTTTGTTTGCAGTATGATGTGGCTGACAAGCTGATTGCATGTGCACAGTAAGCACATCCTAGGATGATGGATTAGGGGTCATAACTTTTGCAGGCAGAGGATGGAAATACTGAATTCCATATGAAGTTCATGTTGATCATCTCAGGACATTCATCAGGGAGGAGGAAGATTGACCTGTATTTATTGGGACTTTTGCTGCTTGGTTATCAGAATAGAATATGACAGTTTGATTGTTCCAAAAGGTGACCCCCTGGTAAGAGCAGCTGTTGCAAATGGATGCAGTTCTGACAATGAAGACATGGATTGAAAATGAGGAATCTTGACTTTCTGATAGTTATGGATGAAAAAATCAAAAATGCCTCAATAATAATAATGAGCTGCATCAAGGAAAGTGCGAGTGTTAAATTCCAAAGCTGGGTCTTTACAAAAATGGATATGCCATTCCAGTCTAATACTAAATGTGACCTCATGATAATGTCTGAACAAGCAAAAGCAGTGATGGTAAGGTGATAATCCAGAGCAATGTCATGAAATGTGCCATAAAAAAAGGGATACAAAACTTTCCTAAGGGAATATTTAATCAATAAAGCATGACAGGGTGTGTGTGTTATGTAAGTAATAATACTCAACAGGGTGGGCATTATTTGGAAATACTGGATCACCCAGGGGCATGATAAGGCCTGATGCCACAGGCAGAGGGCCTTATAGCCCCTGAAAGGTCCAGAATTTCCCAATAATGCCCACCCTGGAGGGTATTATTACGCTTAGAAAATGGTTTTCTTAGTAAGTTTTAATGAAGTGGTAAAAGAAGAGAGGAAATGATTATAAAAAAATTAATAGTATTAGCAGAAACAAAAGTATTTAAAAAAATAGTCCATGTTTCTTTAAGGCTGTTCCAGGTTCTGTTGCTCCTCCCCACAGCTATCACCCCCACTTCCCTACACAGACACATCCACCTGAAGAACTAGTAAATATCCAGAAGCAGTCTGTGGGCATCGTTTTTAAGTCGTGTCATGTTTGTTTAACATTTTTTTTTTAATTGGGCTGCAGTTGGACATTGCGTCTGTTAAGCGCGGGACCTATGGATGAGAACTATGCCTTGATGAAAAGCCCCAAGGTAAATAATGCATTTAATTTAGATTGGTAGATGGAATAAGTGTGAGAGCATTTTAGTTTGAGGCATTTCTGGTATTTCTGGCAGTAGAATGCTACGGTTTTGAAAATGGTGTTTCGTAGTAACAAGCTGTTCGGAGCAAAGGATTATTTCATTTCCAGTTAAGTACAGTGCTGCTAGAGTGTGGTTGGGAGAGTGCAGCTGTGAGAAAAAAAAGATTTTGGCACTCTTTTCAACTGCAGAATAAGTGGAGTGTCTTTTTTTTTTTTTTTGAAGAGGAGCGAACTTATATTGAAGGAGCGAGTGTGTGTGTGTGTGGGGGGGGGAGTCCAGTTGCTCTCATTAACCAAGAGAAAAACATGGTGGGGATTTTACATTTTAGCTGGTGGTTTCAGCCAATGACTAAGCAGGGTGAGCACCTCTACACAAGGGTATGTGATAAGGTGGCAGTCAGGCTGGTACTAATTTCTTGCTGGGCACTTACTGAAAAATAAATGCCCAGCTTGGAGGTGGTATTAGCCAATCAGCACTGAGAATCCATTCTTGCCATTTTCAAATGTGTAATAATGTCAATCCTGGGATGTGGTTGCACAGGAAGCGTAAAGTCACCCACCCCCAGCAGTGATTTCTTTATTACACAATAACACACATCCCTGGAGTGTCTTATTGCTATTATAGAATGACTCATTTGTTAACAAAAGTAAAAAGAGGGGGAACATATTTTTATTTTGTTTTATGAGGAGATTTTTGGTCTGTGGAGGAACATGTTTTAAAAAAAAGTCCACTATATTTTCTACCAGTAGTTGGAGCTGGTCTCTAGACTGTGTTGGCTGCTTAGCTCCCTAAGGTGCTGTTGGTGCAGTGACCTTTGACACTTGACCCTCGCCTCCTTTCCCCCGTTTGCTCACCTGTTAGAGCCACCTGCATTTTAATTTTTTTGGGCGGGGGGTTACATTGTTGTTGTTTAGATGTGGTCAGCAAGCCATTGCCACTTGCCAGGTGTACAACATATGTGATTTGGGAGCCCGAGAGGAGATGGGAAGGTGTATGGTGTCATGGGAGGGCTTGATTTCTTACTTTGCTGGTGAGTACAGGAAGAGCAGAGGAAGGATGAAGGATGTGTGCCAGTCCAGAAAAAATTAATTACATTTTTATACCACTTTTTGTCCCTTGAACCGACGAAGCATCAGAGAACCACGCGACTGGCAGTTACTGTCCATGCTGTTCACTGAAGCCATCAGGTTCACGGAAGAAAGCAGACTGTCTTGAAAATGAAGTTAGTTGATTTTTTTTAATTAAATGTACTTTATTGAATTTTTTAACATATAGAGTCAATGCAGTGCACACTAGAGAGGATGAAGCATTGAACAGGATACATACTGTATACAATTCAGAGGATAAGTGTCTATTTACTCTCTCCCTCACACCCCTAACCCACCCCATCATACCTCTCAACCTTTTGTCCCCCAAATGTGGAACATTGCCTGTTAAAATGTGGAACAAATGGGCAAAATGTGGAACACTTAATCAAATCTTTACCTAAGAAGCTCAAAACACTGTTAAAATGTTTCATTTATATTCAGAAAGTCTGTTACTAATTGAATAATATATTTTTTTGCATCATTTACTATGGAGTTATGCTTCAAAATGTTGACTTTGAATGTGGAACAAGTCCTCACAATGTGGAACAGAGAGCTTTTCTGAACTAAAATGAGGAACGTTCCTCGTAATGTGGTACAGTTGAGAGTTATGCACCCCATACAAAACCTACACCAAAACCCCCCATTCTTATCCCCTCAGATCCTCCTCCCCACTAGATTCTCCCCTCCCAAGAGCCAGTTCAAAACAGTAATAAAAGTCATAATTGTACCTACTCAAAAGAAAGAAAGATATGGGGGGTAACAACAATTGAAGGTCCGGGGTCCTGCACAATCCGAAAAAGGTATAAAAAAGTCCTACGAACCTATATCACTGTGTAGGAACAATTGATAATACAGCATGGAATTTCTCCCATTTTGTGTTATAACCAGAGACTGTATTCCTATACCTAGGTATAGATTTCTCAATCCTTAAATCATATAACAAACTAGTAAGCCATTCTTGGTAAGTGATGGGATGTTGGTCTTTCCAATGCTTTAAAACTAGATTTTTCACCGTGAGAGAAATTAGGTTATTAGAATACCTCCTTTCTCTCACAGCCACTGTTGAATAATCCCCTAACAGACAAATCTGTGGGGTAAAGAGATCTTGTATCCCTAATAAGGGATCCGCTCTAATTTTAATTAGAGACCATAGGGGGGCAACCAGGGGACATTCCCAGAAAATATGCAGCAGAGAACCTTGCACCTGGCCACATCTGAAGCATTTATCATTTGGGAGCCTATCCATCTTATGTAGTTTAGTAGGGGTCAAGTGTGTAGCATGCAAAATATAGTATTGTGTTAGCCGGAGCTTATCGTTGGCACCGTATGTATAAATTCCTTCCCATAGATGTTCCCAATTGAAACAGTTGTTAGGGAAAGTATCAGTTCAGTATTGAGAGTAATCCACTTTACCTGGGCTTAATTTTGTATATAAGGCCGCAACTAAACCGGAAACAGCATGAGGTTGCCCAGCAAGGGATTGAAACTCCAAGAAGGTCTCACCGTGGTTAATATCTCACAGAGTCAAACCAAATCAATTGATGAGCATATGTTTAACTTGATAAACATACAAAATGTATTTTGGTGAAATAAGGAATTTGAAGTTAGTTGATTTTATGCTGCAAAGTGTTTTTTTGTGTGTGTGTGTGCATTTGACTGAGATGGATTACCAGGAGAAGAGCACATGAGTTCCGTAGTTGGCAGCGTTGGTGTGTTGAGGCAGTTGGGGAGTGGAGGAAGTTTGGGCGCAATCTTTACAATTACTGGAAGCTGTTTGCTGTGGCAGTTTTTTAAAATGTCACAGAAAAAAAAAGAATGCATTCTGCAGTTTGTTTTCGGAGGGTCAGCTCCCGATTGTTTGGTTGACTCATTTTGAAGTGGAGCAAATGGCAGTTTGTGAATTTTCCTGGCAAGCAGGGGAATGTAAAGCCATGTCAGCTTCGGGACAGTTGAGCAGGTAGGGATAGGTTTCTCTGTAGTGCAGTTGTCATTGTGCCTGCCCTAGATACAGTGATGTTATTGTTCAATAACATCACTGTCTCTGGGGTCTTTGACCAATCAGGTTTCCAGAATTTTTCTTGCCATTCTATAATCCTCATCGCACACCTGAGATGCCCCGTTAAGGAAAGCAGTTTCTCATTTGTATGAGACAGAAGAGATCAAATTGTGATGTTGAACAGTCTGACTTGAGACATCTGATTGTGTAGAAGTAAACAAATAACTAAGCTAATGGCATAGAATAACATTGGGTTCGAAGTCTTTGTCAAGGTCAGAGAAACATTTTTTACATGGAATCGCTTGATCTGAAGGAAGTACAATCTCTTGTCCTTTTCATCCAAACAGATTAATTGGAGCATGACAATATTTACACAGACATGGCAGTATAAGATAAATGGGAATTTGGAGATGTACAATAGACTTAACAACAAAGACAACTACTGAACCACTAGAGGTCTTTAAGATGAGGTCTTTAGAGGTATCAGTGTGGCTAAGTTGGTAGCAGATCTGTTTCTGGGCCAGAAGATTGTGGGTTCTTGTCCCACACCAGTATTGAGTTCATACCTTAAAATGCTGACTCTTGAGTGCAGTACTGAGGGTGCTGTTCTGTTGGGGTGTGCCATCCAGATGAGATGCCAAACTGAGGTCACCTCTTCCCATCTCTTGTTCTCTCCTGGTGGGTGTCTAGGTGGAAGTAAAAGAACCCAAGTCAGTTTCACAAGAGTATAGGATTTTCATTGGAGTCTTGGCCAACATTCTCCATCCCATAAAACTGGTTCATGCAACAGTACAAGGCTGTGTGTGGGTGCTGATGTGCCAAAATGGCTGTAACTACAGATTTAGTCTACAAGTTTAGCATTCCTTGTAAAGTGCTTTGGGATACAATGTGTATGAAAAGTGCTATACAGATGCTGATTCTTCTTCTTTAAATACTCATGAAAAGAAATGACAGAAGTCTGCAAAATGACAAAATGACCATTTGGAATGGGTAGGGCACATACTGTAGTCCAGTGCAGTGCCTGCAATTTAAGTAATTATTCAAAACTGCCAAAATACTCATAATTTATCTCTTGACAGATAGTAGGAGTACTTACTGGTGGTAAAAGTGAAGCAGATTTGCTGTTTCTGCTATGAGATACAAGTCAAACAGTTCCTACTTTCTGCCAGAAGAAGAAATGATGGGCCTTCAATACTCGATGCATGGTCAGCAGCTTGTGAAAAGCCCATTCCATAAGGCAGAACTGAGATAACAAGGAGGCATCCTGTGAATAATTTAGTGGATGGTAAACTACCCGGAACTTATGTGCTCCAGTTTAAACTGATGACTTGAGTGATTATGAGGCTCGAAGCTGAGAAGCAGAAAGGATAACAAGGAGGACTGGATGAGTCTGAGTGGAATTTGGGATATTGAGCCTGTCCTGAGGAGGTAACTGCTATGAGCAGTTGCCCCCACCTCACATCCTGAGTGATGCTCTGGGGATGGAACCCGGTTTCAAGTACAGGCTATGTTAGGCACTGCAATACAACTGTGCTCCTATAGGCTGTTGCACTACCACTACATCGCTTATCCCAGGAGTTATAGGCATTAGTGAAAAACAAAGTCAACACATTCAACAAAGAATTACTGAACAAATGAGAGGTCTCTGAATCTGGCACCCACCAGCGCATGTCTTAGGAGATCCACAGGGACAGTGACACCATTGAAACTTATAAGCAGGATGAACAAAAGAGAGGCACCAACCAGGAGCATCAGGGAGTACAAATAAAGGCTGCAAGACAGATATCCAGCAGGACTAGCTGAGGTAAAGAAGGCTGTGGCTGTATCTCCCAGGGAAACGAGACAGTTGGCCAGCAAAGGAAAGCAGGAAGCTGGGAACCAGGATGCCAAGGAGACCTGACAGAAATACAAAAAAACAAGACCCCAAAAGCACAGAAAGGAGGGACAGACATATGGCAGGAAGCCACAGACAAAAAGCAGCCGGGTCAGAAATGCACAAGAATGGAGAGGGAGTTGCAGCAGAAGCAAGCATCAAAGAGAGAGAGAGAGAGTGAGAGAGAGATTGAGCAAGACAGCAGCACAGAACAGAAAGGTAAAGCACAGCCAGAGCTGGCCTTAGACTTTGCCAGGCCCGGGGCAGAGATAAAACACTGGGCCCCCTATAACCTTCAATCAGCAGTTCAGTGTTCAATTACTGTCATATTCACAGCAGAACTGGTACTGCTTGTATTTTTTGGAGGTTGGCAGTATACCCCAGTGCCACAGAGAGTTAAATAAAAGAACCTACACTGCAAGTACTACGGGCAGGAAGGAGACTTCAGTGCTGCCGAGAGGGAATTAAAAGAATCTGTGCTGTCTGTATTTGAGGCTGGGCAGAAGACCACAGTGCCAGAGAGCAGCTGAAAGAAAAAAGCCCTTCAAGGCTGTGGAGATCTCCCATTATGTGCAACTTAAAGAAAAAGCCCTTCAGGGCTGTAGAGACACACTGCTGTGGGCAGCTGAAAGAAAAAAGCTCTTTGTGGTTGCGGAGAGCCACCACAGAAAGTAGCTGGCAGAAAAAAAAACTTTGGGGCTGTAGAGACCTGCTGCAGTGGGCAACTCAAAGCAAAAAGCCCTTTAGGGCTGTGGAGATATATAGGTAATTGTAATCCCCATGTTTGTAGGTGACTTGCAACCATGTTAGTCATTAGATCCAAATAGCTTCCAGGATATAGGTAAAAGTTTGCAGGCAATGGCAGTTTACAATTGTACTGCAGTGGGTCTTGTCTCTGCAACTCCTGTGATTCTTCTGGAAAGATTACACACTGCCTCCTGCCACACCCCACAGGTTGGATTTGGCTTGCCTGTTTGTTCCAGGAGCATCTGGACTGGAAGTGGCTAATGCCACTGAGCCCCTGATCTTTGTTCTGAATCTCCACAAAAGACGTAGTCAAAATCTTAACCCCTACTACCAACAGCAAATCCCATTGCCCACACCCATACTGCACCAAAAGATTGAGACCAACACACTCAAGATTCTCCATCACAGAGTCCAGCCGAGGATCCGAGGAGGAGGAGAGGGGAGGACATGGTGCCGGGTCAATAAAATTATTATTTTTTTCATGCCGAATGCCAGTGGCCCGGTGCAAATTTGCCGACAACTGGTCACACAGTGCTGGCACTTTTGAGAACAGCTACTCCAAGGCAGCAAGACATGCGGCTCAGTCTGGGATGCAAAACCGAAGTCCCCAGGCCTGGCTGAGCACGAGGGAAAATGCCTACTGCGGAGTCTGGTCTCTTGGTCTGGCATGGGAAAGGGAAAGTGTGTGCGCGTGTACAACTCTTGATCATGTGACCTTGCTTGGTGCTCCAAGGGTTACCACACAATCAAGTGACTTACCTTAGCTGTCTGCAGGGCTGCTCTCAGTTGGGTCTTAACAAGTGAATCATCTGATGCCCGGTCAGGTGGTTTTGTTTCAAAGTGTGGGCCCCCCATAAGTGCAGGGCCCAGGGCGCTGCCCCTACTGCCCCCGTGTTGGCCCTGAGCACAGCAAATGGAACCAGGAAAGAAAACAAAGAAAACAAACATGGGAGGGGGCACAAGTAAAAGGAACAAGCAGAACACAGAAAGTACAACAGCAGCAAAGGGAGCAGAAGAAGGAGCAAACACCAGAGGCAAATCAGATAGGAAGGAGGAGACACACGGAGAGAGAGAGACACAAAACAAAATGGCAGAGGGAGCAGAGAATCAATAGGCAGCACTAAGTTAAGACCAGCCGTGTAAAACGCTAGGCAGAGGAGCTGTGTGAGTGACTTATGTAGGGCTGTGGGGTGGAGTTTGTCAACTACCCTTTGAATCACAGGTGAAACCTTTTAGTGATATTTTTTCCTTGTTGTGCTAGATTGGGCTGCTGTGTTCTCCTGTTCTATGGCTGCTATTTCACATATCTCCTCTCCAGTAGCTTGTACCAAAGCTTCAAACCTGTTATCAGTGGGCAATGGAGTGTTTTTATTTCCATTTGTCAGTGAGAACATTTCTAGCCTCCTCCCTCTTTTAGACCCCCTAGAGGAATGGACTGTAGTCCATTCTGTAACTTCCCCATCTGTGGAATTGTCACATTTTTCCCTTCCTCTTTTCCTGGAGTCAGTCACAGTTTGGGTCTCACTAACTGGTTCATTAGCTCCCAGTACTGGGTTATCTATGAAATTGTCAAGTTCCCTTATGGTTTTTAGATTTTCAAGTTCTTCTTTAGTGGCAATATATAAACACTTTAGCTCTGTATATTCCTGACGTAATATGTGGATATGCCATAACAATACCATCTTAGCCTGCACAAAATTTTCCTGTAATACACTACCACACATGTGATAATACATGGTTTCTCCAGTGATAATAAACAGTTTCTGTGGTGATAATACATGGTTTTGTGCTGATAATACTATCGTTTTAGCTCTGATTGATAGTATTATCAGAAAAAGTGAAGCGCACTAGTGCAGGACTCCCTCCCACACTAACCTGGTTGCCATGCTACAAGTGCCCTTCCTTGACATGCAATGTAACATTTCTGAAACCATGTGTTCTGATTAGACACTGTTGCTCTGTGGATGGGCCAAACATTTTTCAAAACATGGTGGCCATCTCTTGCTTAGTGAGAGAAATTTCCCCCGCATCCCAGGATAGGCATTTTTGTTTTGTTTTTAATTTAATATCATTATCTGGTTGATCCTGCTTTCACTCACCTCTGCAGAAAACAGGTAAACAGTACAAGTGAGTATTCACTGTGTTCAGCAGCCCATTGTTGACCGAGTGTGCACTGAAGTGGTCATGCACCCGTTGTCAAGCCAAGGATTTTTTAAAACTGATCCTGGCACAAGTGACTGTTCACTGTAGTCAGGATCCCCATTGTTGAGTGACTGTGCACTGAAGTGGTCGGGCACCCTTTCTCAAGCCGAGGTTTTTTTTGTACTCAAATCCATATATAACAAATAATAACAAATACGTAAGCGTGTATTGCAAGGCAGTAATCCCATCTCTAGGTTTTGGGGACTTTGAGAACCTCTCGAGCTACGCTCTCAAGGTTCCAAGTCTCTGAAACCTCTCAATGGGATTACTGCCTTGTAATACATACTTAGGTACTGTATCTATTATTCCATTTTTACAACAGATGAGGGTAAAGGAGGGTTCTGAGTGCTTTTTGTCTGTGTACATAGAGCATGAGTCACATTTCCAATTTTTTAATTTCTGAAAAAGAATATATATATATATATATATATATATATATATATATATATATATTATGGTAGCACGGTAGTGCTACCATAGTTAAGGTTGAGGAGCCATTTCTATGTTAAACCCAAAATTTTGCACCTTAATAACTTTGCAACCGTTTGATGGATTTGGCTGAAATTTGGAATACATGATCAAGAAACATAGGCCTTGGGATCCGCCAAGTTTCGTACCAGTCAGATACACAGCTGCAGAGTTATTAAGCATAATCTGCACGCACATTTACGCTTTTCCTGGAATTCTACGGTCGCATGTACAGGGCGCATGGTTTGCACGACCAGCCCAAAATCTTCAGGGAACGTGCGGCCAGGGTCCCTGATGTGCCTTTTGAAGATTTGGTGAAAAAATATTAAATGGTTCAAAAGTTATTCAAAAAACAATTTCCCATTATAAGTCAATGGGAAAAGTTAACAAAAAGTTCGACAGTGTCGCAAATGCATTTTTACTTTTGCAAATGGCCCTGTTACTTTTGCAAATCCGCCATTTTGTTTTTAGTTAGTGATCAGAAAAATGCTTGGCATTTAAATTTGGGACCCTCTAGCAACCTAATTATTTTTGTATTCACCTAGTCGGACCCTGAGGATGCTAGTCATGTCTTTATTTTGGGGTAAAACACCCCAGAAATATGTTTTTCAAATTTCTGGAAAAAGTACTTTTGCAAAGTACTTTCGTGCTCATGAAAGTGTCGCAAATTTTTGTGAAAGCTTTCTCAGATTTCTAGTCTGTGGGATAATGACAGCAATTCTTTGGCACTGCGCTGCAAAAGAACGGTTTGGGAGTTTTGGGCTGAAATTTGGAGGAAACGCAGCCGACATCTCACACATGTGCATTTCAGTGTTGTGTTGAAAAAATATTACATGGCGGCAAAGTTACGGCACTCCAAAGTTGATAGTTTTTCCCATAGGATAACATTACGGTGCCCGACGCATTACAGGAATCCTTTGGCACCCTGCTGCAAAATAACGGTTTCGTCTTTTTTCCTGAAATTTGGAGGGAAGACAGCCAACAGCCCACAGATGTGCCTTTCAGTGGTTTGGTGAAAAAATATTACAGAGAGGCAAAGTTATGGTGCTCCGAACTTCTCTTTTTTTCCCATAGGATAACATTAGGTATTCAGCGTCAGGCCGTATCTCGAAACAGTGCGAGATACGGACTTTTCGTTGGAAAAATGCTTAGCCCCCTAATGGGGGCTAAGCATAAATCTAGCCAGGACAGTCATAAGTCATATGACTTTTAAATTTTTTTCTACGTCGTACGGTTCCTGAGATATATCCTATTTAGTATTCCAAGTCCTCATTTTCTGCTCCGATACCCATTATTATGCATACATTCTTTGTACTCACTGTCTTTCTCTATGCAGGTTTTGGGGAAAACCAGCCTGTCTTACATTACGGTTTACCGTTGCCCTTCCGCTTGTGGTTCCGTGACTGTTCATTCTACCATTGAAGTTCACGCCACCATGTGCATTATCCTTTGCGTTTTTATTTGCACTTGCGTTTCTGTTATTTTTTGCCATTTGTGTCTACAGTACTGTTTCTCTTTCTGTTTCACTTTGCATCACCATGCCCATTGACATTTCCGTTTGAAGGCAGCATGTTACTATGTGACAACACATTACGTGGCAAACTGTTCCTGTCTACGCCACCGTGTGTGTTACCCTTTCTGTTCTCATTCACGCTTGCGTTACCATGTGCACCACTGTTAGCGCTTCTGTTTGCATTGCTGTTCCTGTTACTATGCCTCAAGACATCACATGGCAGGAGCGCGGGGCCCGCCACTGCATTACATTCACAATTTCTCGTTATCATTCTCAAAAGGAAAGGAACTTAGAGGCAAAAAACTCCATTTCATGCATTAGTTAGGGTTGTTCCTCAGCGACAAAGTGAGGAAATTGCATTGGGTTGAAAACCCCTTGACCTTTACCACCCTCACTGCATTGGGGTGCATTGGGGTCATTGGTCCTAACTCTACCCCATTCTCCTATACTTCTGCTGCTCTTGGCACATGTGATGGGGTGAGAGTTAGGGCTGATGACCCCAATGCACACCCCAATGCTGGTTGGGGGTAAGCAGGGTCCAAGGGGTTTTCAACCCCAACACCGAATTTCCTCACTTTTGTCGCTGTGGAACAACCCAACTAATGCATTAAATTAAGTTTTTGCCTCTCTCTCTCTATATATATATATATATATATATATATATATATATATATATATATATATATATATATATATATATATACATATATATATATATATATATATATATACATATATATATATATATCTATAGCATACAAATGTAAAGAACAAAAACAAGGCATCTGCGTCAGCATGTGGTCTAAAAGCAAAACAAAATGGCTATATTAAATGCACGCTGAAAATACAGTTACAAATCTATGTTTCAACCTTAGTTCTTCTTCAGGAAATATCTAAAAGAGAAAAAAACAAAGTTAGTGTACAGGAGAGATAAAATGAGTGATCTATCTATCTATCTATCTATCTATCTATCTATCTATCTATATATATGTGGAAAAGAAAAAAGGGGAGGCTTAGGGAGAAGAAGTGATAAACTTGCCTTTTATATATATACTGTATATATATAAATCCATCATTTTACCTCCCCTGTACACTAACTCTGTTTTATTCTCTTTTGGATATTTCCTGAAGAAGACCTAAGGTCGAAACGTAGATTTGTAACTCTATTTTCAGCGTGCATTTAATATAACCATTTTGTTTTGTTTGTGTGTATATATATATATATATATATATATATATATATATATATAAAATAATGCATGGGGAAGTTTGAATAATGAGGATTTTATGCACACCCGAGGTGTGTGATGCCTCATAAACCCTGAGATCAACTCTCAAGTGGTTTATCAAGCAATCACACACCAAGGGTATGTATAAAATCTGAGATGACACACAGTTCCACATGTTTTATTTTTTATAACTTATTTATTTATTTATTTATTTCATAGTTCAGAAATAACCTTTGAGCCAGGTGTTCCTTTTCAAAGGTTCCATGTCAGTGTTAAAGAATACAATATATACATACATTTATACATACATACATACATTAAAAGAACTTCATTTCACACACAAAAAAATAGAAGGGAGTACATTTTGCAAAGGTAAGGGAATAATTCAGGCAACACCATTTACAGTCACTAATGACTTGACATATAGCCAGTAAGGGATAATTCAACCATGGTAATGTTCAGGCAATGAAATAGTTGACCTATAGCAGATGCCCAAGTTCAGAGTACCCTGACACAATGAATAAAGTTAACAGATGTTCACTTTATTGTTCAACTGGTATAGTAAAGCACATCATTCAGCTTCAAAAAACAAGTGAAAGGCAGCCTGGTGGGTAGGCTCTGTCTAGAGTGTGGCAGCCTTGAAGGTAGGCTCGCTCCAAGAGGTGGAGGGCTTAGATGAGGAGGAGGAGGAGATTAGAGGGAGACTAGTGGGAGAGATCAAATTTAGGCAAGTGGGAGTGGGGGGTAGTGGTGGAGGTAGAACAGTAATGTAAGTGGGGGGCTTTGTGTTAAAAGGGAGGAAAGGTAGAATAGGAAGGAGGAAAGGCAGATGCAAAAAGGGTATGGGTGGGAAGACTGGTAGTAGCAAAAGCTCAGGGTGTAGGGGGAGAGGAGAAATTTATTAAGTACATCAAGACAATAAGAAGGGCTAGGCACCAGGTCAATGGAGTCTGCTCATACTGGGCATATGATTCAGACTAGGGGAAGGAAGGGATAAGTCAAGCCTAGAATGGCCAGAATTGACAAGTGAAATCCTGCACTCACAAGACCAATTTTCAGTGAGGCAGTGTTTGAGGTCAGTTTTGAAAGAGCGAAGACTATCTATGTTTAGTAAAGATGTAGCGACTTCATTTAACCAAAGTGGAGCCCCATAAGCAAAGGATCATTGTCCCAATTAGGTTTTCATGAAGGGAACAGAGAGGGAACAATGGGCCATGCCCCATGTCTGATAACTAGATAGGTTAACCTGCAGTAAGTCCCCTATGCAGGTGGAGCTTTGCCAAGCAAAGCATTCTTACCAAGGAGGCACGTCACATACTTTATCCTATTCCTGAGGTTCAGCCAATTTGTCTGCTCATAGAGTGAGCAGATCTGTGCTAGGTTATGCACACGTAGGATGAGCCTGCACACTTTGCTAAGGGCAGTCTTTACACATTTAAGAGCAGTGTCAGTAGCTGCACTGTAAACTACCAAGCTGTAATCGATGAGTGCCAGAATAGAGCTATATACTGTACTGCCAGATGGAGGGCAGACGGTGTAAGGAATTTTTTGTGTCTATGAAGGATTCCCAGCTTAATGTTGGCAGCTTTTACAACCTGGTCAATATGTTGAGTTAAGCAGAGAGTGTCATCAACAGTTACCCCTAGGTATTTGAAAGAGTGTACCCATTCAAGAGGGTCAGCCTTGCTATTGAGGATGGTCAGAGCAGGGTGCTTTTTCTTGAGCTGGTGGCTGGAGATCAGCATAGTTTTAGTCTTCTTATAATTAAAAAGCAGTTTCCGAGTGCTGAACCTCTCTTCTAAATGGTAGAAAGTAGACTGTAATTCCCTGTGGAGTTGATCTGGCTGGTTGCTACTACCAAGGATAACTGCATCATCAGCGTATAAAATTATTTTACTCCTGCAGTCCTCTGAAAGGTTATTTAGGAAGAAGCTAAAGAGTAGAGGCCCCACTATGGAGCCTTGAGAGACCCCATGAGAGACATTCCTTGTGATTAAGATGGTGGAGCTGATTTTAACACTCCGGGACCTGCACGACAGGTAGTTCTTGAACCACATGACTGTTTCCGGGGCCACCCCCAAGGATAGTAGTTTATTTATTTATTTATTTAAACAGCAGTTTGGAAAACCTTTGCGCCATAGGCTCATTTACAAAGGTACCTTGTCACAGTAAGACAAACGAAAATACACAGTATAACAGTACAACACAGTATAACAGTAACTTAAGACATAGATACAAACAAGCTGGTACAGGTAGGATTGATGCAAACAATACCAGAGTTATGTTGTCCTTAGCAGCTTAGTAGTAAGCTTTGTCATAAGTATTGAGTACGGGCTTTGACTAGTGGCAATTACAGCTTCGGGTGTTAATAAGGTGGTTACGTAAGGAAGTTTTGAAGCACGATATAGTTGGAGCTTCGGAGATGGAGGGGGGCAGTGTGTTGAACCAGGAGGGGGCCCTAAAGCTGAAGGCTCTTTGGCCGTGAGAGGTCCTAGCTCTAGGGATAACAAGAGAGGTTTTCCCAGAGGTCCGAGTATGAACTAGTAGGACAGAGCGGCGTATGGTGGTGGTCAATCCTGGTGGGGATAGCCCAAGGAGGGTCTTTTTTGTAAGGGTACAGGTCAGATATTTGAGGCGCTCATCAAGATCAAGTACCAGCGCTTTAGCGTACAGTAGACAGGTGTGTGTTAGCCTAGGTGCCCCAGTAATTAACCTGCAGGCCTTATTCAGAGTAGTGCGAATTTTATGGAGTGCAGTCTGATCAGCAGCACCATACACTGGCAGTCCATAGTCCACTAGGGACAGGATAGAGGAGGTGACTGTGAGTCGAAGAGCCTCCGGGGGGAGGCAGTGTTTATACCGATGTAAGATGCCCAATCGGATATTAGTGGCAGTGGCTAGGGCAGCGATGTGTCCATGGAAGGAGAGGGAGGGGTCAAAATGGATCCCTAGGTATTTATAGGAGCAAACTTGTTCAAGTGGGAAGAGGGACCCAGAGTGAATGAGGAGTTTGAAGTTGCAGGACTTGTTTTGAGGATGAGTGAAGAACATGGTTTTGGTTTTTTTAAGATTTATCACCAATCTATGTTCCTTGAACCAGCCCTCAGCTTCAGCGAAGGACTTCTGCAGCGAGTCCTGGAGGGCAATAGGGTTACGACTTGAGGCAAAGATGACTGCATCATCAGCGTACAATAGAATGTTCCCCGAGCAAAAGCGTGGAAGGTTGTTAAGGTAAAGGGAGAATAGTAAGGGGCCCAGAATGGAGGCCTGGGAAACCCCAGAAAAGATGGGACAGATGTCTGAGTAGGTCCCATTAATTTTTACACGCTGTGAGCGGTCAGACAGATAACTGGTGCACCAGGAGATAGGCCCAGCAGCAAAACCAGAGAGACTAAGGGCATCAAGAAGGAGGGGGTGGGAGACAGTGTTGAAAGCTTTAGAGAGGTCAATGAAGACTGCACCAGCCAGAGAACCAGTGTCTAAGGAGGAGTGGAGAAAGTTGGAGAACTCTAGGAGGGCTGTGTTGGTACTGTGGCCCTCTCGGAAGCCATGCTGCTCAGGACATAGGACATTGTAGGTGGAGAGGTAGTCAGAGATTTGAGAGGCCACCACTTTTTCCAAGGCCTTGGAGAGAGGAGAGAGAATGGAGATTGGCCGATAGTTTCCAGCCACAGTCCTATCACCACCTTTAAAGATGGGGTGACAGTGGTGACTTTCCAGGCAGTTGTAACCTTCCCCAGGCAAAGAAAGTGGTTGATGAGGCACGTGATCGGGGTAAGGACTGTGTCTAAGACCAGCCGTAGGATACACAGATCCAGGGTGTCACTGCCTGTACTATTACTCTTGAGGGCAGTGACAAGGTGCGGCCTAAGTTCTTGGGCAGAAACACGGTGGAGGAGAAAATAAGGGCGAGAAAGATTTACGGCAGGTGCTGGGGGAGGAGGGTCAAAAAAATTTGTAGGGAGGATAGGGCTAAGGTCAGTGAATGAGGTGTTGAGGTGGTTGGCTATGAGGGCTGGGTCTGAGGAGATCACACCATTAATGTTGATCTGGGTGGGTGGGGGGGGTGTGCACTCCCATTTAACTGTTTAATGTTATCCCAGAAGGTTCTGGGGTTCCCCCATGAGGCAGTGAGTGAGGACCGATAGTGCTCAGACTTGGCCTTTCTGATGGCCCTAGTGCACTTGTTTTGGGCGGCAGCATATAACTGCCTGTCACTGGGCCGGCCAGTCTCAATGGCATGGTGACATAGGTTGTCCCTATATTTGAGTTGGTGGATCAAAGCTGGGGTTACCCAGGGGGCATTCTGCCTTTTAGAACGGCGGGTCAACTGGAGCATGATAGGATGGTTGACAGTGTCAAAGGCTTTAGTGAGTTCTATGACAATAGATCCCACTAATGTACCACCATCCATAGCCCTGTGCACATAGTCAGAGCATTTTACTAAAGCAGTGGCCATGCTGTGGCACTTCTGAAAGCCGTGCTTCTGGAGACACTGCAGACCATACTTCTGGAGGTACCCAGTGAGCTGATCGGCAATTATTCTGTCCAATGCTTTTGAGAGAGAGGAGAGAATAAAAATAGGCCTGTAGTTTATAATGCATGAGTGAGCCCCGCTTTTATAAACTGGGGTCACTAGGGCCTGTTTCCATAAAGATTGGAATTCAGCCAAGGCAAGTGATTTATTGAAGATTTTGGTTATAGGAATTATTACTTCATTAAGAGCTATAGCCATCAGCTTCATGTCGATATTGTCACTACCAAGCCCGGTTTTGCCCAGTACCTTCTGAACATATTTTCTGGCCTCATTGGAGGTGACACATTTGAAGTAGAAGTTGGGATGGCGGGGATTGCCATATGACGTTAACAGGGTTTGTTCAGTGGAATTAAGGTTGTCAGGTGGGAGTACAGAGCTCAGCTCAGTGAATGCAATATTGAAAGCTTAGGCTATGGTGAGATGATCTAAAGTTAGTGTACCATTCAAGTTGAGCATCGAAGGATGCCTCCTATCATCTTTACCAAGAAGGTCCTTTATATTCTCCTAAAATCGTTTTCTATTACCGCAGTTCCTGTCCATCTGTACTTTATAAAATTTAGTTTTAGTGAGTCTTGCTAGATTTGAACACTTATTGCACGCTGCTCTGTATTTCTGAAAGTCTACCAGATTACCAGAACTTTTACCCTACTCCACAGGTTATCCCTGGCCCTCATTTCGTCTATAAGATCCCTAGTGATCCACCCTATTGAAGTTCCCCTGACCTTTCTTTTCTGCAGTGGTGCATAGATGTCACAGACTGCAATAAACCTAGTTGAGAAGTAATTAACGGCACTGTCTATATCCTTAGCCTCGTCAATTGGAGAGCAATCAATTAAAGACAAAGCTTGTTTAAATGCACCTAATTTCCCCCTCTTTAATACCCTGCTCAGGATGGTAAGTGGGGGTACTTTTTCCTCCTGATTAAAGCAAGTACATATAACCAGAGAATGATCACTGAGACAGTCAGAGAGCACCTCAACATTCTTGATTCTAGTAGGGCAACTTGACTGGATCCAGTCTAGTAGGGTGCTCTTGCCAGATTTGTAGTTCATTCTTGTACGCTTGGAGATCATTTGTGTGAGGTACACGCTGGTGACATGATCCTTAATAGGATAAGAGTCCTTGAAAAGCCAGTTAATGTTGAAGTCACTGGTAATGATGACTTCAGTTTTCCTCTCAATGTTGGAGATGGCATCCAGGACCAGGCCAAACCCCTGTTTGGTCTTAGCAAGGGGAAGATATATGGACGTGATGGTAAGCAACTTACTATGCCTGAAAGTAAGTTGTTTCACCACAAGCAGTTTGTAGTCACCAGTAGTACCAGTGATAAGCAGCACACTTTCCTGGATCAATTCCTTAACATATATGAGACATTCCTCCCCTCATTTCCCGGTTCTGTCAAATCTGAAGGTGTAGTACCCTTGGAGGGCTATCAGGTTATCCTTAATGTTAGAGGTAAGCCAGGTCTCAGTAAGACATAGAATGTCAGAGCCCTGTAGCTGCATCTAAGCTTGTAGATGGGTGAATTTTGGAAGCAGACTGCAGATGTTCATAGCAGCTATTTTTAGACCACAGACCTTGTTCCCACTCCATGTACAATTAATTGGGGGACCTGGGTTGGGGTGCATGTCACCAGAGAGTAGAAGCAACAAGAGTATTGTGTACCAGGCTGTGTGAAGTAGGGCCAGTGTGTGTTTACACCTTCTACAGTAGATTTTGAGGTGTAAGGAGGGTCCTTTATTCCTTTTGGTTGGAGCAGACAGTTGGGCCAGAATGATGGTGCTACTACTGATCACAAACAGGGTGACATATGAGGCAGGTGGATTGAAGGGTATTTTACAAGGTGCACAGGAGATGGTTCCAACTTGCAGCTCTCTGAGAGAAGGGGAGACAGTATTTATTCCACTATCTTTGTATGCTGAAAGGATAACTCTCTGGCCAACGAGTGGAAGAAAGGTGCAGAGTAGTGCCCAGGTAATTGTTGAGCACTTCCTTTAAATGAAAGAACAAGGTCCCCCTAGTGGCGGATCTGTATACTCTGCTAATGGGAAACTGGACACACACAAAAAAAAATTCAAGCTGAGAAAGCAGTCCTGGCATCAATTTCTTGGCATCAGTTCCTAGATGATCTCTGGCTTGTCACACTTAGTGCAAAGGGAAACCTTTGCTGGCGGACAGGAGCAAGTGAGATTTCTCCTGTGGAAGATGCCAAAATTCAAAAAGTTTCAACTCGTACCTTGCTTGTAGGGGGAGCTTTGGCCAGCTTTGCCTTAGTCAGGTTTTCAAACTGCAAATGCAGTTTACTTGAGAGGAGTAGACCAAACGACACAGCAATCCTCTGAGGAAAGAAGGGGACAAGACAAAATTAAATAATAGGCTTGGAAGTGAGAGGAATCAATAAAACAAAAGGGAGAATGAACAGGATGGGAGGGGTTGAAAATTAAACAATGAGAGAACAAGCAGGGAGGTTCTGTAGCTAGTTGGGAAGGGGGGACTCTGCAGAGCAGTAGCCTCTATAGGAGTTGTGGAAGCAGCTCCTAGTAAGCAGGGGCACAATGACTAAAATGCAAGCCAGAGGCTTATAACAGCACTGAAAGCAGGAGCACAGAGCTCAGGGCAGATTGCATCACACTAGCTTAAAACAACTCTCTATATCAAACTTATATCAACTCTAACAAGTCACTACATCAGACTTAAAATAGCTTAAAGTGAGAAATCCATAAAATTCAAGCAGAGAGAACAGTCCTGGCATCAATTTCTTGGCATCAGTTCCTAGATTATCTCTGGTTTGCTGCACTTAGCGCAAAGGGAAAACTCTGCTGGCGGACAGGAGCAAGTGAGATTTCTCCTACAGTAGGTGCTAAAATTCAAAAAGTTCCAACCTGTACTTTCCTTGTAAGGGAATTCAGGTGGAAATCACTGGTTCCTTTGATTTTTTGGGGCAGACAGATACTTGTTGAACAGCCTAACATTGGTCTTGTTTTTCCTTAGAGTGTTTCATTTTACTTGCTGCTCTATGAATTTTTGTTTTCATAAAGTAAATCACTCCATTGCTAAAAAGAGAGACAGTGCTGCTGCCACATTTCCTGCTTCTTAAAGAGTATGCTCACTGGGTGAAGACCCCTTATACAGCCGGGCCAGAAGTGCCACGTATGGGACTTCTAGTTTTACGCTGTTATTAAAATTGCAAAAACTGGGTTTAATAATCCTCAAAAATGCTGATGTGCAGCTTCAAACCCATAAATCTAGGGTGTGTCATCAAGACAGGTGTTCCCACTGACTAAACTGTGACCTGTCAAAAGCCATCTCCAGGCAGGTCCCACTCCACCCTCCAAGAATGCTTCCCATAATGTCCGAATGAGAATTGTGACTCAGGGATTAAATTAGATGGGCAGCTTTATAAAATAAATCACACCAATGCTACAATGACAGACAGTCCTATCACCACACCTTCTGCTTCTTACAGAGGATGCTTGCTGGGTAAGGACCTCTTCTACAGCAGGACCAGTGATACCACTGAAGGGGACTTCCACATTCATGATTTTGTTAAAAGTGTAAAAATCAGGTTTAATAATCTGCAAAAATGCTGCTGTGCAGCTTCAAACCCCTAACTCTAGGTTGTATCACCCTGACAGGTACTCCTGTTGCCTAAACTATGACCTGCCAAGAACAATCTCCAGGCAGATTCTCTTACATTCCCAGTGGCTCTCGAGAGATGGGGGGGGGAGATGGACAGCTGCATAAAATAAATCCATAAAAATCCCCACATATGCCCCACTTTTCTGTAGAAACTGCATGATGTCCTTTACTGAGAGTCTATCAATTCTGCAACTTAGGTTCAACTTCAAAAAATCAACAATTAGACTTAATTTCAGTACCAACTAACTTTATTTGATGTAACAGACCTCTGTGCTATGTTTTGCCATAAAATTGCTTAATCCTGCATGGTCCAGAAATATAGATGTGAGGTTCCAAATTTATAATTCTATCTGACTGACATAATGGAGCTAGAAAGTTACTGTAGTTACTTTTACATGAATAGTGCACTAATTAAGATTATAATAAATTAAATACCAGGAAAACTGAAAAAGAAAAAAAAGACAAAAAGGAAACAAATATAACTAAACTATATTAAGCATATAAGAACAAGAACTCTTTATGTTGGCTTGCGTGCATGCACAAGCAACACCTTCTGGTAGTAGCACATTTCAGAGGTGTGTCAGTGTTGTGGCAAATGCAAGGGTTGCTTTAGTGGGTGCGTCCCTCAGCCGCCAATCAGTGAGCATGCTGGCGATTACGGAAAATTTCAAAGAGAGACAAAAACTTGAAAGAAAGGTGCTGTTGCAATCACAAACAGTTTCATCATTGCAGTGGCACCCCCCCCCGCCCCACAACCTTGTCAGCTCTTGCAGCCGAGCACTCTGTCCCCAGGTCTTGCTCAAGAAGCAAGCAGTCGGCTCCTGCTGCTGAGCACTTGGTGCCAAGCTTTGCTTCAGGAGTAAGGCATTTGTTTAGCGTGCCTTTTCCCAGTGAAACATCTCAATAAATATGGCAACTCCTGCCACCCACCACACACTCCCCAGAAAACCAACATTGGGGTACCCAATCCCTGTGTTGGCATGTATCCCTCTCCCTCCATTAATGTGGGATGCTGGGAGCCCACCCCAGTGTGCTGAAATCATGGTTTAATGTTTCTGACACTGGGATGCCCACTTCTGGTGTTGGATGCACCCCCAAGCCCAAATCCTTCTGTGTTATTTTTCGACATCTGGGTGCCCAATCCTCATGTTAGCATGCACTCCCCCCACACACCGTTGTGACACACTGGGAGCTCACCCCAGTGTGCCTAAATGCTGTGCCCCTCCAGCGCAAACCTGTCTGTGTTATTTGATGACATCAGGGTGCCCGATCCCTGTGTTGGCATGCACTCCCCTGACACCCTGTTGTGGCACACTGGGAGCCCACCCCAGTGTGCCTAAATGCCTTAAACTTTTTCCCCTGTAAAATAAAGAAAATAGTCCCCCAAAGTTTGTTTTTTTTACCTGTAAAAAGAAAACGGTCCAAAGTTGTGTCCCCCATTCCCCTTCCCCATCCCAACCCTTCCTCTGAGGACCAATTCCCCCACCCCCCGACCCCATGTTTATCTCCAGAGGTCGGGAGCAACGCTCTTCATCTGCACTCTTCAAAGCTGAACTGCGAAGTGAGGAATCTGGTACACGCTGTATAATGGGAGTCAATGGGGGATTTCAACTTAGGTTGATATCTCAGCCATTTTTAGGAATTATGGCCCCGAATTTTCAACAAGGAGTTCTTGGGACCCCACCTCATGAACATGTCACTGTCATTTCGTTTCTCGGTCCCAAAAGGTGATTTCACCATTACGGTGCAGAATGATCTTTTGGGACTGAATAACAAAATGACAGTACCATTGTTCATGAGGTGGGGACCCAAAAAGCTCATGTTGAAAATTTGGTAAGAAAATTCCAAAAACTGACTGCGTTACGGGCTTGTGTTGCACATTATGTATGCATGCTCGAAACTTCACCAATTTTTAATATTTTCACTCCAGATTTTCAACATTGCCATTTTTTCACATCTACTCATGAACAGTATAGCTGTCATTTTTCACATCCTGCCCAAAATGTGTTTTCACAGTTGTGGGGCAGAATGGCATGGTCGAAGTGGAAAATCAACTTTTGGGACAGATTAACACAATCACATTGTAGCTGTTCATGTGAGAAGGTCCCAAAATGCCCATGTTGAAAATTTGGTGGAAAAATTCCAAAAAGTGATTGCGTTATGGGCGTACGTTGCGCAGTTTCTGTGCATGTTCTTAGCTTCACCAATTTTTCATATTTTCACTCCAGACTTTCAACATTGCCATTTTTCACACCTCCTCATGAACAGTACAGCTGTCATTTTTCACATACTGCTAGAAATGTGTTTCCACACCTGTGGCGCTGAATGGCACAGTCACTGTGCGAAATTACCTTTCAGGATTGAATAACAAAATGATAGTGCCACTGCTCATGAAGTGGAGTCACAAAAAGCCCATGTTAAAAATTTGGAGTGAAAATTCCAACAAACGCCCAGTGCATTAGGGTTTCCAACCGTAATGCCCCACCCTGTAGAGACTGACAGGTGTCGGGGGTGTGACTTGGGTTCTTCGGACATAATGCTCATGGCATTCCATTCCCTTCCCCACCCTGCAGTCACTGACAGATGTTGAGGTGTGCCTTGGGGTCTTCGGCCCTAACGTTCACCCCATTCACCTATACTGCACCGATCTCAGCATATTTCCTTATTGAATGGGGTGAGCATAAGGGACAAAGACCCCAAAGCACATGACAACACCTGTTGGTGTCTGCAGGGTGGGGTGAGGTGAATTGGCATAAGTTTTATGGCCGATGGCCCAAAGGCACACACCCAGCACCTTTCAGTCTCTGCAGGGTGGGGGTGGGGTTGGCATTACTTCAATAATTCATTGTATTTCCTATTATGCATCTCTCTAACTCCTGCACTACCAATGCCAATGCCAGTAAACCAACATTTGGCATTGACAAATACTTGTTATTTATTAAAATAACTTCAGCTGATTTCCCTGTACCTCTGGTTTTGTGTATCTCTTTAAAAAGTGAGTGCTGTTAACCTCATGGTGGGGGGAAGTACATGATAATACAATGTTAGTGAGCTTTAAAATTTGTAGGAATGTAACTTTTATAATCATTTAAATCACAACCACATGACTTTCCATATTACCTCCATTAATGTAGTTTCCATGTACATCTTTCAACCTTTTATCCTATAAGGAGAAGCATGGAACCATAGGCAGACACCCCTAGTCATATGTTAAATGATTCCTACGGCTAAAACATTTTCATGTGCATTATTTACTTATATTCTTATTGCTTATGCTTAATCTAAAGTAACCCACTGAAATGTATTTTAGACAATGCATTTATTAGATATGACAAGAAAAAACTTTCATTAGCTTTCTGATTTTTCTGTATCATTTTTTTTTCCTTTTTTAACATGGTAAACAAGGCAGTCATCAACATCTTACTTCTCCCATTGATTAACTACACCTTTGATGATCTTATAAGTGTTCGATAGAGCACATGCTGTTTTATATATGTCTGTAAATAAATTCTTGCTATTTGCCAGCCAAAACCACTCTCTCGATTAAATTTGTCAGTGCTCTACTCTTATTCTCTTTTAAGGCTTCAATCTTTCTCATAGCCTAGCTTTGCTTATAGGACTCCCTGCTAGCTTACAGAATTTGTTGCTTATCAAACATGTTATACACTTAAGCCACTGTAAGGGAGATGCTGTTTTTCAAATTGCTGTTTTTTATCTATAGCTTGCACACTGCTGACTCACAAAGTTAGTTGCAAAATACTCTCCTTAGTTGTTGCAACAGTGATGCAGTTTTACCAAACTTTTGTTGTTAAAATATTTTGGGTTACTCACAGTGTTGTTGCAGAGTCATCTTCTTCTTGTCTATGTTATGCCTTTGTGTCCAACTCTTGGCATTGAGTCTGCAAGTTAGTTTTAATCCAGTTAGTAACTATCTTACAGTTTTCACATTAGAAGTTGTGTTTCAAAGCTCAAATGGTTCTGACTCCATTCTTACCACACGCTCTAGTTATGACATCATTCTGCTTACTGAACAGACTGAGCCCCAGATTGACAGTGCTATTTAACCAAGCAGGACAGAGAACTAGTATTCATTATGCACTAGTCTGCTTAAACCACAGACATTAGGCATATAATAGCATTACATTGGCACACTCTAGAAGAAGATGGGAGGTTTGGGAATCTATGTCAATAAAAAAAGCCTTATGTGTAAACAAGAAGGCATCAGACCTGAAAGATAAACTAGTGCACTCTAATCATCATTATGAAAAAGCAGAACAGAGAAACTACTACTTGGACCTCTCAAGGAAGACAACTGCCCTAGTGGGAGATGTGCCCAATGGTACAACACCACAATAAAGGAGTTGTTTGTCAACCCATGTATCCAGAAGAGCTACAAAACAAAGGAACATATCACGTGTCACTGCACATGTGATATATGTTATACTGTGCCCTTGTGACAAGCTGTACACAGGTAAAACCATGAAGGAGCTCAAAAAAAGAAAAGTGAGCACAAGAGCTCCATCAGACGCAAGGATGACGAATCCACTGTGGCTAGACACTTCAATGAAACAAGCCACACCCTGGCTTCCTCAAGAATTTGGGGACTGGAACAAGTTAAAAAAACTGACAGAAGATAGACTGGACATAGCTCTCCTTAACAGAGAAATATACTGGATGTACAGATTGGGAGAGCTGGATCCCAAAATTGGAATGAAAAAACTCATTGGATGCTGTTCTTTTAGATCCACCTCTGCCTTTTGGCACCAGCATCCTCTCCTGTTAGCAACCACATTAGGGGGAATGAGTTTTGGATGTCCCTAGGATCATCTATCATAAATTTCTGCTACTGAGGCATTATCTGGCAAATAGATGTGACAGCAATTCTGAATTCGTAGACTCAGATTTGACACTTCTTCCATCGCCAGCACTGATGTACCTGTCACAATTGAGACAAATCTGCCTACTAACTAACTTTAAGCCTAGCATGATGACAGTCATATGTATTTAATCTAATGTTTCTATGTATTTAATGTAAAGCTCAGTCTTGTCTCTTCTGCCTGCTCACGTTCCCACCTCCAGAAAGTTCTGATTACAGTGGTATTAATCAATTCTGGAAATGATGACAGAGCACATATTCAATAATACAGTGGAAAGGCTCTGGATGTATTTGCTGTTAATTCCCCTCTGCTCCCCAAAGTGACTGGTATCCATGAAGCTTTGTAGCTATACTAGTATTTAACTATACAAAACTTCAGAATAACAAAATCTAGTAAATACAAACATAGACAAACTGATGTTAGAACACCACTGGTTCCAATTAAGATTGGAGCAGTTCCATATGCTTCTGTCTATTCAGAGTCTGCCTGACTGGGTATAGTGTCAGGAGGAGTGTGACCCCCTTCTGTTGAATATGAGCCCTGGTTACTTCCCCTTTTGTTTGGTCCCTTAGTTTGGTATGCATGCTCTGGGGGTGTGGGCTGGTATTGGGATGCAGGAGGTGGGGGGGCTTTTCCTGTTGGTTTGGGATTGGTTTTATTGTTTGCTTGTGTGTTATATTTCTATATTTTTAGTGTTTCTTCATTTTTTGTGGTTTGTGGTGTAACAAAATTTCAATAAAAATTTCAATAATAAAAAATGGAACACCACTGTTAAAAATAATGAAGATCCAACTACTGTCAATCACTTTTTCAAGAAAAGACAAAGCTCCAGTCAAGCAATAGAAGAGGAAGGCTCCAGATGCCAAGCACATTTATGATAGCCTTTATCTTGCACTGTCAAGCCAGGGCTCAGTTGCTTCAGTGAGCGGAATGACCTCTCACCTAGATCATGTGGTAAGAATGGAGTCAGAACCATTAGAGCTTTGAAACATTTTCCAATATGAAAACCTTAAAATAGTTATTAAGTGGATTAAGACTAACTTGCAGATTCAACAGCAAAAGCTAGTCACAAAAGCAAAACATAGCCCATAAGAAGCTGACTCTATAACAATATTGTGAGTAGCCTGAAAGATTTTAACAACAAAAGTTTTCATAAAGCAGCATCTCTCTTTCAGCAAATAAATGGAGTACTTTGCAACTAAAATTTTGCATCAGCATTGTGTGTATGCTACAGTTAAAAAACTATGATTTGTAAAACGGCATCTCCCTTGCAGTGACTTAAATGCATAACATGGTTGATAAGCAACAAATTCTATAAGCTAGCAGGGAGGTTCTGTAAGCAAAGCTAGGTTATGAAAAAGACACCATAAAAGAGAACAAGAGTTGGACACTGCCTAATACAAATATTTGGAGAAACTGGTTTGGGCTGGCAAACAGCAATAATTTACAGAGATATATAAAACAGCATATGCTCTGTCTATCACTTGTATGCTCAACAAAGGTGTGGTTAAATAGTGGGAGAGATGTATGTCAGTGACTGCCTTGTTTCCCAGGCTAAAAAAAGAAAATATAATTAAGAGAAAGCAGGAAGCTAATGAAAGTTTTTGGCTTGTAATACCTAATAAGCACATTGTCTGAAATACATTTAAATGGGTTACTTTGGATTAAACAAAGACAAATAAGAATACAAGTATACAATGTATATGACAACTTTTTAGTCATGGGAATCATTTGGCTTTAAACTAAAGGTGTCTATCCTATGGTTCCATGCTTTTTCTTACAGGATAAAAAGTTGAAATACTGTATGTGTCTATGAACTACATTGGTGGAGGGAATATGGAATGTTATGTCGTTTGTGATGTGTTTATAAAAGTTACATGCCTACAAGTTTTAAACTCAGTAACAGTGTATTATCATGTAACCCCCCCACCCCACCATGAGGGTAACGGTACTTACTTTCTAAAGGGATACACACAATTAGGGGTACAGAAGAGCACTTGAGGTTATTTTAATATATAAAAAGAGTTCTTCTTCATATATGCTTAATGCAGTTTGTTGATTGTTTTCTTTTTCTCTTTTCCTGGTATTTCATGTATTTATTGTAATTTTAATTAGTGCACCACTCATATAAAAGTATGTGCAATAACTTTCTAGTTCCATTATGTCTGCCAGATAGAATTATATATGTAGAACATTATATCTGTCTTTCAGGACCTTGCATGATTAAACCATGTTATAGTCATTAATGACTTGAGTAACCACTGTGGAGGCAGCTCTGTGGTACAGTATGCAGATGATGCTGTACTCTACAGAACCTCAGACAGCTCTGTGAACCTGGGTCACCAGCTACAGTCTGATTTCTCTTTATTAGAAAGCTGGCTATTAAATCACAGGCTTATTCTCAACACCAAAAAAACAAAAGCTGTCATGTTTGGGCCCTGATCCCTAGGATTGGACATAAGCCCTCTACTGCAACTGGGCACTACCTCAAGTTCTCCTATAGAGGTAGTGAGGTCCTTCAAGTATCTAGGCCTGACCCTGGACCAAGGCTTTACACTGAAGCCCCACGTGGATCAGGTAATAAAAACAATCCATCAAAAACTAAGCCTTTATATCGCCTAAGCAGTCAAATGGTACCTGTAACCAGGATCACCATAGCTCAGAGCATACTACTACCAGCCTTAACCTATACTGTTCTGATATTGCACTGCCTCATGAAACAAGAGTATAACTGGCTTCATACATTACATAATAAAATAGCTCAATTTGCCACAATGTCACCCCAAGGAGACATCTCTGATAGGTACTGTCCTCCCTCAACTGGTCATCTCTTAGTGTCAGATTGCATTACCCTCTATTGTGCAATGCCTATAAACTTATGAATGGCAACCCACAAACCAGCTTGGCTGGCCTTCTGGTCCCCAAGCACTCCTGTAGACAGCTTTGCACCACAGAGAGAACTAGGACAGTGGCAGGGGACAAGTCCTCTACTCATGCAGCCCCAGTACTCTGGAACAAACTCCTTGCCCACCTACAAGATGCAACATCCCTGGAGTCCTTCCATAAAGGGTTCTGGGGGCATCTGTTGGATAACAGCAAATGTTCATGCACTTGAAAAGATACCTTGGTCCACCCAAGCCTAACTGTTCTGTCATGCTAAGTTGCACTGTCTGCCATTGTTGTACACTAACTCCATCCAGTAATGGAGACTAATCCTAGTGTGAACATCTACTGTGATTGTATTAAGCATTGTCTATCTGTGTTCATAAATCCTGGAAGTAAATTGGTACCTGCATGGAAATGTTACCATGTAACTGCAATGCACTGTTTCCTCTAAATGTTATTCTGGGTAACTAATTCCAGGTCACCCCTTAAAAAAGGACCTTCGGAGCTCACAGGGTCCACCTGGTTACCAAAATTGAAATAAATAAATAAAATAGTGACATGTACTGCAGAGGCCTGTTACATCAGTTAAAGAAAGTACTGAGTTGGACACATATTCTTGAGTTTTTGATGTTCAGCTTCATAAAATAAATCACATCTGTGCTAAAATGACAGGCAGTCCTACCTCCACACCTCCTGCTTCTTACTTTCCCCCAAACTAGAGCAGCACACTACAGTATTATGCCTTTTATACCCTGACTGATGGTTCCAATATACCTTGCAGACACTTCATTTCTTTTTTTTTCTGGACTCTCCTCCTCCCGTTCACCTCTCCCCAATATATTTCTAATGTAGTATCTGTCTACTTAATCCATAGTTAGAAATGTTCTCTATCTGCCTCGGTTAGCACAGCTGCCTTCTTTCTCTGATAGCAGGAGCAAATTTTCTGATTTTCTTCTGCCAGACTTTTGTGATCACTATTGAAAAGGTAAAAGTAAACTGAGAATGTCTGCCTAACAACTGCTGTACTCACATGGAGCCAGATTATTTTTTTTTTGCACAGCAGCAAGATGTGGCAGGGTATCTTCCATGCTTCCAACCATTTAACAATATTAAAATAATTTGGGACTGATTGACCAACAGTTCTGTACCCATGCCACTCAAAGTTTGAAACATTAGAAAGGCCTGGGAGTTCCTTGTTTTTTTTTTTTTAATCTTGGCAGCTATTGTGAGTCACAGATCCAGGCAGCTTTGAATGTGCTCAGTAAGGGGTGTACTTTCAAAGTTATGCCCAACTTCTCACTGCTGTCTCACATCACTTTCTGAAAAAGGTTGACACGGCTTTCATTCTCATCAATCTGACATGCAGTGCAGACAACATTTAGACTGTCTTTGGTATGTACACTCATCCCCTGCTGTGGCACATAAATCCAGAAACATATGTACATTTTGCAGCTGTGCAAATACAGTGTATGTTGTGTCACTGTGGCTTGGTGTTTGACAGAAACTCCTCAATAAGGTTCACAAGTTCAGAAGAATGTTCTGACACAAAAGCAGCTTCTGTCACCAGTTCTGTTGCTTTCAACAAGCACTTCAGACATGTGAAGGTTGCTGCATCTGGAGTAGCTGTTTTGAGAAAGTCTGTTCAAATGGGTAAACAGTCTGCCAATTATCATTCTGCATTAACTCAGGAACACAACTGGCATCTGCACTGCATATACTGCCATCTTAGGTACAATGACCTGCTTTGCCTCCATAAATACTGTACCAGGAACTCATGTTAAGGCACTGGGCTCTGGCAGAAGATTTGTTTACCAGTGAACCCACAATGCTCAAATTGTTCGGTATGTTAGCCCAGATCTCCAAGTCTAAATTGAGGTAATGGACAATGCAGATTTCATGTACTGCATTTAGTAATTTAGTCTTTACAGTGGAGGAGGGCATACCACCAGGGAGCAAGAGGTACAAAGGGGGATTGGGCACAAGTCTGTTTTCAAAGGAAAGAGTTCTGAAAGAACTTAAAGCTCTTAAAGTGAATATGGCTATGGGATCAGACTTGATACACCCAAGGGTACTAAAGAAACTCAGAGAGGTGTTAGATGTCCCACTAGTGGCCTTATTCAACAACTCACTGGAAACAGGCATGGTTCTGGAGGACTGGAGATGGGATATTGTTGTCCTGCTCCATAGGAGCAGCAGCAGGGAGGAGGTTAGCAACTATAGGCCAGTCAGTCTCCCATCAGTGGAGGGGAAATCAATGGAAACCCTGTTAAAGGACAGGTTTGCAGAGTATCTGGAATCCAGTCAGTTACAAGACCAAAAGTATAATGGACTCATGGGGGAGGTCAAGCCAGATCAATCTGATTGATTTTTTTCAACTGGGTGACCAGGGAAATAAATTGCGGGAGGGTAGTGGATGTGTTCTATCTGAACTTTAGAAAGGCCATTGACACTATGCCACACAGGAGACTGATAAAGAAATTAAGCAGCCTAAAGATGGGATCCAAAGTGGTGAACTGGGTAAGGGACTGGTGAATAGACAGGTGAAAGAGGGTAGTGGTTAATAGCACTCACTCTAATGAGAGGAGAGTGACCAGCCAGGTGCTGCATGGCTCAGTACTGGGACCTGTCCTTTGCAATGTCTTCATAAGTGATGTTGTAGAAGAACTGGAAGGGAAGGTATGTATTTTTGCAGATGACACCAACATTGGTATTAGGGTGGACAGTGAAGAGGGTGTGGAGAGAATTTGTGGGGACCTTGAGAAACTTGAGGAGTGGTCAAGAGCATTGCAGTTGGGAGCAATACCAAAAAATGAAAATTCATGCACCTAGGGCATAGGAACCAGGAGATGAGCATAGTATGGGCAGGTACTGGCAGTCACAAAGCAGGAAAGGAACCTTGGAGTTATCATATCTGATGACCTCAAAGAGGCAGTGCAATGTGACAAAGCAGTGGGTAGAACCAGTGGGATGTGTAGGGAGAGGTATCTCCAGCAGGAAGATAAAGTTAGTGTTGCCACTGTATCACTTGGTTGTGAGACCCCACCTCAAGTATTGTGTCCAGTTCTGGAGGCCACACCTCAGAAAGGTCATAGACAGGGTGAAGGCAGTCCAGAGGAGGGCAAGTAAAATGGTGCAGGGGATGCATTAAAATCCCTATGAAGTGAGACTGAAGGATCTCAACATGTACACTGTGGAACAGAGGAGAGCGAGAGGGGAAATGGTAGATACTTACAAGTACCTCACGGGGTGAATAGGGTGTAAGAGGGGAGTATTTCAAATGAGAAAGAGCACAAGGCCCAGTAGGCATGCAATGAAGCTGTGTTTGTTTAAGGGGGCTGTGAGGAAGTACTACTTTACTGAATGAGTGGTGGATGCCTGGAATAGACTTCCACCACAAGTTGTAGAGGCAAAAGCTGTAGAAGGCTTCAATCATGCATGAGACAGACATAGGGGAATATTAATAAATAGGCAGGGGGAGGGTCTCTTAAGAACAGTTAAGATCTGTGATGACAGACTAGACAGGGACAATCTGAGCAGACTGGGTGGGCATAGAGGTCTTTCTGCTGCCAAATTCTGTGCTTCTGCGTTTCTATGGTAAGACACAGGATAGTACAATTATAAAAGCTTTGTGCATATAACTTGCACTGTCAATGACAATGGCAAAATCTTTGTTCAGTTTCACTCCATTGATGTTCAGAACTTTCAAAAGGACTTGGGATATAGTTGTGTTGTTTACCCACTCCAGGAATTCACCACCAGTTAGGAGAGACTGCTCCCCAACATTGACCAAAGGTTGAGCTGAAATAGTCTACACACTACTTCCACTGGAATCTGCTGTCTTATCATTCAAACTGTGCTGCCCCATGAAGTGACTGCTGTGTTGATTTGACTCACTACCTGAGCACCAGTGAAGCCAGTTACCTCCCATTCCACTTGGCAACGAGAGTCCCATGTCCCAGTGAGTTGTGTGCTGAATGGGACTGTGGAGAGGAGCATATAGGAGTGTCATCATCTAGAGGGGCAACAGGGTTTAAAATCTCACGCTGCACACAGCGTGAGCACTGTGGTGCAAGCATGAGAAATATCCAGGACTGAAATTACTTCTAACCCCAAGTTTAAATAGGTTTTACTGTTCAGGTTTAGGTAGGTTATCTGAAGGCTAAATTAGAGTTATAAGCCTCTACTCCTTTTGTAGGCAGGTGTAATGTATAAGCACAATAAATATATTTTGTAACTATAAAATGCATCAATTTGCACACATTTGACTTGCAGTCTATAGCGAGGATTTGGGTTTGATAACATTACTTTTAACCAAGGCTGGTAAATTTGGCTGCTGTTTTTAACTATGTTAAACCTGTATAGTGATTTTACAAGACTAATAATTTTAACTTTTGTTAAATAAATGGAACTGTCCTTGATTGCACATAGATATAACAGTTCATATAAAATGTTGAAACTTGTGATACAGGTTAGCTTGATTTTTCTGCTAGTAAACTGGTTAACAGGTGTTATAGATTGCCCTAACTCAGATACCCAACAAAACAGATTGGCTGCACTGTTATCAGTTTCTCCATCAGCCCCTATGGTATTTGTAAGGGCTAGAAGGAATCAACTTTCAAACAATTTGAAATTGCTAAAGTATGGTAGGTGTCTTTGTTTAGATAATTAGAGGGGAATATGGTGGGAACAATGTAAGCAGTCTGAGTTTGCCATGTTCCGATTGATCCTATTATTGACAGGTGATATAGAAATTAATCCTGGCCCATTTACAATAAATGGTCCAGGATTAAAAGTTGTGCATGAAAATGCCACAAGTCTCACTAAAAAATATAAGTTTTGGTTATGGTTCCAACAATTTGAACCAGATATAGTCAGAGTTTCATAAACACGGCTAACAAAGCAAGTGCTTAATGATGAGATTTCTATGGATGGATTAGAAATGTTTAGGCAAGATCAGGGGAAGTGGGATGGGGGGTTCTTTTGTATATCAACAATAAATTGGGATCATTTGAATAATATACTCAGGAACTTTGAAAGGGATTGAATGTCTTTTTGTTGAATCAAAACAACTAAGACTTTTTATAGTTGTTGTCTATTCTCCCCCTGAAATTAAAGTCAGTAGTTTTGATCTGTTAGCACAAACAATAACCTTCCTGGCAGTAGTTAGAGACCTAATATTAATAGGAGCTGTTAACACAGCATAGGGAAGGTCTAGGGTTAAGAAATTGGAATCAGATTTTGAGATATTGGCCATTCAGTAGCCAGTGAATCAAATTACAAGAAAAACAGGTATCTGTAGCAAGGGTAATATATTAGACCTGTTGTTTTTCTCAAAAAGCTTTCATATTGAAAGTTGTCTAGTCCTACCCCCAAACTTAGGAGATCATAACCCTGTTGCATGCACAATCTCAGATAAATACTATTGTAGGGTAGAGGGGAAGATAAGTACTAGGAGAGACTACACCAACTATCATCCAGACAATTTAAAAGGAACTTAGGGCTGGAAAAATGGCATAGATTGCAAATTATTCCAGATATAAATTTGAGGCATAAAAGAATTTTC